>CM071618.1:7994911-10729383 GCA_036365135.1 Miichthys miiuy
GTTTCTAAAAAGGCGTTGGCTTTGAGCAAGGCTGCAAACCTCCACCTGCTGCAGCAGCAGCTCTGGTTCCACTGGGAAGTTTCCAGGTCTGAGTGGACATTAAACAGCTGTATAATCAGCCTTACCCTCCAACTAAATCATTTATCAGTTTCTATAAGATTTCCCTAAAACGGCTTCTTCTTGTGTCATCACATTCAATGTCTTGAAATCTTTACAATCCCGCTACCAGCCAGGAGCAAAGATCCATTGAGCTCACGAAAACTGTGCCAAACGTCTTCAGGTGATCTTCTTGTCAGCAGTCAGGGTGTGATGGCGTGTTTGGATATATTTTTCCAGCCTAATCCAGGTTATCACGTGACTTTTTTTACAGTCACTCTATTAGATGTTGACAGTTCAAACACTCGACCCTGTTATGTGCTGACAAATGGATGATTGTAGACACACTCAGAGTGTTAAAATAGCTCACAAGACTCAGGTGCCAGTGTTATTCTAGAAAATGTTGGATTTTTGTTCTCTGGCAGCTCAATAACTCTGAGTACTACAGACAGCTCGAGTGTAGTGAAATTAGACATAATATTAACTCAGATTTCAGAGACAGCTGAGGAATTAGGCTACTTTATTTCAAAATAAAACAGTCAAGCACTCTCAAGTTTCTCCATTAAGTTCGATTACATTTAATATTTATCAAATCTGCCTCCTTTACGAGTCATTTCTTTCCCTCTAAGCCTCCAGATCAGTTTACATAGAGCGTGCTTTCAAGAGAAATCTACACCCAGTACAGTGTAAATATCACTACAGTCCTTTTATTGATCTGAAACGTCACATGACATTCCTCCAGACCCAGTTTTTTACCCTTTGGCATCAGAGGAATGTGGTAGACGGTGGCAGGCCGCATCTGTTACAGATCTGAAGCCCAGTAAAGCTCCAGAGGCCCTCCCCGTCTGACAGCTGCTGGGATGCTGGGCAGGGTTTCACTCACTCGGACCTGACGGATGCAGGAAATCCACCATCGTACCCCTCAGCTGGGCTGCATGACTGTCATCCATCCAAATGTCAGCTTAATTAGAGTCTAGATCATCTAAACCCCAGGGGAGTGGAGGCTTTTTAAACAAGCGAGATGCTAAAGAGACCAAAATATATTTGAGATTCAGGGTTTAGTTTATTTATAATGCATGATATGCAAAAGAGAGATTTAAAAATGCATGTATAGAATCAGTCTTTAAGTCCTAGATAAGATATCATATAGTTTGTCCAGTGATGAATACTTCACTAACACATTTTGTATCGTAAATTCAGTAAAAAGGTTTAATTCTCTCTACATAGACAAGTCATTTCAACTTAACCCTAAAAGATGTTACATTTAGTTAATGTGTAAGGTTTAACTTAATGGTTATTATCTGTGAAAAACCCTACAAAACGCATAAACTGTGAGCATATTGTGTGCTGATGTTAGCATTTAGCTAGAATGTACAGCAGCCAGCTAGCCGATCTCAGCCATTCCACCACCACGGCCCACGTGGACTCACCGTACGGCGTCTGTGGTTGGCTTGACCGTGTGTCACTAAGAAAACAGCCAATCAGAAAAGAGGTTCAGTACTATCAAAACTAGACAAAACACGACACAAGACAGCCTGTTCTTGCTAAAACTACAAGAGCATGCGGCTCATGTACAAAGGCTGAGTCCTGCAGCGGCCCAGTTTCGATTGTGACCTCGTTGTGGTCCTTTGCTTCATTCATCATTCCCTCTTTCTCTCCCCCACTTTCCTGTCTATTTACAGCTGCTTCTATCTAATAAAAAAAAAAAGCAAATATATCTTCTTACAGAAAACATATTCGGTCAAGTTCTGGATCAGATCATACGTACTGGTTAGAAGGCTTGTTTTGTAATCAATCAAAATGAACAGAACAGAACCTGCTGGTATTCTGGCTGATAGAGAATTGTTGGTAATGGTACGATACTTGATTTATCGACCAACATTTCATTCCTTGCACGTCCTTTGCTAAAGGCACCTCTCTGTTTCTGACCAAGAGGACTGTAAATATAAAAACACGTCCCTCAAACACTCCTGCGCTGTCAGCGTACTCAACTAAACTTTATCTCTGCAGCGTCTCTTTAAAATTCTGAACCATGACCACCGCTAGCTCCCAAACTTCTTCATCATTCTGGCCATCAGAGAGCGAGAGGCAGAGAAAAAAAAAACTGAGCTCTCTGTTATCTTATCAGCATTTTGTGAAGCCTGTGAGGAATTCTCACACTGTGGTTGGAGTGGAGGGGGAAGGAAAGCGTAGGCCGGTCGCTGATAAGAAGAGTGCAGGTTAGAGTTATCGCAGTTATAACAGAAGAATATGTCAAGTTTTGATTTTATGGCTTCAGAACACACAGGTCCGGTTTGAATCGCTCAGATAAATGTTTTTCTCCTTCAGCTGACGACGGAAGCAGCCTGTTTTTGGTTTAGTGTGCAGAGTTCTCTCAAAGCCTCTGTCAAAGGGTTTCATAGAGGTATGCATGGACTGAAATCAGCATTGTATGAGCGTACATAATGAGTGTATGCTTCTGTAAAATCTATGTGTGTTTTTGGTGGAAACAAGCAGGGACGAGGGAGTTCAGGGTTCACAAGTGCTCGGCCCCTCAGGGGGAACATCTGGAGCCTTCTCAGACGTCAGCTAATACATTTAGCTTTTTGTTTATGATGCATTTCCTGTAATACTTTGAGTTGTTGCTATGCCTCTTTCAAGACATTAGTTTTGGGTACTTTGGCTATGTTGGAAGCTTTGATAACGCATCATTTTTTATGCATTGGTATCCTTTGACAAGAGTTAAATCTGGGGCAGCTGGAGTTGGTTGTACATGTAGTCCAGATTTAACTCTTTAACTCAGTGATGACCTGGATGGCTGAGAACCTTTACAGACGATACAAAAGTGCAAAATATTTCATGTTTTCAGCTTCTCACATGTGAGAATTTGATGCTTTTTGTTGTCATGAATGATAGTAAACTGAATATGTTTGAGTTTGGACTGTGGGTCAGACAAAAAAAGGACATTTGAAGATGTTTTGTGGAATATTTTGTAGGCACATTTTATAGACAGAACTATTAACCAATTACCCGAGAAATAACAGTGTCGTATTTTTCGGACTATTGAGCGCACCTGAATATAAGCCGCACCAGCTAAATTTGAAAAGAAAATACATTTTGTACATATATAGGCCACACTTGAATATAAGCCGCAGGTTTTCATGTTGTAACATGAGATGTTTACACAGAAGATTTTTTTTTAGTTTTAATTTAAGACACGCTTTTTTTCAAACTGTGCCTGAAAATCGTCATCAACACGGGATGCCAAGATTACGTGCAGTAGCTCTATTTCCTACTTTGACGGCCTTTAACTTAAAAGCTGCATCATATGCATTTCTTTGTGTGTTTTCCATGATGAGGGTGTGTGCATGATGCGCAAAATGACAGTTCAAAATCAAAACTAGTGTCTTCTTCAGCACATAATCTTTCCCACGTCTGTCTCACTTTTGCGTTTACTGCTAGAGAGTGTCCCACTGGTGGCTGTTGGCCAGTAAAAATCTATAAATTAGCCGCACCGTTGTATAGGCCGCAGGGTTCAAAGTGTGTGAAAAAAAGTAGCGGCTTATAGTCCGAAAATTACGGTAATTTTCAGCCATAGGCCAAAAGTTTTCTAATACTCACATTAAAGCAGACAATTTGCTGCCATAGTTTGTTGTGTGTTAACCAAATCTTGCCAATTTCAGAAGATAATCCTCTTCAAAGTGTCCCTGAGCTGCTATGTGTTAGTCTTCACCCTCCAACTACCGGCTGTGGGAGTTATTATGTTCCAGGCAGGTGTTGGCAAGTATCTGCCCTAAAGAAGTGTCCTTGAGCAAGACACTGAATCCCATCCAGTTATCAGTTCTGCGGTAGCTGATGGAACAATCTGACCTGCCTGGAGGAGAAATTTTTTGTGCAAAGGATGAGCAATACAAACTCTGCCAGCCTTGAATAAATGCATACATATCTCTTGTTTTTCACAGTCGAGCTGGCTGACGAAAGAGACCTTTTTTTGGCCTGTAGCGGATCATCTCAAACAGTCTGCTCCAAATCACAAAGCTTTGATTGAAGCCGAATGAAAAGTCAGGCTTACTCTCTGTCTCCTATCTGTCAGTAGTGTTAAGACAATAGCACCACGCCTTTTGCAATCAGAATAGAGGAAGGAGCCTCTGTATATGCATGTTTGTATTTTGTTATGACATGTAAACTTCCTCATATAAACTCTTCACCTTCCTCTCTCATTGTTTCTGTGTCGATCTAACTGGCGCAGCTGGGAGTCCTCTCAAGGTTTGCATGCGATGTGCTGTTGTAGGTCATGTTATCATCCTGGGGGCAGTGGGATGTTGTCTGCAATAAGAATAAGTTGCTATAATTAGAAGCACGGCAGATCTTCCTTGTGGTTTTCGTGGCTCTGCTGTTCAGGATTGATCTCGTGGTGAACTGAATAGACTTGGATGTGAAAGACAGTGAGGTTTGACGTCTGTCAGCACAGTTTTGGTCTAATTTATAAGACGTGGTGTGACACTTTTCATTATCTTTGTGGCCTTAAATGCCACAAGGGACACATTTGTTCTGTTCATCCAGGGTGGCTGCACTCTCACATTGGTGTTTCAGTCTGAAGACGGACAAAGCCCATGGTGTTATTATGTGGTAGCTGAATGGTTTGACCAATATACCACTCCAGGCAAAGCTGGTGTGCATCGTGTCATCACAGCCAAGAGTCTATAAGAGCCCTCCAACAGAGACCCACCCCCCAGCTCTGAAACACATCTCAATAATGAACACAACAAATATTACAGGTCACTTCAGGCCAAAATGTCCATGTGCAGGTGGACTCGGCACTGTTTCAGCTCCAGGCCCCGGTGGTCACTCCTTTTTTTTTTTTTTGTTTTCTGTTATTATCCTCTTAGGGTAAATCCTCCATCCTCATAATCCTCCTGGTAGCTCAAGCTGGCAGAGCTGGCACTGTCTGCCTGGTTGCCCCCCTTCCTCATTCAGCCAACCTGCTGTTTCCCTCTTATGTTTCTCTCTTAGACGAGAATCTGAATCATTTTCTTTATGCCCACGCGACCACTGATGGGAATTTTGTTGCTTTACGGTGCTCTACGTATCAGCCTGGGTTTGGTGGGAATCAGATATTGTGTTTTTATGAGCTTAAAAGGTGATGATTTACCATATTTTATAAATAAATCCAGAAGAATTCATTTCATCTGTGTAGTAAAGTGCAAGTTTAGATCAGCTCTTTGCAAAGATAGTGCATCATATATCATATTTTGGTGCTTCCCTCTGTTAATATAAATATGACCAGGGAACAGGTGTGTATGTATGCACCCTGTCTGACAGATAAACTCTAAAGCACTCTCTCCAGTGGGAATTTAACAATTCAGGATGTAAAGGAAAAATACTTATCACCAAGAAGCTAAAAAAAACATTTTTTCTTTGTTCCAGATATAGATTTACTGTATAAGTCCATATTTTAATTATTGATTGATCTGTTTTATGTTTATTAAATTAATATATTGATAATTTGTTCTATAAAATTCCTTGAACAAGCTTACTTAATGATAAAAAAAAAGACTACAACCATGCTTGAGACTGTATTTTGGTGATTTGCGCTAAATGCTAACTTTAGCTTAGTCATATTTAGCAGGTCCAGTTTAGCGTGTTAGCATGCTAACCTTCGCTAATTAGGACTTAACACAATTTCTGTTGGTATACAGTCATAAACTAGAGTAAATTAGTAAATTTGTGACCTGATGATGGCACAAAATGCTTGACTGTATTTAGGTGACTTGCACTAAATGCTAACTTCAGTATATATGCTTCCATGGAGCCACATGGCTAGCATGGCTAAAAACAGACATGTCTTCTTGTTGTGTAAAGCTATTTTTACACAGTAAATTACTATAAGGATTGCTTTTCTTTATATGGTTATTTTTGGGGTATGTTTTTGCCTTTATAGATAGTTGACAATAGAGAGATGACAGGAAATTAGGGGAGAGAGATGTGAAATTACATTCAACAAATGTTGGGCCTCTCTGGCACCAGGGCTCCCCATAAGGATTGATTTTCATAACTTAGTCAAAGCACACAAGCAATTGCATCAACATTCATACTTATTTTGACATTCAAGGGCTTGGATTCTCTTTCAAAGTTCAGCTCAGTATTTGTGCAGTTGTGATAATTTTGGAAGGGTGATGTCACTTTTATGAAACGGCTGATTCCTCATTTTTGAAAGGGGAAAAACATCCTCACTTTAAAGTGCAAATATTCCTGGGACGTGGTCCAGTGTTTTATAGCGTGGTAAGTTCACTGCTGAGCAAAAGAGCCAGGCTCTCTCTCATCTGTCTGATGATGAAACACAAGCCCACCATAGTTGTCTAAGCCGCTGAGTGAAGACCTCTGGTTTCCATGACACTGGTTTTGTCTCGAGGTTAAAGGAAAGTCTGGCTTGGAAGAAGACTTTTTTCCATGCCAACATTCTCAACATATTGGCTCTAGATCTAACATCTGAGATTAGATTTATTGGCATATTCCTTTGAAGAAATCTGTTTTATTTTGACATGTCTCCAGTGACTGACCACTCATAAAATGGTTTAGTATAGGACAACCAGTGCACGGCACGAGCTGTAACCTGCAATTTAACCGGTTATACGGTTTTATTTGAGCAAAGTGTTCTGCATCTTTGGAAGGTTTCTGTGGTTTTTCCCCATTTTGTTGATTTCCTTGGCAGTTCAGCTGGAGAACTCGATGAACTCTCGAATACGCCCCTCCTTCTCCGATGCGGAAAAATCCCTCCCACCTCAAAACATCAAGGCCACTGTTCCAAAATCAGTGAAAGGTGTATAACTGCATCAGCCGGTCCTCTTCTGATTCACTGATGCATGATTGTGACCCTGTAATTCAGTGAACTGTTGCCACTCCTGTCACCAACTGGGCCCCAATGCTGCTCAGTAGCACCGTGTTTGTTTAGTGTCCTTTCATACTCCACATCGTCTCCACACTGAATAAAAGCTCCTATTTCACTTCAGCCCTCTATTGTTTTACTGTCTTGTAATGTGTCAATGCCAATTAACCAAGTCCAACTTCTCGAGCAGCTGTTGTTGTTGGCGAATGAAAACGTTCTGATCTCTCCAGAGCTCAGACTTCTTTACAAGCGTGTCTGATTGTCTCCACATTTTCCGGGCCTTCACCTCACAAAAGAATGCCTCAGTGTGACTCCGGCCAAATTATGTTAGGAGGAGGAATGACAACCACGCAGATGGAGACACACCGATGTTTTAAATCTTGTAGCGTGGTCAGGCTGAAGCGTGGACGGATTATGAGGCAATGGACCTCTGGGTACAGACATGTCAAAGACCCTCCGACATGTTTCTGCAACATTTTGAATGCAAACCAGAAATCACAGACACAAAAATGGCTTTTTCATTGGATTTTGCATCTCTTTGCAGTTGTTTCATTTCTCATTTGTAGTCATTTTGCATCTCTTAGCAGTCTTTTTTCGTCTCTTTGGGGTAGTTTTTTTGTTTCTTTTTGGTCATTTTGCATTTCATCATAGTTTTTTTGTCTTTTTATGTCTCTTTGTAGTTGGTTTTAATCTCTTTGTAGTTGGTCTTAGTCTCTTTCTGGTCATTTAACATCTCTTGTAGTCGTTTTGTATCTTTTAGCAGTCATTTTACGTCTCTTTGTAGTTGTTTTACGTCTCTTTGTGGTTTGTGGTTTCTTTTTCATCATTTTGCATCTCATTTGTAGTCTTATCAAAGTCATTTTTGTCTGTTTGCAGCCTTTTCACCTCTCTTCGTAGCTGTTTTGTGTCTCTTTCTGGTCATTTTATGTCTCATTTGATTGTCTTTCCAACAAGAATTATTAACTGCCGTGTCATACAGAAGCTCTGGCCCTCTGGGCCTGTGGCCCTGGTAGACCGGTTTAGTAATTCCTCCATGGTCCCAAAAGAGATCTCTTTGAATCACAAGACGGAAATGTAGAACACAGCACTAAAGCTGCAAAGCATTATTATTGTTCTCCATTTCAAGGCTTTAAATTGGCTTTCTTAACATGAAGTGGTCTCTTTATGGAACAACAATGACATGTAATATATCACAACAATATAAAATGATCACCTTTTTTATCCCTCCGTTTTGCTCTGGTCATACATCATTGAATCTACACGTTTGAGTCGTGCGTGATTCAAAGCGGATTTAGCTTTTACCCATATGTCCCAGTTACTACATGGCTTATAGTCTTAGTGTTTGCAACAACAACAACAAAATGATTCACATATTAATATCCGGTCATTAAAATTTCATTTCATAACTCATGTTCCTACAGGCCTTATGTTGCAATCGTTAATCCTGCACCTCCCTCTGGCCTTCCCTCTATGTATCATCACAGCGAGTCATGAAGTGGATGCTGTATTCTTCAATCTTCTGGCATTAAATTGACAGATTTGTGTCGTCTCTGTCCAGGCAGGGTGAGACAATGGGTTGCATAAAGAGCAAAGAGGACAAAGGCCCTGCGATGAAGTATCGCCCAGAAAATTCCAACCCATCAGACCCCAATGCCACAGCCACCACACCTCACGTGGGTCACTACGGACCAGATCCCACCCAGCTGCAGCAGAATCAACCTCCCTCCTCCTCGTCAGGCTCTGGGGCAGTAAACTTCAACCACACCCTCACGCCGTTTGGCGGCTCCTCGTCTGCCATGACTCCCTTTGGAGGGGCGTCATCCTCGTTCTCCGGTCCTGTGTCCAACTCCTTCTCTGGTGCTGTCTCAAGTGAGTAGTGTTTTACTGTAAAAATGCTCCCTTAATATTCATGTTCAGTATACATGTTGTAGCCTATTCGCTTTACTGCTGACAACGTTTTTTTAATGAGTACCATTGGGTTTTTGAATCTGTTTTCCAGGACGTATGGTATTCAATCTTTAATAACATTCTTTAATATGGTTTTTAAATCAAGCTGTAAAGACTTGACTACTGTAGATGTGTAATCCATCTTGTTTCTCATCATTTTTAGTCATGCTTGGCTCTAAAGATGGTGATCTGCTGTCCCCCCAGATACCATGATTGCTTATTCAAACACCATCAAGCCAAACTTCTCTCCTATCCTGTGAAATGTCTCAACATCTAACCAATAAATGTGTACAGACATTCTTGGTTCCCAAACGATGTATCCTGATGACTTTGACTGTTCCTCTTGTTCCACCATGAGGTTGAGATTTGTGGTTTTGAATGAAATATCTCAAGAACTACTCCCATGAAAATTCCCAATGATTTCCATGAGATTTGCTCCAGATATTCATGGTGCCCAGAGGAGGAATCCTCTGACTGCTTCTTCAAGTGACACCAGCAAGCCAAACTTTTCTCTTGTCCTGTGAAATGTCTCAACATCTGCCCCAAAAAACTGTTACAGACATTAATGGTTCCCAAACGATGTATCCTAATGACTTTAAAAGTTTGTACCCCTCAAGATGAACTTGGTGATCTATTTACTTTCATCTGCTGCATCAGTTTGTCCAAAACGTTGGTTTATAACCAAAAATGTGCAAGCTTGATTCTCCCATCAGCCTATGCTGCTATATAGTTAATGCTAATTAACAAATGCTACCATGCTATCATGCTAAACTAAGATGGGGTTCATGGTAAACGTACCTGCTAAACAATAGCATGTTAGTTTTGTTATTGTCATTGGAAGGCAGTGACCAAGTATAGGCTCAAAGTCATCAAAGTGTTGGCATTTTTGTACTATAATGTTAACTGTGACATAAGACATATGTATGTTGAGGAGAATGGTCATCATTACTGTAAAGTATGAGTGAGTCAGCTAAAACATGCAAACATTATTAACTCTACTTAAGCTTAATTTGGTCAGTATGCTGATCAGACGTGTCGGTGTCACAGCTAATGCCTCGGTCATTGTTATTTTAACTAGCTTTTCCTTGTTAGATTCAACACACGTCCTGCTATCAACCCTGATTACTCTAAATGTGCCTGAGCAGCTTACAGCGATCCTGGGAGCAAAGAGATGAGATTGAACCCTCCTCATTCGGTGGGATTTAGGTTGTAATCCTCCTCCGTGTTGGATTATCTGCTCTCAGAGGGGGGGGTGAAGGTGGCAATGCCATAGTATTTGCTTTCTACAGGAGATAATGGGATTACAGTTGACAGCATTGTTGTCAGTGGTCGGTATATGAATGTCATCTGTCTGGGAGTGAGGCTGCACAGAAGGCAGAATATTTTAACGGATATTGACATGGGACAATCGGATGACTTGACTGAACTATGTTTAATATATAGAAATAGTTCGACATTATGAGACTTAAAGAGACGATTCTGTTACAGCTGATTTGATATATTGACTTTCCAGTCTGAGGGTCATTATCCGCCTTTGTACAGTCTAGTCACAGTCATGTTTCCATGCAGGGGAAGTACTCATACTTTAAAATTATAAGCCAAAGAAAATCAATACGGTGTGAGCTCTCAGACCTTGGCGAGACAGATTTGTCTACTTTAATTGGCCTTTAAACAGTCACACACAAACAAACCTGCTGTGTCCTGACACGGCATCATGATGTCCTCGACTTGCATCATTATTTGCGATTATGTCTTTGCAATACTCACTTTTACAAGCTTGCTAGGTATTTGTTCATTGTATGTTTTTGTGTTTTTAGGCGGTGTTACGTTCTTTGTGGCCTTGTATGACTATGAAGCTCGAACATCAGATGATCTTTCATTTAAAAAAGGAGACCGCTTCCAGATCATCAACAACACGTGAGCATCCTCTTAGTAAATATGTTTCCATGCAAGTAGTGCAGCAGCGATAATACTGTAATCCTAAACTGCACCTGTTCCTTGTGCGTCTGTATCCATGAATGAGTTTGATTGCAACTTGTTTCCTGATGCTGCCTTTCTGCACATCGCTGTGAATCTTTTATTTAATTCACGCTGTGGCATTGTAATGTAAAGTAGATTAGTCTCATTCAGTCCCCATTGTGACCATGTTTTCCATCAGTTCTGGAGGTTTAAATGAAACGCAGAACAAATGGCTTAAAAGTGAGGATAATTTTAAACCCATAAACCGTTAAATTATTAACCATTATTAACCGTTTTTCATCCGATGTATCAATCATAGCCAGATGTATGAGTACCAGGCTTTGGTTGACTGTTAAAATGAACAAGTCATTTGTCTCATCTCTCCTGTGTCATTGTCCTCCTGCAGAGAAGGAGACTGGTGGGAGGCTCGCTCCATCAACACGGGGAGGAAAGGCTACATCCCGAGCAATTATGTGGCCCCTGCTGACTCCATCCAGGCTGAAGAGTAAGACCTTGTTGCCGCTTCTTATAACCTCATTACTCCATTTACGTTGACTGCATTAGGAGACTAATAAAACTAGCATGATCTCATCTCACGCGGCTTGCAACAGTCCCAATATTATAATGTGATTTTGATGTCCTAAACAACGACATGATTTTCAGCTTCTCAGTCACCACTTGGCAGGTTTTTTTAATGTTTATGTTTTCTCTTGATAGGTGGTACTTTGGTAAAATGGGACGTAAAGATGCTGAGAGGTTGCTGCTGAATCCAGGGAACCATCGAGGAACTTTCCTGGTGCGAGAAAGTGAAACTACTAAAGGTGATGATCGCTTCTTCATGAACAGAGCAGTAAAGTCGGAAGACTAATCCAGGCATCCATAAGTCCTGCATTACATTGCTAGCACTGAAAAGTTGAGCAACTGCATCAGAAAATGTTAAAGTTAAGTTAGTTAAAAATGTACAAAATATGAGTGAAGACGTCCACTACATTCATCCATGGAGCTACGCCAATAGTGTGGCTTAAAAATCAAGCAGAATTAAGTGTACAAACAGAAAACAAGAAGGTTTTCAGATGCTTTTTAAGGAGACAAAATGTGTTTGTTAGCTCCAGATAAATGTGATATAATAGAGCAACGTTTCGAGGTATCAGTACAGCGTGCTGATCTTTTGTTTGAACTCTGCTTCAGCGGCTGAAACATTGTTTTGGACTTGTGTTTAATAGTCTAGTTTAAGGAGTTTGTATGTTGGGGGAAATCTAAGACGTCAATGAAAGATAACTGGGTTAGCGTCCCTCTAGAGACAGCACACAGTCAAACGTTTAGATGGATGAAGAATGATTGCTTTGTCTTCCTCCAGGTGCTTATTCTCTCTCCATACGAGACTGGGATGAAGCCAAAGGAGACAATGTGAAACACTACAAGATCCGCAAGCTTGACAACGGTGGATACTACATCACCACACGAGCACAGTTTGACACATTACAGAAGCTTGTCAAACACTACACGGGTACGTAGTGTGCAGTGTTACCTGCTCATTTTCCCTTTTCTGTTCTCGTGCATTCATTTAGTCACTGCAGTCTTTCATCACCCCTGAAAATTACTTTCAGTCACACCTGCTGCTCTGTGCCACCAAGCAGTTTTCTATGCTATCTGCAAAAGGCCCCGGAGTGTTACCAAGGGAGATGAATAGCTTGTAATTTTAATAACAATTGATGGTGCAGTTATGATTTCAAGCCTCCCTCGTTGTCTTTAGCCCGAGGAGAGTTGAGGTTAAAAATCTGTGATCCCACTTCATTTCAGTCTGACTCTGGAGAGGGTTCGGTGTCTTAAAAAGCCACTTCATCTCATTTATATTTCATCACAGTTTTAGTATAAGAGTATAAATTCATCCGCATCAAACGGAATGAAACGATGCATGAAAGAGGCTTTAAAACGCTGTATCCTGCTGGTTCAAAGACTCGTGGACGTGTGTGCGACCCTGCTGGGTGTAATGTAGCGTTTTGATTTCGCTTTATCGCAGAGCACGCCGACGGCCTTTGCCACAGGCTGACCACGGTGTGCCCCACGGTCAAGCCTCAGACTCAAGGGCTTGCTAAAGACGCCTGGGAGATTCCTCGGGAGTCCTTGCGACTGGAGCTCAAACTGGGCCAGGGATGCTTTGGAGAAGTCTGGATGGGTAAGAGCAAGACAGAAAAGACGTGTTCGAACATGTTGAGAAAATACTTTCTGGTGTCATGCATTTAATTAGTATTTAATTATAGATGTGGAAACACAAGATCAGCCCAGAGGAGGAAATGCAGATATTGTGCACATAAGCCGCTCACCCAAACACTCATGCATGTATTTATTGTGTCTATTTTTGTCCAAACTGGGGAATTATCCATTTCCTGCAGTTGCTTCCTCTGTTTGTTGTATTATCTCCAGAGATCGTCTCATCAGGAGGACAGCTCCAGACAGATTTATTTGTTCCTATTTGAACTGCGAGCTCGTATCCGCTCATCCCAGGGATATTTTTACAAGGGGCGCATGCATGACAGCACATGTCTGAGCAATTACAAGACCTAATTAACGATATTGTCCTGCTCCCACCCTATTAACAACACTGATTACCCCTGTGGCCCGTGGGCTTTTCTCTCCCTATCTTTGTCTCTGCAGGCACGTGGAACGGCACCACTAAGGTGGCCATAAAGACGCTGAAGCCGGGCACCATGTCGCCTGAGGCCTTCCTCCAAGAGGCTCAGATCATGAAGAAGCTGAGACATGACAAACTGGTGCCTCTTTACGCTGTGGTGTCCGAGGAGCCCATTTATATCGTCACGGAGTACATGGCCAAAGGTACGCCCAGAAAACATACCTGAAATGCTATTATGAGCTCCAGACTATTTGATTAGCAATCAAACTGATTTTCTGAGAGCTCTCAGCCCCGGAGAATAACAAGACTCAGCTGTTTCCTGTTACATGACACTGATGAGGTCTATTTTTAAAGAAAAGCCAAACAAGATCAAGCCTCGGCCTGTAGACCTTTCAGGCACAAAATTGATCACTCCGCCCTGTTTTTTTTCTTTATTTCAGGCACACGATGTCACATATACGCATGGTGATTTCCTTAACGGGAAAAATGTAAATTTTATGGGTGTTTTAATTAATATGCCGTACAGATTGAAAGTCCTTGAGAGTCTCTTGTGGTTCCCTGAGGCCTGAAACTGGGATGTTTAATTGAAAACTGCAGTAGTTTTGTGGGAGGCGTTCATAGCTTCAGCTGCAATGCGTTTTTTTTTTTCAGACTTTTATGAGTAATTAGATTTATGTGTGTGTAAATGTTAACTCTATGATATACGCCTCTGAGTGTACATGTGTGTCTAAACGCCTGCAGTTTGTTGAGCCGCTGTGTGTTGTGATCTCATACTATTTCCCACAGTTCCTCTACTCTAAAATACTTCCTCTATCTAAATGAGAAGATATCAGCTTAACAGCCGAGCTTAATTTAATACTCAGTTTAATTTTCCACCCAGGTATGGTAAGGAAGTACATTTAATATAGCAGTACATTAGTATGCAGGTGCTATTACGCTCCTTTTATTGCTCCTACAGTATATCATATCCATTTATGACTTCTCTCTTTCTGTTTTTTTTTTTATAGGAAGCTTGCTTGACTTCCTCAAAGAGGGCGACGGCAAATTCCTGAAGCTCCCCTTGTTGGTGGACATGGCTGCACAGGTGAGATAAAGCACATATACCTGCATTTATTTTTGTTTTCAAAAAGCATTGAATTATGCTTTTAGGTTCTATTTTAAGCCTCATATTTAACACAGTAACAACAACAGCCTCAGGTAAACATGTCTTCTTCCTCTCCCAGATTTGGCTTTGCTTTTGTTCTTTTAATTATTAGCCTCCTCTTTATGCCTGACAGATGGCTTGATGTTCTCATTGTGAGGAGCTAAAAATTATTTACCAAAGCAGAGCCGTCATGAGATGCTGTCACATATTTTGTTTGTAGATCGCTGATGGCATGGCTTTCATCGAGAGGATGAACTACATCCACAGGGACCTGCGTGCTGCTAATATTCTTGTGGCCGACAACCTGGTGTGCAAGATCGCTGACTTTGGTCTGGCCAGGTTGATAGAGGACAACGAGTACACGGCGAGGCAAGGTGGGTACACACACACACACACACACGTAGACTGTGTGAGTCACAGGTGAATGAGGTGTCAGGATAGAAATGGATAGAGCAGCGACCTCACAGCAAGGACAACTCCCTGATGCCTCCTATCATGGTGAATTAGGATAATAGTGGAAACCAGATGCTCCTGTTCACTCTGATTAGTTGCGCTTTTCACACGCTGTGAGAATTCATCTCACTCCCGTGTCCTTAAAAGGCCAGTTCACCCAAATTGCCAAAACATATTTAAAGACTCACCTGTAGCTGTTAGCTATGTGGATAATTTTGGGTTTATTTACCCAAGTTTCGAGGTTTCTGCCTCTTTCTGCCTACAACCTAATACAATGGAGGTCTTCTGTTATCAAAGTTAAAGTCATGCTAGCAGCTCTGTAAGGCTTTATAAAGGCACAGCAGTGATTAAGCTGAGCGCTAACATCAGCATGCCAACCCAAGTTATGGGAACATCATTATTTATTATTTATTATGTAATTTTTGTATTAAATTTTATTGCAATGTGTCCTAGTTTCACTCAAAAACAACAAAGGAAGGAAAAGTCAAGGAATCTGTCTGTACAAACTTTCACTGGAATCTATCCAATAGTTGTTGAAATATTTCAGTCTGGATTCAAACTGGATTCAAAAGTAGAGACTAAATTAGTTCCCCTATAAAGTACAACAGAGTAAACTCAATCGATTGAGGCGCATGGCCACCCACCATGATCCAGGTTCTTCTTAATGCTTCTTAACAGGAGGTTTTTCTTGTCACTGTCACCAAGCATTTGCCCATGGTGGGAATTGTTTGGTCCTGAGTACAATCAAGACATGCCCTATATGAAAAGTGTCCTGAGATAACTTCTGTCATGATTTGGTGCAACATAAATTACTTTAAATTGACTGAATCTTGTAAACATACACATCGTGTCAACAAGACATTAGCAACGCATTAGCCTTATTTGGCTAGTGTAGAGAAATATAGAGGCTAGCTTGGTAGCTAGCAGTAAACTGACCACTGAAAAACTAAATCAGCGATCACAAAGCAGCTGTGAAAACAATGGCTACTTGACAGCTGTACTATGTGTGATTGTTTTTATGTAAAAAAATATATTAAGGCTTAAAGTTATGTATAATTAAGAGTGTGGCCGCTTTGATTGACAAGTTTGTGACATTTCAGGTGGCTAGTTGGACCCGTAGACTGTATAAAACATGGATGCAGTATCTGTGACGTCACACAAAGGTTTCTGAAGAGCCGCTGTGAAGCTCTGGTCATCGCCATGTTGGAAATCCTGGCTCCACTGCCCTCAAATGGCTGATGGCCAATCCAAAAATGGGAAAAGATGTGGATCTTGGGTGGAGCTGTTTCAGCAGCAACATCTCTTTCCAATCCCAGCGTTACTTTGATGTAATCACAGATGTCAGAAATTTATATAAACACTATGTGTAATGAAATATCTTCAATGACTGTTCACATCTGGACTTGTTGGACTAGTTACCATGACTAAAACATTGTTTCTGGATTAACGTCAGCACAAGCAGAACTTCATTTACCCATATTGTACTGAAGTGGTAGCAGAAATAACCATTAACTGCTCACAATCCTGAATAATGTCCTTTATAGTGAATTGTATCCCTTAAATCGTAAATATCCCGACTTTTCCTGAGGTCTATTTATAAGCCTGCATGAATCTGAATGCCAAAAATGATGTGATGCTAATGATGTCATTGTGGGTCGCTATGTCCACTGTGATTTCCTGGAAACAAGGGCTGAAATGACGGCATACGCCCTCTAGTGGTATCACCTAACCCCCTCTCCTCTCCTCTCCATTACATACAGGAGCCAAATTTCCTATTAAATGGACAGCGCCAGAGGCTGCACTGTACGGCCGCTTTACCATCAAGTCAGACGTCTGGTCCTTTGGGATCCTACTCACCGAGCTCGTCACCAAAGGAAGAGTGCCCTACCCGGGTAAGTTACAGTTACAACAGACACACATACACACACACACACACACAAAAAATGATCAAGGTGGTGTCATAGGGCGGGTGATTCACGGCCGGAGTTATCAGCTTTCAGTCTGTCAGTAGACGTCAAGCTGGTGTGCTCGTTAATGTCGGAGGATGAAGTGAAGCTGTCTGACATTGTCTGCGCTGGTTGTTTATGCCTCTGCAGGGGGAACAGTGACATCCACACACACACACACGCACATTTGAGATTAGATGAGACCATCTGGTGGAGGACGATCAGGAGATTGAACACCACTCTTGTTTATAACCATCTGCCAGACTGATATTGCCCTGGGGAGGAGTGCCTGCAGTGTGTTGCACCACCTTCACACAGCTCCACTTTCTATCAGATGCAGTGCTGAAACTAACTAATGGATAATATTAATTTAAAAAACAATTTGGATTATTAATTAAGGAATAACTCTGAGAAATACACATTCACTTTCATGCTGCATGTTAGATAAGAAGATCCCTACACTCTCATGTCTGTACATTAAGTATGAAGCTACAGCTACAGTATGAAGCTTAGCTTATGGCTCTGCCTACCAGCATCTCCGGAGCGCACAAATTAACTCATTGTTTCTTATTTATATAAAAACTGAAGTGGATGAATGACAACTTGTGGTTTTAGGTAATTATGTGCAGGACTATTTGACTAACTTGGCTGGATGCAGTGACTTCGTACACTACGATTAAACAAACGCAATATAAAGTGATAATTAGTGGGCTTTAGAGATGCTGGTATGTTGATTTTGTCACCTTCCTGCAGAGGCCAGCTGTTTCCCCATTTACAGTTTTAATGCTAAGCTAAGCTAACTATCTCTTGGCAGACGTGAGAGCAGCATCCATCTTCTCCTTTAACTCTTGGCAAGAAAGCAAACAAGCTATTTCAATTGTTTGCAGACGAAATACACCAAAATATGAATCCATTCTGTTGGCTTTTACATCATTCATCAAGCAAAAAAGACAAATATTGAACTAAGAAGAGATAAAATGAGGTAAACAATAAAGAAAATGATCATTAGTTATAGCCCTAATCTGACCCATAGTCTGGAAAACATGCTCAGAAGCCCCTTTGAGTTTCTTTATCTCCCTCAAGTTATTGGTGTTCCTCTTTTTTTCGATTCTAGAAACCTAAAAAAGTCTTAAAAAGTGATTTAAAAGCCCTGACAATCTTTTCTACCTCCTGTCTCCCCCTCAGGCATGGTGAATCGTGAGGTACTGGAGCAGGTGGAGCGAGGCTACCGCATGCCCTGCCCCCAGGGGTGCCCCGAGTCTCTGCATGAGATGATGAAGCTCTGCTGGAAGAAAGATCCGGATGAGAGGCCCACTTTCGAGTACCTCCAGTCCTTCCTGGAGGACTATTTCACGGCCACAGAGCCCCAGTACCAACCTGGAGAGAACCTATAGCCTGGCTGGATTTATATTGTTTGCTGCGTATCCCTACTGCTGGGAGCAGACTTGCTTAAAGACACGAGCTCTTAATTATTCGACTCTATAAAAAGTCGACTGGAAACCAGGCTAACCAGTTGCATAAACCACTTTTGATTGTTGATGACCACCCATTTTTGATTTTTGATTTTTTTTTTTTGCTTTCAATGTCCGCCACAATTTCATTTTATTTTCATATTTTTTGTTTGTTTTCATTCATGGTACTACACAAGTCTTAGCTGTGTGAAATGTCTGAGTTTATTACCATGTACAATAATAACTGTTTCAGTCAGTTCTGTTTTAAATACACTACGGTATATTGCTGTAAAAGTAAGCTGTGATAATGCCTCGCAATAGAAAAACATTGTTGAGAACGGCAGTCCAACTGTTGGGCTTTTATGTGGTTTAATGAGGAGAACTCACACTTCATTTGCCTCCAAATTATATTCTTATGTGGTGAATTGGTAAATTATGTGTCAAAACAATTAATTATTAACAGAGATAATATATTAAACTAATAGGGAGAAGCTCTCAGGGGACTGGTGGTCATTATCACAGTCCATTTGATAGTGATTATTTAAAAATAAATCCCACACAGCTTAACTTTAGTTACATTTCATCAGCTACAGTGCATTTTCTTTTATTACAAATGGGAGACTGTGACATGGTCTTTTCTAATCTTTTGCAGTGTTTTTAATATTATGTTTTATTTTTATCTTCTGTGTTTCTTTGTTATCATAAGAATTATTATCACAGTTTATTCATATCACATGGACATGGTTTTATAGCTTCGTTTGAAGACTTTCCCAGCTGTCCATCATCGTCATGCAGAAATCTCTGCTAAGACTTCTGCCATATTTCTGAAATATGGCAGAAGTCACGGGTTGTATAATCTCACTGTGATCACGACAGAGACATGCTTACACAAAGACCGTCTGTATTATGGGTCAGTGAGTTAAACAGTGATGAAACTCGTGGACTTGTGGCTTCTCGCCAGGCCAGAATGACACATCACATATGAAACCTCTGTCAACTAAGGATACAGGATGTTTTTTTCTGGAAGTTAAAGCCACCAAAGTTGAGCAACAACCATTTTATCCTATTATAAAATATGACTGACCAAGAACTTTGGACTCTTTCATGTTCACGCATCTAAGGTGGCTCTGCAAAGACTATTTGTATTCCAATAATTACATTTTTTTACAGTGATTTTATCTTTGCATTTTGCTCCTGTATGGACTCATTGGGACAGTATTATCATGGGAATAACACTAATTGACGCCTGAGCTTGTAAGAAGGGCTTTGTATATTATACAATCCTCATTTTATAAGATTATTAATAATACGGACAAGATTTCAAGATATATTTGGGAGGGGAGAAGTGAGTGGAGACTCATCTGACTTCATTTGTACAATAAAGACGTGATTTTACAGTCCAGTATTCTTTTTTAAGTAGAAATTTGATGTTTTGATTTGACAAGTTAAAGCAACATTGTGTGTTTTTTGTGATTTAGCGCCCCCAGTTTCAGAGTGCAATACCACTGTGGTGAAATATGGACAGTTGTACATGTGTATTTGTTATGATTATATTACTTATGATCAAAAACTAGCGAGTCGACAACTTTGCTAACAGCCAAACATCAAGCAAGTGCAACAACACAAGACATAGCAGCCAGCAAATAATACCTAACAGTCAAACAGCAAGAAGCCCAGCTCAGCGTCTGTCTTTCAGCCTTTTATTTCATGAAGCTCTCACTAAAGACTAAAAGACAGTCCCATATATAGCTCAGTTGCATTGCCCGCTTGCCCAGCTCCGGTTCTGGCACGACACCAGCTCCACTCCCCGTCAGCATTTGCCTGTGCCTGGGGATTTAAAACCTCCTCTTCCCAATTGTCCAAAACGCCTGTGGTACAACACTAACACTCCCCGAGAGCTCTGAGTTTACAGCCTGACTAACAAAGTGAGCTAACATTAACTAACAGCAGCTACAGTTGGCAGCAGGAAACATTTTCTCCATTAAATATGATCCAGCTTCACCAAAATCAGTGAAACAGTTGTGGTGGTCTGTGATTAGTGTGGTGATCCTAATGTTATTTTATGGTAGAAAAGTTGCACAATGTTGCTTTAAGTTGAAAAGGTTTCAACCAATGACAGGCTGAGGTGGGAGGGATTCAACAAGGTGTAGGTGACTTCGTGAGAAACTGTTCCTCTTGGATCACATGACTGCTGAAATCTGTGCACCAAACAAAACAAAATGCACAAAATAATTAATTTGACTGTGAGGGATGTGAGATTCCCGACGTCTTTGGAGCAACACGGCTCAGATGCGATGGTAAGAAGGAGAAACATTCTCCATGAGTGAAGCGTGAAGTCTTTTATTTTTAACTATAACTTCCCACACTGCAGCACACTGACCCGGATTATTCGGCCGCATATGTGGTCATCGACACGGACTCTGGGTTGAAAGGCTTCGGCCTCACATTCACTCTGGGAAAAGGCACAGAGATTGGTAAGATTTATGCATTAAAGATAGTGAGTATCCGAAACAATACACAACGTAGGTTCGTGAAGTAACCATAACTACGACACCAGCTGACTGCTACAATGTTACTGCTGCGTTTAAGTGCTCCTTAAAAAACTCGAAAAAAACGAATTTGACCTCCTGAGTCGAACCTCTTCTAAATGTCATTAATTGTATTTATGAACTGAAGCAAAGGGTTGTTACATAAAACAATATATACATCAGCTAATTACATTAAACGCCATAACGCTGCTATTTTATTAATAAAGATACACACAATATTCAACATATAACTAGCTTGTACAACCAAAAACAAACATAACACATGCACACAAAACATCATAACAATAAATATAGCATCTAATAATGAACGTTTCATACTATATACTATATTTAATATGTAATTTATTTACCTTTAGTTTCCTGTAAAGTTGTCTGAATTCTGATTGTACGTGAAGCTAACGTGTCTTTTCGTTGAGTATAGACGCTGAGCCGCACACCGCCATCTTGTGGTCATGTTTCTTTAAACAATACAGTTTTATCTGTTCAAAGACAACCAGAGGGAAATAAAATGTTCATATGAGCTGTCCTTTAAAGAGGGTCAGATTTGACAATGTGAAGATGTCCTAACATTTACAATGTCACCAAATCTAAGCCAGTCAGTCAGATAACAAAGAATAAATTGTATGGGATTTGTTGATACAAATCTGAACCTCATGTTCATTGTAAACATGACTTATTATGAGTAATGCAATGTCTGTTAACATTTAAGTTCATCACTCTTTTGCTCTTGTCTTTAACAAAATCATTCAGAAAGTAATATTTTGTGACACATCTACAGATATAATATAACAACAACAGCAGTAATGTCCTTAGAGGTTCAAATGCTTCGTTATGTCAACCCAAAAAAAGCCAAATCTTCCAGCCATACAGTATCTGACAATCCAAGCAGGCATTAAATAATATATTATAAAAATGAAGCTTTGGGCCGCATACGTCCCTGTCTTAGAGGCTAACTTTTGTTGATTAACTCATAGTGGTGTGTGCTGTGGAGGCCCTGGCAGGACTGGTTGTTGGGAAATCCTTGCAGGAGATTGTGAACGACTTCCGGGGATTTTACCGCCTCCTGAGCAGTGACAGTCAGATGAGATGGGTGAGAAGCAATAACGGTATGAACAGTATGAAGAACAAACACATAAAAATATAGTTATAGATAATGAGTTTCCTCCTCTCTGGCTTTAATAACATTATCCTTCTTGCTCTCAGCTCTTTGCTGTTCATTTCCCAACATGCAGAGAATGATTCACATCCTTTTAATCATGTCATGTTTCATCATATCTGGCTCATCCATCCAGAACATGATGGTTTGATGATTTGTGTACACGGATCCAAAAATAAGAGCCACATAAATCTAAATTTAAAAAAAACATCCTGTCTGTCATCACAGCATGTTGAGCTGTTTCCTCATCAGAGCTGCAATGACTAATCAATTAACTGAGAACCATTAAATTAATTTAATTTATTTTGAGTATTTTTTTTATTCAAGAAAGAAAAAAAATCCAAATTCTCGTTACATGATTTTTTTTTTTTTTACATTTTTTGGATCAAATATCTAATTGATTAATAGTTTTATGTCAAAATTCTCTCATTTCAGCTTCTCAAATAGGATTTTCTGGTTTCTTTTGTCATCTATGACAATAAAATCAATGTCTTTGGACATTTGAGGACGTCACCTGGGGTTTTGGGAAACACAGCTTGTCACTGTGTCCAAACCTTCAGGAATAGCTCATCCCTACGCCTCACAACAGCTTGTAAACTTTCTCCTTATAACAGAGGGTAACACTTAGTGGACAAGGTTTGATCTGGTTTTGCAGAATATACTTTTGAGCAACTAGAGGGAGTTTTTCAAGAACATGCAGATAAAAGTCCCAAAGGGAAGGCCTAGGAGGAAAAGTGTCTTTCTTCATTTTTATTTTAAATATCCTGCTGAGGCAGAGGCAGTGCAACCTGTGAATTCAGGCTTTTAAAGTAGTATCAGGTGTTTGCAGAAGACCCAAATAGCCATTTATATCTGTGCATATGTGACAAAATGTTTTAGAAATCTAGTTTTCTAAGATCCCCAAATCTTTATTTCCATCAGGTCTGTTAGTTTTTGACACCCACTAAACATTTTCAGTGCTACTTATGATGTTGAACTCATTTTTGACTTTTTAAACTCTTGAACCAGTTAGGTCCAGAGAAAGGGGTGATCCACTTAGCCACTGCTGCTGTCCTGAATGCCGTGTGGGACCTGTGGGCGAGAGCAGACGGCAAGGTGGGACTGGCTGGCATTATTAGACAAACACCATTTCCATCCACGAATATGACACCTTTATGACTCACAACCTGTTGTCATCTTTTCCTGTAGCCGCTCTGGAAGCTGCTTGTTGACATGGTGAGTCACAGGAAATATAGATGTTTGATTTATGTCCAGGTCATGATCACAAGGGAAATAACGTGTCTTATGTTTGTCAATTCAGGATCCAAAGCAGATTGTGTCATGCATTGACTTCAGATATATCACCGATGCGCTTACAGAGGAGGAGGCTCTAGGTGAGATGAAGTACGGTTTATGTCTGGTACAGTTTGGGGAATGAAGTCCCTTTAGTGAAACCAACAGACTCTTTCTGCTTCTCACTCAGCCATACTCGTCAAAGCACAGGAGGGAAAGCAGCAGAGAGGTGAGCACACTATAAAGAGTCATTAATTACGTGGCTGAATGTGATATTGCGGAACGAAATTGCCTCTTTAGAAACTAACAGGAGTGCTTTTAGTCTGCATAATAAGGCCCCTGCACTCCATGATTGCTTTATTAAAACACACTTCTCCTCGAGTGTTTATTACCTGTGTGGACTGTTTCTTTTGCCTGACAGAGGATCAGATGCTGAAGGAGGGTTATCCTGCCTACACCACCTCCTGTGCATGGATCGGATACTCAGACCAGCATCTCAAACAGGTCTCTGAGCTGTAAAACACTGTTTCTGAGGTTGGACAAATAACAAATAACAACCAGTGTATGTGTGTGTTCCTTGCAGCTCTGCACAGATGCACTTAAAAGCGGTTGGACCAAGTTCAAGGTGAAAGTCGGTGCTGATCTAGAGGATGACAAACGCAGGTGCCGCATCATAAGGCAAATGATTGGACCCGATGCCACTTTGGTGCGGTTATTTTTGCCCCCTTCGTTGTATTTACATTAAGAAGTAACAACATACTAAAGTGTTTTTGTGTTTAGATGATCGATGCCAACCAGAGATGGGACGTAGCCGAGGCCATCAGCTGGGTGACAAGCCTGGCTGAGTTCAAACCTCTTTGGATCGAGGAGCCCACGTCTCCGGATGACATCCTGGGTCACGCTGCTATCTCCAAGGTGAGAGAGAAGTTTGATTGCAAGCCAGTGAGCCCGTGAGCACAGACAGGTAAAACATAGGAGGCAGGTGTAGTGGAAAATTTGACGTTGAACCTAATGACCTGATGTTCAGCGATGTTCCACTTGGAGGCAAATGTGCTGCTATCTAAATATTGCAGACAGGCTGTGCGTCCACCCCAGATCACAAGAGGAAACACCTGTCTTGCTTTTCACAGCCAGTGCAGCTGGAAAAAAGAGAAGTTGAACGATCTGTTTTCATGCCTCTTCTCTGTTACCATTTATAATGTGCTGTGCCTCGTGGTCAGTCCGTCTGCACGACTGCAGGGGAGCTCTGATCCACTTAAGCATATTCTACCTATATCTGCAAACTCCTAATAAAGAAAGACTCTTCAGTCACAGTTGTTTTACTAAGATTTTTTTATTGTCATGAGTCAATTTAGGAAATTTTTACCACAAATAAGATTCCTAACACACAGATAAGAGACTTAAAGAGGGACGAAATTCATTCGTAATTGGTTTGAGTGTCCCTGTGATCATTTTTTTGTGGTTGTTGTGTTCTCTTTTTTAATTGGTTTGTGTCTCTTTGTGGTTTTTTGTGGTTATTTTGTGTCTTGTAGTCATCTTGTGTCCCCATGTATGGTCATTTTGTCACTTCGTAGAGATTTTGCGTCCTTTCGTGGTAATTTTCCACATCTATTTTAAAGTTTTGTCTTTTTTTTTTTGTCTCATCTTGCCGTCATTATTTTGTCACTTTGCAGTAATTCTGTTCCCTTTGTAGTAATTTGTGTCTCTTTGTGGTCATTTTTTTTTTTACATCTGTCTTGCTTTTGTGGTCATTTTTGTCTCTTTGTTTTACGTCTCTTTGTGGCTAACCCTGGGCCTCTCAGTAATCCATCCACGGTTTGAGACTGATAAAAGACATTTGACTTTGTTGTTGCAGGCTTTGGCTCCACTCGGGATTGGGGTGGCAACAGGAGAACAGGTCAGACCTCAAGTTTGTTCTTGCATACATACGTATAACTGACTGATATTTATAGTATTCATAGTTCCTAGTTGGGTCTGTTTCTTCTCCAGTGTCACAACAGGGTGATGTTTAAGCAGTTCCTCCAGGCCTCGGCCCTGCAGTTTGTCCAAATAGACAGCTGTCGGCTGGGTAGCGTCAACGAGAACCTGGCCGTGCTGCTGATGGCCCACAAGTTCCAGGGTAAAACTCGAGACCTCAAGACATGGCAGCAATCACACGAGAGGAATATATAAAGCCCCAGAAGGGACAAAGTGGAATAAAAACATATCAGACAAGTCACTGAATACAGAAAATATATAAGTAGTTTATTTTTAATTTCCCATTTAGGACCAATCAGTGGAAATGCATGGGGATAACAGAGAAAAGAAAAGTGGTTACACTTTTATGAACCAGTTGGAGGTAAAAGAAAAAAAATAGCTTTTCTCTTTGGTAGTAACTGATGGTGTTTCTATTCAATGCATTCACACACACATATATATTGACACGTCTTTTACTGCCTTTCTTCAGTTTCAGGACTCCATAGTGTAATTTCTGTATTAAAAACACACCTACATACACATACGACTCTTGTCTCCACAGTGCCCGTTTGTCCTCATTCTGGAGGAGTCGGTCTCTGCGAGCTCGTCCAGCATCTGATTCTGTTCGACTACATCTGTGTGTCTGGAAGTCTCAGCAACCGGTATGAGCAGGATTTGTTTTTGTCGCCAGTTAAAGCTCATAATCAGCACATTATAATCAGCATCTTGTTTGTTTTATCTTTCCAGAATGTGCGAATATGTCGATCACCTGCACGAACACTTCACCAGTCCTGTGGTGATTTGTGATGCCCACTACATGACCCCCAAGGTAAGACGAAGTACAGATACTAAGAAAATTAATCTCTGAATTATAAAAAAACAAGTTTCTCCTTTCATATGCACACTTGTTGCTTTAAGTGTTTGAGTATGCTATGCTCATTGTTCTCAGGATCCAGGATATTCTTGTGAGATGCTGGAATCATCAGTGCAGAAACACCAGTACCCTGAAGGAGACGTGTGGAAGGTGCACATAAACAAATGAAGGCTGCAATATTACACTTCTTTTAGGCTTGTTAGGTCGATACTATACAAATCAAGCTGACACACATGTAAAGTCTTTATTTACAAATTAAATTAACAATTTTTAAAATAAGGGAAATTAAACTTTGCTACAAGTAACCAAAAACATTAACAGAACAGTTCAACTACAGAAATCCCAGTACCAGTGGAGATTTGTTTTGTTACACTTACACAGTACAGTGCTTTTCTGTGAGAACTTCAAAATGTTCAAAAATCACAATGAAAAACACACCATGTTTATCGCTATTAAAAGTGAGATTTTTTTTAAACAGCCATCTGCATCTTAATGGCAGGATGTGGGTTGTAGTCACAGATCTCAAAGTCCTCTGCACGGAAATCGTCGATAGTCTCCACTTTTCTCAGGATCTTCAGTTTGGGGAAGGGGCGGATCTCCCTCTGAAGCTAAAGATTAAGACAGAGGAGCTCGTGTTAGTGTGAAATCAAGCAGGGAACATGGAGACAAGAAATCACGTATTTAAAAAAGACACACCTGTATTTTAAGAGGTTCGATGTGGTTGGAGTAGATGTGAGCGTCTCCCAGAGTGTGAACAAAGTCTCCAGGCTGAAGGGACAGTAAAAAAGTAACACATAACAGGTGAGGTGACGACAGGTGAGAACTTTAAATACTCCAGTTAACAACAGTTACTTACCTTGAGTCCTGTGATGTGTGCGATCATGTAGGTAAGAAGTGCATAGCTGGCGATATTGAAAGGCACCCCGAGGCCCATATCACCTGAGCGCTGGTACAGCTGACACGACAGCTCGCCATCGCACACGTAGAACTGACACAGGGCGTGGCAGGGGGGCAGAGCCATGAAGGGCAGGTCTGTATAACAACATAAGAAAATATAAATATATAATAACAGAACATCAGTTTATTATTTAAAAAGAGAGCTTGAGCAGTTTTCTTCCGCACGCTTCACCTTTGGGGTTCCAAGCGCACATGATGATCCGTCTGTCCTCTGGATTCTTCTTGATGGTGTCAATGACCTTCTGCAGCTGGTCAACACCTTGTCCTGTGTAATCTGTCGAGGGAAGTATTAAAAATACATCATTAAAAAGATATTCAGCTGCTACTGTGCAACATGCGTGCCAAAGATGATCTGCTTAAAGGAATAGTTCCTCCTGTACAACCAGAAAATGTCACTGTTACACAAAAATTAGATATAATGTGAATTAGTGAACTTTAAAAAAGGAGCTGGGAGGCTAATTTTCTTAAAATGTTCACTAATACGTGAAGGCTCCAACTATCATACATACAGTTACCTAGACTTCTATTTAAATGTCAGTGATGTTAAAAAGTTATATAGGAGATGGAGACTCATAATGCGTGGCTGTGACATATTGTACCTGCATGCATGTCTGTGTACTCTGCACCAAAGTGTCTCCACTGGAAGCCATACACGGGTCCCAGGTCGCCTTCCTCTCTATCTGTGAACCCGAGATTGTCCAGGAAGTCTCGAGACCCGTTGGCGTCCCAAATCTTCACTCCTTTCTCAGAGAGCTCCTTGGCATTTGTTGATCCCTGCGACACATTAAAAGAAATTTTTAATGTATTTCGACATAAAACTGCCTTTTTGAGGTGTCTTTATTTTCTAGTTTACTGACTTTCAGTTTCTGGAAAGCCTTGTTACTGTCCTGATGTGTCCAGATATTGATAGCTCAAAACCTAAACGATGATTGATTGATAGATGGATGGATAGATTTTTATTTTATATTTTATGATCCTCACCTTGATAAACCACAGCAGTTCTTCGAGGATCCCTCTCCAGAACACTCTCTTGGTCGTCAGCAAGGGGAACTGATCTGCAAACAAACAGGAACAGATTATTTAACATTACTGACAACATTATTAATTACAGCAAGTACTCTAATAGCCTGAATGATACTGGGGTCAACACCAATATACTGACACATTGAGAAACAAGTAAGATACGTCAATTGATTTCTTCTCACGTAAAGAAATAAACATAATTAAAAGATTACTTAAATTTGTTTGTTTTTGTTTACAGAGGAAAAATAAATAAATAACTCGTTGGTGGTCCCTGGTGGACACACTATGTCATGGTTTCACATGTTTGGTATTTCTGTACTGCGGTTTCTTGTTCCTCATCAGCCAGCATTCATTATATGGCAATAACAACTTATCTGTGACCGTTTTACTGAAGTAAAGTAACATTTTATGTTATTTTAAACTGTTATTCGACTAAATGCAGAAACAGTTTACTTTATTATTAAGTTACATACAAAATGTTTCACTGTTATCACTATTTGTCACTCAGAAAAAGACCTTTCTGCATCATTTACTTCATATTTTAAATGCAGGACTCTTATTTTTAGTTATTTGTGGAGTACTTCCTCCACCACTCTTTGTTACCAGTATACCTTTACCCAACAACAAACAAACCGACCTCGCAGGCTGTATCTGGCCTGAGCACCGAACACAGAGTAGACTCCTGTCCCGGTTCGGTCCCCCTTCCTGAGGCCGTGGTCCATGATGTACTTGATCTGATCCAGATACCCGCGCTCGTCACATAAGACACCGAAGCTCTTCTTCTTCTCCTCCGCCGCCATCAGCTGCGTCTCTTCCGCCTTTTCATATCCGCCATCTCGGTGCAGCACTTCGGTGTCTACTTCTGAGGTGGCCGGCATTCTGTGGATAAAAAAAAGTGGAGATACTTTGCAGGACAGACCGGACAGAGAGCAGTTGTACTGTGTCCTGTACTGCAAACTTTCCCGCTAAATTTTTTAAGACGTCCCTCTCAGCGTGAAGAGCCGAGTTTGACTCTCGCGAGAATAGACAACAAAAGCGCGCCCAACAATAATAAAACCGTTATTGCAACACTTTAGTCTACCAGGAGTACCAAAAAATACAACAGAAAATATAAATTTAATCGTAGAAATAAATAAATAAACGTAATAAAAACATAAAGTAAAAAAGTACATCATGTACGACCTGTAAAATGTGGATAGGGCCATAGTGGAAGAAGTATCAGGACATTTTACTTAAATAAAAGAAGCAAAACTGACAGATTTGACATGGAAAACTAAAAGTTAGTAAATATTATAAAGAATATGTATTTAAAGTATGAAAGTATAAGCAACCTATGAGGCAAAATGGGCTCTGCTGTTTTTACATTATTAAAAAAAATATTACTATACAGTAAAATTCAAGATGCATATTAATATTAGAACTGGCTGCAGTTGTGCTAATTTTCTTCTTTTAAGCACAAATAGGCCTTTTTCACAGCAGCCATTTTGACATGAAATAGTAGGGTTAACGCAGGTGTTTCCAATGATACTAGCCAAAGTGTACCACAACAGCACCCTGACTCTGTTTGACCTTGAATGGAACAGGACCTTAATTAGTATCATTGGTAACACCTGTGTTTACCTACTATTTCAGGTCAAAATGGCTGCTGTGAAAAAGGTCTACACTGACATTTCAAAATGGGCTCTGCTGTTGTTACGTTATAATATATTATTTGTCGAGCCGCTAACATGTAAGGATCATGAATCACATTATATAACAAGAATATGCTACTACAATACAGTATCATTAAATCATTACCAATCAGTTAACAAAATTAATAATAATATAGGCACTGAGCTTAGTTTGATTAAAAAATACAGAAACATCTCTAATATCGCTATTTTAAAGTTGAGGTCGTCTAATGATTCAAATATCAACTTTACAAAATTACTTTAATTCATTGCATGAAATGGGCTCTATGCTTTTTTTCCAGACGACTTGTGACAAAAATAAACAAAAGACAGAATGACGGTTGGAGCAGAGTGTACACAGTTTTATTGCAGAAATATTAAAAACTCTAAGAATTAATATACATGAATGTAAATTACGTAAGCTGTGCATGTAGAGATTTAGAGGTCTATACAGGGTTCAGGTTTTACAAATATCATTTTAATTGTTCATGAAAACTGGTACTGGAGTCTTTATACAGAATCTGAAGACAATGCGTGAACAGAATATCTCTCTGTTAGAGGAAAAAAATATAGTTTTAAGTCCACACAGATAAGTCAGTCAGTTTAAATGCCAGTGCTATACTGCAAATGGATCAATTTAGTCTTTTAATCCAGAGTAAATGAAGGGTGATGGATGATTGTTTCTTAGTTACCTCACCCCTAAAAGATCATCCCATTTGCATTCTTTCTCTCGGAATGAGATTAAATTTGAAGAAATGCACAAGGATTTATCACAGCGTAAAGTTGGCGGTCTCAAATGATCACAATTCATTTCACTGAAATTCAATTTGGAGCTCTGCCAAGCGATGCTGGGAGCCAAAATAATTAACTAAGCCACAACACTGCCAGGATCAATACTTCTTATCTGCTGTTTATGGAACGCCAAAGCCTCCTGAGCTACATATTGGATAAAAGCCGGGTCATCCACCTTCAGATCTGCAGGGACTGAGACGGTTATTGGGGCAGAGTCCAGTAAGGTTACAGCCACACTGCTGTCAGCTTTAGGTCTGATGTTCTTCATCTGTTGCTGTTGATTCACCTGAGGAATAAGAATCAGGAATCAGTATTTGTGATAGCAACACAGCCATCATAACATTCCAAATTAAACACTGTTAGATAGAGTCAGACAAATCCACCATTAGCACAAACATACTGCGATCACACTGAAGATGTTGTCTGGGCCCACTGAGCTGTTGGACAGCTGGCCGATCCAGTCGTATTTATCGTCCATGATGCTGAGCCATCTCTGTGTATCCTCAGTGTGTCTCTGAACCAGCTGCAGTCTGTCAGCGTACTGCTGACGGGAGGCGTTGAGCAGCATGTACATCTCCTCCATCTCAGAGTGTAACTGCTGTACAATTGGACACTCTGCAAATACACGTATAGAGACGTTTGCATAAATAAAGGTGAGCATGGTGAAGTCGAGTACAGAAAAACTGCACAATCACATCAGGAGACTTTTATTTTCTCAAGATATTCACAGAGTGTATCAGTGCATACACTAGCAGCAACCGCCGTGGTTGTACTGTAATTCCTCAAACGTCCACTTGAGGCTGGCTCCAAGTGAGTCTCCATAAGTCTCCATGCTAAAATGTCCAACTTCACAGCAGAAATAAACATGTTTACAGCCTGGTACAAAAAACAGTTTTGGTCTCTATAGCTAATTTCCACATTCATGACAACTGTACTGAGTCTGAATTTTTATATAACTCACCTGTTCAAATTATATTAAGGCTTAAAGTTATGCAGAATTAACAGCGTGACCACTTTGACTGACAGGTAGGTTCTGTTACGGATGGCTTGTTTGAGCACCCATGTATCATTAGGTCCGCTTATGATCCATGTCTTTGCACATTTCTAGAAGAAGAGGTAGGAATGCCAACATGGTGGCGGCCAGCCTCAAAACCATGTTTTGAAAATCTATTGGTGACGTCACGCACACTCTGTCATTGGTGCAGACTGTTCTATAGCTAAAATGCCATTAGTTATCCTCAAAATTGAGGGGTTTCAGGCAATTATAATCTAAAAAGTTGTGAAACGATTAGCTGATTAATTCATTAGTCCATCAACAGAAAATGAATCATCAATTTTGATAATTAATTTACTTTTTTAAGTCAGTTGTTGAACTAAAATGCCCAACATATACTGTTTTCAGCCTCTTTAATGTGAGAATAGACCTTCTCCACAGCAGCCATTTTGACATGAAATAGCAGGGTAAACACAGGTGTTACCAATGATACTAATTGATGATACTAGCGCAGCAGAGACCTTCCAGTGAGCCAACATGCACCACAGCAGCACCCTGACTCTGTTTGACCTTAATTAGTATCATTGGAAACACCTGTGTTTACCTACTAGATCATGTCAAAAATGGCTGCTGTGAAAAAAGTCAATTAGCTTTTTTTCTAGTCAGAGAAAACAAGCAATCTGAAGATTGTTTTTAATATTCTATAGACTAAATGATTAATAATTTATTAGTCAAAATATGTCTGTCCTGCAGGATGTTTCACTCACAAGAGTCACAAGAAGATTAGGACTTCAAAGTGAAAGAGGCTACGCTGTAATTTGTGACAGACCGTTTTTTAATTGTCCCTCTAGGTTAAAAACGTATTATTTAGGCCAGAATTTGCATTTACGGTCCAGATAGGAACATTTTTGCATATCTGTACTATATGTGACTGTGTGGGAAGAGATGTTTAATAGATCTGGAACCAATAGTGCTTAAAATAACACGTTTCTGTGCCAGTTCTTCACCTTTTAACAGATAGTCTTCACATGCCTCACACAAAGTTTGGAGCTGCCAGCACTCTGATGCTTGTCTGCGGAGTCGCCGGCACAGATGTCTGTCAGATGTCAGTCCCAAAGCAGGAAGTGATCCTGTATCTTTGTAGATAAACACACAAATATTGATGTTAGAGTGGTTACTACTTTACACCAGTGCAAACCAGATCAAATGTAGTGCTCAGATACCTCTGCTTGATTGTTGAAAGTACTCCTCAGCTTCCTGTACCTCCTCGAACACATCAACCACCGTGGAGCTGAATTCCTCCAGCACATTCCTCCCAAAGTGAACCACCGAATCAACGATGTGATCCAGACCCACCATCCCGAGGAAGCCGGCATTCGAGCCACCCTGCATGGCCGTCAGTGAGCTCGGTAGGTTCTCCGTGTTGAAGGCCGCCAGGAAGGAAGGCCCAAACACCTGCTGCATCTTTTTGACCAGACTGGCGCTCTGGTTGTGCAGGAGGCTGATGTTTGACAGCAGCTGGCTGAACAATGCATCCGCCTGCAGAAGCTCTAGCTCTGTTTCATCTTCTCCGACCTGGTTCTCAGGTGAGTTGGCGTGACCTGCATTCTCATCTTTTTGATCGTAAACACGCTCTGTGGCTTCCAGCTGGGTGGCCATTTTCCTGAAAAACTCCTGCACCTGCAGAGAGATTCATAGATGAACCACGTGTTCAAATCATTTGAGGGAGTTATAATAGGAATATGCTGAGGTCAAACCTTGAAGGAGAAAGCGGCAAAGCCACGGCGACACTTAGAGTATAGAAGGCCTTACAAGTATCTTCAAGACAAGGTCGACATTCCTCAAAGGAAGATCTGGTTAAATCTCGACATTGCTGCTCAGCCTCTTCTAGTTTCTGCTCTGTTTCCCGGACCAGCTGCATCGCCCCCTGAAGGATCCCCAAAACAGAAAGATACATTACCTCTTGATAATCCAGAGAGGATAACATGTGGTTTGAGGCCCTGGCACAAAGCCCCAGTCTATTATTTTGAAATGACATTTAAAAAGGAAAAAAACAGATGAATCTGCAGACAGTTCATTTATTCTGACTGCAGTAAAACGACACCCCGACTCCCTAAACCAGCCTGACTCCCACATGCATTATTCACTGTCTGCTTTGAGGTTTCTCTGTGAGGCTTTGCCTTTATGAGGCAGAAATTATGCGATGGACTTCAGAATAATGCACAAAGACTGCTCAGCTGCAGCACTCGTGTCCTGTGAGAAGTCACCATGTTAAATGCAGCCTGATTTCACGATGTTTTGTTTTTGTTCTTACATCAGGAATGATTACTGGAAATAGGTTTGCAGGCGCTGGCCTCAAAAAGCAAGATTTATACCTCTTTCTTGTCACTGCTGTGTCTCAGGGCGTCCATTAGATGTCTGTGCTTCTCTTCTTTTTTCTCCATCATTTCCTTCACTCGCTTCACCCCGAGTAACGCCCGCTTTATTTCCTCATCAACGTACTGCTCTCCTTCTGCAGACAGCTCTACACACACACACCAACGAAACATATTATTACTCAGTTTTGCAGCCAATATCAGTCGGATAAAGGACATCAAAGTGTTTTCTCTTCATGAAGGCCTCACTTTTCAGCATGTCTTCACTCAGTGGTGGAGAGTCAGCAGCACAGAGCAGGACGTTAGTGATGCAAAGAATCTGAACAAGTAGCCTCCTCATCCTGTCTTGATCTCTGTATAAAATGCAGAACAAACTCAATTATTTGCAAAGGATTCACATACAGAGACATGCTTTTACTTATATAACCACCCACAAGGTGGCGCCATTTCTCAATTTTGATTTTAATTCAGAGGCCCTTTATAAAAACAAAACAAAAACATGAAGCGCAACTAATCCCAGAGGACAAAACTGTTCATTAGCATGACATATCACATCAGTGTAAAGCCAATAAACATGATTATGAAAGGAGATCCCCATTAAGTAAATCCACTGCAGTCATCTAATCACATTACATAACAAGGATAACTACAACACAGCTGAACTGCATTTGAATTATTTATATTTAGACGATAACAAAATTACAGAAGCTCAAATGACGACTTTAATCTTTAGTAAATACGTTGGTGTACTCTTGTTGCAGAACCTGTAAATGTGGTCAACTGTAAGCCACTGTTATACTATATATTACATGTCTGTGTACATGTGTCAATCAACAAAATTAAAAGACAAAAACAGAGTGAAGTCAGCACAAACTGGCATTAGAGATCATTACTGTTTATCTCTCAGTGTCCCAAAATCAAGATTATGACTATATTCGATGCAACCTGTGAATAAATAACTTCCCCAAGTCTGCTGTTAAAGCGTGAACTGTGAGCATCCTGAAAGGCAGAAGAGAAATAAATTGTAAAACAGCCTAAAGAAGTATAAAATATTTACCTTGACAACTATGAAAACATCAAACTCCAGAACAAAAGCAGCAGATTGTGATGTTGGAGAGAGGAGAGTGAGGCGCTTGTTTCCTCTCAGGATTGTTCTATTTTTATGGATCTACTCAGCACCACAGATCCTATTAGTGTGTTTGCATTATTAAGCCTTTCGTGCGCACGATAACTACAGATGACGGGCTTTATTGCATGATAAACATTACATGCTCATTTGTTTGCAACACTGTCTCGCTCACTTGTCTCCCAACATACTCCAGAGCCCCTCTCAGGTAAAACATTCTGCTCTAATCTCCATCAGACCGGCAGTAAGCCTGAGCTCCCTGCAGAGACCTGGCTGGCACACACTGGCATGGTCCAGGCTAAGCTTTGTATTGTAGGCCATGAAAGGGGCATGTGCAATTATGCATGCTAATGCAAAAATCTGAAAGAGGAAACCAGTGTGTTTGTGACTTTTTCCTTTAACTACAGTGTATATCTCACATTTTAAATGCATGCTGCAGACTTTTAAATGTTTGTCCTACTATTCCAGACATTATTAGTTTCCATACAAACACAGAAGCATGTTTGTGTATGCCGCTTTCATGAAGGACTTGTGTGAGACAGATTTAAAAATGAATGGTCCAGTCTGAAGCAGCAGAGGCTGAGATATTGTGACTTATGTTTAGTCAGAACAGTACAGCTGGATATTGTCTTTCATTAGACCCTCCCTGCCTCCCACTTCTTTTAAACTCCCCACCTCCAGTTTCTAAAGCAGGCTATATGATAAAAATTATAAATCTCATCCCCAATCCAAGATAACGTCAGGGAAGCTGTCTCCTGAGCCACAAAAGACATTATACATTATTTAATATATACATCATTTGTAGGAAAAAAATCCCAAACAACACACTGTGTGGTCCTTTAGGCTCTAGCTACTTAATATCAAGCCATGACTGAACTCTTAAGAGCCTCTTCAGGTGACAAAGTGGGCCACCACGAATGACATCAGCGCTTCCACATATGCTGTGAAATAACATGTCACTCCAACATCTGCCATCTGTGTTTAACTGCTTTGAGATCTGCTAACTGTGACTAATTTTTATGCTCATAAAACCCCTCAGTCATTCCTCACAAACTGCATCTGTCTGTACAAATATGTCAATGGCATGCAGTGACAGTTGGAAGTTGAGGCTAGAGGACCAATGCAATAACTCCCAACTGATCTAGAGTCTAGGTTAAATGTATTAGCTAATTAGTTTTAGCATCTTTCAGCTCTTTGTTTTGATTTTCCAGCCTGCAACTTTACTGTGTTGGTTCATTATCACTGCTCTTACAGTAGTAGTGGATCATATGGCAGACAGACAAAGTCAGCAACTAGCCGGTGAACATAGTAAAGACTTTAGGAGCTAAAGAGTCAGATATTTTCCCCATGTAGAAGATGGTTTAAACCAAAAACAGAGCTAAAAGAGAAGATAATTTGAACTTAGATTCACTAGGTGGCCAGAAACATGACTCCAGATTAATCAAAATGCTGTTTGTTAACAATGTCAGCATACCAACTTAAAAAGATAACTTGTTTCAGCTGCCCCCAAGTGGCCAAAAAAAGTTATGGCTCTGGCCTCACTCTCTCTTCCAAGCGTGTTGGAGAAACAGCAGTGGCCATGAAACTTGCAAAAAACGCTAAACGTCCTATGTAGAGTCAGCAATAGGCAACTGTAAACACATTTGCCCAGCTCCTCTTCTGGCACGACATCAGCTCCACTGGCCTTCACCTGCGCCCTGGGCCTGAAAACCTTCTCTTTTAGGCGGTCTAAAACGCCTGTGCTATTAATACTAACACTGCCTCAGTTCTCTGAGCTCACAGTCTGGGCAGCCCAGCTAGGAAACGGAGTTAACACTGCAACAACAGCTACAGTTGCCAGTAGTTTAATTTACTGTCCATCGGGAAACTCTGTAAATCAAAGAGAGTTGAGGCGGAGACATCAGAGGGAAAACAAGAAAACATTTTCTCCATAAAATATGATCCTGTGTAGCAAAATGATTTAAATCTGTTATTTTATGGTGGAAAAGTTAAACAATGCTGCTTTTAAATTTTATCCTGTGAATGCTATGTTACCAGCAGAGAAATTCATGTTAGATAACTTAGCCATTTCAGACTTCCCTGCAAGCTAACATGCTCTAAAACATCCCTCATACTCTGTCAGCGCTGTGTAGAAACAGAAACAAATAATTTTGCTTTCTGTCTTCCCTCGACCACCAGCGACCCTCTGCTGCTGCATACGAGACAATCCGAGTTATTCTTATCACGATATCTAAACATGGCAGCAGCATGGTGAATGTGGAATTCCTGTGTGCTTTCTCAGCCCTCTGTTAATCTGAGCCCACTGCTGAAAGCCTTGACCCAGCAAATCAGGTCCCAACCCCTGAATGAGGACCAGCAGGAGCAGGGCTGTAAGATACCTGACCCTCAGCTGCTTTTTATCAGCTTGCCACGATCCCTATCTGAGCCCTAATACCAGCCTGCTGCTCCAATTATAGCCGACAGTAAAATAACAGTTTTGAAGCCTTTAGGAAAACAAGTAATTAGTCGCTTTATCATCTCAGGCTGGTCTGGAATCTAATTTGTGGTGGACTGGGTCAAACTTGAGCTATTAGCACTGAGCCCGGGTTTGGAGGCTGTGTTATCCAAAGACAGAAAGAAAAACACACAAGTTTGATGTTTTTTTTTAAAAGCTCAGAGGATTTTAGAGCTCAGGCAGTTTGTGTTATCTGTACCTTTGTCCTGTAAATCAACTGGTTTGAACTGAGTGAGTGTAAATGTGACCCGGTGACACTAACCTGCACTGTGAAGACATGAGAAGCGTGTCTGACTAATTTTCTTTGATGTTTGTTGCAGCTGTGTTTAACACTTTGATCAGTGGTCTGCATCTGCAGGCCTGCAAGATTATGGGGACACAGGAACTGAAATTATAACCGCACCTGGAGGAGTTAAAGCGAAATGGAAGTCTAATTTCGAGTCTAAACTGCCATTGGGGACATTTTATGCAACAGAAATCATCGTTAAGGCAAGGGCAAACAAATACAAAGGTCAATATCATCTTATGAACAAGTTATGAAGGATATTTTGTATGACTGCAAAGCAAATTAGTCTTGTTTTGTCTATCAAACACACAAGATAAAAATTAAACCTCATACATAAAATATAGCACTAAAATACAAAAATCTGCATCTTTATCCTGTGATTTGTGTCAATAATTAACTTTATTTTCTTAAAATAAATTGACATTGTAGTGAGATACTTAATTAAATCAATTAAAGACATACATTTCCTAGAATTAGTAGCTATTTCTCATTAAAGTTGTTTGTACTAGACCAGGTTGAAATGATTTTGCTGTGCTGTCATTTTTTAAATGAAAGAAAACACTTGAAAATTGTATTTTTTTGCAGTAGTATTACAGGAATGTGAGATTATTGTGATAAATCAGTTCATAAAATACCCCAAACCACATGATTAAGTTGTTGAGTACCACAGAGAGGCCAAATTTCCCTACAGGAATATCATATGAATATGAAAGTGATTTTTCATCCTTAAAGGAAATGAGATGTGAAGATGTAAAAACACAGGAACTGCACTGAAATGTCGCCGTTTCGGTGTCGCTCCACCTCTCCAAAAACCTTTGAAATTATCTTTAATGGGTACCAGATTTTCACCCGGGGACGCGATTGCCATCAACCCCCAGTAATCTCATCTCCGGGTGGATTACTGCACTGCACGACGTCCCGGGGTCTGTGGTGTTGAAAAGCAGCCTGACTCTCCTCTCTTCCTACCGGGGCAAACACAGCAGGAGTGGACTGTCACTGGGAGGACTTCAAAAGACTGAGTGGGACAGTGGTTGTGTCCAGAGGTAGCTAGTGATGATGTAAAGATACAAAGTAAAAGCAATGGGAAAAACCGGAAACGACCCACATTGTCCTTTCAAAATAAGAGTTGTGGTTTTTGTAGGTTGCCTAGGTAGTTTTTTTTCTGGGGGGCAGAAATATGTATCTGATAAAACTTGAAGTGCACATCAATTATTATAGAATAATAACTGTAAAAGTTTAAAAAACATAGCATGCATACCTAACTGAAATGAGGTTAATCCATAAAAACCCATCCAGATGTATGCACCATTGTGAACCTCTGGATCTTCCTGGATGTTTACAAACCCATTAAACTGGTTAATTGTTTTAAATTGTTGTACAAATTAAACAAATAGAGATAAAACATGTTAAATTGCAAGCTATAGAGGTCCTAGTATGAGGATTTTGTTACTTTTGTATATAGCCAGGCTAACTTTCCCCCTTGTTTATAGTCTTTATGCTAAGATAAGCTAATTGGCTGTGTGGCAACTGTAGCTCTGTATCTTTCTGAATGTTTATAATCCCCTTAAAATGATTAATTGTTTTAAATATTTGTATGAAGCAAGCAAATAGAAAAATAGCGAACTTTGGAGCTTATACATAGCCAGGCTAAGCTAAACTAACTGGTTGCGTGGCAACTGTAGTAGAAACCAGGAAGCTCTGCATCTTCCTGGTGGTTTATAAGCTCATTAAAATTGTTAATTGTTTTAATTTGTTGTGTAAATTGAACAAATATAGACATAACATGTTAAACAGCGAGTCAGTGGTGCTGGGAGGTGAATTTTATTACTTTTGTACAGCTTTTTGCCAGTGTTTTTAATCTTTACGCTAAACTAAGCTAACTGGCGGTGCGTTAAACTGACAGTGAGTGGTGTCGTACTGTTGTCTAGCAACTGTGTAAAAACGCAGTTGCTAGGCAACTGTAGTATAAACCAGGCCCAGCCAGACTAGCTTTATCCCCCTTTTTTCCTATCTTTGTGCTAAGTTAAGCTAACTGGCTGTGTGTTAAACAGACAAGCTGGCAAGAAAGTTAATTAGCATATCTCCAAAAAACATGTTGTTCTAATCTAATAAAGGATAAATAGTGATTTATTTATTATACATTTGCTGTAATCTGTGCTTCCTTTGCGGTGTTACGCAACAAGAAAACGACGTAATTGTGAAATCGTCACCGGAAGCTCGGCATGTGACGCTGTGTAACTTAACACACTGGCAGTAACAGACATCACTCCGTCCTCCTTTCAGCTGCTGAACATCACATCACTCCTGCAAGAAACTTCTCTGTAGCAAAGCGAGCGAGGCAGAAACAGAAGAAACAGAGACGATGGGATTTTAAACTCGAACACTCGACATGAAGACAGACTTGTAGTTTCTTCTAGTGGAAAAGCGTGTGCGTCGCTCTGCGTTGGAACAACTTTTACACCTTTGCACTGGATGCTGAGATGCGCAAAAAGTGACAGGGGGTCCTCATTCCTCATCTCTTCTACAGTCCTCAACGAGTTATAAAACGCCATGAAAGGTATGTTTACGTTTGCGTGCAGTGCTGTTATTTAAGTGCATGTTTAATCCAAACTCACAGATCACACTGTTTTCATCCAGTCTGTGCGTATTTCTTTGTGGTGCGCCATTCACATCTGGATGGCATTACGGTACTGCGGTGCAGAAGTTGTGAAATACTTTTCTTCTTCTTCTACTACTTAGTTGCATCCATTGAATGGCATAAAACGGCAATAAAGTTTGCACAATTAGGCTCTTGATGCATGAAAAACCCCATTTTTAACTTAAATTTGTCATATTTGAGCAACAAAAAGGTTCATGCTGAGTCCAAAAATCCTAATAAAGTTAAGATCCTGCATGATTGATGATGACTAATTGCTGTATTTGTGCTCACATGCCAACCAGTAGCCACTTAAAGCAACAAATTGTATTTGTAACATCAATAACTACAATATTTTATTCATTTCAACAGAAGAAACTGCGGTGAAATATATAATTCAGTTAGCGTAAATGGCTCTTCATCTACTCTACTAACCCCCTCTGACCCCCCACCATCAAATACACACTCAGCTCATCCCTCCCTGTCTCCCCTGTCGCCCCCTCAGTCCCATCTGTTTACCATTACCAGTGATGTTCTCTGAGCTCTGCTCCAGTCTTCAGTGTAGTGCAGCAGAGTGTAATTAGAGTTTACTGTCAACAACCCAGAGAAACCGCAGCCTGTGGCTTTTACAGTTCTCTGGACCTCCTATCTCCACACACACACACACATACACACACATGCACAGACTAGAGATGATGCTCCACTATCTGCAACCTAATGCCTTGTTGGCTGCCTCCACTCTGCTAAACAGAGATCACTGTATTCAAGGAAAACACTCTGAATTCTTGGCTCTGTGCAGCTGAGTGGAGTCCTACCAACTGCTTTATACACAGTGTGTCTTCCATAGTGTGAGTATGACCTGTTTATGTTTCTGATTATGTCATGCAGACGACTTTGCAGACGAGGAGGAAGTACAGTCTTTTGGATACAAGAGGTTCGGTGAGTGAAACATCCTTTTTTTTTTAAGATGGAACACACCTCGAGCTCTAATCATAAAACTTTTATTGTTTTCAAAATAAAATCGAAGCCACTAAGTGTGTGGGCTTGACTCTAGACCTTGAATTACCTTGATATTTATGTTGCTCTAATTGAAACCTCCACAGTTAACACAAAAGACACTGTTTTAATGTCAGGACGGTCCTCATCTGTTCTGATATCTGGCTCAGTCACTAATAGTTCTGCAGGCTTTTTGGTCGGACATAAATGTGGCTGTGACGGTCTGTGAGGTCCGGCTCACCACAGGCCCGGCGACTACTGACAGAGCTTTCCAGATCAAGGAGCTCCAGAATCTCTCTCTTTTCTCTTTTATCCGTTTAAATTGAGCCACTTAAACACATTGACTCACACAAACATGCCCTCGGACCTCAAAAATGTGGAGCTACTCAAACTGAAATTGTAGTCAACATGTATCTTTCTGTTGTGGTGCGACACATGCAGACAGAGTTCACATGCATTTGGTTTGTGTACTCATGCACATACAGCAGGATTGTGTAGCTTAAAGGTCCAGTGTGGCAGATTTAGGGGGCTCTATTGACATAATATGACAGAAATGGAAGATAATATGCATAACTATGGATTCATTAAAATCCTCCTAAAAATCGGCAGACGTGGATCATCGGTGGACCTGAGGTGGGCTGAATGAAGCCTGGGTGCTCAAACAAGCCATCTGTAACGGCACCCACCTGTCAATCAAAGCAGCCACGCTGTTAATTTTGCATAACTTTAAGCCTAAATATAATTTGAACAGGTGAGTTATATAAAAATTCACCCTCAGTACAGTTGTCATGAACGGGGAAATTAGCTATAGAGACCAAAACTGTTTTTTGTTTATTTCTGCTGTGAAGTTGGACATTTTAACATGGGGACTTATAAAGACTGACTCATTCTGTAGCCAGCCTCAAGTGGACGTTTGAGGAACTGCAATTTTGGGCACTTCCGCATTGGTTTCACTTCATAGACACGGAGGTTGCAGCTTGAGTGAAACGCACAAAAAACGCCAATATAGAGCCAGTGTTTAGTTTGTCCATTCTGGGCTACTGTAGAAACATGGTGGCTCAACATGGCAGACTGTATAGAAAAGAGTAGAAAAGTCTCATTCCAAGGTAACAAAAACATAATGATTCTTATTTTCAGGTGATTATACACTAATAAAAACATAGTTATGAATATTATATTCACTTTCTTCCTGGTTTTCAGATATCTGTCCCCTGACTTTTTTCCTCCAATTCGATTGGATTCAATTAGACTTTTGTTAGCGATTGCCACGAGACAACAACAACACATCTTTCCAGTTACTGTGAATAATCCACAGACCTAACTGTCAGACGGTTTCATTTTCTGCTAAACAAATAACTCCTATGACTAATACTTCCTATGAAGTGGAAAAATATGTCTTTTTGTAATTTTGGCGAACTGACCCTTTAAAGGAAATTAAACTGGCCTGTTTCTCTGTGGCAACTATAATGTGGTCAGTCCTGTCCTTCCCCTTGTCGTCTTTAATGCATCACATTTTTATTTCATGAATGCACATTTGTTGCTACACTAACCATCACATCATCACAAACAAAATTCTGTTTGGGTTCACGACTCCTCCGGTGGCTCCTGTTGGGTTTTTCGTGTGGCATTGTGCTTTTCATCAAGTTCTTTTGGATAAAGAAGAAAACACTGGCAGTAAAGGGCAAACGCTGTGTCACACACACACTCAAACACATCATTATTACTATCCTTAGAGACGCAGCGCGTGCTCCATCACTGTTCTGTTGATTTAACTTTGATTTGGGATCAGGAGCCTCTGTGTCTCTGTATTCAGGGTGTTGCTACAGTATGAGTCATTCACACAAAGTTCGACTGAGGTCTATGCGAGTGGATGCGAGTGGATGCGAGGTGGCAGACTACACAGCACCAGCAGAGACAAATTCAAACCGTATTAAAACACAATCTCTTTCATCCGAGTCACCCGAGTAGAGGCATCCTGTTTGTCTTTCTCTGTGAGCGCGTGTGAGTCCCGCTCATGGATTAGATTAGAGAGCTATGGGGAGGGAAGCCAAATCCAGCTCACTTTTAACTTTATTCAAATGAACTCTTGACATTCAGAGGAGTCGGAAGAGAGAGCTGCTGAACCCTGAGCTCAGTGTTGTTGGCCCTCTCAGGGCCTCGGCAGCTGTTTGGAGGGGCCGGCTCAGAGGGGTCCACCTCACCACTCCAGAGGCTTTGTTGTGCAACAGATTTGCATTCATGCAAACCATCACAAACACTCATTCTTCCACTATTAGCACTATAATGTCGGTACTCAGGAGGAAACAAGCGGTTATTTCCTCTCTCTCGTGTTTTGCTTTGATTCACTGCAATCTCCCAGGAGACTGATAGTGTTTAAATTGTTGTGATATGTCAAAGCTGTCGCTGTTTTGCAAAGCTGAGCTCAAAAGAGAATGACTTGGGACAGAAACAGAGAACACTTAATCCAACTGGTCGGCATGCAACAATAAAATACATGTTTTTTTTTTGCCTATTTACATGCACATTTCACGTAATCTGCATCACTACTGATCTCCTAAAGGGCTCCAGAGGTTTTTCTGACTGACTTCCACCAATTCCAGTACACAATGAAAACCATCTTGCAGTGGTTTGAAGCACAGATACATATTGTATCAGCCACTTTTACTTTTCAGCCACAGTTTTTGAGATTGTTGTGCAGCTGCACGCTGGGACTACTTTGAAAGCAAATCCTTGTTGTTTGGACTTGCAGTATTAGCCAGTCAGCTGCTGAACAGAATCGCATAAGTCTCCTAAATTGGCTCTACCGCCCGTACGCTCAGGGCAATCCAAATTTTTTTCGTCTGTTGTTCCCTGTTGGTGAAAACGTCCTACCAGTTCCTACCAGATCAGGGGCATCCTACCTTCAAAAAACTCCTGAAGACCTCCAGCTCTTCAGAGAGGACCTCCTCTCCAGTGCTACCAACAACCAGACATGCTAAATCTAGATACAGTCCATTAATCTCAGGTTAGGTGGTTCGATCTCCTGCTCCTCCTGTCTCAATGTCGAAGTGTTAAAGATGAGCAAGACAAGCTGCTATTTCTCTTCATCGTATCAGTCAAGAGGCAAATTGTAAAGCCCTTTGGGCAAAAGCATTCCATGGAAATATATCAAGTATATAACAAGCATGAACGACAAACAATATGTCTTGATTAGTACAAGAAGTTTGAAATTTTATGGATTATTAGGTTGCTTTTGGATTTTAGATTTTCATCCGAGTTCTTGAACACAGAGAACGTGCCTCTTTACAACTTGCTGAAATGATGAGAAGTCAGTGGTTGCCAATAAAGAAATCAGTCTTAAAACTCAGGGTATGCTTTGGAAAATCGACTCCTGTATTGTAAAGAAAACATGGCTTATAGTTAAAATGTGCTAAAACGTGCCAAAAACACTGTGGTCCTTTCAACAAGATGCTTCAACTTTGCGGGATAAAGAATGGAGAGGCCGGTGGCTTATATGCTTTAACTTTTCTTTAAAAAAAAATACATGAGGAAAGATGAAGGAGCAATAAAATACCATATGGTCTGATGGGCTGGCTTCATCGTCCAAGAAAGTTGTTTACAAAACTCCTCCAATTCCTTGAATTCCAAGATTTGATTCACTCATCTCAGTTTTCAGCTGTCAGTCCGGTCGTCATTTGGCTGCACCAACAAACACATGCTGGCCTCCAGCCTTTCTGCAAAGACCCTTTGGAAGGTTTGAATTAAGTACAATGTGTAATATCAACACACATGTACGAGTAACACATTGAAACCATGTTGAAGAAATGTCTTTAAAAGCACCTTTGAAGGTGTTTGGACATTTGCTGACGTGCAAAGTGATGAGTCAGCTTTCCAAAGGTCAGAAGGAGCCCAATGGGAAACACACACACACACACACCTACACACACCTAAACACACACACACTGTACTGACACACTGATTGAACTGTTTCGGATTCTCTATCTTATACAAACGTCTTTCAGAAGCATACATCATGTATATTTACACAAATATGTGCACTCATTTTTCCACTCGTTTGTATACAAGTGGAAATTTACAACATGCACACACACACCAGTATATTCACTGAGTGAGTTCATATGGTAATCCCATCTTTCTTCCTGCCAAGCTGAAGCCAGGCCAGAATTACTTCCACAGTGCTCAAGGTTTAAACATATTTATTTTTCAGTGGGGGGTTGACATAAGAAGGCCATTAGAATAAAACAGAAATCTACCTGAGCTTTGGCTGAACTCTTATAGCCCCTTTAGAGCTGGTATAATCATCGGTCATTGGCCTGATTCAAACCATGAACCCTCCAGTCACAGTGACTATAAACTCAAGAAAGTACTATAAAGTTTGGGTCACATCTTTGTAAAGAAAAAAATACAAGTGGCGGTGTCCTATGAGGAATTACTGGCAGCTACAGGTAGGGTTTAACGCCAGGTGTGATGCAGCAAGACGGCTCCTAAAGAGGTTAGCGTAGATGCTGCTTTACCATCAGTTATGTCAGAACTGGTCTTCTTCCAACTGGCTTTTACTACGTCATACGGTTTGTTGATCTGATTAGTTGACAGACAGATGGTTCAACCAATCACCTGCCAAGTATTTTTTGAAAGTGGAACAGTTTCCAACCCCAGTTTCCCAGATGAAACAACTTTTCTGAAGAAAAAAATCTGGAACAAGGCAAAGAGAATTTAGGTGCAACTTTGGAGAACTATGACAGGCAGATTTACACTGTTGCAAGTGGTCGTGATAGTACTGACCTTGGCCTAGAATATCCAAACTGAAGGACGTTATCATAATAGCTACCAGCCTGGGATGTCAGCTTCATACCATAACCCTAATGCTACTATATATCTTCAGTTGACCTGAAGGAAACACAGAAACAGGCCACTTTGTTCTCAGTTTATCAGTATGTATTGCTTTCTCTTTCTCCATGTATTAAACTCACAAGGTCAGGCACATGCATGATGAAAATCAAGATATAACCTCCTACGATAATAGTGGCACGTTAGCAAGATGCCAATGGGACCCAATAGAAGCAGTAATGTCCTCAACATTAGTTTGAAAGGCAAAAATAATTCATATATGTATGTAGAAGGTTTTAGGTTTAAGAGAACTACAAAGGACACTTAGCATAGCAAACCCCCGTCTTGATCCAATGTTTAAGCTAGGAGATCAAGTTAGCAAGCATGTCAAACATCATGAAAGGATCGCAGCCTATATTATATCTTCACTTTATGTTGTAGCAGTCACAAACGCATGTCAGATGTTAAATTAAATTGACTCTCTGAGGAAATGTTAATGCAGAACAGGGCAGAGAAGTGATGTATTGTTTAGAGTATTAGATGTTTTCTCGAGGGATATTCTGTAAAGGAAGATAAACGCCAACTGAGTTTGACAGATCGATGCAAAGTCAGTACACCAAAAAGTAAATTATGACTATGAATCTTTCACAATTCAGTGAGTTTATAGTTACAAGTGACAGTATATCTTATACATATATTTCATGTTTTGCATTGCTGTACTTTGGGCTTTGGACTTGCATGCTGGTTTGCAGGTAGTAGTCAAGGCCAGTCATGAAATAATGGAGGCCTGATTACTCCATGCAGCAGATCCTCATGGGATCTGCACCGATGTCTGGATCAGGGTCTTACTCCCTCTGCTGCCGCGTCTCCTGTTCCCACACATGTGGGTTTGGAGAGGCCGGACTCAGGAGGTTTGCGGCCGGTGTGGAACCCAGAGTGCACTAATCTATTTCCTGCACTTGTTATGGTTTCTCCAGCAAGGCCCGGAACATTCCTGGAGCCAAGCATGGTGTTGGGCCGTCCGTGCCTGGAACCAGCTGTGTCAGCATAGCCGGGGTTTTGGTTCGGTCCGGTGGGTTTCTCTGGCAAAGAGTATTCCCCCATCTTCACAACCACGCTCAGCTGTAGTCATAATGACACCTCAACCACCACCTCATCCATCCTGGTTAACGTGGAATCAAACATGGTTATGTTAACATCACTAGCCAGCTTTTGTCAGACCCTGACATATTTAATCTGTGCTGTCATGTGATACTTTGCAGTGTGTTTGTCAGAATGTCTGATGAGGACTTTCATGCACTTTGCTGTGGTTTCTTGGCCTTTTTTTTTTTTTTTAACAGTGTTGTCTCGTGGTTTTCTCAAATTCAGCCTCTTAGTTCTTTCTTAAAATTGCGTGTCAAGTTTTGATCACTTAATATTTTTGTGAAATGTACAAAAGCTTTCTTCATTGTCTGCCATACCGCTGTCAAATATGTTCCTTTGGCCTTGAGACTTCACAGTCAGCATGCAAACATATTTATTCTGTGTGTGAGCAGAAGTCTATTCGTCTTTCTCTGATTGTGCTTCTTTTTGCCGTTCTTTTCTCTCGTGATTCTCATAGTCCACCAAGTCATTACAGCAGCTATAATCAGTATTTTTTTATATTGACAGTGGATCAAATGACATATAATATGGCAATCCCATACACTGTAAAAAACTGACAGCTGTGGTTGTCAGAATTTTACCGTAATAAATACAGTATAACATTTTATAATATTACGATAAGAGGATATTAGTAATACGTTTTTATTCCATCAAAAGAAACGCTGTTTTGCCATTTAATTGACATGAAAATACCATATGAATGCCATAAAAATGGTGGTTTTAGCATGAAATATTAGTGTTTGTCTGTCATTTAAAACACCTTTTTTTGGAGTCTTATCGCATCTCTCAGCTCATTAGTTCAAGTTTTACAGCCTGTAACTTTGCTTCTAATTAAATAAAACAAAAATAGATTCATCAATTATTTAAATATTGACTTCTGTCTCCAAAAAAGCTCCAAATACCAACTGCCACCCTTTCCAGTACCCGACAGCAGTCACACAAAGTTGGCAACCAGCTGGTGAACACATTTAACAGCAGATGGTGGAGACCAAAACAGCGCTAAAAGACGGTAAATAATGGACTTACATTTATCAAGCAGACCCAAACACGACTCAAGTAAATACTAATGTTGCTCTTTATCAGTTAAATGGATGCTCCATGTTACCGTAGTGGCTAAAAAAAAAGAAGAGTTATCGCAGCTTTAAGTTTTGTTCAGGCGCTTTACATTGACCTTCTCTGTTAAAATGAGCTCTTATAGAAGCTCCAGATGCAGACCTGACCTGCACCTGTTGTAGAGAGCAAACAGAGATGGGAAAACGCTTACTGAAGTCACCTGCTAAAATGGTGCAGACCAGCAATAAAACACACGGTTTGTCTTTGACGTTCAAGAGCTCGTCTGGTAAAAATCAGGAAGTAGAAATTGGCTTCTGAGTTAGACATCACTGAGGTCTGATGGTTTACTCATAATCTTTATAGTCAAATCATTGATCTTAAAAGTTTGCTTTATCAAAGCCTCCATAAATATCCAAGATGTGAAGTAAAGATAGTTCTGTAGTTTTGTTCTGGGCACTGTTTTTAATTATTTAAATCGATTATTTGCTGCTTCACACCTGTTGCTTTTTGACCCAATTATGCCAATTCACTATAAACTGAACTGAGCTGTTGCTCTGTTTGGCTCTGATCATGACCTGTATGACTGACTGCACAATGTCTGCTGCACAATCTTCCATTAACTTGTCTTTTTTTGACGTTTTGGCTTTTTCATACCGTCTGCGTCTTCTTCATGCCAGAGATTTTCGATCATGTTTTAGTCCTATAACCCAGGCACAGATTAATTTTTATGATGGATTGATGTATTTAAAAAGCTGTACTGGGCCTTGAAAACATCTCAAAGCACGTCTGAGTAAAATTTTGAAGTTAATGTGGTGACAAGAGGAGAAAGAGACGAATTAAGGAGGAAAATGTAGGCAGGCACGACAAATGATATTTCCCCATGAGACCCCAAAAAGCAATGAAGTATAATGGGATTAAAAAATAAGATGTCAGATGTCAACCAGTGGTTTATAGAAACCGGTCTCTCATGTCAGGCTTATATCTTATTTTCTCTGTGCAGGAAGAGGAAAGTTCACCCAGAGACTCTGGAGCAGGCCGTTAAAACTAAAGCCTTGAGGTGTAAACAAAAAAGATCATGTACAGACCAGGAATGAGGAATTTCCTCGTATCTGGTTTTGGGAGAATCTCACACCACCAGACAGGATGGGAGGAGAGATAACACCAAGATGCTGAATGGGGGGGGCGCTGAGCCAGAGGGTATTTTATCCCAGGAGATGGAGGGGGGGAGTGAAAAGGAAGTGAGAGAAGGTGGAGGAGATGCAGCCGGTTGTAAGAGAAGAGCAGGAAGTGGATGGATGGGTTTGGAGCAGCATGAGAGGAGCTCTTTGTGAGGAGATAAGAGTGCGTGTGATGGTATAGGATAAAGAACAGGAGGTAACAGTACAAGAACCAGCTGGAAATGTTTACACACACCTTTATAACATGTACTCAAATATACAATTAAAAGGTCGGTTTTAGCGCTGCAGTTTTTCAGACTTCATTACTCTCGCTTGCAGACATCTTGACAGGTCTTATCTCCGTCATAATTCAATCCTTTCAACCTGGAATAACACAAAACTGAATGTGAAGAACAGAAGCCAAACCGGGAAATGGCAGACGATCACAGGAGTTTTAGGAACACATCATTTTTCTTTTATCTTTGACTTTAAAGCCGTGCGGTCAAGGATGAGATGGAAAGTGGTTTTACACACATGCTGTGCTCAAGTATGATTGTAAACAACTTGTACTTTAGTGTCATTTTTTAAAACAACAGTATTAAAGTAAAAATAAATTCTACTTCTATTTAATTTACCAGCTCGAGCTACTGGCCTGTTAAGATCTTTACAGATTTTCTGTTTGTTTTTGAGTTTTGGGGCCCTTGAAAATGGAATGATGCATCTTGATACAACCATTCTGACTCATAATATATTAACATATAAGATATGATGCATTGCTATAGATTAAACAACCCTGATAAATAGTTAAGATTAGTTTCAGTTTAACCGTGCAACATTTAAATGATGCTTAAATAAGCAGTGACACATCACTGTGTGGACTAATTAATATCTTAAGTCAACGATGAGTCAACATGTCGACACGTGTGATGTAAAATGTGTTCTGCGGTTCCCAGTTAGCTCATTGTTTTGGCTCTACAGCCTGCAACTTCACTCTTTTGGTTCACTGACATCACTCTCATGAGCTGTTTTCAGCCAAAAAGCACTGACAGACCAAAAAAGTTTGCAGCTAGTCGGTGAACATAGTGGAGCATTTAGCAGCTGAAGATCCAGATGTTATTCTCAGGAACTTGTGGAGATCAAAACAGCTGAAAGAAGAGTAAATATTGGACTTGATAGATGGAAACACTTCTCCAAATGTCACCACACACACACTGACATACATCAAATTACTGCGCTGCCCCCACATTGTCAATTAAATTAAGTTAAAGTACAGTTTTGTTGTTTCAAGTAAGTTTTCAACATGAGATCACTTCCTCTCATTAATTTTTGACGTATTACACTAATTGAAACAAATGTCATACAGTAATCACAGCCCATGCAGGAGCGTGCAAGAGCCCTGCTGTTCTCACACACCCGAGGTGTTCCCGGACTAGATGGGCTATGTAGTCCCTCTAGCAGTTTCTGGGGCTGTCCCAGGCGCTCCTCCGAGCTGGATGTGCCTGGAAGACCTCCAAAAGAAGGCGCCAATGGGGCATCCTAATCAGTTGCCCAAACCGCCTCAGCTGACTCCTTTCAACGCGAAGGAGCAGTGAATCTACCCCGAGCTGCCTCCAGATGTCCGAGCTCCTCACCCTATCTCTGAAGCTGAGCCCGGCCATCCAGTGGAGAAAGCTCATTTCGGCCGCTTGATCTCATTCTTTCTGTCACTGTTCAACCATAGTTGAGGGTTGGAATGTAAATGGACAGGAAAATCAAGAGCTTTGATAGCTTTGATTGACTCATGGTTAGTTAATTGACTTTGACATGTCAATTTGAGGACTGACACTTTCAGTAAATGATCTGAGTGCATCTTTCAACGCCGTACAGCAGGTAGAGAAACTCCAGCACGATAGATGGTTTTAACATCAAAGTCGGTACCGAGAGATCCTATAAACTTTTGTCCAAATTTTCCACCCCCTCCTCCTTCTTCTCTTTCTCGTCTTCATTAAGGCTGAATAAAACAGCAGTAACGTGACTCCGGGCGCTAGATGGGAAGAGCAGGCGGCGATCTGTGATGTTTCTGCCAGAACAACACATATGCTGGTAGTTAGCTGTTATTTTCAATCCAGCCTGTGATCATCTGAGTGTCAGTGACTTTTCTGACTCACCTTTAAGAGTGAGGAAAAGCAGCAAACCCCATGGCTGTCCCCCTCCAGCTCTCACACACCATAATAATAACCCCCCAGCGTCCTTGACGTGACCCACATGCAGATGTCAGTGGAGGGACTCAGGGAGGGAGTTCAGTATGGCCTGTATTTAAGTGCCTTTAAGGGGGCCTGAGTCATGGATTTAGTGATTAAATAAAAGAATAGCAGAGGCGAGAGAAGGCGCACCAAGACACCTGCATTCCTTTAACGCCTCACGTGAAAAGCCTTTTAATTTGGCAGCTCTGCTTTGTTCTGCAGGAAACACACTTGTACTTAAGATCTTACACTTGTATTCCCTCCAGTGTGTGTGTGTTCAGCCTCACAACAACACACAACATCACACTTTTGCAGTCTGCAAAAGTGCAGTCTCAAACTGATAACTTTAATGCATGCTGGTCTCTTGTGTCCTTGAACCCTGAAAGTTCTCCAACACCTCCAGCGGCAGAACACACAGGCACACTTTAACAATGAATTTGGGGATTCTAATTTCTCCTCTTTTAGTAATAAAACCTCCTAAATCTGTTATTCACGGGCCAAAATGTTAATGAAAGGGGGGCGAAAATACTGCGATGGCTGCCAAGATCAACCTACAGCTTCCTGGTTTGCAAAAGGGAGTTGAAGCAAGAGAGAGAGAAAGAAAGGAGAGAGAGAGAGAGGAACAGTGTTCAGCTCCAAAACTCTGTCAGATGCATAATGACTATCACATTTTCCATGTGTGGCTCAGACCTCTGCAGACAGAAGGAAGTCACTAAATTCATATTTTGGCACCTCACAGAGCTCTGCACAACGCCTGTCATGCATGAATATGGTTAATTAACAAATTTGAAAGGCCTAAGCTGCAGTACCGTTCTGTTGTTCCTCATAAAATCACACACCTGATTGAATTTAGCCGCTCCGGTTTGAGTTAAAGCGACTCTGAGCACGCAGAGTTTCTGTTAATGTAGTTCACTTTCCCTCTGTTCAGTGACTCCATATGTTCAGCGTCTGCAGCCTCCCATGTATGGAAATGCAGTTTAGGAGTCAGTAATTTTCCAAAAATAGTAATTTTTGTGTGGACATCATACACTCGGGACACAATAAGCAAGCTGTACACGTCATTCCACAAATATGGAGTCATTTTATTGTAGTTTGGTTTGTTTTAGTACTGACTGTCAGTGTTTTGAATAAAGAAAAAAACCCCAAACTGAACTATAAATCCAACAAATCTTCTGTCTTCCATGTCTTCATGTGTTGTTGAGGTTATGGAACAAATGTTTGGTCATATTTAGTGATGCCTAAGCATCCATCCATCCATTTTCTTTAATCCCTTATCCTCATCAGGGTGGCTTGAACCTATCCCAGCTCATATTGGGCAAGAGACAGAGCTGATATCGATGTATATAGAATGATATCAGAGGGTACGTATTGCACAGGTTGAAATCAAACCTGGACTGAGCCTTGTGTACGCTCTACAAAGTGAGCTACCAGTGCTCCATGTCACACATTTGTATCATATTTTGACTCTGTGAGATTTGCAGGACTTTTTGAGATAAATTCGTAGTATTTTACATTATATAAATTAGATATGTGACATCTAGGAGTGTTAGATTAAAGGAAAGTGGACCTGCTAACAGGTTTAGCACTCTTTAGACACTATCTGGATGACTGAGAATCTTCACAGACATGGATGTGCTGTCTGTGATGTGCTGTATATACTGCAGGATTAACACTCTTTGTACTGTGGAATGAACGGAATGACAGCCCAACATTTCTCTACAGACTAAATAAATTCATATCAGCAATGTATGTTTGCATAGAAGGAAGCATTTTCTTCAACTTCTCATGCAACACATTCCAGCTCTTCCTAGCTCATCTAGCCTTTGATCCCGAGGCGTTACCAGGCTAGATGGGCTATGTAGTCCCTCCAGCAGGTTCTGGGTCTGTGCTGGGGTTTCCACCTCAGCTGGCTTCTTTCAATGCAAAGGAGCAGCGACTCTACTCCGAGCTCCCTCGAGATGTCCGAGCTTCTCACCCTATCTCTAAGGCTGAGCCCGGCCACCTTGTGGAGGAAGCTCATTTCGCGATCTTATTCTTTTGGTCACTACCCAAAGCTCATGACCATAGGTAAGGGTTGGAACATAGATGAACTGGAAAATCGAGAGCTTTACCTACATTATTCTGTTACCTGTCCCTGCATATCACAGTTTGCTGAAGCTCTAAGAAAAGGTTGTGAAGGCACAGCAGTTTGCTTTCAAATAGTTTGTGATCTTGCTGTTTGGAGTAATAAAATAATCAGCTTCGTCCCTAATGATTCCTCTGCAGCTCAGATTCAGTTTTTCCATCATTCAAAGAGGCGGTTCCCTTCGTAGCACTTCTTCTAAATTACTCTAAGCAAACAGTAGAGTAATTTAAAACCATTGTCTGGTGTTGATTATCGCTTTCAGTAAGTGGTATCGCCTCTGTGTGATTCACTACCCAGATGTCAGACAGCTCCTCCTGCGTCTTGATGCTTCGCCTTGACTGCAGACCGCTCTGAGGTGGAAGAGCATGCCACCCTCATGCCTGGTGTGCGTCTGTTTGAACACATTTTAGCATAAAAACTTCCTCTCCTTCCTGCCTGACCCGGCGGGCAGGAGAAGATGGCTTGTTGTCATTCAGCCTGACAGACCACGCCTCCGCATCTGACCGCAGACGTGGTGGGGCCACCCAGAAGGAACTCCAACACCCATGATGCTGCATAACACAGAAGGCATTTCCATTGTTACACCCACCTCAGAGAGCAGTGGTGTTTAGACCTGTTCCCTTTTGAATTTGTCTTGCTGACTGTGGAAAAAAAGTGCATAATTTTTTGTAATTTGTGGTTTGCTCTCGTTCTTGAATATGAATTATTGTGTTGAGCAATTCATCCAACTGATCATAAGTCTTTTGTTTCCATTTTGAAGTTACGACCCTCTGAGCAATTTGGTTCAAAACATCCTCGTCTGCTTCACCTATGAAGTTCAAGAAAAGGTTATATAACAACAAAACTATACGTGGCATTCACTTCCTAATTTCCAAATTTACATAAATTTTCACCTCATGTGTCACTGAAGTCATTCTCAACTGCTTTGAGTCAGTCTAACCACCTGACAACACGCAGACCACAGTCATATTCACATTTTACAGCCCTCCATGTTCCCTCAAAGCCACTGTCAAATGAGAGCTTCTTATTACAAGCAACCCTTAAATCACAGAGCGGCTCACTCCACGATGACCATAATGTTATACCGACTTTACCCACAAGCGACACCAGAGCAGAAACCACCGGGTCGGATTGAAAATGTCAGTCCACAGTTGATCTGTTGTTGGGGAAAGAAGACAAGAGGTGCTTCGGTGTACTCCGTCCATATGGCGGAGTCAGTGGCCAACGTGGTGATGAGTTTGGCTGATGTGGGTCCCATTGAGACGTTTCCCAAACCAGCTTTTCCTTCAAGTAACCCAGAAATCTGCACAGCTCTTTAAAGCCACCCTGGTTTTATCTGGCAGCACCTCAGCAGAACAGGAACTGTACACATTTCAGACACTGTTTTAGTCCGGACGACAGCTTGAAGTTCAATCTGATGTTACAGCAACAGGATATTTTTAGTTTTAGGTGTTTGAAGAATATTGTAAAGTTTTGTCTGGAGATAAGATCAGCCTCAGAAAACATTGGGATCTTTATGCTGCTTGTCTTTTTGTTCATTCATCCGCCCATCACAAGGGACATTTCAAGGGATTTTGATGGGAATTCATGGTCACATTTGTGTCAGTTTAGCAGCTGTAGTCCTGAAAAATTTGTATTTGTATTTAAGAAGTAGTTGAGACAGCAGTATCTCAGTCCACAGGGACTTGGCTTGGGAACCAGAGAGTGGTGGATTCAAGTCCAGCACAGACCACAGTATGGATCATGGACCACTGACAATACAAACAATGGACGCCGTATGCATGACGTCACCCACTGGTTTCCGAAGAGCCATTTTGAAGCTCCAAATCTGTGACCCACCTCTTCTGCCTTCGGCTAATCTAAAAATTGGTAAAGACGTGGATCATCAGGAGAAATGAGGCGGAATGTTGCTCAAACAATCCATCTGTAACAGCACCCACCTGTCAGTCAAAGCGACCACACTGTTAATTATGCATAACTTTAAGCCTTAATATAGTTTGAACAGTGGTGTTATATAAAAATTCACCCTCAGTACAGTTGTTATGAACGGGGAAATTAGCTATAGAGATCTATTTGAGATCAAAACTTCACATAGTTGCCAAAAAACGGTTTCTCTGTCATATCACCACAATCTGAGTTGTCTTGGAACTACCATCTAGTGGCCATTATTGGGACTGCATCTTTCAGCAGCTTCCGTTATTGTTTCCAGTTCTCATTCGTGGTTTTTGCAGCTTGTTTTAACAACAAGCACTTTTTTATGCTGTGAAGCATCCATCTCCTCTTTAATTTTCCAGTAAGCACCATCATCTTTACCACAACCAGGTTGCTATTTATGGTGTACTAGCAGGGGGAGTCATTCCTGCAAACGAGACAGAAAGAGGTACATTTTAATGCCTCAAATACCATTTTGTGGTTTATTATCCCAGCTGGGAAAACGTCACATTTATTTGTATTTCTGCTTTTCTCCGACTGGCGACATTTTAATGTTTGTTTTTCTTTGAAGTCCCTGCCAGTGCTCCGTCAGCACCGGGGGGTCTTTGTAGTGGTTTTCAAATTTTGACTGGCACCTGAAGCAACCAGCGGGAGACCTGACGGTGGAGGGTAGACATCGATCAGACGAGGTTTCGGAGACAGAAACTCAGATCCAGATCACCTCTGCAGGAAGGAAGGTTCTGGATCCTTGAAAGTGCTGACTGAAAGTTTCTCAGTTTCTCTCTTGTGTTGCAATGTTATCTGAAAGGGGATAAGAGTCAAATTCAAACACCGTATGGTTATATTGTGAGGTGCTGATCATTTCTCACAGCTGACTGAAGCCTTTGAACCTTTTTTTCAATGGATGAAGTGTTGCATTTTGTTATTCTTGTCGTGCTCTCCTGCATTCTCACTTTGAACTCGCTTCTTATTTTTGCTGATGGTGTTGTGTTTCCTTCAAAGTCGAGCGTAGGCAGGCTATCGAATTCTGGATGCTAATGTGATGGTCATTAACCAGTGGGCCACACACACACACACACTTACTAGAAAGCTGTAATGTTTGGGGTGCTTAAGCTGCGATGTTTTGCTTTGTAACTAAAACCCAGTCTCTCCGTGGGCCCCAAATCCCTTAGCTGAGTAAGTCCATTCCCACTCCCCACTCCATTGTTGATGTAGTTTTCTGGAAAGATGACCTGTTTGTGTAACTGCAGCGAGCGCTGAGTCTGTGCAGAGCCGAGCGGGGGCCTCTGAGCTCGTGGGAGGGGGCAGGGCTCCGGGGCAGGAGAGGCCGCGGATGCTGCCTGCCCAGCCTGCATGCCTGTCTGACCGCAGCTCATCTGAAAACCATTTTGGAAGTGTTTATTTCTCTACCTTTACTATCAGTTGGTGAGACGTCATTATGGTTGGGGATGAGGAGTGGGCAGTTTGGCCGTCTCTCTGTGTCTGACCAGAGTTATGTGCAAGATGAAGGACGACTCGGGATTCTTTGTGTCCAAGAAAATGAACAAATGAAAGAAACGTTTTTAATTTTTCAGACAGGATTTGGCGAGAAAAACTACCTGTAATCTCGTACATTTGGTCAGGTCTAAAGTAGAAACAACATTTTATAAATCCTGAACTTACTTTTTAAATTAAAGCTGCACTAATCACGATGTTCTTACTATTAATGGATCAAATTATGTGTAATGCGAACGGGGTGGTTCCTTACGAACCTGCTGAAAATGTTTTTTTGATTCCCCTCAGCTCTGTGTAGAGTTTTAGTGTCTTTTAGCTCATTGTTTTGTTTTTTTACACAACTCCACTGTTGCTAACCGTGTTTCCAGCAGCAGCCGATTTTTGAAAAAGCTTTGACAAACCACTGACAGGATAAAGAATGGACAGCGTAAGCGTGACGTCACCCACAGGTTTCTGTAGAGCCGTTTTGAAGCACCATTCTTGGCAGTCCTGCCTCTTACACCTCCCAGCTAATTAAAAAAATCAGACATGGATCAACAGTGGGCTAAAGGACGCCTGGTTGCTCAAACAAGCCGCCTGTAACGGCACCCACCTGTGAATGAAAGCAGCCACGCTTTAAGCCTAATAATTTAAACAGGTGAGTTGTATATAAATTCACCCTCAGTACAGTTGTCATGAATGGGGAAATTAGCTACAGAGACCAAAACTTTTTTTTGTACCAGGCTGTAAACATGTTTATTTCTGCTGTGAAGTTGGACATTTTAACATGGGGGCTTATGGAGACTTACTGTAGCCAGCCTCAAGTGACTGTTTGTGGAACTGCAGTTTTCGGCACTTTGGCATAGGCTTCACTTCACAACCACAGAGGTTGCAGCTTGCGATAAACCCACTACACACTCACCTGCTCAGCACCAAACAACAAACAAAGATAGCATCTAGCTGGTGAACATAGTGGCGCATTTAGCAGCTTGAGTATTTAAATATTTCCCTCATGAGTAGGTGGAGAGTGAAACAGAGCTAAAACATAAAGGTTCAGGGTATTATTTACTTAATATTGGACATGGCTTTGTGTTTTTTAGATGTGCACATAAGCAGCTGCAACACATTTGCTGTAACAACTTTATAAGGTGATATTATCAGCTGCCCCCAAGTGGCCAAAAAATCCTTTGATTATGTCCTGTATCTGTCTTTGAGGGGCATAAAATATTTATAAGATAAAAGATAAAAGATTTTCTTCATGTTTATGCACTCAGTGAGACAAAATACAACTATGTATTAACAAAGCCCTCATTTTGTACTTTTTCCTTTTTAATAAGTGTCTAATGTAACCCCATAAACCTGTCACCGGATCAGAGGAGATCTGAAACATGAATTAGATCTTTATGTGGAAAAATAAAGTTCTGCCTCGCTCCCCCACAGCGAGGCGGCAGACAGATGGAGCCTGGGAGAGTTGCTGGATGCTGCAATCTTGGTTGCCTCACAATTTGACAATGCCATTTGTTGGATGTGATACAAAGCTCAGTCAGAGCTCCTGTCAGAAAGGCACCACTTTTCTTCTCTCCTTCTCATTATAACGTGGACGATCTGGCCCATGTCAAAGTCCCTGAAAGGTTTTTGGCTCGCTGTGGATGAGGTGACAGGGGTTACTGGTTTTTAAAGTTCATCCGTCACTACTTTCTCTCCACCTCTCAGATCTTTTAATCATTTTTGCTTTCCTACTCTGCCTCATGTTTTGTCACATTTTACGATTGAGTGTTGGCCTTGTCCTGCCTGTCTTCACTCCTCCTCTCACTCTTCCTTCATTCACTTAAAACCATGAGCATCAGGCCTGTCTGTCTCTGTGTGATAGAGGCGTATGGTTTCCATCACACGTAATAAAAGAGATGGAGCCTAAATCAGGCCACACATGGAGCCGGGATAGTCTCGGTTTCCTGCAGAGCCCTAGAGCCATCTCATGAACTCAGAACCCTCTGGTCGTAATTCTGCATTTCCTCTGATTGCGTCATTGACAGGTACAGCCTCAAAGTGAGCGCAGTCAGCGGGCATGCGTGTAGCTGTTAAAAAGAAAGTTATTAGGTGGGGTAAGCATGCACCAAAAGAGCTGTGGGTCATGTCTGCACAGCACCTCTCTTGTTCCTCTAGAGGAAAATCAGTTGCAAGAACTGTAAGTGATGTAATTTTCACAATGAAACTTAAAAGCTTTACTTTTGAATGACTGTAACAGTCGGAAGTTCGCTGCAGTTAACTTCAAGCAATATTAAACGTCACATACTTTTACATTTAAACGTGTACTCCTTGGTGGACGCCACCATCTCTGCTTGTCAGTAGTCACCAGCACGCAATGAATCTTGGGATGAGTTGGGCCACGAAGGATCCAGCCAGTGGATCCTCCAAATTCGTGAGAAGAAGGGACGCATTTGTCGGCCGCATTTGAAGGAATCTTCGAAATAGGACGGACTTGTTGCAGCAGTCATGATGCATGCAGCCTTCAAAGGTTGCGGCCCTGAATTCCTCCTGGTGGTTCCAGACTTTTGTATAAAGAGATGAGCAGATGATCAGTTTTCTTTGCAGGAAAATCTCGTTTCCAGCTACAAAGTTTACTACATGCATGCCAAGATAGGTTGAGACAAAGGAGGTCAGTTAAAACTTTGCAGATCGATTGTGTTTTAAGTGTGGTAACATCCAAAGGACTATTTATTTTATTTAAAATCAGTTAGTGGTAAAATTGTCTGAAAGTCACTGATTTATATCCACCACCACTGACAGTCATGCACCAGCTCACACACAAACACACACAGCATTGCAGCGCATGAGTCAGTGCAGGCCACCTCACCATGCCATTGAGAAAGCTGAGCGGTGTATGACTCATTCATTGAGCCATCATCTCCCTCCTGACTGTAAAACATCTTGGCTTCGATTACAATGTATCAGAGATCTTGTAAAACTTTCTTATTTCTGTTTCGGGGTAATGAAGGACAGATGGCATGAAAGACGACTGCTAAAAAAAAAAAAAAAAACAAATAGAAACAAAACAAAAAAAGAAGCTTTCACAATCAGCAGAGATACAGTTGGTGGGTAACAGAGAGGTAACTTGAGTTGACTTGACTTTGAGGCACTTTAAGCCACTATGTGTAGAATTTTATGTGATTATAGCATCATTTTCTTTGTTTGGAGAACAATTAAGACTCCACGGGCACGGGAGGTGATTGCACGCGTTCTAGACAATGATTGTGATTCCAACAGAAGCGCTATGGCACGTTTCAGAAGCCTGAAGTGAATCAGCTCAGAGCAGCTTGAGCTAGCTGGAAGTCAGACACAGAAACGGCATAGAGAATCCAGTCGATTTTCAAAATAAAACACCCTGTACAGAGTCCAGATAGTAAATAAAACAAAAAGAGAGCAAACGCTCTGAACCGCTGAGTGTTTCTTGTGGAGAACAGACCAAAACAGCATCGAGACTGCGACGTCACAGAGCCATGCCGCTTAACCCCCATGCATTCCAGCTGCAACGTGGCCACCAGAGCTGATCCGATCACTTCTAGATAATGGTTGTGATTCCACCAGAAGCGCTGCGGCGCATTTCAGAAGCAACTTTACCGCACGCTCCAACGAGAGTATGCGGCTAGTCCTTTTTTTTTTTTGACGGATGCCTTGTCAAGCAGCACAGAGCAGATCAGACACGGAAACAGCATAGAGAAAACCAACAGAACAAAAATTATCTATCTACACAGCATACTTTCTCACGGTAGAAGCACTTAAACCAATCAAAAAAGACCAAATTTTACCAGGTTAACAAAGGGCAAAACATTACTGGGTTTAAGCCGCGTGGAGAACGGACCTAAACATCACCTGTAAACCAGGGGTTAGACATAGAGTACAAACTGCAGTAGTTACTCTCTCATATGCTCTTTACATATTACCACTAGAGGTCGACAACGTCAGAAATTTGCAAATCAACAAATAGTGGTTTTAAGTATTTTTTGCTAATCTACAATTTAACTGGAAACTGTTGTTACTAGTTACTGTTGTAAGGTAAAAGATCACAAATCAAGTCAGTCCTGGCTTCGTCTTTGTGACACATTATCGAGGTTATTAGAAGATTTCCTTTGCAAATGTCAAAAAAATATTTTATATTCAAGTGACAATCCTCTGGTGGGTGCAGTATTCATGAAGTCACACAGGGAGGATGTCGACGTGGTCGGATGAAATATCAGATTTTAACATCGTAGTACACTGTTTGTTTCCTGTTTCTATGATGACAGTCAAAGTTTCTTTTAATTGCGACCGGGTCATTCCATAACCAAAACCACGTATTACTGTAACCATGATGACGAAGCGCAGTACATAACTGTATCCCAAACCCAGGCGTCTCCCTAACTTTAACTAAGTACTTATTTTCACCCAAATCATGATCTGTTCCTGCACCGAGCCAAGTTCTCTTTGTGCCTAAACATAACCAAACCTGAACTTCAGCGCTGTCACATCATAAAACGGATTTAATTTTGAAACGTCGGCGATGAGGTCGATGGTGGCGTAACATCAGAAAGCACTCGTGTGTGTCATTCTGGAGGGCACGGACATTTTCTGTCATTTACTTTGGATGATTTGTTCTTTCTGTTTCTTTCTTTTTTCCTTCTTTGATCCTTCTTTGCTCCTTTCTGTCCCTTTTTTCTAATTGTTGTTTTCTTTCCTTTTATCTTTCATCTTTACTTCTTTCTGTCTCTTCACTCTGTTTGTCTGTCCCTTTTCATTTCATCATTTCTATTCTTTCTCTCAAAGTTTCCTCCGTCCTCTTTCAACCTTTGTGTGTTCTTTTTTTGCCATAGTTACTTTTCTTTAATTCTGTCTTTCCCCTTTTCTTTGTTTCTTTTTGTTTGTTTCTTTGTATCTTTCATCCTTTCTTTCTGTATTTCCGTCTTTTGTTTCTTTCATTCATTATTTCATTCATTCTCTTTTCTTTCTTTCTTTCTTTCTTTCTTTCTTTCTTTCTTTCTTTCTTTCTTTCTTTCTTTCTCCCTTTCTTTCATTCTTTCTTTCATTCATTCTCTCTGTTTCTTTCTTTCTTTCTCTCTCTCCCTTTCTGTTTCTTTCTCCCTTTCTTTCATCCTTTCTTTCTCTGTGTCTTTCTGTCTTTCTTTCATTCATTCTTTCATTAATTTCTCCTGTTTTCTTTCTTTCATTTCGTTGTTTGTTTCTTTGTTTCTTTCTTTTCTCCCTGAACATAAAAAGTCTTTATTTGTCAGCATTTTATCTTTAGTTCTGTATCATTTTTGAGTACAGGACTTTAACTTGTTGTGCTCGTACTTGTTGAGTATGATCGCATCCTGATAAACTTTCACTTTAGTCACCGCTGCAGTTTGTCTTGAACTCGTCTCTCTGTCTTTGGTGCCAGGTATAATTCACTGATTGCCCTCTTGGACTAATGTGCACTGTGGTTCCTGGAAAGACCTTGAGAGAGTGTGAGTGTGTGTTGGGCAAGGCAGAGATCCAAATCACAGTTTGTGTGACCTCAGCTCACAGCTTTGTGTTCTCATCCGTTACTATAGCGTCCCCTCTGCTATTTACAGTAAATAAACATTGTCTTTTAATGAGCGAGGCCCATGTATTGGTTGTACTTTGCTGTGGACATTATGGCATGTCAGGGTTAAATTAATGGCCATGTTAACATGAAAAAAATTATGTTTGGGTAATCCTTTGTTACAGGAAATGAGGCTGGAAAAAGACAGAGGTTTGCAGACACTTAATTATCACCAAGGTGGACGCTGTCCAGATATTCTTTGAACATCTTGCAGGAACAATGAGTGACTTTATCCAGACAAAACATACAATGACAAGGGAATCCATTCACATTTAAAAACCCACTGGTTATCCTTGTTTTGGAAAGGCTCTTTTGTCTTCGAAGCATAATTTTTGTTTTGCTTTGAGCAGTAAAAGTGTTGTTTTCAGCTTGTGGTCTGTGCATCCTGGACGGCGTTTGTTTTTGCGGTTGTGGTCGGTCAGATCCGACTGTGTCTGACTGTGCAGGCGAAGGGGAAAGATGACGAATCAGTGTCTGATTTAATGACGAGCAGCCAAACTAAAGGAAACTAAGTCTCTGATGTTAAACTGTGAACAAGGAGGTCAGTGTTCACGTATGTTTTTCCACTGCTGCTTCGCTGTTCAGCACTAAAGTTCTCCTCTTCCTAATTTTGAATATTCATGAAGAACTTTGTCACTCGAGAAGCTTCTATTTCAGCAGACATGAACCTCCACATGTAGCCAAACGACATCTTCCAACCTCGAGACATTTTATCCATGTGTTAGGGTTTGTGTATCTGGGCTCTGTTAGTGTGACAGATATTTGAGAAAGTGTTAAAGATGTTTGTCCTAACTGTCTCATATCCATCTGGCCATTTGTCATATGGCGGACAGTTTGGGAATGTGGAGCGATGCCGTATCCCAGGTGTTTCTGTGGTACGTAACAATGATTTTATTCAATTTAGAGTCAAAACTTATTTGATTCTCTTTGTCTACAGTTTGGTTCCCAATGCTTTTGTTGTGCATAATGTATTAGATGTAGTTTTTTTGCACAAAAACAGCTCAAGTAAGTGGATATGAATGTGACAATATACTTTACAAAGCCACATCTCATGTAAGCATAGTCTTGGTAATTTGCAGGTTAACGGACACCTAGGCGTCTGAGTTCAAACTGGGCTACATCTGGTTGAAACGTGAGCTTTATAGATGTCTATAGTTACATATAACCATCGTTCTACCTGATTTCAGTGATTATTGTTCAATGTGTAATTAGGACCTGCTTCACACCAAAATGTCATTTGAATGCTGTTGAAGGACATTCAGCAACAGCTGGCATGAAACAGTTGATCTGATTAGTGCTCTTCTTCACTTTTTCTTACATCAAACAGTTTCTGGTTTGATTATTAGTTTATGATTAAGACTGAAGTGTGTGTCTGACTGTTTGAGTTTAGAAAACATGAACTGTTTCATGTATAATGATGGTTTTGGTATCAGTACTAAAATTCAATATTAATATATGATTACTAGTAGAGCTAGACAGATATTACCTTATTGCAGACATATTGATATCAGTATATATGTTGGCAGCCATACAGTGTAGCCAACCAAGCGACAACCTCCGTGGCTGTGAAGTGATTACAGATGGCTGACCTCAGCTTCACCAACAATCCACGTCTTTGCTGATTTTTAGATTAGATGGAGGTGTCAGACGCAGGACAGAGCCACTACACTCTGAGCTTCACAATGGCTCTTCACCCGTGGGTGACGTCATGGATATGACGTCCATTCTTTATACTGTCGATGAAGCGAACAGATGTCCAGGCCAAGACTTGCTCATGATATGTGACAATGACAAGAAAGACACATTTCTGCTCATCTCTATAGACAGATATCTGCATATGAGCACAGATAACTTTTTAAGAATGAATAAAAACTTTTTGGTCAATGAAATCCGAGTCAAATGTGGTCAAAACTACTTGGACTACAAACAGAAATCAGAATGCTCCTGCTTTGCAAATGTCGACTTTTCAAATCTGTATCAAGATTGTTAGTTTATATTCTATGTTATAACATAGACACTGATTAACTCACTCAACAGAAGCCAGTAAAAACATAATCTGTGGTAGTTGGAAGAGTGAATGATGGCAAACAGCTTCTTCAAGCCCTGATATCTTCACGTATGCTGACGATGCACATGTATATAAAGACATCACAGAGAACGGCATAAAAGAGACAGGAAACACAGATGATTGGCACAAATTAAAAGAAACATCAATATTATCCTAAAGCCTGTCCGGCATCTGTCTTCTTATTTGTCCTGCTTATCCAGGAAGTGACCCACTGGGAAATGAACAGCAAGCAGGTCACAACCCCCCGATAGAGCCTTTAGACGACCCACTGGTGTGTCGACACTCGGGGGTTGAAAAGATTACATCTGCTCCATCTCGTGTCTGTTCTCTGTGTGTGTGTGTGTGTGTGCTCCTTGAGGAGCTGGAGGAGCTGTGAAACTGAAATCTCTCCTTTTTGTTGTTGTGTTGTCTGCCATGTGTTTTGTGTTATGCCAGGTGTCCTCCATATTTGACGGCCAAACGCAAAATTCTCCACTTATCCAGTGAGCATCTGAAGCTCATCAGTCAGGCCTGTGTAATAGTTTATACCCTTACAAAGTGTTTTGGTATCATTTCAGTGCAGCGGATTTGTAAACACTGTCAGCGTGTTTGAATTGGAACAGCAAATTTGGGCAGAAGCGCTTTGATTACTGTGAACTGATGAACTGATATGTTTGCTTTATTGTGGGAGCATGCATGAGCTGACACTTGAAACATGTCAGCAGTTATGAATGATTCAGAAATGCAATCATTTATAGTGGCTGTATTCCCAGAGTGCACTTCTCTGCTTACATAAACCAGTGGCGAGGGAAGACTTTGGTAACTCCTGATGTTTCATACACAGCTGTGTTTGTAAGCCACTTTGTGCTTAGTAACTCGTTCCACACCCAGAGCTGGAGCTTTAAAAAGACAAATGACTTTCAGGCATATACACTTGTTAATATATTTTAAGGAGCCCATTGAGGCTCTTTACATGATCTGGACATGAGCATCAGCCATGTTTTGGGGCTCTAAAAGCTGATGTCATTTTTTAGGTGTGTGGTATAATATATAAGCAGAAAACAACACACAAAGATATTTTCCTCTTTCTCTCCACCTCCTCTGAAACATTTTTTCCACATAATGACCTGTTTGCGTTTAAGATGTGAAGATTTTGGCAAGAAATCGACGAACGTCACGAAGAGTTGATTTCGTTTATGTAAAGATGTCATGCTTTGAAACAGTTTGATGAAATGTATGGACTTCTACTTTGTCACTCTTGGGAACACATGTTCAAGATTTATTTACAGATTTTTCAGTGCAGCTTTAAGCAGAAAAAAAAAGTAAAGCATGACTGTTATTTGGCCTGAGAGGCGGCGGAGTCGTCTGTGTTGGCAAAGAGTCGAAAAAAGCATTGCAGTAAAGCTTTCTTTTTTTAAAACTAATTTTTTAGCTGCTATAATAAATATTTTTATATTAACTATCAAATGACTATATGTAATCTAAACAGACTGTCTTGTAATGACAAACCCACAGAGAAATAGACTCTGCAGTTGCCCTCATATACTCTCCTGTTTTCACTTTATACGACCCGCCACTCTCATAAGTGTCTTTTTCAATTGCAGCATGCATGCAGCTGTTTTTATTTTATTGCAAAAAAGCTCCAAAAATGCGCTGTACACTACCTGCTCAGCACCGAACAGCAGAGGCAAAGTTTGCAGCTACCTGGTGAGCATTTAAAATCTTAAAAACAGAGCTAAAAAGACAGTATATATTTGATTTATATTTGTAAGATCACCTAAAATACTCCAAATGATTGCTAATGTTTCTTCATGTCTGCTGGATGTGTAAATAGACAACTGTTGCTAACATGTTTGACATCTGAACATAATAAGGCGATGATATGTCAGTGTTGTGTTTCTGGCTCCTTACGCTGCCCCCAAGTGGCCAAAAAATACATTAACGAAGGTTAAAAGATGATTTTGTTCATCTAAAGCTGTTTTCAGACCAAATCAGGCTTTGTTGTAAATCATCTGATAGTTGTGCAGTGGTGGGGGTGAGTTTATTTGTGCTGAACGTAACCGCTTTTGGGAAAATAACTTTTTATTTTGATGATTCAGTTACTTTCTCAATACAGGTTCTCCCTCATTCTCATTCACGCTTGACCACTGCTTGCTCTCTCTCTCTCTCTCAAACCGTTGGACACAAACCAAAGGAAACTTCTTTGTGTCACTATTTTGCGGCATAAACTGCGAGCCAGACACAGATTTAGAAGCTGGTTACATGAAATAAACCAGACAGGAACACAACCGGGAGACTATTACACCTGGATCACACTCAGTTTCAGTGACATTTCAGGCTGTGGAGGAGTTTGACCAGTCTGATCGTTGAATTAGCCACCACAGCGTAATGTCAAGTTACGTTTCTCCAAAGGTTGAATCTGGCTCAAGTTCTCCTGCACCGGCACAGCCAAAACACACATATCCCTGTTCAAATGAATGGAAAAACGAGTTTTTACCACAGTGCCAGATTAGGTTATAGCCTGACTGATACCGATATCAATATTTGGGAGTTTAAAAGATCTAGTAACAATAAATTTTGACCTTTGACTGAGAACTCTCAAAATATTCAATGGTGACACTTCCTTAAACCTAGTTTGGCGTTCATGTCCATTCAATTACTTGTTACTAACATATCTGCACTAAGCTAATATGTGAGTTTGAAGAGAGACTACTCTATACAGTAATTTTTGGAAAAACAGCTTCAGGCAGATGAAGTAAAGTAGGTCTGTATTTTGGCCTGTGAGGCGGTGTTGTCATTGGCACAGATTCAAACCCATGGAAGTATTACATTTAAAATCCTTTTAAACTCTGTTTTCTTGCAGCACTTGCCCGTGCTCTTTACGGTAAATCTCATGTTCTCTCAGGCTGGCCTCTCGTCCAGCTGGACTTGGTGTTTAACTGAGGTCTAACACTCAGTGGTCATTAACAATCCCTTCACACCCATAAGAACAAGTCAGGTTGTTAACTTTGGCATCTAAACTCCCACCGAGACCCTGACGAGGCAATCGGCACCGCATCTTTAATTTATCGAAGTATTACCTCATCTATTAAGATGAACGTGAACTAGATGTGTGTTGAAGTCTTTGGCACTAATAATCATCATGTGATTGACTGGCCTTCATGATGGTGGTAGTCATATATTGCCTTAAGAGCTTTTCGTTCATATTGCAAATGTGAAGTTTCATTCCAGGTGCATGAAAACCAGACCCCACACACACACACACATACACTGCACCGCCAACCTTTCCACACACACTCCTACAGACACACACACTTCCTGAATTGAAAATGAAACGCAGCTGTGTTCCCGTCAGCACTGTGGATCTCGCCACTCATCTGTCATGAAAGATATCCCCAGAAAGGAATATTCCACAAGTGTCCCCACTAGCTTTTTTTAAGTTCGACTCCAAAGTCAACCGACGCTGCATGAAGACGACTGAAAAAGGTGCACATTCACCGACATTTAATGGTGCACAAATCAACGTTACGCATGATTAAGTTTCAGTGCTTCTTCGCTCGGACTCATGAAGTCTGTTTGTGCTTCTCTGGGAAGGAATCTTTGTGCACACGAGGAACGAAGAAAAGAGGAAGTTTGCTGAGTGAAGGCTGAGTGAAGGAAAATAAGCATGTCGCTGAGTGTAAACAAGTCAGCGGGGGGGATTGTTTTTGTGTCCCCTGCCCCTTCACCACCCGGGCCCTAAGGGAACTGCTGGACTCTTTAATGTAGGCTCCAGGCCTGTTTGTTCAGATGTGGGACTCCTGGACATGGAGAGTCCCTAACTAACACCAAATTCTACCCACATGTCCTTTTTAGACCTCTCTGCTTCAGGAAAATCTACAAAAGGCAGAAAAATGTATTAAATCATGTGGTATTCTTTGTTCTTTTTACACAGGGATCCAGGAGGGCACCCAGTGCACCAAGTGTAAGAATGAATGGGCGCTGAAGACCTCCATAGCTCTGCTCTATGTGCTCTGTACTCTCCTCACCATCGCTGTAGCTGTGCTCGGATATAAAGGTAAGCCGGCCCACTAAACTATACACTCTTCCACCGCTGTGATCTGATGAGTACAATTATAGGGGCCCAGGGATGACAAACATTTCTAAACATCACTTCACTGATGCAATTTGTTTTCTAAAATGTTCAAATGATTTGCTTACGTTGTGCCGAGAGTGCGGGTGTCCAAACATATCATTTGGTTTCTCCTCGTACTGCCAAGAAATAAGAGCATTGCTGTTTGATGAGTGTATGAGTACACTGAGACCTGTGTGTGTGTGTGTGTGTGTGTGTGTGTGTGTGTGTGTGTGTGTGTGTGTGAAAGGGAGATGGAGTTTGTCGTCATCGGAACGTCCAAGCATGACATGAATGTTCTTTCGCAATGTTTCTTTGTCATTATTTAAAGGCAATAGATAGGTAATGGAAAATATGAGGAGATGACCGCCACACCTATGAGAGAAAATCAGCAGTTTTTCTCTCAGCAGTCACTCGTGTATACAGACGAAGGGTCAGTTTAGAGTGTTGAACATAAACTTTGTTTATTTATATAGCACCTTTCATGTAAAAATGCATCCAAAAGTGCTTCACAGAGCGAAAAAATAAAAACAAATAGAAATGTGCAAAAACAGATAATACATAAATAAAATCTGGCCATACAATGACATATTCTAGAAACAGAGAAACCAAGAACCAATTCAGCTAAACCTAAAAGGTAACAATAAAATGTTAAAGGTAATAAACACAGGGGATAAGAAGTATCAGAGAGGATGATAAAGGCTCAAAAGCTCGGCAGTAAACAACGATGACGATGCCCCTTAAATAAAAGTCAGGCTAAAAAGGAATGTCTTATGTACTCTATCTATTAAATAAGAAGCTATAGCCAGCAGCTAGTTAGCTTAGCTTAACACAAATACTGGAAGCAGATACAGAAACAGCTAACTGGGCTCTGTCTGACGCTAAAAAAACTCACCTATCAGCTCTTTTAAAGCTACACACAAGCAGCAACCACTGTATCTGTGAAGTGAAGCCAATCTGGAAGTGCTAAAAACTGCCACTAGAAGCTGGCTACAGAATGAGTCAGTCTCCATAAGTCCCCATGTTAAACTGTCCAACTTCACAGTAGAAACAAACATGTTTACAGCCTGGTACAAAAAAAACATGATAGGTGCCATTACAGATGGTTTGTTTGAGCACCCAGGCATCATTCAGCCCACCTCGGGTCCACAGAAACTCGCGGGTGACGTCACACATACCCTGCCCATTCCTTTTACTGTCAACTTGCCTGGCAACTGCATGGTGACACTCCAGGAAGTTACAACACCTGGTCAAGAAATGGTCCAGCACACATACCCCCTTGTAAAAGGTTAACTAGTGAGCTTCAGAGGTGGTGGTATATAGATTTTGTTACCTTCAGACCAAACCAGGCTAGCTGTTTCCCTCTGTTTCCAGTCTTTATGCTAAGCTAAGCTAACTGGCTGCTGGTTCATATTTAAAATACAGACATGACAGTGAATTTCTCCAAGTGCTGAGCTGTTTCCTTGAATGCAAAGTAGCATCCAGCCATGCAGAAACCAGAGTTTTGGCATTGTTTGTGTGGGTTTCTGAGGTTTCTGCTGCTGCCCAAATACAATGGAGTTTGATGCAATTATGTTAGCAGTGTGCAGGGGATTGAAAAGGTACATTAGAAGAATTCATCAACATCAAATCTTTCCACAAACAAAGTCTCCAATACTTTCCAGAGAGCTCACTGTCAACAGTTTTTATAGGGACTATTTATTTGGTAGAATTAGATCAAGAGTAACACCACAAATTAAATGTCACTCTCGTCCAAAAATCTTTGTCATTTGGGTGAACAAACCCTTTAAAGTTTAGCCATGTCCCCTAGCTCTGTGCTGTCTCCACCCCGCAGCCTTCTCTCAGTTTATTTTACCAACACCCCCAAAGCTCACACCTCCAGGGAGGGTCTTCAGCCTTTGTGGAGCTGAACTTCCTGGTTGGCTTTTTCACATTTTTTCCAGGTCGGGAAACGGTCCCGCCGTCTTTCGGAGAACTGAACTCTGAATGTTCCTGCCATAATTGTGCTAAACACTCCCATATGCAACTACGTATACCCCTACTTATTTTCAGTTCGTGAAAACGGCATGGAGTTAACATGTTCAGGGGTTATCTGTGTGTCTCGAGTACATTAACAATGATGTCCTCTTACTACTCTGAGCTCAGTCGGTCCTACTTGTTCCATGGTGCATGTTTTCATGCGGGCCTAATTGATCCCAGATGAGCAGTGAGTGAACTCAGTGCAACTCCAGCAGAACCCGCTGAAATTGGGTTTTTACTGGCACTGAAGCACTGCTCTGTCAAGGGAACCACAGCTCAGCCTAAACACACTCCCAGCTCCAGATGGTTATGTAGTGAGACCCAGAGTGCTCTATGCACTTAACATGTGTGCTTCTCTCTGTCCTGTGTCAGTGACCCGCAGACACGTCCTCTATAAGTCTCTGTTATTTTGATGCAGTTTAACCTTGGAGGTTTGGCAGGGATTCGGTGACCTCCTGTCGTCTTCCCCTACAGCCCGTTGTCTTGATTGACACAACCAAAGGCAATATGAGGTCATTCTCTGGACTCTGGAGGGTTTAAATCCCATTAATGTTCCTCAAAGTGAGCAAGAAAAGTGGATGGAAGATGACATAACCTGTGCATCTTACCGCAATCCTTTTCAATCTCAAAGACTAACTGCTCTGAAGCCCAGTGTGTAAGATAGCTCTTTAGAAACCTGTGGTTGACATCAGGCATGCGCTGTCCATTCTTTATACTGTCTGTGGAACAGGAGGGTGAGGCGTGGGGTATTCAGTTGGTTAAAATCTGCAACTTCACTGATAGACGCCACCGAATCCTTCACACTGGACCTTTAAATGTGCACAAAAACTATGATAAACATAGCTAAACATTCTCAGCGCCCCGGTAGCTCACTTGGTTCATCCATGCAGCCAAAAAGGTTGAGCTGTAAGTGTTGAAGTCAACAAGAAATAAAATAGTCTTCATTTTCCAAGTGAGAAGTTGAATTTGTGAGCAATAAAACACACATTTGTTCAGTTCACTACACTCGGGGATTTTCCTGCTTCAGCCTGACTTTGTCTGGCATGGCTATGAGTAGCCTTGTGGTATGTATGTAAGCAAACTTTATTACTGAGTCAGTTCACTGACTTTATGACTCTTGTGCTACTGTCACTACCACAGTTAAACGTTTGAACAGGATGTAAACACACTGCATTTCTGCTTGTTGTCCTGTTATACTCGAACTCTTCCAGGTCGACTCAACAAACTGAATCACCTGACATCATCTCCAGTCTATCTACTCTTCTTTTAGCCTCTGCAATCTCTCACCGAACATTTCTGAACAAATTAAACACGTTCCTTGAGTTTCCCATCCATATTCTAAGATAAATAAGTATGTACTAAAGTACTGCAGATGTTTTCTGGTCCTGGGTGGTGCCTACAGGCTACCTTTCAGGCTACAAGTACAAGAACCACCAGCAGCCTCTTTGTAGCCACTCTTTCGCTGCTGCTGCCCTCAAAACTTAGTGTAATTGCTGTGAACACAATATGCACATCAACATGATCAGCTCCTCTCCCCTGTCATCTGGATTTTGGCAGCTGGATGGTCAGAGGAGACTTACTTACAAAGATTTAAGTGGGTAAATCAACCTTAAACTATAAAATTTGGGGGAGACAATAACAGAAATTTAGAAAGTGAGGCAAGGGAAAATGTCTTCATGTCAATTAGTTGTTGAGAATATAGAGTTACTTGTTCTTTCCAGTTGACCTAGAGTTTTAAACACATGATCAAGGGGACATTTTGTGCAACACTCAGGAGATAATTTTAGGTTTCTCTGATTTCTCATCTCTCCTTGAGCATTGAGTTTGGAGAACCAAAGCATGGAGTTTACAGTTCACTCACTTCATAACTATTTTTACTATTTCTGAATTTATATATATAAGGAAGTTGGATTTTTACAAGCCGGGCAGTTTTAGGAGCCACCCACACAAAAGCTGGAAAGAGTTCAAACATGCTCATTTTCACATTTGGACCGAGAGGGTCTTTGCCAAAAATTCATTTTTTCCTCTGCAACCCTGTTGCAACCTCTTTACATGTGTGTTTTATGGTTAATTTTGTAACAGAGTGATGCAACGAGTCTCTCTGGAGGCTCGGACATGGACATAGCATATGGAAAAGGCCCAGAAACGTCTGTACATGGGAGTCTGCTTGTGTTAGTTGTGTAAGTGTTGGTGAAAGAAACAATATGCCATAGGTGTAGCTGACGGTTCAGCCTGTGCACTTGAAGTCAAAGTGTCTTTTGTGCTCTGCAGTGCTGAACTGTACAGTCTGTGTCTGGAAATATGTCCCGTTTAGTTTGACGTATGGAAAATGTCCTGACCAACTGACCATTTTCTTTCTTATACCTAAGAATAATGTGGTAATCCCTGGATGATTTTATACACTCGTAAGGTTTTTAATGTGTTTATTTGTTCCATGAGACAACATTAGGTGAATTTTTAGGGCATCTAACAGGGTGAAGAAAAGAAACAAAAAACAACTTTTGACCGTATTTGTTTAACACTCATTTTCCAATTTGAAGTTTCCAAACATTTCAATGTGAATTACTCGGAGGTAATTCATGCATTTTTTCCATAAGAGTAAAAGGTCTTCTCTATTTGCAGTCTGGAAACTAAAGAATAATTTTGTTTTTCTTTTGAGGTTGTATATTTAAAAGGAATTGTTTGACATTTTAAGAATTACGGTTATTCGCTTCCTTGAAGAAAGACAGTAGCGTATCTGTATGGCTAATGGCAGGCAAAGCGATTCGCTTCTGAAATACTCCTGGTCGGATATGAAGCTGCGTGAAGGAAGAACCAAAACGTGACATCACCGAGTTGTGCCCGGTGGGATCCAGAGGTTAATCAGCGTTAGAGGTGGCTGCCAGGCAAATCACTGCTGGGTTGTGTCTATCTGGGCTGAACATAACTGCTTTGAAACAATCAGGAAATAACTCTTCATTTTGCTGATTAACTGGCTTTATCGATGCCGGGGCTCCCTCACTCTCATTTACTGTCCATGTCACTCAACCACTGCTCGCGTTCTCTGTCTCTCTCTCTCAAACCATCGGCTACAAACCAAATTAAATTTTTGTCACTATTTTTGCAGCGTAAATTACAAGCCAGACTCAGATTTAGAAGCTGGGTACATGGAATAAACAAAGTCAGAACACAACAGGTAGAGTATCAGAGCTTAGTCCATGAATCCACCTGGATAGTCTCAGATTCGGAGACATTTCAGGCTGACTGTGCATGTTTGACCGGTCTGATCGTCTGATTGGCGCCTGTAGTGTGACATCAGGCTGCGTTCTTCCAAAAGTTGGATCCAGCTCAACTTCTCAACTTCGCTCAAATGATTGGAAAAACCTGTGCCGGATTCTAACTGAATGTACCCGTAGTTACCTTTGGACAGAGCTGTTTACCACCTGTCTATATGCTAAGCTAAGTTAGCCAGAGGCTGTTGGTAGCTTCATACTGGACAGACATGAGATGTCTCAGTCTGCTCATCTAACTCTCAGCGTTTTGCTTTTTTTGCTTTAAGTTGGCATAATGGCTAACTATTATACCACAAAATTAAACTTAATCAGGACATAAATAAAACCATGTGTGTCCTTCGTTTGGAGACGTGGGTGGATTTAAACAAGCCCATCATGTCTTTTTGGTGATTTGCCCTCCGGAGGTGACTGAACTGTTGTCTTAACTGTTGGAAGCAAACAGCTGGGATGCAGCTTCCCAGCAGCGGTGCCCATGCAGTTCCCAGTTGTGTCACCCTGGCGAGGCTGGTGGTAGAAGTGGGCTGATTCCCTGGAATCCCAGACACATTCCAGAGGAAATGAACGCCGGTGTCGCCTGTGGGGGCGTGAAGAGCCTCCCTGCCACAGCGTCTGTCTCCTCCGGGCTGTCTTTGATCCGCCTGTTTACTAAAGAGCCCCCCCTCTAGGTCACTTCCTGACCCCTAGGGCTCTCACCGGTTCTCCCCATGTACCTCCAACCACGGTTTCTGCCATTGACCACCCACTCCATCTTTGCTGAATCAATGTTACTTCCTCCCTCCTTCTGTCTCTTTCGCAGTGCCTGTATTTTTCTGTCGCTCACCCTTGAATTAAATTGCTTTTTCCACGTCTCTCTCCGCCTCTGTCACACTCTAAATCTGGCCTAAACCAAGAGATTACATTAATCAAGTCCACTGTTATTACATTCCTACGAGATATGTAGACACGTCTCTTATAGTATCTGTAGGTGAATTTCGTTGGTTTCCTCTGTGATCCCTTTTATATATGATGTGGTTGCAGGCAGTTCTCACAGAGCCTGTGATGAGACTATGACACTAACCTTTGTCCTGCCTGTCCTGTTGTTCTTTCAGTGGTGCAAAGAGTTGATACTGTGTCTGAAGGTATCGCAAACTATGGAGGAAAGATAATTGCCGTTGAGACTGATTTGAAAAAGCTCGGTAAGTTTCACAGATCTGGGTTCAAATTGGACTAAAAGCTACAGTGAGAAGCTGAAATATTTATTGTATAAATCTCTGTATTGCAGATGATCAAGCAGGGCAGAAGTCAGAGAATACCAGCACAGAGATCCAGGCTTTTAAGAACAACATCTGGACTCTCCAGAGACAGCTGTCTTCGGTGGAGGAACGCATCCACAGTGATCAAGTTAAGCTGAGTCAGCTGGAGAGCATTGGCTCAGACATCCAGAACAACCAGGGCTCCATTCAGGGAGTGCTGGACAGCAACACGGCTACCTTGCACTCTGTGAACAGCACCCTGCAGTCGTACGGCAGCATCATCGGGAGTCTGCAGGACGACACGGTCAGGCTGCAGAGAGAACTCCAGCAGCAGGTGAAGCTTCAGGACCAGGCACTGCTCAGCATCAGCAGCCTCAACTTCACCCAGGCCCAGCAGAGAGGCCTCATCGCCGTTCTGCAGCGCTCCGTGGACGACACCAGTCAGGCCATCCAGAAAATGCGCAATGACTTTCAGAGCCTCGAGCAGACGACCCGACAGACGCGCGCTGACACAGAGTGGCTTCGTAGTAAAGTAGAAAACCTGCAGGTGATGGCCAGTAACACCTCAGCTCTTGCAAAGGCCAACAACGACAGCCTGGAAGAGGTGGGATCGCAGCTCTCTTTCATGACCAACACGCTCCAGAACACCAGCACCATGGCTGAAGCTCACGACCAGACCCTGAGGGAGATTTTGGACCAGCAGAGGGACTTCAGTAACCTCACATCCACCAACTTTGACCGGCTGGAGGTGCGTCTGGATGAGTCAGAGCAGAGTATAGACCGCGTGACCGGCAACATCAGCTTCACCACGCAGCTCCTGGGCGCCATCAACCTGAACCTGAACGAGCTGCGCACTTGTTCTGAGACCGTCGGCCGTCACTCAGACTTCTTGCTTAACCTCAACAGCAGCGTGACAGATGTGAGGACAGATGCAACCAGTCTGAGGTCGCAGCAGGAAGAGCTGGCAGCACGGTTGGACAAGGAGGTCACCAACCTCTCTATTGTCATGGAGGAAATGAAGCGGGTGGACACCAAGCACTCACAGCTAATAACCAACTTCACTATTTTAAAGGGTGAGGGATGTGTGTGTTTTACTAATGAAATGTTTAAAGTTGAAGGAATTGTTTGACATAAAAGTGAAGATTGATACCATCATCACGTCTGTACACATTAAACCTACAGACATGAGAGCGGTATCCATCTACTCGTCTAACAAATAATCCTTTTGTTGCATTATCTCACATTATGTCTCATTTTTCAGGTCCCCCTGGTCCTAGAGGGCCAAGAGGGGACAAAGGACCTCAGGGACCAGCTGGTCAGTCTGGCCAGAAGGGAGAGAAAGGTGAAAAGGGTGCTCCAGGGATACGAGGACCCCGAGGAGAGCAAGGTCTCCCAGGACTACAAGGTCTGCCAGGGTTAAAAGGTCTGCCAGGCGTACCTGGCAGCCCTGGGTCCAAGGGCTCCCGAGGGTCAGGAGGTAGGGCCGGACCTCCTGGAGCTAAAGGAGAGCCAGGTACTGCTGGTCTGCCTGGAAGAGACGGACAGCCTGGTCCTCAGGGGGCACAGGGCCCACCGGGATAAGAGGCTCAATGGGACCAGCTGGGGAGCAGGGGCCGAGGGGGCTGCCTGGACCAGTGGGGCCTCCAGGGCCAGCAGGACCACCAGGACAACCAGGAATGCCAATCCGGAGTCCAGTTATTCCTTTTGGGCCTGTGTCTATGCAAGATCAGGCAGTAGCTCCTACGCTGTGGGCCCCAGGTACGAATTTAGTGTGTCAGATTTAAAGGCCTGTTCTTATAAAATGAATGTTTCCAAGGTAATTTATTCATTGAATGAAACCACTCAATGTTTCACAGGATGTCCCTTTGAGTGGCTGAACTACAGAGACAAGTGCTACTTCTTCTCCAAAGACCTGCACAGTTTTGATGACGCGAGGGCGACCTGTGAAGCATCATCTGCTTCGTTGGTGATCATCAACGATATGGAGGAACAGGTGACTCATTATTTTCAGCACTTATAGGATGAAATCCACTAAAACCACTGTCAGTGCTCGGCAATAACTCTTCTTCTGTCCTCATGTGACCTCAGAAATGGCTGAAGAAGCAGACGTTTGGAAAGGGTTACTTCTGGATGGGTCTGACTGACAGACAGGAGGAGAACGTTTGGCGCTGGTTGGACGGGACTGAACCTGCTTTCACGTCAGTATCAAATCAGAAAACTCGTCTTGTCTTATCCTGTATGAAAGTAGGTGGTCCTGCTCCAGAGCTGTGCTTTCCAATAATAATAACAAGCGGTAGGCCTTCAGCTGCATAAAACAACACCAAATAAACATGCAGTCTACTTTCACATGCTGATTTAGGGTGGTCCAATCTGAGCAGTTCATTCTCTTTTGCTCTTTTTTTTCTCATGACGCTGCAAAATAAAGCATAAGTATTATAAAATTCATAAAATCAGCATTAGATAAAATCTAAACAGGGATAAAAGACTTGTTAACCTCAAAGATTTACACTCGGTGGTCTCACTTATTTTTAAAACCTGCCAAAGAAATCAGATGATCCAACTTCACTTCCCCCCCCTGAAGTTCTTTTATTCTCTCCTCCACCGCTGTGGTTTTTCCACCCGAGTCTTGGATGAAATCCTGTAAATCTAATGTATGATCGCCCTCTGTTGTCTGCCTGCAGAAAGTGGAAACCTGGTCAGCCTGACGACTGGGGCCACGGCCATGAAATAGGAGAGGACTGTGCGGGACTCATCCATGAAGGGTTATGGAATGATTTCTTCTGTGAAGATCTCATAAGCTACATCTGTGAGAAGGAAATGGAGACCTGTACGTCTATTTCTGTCTTTCCAAATGCCACCGATTAAATACGTCGAAGGTGATTTCCCCTCTTAATGTCGTTCTGTATTCTTTCTCTGCAGCGAGGTCGCCTGGATCGTAGCGACGTCTCGGGAAAAAAAAAAAAAGGGAGCTTGCAAGTGAAGCAGCTAGACTTCCCCCATGTGGCACCGGTCCACTGACGCAGCACATGGAAGAGTCCGTACGGAGAGAGCAAAGAGACAATTTTTTTGAAATGAGCCCAGGGCTGCAGCAGCAAAACGTATCTCCAATGCTGACGAGATGCCTTTCTCCTCCAAAGTGAACCCAGTCCAACTTTACCAGCAAGTGCAATACAGCAGGGGCAATCAAAGAAGGAGGACTTTTATTTTTTAAAGTACCAAATCACCGTTTGATTTTATATATATATATAAATATTTTTATGGGTTTTTGAAATACATTTTATAAAACTGTATTCCACCTGCAACTGAATATCTGAATGTATATTTCATTAAGCCAGTTTTGTAGGAAATTATAAATTCTATGAAACCGAGTGGACTTACCGTAGTGCTTTTCATGATATGTAATTGAAATAAACAGCAAAATGATGCTTTGTCGCTGATGTGCTATCTTCGAGGAGCCTGTTATCTAACCTCACGAATGTCTATATAGCATTTTCATTTATACAAGTAGAAACAAATGAAGTATTTACGACACAAATACAGGAAAAAAAATGTCACAATCAGCTTGAGTTGTAGTTCAAGACTGCAAGTTTACAGTTTAATACTCTTTATGTATGATACACTATTTTGTGATTATGAGATTTATGTTTCTAAATCTGTGGATCCTACCTACAAATATAAAAACAAATGTGCCATTTTCTGCACTCAGGTACTGTTTCCTGTTATAAAAAAAAACACTTGAGTTTGAACAACACTACGGAAGATGAAGGAAACACTTACAAATAAATATGTAAAACCTGTGAGATGTTTGTTATTTGTTGGCTTTATTCTATCTATCAGATTATGACTCGGGTGTGAGGGGTCATCACAAAACTCTCCACAGTTATTGTAGAATTTAGTTTATTGATTTTGCACAAAAAGGTATTTTCACATTTCTATTGTTTGTTTGTTTGTTTTTCTCTTGAAAAATAACTTTTCCAGTGATCTGACATCGACTTTTAATGTGTTTATCTCCTCTCTAACCCAGATCATAAGCAGAAAATAAGAATTCTTGGATAACCATGGGCTATGCAGCTCATTAACCAACATTTCCTCTCAATCATTTCACATCCCGTCTTCCTCCTGAAGGTTAAAATCCAATTACAGTCGCTCCTTCAGCTGCGCAGACGATTGAAATCTTACAATAGCACCTTTAGTAGGAGGGAATCTCGCTACCTTTTCTATCAACATGGACATGTGATTACTTATGTTTTTAAAAAACAGACACAACAGCAACTGAAGACTGTGAGTGCTCACAAAAATCTGAATTGTAGTCTAAGCGATCTCTAAGAAAAAGCTGCTACTTCTTTTTTTTGTTTTTGTTTTTTTTGTTTAAGATGCACTCTTTGTAAAATTAATTTGACATTAAGTAAACATCAAAGCAACATTAAAAGAACGCAGGGAGCCGAGCCAAGCGGACAAAGTGTTAAGTTTGAGCTGTGCTTGCTCTAAGTGATACAGTATGTGAACACATTATCGTTAAGAAATATGCTTTACTTATTTAACCGCTCATATCACATTGCATCATTTACACGTACAACAAACATACACAAAAGAAGCAGCATATTGTCTAAATGTAGATTTATTTGTTGAGGTATGATAAAACTATGAATATTCCTCTCTTTTGAAACCTTGTTTTGTTACAGCCACACTATGTCTGTCGAGGAATACACTCAAAAAATAATAAAAACCGCCAATTAGTTAGGTTGGGGGACGAAGTGGGGACGACTCAGGAGACATAACTTACAATCTTCCTCCTATGTTTCATTTCACATTTCCTGAAACCTCTCATTTTCTCCTTCAGACAGGTGGGTGCAGTGCTGTGGCTCATGTTCAAGGTGCAGTAAGGCTGGTGATGGGTGATTAAAGGACTCATCGGGATGGATACGTCTCAAGCTCCAGCAACACTGGGACTGTAAACATGTTTCCAATATTACCATTCAGATAGGAATTATAATCCTGTGAAGAAACACTCAGGATCGGTTATTATTGCTAACTCCTCCTGTCAGACAAGTCGTGAATCTGTGCAGCTCTTCCGGTCCCGTGCGATGAAGAATGTAACGGCCGTTTGGTGCTAAAGATGCTTGTGGAGATGAAGTAGTGTGGGAAGTAGTGAGGGTGACGTGGAGACAGGGCTGGCTCAAACGAAGGCATGAGGTGGTGACTTGTCTTAGTCGTCCTTCTCCACTATGACCTCCCCGTGAAGCACCCTTCTCCTCTGCCGCAGCATGTGGAAGTAGAGCTGAGGAAACACTGGAATAAAGACAAACGGGATCATCGATCAGTCGAGTCGAATTACTCTTGTGTATGTTACAATCAGTGGTTTGGCAGAGAAGTCTCGAACTACCTCCAGATGATCATCACTATGCTGTGTTAATGATTCACCCTGTTAAAACTCTGAGGGCAAAATGTCTTAAGAAGAAACATTTAAACATAAAACTGAATATTATCTATTCTCAAGATTTCTCAACAGCTGGTTCCTTTCACCTCGCAGCACAACGATGCTTTAAGAAGAGTTTTATCATCAGTTAATTGATGCCAAATACATTTGTAGATGTTGAAATGTGTTTGTGGGAAATCTGCTGCATCGCTTTAGAGCATAAAAACAAAGATGGCTGCAGGTCCCCCACATCAGTCTGACATTTCGTGAAACTGACTGAGCAGATCGATACCGCTCAGGTGTCTGTCGGCTAAATATAAAGCTAAAACCAGCAGGCGGTTAGCCTCACAGTGATCACCTGGAGTCTTGCCGTCAATTTGAGGTTAACAGGCAACCAACTAAAAACACTCCAGAAAGTCACTGCTCCAATCTTAAAAACAGTCCAGCCTCTAATCTCCAGTAAAACCACAGCTCATTGTTGTTTTTGTACAGATTAAGCAGACATGATATCATCTGTTCATTAGTAAGCTTCACAGCTGCTGGTAAGCTGATTTTGGTACCAGGCTAGCTGTTTCCCCCTGCTTCCAGTCTTTATGCTACGCTATGCTAAGTAAGTGAAGCCAATGTGAAAGTGCAGTTCCTCAAACGTCCACTTGAGGCTGGCTACAGGACGAGTCAATCTCCATAAGCCTCCATGTTAAAATGTCCAACTTCACAGCAGAAATAAACATGTTTACAGCCTGGTACAAAAAACAGTTTTGTGTGATCACACCAAGAATACGGCATCAATGACAAGACACGAGGATGGTGAACTGCTGGTTTAGCATCACGTGTTTTATCAAAGAGTGCAGCGTAGGCGACTAAAGATGCTTCTTACGTGGGATGTAGGACAACATGACAATGATGAGGCAGTAGTAGTAGTCGAACGACACGTTATACACGTTGGGGAGCCTCATGGAGTACATTCCAGATCTGCGTACGAACGGCAGCGCAGCATAAATGGTCATCAGTTCTCCGACGACTCCCAGCGGGTACAAGACGATGAAGAGGTTGTATCTGAGCAGGACAGAAAATAATTTTTAATGTTGATACTCATGCACTGAAGCAAACGCTCTACAGTTAAAAGTTTGTGGTTGTTAAACACACATGCACACAGAATCGACACGCAAATGCAACCTTGAAAGGATGAGTTCAACAAACAGTGCATGCTCCGTAAAGTCTTTTCACATTTAGCTTAAATAAGCAACAATTCAAAGATTAGACGACAGTTACAGTCTGCTCGGGTGTAAACAGACGTACCATAATAAAACTTAAATCTTGGCAGCATTCTTTTATCAAAATCTAAGTTTGCTTATGATACTTTTTCTTGGGTTTGTTTCAGGAATTCAACTCAGGTCTGTCGCCAACTTTTAGTCATGAATATATGAGATTATCACCACCAGGAAAAGAAAGCCATCCAGTCAAGAAGGACCTTCAGTACTGAGGGAGGGCACTGACTAAATCTTGGACAGGGAGCTGGGGATCCCCAGTGGAAAAAGCATTTTGTTTGGCAGATGGTGTCGAGGGCAAAGCTGAGGGATCTGGATGTAATTTGGAATCGATGCACTAAATGGTTGATAACTAGACTGACAATAGATATGCTTTTGATTACATGTCAGTGTTATGTGTGGCCAGGTAGTGGGAGTGTTTCTTTTCTTTTTGGGGCTCCTGTTCTCCCTCCTGTCCTCCCTTGTTGTTCCTTGCTCCACAGGTGGAAGTCAATTTGGTAATCAGGGAGGGGTTAAAGAGGAGGAGGGAGGCCGCTCTCGCTCACTCTGGGGCAGCAGTAGGGGAAGGTTTGCTTTTTCTTTTGAGCTGAGTTAACCCTTCTTTTTTTACTCTGTCCGTGATGTTTTCTTATTTTAGTTTGTTATTTTAGTTTGAGTTGGAGACCTCCGGTAGTCCAGTTTTTCGGTCTGTGTTAGGTTAGGCCTGTTTTTCCTTAGTTAGTGGGGAAGTGCAGGGTGCGACGGCCCACAGCGTGGCTGGCCCTGTGTTTCCCTCTTTTTTTGTTTCTTTTGGCCGGGGTCTCCATCTCTTTTTGGCTTATTACTTTATGGGTTAAATGTTTTCCCTTTTCCTTCTCTTCCTTAGTGGCAACTTATTAAAGAATCTTTTCTTTTGCAAACCTTAAACTTTTGTGTGGCGTCCTTTTATATGTTATGGTCTCATTGAGCCAGCATCAAGTTAAATATTAATTTAATTTTATGAGGCTGTAACAGTCAGACAGAGACTACTTCACTGATTTTTGGTGAAACTGAATCATATTTTATGGAGAAAATGTTTTCTGTTTTCCCTCCTGATGTCCTGTAAGAAAAGAAAATGAGAGTGACACCAGACAAGAGTAAATCTGGGACTGACTCGTTGGCGAGAGCTTGGTGAAAAAAGGCTGAAAGACAGACAGCTGGACTAAAAAGTAATATTAGCTGGCTGCTATGTCTTGTGATGTTGATGTTTGGCTGTTAGCAAAGTTGTCGACTCACTAATTTTTGTTCATAAATAATAAAATCATAACAAATACACGTGTACAACTGTCTATATTTATGACAGTGGGATCACATTCTGAAACTGGGGGCGCTAAATTGCAAAAATACAGATTTCTACACTGTTGCTTTAAATTTAAACCCAGACAGGTTCTCAACTTGGATGACAGCTCAGGTTTCAATGACTTAGTATCATCTTGGCTTTCTGCCACAGCTGCCTGACACTTCACATAAGTGTGAGATCGCCTTCCTCCCATTGTGACAACACATGACCTCTCTGGTACAATATACTGCCATGACTCAGGGGGCTACGGAGATCCTGCATTTAGTCCAAGACCAAAGCGACAGGCTCGGGGGAGCGTCTCAGCGGATGTGAGAGAAATGTTGGTCGAACATTCCATGACCAAAACAGATGGTCTTAAAAACAGGAGCAGCTGAACATGAGCCCCTCTCGCGGGAGGCCTGGCATCTCCTCCATGCTTAAAGAAAGACGGGAAGCGTAGGGAGGGGGAAGGGAGGGAAGAGGGTGGCATTCAATGCGCACCAGGCAATCAACACCCAAAACAAAAGCAACCATGATCGATCACACGGATCACTGAAGCAGCAATAAAATGAATATTTAGCAGGTGAAACTCTGTCAGCGGCAGCCCTGAGACAGAACAATGTCTCACCCTGTAAATGAGTCGACGAAATATGTAAACTTCACTATTCTGAAGCGAGATCTCCGGGCTGGAAGCCTGTGTGTTGGACAGCTATCAATGTGTACAGCTGACGTTCCTCCACACGACTCCAATTTCAAACTGAGCTACTGTTGCGGAGAGACGCGTAAGGCCAGACTGCCACGTCACGTCATACAGTAGTAGACAGGCATTATGTCACCCTAGACCTGAGAAATGTGTCATCGCGTTTTTACTGAAAATCAATGCAGGTGTTTAAATTTGTGATTTCAACTGCTAACCTTGCCAGAAACTGTTTTTAACGCTGTATTTTGTTTCATTCTATGTTTTAATGATTAAAACAGCCGTAAACGTCAGTCTGTCTTCTGTAGCTTCTGTTCTGTATTATCACTATTGTCAGAGCACAATGTTAGCGGTTAGTTCGCCCACCATTGACAGAGAATGGCTAATGAGGTGCTAATCAATAAACACACACATGCTTCTGCTCTCTGTGTATTAAATATCGCCCAGCTCACACAAACGGCTGCACTACTTCCTGATGTAAAGCCGGTCTAGGCCCGGGGGGGAAGGGTAAGCATGCCAGAGGTGAAATCGACAGATCAGCGGCCGACATGCTCAGACACAATGTCCAACGCGGGCGGTAATGACAATTCATCCCGGGCCCGCCCCAACGGGACGATGGCATCTCCACCTGGCCCATTTGATGAAGTACGGCAGGTGGTGGAGCAGGTTGAATGTGTAGTAGGAATATCTGGTAATCTCTGTCACCGTCCACACAACCAGGAATAGGATTACGCTTTCTTCACTCTGGACCTTCATTCGAGTCAGGAGAAAATGGCAAATATACATGATGAAATCTGACAGGTGCTGCTCTTAGAGTGTGTGTGTGTGTGTGTGTGTGTGTGTGTGTGTGTGTGTGTGTGTGTGTGTGGAGGCTATGACAGTAAATACCAAACAAACTAAATGATATAATCATGCAAGAGATGCTAAAATAGGCACAGAAGAGACACCTCTATTGATTAAATTCAACCAAGAAAACACTACGTTGCTTTAGGATATATTATTAATGTGTTCACCACATGTGTAGACGTATTAAACCTAAAGTTTCTATGAATTTTCTCACACATAAATTAAAGAAAATAACAGTAAAATTACACTACTTTGCATTTTCTTTTGAGCATGACTTGTGGTGTGCTGTGACAGTCACCTGTCTGATGCTGTTGGTGATGAACCAAACCATGAAAATCCGTGAACACACTTGAACCCCGGTTACAATCACAGAAGTCCTCACAATTCCTGCAGCAGAGCACAAGGAAAAGAAAACATCAGTCCACATCTAGAGTTGTATTTGTTTATATTTTAACATAAAACTTCATAAATTAAAAAGTCATCACATACCGATGGCACAATGTCCCACCTGTAAGACAGCATACATACAAATACGTTAATTTTCCTTATCTATAGTCCCGTGTAAGTTGATTTTTTTCAAGTGATCCAAGTGCTAAATTCTTACCTCAACTAATGCGAAGGTCTGGAAAAACTTGAGTGTCCTTGCTATACTTCTGTACAGACCCTTGTGTGTGCCTTTCTGGATGTAGAAGCGGATCATTGCCATGGCCAAAACCAGCCACCTGTAGAAGAAAACATCAACAACGGCAACCACTTAGCGTGAACTGAAAAATCATCCGGATATATAAGATTTTCCTGTATCCCATCGCTGATACAGGAGAATTTGTACAGTGGAAATTGTGTTATTCAGTTCTACATGTATTTGTACACAGTGTATTTTATGACACTGGATGCTAAATAATCTCAAACTCAAGCCCTACACCTGCTGTTGTCTTACAGCTCTTATTTTTTTACTGTACGTAGCCAACATTAATATAAATCTTCATCTAAATCTTGATATATGAATCCTAAAACAGACTAAAGAACAGGAGAGACCACATACAGTATTCTGAGCAGCTTTTTCTTAAGTCCAAGTTGTAGCATCAACACCACCCGAGGACACTCTTAGTGGATTATACTTAACAAATATCGACTGGCGATGAGTGACTTGATAAAACATGATAAAATGGAATACTCACAAAGTCATGGGTAACATTTCAGACATCAAGAGACACAGGCTTTCAGAGAATGTTTTAAACTTTAGTACTTCTATAAATAAAATCTGACATTTAAAACCACATCATGCATTGCTAGACCAACAGTCAGAAAATAGAGGAAGGGGAAGAACAAAGGCATCGTCATAAGAGTCGTATTTTAGACTCAAGTTGTCCTGAATTAATGTTTTGATGACTTGCAACTTATAGTAAATACGCGTCTTCGACTTGACCTTGAAAGTTAAGACTTGAGTTGAGGACTCATTGTATGTTTTCAGTTTAAAGACTAAATATTACAAATGTCCAACATTATGAATGCTGACAAGTGTTTGTGTAATGTTATGCAGTATACAAACGCACGCTGGGTATGGAATTATCATGACTGACACGACTACTCTGTTAGCCAAGCGCCTCGTGATGCTACCTGATGGTCCTTGGATCAGACCGAGCGTCACTTTGGGTTTGCTCAACAGAAGACCTGCTCATCAAAGATTTCTGACTACAAGATCAAATTTTGTCATTTGACTCATTTTAAACAAACTGTTCTCTCACAACACCACAGCTAGCTAACATTAGTCTGATATTCAACCAAATCACCAGAATAAATCGTTGGCATTGTAATTATCAATCAATATCCAAGAAAAGATGACTTGTGACTTGTTTGAGACCAGAAGACCTGAGTCACTACCCGCAGCCTACATCCTGTAAACCAGACTAGGAGGAACAACAGTTCAACCCACACAGGGTTAGTGTCAGAGGGAAGAACATGCAGTCCCCATCCACAGAAAGTGCTGACCATGACTCTCCATTAATCCTGGCAATTTTAATCTTGTTGTGTCTGCTTCAAAGTGATACTTAAACAAGTTGTTTCCATTTTAACTCTCCAACATTGTTTCAGGGTTAAAATCTGTTGTTGTTTTTTTTTGTTTTAATTAAATACACTTTCTTTCTATGACAAATGTTACAATCTACTATATTCTTCATGCGACATACCACCAAAATATAATCCAGGTGTAACATCCAAAAATCCTTTAAACAAACTGTCGTGATGACCCATCTCTTCATTGCGCCCTCTCAACATACAACAAACAAACCAGTCAGAGTGAAACTGAACTTCTTTTAAACTATAGCCATGAAAGATGTTACATACTGGCTAACAACATACTGGGTTAATGGCTAATGATTATTTTGATGATTTGATGATAAATTAAGGTTTTACATCTTATCAGCTCATAAAATATGATTTGTTAAAGATGAAACCACTGCCTTGTCCCATTGTCATGTCTCAGTCATCTCTGAGTTGTTGACTTTTCCCTTCTAAACTTTTCAGATGGTTCAGAGATCAAATTATCCGATAACTCACTAAAAATCAAAGATTAGAGAAAAGTCTAAAATAAAGATATGAAATCTGTCATTAATTATCTAATGCTTAATTTATAAGGAGCCAGACCTTTTCGTTGGGAATCACTGGACTAAATTACCAGTGTACATTTGCTAGTACAACTTTGAGGTACTTGTACTTGACTTAAGTATTTCCATTTTCTGCTACGTTACACTTCACTTTACTTCAGAGATAAATATACTTTTTACTCAACAACATTTATTTGATACCTTTTAGTTACTTTTCAGATTCTCATTAAATTAAAATTATGATGCATTATTGTGGATAAGACAACTCCGTAGATAGCACTAACGTTACTTAACGCCTGATAAGGACTGATATCACTAATCAATTGTTAGATAACTGTTCTCTCACAACTCTTCATCTTTATTCATATATAATTCAAAATGTATACATATGTATATGCATATATAAATCCATATATACTCATGATTTGAGGTGACTTGACCAATACTAAAGTATGTTATTGTTGTATGATAAATAATCAAATAAATTAACAAACATTCAATCAATCATCATAACGTATTCTGAAAATGATATACTTCCATGCTAGGCTACTTCATTTTTAATGCAGTACCTTTACTAATATTTATACACTGTAGTACTGCTACTTTTACTTGAGTAGAAGATCTGAGTACTTCTTCCACCACTGCTCAAGTGACATAACCACACAGGTATCGATTCCCATCTGTTTGTTGCTCTGTTTGCACTTCACAAATGTTATGTTGTTATTAAAAAATCTGCCCATTGAGCATTTCAGTGTCCCAGACCTGAGCTCCAGTGTCAGCGCGCTCCGGCTATACTTATCACTGCAACTGTCGGAAGCGGTGTGGGCCTCGACGCTGACACCATGCAGTCAGCCCTATTTGGACACGGCTGCAGCGCCAGCCTGTCACTTTAACCAAAAGCCATTCATTCATTTTCTCACACTGTTAAAATACCATTTGCATTTTTCAAAAATATTTTTTACTATTAAATGATTTAACTGAAGTTTAACCAAGCTGAGTGAGGCTGTAAATGTGAGCGAGCTGAACAGACACTTTGGACTTGACACAGACACACAGTCCTATAAACAGCAACACACGCTTACAGTTTTTAGGAGCGGCTAACTTATACCCTTTTCTTATTAATAGGCGACGGGGGCGTAATTACGCACGTACCCGGCGGTCATGGCGATGTTGTAGAAAGTGAGCCATGCGGTAGCGAGGGCGCTTTTCGTTCTCTTCTTGTTGTTGTTTTCCTTCTCCTCAACCGTGCCGTCCTCCTCGCTGGACGCCATGGTACCGGGGGCAGGGTGGGGGAAGTCAGGAGGGGAGCTGACAGCTGGGGCTGGTAGGGAGGGGAGCAGCGGGGTCATCCATCCATCTATCCGCCCACGGCTCTCTCTCTCTCGCGGGACTACTGCTGCAACAAGTGCGTGGCCTGCCGGTGGGCTAGAGACGGTTACAGTTAAAGTCTGTTTGTTGTGATAGAAAAGTAATAAAGTCTTGGTTACTTAAATAAGGCCATTGAAATTATATTATGTGTTCATATAATTTAAATTATTGATATGGGACCAGCAAAATATGGTGATTTGTTCTACATAAATTATTTATTACCTACTTATAACTTACTTAATTATTTAATTATTAAATCAAAGTACAGCTGAAAACTATTAGTCGATCAACTGATTAGTTGAATTAATTTTTAAGCAAAACTACAAAAAAAATTTTAAATGTGAGGATTTGATTCTTTTCCTTTTTAATTTATTTTGAATACTACAAAAGTACAAAAGCATTGTAATGGATTCACTTTGGGCTCTGAGTAATTGACAGAATTACACTTATAACATGAAATATTTAACATTAAAACATGATGATGATGATGATGATGATGATGATGATGATGATGATGATGTTGTATTTTTTCATGCACTGGTCAATTTTGAGATTTTAGGGAATTCTTTGCTTCCGTAACATTTCTTCTTTCAGACTTGTGAAAAGAAAACACCCAAAACACACATTTAGATAATAATTTTTTGATATTTTGTCTCTTTGCTTCTATAGATTTCACCAACAGTTAGCATTAGATGATGTTGTGTTTGCAAATTTATTCAATAAAATTTAGAAAACTTTGAAAATTTGTAATAATGGGTGCAGAGGTCAGCCGGGTGAGTACTGTTTAGCCTCAGTTTCTCTAGTCTTGAGGTACACTGCATGGTCTTTGGTCTAGCTAGTTTTGGAGGACTACAACTCCAGTTGGAGTATTGTAGTCCTGGATTTGAGGTTCCAGTGCCTAACGTATCTGCAGGTATTAATCTGTACTGGTCTGGCTCTCGTTTAGGCACTGCCTGACAAACTGCATCAATGCAGAAGCTAAAATTAGCTCTTCTAATGACGCCCAGCAGAAATGTATGTAAACTAAAGACAGCACCAAATATAGTGCAGACTACCTAATCCTGATCCAGTTACTTGATCAGGTGTTCAGGTGTCTGAGGCCAGCAACAGCGCAGAATCTTGTTGTTGTTTCAGGTTTCTCTTAACAGATCAACAGCTAATGTTCAGGATTGACTTGAAACTGCATGAACACACAGGGTCATGACATGGAAGACACTGTGTGTGGATGGTATTTGGACTGAAAAGGTACTAATTCATCATTTCAGCTCCTGCTCTGGGTTGGCTAGAATGAGGACCTGTTTGAGCCTGATCTTAGCCTATATATTTATTTGTATATTTGCTAAACATGATATGTTGAAGCAGTCTTTATAAACCACTGATATGTTTCTAGTATTTGTTACATTATTGTATAACCTCAGACATTTTGCAGTTATCAGATTTTGCCACTAGATGGCGGTGTGTAAATATAAGAGAAGCCACAAGTGCCTTCAGGATTTCCGTGGGATCTCGTGTTTAAGGCCACTTGCCCTTGGATGTTGCCTTTTCTGTGGGTGTTATCGAATCCACTCGTGTTTTCTGGTGTTGGAGGATCTTCATGTAGAGTACTAATGCAGATGTACATGTATTTCAGATGTTCTGAATAATGTAGGTCATCTATTATGCATGGTTGATTGATGAGATGAGCTTCAAAAGCATCGATTGGAGTCCAGTTTTCAAGACTAAAACCATCCCTGCAGCACACACTTATCCTTCAGGGTACAGAGTTAGACAAACTTTGTTTGTATCCTGTATATAATGAGAGTAAAGGGCCAGTCACATCACCGTCACACCATGGGACACAATGCCTAGTGCAGTGTAAGCAGTTGGGTGAGCAGAGAGCCAGAGCTGTGGTGTGTGGAAAATGCTAGTGGAGGCAGACAATGCACCAGTCCGAGGCCTGACCAGCCCTCAGAGGGACAGGGGTCGCCTCACTGCGACAACAGCCCCCGTCTCCCTCCCTTCTTTTTTCTTTTTTTGAGCTATCACAGCATGGGCTCGGGGAGGACGCTGAAGTTCGCCCTGTGCGAGGTGCTGCAGTTTGCAGGCCTGTGCGTGCCACTTTTCATCGTCATGCAGAGGTTCGCTGTCCTTGTAGCAAAGGTTAAAACCTCAGCGCAGCCCCCTGGCGACGGCAGCACGGCTTACTGGTTGATCGTGGCCTCCTCCATCGCCTATGTCACCTCCACCGCCCTGCTGATCTGGGTACCCCTGAAGTATATGGTCTTCATGAAGAAGAAGTCCCTCATCGGTAGGAAGAAGTGGTGAGTTTCTCCTGATGCCAGTGGCCAGAAGTGGAGGTCCAGCACTGTTTTTAGCTGCAGCCTGACCAGTTGGTTTGAGTCTGAACAGGCCTACAGCTGGTTTGGAATGCACTTGGCTCGTGAACACCATGAGTTAGCAAGTCCTGCAACTGCTTTTGTCTTCCTTCCTTACTTTTTTGTCTTTCCGGTCTTTTGTCTTTGTATCAGGAGGCCTGTGGCCCTCGTATATGTGATCCTGTCAACATTACCCAGCTTTGCCTTCCTCATCGCCAGCTCTGAGGTACAACATGCCGTGGATTGTTTGCCATTTGTTTTTATTGCATCAGTTTATCTGGACCCCGATCCTGAACTTTGTTGCCATATTTGTAGAGTCTGTAACCACAGATTTGTTGTAATTATCTTGGATGATGTTGATCTAGGCGTTTATCATCCAACTGGAACTTAAAATAATACATAAAATAGTCGCTACAACTTAATATTGTGGAACAAATTAATATAACATTTTGTAGGTGAGTGGATCACCAAGTGAGGCCTCTGTGAGTGGAATAAATGTGATGATTTGCGAGGAACCTTTTGGGTCTCAGGGGAGGAATATCAAGCCTTATGGATAAGGAGCTACTGATAAGCAGCTTGGATCCTCTTCCTGTCCAGGCTGCCCTTGTCAAATCATCTGTCTATGAGGCACATTTTCACTTCCTTGCTGGCTGCAGTCCAGGTCCTATTTGCTGTTTTGTGGCCCTTTTTTAAGAGCCCAAGCTGACCTTTTGGCCCCCTGCTTATCTGGTGCGTTTTACATAAGAGCCATAAATTCTGCTAAGATGACCAGCTTGTCTGCTTTGTTCTGTGTCCTGTTGGCATGAAGTCCTGACTCAGGCAAATATCAGAGCTGCAAAGCAATTTGGCCCACAAACCCAGTACTTGAGGAGGTCAGAAATGTAAATACTTGGTGCAAAGGTCCATTGTTGTTGAGGTAAATTGATGCACTCTATATCGATTAGAAGTGAGTAAGTAATTACATTAAATGTTCTGGTCAAACTTAATGATTTTCTGGCTGTTTGCCCAGGTTCAGGTAAATAACAACATGAAAACTGATACATTCACGGAGCTCCCTGTATCACTAGTCCTCTTCTTTCTCATCTGTGTCGATGTCGTGGAGAGGATACGCCAATGCAGACTGACGGGCCAGGGTGAGCGCAGCTCTCTGAACACATTACACAAATCATTCACTGAGTGCTGTAGATCCTGAACTTTCCTCTGCCAACTCCTATAGTGATACCAGCCCTGGCTTTACATTGCAGGAGCTCAGAGGCAACAAATACAGTTCTTTACATCATTTATCCGGAACAATTTGAACTTCTTTCTCTTTGGCTCTGTGCCCGCTGTTGGAAAATATTGGTGGAGGAAATGAGCAGGACATTTCTTAGCCACTTCTTGTAACACAGTGCTGAATTGACAAAAATAACAAAAGTAGGCAAACATTGAGGTGGTTTGAGTATAGTGCTGTTCATGTATTCTTTGGAAAAGCCCAATCCTTTTGAGAATGTTTAATGTCAGCTGTCTCATGAAGCTTTCCAACTACACAGCAGAAAAATGGATGCATCCACAAGATCTGGTGGTAGGACTTTTCTCACAAGTTTGGTCAAACAATGAAGAAATAAAATCATGCTGAACAAACAAACAGTATAAAGAATGGACGGCGTATGCACGACGTCACCCGTAGGTTTCTGAAGAGCCGTTTTGAAGCTCAGAATATGCGTCTTACCAGGCTGTAAACATGTTTATTTCTGCTGTGAAGCACTTCTGCACTGGCTTCACTTCACAGCCATAGAGGTTGCCGCTGATTCCTGTCATATTTGGATAATTCTCCAAAAAACAACCATGTGAACACCATGTGAAGATAAGCAACATAAACATACGTCATTTCTGATATAATCTTGTTTGACTTGATTTATGAAAATCTTTCTTCTCCCCAGCTAACAGGGAGAGAGATGCTGACATCCCCTCCCTCTCACATGTGGAACAGGTAACACCGGTAGCACCTATTGCTCCAGCTGCCCCAGGGCCAGCTGTGCCCGGGCCAGCTGTGCCCACTCCTGTGCAACCTGGAGCAAGCCAGCCCAATGACAGGAACCAGAACGGAGCAGGGGCTCGACCAGAGGCCAACGGGACAGTACCAGGGGCACCAGGCAATCCTCCGCGACTATTTAGTGTCTCTAGATTGAACACACGATCATCGAGCTTCTCAACATACAACATAACTCTGCACGAGTACACCGGTCCACTGAGATTCCTGTGTGCCAGCGACGCTCGAGCAGACGTGTTTGTGGACAGCTTTATGTTCTGGATGGATACAGTAGAGATGGTGAGGGTGGCAGGACATCCCCCAGTCTACTACTCTGGCTGGGTGTATCCTATCTATATCTTCAGCTACCTGTCCTGCCTGCGTGTGGTGGTCATGCCCCACAGCCCTTTGCTTTCATCACTAGGAGTGATCGTGCAGGATTTACCCTTCTTCTTTGTGCGCGTTGGCCTCATAGCCTTATTTGGCTTTGTCACGCCCATCCTCTATCTGATGAAGAACCTGTTGGTCTGCCTGGCCTTTGTCTATTTCAACTTCATGACCAAGTTAAGGATTTTCAACACAGAGAGGATGGTCTTCATTCACAGACATCAGAACATAGAGTAGGAGTAATAGGTTGGCACAACCAGGAGGTGTAGGATGATGCTAGGATTCAGGAGGCAGTAGCACCAGCTCTTCGCAAGCTCAAACTTAGCTTTGTAATAACTTAAATTTACTAATTGCTAATCCACTAAATTTACAGTGAGACTGGGTTAATAATGGTTGACACATTTGACTAAATAGCTAAATAGTGTCACTTAGGTTACCATAATTATAACGACCCCCCCAAAAAACCTGTTATTTTGGCAGTTATGCTTTTGATACAGTGACTTGGTTGAATAGTTGATTTGCCTTGATACAATAGTGCTACAGATGTTTCTTAGCAGGGATTTTAACATTAATAATTTAACATTAATAAGTACTTTCTAACATTAAAAGTTTTATTGGTGCAACCCGATTTAGTAAATCACTTATTTGAAAGTAGCTAGAAGCACTTTATGCAAGTTATGGAAAAACTTTATGCACAAACCTATTTGTGATTTAGTGTACTAGTTATAAAGTAAATGGACTGTACTTATATAGCACCTTGCTAGTCTTCCACTACACATTAAATTCACCCATTCATACACCAATGGCAACGTGCCAACTGCTCATCAGAAGGAAGCTAACGCACCGATTGCAGAGCCTTCAGGTGCAATTTGGGGTTCAATATCTTCCTCCAAGGACACTTCGACATGCAGACTGGTGTAGTAGGGGATTCAACCAACAGTCTGAATAGTGAGCCAACAGCCGCCCAAGATTCTTTCAGACTTGGAAGAATATGAAGCCATCTTTTTACTGAGTCAATGTTTAAAAAAAAAAGCAAAAAAAAAAAGCCCATAAACACCCTCCTGTACAGACATTTAGATCGCCAACACTGCCCCATTTTTATCCTTGGATTTAGTAATTTTGTTTAAATTTACTATTTATTTTGAATTTTATTATTATTGTATTTATTTTCATTTATTTATTTTGAATTACATTCCACAAAAACAACACAACTTATGAAACGTTAAGTCGCTAAAACAAAGAAATATTAGTAGATAAATAAGATTAATATATCATTTGGTCCTGGTCCAACCCGATTTAGTATATCGCTAACTAGCGCTGAATAATGGAAGAATTTCAGGCATAAACTTAGTAATAAATTTAAGAAAAGCTGGTGCAACCAAACCAAAGTGTGAATTTGTGCGACACAAAGGATATTTTGTTATTTTTAAGTGCATGATGGTATGGTCACAGGCCAAAAGGGAGCTCTTAGGCAATGTTTTCCCATTCAGGACATTATGTGTCAAATGACTGTTGTTTATGTATTATTTACCGTATTATTCATACTTTTCTTTACCCCTCTCCAAGCATGGAACTTTGGGAATGTACCTGTAACGTCACTTGAGATTTTTAAAGTGCAGTGAACATGTAAAAGCATAAATCCATGTTGTTAATATTTTTCTTTTTGCTCTTTGCGAAGTTATATTCACAAATGAAAAAACAAAGTGTGAGTTTGTATCACTGATACATATATTTTGGTAAGATTAATAAAGAAAATCATTCAAATGTATGTTTTAAGTTTCACTAGTGTGATTTTTTTCATGTAGGCTACTGTGCTGACATGAACTGAAAGTACATACATTATATGTTTTTGACTTTTTACACTTTTTACACTTGTTCTCAATCACTCCCCAGGAGTACAGGTTTCCTGTCATTATTCTGCAAAACATGCTCATCACATCCTTTACCGCAATCTTACACGAGCACAAAAACACTGACCGCTAGAACAGTAGCTGAATGTTTGCATTAAATCGAACATGTGTTAATGATATTACGTCTTCTTCATAGTTTATAAAATGGATTTATAAGCATTCAAGGAAGTCAGATCACAGAGTTTTATAACTTTCTGTAATGTGTTCCCATCTGAGGGAATCCCTCACAATTTCTGTACAAATTTGGCACAGACAGCATATGAAAGTCACTTGATCACAACAAGTACTGTCCATCACACTACTGAGACATATTAGAACACCCATAGGATTGGAGCAACCCAAGAATTGTATATGAAAATATACCAGTGTATGTATATGTTGCTAAACCAAACGATCCTACCTGAGCATAAAGCTCACAGTTGAGCATTTAGTAGTAGTAAACAGATGTTTCTACTACTAAAGTTGGTGGAAAAACCAAAACAGAGCTAAAAGCAGAGAGAATATTGTATTTACTTTGATGAGGTGGACAGAAACAAGACTCCAAATTAAATCCTTTGCCAAAGTTGCTCAATTTGTTATCGACATTATGTGCAGAGTGCACATTTTTAAGCAAAACAGACATTTAGTGCCACTATGTGTTGGATTTGAACATTTCTGACTCCTAGTGGTCGTATGAAAACAAACACTGACCAACTAACCAGTGCAATTTGACCCAGTAACTGCAGCCTCATGACTCTCGGAGACCAGAGACAAGATAAGTCACTAATAATCCATGTTGCGGCCAATATATACTCATGAGAATACAGTGCAGATAAACACTTTGTGTTTGATTCAGCTTTGTCTGTACAAAAGACAGATATTTCGCAGGTACACTGCCAACTTGTCTTGTCACCTCATTTGTCTGAGCACCATTGTTGGGCATCACTACAATATGAGGCCAAAACGGTCAGATCTCCACTCACTTCCCCCAGTAGGAAGCAGGATTTCCTCCTGTCCTCTCTTTCTACTGACTTGTATCATCACTGCACTCCTCACCCGAAGCCTCGTGGACCTCTTGGGGGCTACTATCCCACGAAAAAAAAAACCTACATCAGCAGAGTGCTGCAAACCTCATTTAATCCTCATTTGCTCTGGCACATTCCTGATCAGACACCTGAAACTTCTTCAAAGGCACTCTTGCTGGATGACATCTGCTCTCTGGGTTCAGATTTAGCACAGACTGAAGGGCTATTTATAAATCATCAAAAAGGTAATATATTAAGGCCTGCTTGGATCCATTAATTCCAAAAAAATCATCATCCACTTCCTTTTGTGCCTTTGATTTATTAAAAATAGATTTATTGTCCCTTCCTGACACTATGAGTTTCCTTGACACTATCATTGATAGTGACTTTCAGTTTCTTGTGTAATAGTGAGATGATAAGCTCGCTTCACACTTCCTGTCTTCCTGTCCTCTTCCAAAAAACCAGTGGAAGCTTGTGGAAATTGCTGTCGTTTGAGCAACCTTAGCTACCCATGTGACAGGATATCCATCAGTGTGATTAAGGGGGGGAGCACCATGTCTCTGTGTCATTGTTGCTTTATGTCACACACCTTAGCACACACCAGACCCCCTCTCTCATGACTGGAAAACTCTACAACCTCATCCACCACTAAGTGCAAACTACACACTAAGGATAATGTTACCCTGTTCAAAATGTGCTGTGATCCTCTGTCTCCTGCAAGTCCTCTGCATTACCGCCGACATAGGTACGTACCCCTGATCAAGTTTTTTGTCTACCCAACTTGGCCAAGTGATCGGATTGTTTTGTCACATGAAGCTGTTCTGTTCTGCTCCAGACAGTGGCTCCTTCCTGATCTACAACGAGAACCACAACAAGTGCATAAAGGCGGAGAGTGCCACCTCAATGACGGTGGCGACTTGTGATCCTCATGCCAAAGAGCAGCAATTTCGTTGGGCTTCCGAATCGCGCATCCTCAGTCTGTCCCTCAAGCTCTGTATGGGGGCCACAGAGATTAAAGACTGGGTGAAGGTGGTCCTTTTTGAATGTGATGAGAGCAATAACCTCCAACACTGGCAATGCAAGAATGAGACCCTCTTTGGCCTAAAAGACCAGGACCTGCACTTAAACTGGGGAAACCGCGGAGAGAGGAGCATAATGATCTACAAAGGTTCAGGGCTCTGGAGTCGCTGGAGAATATTTGGGACCCAGGGTGACCTTTGTTCAAAGGGGTATCAAGGTAGGAATTATAGGCATACAGCTGATTTTAAAAGGCCCAAAGTTCATACTGAGAATCTAAACTGTGCTGCAGTTTTGGACAGCTGTTTCAGAGACTACTCCATCCCTCCTTCCCATGCTCCATCCCTTTTGTATGTCAGGTCTATCATCAAAAATACATTTTTGACATGCAATGCTAAAATCAGCAATTTGTGAGAATAGCTAAGCTAAAAAAGACGCATTTAATTCGGACCTCAGTTTATTAAAAGAGCAGGTTGTGGTCTTCAGCTGTTTAATGATTGGTGGTTATTTAGCTTAGTTGTGGAAAACCTTACACTCACATTCGTCTGAGTCTGGACATAGTTATTTACCCAAAGAAACAATATATTAAAATGAGTTAAGGTCATTATAAGAACTACAGTGTCCTTAAACCATAAAACACAGTGTTTTAAGTGAGTGCTTATGGTTGAATACCCATTTAAAAAGTATTTGATATATTTGGAGACTTCAGTTTTATTGTCCAGAATGCCACAATCTGCAATGCAAATACCAAGAATGTTTAATACAAGGCGACTCGCCCAAAATGCAATTGAGTCACTGATCTTCTCAGGACAGCAACAAGATCCTGGCAAATCTGTAGCCTGACTGTTGGACTTGAACCCATCTGCGACTGAATTAAACTAGTCCTGTCTGTAATTGCCGGTAATCAAGAAATCAACAGTAGAGCGCCTACGTCAAGAGTGGGCAGATGGACAACCATTTAGTAAAACTTACTGATGTTACAGTTTGGAAATATGGCATAAATGGAACATTGGCCATTAACTACTGTATCCACATACTTCCGTGATGATCTTCGGTACACAATGGTAGACAAGAACGTGTTTCCAAACATGTTTGGGGAAGGAACCTTTGTCAACAGCACCATCATGCATGAAATATAAAGGTCCAGCAAGAAATTGTTTTTTACTTTTGGTGTGAAAGAACTTAAATAGTATGCACAGAGCCCTGATCCCATGACCCCCATGTAACATCTTTGGGGTGAGCTGGAACTGTGAGCTAGAGCTTCTCACCCAACATCAGCGGACCTCACTAATTGTGGCTGAATAGAAGCAAATCCCTTCAGCCAGGTTCAAAGGTCTTGTGAAAAGACTTCCCAAAGAGTCTGTGTATATGTAAATGCGCATGGTCAGCAATCGCATTTGGGTATAATGACCAGGTGCTTACATACTTTTGGCCATGTAGTATATCTATTAACAGGCTGCTGATTTGCAGGCTTGAATCTTTGCTTAAGTTTAAATTTATGATCTGTGTCTCCTCAGAGATTTTCACGATAGGGGGCAATGCCTTCGGAGGCCCTTGTCAGTTCCCATTTCGGTTTATGGAAAAGTGGTATGCTGAATGCACAAAGGACGGTCGCTCAGATGGACAGCTGTGGTGTGCAACATCAAGAGATTACGATAAAGAAAAAAAATGGGGCTTTTGTCCCACCAAAGGTAAGTGTGAGAAATATTTCAACCATTTCACCTTGACAGAGTGCAGAATTATCTTGTTTGTCTGTAATATCTCTAACTGCTATCATTGAAGAGGTCAGTGCTGACAGGTCTGGTTTCTGACCCCCTTCTACTCTCCCAGCAGAACAACACTACCACTTCCTCTCATGGGTTGTCAACACAGCACTGTCCTTGTTTTCCTCTTCTCACAGGCCTGTTTTCCCCTGATGCTGCTCTAAAACTGAGGCAGGAAAAGGGACACAAACGTTTACTTGTTTTGTATGCAAGCATGTGACGTTTCTCAATCTTTTTTGTCCGTTCAGCTCCACGGGTATTACACTACTTTTACTTGAAGTGAATGCTCCATTTCACTTTGTTTTTCTACCATAATGCAGGAACCTCAGGTTGGGACACTGACCCGGTCACAGGAGTTCAGTATCAGAGGAACGCACAGTCGGTGTTGACCTGGCATCAGGCCAGGGTGAGCTGCCAGCAGCAGGGAGCTGACCTCCTCAGCATTGTAGAGCTACATGAACAGTCATACATCTCAGGTACAAAGCCAGCCTCGTTATCAGTTATTCATACTACATGGATGAACATTATTAAACAATAATTGCATTATGGGTTGACACAGGGTTGACAAATTTTTTGGGAACATCTCTGTGGATTGGACTCAACAGCTTGGATTTTGAGAGTGGATGGCAATGGAGCAACGGAAACCCATTCAGATATTTAAACTGGGCCCCAGGTTAGTGAAGACAGACTACTACATATTTACAGTTGAAGCAACTGATGTTCTCATGAATTATCAATGACTTTTTACATTAAAAACAGATAATGCACGGCTTTTTGTTTTCCTTAGGTCATCCCTCATCAGAGCCCGGGCTTACATGTGCAACCCTTAATGCTGGAAAAGCTGCAAAATGGGAGAGCAGCGCCTGCACCAAGAAACTCGGTTACATTTGTCGCAAAGGAAACGTCACCAGTCTGCCTCCACCACCAAGTAAAATTATCTCATAACACCATATTATAATCATCTGTCTTATTTTTAGAGTGAGTCTTCATCCTTTCATCTTTTGGTCTCTATGCACAGACAGCGATCAGCCCAGCTTCTGCCCCAGTCACTGGGTTCCTTATGCTGGTAACTGTTACTACCTGGAAAGGACTAAAAAGATGTGGAGGGACGCTTTGGCTGCATGTCACAAAGAGGGTGGAGATTTGGCCAGTATACTCAATATAGAAGAGCAGAGCTTCATTATTTCTCAATCTGGATACTGTAAGTGTTTAATAAATATGTTTTCCCCAGCGATTTGTTTGTTTTTCACAACAATAACCCATGATAAATGTAATTACTGACACAGAATGGTGAATACTAATAGTAATTGTAAATATTCTTCTCCAAATGTGTAGAATGAAGCTAACCTTCAGTGGAATAATTTCACATTTTTGTAAAATATGCTCCTGCCAATAGTTAGATGAGAAGATCAATACCATATTTCTCATATTTGCACAGTACATGAGGCTATTACCAGCAGCTAATTAGCTTATCTTAGTGTAAACACTGGAAAGCTCTGTCCAAAAGTAATAAAATCTGGGTACCAACACCTCTAAAACTCACTACATAACACATATCTCATTTAATTCCTCTTATCTCTTGGAATACTTCTTGTCAATGACGACATTAACATCTACATGTCCGTTTAAAACCCTCAGTACCGACAGATGTGCTCTGGATTGGCTTGAATGATCAGAGGAACCAGATGCTGTTTGAGTGGTCTGATCGCTCCCACGTTACCTACACTCAGTGGCAGACTGGTGAGCCATCTCATGCCACCAACCTCCAGGAGGACTGTGTTCTCATCAGAGGAAAGGTAACACCCATAAGTGTCCAAAAAAGAGACACATAAAATGTGTTGAATTTAATGATAATATGAGTGGTACTGTTGTTGTCTTCTGGTCCATACAGGATGGGAGGTGGGCTGACCACATGTGTGAGAAGACGTTTGGATACATCTGTAAGAAGAAGGCCTCCACTAAACCAGGCGAAGGCACCCACGAGGAAGCTAACCCAGGATGCAAGCTTGTGAGTGACGTCATTTCCTTCAAATAACCAAAGCCTTTATCAGATTAAATCTCACTGTGGTGTTTTTTTATCATCTCAAGGGCTTGAGGAGGTTTGGTTCTTACTGTTACAACATTGGATCTGAGACAAAAACATTCAATGATGCCAAGCGGGCATGCTCAGATGCTGGTGGTAACCTGGTGGATGTGGCTGATAGGTAAAATATTCCCATATTTCAGTCGTAAAAGTGATCTGAAATGGTTTTTCAATCAATGTGATTAGTCTTAAGTCTTAAAGCAACAGTATGCAAGAATTTGTATTTTTTTGTTGTATGTGGACACGTGTATTTGTTATGATTACATTCCTTATGATCAAAAAATTAGCCAGTCGACAACTTTGCTAACAGCCAAACATCAAGCAAGTGCAACAACACAAGACATAGCAGCCAGCTAATATTACTTTCTAGCCCAAAAGCAAGAAACCCAGCTCAGGTTCTGTCTTTCAGCCTTTTATTTCACAAAGCTCTCGTCAACATCTAAAAGTCAGTCCCAGATTCACTCTTGTCCGGTGGCTTATTGCTCGGTCACGCTCTCCATTTCTTATTTTAGCTTCCTTCATTTTCATCCTGTTAAGTCTCTTTGCCTGTGTCGTTATGTCTTCAGAGGATGCTGAGTCTGGTTTCTACCATTGCTCCGAACTCCTGGTCTGGGCAAAGCTAACAGAGCTAACTAACAGCAGCTACAGTTAGCGGTTACTGAATGAAGCAACAAGTAAAGCTATCTGTCCGTCACTAAACTCAAAAACTGTGATGTAACGCCATGAAGTGTTCTTTTAGTGGAATATCATTACATAGTCTATGTACAGGTATACAGGACACAGAGTGGAAATGACAGAGGCATCATTCCTATTACAAGTCTACCTACCATCAAATTGATTTTGAAGCTGTTTCAAGGTAAAGTAGTTGCATAATGTTGCTTTAAAACAAGCGTTAAATGTTTATATAATGCATTTACTGGCTGGGAATAGTTTATGTTTTTTTGTGCTGGGAAATGGAGCCATTTATTTTGTGGAATCTAAAAATTAAGATTAATTTCCATTAACTACATAACCAATACATCTGGGTTTATTTTATTGAAGTTATTTAATTGCATATTTTTGGGCTTTTATATGTTTTCATGCAGATATGAGAGCGCCTTCTTGGTCAGTTTGGTGGGTTTGAGACCAGAGAAGTATTTCTGGACAGGTCTGTCCAACACAGAAGACAGAAGCACTTTCAGGTGGACCACTAGAAGAAAAGTCGCATTCACTAATTTCAATGTGGGCATGCCAGGTACAGCCCATTTTTCTTTAATTGTGTATCTGTGCTTCCAAGCCATCTTTACATTGTCTGATGTTATATATGTACTGTATAACATCTTCAAGCTCATTCTGTTTTACCCATTTCTTTTGGTGTGTTTAATAAAAGACAGAAAACAAGGATGCGTTGCCATGACAACTGGGTTTTTTGCTGGGCTATGGGACGTTGTCAGTTGCAGCAACAAGGAGAAGTATATCTGCAAGAAACCAGCAGAGGGTGTAGATGTGACAACAGTTCCACCCACCACTGCAGCCCTCAGCTGTGAGGCGGGTTGGAACCCAGCCGTTAAAAGGAACATCTGCTACAAAGTAAGAGGACAAACTGAACTAAGCTGTGAAATCTTTGCAGTTTTTAAGTACATACAACTTGTACTCATAATACATTTATTTTTATTTTTCACTCATGAAAAAGCTTTACAAAAAATCAAAGCGCTCAGGAAGACTTGGCAAGAAGCACGGGATTTCTGCCAAGCCATTGGTGGGGATCTGATGAGCATACACAGTATGCAGGACCTGAATAACGCTCCGTATGTTGACTTAACATCTTGTATATGTCAGAATTTATATTCTGTTACTCAATTATAAAGGTAATCACTGGGTTTTTCTGATGTCATACAGGTTTCATTCATCTGACCCAGCTTGGATTGGCTTCAGTCTGGGTACCAATCAAGGTTTTGTCTGGAGTGATGGGTCGGCTGTATGTAGCACTTTATTGTTGTCACAAAAAGCTTTACTCACTGTCATTCTCAACCGTGGTCTAATTATGTGTATCTCCAAAAACTGTAAGCTAGTCCGACTTTGAGAACTGGGGCTTCGGTGAACCAAACAACCACAATGACAACGAACACTGTGCAGAAGTTCAGTTTTACTACGGACGGCACTGGAATGATCGGCACTGTGAGGCCTACAACGACTGGCTCTGCCAGATACGCAAAGGTAACATCAACCGGTCTGATCATGGAGCTCCGGTTTACATTCGTCCAAAGTCGTTAAGTGATGTGAAAGCTTTGCCCTGCTTTAAAAAATCTTCCTTGATGGTTGTTGTGCTTTCAGGTGTGACTCCCAAACCTGAGCCTGTCATAGTTGAACAAGGTAAGTTTCAGCAGTGGTTGATCCCTTTATTTAATTTTTTGGTTTACTGAGCTAAAATCTTTCTGTTTCGCTGTCAAAATTAAACCATCAACGATTTTCAATCCATGAAATTTTGTATAAACATTTATGGTTCCCGGAGGATAAAGGTCTTATCAAGATGGGGAGTGACAAAACACCAGAATCAGTCATCTATGTTAGCCAGTGTGACAATTCAACTCTGGCACCCACCTGTCAATAAGTTACGCATAACTTTAAGCCTTAATATAATTTGAACGGGTGAGTTATTCAAAAATTCAGACGCAGTACAGTTGTCATGAACGGGGAAATTAGCTATAGAGACCAAAACTGTTTTTTGTACCAGGCTGTAAACTTTTTAGTGGAAGATGAAAAGTGTTCTATGCATCCCTTTATAAATAAATACCGGCTAAAGTAATCAGCCATTATGTGCTAATTATCAAATGTTGGCAACCACCAACAAACAGGGTCAACATTGTACCTTATACATTGTCACTGTGTGCATGCTGACATGTCTGTTTTTCATCAGTCTCTAATACTGTCTCTGTGGGACGTGATAACTGTTTTGTTTCAGTATACAACACCACAGAAGATGGCTGGATTATATACAATGACACGCAGTATCTCATCAATACTGAAAACCTCGATATGGAAGCTGCTAGAGCCGTCTGCAAAAAGGGCTTTGGTGAACTTGCGGTCATCACAGGGGAAACCGAGAGGAAGTTCATTTGGAAACAGGTGAGAAATTCTTAATATTTTCTCTAAAACAACAAACATTTTTAACATTGAGTTGTATGTTCTCAAAGATCTGACCACCAAGATCTGAAAACCATGTGTGTAACAGTTTTTGTCTTTTACCATTATGTCCCAACAGATAGCAAAAGGCTCAGAGGGGCAGTACTTCATTGGCATGACAGTGAATTTGGATAAGTCATTTAGGTAAATTAAACTTGATTGTTCAGGCACAATATTAGATATACTGTCCACTTTGCTCAATATGTTCTGTCCATTTTTCAGCTGGATGGATGGCACCCCTGTAACGTATACTGCATGGGAAAAGAATGAGCCCAACTTTGCTAATAATGATGAAAACTGTGTGACTATATACAAGAACATGGGTGAGTCACACCATATTGTGTTGGTTCATAAACATTAGCTAACCTAATTTTAATGTATTTGTAATATTTATTAATTGTTCTCCTATAGGCTATTGGAACGACATTAACTGTGGTGTGGAGCTACCTTCTATTTGCAAAAGAAGCAGCAATTTCATAAACGCAACAATGGCCCCGACTCCTATTCCTTCAGGAGGATGTGCACCAGAGTGGTTAGCTTTTCAAGGAAAGGTAATAATGTATAACTATATACAGTCATAAACAGTATAAAACATGGACGCCGTATCTGTGACTTCACCCAAAGGTTTCTGAAGAGCCATTTTGAAGCTCAAAATGTGGTGGCTGCCTCTGCCGCCACCTTGCTAATCTAAAAATGGGCAAAGATGTGAAGTGTGGGTGGAGCTGAGGTGGCTAGGTGCTCAAACAAGCCACCTGTAACTGCAGCTAAAGTGTCCACACTGTTAATTATAATCATATATAATCATATCGTAACTTTATGCCTTAATATAATTTATTTATAACAGGTGAGTTATATAAAAATTCAGACTCAGTACAGTTGTCATGAACAGGGAATTAGCTACAGAGACCAAAACAGTTTTTTGTACCAGGCTGTAAACATGTTTATTTCTGCTGTGAAGTTGGACATTTTAACATGGGGACTTATGGAGATTAACTCTGTAGCCAGCCTCAAGTGGCTGTTTAAGGAACTACGATTTTTGGCTTCAGTTCACAGCCACAGAGGTATACAACACAGATTATTGTGATATGATACTGAAACTGTGCATAATATACATGGCTTTGATCAAGACTTTCAGTATGTGATTTAAACTTTAAATCTACTTAAATCTGTTCACACTGGTTGCAAAAAACACACACTGCAATTTCTCTCATTTACACAGTGCTACAAAATTGTTGACAATGACAATAACAAGAAGAATTGGCAGGACGCCAGGTCGTACTGCATAAACCAGGGAGGAAATCTGGTTTCTATCCTCACAGAGAAAGAGCAAGGTGAGTGACACCAGAAACTAATTATCATAAACCACTTTCCTTTGTGGTCGTTTCATTATGCAGTGATTAGTTAAAGCACAACCGTGTCTTCCTTTCTAGCATTCCTAACAACACAGATGGTGAGATACAATGACGATTTGTGGACTGGCATGAATGATATCAACTGGGAGATGCGTTTTGTGTGGACGGACGGCAAACGCATTTCATACACCAACTGGGCCAAAGGGCATCCATCATCAGTGCCTGAAGGACTTTATTCATTTATGACTGAGGTTATTTCAACTTTCTGTCCAACTATCTCTCTCTCGACTACAGTTTAAGATAACAAAGTGATGCCAAGAGAAGTTGCAAAGAAATAAGCATGAATGACACCTGAAAACAAAAAAATACAAAAAGACATCCTGTCGCCTCCACCAAAGAATCTTGTCACATAAAGACTGATGATTGAAGTTAAATTTTACAAGCCTGTCACTATGCGTCCTGATGTACTGCTATGCAGCAAGCTAAATGTTGAAGACGATGATAATGAAAAATACTAAAAAGTTTAGTTACTATTACTATAATGTAATAATGTAATTTAGCATGGAACATTTTTATCTGAAAAGCTTATCAAATACAATCTTGTTAAAGATTAAACCAGTAGCTTTTAACTTTTTTCAAGAAGGGTTCAATCTGGAGCAAGTGGACTTGGTTATACATCTGTGAACACGTTTCAGCTCCCATCCATCTTCAATTCTGAATGTCACCTCCAATCCATCTTCAGTTCTGAATGTCACCTCCCATCCATCTTCATTTCTGACTGACTGGTGTGGAGATCCGAGTATTTAGCTTAGGTAGGATCGCAGACCCAGCCATAGTCTGTAGTTGGTCGTTAGTGCTCATTGTTGTGACGACTGTTGGTAAAGTCACCTGAGGTCTGGTGTGAACGACAGTCATTCAGGTCACAAGAGGTTTGGCGTGGATGATGGTTGTTGGGAGTCACATGAAGCTGTGATCCTGCCTAGGCTAAATATTTGGATCTCCCCAGTCAGAACTGAAGAAGCCTCTTGGATGAGAGGTGAAATGTCTTCACAGATCTCTAACCAAGTCCAGTTGCCCAAGATTTAACCCCACTTGAAGAAGGATGATGTGGATGACTGAGAACCTTCACAAAGTAGCTCTTAATAGTTTATGACTGCCATAATCAATAAAAGAAAGAAAGAAAAAACATGTGCATACTCTCGTGGAAGAAGGAATCAAAGGGAACTAATGTATCTTTTTCTTTCTGATAGAAATTTGACTGTGTCATTATGGTGGGCAGCACCCCCAAAATAACTGGACTCTGGAAGGTGGATGACTGTGATACAAAACATGGCTTCATCTGTAAAAGAAATATCGGTGAGTAAAATATTAGCAAGGCTACATTATCTCAAGTCATACTGACAGACTGTCAAGCGTTGAGTCAATGCTGTAAATTTAGTTTTTTCAGCTGAATATTTTTTGTTGTTTCTTGTTTACAAAGATTCTCAGATTGTGGTCCCACCCACAACTGTCCAACCAAAGGCTTTCTACAAACTTGGCAATGACTCCTACAAACTAGTGGCCCAAAAGATGAAATGGGATGAGGCGAGGAGGCAGTGCCAAGCAGATGATGCAGATCTGGCCAGTATCCTGAATTCTGTAAGCCAGGCTTACATCACCTTGCAGATTTCCAAGTACAACGAGCCTGTGTGGATTGGCCTCAACAGCAACGTGGTAATGAGCCTACCGGTTATTGTATTGTATTAATTAAAACAGGATTTGAGACAAATACCTTTTAGCTCAGTATAAACTTCCACTAATGCAAGATTTTTTTTTCACAGACTGGTGGACGTTACAAGTGGGTTGATAACTGGATGTTGTCTTTTACCAAATGGGGCCCCGAAGAGCCTATACACAACTATGGCTGTGTGTATATGGATGTGGACAAAAAATGGAAGACTGGACCATGCACCAACACCTACTATTCCATTTGCAAGAAATCACCAGGTCAGACAATCCCTCCATTGCACTATACACAGCACATAACCAAACACTAGGATGGTTAGCCATGCAATCTCATGTCTCTTTTCCAGACATTGCTCCCACTGATCCCCCACAACTCCCTGGAAAGTGTCCAGAACCAAAGAAACGAAAAACCTGGATACCTTTCAGGGGCCATTGTTATTCCTTCCTCAGCTCAGTGGTTGAAAACTGGGCCCATGCCTCAGTTGAATGTCTGAAAATGGGTATGTTACAAAGAATTTCCAATAATAAACTATAATTTGGATGTGTATGAAATCTTACCAGTGTGCTATTGTGGCTGTGTTCATCAGGTGCTTCTCTGGTGAGTATTGAGGATCCTCAAGAGAGTCAGTTCATACAACAGAACCTGGAGCTTCTGCAGGATGGTGCCAAGTCCTTCTGGATTGGCCTCTACAAGACTCATGAAGGTGTGCATGGCTTTCTTTCCATGTCTACTACATGGATCACTAACTTTCTGGCTGCATATAGCTTTTCACTGAGTCTTTAGTAAAACACTGTGCCATGTAAATAATCTCTATACGCAGATTTCTGCATATAAATGCAGAATCTGTTGACAAGAGACCAAGATTTAGTGTTGACCAATCAGGCTTTGGTCACAATGCAGAGAAACAATCCTTGTGTTTACAGAGATTCAAAATCCAAATGTGACTATCCCCTTTTTCTTGTATAAAAAACGGATTACCTGGAAACTTTTTATAGTTTGCTGGAGACTGGGATTTTGTTAAACTCAAGTTTTAGCCACCTAGCTAGTGCAATCTATACACTAGCTAGCCACTGCTGTTAAAATGTGTTAGCAACAGTTGTCAACAACAAACTCAATGTTGGATGTTGTGGACGTGTAGTATCATTCTTAGTATTGAACAGTAAATATGTTGATTTCTTGTTCATGAGCTGCAAAAACAATATACTATAAACATTAGTATTAAGTATAATAACATTACTGGCACAGACTAAAGTTTATTGAGTCAGAGTGCACTGCTTTGGTCATTAAAGTAACAAGCTTTCTTGTTACAGGAGAGTGGATGTGGATCGATAACAGTGCTGTGGACTACACCAACTGGAAAAAGGGCATGCCAAAGACAGACTCATGTGTGGACATCAATTCAGACAGTGGACAGTGGAGTACAAGCACCTGCACCAGATATAAGTCTTACATCTGCAAAACAGCCAAAGGTAAGTTTGTTTTAAGTTTTAGTTTTAAACCGAATTAAAATCTATCACCTACATTGACTATTTATTCTCTTTTTTTCAGTTATTCCGCCTACAGAGAAACCACCAGCTGTTGGTAAGTTATTTCATCCAACATATACAGTATGTTGGATATAAAGTTTCAAACTTGACTAATACTTGTTTACATTTTGCCTCCGCAGCCCACGTCATAGAACCAAAATCTAACGGGTCCGCTGGCATCACTGTGGCTGTAGTACTGGTTGTAATCGCCATAATTGGACTTGGCGCCTTCCTTCTATTCCGTAAACAGATCCCCACACCTGTCTTGGGAGAAAGCACCTTTGATAACAAGTTATACTTCAACAATCCACTCCGAGCCGCTGTAGACACCAAGGGTCTGGTGGCCAACATAGAGCAGAATGAACAAGCATAGACAGATGTGAGATGGGTGGTAATCAGCACTACGAAAATTATTTTCATCTTTATTTTGGATCAGTTTACTGGGAGCTGAATCTCAACCAAAGCCTGTAGTGTTTTCCCATATAAAGAAGCCTGGGTTAAAGATAATTATTCAGAATTATATAATATTTCTTAAGCAAATTAGTGACAAGATAATATAAATGAACAACCTATAACAAAATTGACATGATTATGTGATTTGTGAAATGTGTACATATTATTTTTTTACTTTTTACCAGTCAACATAACCAAGAATATTTGTAAACCAATTAAAAATCAAGAAAGATGAAGATATTTTAGTGTAATTAGACAGATTTTTCTCAACTGTATTGCTTATTATTCTCCACTCACGCTTACGACTTTGTAAATAGAAGCTCAATAAAAGAAATTAATGAACAAATCTGAATTGTTCTCTTTTTTTAAAACTTAGTTCTTCTAATAGCTTAAAAACAAAGCACACATCCACTGTGACTTTCTATGTTGCTCGCTCCTCACTTTGTATGGTGTCATTTGGCAGCCCCCTGCATTGCTCAGAGTCATCTAAGTTTTGTCAGCATGTGAGGACTGTCTACGTGTGTGAAATAACAACTCTTGTCTGGACTTTGTCTGGAGAATTTTTGTGCAGCAGCACAGCGTCTCTCCCTCTGGCACCATGAGCCACTATGGTTACAGAGACACTCTGAAAGTTTCTCATGATTCTCAGTCAGAAGTTTTTGGTTACTATGATGATAAAAAATTATTAATTTAGCCTGATTGTACCTCAATGCTCTCTCTTCTATTTCTCGTCTGTCTTTCTAGTTTAATAAAAACTTTGTTTTCTGGATAAAATGATCCTGCAGGATCACAGGTCTTTTCACACAATGTTACTGTTTGTAGCTACTTGCCAGCACTAAAAGAAAATAACGGCCAAATTCTACAGGGCACAGATGTGACGTGCTCTGTGTGCGCTGCAGCCACCAGAGCTAATCGTCCTTGCCCATTCTCGTCGATGTTTCAGACCCCACCATTCTCTGCTCGGTCCCACCCAGAATTATCAGAGATGCAGTTATTCTATTTTTGACGGAAGCTGCGAGCAACCCGCGTCAATCAGCACAGAGCAGCTCGAGCTGATGTGATGTCAGACACACAAAAGGCATATAGAATCCGGTTGCTTTTTTAAAAAAAAATAAACAGTGTGCAAAATTCTGAACATAAAAAAGGAGAGACAAAGGGGAAATAATTTAACTATATAGTCTATTTAAATATTTAGAAGCACATAAACCAGGAAAAATGATCAAATCTGAGCAAGTTAACAAAGTCTGGTGGTCAAAGCGCTTCTGAAATGCTCCTGGTGGGGTTTGAAGTTGCGTGGAGAACGTACCTCTCCGACGCGATGGAGCACGGTCGGCTTCCCCAGTTAGACATTTGATGTTAATTAATTGTATTTCTATTTTGTGCGTGTTCACTGTTATTAGCAGTGTGTGTGATTTGTTGATTGCAGTAGGAGTGTTTTGGGGGCCCAAAACAAAATCTTGTTTAGGGCCACCAAAAGCCTAGGGCCGGCTGTGTGATTACAAGTTTGAGTTTTATAAAAGCAGTCAGATGGGGATGCTTGTTTCCTGCTTTTCCTCTGCCAGTAAAAAACAGTTCAGAGGAAACGTCAGGAAACTGAGGAAACCAAATTTAACTACGCATGTGACAGGATATCCATTAGAGTGATCAAGGGAGGAGAGCAACATGTCTCTGGGTCATGTGGCCTCATTTGACACGTTAGTACACACAAGATCCAACAGTGTTATTCACTTTTTATTGCAAATTGTACAACGTTTCCTTCTGTGTCTCCTGCATGTCTGCATGAAAATATTGGACTGAAATATTACTCTGTCAGTAATCAGCCATTCGAATCACCCCTAATATGGCTGGCCACCGCCCATCACCTAATGTTGAAAATGAGGCAGCGTTCTCCATGGCAACCACAGCTCTCGGAGGCTGTCGCAGCTAATCCTTTAGGAGCTTACTCAACTCTTACTTCTCGTAAGAGGGTTTTACCAGCAGCACCAATGCCCAAGAATTTTCCCCAAACAAACACTGGATCTTATGTTTATCCATCCGGAGGAGGCAAACAAACCTAGTTACAGCAGCTGAGAGGAGCAGAGGGGAGAGAACGATAGGCCTGGTTCATCCGGTAAGCTTTTATTTTTTCTCAGGTAATGCTGCAGCTTTTGTCCTATTATTGCTCAGTCGGTTTGACCTGCCGGGTGAACAGCGTGGGAGGATATTGGAAAGTGTTGTGAGAAAGCTTGGCATGTTTTGCACTGTATGTTTGATCTTTGATGACTCAGGGATCATACAGAATAAGAAAGTCTTTGATTTGAACATCCAGTGCTTTATGCAGTTCTGGTGCTGCACATACTCGTACCAGCTCATGTCTTGCTCTTGAACAATTGATGCTGTTAAAAAAGGAAACTGCTTCAGTGTTCAGACCATTATGAAAACGCACACTTTTGAAAACATTCAGACTTTCTTTATATTGAGTTACAAGCTGAGGAGGAGCAGCATTTCCAGCTGGAGAACTACTTAAATGTGGATCTCTGTCTGTGTGAGCTGCTGCTTGGCGTTAATTATAGCTTGTCCCTAGTTTTCCTAAATACTAATTATTTTCTCTCCCGTCTCCCCCTTCATGCCCCCTTCTCCCTGCCCCTGTGCTCTCTCACTTGCCTGCACTAATCCTTTTGTTGTGCACTGAGGGGCCCAGGCTTTGGCTGACCATTCAGCACTGTAAGGGCTGGTTCATCTGAGGGGTACCCACCGAGCCCTCCTGTCCTTCACCAGATCAGGCGTACCTATTATTAACACCTCCCACAGCTCTGCTTCTCTTCAAGCTTTCTGTTCTCCTCGTTCAAACTTCTTTCTACATTTGTTTGTGTTTTCTCTCCATCGTCTTCTTGTTGTTGTCGCAAGGCCTAAGCCAATCCTTGGAGCTTGAGGGAGTTGGACGGCCTTGGTGGGAACATGCACTTCAGGAGCAGTGCTCCCACTTTGCTGCTGCTGCTGTCTCTTTGTCTGCTGGGGAGGGTGCTAGAGGTGAAAGGGCAGGAGCGGGAGTACCTGCAGGAGGCTCTCAGGGCCTTGGATCTGCCCTTGGGTACCAACAACGAGCCACAGCTACAGAAGAACCACACCGGTATCCTGATCACCAAGCTCCTCCGGGCGGTGCACTGTGCAGAGAGGACTGGCACCTCTCAGGACGTCTGTGACAAGGTAAGGCCTATAAACTACAAACTTAGCTTCTTAACTTCTACATCCATATTCTAAGCAAATATTATGTATTCATCCTTTTCATTCCTGCCTGCTTATTCAAAGAAATGTACTTGTTATGGCTGGAATGTGAGTGAATGTGGAGGCTTAAGTCCTTGACGTCTATAGGGCACTCATGCTGAGTAGCTTTAGACATCCCTCAGTTTGACATAATAAACTCCATAGAGTGGAGTTAGAGGTACTTCACATGTTTGTGCAGGCAGGCTGACAAAAGGATTAGGTGCACGTCAAGGCTTGAGAGTGAAATTTAAAAATGAAGAGAGCAACTTTCCACTTTTTCTCATTGTTTGCTGAATAGTTCTGTGTTCTCTGACAAGAAATATTGCTTCACTCACTCTCCTAAGCTTTTAAAGTTTTGTGTGTGGATCTAATTGGGCTTTTTACTCACCAAAACACAAAGAGCACAAGACTTGCTGTCCAGTATCTGTTCCCCTGTCCCCTGTCCTGTATTCTTCTGTCTCAGGGAGGAGAGGTTCTCTATGTAGTTAATAATAGGTTGCCATATTTTATAGAAAATATGTAAGCGAGTTGGCTATGTTTGAGCTTAATGGAATAATTATGTGTAAGATTAGAGTTTGAGAGATTGCCTAAAAGCACCACAATGCCCCCGCCAAAATTTCAGTAGTTTGCTGCATTGCCAAGTGGAGTGGAGAAGTGTGCCCTTAGCTAGGCCACATTTAAAACATTTAAAGGATGAGAGATTGGGGATAAACCCATGAGGGTTGGAAGGAGGAAGTAAATAGTTAAATTGGACTAATCTTTATCTTGTTTAGTGTACATGTAATGCCATTAATAGTTTGGTGGCTCCACAATGCTGGATCAATCTTTGTACCAAGATATCCCACCTAAGTTTAGATCATTCTGGTTCAGAGGGCTTGATGTCTGACATCTTGGTTAGTTTCAACTGTCCTTGAAGGTAGTTGATATTTTTTGTTAACTGCTGAAAGGACATACAAATCAGATGTATAAAAAGTGTTCCAAGTGAATGAGGTGTCCCTAAAATGGTTCTCCTCTTCTTGCAGTGTCTGACACCCGATGTAGCTTTCTCTGTGCTAGAACATGATGGGAAGGCTTACCTCACTGAGGGGGACTACCAGCGGATCTCGACTGTTCTGCTCTACTACATAATTAACTTGCAAGATCTGTGTGTGTCAAATGCTGCCTCTCCTTCCTCCCTTTCTTCGTCCTCTTCCTCGTTTGGGAACTATCAGTTCTATCTTTTGGCCCTCACCAATCTAAACCCAGCTGAGGACAACAGTGTCCTATCATCCAGTGAAACAGAAAGCATTCTGCAGCTCATCAACCAGCATTACGAACCCTCTACTCAAGATCCTTCATCTGTTTTGCAAGTAAGGACTTTTATCTTAAAGATATATCCTGTCTCGACAGTTGCACATCAACATGTGATCATTTCATCTCTGATCCAACAGTGTATTGATGCGGCTAGCGTCTTTGAAGATGCTAACATGCAAGAGACTCCAGGTGCTGACGTGTCTTCTGTGCCCAAACTGGCCGCAGCCATCATAAGCCATATCCTGCAGGGCCGCTGTTTCAGACGGAAGAACCTACCGTCTCCTGCTTTCTTTACCGACTCTATCTTTCAATCCCTGAACTGCACAAGTAATCTGCAGATAATGGGTAAGTTTAAGAGCACAGCTGGCTTGTTAAGCACATTTAAACAGACTGGCCTTTGCTTTTATTTAAAGTATTGATGATGTGGTCCCTGACCACGGCCACATAAAAAAGCGATTTAATCTTGTTCTTTGGTAATCTCACTTTCAGTGAGGGATTTCTTTTTTGGTTGGAGAAACCAAAACAAGTTATAAACACACCACTGACAAACAATTAGCTAGAAATTGCCTATTTATACTCATAGACTGCATAAAACTTGGACGTAGTACCTGTGACATCACACATACATTTCTGAAGAGCCGTTGTGAAGTTCAGAGTGTGGCAACCGCCATCTTGGGAATATTGGCTAATCCAAAAATGAACAAAGACGTGGATCCCTTCACAGCCATGGAGGTTACCACTTGTTTATACATCCAATGAATATAACAATTATAGTATTTCTTTCTGTTTCTATTGTGTTTCTGGCCCCGTGACAATTTAACTCCAACTTTCACTGCTTTTTAGCTCTTGTTTTGGTCTCTACTAACTCCTGAGGGAAATACCTTATTGCCAACTGTGTCATTCTGCCTGCAAGAGCAGCTAATGTGCTAATCTAATGATGCTAATCTAATAATAGCAAGACTTTGAGAGTGAACCAAAACAGGTACTGATAGCAGCTTTAATTATCAACTATCAATATCTTCTTTAAAGGTCCTGTATGTACGATTTAGGGGGGATTTATTGGCAGAAATGGAATATAATATACTAAATATGTCACAGAGTCCTTCAAGTTAGTTCTCATTTGAAGGTGTTTCCTCTCTCTGTCACTTAATACGAGGAATGAGTCATCATGCATGAAAGAGCAACCAACGCTCCTGAAAGATATTCATTAGTCTGGGTTTTTAAAAGAGAAATGTGTGTCAGATGCTTTTTCAGGCTGCTATAAATAAAATCCAGTCATCTTTTCATATGAAAAAAGTCAAATTCATTATTAAATACAGGCTCTCTCCAAGTTAAATCCAAAAACTCAATGCAGTATTGAACTAGCACTGTCAAGTCAGACTGATTCATTTGTTGTATGTTTGTGATGTTTTTGCTCAGACTTAGAGGAGTTGCTCCATCAGCTGGGCGTAGGACAGGAAGGAGCGACACACCCTGACAACAGGAAGAGGCGGCGCACAACAGAGAGTTCACAAAAAAGGTCTGGAGGTTTGCTGGATGGTTGCAACCATGAAACTGCAGGAATGAGCAGAGACTGGGCACAGGTGAGGCTCAGGCAAATGTTTGACTAGAAGCACAGAAATGCTGCTGTGAACTAGACACTTAAAGGCTTGATTTAAAGAGCCTCCTACTCACCCACTATTTTGTCTTTTCCTTTGAATCTAATCAGGTATGTTTTTCGGCCAATCAGCTGGTGGATATTTTTGCTCTGAATCCTCATTTGCCAATTTCCAAGGAGCACTTCACACAAATTTGCCCGGCCATCATTCAGCAGTTGCTAGGCAATGCCTGCAAGTCTGCAGAGCAAAAAAGAAGAGGATCTCTGCCCACTGCTCTCGAGAGTAAGACATTTCACCCTCTACAGGCCACAGCCAGTAATAAATACAATTAGCTATTGATTTGTGACTTTGTTTTTACTAAACTGAGGAGGAACTTTCCTGTTAAAGGTTCATCATTTAACTACTTAATAAGAAAAAAGCATAGTGATTAGGTTTTACTTTAATTCTTCTGGGAAAGCCACATGCTAGTGCAGGAAACACATTTTGATTATGAGGTCATGTTCTTCGTTGGTTTGTTTGCACAATTTAAATGTTAAAAAAATAATAATAATAAATGTATAAGCACAGAATCATCCTCAATAAGAGCTGCAGATACCATTTTTTAATTTATAATCTTAATATCTGGACGGCATACTATCTAAAGTGTTGGAGAGGCTGGAACAATATATTAATACTACCCATAATCATTTGGGTTATAATTATTCTTATCTGGTGTTCCTCTTAATGTGTGCGATGAAATTAGATATCTTAGCCATTATATAGTAGATGATCTATGAGATGATAAAGACATCCACAGGGAGTGCCCATCTGTGGCATTCCTACACTAAAAATAACATGCAGAGGCTCAACGTGGTCGATAATGACGGTATGAGAATGTTCCTTAAACTTCCACGATGGTGTAGTGTCAGCCAAATGTTTGTTGTCGTCAATGCGCTGACCTGTTCTGCATTAATAGGAAATCTTACGTACAGATATAGGTGCAGGCTGTCTGCTTCACAAAATTGCGTTATTGTGACCAACCCTGAGCTGAGTTTGATCATCCAGATTTTAGAGCCATTGGTGCTCAAGTTTGTATGTGGATACAGTTACCTGATTTCTGTCGTTTCTGTCTTTTAAGTTGCATATGTGTTGTTGATGGACCTTTTGTCTTTTGAGTGTCCTTAATAAAGTTGTAACATAAAAAATAATGTGTCTAAAATCTGCCCTTGCTGCAGAGTATGGCTACAGCACGGCTGCTGTCCTGCTCATCACGGTGGGCTCCATGTTTGGCATCTGCCTGATCTTCTTCAACTCCTGCCAGGAAACCTACACCCTCATCCTGCAGCTGTTTGTGGGCCTGGCAGTGGGAACCCTCTCAGGAGATGCACTCCTGCACCTCATACCACAGGTATAGGACACAGAGCCACTGCACCATCCTCTGTAACTGTGAGTCAAGCGCCATACATGTATAAAGATACTCTGTGTTGATTGTGGAGCAAAAGTTTAATTGTTTGTCTCCTTTGGAGATCCTCGGCCTCCATGATGCCACTCACAGTCATGATGACGAACACGATACAGAAGGGAAGGACTATCTGTGGAGGATTCTGGGCATGATCGCAGGGATCTACGGCTTTTTCCTCATTGAAAGAATCTTTTCCTTTTTGGTTCCTTCTCATGGCCACGTAAGAGTTTAGTTTTTTGTAGCCTTTATCATTTTAACGAGATCCTATAGCAAAATACTGAAACCGTCGTGTCAAGGGGAAGAGCTGAAGTTGGAGCTGATTTTCTTTATCTAGCCAGAGATTAAACTTTTTCCATGAACAAGCAAGTTTGAGTCAAGTCTAAACTTTTGCACAACAGCTGTCTCATGACTTTCTTTTGTCTGCAGGGTCATTTGAGTGACCTTCCCCTAGAGCTCAACTGCAATGGTCAGTCACAGAGGGGCAAGTCCATCTCCACCATACAGCTGGTGAGTCTCATCACTTCCCAGAATGAACTATTGTGTTTTTTTAGTGTTCTTGGCAGGAAAACCTGATTCCCTTCATCATCTCTGTTATTTACTTGATAGAGAAGACCATGACAAGGCAGTTTCTGGAACTTAAAGGTCCTGTGTGTCAGATATATGGGGTTTTATTTACAAGATATGGTAATACACATATAACTGTGTTTTCGTTAATGTATAATTGTCTGAAAATAAAAATATTTATGGTTTTGTTACCTTAGAATAACACTTTTATATCCGCTTCCACAGAGTTGGACATGTTGAACTACAATGTAAGCCCAGAAGTAAACACTGGCTCTAAATTGGGACTTTCTCATTTTTCACACTGCCACTGTCGTTTCTTCTCTATGCTTGGAAACTCAGCGACCTGAGGTGGATGCAGTTCTCATCTACGCCGCTAGATGTCACTAAATCCCACACACTAATTCTTGAAGAGAAAAACATTAAAACAGTGCCACATATCAAGTGCCTAGGATATAAATATATACATCAGCAACACATTAATTCATAATCCTATTTGTGTTTATTTTCCTTTGTTCTAAGTTTACTACACTCTTAAAAATCAAGAAGCAGCTGTGGTAGCAGCGAAGTTAACACATTGGTTGAATATTGTGTTTACTGTGCTGCACCACTGTGGAGTTATTAAATCCAATATGGTTTAATCTCCCACACAACTCCTCCACCCGAGCATCAAGACAGCACTTGATATATAAAGAGTGGAGTTCTGCTAGAGGGCACTGTTGAAAGGAGACGAACCAGTCAATTACAGCTGAATTTTGGACATCATACAACAGATGTGACAATGGCAAAAATCAAACAAATCATCTAGAAAAATCTCTGAGCATGCACACTGTGGATCAATCCATTAAATTCATGTTCACATTTAAAAAAAAAAAAAAAAAGCCTACTGAAATTCATTTAAATCAATTTTCCTGCTCTTATATAACAGGCGATGAAGAGTGGTGTGGGAAGGAGTGAAGGAACATGGCATGTAGGATGTTGGAGAATGAGAAGTATTGAATCATTCAGAAAGCACTTCATGTTTGTTTTGAATCATGTACAGTTGAATACATACTGTACTTTTTAGGTCACTCGCGTGGAAAGACTGCAGACTGGGACCTATTTTGTAAACACTCTTGTTACATAAAAATATAATATTTTGGTCCTTTCATTTTAGGTAAAGAAAGTTCATAAATCTGTGCTGAATAATCGTCTGTATCCTTCAGGGACCCGTGGATGACTTGGACTGTACAGAAGTAACACCTGAACTTGTAGACACAAGGAGGCCTTCACATCAGAGTAAGCTCTTTCAGTACGAGCTGCACAACACTGTCAAATGTGATGTACTTTGTAATTAGTTGCCTGGCATGGCAGATTAATTGTCATGGTCTGAGGATGAACTGGAACGACACAGGCTCCCTTTGTGTTCCCAGGACAAGGGGTTCCCCTGCTGGCTGTGATGGTAATCGTGGGAGACAGCCTTCATAACTTTGCCGATGGCCTGGTTGTCGGGGCGGCCTTCTCTTCTTCGGCCGAGACTGGCATGGCGACCACCGTTGCTATCCTGTGCCACGAGATCCCGCACGAGATGGGTGAGAGGACATGGTGCTTACTTTAGGAATGCTTTTGTTGTTTTTTTTGGCTGAGGCCAGGAAACACTCTGCTTGACCTACGACTTATCTTCTCTGTTTTTTATCTCAAAGGGGACTTTGCGGTGTTGCTCAGCTCCGGACTCTCAGTGAAGACTGCTGTGCTAATGAACTTTCTGAGCGCTCTGACGGCCTTCATGGGACTCTATATTGGACTGTTTGTTTCCTCAGAGATGGAAGTGCAGCAGTGGATCTTTGCTGTTACTGCCGGGATTTTCCTCTATTTGTCATTAGTTGAAATGGTAAGAGAGCCCTATTAAAGGATGTAAAGGATTATTGTCAACAAATGCCACAAAAAGAACAGAACCAACCAAACCATCCTGATATGATTTATTCTTCTGTGCCGTATAACATTCAAAGACACATCAGTAACCCATGCCGTTGCACTGGGTACCATGTTCCTTCGTTATGGCCAACTGAGTTGATTTTGAGTCTGTCTTACATACAACCTCCATCAGTGATTCCCAACGAGGTGTACTTGTACCGCTGCAGGTTCCAGGGGTACAAGATTGATTCCCCGGGACATATTTCCCTTAGTGGGAAACATGAGCCAGTTATTGTGGAGGGCAAAATAATGTTCCAACCAAGAGGCAACCTCCATGGCTGTAAAGTGAAGCGGAAGTGCCAAAAACTGAAGTTCCTCAAACGTCCACTTGAGGCTGGCACCAGAATGAGTCAATCTCTACAAGTCCCCATATTACAATGTCCAACTTCTTTGGTCTTAGCTAATTTCCCAGTTTTAGTAAACAGCCATGTTTTTGTATATGTACAACCAACATTTGGAGTGACAGTAACTCGACATTTAAAAACTCTTGGCTTTTGTTAAATTTCCGACACAGACTAAGTTTATTTAGTTGGATAGTTGTTGTTGCCCTAACAGACAAGGAGACAAGTCTGGGTTAACCATGTTGAATTTTGGCCACAGAGTGTGCTGACCCAGCAGCAAGTGCACCACAAATCACATTGTGCCTGAAAGGGCCATTATGCTTCTACAGAATCCACATCCGATAAACAAAGCCCAAAGAGAAGGAGATTTGTGATTTGTGCCACTAGCGCCATGGACAATGTTGAAAAGTTGTTGAGTATTGAGAGATGGACTGCCAAATTGTTGGTTTTGGTCTTTTTCATCAATTTTTGTGCAAAAATACAGAACAACCAACATTTCCATCAAAACTATTCATAATTCACTTCTTTCCTTTTTCCAGCTTCCAGAGATGAATCGTGTGAAGACAGACAGACCGTGTCTCATGTTTTTCCTGCAGAACCTTGGTCTGTTGATGGGCTGGGCCTGTCTCCTGCTCCTCGCACTCTATGAACATGAACTCAGACTCTAAATGCAGTGTATCTCTTCATACGAGGTCGATCCAGAACAAAGGTTCACTTGTTTTATAGTGCTTTTTTTTGTTGCTTTTTTAAATTTCATTGACGTCTTTATCATCTGCTGCTCTTTACAAGTGTTAGTGTGTGCAACCAGGATGATGTTTAACATCATTATTGGTATTTATGATGTTGTAGTCTCCACACTGGATGGTAAATGTACTTTAGCTGTATGAACACTTCCTTTTTTTTTTATATTTCATGATTTATTTTTGTATGTTAGGCATCATGGGTGACTGTTTCTTAAACTCTAATGACTTTATTTGGCAGTATTAAGTACAATTGTGCATATCTACTGTTCTGTGAAATATTTACGTGGCCTCCAATACTCGGGTCATTTGATTTTGAAGTCATTTCTCACCAGCAAAATATAAAGTATTGTAAATCCACTTGTTTTGGTTTGTATCTATTTTTTGTCAGCGTATTTATCCTGACAGGATAACAACAGCAAGAAGCCCAGCTTGGCGTCTGTCTTTCAGGCTTTTATTTCACAAAGCTCTCGCCAAGGACTAAAAGTCAGTCCCAGATTTACTCTTGTCTAGCGGCTTCTCGCTCGATCACTCTCTCCTTTTCTCTTCTTAGCTTCCTCGGTCAACGTCCCCTTTAGTCTTTTCCCCTCTGTCACCATGTCCATAGATGCTGCTGAGCCCAGTTGCATTGTTCGCTTGCCAAGCTCTGGTTCTGGCACAACATCAGCTTCACTCCTAGTCCAAGACTGAAAATCTCCTCTTCCCGGTGGTCCAAAACACCTGTAGTACAAACACTAACACTTTCCCGGTGTTCTGAGCTCACTCTCCAGGCAGCCTGACTAACAAACTGAGCTAACATTAGCTAATAGCAGCTACAGTTTGCAGCAGTTTACTTCACTGTCCATCAGGAAACTCTGTAAATCACAGAGCGTTGAGGCGGAGCAACTGGAGGACATCAGAGGGAAAATACGAAAACATTTTTTCCATAAAATATGATCCAGTTTCACCAAAATCAGTGAAATAGTTGGAGGCGTGTGACTTAGTGCTGTAAAGTGGTCACACTTCTTGCGGGGTGGGATTAACAGACACCATTCACCTGAATGCACATCAGTGTAGCATCAACATGATTTTAAACCTGTTATTTTAGTAATCAAGTCCATGTAAATATTTGTTATTTTGCACAAATGTTTATTTTATAGGGCAGAAAATAGGACATAACTGGCCCTAATTATAAGGACACTAGAGACTGTTCATTTAGTACTCTTCCAATTAAATGGACACTCTGGTGATGTAGTATTGCCCTTCTACAAATTGGAGGACTCACAAAAGAGACATTTTAACAAGATTTCCAGATTTTTAGACCCTCTTTAGTCCATCTTTGATCAGACCATCTCTATAACACCTTTTTTATTTCAAGGAAATTTACCTTTTCCCTATTATATGCACTAAGTGCACCTTATAAACACAGAAAAACCTGATTGGCTTAATGAGAAATCCTTATATTAAGTGCAAAGACAGAACAAATACCTCTTTGTTAGGCATAAGCTGCTCTAAAATACATTTATTTTTGAAGCCCTGTTTGGAGAAACGTTGCTCTCTTTCAGCGTCTCATCTCAGAGGTATTGTTCTGTTGTTTTTGAGGCCTCTCTATGATCCAATGTGAGGGCACTTCCACCCACCTGAGCTACTTGTTCTCTTCATCCACCAACCTGAATGACTAATGCTCGTTGTACAAGACAGAAACTCCAGAGCGATCGGGCCCACACATCGCACAACACACTCCAGCCAGAGTGGGCCTGCAAAAGGAGGTGGAGGAAGAAGAGAATATGATGAGTACAATGAGATAAATGAAACACTGTAAATCAACTTATTTGTACATAAAAATTGGATTTGTGATATTGAAAGAATGAGTGGGCTTAAAAGATTTTTTAATCAGCTCGCTGTGATTAAATTCTGGTGCTCTCAGCATCTACATACTTCTGTATAATTTGAACAAACAGCTGTCGAGTTCATGCCTTGTTTGTGTTGGGGATTAGTTGCATGGTGATTATGTTAATTTGATTGTACGCTCACTAACGAAGTGCAAAGTCAGTCATATTGACAGTGTCATGAGATTATTTGGCTATCACGTCAGAAAAAAGCTGACACCATTTATTGTGACTTCCCGAGTAATGTTTAAACAATAACGGGAAGTCCATCGCATTTTCTCTTATTCTAGCATTTTTGCTGTTTTTTTGGAAATGCCAACCCTTCGACATTTCCGGGACAATTTGAGGCCTACTGGTTTGTGTGTCTATCTGCTCTCACCAAAGAGGCATTTTTTTGGCATGTGTGCTTCTTTTCAAGGCAACTGCTGCCAGGATGGAGGAAGGAAGGGCTCTTTATCTGGGCCATGCTGGTGTGAACACTGAGTATCCTCATTTGCTCATCAGAGACCTGTCAGAAGAAGAGTTCAGCTCCGGGGTCACCGGGGCAGCAGAACGCATAGAAACAATGTGGAAAGCTAATAGAGAGAGACAAAACAGGAAATATAAAAGTGTTTTGCCTTTGATTTGAAAGGATTTGACTGAAAATAATCCATTGCACCTGTTATTGTTATCACACAAAACCACATGGGATCAACTTATAAGAACTGTAGTGTGACATTCACAATCTCAGGTCTTAAAATATACAGTATTTTCTGTGGAAGGTAGTGTTAGTTAACTTGAGTTGGTGAGTTCTTTATTATCACTACTACTCTACTCTGCTGCTCAGCTGGGCAGGCTTGTGTCATTAAAGCAACATTGTGTAGAAACTGGTATTTTCGTGATTTAGTTGTACAGCCCAGCTCGGCGTTTAGCCTTTTATTTCATGAAGCTCTCGCCAACGACTGAAAGTCAGTCACAGATTTACTCTTGTCCGGTGGTTTCTTGCTCGGTCACTCTCCTTTTCTCTCCATCAACGTCCCCTTCTGTCTTTTTGCCTCTGTCTTTATGTCCATAGAGACTGCTAAGCCTGCTTCCCCAGCTCCAGTTCTGGCACGACATGACTCCACTCCCTGTCAGCATTCGCCCGGTAGTCCAAAACACCTGACGTACAAACAGTGACACGACTCTGGTGCTCTGTCCGGGCAGTCTGACTGACAATCTGAGCTAACATTAGCTAATAGCAGCGACATTTGGCAGCAGTTGCCCAGAGTGGGAATGACAGAGACACCATTAACCTGATTACACGTCGATGTAGCATCACAATATTTTAATATCTGTTGTTTTATGGTAGAAAAGTTACACAATGTAGCTTTAGGTCTCTAGTTTAAAGAGATACTTCAAAATACTCTGAGTTGTCTTGACTTTTGGTCTGTTTAAAGTCAAGTTACAAACACTCTAGATCCTACATTTCCCAAAATGCATCTCAAGACGATCCATGCCTGGAAAACTTTCTGTTAAGAATGTCCTCCAAGTCAAGATGACACCATCGAGGTTGATTTTTTTTCAGACTTTGGATAGCAAGTGTTTTCACAGATTGAGTAGTAAACTGACTTTGATGTGTGAAAATAGCAGAGTAGCCCTTTAAAATGCAAACGCACATGAACCCAGTAGAGGGCATTGATGGACAACAAAAGTGGTCTGAGGAAGGGGCTCACTTCAGCTGCAGTATCTGTTTTGAATGGTCTCATATCAGTGGATGAACTGCTGTGTACAGTAAATGTAGTACCTTTGCTTCACCTCTGTGTGGAACTCATCTGGTCAACAGGTACAAACAACTACAGGGAAATATTATTTCTTAGCTTAATCAATTTAAATCTTGAGCTGAAACAATGTCAATTATTCACTTAGTTAGTTGATTGACAGAAAATAGCTAATATTTTCCGGTTGCAGCTCCTTAAATGTAAAGATTTGCTGCTTTTCTCTGTTTTATATAATTGTAAATAGAATATTTTTGACTGCTGGTCAGGCAAAACAAGACTTTTGATAGCCTAAACAATTAATCAATTAATAGTAAAGCTATCCAGATTGATCAATAATGATTATAGGTAGGTGCAGTGCTACTTTAATCAATTTATTCATACTGTAAATGACCCAGTTTGCATGCAGACAAATGGGATATAGTCTCTAAAACTAAAACTAAAACACTATACTTTATGACTGTCATAGTGTCCGTTCTGCAACCATCACCTGACCTGCTCACCTGGTCTCTCAGACATTTTGATTTGTTGTAGCAGGATAAGCACATGCAGGTGTTACTAATATTAACAATAGCTCTTTTATATTCAAGTGTCCCAGTACGAATGTGTTTGTCCTAATGTGACATGTCAAAAAAAAAAAAATCAGGTGCAGAATATCTATCAGGACCCATTTGGTTGTTACCTTTTACTTGATATATTTTTATATTCTTTTGCCTTCTTGTTGTCAACTTTAAGTTTTTCTTTTCACCCAGAAAGGACAAACTTGACTTTAGTGTCATTTGAGTTCAAAGTCAGTCACAGATAACAATGATTTACAGCCTCACTCTGAGCCTTAAATGACTAAAAAAAATAAAAATCAATTGTGTTCATTTTACAATTCAGATCTCCATCAATCTCTCAATTTGAGGTCATGGTTTTTAAAAATGTGTACATATTTTTTCGCTTTACAAACACTGAACGACTGCGCTCTTTGTATTTAGCTCTTGTAGCAGTTGTTAGAGTGGCAGAAGAGAAAAGCCCAAAGTTCAGTTATTTGATTAGGTAATGGAGGTCTTTGACTTCACAGTGAAATATATAATGTAAGAAAAGCAGATACTCATCTTATTGTACTTTCATTTCGTGGACTTCTTAGTTAATATTAACCTCATACCACACTGCTTCAATAAAAGTCCTTCATTAGAAATGTTACACAAGTAAAAGTATATGTAAGTATAATCAGGAAAATGTACATTAAAAGTAAAAGAAATTGTAGTTGGTTGGTTGATTTTTAACTATGTTGCACACGACTTCAAATAATGATTATTACAATTCTAGATGAATCTGTTGATTTTTTTCTTAGTTGTTTATTTGTTTTGTAAACATTCTGAAAAAATAAGATAATATAGACTTTTTTGATGAAATACAGTATTCATTTAACAATGCAGATCTCCATCAATCTCTCAATTTGTGTTAAACGATTATATTTAATATTAACCTAATACCACACTGTAAAAACATTCAAGTAAAAGCTTCAAGTAAAAGTACAAAATGTATTTAAAGACATGTAAATGAATAAAAATAAACTATATATACTACTAAAAGTAGCATGTTCTCATATTTATGAAGCTGGAACCATTTTTACATGAAAAATGACATATAATTCAGTCAATTAACTGATTCATTTTTCAGCTGTACTTCCTGTTGGGTGGTTTAATTTATAACAAAATATCATACTGTGTAAGCTCTTCATATGTTTTGTATGCAATGTAGTGGAATTAAATGAATAGACTTGTACTTGTAATCTGAGGTACTTGTACTTGAAGTACTAGTATTTAAGTGAATGTACTCAGTTACATTGCACCACTGCAACTTAGAAAGATGTGTACATTTTGTTGTGTTTATTCGTTTTCATGCTTTGACACTGTGGGCAGGCAGAGGTGGTTGTGTTGGATGAGGGTGCATGGAGCAGGAGAGCTCTCAGCCAGTGTGGGTAGGAGGAGAGTCACTGATGAGGAGTCTCAGTGATGCTGAAGGCTTTAATATCCGAGAATTCAAACCATCATCATCATCTGAACTGAAGGGAAAACTGCTCCACAAACCTCTTCCGCTCAGGCTCCTCCTTTAACTCTCCTGTCTGAAACTTGAAGATTGGCGGTGCCAGCTCCACAGCAGCAGCAGAAGCAGCAGCAGCAGCCTCGTTTCTTCTAACGTGAGCCAGTAAATAAAATAAAATGTGCTTTTATCTTGGACACAGCTGGAGCATCTGTCCGAACAGAGACGTTTTATTTAATATCCGCTTTCATCAAGTGGTGTAATGGTCATCAATAATACTCCAAAAACAAGCGCAGCAACACCTCTGGACAAACACATGGACTCGCTGGAACATCCCATGTTACAAGTAAGTTCATTACATTTAAATGATAACGATATTTTTATATTTAAAAAAGCTGTTACAGGTCACCAAAGTTAGCATGCTAAACAAACATTAGCTCACCTGTACTGAACCTGTCCGCTTCCACGCGCCACTTGCAGGCTACTAGCTTAAATTAAGTTTTTGATTACGTAACAGTGCCTCGCGCGTGTCAGTTATTTTGAATTTTAACGGTTAATTTAAAATGTCGCCTGTTATATTTGAATGTTAAGTTAAAAGATGGTGACTCGACAATTTCTGTCCTGTTTACCAGATTGTAATGTTTTTAATCTTAGTCTACTACTCATATTAAAACTTAAACTTAAAAGTAAGTTTGATTAATTTGACATTTTTCTAGACTGGAACCATTTTAGTCCATGTATTTGCATCCAGTACTGAAGTAAAAATAGTGATATCACCATGTATAAATACTCCATTAGAAGTAAAAGTCCTTCATTCAAATTTGTACTCACATATCAGCAATATATACCTGAGGTATAAAAAATAGTAGACTTCACCTTTTAGAGTGTTATATTGCTTTATATTGGATCACTGATGTAACCTTATTGACATGTAAACAGATTTTCGTTGTTGTGGTTAGTAGAAGTAAAGCTAATTTTAACAATTTTATTTATTATTGGGCAGTTTAAATTAGATCAATATTTCAATAGGTGATCAGATGTTTTGAATGACAACTCATAATCTTTAAAGTAACTATTGATGTCAGATAGATGTAGTGGAGTAAAAAGTAATATTTCCATCTGAATTTAAGTCACAAACATAGAATAAAATATCAATAACGTACTTCGGTACTTAATTGTAAAAGTAAAAATGTACGTAGTTACATATCAGAAAAATGTACTATAAAAAGTGCTCATTATGTAGACTTCTCCTTTATTACGATGCATTGGATCATTGATGTAATGTATTGACATGTAAACAGCTCTTTATTCTTGTGGATGTCGAAATAAAGCTAATTTAACAATTTTATATTGTGTTGGGTAGTTTAAATTATATTAATACATCATATTTCAATAACTGATCAGATGTTTTGAATGAAAAATCATAATAAAGTAACTATACACCGATCAGCCGTAACATTATGACCACGACAGGTGAAGTGAATAACACTGATTATCTTGTTATCGTGGGCCTCTGAGTGGGTGGAATATATCAGGCAACATTTTCTCCTCAAAGTTGATGTTAGAAGCAGAAAAAATGGGCAAGCGATCGCTACGTCTGGGCCAGATAATCTCCAAAACTGCAGCTCTTGTTGGATGTTCCCGGTCTGCAGTGGTCAGTATCATCCAAAGTTCATTGGTGCACGTGGGGAGTGATGGCTGGCCCAACAGACGAGCTACTGTAGCTCAAATTGCTGGTTAAAGTTGGTGCTGGTTCTGATAGAAAAGTGTCAGAACACACAATGCATCACCGTTTGTTGGGTATGGCACTGCAAAGAGGGACCTACATGATATTAGGCAGGTGGTCATAATGTTAAGGCTGATGGTGCAGATGTCAGATAACTGTAGTGGAGTAAAAAGTAATACTTCCCTCTAAAACTAGCATATAGTACCAATAAAGTACTTCAAAACGGTTCACAAGGTGTACGTGATTCCTCTCATGCATCAAACTGTATTTCTGTTTTGCTTATTGGGGTTAATTAAACCTCATCCTGACTCCAGACTCACTCTTGGCAGCTCCAAATGTTCTTCATGACCGGCTCCTAAGAAACAGTCAGAATAGCTTTCTCTTTTTATATGCATGATTAACATGTCCCGGGGGAACGGGCTGGAATAAAAGACAGATTTTAAATGAATTTCTGTTTTTCAGTTGCTACTAGCAACACATGCTGTACGAGCACTTTAGCTGAGTGCATTACTCTTCCAGCCCCTCACCATATCAACTTGCAAATTCGAGACCACCCACATAATTACCGTCGTTTTTATGACACCTGTCATAATATTAGATGTCAAATAAAACATTGGACGCTGTGCTAATTGAACCAGCAGTCAGGCTCTAATAAGGATATGTTTTTCAAATGTATTTTTAAACGATACTCTCATTCCACTATACTGAAAGAGTGACTGCTCACTGTAATATGATTTCAAGGAAACTGTGTCTGGGAAAACACACTAACACTTAGTCCATTATTTGATGAGTGCATGACTGAAAAATAATACGTATCTATTAACTAAATTGTCTAGGGCAGTAGCCACAGATTATTTTCATTATCGATTGATCTACAGACCATTTTTTCAACAAAACCATTAACTGTTTGGTCTACAAGATGTCATCAATTATGTTGTCCAGTGTTGTAGTACTCGGGATTGGTACTGAGTATTTCTACTCGGTCTTGTCTCGGTATCAGACAAACAGGACTTAATTATTTAATATCATCGCTGTAATTGGAGTCAAAACTTGCAATAACTTACATTTTCGATACTGATAACGGCCCTCACCCCTCTCTGCATCCCTTCACATGTAAGAAAGTAAAGATGTCCAACACAGAGAGTTCATCTGCAAAGCAGCGTCCAAAAGAAAACACACAGCAGTCTGTCAGTACTGAACACAGAAATATTAGCCACATATTACCTACCTAAGTCAGATATATACTGTCTTGGTCTTGACTTGGTCTCAACCCCTCAAAGTCTTGTCTCGATCTCGATACACTCTGATCTTGGTCATGCCTTGGTCCTGGTTTTGGTCTTGACAACAACACTGGTTTTGTCCAACCAGCAAACCATGACCCAAACATATTCAATTTACTGTGATATTAAACAGAAACAGATTCTAGAGGCTGCAACTCAAAAAATCAAGAGATTTGGGCATTTTGGTGTAAAATAACGTCAAAAATGTCAATTAATCAACTAATCGTTGCGGATTTAAGTGTAATTTTTAGAGCAAAATATTCTCTGGTTGAAGCTTCTCCAGTGTCAACTGAAAATCTTTGTGTTTTGGGTTGTTGGTCAGACAAAATAAGACATTTGATCACCATGGACTCTGCTGAACTTTAATGCATTTTTGCACAGAAGTGAAATTGAAAGTGAAAATTAAGTCGTGTTAGGGAGAGATCTCTTGATGACAAGCATGGAACTATAAGAGCAATAAAAAATGGTTTAAATTTACATACAGACATGCATGTATTAAAATAAGCTGGGAAAGACGAGAACCTCTTCTTTAACAATTTCATTTTTGGCTCTCTGTAGTCTCACGGCAAAGGAGCTCGAAGAAAAGGCCGATTTAAAGGTTCAGATGGCAGCACCTCCTCCGACACCACAACCAACAGCCTTGTTCGCCAGGTAAGGATGACAGTTCACTTTTCAAAAACACTGAAACCTCAGGGCACCCTGGTAGAGTAGTGGTTAACCACAAGCAAATGGTGCCACAGACTGTGGACCATGCGCTAAAGCAGTGGTTCCAAACTTTGTTTTAGATTCAGTCGTGTTGACTAAAATCATAATGAAATACTTTTGGGATCATTCATACACAAAAATAGTAGGGTACTTAGTCATCCTCAACCTCTGTGTTTCATCTGGTCAGCTAGCTTCTGTTTTTCTTACAGTCAGAGCATCACTATTTTTTCTAAAGAAACAACATGGCTGACAAATGTTAAAGTGTTGGTGACTCAGCAGTACTGAGAAAGAAACTGCCGTTATTTCTCAAGAGTCCTCTTAAGTTTGTTTTGTTAAAGGACAGGACTTGTGTCATTTGTGACGAGATACAAGCAGAGGTGTCTCCATGGATAAAAAATGTTGGGTACGCTGAAGTACGAAGGGAGTAGGTTTCTGCTACCTAGGGACATAGTTCTGTTTTTGACAAGTTACAAGGAAGATGCATGTGCACCATACAAGAACATCATCATCAGAGTTACTAAACTTCGTGGCTGTAGTTGCTTCATTAAGGAATGTAACACTTGTGCGTGTAAATCCTGAGTTTTAAATGCAAACTGGCATAAGAGCCCAGCCTCAGTCATCATCATCCATCAGGGATGAGATGTGCATTGCAGTGAAAGCTCTTTGTAAACTCTGCTGGGTACAGTATGTTAAGTAGGGGCCTGTCTTGTGAGCTGCATCCTCACAGTGGCTTGTTATAAAGCAGACCCTGCGAGGTACAAACTTCAACGTGTCTGGCCTTTGTTGAGCAGACCTGCAAGGGACAGGATGGGCCGGGTTAAGGATGCGCGCCCCTGCCTAAATGTTTCTGCCTTTTTTGGAGGAGACACACATCGCCTCGTCTTTGGCACAGCAGCAGCAGAGCGACGGGAATCTGCATGAGATCAGAGCAAGACGGCACCTCCTGGCCTGCTGCCTGATTCTTCTCAAGGCCACGGAGAACTTCTGAATGAGCTGCTATCGTGAGTGTTACAGCTCAACGGGACCTGCTTTAGTGAGAAAATGCTTGATTTTTCAGCTACCCATGGGAGCTCATGCCCATTCCCACAGTCCTGTCCCCAAATGAGGAGTTCCCCTCCATTCTGAGTCATCACAGATAAACTCAATTAGGTTGAGCATCTATCTGCAACGTAACACCACATCCTACAGAAATGAGAGGCCATTAAAGCGAGAGTCAGTAGAGGGATGTGGGGAGAGTGGAGGAGTAATGTGTTTCAGGGTCAGTGAGGCCCTCACTTGCCGAGCAGAAATATCTTCTTTGAGATATTTGCCGCAAGAGGGCCCCAGAAATAGCAGACCTTCCAGTAACTTCTCTGTTTTGATAATAATGTAAATACTGTTTTTCATTTGTGTTACCGTAACAGCAGTTTTAATCTGACCTAATTTTCTTTGCCCTAATGCTCAATCATACCACCTGTGATTATTTTCACTTTTCACACAACAATGAGGATGTAGTACTGAAATTGCTAAACTAACACCATCTTGGGGAAAGTATGAAACTAATCTTTGTTGTGGTTATCTCACTGCCTATTCATCAGTCTGTCATTTGGTTTTCATCTTGTTCTCATTTCTCTTTGTTTTAGCATTTCTCTCTTCACCGTCGGCAGTCAAAGTGGCTGTTTACTAAAGAATGTTTGCACGACTGGATTTAAGATTGAAATGATCTTTTGTATATTGTGTTTTGCTCTCTCTCATGTTTGACCTGTTATTTTTGTGCCTCACAGTCCTGGCTTTCTTGTAGGCGTCTTACGAACAACTAAGCCTTGTTAAGGTCACTGTGATCGATTAACAGCAGCTCCAGGCATCATAAAAATGACTTTCCAGTAACTGTGTTTAAACAGCTCCTAAAAGACCGAATTACTCATGCTGCTACAGATAAAGGCCAGAGGGCAGACAGTGAGTAGGTTGAGAGAGAAAGGATGAGAGACGTTCCCTGTGGTCATGGCCTGATGCCCGGGGGAGTATGGAGGAGGCTGGGAAGGGTGGAGGTCCAGGCCAGACCAGACCGCTCAGTCGTGGGAGTAGCGAGGTCAGCGTTGAACCGGAGCTCTGCTCTCCATTGAGAAGGAAGAAGGGCAGAACTGTCATAGATTTGTCAGCAAACTTCAACATCAGGTGGATGGTTTATTTTTATTTATGTGGAGGCGGTCTGGTTCTGCAGTGTAAGCAAAGAAATCATCTCGCTGATGGCAAACATTTAGCGATTTGTGGTGCATCATCCATCTGTCATTGTTTTGACCCTACATCTTTGTTTTAGCAGTCTGCGTGGATTTCCTTTTACAATCCCAACATTTACGTCAACCCATGAGGTTTTTCTCATGAGATAGAAAAACAGATGTTTCAGCATCGAGCTGGAGCCAGCAGCCGTTTAGCTTAGCTTAGCATAAAGACTGGAAATGGTTGGGTTTTGGGTTTTAGCCTGGGTCTGTCCAAAGAAAGCAAAGTCTGGCTACCAGCACCTCTAAAGCTCACTAATGAACACTTTATGTGTTGTGTAAATATGACAATTTGCAATTTTACAAACTATTTCTTGGCTGGGAGCAGGTACCACCTGTTGAGTGGACACCCGGTTGAGACTCCAGGAAGATATTGTTCTTATCCAAGAAATAGTCCAGTACCAATGACAGTATAAAGAATGGATGGCGTATACGTGATGCCACTGAAGAGCCATTTTGATGCTCAAAATCTGTGGCTATCTTTCGCCTCCTGGATAATCTAAAAATAGGCAAAGATGTGGGTCATCGGCAGACCTAAGGCATTTTAACATGGGGGTTTATGGAGATTGACTCGTTCTATAGCCAGCCTCAAGTGGCCGTTTGGGGAACTACAGTACTGCAAGGCGCTTCTGCATTGGCTTCACTTCACAGCCACGGCGATTGCCACTTTTTTAGGAACAACAACCATTTTAGATTTTCCGCTTTGATTATGAGCTAAGCTGGCTGTTTCCCCCTTTATGCTAAGCTAAGATAACCAGCTACTGGTTGTAGCTTCATATTTAGCTTGCAAACATAAGAGTGGTTTTTATCTACTCGTATAACTCTGCGGTGAATGTTGAAGTCTGTGAAGATTCTCAGTTGTCCAGGTCATCTTTCTTTGAGAAGAATTAAATCTGGGGCAACTGGACCCTGACAGTCGTCACAACAACAGCACTAACGGACCAAGTGGAAACAATGGCCTGGTTAATGATCCCACCAAGGCTATATACCTGGGTTTCCTCACCAGTCAGTCAGAACTGAAGAAACTTCTTGGATGAGAGGTAAAACGTCCAGTTGCCGCAGATTTAACTCTTCTCATACAATGTTGAAGTAATTCTTCACACTTGAGTACACAACCAGTGTTTTCTGATCATATTGGAAAAACTACCCAGGTGTAAATGTGAGTGGTTGTCCTTCTGTAGACTGGCATTGTGTTTACAGAGTTTGTCTTGTGCCTAATGCATCCTGGGAAACGATCCAGCCCCTCATGACCCTGAATAATAATAAACTTTCTTTATATAGCACTTCTCTAAAAACAGAGTTAACAAAGTGCTTTACAGACAGAGAGAGACAAAGCTCAGAGCAAACAACAGGATTTAACACGACAGCTAAAAAAGACTACAAAAGTGTAGTGAATTTAGAAAAAGACACTGACTCTGCAAGCGTCAGTTAGGCTGTTCTTAAAAGTTGGATCTCTAATGACAAACGTCTGATCAAGTTTTTTATTCATAGCTTAGTTTGATGAGCTCTCTTTGAGAATGTGAGTCCTCTGGCTTTTGTAGAGATAGTAAATACAAGACACCAGGCGTACAGTAGATGGCGTTCAAAAGTGTTTACCAAAGTCTTGAAATCATCTCTGTAACTGTCAGTCAACACAAAGAAAAGCATAAATTTTAGGGAAGCAAACAGCCGCAACAACAGAAGAAGAACAATTGATTAAATATCAAAGCACCTGCTAAGAAAGACTTTCTGCATTCGATAACTTGACTGAGACTTTTGCTGCAGAAACAACACTGCAACAATGAGGATCTGACGTCCAGTTGTTCAAACTTTGATTTGCATATCTCGCAGAGCATTATGTCATAATTAACCTCCTGCTGCTTCCCACACTCGTTATGTTTATGTAAATGGTTGCACCAGGCTTGGTGTCGCCCGCCTCCCTCTGTCTCTTTCACCTCCATCTTTATATCTACAGTGTACCTCCCACTGCAGTAGCTTTTCCACGGCACATTGTTGCAGCTCGACCTTCTCTGTCTGCGCCGTCTGTATATTCAGGCTCGAGAAATGGATTTGGTGATGAAAGGCTGTCTGAGAGGGCGTCGTGAGGGCAGGAAACCCCTTCTCACACTCGCCCTGATTGCGGGCTTGTTTCCTTTTTAGATTTCTTTCTCTTAATGGGAGTGGTGATGCAGTGAGCTTATTATTGACTCTGATACTTATCAGATCTGGCAACTCTTGACTTTTTATATAACATATACCAGTGCCATACTGTAGTGGTATAGAGAAGCTGCCTCTGGAAATCTTGGGAAGGGTGAAGTGTAACATAACCCCGCAGACCTTTTCCTGAACTTCGAGCAATATATGTCATGATTTTCCAATATTTTTGGAGAGCCATATGTGTTTTCTGGCATCAAACTGTAGTAATGATGAATGAGATAAAATCCTGTACTGTATATGTGGAAACCACTGTTGCCATGTTGGAAGCACCAGACTGCCATCTAGTGGCACAATGAATGAATGCAGGTATTCAACTTATAAGATCATTTACAATCAAGTAAAGCTGCAAAATGGGCACATTTGATAGAAAAAACACCCAGGAAGTTTCTTTTTTTTAATAAATATTCTTACAAATTTTTGCTTGTAAGTAACAAATGTGAAAAAGGAGATAAAACACACATTCAGGTGGAAAAGGTTGTGCTAAAAGACACTTTGCATGGCTCGTTCCTCTGCCTTCACACCCGCCCCACCCTGCTGTGCTACAGCGAACGCTAAATTAATTTGGCACTGTGTTGATGTGCTCTACGCCCTAGTGGTCAAGGTCAATGCTTTGTGCTATTATTATGAATGATCAAAGTCTATCAGAAATCGTATGAGGTTATAAGGATGGATGCAGCATGCTTACAGACCTTTTCTAAACCACTGATGTGAAGAAAAGTGCTGCTGATCATTCACACTTGCACACATGCTTTGAAATTAATAAGAATACTTCATGTAGTTGCTTTTAGGTTTGTTCATAAGTTCTGCAACTAATTATTATTTTTATTAGCGAACAGAAAATGGTGATAATTGGTTTGTCAGTCCAAAACCCAAAGAATTTCAGTTTAAGACAAAGAAAAGCCGGAAATCCTCACAGTTAAGAGACTGGAACTTTGCATTTTCGCTTGAAAAATGACTCGTAAACTTCATACATGAACTACAAATGGCACAACACATCATAAAATATGCACTGGAAGTAAACCTAGAATAAACCTTTTTGTTTTAATCATAGAATGGATGCATTTAATCAGCTCTTTCTCTGCTTGTCTTCAGGTTGATTGAGATTGTCTTGTCTTGATGGACACCTATGGGAAGAGTAGATCTTTGTTGCATTCCTCACTTTATCACAGCTGATTTCTGCTTGTGCGTACGTACTAATTTAGCAGACATGATGGCAAGAAGAGATACAGTTCCTAAAGTAACGTAAGAACGTCAATTAAACATGCAGCGTCAGTTTGTAGACCTGCAGTATTTTTCATGGCGTCAGCAGCAGCTGAGCAGAGTGATGATTATTTCTCTAAGGGGGGACATGTTCTGACAGTCTACCTGATAGATAGGATTCCTTTCTCACTGTAAGGTGCATCTCCCTGTGTTTATAATGATGTCTTTCCATCACAGCAGACACATGTCAGCCAGTGAATTATTGGCAGTAAACTAAAGAAGCTTCAGTGTTGATGAAAGACGGTGCCGGGTTTAGGTGAATGTCTGTCAGCCCTGAGCAGGAGATATATAGATACTGATACTATCACTGATGAGCACAAAGCTTTACAACAGGTTACACACCATCTGCACAGGGACACTTAAGTCCTGAAATGCTGCCTGTATCCACCAAAACAGCACTGTGATCCATCGACCTTATACTCAATACTAATGTGATGGGATGAGACCTTCAGGGTGTTATGTGGATACACAAACAAAATGTTTTGCTTGTAAGGCAGGTTTAGATAGGCTTCCTATTACACTGCTTAGTAAATTTATTTATTTTTTAAAATTTCATTAGCATTTTACCAGTATTGAATCCCCCCGATCAATAGGTCAGGCAGAAAAACAGATAATCTAGCGCTGTCCGAAGGTAACAAAATGTGCCTACCAGCAACTCATATAGAAATAGTGCTAATGTGTGTCAGATGCATAAATTATTATCTTTGACTGTCCAGGCTGTCGAGGCTAAACCAAAATGTAGTCTTTAGTTATTCATGCCTACTGTAATTTCAAATAATACACCACACTTATTTTATGAAAAAGTAGTGTATATACTGTTTTTACAGTATATAACAAGGAGGGAGTAGAAGTCAAGGGAGTACTTGTAGTATAGATCAAAAATAGATTTTGTTTTTAAAAAGCCGCTAGAACAAAATTATATTATATTATATTATATTATATTATATTATATTATATTATATTAATCTCACATAATGTTATTTTGTTGTTGCTGTTTCACATCCTTCTCGTTTATTTCTATTTTTTTGATGCCGGGTGTTTTTGTTTCTATTTTAAATTACTACCTATTGTTTCATGTGCAGAGTCACTTATTTATAATTTGGCCTATATTGCAGTTTCTTGTCTTTACTGATACTTTCTGAGTTTTATTATTGTTGTTGTTTTTGAGTGGACCCCAAGAAGACTAGCAACCACTTTTGTGGACGCTAAAGGGGATCCAAATAAAAAGAATATAGTGGCTTTGCAGTTGTAAACAAGAAATAACATTTAGTAATATTGCAAATATTGAATTCTAGTCCTGTTCTGAATTTTAAAAAGCTGTTTTAATAATGAAAAAGAACCAAACTGATATATAATTTCAGAGTAAAATAATAATAACAGTAAAGTGTATGGTTGTATGTGACATTCTGCTCAAATTTATTAAGCACAAAGTTATTAAAGTAGTGCTTTTCATATGGTATTTTAAATTAACAGTAATATTGCAATATTAGGATGATTAATATGGCATGTATGGCACAATTGTTTTGGTAGCCGTGGTCCTTTTCCGTGATACCTTTATTGTCACCCTGTTTTATTGGAGCTTCGTGTACAGCGCGCTCTGTCTTTATATTGTGCAGCGCTGACTTTGATGCTGAAGGCGCTAAATCTTGTTTCATAAAGCAAAGGGCAGCTTATCTCATCTACAGCGACACACACTCCATCAGTGTTGTTCCGTAGAAATTTGCCACACAGCGACCGCAGTGCAGACAGGACAATAACATCATGACTTCTGCTGTCAGACTGAGCTGTATAGAGATAAAACTCAACTATCATCCTCTGCAAATCAGAAATGATCACCAAGCAGATACTCCTTATGACAAAAAATATGTATCCATCCATCTATTTTCTGATCAGGGTCACAAATATTTCAGTCAGACAACTCATGTGTGGGATGTTTACTGCAGAATATAGTTAGACTTTAGAGTCTAGACTACGACCTCATCACACCTATATGTATTGATAGAGATAATGAAGAGTGGTGTGCAAGTATCTTAAACCTCACAGAAGCTACAGGTGGATGCGGGGGCTAAAGAACAGACGTGATGTTGATGCAGGGCAGCAATGGCATTGGCAGAGCAGAGGGAGAGATGGGAAATGTCTGCATCTTAAATAGACCGCCGAATTAGGAAGGTGTGTTTAGATTGGATGATTGTGGATTGTGAGGTATTTCACGTGTGTATATGCAGTGCAAGCCTATTCAGAAGTGCCAAAAACTGCAGTTCCTCAAACGTCCACTTGAGGCTAACTACAGAACGAGTCATCCATAAGTCCCCATGTTAAAATGTCCAACTTCACAGCAGAAATAAACATGTTTACAGCCTGGTACAAAAAAACTGTTTTAGTCTCTATAGCTAATTTCCCCGTTCATGACAACTGTACTGAGTCTGAATTTGTATATAACTTGTATATAACTCACCAGTTCAAATTATATTAAGGCAGAATTAACAATGTGGATGCTTTGATTGACAGGTACGTGCCGTTACAGATGGCTTATTTGAGCACCCAGGCGTCACATATCCCGCCTCAGGTCCACTGATGATCCATCTCTTTGCTGATATGTAGATCAGCTGAGAGGTGGAAGAGGCAGGACTGCGAATATGGTGACGTCCAGAGCCACCACACATTGAGCTTCAAAACAACTCTTCAGAAACCTGTGGATGACGTCACGCATGCGCTGTCCATTTTTTTATACTGGCAGTGTGTGAAACATTGGTGGTGGGTGAGACTGCGGACAGAGCAGATTAAAATCTGGCTTTTCTACGTGTTTACATGTTTATGCTCATTGAACAGGTGTATTGATAAAAATATTGGCTTTATACTTGCAAAGTTTGTATTGCACTCAACTGTGTGTCATCTTCAGCTGGTTCACTTCACTGTCTGCTGAGAAAGGCTGCAGTGTGATAAGAAACTACACCAAAATGTACTGATCAAAGAACTCATAACATCTGAGCTTACATATCAATACTACGATCTTTAATAATTTAGCCTTGGGGACCATTTAAGACTGAGTTTCAGTGCTCTTCCCCAACCATACATAATTAATGTATGTGGAAATATTTCTAATGTTTTACCAAACTGTAACACACTGTCAAATTATGCAAATGCTATTGAATTAAATGTTATGTTGAAAGCAACCCCACTAAATGATGCTTACACGTGCCAGAACCGTCTGCCATTATCTCAATACTCCTACATCCTTTGCAAATAAATTGAATTGTTTGCAGGGAAGCTTTGTTAAATCATTGAAATTCAGTCCGTCGCTCATGCCGTGTGCTTGTGCTGTCCTTGCTGCCAGATGAAATTCAAAAACACATCCACAGTCATGCTGTGCATATGAATACTACCGCTGCAGCTCCCCCTGCCACACGTTTGTCTTTCATTGACGACATAGCGAGATAATACGTACACTTCTGGCTGACACAGCAGTTACGACGCAGCCTGTCGGTCTGGACTCAATCACCTGAACGCAGTGGGGAAGGGCAAGAGTGTAGAGGAGGTGTGTGCGAGGGGCAGAAACAAGCGTACACACTCGGCAGGCATGACCGAACTGTGCGAGCGACTTCCCTCTGCACCACAGGCAGGAGTTGTGCTGCTGCTCGTCTCTCTGCACGAGACACACTATCTCTCTGTAACATGAAAGCACAGTGCGGTCTCTCCAGCAACCAGTAGCTGTCTCAGCCTCTGTCCTAAGCACTCACACAGAGAAAGTATAAAGGTAATGCCATGCAAATGAGGCGTGAAACACACAAAGTGTGAAGAGGCAATAAATTCTGAAGGCAAAAAGTCAGTGTGTAAAGCTTTTAAAGCAGATTGAACCTTGGATGGAAGGAGGGGGAAGAGGTGGAGAGTAAAGAGGCGGCGTCCTCCATTAGGAAGCAAGAGACAGCGGTCAATAAAGGACACCCAGAACTCCACCTCCTTCCCATGCTGAGAGAGAACTTGTGTGTGATGATGAGTGTGTCTAAATCCACCAGCAGCTGAACCAGTGTGCCAGCCGCCTGCAACTCTTCCCCTCTGCCACAGCTACACAGCAGCACTGCAGAGGATTTGGCAGCCCAGAGGATCTGTCGGAGCGGCTACAGATTTCGGGGTGGGGTAAACAGTCAGCTCAGACGTACGCCTCACTGTCAGCTCGTTGACACTCTGCTGCAACAGTCTGGAGATGGGTAGAAGATGTGGAAGAGGAGGGGGCGTCAGAATCTGACTTTTTTTTTTGTGAATCCTGAGAGTTCCTGAGTCCGGGGGGATTTGGCGTGCACGTGGGGGGTGGGTGGACAGAAGTAGGGGACTGGTGTATAAACGTCAGTCCTCTGCTCCCTCTGCTCACTCCGTCCCCATCACCTCCTCTGCGTTTTTTTTAATTTTTTTTTTTTTGGTGGTCTGCACCCGTGTGGGCCAAGTGTGCAGGCATGGACCGAGGCTGAGTGGATGCTGCTGCCTGACAGGGAGTCTGTGAGACGGCCGAACGTTCCTACCCGCCCTGGTCCCCTTCATGCCGTGCTGTGGGCTGGGCCATCGCCGGAGAGCACAGCTTCCATATGTGAGTTTGTGGCTCTGATGTTGATTTATCCCCAGGGTTAGAGGAGAGAGTGTGCGTGAGGGAGATTAAGAGAAGTCGCCAGCGTGTGTGGACTAATGGGCTCCAATATAATTGTTTCATGATGGGGATAGACTGTATGAATAATATAGAGATGATTTGTACAGATGTTGTATTAAAACACACACAACTTTCCTGAAAATGTCAGTGTTGCTTCAGAGCACCAGACTGAATGGTCAGTGGACGCCTGCCAGCTTTCTTCCCTCGATGTTGATCACTGTCCCCTGCTAGATCTCAATCCTGAATGCTGCAGGATTTAGCTGAAATATTTCACTTGCACCGGCCTGACAGTTTTCTGCAGAGCTCTGTGTATGCCTGCCAGACACGATAAATCTTTTATTTCGTATTTATTCCGGGTTCTGGACAGCGAGCTGACGTTATAACATTTTTGAAACAACACTGCAGGCACATGCTCGGTTGACAACACCGCTTTATTGGCTTTTTTTCCCCCTGGTTTATCTCATGTGTCAAATCAAAAGCTGTGTGTTATTATGTGAACTCGATCACAGCGGCTGGTGGGTGTAAAGAAATGCAGTTAGAGGAAGATGTTGGTTTGTTTTTGTGCTAACAGGTATGGCTTGAGATGGGAAATTTGATGATCCATGCATTTTTTTCAGTGCTGTCTTCTGCGTCCTTAATTCTGTCATCCAGCTGTGGTTGATGTCTAAAGACTTGTAAGACTTGTTAAAAGCTCAAAATAAGACATTTTCTAATTTATAGATTCTTTATTGCTAATATTCACTAATTGAGCAGTGCATAAAAAAACAGGATGTTTTCTTCTCCCTCATCCTCACAATCCTCCAGTACTGCAGATAAAGATGGTCCTCCCTTTAATTGAGTTTTACCACTAGATGGCCATGTTACACTTTTACTCTCACTCGCGCACACACACACACACACACACACACACACACACACACACACACACACACACTCATGCATAAATGCATAAACACAACATTTCCATGCAGAGAGAGAAAATGCTTTAACGCCCTCAAGGCTCAGAAATAAAGTTTTCATGAGGTGTCTTTTTTTATTTCACAGCAGAACAGTGATATATCGATACAGAAAGGTCTGTGGGAGGACAGACTAATATAATATGGCATAATTATGGGGTATCATGGCTCAAATGGTTAATGGTACATTTGTAGTCACCACTGTGCAAACTTCTTATGAAGTGCAGCTCAAGCTGAAAAGATTAGCCAGTCATTAAAGGCTTCTATTTTGACAACTGATTTATCATTTCAGTCATTTTTAAACCTAAAATGCCCAAACATGTTGTTTGGATTTGTTTTATCTGACAATAAACTAAATATCTTTGACTTTTGGGCTGTTGGTCTGACAAAACAAGATGTTTTAAAACACCATTTTGGACTGAGGAAGGAAAATTGTAGGAAATTGTTATTTTCTTATATTTTTTTAAACACAGAAAACTGATTAATCAAACGAAAAATCAGCAGATTAATAATGGAAATAACTGTTAATTTTCAGCTTTGAGTGCAGCCTTGATTTAAGCCGGTTCATCCCAATTAGGGTGGCTGGATCTTCCAAAAAGCACGGACTATTAACCTGGATCTCTGCCAAAACTAAAAGAAAAACTACATCAGCCCAATAAACATCAGTTGACCTGAAGGCTCGGCTGAACCCGTGCCACCTGCCACACACAGATTAAAACTAATGACGTTTCAAAGCAGCTCTCTTCAATTTGCAAAGTCATACGTTTCCAAATTCATCACGGTGAAGTGAAAATATTACTGAGAAACTAAGTCATGATTTGTGATTCTACAGCTGTGACATTTAACAGCACATATTGCACAACTGTCTTCATTAATCAATTAAAAGTGGTCTAAAATGTCATAAAATGCTGAAAAATTATGTTGATGAAGTTGATATCATCAAATTGGTTGTTTTGTCCAAAACATAAAATATTTTTTGATGTTTAGTTTAGCGTCAAATAGGAAAGCAGCAAATCCACCTGCAAATTGTGACATTTTTAGTTTCAGCTCTATTATACGAGCACCTGGCTGCAAATATCAGCTATCAACAACATGCTCATGTGAAGTTTCCCGACTTGATGAGTTAACAAGGATCACCTGAAAACAACTTGATGGGTGCACAGTGCATTATGTGATGCTGGTGTCTGAGTGATGCACCAGTCATGTCCTCCAAATTCAGCCAAAAGAAGGCGGCTGCTTTTCTTTGGATGAGTCTTTTTGAAAAAGGACCAAGACTTGTGGGCCCATTATGACGTATTCTGTCTAGAAATGTGGACTGAAAGGTCCAGCTTCTGAATAGGGTACGCCAACTTTCTCCCAGATGTTGTAGAGACGGGGGGAAAAATGCTAGTAGTTTGGTTACACAATCTGGTTTTGTGTGACACACGCAGCAGTAGGCTGAATCAACATTTACTGTACAACTGAGTAAGCTTTAATTTAACTGATGAGTGGATTAGTGTAGGACCAGCTGTTGATACTCTACACCGGACGGTCTAAACCCCATGTGTAAGGTGTTTGCATGAAAACAAACCATTCAGTGTGATGGAGTATCACTGGCAACATGTGTTTGTGTTTAATTACTGCGCGCCAGCTAAGCATGTTGAAATTAATATAATGAGCACAGTTAAAGCCAGAATTTTTGGCTCACAGAGGACAGTCCAGTAATTGTACCCAGCGCTGACCTTGAGAGGACCCCAGCTGCCGTGACTCGCCACTCTTTCTATGACACTCCTCTCACATGTTTCCAATATGGAGCACCAAACTGCCGCTTTACGTCTGAAATGGGGCAGAACACAATTCCGCTCTGGATGGAATGTGGAGCACGGAGACCCGGCCGGATGGGACTCTGTCTGACAGACTGAGTGGCCAGTCCCAGACACTCCTCACGGAAACTCAGCTAATTGAAGACAGCAGGCCTTACTCCATTCCCCCACTCTGTATTCGAGGCTTTCCTGCTTGCCATGATGCAGCAGTGTTAGTCGATAGTACCTGTGAACTCAGCAGGGGCACCAGTATAATGCACAGAAACTTTAACATGTATAAAAGCCAGTAATCTAAGTACACACCATGCAGTGCAGTCATATTTTGCAGCTGCTGTATAAATATGTCTCTATACATCTAAGGATTAGGGGTTATGGAGCCAGGGGCCTCTCTTAGGGTGCTGATGTTTAGCAGGTATAATGTTTACCTTGTTCACTGTCTTAGTTTAGCGTGTAAGCACGCTAACCAAACACAAAGTGCATTTGGGGATGGTGACATTTGTTTTGCAGGTATTTGATCAAAAAAAGAAATGGTGGTGCAGTGGATAACTTTTTATTTCGCTGATTAACCACTTTTATCAAGGCTGGCGCTCCCTCACTCTCATTTACTGTGTAAGTCTCTTGACCACTGCTCTGTCTGTCTTTCTCGAACCATCGGACACAAAACAAATTAAACTTATTCGTGTCACTATTTTGCAGCTTGGGTACATGAACTAAACAAAGTCAGAACACACACACAGAGTATCAGAGCTTAGTCCATGAGTCCAACTGGATAGTCTCAGTTTCAGAGACGTTCCATGCTGACTGTAGAGGTTTGACTGATCTGATTGGCAGCCGTAGCATGACGTTGGCCTGCGTTTTTCCAAAAGTTTGATCCGGCTAAACTTCTCCACAGCAGGTCGTTACGTTTTTTGGCAGACATCCCTGCGGCCCGCACTGTTGCAGCCAAAACAGACTACCCCCACTCAAATTAATGGAAAAACCTGCGTTTTCGCTGCAGCGCCGGATCCAGTCTGAATGTGGCTTAAGTGGTAATTAAACTGGATGGATGGATGATTTGTCTGTACCAAATTTAAAGGACCATTGTGCAATCCCCTCACTTCACCTTTTCCTTCCTAGCAAGAAGGAGAAACTCTGGGATGGTGGCAAAAGGACCTTTCTAGAGCCAGTGTTTAGCTTGTCCGTTCTAGGCTACTGTAGAACAATGACGGCCTCATTCTAACACTGCTAGATGCAACTAAATCCTTCACATTGGCTCTTTAATGGCAAGATATTACATTAAAAAACAAAAAATGTCAACCTCATGGTGGCACTAGAGGGCAAATCAGGGATTTATCAAAATCAGTAAAATTGATCATTTTAGGATCATGAATATCATCACCAAATTTTGTGCTAATCTGTTTATTAGTTGGTGAAATATTTCACATGGCAGCTGAAAACTTTGACCTGTCGGAGGCACTAAAGCTACCATATAGACTGAGAAATGGCAGATCCTGGAGTACAACACAGAAGGCTGTAATTATTCCCAGACAATACTGAGCTTTTTGTGTGCTAGTGGTGAGCTAATTTCCCATGGTGAAAAGTGTGACCTGGAATTCCCAGTTTTCCAGGCTTTGGGATGCACGCCCAGGGAGGAGTGTTGGGCCAGCGCAGAGCAGACTGGAGCAGGGTTTCCTTGGCAGCTGTTGTGCGTTCTTTCGCTTTTCCAGAAAATATGGAAATGTCCGGAAACTGAGCAGCTAATTGGCCACAGAGGCCCTGAGGAATGTCTCGGATTTAGGTGGATTTTTACAGCTTTTACATAATCCATCACCTCACCATGGTACTGGAAAGTGTGATATATATCTGCGAGGGCCTATGCAAGGCATTGCTTAACTCCAGCCTGGAAACACTGATGTCAGTGACACTGTGTGTACTGACCCCGGTTCAGTTACGACTGGGCTGTGACAGTCTGAGTTTTAAAACCCTCATTTGTCTGGAAATGGTGAAGTCATGGTGGGAAAGATGCAGCTCACTACCTACTAAATATATAGTATTATGTAGATGGTGATTGATGAGGGTGTTCTGTTATGTAATGCTACAATGAATCACTATCACTGCGAGCGGGGTTTCCTCGTTTGTTTGCCTGAAAATCTCATATTGGGGTTGTCTCGGTAGTCGACAACATACCCAACTAGAGAGCCTTGCTGCAGGTCATACCTCTCTATTTTCCCTTGTTTCCTGTCTTTGCCTCAACTATCAGCAACAAATGTGGGTGAAAATGAAAACAATTTAAAATAATATTATTATTATTTTTTTTAATAACATTGCGTAGAAATTGGTATTTTTGGGATTTGGCACCCCCAGTTTCAAAGTGTAATACCACTGTGTTAAATTAAAAGCCTCCTCTGTCCTGAGGTCCGAAATGCCTGTGGTACACACACAAACATTGCCCTGGTACTCTAGCTAACATTGACTAATAGCAGCTATAGTTTGCAGCAAAAGCATTGTCCACGTACTGCCGTAAAGCCTTATGATCATGGGTGATCGTACCCGGAGCACAGTGGGAATGAAAGAGACACAATACGAGGGTGCTTTCACATCTTAACAACGTAAAGTTGGGAATTAAAAAAACTGAATCATATTCAAGCCCAAGAAATGATATCTTCAAACAAACAACTATGTACAACTATCTGGGGGCCACCGCGATCCGAACCTGGATAAGCTAAAGTAAATGGATGGATGGAATATGATTTCCATGTTAATCAGACACTTTTTAAACTGGTGACTGCTTTCAAGGAAACCTTAAAAATAGACAACATGTGAAATTTATCCAACAATACGAAGAAATGAATCATATATTTTGGAGAGAAGTGAGTAAAAACGTTTCTGTATCGCCTAAATACTCTTTCCAAAAATCTGTTATAATGCCTCTTCGTCTTGCTACTTTGTGGCCAGTGTCAGTAAATGTATAGTGTGAAGAATCTATACGAGTCTGCGGTTTTACAACCTGCCTCATGAGATCCATACATATGAAGTAATTTGCTCCCTCTGGTGAATGTTTAATTTTAGCCGTGTCTCCTCCTCAACACGTCATGTTGGCTGCTTCGCTGCTATCAGTGGAAAGCAGCTGCTTTGAGGGCTGGAGGAGTGCCGTCATCCATTTTTGTGCGGCTTGCAGTTTCTGGCACAATCTATTCAGTAATTCCATTTATTAGCATTACGTTACACTACAACACATGGCTTTAGGAAGAAATATGTCTGTGGAGTAGATTCTCTGCTGTTGGTGGAGCTGTTGCAATAAATGAGACATAAGACTCACTTTAGTTCATAAATCCACATATAACTCCCCCTATAGCACTTATACACACAATACACCTTGTGCTGACTGTCTGTACCTTTTGTAGGCCGTTACTGCAACGCACTGCTTAGCAAGTGGACAATCATGCTATCATTAGAGAGATGAAGGAGCTGTGGGCTCCGCTCACACCCATTAAACTGGCACCTCGGACAGTGAGTGCAGCCAGGCCAAGCCGAGCATCACTTAAAACAGGAGCAGATGTTCTCTGAGGCCAATTAACAGCAGAGCGGTGCAGACAACCTTGTGCACCAGAGGAGGGCTGCCGACCCATATGGATACTGGAGACAATTAATTAGAGCGGCAGACGTTAAAAATGGATCAGGAGCTGTACGGAGTGTTTGAATCCCTGAACTCCACAGATTGAGTTTTAATTATGCTTTTTGCATCTTTGTTATGAGGCGGTTTGGAAGTTTAGAGCTGAAAGAAATAGTTGATTAGAAAACAATTATTTTAATAAGTGATTATTGGTGTCATTTTTCAAGCAGAAATTCCAGACATAATCTGATTCCAGCTCCTCATATATGGTAAATTGCTGTTATTTTTGACAACAAGTTGAATATGTTCTGGTTTTACACAAAATTATCAAATTAAAGACATTACTGCGGCCTTTGAGAAACCGTGAATCCCATTTTTCAACATTTTATGTATGATTAATGAAGAAAATACTAAATTGATAATGAAAACAATCTTTAGTTGCAACCCAGATAAAACAAACTTGAACATTTGTGTTTGCAAAGAAACAACTATTTTAAATATTAGCCCAACTGTTTATATTTGGTGTTTTATCAACTTTATAAAGCATTTTTTGCAAGTTAAAGGATGTGCAAAAGATAAACGATAAATTAAAATTAGAATAAATTGTAATAAATCAATTCAGAATTATGACACAGACACAGAAAATGTGTGAGAAGTTTTAAATAAGTATAAATATGAATCTAATCTGTCCTTCACTGTGAAATCTCATATTGAAGAACTGGTTGTTCTGGAGATCTGTGGTTCAATTCCACTTGACACTTCCACAAGAATAGCTCAAAACTCTGTCCTTTTACAAGTAATTCTTTGCAAACAAATGGCAACAAATGTGGAGTTGTTGGTGTCAGAGGAAGGTGAGTTAGGTTGTAGAAGTTGAGGTAAGAATAAGAGGTGAGAAGGTCAGGATAACATTTAGAAAGTAGATTTAAATTTGAGTCAGAGAGCAATCCCTTCCATCCCTTCTTCACTGAGCATCTTTTACTTGGTGTCACGCTGCTCGTCTCTTAGCAAAGAAGGTGCCATGACAACAGGTACCAGCCGGGCGAGGAGACGATGCACCCCTGAGAGGGAGATGGAGATGAAGGGAGGGAGGAGAGTAGAGGAAGAAAAGTGAGATAAAGCAGGAGGGGAGGTAACAAGTAGAGGAGACGCCTACGGTAGATGACGAAGTTAATTACTTTAAATTTCTCCGTTTTTTTTCTGGTTTCTGGAGGTTTCAGTGACCTGTTAGTCGGCGGAGATTCCCGTCCTCTCCTCCAGAGAATCAGTCAGTTCATCCTAATGCTTCTATAAGCTCGCCCTCGGGAGCCGGCCACAAAGATCTGCTCCGCGATTGGGTGTGCGCTGAGGCTCAGCAGGGCGGGGTTAAACCTGCTGGGATGTTTCATATTCATACTCGGCGTGAATACATAATCAGTCCATCAGGTCACTGTGTGCCGTCAGGAGGAAGAGACTCTGACTCTGCTGGATAATTCTTACGTGATCTTTCGCCCACGTGAAGGAAAACTTTGTCCTCTTCTACGTGGAGCGTGGTCTGGTCTTGCTGACAGATGCTGGATTCAGTCAGAGATGCCGTTCTCGGCTCGCAGGTTCGCAGGGCAGATGATGACCCATGGCTGAGCGTGACATGCCCTCCGGCCATCACCCCTGATCCCGCTCAGACCTGCCCACAACACAACAGGCTGCAGGGCTGAAATCTCCTGAGGAGGGGGCTCGGCTCGTCTCTCTTTACGTTATCGGCCTCGCTCTTGTCGCCATGATCAAACAAACCAAGAATAAAAATGTCTCCTGGGTAAGTGAGGCGTGTTGGTGAAGTTTTCTCGTCTATTCTTGAACTACTTACTCCAGCATGCGTGGCTTTTACTATCTATGCTGTGCCCTTTTCAAAACAAGTGGGACCCATGCACACTTTTGCATGAGTATTGATTAGATTTGCTGGTTTATATAGATTATTACAGGATATTCCCAATGGTTTTTGATGCTCCTGTGCCCAAAGAGAGGCTTAGAGATTTAGGTATTATATAACTACAAGCAACTACATGCCCACTTTTTGAAATCTGGTTATCAGTCTGCGTCTGTTTACAAGGAATGCGACTGATGTTGATGAGTCGAAATTATGGATGAGGGCAAATCGAGGCTGAATCTCCACAGAAATGCACACAGCTGCTTGATCATAATCATAAAAATAAAAAGTAGGTCAACTAGTCTGTCTTGTTGTCTCAGGTTTTTTTTTCAGCGTGTGTGATGTGTTTGATATCTGATTCTTTGCCTGTGCAGACGGATCAGAGGAGATTAGTGTGAGAATGGCTTTGCGAGGATGAAATCAGCTACTTGGGGAAAGGAGGTAGGGGGCAGGGCAGGGTGGAGAGGATGTGATGGAGTTATGGTTTACTACAGACTTTCTGTCTGTGACTCTGCAGTGACTCCAGCCTCTTTGTTACATAATTTATTTAACTGGAGTTACTGTACGTCAGGTGCAAGTGACACAGTTATGGTGTGATGAACCTGAGGCTCCATTATACACCATATGTTGTGCTCTCCTAAACAGGCGTTCATGTTTGACACTTTGTCCGGTGTATATTATACATGTGCACGTGTGCGTAAATAGAGATGTACTTATCTGTTTTCCTCCGGAGGGAAACACTGCTCCACTTTTCCTCGACCCACCCATATGGCACATATGTCAGACTGCTGCTCTCTGCAGCTCCATGTCCTCATAATGAACCTGATCATTGCTGCACACACAGAGCTGGAAAGCTGAGTACCTTAAAGTACCTCAGTGCCTGGTGAAATAATGTGACAGCGCTGCCTCTCAGACTTAATTAATGTCACTTACTAGAATGAACAGAATGAGTTTTAAGTTTGCCAGTTTTTTCTGATATAAGACACATTTAAATTGTCTTTTTTGTGAATGCTGTTTCGTTTAGTTTCAGAAATTACAGCAGAGGCTGAATTCATTCTGAAGAAAGTATATGTAAATATGTTAGAAAACAAAAGAGAAAAATAACAATTTGCAAGAAATTTCGGTTTTTCAGTCAAGTAATTTAAATCATATTTAGATGGTCAAAACATGCTGGAAGTCTTTGGATTTTGTAGTCTTTGATGGGGGGCCTAGAAAAGTTGTTGTCACATTGCTGTGGTTTGTCAGTTCCCTTGATGAACAACATATTGGTGATGTTTTTGCAAATAGAGCTTTACCAGCTGTACACCTAAAAAAGGAGTTTATCTCCATGGTTCAGCAAATCCACTTGTCACAGCAGCTCATATACACAAGTTTGATAAGAAATTACTTATAAATAAGAAATATATAGAAGAAAGTCATAAAGTCACCTGTGGTAGAGCTCCTTCTTACATGGTGGGAGTAGCAGTCTGCTACTGAAGGAGCTGTTTAGGGCCTCCGCAGACAGAGCTGGCCCTCTTGACCAGTTTGCTGAGTCTTCTTCTGCCCCAGCAGATGATACCACAGTGTCATAGAAAGCTTTTAACACGGTCCTGCACACTCTAAAGGACCTCAGTCTCCTCAGCAAGTGGAGACGACTTTTGACTCTTCTTGTACAGGATGTCGTGTTGTCCAGCCAGTCCAGATATCTGTATCACCACCATCTCGATATCCAGTCCCTGGATGTTCAGCGGTGTGGTCTGCGGTGTTGATCACCATCTCCTTTGTCTTGCTGCTGTTAATGTGAAGGTGGTTGAGACTGCACATTGGGACCACCAAAGGGAGTTTCATTGCAACCATGTCCACAATTATATTGCAGCCTACAGCTATGTGACTGTGTGCAGCTTCTTGTCGATGACTGGTACCTCCACCCAGCTATTTCCTCTTCCACCGCCTCCCAAAGCACACTGGCTATAGATCAGCCAGACAATGTATTTTTAAAGAATGAGGAAGTGAGTTAGCCTAACATACGTTTTTGAAGTGGACCTTCATGTGTGCTTGCTACAGATTCATCCACAGCTCCTACTACAGGGTTGGAGTCCAACGACGACTCCCTAAAGTGCAGCTTGTGCAACCATGCTGCACACATATGAGATTATTTATCAGTATGCTCAATTCAGTCTGCAGAAAATGCATTTTAACACGATGGAGCTGCAGTGCACTGATCCCAGGTATCTGTTTGTCTATCCAATAAGCCTAATGACTTTGAGGGCCACATCCATAATCACACGGGGTGGGCAGTGCCAGGCGGATTAGGACTCCAGATGGTGCTGTTACTGCCTGACTTGTCTGTCTGGCCACAGACGTACAGCTGCAAGAGGTCACATGTTTTACTACAGCGGTCAGCTGTGACACATAGAGCAGCATCACATACACTAGTAACGCTATAGCTGACTATCACAGCGACACAGCGAGCGTTTCTGGTGTTTTTAAGGTATGTTTTCGTACGCGGGGTGTGTTCCCATCCGCTTCTTTTAACGTCACGTAGCAGAGTTGACCATGCAACAGATGTCACACTATCAAATTAAAGCTTAATGCCCGGCCAGCTGAAGAAAAACACTTCAGAGCTAACCATGACACCACAGAGCTTAAACACTCGACTGTGTGTGTGTGTGTGTGTGTGTGTGTGTGTGTCCGTTCGTGCATGTCAGTGTGTGTGTGATCTGCCTGAGAGACTCTTCACTCCACATGAGGCATGACATTTGCTGTTGGAAGAGCTCTTCAGGATGACCACATCTCATTTCCTCTCCTCTAGACATCACCTCGGCGGTGACACCGGTTCTATTTAAGAGCAAGTTGGCAGGTAGCACAGCAGTGTCACCGTTATCCCTTTTTGACTGAGGCAGAGAGGTTTTTTTTTAAAATTTTTTTCATGCCTGGCGTCAGCTGCTTGCACCCCTGGCTCATGGTACTCTGAACAAAAACCAGGGGATTTGCATAATTCATTACAGTCGCTGTGGAACGGAGAGAGGCGACACAGGTGTCTCGGGCATTGTGGGAGAACGAGCATGCCTAAGAAGCCAAAGGTAAAAAAAAAACCAACCCAACAACACACAACCTGTTCTTGTTTTTGTGTAAATCAGCAGCTTACGTCTCTTATCCAGAGCTTGTATTAGTCGTACCGCTGGCTTGTTTTCTGAGTTTGTTTGTGGAGTCTTTGCCGTGTGCAGTTGTGTCACAGTGTTACATCCTGGCTGTGAGGTCTGTTTACATCGGGCCTATACTGTTGGAAACGCACCTCGCATAAGCAGAGCTTAGTTTTTAATCATGCGGGACTCTGTGTGTGTGTGTGTGTGACTTTTAGTGCTGTACGAGGCGTGGATGCTCGCAGGGCTTTTCTGTAGGTGAAAGACAATCTGCAGGGTCATCTTTCTCTTTCCATGTGGAGATGCCACTAATGAGAGGAGTCTGTTCATCCGCCTGAATGTTTAAATCCATGAAAACTGATTTAGAAAACATGGAAAAGAATGATTTAATCTTCTAAACATTGTTGTTGTTTTATGTCAAGATTTATTTAGGAGTTTTAAAGGGAAGTTTCCCTTAAATTTCACTGTCACTCACCAAAATGTGTGTCTATATGTTAATCCTGACTGTTGTTGAATATTGTAAATCGTGCATCGTTAATATCGCTTTACTAGTATTATTGGTTTGGTCTAATTAGTCACGTGACTAATAACATTTGTATAAAAGGAAGTCATACTGTTCAGTTGGAGTTGAGTTGGAGAGTATTGGTTGTTGGATTTGGATTGCTGCTATTTGTATGTTTTAATAAACACACTGTTCGTCGTGGTCACTTTACCTCCAGGCTGCTCGGGCAACTGACAGCTAGCTAGAAGACTTCTTGTTTTCAGCCTTTGTTGGTGCATTAGCACCTTTTATTTCTGTGTTAGACTGAAGGATGTGTGTCCTCATGTTGGATGCATGATATAACCTAAATGGGGACTTGTAAAAACATTATTCCATAGCGCTATTAGTGGTCAAAAACTCCACAGGGACCTTTTTAAGAGGACAGATAATCCCGTAAATCACAAGAGAAAAAGCAGAGATTAGAGTGCAGAAATAAAAGCTTCACATTTGCAACCACTGCTGTTGAGCACAGCCTCCGTTCATATTACCTTTGTATGACGATATTCCAGCGTATATAGACGAGATTTTAACAGTTTCCAACCGCGTTTCACGTCAGTCATTTACGCTGCCGTATTGGTTGAAAGGCTGGAGCAGATTTAAATCTCCTTACTGAGAGAAGCAATCATTACAAAGTGAGTCAGGGGATCAAGTGGACACACAGCAATCACCCCTGTGGGTGTTATTGTGTGCAGCGTGGATCATTCCCTCCCTCCTGTAGTGATGTACTGTACACAGAGGAGCATGTGATCGCACGGCAGATGATCAACTCTCGCTGCTCAAACCGTTTGGACTGTGTTCAAATTAAGAGCCCGTCAGCGATGTCAGAGCTGCACACAAACGTGACTTTGTTAGTCCAAAAATGGACAGAGAAGCATGATAGTGTGCAGAGGTGGGGCCATAAAAGGGAACTTTTCAGTTTTAAGGAAATTCAGGCTAAACCTGCCAACTGTTTATTTTTTTTTTTTTACCTCTTTAGCATGACTTAATGGCGCATAATTAACAGCTCGTTTGAGCTTCCTTCCCACTGATATCTTTATTTACTACTACTGGAAGCATGTTCTGATTGTAAGAAACTTTAAATTGCAGTGATCAAAGAGAGCAAGACACAACAATTTTTGTATGTCTGTGTGTGTTGACACATAATATGGGTGGAAATTCACAACAGATGAATTAGTATAAGTAAAGTTTCAGTTAAACGATTATTCTTAATGGATACATCTACTGATATTCTATATTTCTCTCATTGACAACAAATCCCATTAAAAGACCAAAACCAAACACATAACCCAAACTTTAATCTCTAAATTACCAGATATCAGGCTGTCCATTTAATTGATTAAAAAAGACCGGGCCCAGGCTCTCTGCCAAAACCACTCATGTATGATGAGGTGTGTGTCCGTCCATCATCTCTGTGATCTGTGGAGGTGCATCACTGTATTCTGTGAGTGTAAAAGTGTGTTTGCATACAGTGCGCGAGTGTATCGCCCTCTGCCTGTGTTTGCCGTGACTGTATTGGTCCCAATTTGCCGGATGAAGAGTTTTTCCTATGACTCCATGTGGGACAGCCGATGTGTTGATGTGTTCGGCGAGCGTGAAGTGAGTCAGCGCCACACACTGCACTGCAGTCGCCAAACATTGAACACTGCCGTACATGTCAGCGCTTCAGAAACCATCAACTCTTTGCTTCCACTCGCTGTCCAGCAACACTGAGATGATATTCATTCCCTTGGGCATGCTTGACAAGTTTTCTTTGTCTCCACTGACTAAACACATTTTGGGACGGGTAAGATTCACTCAACTTTTAACTTCAACAACTGGAAATGTGCAGCTGTACAGGCTGAGGCTTTAGGTTATAGACTTCTATCAGTTAAGAGTATGGCTAACTTCAGTCTCATTTGTGTGCTCAGTTTCAGCACTATTCTGTTTAGCACGTGTTAGCGGGATGCTCTTTGTTGGAGTGGAGGAAACAGCAGTCGAACTCTTGAGAAGCAGCAGGAAACCGAACATCTGGGGCTTCTTCTTCCTTTTTCTTACTCCCTCCCTCCGTCTGTCAGTCTCTCTCTGCTTTCCTTTCTCTCATTGTCTGTAATTAGAGATGGTCCCGGGGCTCGAGTGGCCTGGCTTGTGTTGTAGCTAGGTAACCTCAGTCAGATGCTGGCTGCCGGCCCTCGGGGTTTCATTAGATGTGAATCACAGTCACATCGGGCCCAGCATGGATTCTCCGGTCTGATCTGGATTTTATGCATCAGGATCAGTACAGTTCTGCTTTAAATTCAAGCAGAGAGAGTTGGGTATCCTTTTTTTAATGCCTTTCCTTTAAGGATATAAACATGAAATTTGTCCCTATATAGGCCTAACAGCACAAGCCAAGCTTCTCAAATAAATTGGTCTTTAAAGGTGGCGTAAGCGATTCTAGATGTTGAGCAAATTCAGCAAATATCTCCTCATGGTCTGCTAGCTTTCTGCTCTGTGTGCCGGCTCTGGGAAACCATCTTCTCTGCATGTTAGCTGCACAGCAGCAACTTTAGTGTCAGTTTGCAAACCTTTAACATACAGTAGCTAATGTTGGTTCTTTATCCCACCTATAAACAACAAGTTCAGCACTTTGGGAAATGCATTTTTTCACTTTCTTGCAGATAGTCAGATGAGGTGATCAAAACCACTCAAATGTCTGTAAGCTAAATATGAAGCTCTGGCCAATAGCCTGTCGACTTAGCTTAGCATAACAGTTTAAAGTGACTACAGTATAAACAGAATTTAAAAGATCTAAGAGAAAGAAGAAAATGGAGCTGAAGCAATAAATTAAGGAAATTAACTGTCATATAGTGTGATTTAAAGTAACTCACAGGGTCAACTCAATACAGTGCTGTACTTGCTTAAATAGAAGATTATAGTGCCTTTTTTACTGTTTTGGACTACAACAACAGGCCAATAGTTAATGGGAAACTTCTGGAGGGGATTATTTTCTTCCAGGGAAATTGAAAGATGTATCCATCAACACTTGAAGTCCTCTTGGAGAGTTTAATTTGTGTAATAGCATTCTTGGCAAGGCCAAACGTGTTCGGAGGGAACTTTGTGGCAGATCTTCACTGATCTAATTGTGGTGTATTCTTGCCTATTAGTGATCTTTTTAAGTTTACTAAACATCCATAACATAATTTGTGTGAATCACGGCCTGTTGTAATAGCACAGTTGACAGAAAACAAAACTGTTGATGCTGTTGGATTTTGTTTCTGTCATTGGCGAGATGCTCCGGGGTGAGAATCAATCAATTATCTTCAGTATCTGTCATTGTTTTGTCTTGTGTTATGATGTCTTTGCTGTTATGATCTTGTACTGATGCAACACTCGATTAACTCGTGATCCTGAGTGTGTGTTTGGCAGAGCGGAGAGGTTTTGTTTTGGACTGTTTGCTTTAAGTGTGACTGTTGGCCACACCAGCAGGCAAGTGTTGGATACATGTCCACTCCTGATATGGAGGCAGACGGTGACATGAGAGAGTGCCCTGTAACTAAAAGTACACATGTTTGATCACCACGATACTGCAGTGGATCTGACTCGATGATGTGGAGGGATTAATTAGATCTATAAAAAGCATGGCTGAAACAATTAATTGCTCTGTCAGTTAAGCAAAATCTGGCATCTGGAGTAAACTCTCTGTGAGTTTGAGTGTACATGTGAGGCCGTGGCTGGGTAATGAAGCCAATGTGGAAATGCCAAAAACTGCAGTTCCTCAAACGTCCACTTGAGGCTGGCTACAGAACAAGTCAGTCTCCATAAGTCCCCATGTTAATATGTCCAACTTCACAGCAGAAATAAACATGTTTACAGCCTGGTACAAAAAAACAGTTTTGGTCTCTATAGCTAATTTCCCCCTTCATGACAACTGTACTGAGTCTGAATTTTTATATAACTCACCTGTTCAAATGATATTAAGGCTTAAAGTTATGCATAATTAACAGTGTGGCTGCTTTGATTGACAGGTAGGTGCTGTTACAGATGGCTTATTAGAGCACCCAGGCGTCATTCAGCCCACCTTCAGTCTGCCAATGATCCACGTCTTTGATTTAGATTAGGTAGGAAGCTAAGTAGCTAGATCGGTAGCTAATTTGCTTAAGCAGCAACAATTTTCACATTTTTAAAGCACAAAAGGGCAAAAACTAACTGGTATATTTACAGTCTATGACTAAAAAATGAACATATTCAGGTTTTGGACAAAACAAGCAAAGTTTATAGAACATTAAATCAACAAATCAAGGAAAATTGGCAGGTTAAATTTAAAAGAAAATGGTTAACTTTAGGGATCCAACCATTTTTCACCTATTTCATTTCCATGGTTGTCAGGCACATTAAAATGTAAACACTGCAACACTGCTTTGAATAGAAAACAGTTGGAAGGAAGCTTTAAACCATCTATTTAAAGGATGAGGCTAGTGGTATTTTATATTTTTCTTAATGTCAACAAATCCCACTAAAAGACCCAAACCAACAATGAACTGATCCTTCCAACAAGTAAGTCTATTGTCTGCATAGCCAGCGCTGTTGTAACTTAATCCTCGGTGCCAGACACGTCCATTGTTGTCCAAAAACTATTAAAAACACATAAATGGCCTCGGTCTTTTCATGGGGTAATTGTCGATAATAACGAAATTATAGAATATCACCAGCCTTATCCTTTAAACAGCATATAAACAACACAGAATACTGTTGTTATGCCATGATAATATTCAGGGTTTCTCAACTCCTACCTCAGTTACACAACGTTTTGTAACTTGAACTCACCAACACGCAGTAAAATGCTGCTCTGAGGTGAAATGAAAGCAACATAACTAGCAGCTGCACTGCAATATTTTTTATGATATACTGTCTATGTATCGCAGAGCTGCTGGTACCCTGATACAACTCATTTCACTTCTTTATTGTCTATTTGGTGCAAAATGGACACTCATTTTGTCCAGAGATAGTGTAGTTAAATCTAATGTAGTCTAATGTTAATGCTATTACTAATGCTAATACTAATGATGATAATAATACCAATACTAATACTAATCCTAATGTTAATACAAATGCTAATACTAATACAAGTGCTAATGCTTATACTAATGTTAATGCTATTACTAATACTACTACTATCTTTCTAGCTAGGGTTTCCTTGAACCATATTTATTTATTTGTCTATTTATACATTTTAATCTTACATTATTATTAATCTCTATTCCGTTAGTGTGTCTATTTATACATTTTAATGTGTTTTTCTATTTTCATTTATGTTTATTTATTTTATGTTTATTTTTTAACCTACTTTCAGGAACTGCCAAATGATAAGATAACATTTCCTAAGTTTGTGTTTATAAAGTGGTGTGTGGGTGGTTGTTTTATTGCGTGAAGCACTTTGTATAGAAAAAAGTCTGATTGATTGATTGATAATACAACAAACCCTGCAACAGATCCTGTAATGTTTATTTTTTGTTTGAATGTTATTTCGAGGGTGTAGTTCATGGTATTGTTGTATTACAGTGTTATACTGAGTGTTTTTTAGGTTTCAGTGATGGTAAATTTAATTTTATAAACTTCATGACGTGCAGGTTTTATTGACAGGCAAGTTGTAAGGGCAGCAAAATCAGAATTTAGTCTACCACCAGCCTCTTCATACTGTGCAAGGTGACTCTTTAGTAACATAATGAAATGAAACAACTGTTGGCAATGTCATTTTTTTTTTTTTCAAAGTGAAGCACATAGGGATGTCGTATTGATCCCAGCCTCGTGGTCCAATTACTGTATGCTGGTTTTGTAAGCTTTCCTTGTTGGCCTTTGTGTGCCTGTCAGAGTGAATGGCTGCTTACGTCATTGTGTGCATGTATACTGATCGATAAGCCAAAGGCAATGCCGGCACTCATTTCCCAGCGCTAGCAGAACTAGAAGACATTGATCCATCAAATCCCATTCAGAGGGAGCTAATAATTGCTGTCTGCAGCAAAGAATTCTATTATGTAATTACATTACAGTAATTACACAAAATAAAGCAACTAATCTGGACTATAGCTTTATTTGCTTGAGTTAATTTGACATAGTATACACTGTATGCTTGCACAGGCTTTTAGCTAAATCCCATTACACACATTAAACACAGTAAACTTTACTATGGGTGGTCTCAGCATAAAAACCCTGGCAGGGACAAAGGATCAATAAACATGCAGCGATTTTAAAGCATTATTTTAATTAAGTGGCCTCTTAAAATCACCTAAGTGTTTCTTGATCATTATCATAATCTCAGTTGATTTCTTGCATGCAGAAGTCATTTTTAGTGAGCATTCAGAGACACCACATCACACTTCTGATCAACTGTCATCACGCTCAGCATGTGGAGGTTTTCGCCTCCAGGGCTGAACTTAATTAGAGTCTGCTTTTCACCTTTGTTTACCTTGACCTCGTGTTGCCACTGTGACTTGGACAACAAACTGTGATGTGTTTGAGGGCTGAAAAGACAAAAATACCAAAATATTCACTGGTTTCAGCTTCTCAAACGTGATAGTAAAATGAACAGCTCTGGGTTTGGGAATAAAAATGAGACATGCAGCAACACGTCACGGCTTTGTAACCGTAAAAACATTATAATCATGAAACTGGGATCATTCATCACACTATAATATTCTAATTATTGCATTCCTAATGTCAATATGTCGACTTGACACTTATCATTTGGTGTACAGAAAAATTAAAGAATTGAGAGGGCAATCTGCAGATTAATTGCTGCCCTAATATATTTATCAGAACTGGTGGCTATGGTCAACATGTAAGAAACAGTTAGACATTTTCAGTAATTAGCTTTCTTGATGAACAATAACACTTTCATTTCTTTACGGTAAATATGAAGCTACAGCAAGTAGCCAGTTAACTTAGCTTAGCTAAGACGGAAAATGGGGAAAACAAACGTAATGAAATCTGCCTACTAGCACCTCTTAAACTCACTAATGCTAAGCTAAGCTAACTGTTTCCATCATTTCCAGTCTTTATGCTAAGCTAAACTAAGCTAACTGTTCCCGTGTTTTCAGTCTTATATACTAAGTTAAACTAATTGTTTCTACCTCGCTGCTGGCTGTAGTGTAGCGCAGCGTAGCTTAGCTTAGCACAAAGACTGGAAATGGGTAAACCAAAGGTAACAAAACCTACTTAGCACCTCTTGAACTCACTAATCGATCTTATTTTGATTAATTTATACAAACAACAAACTCATTCTTGGCCAGGCAACTTTCTGGAGTCTGGTCTTCATCATACTGCTAGGAAGCTAGGAAGTCTGGTGCATAAACCCTCATTAAACCACAGAAATGTTGTTTTTACACTTTGCTTTTTGTATACAAATGGAATATAATTTATTAATTAGTGACCTTTTAAAGGGTGCTAGTACAGTAGGCAGATTTTCTAACTGTTTGACAGAGCCAGGCTAACTGTTTCCCGCTGTTTCCAGTCTTTATGCTAACCTAAGCTAACCAACTGCTGGCTTTAGCTTCTCACGACAAACCTGAGTTATATCTTCTCTCTCTAACTCTAGTTTTTAGCTTTACACTTAATACAACCTAAATAATTTAGCATATTTTATATAAAATAGCCTGTTTTTCTCTCTCTCAGACAACAGAAGAGTTATTTCAAACTGCTGCACCCAGATTTGAAACCATTGTCCTGGTGAGATGAGGATAACTATCCCACAGTTTGTCACGTGCTGAGCACACGCCCTGGATGATAATCCTCAAAAAGGGGTTAACCCTTATCAAACACAATATAATCCAGGATTTAGGCTGGGCTGCCCAGAAAACATTTTCTCCCCACTGAAAAATACAAATCTGAGCTTTACAGGGATGTCGAATAGAGCTCAGGGCTTGTAGTTTTTTATAGTTGTATGATCAGGACATAAAATGTAACTGACTAGTCAGTTCTCATCTGTGTTAGCTGCATTCCTCTGTTGCCGCTCCTGTTTTAATACGAGGAACATTTAAAATGAGTTATGAGTTTCATTTTGTGACTCAGCTGCTGCAGTTTCCAGCTCACGTTTTGACTCACATTTACCGCTTTAGTAGAATATTTAACTTTCTCAGCCGACGTGAGCTCTGACGTAACGGCAGCCTGATTGCAAAACACACATCACAGCTTCGCAGGGTCTGATGTCAGATCACAAAGAGATGGGAGTTTCTTTGAAGTGAATTTACGGTTTCTTAGATACGTACCAGCTGTTTATTACACTGGAGCTCTGGCTGGTAACAGAAACCTGTCACTTCAATACTAAACTTTTATTTTATGGACTGCTTTTGCTTATTTTTACATGTAAGTCTAAAAACTAAGTGACCAAATGGAAAGTTTCAATGGCTTTGGTCCCCCTGATGATGAAAGCAAATATGGCATTTCGTCGATGTAGTGAAGATAATTACTTCCTGACGTTTTGGTCTCAGCAACATGTGCTGAGACTATACAGTGAGTTCAAATCCTTTAGCCTTCCTGTCCTCAAGAGTGTAACCTCTTTAAGGCAAAGCCGAACACATGTAAACTCCCCGAGATCACACACTTCGCACACAGACATAAAAAGCTTCTGCAGCTGCTTTTGGTGCTTTCTGGAATTTTCAGGTCGGCCCTGTTGGCCAGAGATCTTACTTCCTAACTGGCTCTGTGTGTGTGTGTGTGTGTGTGTGTGTGTGAAGCAGAGAGAGTGTATATATATGTGTGTGTGTGTGTGGGAGGGGAGAGGGGCAGGGGGGCTTGTTTTTGGGGCTGGAGGACGGTCGCGGCGCTCTGAAGGAGTGTTCTCCCATCGTGGGAAAGACGCTTGTCTTTTCTTTGCCTCTCAGGGACTAAAGTAGGCCAAAGAAGGGCTGAGAGAGAACTAACTTCTCTCCTCCGGCTCCAACTTTCTCTGCAAAGCCCTCTGGAGCTGGGACGAGGGGGGTTTGTAGGAGTGAAGCAAGCAACCAAGCAAGTCGGGCTGGTAGGAGTTCCTGTGCTCCGAGTGGAGATGGACAGCAGCTGAGGAGATTTTCTCCCAGCCGGGCTGAACAGCACAGAGTCGGATAGGGCAGAAATGTATCACTCCGGCAGTGAGGAGTCAGATCTGGTAAGTTTGAGTGCTTTCTGCTGCTCAAACAGTGTCCTTTCACACTTTTTCTAAGCCTAACTAAGGTAGTACCTCTCACTCTTCTTCTCTCGAGCCTCTGAACAAAGAGGAATGGCTCAGACTGCAGGAGAATGGAGGTTATTAGTGCAGGATTTAAAGGGGCGTAATCATACACTTCCTATTTTTCTCCCTCGTCGCTTTTGCCTGAAAGTTTGGACTCATGCTCGAGATGCACACTGTGACTCTCTTGCAGTGAGACAAAAAAAAAGGCATCTTGTCTGAATTTGCGAGCACCGCGGCATGACCACTACTAGCTTAAAGTGGGGAACTGAGACAGTGGTTAACAAGCAGAGAGAGAGAGAGAGAGAGAGGGGGAGGAAAGTAAGCATCTGGGGTACGCTTGGTTCTTTATGTACAGAGACCGGTAGGGAACACAAATTTTGGCTTTGACCTGGAGAAAACATTTTGGCAGATAATCTGTGTTTTTGGGGGGTTTTCGACTCCTATTTGAGTAACTTCAATTCAGAGTCTGAGCATGTCACCTCCATGCAAATTTCTTGTTAGCATTTCAAACATTTTCTGTCCTGCTTGTGTGAGTATGTGTGAGTGAATGATGGTAGTAAAAGTCCAAATATTTTCCCGTTATAGTAATCAGTGATTGTCATCAGCCACACCCTCGTATTAATGTCTAATCAAAAGCACGTCAGAAAACAGTAAACACAGGAAAACCCTGTTATAAACAAAAAATGTTCAAAGCTGCAGACATTTATTTTAAAATCTAGTCGAGATACCAGATATGTCCAGCTGATAAAGTAAAAGTGCATGAAATAATGCACAAGACGTATAGAATATTCCATGTGATGTGACGGTTCAGCCATGATAATCATGTTGGGTCTTGTGTGTCAATAAAAAGTCTGACACTATACGTATCTCCACTTTCAACTGTGCATATTCTCTTCTCATTTAGACTCTTATTGACCAATTAAAATATATTTTATTGCATCATGTATGTAGGATAGATAGAAGGAGGATCGCTTTGGGGAATTTGATAATTAAGCTCTGTGATCTCCTGAACTGAGTCAGACTGATGCACACATGTCAGTATCAGATGGCCGTTAGCCCGGATTATGCTGGTTTCAATCTAAAATAGTAAAATAGCTTTGATTATGTGGAAACATGTAGGACAGCTTTGATATTAATAGTTTACCAACTGAGGTGGACATAAAATGGAGAGTCAAGGCTCGGAAATACCCGCACATTGTTTAAAAAAACTTGCATATTCATGTTCGCTCACGATCCGCGTAAATCCATTTAAAATATATAAAAAGTTCATTGATCACTGTGTAAACATAGACTTCATTTGTGGTGCTAAATGTGTCTCATTACAGAGTTTTATGTTTATTTTGTGAGCTCGTTTCTGAGGAAAAAAAAATATCTTCATCGGACAGAGACGATATGAGTGATTAGAACCAATTAAATCCATTAAATAATAGATTAGTGTTACAGTGTGTCTGTTGTGCAGAAACTGTTGTCTATCTTCTAGTCTTCTAGGTACGCGAGCTTCCTTGAGTGGAATCTATGAAATATATATTTTTTAATTAAATACATTTAGAAACAAAACACTACTATAATTTGAATAAAAATACTCTCAAACTATAAGATGATGTTATATTTTGATTCATATGCTGCTCCACAGTCATGTCACATTCATGCAGTTAGTGCGTAGCGGGCATACATCATGATTAGTTATGAGATAAAACATGACTTGGAGTCAGTGGAGGTAAAATAAATAGTTAAGAAACTCTGCAACTGTCTGTGCTCCAAACAGGAAATGTACTGAAGTGAAGTGCAGATCAGGAGAAACTCTTTTTCCACCCAGGTAGCTCTGTCTGCAACTGAACAGGGTTGACTCTATTTTAACGTCTGTCGTAATGGTGTTACTTGGAGAGAATGTTTTCTGAGGTGGTACGTGATGTAAAAAGTTTGAGAAACACTGATCTAGTTGATTTCTAGTTGTGGGTCGATCTCCAGCTGCTCGCTGTTCGTTTATGTCTTCATATGTGCACACACACACAGAGAAGCTCCTGTTTGATTATATAAGAGATCTGTTCAAACATATTCATGTGACTGAACCCGCTAAACTCTTGACTCGTGTCCTCTTTGTTTGGCTCCTCACGTCAAGCAACACCTACTGTATCTTTTCAGAGTGTTTAAAGTGTCACCGTGCGTGTCTGTGTCTGCCGTCAAGGGCCGCGAATAGTCGAGCTGCTGATTACGAGGACGAGGTGTTTTTAAGAGGACGAAACGCAGGTCAGACATGTCAGCTCGGAAAAGTACAACACGATGTTTAACATGCACAATGAGTAGGACTTCAGTTTCACACATTGGTGGTTAACGTAGGATAAATGAGAGGTTTGTTGACCTCTTTGCTGAGTAACTCCTCCCAACTAATCAGCAACAGTGATTGGAAACACCTGTGTGGCTCTGCAGGGCCTTTAATGAAGGGCTGTTTGCTGACGGTCCATTACAATTAAAGGTGATTAAACCATTTAGTTAGTGGTGACCACAAACTAAACACTGTCACTGTGAGTAATTCAATTCAAGAAATCAATTCACTTATTCTCATAGCTGAAACAATCAATTAACTCTTGTATCAGTTACTAGATTAAGAATTTCTCTCAGTTTTAAAGCAAAAAATTATAATCAGAAAAACAATAATTACTTTCAATCCTACTAATTATAGCTTGGTTCAACCACTGAACTACCTGTAGCAGCCCACATTAAATTCAAATCACTAATACTCCCCTACAAAGTAGTCTCTGGTTCACCTACTTGAACGTCCTCATACATACATATGTTACCTCCTGGCTCTGCCACCCGTATGCTCAGGGCAATCCAAACTTTTCTTGTCTGTTCCCTGTTGGTGAACATCCTACCAGTTCCTACCAGATCAGGGGCGTCCCTCTCTACCTTCAAAAACCTCCTGAAGACCTCCAGCTCTTCAGAGAGGATAAATCTATCCCCCTCTACTGTCTGACGCTTATTCCATTCTTGTCACCCTGTACCTTGATTGTTTCCCGTTATTGTAAGTAATATATTCGACTGCTGATCCACACTTCTCGTCCTCATAGTTCTCATTTGGAGTCACAGTTACAGAGTTTTTGAACCATTCATTTTATCTCCACTGACTATCTTCCCGTCACATTTTAGCTTGTAACTAATCCTGGATGTATGTGTGCTACCTGAACATGATGTGGCAGGATTATGCTTAAACAAAATAGGTCATAGTTCAAACATTCAAATTCTTGTAGTATTGTTGGTGTTGAATGTTTCTAAATGGGTTTATTTAAAATGTATATTCCAGAGATTCCTCCCCGTACCACTCAAGGGAGCTTGTGTACCACCAGTGGTAAAACATTTAAAACTCACTGGATTATGTAAAATTACATTGTGACAAAGCTAAAACAGGCTGTTTTTCTGATGAATAGCTCATTTTAAAGACGGTTTTCACAAGACAGAGGCAACCAGGAGAAAGGATTATATAAGATAATTGTATTTCCCACATAGTATTGATGTTTTTATGTGGAGAAAGAGTCTATACTTTGGTGGATAAAATAAAAAAAAAATGCCCCTTTGTGAGCTGTCCTTTCTCCAGATATAATTAGAATACACTGACATATTTAGAGAGGGTTTTTTTGTTTTAGTTTTATTTATCACTGAAATCTGGGAAATCCCCATGCCTCCTTGGCAACAACATCCACTTTGCATAAATCACAAATTTAGCCAGGAATTGGTCCAGAGTGTATAATTAATCTCTGTATGAGGATGAAATCATTTTACACGGGCACAGTCCCATTTGTAGGACGTTATGTTTTGCTCCACTGAAGACGGTTAGCAGCTCGTTCTGCTCTCTTAGCCAGTCCTCATCAATCATCCACAGCCTGCTTCATACACCAGGAACCTGCCAGAATATTGATGACGCAAGCGCAAAATAGCTGCACAGAGCAGCTCCTGGCCTCTCTTACTGTATCCCCTTGATCAACCATCATCCTATTATGGTGCTGTGTTTCTACAGAAGGGATCTGAGAGGGAAGGAGCTGCTAGATAAACTAGATCTCGCTGTGAGAGGGGGATTCACTGTTAACAAGAGCAATGTCCCTCAAGAGACCTGCTGCTGCTGGTTGCAGGTAGCCTGTAGTGGAGTGGAAGGATTTAACACATAATTTGCAGTAGTAGGAGTCCCGTCACCCTGAATTTGTCTTGCCATAATGTTGCAGGGATTTGAACTACTCTCTGTGTGGTGCAGCAGCAAACATCCAAACAGTACATGTTCATTTGTAAGTCACATAAAAAGGTTTAATCACTATATTTGATCAGTACTTTTAGACTAAAACCACTGATATTTTATGCCACAATCTGAAATCTGATGTTTTGTTGAGGTTTTGAAGCTAGTGCAACATTTAGTGGACTTCAGATAGTGACGGCTTGAGAGACTGACAGGAAATTCAGGGGTGAGAGAGAGGCTAGGGTCGTTGCATTAAGGACTTTAGCCTTAATACATGGGGCTACCTCTACCAGGTATTGTTTGGACAATTTGAACACCTCAGGCTCTTGTGCTGAGAAATTTTCACCTTTTTGATATTGATTATTAAACAACTGTTCATAAAGACTGGCAATTTACCAATAAAGTCATTTTAAGAATGACTTTTTACCCTTTGTTTTAGCTATTTCATATCCATATTGTGAATTTTACCAATGTTTAACTAGTTTAGACGTGTACACAAAAGCTTGTAAATTCAAAATGCTTGTATTTAGCTTCAAGTCCTCTTGAAACTCTGGCCTTATGTGATTGACAGCCAGTGAGTCCATCACCTCGATGGGATGATGCACTTATCTAATGCACTGCCACATGGAATGCTGGGTAAACACTTTTTCATAGGCCTGTCAGTGTCACCTTGACGTCCATGCGGCCAATCCCTCTTTTTGCCACAGCGGAGGGATGATTACTCCTCCTCCCCCTCTTCTATCTCCCTCCTCATCTTTTTTCTTTCACAGATGTCCAATCTGTTTCTCTTTCACTTTCTTGCTCACTTGGTGTTCATTCCTCTGCACTGTGTTAAAATATTAGCAACCATCCCTCGTAGCAGTCTCACATTTCTCACTGCTGGCTGTCATGTCTGCTCTCATTGTCTCTGTTTGACGAAGGAGATGCTGTTTGTGGACCGATGATTTAATTGACTTTGTGTTGCACTGAGTGAAGTGGCAGTGATGGACAGATGGCTGGGAAAAGAGGCTTTGGTTCCAGCCAAGAATGAGTCATGCCAAGCCTGAAACTGCTAGCACACTCGCTCGGCCCATTGTCAGCCTCGCTGCAGTCAGCTACAGTCCGTCAGCCAGAACTGAACATGACTTGGCACGAGCAATATTCTTCATTCTTCAATCATGATGCATGTGAGGTACACTGTGCCGTCTGACCACACTGTCCCATAAAACTCACTGCTGCCGCTGGTTTGAATTTTGGCAGGAGTACGCCTGAATTTTAAGATGTAATCTGCTCTGTGTAGAGTTCAGATTGGGGCTACCAGCAGATTTATTTTTTATTTTGATAGTGGGTAAAGTTTCCAGTCTGATGAGTCATTCATAAGTAACCATCTGAACCCTGGTGTATCTCTACTCCGTTTTATATTGCAGGTTTAAGGCATGGCGTCACTACTTGCTGCTGCCAGGCAGTTCTATAACTAAGCAAAGCTAATACTCTGCCAATAATTGTCTTATATTAGTATGTGTATGGCACTTTACATATACTGGGATTAAACAAAACGAAAGCCTAGACCCCACCAGGCCCGCCTCCGTCAAGTCACGGCCATGAGACTGTTTTGGTACGTTCTTCACACTTCAACCCCCACCAGGAGCGTTTTGCCTGCCAGATTTGTTAACTTGCTCAGATTTGATTTTAATTTATGCGCTTCTATATAATAATATACTGTGTAGTTCATTTGTTTCCCTTTTGGCTGTTTTTACAATTGGAAATTTGTACAGGGTGTTTTTATTTTGAAAATCGACTGGCTACTTGTGGCTGAAAAAACTCCTAAAATACTGCCACACACACATAATAGACAATGTTTTAATTGGGCGTGTATCTGATCCACCAACCAGCACTTATTGTAGTGAGAAGTCTGAATTTTTGAAATGGTTTGCATCATTCCTTCGATCGTCTCTCATTTAAATAACACAGGTAGCAAGTTTTTGATGGATGGGTTGATCCTTGTGTGTGCTTTTAAACTAATTGTAGAAATAAGTTTGTTAGAATCTAAGTTAGATGACGACTGTTAATGTAACGGTCATTAGAAAATCGTTAAAGCGGAGTGATGCATTTGCTGTTACGCTCGAAATCGGCACTCACGACCAATCAGGTTACTTGATCAGAACTAACTGTTGTATAATACTGTGTATCCTCTGTGGACCGTGAATGTTTCAGCACAGAGAGAATGGTGTCAGCCTCCCAGGGATATAAAAGCCATGTTGATGGAACAGTGAGCCTCAAAAAAACAAACAACAATCTCACCATGAGGTCTTCCCAGTAGCTCAGTGATCTTCCCCAGCAGATGGAGTCGACATGGAGTTGTAAATGTTCAAATTTCCATTTTGTTCCTGAGCACAAGGACATGTCGTCCATGAGGTTGAAAGTTAATTCTTGACTTTAGAAACAGAAGTTGACAACAGTGTTTTCTCAACTACGGTTCCCAAGATCAAGATTTACTTTCCTTCTCAAACAATAGATAGTGCCAAATGAAAACTCAGCAGATTGTCACAGATTTTGTGATTTCCTATCGTTGTTTCCATCTTTAATCAATGTTGAGAATCTCCTGAACCATTGTGGTGTCAGAGATGTAAACATGAAGTGTATGCTGCCATAGAGCAGTTCGCTGCTACCTGAGCCTTGTTGTTTCTTCTCTAGTTGTTTACATTTTGTGTGAATTATCGACTTGAGTTTGACAGTTTTTTTCTTAGCCTTGGCAAAACGATGTAAACTCCTGTTACCTCATTGTTCTGGAGCTTTTAACTGACTGTCACACCGTCCTCATTAGCAGATGAAGTTTGCCGTCTGTGACGTCTGTGCATTTCAGTATAGGTACACCGAGTCACTACAATCACAACTGCATGGGTTTATTGTCTAAAAAAAAGCCAGAGATGCACGTAGCCGTCCTCCTTGCGCAAACCACAAGGTCAAGAGGGCCAAATCCATTGGGATTCCTGAGAGAGACGGGAGATGAGCAGCAGATTAAGGGGTCATATGCGATGGGAAGGAATGGAAGAAGGTGAAAAGAAGTGCAAATGGGAGAAATAAGAGTGAGTGACTGCACAGAGAGAGGACAGAGCTGTGAGGAGGCATGCAGCGTGGAAGAAAAAGAGTCTTACTGTGTCAGATCTGAGGTAAAAATGTCTAAACTTAGCCAGGATTCCTTGACCGTGAGAGCACTTTATAGCTCACATGCACAGCCTTTATTTTCTGCATGACTACATCCCTCCATTTTTATAGTGGATACATATAAGGAATAACTCCTATAGTGGGCAAAAATGAAAGTGGAAGCTTTCAGATGGCTTCATCCGATATAAGTGATTCTGTCAGGAGCAGGAGGCAGCAGTGGCTGACTCACAGCCTCCTGTTTCACTGTGGTAATAGCCACAATGATTTGTGATGTTGTAATGTAATGATCGCTGTGCCACTGCTGTATGTAGAGGTCATTGGTGGTCTTACAGCAAGGACCTCTGTCCACATGAATCAATAAGTGCGGTAGAGAGACCACAGGACAATTGCCCTTTCGATTCCCCTCTTCATCTCTCTTTCTCCGACCAATGCATGAAGACGGCCAACTCTCACACACACTTCTGTTCTTCTTCCAGGACTGCCAGTGCAGATTTCCCACTATCTGTGTCAGTGCATGAAGTAGTGTGACAATTATGTGGCAGGACAAAGGGTGTATAGGTGGTGGTGGATGGGACTTCACCTCTGCATTGTGTCTCACCTCTATTTAAGGATGATAACCTAAGAGATCTTACATTTTCAGAGTGTTGTAGTCGGTGTTATTCACACTTTGACCATAGTTTTGTTGTTGCAACAGAGCCAATCAAGAGGGCAGGTACCCAGGTACTGTATCCCTGTGTGAAATGTTCAGAGTCTAATAAATGTATTTTTTCAGGATAAATCTGCACATTTTAGAGTGGCCTTTTATTGTGAGCAGTCCAAAGTTAGTGTGTGTTTATGTGTAACAGATTTGTAAACAAAATTTGAGAGACATGAACTTTTTTGTGCGTAGAAGAACTCGTAGATCTTTTACTTTAACTCATGAAACATGGAAGCAGAAACAGAAGTTTGTATATGAAGCATGTTGCACTTACAGAAGTTATTGCCAACAATTGTATAAAGAATGGACGTTGTATGACTGACGGGTTTCAGAAGAGCTGTTTTGAAGTTCAGAGTGTGGTGGCTCTGGCCGCCGCCATGTTTGTAGTCCTGCTTCTTTTGCCTCCCGGCTAATCTAAAAATCAGCAAAGACGTGGATCATCTGTGGACCTGAGGTGGGGTGAATGACGCCTGGTTGCTCAAACAAGTAAACTGTAGTGGCACCCACCTGTCAATCAAAGCTGCCATGCTTTTAATCCTGCATAACTTTAAGCCTTAATATAATTTGAACAGGTGAGTTCTATAAAAATTCAGCCTCAGTACAGTTGTCATGAACGAGGAAATTAGCTACAGAGACCAAAACAGTTTTTCGTACCAGGCTGTAAACATGTTTATTTCTGCTGTGAAGTTGGACATTTTAACATGGGGACTTATAGATGACTCGTTCTGTAGCCAGACTCAAGTTGATGTTTGGGGAACTGCAGTCAATAGATTTACATGTTGTTTTTTTTGGAGACTTGATTTGATCAAGTAGCTGAAAAGTGACTGGAAGGTTGGAGAGAGAGAAGGGCGGGGTGACATGCAGCAAACGGCCACAGGTTGGAGTCGAATGCCAGGCCACTGCCAGGTGAGGTACCACTGTGCCCCGATTTACAAAGTCTTTGACTGGAGCTGTGAATCTCAGTCTGCAGGTTGAGCCCCACAAAAAAAAAAAAAAGAGTACTTCTCCTCCTGGATCAAATCACTCTCATACTGCTGATAGATTATTATTATTAGTGATCTGTGTGTGGGTGACACAGCTCTGTCAGTATCGGTGTGGCAGCAGGTCCAGAGGTCGGTCATGTCAGGCAGCCAGAGGCTCGTTCTGTCGCTGTGAGTCTTTGTCAGTGCAGCCTTCACAGCTCCACCACCTTTTATCTCCGGGCTCCGCAGCTCCACGTTCGGAGCATCTGTGCCCTCTTGAGGCTAGTGTCCACCCACCTTATTGAAACATATGTGACCGTTGCACGAGTTCTCGACAAAGCAGTGGATTGGTGCTAAACTGCAGGACAAGATACTCTTGTTCTCGTCCGTCGTTGCCATCCATCTCTGTTCAAAACATAATCAACCTCGGGTAATCGCCTTCCTCATCAGCATAATTGGTCCTAATGAGTGAAATCACATTACTCTCCCCGGCCTTTCCTTTCGTATAAGATGTGTAATTTTTAAGAACACGTGTCTTGTTGAAAAGAACCTTAGCAGATGGAGGCGTGTCATTGATTGGTTATGATAAGCACCGCTGATTAGCATGTCATCCTTTGATCTACAGTTAGTGCTCCCCGGGGAGCGACTGCTGGTCATAAACTAGCGGGCCCATTTCAACCGCTGGTCCCACGGGCCGACCTGTGACTCCTGTGACCTCACACAACCTCCTGACGGGTCAGACGGAGGAGCAACGTACGTCAGCAGTGCAAACATTTTGAATAATCCTTTTGCGGGGTTTAACTTTGGCTGCTCCTCTATGAGGATGGGACATTTTCTTAATTAACGCTGTAATTATTCTCATTTCTCCTGTGTGGCTCTGCGATGCTCGCAGTTGTAATGAATCACCGCTGCTCTGACGAGGCGAGGATTTAGAGCAGCTTCCACCTCAGAATCTCTAATGCTGAGACCAGAGTGGAGAAGATTTTAAAAAGAGAGAGTATATTTCACTCTTACTTCAAACTATCAGGGCTGCAACTGACTATTAATCTGCTGATTAATTTCCCAATTAATCTTGTTAATGTTTTGTCTAAGAAATGTCAGAAAATAGTGGTAAATGCCAGTTATTATTTCAAACATGAAGCAGAAAAACGGGTAGTTACTTTGGTAGAGGCCAAATAATCTCCGCCATGTATGCACCCAGTGAAATAAGAGTCTATTGACGCTCACTTTGGTTTAAATAACAGTCTTTTTCTTGTCTCGATGATCAGATAAAATGTTTTATATTATCAGACGGTAGCTGTGCTCTCTTCAGCACCAAACATGAAGCAGGAAACCAGGTAGCAGCTTTGGTAACAGCTGAAAAAAACCTCCTCAAATACTGTCACGCATACATGACAGACGGCAAATTAACAGTGTTTTGAGTCTGTGTTTGACTCGGAGTGTATCTGATCCACCAACCACCTCTTAGTCTTAATTCTTTAAATGCTTCGCCTCGTTTTTAAGGTCGTCTCCTACTGAAATAACGCAGGTAACATTATTCTTGAATTTTGGCTCACCCAAAATGTAAGTGTAGGAGCCAGAATGTGTATATATCTGGTGTTGTTTATTTGTTTAGATCTCACACGTTCTCTGAATATTTTACCTGTTTGCTTGGGGGCGGGATTCAAACAAAGACGGAGAGTTAGGGTCAGATATTTTCTGTTGACAGTCTCGTTATATCTCGTATAGTTTCGTCTAATCTGGATTCATCATGTTATGCCTGTTTAAATATTTGTAAGTAAGTAATTTGTTGCTCTTTAGTTTGTGTGTTTTGTTATTCTTTGGATTTGTCACAGTAAAGAGCCTGCTTAGCCTCTTAGCAGCCTTTAATTTAATTAATAGTGGTCGCTACAGTAAGTCTGAATGTGAATACAGTTCATATTTATGATGCCCTTGGTTGCTCCTTGCGTGTTTTTAAGGGCTGCAACTAACTATTATTTTTTATTACCAGTTAATCTGCTGATTATTTTTCTAATTAATCATTGTTTTGTCTAAGAAATGTCAGAAAATAGTGGGGAATTTTATTTAATTTTTAATTTTAAAATAACCGTCAGACGTCTTTTTGTTTGGATATTCTGTTCACTATTACGCATGACAGAAACAAAGCAGCAAATCTGTTCATCAGTGGAGGTAAAACGAGATTTTTTTCCCGTGTTTGTTTGAGAAAAACATCCTGTCTGTGTTCTTGATTATGTTGTTTAAATAGTGTCAGCTTTGTTTGTCTTGTTGCTTTAGTTTCCCCGATGTTGTTACTGATAAAAATTAAAATGCGGCGTGGATTGTTTTCAGCTTTCAAAGGAGGGCATGAAAGGAAAGGTTTGAGAAGTGCCGCATGAATCGATGTGCATGATAAGAAATGTGATTTAGATTTTAGGATTTTACAGTAAACAAGCTCTGAGTGACTCCTATTCTTCAGCTATAAGCCGCTCGTATCAGGGTGGCTGTGTTGTGTTTACATCTAAAAAAAGAACAAAACAGCATGCACAGTGGACACATGAACAGTATCCACATAGCACATGCACTGCCCAGCACTGATCACTGCAGAGACACAACGAGCAGATGGACTGACTGTGAGGGGTAAGTGAGGGAAAAAAATGAGGGGAGTGACAGAGGAGGAGGCGAAGGAGGAGGAGGAGGAGGAGGAGGGTAGAGACGGAGATAGAGAGGCAGAATCAGTGACGGGGCGTGCAGGACAAACACTGACAAGCTGAGACAGACAGAGAGAGTGAGAAGGAGGGAGCTTGCAGCACCTGAGAGGCAGCAGCTTCATTAGCATCAGGGAGGAGAGTCGGTCACAGGCAGCCACGCTGGGACTCGTGTAGGAAAAACTGGTGTTATCCACCACCGCTTGTGGAGCAGCACGGGGAGGCTACAGCAGAGGAGGAGGCTGAATGAGAGGATGAGAAGCATCGCTGCCACCTGACTCATACTGGGAGTCAGCCTCAACACCTGCAGTGGCAGACTGAACACTCCAGCTATCAAGGAGACTTAGGCAAGACGGGAGGAGAGAGCTGCTGAGATTATGCGCGGGGCAGAGAGCTCCTGTGGATTCCCCGTCTTTGGCAGCAGCAGCAGCAGGAAGAGCAGGAGCTGTGGCTCTACAGATAACAGCAGAGCTAGCTGGAGCTGCAGCAAAACAAGGAGCCCTCACTCTAAAGCTATTTATTTATCCAGAGATGAAGGTAGCACTCGCAGCCAAGGTGTAACAGAACCCAGCTGTCCATGCTGCCACTGTGTTGAATGTACCTGTAGCCAGAGCGGTGACGGTCGCTGCAGCGCTGGAGTAAAGGTGACCACAGCAGTGCAGGTGTAGTTGTAGCTGTAGCAGGGCCGGAGTAAGTGGGGTGGGTGGGGACAGTGGCTCAAGACACTGAATGACCAGTGTGGCTCATGAAGGCCACCTGGATCCGCTTGCTGAAACGAGCCAAGGGAGGTCGCGTCAAGAGCTCCGATGCCTGTGTAAGCAGATTTTTTTTGAGTGTGTTTACATCGTCCTGTTTTTGTTTTGTGTGTGTGTGTATGTGTGTTGTGCAGTCTCGAGTTCATCCATCAGTACATAACATAACGTTGGGGTCAGCGTGGCACGGTTGTGTATTGGCTGGTGATTATGAGAAGCTGGGGGTTATCAGTTACGGCTGTCAGACTCTGGGCAGAGCTCCATATCACCTCCCTCTGACCCACTGATCACGCCCCATCGTTAGACATAACCTGACGGGATAATTACACCAGGACAGGTATGTTCACCTGCACTTTCCAAGGCCAAATGTAGCTCTTAAAGGAGAGCTTGATATTGCTCTAATATTCAAACTCTGGCTCTTGCTTGGGCAGCGTTTGACACAGAGTTTAAACACAAACAGAGAAAGCAGCCCGTGGATAGTTAATGAGTTATTCACATCAGGTACAAACGAGGGAGGATGAGAGACACAGAGGCGATTGATGAGCATGTAAGATGGAGGATGTAAACATAAATAATCTCGTATTGTGTACAGTGACAACACTTGTGTTGTCTCCATACATAAGTCAGGTAATGTAAGTGGAGAGGTGGAGGTGGAGGTGGTGTATGTATGTGATGGCTGGGTGATTCAAATCAGGCACCGAGTGAGGGAGGCTATTTTTAACTCAGACGGCAGAGTATAATGGTGCAGTGAGATGAATGAAAAGACCTTGTGTGGGTGGCATAGTAGTGTGCAGGTAAGGATAAGGACCGCGCTGCCTTCACTTAGTCAAAAATCCCTTCTTTTAATCTTATAGGCTGATTTATACTTAATTGAAATTGATATGTGGAGCTGGGAAATCATTCTGGAGTGTATGTATAAATATTGGTATTCATTCAAACATCCACAAATGAAATTATTAAACTTTTCCTCACATTTCTGTATGTTTTTCATCAGTAAGCACTGTCCTACAAAGCCAAAATGCAGTACCTACATATTTAAGGATAATTTAAATAATCATTTTCTTATTTATTCATGTACGATTTATATTTTTATGTATAATTTCAAACAAAACAGCAAAAGACAAAAAGTCACAGAGAGACAAATTAGATAGCCTGTGAAATATTTACTTTTTTAGCCTCTACCTGTTTCCTGTAATTGAAATATATGAACTTCATAGAGCTAACATTTAATTTGTAATTTGCTTTGTTATCCCACAAATAGCCAAATCTGGCCATAGAGAATGAAAACTGCAAAATTAGTCGTGCTAAATGTTTTGGAGTTAACGCCATCTTACCAGATGGAAATCAAGATTTTTAGATGTGAATTTGAGTTGTATTAAGTTAAGAAATTATACTGCTCTAAACAAAATATAAACGTAACATTTGTTTTTGTTTCCTTTTTTCTTGAGAAAGGTTTATTTCTCTCAAATTTTGACTTGAGTTCACTCAAATTTACCAGCCTATCAGACTGTCATGACTTCTCCCTCCTGGGGAAAACAAAGATGTATCTGTAGCCTTGTGGGAAATAGCCTCAGAAATGACTTTTTCAGAATAAAATAGCACATTTTAGAGTCACCTTTTATTGTGACTTTTATCATGAGTTGAAGGTAAACGATATACGACTTGTTCTTTGCACACAGAAAAGATTTATTTCTCTCAAATTTTGCTCACAAATTTGTTAAAATTCTTGTCAGTGAGGGCTTTGGTGTGGCTCATCAATGTGCTGGTTAAACAGAATGAATGAAACATGTATCTTGGTCTGTTCTAACTCTAAAAGTCATCTTAAAAAAGACATTTCTGAGGCTATTTCCCACAAGGCCACAGATTGACTTTGTTGGAATATCAGAGTAAACACAATTCAAGTCAAGCCAAGTCAAAACTTGAGGGAAAAAAGAAGTCTTAGATCTTTTACTTAAACGTCTTTTTCTTTTCTGTAGTAATTGCTGTCTTCTTTTTGTAGGTCACAGTGCTGTCAACAACACTATGCTCTGTATAGCGTGCAAGTATTACTTCATCTACCTACCTAATTATTTATGATTTTCATGTAGTGTATATAACAAGACCTGTGTGCTTGTAGCAAAGCACTGCACTCGTGTGTGTTTGGATATTTTTGAGTCCGCTCATACGCAGATCCGTTGTTGCCACATATCACATAGAGACGTAGTGGGACCCGGTGTTCTTCAACAGTTTGCCTCAGTGTTTGTCACAGAATGATCACAACAAATCTGCAGGCGAGCAGCTGAGAGAGAGCTAAGGATAGAAGAAGAGCTGTTGGTGATGTGACGCTATGAAAAATGACTGTTTGTGTCCTTTGGCATCATTTCATCAGGAAAAAAAAAAGAGGAAGTGTCCAAAGTTTGATACAGATTCAGTCTTCTTGTTTCCCTTAAGTTGTTGAAGTGATGTGATAAGAAAATCAACTGAGACTCCTTTGATGATCGCGTCAGTCTGCGCTGTGTGGGTGTGTTGGACATCAGATGCTTAACTCCAAAGTTTCTTTGAAGAGCCAAAGCAAATTAAATAGCTGCTTCTCCACCTGTCATATTTAAAAGTGTGAAACAGGATGGACTTTCAGTGTGTGTTTGTCTTCACAGGGTTCGGCCGACTCCTACACCAGCCGTCCATCAGACTCCGATGTGTCCTTGGAGGAGGATAAGGAGGCAGTGCGCAGAGAGGCAGAGCGACAGGCTCAGGCACAGCTCGACAAGGCCAAGGTCGGTATCCAAAACCCAGCAGCATTAAGGTCAGTCGATCCAGTCCTTAAACCTACTGCAACCTGCTCTGTGGGCCCCAGACAGAGTGTGTCAGGACCAGTAATCAACGTGCATGTTCTTTTGTAAGGACAGTTTGAATTTTAGACTTTCAAGGTGAGAATATTTATGTAAAGTGAGGACTTTTTGGCTGTTTGAGGGTTAAAACAGAAAAGAAATAGCGCAAGATCGCAAACATGAATGCAAATATTACACAAACTATGTGAGTAGTAGAGGTAGGAAAGGGCTATGATCGATTATCGATGCTTCTCTCTGTCTTGTCCAAGTCCCGTTTGCCAAAATGCTTTTATACAGCAGCGGATGACGATCAAATTGTCTTGGTTCGTTCAGCCATTCTCACGTGTAGCTCAAGTGTAAACAAAACGCACGTGTGTTTGTACTTTTGTAATATTAGGTTGCATCCTAATATTGCAATTTTAGTTTTAAAATCAGATTATTGATGTTTATGCATTGAGATCTAATCGTAGAGAGAATCGTGATGCATCAGAGAATCAATTCTTTTTCCTACCCTGGTGTGTATGGTTTGAAATATGAGCTCTTTTACCAAACATGAATGAAAATATTACACGATTTATGGTATTAGGATTGCTGGCAAGGATAGCAGTGTGTTTGCACAGACTAAAACTTGTTTATTTTGCTTGAATGAATGATGTCAGGCAGCACCCAAATGATAATGTAAACTTTACACTGGTTGGTTTGTTATTGAAAGATTAAAAGTAGCGTCTGCTTCCTTTTCGGTCTCATTTCTTGGGCCTACATGTTAAGAAAATTAGCTGCAATATTCTCAGTCTGGTCGGGGTCCAGCAGTCAGATTTGAGCGAGGATAGGCCAACTTAGACGAGCGGTCTGGTTGAAGGTTTCTGCATGAAGTGATTTTTCTTATTTCTGACTTCCCCAGCTCATTTCACCCACACATTAAAATAATAAAGGTAAATTATATTAAGGCTAGACAATCTGCAGCACTGACTGAATGGCTGTTAGAGCAGGATACTGGAGCTGGTTTCTAAGATGAAGAAAGGGCTGGTCGGGGCTGGTGATGTGAGAGGTTAGGGGCCTCGGAGGACTCAGCGTCACTGTTTATCAGAGCCAAGCCTCGCCTGCTCTGCTCTGCTCTGGGCCACAATTAGCAGCATATAAACAAACACACACGGCAGAGCGGGCTTGCCTTTGTCCAACAGGAATTGCAATCAAGGCTCGCTTCCACAGAATCACTCAAATCACTGGCACTGTTAAGATTTACGCCTTTGATCTCAGAAGTAATTCGGCTGCCATCTGTTCTCTTCCTGCTCTGTGGTGCTCTCTTTTTGCATTTTCATTCAAGCAAGTGTCTGCAAAATTGGTTTATTGTCTTTCATTGGGTGTTTAGTGTCTATAACAGCTAGCACGCTCATTAGCTGTAAGCTGTAAGCTCTCGGGTTATCCATCCAATCTAGCAGACATTTTCCTCCTGCTCTGTGTCTCGGGGTAGCTCGTAGCTGGCAAAGACGGATCATTCCAGCAGGTCTATGTTGTTATTTTCCAGAGCCACCCCTCTCTGGCTCGCTAATTAAAAAGATAAGTTGGCTTTATAGATAACCTGGCATAGATTACCCCCGTTGGCATTTTACATGACAGATGACTAGTAAAAAATAGCCTCTCAGTGGTCTGGCCACCAGAGAGAGAGCGAGCCGGGGTCAGAGGAAGTGCAGACTCTCTGACTGTGAGCCTTTTATGAGCGGTAATTCACAATGACTTCCCCAACATACCACTGATATTTGTAGACATAAGTAGTAGAGATATAAAGCTGATGCCCATACGTTCGCGATTTCCCATTGCCCTTATACACTTTTTTATTACATTTATTCACATGTGTTTACCACTGACATAGATGGCGTATACGTAACGTCACCCACAGGTTTCTAAAGAGCTGTTTTGAAGCTCAGATCATCGGTGGACCTGAGGCCGGCCGAATGACGCCTGGGTGCTCAAACGTTCTTTGTGCTAATTCTTTTGGTACAAAAAAGGCTGAAGCCTGTTGAAGTCTGTACACTACCTGCCCAGCAGACACACACAATTAACAACTAGATGGTATTTCCCTCAGAAGTCAGTGAAGACCAAAACAGAGCTAAAGGGAGCCTGGTAGCGTATCAAATGTTGTTTTTACAGCAACCTCCTGTTAATGCAGGTTTCACTAACAAAGACTAATATGGATGTAGATTTAGACAGGTTTACTGCATATTGTGGATGAAGGTGAACCAAGATGATGTACTGTAGGAGGGTCGAGGGATGGTGGATGAAGAGGTAAGGGATGAGCGATGATAGGAAGGGGGTGAGGGATTAGGTGTGAGAGTCAAGGGATGAGGGATGAAGGGTAGGTGGATGGAGGTTAAGGAATAAAAGAAAAAATCAGGGTTGTAAATGGATGGACCGATGTCGGCTGGTGGTGGGAAGACAAGAGGAAACCAGAAAGTAGATGAGACTGAGTTTGGGAGCTGTCTTTTTATCGCTCTACGGGATTAGAGCACCAGAGGTTCCTGTATTTGAATAAAAGGGAGATATATATATTGGATGAGCTCAAGCTGTGGTTATAAAACGTCATTCAAATGTTATGAGTAATGAGTGTTTCCTCTGTTTTGTTGTGTACGGTTATAGATCAGGCAGTAGGTGTAGATCAGAGTCAGAACTCATTAATCTCACTTTGATTAAGTAGTGTGGATACAATATGTAAACTGACTTGTTTAATTAGTGCATACACATTACAAGACAAACAATTAATGTGGATAAGACTTGATGTATGATAGAAAACAAAACATAATCTGGTAGCTGCAATGACTTAACAGCCTTCATTTATCATCTGTGTGTGCATACCTACGATACACTAAAACAACCTTGGATAATTATAGAAATATCTTCCCATGCTGTATTAATGAAGGTTATAGCTCCCTCCATACATTTCACAGCCTAAGGCACACAGCTCAAGAGAATTCATTTCAAATCGATCCGCAACATTCAAGGTGAAACAATGTGGGAATCTTGATTTATAGCGTGAGATCTCGTGTGTGTGCCGCTAATGGAGAGGCCGCGGCATGTTACATGGCAAACTGCAACAGCAAGGGCAAGTGTTCACTCAGTCAGAGTGTAAGTACAGTTACAGAGAGGACCGGGAGGTATGATCAACTGAAATATTCATGGTGAGATGAGATATTGTGACGAGCGACGTGTGGTGTTAATTGGCTGTGGTCCCTCCCAGTTACAGATCTCTCTTGAACTGGTCGTCTCGGTCTTATCTGTCCTTTGTTATCTCCATGAATCGCTTCCTGTCCACTTTCGCACTCCATCTTGTCCCCTATCTTTCCTGTTCATCTCATTTACCTTTCTTTTCTTTCCCCCCCTCCTCTCATCTTTACCCTCCGCCCGTCCTTCCCTCCTCCTCCCTCCTCGCTGCAGTCAATATGGCATCCATAATGAAGGCCAGCGTTACGTAAGAAGCAACAGAGCAGTATGGGCTCGGTCAGCAGATGTAGAGATACTGTACGGCTTTTGTTAAAGGTGTCATTATGTACAAATCCCCCAGTCACCTGTGATACAAGGTGGCATGTAGGACATGTATGTGTTCGTGATTGCCTACAGGTCTATAAGATGTCATTAAGCCTGTAGAAAGCTTCACCGCCGTGATGGATAAAGGCGAGTAAGAGCAGCTGGGGAGGGAGGAAAGAGGCAGCGGTCCATGAGACAACCTAGAGAGCACACATACATGTGCTAATGGACCTCATACCTTCATGCAGCCATGTGACTCAATGCATGCAAACACCAAGGACGCTCTGTCCTCTACAGGTTCCAGGCATGCATGCATTGGATTGAAGGATCTCCTCGCACTCGCAGCTTAACAATCATCACTCTGTGGAATATTTACATTGCTGTTCACACGAGGAAAATGACTCCAGGAGGATTTCGCTGATGTTTTATTTCCATAATCTCTCACAGTTCATCATAGTCGCTTCACACCTGTTGTATTTCACTGCAGGCATTAGTGGACAGTGAAAGCCGTGATGAAGGAGAACGCCTGTCGTCTGTAAAGCTTCTCCTGGAGCCGCTGATGAATTACTCCCATAGTGCCGAGCTTCACTGAGCATGGCTGCCTGTTTGAGAGATCTTGAGTAGCATTTAGATCCAAGCAAATCCAATCAGTTGTTGTTCCTGTTCAACTGATGCCGACTGAAGGTGATTGAAGTCCTGCATGAAACGTATTAATCTTTGAAGTCATTTAATCTCATATTGACTTGCTATAACTGCAGTAATAGATTTTTTGGCCACTTGGGGGCAGCAGAAACAAGTTATTTACACAACATTGACATATCATCATGCTTTAGGTTGATATGGTGAACCTATAATTTCCAGAATTATATGGTAAATGGACTGTACTTATGGTAGCGCCTTTCTAGTCTTCCAACCACTCAAAGCGCTTTTACACTACATATCTCATTCACACACATTCGTACGCTAATGGCATTGGCTGCCTCGCAAGGTGCCAACTCCTTTTAAGGAGCTAACACACCGATAGATAATGCTGTATAGAACATCATCATTTATTTGGAGTCCTGTTTGTGTCCAATCTTCACTGACTTTTATCTCTGTTTTTCGGCTCCACTAACTCCTGGAGGAAATGTCAGCTTTTAAATGCTCCACTATGTTCACCAGCTGTACTCTCTCGACTGTGTCTGTCTGCTGTTTGGTGCTGGGTAGGTCTTGTACAGTGAAGGTTTGTGGAAGGTTTAACTGAAAACTATCCTATGAGACCCATGAGGGTGAACTAAAACGGTAAAGTTGTGGTCTGAAAACTCAAAACAATGAGCTGAAAGATGCTAAAATGCTCCTTAGAGCTGAGGGCAACTGTAGAGTCACTACAAGCAGTCCTGTGATCTTTAGCTTAAAGCAACATTGTGTAAAAATTGGGTATTTTACAATTTGGTGCCCCCAGTTTCAGAGTGTAACACCACTGTGGTGAATTTGGACAATTGTACACGTGTATTTGTTCTGATTATATTACTTATGATCAAAAACTAGCTAGTTGACAACTATGATAGCAGCCTAACATCAAGCAAGTAGCCAACTAATATTACTTACTAGTCCAAAAGCAAGAAGCCCAGCTCAGCGGCTGTCTTTCAGCCTTTTATTTCACCAAGCTCTAGTCAATGACTAAAAGTCAATCCCAGATTTACTTTCGTCCGGAGGCTCCTTGCTTGGCCACTCGGTCTCTTTGTCTCTGTTAGCTCCGGTTCTGGCATGACACCAGCTCTGTTCCCCATTAGCATTCCCCCGTGCCCCAGGCCTGAAAACCTCCTTCTTCCCGGTGGTCCAAAATGCCTATGGTACAAACACTAACACTCACCCGGTGCTCTAAACTCACAGTTCAGAAAGCCTGGCTGTTATTTGTTGGTAGAAAAGTTACACAGTGGCTATGTTTAATGTGATCAGATAATCAGATTATCATACATCCCTTCAGCTCTATGGAGCTTTGTAGCCGCATTTAGCTCATTGTTTTGATCGATTCCAGCAAACAAACTATACTAAGACTAATAATAATAAGACACGACCTGCTCAGCAGTAAAAGAGCAGACAAAGTTGGCAACTATGGTCAGCGTAATAGAGTATTTAGCAGCTATGGAGCCAGTGGTGGAGACCTAATTAGAGTTAAAAGAAAAGTAGATATTCATCAGGTAGCCAACATCATTGCTCTGTGTCTTCTGGATTATATACTTACTTAATTAATCCTCTTCGTTCCCTGTGGAACATAAGGCTGCCTCGCTCTATGTTAGTTCTTTATGTGGACTGAAACAGAATTACCTAAACGTGTTGTTACGTTTTATTTTTAGGTTGCCTGGTGAAAATCAGATTGTAGTAGGACTACTATGATGAAACGGTGAAGCTATTCGGTGGCACTTTGAAAGCATTTTTCAGATTCTGTATGAAGTCCAACTGAAGTTGCATCATCAAAGCTCTGATCTGGTGGGTTCAATTTGCCTTCAAGCTGAATATCATACACCCCTTCCCCCTCTACTTGCTACACTCTTTCATCTGCAGGTAAATATTTAGCATGTGAGTCTACGCTGGGAGATTACTCCAAGCTACATTCGTGTGCATTCACTGTTGACTTCAGTCACGCTTGTCACACAGTCAAAGGCAGAGCAAATGTAATCTGAGGGCACGACCGTGTTGCCAACTGTTGCTGCCATCGCTGACAGGCTGGCTCCGATATTATATCCAAAAGCATTTTATGTGAGTCCTAAAGGGGTGTGCAGCTTTTTGTGGGTAGAGATCTACATTTACGGGGTTTGTCTGTGAGCATGACAATATTAAACCTTCTTTTTGTAGAGGATGTAATGCGTCACTTTGGGCAGAGGAGATTTGGTTTTGCTCTCTCATGTGAACAGTCAGCAGTGTCAGGTAGTTATATCATGTACAGGAAACATTTAATGAGCTGTATGCATTATCTCAATGGACTGTTTGTCCTAAAGAGGAAGGTCAGTGGTGATTCGATAGGAAGGCCAGTATTGATTCAGCCGCTGTAAAGATTGTGGGATTGATTTATGAGCCATTTGCACAAGTGCTGTTTGTGCGACCCGTAAGTAAGCACAAGACAAGAGTCCTGTTTTTACTGTTGGTGTTCAAGTGGTGATTGTTACAGACACTAACATGTTGCATCACTCTGTAAAGTGTAAGTGTTTTTAGCCTGTAGCAGAGACAGTGCAGCAGCCAAATCATTCACAGAGAGACAGTTAAACTAAGTCTGGATGAGTCACAGCCTGTTTCTATCCCTCACCCAGGGTTATTTTTACACCTCGCGCAGACAATAATCACAGCTTTAAACATTTCTCCTCTCTCTTGTGGTTACTCTAAGGTTACAGGTCTGGATTTTCTTCTTAATTAGGGTATAATTGCTATTTGACAGTTGTTTATATCTTTATGCACAATCTGACATTTTCATTTATCTCCCTCCCTTTGTTCCTCCTGGAAGACCAAACCAGTTGCATTTGCTGTTCGCACAAATGTCAACTACAGCCCGAGTCACGATGACGATGTACCTGTGCCAGGCATGGCCATCTCCTTTGAGGCGAAAGACTTCCTCCATGTCAAAGAGGTGAGTTGATGTTCAAGGCAGTGATCTGGAGAAGAAGGAGGGATGTTCAAGATAAAATATCTTTTTATTATTCTGTGTAGAAATTCAACAACGACTGGTGGATAGGACGCCTGGTGAAGGAAGGCTGTGAAATCGGTTTCATCCCCAGTCCGGTGAAGATTGAAAACACTCGCATCCTCCAGGAGCAGAGAGCCAAACAGGGCAAATTCCACTCCAGGTCAGCTCTTCGTCTTGTCTGGGAGGTTGTCTGAAATGAACATAGACTTCTTTAAATGATTCTTTTCTTTTCAGTAGATTGGGAGCAAATTCATCCTCTAGTTTAGGTGAAGTGGTTCCTAACTCACGGAAATCTACTCCTCCTTCGTCTGGTGAGTATCTTGACAGCCATCTTTAAAACTCTGATTTTAATAGACTACTGGGTCTTTTAAACCAAATTTTAACTGCTGAATTTAAATTGAAGGTAAGACCTGCTACTTAGATGTTTAATATTTTGACTTCTACCTGCGATAAAGTTGATGTTTTCCTCTTTAATGGCCATAATTGTACTTTTACATGTCTCATTTGCTGTCTCTGTGCAGTAGCATAGATTCTGTGCTACTGTCAATGTGAAATGTACCCCGTTACCTGTGACCTCCTGTGTTCACCTGTGTGATGGTGCTCTTGTCTGTCTGTGTGCGTAGCCATTGACATAGATGCCACAGACTTAGACCCCGAGGACAATGAGCTTCCAGCCAACCTGCGTTCCCCTAAAGCCAGTCCAAACACTGTTATGTCACCCCTAGCAAAAGAGAAACGAATGCCTTTCTTTAAGAAGGTAAACTCTGGACTCCCCTACCCTCTTTTCTTCTCTGTCCGTCCGCACCGCTCAGACTAAAATGCCTGTGGCTGCTCGGCCTCACTCAGCGTCCGTCCTGTCTGTCTACACCGCTGTCCTTGTCCCTTCGGCGTGCACCCATCCGTTAGCATGCATGCCTGTTCTTAACCTCTCTCTTTTTCCTCTTCCGTCTCACCACAGCTAAGCAGAAGCAGAAGTCGGTAAGTCGTGGCGTGCAGTGCACCACAATCAGCAGGCTGTGGGGATGACCTCTGTGGTCTGAACTGTACTATACGTTTCCTCTGCAGAGACTCAGCTCTGTACTGACCTCTCACCCTTCTCACTGCTGCTGCAATCCTCTGTTGTGTTTGTGATCGTTCATGTGTTTGTAAGTGAATCCTGATTGAGTGAGAGCTCAGTGTGAACAGACTTTTAATACGCCAGACAAGATCTTAGTCTGTTTTTTTTTTTTTATTATTATTTTAAAAGAATGTCAACATTTTGGGAAATGGCTTTCTTGCTAAAAGTGGGATGAAGAGATTGATGCCACTCTTATGTCTTCCATTAAATATGAAGATGGGGTACAGTTAGCCTAGCTTAGCATAAAGACTGGAATGGGAGGGAAATGCTTAGCCTGGCTTCCTCGACAGGTATCAAAATCTGCCTGCCAGCACTTCTAAAATTCACTAATTATCACAAGATATCTTATTTAATCTGTCTAATACATGAAAAAGCAACAAGTTGCCGTTTTATGAAGGGTTATGTGCTGGACTATTACTACTACTACTACTATATATCAAGGAAAGTCACTACCCCCAGCCAATAACATGACGCTTCATAAAATGGCAACTTGTCATTTTTCTTTTCTTGTTTCTTTATCTATCTTATATTGTGATAATTAGTGAGCTTTACATGCTAATGCTGGTAGGCATATTTTGTTACCTTCGACAGAGCCAGGCTAGCTGTTTCCCCCCGTTTCCAGTCTTTGTGCTAAGCTAAGCTAATCAGCTGCTGGTTTTGGCTTCATATTTAGCAGATGGACAAAAAATAGCATCAATCTTCTCTTCTAACTCTTGGTGAAAAGGTAATAATAGTACCTTTGCAGAGAGCAAAGTTAGTTGTTTCCCCCCCCCGTTTTCAGTCTTTATGCTAAGCTAAGCTAATCAGCTGCTGGCTATAGCTTCATATTTAGCAAGCGGACGTGAAAATAGCATCAATCTTCTCATCTAACTCTTGGAGAGAAAGTGTATTTCCCAAAATGTGAACTATATGTTTGGTTATCATAACTGAGACACAATCAGAGTAACATCCATCATTAGGACTAATGTTTTACTATGAAACCTTTTATTGATGTTTTTATCGAATACAGCATTCCAATAAATTTATCTTTTATTAAAATGTTTTTGCAATATACTAAATGTGTGCAAGATCACAACAAAATCTTAATTTTGACGATTACATTTTTTAAAACGCAAAGCATTTCGTCACAATACTTCCACTGAAAGTTTCCCATGACGATGCTGACGTGAACCGAGTAATGAAGAGCTGAACTTAGGCTACTAGAAGTATTTGTGCAGAACCACATTGTCCATTAATACCCTCGTGTTAGTCAGCAGTAGTGTGCATCAGTTCCCACAATGTCTCGAGGGAGGTCCAATGACGACAGCAAATGTTAGACAGAAAGAAAATGTTTGGAAGTGGAGAGAAGAGGAAGAGGGGGCGATAGACTGCAACATGAAATCTACTCAAACACTCAAAGGTAACACAGACGGAGAGAGCAGCTTCAACTGTAGGACAAATAAGGGGGGGAATGAGTTTAAATAAATACTGCGTGCTGGATATGATAATCAGTCCTTTTAAGTCATCAACCCTTTCTGCTGTTATTGCTTTAAGAAAGAGAAAGTGCTTACATTTTCCTCCAGTGTGCTGGCACATCCACACATCCTTCAAACATGATGCTCTGTCAGGCGCCTGGGACTCACAGCAGCATAAGGTTCACCGCCTCGCTGTCAGACGCAGGCAGAAATTCATTTTCCTGAGAGTACAACCAGCAAATATTTATATTTGAGAAGCTGTTGAACAAATACATGTTTGGCATTTATGACTTAAATCATTAACCAGCTTGTGTAGCGATAAGGAAGTAGTTGTACTTGGTAAAACAAAGTTATTTATTGCCAGGAGTTAGGATTGATGATACAAATAAAAGAGGCAGACTACAAGGGTAAAAGTGCAAGTGGATGCTGTTCAAACCAAAGAACAACCAAAAGAGTGCCCTTTAGAAGTCTTTAATCTTTAATAATAAAGTCTTTTATTTAATCAAACAGGGAAATAACTCCCTATCTAACCATTACTTAACCAAAAACACAATTTAACACAGAGAGACACGTTGGCAAGCTGTGAGAACACCCAACCCCCCCGACTATCATGTAATCCAAACTTAGTGAAGTTAGTACCCCTGAAATTGCATCCTGCGGATTGGACAGCTGCTCCAATCAGGAATCAAGTGATGACAAAGGTGGCCATGCCTCACTGGCTGGAACCAATCACAAACAGGGGACCACACGTCTACATATAACTGAACATACACAATAAACACTTCAAGAAATGTTATACATAGGAGCGTTGGCATAAAGGGATACAACTTCCCCAAAAAGAGAGTAAGATTTGTAGATTTCTTCTTTTCTTGACTCAAATGTGAAATTTTCTTCATGCTGGTGAAACTTCAGCGTCGGAAACAAATGATATTTCACCCTTCTGGCATATTTTAGCCGGGAAATGAGAAATTTGCGATTCAGTCAATGTGTAAATGAGCTGTTAGGTTGTAATGTTTACATGTTATCAGTTTACTTCAGCCTTTTCGTGACTGGAAGTCATGAGAGTTGGCGCAACTGAATTGTTGCAGATTCTGTCAAGTGACACACCATTGTAGTTTTTTTTTTCTTCTGTTACAGAAACGATTGGTGCTCTTTAACTCTAATTTAAGATCAATATATCTTACTGGGTTGAACTCATTGAAATCAGTTGCAAGCAAAGGATTTCTGTGGCACTAACAATGCAGTCGGCTGTGACTGAAATTTACACTGACGCTAGCCAAAAAAACATCATCATGTGAGTCTGCTTAATAAGGTCAGTATTGGCACCAATACCGATCAGGCGTCTGCCGATCAGCTGCTCTAATTTTCATCAAAATCACCTCCACGATTTGATTTAAAACCGAAGCTGTTACACAAACTGAGCTCCCACTTTGTCCCGTTTTTTCTACCTGCGTTCTAATTTTTCCAAGTTTTTCAGTTGTAGCTTCTGTCGATCTAATGTGGCTTTTTTCTCCTTGTCTGACTAACTTTTCCTGTTACATAGTTTCCCCCTTTTTTATTCACGGACACGAGAACCATGAAATGAGAGAATTTATCCAAAGATCCATGAGGTTTTTCGTAACCTGCTTTGAAATTTCGTCAACCAAATCAAAGCTAGCTCGTGTTTTGTCGGGCTAGCTGAGGCGTCTCATTTCATGGTTCACGGTGCTTTTTTTTTAATTGTTCATTGTTCTTCCAACTTCTTGAGTGATTTGTGATGGTGAGTGTTTACTTTGTCTCCATAAATGTGTGCAACTGTTCTTCTCCTCTCTTAAGACGGAACACGTTCCTCCGTACGACGTTGTGCCTTCTATGCGGCCCGTGGTTCTGGTTGGACCGTCACTGAAGGGCTACGAGGTACGTCAAGCAGCAAAGCGTGTCACCTTTAACTGTTTTGTCTTGCTATCTTAAATTAATACTTTAAATCTCGTGTTCCCAGGTGACAGACATGATGCAAAAAGCACTATTTGACTTTTTGAAACACAGATTCGAGGGAAGGTAAGTTCCCTGTGACCTTTTTTTTTTCCTCATCCTGCTTCCTCCCTCATTCTTCCTCTCTCCCCCAACTCTATAGGCTGGTATTTATCTGTCCCCTGAGGTTAGCTGAGGGAGTGTGTAACAAGTTTGTTTGGCCTGGAGATGTGTGCTGCTGCTTTAAATAGGCCCTCTCCATGTCCTTAATAGGCCATAATGGGCCCTAGAGCAGAGCAGGATTCGCCTTACTCAATGTTGAGTCCATCCACCCATCTGAAGCAGAGAGGCCGTGAAGTTAAACAACGCTAAGATCCACTCAGACCACCGGCAGCTGCAGTGATTTCTGTTAACTACCTTTTGAGCTCTGTTCTTCAAACTTCAGACATCGTTTAACTAATACAGGATGACAAGTTATCAGGCTGAAATCATGCTTTTCACTCTCAACAAGCTACTGACACGTTACAGGGTGCTTTTATTCTGAAACATGAGTAGGGAGTGCACATCATGCAATTGCACTTGCAGTATATGAGGTCAGTGTGTCGGGAAGCCTCCCAGCATGCACTGATGCAACAAATCCAGTCTCATTTTTATTGTCTTTCACCATTATGCTTCACAGTTTCTGCACACTTCCATATTTGTGATACATTTAGTTATTATGAATGAGTGCGGGTAGACTGTAAATAATTTGGTAACTTCTTTCACATACAATACATAGAAATTTGTATTTTAGCAGAGTGTAATACCACTGTAAATATGGGCAGCTGTACACGTGTTTGTTGTGATTATATTACGTGTGCAAGTGCAACAACACATGATATAGCAGCCAGCTAATATTATTTAATAGTCCAACAGCAAGAAGCCCAGCTCGGCGTCTGTCTTTCAGCCTTTTATTTTATGACGCGTCAGTCCCAGATTTATTCTTGTCCGACGGCCTCTTGCTCGATCACTCTGAGCTCACAGTCTCAGTCACAGTCTTGTAGAGTTAGTTAAATGTCAAGTTTTAATAAAGGGGATTAATGCCACATTTTCTGGTCCCATTGGAAAACTTTTCATTGATATAAACAGATATGGATAGGAAAGGAAGTGTTCTGGTTTCTGTTTCTAGTCTGAGTAGTACTGACTAATCACATTTGATTAGTCTTTGGTTGCATGTGGAGGACGAAAGCAGTGGAACACATCAACTGAAATTCAATCTCACCTGACGCCAATTCAGCTTTTTATTAGCAAATTTAAGTGCAGATATCTGTTGATTGGCAGAAATGTGTCTCGTCATTTTCACATTTGAAGTCGCAGAGGAAGTCTCATTTTTGGACATCTTCCAGCTACACCATAAGCCCCGAAACATTGGCTGTTGCTACCAGAGGCTAAATCATCATCAGACGATAAACTACTGAGCAATCTCATTTAAAGTCGTATCAGTATTTTTCATCAGACCTCTGGGAAAAGGAGTCGTTTGTATTAGGAAATGAGTTCACATATTGGGTTCACCATCAGAAGTCTTGCTGGTCGTGATCCAGCCTCATTTTGCAGGTTTGGGTCAAGTTATCAACAATCAAATCAAGCTAACTCTGTTATCTATGTTCAAAGAAAAGGGGATCTGCTTTTATTACGCATGTGTGCATGATTTTTCTTTTGTTTTAACTCTCTGTCTGTTATCGTTTCTCTTTGATTCTTTGAGTTTTTGCAGCTGTTTGCTTCTCCCTTATTTCTGGTCTCAATATACAGCAAGAATAAGTGTTTGTCTTGAAATCTCCTTTCAGATCAAGTCCATACTATCGAGTTCACGGAGTATTTTTCTTGTCTCTTGTCTCAGAATATCAATCACTCGCGTCACAGCGGACATCTCCCTTGCCAAACGCTCGGTCCTGAACAATCCCAGCAAGCACGCCATCATCGAGCGCTCCAACACACGCTCAAATTTGGGTACGTACAAACTAGAAATCGCTGCAATGCCTGGGAACATCTGGTGTTTTGATTCATAATGTTTTCAAGGAGACCAGCTTATGTGGAAAAGGAAGGAAACGATTAAAGAAACACTTGACAATGGCAATGATAACTCCCAAGTGCTTGGAGTGGCCTTGGCCAGTTTTCTTTTGTTAGGAATGAAAGATAGAGCATAAACGCACGATAACGAGTTCAAGAACCCGCTCTGATTTCCACCGGGGTTGATTGGAGTTTAGATGTGATTAGAATGAAACAGATTCCTGAGTCAAGCTGAGGTGACAAGGCTAATGTTTGCAACGTATCAGCATAAGCATCAGTCAGCGGCTGCAGCAGAGTAAGAAGCCCCAAGGAAAAGCATGCGCTGGGATCAAAACGTGTATTATATTTAAATTTTTTAGGATCACACAGAGCGCACACACTATGACTCGATCATGTTACCTCTTACTTGTTCACTGGTGTGCTGCTGCCTCAGAAAAAAACTCATAAAGAGAAAATATCCATCTTAACAAGCCATTTTGTGCTCTATGGAGCCTGAAATCTTCACTTCCCCAAAAAGAGTAAGATTTGTAGATTTGCTTGTTCCTTTCTTGACTTAGTGACATTTTCTTCATGCTGGTGAAACTTTTCCCTTCTTCAGGATACAATAAATATATTCAGTGTTGGAAACAAGTGAAATTATCTCACCCCTCTGGCATATTTTAGCCGGGAAATGAGAATTTGTGAGTCAGTCAAAGTCTAAATGAGCTGTTAGGTTGGAATGTTTACATGTTATCAGTTTACTTCAGACTTTGTCGTGACTGGAAGTCATGAAGCTTGGCCCAAGACTCTTCTCAGATTGGGAACCGTGCCCTGCTGTGATATTTGTAGGATAGATTTTGCAGTCACGTCGTCATCTGTTCGAGTGGGGGTTGTGTGATGTAACAGTCTGTATTTGTTAGAGGTAACAGAACACGGCTTCACTGTTCCTCTCAGAGCGATTAGTCCTTTAAGCCTGGTCCCTAAAGTCATGATGTCTTTTGAATATTTAAGTTTCCACGAAACAGAAAGAGCCGAGCATAAAATCAGCGATGCTGTGCAGTCAAGTTATAGGTTAGATAGAGTAGGTTAAGATTTATTTATATGGCACTTTTCAAAAAAACAGTAACAATAAATACAATAAAACATTAAATATCAAAAGGCAGGATAGTGATACAGCTAAATTATGAAAAACGTTACATTTTATTATAGATGGTTAAAAAATAAAAATTATTCCTGAAGTAGTGTGATTTTCAAAAAGATAATTAAGTGATTGAACATCCAACAATGAGACACTGAAAATCACAGATAGTTGGTTTTATAGTTGGAGATCACTCTCCATTTCCATTATGGGGAACGGCTCGCTTAGTGAGCTTTAGAGAGAAAGCAAATTATTTTTTTACCTTTCAACAGAGCCAGGCTAGCTGTTTCCCCCTATTTCAAGTCTTTATGCTAAGCTAAGTTAAACAGCTGCTGGCTGTAGCTTCATATTTAGCAGATGGACATAAAAATTACATCAATCTTCTGGTTAGAAAGTTAGTAGTGGTACCTTTGAACAGAGCCAGGCTAGTCGTCTCCCCCCTTTTCCAGTGTTAATGCTAAGCTAAGCTAACCATCTGCTGATAGTAGCTTTATATTTAGCGTATAGATAGAAGTGGTATCAGTCTTGTCATTTAATTCTCTATTTCCCAAAATGTTTTCACTGAAAGATAAATAATAGCACTGACTCTTGCTTTTCTTCTAAAATATCTCACACATACTTTTGCACAATAACTGGTGAACACTTCCTGCACAAACTGTACAGCTCTTTTCATTTAAAAACACATTGTACATATATTTGTATCTTCTAGATATTTACTTAATGTTTGTTGTGCACAAAAGCACAGAGACAAACTCCTTGAATGTGAAAACCTTCTTGACAATAAACCTGTTTCTGATTCTTTAGCTGAGGTCCAGAGTGAGATTGAGCGAATCTTCGAACTGGCCCGGACGTTACAGCTGGTAGTTCTGGACGCCGACACCATCAACCACCCGTCACAACTGGGAAAGACTTCCCTCGCCCCCATCATCGTCTACGTCAAGATCACCTCTCCCAAGGTGAGTCAAATAAACATATTTGATCCAGTGACAGTCAGTCAATGTCTCTGGCTTGTTGTGTCTTGTCACTGCTCTTCTGTGTTTTTCTGTAACTGAGCTGCTCCGTAGCTGTAATTTTAAACACATCATGTATTTGAAAGCGAGCAAATGCGTGAGTGGACTGATTCATCGCTCTGACCTTCAGTTTGAGTAAAAAAAGGCTCATGATTCAGTGATCAATTAAAAGAAACAGGCTTTTGGGTAACACACAAAATGAGAGAAAGCATAGCTAAGGAGACATGAGATACAAGCTTTAAATCAAAGTGGCATCAGTGCGAATCACACTCACACTCTTCTACCACCTGTCTTCTCAATTACAGCCTGCTGCCATATTATATGCAGCCAAACTTATAAAGGGAGTTTTATAAGTTATTATAAAAGTATTTAAGCAGTGGTGGAAGAAGTACTCAAAAGTACCAATACAAGAAAGGTCTGGTGTCCCGTCCTGGGGGTCATGTCTCCTCCAAATTAACGGGGAGTTCTGCTTCATAAATCTGTACTCACTTTCTGGATTTTAAAATGTTGAATAATTTAACTTTTTGGGCCTCAAACAGCTTAATTTAAATAAAGCCAAGCACGGCTTATCCGTGACATCACCCACAGGTTTCTGAGGAGTCGTTTTGAACCTAAAATGTGACAACGGCCTCCAGCTCCGCGTGCTTTTAAAGTCAAAAGCCAATAAAAGAAATAGAAAGTAGTAAAGAACCTTAAAAGTCAAGTAAATTTACTTAGTTACTTTCCTTTGTCTTTATTGTTCAGTCATTTTCAGAGACTTATTTTTGCCCGCACAAAGCCTAAATTTAGTTTTGGCAAATAAAACAACCGTGACCTTGTTCTGTCCTTTTCTGCCTTCAGGTGCTGCAGAGGCTCATCAAGTCCAGAGGCAAGTCTCAGTCCAAACACCTCAATGTCCAGATGGTGGCCGCGGATAAGCTGGCTCAGTGCACTCCTGTAAGTCCAGTGGACCTCAATTACCACCGATTTGAACCCAGTGTTTAAAATGACCTGGAGGTTTGTCCTTGTAGAGATGTTTTAGCTCTGTTTTAGTTTCATGTCGCATATCTGAAGTCAGATTTTTTTATATAATTCATGCCAGTTCTATTTCTGCAATCTGCTTAGTTATTATTTTAGAAAATGAAGCAAGCACCCCGGGCTTGTGAAAGTGCAGGCTTAATTTAATTCAAATAGCAGTTCATATCTTTGGGGAATTACTTAGCTCTGACATCTTGTGTGTGTATATATAGAGATCATTATGGTTTCTTCATACATAAATTTAGTTTTAGAAGTCCATTTCCATTTTCTTTAACTCTGTCTACACCCTTTCTTCTTCTTCAGGAGATGTTCGACATCATCCTGGATGAGAACCAGCTGGAGGACGCATGTGAGCATATGGCGGACTACCTGGAGGCCTACTGGAAGAGCACTCACCCCACCAGCTTCAATCCCCCCAACCCAGTGCTAACCAAGCTGCCCACAGCCACCCTGCCCTCCAGCCCAGCCGCAGTGCAGGTAACATCAGGGTGGGGATAACTGTCTGAACAGGACAGGGTGTGACAGAGAGGGCTAGAAACAGAGAGTCTTATTTAATTTCCATATAATGAACAATAAATAGGATAGGATACAGTAGTTACAGATACAGTCCGCTGAGAGGAGTAATCACTCATTTAGTAATTAAAGCCATGACCAAAGGAACTTATTCCTTAAAATGTTTAATAAAAGGATATAACATTTAATATTTATGTTAACAAACATGTTCAGTATTATTCTCATCGCTTTCATCAAGAAGAATTGATTTTCTGTGTCGTGTTTGGACACGAATAATAAGTTTCAGGCTGAATTCAATAAATCATAAACTTCTGTTTGTTATTGTCCGTTCTAAAAGAAGAGCTTAAAGCCTCATTAGGCCGCATTCAGACTTCGCCGCTGTGGTTAAAATGCAGGTTTTTCTGTTCATCTAAGTCGGGGTAATCCATTTTTTTACCTGTGGTGGTGGTGTAGGCTGCAGGGGTAACCGCCAAAGAAACACAGCGACCTGCGGCAGAGAAGTTGAGCCAGATCCACAATTTGATGGGTCAAGAGAGAAAGAGAGAGCGTTGGTTGAGTGACATAGCCAGTGAATGAGAGTGAGGGAGCGCCAGCGTCAATAAAGTCGATTAATCAGAGAAATAAAAAGTTACGTTCAGCATAAATAGACATATCTCGAGCAGGCCCACTGCAAGTGTTGACATTGGGGCCGATCATTAGATAGAAGATAGACACTTAAAAATATAAATTATACATAAATTTTGTTTTTGCTCCCATGTTTCATGAGTTTAAGTAAAAGATGTAAGACGACTTCTACGCACACGAAAGGCATATTTCTCCCAAAATTTTAAGCCAATCAGAGGCAGAATAAGGCAAGTTGAAACACTGACTCCTGATGTCAGATGGATGGACTATCTATGTGAAGTTGAAGTGTTCACTAATGTTGATTTTAACAGGTTTGAGAGAAATAAACCTTTAGTGTGCAGAGAAGAAGTCAAAAACAAAAGTGTCGTGTTTATATTTCTGTTTTTTTGTTATCATGCTGAATAAATAATATCAACACTTAACAGTAACAATCAACAGCTAATGTCTCATATCTGAGTGTGTAATCACTTAACATCTACCCTCTCTCCATCCACTGCCACCACTTTGGGAAATGTAAGGATGAGAATGAGGAAAATCCTGGTATTGGGGAGGAAACTCCTGGTATTGTGAAGGAGGAGGAGGAGGAGGAGTCAGCTTGACATGTGATTGCTTAGTGTGGTGAGTGTGGAGAAGCCCTCAGATAAAGGTGCCAGAGGTCCACGAGGATTGAACTCCAGGATTCATCAACCTTTAATGAACAGTTGATGAATATTCAAACAGTGTGTGTGTGTGTGTGTGTGTGTTCAAGTGTGAGAATATTAATCTGCATGAGTTTGGTGTGTTTGCAGTGTGTTTTTTTGGTTTCTGTCACCTTACTGACTGATGTGTTACTGACTTCAGGGCGGCAGTGCAGAGCAGAAAGGGGACAAAGCATTAGTGGAGAGAAAGGGCTCCAGAGAGGATCACCAGCACCACCATCATCATCACCACCACCACCACCAGAGCCAGGACCAGGCTGACGCCGACGCAGAGGCTGAGGGGGAGGGCAACGAGGAGGAGAGACCTCTGAGGACGGAGTCCTCCAAGAGAGCCCAGCACATCCACCACCGTTCGTCTTCCACCAGGACTGAGCACCACAACCACCATCACCACCACCACCACCACAGCAGTCGAGGCCGGGCCCTCCCGGCAGGAGACTTTGGACTCGGAGACCCCCGAGAGCCGAGAGAGCAGAGAGAGCCGAGAGAGCAAAGACTCGGCTTACATCGAGCCACGCACTCAGCTCCTCCACCAGGAGGAAGAGGAGCAGGAGCAGGAGGAAGTAGAGGAAGAGGAGGAGGAGGAGGAGGATGAGGAGGAGGATGAGGATCTAGGGGAGGGGCACCCCCAGCAGCAACAGCGTTACGAGCCACTGCCCCACCGGGACCACAACCACCATCACCACCACCACCATCACCGCGGTGGTGGGGCGGCAGATGAAGCCGGCCACAGCACGGGACACCACCGCTCGAAGGAGCGCGAACAGGACCATAACGAGCGCAACAAGCAGCGCTCGCACCACCACCGGCCCGCACGCGACCACCACCATCACTACTACGACCGGGACAGAGACAGGGACCGAGAGGGGGAGGTGGCTCCCAAAAAGAGGGGTGATGCAGGGGAGTGGGCCAGAGACTCCTACATCCACCAGTGACAGACCAAATCCCTCCTGATGAAGCTCATGTGGACTCTCCTCTTCTGTTCTCCCATCGTGCTGCTATACCCTCAAAACCACAGCATCCTATTTATGTACACTTCCTTTGTAAATGCTGTTGCATCTTTTTCAATGGCAGGATTTTGATTACATAGATACAAATATAAATATATAAATATATGTATGTGTGTATCTATGCATAGACGTTGTTTATGTGTGGATATGCATGAATATTCTTAAATATGCATATTTTAAACCTGTGTTTGATAAAGCATGACACAAAAGCAGAATTCTTTCTGTACTGAGCTGTGCTTTCTGTGATTAGCATTTTTATTTTTATTATTATAATTATTATTAGTTTTTTTTTTGCTTGCTACCACTTGAATAATTTGTTCCTTCAGACTACTGCTAGGGTTGACTGCAACGGTTGACTAACCAAGTTAGTTTGATGCTGTATTTGCAGAGTATTTTTTTGTTTTAAACAATAGTTTGGCAATTTGGGAAATACACTTAGTCGCTTTCTTGCTGAGAGTTACACTCAGGTGACAGTTTACTAGGTACACCTAGCTGAAGCTAACGCAACAGTCCTGCAAACTGTTTTAAAGGTTCTTCATCGAACTTTGTGATCATTTTGGATGTGTAGTTAGCTTGTAGTGCTCTTGATAGTTTCCGTTTATATCAACGAGGGTCGTCTAAATAACAGAAACACCTTCCAGTATTAATGCAATACAGCTCAAACGCACCACAAACATCCAGACTGATCATACAGTTACATTATAACCTTCATGATTTATTGCAGGACTGGTGTAATTAGCCTGTACTATACCCTGATGAGGTTAAGCGGTTACAGAAAATGGATGCTACCTAGTAAACTGGCAACTGAGCCTAGACGAGAAGCTCATTGAAGTAAATATGAAGCTAAAGCTAGCTCAGCTTAGACTGAAAACGGGGAAACTGCTAGTCTGAGTCTGTCTGAAATTTTAAAAAATCATCTACCAGCACCTCTAAAACACTAATTTACTCTTTATATATCATTTGTTTAGTCTAAAATCTCCACTTGTGCTAATTAGCGGTCAATGCTAGCTGTAGCTGCTACTTAACTACTAATGCTAGCTGTAGCTGTTACTGGGCTACTAAGGATAGCTGTAGCTGCTCCTTAGCTGCTAATGATAGCTTAGCTGTAGCTGCTCCTTAGCTGATAATGCTGGCTGTAGTTGCTACTTAGCTACTAAGGATAGCTGTAGCTGCTACTTGGCTACGAAGGATAGCTGTAGCTGCTCCTTAGCTGCTAAGGATAGCTTAGCTGTAGCTGCTACTTAGCTGCCAAGGATAGCTGTAGCTGCTACTTAGCTGCTAATGCTAGCTGTAGCTTCATATTTAACGGGCAGATGTGAAACTGGTCTCGATCTTCTGCTCCAACTCTCAGTGAGAAATCCGAAAAGTGTCAGATAACTTTGTCAAGTTTATGTTGGTCATTTTATTTCTTAGTTCCCCTTTTTTGTTTTAAATTCTGCGTCCACAGTTTTTAGACTTGATTTGGTTTTATGCCTCCTTTGAGGTGCACCTTAAAGGTCTTGCCTTACAAGACAAACAACTTACTAGAGTAACTTTCTCTCTTTACATGCAGTACTGTTCTTTGTATGGGTCCAGAAACATTTTATAACATTGATACACCCTTTATTCTGCACTTTTAACTGATTCACGTTGGTTTCAAGTGAAAGCGATTTGATATGACATTAGCAACTTACAGTACCAAAACTCCATCGAGGTTCATCTTTTATTAAGTCTCCCCTTTTATAACGAATGTTGTTTAACTCCCACTTCATAGTGTAAAGAATGTTCATTTTAGGAGATCTTCACTTTAAAAAAAAAAAAAAAACTCAAACAATTCAAAATGTTTACCAGACAAAGATTTAGTTTATTTCACTCCCCTGACAAAGATCTATTTAACGTAGAGTGATGGTTTAAGAGCCTCCAACGCCGGCCCCGTGAGCTTAAATGAAATGCAAAAGTTGGATCACCTCATATTTTCAGATATATCGACTCTGAAAATCTGAATTGAGCCTCTCTGTTTACAAAAACCACCAACCAATGTCCCTTCACTGTCTTTGTTTTTGCCTGACAATTGTAATTATTAAAAAAAAAAAAAAAAAAGAAAAGAAAAAACTCCATTTCTATGCTACATTGGTAGCATTACAGATTTTCTAACAGTGTACATGTGTATGTACGTAATGCATAAATATAAGGAATAAAGTTGGCAACAAAGGACGGACGAAGAGGGCGGGAGAGGAATTTGATGTGTGCTTTGTCAAGAAGACCCAGACGAGAGGAAGGGAGGGAAGCGATGTCGGGTCTATAAATAGTCCATCTGAAAAACTCGACTGAGGTAGGCTCACCGGCCTAGCCTCCTTAGTCGTCATGACAACATCGACATGAATGACAATACTGAGGAGATGAATCTAAAATAGGAAATAGATGAAACAAGCGCTCCCGGAGATGATCTTTAATGTTGGGACGTCAAAACTGGAGCAGCTGTTTTAATCGGGAGCAGGGAGGTGATGTGTTTCCAGATAGATGTGTGCGAGGTCTGATGAAAAATCTGATGTTATTCCCAGGAAGAGGTCATTGTGAAGGTCCTCACAGGCCAGATGTTTGACCATAGACACGAATCTGCACTGAATAAATGAACGTTAAGTATTTTAATGTGTCTTTAGAACAACGTTTAATCAGTTCGTGTAGTTTTTTGACGTAAAAATGACACAAAAGGGAGAAAAATCTTATTTTAAAGTAACTTTTATCACAAAGAAATTAATATAATCTCCTCCACAGACGGAGCTACACAGCATCGTCTCTCTTAAGTACTAATTAGCGCTCCACCGCTGCTAAAAGACACTAAATTCTTAATACCTCTCATGACCTCTTTCTGCACGCTACTTCCTGATCCGAGCCCTGAGATCCAGCCAATCCGCTGTCACCATGGCAGCTGTGTCGTCACTGTTGTTATGGCGACGCTAGCACTGCTGCATTTGCCAATACTCATTCAGTCTCCATCCCCACGTGCCCTCCTCCCTCCCACACCCTCGCCCTCCCTCTCTTTTTCCCCCTCTGTGTTTATAAAGCTTATCCCTATATGGCCCGCAGTTTTAGAGAGCAGCTGTTGAGAGGCAGATGCTGTAAACAGCGCAGTGAGCGTCTTTGTCAACACTTCACCCCCCCTTATCTCCACCCCGTCAAAGCACACAGAGTGTCGTAATATAAACACTATTGTTCCCGTCCTGTAGTCAGTTTTTCAGGAACTTGGCAATAAAAAAGCCGATGGTGTCCCTGTCGGCTCTGCAGGGGAGCGGAGCTGCCCGGTCTGTTCCCGTCTGGTCCCAGCTCAGCTCAGGACTGAACCGCTGGAGGAGGCGAAGCTGCTCCGGTGACAGGCCGGCTCCCAGCATGCCTTCTGCGCCGATGTGAGGCTCCTGAGAAAGATAGTGATTTGGTAACATTTCCAGATATCAGAGCATTTGTGAGTTTTGTGGCTGTTTTTACCTGAGGCTGAAGTGTGAGGCAGGGGAAGGTATCGAGGGCCCAGGCTACCTGCTCCTCGTTCTCAGCTAGAGTCACTGTGCAGGTGCTGTAGACAAGAACTCCACCTTTCTTCAACAACCGCACCGCCTGCAAACAACCACAAGATGTATGGATTCATGTGTTTGTACTGTATGTGCTGTAAGTGGCTATAATTAACATTTTTTTTAACAATGTAACCATGTGATAATGTGAAATTCACACCCTCAATCTGCAGCTTCCCTTGTTATATGGTGCTTTAAAGCGAGTTTTAGCTTATTGTTTTGGTTTTTCCGGCACACAACTTCACCATTTTGTTCCACTCTCACTGCTCTCATAGCAAAAACTCTACACTATCTGCTCAACGCCAGTTAGCAACCAGCTGGTGAACATAGTGGCAGCTAAAAAGCCAGATATTTCCCTCGGGAGTTGGTGGAGACCAAAAATAGAGCAAAAAGAGAGTGAATATTGGAGTTACTTTAATTTAGTGACCAGAAACACGACTCCAAATAAATCATAATGTTGCTCTGTAACTGCTGGAAGTGTAAATAAGCATACCAGCTTTAAAAGTAATGATACGTCAGTGTTCAGAACTTATTTCCACTGCTCCGAAGTGTCCAAAAATAATAACTTGTTGCAGATTTTATATCAGAATTAAAGACAGTATTAAGAATGGACGGCATCACCCATAGGCTAATCTAAAAATTGGCCTGAGGTGGGCTGAATGACGCCTGGTTGCTCAAACAAGCCATCTGTAACAGCACCTACCTGTCAATCAAAGCATCCACACTGTTAATTATGCATAACTTTAAGCCTTAATATAATTTGAACAGGTGAGTTATATAAAAATTCAGACTCAGTACAGTTGTCATGAACGGGTAAATTAGCTATAGAGACCAAAACTGTTTTTTGTACCAGGCTGTAAACATGTTTATTTCTGCTGTGAAGTTGGACATTTTAACATGGGGACTTATGGAGACTGACTCACTTCTGGAGCCAGACTCAAGTGGACTACAGTTTTTGGCGCTTCACTTCTCAGTCACAGAGTTTGTGTTATATGTATAGACACAGCTCAGTCTCTTCCTTCAGTCGATGTTATGTTGCTGAATAACCTTGAGATGTTGATGGAGCGCTATACTGTTTTTATCCCCAGGGGGATAAATGATGTCCTCTGCGCTCGAATAATCCACCTCCAACTAGATTTATATATATTTGTATAAAATAAATAATATTGGTAAAGGCAGAAGGAGAAATATGTTGCAGAGCTGCTTTCTATTAAACAAACAGTTAAAATATATGAAGGTTTTTCAAAAAAAACTACTGCAGCAAAGATAGTGTAAAATCATAGAAAACGTTACAGCATCGATGGGCTGGGTTTTAAAAGACACTTGATGAGATTAGACTCGCAGATTTACAAAGAAGACTTGATGTGTATTTATGATCTGTATCTCACACAGCAGTATAATAACTACATGCTGCTGCCATCTAATGGTCAAAACAAGTTACTATCAATGTGACACGAGGACAACCCTCCAGAGGATATCAGGTGTTTTATGTGTGTGGTAAAAACCTACGGCGTGGAATAACTTGCGCTGCAGTGGCTGGTAGGAGCAGATCTCCTTCAGGCTCCAGGTACTGCTCATGTTGGGTCTCTGCCCGAGTCCACTACAGGGAGCGTCCAGCAGAACCCGGTCGAAACTTTCAGACGGGAAGGGAGGTCCTGTTCAGAAACACAAGACTGAATCCTGCCGTTATCGACTTAACAAATATTAATCTGAGATCTGTCCTTGCTGTCGTTTACCTTCAGTTTCCTGCGCTGGGTCGCTGCTCACAGCTTGAGTGCTGTTAAAGCAAAAAGCTTTGATGGAGCGTAAATGCAACGTTTGGGCGTTTTGAAGAATTCGATCGATCTTATTCCGGATCCTGTCCAAGGCCACGACCTCGCCCTGCGTGAAAGAGACAGAAATGAACTTACAAGGCGCGGAAATCATCAGTTATACGGTCCTTAGATCCTTTACTTAAAGGGAGAGTTCAGCGTATTTATACATTTATGTATGTATCTCTAAATATATGATTGTGAGGGTCAGAAATACGGGAGATGAAGCCAAGAACAGTTCGTCTTTTCAGTTTCTGGTTTTGTTTAATTGGAGTCAGTTGGATGGCACTCCAAATGTGTCCATTTTCTTCGATAGTTCCGTATTAAATTATTAAAAGTACGGACACTAAAATTCAAAGCAATGATGTCTCAGCTGTGCTGAACATTTTCATGTTCGAACAAAGTTTCTACGTTCTTGTGCTCTGACAACCAGAGCGGTGAACATCTGCAGCCGACCGGTTCATGAACTTGTACCTGATCCTCCATGAGCGCAGCGATGTGACAGGTCTTCCCTCCGGGTGCAGCGCACATATCCAAGATCCGTTCTCCAGGACGAGGCCCGAGCACGTGGCCCACAACTACAGAGGGGAGGTTCTGCATCGGCATGAAATCACACGTGTGAAGAGGCAGAACAACATCCAAAAACTGTACACCGCTTTTTATAAGTTTAACTAAACCATCATTTTGATATTACTAGATAGGAACAGTACACATAAATACCTGCAGGAATGCCAGGCTGGGTAGAACACCATCAAAGGAAGGACTCTGGTAAAGTGGCTCCACCATCTGAACACCGATTCCTCTAAAACAACAGACGACAATGACCCACAAGTAGTTATTTAAATCATGCAGGCACTAAAATTGTCGTATCAGGATGAAGCATGTCGTTCCCTTTTTTGTGGTGCATCCGGAGCATCCGTTTTGTGAACGCTAATAACTTATGAACACCAGGACACCGTGCCAGCCTGGACTACACATTGACCAGATTTTCAATTTATCTACTTACTTGGGAGATTCCCCAGTGCAGAAGATCCTTGAGCGATCCATCTGAGCGACTCCATTTCCCACAAACACCTTCTTCCCCTCGAAGCTCGTGGCACCTCGGGTGCACCTACCCTCCAAATCAGAGAAGACGGACACCACGTCTCCAGCCTTCATGTCTGAAAACAAAGAAACACTTCAACGTTAGATAACCACAAAGTAAAAGCACCATGACGTCGACTGATAACTCAAACAAGTCTTTTTGAGTCTTACACTTCGGGCTGGCGACGATCCCTGGGGCGAAGACGTGAGCGCCTCTCAGTACAGCACTGCCACACTGAGCACTGACCACCACCTCCGAGCTGAGCTGCTTCACAGGTCTGAGAATACAAAAGAAAGAGAAGTCATGAACCTCTAAATCTGTCTCATTGGACATCCTTAGTACTGGAGATGTGGCATTTCCTGGCCACCATGTACCATGAGATTTCTACTGTATTTTTGGGATCAAAACACACTTGAATGAACACCTAAACAAACTCTGCACAGCTGGAATCGAGTCAGTGTTTTTTCTGTCGTTATTCCATGAAATTCCTCGTGGGTTTGGCCTCAGGAAACACCCGCCCAGCGGTTGGACTGATACTGCAATTTTAAGGCTAAGTGTGTACTTCATAGAGCAGATTCAGATTCGTCTGACGTTGTTCCAGCATTCCTCACATACCTCGGGCCATCGACAGGAAGGAGCAGCACATCTGGAATTCGCGGGTGAGGAAGAATCTGAACGGAGACCTCCTCTGCTGATGAGCTGCACATCTGCTGCTTCAACAACAACAACAACAACAACAACAACAACATACTGATTGATTAGGACTCGGCTGACCAACATGCAGCAACAAAATCTGTAAAACATATCAAGACAAAGATTCACTTTTTTCAGCTCTTCTTCTAACTTGTGTTGGATCTCTTCCAGCGGAGCTAGATGAGTGCTGGCCCGGACGCAAGTGTACGAAGGCGGGTGAGACAGGCATGTGAGCAGCTTCTGGAAACGAGACTCTGCCTCCTGATGACCGACTGCAGCTAACGCCTGAACACAACAGAAACAAGAGGACGACGTATGAGATTGAACGATTAGAAAAACCTTCAGCAACTTTATTCATTTCAATAATCAGATGATCAGTTCAATGCTGATGGGGAGTGGAGCCAGTGTCGTGCCAGAACCGGAGCTGGGCAAGCGGGCAAAGTAACCTAATGTTACTGACTAGGCCAACAGCAGTCAGCCCAGCTCGGCGTCTGTCTTTCAGCCTTTTATTTCACCAAGCTCTCACCAACTACTAAAAGTCAGTCCCAGATTTACTCTTGTCCAACGACTCGATAACTTTCTAATTTTCTCTTCTTAGCTTCCTCTGTCAACGTCCTCTTCTGTCTCTTCACCTCTGTCATTATGTCCATAGAGGCTGTTGAGGCCGGTTACATTTCCCACTTGCCCAGCTCCAGTTCTGGCCCTGAAAACCACCTCTTCTTCTTCTTGTTCGCAGTGGTCCAACAAACACTAACACTCCCCCGTTGCTCTAAACTCACGGTCTGGGCACCTGGCTAACAAACTGAGCTAACAGCAGCTACAGTTTACTTCACTGTCCATCAGGAAACTCTGTAAATCACAGAGAGTTGAGGCAGAGCAGCCAGAGGACATCAGAGGGGAAAACAAGAAAATATTTTCTCCATAAAATATGATCCAGTTTCACCAAAATCAGTGAAATAGTTGGTGGTGTGTGACTTAGTGACGTAAAGCGTTAAGTACTTCTTGCGGGTGATTGATAGTTTTTACAGGCTATGAAAGAGCAGTTAGAGACTATTCATTGGGGAGATCAAATGTGTCAAGTCTGGCTGAATTTGTACTCCCGAGACCTGTCTTATCGTTTCTAACAGATAAGAAGATATTTATTCACATGACGTGTATTTATAATTGTCCCGGAGAGAGCAACCGCTGCCAACGAACACTTAAATAAATCCTTACCTCCTTGTTTAGGAACACATTCTTGAGAAAATCAGTCACTTCAGGCTTCAGAGAAATTCTCGGAAAAATCGACATTTCTTCAACCTGCGCAAAGAGAAGTATCCAATCAGTGAGAGAAGAGCAAATGAATCCTGATTGATGGACTGCAGTGGGAGACAGTTGGACGTATCTGCGATGTGATTACAGCCTGGAAGCCTCTGAAGTTGATTGGATAAGGTTAAACAACTCATCAGTGGTTCAGACTTGCTGACTGGAGGATAATCAGAAAATATCGACACTTCTTTGCAGTGATTACGGTGAAGTATTCCTGCAGCACAGACGCTGATAATAATAATATACCTGGGATTATTTTAAACTCAGGTTGAAGCCGTTTTTAAAGAGTCATTTTACTGATTTATTGTTTGTAAGCTGTCCGCTTTTTGGCCTGTTTTGTGTATTTTCATGTTGAGTTTTGAGTATTTCTGTGTATATTAGCTCAGGCTATGAATGCTGTAGTGCGTGGCATTGGTTCATGCTTATTAGATGGGATCACGATATGTCCTTTACCGCCCACATAAAACAAATTTCAAGTAGGCCCTTTTTTTTCACCAACGTAACATCACAAATATCATCATGTCTCAAGCAGATGCAGAGATTTTTATATGTACATGGTGTTCATGTTTACCTGTCAAGCTCCTTGTTTTTAGCTGTATTCATGTCTATATCTAAAAGGGGTTGATTTCAGAAAAAATTTTCATGGGTGCAAAAGTATGTGAACCCCTTCAGTTAACAGGATATTGCAGCTCCTAACCTTGACCAAACGGTTTCTGTAGTGACTCATCAGTCTCTCACATCTACTCTGCAGGATATTTGCCATCACCAATGTTCTTGTGTCTCTTGTTAATATTTTAGAAGGTCGTACACTTCCAGGCTCTCACGCTGGAACGATGAAGCTCATTTTTCTTTTTTTTTGAGATGACTTCATAGCTAACCGTAGACAAACGTGCTGTCGCTGCCCTCTTCCTGAGGTCCTCTCTGAGATCTCGCTTCCTCTCGGCATGATTGACCTGTGTGGGTTCACCCAGGTAAGACTAAAGTGACCTGGTTTCAATCAGTGATGCACAATTTCGTCTCTGAAGTTATTGGTCCATTTCAGTGGTTACCAATTTGTCCCGTCTGATTCTACTTAACAGCTTGTTTTAACCACTGCAGCTCAGGGTTCACACAAACCTTTGCACCTACATAAATTGACCAAAAACTCTTTTTAATTTAGTCTTGACCACACAATTGATTTTTTTTAAGAGTATATTGAATTGATAAACCTGCACTTGTTCTTTCATATAAAAAATAATGGTTTTGATTAAATAAGGAAATCAGGATGAAACAATATAAAAGTTTAGAGCAGCACTGTAAATTCCTGAACAAATAAACATCAAATAAACAAACAATCAGTCCGCTTAATTTAAATTAGTAGCACTTTAACAGATGCAATTAAAAACAAATACAGTAGAGCACAAAATAAATAGATTCAGCTCATTTAGCTTCACTGATCCTGATCATAAGTTTTAAGTATCCAGTGACAGCCGTCTGTTATTGACACTGTCTGAATTAAATATTACAAACACAGAGTGACCTGAGGAAGCGCCTCTTCTTCCTCACAACATTAAACATCTTAAACAGACTTCACGTCGTTCAAACATTCAACACGCCTGCTTCTCACGTTAATCAATTAATTAAAGTGGTCAGTTGCATTAATAGTCTGCACGTGCGATGTTAAATCTGTTTTAATGAGTCTGTACTCACGCGCTGTGCATGTCGTGGATGTGCCGAAACTTCCGCATACGTCACTAGCCTGGTCACATGACACTAGTTGAATCGAAGTAATGCAGCCTGTTGATCGGACACACCTGTGTGATACCTGTCTGTCCGTCTCTACATTATCTGTTTATACACCAGCCTCACCTTACGGGTGACCAGAGGAGGAGTGATTATTGTTGACAAAGACATTAATAAACACTTATATCCGCTGACAGTTATGTTATAGTGTGTCATAAAACATTTACTACACGTTTATATACAATCTTATAAATGCTAAAATAAAGTGTTGTCATTATAACATCCATAAATAAATAAATATCACTATATAATTCTTTTCCCGAGGAAATTTAAATTAAATTAAATTAAATTAAATTAAACTAAATTAAATTAAAATACTGCTTATAATTGCAAAAATGAATTTCCTGAAGAAAAATTAAATTAAATTAAATTAAATACAATAAAATTAAATAAAACAAAATAAAATAAAACAGAATAAAATAAAAAATAAAATAAAATAAAATAAAATACTTCTTATAATTGTAAAAATTAATTGTTGTTATTATAACAAAGATCCAGATTTGTGCCCTGAGAAAAATAATTAAATAAAATAACTTTAAATGAAGTACTATAAGTTATTAAACATGACTTCTCTATATAAGTGTCTCACTTGTTTTTGAAACCTCTTTAACGTGCGTCAACGTCATCACGTAACCGGAAGATAACTGAATAGCTGGGGTTGCCTTTTTTACCGCAGCACCTCCAGCAGCAGCAGCAGCAGCAGAGGCAGAGAGTCAACACGGTGCTGCACTTCTCCGCTCCTGTTTATACGCTCTGTGGAGGCTTTAACGACACTCCGGACTCTCGATAAGAAGTCAGCACATCTATGGTACCTTACACCATTTTATCCTCGCGTTAAGCTGTGTTTTTAAACGTAACGGGGCGCATGGAGTCAGCGCCGAAGAGGTCGGTGAGGTGTTTAACGGACAAGAGATCATCCGGCTAATGTTAGCCACTAGCCGCAGCCAGCCACGGATTGAACGGTGCGGACTGAAGCTCGGTGCTGCTGCTGCCGGACAGACGGACGGACATTAACCTAAAACAATGGGCCTCATCTTCGCCAAACTGTGGAGCTTCTTCTGTAACCAAGGTGAGATTTGTTACGGCTCGCTAACCGACCCGCGAGCTACTCAACCGAGGAATAACGTGAACTGTTAGCAGCCCGTTAGCACAAAGTGAGCAACAACAGATGGGGACAAATTATCCACGTTAAAAGACCGAGGCTGCTCTCAGCCCCCCATCTGTATCACCACAGCAGTTAATCTCTTTATTAGTTTATTAGCCAACATGATTACCTTAAGTCGCATTCACCAGCTTTACCTCACTTTCTAGGGCACACACCACATTATAACTTCCCCCTGACTTTCAGGTGAAGATGTTTTAATCTCTATAGTCTCCTGAAGAGAGAGCCTTTGTGGTAATCCCACCCTTTCACCATATGTGAGAAATATAACAGAGGCTTAAAAAGCTGCAGGGCACATGCTAAGGTTTGTTTAGTCTTTTTAAATAATGTTGAATCTTCTCTGATCTGTAAGATACATCACAGTATGTGAGTTATTTCCCCCCCCACCTCCAAAAAAAGCTGAAGTAACATCCAGCAGAAGGTGATTAATAAACTGCTTCAACTGCAGGCGAAGCAAAAAAGAAAACTGACTGTGCAATTTTCACATTTATTACATTTATTTATTTTTGTGTCCCTTTTTTTTTTTTTAAATCTTCCCACTTTCATCTCCTCCTTAATCCTGGATTACACCGTCCCCAGTGTCACCTTACACTCACTTTTAAGAGATTACAGGTGAGATCTGAGTTGGCTAATTACATGTAATCAACACCGTGTAATTAAGTTACCTGACCTGCAGCTGATCAGGCCAGGAGAACTAAGTCGAGGCGATTGTGCGATGACACTTTAAATGTTGTTTTTATTGCTTCGTTCAGAGAATAAAGGCCCGAGGTGCGGTGTCTTATTATGCTTTTAAAAAATGCCCCATTTTGTGGTGCATCAATGTCAGAAGATAGATGCATTATTTCCCCCCTGGTGATGTTGTAAATATTTCTGCCTCATGAATCTGAAGAAACACATTACTGTTTTAGAAGTCTTGTGCTCGGGTAACTATTCTTAGACAATGTTTGTTACGGCACAGGTCGATTGATCTAAGGAAGATGGAGGCGAATGGAGTTAAATCTGGGGCAACTTGGACTCATTTGTAGATCCGTGAAGGCTACTCCAGAACTGAAGACGCCTCTCGGATGAGAGGTGGAAGGTCTTCACGGATCTACAGACAAGTCCCTTCTCGAAGAAAGATGACCTGAACGACCGAGAGCCTTCACAGACGTTAATTTCTCCATAACCAGGAGTCACTCTGACTCTAAAATTAAGTGTCGAACATGCACTTAAAACTGTTACGGGTCATTTGGGAAGATTATTACAGTGAATCTCCGTCGTTTTGTTGGATTATGTTCATGTGCAGAAGTTACAGACGAGAAAGGTGGAAAACGTATCCCGACACATTGCTGAGTCACGAGGAGTCGTCGTGTTGAGTCTTGAAATCTTGAATTGACGCAGGAGGGAGGTTAGACGCAACATCAGTGAGAGCCCCGGTCAAAACAGCACACATACCAACCCTGAATAGAAATATATAAAAGCTTATACTAAAGAGTAATAAACTACCTTTAAAAGTTGTTATTCTGAACTTAACTTCCATTCAAGAATAAAACAAGAAAAACAGGAAGAAAGTCGGAAAACGGTTAAGCGGATTGACCAAAAATTACCTTCAAGTACTGAAGGATCATTTTAAACTTTTAAACACTCACGTGTGTGTGAGGATTTGCAGCTGCTCTTTGTTACATGCGACAGTAAATTAAATACTTTTTTTTTTTTAGGATTTGGACTAAAACAAGCAAATTTAAGACCTTACCAGAGATCCAGCAGAGTTTGGTCGCATGATTAGTCTCTTCAACCACTATACTGTGAAACAAGTGTTTCCCCCGAGGACCATGGTGCCACATGAAACATTAAACACAGTGAAGACAGGACTACAGTAAAGTGCACACACGTTTAGACATGAAACAACAGACAGACCTGGAGGTGTATGTACCAAACAATAGTCCTCTAAGTGAACACAACAAAGATGGCAGCTCCTCCCTGTAGGGCTTCCTTGTGAGGGATTAAAGTTTATTTATTTGAAGTGAAAACAGCAAAAATCTTGTGTTCGATGTGCTGGATTGACACACGTTCCCCTGTGCTACATGCAGGTCATTGTTTCCAGACTCCTTATTTTACACTGAAATTCACACATGATGATGCTCAATGGTTGAGCTGTCACCAGCGTCACAGGCGAGCTTCCGTTTCAGGAAGTAATACTCGTGCAACATCTTCCAAAAACTCGGTATGGAGCAGCGAGCCCTCTGACTAGACTTTCTTCCTTCCTTCCTCCTCAGCAGCAGTCGGAGGCCTCCAGAGGGCAGAAAAAAAAAAAAGTCAAAACACTGAAGTGGGATATTTTGGCATGTCTGTGTCAGCTCTGATTCTGCTTTTAGTTTGTTATGTTCGTCTGCTCGCAGCCATCAGAGCCTTCACCACCACCACCGCCGCTGCTGCACACTGCTGCTTTTTGTCTGAACGGAAAATTGAGGTCAGGAAGTTTGGAGGAAGGAAACAAGTTGATTTAGAAGGGACATGAATGCATTGTATAGACTCAAACTGTATATCCCTAATGACACACTCATTGCTGTCTATTGTTTCTTTTGCAGAGCACAAGGTGATAATCGTTGGACTAGATAATGCAGGGAAAACCACTATCCTCTACCAGTTGTAAGTGTTTTTTATTCATCTCCTTCTTTCTTGGCTGTGTTTGGACTTGGAAAACTCACATTGTGCTTCTGTTTTTGTCTTTTAAAGTCTGATGAATGAGGTGGTCCACACGTCGCCCACCATCGGGAGCAACGTGGAAGAAATCGTAGTGAAGAACACTCACTTTCTGATGTGGGATATCGGTGGGCAGGAGTCTCTCCGGTCCTCCTGGAACACTTACTACTCCAACACAGAGGTGAGCAACACCAGAGAGAGGCGAGAAGGCAGCAGAGTATTGTCCAGCAGCAGCAGCAGCAGGTTTTCTGGCAGCTGGTGTGTTTGTTCAGAGCACAGACGGCAGCAGGGGCCGCCCAGGTCAGAGGTCAGACTTTTTCACAAAGGGGCCCGTCTGAAAAGCAAAGAGAGGGTCAACCTCCGCTGTGTTTCAGAGAGGAGGAAGAAGAAGAAGAGCGGGGAGAGTCGTGGCAGAGGCAGATGTGTGGGAGATCTTAAAGACAGCTCTCTACAAACACGCAGTTTAGTTTCACAGGCAGCACTTTACTTTATTCACACACAGACCACCACCAGAGTTTAACCTGCCACACAGCTTCAGTCCATCTCTCTGCTAAAGAACACTTTTATGTTTCATTTAGAGCTCAAACTAAAAGTTTTATTCTGCAAATCTCTGTCTGGGTCTCCATTAGCTTCCAATTTAAACTCACGTCAACGTGACTTTATTGTCAACACCGCCACGTATGTCCTTGAAGAGATTACATACTGTGTTGGCGAGAATTAAGTTTAGACACAATACAGCGCTCCTTCTCGGGCTTTGCTGCCGTTTACGTTGTGCTTCGTTGATTATGACAGAAACACTCGGCGTCGCTGAGCCTCACAGTTAGAAAACCACGACGCTTTAAACCGAGATTAAGAGTAAAATCAGTTCATCGCTGCATCCCGAGACTACTACTGCGACGTTTTTCCACAATCTCCCAACATTTCAGTCTAAACAATTCATCTATTGATTGAGAAAATACTAAAATACCTACTGTTTATATGCAAAAACAGACGATGAGTTATCGTTCGCTGTTTTTATGACAGTTCGTGATCATCCTATCCAAACATAGTGCAGCATACTACAGTAACGTACACCAGTGTTACTCATGTTTGCAGTCAGGAGCAGCACAGCAGTGCAGGTTACTATAGGAACCGTATATCGCTGCTACTATAGTAACTCCACCCTTTCATTGAGGCGGTGTCAGATTCATGCAGGTCCCCGGCTGTGATTTGGATCACGGTGGTGTTGGATGACGCGTGTTGTTGAAGCGCCGGGTCGTTTGGTTTGAATGGCGTCTCTCACATCTCACCAGAATCAACTCGCCTTTTAGTCTTTTGTCATACGGCGTCTCTCTCTCATTCATAAAAGGGGGTTATTAGCATAGCCGTCACCAGTTACCCTTTGTGTGGGCCCCTTTGGCCCGGAAATGCCCACCTGCTGTGCTGCATTTCATTGCTGTGAACGTCTTTTTGAAAAGAGGTCACTCAGTGTGATTTCTGCCTCCTACTCTGCAGTTCATCATCCTGGTGGTGGACAGTACAGACAGGGAGAGGCTGGCCATCTCTAAAGAGGAGCTCTACAGGATGTTGGCTCATGAGGTAACACATCTTAACACGTCTTTGTACGGCCGCGAGGAAACAGACTACACAGAACCGACTGTTTTTATAGCGGGCATTGATTCTTTTCCACCGTGGTTCGGCCTTTTCCGCCCTGCTGCATTGTTTATGGCTTCATTGTTCTCTGTCCTCTCCATGGGCCTCCCCTCAGGACCTGCGGAAAGCAGCTGTGTTGATATTTGCCAATAAGCAGGATATGAAGGACTGTATGTCTGCAGCGGAGATTTCCAAATACCTCACCCTGAGCTCCATCAAAGACCACCCCTGGCACATACAGTCCTGCTGCGCACTTACAGGAGAAGGGTAAGAGATACACGTTGACCACAGACCTCATAATACGTGTTTTAACCGACCTGAAGGATCCAGTTTGTGATCAATACCATGGTTATCAGTTAAACAGATCAGGAAGATTAAAAATCTCTTTTTCAAAGGAGTCCTCGTCGAGACGGCAGCAGCACAATCTAAGAACAAGTCAAGTAAAACAGACAAACTAAAGACACAGTTTCAGTTTAAGCATCGACACCCCAACAGTTCTGCCTCCAGTGTGGATTTAAAAGCATTCAAAGAAATCAGATCCAGGATCCAAACGCACTCTTCCTCTTTGGCACAGCCAACGTGTTAAAAGTCCCAGTACGAGTACGGTCCATCACACTTTGGAGAAGTTTAAGTGCACAGATATGATCGGAGCAGCCCAAGAAAATATACCAGTGCCACAGTTTAATGAGTTACAACAGGTCAGCGAGTTGAAGTTTATTATATCGAGCGGCTGATGAACTCCAAAGTTTTAATGCTTCAGAGCTACGTTTTGAAGTCTTAGGTATATAAGTAAGATAAGAAGAGACTTGAGACATAATGTCAAGTATGGAAATATCTTCATCTGTTAATGAAAGTTATCAAGTTACATGTCATGTAAAATGTGTATATAGATTTAATAAGAAGTATGTAGGTTTGTTGGCCCCTGTTATGACTTCATTAAGCCACCAGGTGTCGCTGTGTGCTCTGAGTTTAAACCCTGAGCTTCATGAACTTCACCTGCCCTCTGTGTAAATATTTCTCACAGTGAGGGAAGATGATGATATCACTTGCACATTATTACAACAATGGAAGTCATTGAAGCTCTGAAGTATGAATGTGTCTGACTTTCTTCTTCTTCTTCTTCATTGTTCCTCCAGTTTATGCCAAGGACTTGAGTGGATGACCTCGAGAGCTGGACTCAGATAGCGCCCTCTCCCCGCCGTCGACGGCCTGACTACCTGCACCACCCACACACGGTGGCACAACAGCAGCTTGTCCTTACTGGCTTATTGTTACTTTTTATTTTTTTAAATGATGAATTTTAATGGACTTTCGGCCTCTGGGGAGACGGCACCGGAGCATCGACCGCCCCCACCCTCCTCCACAGCTTAACTGGTACGGGTGGAGCAGGTGGAAACTTTGAACCGGCTGTGGATCGAGACGTGGCTTTTTACGGTAAAGGAGGAGAAGGAGTATGTCCAAGTGCGAAGCAGGGCTCATTTACACTACATACATATCATGTTACACCACGCCACATCATATCAACGAGTATGCCATAAACATCACGTCGGTGCAGCTCTATTCTTTTTTTTTTTTTTGCCTCTTTATAAGTTTGTTCAGGTGAAATTTGAGGGGTTACACAGTATTGATGGAGAATAACGTTTCACTCTTAGCACAGCCATTTTTTTTTTTTTAAATCTCTTACACATGATTTCAGTTTCATAAGCTACATTGTTTGTGGTTATTCTCACACTAGGACTCACTGAAACGTGGTCAAATATGAACCTCCCTTCTTCTCATTAACTTGGAGCCTGTACTTGCGTGTCATTGAGCCAAACGGTGTGTGTGGATTTGCTGGCGTGCAAAAGCTTTCTCTTAAAAAAAACTGACCATCTGGAACAAAAATGGACGTTATAGTGCAGCCGTTTATTTAATTTAGCGAAGAGTTGAATGGCTGAGATTTTAAGAAATGCAGGTACAAAGCTCAGTTTTATTAACAGTATTTTAAATTTAAACACTATGTATTTGTCAGTGATGCATTATTTTTATTTAATTTTGTTTTATTTTTTTGCTTTTATAGACTTTGTCTGCTCATGTTGGCTTCCTGACCTGTTTTGTATTAACAGATGATCGTTGGTGCTCTCTGCAAAGTGTGCGTGACTCATCCACCGCGTCCTCCATTATCATATCAACACCTCGTTAGTTTACCGTGTGGCCGCTTTGGCTCATATTCCTCTTTTAAACATTTTGTACTTTTTAAAAAAAACAACAAACAAAAACAAAAAGGGAACGGAGTGAACCGCCGTCAAACAGGTGCCACGCGTTCATGGGAAAGTTAAGACGAGTCGTATGATTACAATACTTGATCCTCAGCCTTAACCATGCCGAGACGAGTGTCTGGATGACCGTATGCGTGTCCGCTCGTGATTTCTCACCCCCTCGTTTGATCCCTTGGTAACAGATCTATGCACGCGTCACTTTGAAACCATGTAAACCTTTTTGAGAGTTCCACAACGGCCAAAAAGTTGGAGGTGCATGAGTTTCATTGAACTGGTGTCCATCTTGGTCAGGTAGGTGCCTCTGGGTCTCTAGAATAGTTTATTTTATTTTTTTTGACAGGAGAAAAGGGTGAACTGTGCAGCCCCCAGACTCTTTAAAGGTTTACAGCTTTTACCTTCATCTCACAAAGGAAGGGAACTGATCATGTACTCTGTGTGGTGGTGTCTAAGTCTGGGTCATGTACTGTACTTCAGTTTTGTTTTCAATAAAAGCTTGTTTTGAACTTTGAGCCTGAATAGTTTCATTTATTTATTTTTAAATATATATCAAATGTAACTCAGTACTCGAGATTGGTCTCTAGTCTCGTCTTGCGATCTACATTTTCACCGTTTTGTCTCAGACAAAGAGGATTTTACTTAGATTGATCAAGACCAAGAAAAACTTCTGGGGTGTCACTAAATTGTCTGATTTATTTTATTTCCTAAACCACAAAGAGTTCATCTGTAAAACAGCAGCTGAAAGAACACAGCTGTTTGTAAATCCTACACGTAGAACAAGGTGACTAAATGTAGCAACCATCACCCAAAGAGTTTTGGTGAATATTAGCTACTTAAGCATGCTTTATAAAGTCTTGTCTCAGTCTCGATACACTCAGGTCTTGGATTAGTTGGTCTTGCCACTGAACAGTGTGATTATTTTCCTGTTATCAAAGAAGAACCAGGCTCCATGTGATTCAAACACCGGTTTATTCACATCTGTAATATATCGGCAGATTAAACAAAGCACAGAGCAGTCAAGAAAAGTCACAGAACTCCTACCAACTTGTAAAGGAACGTAAAAGGAGCTTCTCAGTTTCTATAAAATAATGAAAAACAGCCACGTTTTTTTTAAATTCAGTTTTTTTTTTTCCCTCTAAATTGTACTATACATTCACTTTTCAATGAAGCCTTTGCACTGAGGTAATGAGCAAAGAAAAACACTGGCAAGACCGACATTTAGAAACAGGTTAGAGGAGGAGGCGGTGACCAGTGAAAAAATACTGGATTTTAAACGACGTATAAAATGAATCGCGGAGAACGGGAACGTAACAAAGGGACATTTGTTAAAAGCTGATATGTTTTCTAAGCTGCAATCCAAGTGCCAGTAGTTCCCTTGGCAATGCCCTACTGTCTAAAAGTACAGACGAGCGCTCGCAGTAATAAGGTTCGATAATAAGGTTCAGATATAAATGCAGCGATTTCAAAACTCAGTGCGAAAAAAACCCAAAAAAAAAAACATCCTCACAGTAACGTCACTGTCACGTAGAAAGCAACACAAGGACAGCAAACAATGAACAACAGATGAGTTCTCAGCTGATCGGCGAGTCAGTCTTTAACCAGACGAGTCGTCACGGACTCGGCTTCGAGCCAAGATGGAGTATCAAATCTTAAATCTGTGTCAGTTCTCATTGATGCTGGTGTTAACTGGATTTCTTTTGACATCATTTGCAAGAAACTCGCTTGCAGTCTTTTGTTTGCCACGCCAAGACCTTCTTCATCTTCGTCTCAAGCGTCCGTCAAGTGGTCTCTTTGGAAATGTGGCGTGGGTAGAGAAGCCTGTACATACGTGTGTGTGTGCGCGCTTGTTTGGAGCTCATGGTCACAAAAAAAAAAAAACATACTGGAGAATGAAGGAGCTCAAAAGTTACCGCGGGGTCTCAACAAAATGTCCACCGACTCACGGTACTCGGTTCACTGCCAGCAGAAGAGGAAGCCTTCAAACATGCACTAGTGTGACGTGTGGAAGTTGCTTTGGATGAGGCAGCAAAGAAACAACAAAAAAAAAAAGGATGGGGTGAAAGATGGAGGGAGGAAAAGCCGAGATATTCTTTGGCCGAAGCGTGTCCGTCTGGGAGAATCACACGCACAAAGCTCTAGGGAACCTGGAAAAAGGAAAGGAAGATGTAAGTCTTCATCGTGGAAGCAAAACGCCTCCTGCAGCCACAAAATGGGACGATCGTGAGTCTAACCTGTCCTCAGTGAAGCCGTCCATCTCCTCCTCGTCATCCAGCTCCATGTCCAGCTCGTTGTCGAGACAATCGCGACCGTAGCCGCTCAAGACGCTGCAGATATGACAGATTTGTTCGGTCACTTTTACTGCATCACTCCAACATTCTTTGTATTTATTTAACGTCGTCCAGCGTTTCTCGCTGTTTACACCTCAATAAAACATTTATATATTTTCTGTAACTTCGCTGGCTCTGTGCTGACCTGACTGAGCGACATGTGAAGAACACAATCCTCTTCAGTTTCTTGTTGTAGAAGAAGTAGTTGAAGGACCAGAGGCTCCCCTCTTCACCGAAAGGGTCTGAGTCCAGATCGGGGTTGTAGCTGAGAACAAACGTGAAGAGACGTCAAGCTCAGAGCGCCAGCAGGACTTTGAGCAGCATTAGTTACCTGCACGCGTTCGTGTGTTTACCTGTAAATGTCACAGCCCTGCAGGTTGATCTCCTGGTCGATGGCGTTCCACAGCTCCGGCCCCAGACAGTTGAACTCCTCTCCCACGGCTGAGAACAAGCTGCCGTTCACCGCGTTAGCCACCTGCAGAAAGGTCAGCACAACATCGATTTGATAAAGTCTTTTCTACGGCATATTCATCCGCGACGTGGGAAGCATCTGCTCCGGAGCGGTGCACTCACCCAGTTCAGGCTGGGCTCTCGGCTGAACTCGTGGGCCCTCGCTGCACTGAAGTCGTAGTCGGGCCTGAAGGACTCGTTGAGCGTCGTGATGAGGTAGAAAAGAGTCTTCCTGCAACACTTGTCACTCAGGGGGTTTTCCCCATCCTCGCTGCTCTTCCCCAGCCTGAAGACAAAAACACAGAGACGGGAATTTAAAAGAAATTCTTCCTCGTACCGGCCGTGACGAGTGTTTTTCTGCTAAGGGCTGCAGTACTCACTGTGAAGGGCTGGTGGCGCTGGTGGACTGGGGAGGGGAGAGGGCCTCCAGGACGTGCGGCTCCCCCTCCTGGCAGAACTGCTTGAACATGTGTTTGTCGTCCCCTGCCATCTTACAGGAGTAGCTCTCGATCCTGCAGAACAAAAAAACGTTTGTGTGCTGTGAACGTAACGGACACAATTTCAGACGAGTTCATGTGTGTGTGTTATCCCCTTAAGATTACTTTAACGCTCCATTAGGCTCAAACACAGTTACACAACAGATTTTAGTGCAGCGCAATCTAATCTTATCTAAAATATAACAGAGACAAACCAGCTGTGCTGCAAACTAAACCAAACTATTCAGCTCTTTTAATGTTGCCCAACGCTGCAGCCTTATCGTTCGGGAAAATACAAGTATGAAAATACCAACGAAAAGGGGCTGCAACACTACAAATCATAAACTCTGTTTGACAACACCGCCCCTTGTATCTGCACAGACACCTGACAAGAACAAGCTGCTGCTAAAACTTCCTCCGTGCTCTTTCGTGTTTCTGGGTCAGACGCCGCCGTACGCAGATATGCGAGCGGAGCAGACTGGTGTGTGTGTGTGTGGTTGTTTGTTTTGCCCACACCCCCTCCTCCTCCCGCGTTATGCAAGTTATGCAAGAGCAAAAAGGTTGTGCAACTCGAGATAGGGCCCGACTACTGAGACCCTCGCCGGACTAATTATAGGGACGCCGGGTGGCAGTGGACACCGCGGTGGAAATAACTGGCCTGGTTTTTCCGTACGCGACACAGCTGACCTGCCGACAAAACATTGTGGGTAACTGGATGACATGGCAGACACCGGAGCGCAGTGAAGATTATAAACACTTGAAGATTATTTTTAAAAGCAGCAACAAGCTCTGCTAACATCTGTACTGTCTCACACACACATTTGTTTTAGTGTCTTTATATAGATGACTGGATTACCCACTTATGCACCGTTTGTGCGCAGAGCATCTTTCTTTTAGTTTTCATGAAGCTCTAACTGCAGTATAAATACAATAATTACCACACTTTGTGGTAAAATCCAAGCCTCTTCTGTCACTGCACGCCTTGTGGGTTCATTTTCAGTTAAAGCCTGCAGCCTTCAAGTCCTGCTGCCTCACTAATCCCCTAAAGCAGCCTTGGCGGCTCCAGCAGCGCTCAGCTATCAATGCTGCGTGTGTTTATGTGTGCATAACACATATGTGACAATAACACACTTCACAACGGCCTCTAAAATAGCCACAGAGCGGTGGTGTGAGAGGACACCGGGTTGTGCGTCACTCCAGGTCACAAACTCAGCACAGAGGCTCGGTTTTCCACCACCCACACTGCATAGCCGCACAGCCCACTGCCCTTTATGTAACTACACTGTCGCTAACTGGAGGCCTTGCATAACATAAAAAACACACTGTAAATGTTTGTACAGTTCACCAAGTCGAAATTCGCACTACCAGTTAGTTATTAACTTTTAGTGTGGGTGCTCAAAGTTTTGGTTCGGTAATCTGCTATCACGATGTTGCAGAACATGCAGGAACCTGTTCGCTCTACTGCCCCTGAGCGATCTCTGAACCAGACACACCTCTGACACACTCCTCGTTTGATGACGACATGTCAGACCAGAGTTTTCTTATATTGGGGAAGCTTCTGCCGAGTCGTCCAGGACATCTTCCTTCGGGAAGGGTTCAATCTGTGCCGACTGGACTCGGTTGTAGATCCATGAAGAGAGGTGAAATGTCTTCACAGATCTACAGCAGAGTCCATTTGCCTCAGGCTTAACCCTTCCTGAAGGAAAAAAGACCAAAGCATGTACAAACACTGGCTACTGCTTGCCTACAAAGTTATTTTTTAAGATTTTACTGGGCACCTTTAAAGCTCTGAGTTATTTAGCTGAACTTTTTGTGACCTGCGTCTCCTGAGATCCTCGGGTGGGTCATTCTTGTGGTCACAGAGGCCCTGTTGTTGTTGTTTGCAGTCAGGCCTGCCTGAGGAGATCAGGGCTGCAAACTATGCGTCAACTTTTAAAAAAGGGCCTTTAGTTGATGTTTCTATGTTTGATGTTTTATTGATTTATTGCTTTTAACGTCTTGTCATTGTGGTTTGTTTTGTTTTGTAACCGTGTCAGCAAAAACATGTGGAGTTAGCAAAACCTCGGACAATAATACACCCCCTCGTGTGTGTGTGTGTTTGTGTCTGCTCCTATAAGAGTGAAATAACATACACACACACACATTACAGCAGTGGGCTCAGGTGTTTGTGTTGCTGTGGTTACGAGCCTTACCTGCCAAGGATACGAGACTCTCCTGTTTCAACACACAGCCGAGAGCTGAGGGCTTCAAAGCTGGAGTTTTCCAACAGCTTCATTGCGATCTGCAAAAGGACGCATAAAGTTAATAAACTGGACAGATAGATAGATGCTTTATTGATCCTGTATTGATCTTGGGGGAAATTCAAACATCCGGTAGCAGCATGACACACAATAAACATACATTAAAATTGGCCTATAACAGTAAACTTACATTTTTATATAGTTTTTGTATAGATGTTTAGCACGGGTTAACTTTCTTTACACAGTTATACATCTATTTTCTATGCACATTATTAAATCCTCGGTACATATTTAAATTTAGATCCATCTCAGGTTCATTTTAACGCATGGATACAGTGCTATAGGTTCATTTTAATGTATGTTTGCATGCTGATGATCAATAAAGTGTCTGTCTTTCTATAGCAGATATAGTGCAAATGGAGTCAACGTACGTGATACTATGTTGTTACCATGGCAACCTGGTATTTTACCGTCCAAACGTGTGCTCGGTGTCACTAACCCACAGCCTTAAGTAAGTCAGTAAAGGTGCACAATTACATGCATAATTAGTGTGATGAAGATGTGCCTGCAGCGCCCCGTGAGGACACTTTTTAAACATCAAAACACAGTTTCCTCTTCTCGCCCCTCCCCCACTATGTTCAATCCAACTTGTCAAATCTGTCTTCCTGGTTCAATATTACACAATAATCCACTTACCGAGCGATGTTTATCAGCACGGGCCTCAAAGAAACGCGTTCAAAGGTGGCTGTAGACACTCGTCTCACCGACCTGAGTGGCTTCTTGTCGGAGCAAAAGATTAACTACCCCCCGCTTTTGTTGTTGACCAGCTAACGGTAGCTAGTTAGTTAGCTTGCTTGACTGTTATCTCAATTCACAGCTCTTTAATTATTATTTTTAATTCTTACTCGAGCTTAAGCATCTTACAAAGGCACTCGGTCGAGAATGAGTTATCCTGAGGCCTTTTAAATTTATAGAAAAGCTGCTCTTCCCGATTAAATGCGATGAGATTAAATCCAAAGACTGCTGGCGTCCGTCGGAGTCTGTCTGCAGCGGCATCCCTTTCGACCTGATTTTAACTAAAAATATCCGTATTGGCTTAATCAAGTCGCCTTTTTCCAAGCGACTCGATCAGAAAAGTAGCAACTAACGAGCTACCAAGCCTAAAAGATACACCAGAGCGGTTCAAGTTGTCTGTAAATCGTCGATTATCTCAGCGACACATCTATTCTCATCAAAACAACGGCGACCTACTGTACGGAGGGGAAACCCAGCCCCTTTTTATTTATATACGCTCGGAGGACAGACACGCCTACTTTTATCAAAGCCCCCTCGTGATTGGCTATTTTATCTGTCTATATTTCTGACAACGAATGTGATTGGTTAACGCGTTGTTGGGTCAATCCCTAGGCTAGAGTTGTGTCAAATGTCTCGACTCGGCTGGTTATCTCTAAACAGAAACTAGAACTGCAAATTCATAGTTGTTTGTTTGGACTTTTTAAAGATATGTATGTGCACTTAATCACCTCCTGTGAGTATAGGGTTTAGTTCAGTCACTTTGGACCTTTAAACTTGCTTTAAAATGACTTCAAAATACTAATCTTAGTTTGGATGCATAATAAAATGCGCAGTTTAAATAGCCACTTTGACTTATTCTGGATCTAACGCTACTCCCTTCATTATTAAATGCTCCAATTTTGTCTTTGCACACTAGTTTTTTTAGATTTTGTTCGTGTTGGATTTAAGATTTCATCCTCTTTTTTGTGTGTGTTGCCATCTTGTTATTGTTATTGTAAAACAACTTGCATTGCACAAAATATGCTGACTGATTTAATTTCATCAAGCATGCAGCGACAGCGAACTGATCTGACCAAATAAAAGAAAGAGAATAGTGGTATAATAAAAATATACCACCATCCTCCTGCAGACAGCTGACAGCTTACTAGAAGTGAAAATAAAAGTACATATCTTCCTTATCTTGTCGGCCCAGTGGCCTAATGGATAAGGCATCAGCCTCCGGAGCTGGGGATTGTGGGTTCAAGTCCCACCTGGGTCGTAAAATATGATTTATAATGCAGCAAACCTGAATCGTGTTCTATCATGTGAGCTGTTACACCTCTTAATAATAAACCTGACAGTCACAAACATTTCAATACAAGATTTTATTGACAGAAATACAAATCATCCACACTGTAGCCGGTGTTGGTTGGTCAGGACTGTGTGATGTAGTCAGAAACATCCTCCACGCCTGTGCACTCATTGTCCAGGTACTCCAGGATCACGTTTCCCCCGTTGTACAGCGGACTGTCTGGGTGAGCCAGCAGCGAGAGGACGGTGTCGTCCATCCGGAAAGCCTCACCTGTCTGAGGGTGACATAATCGCAGCTTCTGCAGATGGAGAGCACAGAGGCACACTGATAAGACTTATTTAATAAATATACACGCTATCTTTTTTCAGGAATATTTACAATTTCATGATGCATGGAAGATCCATTAGATCAGAAAATATATAAAATGTGGAATCTAACCCATAAAACAGTAGTTTTATGAGTCTACATGAGAGAAGATGGTACAATAAGGGAAAGCACATAAAACCAAGCAATCAAAGCATCACTAAGATACTTTATTTCACACTTTATTGGCTATAAACACTGTAACATAATTTGAAGTTTATGTTTACAACAGAAACTCAGCTGATGAGAACTTTAACATGCAAAACATTGAAAACTGGTAAAACCAGCTTCCTGTAAACAGTCATTGTTTTCTCGCTGCTGTCACATGCGGATGACATGAAAGTGTTCACACCTAACATCTGCAACACATATTTTAAAGAAGTGAAAGTTATGACAGAGACGAGAAAAGATAGTTCAGGAAACCAGAAAGCAGGATGAGGTGTAGTGGTAGCTTGTTGTTTATCAGTGACTCTACTCCTGCTATCTGTTACCTTTGCTGTCAGTACGTTATTGTTGTTCTTGAGGCTTGCTAAAGACGCTGCATAATCCACCACTTTTCCCACGCTCCATTTGGAACAGAAGAACATGGGCTGACTTGAATCTTTGGCTTCTTTAGGAAGATACACCTGAAAATATGTTCTTTCTGTCTGTGAAGCCAAAGAAGGAGTGGAAATGGTCAGTTGGACAAAATAAAGGAGCTTTACTGTAGATATAAAATTTAATATTTACTATTTATGAATGAAATCAAGACAGCCAGGAGTGTTTGTGTACCTGTGGCAGTCCTTTGTCTCCTGCAGCATGCAGCTTCAGTTTCATTAATGCCACCTTAGCTGCAGTTGCACTGTTCTTCGCTCCTCTGCGTCCTTTACTTTTGGATCCATCCTTTGACTCTGAGTGATCACAAGGCCGTAAACACACAGAGGAAATATGTAAGCAGGTTGCACAAAAACAAACAGATGCACATGAGTTATGACAAAGATGAGAGCATTTTGTTTAATACTGATCCCATGTGGACAAACAAGGAATGACAGAAGAAATTCTCTCTCTCTGCACCGTGACTAACCAATAATCTTTTGCACCAGCTCTTTTGTGGCTGCCATTCGAGGCTGTTGGACCACCAACTTCTCACACTTGTGATCATCTTGATGACGATGGCTATAAGGAAAGAATAAAGACATATGAACCTTCTGTGTGAAGTCTGTGAGTTGCAGGTCAACACGAGTTATGTATGAAAGAGAGTAAAAACTGTAAACTTACGCCAGACAGAAATGTTTTTCACACTGTGGACATATTACTGGCAACAGCTCTTTCCCCTTGCAGTCTTGAAATGAGCATGGATAACTTGTGCTGCCACCCGCAGTCTGTGGTTCCCTTTTCACCGGCTCCTGAAAAAAGTCAGAGGATATATGGGGGGAAAAAAAGCAGGACAAGACGGAGGGAGAAATGTTCCAGTGGTAATCTTATCAAAAAAGAACATTAGGAATATGTAATCTTCAACACAGCGTACCTCTGAGCATGAATGGGCCTCTCTGCTTCTGTGCTCAAGGCTGTAAGAGACAAAAAATGCAAATCTGTAATCAATAATAAAACATATGTGGCATGTTCTAAAGTAAAAACTATCCAAGTACAGCTTTGATGTAGTTTATTGGACTTTTTAAAGCAACTTTTACTTCCCAATACTGATTTTAATTGTTCAAACTCGTTCTGGCAATGTCCTAAACTGTCCACTTATTGGAGTTCAATCTTTAAAAAAAAAATACTATAACAATGATATCCTCAAATATTCATGTTACATCTTACATTTGGGTATTACTGTGACCAGGATACATCTGAAAAATAAACTTGGCAGAGGGTGGTCGCTGGAGGAAACACTATATGCTATATGTAATATGCTTGTACACTAATATAAAATAAATGTAATGTAATATATTTGTATTTGTACAATGTGTGGTATAACTACTTCATTACTCTGTTCAGGATCTGAATACTTCCTATCTATCATATTTTTACAGGATGAGATGATGAACTCTTACCAGAAAACACCACTGCAAGAATCACAAACAAATGGAAGGAAATCTAAAAGAAGAAGGTGGAGAACAAATTCAGCTCAACAAACTGAGAAACAGAGACACCTCACTGTTTGTCAAAATCCTGATATTAGATACAACATACTGGTCTGAAGTTATACAGTGGTGCTAACTTATTTGAATCTAGGCACTTTCAGTAGTTCATGAGATAAACATTATTCATCCACAATTAACTGTTAACTTTTTTATTTGATGTTATAACTGAACACTGGTGTCCAAACATGATTAAAACTATATAGTTAACGGTTAGTTTGCGAGCCAACAGCTCCTAACACTCCAATAATGCTATCGCCGGTGTTTCGGCTTAACAAGCGACCATGTTAACTGGTGACCTTCAGTCGAATGCTTCTGTGGTTGTTGTAGTTTCCACAGCCGTTGAAACAGAAGCATTCGGCCTGACGGTCGCAAGTTAACAAGGTCGCTCGTTACACCGAAACACCATGCTAACCATGCTAGGTAAAGGGGCGCTCGTTGAGTTTCATATGAACAAATACAGCAGAATATAGCCACACTTTAATATCTTTTGGGTGTCACGACTCGAGTGGAGATGAAACGGACCTTTCTGGTTGCAGGAATCGATCTGACAATGTTTCCCAATGTCTAATTCAGCCATTATTAGATAGCAATGACAGTATGATGAATAACCGTTGGATAGCCGTTAGCCTGCGGATGTCAACACGAACTCTTCCCCCGGAAGTGACGACACATGACCGAGATTTCTATATTTTATTTAATTTTTTAAAGTTTCACTCTGACTCCCGCAGATAATTTTAAACTCTTTCTGTTTAGATTCAATTTAAATGAATATTTAAAAATATTTATGTATTTATTAGGGCCCGAGCACTGGCGGTGCGAGGCCCTATTGTATTTCAAATGTTTATTATTTTCTTTTTTTTTTTTTTTTTTTCTTCCTAAAAGTAAATCGCATTTTAGACGGCCTATATATACTCGAAAACTCACGAAATTTGCGTACCCCAAGGTCGGGCGTAAAATTACGTATTTTAGGGTGTCGCACATGGACGAACAAAAATGGCTCGACAGCGCCACCTAGATTTATGTTTTCGGAGGAGCCCCTCGACGCGGTTTCATCCACGTGTACGGGATTTGGAGGGAATATGTAACATACCGAGACACACAAAAAAGTCTCTTGGTGACCGGGCTACGGCGCACGTCACGGCGTCCATTTTGTTTCAAAGTTGGCGTTTTTGTGTTTTGGGGTCATTTCAGGGTCGTATTTGAACGAACCTCCTAGAGCTTTCATCCTATCTGTTTGAAACTTGGCGTGTGTGTTCTCAAGGCCTCGACAATGAAAAGTTATCAAAATCGTAAGTTTTGATTTACTGTGTGGGAGGGCGGGGCCACGAAATTCGGCAGTGTTTATAAAATTTCGACGTGCTATAACTTGCGAAAAATACTCTAATCTTCCCCAAACCTCTGATATATAATCGTAGTCTGGCCTAGAACACATTTCCATGACAAAATTTGCTGATTTTCACAGCGCCACCTGTTGGCGACAGGAAGTGTCATATTTTACTTGACGATAGCTTTCTCCGAAATCTTTGAGTATATCCACCTCAAACTAGGTGTGGATGTTGTCAAGGCCTTGGTGTTGACATTTGAGAAATAATTTCAACTTTTCATCAGAGGCGTGGCCATGACGGCGCCTCAAAGTCAACAATGGCGAATTTTTCGAAAAATCTGTGACTCCATTGACTTTTGGGCTGATTTTCAGGAAAAAGTGTTGGGCTTTCACATACTTTCTCAGAGCAGTCTGAAACTTCTTGTGGTTATTGAGACCAATATTACGCAAAATTCGGCTGCATAATTAATTAGGGGCAGGGCAAAAGTGCTCTATAGCGCCCTTGAACTTTTCTTTGAGACAGCCCGCCACAGTTTTGGGCACAGAGTTATGAAACCTCAGCCGAATTGTAGAACAAGGCAAGACCTACGAAAAAGTCTCTTGGAGCAATGGGCTAAAATAAACAGGAAGCGAGATATTTAAGACCGAAAATCACAGTTTTCGCGTTTGGGCTGGTTGAGAGGGGTCATATTTGAACGAACTCGTCCTAGAGATTTTATCCAATTGACGTCAAACTTGGTAGGCGCGTTCATATAGACTTCCCGAGTAAAAGTTATCAAAATTATGAATTTTGATGAAACGGTGTGGGCGTGGCGCTCCATGAAATGATGCAAAGAAGAAAATCGTCATGAATCACCTGCTGAAGGCTTGTGATTCTCAGAAACTCAAGTGTATGGCTTTCACATACTTTCTCAGAGCTGTCTGAAACTTCTTGTGTTTATTGAGACCAATATTACGCAAAATTCGGCTGCATAATTAATTAGGGGCGGGCAAACGCGCTCTATAGCGCCCCTTGAATTTTCTTTGAGGCAGCCCCGCCACAGTTTTGGACACAGAGTTATGAAACCTCAGCCAAATTGTAGAACAAGGCAAGACCTACGAAAAAGTCTCTTGGAGCAATGGGCTAAAATGAACAGGAAGCGAGATATTTAAGACTGAAAATGACCATTTTGGTGTTTCGGGCTGGTTGAGAGGGGACCTAACTGACCGAACCTCCTAGGATCTTATCCCAGGGACTTCAACTTGTAATTGCTTTTCTAAAAGTAAATCGCATTTTAGACGGCCTATATATACTCAAAAACTCACGAAAATTTGCGTACCCCCCCAAAGTTGGGCGTAAAATTAAGTATTTTAGGGGTCTCAGACATGGACATACAAAAATGGCTCTACAGCGCCACCTAGATTTATGTTTTCGGAGGAGCCCTCGACACGGTTTCATCCACGTGTACGGGATTTGGAGGGAATATGTAACATCCCGAGACGCACAAAAAAGTCTCTTGGTGACCTGGGCTACGGCGAAGGTCACGGCCTCCATTTTGTTTCAAAGTTGGCGTTCGTGTTTTGGGGTCATTTCCAGGAGTCGTATTTGAACGAACTCCTCCTAGAGCTTTCATCCTATCTGTCTGAAACTCGGCGTGTGTTTTCTCAAGGCCTCGACAATGAAAAGTTATCAAAATCGTAAGTTTTGGATTTACTGTGTGAGGGCGGGGCCACGAAATTTGGCGTGTTTTCATGAAATTTCGACGTGCTATAACTTTGCGAAAAATACTCCAATCTTCCCAAACCTCTGATATATAATCGCAGTCCAGACTAGAACACATTTCCATTACAACATTTGGTGATTTTCACAGCGCCACCTGTTGGTGACAGGAAGTGTCATATTTTAATTAACGATAGCTTTCGAAGTCTTTGAGTATATCCACCTCAAACTAGGTGTGGATGTTGTCAAGGCTTTGGGGTTGACATTGAGAAAAATTTCAACTTTTCATCAGAGGGCGTGGCCGTGACGGCGCCTCAAAGTCAACAATGGCGAATTTTTCGAAAAATCTGTGACTCCATTGACTTTTGGGCTGATTTTCAGGAAAAAGTGTTGGGCTTTCATATACTTTCTCAGAGCTGTCTGAAAGTTCTTGTGTTTATTAAGACCAATATTATGCAAATTTCGGCTGCATAATTAATTAAGCGCTCTATAGCGCCCTTGAACTTTTATTTGAGGCAGCCCTGCCACAGTTTTGGACCCAGAGCTATGAAACCACAGCCGAATTGTAGAACATGGCAAGACCTACAAAAAAGTCTCTTGGAGCAATGGGCTAAAATGAACAGGAAGCGAGATATTTAAGACTGAAAATCACTGTTTTCGTTTGGGATGGTTGAGAAGGGTCCTATTTGAACGAACTCCTCTAGGGATTTTATCCAATCGACTTCAAACTTGGTAGGTGCGTTTATATAGACTTCCCGAGTAAAAGTTATCAAAATTACGAATTTTGATGAAACGGTGTGGGCGTGGCTCTCCATCGAGTTTGACCTGTGGCCGATGAAAATCACCATCTTTAGTGTTTGGGATGGTTGAGAAGGGGTCGATTTGAACGAACCTCCTAGGATTTTATCCAATCGACTTCAAACTTGGTAGGTGCGTTCACATAGACTTCCGAGTAAAAGTTATCAAAATTACGAAATTTGATGAAACGGTGTGGGCGTGGCGCTTTGTCGAGTTTGACCGTTTGACCCAATTCTGGCTAATGCGCGTGGTCAGTTTGAACAAACTGCTAAGAAGGCTCACGTGTTTTCCGCCTGTGCCCCCGACGTGCCAGCCCCGACGTGCGCGGATGCGAGGCCGTCAATGCTGCTTGCAGCTTTAATTTTTGTTTGTTTTTCACTAAACACATCCGGTATAAATTGTCATGGGATTTTAACTTCAACAAAGCGGAAGGGGGGGAAAAAAGGAGGGAGGGTGTCAGGTATCATTACGTCACGCAGGTAATGGTGAAAGGTGCGGTGGTGAAAGGTGCATTCACTGGCTGGTTTGAATTGAATCCTCAAAGCCGTCGAGCTGGAAAATCTGCTCGTAACACACACCCGCCTGTAGAAACCAACACTGTTCAAGTAGGACGGATATCCACACAGCTTAGAGGAGTCCGTGTTTGCTTTATTGAACAAAAAACTGCTAAAAAAAAAATGAGCAAAATATCGAAATTATTCAAGGGGAGCTCGAGCTCCAGCTCCAGTTCCTCGAGCAAACACCACCGGTCGAGAGGTGGACCTTCACCCCAGGAGGCCATCCACAAACTCCGGGAGACAGAAGAAATGTTGACGAAGAAACAAGACTACCTGGAGAAGAGGATAGAGCAGGAGATTATGATAGCCAAGAAGCATGGCACGAAGAATAAAAGAGGTACGTCTGAAAAAATCTGTGCACCTGTAATCCCTTGATAAAGACTTTTATTTTGAAATATAACAGTAAAACTTCATAAGTGTTGCTTTCAGGCCCCTAAACTCACAACCACACATACTTCCCTGTAAGATTATTGACCTAAGGTGATTGTTTTTTAAGATAGTGTGCAGGAAGTCTAACAGGTTGGTTACAAGTGAAACAAAAGCAGTTTATTAATAATAAAACGTCTCTGTCTATGTATAAGAAACCTTCAGAGTTCAGTTTGTTTTCTCATGTTAAACCTTGAGGTGCTGCATTGCTTGTTGAATCACCTCAGACTAAAAATAAACACTTGGGAGTGACCTTAAATCTTTTGTCTGTCAACACCCAACACTACAAGTTAACCTCAGCCTAATAGCTTAAAGATGGAGATGGAAGCACGGCATTAATTATCAAATCTATCTCTCTTTCTTGCATCAAGCTGCCCTGCAGGCTTTGAAGAGGAAGAAGCGTCTGGAGCAGCAGCTCACGCAGATTGACGGCACGCTTTCCACCATCGAGTTTCAGAGGGAAGCTCTGGAGAACTCACACACCAACACGGAGGTCCTGAAGAACATGGGCTTCGCCGCCAAGGCCATGAAGAAGGTCCACGAGAACATGTGAGAACACGAGCCCATGAGCTTGGAAAGTGTAAAATGAGGATGCAGCACAATCAATTGAAGTCCTGGCATGATTAGTAAATAGTTTACCTTTTAATAGGTGATTTACCAGTGTGTGACAGCAGTTTATTTAAAGTATTATACTTCTAAATAGGAAAACTATGAAGGGATTTCACCTTTTTATGCTTAAACCTCATGAAATCAGGACAAAAATGTACAAATTTTATCTTACGTGAACTCCTATCAGTACAAATACCAAACATTATACCTATAATCTCTCATTTAAAAATATACATATTTAGACAAATTATTAATAAAGTAAAGATGAGAACAATCATTATCCTTATCAATAATCAAACAGTCTTTACCTGCAGCCATATAACTTACAATGTCCATGTTTTTATAGCACACAGCAATAAAAAAATACAATTTTTAGGACCTTAACCATGATGTTTAATCTTCTGTCTCTCTTTTTCAGGGACGTTAACAAGATTGATGACCTGATGCAGGACATCACAGACCAGCAGGATGTGGCCCAAGAGATCAGCGATGCCATCTCCAGACCTTTCGGCGAGACGTTTGACGAGGTTTGATGTGATGTTTCTTCTTTTTCTCTGCCTTTTTATCTACCGTCTATCAATCTGAATCTTAAAAAACACACACTGTACTCTCTGTGTGTCTCTCTGCTCTGCTGGTACTTTAAAAATGGCAAAAATGCATCTGACAGGACTCTTAAGTCTTGTGTACTCTGTGTGTTTTCTTAGGATGAGCTGCTGGCAGAGCTCGAGGAGCTGGAACAGGAGGAGCTTGAGGACAACATGAAGAGTATGGGCGGATTACCCAGCGTGCCCAGTTCCAGGCTGCCTGCAGCACGGCCCAGTCAGCGCGCAAGTAAGTGCATACATAAGGGGGAAAATTACTTTTAAACCACTATCCATGGCAGTTTAGTGTGCATATTTCAACATGTATGAGCCACTTTTCACTACAACACATGAGTTTTGATAGACAAGCAGCCAAACTGATCTTTCACCAGCAGAACTACAAGCACATGAATGACGCTGATGATGTTTAAGAGTCATTAATCGACCTGTAGTCACCACTATCAGCAGGCTCTTAATGTTACTCATTCACAGCAGACATCCACAGTCACGTCAGATATGTTTTTGTTGTGTTTAAAAACAAAAATGATAGTAATTGAGAGAACGTGTGCACGCTAAACAAATGAACAACACAAGCTATATACACATTTTGGCTCCTACAATACACTTTTACTTGTTTCATCTTATTTTATCTTATTTACTTGTTACTTGCACTATTAAAAAGATATCATAAAAGATAAATATGCATGGAGACAAACACATTTTTACCTAGCTCATATGTACATACATTAAATCAAAGTTGTTGTTTTTTTGGCAAATGCTTTAGTTCATTTAAAGAACTCTGCTACAAAATAAACAGAACGACATAAAATAAAACCAATAAGGAGTCCAATAAAGACTTCTTCAAAAGAAAGAAGAGATGACAAAAGTATTTTTGTTTGCATATCAAAGAAACGTAACAGTTTTTAACCGTTTGTCAGACAATATCAGCAATTTGAGGAAATCAATTTGGGAAATCAGGTTGTGTACCATTTTCTAAGCTGTATATGTATATCTTTTTACAGTTATATTATTTTCTAGGGGCCTTTATTTGATAACAACAGTGGAGACGTGACCTGAAATGAGAGAGAGAGAGAGAGATAGAAAGAAAGAGAGATGGTGAAACAGCATGTAACAAAATCCCCGGGTGGAGACAGACAAAAGACAATAAATCACTAAATAATGATAAAATGTATTCATTATCCATCAGTGCATCAGCGATGTAAAACTCAATCAATCCGTTTGTCCCAAACTGCCGCTGAGAGCCGTCACCCATAACAAAGATCACTCACTCGATCATGAGGCCTCGGTGAAGGTCAATGCTGGTCCAATCATTCTCTTTCATCATTCATTATTAGTGTTTGTTTTTATGCAAATTATGTTGAGCCGACGTGTTTCACAGTAAAATGCACAACCAGCTGCAGCCGTTTGAACATCAGGTTTATTATTATGACATTCTTAGACCTTCTTCTTAGGTAACATGAAGCTTAAAGTTACACACAACCAACTGTTTAACTGATTTTGGTGAAACTGGATCAACAGGCCTTTAAACCTGAAATGTTCACCAATAATTTGAATTATTCTTTGTTAACAATCTTGTTCTTTTTTTTAACAGCGACTAAGAAAAGGGCTGAAGAAGACGACGACATGCGTCGGCTGGCATCGTGGGCGACTTAACTACATTAAGGCAGCGTCTTGTTTAGAGGAAATGAAACTTCTTTTTGTCTCTTTTTTAGCTTTTTATACTAATTTTGAAGGTTTTAGGAAAATGAAGAACTTTTTAAAATAAGCTTTTTGACACTTTACAGGTTATATTTATCAATAAATTAAAGATTTTACGTTCAACCTTAATTTAAGGTTTTCTGAGAGGTCATCGAGGGCGACCCTCATTAACAATCATGCAGTTACACCAGTGAAGGTCTCTTTCCTCTTTTTTTCCTTTCTTTATTAATCATTCTTACTTAGCCTGTACAGAACGCACTACTTTCATAGACCTGATGAAGACATAACGAGGATGTGGCTGTAATGTTTTAACACATAGAGCTTAATGGTTAACTGTATTTTACACTGCTGTAAATAAAATCAGATTTTGCATTAATGTTGTAAATATATTGCTTCATCAACATAACAAAATTAAAAAAAGTCCCATACATATTGTCTAATAGTATTGTCTTAATTAATGTATTTATGTGCTGTTCCTGGTGCATGGAGTTGTTGCCAGAGGGACAAATGAAAGTCTATTTTTTGTGCCACATGTATATGTTAATGTGGACTTCATGATTCCACATTCTTTGCAAGTTTCAAGAAGTGAGTAATGTACGTCTTTTCACCTGCCATTTTTGTGTAGATTAGATTAGATTATACTTTATTTATCCCACAGCAGCAAAAGAGGTATAATATACACTACAGAATAAAATAAAATTTGGTCGTCCTGAAATCTAGGCTTACAGTAAACCCCAAAGGTGACCAAGTGTTTCCAGTACAGCAACCTTCCCCGAGCTTAAAAAAACACGGTCAGTTAATAGCTTTAAGAAACTGCTAAAAACTCAGATCAGAGGACGCTACAAGTTAAGCAGGACAATCAATGACACTGTATCATAATATCTATAACAGAGGAGCCTCCACTTTTATTTATTTATTTATTTGTTTTGTTTGTCTATTTGACCTCCTTTGTAGTTTGTTGTTTTCTTGTTTCACCTTAACTTAAAAACACTAAAGAGTATCAAAAAAAAAGAACTACAGGAATGTAGGATAAGACTACCTCACCTTCCCCCTCATTGCTATTATCATTTTTTATTTAGTTATTTCCAGTTTGTTTGTTTTTTTACTTAATTTCACTGTTTTATTGTTGTTCTATTGTCATTTCCTGTTTTAGCGTCCTTTCAAGCTTTTATTTTGAAAGAGGACGCCGGACGTACGTCACTACATTCCGGTTAGCTTGTCGCTTCTGTCATCAGGTAGCAGGAAGTCCTCGTCCGGCGAACTAGCCTCAGAAAGACAAATAACACCTGAATTAAACTCCGATAAGGACGAAAACAGAGCATGGAGGCGAACAGACCACCTCAAAAGACAGGTGAGCCGCTAACTTTGTGTTTTTTAACCCGCTTAAACGAGCTGTGAGACTAATGAGAGGAGTTTTAACAGGCTATTAAAATTAGCGCTAAGTTAGCCAACCGTTAAACAAACCGAGATGTGACACGTTTCACGCGCATGTTAGCTCACCTTTTAATATTAATACACTGTTATTAACAAGAACATTGAGCCAATACTTGAATATACATTTAGCGTCATGTTGATGGACAAAAGTTCAAAAAGTTTAGGTCCAAAACTCTAATGTAAATATCAGTATAATATGGAGTATAGTGTGTCATAAATATAAGTTTTCTGTAGGGCAGGTGTCTTAAATCACCGGTCCGTGACCCCCTAGGGGGTCGTAATAACTGACAATTATCACCAATAATAATAATGTTGAATGTGAGGGGTGCAGATAACTGAGAAACTACAAACAGTAAAGGCATTTGTACTACAACTGGATGAATCAGTGGACATGTCCAAAGACACGTAACTCTTGGCATTTAATAACCAACAATAATTATGCAGCTTTTTTTTAGCAATCATAAACACAGGCTAATAACCCAGCATATACATAGGTTAATAAGGTGAAATAAAAGGTGAATAAAGTCAATTTAAAAGTTATTTTAGGCCGTTTAGACACATATTTAATGAGTACCAAGAATTATTGGGGGGTTTTTAACTTCTTGTACTGATGTAAATGATCTGACACAAATACATAATTATCAATACAGTGTGTTGAGCTGAAAATCATCAGTAAATTGATCAACAGACGATTCATGGTCACATGGTTTTAGATGATCAATCTTTTAGGACATTTTTAGGCAAAAATTAAAGTGGAGAATGTGAATATTTACTGTTTTTATGAGTTTATGGTAGTAAATATAAGATAAAATCGACGTTAATATTCGATTAATAGTCATTAGGTTGTATATACTAGTACATTTAGGGTTTTACAAATGCTGAACAGGTCGTATATCCTTCAAAAGAGTCGTCTAGCATGTAAGATTTAAAGGGCTCTGTTGTCTTCATTAGTGTATAATCACCTGAAAACAAGAATTGTTACATTTTTGTTACCTTAGAATGAGCCATGTGGAGGAGAAGATAAGATAAGATAGACTTTAATGAGCCCACACTGCAGGAATTTACTCATCACAGCAGCTCGTATACACAAGGTTGATAAGAAATGACTCGTAAATAAGAAATCTATAGAAGAAAGTGATGAAGTCGTGCTGGTGTTAAAGAGTCTGACAGCTGTTGGAATGAAGGAGCTGTGGTAGAGCTATGTGTATCATTTTTATGTATCAGATATAAATGAAATCTTATCGGTGTTTCTTTTTGTCAACTTGTGATGAGCGTTTTTGTTCTTATTTTCACATCCAGCAGATGAACTTACACTGACAATATTCATAGTTAGTGTATAAACTTTTGTTTCTATTCTAATACTGAAATATATAAATTTAATGTCCACAGCCGGAGGTGCTACTGGACCAGAAGAGGAGGCCAGAAAAGCAGCAGCAGCTGCAGCCAGGGCTGCTAACCGCCTGCCTGAAATCCGTCTGGTGGTGCTGGGCTGGAGGTGGCCGGGGAAGAGCCTGACCGGGAACACCATCATAGGCCGAGAGGAGTTTCGCTTGGAGCGAGCGGCTGAGTTCTGCGTGAAGAGACAGACGGAGGTGCTGGGGCGACAGGTGACTGTGGTGGACACTCCAGGCTGGTTCTCCGCCCAGGATACACCACCCTCCTATAAAGAGGAGCTAGTGAGGGGAGTGTCTCTTTGCCCTCCAGGTCCACACGCCTTCCTGCTTGTCATCCCTATTGGCATGTTCACAGAGGTGGACCGTGCTCGCATCGAGGAGCACGTGAGCCTCTTCGGTGAGCACGTGTGGAAGCACACAGTTGTAGTTTTCTGCTGGGCGGAGGTGTTGAGGACCATTTCAATCGAGAGGTACATTCGCAGGGAGGGCAAGGAGCTGCAGTGGGTGCTGGAGAAGTGCAAGCGAAGGTACTTTGTCATTAACAACAACATATTCGGGGAGCATCCCCAGGTGGAGCGCTTGCTGGAGAAAGTGGAGAAGATGGTGGCAGATGAGAAAGGCTACTACAACCCGGAAGAGGTGGAGAAGGAGAAGAAACCTCTGGATGAGAACCAGAATCCAGCCAGGGATGTGCAAGAGCTCGGGGCACGGCCCAAGCAGAACTCTGGGCTGAATTTGTCCAAAGCCATGGAGGTGGAGCCACTTTCCAGTGAGTGATGCTTTAATTACAGATGCCAGACTCTCATGAGTTCCTTGAATGTCTGTTAATTAATGTTTAAAACTGAAGACCACACAGTTCTCACAGAGAATGAACATTTTCTCCGCTGTTTCGCTCTACCAGACTTTATAGCGTCTTTCAGCTTATTGTTTTGGTTTTCTGGCTGCAAAGAGAGAGGGGTGTGACACGTAGCAAAGAGCTGCAGGTTGGAATTTTTATGGCCAGATGCTACTACGAGAGCTGCTGCAGTGCCCCACTTCTGTTTTTTCTTGAACTGTCTTTCATCAGAGAGCTCTCGATGAGAGTGAACTGAAAGCAGCACAGAAAACCAAAACAATGAGTTAAAAGACGCTAAATCGTCTGCAGATCTGAGGGGAGCTGGTGTAATTCCATGTAATTCCATTCCTTTCACGTCCCTCGTAGTTATGTAAATAATTATTATAAACATGTTACGATTCTAGCTGCTTTAAGGAGACATAGATGTAATTTAATCTTTTAGATGAAAGCTTCTTTTGTGTACATGAAATTTAGATTGCAGCAGCGATTGAGGAACATGTATCTCAACACGTTTCCTAACTTTTTTTCTTGCGTCCTTCTTTCCTCTGATTTGTCAATTTCTTATTTCCTCCTGTGTCTCCATGACAGTTCAAACCTGAAAACAACGAAGCTGTCTCTCTAACACCACTATGATAATAATCATGATATATGGCAGTACAGTGAGTTAAGCTTGTATTGATATAAACTGTTATGTGTGTTTGGTTCTAGATTAAGAAGACACCCTCTAAACCACGACGATGGCAAAGCTGCTTATTTGACATGACGGTAAACAACTAAAAAGAAAAGTTACTGAATGTTGAAACAGGTGTGATTTATTGTATTTATTTTTCAATCAGACATGTTACTGTGTTCTCTATGATGCTTGTGATTCAGTACCTTCTCACTGTGATGAGGACAAACGCTGTTTTTCATGCTGTCCAAAGATTCGTTCAACCCTGTTTTGACACAGAAAGATATTTTTGTTGTGTGAAGAGACAGATGTGATCCAAAACGAGGAAGCAGCCATCATTTTTAAACCCAGCGCGTACACTCCTTCGTCGTGGCGGATACCAACGGCAGAACTGCACTACTAAATTGTTGAGGGAATTGCTTTTCTAACGATTCCCACTTGTTGTGACCAAACTGTAAATGCTTTTCTCCGGCTGTAATGTTTATTAGAGACTCAGTGTACAGTTATAAAAACACTCGAGCTGTTATTGATTTTTCTCTGTTGTGTGTTGCCTTTAAAAAAATGTTTTGTTTCCTTTAAATTGATCTTTCAGATGTTTGTATCGGGGATATGTTTGAGGCGAGGACCGTTAGAGCTGCAGTGATTAGTCACTCAACAGAAAAGTAATCAGAAACTTGTAACAGTATGACTGTGGGTGCCAGTTAAGTCACGCCTAACAATATTTCTGGCAGATTTGTCAGTCAAATATTGAACTTAAAGCCTCAAGAACCCCCGAAATCACAAACTAAAATATAAAAGTTGTGCCTACCCATGGTTCAGGCCCCTGGAGTACAGATCCTTTCAGCCCGGTTGTCTGGATGTTGGTCCAATTAAGGTTTCACTGGATGACCGCTGCATGAACCGACGACCATCCATGAATCAAAAATCATCCAACCAGAAGAACATGGATCCCTTACTGGTGTAAAATATCATAGCGATGTAGCAACGTGTTCTTCTTCACCACACTTAGAGCAAGTAAATAAATACAGGTTTTGTTGTGGAGACTTTTAAAATTCAATATTTTGACATTTTATAGACCAAATTATTATTATTTAGTGTGCACCTTCACTGCTCTCCTGCAGTTTAAAGTTAGCGCTGTATTTCCTGACGTCTCTTTAGAAGCAGGGATCACATTCCCCCTTACCAAAGTGTTTGTGGCTTCGAAGCACATGGGAGGTTTCTAGAGGCTGTAGAGGCTGACGCCTAATCAAGGAACTTTGACATTTCCATCCTGGAAAAACCAGAAAGGCTGAACACGAGAGCACACATTGTGTCGCCTTCCTCCATGATACCGAACAGTTTGCTAAAGTGTCCTTACTGACTGTTACTTTCAGAGTTATTGTAGATGAGCAGTGTGACTCTGAACCAAGTCCTACATGATGGTTATGTTAAAGTCCCTTTATGTAATTATCACCCTGTGGAATTGTGTGACCACTAACGAGTGTGTCCACCTTTTGTTGGGAGGTTTGGCAGTACTAACAAACAAACAAACAAACAAGGCAGGATACAAGATCAGCTTTAAAAATCAGCTTTGGAGACGTCTTGAGGAAGGAAACACTTTAAAAAAGTGATTTAACACCCTCTGACGTCACTGTTGGTTGTGTTTACAGATACAACAGAGCACAACTGCGGCCACGCCTATGACCCTGAGTATTGTCAGAGGTGAAACAGGCTTGGAAAATTGCAAAGAATGCAGAGAAACATTGTTTCTTTCAGCTCGGCGTTAAGTTACTCTGCAGATATAAACAATGTGTTCTGGTGAGAAGCACTGGATGCAGAAGAAAACTGCACACGGCATCTTTTAGCTGTTTGTTTGTCGAAAAATTAGAATCTTTCAGCAGGTTATGCAAACATTATGTAAGACTCTCCAGCTCTCCTGACCTTGACTGCGGTATAGTTGCATATCCTACAGAGGAAAAGACACTTTCAAAGATTGAAGGCAGCCTCATGGAGCCCCTCTTTAAGGAGCAGGTGACTCTGCCTAACAGCTGCTCTGGACAGACCCTCAAATCCTCCATGAGGAGGCGTGTCGCTGTTTTTTTATAGGCCTTCGATAGCTCCCCAGTCCTTTGTGAGCCACACTGACCACCACATGAATCGGGTAGTGTTACAGCACCAAAACAATTGAAACAAACTCGAGTTAACTGTCTGTTTGACCCAGTTTAATCACTCCAGTCCTAGCTGAACAGCGTAGTGAATCCTTGCCTTGAACATAGCCCTCTCACATGTAATTATACTGTTATATAAACGTTAATCTGGTGAAATGTAAGTGTGAATCAGGTACCAACGAACTGTTAGAGTGACTGAGTTTTAAAGACCCTGGTTGGGACTTACTGCCTTCAATCTTTTATAAATATCACAGATATATTCTCACGTTTTTCTTCTTTATCTGTCCGTCATTTTGTCTGTTTGTGCATATAGCGCAATTATTTGTAACAAAGTCTCTCTCTTGACAAATTTTGGAATTCTTATAATAGATCAATAAAACACTGTGAAAAACCTCTGAAGTCATCGAGGACAAAAAAGTCCACCTCCAAAAAAAACTTTATAAATTAATATTTTTTCTGCATAAATCTCTTAAACAACTTCAGTCCTGCTCAAACAACAGTGACATCAAGTAATCAAACTGGCATTTAAAGGGTTAAAGTCCTCAAAATGATTGAATGTTTGCTAGTTTTGAGCAGGGCTCAGGTTGTTTAAGAGATTTATGCAGAACAAAAATATTAGTTTGTAAAGTTTTATAGCAGTTTCTTGGACATTTTTTGTCCTTAATGACTTCAGAAGATGGTCAGATAGAAAACCAGCAGCGTCCTGAGAGCCAGGACTGAAACCAGACTGAGACTAAGAGCCTTTTTGTCATAGGAGCGCTGTAAATATTGTTGCTGATATCTGTTACTTCGAATGAGCTGTTGTCTTTTGCATGAATGTGTTTCTAATCTGTAGAGTACAGAGGAACAACACTATATACTCAGATAATCTGCACTGTGACTGTTTCACCTGTTGTGCTCTGGTCCCTGAAGGGCTCGATGTTAGTGATATTTTATTAAAGATTCAGGGGTTTGACAAAAACATGTCTGAATATTCACACGCACAAACACTGCTGCTGCCGTGACTGTTTGGTTAAATGTCACTTGGCGCTGAGTGACAGCTGAATTTTTTTAACATTTAAAGGAGGAAACATGTTTAAAATCAGGAGAAAATAAAGTCAGGATACAGCAGACGTGTACACCCAGCTTTGTATCAGTGTTTGTAAAGGTGATTGAGTTACCGTCAAAGCACGTGAATCAAGTTACTCTTAAGAAATGAATGAAAGAAGAGTCGTCTCTCGCTCTCTGTTCACTCTGTAAGCCTCCAACACGTCGTACTTAGCGACACTATCTACAGTAGATCTGTTTGTTAAAGATGGCTTTATTTTAACAAGAGCTGCACTGTTTTGTGTGTTTTCTATTAGGTCCAAATAAATGTATATTTTGATTGAATACATTGAACTCTGTGGGCTGTTTTTTTGTCACTAAAATGTGCCACTTTAATTTGTTAAATTATGTGTTGGAGGTGATTACAAGCTTTTGTAAATTCAAGTTATTAATGCTTAAATAGAAGAATCACTTATAACGTTCATTAAGGCTGCATCACACTTCTTTTTTTATTATTATTTTATTATTGAGATTGTTTTTGCACCATGTATCACCTCAGAAAATATATGGTTATTCAAGTACCACCATTATGATAGATGTTTGATACAGTAGACTGACTTCAGTCAGGTTTATTCCTAATAATATTATTTATTGTTGACTGTTCTGAGAAGAACCAGAGCTAATTTGGTACAAAATGGGGTATTCATGATCTGCACTTCTCTTCCAGATATTTCCAGTTTGGAGCCACGATTGCAGCATTTTTAAACCATTCATTTTATCTCTGTTTACTGTATTGTCATCACATTTTAGCTCATAACTAATCATGGATGCATGCGTGCGCTACATGCATGAACATGACTACACAGGCTGATACTGAAAGTAAATATTACAGCAAATGCAAAAATTTGAAATTATTCCAGCGATCTCATCTTTATTTTCATTCCAAAATAAGTCACCAGTTCATCACAGGGCACATAGAGACAAACAATTCACATCACACCATCTTGACGTGCTGCCCATCGCTGGAATGTAATTCAAAATAAATTTTGCATTTCCTCTAATGTGACGACAAGATGGTTGGTTGGTTAAAAAAAAAAAGCTAAAAGCTGTGGCTCCAAACAGGAAATATTAGGAAGAGAAATGTGGGTTCAGGTCACTTCAGCCTGGTTCTGTTCAGGATTCAACAACCGTCAACAATAAATAATGTTACTAGGAATAAACCTGACACCTGCGTACACTGTCTGCAGCTGAACAGGTTTGACCCACACAACTGTATTTTAACAATGATACTTAGAGAGACTGTTGTTTTCCGAGGTGGTGGTGCAAAAAGTTTGAGAAATGCTGGTTTAGTTCATGAAATATCAAAGGAATCGTGAAAAAGCAGTAAAACTTCACATTTGTGAAGCAGAATATTAGTTTCTTACTAACTGATTAATTGAGCCTGAATATGAAGAAACTATTTGATGCTGCGTAGAGAGGAAATAAACTGTCACAAACTATTAGATTGTTTTTGTAAAGTACTAATTTAGAGGAAATAATCAGTGAAACGTGGTGCATTAAACTTGTTTTTGCCCCTTTATAGACAACAGTTCTGCAGTTTGACCACTGGATGGCAGTAAAACATCAGGTCAGAGATGATTCAGCGCTCTGCTGTGACCTTGTCAACAATAGATTCATTAACTCCATTTGGGGAGTGTAATACCCGAGTGTCCCACTTATTATTGTTTATAGAGAAAATGTGCAGCGCCTGTGTTTATGTAGCACACTTCATTACTTCCTGACTCTATCCTTGAGTTATTGCTGTAGCACCAAACATTACAGAAGTTTAATTCTGCTTTTTGTCCTTCGTGCTACGAGAATCTCTGCCTGGTTCTGGCTGTAATATTTTCATACCTCTGAGCTTGCTGAGCTCCCCCTTTTCTTGTCTTGTTTACTCAGCTTTCTCTCTAAGCTCTATCTCTTCAATCTGCAGGCAAGCACTTCCTCTATCTACCTGATCCAAAGATTTCTTATAAAACCGGGCAGCATTTTTCACTGTCATGCTCGCTTTCAGGACCAATATAGATGAAGTAAGGCAGAAAATTATGGGGGGTTTTTTTATGTACAGAAATGGGCTGCACGAAGCTGTGGGAGGATTTCATAGTGAACTGAGTGACTTGCAGAAGATGTGTTGACCAGAAAGTTCAGCTTTCTGTCCAAATGAATCACTTTTTGCCGTGTTTAATTAATTAAGGTGGCATTTAAGGCCACAATAATGTGTAAGTGCTCCAGAAAATCACTCCTATCCTGTGGTACTTAAACAATAGATATATTCAGAGGATGTTTTTATATTTAACAACATTGTTTATTATTTCAAATGTAATCAAAACAACAGCAGTTACAGAAATTACAGACAGCTAATGATACTGTGTGAGTCTCATTGTGTGCTATGGAGTGTGATGATAAGAGGTCACAGTTCTTGTTTCTTTATATCCAGATGAATCTGTGTGACTTAACGTCTTTCAGTCCAACTCATGAGTCGTGTCACACAGCGGTAACCTATCAACAACACCACTATGCTGCTTTTTTTTTTTTTTTGTCATCTAAAATAACAGTTAAGAAAGGAGGGAGTGAAAGTGAGATTAGTCGAGTCCAGTTGAAGCATGTGAGGAAATTGCTGACAAGACAACCTCAAAGTGTTTCGGCTTTTCTAGACGCGTTTAGCCACCTTTTGTCTGACTGGTTATAAAAACACTTGCAGTTTCAGGTGGCAGTATACAACACAAGATGTTACAAAGCACTTGCAAAAAAGCTTGTTTTTTTCCACAGGGATCACTTTAACAAATATCTGTATGCATGAAAATGTTGTTAAACTTCACCCTCTCTCTCCTGTTGCGGAAAGGAGTTATGAGGAGTCATAAAAGAGGGTTTGGAAAACAGGCGTTTGTACTCTCTGGTCGACACCAATGAGACCACATCAGAGCTCAGTATAGCTGTAAAGAAGAGTCTGCGTGAAGGTTTAAAAACAGCCAGCGAGTCCTGAATTTGGTATTTGTGCCATCACTCTTTGGGGTGTGTGGACGATCTGTTAATGAGTGTATTCAGAGGATGAAAAGATTACATTAAAGAAAGATGTAAGCCCCTTAGTTACTGTTGTTATGCCAACAAGATTTCTGTTATTTTTGTTCACGTGCAGTTTACAGTGATAACATGGCAGATTTAGCAAATGTAGCTAATTTAGCTAATGAAACCAGTCTTTTCATTTCTAGCCAAATGATAACTATAGTTTATTAGCCATAGCTAGATAGCTAGTTAGCTAATTAGGCTAATGTTAGCTTCAATAAGTTGGTTAAAAATGGTCTAAGGACAGAGGGTGTCACTCCCTGTACAGATTGTAAAGCCCTCCAAGGCAAAATGTGTTTTGTGAATTTGGGCTATACAAATAAAATTTGATTTGATTCAAACAAAAGGGGCCTTTAATAGTCACATCATGGCTACATACAATACCAGGATACATAAGAATTCACTGTGTTTGCCCAATTTAATCAGAGTAACCATCAGTTTCTCTAATAGATAATTGTTTGAAACAAGATCCTTGATTTCATGCAGTAGTAGACAAAACCATTTCATTTCTAGCCAAACGACAACTGTAGCTAGCAGACTTTATAAGTTATAGCAAGGCATCTAGGCCAATGTTAGCTCATATGAATGTTTGCAGCTGACTTGTTTCGAAAATATGAATCTTGTAAAAGGGACCTTAAATATTCATGTGACAACTGCATACATGATGCAGTAGTAAAACACTGTTATACGAAAAGTTATGTTATTTTGTTCTAACAACGCTGTGTAGAACCCAAGCTTGCATAACCATAAATAAAGTTAGGCTAGTTAGCCAAATTGCTAGCGACTGCAGGTTGTCAGGGCAGATAAACACATTATTCTTTATGTATTTTTGGTTTTGGAAAGGCAAAATAGAAAGACACCAGCTTCCAAACTGTTTAAATGGCAAGTATCTATCTCAGTACAGTCGCATGTAACACTACACCGCTTCAATATGTGGGGAAATACGAAGCTTAACCGCGTTTGCCGCGCATAGTTACGGTTGCTAAGCTACGATTGGACAGTCGCTGTTAGGGGGAGGGGTTTATTTAACGATCAGTTGTTAGGCGGTTTAACATTGTAAATGGCTGTTTACTAAGTAGTAAACCACTATGCCACGCTTCTAGGTCTTGAAAGTAGGCTGTTTTACTATTGTAGGAAATAAAGTTAGGCTAGTTAGCCGGACATGCTAACAACTGCAGGTCGTTAGGGCAGATAAACACATCATTCTTTAGACTCTTAACTCTGGTATTTTTGGTTTTGGAAAGGCAAAATACAAAGACACCGCCTTCCAAATTATTTTAAAAAATTCAAACAACCGCTAACCGCTTCAATGTGTGGGGAAGTCCAAATCTTAACAGGTTTGCCGTGCCTAGTTACGGTTGCTAAGCTACGATTGGACAGTTGCTGTTAGGGGGAGGGGTTTATTTAACGATCAGTTGTTAGGCGGTTTTAACAAAGCATTATAACTACAACTAAACTGGCATGTTCTGGGTGGTGGTGAAGCTGTGGGGAGGTTGAGGTAAATACTCAGATGCTGATTAGTCTTTGGTCTCAATGTGTTGACGATGTGTGTGAAATAAAAAAAATAATAAAAAAATCTGATGATTGTTATTTTTATGTATTTTCAGTGTCAAACTGAACGGGTGTAATATTATATTGCACGTTTTATTTCTCAGTAGAATTCCAGGATATTGATAGTGAGTCTACAATCATTGGTGTAAAAACATGATTTTTGTGTTGAAATAATATCTAACAGTAATTTAAAAAAATGAATGAATTTGTTCAGTTAGAAGCCTTGTATTGATCAGTGACAGTAATGATTGGAACAGTATTCACATTTAAGTAAAAAAGTAGAGAAAAAAAGGCCACTCATAAAAATAAAAACTTTTTCCTGTACTATACTGCTATACTACAAATGTTTGCCATGAGTTACCTGAATCTGCAAATGTTTTGGCCTTGGTATATACATGAATGTGTTGACGCGGATGAGCCAATCATAACATAAACACAATAGCCAATGGTTATGCTGGCAAGGAAACCACACTGTAAAAGAAAAACAATAAATCAACCGTCCCAGTGTGTTTTCTGGCTCACGCAAACTGTATCCAGATACCTCAGATTCAAATCAATAAGAATCAACTGTGCAGAGCCAGCTCAAACGTATGCACCCATAAACCAGGTGGATATCCAAAAACACTACTGTAAACTGCTCTCTTCTGCATTCACACACATTATACACACACATATCGAAAATATATTCAGCATACACACTCACAAGCGCCTGTCTTGTCAATTTGCATTAGTACCACATGTCAAACGAGCAAATAAAATGTGCATGGAAAGAAAAAAAAAGAAATGTGCAAAACTCTAGTCAGGGACAAAATGGCACGGCAAGAATTTAAAGAAGAAATGGCATCAATGATGTAAGGAATCAATCAAGGATAAGAGTGTGCCCATCACCCATTTAAAAAATAAAAACCCACTTGAGATATTCTCAAGTGAAACCAGCCAAATATCACAAAATAATTCAACACCGATGTTGAAAGTTCAGAGCTTTTCATCTCCGATCGCAGCGATTGGAGGTCAAGCTCGCGTCATGTTGCACGGCTGCCGCCTCTCTGCACAGAGCGGGCAGTGGAGAAGTCAATTATAAGCCTGCTATGGTACTGAAAAGCAATACCGACGGTCTATACAGATAAATGTGCCAACCACTGTTAAAACAACATACTGAAAGAAAGAGGAAAGGAAGTAAAAACCTGATGGATATACAAAGGCCTATACAGTATAACCCCACCGACAATAAAGTGGAAATCTCTGTTCACATACTCTGTATTGTTTCTGAAAATATATATTGTATAATTCACACCCTCAGACACGCCAGTATCCAGTCTAGGCAGTCTGGCTGTACAATCCCTCCATGGCAACATGATAGCAGCCGTACAAAACTTAACCAATGCTGACTGAGTCGATGACATCAATGCTGCCCCCTCCCCTCAGTCCCAGGTAGGTCAGCTCCCTGCCAACAGGAGCTGAACAATGGGTTCAAGTCTGGGATCAGTTTTCAGGGTGTCCTCACGTCCTCGTATCCAGTCTCATGTGGCGCTCGACAGTCAAGTCATTTAAGTACACTGAGCTCCTCCGCCGGTGAGAAGTCCCCGTGCAGCAGGAGGAAAGAGGGCCAGCACCGGAGGAGGAGGGGGCTGCGGGGATGCAGGCGCCCCCTCCTCCCTCAGCACTGCTCGGACTCGATAAAGCCCTCCTTCTCCTGGCCCACCGGCTCCACCTCTGCATATGCTGGGTGACCCGAACCCCGGCGAAACTTCATGGCTGGCCATCTGCTCGGGCGTCTCTGCAAAGGGTGAACAGGACAAGACATACGCGAGGACAGCGGTCAGACGTGTCATCCAAAGAGGTTAAAGGTTAAGAGCGAGGTCGATCTTTGTGACCCGCGGAGAGCCAGACGGTGTCTGCAATCACGCCTCATTTAGTGCTATATATTTAACCTCCCACATTTGATTTGACTGTCTGTACTCTGAGTTAATTTATGCTCCACGGGGGCCATGACAAAAATATCCTACAATGCAATGTTGCACATTTTATAGAAGCAAAAATTACCGCTGTACGACTCTAAAACTGTCAGTGATGATGCAAAAGTACTGCTAACTGTCTGAAATCTCAAATTTCTGCTCACTGTCTATTATATTAGCCTATCATATATATTTTATTATATATAAAGTCTATTATGTAGGGTGATCAGTGAATGAGTGAACCATGGATCCATTTCGAAGAATATATAATGAATGCTCGGCTAAACTGAGGTGTTTACACATAAAAACTCATCGCACACATGTCAATAATGTGTTTAATGAAACCTATAAGTCTTGATATATAATGAGCTGTGAGCAGTTAGGTCATCTAAAAGAATAATCTTCACTGCGTCAGGCTGTTTTGAGTCACTTTTATGGGCCTGAAGAGAACTGTACAGTATTTAACAAGTATGTAGCAGATTTTGTCCGCCCACCAACCCGCCTTCAATTAATCTTTTTGGTCCCAACCTCAAGTATTAATCATGTTTGAGCAACGTTTACTAAAAGCTAGAGTGCCGAGCAGTTTCAGGAAATGCTTTCTTGCCTGTATTGGAGACTTTGACAAGAAATGTCAAGAGACTCATTATTTAGCCTTAAGATCATATTTTTAAGCTGTTTTAGATCATCTCAAAGAAGAAGGAGGTATGAAAGTCATAAAGTACTGAGAGACCGATGTTTGTTTTGATCTTTTCCTGAGAGTTGTTGACAATAATAAAAATACAGAACATAACCTTCATTATCTTTTAAAAACAAACTACAAAACCCTTAAAAAGGAAATGAGCCAGTCTCTGTCTGATGTACAGTATGCCAAGATCGAGCACTTTAGCGAGCAGCATCCACATCGGGGAGTTCCTGTGTCCAACAATGACCTTGCATTACTGAGAACAGCTTTGAACATTTTGTTTTTTTTTAAAAGATGTTTGAACACAACTCAGTCCTCATTTCTCTGGGAGCTCACATTCATTTATTAAGAAAGACTGTGTGCACCAAGTTTCATCATTCCCCTCTGAAAATCTCAATCCATATTTATGAGTCGAGACTTGAAGGATAAAATGCACCGAGCACTGAATGTTTTGTTCGCTCGGCCAGATATTTTTCTTTTTTTTTTTGGTATTGCACTGGAATGTCTGAAGGTTTGAGAGAAATGTGTCTTATTAAACTAAAAGGACTTTGTTCACATTCCTAACTTAATAACTTTTCTGGGAAGAGATGACTGTCTGCATTTAAGTCATAAATATTGAACCGATTAAGAAAGTCAGACAAAAACAGCGAATGTCTTTTCTCCAACAAAGGTGCAAACATGCCAAAATGCCTCCAATTTAGGAAAATATGATGCATAATTCATCATCCAACATATCAAACACATGGAGGATCATCTTTTTTATTGAAACACAAACATACTACCTATAACCCATCTAATTTTCATGATTATGACATGATTCATTTCATAAATTAGTAGTTGTTCTGGAGATTTTTGAGTATTCTTCGGCTGATGACGTTGCCCGGTTGTCACAAAGTTGTAGACGTTTAAATTTGAATTAACTTTGAGGACTTCTCAAAAGTTTCAAAGTCTGACATTTAATTAAATTCACTCATGACCTCAGGAACAGTAGGTCAAGTACAAGCTGTCAATCCTGAAAGCTCCAGAACGGCCACTAAATGGACCCTGTGGCTTATTTTAAGCACCGTTTCTGAGGTCAAACCGCTGCTCTGGCATCGTGTCAGCACTCACCTCAATGAGGAAGAGGCTGGCTGCAGAGGTCGGGTGATGGTAGACGTACACACTGACCAGTACACCGGCAACCATGATGATCGTCACCAGGAGGATGCCGAGGATCAGGCCGATGTGCAGAGGGTGTGTGCCGGGCATCCTGTCTGCGGCACTGTCTGCAGGCATCACTGGAAAAACAGCACAAAAATATCCAGTTACAGCCTTTTAAACAAACACTAATGTTTTTATAGTCTTTTCATTGCAACTTTACTGCGGCGTACTAATGCGGTTTATTATTTGTCAGTCGCCCCCACGGTGCAAATAGCTGTTGAACTGAGCCCAGCGCGTTCAAACTGACGTTATTAAATGTCAGAGTTGATTCATGCATACCGTGTCATATAAATAAACAAATAAACATGCCTAAAACTGCAGATATACTTTGAATAAAAGCACTAAAATGATGTTTTTGTCCCCTTGTTGCAGTTATGCTGTTGACCAGCAGGGGACACTCATCATTCATCAATACTTTCTTTACTTACGTGCCTTAAAATTGACATGCTTGTAACCCAAATGTCACCACGTTAACAAAGTAAAAACAGCAACACCTGTACTGCAAATCTGCTTCAGCCATGCAAGTTTGAAAATAGTTATGATTATATAAATATTCAGTGAATTTCATAGGGGTCTTTAGGTCTTAGAGGAGGTGATTAAGGGGACGTTTCCTTTACTTTGAGAGCACATGCAAGCCTCATGTTTAAACTGGGTCTGTGGTATTCTGTGGTGTGTTTATGTATTCATGAGCTGTTTCTTCTCTCCCCCACAAGTACGAGTAAGAGTTAATCCCGAGCCAAGGTTAGCAATATATGGAGCAGGCCTACAGATGCTGATAAGAGTCCTATTGTAGCCTCCAGTTGTGGCAATGCAACCTGAAGAGGCTGTATATAGTGACTGCATAATAAGTCTGTCCTTCAGCGAGCCTTGGAAGACATCTTTAAAGTATTTCTTAGATTCATTTCGGAGCCTTGACTCAGCAGGTGTTTCGAGAGAGCTTTTGAAGATGGTGAGAGCGTCTTGTAACCTGTCTGGAACATCGGTTTTCTTCGGTGGAGGCACGATTTACAAACATAAAGAAAACAAGATGATTTGAACCTGCGATTTGTCAGCTAGAGGAGAGACACTGTTCTTAGCGCTGGCAGTGAAATACTGATCATAGCAGGGGGAGAGCTAATGAAGTGATTATGAAACAAATGGCAGGGATACTGCCCTCATGGCTTATCTCGCACAGATTTATAGCAGGTTCAGTCCAGATCTATTCGCAGATTTCTTCTTCTTCTATGGCCCCCTGACAACCTCTCCCCCGAGCTCCTCTCTGGCTTTAATTAGCAGCTATAGCCAGTGTCGAGTTTGTCAGCCAACCAGCCTCTCCCCTGGCTCCCTGCCTCATTGATTTCCAGCACACAGAATAACCGGGTGGTAATCAAACCTGTCCGATGTGTGTGGGCAGTCACTGTGGACGTGTGGTTGTGGCCATTGTGTGTACTCCTAAAGCTGGGAATTTAATAAGTACAGATGTTTTGGTGTGTCGAAACGTTGCTCATAACAGCTTCATATTAAATAAAACAATAGATTGTGTTTTCTTGATGCCATTTGGTGTTGAATGTCGTGTTTTTCATGAGAGTATTCTGTCAGTCAGTCTGACAAATAGCAACAGAGGAGCTCTACTTTTCAGAGAAAAACAACTTGGCAGAGAAAATGATATTATGACATTCTCTCTCTCCTTAATCCTAAAAAAAAAAACACAGTATGGGCGTTTGATTTTTCTCTTTTCTCAAAAAGGCGTTTTCCCTGTGTTTATCTGTCACAGCTACAGAGTCTAAAAGCCATCTCTTGGTCAGCTGGAAGCCCAAACGATGCGACAAGCTGTTAGCCTCGGGTGTTGGTGGGTTAGCAGGGGGCGCGGGGACCGAGCGGAGATGTAGACACAATGAGAAATCAACAGCCTTAGCAGCTAAATAACCAGCAGGATGCTAGTGTAGACAGGTCATGGGTCTGAGCCTGAGTCTGAGTGGAGCATTTAAACCAATAAGACAGCAGAGACAAAGGCTTCGAAATATAATTTATACGGGGTTAGAGCGGTCGATTGAAAGACGGGACAGCTAAAAAAACACATATTTAGTCTTTATGTTGGTTTTGTTTAGCCATTTTTGTCGTTAAGAGACAAAACAGAGCAAATCCTCAAGTGAAACGCTGGAATAAAGGAATCCATAGAGGGAGCGTGGCTAAAAATATTCTTCAGTTCATAAACATTTCTTTAAATTTTCAGTAATATTTATGCTGGACATTCGTTTAAATGGTACATCTCAAACAAATCGTTCTGAATTCATCCTCCATTATCTTTGTCCTCATGACTGCGAGAACCTGAGGAGACTGAGTAAACACTAATGGGCAGCAGAGCTCTTAGACAGCAATAAAATACATTAGAGCTTTTGAGAAAGAACAAATGAGACCGATAGAAACTGAGCCAAGCTGATTTATTTTTTTTCAGCTCTACATTAGTGGCAATGCAGGAGCACGGCCATACTCTCACCTGGCTAATGGGTTTTCAGGACACTAACAATACAAAGTGAGTAGACGTATAATTCAAACTCTTTGTAAATGGGAGCTGAGACTCCCAAGAAAGGGTTTGCCCTTGTTGTTCCTTATCTCAGCACTTCCTGTAGCTGCAATGTCAACGTTTCCTCGCACAGTCAAGGTCAGGGGACGCCTTGGTGTAACTGGAGAGCTGGAGACAAACCACTCTGATAGCTGAATAAACCTGTGTGAATACCCTGAAATCAATAAATCATCTTTGACTTCATGCTTTCCATGTTTTCTGCTCAGTATGATAATTCTGGCACCTTCCTCGCAATTACTTTTCACCTTGAATAACGTTATTGGCAGGTAGACGGTGGGAAAAAAAAAAGTGAGATTATCATCACAGTGCCAGGCGCTGGTGCAAGAGAGCCGGGGTGATGAGAGACATGCAGCGTTTGTGTAATGAAAGTGTGATAGAAGCCGCAGATTTTCAATTCCTCTCGAGCAGGAAATGAAACTCTGAGAGAAAACTGAAAGCGTTGGAAGTAATTTCAGAGTTTGGATGTTTTGCACATATTAGCAGCTAATGCACGCTGTACCAAAATCACTGTACAATTATTTGTGAGACTGACGTAAACAAACGGACTGTGGCCTTTTTTAAGGGTATTTTCCAACCTAGACCTTATTTTCCTTTTCTTTTTGCGACTAATGTGGACACTAATGTAGTTTTTAAAATTGATCCAGTAATGAGCAGGAACTCTGCAGCCAACAGCAGAGAAAGCAGCTACAATGTGTAATCAATGTACATCCACTAAAAGTGCTTGTTTTTACCACTGACAGGCTCAGATTGAAATGTCAGACTACATCACAGAAAGGACTGTTAAAGAGTAAGACCCTGAAAAACACAGTAACTTTATGTCGCAGAACAGGAGTCGATGGTCTACGGCAGACTCGATCGATTAGTTTGTTTGTGTTATTGTTTGACTTTGGTGTTCATGATAACTGTACTGAGTCTGAATTTTTATATACCTCATCTGTTCAAATTATATTAAGGCTTAAAGTTATGTATAATTAACAGCGTGGCCGCTTTGATTGACAGGTGGGTGCCGTTACAGATGGCTTGTTTGAGCAACTAGGCATCATTTGGCTCCAGGTCTTTTTGCAAGTATAGACTATTATTAACTTAACTTATGACTGATTCATAAGACGATTGGAGGTAAAACACAGTTTTTTTAAAAGGGCTTTGGCATTCATGCCGCTGTGTTATGACACAAAGAAAAGGGAAAACAGCGTAAAAACCAGAGGTTTTAAGTTTAAATGTTTAAATACAGAGAAGATCACCATCTTATATGTCTAAATTCTGTACACGCAAACTGCAAAACAAGCTTTAAGTTAAGTTTTCTTCCTGCCACAATTCGAGTTGAATTTAGTTGAACATTCATACTGGTTAATATCTAAAACACCACCGGATCTCACAGGAATACAACCACATATACATGTATAAAATATTATATACAGGATTCTTGTGTATATTGCCTTGTGACTTATATAAAGCAATATAAAGTGTAACTTCTGGGGACTCTCCATCACACCGGTCCAGACACTGTAATTGATTGCTGGAGCCCACAAAGGACAGTTAAACATTATAGTCACTGGCTGGATAAAGTTTATCAGCTGATTGAGCCGCATGTCCTCCAAAAAGATCAAAAAGCAATCAGGGACCAATACATCAGTGGTAACAACAAAACAGGAGGCACACAGCCATGAACACAACAGGGATTAAAGGCACAGTTTAGCAGCAGCCAGAGCAATAACAACAACAACAGTTATTGGATGCCACAGCGTTGGAAGATGAGGACTTACCCTGGTTGTCTCTGAGATGCAGGGCGATCTTTGTATCATCTGTGAGGAGACAAAGAAATAAAGACACATGAGCGTCAGACATAATCAATATTTCTCTTTGTAGTTTGTTTTTGAAGCTCAGATAATATATAAATAACTCCCTGAAGGTCCCAAATGAGATTTGAAGCTTGTTTCATTAGCGGACCATCTTCCTTTCAACATGAAATTTACTACTCTTAAAATCTGGTTAAAAATTCATGCTTGGAATATAATGGTCCAGCATGCATAATTCAACACATAAAAGCTGTCTGGGGTTAACTATACATGTGAAATATGGAAATGTAGCATGACCCACTTCTCCTCAAAAGGGTAGCAGACATTTACACACACCATAGGATTCTCATTATGCAAATTCAGCACATCCACCACCTGATATATATTTCAATGAACGATGTGATTCAAAAGGATTTTCTATTTCGATTCTCAAAAGAGCAACTGCAGCCAGATTTTGGGGTCTGAAATGAATTATTAAATGAGATATCGCACAAAATTTAGTCCAAGTCGATCCCACAGCAGAGTGAGGGTCAGGAATATGAATCATCGAGGAAAAGAAAAAATGTTGTTGCCACTAGAAGGGTATAACACAAAACCAATATCTGTACAAATACACAAATATATCAATATCTATAACAGCGTTTGTATTTATACATGTGGAATTCACTCAGGAAGGTTTGCACCCATATACCCAAATATTAAAGAGTGGTATGTACCTTCAAGAAAAACTATAAACTGACTATAAATAAACATAAACTGGTTATGACTGGGTGCACATTAATAGAACAAGAGGTTTTAGCGGGTTTTAATGTAGCATGATTTTTCTTTGAAAACTTGGGGTGTTATTAAGAAAAGAACCATGTAAAGTTGATCTAAAATTTAAAAAATTGAGACAGACTTTGACTTCAAATCTCGGTAATTTACAGAGTTTCCTGATGGACAGTAAACTGCTGTGAACTGTAGCTGCTGTTAGCTAATGTTAGCTTTTTGTTTGTTAGCTGGGACTGTAAGCTCAGAGCACCAGGGGGACTGTTTGTACCACAGGCGTTTTGGACCACCGGGATGAGGAGGTTTTCAGTACAGGGGCGTGGACGAATGGTGATAGGGAGCGGAGCCGGTGTCGTGCCAGAACCTGAGCTGGGCATGCAGGCAATGTAACCGGGTTCAGAAGCTTCTATTGACATACTGGCATAGGTGAAAGCTAAGAAGACACAAGAGCACAGCTGGGACTGACTTGTTTGTTGGAGAGAGCTTGTTGAAATAAAAGGCACAATGTTGCTTTAAAATTTGTAAAGCGCAATGCACATTTGAGATGGCCCCTAACTTTTACAAGGTACCAGCCTTCAATATCATGAGGTAAAGGTAAATTTGGTGAAAACTAATCTGAAGAGGTATTTCTGTTATTCAGTCCTCCCTCTTTGATACAGTTTGACATAAACCCAAACTACATCCTCCAAAAAGTCCATAAAGTTGAATAAAATCTTTAAAACAGTTGATACAAGAACCAAACATCATAAACTTTGTGATTTATTGTAAGTTTGTCGAATTGGACTGCATTAGTGTTAACAGCTGTACCGAGCAGCTGACTGTATTTCCGCTGAAGCAGACATATGAAGTTAAGTCAAATGAAAGGAGATCTAAACTTTCCACATAGGGATTTACCCTCTCTTCTCCAGTCTGTCTACTTTTCTCTCACTCCCTCGTCCAGCTGCAGGTTCCCAGCACGACCATGAACCACCCAGCCTGCTCTCAAGCCTGACCTTTAACCCCTGCAGCTGAACAGACAAGCGAGAGTTGAGGAAATTGATCCGCTGTACGTGTCAGAAAATACATTTCTCAGTATCGGCTACACAACAAATACCATAGGATGACCTCTTGATCTCCTGGACATTATATATACAGGCACACACACATTAGCTAAACACATTTTATTTCTCTAGTCCTGTGGTAGTCCTCTCACCCTGACCTGGTTTGATCTCGGGGGTTACTCGTCGTGTTTTGCCTCACAGTTGGACAGTTTTCTCACTCCTCCCTGAACTCACCGCATCCACTCTCATCTCAGCAGTCCATCCAGCACCCCAACCGCGATGGAGTGTCCATTTAAACTCAGCCCCCACAACATGATTAATGGGGGTGCAATGGAGAAAAGGTCGGCTACTGAAAGTAAATACCTTTCTGTGAGAATGAAATAATGGATAACCCTGATCCAGACTTGAATGTAGAAAGCTTTACAAACACCATCAGTGTGATAGAAGCAGAGCGGAATAACACTGCAGACACTACACTCTTCCACAACACCAATCTCAAGTTATTTAGTCTTGTAAAAATCAGATTTTCAGGACCATCTTTAGTCGTTTTGGAAAAATGTGATGTTAATACCATGTAAATTGAGTAGTACAGAGCTTTAAAGACGGACAGAAAGAAAATGAAAGAGAAAGGAGCGAGGAATTAGACATGACAGGATGAGAAAAACATCGATATAAAGCAAAAGTTCTTTCCATTTTAAGATGCTTTTTAAGTCTGTTCCAAGGTCAACCAACAACAACCCAAAAGCATGATCACCTTTAATTTTCAGGTTCAAATTCAGAACAGCCAAAGTCAGAGCTATGACTAAGGCCAAATTCAGACAGGATCCAGCACTGTGGTGAAAACGCAGGATTTTCCATTCAATTGAGTGGGTAAAGTCTTTTTTATCTGTGGCTGTCCATGAAAAAAAAATGCAGTATTTCATGTACCCAGCTTATAAATCTGAGTCTGACTCGCAATTTATACTGCAAAATAGTGACACGAAGAAGTTTAATTTGGTTTGTGTCCGATGGTTTGACAGAGACGGAGAGTGTGAGCATTAGTCAAGTGACATAGACAGTGAATGAGAGTGAGGGAGCGGCTGCATCGGGTTAATCAGCGAATTAAAAAGTTATTTATTGTTTCACAGAGGTTTGGTTCAGCACAAACACACTACCTGTTTGCAGCCAAAACATTAGCTTGTATGCTTCCTTTTAGCTATCATTTCTAACTGCAACTTTTCCAATCAAGGCCCAATATTAAGCCCATCTGGTGAGATCAAACGCCTTTAAAAATAATCCTTCATTCCAAGTCTTAAGATATTCCATATTTTACTGATTGTCAGAAAATTCCACGAAAAGAACAAAGTCAACAATAAACTGATCTCAATGACAAATACTGTCTGTCTAGCCAACGCTTGATTTACATCCTCTAGCAGACCAAATGTGTATAAATCCTCTGTTGAAAACAATCCCCAACCAGCTGTTTGAGTAAGGTTTGCTAAAAACTACAGTGCCCTGCTGTTTTGGAGAATTACTGAGCTTCTTTACAAATTAAAGTACATATTTATGACCTGTTTTTAAAGATTTATATCTTCTGTGTTATCCTTTAGAGTATAAACAAGCAATGAAGGACGTTCTACCTCTTGACTTGCATATATTTTAGCATATTTATCTTGTAAGTCATGTCAAAGCACATTTCTGTCAATTTATGACTGATACAATTAAAGTTTTCTGGATATGAGTCACAGATATGATACACAGCTTGAGCCATATGTCCTCCAAACGACATCACAGGAGAGTGGATGTCTGAAATGATTGGTTAGCTAAATGTAACCATTGTGCCTTATATGTCACATACTATTAAGACAAGTCGAGCACAGAGAAATACAGCACATACAGTACAGTATACTTTTTGTATTGATTATACATCCAGTCTATCAACTGATGATGTAGGTGAGTGGCTCATTTCTATCATCTTGATTCAACACCACCCAACTTGGAGCTGATTAAGATTAATTGCCTGTTTACTTACTTAAATTGCTCAAAGCGCCATAAAAAGTGAATTGAGCTGAAAATTGGCACCATAAATTCAGCTGACTCGTAGCTCTAGCGTCTCCAGAGACAAGTAGATGAAGAAATAGACAAACTTTAAAGGACACCTTGGCCTCCTGACCGCTCTTTTCAAAGAGGATTTGCATTAGATAAGTGAGATTATGCTGCAGTGAGGTTTGGGTCAGCCTCCCGCTGGGGTGCAGTGAATCATGTGCTCAATACACTGAAATATCAAAGGACCTCCTTAGACGTTGCTGGGAAATACTGTCAGTGTAGCTGAACTGAAGCACATTACTAATGATAGATGAAATATTGTATCTTTGAGGACTTATCTACTCTAAAGGTTCTGTTCAAAACATATGACTGTTTTCAATATTTTGTATTATTTTGTGGATAACAATAAATAAACCACTATCTCCTATACCTAAATATTGTTTGAGGAATATATTTGCTTGGCTCTTTTAAGCATAATGCTGGTGTTTTGGTTGTTACTTTGTGTACAGTGTTTCAAAATAGGATATTTGACTTCTGAATTTGTTTTCTTGTCCTGTCTGTCCGGTAGTATGAGCTCACGGAGGCAAGTTTCTTACAACACTTGTAATGCCGGTAACTCAACTCAACAGTGCATCAGTCTGTCTCTCAGTACTTCCATCTTTTCTACCCTGTCTATGGCTCTCAGCCTGAAGCCCATTTGTTACTAATGAAGACGCAAAACGGGTTTGAAATATATGTTTACTTTTAAAGAAGGCAAAGTACTTTTTCATAACAGCTGGGCACTGTAGTTTTTATAAAATGTTATCTAAACGGTATGACACAACAAGCAGTTCCAACCAAGCAATCTGTCAACTGGACATTCAGAATGTGCTTGAATCAGCGTGAAAGCACACCTGACTCATCGCTAAAAATTATTCCATCTCCTCACGATGCTGAAGCTATATAACATGTAAATCAGTAAAGTTTCATCAGTGCTCATTGAAGTGAATGGATATTTTGACAGTTGCAGTTGTTTTCATTTGAACATTACATTGCCGTAGCAACCAGCGAAGACAGTTAGGATGTTAAAGGACGTTGTTACGTCCACCATCTTGTCTGTCTGACTAACTTACTAACTAACTGACTAACTAACTGACTAGCTATCACATGCTAATGTTAAATTACTTACTTTATATGATTTCTTATTGCTATCTTATTTCAGTCATATTCATGTCTAACTGAACACATATTACATATGTGGCTTTATACATCTGTACATGTGACTTTATGGGAAACATTAGGCATAACTTTCCTCTGGTTTTAACAAAATATAATTTTACTTTGCCTCTGTTTTCTCTAAAAAGCCACAGTCACTACGAGAAAGAGTCCTCAAATGTACAATAAGACCTTGAAATAAAGAGAGATAGAGAGAGAATACAGGTAATAATGAGGAACAGCTTTCTGCCTCAATATCTGGATCAGATCGAGCCAATTTTGTTAATGATTGTGAAGTCACTTTCCACTTACTGTAACAAAAGCCCAGTGCTCAGTCTAATTTCCTATTAAGCGTCCAGCCTTTGGAAATGAAAATTGGCCATCATTCGCCTGCACAGTCATATAACGAATGTTAATGCTTCATAACTAACCTGAAAAATGATTAAGAAGAACAATAGTGGAAGGAGAGTACTTTTTATGCATCCTATGATCTACCATTAGAAAATTACATTTTTAGGAATAGAAGATGTCTGAGGATAAAGATTGATTGCGAGCCAGCCGAGCTGATTTGTCTAATCTATTTTGCATAGTTTAAAAGTTGGCACAAACGCAGCTGCTGCGTCTTGCTCCACTGCCTTCAATCTGGAATATTTTTTTTTAGTTGAGAATGACACTACATACTTCTCCAAGAGAGAGAAGTGTCTTGTGCATGTTGTAAAAGAGGAAACACATCAATAGCAATAAAGAACAGTTCCAGCAAATGCACTTCATTTAACATCTTGCCAGACCAAAGCATCCATCACTGCTTGAAGGAAAACTCTGGTGCAATATGCATCACAACCTCATTCCAGCTCGGAGTTTTATACTTTACCTTCAGTGGGGACGCTGGTGGGAGGATGGGAGGTGGACGGTATGTCCCTGCCTGCAGTGGCCTCTTTGCTCCTTGATGTTGTTTTGGCGACAATCGTGGTGGTAAAGGGGTAGAGATACGTGGTGTCGATCATGTCGCACATCTTGTCCTTGGTCTGAAAGATGAGAAATGTTGTCGCAGTCACTCAAAAAAGAAGAAAAATGTGCATGTAAGGATGTAAGAGGCTTCTCCCTGCATACTGCAGCAAAGGGCATTCATCATCCAGGCAGATTCAAGTCATGTCTAATTATTATAAGCCTTTATCTTGACTGCTTACCTCATCTGGGCAGCTGTTGTCCACCCAGTCCTGCCGATGGCGGTCGAAGCCACTGGAGCATCTGAAGACAGAGGGAACAAAAGGTTAATCTTTAGTAATATTAAATAAATGTGATTGTATGGTATGGAGTTGGGGGGACTAGCAAGAGACAGATTAAATACAAGTTTATTAAAAAACAAAGCAGCAGAGACATGACTTTAAGTATAATACAGATTAGGGTACATTCAGACAGGATCAGGTGCTGCGGCCAATCGCAAAGGGTTGTCCAGCAGTGTTTGGTGGTGAGGGGGTCTGATGGGGATGTGTCTATTTGTGCTGAACATAACTGCTGTGAAACAATCAGGAAATAACTTTTAATTTACTTTTTGTTTAACTGGCTTTATCGATGCCGGCACTCCCTCACTCTCATTCACTGTCTATGTCACTCGACCGCTGCTTACTCTCCGCCTTTCTCTTAAATTATCAGACACAAACCAAATTAAACTTCTTTGTGTCTCTATTTTGCAGTGTAAATTGTGAACCAGACTCATATTTAGAAGCAGGTAGAGTATCAGAGTTTAGTTCATAAATCCACCTGGATAGTCTCAGTTTCAGAGACATTTCAGGCTGACTGTGGAGGTTTGACTGGTCTGATCGTCTGATTGGTGGCTGCAATGTGACGTTGGAAGAAAGTTTAAAGTTAGATCTGGCTCAACTTCTCAAGCCAAAGCGCACTACTGTGATTCAAATGAATGGAAAAACCTGCATCTTCGCTGCAATCTGAATGTAGTGTAATTTAATATAACACAATTAACAACATCTTTTCTTTAGACCATTCTTGCCTGTTAAACACTCATTTTTAATACAGACAGTGATGAAAGTTATCTCTCTAAATGTATCCATATAAAAGAGCCTTTCTCTTCTCTCATTTTAATTCAGTACTCTGGGGGCGAATACATTCATTTAACTGAACGTGGCTCGGGGACTTTGTAGTGTAATTTGAACCATGTTCATAGGAGAGCATGATTTATCATTTTATATAATAATACTGGAAGCAAACATCTGCACCACCCACTGCCTCCCTCTGAGGTCTGGATTGAGGGGAGGGAACGGCTTTGTACAGTATGAAATGGAGGATTTGTGAGGGGGAAGTTCAATGGGTCATGGGGCCTTGGGATAACGATGCTGTTTGAGTAGATCCAAGACTTTTAATAACCTGAGAAGGCAGACAGTAATCGAGGCGGCAGCTACTAATCCTTCATGCTGTAAATGGTTTAAAATTATAACTCGCCCACTGGTGAACCGTGCCATGGTCTGTCTAGGCCCTTTGCCACAAACAGTATCGTGTCTAGAAGGAAAAGTTAGTATGCAAAGCAGTAAACCCACTCACACCAAAAAGCTTTGGTGTGTAGTCTGCACATTAGTTTTCCACTGCAGGTGGGAGATGTCTAGAAAAATGCACACAAATGAATACAACCTATGACCGAACCAGCAATGGCATCTGTGCTTTGTGCTGCAAGGACAATGTGAGTCCAGTCTTAGACATCCCCAGCAGGCCTCATTTCTCCAGTGAACATATTGTCATGGTAATGGCTTTATGTGAAGGAGTCCATTTTCATCTTTCTACTTCTCTAATCATCCCCTTCCTTTTATTCCCCCCTCCCCACCAAAAAAAAAAATTCTGCCTCATCTGTTCAATCAGGCAAGACAGATCCACTTAATCCCTCACTTTTCCCCGACCGGTCCCCCCTCCCTCCAGAGAGGGAGGAAGAGGAGGAAGCAGAACGAGACACAGTATTACCGAGCAGGTCTGATCTAACCTGTCCTCATGGGGGAGGCTTGTGTTTTGTTTCCTTTCAGTGGCATTCGTCTACTTGCAATCTTGCGCAATGAGCCACAATGCTTTTAATCACAAATGGGCGGAGGTGATTCATCTGAATTTAAATGAACCCACCTGCATTCACAGCAGGATGGATGGGTCTCATTCCCACTCTTTAAAATGCCATCTCAAACTCAAGGAAGACATGAAGTTACTCTTTGTATCTGAAGCATCAGGAAGTAAACTTTAATATATTACAGTTTTGTTACGATTTAAGGTATAAGTATTAGTTTACATTATGATAAATGACACATGTATGTAATCTACTGCAGCTTCATCACATTGATATCCATTTCACGGTTTATTTCTCAGCTGTATCAGATCTCAGTTGCAGTTATTACTGGCTGACTTCTTCATTCAAATAATGTGAGTTTGTTTGGTTGCACTGTAAACAGACACATGAGTCATTCTTCTGTTGTATTTCTCACAAAGCAGCTGCTCAACAAGTGTTTCCTGTTGTATTAAACAGCTCTTGCTGTTACTACGGCAACTACAAATATCACCAAATCAACCAAGCCTCCCTCTTATCATACCTTTCCAATGTAAATCAACTCAACAATCTTCTAAAATCAAGAAGTACAATGTAATACATGTTAAACATGCTGCTCACACAGTAATGCATCAGTGATAATATATAAAACATTTCTGCATATTGATTACTTTCCACATGCTGTATTTGTAGTTTTCACCAGCTGTGTTCATTAGATAAACAAATCCATAAACTTACTTTAAAAACATCAATGTTTGGCTACACAGGCACTTATGGCCCACTACGGGTCCCACTGGGACTCCTGTCCTGCTTTATTAACCTGCTTCAGCACCGGCTGCACACCTCAACCACAACAAACTGATTTAGTTCAAACCTTAGCATGAGGGAGGCGCTGCACTTTTCATTCGGGTTGTTCTCTTAAAATGTCAGCACCTTTCATTAACCCCAGAGCCAACAAGGCTGCCACGGTTTTTAATTAGTGCGTGCTTAAAGCATGTTTTCAAAGGAAGTGGCTGAAGGATACAAAGGGCAGAGCGAGGCTGAACAGTCAGTTATAACACAGTAAGAAAGCTAATTAAAATGCAGCCTAATGAGATCATTGCTTCAGGCATACAGTATCTTTCCATACATTTTTGCTGAGAGGAAAAAAATCACGTCGTTGCACTGTAAATTAGTTTGTCTCCGTCAAACGAAGGAGAATTTAAGATGCAGAACGACGGGAAAGTCAAATTCAAAAACCCTGTGCAAGCCCCAAATAAGAAATCTCAACGGACAAAGCAGAAGTGCTTCATGTTGCTCCAGAATAAATGATCAGTCCCCCCCAAAAAATGGTCAGATTAATATTTGATGCATTAAAAGTGCAGTGGCATACAAAAGAGAGGCGACGGTGGATGTCCCGAGTTCTTTTCAGCCCATGTATGACAACTTATTCCTCATTCTCTCTGACTCTTTTAACTCAAGCAGAAAAACAAAACCCGTCCCAGCAAAACAAAAACCCCACCACCAGCTCACATTTCAGTCGTCAGGAAATTCAGGGGAGGAACACTAACGCTTTTAGCAGCTCAAATATTTACTTTTGTTTGAAGTGCAGGCGAGACGGGAAGGATAAGATAAAAAGAGGAGCAGGGGTTGACAGAACAGGTGCGAGTTGAATGAATGCTAAAATGAGCTGCCGTGACGACTAAAAGGTGGAACTACATGCCCATTCACAAAAGGATTTCACTGCAAAGATGCTGCAGACAGCTGTGTTTACTACAGATGGAGGCTGTTTAACCTTGACCTATTTAAAGTTGTTCCAATATCAACGTTTGTTTGTTTATATAAAGAATTAAAGTAAGAAAATGTGTATTTTTCTATGAAAATCTTGAGTCTAACCTACTTAAAAATACGGTTATGCTTCATTTATGTGCAGGTCAGGGTTAACAGGTGTGAGATCAATTTGTCAACACAAGATTTAACTACAAATACTGAGTGTTTACAGAGACTTATCAAGAACACGTGCTGAAAATGAGCTGGTTCCAGCTTCTCAAATGTCAGTATTGCTGCCTTAGCACCAAAGCATTAGTCAATTACTCGGTGGAAAGAAAAATAATTGGCAACTGTTCAGTAATTTCGCAAGTAAAAGTTCTGATTTGGTCGGATTTGCTGCTTTTCTCAGTTTTAAATATTAAAATGAGTTTTTGGACTCTTTATCAGGCAACAAGAGACATTTGAAGATGTATTGGATAGTGACTGCCAAAGATAGGAAACTGAAGAGAAACTAGGCATGGGAAATGATTTTTGCGACCAATGCTACTATTGATTCTGTTTATTGGTCTGATTCTTTATTGATTCCGATCAGTTTTCAGTTTTCACTGTAAGAATAACACTGAACAGTCTGTGTGTGTGTCTTCTAAAACGGATAAAAAGAGAGAATATTTGGACAGTATTCGTTTTCATTTAGGTTTTCTTAGTCAAAGAAAAAAATCTACTAAGCCAAATGTTAAAATAACAGGATGTTCACCCTCGGTAACGACGTGCTGGGTTGGAAGCAGAGTGTCAAACACATGCCGTTCTTGGAATTTAAGAATGATATTTCAGCTGGTGTTTCTACCCTGACATGAAATGATCATTTTAAAGACATTTTTACACACTGTTGTCATCTGCTGTGGTAAGGACTAAATCCAGCGCTTCAGCGAAAACAGGCGTCCCGCTGGCTGTGGCAATTCAGGCCGCATATTTTGCAGCGTAGACTGTGAGCCACACACAGACGCAGAAGCTGGGTACGTGAAATAAACCAAGCAGGTAGAGTATCATAGTTTAGTCCATGAATCCACTTGGATAGTGTTCAGTTTCATCGACATTTCAGACTGTGGAGTGATTTGAGCTCTCTGATCATCGGATTGGCCACTGCAGCATCACGTCAGGTTGCGTTTCTCAAAAGTTTTGCTGCAGCGCTGGATTTGGTCTGAGTCAGGCATGAGAGTGAGCACCATCATCAAGAAAACTGGTTAATCAAAATAAAAAGTTAAAAGTAAACCAATAAACACAACTCCCAGCAGCCCCTGCCCACCAACCCAACCACTACACACCGCCACACAACACTGCAGCAAATCCCTGCAACACTTGATTTGGTCTGAACGGGTTCTTGAAGGACAATGTGTTGGGAAGACAGGAGTAAAAGGAGTTAGAGGTGAATCTTTTGAGAGTAAAAGTGTTCAAAAGTCCAACCTGTTGAGCCGATGGCACCAGCTACAGTTGAAGTTGATCTGTGAGGAGATGCACGCACTACAGCTGGTGAACTGGAGACACGCTGGGGAGGAGAAAGGTTAAAACAGGTCGGTTATCAGACAGTTTATGCAATCAATAGCGTAATGGTGAAAATGTCTACACTCCATGTAATGAAAAGGAATTATCCAGACATGGCTGAGCCTAAAAGCTGTGACAATAAATTCCTCTTACTGGGCAAAGGCATCATTTCCACGGCTGTAGAATTGGTGATCTTCGTCTTCGTCAGCTCCACGCGGTGGTACTCGTAGATTGTCCTCCGCCTCACATCTATATTTTGGAGAAAGGGAGAGAGACGGATTGAGGGAGCGAGCAAACCATCACAAATTTTCCACCCGGAGACAAAAACTGGAACAAGTGGTCCCTGAAGAAAGAGGAGAGCGAGCACGAGGCAGAATCAGGTCATAAGGGATGCTACCACAGCACTTTATTTCTCCCCTCTCTTTGTGCCCGAGTGTCAGCCCCATAACTTGGCAATGGACAGCAGCAATTTCCCCTGGGAGGTGATATCAATCAGACTCTGTTGAAAGACTGCCTTCCCAGTCATCTGTAACAGCAAGTCATCAACTCGGGTAAGATGCAGCGATTGATTAGATACATCATTGACTCTCATTGCATTCTGGCCCTTATAACTCATGGGGCAGTGTAAAATCGGCTGCTTGCTTGTGCCAGCCATGAAGCTTCACTACAGTCGGTGGAAAAATGGAAAAAGGGGGGATGAATTAAATCTTTTGTTGAAGTCAAATATGTCCTTTTTGTGCGTGGTATCTTAAGAGATCTGAGAGCTCCTTGATGTGATTAATAAAGTAGTTAATCAGAGAGACTTCCTATGCAGGAATAAAAACTGAAAAAATCACCGTGATGCACTGAAACGTGCATCATGGCACCACTCAATACATTACACTTCCTATTGCACTTGTATTTGTTTGAGCAATGAGCTACAAAATTGAAATTCAATAGAGTGAACAGAGACTACGGCTGTGTAACACAGGCCCGGCAGCGAGCAGCGAGTCTCATTCATCATATAGTATCGCAAAGTGTTGAAACGGTTTCAAAGTTAAAGGAATCGTTTGAATAAGCTTATTTCTTAGTAAGATATGAAGATCAATCCCACTCTGATGTGTCTGTTAAATATGAAGCTACAGCCAGGGAACGATTGGCTTGGCAGAAAAGACTGGAAACAGCAAAAAAAGCCCCATAAGATGAAGAGGTGAATAAGTTGGGTGGCAGCCAGTTACAGTACAGAACGCTTCTCTGTGTTTTTAGTATCTTTAGTACTTTCTGCATTTTCTTTTTTTACACCAACCTCCATCTGTTTTGTGTGCAAAAACTTTGGACTATGGAAATTACTGATTTCACTTTTTTTCTGTTATACTTCATGATACCCATTCAAAAAGCCACTGCTCTATAGTTTACACCAAGCGGCAACCTCTGTGGTTATGAAGTGAAGCCAATGCGGAAGTGCCCAAAAACTGCAGTTCCTCAAACGTCCACTTGAGGCCGGCTACAGAACGAGTCAGTCTCCATAAGTCCCCATGTCAAAATGTCCAACTTCACAGCAGAAATAAACATGTTCACAGCCTGGTACAAAAAACAGTTTTGGTCTCTATAGCTAATTTTGCCGTTCATGATAACTGTACTGAGGGTGAATTTTTATAGAACTCACCTGTTCAAATTATATTTAGGCTTAAAGTTATGCAGAATTAACAGTGTAGCTGCTTTGACTGACAGGTAGGTGCTGTTACAGATGGCTTGTTTGAGCAACCAGACATCAGGTCTGTGGATGATCCACATCTTTGCTGATTTTTAGATTAGCCAGGACGTGGAAGAGGCAGGACAGCCAACATGGCGGCAGCCAGCATCACATATTGTGAGCTTCAAAAAGGCATTTCCTGCATAAGCTGTCCATTCTTTTGACTGCCAGTGGTTTACACCTGAGAACAGCTGTTAGTACTAGGCAGAGCTAGCATACGCTCGGTGGAGATCCCTGCTAAAGTGAGAAGAAGAAGACAGGGATGCAGAGCTGGATCTAAAGTGGAAAAGACAGTACAAAATGTGCAGGTGTCTACCAGCTGAGCCACCAGGCTTTAGAGTATTCTCTTATCCACCTTGTATATTGTAAGCCACTATAACAAGTGAATTTTCCGGGTGTGAGATCAATAAAGTCTTTCTTATTTTATCTTCCTGTCCAACACCAAACTGCAGACAGGCACAGTTAGAGACTAGCTGGTGAACATAGTGGAACTTTTAGCTGCTAGAAAAGCAGATATTTCCCTCAGGAGTTGGTAGAGACCAAAAACTAAGATTAAAAGCTCTAAAAGAAAGTAAATATTGGAGTTACTTTTATCAAGAAACACAACTCCAAATGAGTGATATTGTTGCTCTGTAACTGCTGGGTGTGTAAATAAGCAACTGTTTGCTAACAAGTCGAAGTTAAACGGTGATTATATGTGAGTGCTGTGTTCATAGATTATTTCAGCTGCACTCCAGCGGCCAATAAAAATCAGTAATTGCAGGTTTGAGGGCAAGAGTATTTCTTAAAACTATCCAAGGTTTCTTTCTTGCTTGGTTGATTGATTTTTTGGGTTGACTGTTGGTGGTTACAGTGTTGTTCTTCTCATGTGAGAGGATGTCGTTTCCCTGCAGACCTGCTTGGTTTGATTATACACGAGACAACTGATCAAAGCAGCCAATGTGAGCCAGTTCGGTCTAACCTGAGAGTAAGACTGTCCTTCCTTTCCCCTCCTCTCCTCCCCTGGTGCCTGACTTCCTCTTGCTTCGAGCAAAGGGATTATCAGGTGCCTAATGACACAGTGGAGGAGGCCAGAGGAAGGTCAGGGCCCCCAGCCTGAGGCTGCTGATGTGTGGGCAGGCTGTGCAGCCTGGTTGGCCTCTGGTTTGTAGGTGGGAAGGAAGCCACAAATTACATCAATTATAGGTTTGTCTCAGCCACAACATAAACAACGCCTAATGAGGATTTAGCTACCTTCCACTGATAGTATCTGTAAACGTGTGTCATCAAGAGAGATCACATCCAGAGAAGATAATACATTGTTTGACTCTCTTAAGCTATAAGACATAAAGGAAAAACGTCTGTGTTTACATAATTGCTTCAATCAAATCACAATAGCAGGCAGCCTTATTGCTTATTCGTCCATTTGGAAGAACTGCATGGAAATCAATAGAAATGTGATGTCAGGACATCGAGTTAAAGATCGATGGTGTAATAGCAGATGAACGCTGTCTGCACATCAGACAGCACTCTGGCTGTTTGTGCAGTTATACAAAATCTTTAACTCACAACCTCATGATCACACTCTTGGCTCTTTTGTGCCACCAATTTATTAAATTATGATGTTTCGGACATTCAGCTTCTCCTTGGTATGACTCAGAGTCAGTCATTTGTAAACCCTATCGAACTGAATGCAACGAGCTAAGAACGACCCTTTGATAACAAATGTAGATATCATCACGCGAAACACAACCAAACTTAACTCTTTGGCAAAGAGCGTCATTACTAGAGTCTGCAATCTTTTTGAGACTGGGACATTTAGAACGTTTGAATCATGTTCGTCTGCTCTAACACTGAAACTCCAACAACCCCCAGCCAGCGTTACATTTGCCAAACACAACCACAAGTCTTACACAAAACAACTTTTATATCTATATATTGCCTTATATTTATAGTAAGTATAAAGCAGGAACCCCACAGAATTGTCTCAAACGTAAAACTCATGTAGGTACGAGGCTGCACTGCTTGTGGGAATGCAACAAAATTCATGCAAACATCAGTACAGCAACAGGTCAACAGGTTAATCCACTTTTGTTTCCCTGACTCAACAACTCGAGGGAAGTGCTTCAATCGCTTTTAATGCTGGCAAGGAAAGCCGTGAAGTGGGTGGAGGGAAAGAAAATCTCTGATCTTTGATGTTCTGACTCTGGAAAAATTGGTGATGGAAGTGGAACGGTGGACTCATCTTTTTCTGCAGAAATGGGAAAAAACCCATCATCAGATTCTCTGGGAGTTAATCTGGACTTAAGTGGATAACAACTGTGGGTAAACGACTGAATTGGGGACAGTGGCACGGTTCGGATCCATGTACATGTGTATCACTGTGGTATAAATGTATCTCCTCTATTATGTTCACGCAGAAAACTTTAATAATTTAAATGACATCAAATTAAAAATGACACTGTTTCTTTTTAAGCAGAGATCGGCTGTGAAAAGCCCAAAAATTAAAACATCGGACGACGGCTGTGTGTAATTAATAGCTCCTAGTCTTGGCATCTTCGCTCCAGAAATCCAAAGATATGAAGGTGGTTTTACGAATAACTCACTGATAATGCATAATCTAGCAAGTATATTAAAGCCTGAGTCTTCACATGTGCTTGTACCTGACCTGTTAATTGCACACAGAGGCCACAGGACACCCACAAATCTTCTCTCTCATCTCTTTCTTTTACTGCATGGTCTGCTGGCCTGGTCTGCCTGGAGGCAGCTCTAAAATGTTTTACATGAGCTTTTAATCCAGGCCAAAGCTACAGACGGTTAAAAAATGTCCCCTCTAGTTGCGGTGGTTGCGATGCAGTAATTGGCTACAGAGGTAATTAGCTGAGTTGAAATACTTCTTCATGGTACAGCCTGCAGCGGTCATGGCTCTCCTCTCTGTTTTTTGTCTGGTAAGCCTTAATGTTCAAGACATGGAAACTTAACACACCGACTGTCAGAAGCTGTTCATTAATCTAGCATGACAGCTCTGATACACGATGAAAAACAAGAATGAACGCCGCTAAATGAGACCTGAAGCTGATCAAGACAGATCCAAAGAACAACCTTCATCTATTCAGATAAATAAGGTTTTTCTACAAGAACTGTCTCCTCTGCAGCATTTTTCCAACATATATTTCCACTGTGCATGAGGAGTGCAAGAACAAATGGTAACTTGATGTAACACATTAACCACAACCATCCTAGAAAGACGACTGAATGCCTCTGGAGGGATGAGATACTACGGCTCGCTGCAACTGCTGATTCTTACTTTTTTAAAGGTTACATCCATCAATGAACATTCTCCTATCTTCTCTATTCTCTATTATTTTCATCAATATATAGGCTATTACAATAAGATTATGTGATGTTAGGTGTTGCAACCTTTTCTATCTCTTGCCGTACAGCTCACGGGGCACGTCAAGCCCTTTTGGACTGACAGCTGCAGGATGCAAATGCTGCCCTTTTCCTTCAGACGTGGACATGAACATGAGTACTTTGCAAATATCACCTGCTCGTCGCACAGCAAGAAAACAAAGCCTTGTTTGTTTCAGCTGTTGCAAGAGTTTCACTTTGTTTCCATGCCCTGAAGGCAGTCTTAGCAATTGTCCAATTTTAACTTAGAAATGTGAAGATATGGATTTAGCCACATGTTGAAGCAATGTGCATGAGTAGTAACTCTGCATTTAAAGAGTTTGGAGGTTTCTTTGATTCAGGCTTCCCAAAACCAAAAACCCGAGGGCAGAAATGTAAGGAATGGATTCAACTGTGTGTTCGTCTGCTCTAACATTGAAACGCCAGCAACCCAAGCCAAAGTTACATTTGCCAAACATAGCGTCTTCAACCAAACAGCTTTTTGCCTCTTTATGTTAAAAGTGTAAATAAGTAAGCTAAGGAGGCAAATCTGCTCTTACATTTTGTTTCTTTATTTCATTGTCTTCGATATGAATCATCCACTGATGAGCATGATGACTTCAGTCTCTTAGCACCATATCATGTATGAAGCCATCAAGTGCATATTTAAGACTCCGTTTACAGGAATCTTGTTTTTCCGACCAACCAACTTTAGCCAGCTAGCAAGCAAGCGGCAACCTCCGTGGCTGTGAAGTGAAGCCAGCATAGAAGTGCCAAAAACTGCAGTTCCTTAAACGTCCACTTGAGGATGGTTACAGAATGAGTCATTCTCCATAAGCTCCCATGTTAATATGCCATTAAATGCATATTTAAAACCATTTTGGTGGAGTTCTCTTTTCAAAGCAAGTCTGCTGGAAACATCAAAAATCAGCTGGATGTGAAGTGTTTTTTAACCAACTCAGTTAGCGTTAATTAGCTAACATTAGCTAACGTCAAAATCAGCGACTAGAGCAACTAAAAACAACGAGCTGCTCTTGTTCACGTCTGTGTGAAATCAAAAACCCATTGTTTGAAAAATGACTAAGAATCTCCAGTGGTAAACCTGCCACTGTTGTCATGGTGCACTGCATAGGGTCGTAGCAACAGTAACTAAGGGGGCGTGGCTTAGCAAAGGGTTATTAAGCTCAGTGCATTTTTTCTTTGGGGTTTTATACCCTTTAAACTGCGTCTCAGAGCTCTGAGTTCAGCCTCGTCTGTTTTGCTTTAGCTCCGACTGTCACCACCTCTTCTCCATCGCTGCTCCACCTCTCAGAGGGCAGCAAGCAGGGCTGTGGGTATGCGCTTTTGAGGTCCTACAGTTTAGGCCCATTAAATTTAAAGCAAATGCAAGCAAAGAGGAGGTACTTCAAACCTTTTCATCCGCGGTCTTTTTTTTTTTTTTCTCTCATGGGCTCTGATTCAAAGTCTCCCACAATAATGAGTTGTCAGATATGATTTACTCAGCGATTTAAACTCTGTTTTAGTTGCATGTGCGAAACTTGGGTCACTTTTATTTCAAAGTTAATAACTTATAACTTAAAACTCAGTGCATAAGAAGGGCTTTTTCCATGCTTCATTTGGGATCTTTATGTTGAGTTGGTCGGGGAGGTGATTACAGCTAGAGTAGAGTACACTGTAAAAAAAAATGTTGGTAGATTTTACAGTGAAAAACTGCCAAACCATGACAGTAAAAGACTGTAAAATATGCCATGAAATATGAATGTGTACTGTATACAGTAAAACAGATTTCAAAACCTTTATTTATACAACATTTTAAGTGAACTTAAAATTACGGAATAAAGTATTTTAAATGAGGCTGTTAAATGTACAGTAAAACACTAATAATTAATGGTAAAACCTTTATTTTATATGGCATTCATGGTATTTTCATGTCAGTTAAATGGCAAAAGTAAAGTTATACTTTATAGTTGTAGTGCTATAGTGTACTCTCCTTGGAGTGCCTTTGTTTGTCTCATCTGAAGGCTTTTTCCTACAAACTCTCTTTCTAGAAGTCTGTATTTGGCACTGTGAGTGATTTATATATTGAACCTGTTAGCACAGTCCTAGTAGACTTCATACACAGAGCCGTCTTTGATGCCTCTGACACAGACAGCATGATGAAACCAGTGTGTGCAGCTTCTTGGTTATGGAGTGATGAAATCTTGAATGGAAGCAGATTGAGACTGAGGTGTTGTGTTGAACATGAACAATGTCTCTGAGGAGTGTGCGCTCATTTCTTCATGTCAAACCAGCTCTGATAAATTATCACTGCACTTCTGCTTCTTCGTTTAATACAACTGATTCTTTGGGTGAGATTACACAGCCAAACTGAATTATTTCAGATGCTAACGAGTGAAACATGTCTTTATTTAAATATAACATTAAGTCCAGATGATGTGTCAACATTTGACATCTTTGTAACATATACCGTATAAAACATGGACTTGCCGTGTTTAGCTAGCATTTGAGGGGAGGTTAGTTGCTGGTTGGTTCAATCAAGCATTTTTTTGTCTCGGCCCAGAAAAAGTTGCCATTTTAGATTTATTCAGAATTTATTTCTGAATAAATATAAATATATTTTCTGAGCAGATTTAAACAAAGAGGTGTGCTTGAGACTCACTGGGTATCTGTTGGATCTTGTGGACCACGACAAAAGCATCAGACAGGCCCACTTTCACTGGGTGATTGACAGAGCTGATCTGTGACACCTCAATGGGGATCTGAAATAGAAAGAGAGGAAAATCAATTACCGGAAGCACGACGATCTGTCTGGGATGGACTGGTCTGACAGCGCCAACAACACAACCAATTTAACCAGTGTGTCCCATAGGAATCTGCTGGTTTAATAAGAATATGGCTATGTTTGGTGCATAGAATAAATATTTCAGACACAGACGGGATTAAACAGAGCAACAACTGCGTGATGAGAAAACAAGAAAGGAGTTAAATTAGATAAAAAACCGCTCTGTGACTCAGGGATAAATTATTCAAAGGTAAATGAGATGGAGGTCAGATTGCTCCATAATAGCCATGTGATGAAAAAGCAGCTTTTAGATCAGCTGTTATGATATGTGACAATAACAAAAGAGGCCTCAGTCATAAAAGAAGCAGCCCTGCTGTTATAACTATCGCAGTTATCATAGATCATTAGTTTGTTATTGTAATTTCACACAGAGTAATCTCTGTTGGATAATATTCGTTATTATGTGTCCTTTTCTGTGTTCAATTATCTTATTTATCCATGCATTTTTCAACAAACACAACACTTTAAACATAATTTAATATTATTCTACAACCACATCAAGCATGTGCAAACAGTATGAAGAAATTAAACAATATTTTCTCAAGGAGTGGACATCATTAGACGTATTGTTTTCTCAGTCATGTTGGCGTCACTCTTCTGTGTAATGACCAGAGTGAAAACACATGAACATCCCTCGGCTGAAGAGACGGGAGGCTGCAGTAAATGTTTGAAATGTTGAAAATGCAAATGTTTGTTTGAAGTGTGTCCAGTTTTCTTTTGATTTGTACACAATGATTTAAGAAAGTCAATTTTCCATGAAATCTCTCAACCAAACCTTGAAATATTCTAGTGAGTTCTAGTAATTTAATTAGAATTTACTCCAGTATTATAGTAAATGTAAGTGCTTTATGAATTTCACTGCACACTAAGAAGTTCTGAAGATCTGATTGTGAACATTGCTCAAGGCCGTTTTGATGTTTCTGTGCATAAAATCTGATCCAGACCTCTGGATCTGGATTTCATTAATTTGTGGTGTCTTGTAAGCCCATGCAGGCTGGCTAAAGTTTTATCCAAGACAATAAAAACATAATTTATTCATCCACATAAATAAATGGTGTCAGAAAGAGTCTAAAGGCGTAGGACAAGATATATAGTATATCCATCCATCCATTTTCTTCCGCTTATCCAAGGTTGGGTCATTCCTCTCTCAGCAACACATTCCAGCTTCTCCTGGGAGATCCCAAGGCGTTCCCAGGCTAGATGGGCAGCATAGTCCCTCCAGCAGGTTCTAGGTCTGCCCAGGGTCTCCTCCCAGTTGGATGTGCTTGAACACCTCCAAAGGAAGGCACCTGGGGGCATCTAATCAAATGCCCGAATCAACTCGGCTGGCTCCTTTAGGCACTACGGAGCAGCAGCTCTACTCCGAGCTCCCTCTGGATGTCCGTGTTCCTAACCCTATCTCTAAAGCTGAACCCAGCCACCGGCGGAGGAAGCTCATTTCGGCTGCTTGTATCTGCGATCTCATTCTTTAGGTAACTATCCAAAGCTCAGAGGGTTAGGTGAGGTCCACAGTACTGCTGACGCTGCACCATCCACTAGCTCATCTCATGCTCCATTTTCCAATCACATGTGAAGAAGACCCCGAGACACTTCCTGAGATACTATCAACATTGTCATAGATATTGGCGAAAATATAGGACAACAGTTTCAGTAAATATAGAAAAAGTCCTGACCTCTTTATATGCAAAAACAATCCTGCCAGTGTTGTGCAGTGTTGCCTGGAAGGTGAAGCTTCCCAGGTTGTAGTTGTCCTGCAGGTGAACATGGTCCCATTGCACCACCAGAGCAGTACCTAAAGGAGAAAGAACCACAATTAAAACTCATTACCACATGCAGGACGAGAACCATATGGATTAAAAGAGAAATACAGATACAGAGAGCTCACACTGGCTTGTTTTTCATTGGATTTGAAATACAATCTCGACGGTCTCAGATCTGGTGTGAAATGAACCGCTGACCGGGCAAATGTGTGTGAGTAAGAAAACATCAATGTAACAATCATGTTTGTAAGACGAAATGTTTTTGAGGGATTATTTCCTGGCAGAGACTTCATTTCCCCCTGTGGGTGTGAGGTGATTGACACTGAAGCAGTGTGAGCGGTGATATGAAAACACTCCACTAGAGCAGGATGAAACAGCAATAAAACTGAATCTTTTGACAAAACCAAATCAAGGCGTGGTGGTTACTGTGATGGATTATGTAGCTCAGGCAATTTTCGCAACAGTGAAAGTTTTTCATGCCATGGAAGAGTGAATGACTTTGCTGAAAATGGCTTCTTCTTTTTTATGGAATAGGAAAAAAGCTGAGAGAAGTCACCAACGGGGATAAAGAGAAGCAGAAAGCCAACAGTGACACGTAAAGAGTGAGTTCACCCAAATAACAAAGCACATACTTTTGGTTTTATTTTCTCAGGCGTTGAGATATCTATCTCTGAAATTAAAACCGCCACCTCTATATAATATACGTGAACAGACTTTCATTTTATGGTGCGAACAGCTGAGAAAAAAACCTAGTTTCACTCCAGTTTTTCCTTACTGTAAAAAAAAAGCTACATTTATGGAAAATACCTACATTTTTATGGTGGTTTTCTGTTTTTTAATAGTGTATATAAAAATCTTATAAATTACAGACATTATCTGTAAATGAACAACTAAACTGTAGAAACAGCAGAAGGGAAACAGCAAGTACATGTTTAGTTTTTATTTTGAGTTGAGATATCTATCTCTGAATTAAAACTGTCACCTCTATATAAGATCTTAGATATGAAAAATCCCACAAAGAAATAGCTGGTTTCACAAAATAATCTAGTCATTCCTCACTGTAAAAAAAAAGGTACATTTATGAAAAAATAACAACATTTTTACGGTAGTTTTCTGTTTTTTAAAAGTGTATGTAAAACTCTAAAACCTTATATGTAAATTAACTACCAAACTGTTATTTTAATTATGCAAATAATAAAAAATTAGCAATTTCTCATTTTGTGGACAGAAAAATTACTATATTATTTTTACAGTATTTTTCTGTTTTCTTAAATAACTAAATGTGTGTGAATGGGATGTGATTGTGCCCAGATGTTTGATGAAAATCAGTAAATAACAGTATTTCTCTGCAAAACCTTGACTGAAACTTTTCAGTACATTTGTAGTTTTTGACTTATGATATTTTACTTTATCTGGCAGCCACTCCTGACAGTCATTTGACCGTTTTTTTACAGTTCTTTTTTACAGCGCTGTCAACAGTTTTCACTAGAGCCACTGCACTTTCTGCCAAAGAAATGAATGAAAACCGTTAATAACAAAATGTGGAAATTATCCAGAAGAAGAAATGCTGCTGCTGTTGTTTTATAGGTTTTCAGTGTTTTGAGCTGCACAAGTTAAATTACCTTTTACCACCACTGTATTGGGAAAAGTTTCAGAGGTGAATATCCGGCCACATAAAACTGAGACGACAGCATCTAGAGCTGAGATGATGCATTAAAATTAATCAGCAACTTTTACAACAATTGATTAATCATTGAAGTATTTTTCCAACCAAAAAACATTCTCCAGCTTCTAAACTGTGACGGTTTGCAGCTCCTCTTCCTTCTTAAAAAACAGTTAACTGAATAGTTTTGGGTTTTATGTTTGAACAGTTGGATTTTTCACTCTTCTATGACCTTATATAGACCAACAGTTCACTGATTAATGTCAGTTGCACATGTTCAAACAATATGTTATTATGTAAAATAGATGAACTGACCACCTGAATGTGGATGCTCAGTGTCTCAGACACAAATTAGGAGTGCTGGACTGATCCTGGTTCAGTTTTTCATGCATAAACATTGCCAAGCATCTTAAAGCCTTAGAGAGTAGAGTGTATGAATAAATAAATAAGTGAGTAACTGTACAAACATACTATAACTTTGAATCACACTAGACCACAAGGAGCCCTCATTAGGCGTTGCCTTAATTTGGGTATGTATTAAATTAGCAGCAGACTCACGAGGCTCTACCCTTCAGACAGTGAGGGCCTCGCGTTACTTTTAACACTGTTCTGATTTACTGTGGACTTTGGAGAACCTATCGATGTGAAAGTCATCTCTTCCTCTGAGCTAGTCATTTGGCTGCGTACCAGCCAGGGCAATAAAGGTTTGTTAACACAACTAATCAATTTTTACGTCACATCGCCCGGGATCTTCCCTTCAAAGCAAAGATGAGATTTAGCTCTTCTGCTGACAGCATAGGCGTCTGCTTGTACAAGAAACCCCATTATAAATTACATGTGGTGTGAATAGACGGCCTCTGGCAGTATGGATGTTGCAGCATGTATTAAAGAAGGAGCTTAAGGTCTGATCTTTCATTGACATTTGATATCATGTGACTAATATTATCATAGCTTGACAACTGTAGAGTTAAAAGCAGCTTGGCTTTGAGTGTTTGGATGGGAAGTAAGGAAAAAGAGGGTGTAATAAAGAGTTGCTGTGTAATGCATTAAAAAGGACAGAGTGCAGGAGAAGGCAGTGAATATCGGAGAGCGGACCGGAGCACTAAATTGCTGCCTTATGGCGCAGCATGCTTACTCAGTCAGCACAAGCTAAGCCCAATATAAGTCTGCTTAAAATGCATTGAGTTCAGGAGGGGAGCCTGCCATGCTATCTGGGGCTTCCTGGCTAAAAATACAGAGTGGGTGAGGAGGCGTGGAGGGAGTACACACTGGCCTTGTTTCTAATTCCACTTACAAGCTTAACATGCTGTATGAACTCAAAACAAACAAACGAAAGCTAGCTCTGTTACTGAAGCCAACCTCGGCATGGTGAAGTCATATTTGTCAAGAGTTTTAGTGCGGTTTAGTCAGCATGTGTTCTCTGAATGATGTATTTTATTATGTTTAATCTATTTCACATTTAAACTTTTCACATTTTATTCACTTTTTCAATTGTATTTCTTATTATTTTAGTGTTTTTTTGATGATGGACAAGAGTGGAAACTAATTTCTGGTGCCTTATAGGCCTCTTTTTCACAGCAGACATTTTGACTTGTCACAGTAATAAAAGCACACATGTTACTAATAACATTAGCAATGGCTTTGTTCAACTCAAGGGATCCAGAAAGCCATGACATTGTGATTTGCAACCATTTACACATGAATAAAGTAACAGATTTTAAATCATGTTGATGCTACACTGATGTGTAATCAGGTGAATGGTGTCTCTGTCATTCGTACGTCTGTTCTTGTACGATGTAACTTTGTGCTCCGGGTACAATCACAAGTTAGAAGTACGTAACTCTTTACAGCACTAACACACCCCCAACAATTTTACTGATTTTGGTGAAAATGGATCATATTTTATGGAGAAAATGCTTTCTGCTCTGCTCCGCCTCAACTCTCTGAAGGATGGACAGTAAACTGCTGCCAACTGTAGCTGCTGTTAGTTAATGTTAGCTCAGTTTGTAAGCTTGGCTGTCCAAACTGTGAACTCAGAGCGTTAGTGTTTGTACCACAGGGGTTTTGGACCACTGGGAAGAGGAGATTTTCAGGGAATGCTGACGGACAGTCGGGACGGTGTCATGCCAGAACCGGACCTGGCCAAGCGAGCAATATAACCGGGCAATATAACTCAGCAGACGGAGGTGAAGAGGACATTGACGGAGAAAGCTAAGAAGAGAAATGGAGAGAATGACCAAACAAGAAGCCGTCGGACAAGAGTAAATCTGGGACTGACTTTTAGTCATTGGCGAGACCTCTGTAAAATTAAAGGCTGAAGGACAGACGCTGAGCTGGGCATCAATTAGTAGCTAATAATAGTAGCTGAACTGATCAGGGATCAGATAAATGCTACAATAGCTTGGTCTGTCTTTAATAACACATAACACATTTCTGTGTAATTTATTCGTCTTCATCTCAGGGGACAAACCATGTGAATGGTTACTTCCACAAACTAGGTAGTCACATTTGGGAAGAGTAAAGACATCCACCTTGGAGAGACAGATGCATTCACACATTATATCCGGCTAGAATGTGTCTCAAAACACCTCCAAGGTTTGACCTAGATCGAGATTTCAAACCATCTTTAATGCTTCTTTGAAAGTTCCCAAGATGCAAGAGTGAAAATTTGATATTTGATTCCTATGGGCCTGATGGTCAAGACACCATGTGGGCTCAAAACATTACACGTCTTAATATAATACAGAAGAAATTCAAACAGTATCAGCTGACAGTGCTGCAGCTTCTTTTGGAGATAACACTTTAAAATTAATCCATGAGTAATGAACTAATAAATGCTTGTCTGGTTCTAAACATGGAAGTTGCATCAGAAGTCTATAGTTGTGTTAAAAAGTGTCAGACAGGCTGTGAGAGGTATTTTTACCACTGTGATGCTGTCGCCATGGACCCGCTGGCAACAGCAGTCGAAGTGCAGAAACACTTCACTCCTCTATAATTGTGCTCTATCAACGTTCAGGATAGTTTTACAGCACTTGAAACACCAATCACATGTGTTCTTTATTTAGCAGATTCTAAATTAACAAAAGCTTTCACACGGCCTCTGTGAAGTTTCACACAGCTCCCACAATCCTGTTGGAGAACAAACAGTTTGTCCGCTGTGAACGCCTCATCACACTGCGTACAGTCTGGTGGAGAGAAGCTCTGACTCTCACACAACACGACGGACCGTACAGTTCTTCAGGACATTGACTGATGGACAGTGTGTTGAGGAGCAGGCGGGCTGAGGATCGATCAGCTGCCAGTTATGTTAAAGTCTGATGAGCTCCACTGCAGAAGGTCGCACAGTTGGTCAGTCACTGACAACAACTGACATGACGGATAACAACCATCACAAACGGCAAAGGAAAGATACAGACAGCGAGGAAGGGCGTGGACTTAATGAGTTCATGAGTTTGAAGTGGAATTTGAGTGATTGTCACGGAGAGTCTGCAGAGAAATTTGTACCACTGTGGTAAACATAGCAGCTGTACACGTGTATTTGTTTTGATTACATTACTTATGATCAAAAACCAGCGAGTCGACAACTTTGCTAACAGCCAAACATCAAGTGCAACAACACAACATAGCAGCCAGCTAATATTACTTACTAGTCCAACAAACAGTCAGCCCAGCTCGGCGTCTGTCTTTCAGTTTTTTATTTCATGAAGCTCTCAACAACGACTAAAAGTCCAGATTTACTCGTCTGGCAGCTTCTCGCTCGCTCACTCTCTCCTTTTCTCTTCTTAGCTTCCTCTGTCAAATGTCCTCTTTAGTCTTTTCACCTCTGTCATTATTTCCATAGATGCTGCTGAGCCCAGTTACATTGCCCGCTTGCCCAGCTTTCATATCATGAAATGATAATCTTCAGTTAATAATTCAACTTGCCATTTCCACTGTTAAATAAATTCATTAGTCACTGCCACATTTTACCATTATAATATTTATTACTTTTTTGTCAGTCTGTTTTAATATAATGTATTATATCACGTTCTTAATGGGACTAATGTGTTGTTTGTGACGTGAGCGCTGTCTGCAGCTTCATTGTTGTTGGCAAAAGTGTATTTTCTGTACTTTATATGTTAAAACGAGCTCCAAACTACCACAGCTTCTTTAACAACATTAGCCGTGTATAATCTGTTGAGCACACTGTGGAGCTACAGTACAACTGTGACATATTCAGGCAGAAATAGGATATTGGTAGTTACCGTTGTCAAAGTAGATCACAGTGGAGTTTCTGGAGACACTGGGGTCAAAGTTTGCCATTAAAGGAGCGATGTACTGAGTAGCTGTTAACATCCGGTGGACCACGTCACCCGTGTAGATGAAACCTGAGAAAGAAAAAGAGAAAAGACATAACTTTCAGTACTCTGACCTCTATTTTAAATCAAAATCACCCTCTTAGACGCTCTTATGGTGTTAAAATAATCAATGTGTGTGTTTACTGTATTATTTATAGTATTGTGTCTGCTTTGATAAAATGTTTTAAGGTGGATTCTCAGGGAAACATCAATCTTCTCTCCGTCCACCCCTACCTTTCCTCCCTCTATAAAGCTGTTATCAGATGCAGTGTCTTTCAGGAAGACAACAAGTCTGCCCTCCAGTCCAAAGTTAAAAGCTTCTCATTACCCAACAACCATCACTTCATCGCTCTGTCTCTGGACCCATGCTGCAGGCTGCTTGGGATAGCAACGGTGATTAATTAGCAACATTTTCTTTTATCAAAAACAGACAAATCTGAGGGCCTTTGAGGGAAGGTATGCTGAGTGAGCAGTTATATATCATCGGGTTATGAGTCTGGTTTACTCCTTTCTGTCCTCCTGTGTGAGTTTATACTCCGCATCATTAATCACAGGTGCTAACGACGACAACTAAAAAGGATTATGCTAACTTTTCCAATTTATTCGTCCCTCCAACGAGGCACAAACAGATCTCTCTCCACGGAGAGGGACGTGCTCAGTCAACACAAACTAGAGCTGCGTCATTTAGCAGCCCGTAAACATGGTTATTAATGGAGCCCAGAAAAGGGGGAAAACGCCCACTATTAATCACGAGGGAATGTTTGCATAACTAATAAAGCACTGGTGAGAACAGAACCAAACATTGTCTTAATTTCCCAACTGACAACAAAGTTTAGCAAAGTCAGCGGCTATTTCAAGATTTCAGGGTGAAAGCTTCCGTTTGTCCCGCTGGCTTTGCCTGACGTGCAAAAATATCCGAACCATAACATGTCCACAGCATGGGATTTGGGTGAGGCAAACACATGTATGCAATATAATATTAGCTTATAGCTTTCAGGTTTGAAGGATTAAAAGTTGCTTACGGTGACAGTAAAAAGGGTTGAAAGGTACAGTGTCTAAGTTTGGCGGTATCTGGTACTAATATTTCTGATTGCATTGAACTCAACAGTCCGCTTAGGAAAAGCTATGGTGGGCATCACCTGACAAAATTGTATTTAGCTAGATATTCTGTAAAACTATAGGTCATACCGTATGTCATTGTTACTTGTTCTGCATTGTGTTAATGTTTGTTGACTTTAGCAAGTTGAGATTAGTGACGTAAGACTTAACACCTAATCTATCTATCTAGTTTTTCTCTCCAGTTGCAGTCAAAAACCGGATAAACAAACCGGTAATGGATAGACAGGAAGATGGACTCATGACATTCAAACATTTAAGCACCATCTTCTAGTGCACCAACGTGATTTAGAAATATAGATGGGGAAAATCTAAAAACTGAAACAGAATGTGCTGGACGTTTTTTTAGTATGCTTAGTAGGAGTTAGATGAGACGATTAATACCACTCTCATGTCTGTACTCTGTATGAAGCATAAAGACTGGAGACCGGCGGGGAAACAGGTTGTCAGGCTTACTGTTTACGCCAGAGGTAACACCCTGGACAAGTTGCCAGTTCATCACAGAGCACATAGAGACAAACAACCATTCACATTCACACTCACGGCCAATTTAGAGTCACCAATGAACCTGTTAAGTGCATCTCTTTGGACTGTGGAAGGAAGCCTGAGTATCTGGAGGTTGTGTGTTGTACTGAATATCACCACATTGTGATTCGGTTGTAGGCATTAGGCTACACATCACTCCCTCTCATGTGATGTTGCTTAAATATAAAGTAGCTGCCGAAGCCTGCTCATAAAGAAAATGTGAATTTGGGGTGGAAAAGTCTCATTGAGGCCAAGCCTACAAAACCCCATATGTCTTCTCATATTGTAGGCGCACTGTAAAAACACATCTATCACTTTGGAAAGCAGGAGCAGAGCATATCATGAGGGGAATCAATCTTTCCCTAAAGACCTCCCTGCTCTCTATATAGAGCACTGTCAGCACTCACAGTGAGAAGAGCAGGAGGGAGACGGGTTGGAGTAAAGATGTGACTTTATTTAGTTGTGTGAAGTCCTGACTGTAAAAAAAAAACTCCTTCACCTGAAGTGAATTAGGTAATATTTAGTCCTTTATGGCTCCAGTAGGAGGAGGAGTAACCATTGTTGCAAGTTGTGGATAAAAAGGCTGCAACTCACATTTATTTTCAGTATCAGTTACTTTCTGCTTACTATTTGTTTATAATTTGTTCTTTAAATTGTCTTTTTTTAAAAATCCGACCAGCAGTCTAAAACCAAAACATGTAATTAAAGATGGCATAAAACAGAGACGAGCAGCACATCCTCTCATTTTCTGCTTTTTTGCCTGATAAATTAACAAAATTATTAATCAACTGTCACTGCTTTACTGCATTAACAAATCAATTAGTTAATTAATTAGTAGGAGAGATACTTGTGAGCAGATTTTGCTATCTTTGGATGGAGCCAGGCTAGCTGTTTCCAGTCTTTATGCTAAGCTAAGCTAACTAGCTCCTTGCTGTAGCTTTATATTTACCATACAGACATGAGAGTGGTATCAATCTTCTCATCTGACTTTCGGCAAGAAAGTGAATACACATATTTCCCAAAAATATCAAATTATTGCTTTTTTATTGTGGTAAATTTAGTCTAGTTCCAAGTAGCACTAGCAGGTGTTGCTGCGTGTTATGCTTTGTTTTCATTTTTATCGTACATTTGTGCTTTCAGAACATGAACACAGCACGGCAGACATGAGCCTCCACCATGTTATCCATGTTATGTCATGGTACATGAAGGTAAAAATGAGAGAAAATGAAGAGCGAGGGTTGTTTAGTCTACCAGCCTGAATTAAGGTAAACATAAAAATAATGCCAAGGTGCTGTACGCTCATTTACTGCCTGTTTGTGTGATGCTGCGTCAAAACACTTTCACATCCTTTATCTGATTGTACAGAGACACAAATAACTCCTTCCAAATCTACACATACCATCTCACCTCATATTTACCCAACATTCAACTCTTCAAGCTCTTGTCTCTTTCACTCTTTCTTTGGCTTTGTTTGTTTTGCCTCACTATTTCTCCTTTCACTTCAAACCTCAAGAAAGCTTAGAGACAGACACCCAATGCACTGTGTCAAAGAGTTTTACTTCTGGTGCTGCCTCTGCTCTCAACTGGCAATCTCCTGAAAACACAATACAACTTATTTGACAGTCTCGAGAAAATTGGACAGCCCCTCAGTACACTAAAGAGCCGAGGGCCGTGGGGTGCTGAATAGAGAGGCAATTTATTCATTATGGCTGTCACTTACAGCAAAGGGGGACTGGACAGAGGGGATAACTGGGGCACAACAGATATTCAGTGAAAGAGGAGGAAGAAAGTAGACGCTTGAAGTAGAGAAGAGGTTTTAAAGAGTGTGGGATGGAGAAGCATAATTCTTTCCAAGTTATGTTTATATGTGCTGCTATCCAAAAGTGCTGGGCTGTGTATATCCAAGAAAAACAAGAGTGGGAATTAACAGTCCCCACTAGACTAAAGCTTCACTTTATTGGACACTGTGTTTAGATAAGGTCTTTGTTCCCTAGTACTGAGCTGTGTTTAATTTACAGGATATTTTCTGTTTATCACAGCTGTTCTGAGTCAGGACTGAATCACATGCGCACGCACGCATTTTATTTTCTCTTTGGGAGGTTTTTATCTAAATTAATTTTCTGTTTTCTTCTTTTTTTATTGTTGATTGATACAAAACAACACCGAGTCAGCCTATAACCAGTACATTATGTGTCACCCAGGGAAAATCCTCTGGCACACAGAAATGTGTTTTGTACTTCACCACCGTGACTGGACAAAAAAGTCAAACTTCATTAGGCCAAAAAAAACCCACAGAAGTTATCATCCTTGTCACAATGCTGTCTCCTTGTTGTTTTGTTTGTTTGCTTTGCTGAATATATTCTGAGGGGGATCTTAACTCCTTGGATTATGTTTCAAGTAAATACAGCGCAACTTTTTTTGTACTGCATGCAAGTTGAAGAGAGGTGGTTGGCGGTGGTGGTTTCTCTGAGGTGCATGGTCAGAGATAATTTTAAAAAAAGAGCACCAGCCAGATGAGGTGGGGCACCAGCACCTACCAAGACAGTTCCAAAGCGTTCTCTAGCTTCTTTTTCTAGGGTGGCCTATATGGCACTTCATCACGTTTTCTCCACTAGAAGAGCATTCCAGGGAGCATTTCATCACGTTTTCTCCACTAAAAGGACATCCTATGGAGCACTCCATCATGTTTTCTCCACTAGAAGGGCATTCTTCAGGGCACCTTATCATGGTTTCTCCACTAGAAGGGCATTCTAGAGAGCACTTCATCACATTTTCTTCACTTAAAGGACACCCTATGGATATTTTCTTCACTATAAGGGCACTCTACAGGGCACCTTATCATAGTTTCTCCACCAGAAGTGCGTCCTAGAGAGCACGTCATCACATTTTCTCTACTAAAAGGACATCCTATGTAGCACTCCATCATGTTTTCTCCACTAGAAGGGCATTTTAGACATTACTTAGATTTTCTGGGTTACATTTCTCTCAACCATATTTGCTGATGTGAAATTAGTTGTACAGAAACTTAATTTCTTGGAGATAATGTTGCTTGTTGTTGGTACATATGCCTCTGAGCTATGAACAGTCTAACCGAAGAGAGATCTATACTTCTCTGACTGTTTCATTTAAAGAGTGTTTAGAGGTCTGAAGACATGAAACCAACATTTCACTATATAAAAAAATAGTTTTCAGAAAAAATAAACATAATTTGTACAGCAGAAATGTTTAATCTTATGATCCTGAATTATCTTCAAAGGATTCTTGATCATGCGGCTAAGAAACACTGTCCAATGGTTTTCATGTGCTCCTTTATTTGCCTCAAACATGTTATTTATTTGGCCCTTACATGTAAATGCTTGTGAAGACAAATTAGCTGCGTAACAATAAATAATAACCGATATGCCATTTTCATCTGTTTCATGTGAATCTATGTTTGTATTCTGGTTGTAATGTGTGACAGCTGGCCCAGTAAACAGCATGCAACAGCTGGATATTTGTTGACACAGCTGGTGGTGGTCAGATCATATATCATCGCTGATATTTACAGTCTCTAGACGTTGAGCTGCACGCCGACACTCTCTGATGACCAAAAATAACCCGTCAGTTCATTAACACACCTGACTATCACTATATAACTATCCTGACTGTATAAATATTGTTCCTCTTTATTGACATGATCCATTCATTTTCATTTCCATGCAACTTTAATGTCTCTTTTGGCATTGTTCAGACATCTTAAGGGGTTGTAGCCTATTGAAGTGACTTTGTAATGCTTGTGTGTGTTTTTAAACAGGAGAATATCAGTATTAAAGGGGTGTTTTGACCACCGTCTATCATTTTAGATGGGCTGCAACGTATATTTTTATCATCTTAATCTGTGGATTATTGTAAGGAATTATGATTAATCCTTCTGTTGACAAAATAGCAGAACATAGTAAGATAGATAGGAGAGTTTCTACTTCTTGAAATTTGTGTAGTAATGTGTGTTATTTCATCTTGTTTTGAGGCTTTTACACTTGAAAAGTTTGTATTTGAAACAGGTTTTAGGACTCAACAGCAAACAAATTTACTTCTTACTATAGATACTTTTTGCAGTGTGTAACTCTCAATTTCCTGCACGCAAAAACTATAAAATGGGACCTCATATGTTTGACAAGGCCGCATGCCAACCCCATCTTGTTAATGTGCTTGCAAACTGGCTGCTGTTCTGTTTACGAAGTAAAAGTAGTTTTCAAAATGAAAAATGTAATTGTAACTTGGCTGCAGAGTTTGAGCACAGGTAGCAAAAAAGAAGTAATATATATATTTATTAAATATTTATAAAAAAAAAATAGTGGCTTGCTGACAGTAATGAAAGCTGCGAGAAAAGATGGTCCAGAGGGGAGAGAAGCACGAGCTGACTGAAATGGAGGGATATGAGGAGGGCGTCTTGAGACAAAACCCCGGAGGGCTGCGAGAGGCAGATAGCCGCCTCCGTCTCTTCAGTTTCCTCTCGCCTCCTCGGTCTCATCCTTCCATCTCTGTCTGGAGGAATGCAAATTATTGTTATCTCCTCTCTGCTAGCAGCGTCTGAGTCCATCCATCCCTCCACACCATCATCATCATCCAGCACATTTCTACAGCCAGAGAAGCCAACTCGATTCTTGCCAGCGACGGAGGATCAAGTGGAAAAACGAGGCAGCAATGATAATGATGATAAGAGACACAGTGGATTATTTTTTTATTATTCCAGTGGCAGTGAAACGCAGCACATCTCTGGAATAGTTGGGTAAAATGCAGAGCTTTAGTCTTTGATGTGATAATAGCTGGTTGGGGTGTTGTGGTTTCACCGTCAAGACTCAAGTGGAAAATTGCTTTGCACACTCTGGCAAACACGTCTGCTGTGTCACGTGTCCAACCCACACATAGACATCTCCTGATACCCCCACCTCCTTATCCATGTGTATCAGGGTGTGCTAGGTCTCGCTTGGCAAGGGGACTCCTGTTTCCAGTCCAAACCCATCGGTCTGGTTTCTCTTCCAGTTAAGTCTGGTGTGGAGGTTCGTGGTGCTGAGAGCTGGGAGTGGTTTGTTTTTTTATCCCCCAGCCTAGCAGACTATCCTGTGGAGGTGAGAGCTGTAAATGGTCTTGTATCAGGCTGACTGCTTGGCTGGCAGGGTGTTGTTGGTGGTTTTGTACTGTGGTTTGTGCCAGATGAGCCTTTTTTTTTCAGTCCTGGATCTTCTGATGTAATTTCTCAGAGAAAAGAAACAACTCATTGTTTGCTTCTTTTTCTGTATTCAGGGTGAGATGTCTTTATACAGTCGCAGGTACACCAAGTACCAGAAAGGCACCCAGACTTCCTTCTCCATTTCATAAAGGCCTCTCTACTCCAGACTCATTTTTATAAATCTTACCACATTCCCTACTAAAGCCAGGAGCAATAAAAACTGTCTGTGTACAGTCTAATATGCCAAGCACATACACTATATCCAATAACAACAGTAATAACTACCATTGAAAGAAAAGTGTTCACTTACCACCAGTTGCCACGGTGATTTCACGCAGGAAATGTCCATAAAAAGGGAAATCGAAGGACAGATTAACTCTCTGCGAGGGGAAAAACAGAGAGATGACCCCGGTCAGAAAGACAGAGGGTAAGAAGAGGATCAGAGAAGATACTGCTCTCATCTTAAAAACAACAAGAGGATTTAGATCAGAAGAATAATGTGCCCTGTGTGCTGCATCAGCTCGACATTGTGGGGCAAAGAAGTCTAAAATAGAGATCTGTAGAAGAATGTAAATGTGGTAAATGTGACCCATCGTTCCATATATTAGTACATGAAGACAGAATAATGCACTTCTATAATAATTCTATAATCTAATAGCACTTCTAACGTCATAAATATGAATAAATATCTATTTATATTGTACTGTATCTGTATATGTAGATTATATGGAGGCACAGTTATGCAGAAAAAGTTAAAAAAAGTCTCAAAAAAGTCATAATTACAGGCAAAATGCTCACAGAATTTTTACTTACCATGATTAATTTTAGTTTTAGCCATGCTGGCAGTGTGGTATTAAGGATGCTAATGTTGTTATAACGTTGGGTATCTTTATTTAAATTTATAATTTGTCCAGTACTTTGGTACTGAGACATTCCCATCAGCCTCAGTTGTACGCAATTGTATCAGCGTGTTAGCATTGTCATTGTGAACCAATCGGTAACCTCTGTGGCTGTAAAGTCTAGCCAACACGAAGTGCCAAAAACTGCAGTTCCTCAAACGTCCACTTGAGGCTGGCTACAGAACGAGTCACTCTCCATAAGTCCCCATGTTAAAATGTCCAACTTCACAGCAGAAATAAACATGTTTACAGCCTGGTACAAAAGACAGTTTTGGTCTCTATAGTTAATTACACTAATTACTATAGCTAGCTCAAAGCATCATGCTTGCCTGGTTGCAGATTCTTAAGCAGCTTCTTTAGAAGTCCTTTCTAACATCGGATCAGGCCGGCTGTGTCCGACCCTTTCTGTAACTTTCTGACAATTTGACATTCACACCCACTTCACGCAGTGATTGGCCAGCTGTGCGGAGGTGAGAGGGGAGCCGTGGTTTGAACCTGTCTCTCTATCTGTCTTATTTCATTCTTAGCACACCTATGTCAGTTTTATTCATTTTTCATGTGAAGAACGACTCAGAGTAACTCCATGAAAGCCTTCCAGGAGAGAGACTCTAAAAATGTGCGCTGCTATCCTCATTTTTGATCCGTCTTCCAGTGTGGTGGCTCGGAAAAACTATAAACGCAAACTGGTTCTGTTTGAGCATGACCCAACGTTTAGTCCTGTAAAATCAATGTGAGTTTTCACGTTAAAAAAAATGTGATAAATATCAGTAATTATGTTATTCAGTCAGTCAAAACTTATGAGGTATGTTAAAAGTTTGAATCATTCTTTAATAATCTTCATAATTTTGATTTACGTTGACTTTTATGTTACATATTTCACAAGTTTTACTTATTCATCTTGTGTTTTTTTTAGTTTCCTGGCAGAAATGGCTTCGATACAAATTATCAATACTGCACGTTAATGGGAATTAACACATAATAAAAAGAGCTTCAAGAAGCTATAGTAATATAAAATAACTCTTGGAGCAAATGTACAACAAACAGCTTGAGTACATCACCACAAACGATCACTTATGCTACATCGCACCGCTGCCAGAACACGTTATAGACATGGTCAGTCCACAGTAAACATGCAGCTGTTATACATGATCCTAGATTACGCTGGGAGGAGTAATCCTGTGGTGAACCGCGTTGAATCTCACAGACTATACAGCCGATCCAGAGCTTAACTTTTCTTCAGCGCTGTGATGAAGCTGACCTCTGCGGCTGCGTTTTAGTTTTACGACCTTATTGGTCCAATTTCTTTCAGCGTCTCTGCCAGGAACAAACATGGAAGCTTTTCCCCTCCGATCCCTCTCCAGCACTCAGAGTTTTATGCTGTTTCTCAGGACTTTAACTGCCATCATAATAAGCTCTATTTGTTTAAAATGTTAGTCTGCTGACACGGTGACTGAATTTCAGCACAGATGGTTTTCACTGCAATCTCACAATGAAATTACCCGACCAAGATTTCCCTATATCCTCCTGACTACGAATTTCCAAATTCAATGATCAGCCAAGCAGTGCGCTTATTGATTATTTCAGACGAAGCCAAAGTCAGAGAAACCTTTCACATCCCTTCTATACTGTTTGGAGGAAAAAGGCTCGCCTCTTTTAGCCGGGCTGTTGTGCTGCTAAAAAGAATAGCTTGTACGGTTCAATCCATCATTACATGACTGAAGGTAGAGGAGCAGAATACACAATGTGGGACTCTATTCTATCTCCTCGCCAGCTATTGTTCACCCCGGGTGCTTTTTCTTTTTTCTCTGGCTGCCATGCTGTTCTGCCGCTCCAGTCAGTCCACGGCTGCCTTGTGAGACTTCATCAGTATTCGCCTCACATGGGTCACCTGCTTGTGCGGAAGGTGGAGGAGGGGAGCTTTGAAACTTCACTGCAGAAAAGCTTTTTAAATTGTTGGAAAAAGACTTAAAGCAAAAACTTATTTTCAACCACATCTCCGCGGTTTTAATCGTAAAGCCTCGTCTTTGTGGTGACATACTATCAGCAACCTTTGGTCAACATAACAGCTGAGGGTTGTGGGTATTTCAGACATGTAGAAATAATCATCTCTTCTTTGTGTTGTTGACTTTCTGTTTGTCTCTGAGCCCACATCACTGTCTAAACTAACTAGTTTAGTAGGCAATGGTAGCTGGTCTGGTCATTAGAGGATTAGATCTCCAAACACAGATTGAGAGAAACAGTCAAACAAGTCAAAGCTTGACTCTGAGTAAACAAATTGGGGCTGTTACTGCATCACTAGTTGAGTCAGCAGTTCAAGATCAAGTTTAGATAAACAGGAACTTGCAGTGGTTGATGCATGACGAAGTTGCCTCATGAGCATTTTTAGCTCTCTGATTTTCTTGTTTAGCCAAGCACAGTTCTTCTGATACAATATAATAATCCTCCTACACACAATCTACTGCAGTATCAATAATCTGACTTCAAATCAGTCTACATCACTCACACAGTTACCCCAAAGATACACTTTTGATCATGTCGCCTTCGTAAAATCCTTTCTTGTAAACGATTAGAACTTTCAGAAATGAAAAAGTGTAGGAATCTGCTCATACACTGAATTTTATGACCTTGAACCTCTTAATAAATGATATCTACGGCACGTTTAAGTTAAACAAATTAACTTCTAGTCGCGTTTAGGTGATTTCTAAGGATCTCAACAACTGGGTTTAGATTTTTAAACTGGGGTTTGATGTAGTTGATAACTGATTTTTTTAAGCAAATAACAACAAAAATGAGTCCTGCCTATCTTTTGTGAGGGTCATTGTAAACTGAATCTCTTTCAGTTTTGGACCGTTGGTCGTTTTTTCTGAATATTTCGAGAAAATAATCCACTGACTAATCAACAATGAGAATAAACTGCAGCTGAGCTAATGAAAATTAGTAACAGCTCCCCAAGTTTGTGTATTTTTGAATGAATTTTACTTAATTTGGTCAAACATCTGCAGAACATCACCTTTAACTTAAGAAATCAGCTCTCACGCCGACTTACCGCTGCTTGTCTGTGTGTGTTGGACAGAATCCCGTGAATCTTCACTTTGTCCTTGTCCATCTGGTCGAAATTTACCCACAAGTCCTTGCTCATCTGATCCGACGGGCCGTATGCTTTTGACGTGTAGTAGTCGTGATCCGTATCCTCCTGTAGAGACGACAAAACAAAATGCATCCTGTGAGTTTAAATGGAGGAAGCATAGCACGATAAAAGTTATTTAGAAGAATGTAACACAGCTCAAAAGAGAGTAGAGATTTCTGCGTTCCTCTGTGAGTTAAGCCGATGGAGTGTCTTATTATACAGAATATATAAACACATATTTATAAGACTTCCTGTGGCTCATGGCTGCTTTAAGCTGTAAATCAAATTCCAAGTCACACTGCTGCTGCAATTTCTATAAAAACAATTAAAACTTGGACACAAGCAAAAAAACTTTTACACGTGGAAAGCCAATAACGTACAGTATTTTCTTTAATTTTGCTGCAGCAACAAAGTAGATTTATGTTGGAGTACAATCATTTCCATTACGCGTGCTTTCTCTTTGTCCTTTTATTCAACTCTCTGGTTTTCATTACAGCACAATCAGCACACAAAGTGGTTTTAATGTCCACTAATCAAATTAAAAACAAAACACAAAAGCCTCTTTTCCACTGTTAAAAGGCCGCGCAGCAGACAGCACAGTCAGGATCGCCTTTTATAACAGGAACATTCACGTACGTTTATAAGCCACGTGGGAGCAGGCCTGTCTGCTTTTATTGTTTCCTGTTGAAAATTAGGAAGAATGCCCGTGTCGTGTGCTTCCTATTGCTCGTCTCGTTCCCCGTGGGTCTAATGAGATACCTTGCAGCTGGGCTTTTTATCTCAAACATTGTTAAAGTTAATGTTTTTGCAGGATGGGGAGTTTACACTGCGTCTCACTGTGATCTCACTAATAGGAACCCATGCAGCTTTGATATATGGGTGGTATTATTCTGAGCTACTGCCCTTTGGTTGTCAAAAAGGCCACAAACATTAATTAAAGCACAATTCTCCCCTGTTTGGTTCGTTTTGCTTCAAGGATTGATATTTCCCTCAGAGAGTTATAATCTAATTCCTCGACACATTATTCAGCCTTGAATATAAGACAGTAAGATAATGTTTCAGGCTTAGCCAAGCCTCGATAAATACCAAAAATCCAAATGGAGTTGAGCCATGTAGGTGCTGTTACTTTTGATTAATTTGTAGATTTAAACAAACATTGCCAGAAGTCTTTAATCACAGCTTTAAAGTGCAGACAAATCATGTCAGTGGAAAAAAAAGGCCCCTCCAGGCTGCCTTAGTCAGCACATTACTTTCAGAATAGAAAACAAGGGCACTTGTAAAAGGAGTAGACACAAATGCAAAGCTGTAAAGCTTCCTCCTAATCAACACAAGATGTTTTTCAGTCTTGTGGAGGAGAGTCGAGATAGAGGCTCGACTGAGGTGAGAGAGGCCAGCTGGAGGTTCCTGGCCTCGAGGCGTGGAGGAGAGTGAAGAGGAAGGTCGGCATGGTGCCATAGTCCAGCTGGGTGTAGGTGGACGAGACCTCAGCAAACAGAGTGCTTAACCAGGGAGTCTCACACACAGTTATAAAGAGAGTTTCGGTGGGAGGTTGTACTATTTCTCTAAATCAGGCAAACTTGGGCCAAAAAGTGCCAACAAGCGGAGCACGGTACTCAACACTGATGTGTGAAAATACAAACATGGTGTGAAATTCACTACTTTACTTTATTAGCACTGTCAACGAGGACAAGCAGGCTGCAAACAAGCAAAGATAGAAATAAAGACAAACTATGGACATGTTATAATGCTTTTCAAATTAAGATTTTCAGCATCCACTTCCCTACGGTGAAACACTGTCATATTTTTATGACATTTTAAGGGAATTTATACAGACTAAAGTAATATTTTACATGACAGACTATTTATTGTATAGTAAAACACTGTAATATTTAAACCTTTATTTTATACGGTAATAATATGTTATTTTCATGTCAATTATATGTCAAAACAGTCTTTCTTTTGATGCAAAACTTGTATTTATACAGTAAAATATGGACGAAAACACCAACCTTAAACGAGGAATCAACAGTACTAATATGCTTTAACCGTAATATTAGAAAAAGTTATACTGTATTTATTATTCTGGCAACCACAGCTGCCATTTTTTTTACTGTGCAACTTACAAAGTACATTCAACAACACCAAAATGACGCTAAGTAGACGTCAGGCTAACTTAGTTTAAATTCAGATTTGGTGCCGTACCCTTTGACGACTGTTTCTTGTGTCTTGTACTTGTTTCCTGTACTCGATGATACAGTGACTGGCTTTAATATGCAGACTCACGCTGTCAAACACATCAAAAAATAAAAACAGGTGACTGCAAATTGCATACTGCAAAAAAACAAACAAAAAAAAAAGCTCAATCCTGAGTGGTTTCTTAGACGCATTGAACTTTTCACTTACAGGGAAACAACTGAGCTGTAAAATTACTGCTGTCAGTTTAGAAATGTAAAAATGTTCTGTGCACAAAATCCACAATATCCACAGAGCGACAGAGCAGAACATTCTGAACAGTTTTATTATAGGAGCTATGAAATATGGCAATCACATATATCCCTGTTTTTGTGGAGCACCTGAGCTGAACCTTTTACATATCTGCAGCCTGTTTTGGTCTGAGTCAAACAGGTGAAGGCACGGCTTTAAGTACATGAAGCATCCTGGTGAATTAATGGACTAAGACGTTGACTATGTAAAGGGAACATCCTATCGCTTCCTCCTCTCTCTCCCCTCATTTGTCACCTGTCACCTCTATAGTGTCAGTTATCAAACAAAGGCAAAAAAATACCTGGAAAAAGTCGTTCTATTTTTCATATTTATCAAAAAACGGTCATGTATTTGTAGACAGTTCATCTGAAAATGAAAAACAATACAGCTGCTAGTTTGAGAACATTTTTGGGGTGCACTGAACGTTGCATTTGTGATATATGATATCACAAAAGGAAAATCTGTGTTCCTCTAATAATAATAATGATAATAAACTTTATGAAGTATGGGATTTTCCACATAGATCACAAAGTGCTTTACGAGAGAAAACTTAAAAATTAAACCATAGCTCGATGAAAAGAAGAAACAATAGAACAGGAAAAAAACTTGAGGAGACAGAGGCCAGTTTGAATAAATGAGTCATCAGCTGCTTTTTAAACGGTTCAACAGAGAGAGAACATTAGTCTTCAGGAAGAGCATTACACAGTTGGAGCCACCACTTCAAAGGGCATCATCATTTTTTGTTTCCAGTCGAGCACGAAAGAAAACCAGTAAATCCGTGGTCAGAAGATCTGAGCAACCTATTGGTGATATAAGGATGGAACAAGTCTGAGATGTTTGCTAGTGCCTGACGATGCCGGGCTTTATATGTGAAAACAAGTCAGATTCTGGCTCTGGTGGTTCAAACATTTAGGGCTGGATGACACCAATAATGCTGCTAGCAGTAGCATCCATGTCGAGGTCATTGTGTTTCAGTTTTTGCCCGATTTTGACACCTAATTTCATAAATTTGTCGATATTTTTAATCATTCAAATTAGGCTGGGTGGTTAATAACACTTTTTTCTTTGGTCTGACTCAAGACATATTTATTCTTCCTTTACACAGACTTTAATATGAATCCTGGAACATTTGTAGATGCTTCAGAGACTGCAAGTGAAAAGGGAACTACACTAAATGAACATCTGTAGGGGTTGTGAGACAACAGCTCCGAGTTTGGGATGGGTCAGTTCGTTTATGTGTTTACTGAAGTACATAGACTGATATAAATATATAACACCAAAGACTTTACAGCTGAAGAGAGGCGAAAATAAATGTAAAGCAAACACATATTTGAAATGGCAGACCATTTTTATGTACGTATTTATATACTGTACTATAAAAGTATGTCAGATATATCGTCATACTTTATGAGATAAACATATACACATCTCTAGTGGGCTGAGACTATAAAGATGCCAGAGCAAGCTCAAAGGATTGTTGATGGATGATAGACGGCCACATGATGAATGAGTCAGGAAGAGGAGGAGGAGGAATACAACCCTGCCACTCAGCTTCATCCCCTGCCCTGTTTTCATCTGTCCATCATAAACTGAATTCCTACAACTACAACGTAGAGGTTTGGAAAACCATAACTGCTGCTAGTAATGGACCGTTTTCTGGCTCTGGAGCACAAAAACAAACTCTAGAAAAGATTCACTTTGTGTGCACGAAACCAATTCCAAGTTCACTCCCGTTTCTGTCTGAAGCATTTACCCGAGCTGCCCACCACATCAATATTGCATTATACCGAGACCTGAATATCTTGTGGCAACATGTTTTCACTTCTGAATGACTCCTTAACACACAGGAGACCCTGAATAAATGAATTTATCGCTTTTATTTTGATTTTTATTGAGATGTTTTGAAATGCTGTAGATTCTCGAATGTTTTTAAGGAAAATCCTCTCAGCTGCAGCCATGTCTCTGCTCCTGAGGAAATAAATTTCATCTAGGAGCTCTTGAGCTTTGAATAACTGTTCAAATATGTTGGGATTAAGCTGCATGTCAGTCATCCCCATACTTCCTTTTTTCCTCAGATGTATACAGTATACGCGCAGCAGACAGCAGAGCGGTTAAGACAGTCCACGGCCTGTTTGAAGAAAGCACTAAAAAGACGCCGTCGCTCATGTGTGCAGCTCTTCATCAGCTGATAATACCTGTGATCCATTATTCATCGCTCCGCTCCATCTCCTGCCAGTCGTAGCACTGTGGTACTAGTGGTGTGTATGCAGTGGAGCTTAACATAGTGGTCTGTGCTGTAGGAGCCAATTTCTGATTCATTTTAACAGTAGTGTGGAAACAGATCTGTAGGAAATTACCAAAACTTAACATGCATACATCAACTTTCACTCTGGTATTTGACATATTGACAATAAAGTGAGATGCCCATTACAGACCAATCTCAAATCTCCCATTCCTTTCCAAAGTTCTTGAAAAAGTAGTTGCTGCTAATCTTCAGGACCATCTTAAAAACAACAATATCTTTGAAAAATTCCAGTCTGGTTTCCGATCTGCTCACAGTACAGAAACAGCCCTGGTTAGAGTCACAAATTACCTTCTTATGGCAGCAGATTCTGGCTCACCTTCGCTCCTTGTCCTCCTCGATCTGTCTGCTGCATTTGACACTGTGGACCATACTATACTCCTCAACCGGTTACATCACTCCATTGGACTCAATAACACTGCTTTAAACCGGTTTCACTCCTACCTCACTGACAGAACTGAATACATCTCTTTCGGCAACACACAATCCCAGACACACACGGTGTTACCTGTGGGGTCCCTCAGGGATCAGTCCTGGGCCCTATCCTATTCAATTTATACATGCTCCTACTCGGCCGTGTTATCAATCGCCATGGAATTTCCTTCCACTGTTATGCAGACGACACACAACTCTACATAAAAACTGGCACACACCCCTCCCCAAATTCTCCATCATGACCATCGGTATCATCTGCCCTGCCGTCACTCTCAGCCTGTCTGGAGGAGATAAAGGCGTGGATGAATCTCAATTTTCTTCATCTCAACAGTTCTAAAACAGAGGCTATTATTGTGGGCACCCCTAACCAGATCCAGGCATCTTCCATAACCAGCTTCACCCTCTCTGGTCATGACATCCCCCTCTCTTCATCAATAACCAATCTTGGTGTTAGATTCGATCCCCATCTCACCTTTGAAACTCATATCAAACACCTCTGTAAGATCTCCTTCCACCACCTCAGAAATATTGCCAAACTTCGCCCAAATCTCACCTTACCAGACTGTGGAAAACTAGTCCACGCCTTTGTCTCCTCCAGACTAGACTACTGCAACGCACTTCTCATCGGGACCCCTTCAGAAGCTACAACAAGTCCAGAACAGCGCTGCTAGGATCCTGATGAGAGTACGAAAATCAGAACACATCACTCCCATCCTTCACTCACTGCACTACACACACCTATCTCCGCTAGAGTTCAGTATAAAATCTCTCTTCTCACTCATCAGTGCATTTATGGCAACGCACCCATCTACCTCAAAGAACTGCTCATTCCACAACCCCCTACACGATCCCTCCGCTCCATAAACTCAAACTATCTCCTTTGCCTGAGGACCAAGCTCAGCACCATGGGTGACAGAGCCTTCTGTGCCGCTGCACCCCGCCAATGGACTGCCCTTCCTGACCATCTGAGGGCATCACAGACCCTTGAAAGTTTTTAAAAAAAAGGACTTAAAACTTTCCTTTTTTCCAAATCATATCGTTTTTAACCTCATTTCTTTGTTGTGATATACAGTATTTGTTGCTTTGTCTGTGTGTATTACGTGTGTGTATTGTAGCACTTTGCGATTTGCTTTAAATGTAAAGTGCATTATAAATTAAATCTATTATTATTATTATTATTATACTACCTGACCTGAGTATGATTTGGACCCAGTTTGACTTGGATCCTCTTTTATTCATCTTAACTAGATTTTCTCTATTAGCAATAGCAGTAAAATGCTCCAAAACTGGTCAATGTTACGGCTGCCATCCACAACCTTGCTTGCAGTGTTTGATTGTGTATGCAGAGCTAGGTGTGTGGACCTAGCTGAGGCGACCCTCCAATCAGTTGGAAGATTATTTAAAAAGGTCCAGTGTGTAAGATTTAGGACATAAATGGAACATAAATATGTTTTATAATGTTTTATAATATGCGACTTGTGTTTCGGTGTTGAGCTCAAGTTATACTTAATTTTAGTGTACTAACTTGTGTACAGTAGTTGTTGTGGTTTCACTACCTAGGGACTGAGCCTGATTTAGTTTATTTCACTGATTTGTGCACAACAATAGTTAGTGAGGTTTTTCTTTTCGTTTGATTTCGTGTAGATAGCACAGGCTCTGATTTTTAGAGATCTCTTTTGGTTATATTTATTTTGTTGGTTTGAAAAGCATCCGCTCACCCTTTGTTTCCCTTGTAGATACCTCACCTACTTTTGTTGTACTTCAATTAATAAAATAATTCCAGGAAATAAATAACTTTTTTTTTTTTTTACCAAATACAGCTGGTTTATGTTACTTGCTCTCTCCACATGATTTGGATCGTAACAGTCGATCACTCTTGAATGAAACCAGAGAATCTTCGACTAGATAAATATTCATGTGTCAGTGTGGGATTGTTTCAAAGATTTTGAAAATACAGAGAGAATATAATAAATAGTCTGAAATGGATCGAGGCACCTGATACATAATTGAATTGTTCTTCTTGTCTTCGGTTGGTCGGATCTCATGAATTGGACATTTAAGTTGCCTGCTAGGTTCAGACAGAATGTGGTTGCATTTTAAAGCGATGTTCAGGGACATAGAGGTACAACATATTAATAAACTCACTATCTTTTCTGTCTTTGTTCATCTGCAAAAATGACTGCAAACCAATGGGTTGGCTGACCAACTGAGAAAAGGCTACGACTCTTAACGCGAGAAGATGATGCTCAGTAAAGGCGCATTTAGAGCAGGCAGTGGTTGAGAGACATAGACAGTGAATGAGAGTAAAGGAGCGCTGGCCTCGATAAAGCCGGTTAATGAGTAAAATAAAAAGTTATTTCCTGATTGTTACGTTCAACACAAATAGACACATACCTTCGGCGCCTGATCTTGTCTGAACATACCCTAAGACTGAAGCAGGAGATGGTACAGCATTTAGCGTTTGAACACCGAACAAACATAAAGACAGTAAACATCTCTTTCCAAACACATTACCCTCTGGAAATCTTTTAACAAACTTGACAAACTGGGACACAAAACAAACAAAACAAACCCAATTTGCATTCAGTGCAGGTTTTGAACGCGGAGTGTGGAGAAGGTAAAAGCAGCATTGGGAATCAAGTTGAAGTAATGAAAATTAGCAAGCCGAGCTGCCGGCTGCCTCGCTGTGTGAATTCTCTCCCTTAAGAAAATACACAACTAAACAGTAAATGTAGTGAAGCATGTAACCCTCAAAGAGCCTCCTGAGCTGTGAAGTCCCAGACATTCACCATAAACCACACCCTTATTGCTCCACATCAAGGCAAACAACACCAATACACTGTATGCTTATGTTGGCAACCATACATGTCTGACGGTGGTTGAATTATCAGGACAGGCTATACTTTAAGGGTGGAAATTAAACCATTAAATGTAGCTATTATTTCAAAGGGAACACAAGGAGTTATGTGTCTTTCTTGGCTTCTCTTGTGGTGTTGCAATACGATACAGGATTTGGAAAAAGGAGACGTCTGTACAATTTATCATCCGGGCTGCTGCTGTGTGTGTGTGTGTTAGTGTGGTTTGTTTACGCTGTTCATAAAGTTAGGATTTAAAATAGTGCCGCCTGACAGCTGGAAGCAACCTTTCTCAAACTTGAGGTCAGGATCCTGTGTTGGCTCGCTTGGTATGCAGACAGAGTTTTCAGGTGATTTCTCAGACTGAGACCTGAAATAGCACACACACACACACACACACACAAAATGAAAGGTTGACTACCGGTGAACAGGGAAAATATAGTCCAGGAAGTCCAGCTTGAGTAACACCATGAGTTTACAAAATACAACTGTACGAGAGAGGATTTTACAACAAGTTTTTTTAAAGGGGCAATAAAGTCATCTAACAATCACGTGTAGATAAACATACACCTGCGCATTTACTGTGTGTTGCAAGGTAATATACAAGGAAAGGCCAGAGCAGTGTGTCGGGACAAAAGTTAAACCTTGAAAAAATCATGAAGAAACCATTAAAAAAAAAGTAAAATACAGGCATCATTAAAACCTGAAAGTGCGTTCAGACTTTAGAAATTATGAAGTTACGTAACTTTAGAAAACCTTGAGAACTTTACGGTTTGAATAAAGCTTTTGCCTTCATGATTTTTTTACCATTCGTTCATGTCCTTCACCAAAGAGCACCGTCTTTTTGGTATTATTAACAGTTTCAAAAAAGTCTGATCTCTCTTTTTTTGCTTGACAGCTCTGTGTTTAGACCGTAGTCCAGAGAGCTCTGCATCTGCAGCCTACAGCTGTGCGCATAGTGTTCTCATTTTTTTTAAGGATTGCTGTCCTTGTTAGTCCAAAAGAAGAGGTAGAAGAAATGTAAAAACTATAAAAACACTAAACATACACTACACAACGTCTACACATTTTTCTTTGCTTTCAAACTAAGGCCTCTCTACAGTCTCTGATGTGCTATTGTGTACTGCCAGTCTCTATGCCTTTATACCAAAGTGTGCAAAATTGGAATTGACCGAATAATCGACCAAATGTTGTATTATAAACACCCCAGAGAGATCTGTGCTTGATGTATAAATATATATATATATATATATATATATATATATATATATATATATAAATTATACATTTTAAATTTATCACATCACATATGTGAGCTTGCTGCTTATGCAAACAAAACACTGCACAGACATTAAATACTTTGAATTTACAGTACATAATAAACGAACAGCTGGGGTTATGAAACGTCTGCGACCTAAAAAAAAAAAAACTGCTCTGAACCAGAATGTAACAAACAACAGAAACATGACCGTTAAAAGCCACGAGCTGTTTCTGACAACATGTCTGGACGAGCACAAACTTTCCTGAACAAACGAGACGGACTGAAACTCAGTGACACCAACTTGTTCCCACAGTTTGTTCCAACGTTTCCTCACTCTGCCTTTGCAGTGACTTGAAGACACCTTTAGCCCGAGAGGCTGTTTAATCTGGTTAATGATCCTGAGAGCTGATACAGTGAGTCACGTTTACTGAAGGCGTCAGACAGTCTGCTTTTAAAGGCCACTGATATAAACCTGCGTGTCGAGATTAGATGAATCTGTTGTCGGGAAACTCGTGTTATGACACCAGTTAGCAAAAACACAGACTGACCTCAAAGCAAAGACAATGAAGGAAATATTTCAGTTCTTTAACGAGGAAACCTGATTTATGGAAATTAAAATAAACTGTTCAACCTGTTATGATTAAGAAAAATTCAACCCATGTGAATGTGAAATGGAGATTGACTTGTTCTGTAGCCAGCCTCAAGTGGACGTTTGAGGAACTGCAATTTATTTGCAATACATGCCTACCAGCTCACTAATTAAAAAAAAAACAGGCTCCAGGCTAGTCGATTCACATATTTTCAGTCTTGATGCTAAGCTAACAGGCTGCAGCTGTTGAATGGACTGACACGAGAGTGGTATCGATCTTCTCATCTAACGCTCGCTTTTCGTTGTAACAGCGTCAGAGAAACCTGTTTCTACACTGCATCTAGTTTTAAATCATGCTGATGTATGCCAAAGAGATAAATCAGGACACAAAATAACTCTTGGAATGTGTTTACCATCACAGATACACAATGATATACGGCTTTTTGGTAGATCTTCCCTTGAGGTGGACACACAGTCCCTCCTCTGCCTGTCGTTCCTCAGCTAAAGACAAGTCTTTAAATACATTCAGCTCACAGCTGGGTGTGGAAGATTTCAGCTCTACTGTTTCTGCCCTCTGAATATGATGGCTTTTTCTCATGTCAACAAAGTATCGTTGGCAGGTGAGGGAGTGTGTGTGTTGAATCATAACAGGAGGAATGACAGCGTGTTTGTGCTGTCAACTGCTTTTCCATTCGGTGACAACAAATGAGCCTCGGAGAGTGACAACAATGAGGGAGGACATGTTTGTGTGATGGTGTGTGTGTGTGTGTGTGTGTGTGTGTGTGTGTGTGTGTGTGTATGCATTAGTTGTGTCCCGACATGAATGTTTGTGTAAAGTTTGAAGTGTGTGTGAGTGTTTACAGCTGACGATCAAAGCCTCCCCTCCTCCTCGCTGACAGACGCGGGGCTGTGAACCTGAGATGATTAGAAGCCACAGGAAAACTTAACGAGCTGTCTAAGCCCGGGCGGCCGCCATCATTATGACAGAACGCCTTGATGCTGTGCGCCGGCCAAGGCGCTGTAACAAGGGGACACGGGCGATGCCTCTCATTTACATAGACACAAACACGGGCTGAACCCGGCCATTAATCTCCAGCAGCTCCACCAACCCCTTGGTACTGTGGGAGGCTGGGTTAATTTCCTGTTCTGGTCGCTCTGAGGTCAAGTTTAAAAGGATCCAGTCCCTCACAGAAGGTAGAAGAACACCTGAGGGGTGAGCTTAATTTGATATAAAATATTTAATCGTCAAAGGCCCCTCCTAGTCTTCCTTTTCATTACCAAACATCCACTCTTCTGAGCAGATTTATAATTGCTCCAGGGAGAGTATTTTTAGGTCCAGCTCACGCGAGGACGTCATTGATTAATTCTCTTTATATTAGTTGGCTTCTTGACTAGACGGGAAGGTTTTACTGTGTGAGCCGCTTTGTTCTGCCGGACTTTCACTGATTATCCACCCCAATCATTTGACTTGGGTACAGGAAACCATATTTTATTCCACTTTGATCAGCCAAAATATTTATTATTCATCTGTCCATTTTCTGGAGCCAATCCCAGCTGACATGGACGGTCAATTTAGATTAACCAATTAACCAAACATGCTCAAACCAGGAACCTCTTTGCTAAATGGTAAATGAACTGGACCATTCACTGCATATCTCATTCACACACACATTCATAAACTGCGTAAGCAGCAGCATTGACTGCCATGCAAGCTGCCAACTGCTCAGTCAGATCAGTTTTTAGGAGTTAACCGTTCACACACCGGTGGCTCAAGCAAGGACCGCAGACTGGAGGATGGCACCACCGATTATCTGATTAATGGACGATCCATTCTACCTCCTGAGCCACAGCCACAGTGCTTACCACTGCACCACTAAACAACATTATATTACTGCTATATCATTCATCCATTATCTGTAACTGCTTATCCTCATCAGGGTCGCGGTGGGAGCTGGAGCCTATCCCAGCTGACTTTGGGCGAGAGGCGGAGTACACCCCGGACAAGTCGCCAGCTCATCACAGGGCACATAGAGGCAAACAACCACTCACACTCACATTCACACCTACGGACAATTTAGAGTCACCAATTAACCTGTTAAGTTCACGTCTTTGGACTGTGGGAGGAAGCCGGAGTACCCAGAGAGAACCCATGAAGACACAAGGGACTCCACACTTTGTATTCAAGCCCTTCTTTTACTGTAATTTCTGTTGCATGACTGAAGAATAACAAAACAAGTCACGGTGATCCACTAAAACAACTGAAATTGTAATTGAAGTGTAAAAACTTTTAAACCAACATGGACGTGAAGTCCTTGAAGTCCTTGAAGTCTTTGAACATCAAAAGCTGCACAGCAGCTACTGAACGGATCTTGAGGCAAGTTTGTGTTGAGAGATAACACTTATTTTAGCTGTAGTTTTAGGAGTTTGTGCATTTTATATTCAAAGTTTGGACTGATTATGAGTCGTGGATGCACTTGATTTATCACAGATGATACACCGTCACAGATAATCTCACTTATTATTGGGTCTTTAGAGCTTTTTTTCACGAGTTTATGCCGACTCTTCCTCACTTTCCTTTCAGCTTTTTCGCAATTACCAAAGTGAGACACAAATGACACCTTTAAGTAGTCAAATCAGCCCATCTTCAACGGGTGAGGTCTAATCAGCCGGGAGTTGTACGACCTTGTCGTGAATCATCACCGTACCTCTATCTGGGAGCTGTTGTCTGTGTCCGTGTCCTCTGCAGACAGGAGGCCTGGGAAGCCCTCAGGCTCCTCCAGTACTGGCTCCTGGTCCTGCTCCTGACTCGCCCTGTTACTGTCCATGTTACGAGGTTTCGGGGGTACCCATCTCCTCCACCGGTGGCTGTACAGCTTCACGTCCACTGCTGCGTCCTCATCACCTGCCTGCCCCTGCACGTATGAGTAAGAGACCCCTGAGGAGACAGGAAGTCAAAGTGTGAGCGACATAAGAAAACACCACAGATAAACTTCATTTCGGTGGGTTGTACAAGCAAAATAAATACAGTAGGACAATAATATCTTTACTTTCACGAAGGCAATAGTCAAATCAGAGATGCGATGACTATTCAAGCCATTAATCTTGTGCCTCTTCCTCATAACTCACTGTCTCTGTGGACTTTTGTCATTGCTCCAGGGAGAAAAATCTGCCGCCTAAAACAGATGCACATTAGGAATGACTCAGCAGCCATCACACAGACCAATGGGCCACAGTCATACAAAACCATCCTGATCCTCGAGTGTGAAATGAGACGCCGGTGACAGGTGAAAAATGGCGCTGTGTTAATGTAAACAATGACTGGATTAACCGAGCCTGAGACTGACGAGGGGAAATGTGCCGAGTCATTATAACAAGCGAACTCACTCAGGAGACAGAACATCACGTGTTCTCTCCTCGAGATCTTCTTATAGAGGTGGAAACAAAGAAAAGCACGGTGCTATTTTGAGTCTTCAGTTCAGTCCAGAGATGCTTTAACACCTACAGTGACTGGTTTTGATTTAAAAGCCGCCTTTTACAGCCGAACAAAGACCCTCTGAAAAGGTGATTCTCTGCCTGTTTGCAGGCAAACTCTGGTGATTTTAGCACAAAGTCAGAAGCTTAAGTATTAAATCATAGAAGCAATCTTACAAATAATATAAGCAAATGTACTAGCAACTTGCAAGTGTGAGGATAAAATGCCAGGTATCACAACATAACCAGTTTGCTGTGGAGGGTTGTGGGGTGAGCAGGTGTGTGGTGTCTCTCCTGGTGCTAGTTCTATGCCTGGTGGACCATCTTGACCTGGTTGACCTGATGACGACCAATTTATTATTATCACTTCTGCATTGGCTTCACTTCACAGCCACGGAGGTTGCCGCTTGGTGTGGACGTGCATTTGTGGGCGTAGGTATCGTGTATACTGGTATGTTATGGTATTAGTTTTGTGTATTTGTCCTGTATTTAATTATGAGTCACTTCATGTTTTTTACACACTTTAGTTAATTAATAACAAGCCAGTATGAACATAAAACAACCAAGCGACAACCTCAGTGGTTGTGAAGTGAAGTGCCAAAAACTGCAGTTCCACAAACGTCCACTCGAGGCTGGCTACAGAACGAGTCAGTCTCCATAAGACCCCATGTTAAAATGTCCAACTTTACAGCAGAAAAAGACACGTTAAATTATATTAAGGTTTAAAGTTATTCATAATTAACAGCATGGACGCTTTGACTGACAGGTGGGTGCCGTTACAGATGACTTGTTTGAGCAACGAGGCGTCATTCAGCCCGCCTCAGGTCCACCGATGATCCACGTCTTTGCCACAGATTCTTAGCTTCGAAACAACTCGTCCATTCTTTGAACTGTCAGCGGTCTGAACATGCTGTACTTAAGACTGTCATACAGTAAGCACTGTTTATAACGACCTCTCTGCAGCAGCAGATTTATTGCATCATGTTTATTTATGTAGGTAATCTACGTATATCCTGCTTCCTTGTTTTTCTTAGCAGGGCAACACATTTAAAATCTAAGAAATCAATGAATTCATGTTCTCCACTGGTTTACATCCATGAATCACGGGGATTAGAGATGTTAAATCGCCTGTAGGAATGAATGAGAGCATGCAGAGAGTCTGTTTATCTGTTCATCCTCTGATGGACTGCAGACTTGTTTCCTTCCTTGCCTTCAGGCTAACGCTCAGCATGCATGGATAAGCTCCTGCTCCCGTGACCTTAATAGGATTAAGAAGCTAAAAACAATTAGTAATAAACTTTATTTTCATAGCACTCATCCAAACAGAGTTTAGGAAGTTTACAGAAGTGCTTGGATGCTGTTGCAGCAACAAGCCTTAGGGTAGAGAATACTGCTGATTCCTCTCCTGTTACTCTAAGTTGCTTCTACTTTATGAGACAGAGGCCACCGGGTTTAACTAGCAGAGCGCGTTTTCCACTTATTTCCTCTCAGGCTCACGTCTTTCTTCTTTTTCGTCCTCCTCTGTCCTCTCTCCGGGCCCCCCAACCAGTGATTCTCAGGAGGTGGTGAAAGCGAGCGGAGGCGCTTCAGATGCTAATTCTCCCAAAGTGGAAGCTGACAGATTCACTTTATAATGAGCATCGGCAAGAGCAAAGAAGCAAAGAGACCAATCGGCTCTTTGAGGTGGTTAGTTGATGTTCATTGGAAGAATTTAAGTGAGCAGACGGCACAGCAGAGAGAAAGAACGAAAGGCTGCAGCTAATTGTTTTTAGAGCCAAATAACAATTAAAAGTTAATGTTCACCTTCAATCAGTGAAGACCACAAACCAAGCCAGAAATCTTGGTGTAATTATGGACTCACACCGGCATTAAACAGCCAATTAAATTACAAAATGAGCCACTGTGAACTCAATAATATCAAAAATTACAAGACTCATGTCTCAGCAGGACTCTCAAAACACTTCCCTGCTTGTTATCTTTATCTTTTGCTAATGTTGCCTTAATGGGTATCTGTAAAAAGTTATCAAACTTAGTGAAGCAAGCTTTTTTAAGCACTGCGTATTTGGAATAAACTCTCAAAAAACCCAAGGTCAACACAAATATCCAGCACTTCTGAATCAAGGTTTTCATGTGTGGCATCATCACTTTATCAAACTGAATTGAGCAGTGTTCATTCATGTCTCACACTTCACTGTAACGGCAGGTTTTGTTCAATTTTCATCAATTCAATTTTGTCTGGCACTTTTTGATTCCTTTCTTTACAACCAGATCGTTCTATTCAAATAAAGACCTCGAAAAATGAGAGAGGCGAGGGGGAAATTCATTTATTTTATTTTATTATTTTAGTTTACTACAAAATGATTTATGTTGACAGAGTGAAATAGGAACATTTTTACATGTAATGTAAAATGTAATGTAATGTACATGCGTTAATGCAATCCTAATGTGATAATAGCTTCAGGTATTTGTATTCCGGTATTTCTATGTGAATCACCTCTGTCTTGTTGTTTGGTGTCTGCAGCAGCTCTCCTGGCCAACTATTCACTCACTGTCTCATTCTCACCATACCACTAATACTTCCTGACACTCGCTCTATCCCTAATGGTCATTAGTCACACCCATGTGGACAAAGTAGCCCTGGAAAACTTCCTGTCAACAACAGTTATATACTCCAATCCAAGAGGCACCTAAACATCTATCTTCATCCTTTAAAGGATCATTGTCAGGTCCTCAATATACGATGGAAAACTGGCAAACAGCGGATGCTTTACAATACACCATGACCACAACATAGGGGCCTTGAATAAATGGCTGCTCTTTTCCCAGCATGTCCCTCTGTCCCTCTGTGAACGGTCGTGATGAGTCACCCTCTAAAGCAGCGCAGGCACCTGCGTTTCTCTTATGAACACCACCATCTCTGTAATTCAGCAGATTCTTATTATCCAGGGGAAACTCTGGGTCTTTTGTCAAGCATTTGAGAGGGCACAGAGGGCAGACCCCTGAGGGACACCTAAAATAACCCCTCAGCAGGACAAGGCTTCTCCTCAGTGCGAGGCTGTGCAGTGTGTGAAAGGAAATCTTTCCCCTTCTACTTTTCTTTCACTGCGTCTGAAAGCCGCCTGCATACCTTTACCCTGACTCTGTCGAGCAGCCTTGTTGGCTGGACTCACGCCTGTCAACACCTCTGATTCACAAACACCAGAGGGGACTGTAATTTGGGTTCCACCTAAAACCTTTCAAGGACGTTTAGGAGGTCATAAAACCGCAGAATAAAGGTGCTGTCTGCGCCCCTTCTTTCATTCAGCTCCTGCTCGTTTCCCCCTCTTTTCTTACAGCTCCCACCTGACAGGAGGCTGACTGCCACACATGACTGGCAAGCAGAGGATGTGGGATGCATCGTTGCATTTGCGCATGCTAGTGTGTGTGGTGTGCATAATTTCAGCAGAAATAGGATAAAAAAATCACATCCCTCTACGGTTTCACAGCCTTTCTATCTTTGGGTGTCAGAGCGCTTAATTTAGTGCCCACTGAAAGCTGCTTTATCAGTGTACCAGCAGACCCTGCCAAGCACTCTGGAGGACCCTCTCTGTCAGGCTCAAGCAGCAACCTCTGAGGCTGTGAAGCGAAGCCAAGGCGGAAGTGCCAAAAACTGCAGTTCCTCGAACGTCCACTCGAGGCTGGCTACAGAAGGAGTCAATCTCCATAAGCCCCCATGTTAAAACATCTAACTTCACAGCATGTTTACACACACAACACGGATTAAAGTGGTGTATCTATTGGCAAAGCCTGCGCTGGTTGAAAATGACAGAAAGATATATGTGTCTCCATAGAGCTCCAAATAGTCCTCCATAAATTGGCAATGTGATTAACAACATTGCTTCACATAATGAGAGAGAACATTGCAATTTTTCCTCCATTCAGCATGTCTTGTTCTCTTCATTAGCAATGATTCATCAGGAACATTTATCATGAGAAGCACTCAAACACTCAAACTCAGCTGTTCAAATTATATTAAGAGTTATGCATAAACAGCATGGCCGCTTTGATTGACAGGTAAGTGCTGTTATAGATGGTTTTTCGAGCAGTCCACCACACTGAGCTTCACAACGGTTCTTCAGAAACCTGTGGGTGATGTCATGCATACAACATTCATTCTTTATACTGTCAGTGGTTCAAGCTCATCTCAGATCAAGAGCAATGACAGCAAACTGAGGTATAGCAGATTCAAGAGAGACAGACTGTTATCAGTCTTGGCTGATGCTAATATGAAGAGACACAGACAGTTTCAATATGACTAATTTAATAAACTGATATGAGATGGATGCTGGTTTGATCTTGTAACGGACACGATGTGAGTTCTTGAGGAAGCTCTCCAGATGATAGATTCAAACTACCGGCAGCACTACATGCTTCATTTTCATATTAACTGAATAATTTAAATGCACAGCATGCCAAGTGTTCGAACTCCAGGCCCTTTAAATTTCTGTTACCTGGGGTAGAGAGACACAAACATGACTGCTGCCTCCACATAAAGCAGAATCCACGCAAATTACAGTTATGCGACTGTCTGAAATTATCATGCAGAGTGTGCTTTTCTAACCTGCTGTAGCTTGCTTTTTTTACGCATCCTCTCTTAAAAATGCAGCCTGTCATTAAGCGAATGTGTAAAGCCCAAAAGCTGACTGCGGGAGAAAGTTAAACACAGGTAGACAGAGCACCTGCAGAAGAGATCCAGTTTCAAACAGCACTCGTAAAGTGATGAACGGCGTGATAAAAAGAGAGAATTTAAATAGACTAATCTCGCATGAGTGCACGAGACGAGTTAAGACAGAAATCATGAATAAAACACCATTCTTCTTACAGGAAACTCAATGATGCACCAGGTTTCTTTCCAGACAGAGGCATCAAGTGAGCGTCCTCCGTGTCATGAACGCCTCATTTCACCAGAGATTTTGTTTTGCCAACAATTAGTCCCATCTTTCCAAGTCAAAGCGCTGCAACGCAAACATCGCCGGAGGTTCAGATCAGGACTGCAGATACAGACGTGTCTCTCTTTCTGAAACTTGTTGAGGACATTATACATAACTCTTAAACTCAACAGGCAAGGACAGATAGACTTCAGTATGCAACCCTTGGACACCCGGTATTGGATACTATCCACTCATTGTTTCATGGGTTAACCACTGCCTCTTAACAGAACTTGAAGTTCCTCACATTGTTACACCACATCACATTAATATCCAACCACTTTTATGTCACAGGACGTAAATGAGGTCAACGGGGGAGAGTGTAACCAGAGTAATAAAATACTGATAATTTAGTAAATTAAGACAGCCAAAACCACATAAATATCCAGTTTAAATGAGGTCAGTGTGTGTGACAATCGAACAAACTACAATCAGCGATCTCCTGAAAAGTGATGGCGAACTACCTGGATGATTAAGACTGAACTAAACTGAGCTGAAGCCTGCACAGGTTGTTGTAGGAGCTGTGGACACACACGCAGTTAAAACTTAACGAAAACCTCCATGTCTGTGACCTTAACCCAAGTAAAACCAGTGCCAAAGTGCCAAAAACTGCAGTTCCCCAAACAGCCACTTGAGGCTGGCTACAAATTGAGTCAGTCTCCATAAGTCCCCATGTTAAAATGTCTAACTTCACAGCAGAAATAAACATGTTTACAGCCTGGTACAAAAAACAGCTTTGGTCTCTATAGCTAATTTTCCCGTTCATGACAACTGTACTGAGGGTGAATTTTTATAGAACTCATCTGTTCAAATTATATTAAGGCTTAAAGTTATGTATAATTACACCTCAGGTCCACTGATGATCCAAGTCTCCTGTTGGAAGAGGCAAGACTACGAACAGATTTTGAGCTTTAAAACGGCTCTTCAGAAACCTGTGGGTAGCAATTACGCTGTTCATTTTTTGTACGGTCAGTGGTCTGGTGGTATTCATGCACATTGGGCTCCAAACCAAAGCTACAACATTCAGAAAATTCAGAGAGCAAAGTGTGATTTTCTAACCTGTTGTAGCTTGCTTTTTGTTCATCCTTTCAAAAGGACATCTGCTCTCAAAGTCTGACTTTTGACCACTCTATGTCAGCAAAGTCCCCGGCAACACCAGAATCAATAAGCAAACTAATCTCTAACCTCTAAGTAACACCTTGTGGCGAACAGTCGCTTCTTGTACATCGCCCAAATTAGAAAAGAGGCAGGTGTGAATGGGGGGGATATAAATAAAAGCCAATTTTTAAACCCTCAACGTGTTAATTACAATCTGCAGCACATGGAAGGTGTAGGAAACTCATTAGACGGAGACTAATGTTGCGTTCACTGTGCCCGGGGTAACACGGCGCCCGTGTAGAGGACAGGTGTCAGGATGGGATATTAGGGGAGGAAGGAAAGAGGCCAGAGGGAAAGAGACTGATGGGGAATTAGGATTCAGGTCCAATGATTTTTAATCAAGGCTTTAACCTTGAAGAACATTTAAGCAGGGTTTATAGAAAATTGCTAATTTCCCTTCCAAACGTCTGTTCGAAACAAACTAAAACACACTGGACACAAAACCCAAGCAGGCGAAGCCACAAAAGCACCCAGCAACATACCCGAGCACACAGTATCAAACCCCAAAACACAGGGTTTAAAGTGCTGGAGTAAACCATCATGGAGTCTGCTGTCACCACCGCGGCTTTCTTTATGTAATTGGTGGTTGCCTTGGCTCCGGCATTGGTCAGCGCAGGAAGTGTATACAAAAATGCTTTGGAACGAAGGGCTGCACGCATTCAGGAGACGGCGGGATTACAAAGAGAAGTGCGCTTCCTGAGTGACAGAGGCGTTTAGGTATTGAGGATTCAAGTCAGGCACGGTGTCTGCCTCATATTTCAGGAGATTGACTGATATACTGTCGGACTATGAAGTGCTGCTGTTGGCTCTCGTTCCATTTTTCAACTTTGCGAATGAGCAAGCGTGGCCCAGGAGCCCTCGAGGCCTTGAATTGCTCTACCATGAGAGAGCTCAGGCCTGGCAGGCAATGTATCACCAGACACTGGACCTCCTGTAACAGATTATTTCTACTCCCTCTGGTGCAGACCATTACCTGTGGTAATATTGCTGGATTCTTCCAGGTCTTTAGCTCTATTCGTGGCCAAAACCGCCATCTGCACAGATCTCTCACTCTGCCTAAATCCCCTCCATGAAAACACAAAATCTGCCCTTTCACTGTTCCCACAGTCGTCTTAGTGCTTGCTTAACAGTCCTTAAAATTGGAAATGGTCACATCTGTACTGGTGAATAGTGAAGGATATGCAGGACAAAAGCCTGTGCTTTTATTCTTTGATACGCTACATCACAAACAATAGCTTCATTTTTATCCTCAAGGTTCACAAACTCTTCAGCTGAGCTTTTGTGGATAGAAATACACCTACACACCGAACATCTGAGACGTACTTGACACAATAATCGCTCTTTGTCCGCTGTGGCTCTCCAACAGTTGATCTCTCCATCATTCAAGGTCACGAAATCACTGACTCACTTCTTGTCTTGTATATATGATATATTTTTGGACACTTAGACACCTGGAATGAAGCCAAACCTACTATACACCATGACATCAACAGCAAAACTGACTCCCTATCTCTTCCATGTGTCATGATAGATGACCAGCTAACCTTCTCTGATCACGTTGTGTTGGTTGTCTGGCTTCCCACTTGTTAAAAATCAGGCCTTACTTGACTCAACATGCTACCCAACTCTTAATACAGGCTGTGGCCATCTCACGTCCTCCTTGACGGACCTCCCAGCCTGCACAGTGAAACCCTTTTAGATGATCCAGAACGTGAGACACTGTCGGTGTTGGTCACGTGATACGTTACCCCAAAAAGTAAGCCCACAAGCTCGAAAAAAATAAATGTCTTGTTATGGAAAATTATGGAGTAGACTGGACATAAGGAAGACACTTCAGGAGTCACTGTCTTCCATTACGTTCCATTAGTTGTATCATTTTATTTGATCATATTTATCTCCCACACCTTGAAGGCCAACTGAGCACTTCTACATTTCAGTTAGTCCAAAATCGACACCTTCAAATCGAGCTGCGAGGTGACTCGAAGACAAACAGCGCGCATAAGTGAGAAATAGCACGCCTGTGCCAGACAGCTTCAGCTTTAACTGAAGATTGATTCCCTATAGTGTGGACACGCTTGTTCTAAGTGTGTTTGTGTGCAGATGTGACTTGTCCTGCAGGTGGAGATTGATTGACTGAGTGTGAATGTGAGTGTATTAACTGAGTTTTTCTCTCAGGGCCGAGTGCTTCAGGCGAGGCCACACGGGGGTTGTTCTTGGGCCTGTCCTCATCCTTCCTGCTAATCCATCAGCATCACCTCGCCCCCTCCACCCTGTCAGACCTCACCACACTCCAATGTTCTCTAAGTTGAACACTGTGTAAACACACACAGACAGGTTGGACTCTTAGCCAGATGAACCTGCCATTTCCCACAGTTTAGAAAGAGAGTCCAGCTGTCTGAACATCAGTTTGAAGAGACCAAGGATAATCATTTGGATTACAGACACAATGCTTTTGTTGAATAAATGAACCCACCACAGATATGTGTACACCAGGAGTCGAAAACCTTTTTGACTGAGAGAGCCATGAAAGCCACATATTTTAAAATGTATTTCCGTGAGAGCCATATAATATTTTTTAACACTGAATACAAATAAATGTGTGAATTTTTAAGTAAGACCAACAATTTTAGAGTATAATAAGTCTTTGAATTTATTCCTTTTTAATGACGTTGTTATACTGAAGCTAACCAATAATAAATAAAATACTTCTTAACATTAATGCGACTTCACCGATCCCCATAGCAACCGCTGTGTTTCGGATGTAGACGCGCATGCGCACTCACGTACGATCTATTTTCTGACCCAGAGTGCAGCCGTGACTGGTTTTGAATGAGGGCTTTATAGCAGGCAGCTGCTCTCCCATCTTCCTGGTACTGCGTACCACCACTGAATGTTTTAGTGGTACGCAGCACCGGACCATACCGGCTTACTTTCACCCCTGAGTATATTATAATTAAAGATCCTTAATGGAGACATGATTTTGAAAGCTGAGGTCTTTTTATATGTTTATGGTCCATCAAATGATTGATAATAATTTGCTTGAAAAAATATTTCAACAGTTCAGTGATGATTAAAATTAGTTAGCCTTAGCCTCTTTAGATCAACTAAACTATTAATTGTTATTATTGTTTATACACAGTTATGAGACCAGGAGCTCTAGTGTAATCTCTTAAACTGTGAATTTATTGTCCCATTAGCTAGCAAGCTAACTAGTTTGCAAGTTCAGTAACAGATATGAATATAATGTTCATAATGCAGGCTTTCCAATATCACACACAATTTAATTTAAAGTCAAGTTTACTAAACATTTATTTAAACTTCTTCTTTGAGCTTATTTGAGAAATTATGAATGAAATGTGAACTAACTGCACCGTTAGCTTGTTAGCAAATTAGCCACTAGCTAGCCAGTTTTGGCACAAATTCACCTACTTTTATTTAAATTTGAATAGTGTGAATACTAAACACTACTTAATTTATGGTACAGTTTACTAAACTTTTATTAAACCTATGTGTTTTTTGAGCCTTGTTGAGCTAAAATGAATGTGTGAACTAGCTACTGAGCTAACGAGTTTGCTAACTCTTAGCAAAGTGAGCTAGCTTGGTTATTAGCCATTAGAAAATCTGTAGCTAGCTAGCTAGCTAGCTACAGATTTTACACGTTCACCTACTCTTTTGAGTTTTTTTGAGCTAAAAAACTGTAAAATGTCCCACGTAATACCCTGGTCACAACACATACAAAAAAAAAAAAACATTTTTAATGCATGCTTTTTCTGTTATGTGCTATCGTTGAGAACAAACCGAGAAAAAGAGAAATTAGAAGATATATCGGCTAATTTGTTGAAGACTCTCGTAACCGTCAGGCTCTACTTTTTATTTCTCATATAATTACTGATATAAATCTTATAATTTTTATTCAGCGATGCATCCTCCTTTCTCAGTACAGTGTCTAATCAATCATGACAAAATCGACCAATAACACGTACTGTGGTTGTCAGTCGGTCCATTTTCCAGCACTAAAGGCAGCCCTCATATCCACTTACGAAATTCCTTATAATCAAGTTAATTTGCTTTAAATACTAAACATGTGAGTGATACAGAACCTCTTAAATAAAAACATGCATTACACATGTTTTTCTCCCAAATCTGGATCATGTCCCAGTGAGCAGATGTAAACATATAACCCAGAACTTTTTATATTCTGCATAAAAAAGTGGAAAAACATTTAACAAACTCCCTTAAAACTTGCCAAATGCCATATCCTCCCACCTCCTGCCTGCAGCCACACACTCCCACAAACCAGCAGAAACAAAAAGACTGAATATACAGAAAATCTACAGCACTAGCATCCTAAAAGCACACTGGGAAATACATATTTTTAGACTCTCTTCCTCTGCTGAGCCGAAAGAGAGACAAAGAGAAAGAGAGGACCATGTGCCGGACTTATAGTCGTCGAGTCTTTTCTAGCACATTTGCCACATCCAAGCCACACGGAGTCTGTAATTACTTCCTTATTCAACGCTTGAGACTTGACCCACTCACAGAAAATCAATATTAAATATTGTTTACAACACAACCTCCTCGCCTTGCTGGGAGTTTTGCTGTGCCGAATGAGACCTACGGAGTGGCATGTCATCGAACAGATGGCTGATTCCCTCCAAAAAATCCCATTACGGAGGGGATTGTGTATGTAGAAAAGTGTATCTCGTTAAGAGTCTCAAACATCCGTTCAATCAGGGATGAACGCTGCTAAATATTTGCATTGTGAATTGAAAAACACGATTTCCTCTTGCCTCTTTTTTGCAGATTTAACTCGGCAGAGAAAATATTCCATCTGAGCAAAAAGCACAAAGGTTTCTGTCAGTTTTTCAGTATGCAGGCTTAATTAAATTCATTAAATACACAATTAATCAGATTTCTCATTTATTTTACTCCTTGTACCTCTTCCAGTAATTGTAATGCCACCTAAAATGACACGGACGACTGCAAGAAAATGTTCAAGCGGACATGAACAATCTAATAAACAGTAAAAGCTTTTAAATTTCTTTGGCCGGAGATGGTTTCCTCAGGAATTACGCTCTTCGGTGTGATTTAAATTGCTTTTCTTGGAGATAAGATGTCTAACTATCTCATTAAATTCAGCAGTTTTTTTCAGGATTATTGGCAAAGACAGAATTAGAGTCACCAGGGTTCAAATAAAATGGTGAGAGAGTGCAAGAGCAGGATGTTTTGGTTTATTGCTACCTGTCGCAGGTGTGGACAGCTGTGTGGTGCAAGCTGCGGGGTTCATCATGGGTGTTCGATCACTGGATTTGTTCACACGGGTGGAAAAATAACAACTTTGGTAGCACAAATGCACACCATTTGACAAAATCGAACCATAATGACAAGTGTTAAAATGAAGGAAAAGAGCTGTACCAACATCCACTTTCGACCTTTAGGGAAATGCTTATTCACTTTATTGCCCAGATTTGTAGCTGGACCATATGTATGAGCCAGGAGATGGTTAGCTTAGCTTAGCATAAAGACTAGGAACAGGGCAAACCAGCTAGCCTGGTTATGTTTAAATATACCAAAATCTACCAACCAGCACCTCTAATGCCCACTAATTTCATATTTAGTTTGTTTTCAAGTTAGTATGTTGTCTCTGGAGCTATGAAACAGGAGTTGATTGCAGAAATAAATCTTAAACGGTGTGAACTTGTATCTCACTGTCATTTACATTTGTATATTGTGGTATTCACTGAAAATGATTCAGCTCCAGTCGCTTTTTTAGGTGCCATTTTGACAATGCAGGTGGACCCTTCCCTTCAACTACGTAGCCAAAATTGGCGACCACTGAAGGCAAGAAGTGTCCAGCATTACACCCTCAACTTTTTGACTTCAAAATAGCAACCAAGCTAACAAGGTTTCTAGGTAACTGACATTTGGCAAACAAGCTAACTTGAAGAGCTTTCTATCATTCAGTAAAACTCTTCATTCATCTCTCCAGAGGAGAATAAATAACCCAATAAAGAGATAACAGAAAGACGTGTCCCCAACTTGTATGTTGAGTATTTTAGCCGTTAGCTGGCTAACCGCAGTGGTTTGCCAACTAGCCTTTAAGTAGCTACGTATGCTACAAGCGCTATATTCGCACAATGTCAGAAGACATCCTGATAATGGAAACCTTAAACTTAGTGAACTGATTATATTAAAGTTAATTTTGAATTTGTTTTGTTTAGTGGGAGATTGTCTGATATCTGTGAGTCCTCCAGGCTGATGTTTTTCCTGAACATGGATGCTATCAGTCATATGCGGTGTAAACAACATAACACAGGGCAAAAGTGAGTTGAGGTTGCATGTTGGTGCTTGCCTCTTCTTTTTGTCTTTTTATTTGATAGTTGAGGACAAACACGGAGGTCACCATGCAGCAAAGACCCAGATCTTTAGTACATGAGGCCCACGTTCCACCAGGTGAGCCACCGGGGTGCTCCAGGTGCTTCCCTCATCACCCTCAGGCTCAAACACTCACCGGACAGCCGTTTGCATGACGATTAACCTGAGCTTCAGACTGCATGTGCAGGCACATTTGTGGTAAAAGCTTCTTGGTGGTAATGAAGAAAAGCCGATCAACATTTGTTGTCGCTTCTGTCTGCGTCTGTGCACCACTGATCTCTCAAATATGCCTCTATTGATGTAAGCCAAACATATTTTTGACCCCTGTAGAGGACGCAGGAGTAATTGCTCACTTCAGGACTGATGGCACCATTCGTCTTGTACAGCTGAGCGCGGCTGCACTGAGTCTTTAATAGAAACAGACAGTTCAGTGCCCTCTGACAAACAGCCTGGGGGACGCTGGCTTTGAATGCAAATGGGATACACTTGTCTTGAAATATCCTCCAACTTTTCCTTTCTGCTTTTGTTTGTCCCTTGCTGTTAGTCAGTCTGGGTGAGGAATAGATAAAGAGGGGTGGAGGAGCGGTGGCTGTGTTATTTGGGTAGGGAGATGGATGTACCTTGACAGTTTCAAACCCACATACAATCCTGCACAATTTTCCCTGGAGGAGAACGACTAATACTTCCTTTGAGTCTCCTAATCACTGCAAAATTATTATTCACACCCATGTTTCTTTGGTTTTCTTGATTTAGACTATTTGTAAAGATGAGGGAAAAACTATTTTGTCGGAGTGACAGGTGCTACAAAGATTTGCTCACAATAGCAATCTAAATTTTGAAAAAGAAATCAATTGCACTTTTGTGTGCTCGTAATCACAGCGTTTCAGTCGGAGGACATACTCGTTCCTTCTCAGATAAAACAAGTCTGACATTTTGCGAAATAACAGAGTAACATGAAAAGATCAATTCCACTTTCAGATCTGCACGCTAAAAGTGACTAAATGTTACTTTAACTTAGCTTAGCATAAAGGCTCGACACGTTCCAACAAGTCCACCTAACTGCACCTTTAAATCTCACTGATTCACACGTCATATTCAAGCAGCAACATCCGTGGCTGTGAAGTGAAGCCAAAAACTGCAGTTCCTCAAACGTCCACTTGAGGCTGGCTACAGAACAAGTCAGTCTCCATAAGTCCCCATGTTAAAATGTCAAACTTCACAGCAGAAATAAACATGTATACAGCCTGGTACAAAAAACTCCATTCATGACAACTGTACTGAGTCTGAATCTTTATATAACTCACCTGTTCAAATTATATTAAGGCTTAAAGTTATGCAGAATTAACAATGTGGCCACTTTGATTGACAGTTAGGTGCTGTTACAGATGGGATTCAGTCCGCTTCAGGCGCGCCAATGATCCATGTGTTTGTCCATCTTTATATTAGGCAGGAGGCAGCAGAGGCGGGACGGCTAACATGGCAGTGGCCAGAACTACCATACTATGAGCTTCACAATGGCCCCTCATAAACATCACAGATGCTGTCAGTGGTCTAACCCTTTGTCATGTTTTAGATCTCTATGAGTTGCTGGCAGCTCCTTCCTCTAAACATCTCACATGGTTTCATTTAAATCGGGTGAAATTATCAAAAATTTCACGAAGAAGATCACAAGTCCTTTCCTTTCCTCTTTCTGGCTGCTTGGAGAAACTAGCCAAAGCTCTGTCTCTGCTGTGGGCCCCCAGGTTTGATCAATGAAGCCCAGAAAGGCAGAACATGGGGCCCAGTGCTGATGGCAGTGTGCCCAGAAACATGGCATGAGGAGAGGGAGGGGGTTGGGACATACTTGTCACACTTGAAAGTCTTAAAAACAGGGAGATTTTCAAAGGCAGAGTGGGTTTGGGGCTTAGCTTTCCCATGAAATGTCAAGATTCTGCAACTACCATAAAAATGCTGTTGTTTTATTTTATTGTTGAAAGATTTCAGGGTTTTTGCACACCTTCATGTCTTAATGACAGGTGCAATGGACCAAAAAAATACAAATTTTAGGAAGTACGCTTATTTACCTTCCTGCTAACTACTTATTTTGTTGAAATTATTACACTTCAGTACAGATTAAACAAACGAGATATGAACAGGGGAGAGTTAAATAGAAAATTCAGACTCAGTACAGACCTGCGGCCCTTTGCTGCATGTCATTCCCCATCTCTCTCTCTCCCCACTTTCCTGTCACTCTTCAGCTGTCTCTGTCAAATAAACTTGAAAAGGCCAAAAAAATATCTTAAAAACAAACAAACAAACAAAAAAACCTTTTGTTTGAATGAGGAAAAACTGAGGAATATGGCTTATTTTCACTACTTTATTAAGTTGTATTTCATGCTCGGGTTGAGACATGGCAAGATTCTGTTGTTACTGAGCACAGTGGATGATATTGTGAAATTTTCATGTTACAACATGACACTGATAAGTTTTTTCATGAGAAATTTGTCTGGCATGGCAGCACTATGCTTCCATATATTTCTGCTGTGAAGTTGGACATTTGAACATGGGGACTTATGGAGATTGACTTGTTCTGTAGCCAGTCTCAAGTGATTTCGACAGTAATTTTCTGTAAGGGGCCACAAGCCAAAAAGATCAGGAACTACTGGTTCAAACAATGTATTATGTTTTACAGGCTTGTCATGTTTAGTAACTAGTAACTACAGCTGTCAAATACAAGTAGTGGAGTAAAAAGTGAAATATTTCGTGGAAAATGTTAATTTAAACTAAAAAGTACTTCAATAGTACTCGAACAAACGCACCACTGCTCTTCTCACACATCCGGAGGCTTTCAGACAAACAAATAAGTGGCGACACATGAATAAAACATGAAACTCTCCCTGCGATGGTATCCTAAAACCACTCAGCTTTTCTCTAACACATCAGATGAAATGGCTCGACTCGGGAACAGGTGAAGAAACCATACTCGTATTCTGTTTGAGGGTTTTTTTGTTTGTTTTTTTGTGGATGATGTGTCAAGATCGGAGTGAAAAGCAGGGACCAAAAACAAGTCAACGTCAAAAAGGTGTTTAAAAAACGGCGGGGCTATGCTTGCCAGAGTTCAATGTGTCAACGGTAGGTTATGATGAAGGAGGGAAACAGCGAGATGGGGGAGCTGTCAGAGCTGTTGTGCAGGAGTGGGAAAGGCCCTCAGGGGGTTGAACGCTGGGCTGAATCACTCGGTTACTCCGAGCTGCTGTACCTGAAGCTGCAGGAGAAGCTATCCTCTGAATTCACACCACCTGTCTCTAAGGATTCAACCACAGGAGACAGAGCGCCGGGGGGGTTACAGGCAGAAAACAGAGGCTCTATTACACAGAGCCTGTGCAGTAATGTACCTGACAAGAGAGTTAAACTTCTGAAGCTACAATTCATCTTTTCTTAAATAATTGGCAAGTCTTACAAGCGAGCAACCCAAATTTGTCAAGTGCTATTGATTAGTGTGAGGTGCTTTAACGATGGCCATTTGTGCAGCAGTTTAAGCAATCCTTCATCTGTTTCTAATACGTCTCAAGAGTGATTCTGTCCTTGGAAACAGAAGACAAAGTTTGTTGTTTGACAAGGAAAATAATTATAGCATTAGCATACCATTACTGGCTGGCAAGGAGACAATAGAGTAACAAGACTTCTCTTTGGTCCTCCTCCAAATGTAGCCATAATATTTGGCAGAAAGTGAGATTATATCGCTTTCTCCAATTGATTTCCTGCCATACTCTGACTTGGCTTCAATATTTAATATGAAAATGAGGTTAAAAAAACATCAATCAAGATGTAAAAATGCAAAAAAAAAAAAAAAAAAAGAATATTTCAGTTTAAGGGGACTAAAACTCAAAGAAAACTAAAGATTCAGTGAATGTACCTTCATCTATTACACCAAACCCGCAGTGGGAAGGGAGCTTGGTTTGGTGATTTGTCTTGGATGAGAGCTTAATCTCTGTAGGCCACTAGATGTGCAGACAACAAGGTCTTGCATAAACCTGTCCCACAGCGGCACAGGACTAGCAGGACTGTGTAAAAGTGCATGACGGCCCTGGCTCTTTTACATACAGTTGTGTGTTGGCTGTGTTTATGACCCTGTCAGCTGAGGGAACTGGGTCGCCGCCCAGACACAAACCTGCAGAAACATGTCGGAGACAGCTCTGCGGCGTCTCTTGACGCTGTCAGTGAAGTAGAGAAAATGACCTCGATTAACAAGCTTGTCCCGAAATATATTCAGTATATCTGCTCGTTGACAGCTGACATCGAGCACAATTAGGCATCAGTTATTTCACATCAGTTATCACTAATGCAGAGTGATGTGCAGCTGCACAATAACACGAGGATTTCTGCAAACAACTGCACATGTTGCAAAAATGTTTAACACATTCATACACATAATAAAATGCAGACAAGCATGTGCACTTGCTTACAGACAGATATTATTATCATCTGACCTTATACGTTGGCATCCAAACTATTTACTATCTGCACTGTCAACACATTCAAGCAACATCCAGCACTGAAGAGGCTAAAATCCAAACATGAGATGCTCTCTCACAAAGCTGAAATTTTTTCCACTGACCCACACGTGCCAGTTCCTTAAAAGAATGGGTGATTGTGCAATCATAGGAACTGATATAAAGTCAACCAATTTCCAGATTCTTTCCACTAATTTCACAGAACATTGCAGTTTTCAATGTCAAAAAATTTGAACCAGAGGTTCACAGTGCTCCTCATCTAAATTAAATAAATATAAAATTTTTGCTGCAATCAGAAAATAATACGACGAGACGAAGAGTCTACGGCCATGCCAGCAGATGTGAGGCTGTACCATGTGGCAACCAACCGTTGAAGCCAACGTGGAAGTGCCAAAAACTGCAGTTCCTCAAACGACCACTTGAGGCTGGCTACAGAACAAGTCAATCTCCATAAGTCCCCATGTTAAAATGTCCAACTTCACAGCAGAAATAAACATGTTTACAGCCTGGTACCAAAAACAGTTTTGGTCTCTATAGCTAATTTCCCCGTTCATGGCAACTGTACTGAGGGTGAATTTTTATACAACTCACCTGTTCAAATTATATTAAGGCTTAAAGTTATGCAGAATTAACAGTGTGACCACTTTGATTGACAGGTGGGGTGTTTGAGCAACCAAGCATCATTCAGCCCGCCTCAGGTCCACTGATGATCCACGTCTTTGCCGTTTTTTTAGATTAGCCGGAAATTAGAAGTCAACCAAAATAAAACATGAAGAATATTTTGAAGTAAAAAAAAGTGTAAGTTTGTAATTTATGTCATTATTTTAAAGAAGAAAATAAAAAAACCTTTTGTTGTTCCAAATTTCCAAAAGAAATTGTTTCCTTCAGAGGAAAGGTCAAAGGTCAGGCCAGTGGTTTTAAAGCTGGAAAGGAACTCAAAGATTCAAGAACAATCCAGCAGGTCAGATCACCCAGTATAACCTCGATGCAGGCATGATGCCACCCTCTCAAAAACCTGTGCGTGTGCACTTTATTTATGAAACACCTGCAGTTTGTGTGGTATTCAATAAAAAATAAATGAACACGGAGCTCAGGAAAGGCCGAGATGTTTGGTGACTAACAAAAGCTTTCACATCTGGAGGAGAGGAAAAAGAGGGGAGTAGTGGAAAAATAACGCTGGAACAAAACAAGACATCTGCACAAAATTCGGCTTTTCATGACAAGAGTTGGGGGCTGTGGAGCGTGGGCTCTGTTTATGTTCACGGAAATGTGTGTGTGTTTGTTTTTATTAAAGACAGACAGAGATAGAGAAAGTCAAAAATCGAACGAATGTCAGGGAGGTAAGGGGGGGAATACCGCTGACACACGAGAAACACAAACAGCCTCACTCTGCTAACAAGCTTGTGATAGAAAGCTCGAGTCTGAACTTTGGCCTCCCCAACACACTCTAGCTATACATTCTCTTCAGGCGACCTTTTGAAAGTTATTTTTTATTTCATATAAAGTTGCCGTGCCCTATCTGTGCCTTAATGGTTCACAAAATCAACTCTTGCAGCTGAGTCGAGGTTGAGTCCTTGGTGGCTGAAAGGAAGCTGGTGTCGCTCCAGCTGTTCAACCCCAGAGTCAATGAGATCAGACCCTGCCCTTGCATTTCCTCTCCAACCTCTCTCCATCTCCTTCTCTGTTCATTGTCCTCTTTCACAAGGCCAGATATTTTTTTCGCTTTAAGACAGATGTGCAGTCCCACATGGTATTCCCATCACTCTATCCCTGCGAAGGCCAGGACTGAACTGAAACAGCTGACAGGACGAAGCTTATCAACCAGAAAGTGGAAAATATGTTGACTTATTTCAATAGTCTCATACCGATTCGTCAAGGAAATTATGAGACGCCTCCAAATGTAAACTGTATATGCACGTACCTTTTGAGCAGATAACCTGCGACAACCGAGACAATCAGGTCCTCGTAGTGGCGCCACCCCATAAAGTGAGACACCCTGACAGACAAGGTCAAATTATCACCGTCAATCACTCCGCAATCCACTTCAGCTGTGGCACCGAGTGGGACAGCTGAGGTGTCAGGAAGACCGGGTCCTTTCATTACCTTCCTGTCAACGTGATTGTAGCCTCATATCAAGCCGGATGTGTTGCCTGTCATGTCTCGGTGGTGGGCTGTCACTGCAAATCTGCCACAGGACATAAACACTTGGGGTGATGTACTAAAAATCCCCGTGTCACCCGGGGGCCGGAGGGAGTGATTTACCTGGCAGCATGTATTTTAGACTGAGATATGACTTGAGGGGGCTGCAGCATGCACAAACAACACAAGAGCAACTCAAGAAAAGAGGCAAAATAGTAGATTGGACTTTGTGTCTAAGTGACTACAATTTTAGAGATTGGTCCAGCATTGGTTGAGAGTGCTGCAGCCCAAAAAAGGATTCATTGTGTGAACATTCAGGGCAATTGTTGTGTTATTTGGCGTTTTAACAGTCGCACAGTAACACAAGAAAACTAACCGATCGATGCAGCAGTAGACGAGCAACACCCGTGTTCTGTAAGCGTAAAGTTACCAACAAATCTGTCACCATTTTGTAGAAATCATATTAGTTGTTTGACTAGATTATTGCTAATATTTGTACTACTGAACAAAGAAAACACACCTTTACTGGTCAGTATGTTAATACCTCTAATCAGTATGCTACAGCACATGAGAGGGTTTGCTTGAGAGGGTTATTATTGGCACGACACTGATGCAGTCAGGACCAAGGTGCTTGCATACACCTTGGGGGTACATGGGGTTTGACTATTAACTGGAAAACAATCAGTCGTAGCAATAATGGAACCATGTTTGCGTCTCCAGAAAGTAGTGTGACCCAGTAATGTCCTGCAACCAAGAAGATTCCCTGTCCCACCTGATTAACGTTAAAGCTTTCTAGAGATCGTGGAGTTTCCCAAGCTGAATAAATACCACACATATGAACATTAAACTGTCTACTTGTAGTGACTGAGATATCTGCTGAGAAAGATATTTCCATGGACTACCAAGTCCACAAACTTCACGTTCGTTTATTTTTAAGCTAGTAGCACCATGTCAGCCACTCACCGGCACAGCTGATGACAGATGTGATCCAAACATTTCCAGTAACTGCACAGGGTTGTAAAGTCAACATGTACAACATGTTTTTATGTAATGAAATATTCAGCTTCAGTCCATATTAGTCGACCTTCAGTCCTTCAAATACATTTTCTCTGCCATCTCTGACGTGCTGCGCACAGGTGTGGTACACACCTGTATTAACAGTAATTAATTAGAAATTCAGACGTATTACTTTATTAAAAGTTGACTGTCAGTGTACTTATTTATGTTGACATGTTATATATTCTCAGGATGTGACAATGTGGAGATGCTGGAGTAACATTTTTAGTGATGAATTAGGTGTGCTTGAACACGTTCCAAGACGACCAATCAGATCACTGTCCAGAGTGTATCGAGACTGAGACAAGACTGAGGGGTTGACAAGACAAGACCAAGATCAGACAGTGTATAGCTTACTTAGGTAGCGTGGCTGCTACATTGAGTCACCCGTTAAGCGTTGCCTTTAAGTATTTACAGATGAACTCTTTGTGGTTTTGGAAACCAAATTTTAGTCCAGAAGATTTGGCTGATGTCTCCTCCCGGACAGTTAACAAATCAATCATACAAGTGACATACCCGCAGTTGTGGTCTTGACCAGTCTTGAACAGAGTCCTCTTTGTCTGAGACCAAGACCGATCCCGAGTACTGCAAAGACTGTTGCTCATTCTTAAATCAGAGTTGCAAGTTGTCTGTCCTCTTTAAAAACATCAACACATGACCTCACAGTTAATGATGCGCTCAGAGAGAGCAGGAGGGAACGTATTTACTTATCATATTGTCAAATTTATCTCTTTTGATAAAGCAGAGTCATAAAACTTTATGTGTCAGGTGTTCTTGTGCGCTCACTGCACGGCAGATTTATACTGCAAGTTTCTAAGATCCAAACGAATCCAAACATCAGCACACAGAGAGAGACAGATAGAGATAGTGAGTACTCTTGCTCTAAAAAATGACAAACTTTATGAGGCTCCACTGACCTGAACAACCCTAAAAGCCCCCCAAAGCGTTTCTCTGTCAGCGGCTTTCTGCTGTAAACAAAGATTTATTGCCAAATCTTCTGAATGTGTTCCCTGCAAATGCCAAGATGAAAAAATAGACACCACGTTGCAGAAAACTGCCAAACAATAAGTTGATGAAATGCAGCCAGTGACGAGTGTCGGTTAACTGACTCAGCAGAAAACATGCAGCATAAATGTTAATAATTTGCTCCGTTTTTGTTAGTTTTTACTTTATAAGACACTCAAAATAATTTGAAGCCTTTGAAGCTGTCCAACTTTTGAGTCAATGTTATTACACAGGACGTATTTAGAATATTACAACAGTGTTTCCTGGAGGTTCTGTGATTTAGTTTTCCTTTTAAAGCAATTTATCTCCTGCAGGACAACTCTTCCAACCCTGACTGAAAGTCTTTACTGAAGCTTTACTGCAGTGTAAATGTCCATTCATCTGAACTATAAAGTTGAAGGGTTATGTGCACAGTCAATCATGTGTTTACTCATTGATTAAAAACCTTTCCCACTGTCTACATGCCTTTATTTATATTTGCCTACTCCTATGGAGTATTTATCCAGAGGCCTGTTGGCGAGTGCTTTATTTGGCCAACACCACAGTGTTAATGTGTTTGCCTCCCTCACGCCCGGGCGGAGAGATGAATTTAGCCCAGAGGCCGTCGAGACAGTCAGATTGAGGTCTTTTCTTGCTGCAACAAAAAAGTCAAAGGTCAAGATGAGAGACAAGCTATCATGCTACTACTGTCTGACTCATTCAGGGATCTGAGGAGTGTCTGTAGCCATTGCAACATGCATGATAGTGTAGTGGATATTATCCTGTAAATTGACAAAAGTATGTGGACAACCTTGTCCTAGGATTGATTTTCATGCTCAACCACTCTCATGTCTGTGTGCTCAGTATGGAGCTGGAGTCAGGAGGTGATTAGCTTAGCGTATCATGCAAGACTGGACACACCTTCTCAAGCATACAATGATATTTTACACAAATGTAGATATGATTGTAAGGTTCATATGTCCACATACTTTTGACCAAGAAGTATGCACATGCATTCAACCAGCAGGCTTTGCTTTTATTGGCAGAATATGGTTAATTTGGTCAATATACCACCAGCGACCCACAGACCAGTGAGTATGATAAGTGTTTTGTTGACGCACACTGTGACGCTGGTGTCATGGTGACTTGGTGTGATTTTAGTGCGATATCGATTAATATCTTCTTTCCTCAGGTTCAAACTCAATGTTATCAGTGAGTTATCGATTTCTAGAAACTTCATCAGTCCAGGAAGGGCATGTGGGTGAAGGACAGGCTGTGCGACTACACTCAGATGATGGATGACACGGCTGAAGACTCCTAAGACTGTTCATCTTTTACAGAGCTCACATGTGGGCCTATAAAAACTGGAGCAAGAAGAGAAATGAGAATAAGAAAGTCGAGATGTGAGAAACAGACTTGCAGGGCACGTGCCTCATAATACATTTCTCCACCATCGGGTACTTCAGAACGAGCTGTGAGATGTGAGAAGAGATGTAGCAGACGGTCTCCTGATCTCAGCAGCAGATTACTGTGACCTCCAGCTCATTAAAAACACATCCTGAGTTAGCCACTCAGGGTCACTCTGGGCCACCATGTAGCAAGCAACCGATCGTTTAAGCTCGATGGCTAATCACATGTGACACAGGAACATTAACAGGAAATCTGCAGCAGGAGATCTTGATTGTGTCCAGGTAGAAAGAGACTCCTATAGTGAAGCTGTGCAGCTTTAGTTTGGTCTGTTTGGAGATCTCGCTAATGTCAGCTTTCAGACTTGACAACAGGAAACTCTGGCTAAAAGCTATATACAATCGGTTCATCTCCTCTGTTTTGCCCTTAAAGTCCTGGAAATACAAACTGTAATGAGACCACAGTGTTTTATTTGTGGAAACAGTGTCGGTCTCGGAGATGTGCTGTCAACTTTTGTGGTGTGCTATTGACTGGAAAAAGACAGGGATACCATGCGAAACAAGGCATTTCACCCCTTTTCCAACTAGCTCGCTTAATGTTAGCCACTGTTGCTTTGCAACATTTAACCTTTTTGAAGGTGCTGTTGAGTTTGCATTACAAAAAAGGAAGCTAGTAAGTTAGGCTAACTAGCTTCTACAAAGAAAGTGAAAGATGTAAAGTGGAAGCTGGTTAGCCTAGCTTGCTAACAATATAACTGATTCCCAGGAGATGTAGCTTTTCGTTCATGTTATTTCAACACCTGCTAAGTCATTGATGCAAAGTGGGGGCCATCATGTTAGTGTTAGCTGTTTGTGGTCTAGATTTGGTTACGACAAATGACAAAATAACAGGTCCTGTAACCACCGCACTCAATACAATGCTGACGGGGAGCAGAGTCTGTGTCATGCCAGAATCAGAGCTGGGCAAGCAGCCAATGTAACCAGGCTCAGCAGACTCTATGGACATAAAGAAAGACATGAAAAGACCAAGGAGGACATTGATAGAGGAAGCTAACAGCTTGGAGAAATAAAAGGCTGTTGGACAAATCAGTAATATTAGCTGGCTGCTAGGTCTTGTGTTGTTGCACTTGCTTGATGTTTGGCTGTTAACAAAGTTGTTTGTTTGATCATAAGTAATGTAATCATAACAAATACATGTGTACAGCTGTCCATATTTACCACAGTGGTATTGCACACCACCAAAGATATACAGTATACTTCAGTGTTGGCTGACCGTCATCTTTATCCTTGCATCAATGAGGTTGTTCCAAAAACAACTCATCTATTCTGTCTCCTTGCACATAATATAACGATCATTAGCTGGCAGAAGTGGCTGTTCAACAACCTCAAACAGGGGCAGGACTCACACACAAACACACACACACGCATGCATATTCAAATCTTTGGACAAAGCGACCATGTATTGTGCCTGGACTTTCCAATAAACTTTCCAGTTCATCCATTCAGTCCTAATTGTTTGCAGAGATGATGTACAAACAATAAAACGCCTCAGCATAAGATCTGATGAGCTGATACTCTGAACCATTGAGGAAAAAACACTCCCACAAACTCTCTGCATGTGGCTCATCATCCACAAAGAGCAAACAGCCTGAAGCGGGGAAGCTTTTTCACAGTAAACACATAAACTTAAGTTCAGGACAATGCTGGTTCTTTTTTTTTTTAACCACTCTTGGATCATTTCCTCCATCATAAACTTGAGTCTTTGTAGATGATTTTACACGGTCTTTGTTGTGTTCAAATGAAGAAACGTCACTTTAAATATCATATTTAGGTTTAGACGGCACAGAATCCAGCACTGTGGCGAGAATGCAGGTTTTTCCATTCGTTTGAGTAGGGTAGTTCACTTTGGCTGTGACATTGTGGGCATCAGTGTTTGTCCGCCGGATCCAGCTTTCTGGAAAAAACAGCTAGCCTGACGTCACGTTGCGGCCACCAAGCAGATGACTAGACCGGTCAAACATGCACAGTCAGCCTGAAATGTCTCTGAAACTGAGACTATCCAGGTGGATTCATGGACTAAACTCTGATACTCTACCTGTTGTGTTCTGGCTTTGTTTATTTCATGTACCCAGCTTCTAAATCTGACAGGCAGGAGTCTGACAGGCAGTTAACGTTGAAAAATAGTGACACAAAGAAGTTTTCTTTGGTTTGAAAGATAGAGAGAGAGAGATAGCAGTGGTTGAGAGACATAGACAGTAAATGAGAGTGAGGGAGCACCGGCATTGATAAAGCTGGTTACTCAGCCTAATAAAACATTATTTCCTGATTGTTTCACAGCGGTTACGTTCTGCACAAACAGACACACCCCTCATATTGCTGGACAACCCTCTGGCAATTTGCTTTAGCGCCTAATCCTGTCTAAATGTGGCCTAATCCATAATCATTACACCATCAAAAATTATTAAACATCTCTAAATATTCAGCTCTGCGCCAACCAGCACAACTGTCACCGGGATAATTAATAGCATTTGAAATTGATTTAGCTCCCATTAGCAGAAAAAGGCAATGTGACTTTGAATGACATATTAAAAATCATGTTATGTCACAAACAGACTAATTGGCTTTGTAGCAGCGGGGAAATGATAGATTATTGAAGGACAGACAGGCAGGCGTCTTCAGAGAAAAGAAAACCAGTGTGTCTGCCAGCTATTTGGGGAAGGCTCGTACAAGAAAAGGACATCAAATAACTCATTTATATTCAAATCACCACCTCTTACTTTCAATTTTGGCTCCTTGTCGATAAATGGGATTTTCAGGGCATATATCAATGGTTTGGCAGCTCTCTGGAGAAAGGGCATTTCATATTTGACCCCCATTCAATTTGTGCTGGGAAGCAGATTTTTCATTTTATCACGCCAAAAACAAAAAAGCTAGGGAAATTTATTGCATCGCAGATGTCAAATTACAACCCCACAACTCTTTATTTATGACTTAAATAAATGTGTTTAGATGAAGTCCGGCTGGCAGCCGGCAGGCCCCAGTTGAGATGATGCACAGTGCGTTGGCACCTTTACCACTTCCAGCGTCAGTGATACCAGAGGCCTTTGGGTGAATGGGGACCCGGCCAGACATTTAATCAATAGTTGGACCTCCTCTGACCGAGACAAGTATCAGCTTTTGGTTGCTGTGGGATACCAATGCAATGATAAACCCATCAGCGCTGCCTCTGAGTTCAGCAGTAACACCAAAACGAGGCTGGATGCTTTGCTCTTCTCCTTTTTATTGGTGGCTCTGAGCTGCAAAAATGTCAGCATAGGCATTTTAAAATGTTGTCTTTCTGTTTTTTTGTTTTTCCTAATTTGTTCTTTCTTTCTTCTTTTTTTTTTTAATTTGTTGTTTTTTAATTCATTGTTATGTTTTCTGTTTTGTTGTTTTTTGAATTTGTTGTTGTTTTTTGAATTTTCTGTTGTGTTTTCCAATTTGTTGGGTTTTGTTTTTTTTTAATTGTTGCGTTTCTGTTTTGTTGTTTTCTGAATTCCTTGTTTTTTCAAATTTGTTGTTTTTTTTCGAATTTGTTGTTTTTCGAATTCTGTGTTGCGTTTCTTTTTTTGTTGTGTTTCCTAGTTTGTTAACATGCTTTCTGAAACGTTGATTGTGACTTTTGCTTTGCACCTCAGGGCCACCATACTTTTACAACCCTGCCAGTGGACATCCATCAGTAACAAATCCCCTACAGTCTGTCACTCATACTGACTGCTCTGTTTTACATCTTTCAGTCATCATTCACTCCGACCCCACCCAATTGAGAGAAGGGCACATTTATTACCTCTGTGCAGTGGTATGAATAACATATCCATAATTAAACTGCTCACACTAATTTATTCGCCATCTAATTAGAGCATTCTAGGTCACAGGAGAGAAAGATTTTTAAATGGGAGTCAATTAATACTTTACGATGTTAGGGCTCCTCTCAGCAGCTGACAAAAGGGCTCTCACATAAACACTTGTGTCACAAACATAAAGGAGAAATTCATTACTTTTTATTTTTTGGACAGGACATCGTTAGGGGGCCTAAAAAGGATGTAATTACCCATTTTAACACAAAACCTTCCTGCTAGAAACAGAGTCTAAAACATTTCTAATGCAGAACACAACACAGAGGTGACAGATTGGATGAGCTCTCATTCTCAGGCGTTCAGCCTAAAGTAAGAAGTTATTGGGGGCTGTCCTCCCGGGGTGAGGGGAGGACGTGGTTAATACTCAGCTTTCTCATTTTATTTGTCAAAGACAAAAGGACGAGGAAGGGGCAGAAAAAAAGAAAATTATTCCAAGCACAGACTTTACAAGACATATCCATACACAGTACACCAAGGCCAATTTACTGCTTTGACTTTGATCTATTGTGCCCATTAAAATGATGTGTTGTTGCCTTCTGGATCATAACATGTACATGTACACCTCTCCTCCCCTGATATCAGGATGCTTGTTCTTGCTAGACTGTACAAGACAACACAATCAGCTCCCACAGTCTGTGCAGTGCATACCACTGGATTAAGGCGTGAGAGTCTCTAGTTACCTGGGCAGAGTTCCCCACTTTCTCTTGTCTCTCATACAGTATACACACACACACACAAAGCTTACTGTTACACCTTGCAATCCATCACCACAAAGACTCAAAGAAAGCCTTTGTTCCTGGCTCTGTGTTGAGCTCTGGGAGCAGCTTTCAGCTAGTAAGCATTGGCAAGGAGGCATAAAGCTGAACACCTGGCACAAACTAGACCTCATTTACCAGAATCACTTGTTGACTGTTTTTTTGTGGTTTGGCACGCTTTTGTTTAATAATACATGTCTGATTAAGTAAGAAGAAGACAAAAAAATAGAGGGTAAATAGGACAGAGATGAACATTAATGTGAATTGGCAGCCAACTGGCCTCATGTTTACAGCTTCAGGATGAGCTCATGGCTGAGTTAGGGGGTGGACAGCTGGGAGGAACTGGAACAACTTTGTCCAAAACTGTACGCTCCAAACAAAAATCACCCTGACCTCCAGAAACCTTTTCTTGCTTCTGGGAAAAACACCATTATCTTCCCATTCCTGGCAGTCTGGATTCCTTAAGGGGTCAACCGATGAACAACAAAGCCGAGCAGAGCCAGCACAAAGTCTTACAGATGTATTATTTGAACTGCGTTGACTCATTCCAGGAGTGAATCAGCCAAAACAAGTAGCAGAACAATGTTGACCATTTTATTTCCAATACATACAATGATAGATAACATTGTCCAAATTTCATTCCCCGAGGCTGCACGGCACATAAATCTAAGTCACTTTCAATCTGTGTGGCATTTAGTGCTTTGAGGCAACATCCAACTCACCAAAAAATGACCTCTATAGTACACAGAACAACCAGAACAGCAATAACCAGTTTAAACATCCTCAAGATGTGTCCAGTTCATATGCATTATAGATGTATGGTGGCAAACAGAGGATAGCTTTGATACAGACATCAAACTCGTCTGTTTGCTCACGCAGAAACTCACTTGTGGCTGTAAATCTTTTCATTTTCACCCCAGAAAATGCCCCGGCCCTGTCAAAGTCTTGCAGTCTTGTGTTGTATTGTGAAAAGCCATTGCTGCAAGGCATACTTGTTCTTTGTCAGGATGAGTTTGGTAAGGGGAAAAGAAACTTCTGGACAAGGGGGGATACAGAGACATTTTCCGGGCAGAGTAACAAAGGCAGCGCTGTTGGACCTACAGCAAGGAAAACACATCAATGTCTGCGAGGGTTCACTTGGCACGGTTCAAAACACTGTTTGAACAGAAGTGTGTGCAGAATTAGCCGGGCAATCGTGGCAAAGGCTACATGTTACACCAGGTTTGATTTAGAGAGAAAGAACGACACGCGCATGTTATAAAATCAGAATTGATGGCTTTACGTGAGAGCATGCTATTAACATGATAAACGGACCAATAAACAGATCAATCTGAGCTTAGCTTAATGTAATTGCGCTCACTGGAATAAATGAGGGTAGTTTGCATTTTGCTGACTCGATCTACCTCAAAGAACAAAGGAACTCAGTTACAGGTGCAGCAGTTAGGTGTAAGTATTAATCTAAAGTTCACAATACAGTGTTAGCTAACCCCCCCCGTCCACCTTTATACTGTTGCTACGCCTGTCAAGCTTTCCATTGTCATGACTTCCTGCATGAAATTCAGTTATTTTTGTGATTTTGGTTCTTTGTCTTAGACAGCAGAAGTCAAATTTCCCAGCTGATATGACAACTGGATGATTTTATCGGCTATAGTTAGCTAGTTAATTGAGCTATCACTGTCTCCATTCATTGGTTCAAAACACTGTTTCTAACATTTTGTTGTTTTCATCTGACCCGATGTACAATAAAAAGCCTGTAACAGTCTAAATATCCCTTGAAACCGGATGTGCCTTAAACCTCAGCCAGCAGAGGGCGACTTCACGGGTTGCAAAAAGATGTCAGATTTATATGTAGTCTTATGATAAAAAACATACTTCTCACCTGATTTATTAACTCAGTAATCAGTTTCATAATAATCTTGCCATTTATGTTGTTTCTTAATTTTATATCCTTGAAGACAATGGTAGCTAGCTAGCTAATTAAGCTAATATTAGCTCCTTTTCGTTGGTTCAAAACAGTGTCTCTTTCATTTGATAGACAGACTTTATAGTCTGGATATTGTGAAAAGTAAATAAAACTGCATTTTTGCCAATGACCAGTAGGGGGTGACTTCACAGGTTGCAAAAGCAAGTCTGGTTATATGGAGTCTTATGAGAAAACTCTACTTCTTTTTCTATGGAAACTGTTACTCACCTGATTTATAATAGTAACAGTTTCCATATGGAGTTTATGGTCGCTGGCTGGTTACAAGTCTTCGTCCAAACAACATGATGTTCATTTAGTAAATTATGGTCAGATTTAGTGTAAAAGAGACGAGGGTATGCTTTAGGGTGTGGCTAATTTGTGATTGATAGTCGCTACCACGGCGTGTCTGTGGGTTCGCAGTCGGATCCAATCAGGCTCCAAAATATTAGTATTTTTTTATCTTGGTCGATCTTGTGTTTTTGGTTTTGGAAAGGCAAACAAGAAAACAACACCCGTCACATATACAGAGTTACTCCCATACCACAGTCTGGTGTACACGGCTTCAGCATGTGAATCCAAAGCCTGACAGGCCTGTTGTGCTTAGTTTAAACCTGGAGGGGTTTAGTGGACGGTCAATTCAAATGTTAAAAATTAAATACTGGTGCCAATACAAAAACTTGCAGAGACGCCACAACAGAAATGATTCAATAACCCAATTTACAAGGAAATCCTGCAAAAGCCAGTTTTTCTTTTAACTAATTAAGACAAACTTCTGAAGTGTTTCCACTAGACCTTGCTATCTGATGAATAAGTAAACAAGAATCTGACGAGGCCTTCAGTGCCAAATTTCAGCCTGGACTCAAAACCTACTGAGGTTTGAAACTCAGCCCTGTTTTCATTTTCTTCACTCGCTGCTGTCTGAATTTAAAAGAGTAAAAGCATAAAAAAAAAAAAAACAACAGCGAAAGAAGCTGTATGGGAACTGACAGACACAGATACAGAGTGTGAGAGAGAAAACTTTCACACACAGTTGCACATATAGGCAAAGGCATGTAGCAGCATGCCGTAAAACCCGTGAGTGACACCGGCTTTTGTGGGACAAAGCCAAGCCGCCGCTCCTGCTGGGATCAGGATATGAAGCCTGCTTCAAGGGTGGGGTGACGGGGCTCTTCTGTCGGACGGCACCTTATCTTCTTTCAGCAAGCCTGGACGGTCTGAAACACCACACTTTCCCCTCTCCTTTTCACGATAACCATGCATGTAACACTTTGTTCCCATTCGGACGGCTGCTCCTTTCAACTTTCTTCACCGAGCGCATCAAATCTTTGGATTCTTTTCATCATTTCTGTGCAGGCGCCGCATCAAGAATCGGCAGGAAGCGGACATAATTTTCACATTTAGAGAAGCCGGTTTATGTTATGATGCACAGCTACAGTATGGGCACCTGCCGCTGTTTGTGCTTTCTCACCCTGATGGAGGTAAAAACCAAAAATCACTCCCTGATTTCTGAACAATTTTTTAACACCTGCCAATAATTCCCATCTTCCTCACTTTGTCGTTAGACTCAAATAAAGCACATGAACGCATCACCAACAGGTCCACTGAGTATCAAGCATGAAATCATCCCATCTGTTTCACATCGAGATACTTCAACAGGTCTCAGCCAACAGGGACCCCTGATACACATCACACAGCTGAGTGCCACCCGGCCAGCCATTTTATGCTACGTTACCCATAAAATTCAACACTGTGAACTTTAGTTTACTGACGTCAAATACCAGGCACTTACTGGTGTGTTTCAAGCTCATAGGTGCAAAGATTTAACCCCTCTAAGGCCAACCTAAGAGATCCTGCCAGCAGTCCTCAGATGGGAGTAGACAAAAAGGTGCATGTGACTGGTGTTAACATGAGCCAGATTAGATGACTTCTAAGGAAAGGTTCACCCTAAACATTGAGTTCACTGTTATTTTATGGGCTATTCTTCTAAAACGCGCCAAAGTCTTCTGTTTCTTCCATCATAAAATGTGTTTAGACGACTCCCTGAATCCTTTTCGTTGCCTTTTCCTGCAGCAATTGCCAAAACTTCGTATGTGTCCTCAGTGTTGTGGGGTGTTGTAGTTGAAACCACCTAAACCAAGACCAAGGCATGACCAAGACCAGAGTGTATGGTATCGAGATTGAGAGAAGTCCAAGACTTTGAGGGGTTGAGACCAAATTAAGACCAAGACCAGACAGTATGTAGCCGACTTAGGTATGCTTAGGTAACTCTTTGTGGTTCAGGAAGTCTCCTCGCAGACAGCCATCATTCACTTTCTTTGAATGCATGTGAAAGGGATGCAGAGAGTACAGTATCAAAAGTCAATTCCAGGACGAGAAGGAGACCTTCAAAAAGTAGCCTTGAGACCGGTCTCTGCCAGGACAACTCTCGAGTACTGCAACACTGAGAAACAAAACAAAACCACAGAGAGTTTAGAATTTGCATATTTGAGATCTCCCAAATCTCGTCTGTTGTGCACTGCATCTTGTTTAGTTTGGTGTATTGAACCCATTACAGGAAATAAACTGATGCATGAAGCAGACATTTATTTTAAAACGATTCCTGTATGTCCTTGTTGAACATTAGTTTGACGATATATATCCATAAAAGAGCGTCCAAGGGAACAATTTTCCTCTAATATTCCAACCATTTATTTTTCCTCCTGTAATCGATGCTGTTAATCATCACTCACGACACTTTAGAGTGTAATATTTTCGTAATTATGTTGCTGTAATACTCCACAGTCAGCAAAGATTTGGGGAATTACCCATTTTCTAAACCTCCTCCCTCTCCTCGTTGTCCCCTCAAACTTTCCCCCTGCAGCCAACAGGAAAATCAACCCCACCCACCTTAAATATAAAAAAACACTTTACTCATTTCACCCCTCAGCTGATGATCTAGCATCTCCTCTGGCAGAGTCAACAGGAGGAACTGATAACAGCCTCGACTGTGGAGGACGCTGCGGTCTGCTGGCAGCTTTACAATCATCTGTGGAAAAGGGATGTTTATCATGAGCGGAAAATGCTTGTCATCCCTCACTGAACCGCTGACATCCAGATCTGTATCGCTTCGTAACGAGGCCACTTTAACCATCAGGGTGCTCCTGCTCCCGCCTCTGACCTTTTCAAACTTGCTTGACGGACAAGATCCGTAATTTCGCTGCTGTTGAATAAACTGAATTAATCACAGGGAGTAGAAAACGCCAGGGAGTGATTACTCCAGGACGTGATTACTCCAGGACGTGATAACTCCGGCGGAGAGCTGCAACAATTGGGAGTGAAGGAGCTTTTGAACCACATGAAAGACAAAGAGGAGAAGCTAAAGAGGAGCTTAACTGCGCTGGGTTTCATTAACTAGTGGCCTCTTTGCTCTTTGTCTCAGAGCCTATTGAACTCAGTGTGCCGCTCCAGTCCTCTCAAGCCGTCAGACTGAGCTTCTTCCTGGACTAAAAAGGGGCAGGGAGCTCAGCGACAAGGGCCAGGCGTGACTAATGCAGGAGCCTGGTGCTGCTGTTGCATGCTGGTACAGGGGGGGACGACCCTGCCTCCCTGCCTCCGCGATGTATGGCATGGCCCACTGTGTCTGCATACAGCGCATAAACCCCAGCCGTCGCCACCGCCCCTCCTTGTCTCTCATACCACCCCACCCCCGTCATCCATTCATGGCAGGTCCTTTCAGCAGGTCATTCAGAGGGCCAATAAAGAGGCTAGCTCATTCTGTCCGGTCTGAAATCTGCAATGTCAGAAAGAGAGAGAGGAGGAGAGACGGGGGAGGGAAGGCTTACAATCTCCTCCTCACTGAAGTAGACTGAGCTGGACCCCCCATTTTGTAGTCTGCAGATAGTTTGTCGGGAATCATCCCTCGAGCGTGACAAAGAGAAGAGAGCGACATGAAAAGGGAAGAGGAATTTCACTGAAACTGAATCTGCTCATCAGATCTCTTGTGGAGTCCTTTTAGGTAGTTTGTTTGCTAGGAAATGAACACTTCACACTTAAAACCACTGATATTCTACTGTGTTTATTTTGTTGGTGCTCTGTGACATTTATTAACTCTGTCCTGACTCATTTATCCTTTCGCTGTGAGGGTTTGCTCCTCTCTGCAGCTGCAGAAGACAAAACCAACACTGCAAACCTCAAGTAAATAAATCACTAGTTTTGCAAGTGGTGCAGGTTTTGTTTCTCCTTAGAAACACAGATCGAACAGGTTTGGTTATATTTAGGCTCAGCACAGGTAAATTGTTGGGGTTAGAATAAGGTTTGGTTCAGGCTTGGAAACAACACCGGTGGCAGCATGAGGCAGAGCACTCGGCGGCCTCACGTTATCAAAAGTGCCACCAAAAGTTCTTATTTTTATATGTTGGACAGTAGATGGCAATTCACCAGTCAGCCTTATTAACAAAAATAGCCACATTTACAACCAAATTTACTGCAAATGTTAAGCAAAACTGCAGAAAGTCTCCAAAAGAAAATGTAAATTAACACGTGTTTTAATCCGTTACTGTTACATGACCATTAGGAGTTTGGTGAATCGAGTTGGTGGTGCCAATTTTTTTGTCATGTGCCATTAAACCAGAACAGAAAAAGACATAAAGCGGCAACCTCCGCCTGCTTTTTTAAAGTAGTTTAAGTTTAAGTAAATTATTATTTTCTGTTTAATCATTATTATTAATAATCACATGAGTCAAGAGGACAACCTTGCCTTAAGCGAGCTCAATGACCAAAAACAAAGTCAAAAACTCAATGTGTTGCAATGCCAATGTTGCTCCCAAACAGCCACCTCTGTGGCTGTGACGTAAAGCCAATGCAGAAGTGCCAAAGACTGCAGTTCCTCAAATGTCCACTTGAGGCTGGCTACAGAACGAGTCACTCTCCATAAGCCCCCATGTTAAAATGTCCAACTTCAACTCTTCAATTTTGTGTGTGCGACGTAGAAACATGATGGAAATGTGGTGTTTATGTTTGTTTGGTGCATTGACTTGACACAGATCTGATGTTTTACCTGCTGCAGTTTTTCAGTGAACATTTAAGTCACATGTTTACGTGTACGTCAAGTCTGTTTCCTCCATGCTTTCATCGATACACTAACTTTTACATCCAAACAGGTGGATGAAAACGAGTTAGCACACGTTCGTGTACGTCATCGGTTTTTCCTTTGCAGACACCTGTAGTGTCAGAGAGAGGTAAGAGGAACCAACGAAGGAGAAATTGTGAATTAGGGGTCGATTTGTTGGCTTCAGAGCTACCCACCCTCGCCATAAAGGTCAGTCTACATGTTTCTCTGCAGCTCACGCACCGCTATGTGCCTCCGAGTGTGTGTTTGTATGATTGCAGAGGCAGCTGCTGGCAGTATGATGGATGAGGAGCGGTGCGTCGGAGCTAGAGACGTCCACATCGCTGCCTGCCTGTGAGTGGGTTAACCCTCCATCAACCTCCCCTCCTCGCCTGCGTAGAAACACAACTATGAGCATCCATCCATCCACAACGAATGAAATTCCACACACAACCACAATCTTAGCACATTAACAACCCTCAGCACTGGCTTTTAAAATCAGACCACATCATTACGCCAGGCAAAGACTCTCACGCTCTCCCCTCTTTCAGAGACACACTCCAGACTCGAGTGGAACATCTCTTTTTCCACTCCGAGAGATTAACCCCCCCTCCCTACCAAAAAAACAGCCCAATTTTGTGAGTGAGGGTATCACCGGGTGAGCATCACACACTGCTTTAAGCTTATTAAAAAAATGTGCACTGATGCACTGAGCTCACAGGATGTTGTGTAATTTCACCCAGATGTTCTCCACAGCTCATCTAACTAATAAATGCAAGGACGGGGGGAATGAACGCCCGAACCGGCTCTGCTGGAGCTGCTGTGATACTTTGTAAAGAGTCTGAAAGCTTGAACTTGTGCTGTGTTATCTTTTTTCCAGGAGAGACTTCCAGAGAGGAGTAAAGGAGTCCACCTGTGCTCTAATAATAAAAAGCCTACCTAAGGAAGGACGGGGGCTGCTCCTCGCTGTCGAGGTCAGTCTACGACAGGGAAGCGCCTCGCCCTGATGTCTAAAAATACTGTCCTACATACTAAATGTGTCCGGCTCGAGGAGGAGATGGAGCGATGGTGGTCTCAGAGGGCAAATGTTTTGTTTATGGACGTTGTTTGGGGTTGCAGCAGCAGCAGCAGCTCTGTGGATTGATTGAATTCATAAATAAGACTGAGTACGACTGTGTGAAAGTGTGTGTGTGACCGGTTACTGATAGCATCACTCTCTCCCAAACAGAGTCAAACATTCCTGTAACTCTGTGGTCTGCACACACACGTCTATGAACACACACACACACGGGTTTAATTTACAGTCACTGTCAGCAGCCGAACATTTCTCTAACCACTATCTGATACGTGATGAAAATACGCTGCCAGCAATAAAAGCCCTGGGAAACAAGAGCTCGCCTGTGTGAACAGAACCCATGTTGGCATGAACTTATTGCACGGTGTGTCAGGAGTGTGTGTGTTTTTGGTGTGTGTGTGTAGCAGTGTTTGGGATGGACTAGATTTGAGATTAGCGGACTTTCAGTGCACACGCTGTGGCTTTATAGTAGGGATATTGTTCACACTGGAGAAAGAGGAGGAGGAGGAGGACTCCTTCACAATCAAGAGGGGGTCAGAGCATGCAGGTATCAGGATTTTCCTCTGCGGGACTTCAACAGAGAAAAGCACCTGCGCTGTTTAAGGACAGCTGATCTCAAATCTGGTAAAAGTTGCACGAGGCTGCCACAAAAACACACATTTCTGACCGTGTTACTGTAAAATATACAGTATAATGAGCACCGCCTGGGGGGGAGGGTGGTGTGTGCATGAGCAAAGATGACAAAAAAAGCAATGCAATTAACTCCAACTTGTAAAATATGCTAATTAGAATAAAACAAATGCTTTGATCTTGGAGGGGAGAAAAGGAAGTTAGTAGGTCATGACAGCAAAAAACATGATAAATAAACCTCCTCAGTGTGTTTGTGCTGCACACACACACAACCTCTGCTTACACGATAAACAGATTAAACAAACCACACTCCACCTGTGTGTGTGTGTGTGTGATAGATATGTCCACCTGCGTGTTTTGCATTAAAGATCTCAAATAAAGGAGGTGATTTCTTACCGTTGCTGGTTGTGATCTCGGCTTGGGCATTCCCCACACACTGCAAAACTAAAACAACTCCAACCAGAAGGTCGAACGTCTTCACACCCGCCATATCCAAGTTAACCAGGCTGATTTCTTCTCAGTATCCCCGGTTTGTGTTTTGTTTTTTTTTTTAAAAGAAGCTGGGTCCGTCTTTCTCATGCACTCCCCAGCTTCCTCCCTTTGGTGCGGACTCCGTAACTCTCCTGCTGCTTTTAAAACGGAAACCTGCCTGCGCTGCACTCGCTGCACTGAGCTGGGTTTGTGTGTGTGTGTGTGTGTGTGTGTGTGCCACACTGCGCGCTCCTGGCGAGCTCGTCCAAACAGATCTCCACACCTCCAGAAAACACTAACAGCACAGCAGAAGGAAAAAAAAGGAGATGAAGGTGAGGTAAAAGGGGGGAGTTCTCCACTTAAAGGTGCATCCAAGTCAGACACACTGCTCTCATGCCACTGCGCGGAGGCGCTGTGAGTGTGTGTGTGTGTGAGAGAGAGGGAAAGAGCTAATGCGCTCCTGGAGGAGACAGTGCGCTCCCTCCGTCATCAACTCCTCAGAGCCAATGGCTCTTCTTCTGTTTGATGCTCGCTCCTGAGGAGACACAAAGCGCTTCTCCAGCTGCCGGAGAGACAGTCACATTTTTGACATGGGATATGATCTGCACCGTGTCTGACTGATGTGGAAAGATTGGAGAGGCTGCTGCTGATCTATCTATCTATCTATCTATCTATCTATCTATCTATCTATCTATCTATCTATCTATCTATCTATCTATCTATCTATCTATCTATCTATCTATCTATCTATCTATCTATGTCACCTTTGCTGCACAGTCAGGTGATTGAGCTGTGAGAGCGCCCTCTTCAGGTGTAATTTAGGTCACAATATATGAACTCTGCTGTTTTTCTAGACAGCTTCCCACTGCTGGATGGATACAACAATACAATAATTGCAAAATGAAAACTAATTGCTTCTTTTAAAGATTTTATTTGCTTTTACTAAAATCAAATATGCAGATATGCCACGTGCCACACACTGGGCAAATGATGAAAGAGCTTCATCGTACATGTTTCATATGTTATGTTAGTAACACTTTCAATACCACATCTATAAGTTTGTTACTGTGTTCATCTCACAGTCAGTGCTTGTCTCTATGTGCCCTGTGATGAACTGGTGACCCCACTGCGACCCTGATGACAAGGTGATAAGCTGTTACAGATAATGGATGGACGATATAACTGTCCTAGAGACAGATCTCATGGTTGTTTATATTATGTTTTTGCTATGTTGCATGATTGTTTGAGTTCATGAGATCATCAGGAATGATTTAAATGTAGTTGAAGTTTGTAAAAAAAAAAATCAAAATCTACCACCTTAAAAATGATGTTTGTTAAATATTTTTTAGCTTTTTTGTGAGGTTACTTAGTAATTACAGTAGTCAGAGTGTTTGGTCACAGTGGCCAGAGTTTAGTTGAGTGCATAACTGTGGCATTATGGGTAGGATCAGCATGGATGCAGAGGAAAACCTGCGACCCCAATTAACTTTGATTTGCATGTGGTCCAAAAGTTGTATTTCAGTTGTTTATATTGTGCATGATGTAAATGTTTATGTGTTAATATGTTAACCATTTACATTAAGTAAAGTGTAGCAAACTTTAGAAACTTATCATCTGCTCAAAGTCAAGTTTAGATGCAGTTTTCAGGGAAAATAATGAAGAAAAAGCTGATCAAATCTTTAAATTTTACTGGATCTCCAGGACAGGGTTCATGGTTGGATGGGGATTTTAAAAGCTCACAGCTTAAAGCTTAAGCTTAAAATACTCCCTTTTCTAATGATGTGACAAAAGCCCAAACCCAAATTGAGAGACAAGTATGACCAAACAATCATTCCTTCCCTCCGTTGGTCGTGTGTTTTCACTTTTCTCAGCCGACACTGAAGACAGAAAACTTGGAAACGTCTCATGTGAAGGAGCATTTCTTCTTCTTTTTCCGAGGCAGCTCTCTCTGCGCTCAGGACGACTGACCATTTTTCTTGCGCTCGTTTTTTGCACAGGAAGGATAAGTTGGACCACATGCTTGTTGCAATTAAAACACTCACTGTGGGACTTCAGGAGCTGCACCACAAGTCATGGAAAAGCTTAATGTGGAGAGGAAACTCTTGCATAAAGGACCACTTTTATAATGTAGCTACTTGGCAGCCGTACATACATACTGAACATTTCAAGTACATTTTTTTTCTGCTTAAAAACGGTTGTAAAAACTTTTTTTTAATGATTAAAAAAAGGTCATCAAATAAAAATCCAAACCTGAGGGCACAAATATTCACACGTTTCACAGTCAGCCTTCCAAATAAAAACAGATCAATAAATAGCAATTACTTCCTCAGCTTTGTCAGTAATTAGTCATTACCTTGATTATCTTCTCCTCAAAGTCATTCGGCCCATTATCTTTGCAGAGTGCCAACAAAGTGTGTGCAGCAGCAGTGGCAGTGATGGGGTTTGAAACAAAACGAATACAGCTGCTGCTTTGTGACTGCGATGCTGCAAGAAGAAGAACTGTTAAAGGAAAATGGTATGCTTAATTTCTTCTGAAAAGGACAGAGAAACAGAGGGCAGGGCAACAATTTAAATAATTAATAGTGTAATTAAAATGTGGTGAAATTGAAGATTAACATCTATCTCTGTGCTCTAATCCTCACCTAAAGACTTAACTCTAAAACAAAGCAGAACATATAATAAACCTCAATGAATCTTCTTAAACTGTGTAACTTTTCTACCATAAAATAACATATATTCTAATAAAATGCTACACTGATGTGCACTATGTAGCTTTGTGCTTCAGGTACGAACACCTGCGCAAAGTACGCAACAGCACTAAGTCACACATCATCAACTATTTCACTGATTTTGGCGAAACTGGATTATATTTTATGGAGAAAATGTTTTCTCATCAACTCTCTGCGATTTACAGAGTTTCCTGATGGACAGCAAAGTAGCTGCTGTTAGCTAATGTTAGCTCCGTTTGTTAGTCTGGCTGTGAGCTCAGAGCACCGGGGAAGTGTTAGTGTGTACTACAAAACACTGGGAAGAGGAGGTTTTCAGACCCAGGCGTGGACAAATGCTGTCAGAGAGTGGAGCTGGTGTTGTGCCAGAACCGGAGCTGAGCAAGTGGACAATGTAACCGGCCTCACCAGCCTCTATGGACATAATGACAGAGGCAAAAAGACCGAAGAGAACGTTAACAGAGGAAGCTAGGAAGAGAAAAAGAGAGAGTGAGCAGCCCTCAGACAAGAGTAGATCTGGGACTGACTTTTAGTCGTTGGCGAGAGCTTGGTGAAATAAAAGGCTGAAAGACAGACGCCAAGCTGGGCTGACTGCTGTTGGACAAGTAAGTAATATCAGCTGGCTGCTATGTGTTGTGTTATTGACCTTGTTGATGTTTGGCTGTTTTTGATCCTAAGTAATGTAATCAGAACAAATACACATGTACCACAGTGGTATTGCACTCTATCGCAAAGAAAATACCAATATCTACAAAATGTTGCTTTAATGGTGCCAAAATGTAAAGAAAATATTGGCAATGGGGCTCAGGTTAAACTAATAGACTCCATGGTAACATTATACTTCCTGTTCACAGCCTCCAAATTATAGGAGCCAGATTATCCCTCAAATGGAGGATGAAGAATAATAATAATTACAAAATCACCTTTTTATGTTGCACTATTGATTTCTTTTTGGCACTACAAAAGCTCCGAACATCCCATCGGCCTGTTTTTTATACATCTTCCTGATACACTGACTCTCTCCTCTCTCCTCTATCACACACGGATGTGTTGACAATCTGTGAACATTCAGACAAAAATCAACAATTTAAAATTGGCAAAATGATGAGTAGATGTGTTATTTTTTTGTGGTTTAGGGATGTGTGAGAACTCGACACCCAATTTTCTTCCCTCTAAAACAGCTCTGGGTGACGTTAAGATCACAAGACTTGAGGAAGAAGAATAAATATCTGCCGACAGCGCCTGTCCATGATAGTGTCAAATCCACTTTCTCACATAAATCTGAATCAGCCTCGCCGTGATTCAATCAGCACACACCTCTCATGCCTTCAGAGGGACATATATCAAACATCTATACAGCAAACATAAACAATCCCACCCAGATAGAGATAAAAAAGACGCTCCTTCGTGATGTATCTCCCTCGTAAATGGAGATTGTTGTTGACAAACGCATTTAAATCTTTCAATCAGATCATGCAGTCCAGTATCAGGATGAAATGTGATTTGAAGCTGGGAAAGCACTTCTACTACACCCCCCTCTCTCTCCTCCCTACTTTTCTTTCTTTTTTCTTCTCTCGGTAACTCTTTCCAAGCAGTTTAATCATCACAGCACTTGAGACTCAGCGGCCACAGCTCTCCATGCAGTCTGCAGCTCTAATCACCTTGTTCCACAACTCCAGCAAAAAGAAGCCAGGCTAGTCCTCAGATGACCACTCGCTGAAAATCTGTCTCTTTATCCAAGCATCCTCTTTCACTATAAACTCTTTTTAAGCCTTTCTTTCTGCCTTTTCAACGTTCTCCGACTCCCTCTCTGCGTGACGTAAAGCAGGGATCAGTCACAGATGCCGTGAACTTTTGCTTGGCTGGAGACCACACCACACTCAGTCTCCCCGGGGTGACCTTAAAAGAGCATCAAAACGTCTGTGACGAAATTAATGAAATGACATGGGAGGCTTCCAGCGACATCAAGGCATTCAGATCTGAGGGTGGTGCACATTTTTTCCAAAGAGTGCTTTACGTTGAGATTTGAGTCCCACTTGTTGAGTGGCTGTCACCAAAGCATTTATGATGCTTGGCCACTTAATAAACAGAGAACTGAGGGGGCGTGTGGCGAAAAACACCGCGGAGAACAAGCTCAGCTCTGTTTCAAGCCTTTCAGTCTCACAATAATATTAACAAGAGCTGAACGCACACAATTATTTAGCTTTGCTTTGAGCTTGAAAAAGGTTTGCACAGTTTTATTGAGGCGTGGCGCACCAAATTTTAAAAGTAAATTGGGGCTGAATGTGCACGATAATCATATGAATCAAGAGGACAGCCTCGCCTTTAGCGAGTTAAAGAGCCAAACGGTTCCCGCAGGAGTTGGTGGAGAACAAAAACGGAGCCAAAAACTCCAAATGAATGCCAATGTTGCTCCCAAATGAAAACTTCCGTGGCTGTGAAGTAAAGCCAATACAGTCTAAAAACTGCAGTACCTCAAGCGTCCACTTGAGGCTGGCTACAGAATGAGTCAGTCTCCATAAGTCCCCATGTTAAAATGTCCAACTTCACAGCAGAAATGAACATGTTTACAGCCTGCTACAAAAAACTGTTTTGGTCTCGATAGCTAATTTTATGATCATGATCCACGACTTTGTGTGTTTTTAGATTAGCTGGGAGGTGAAAGAGGCAGGACTACCAACATAGATAGACAGATTTTGAGCTTCAGAGACAGTCAGTGGTTGCTCCGTGTCTGCTGGACTTGTTTTCTAACACGTTCACCATTTCAAATGTGATAAGAATATAATGCTGGGTTTGCAGATTGTTTCTGTTGCCCCAGAATGGCCAATTCTTCCCCATGAAATCAGCAGACAGAGAATATAAAGAATTTTACACCTGGTGGATTGACTTCAACTACAGCATCTAGACTTTGTGGGGATTTTATTCTACTGCCTACAATACACAGACAGTGTGTCAAAAGTATTATGATTTTGCAAAGATTGAGGATCTTGCCAGGGTCACTATTTACAAGACTACAACTAGATTCATTTTGAGATTATTTCCCAAGAATAAAACCTGTTCAACAATGGAACAGCTTTTGGCCATGGCTGTTGTGGTGTGTGCAAGCAATTTCTGTCCACTTTTTTCCTTCTCCACTCAATCGTGGTACAAACAGAGGACAGGTTAAAGAGACACTCACTCCACAACTCAATCAATTTCGCCTCCTTTTCTACAATCCAAGAGAACCGAGGATTCACACTGCATGAATCCTCCGTGCAGTCCCCTCCATGTTTTTACTGCTGTGTAACCATTTGTTCCTGATGGTGCTAGACTCGAGAGAGTGCACCTATTTTATTGTTGACACTGTTGACATGATTGAACATCACCTTTGCGTGAGCCAAGACTAAACCACCTTACACCAACGTCAACCAACTTACAGCAGACGATCGAGATAACAAGAGGACGGCACAACTCGAGCAAAACATTTCATACAGAAACTGGGAATTTGTTTGCGACAGTGAAATAATTTGAAAAGTTGTTTAGCATGCAGCCAGTATTAGATGCTAATGCATCTGTCCGAATCCATGTGAATGCAGCATTAGTCTTTCTCTGTGGCTATGTCGACATGTTTAACCGTTTAAAATCTTTATCTCTCAGAAAGTTATGTGGTTAGATGCTCAACTTTGTATAGAGGAGGGCTTTACTTCATAAATGATGACCAAACACCTCTAAGGAAGGCCTCACACGTAAAAACCTCACACAGAGCTGTCTTATATATTGATCAAATTCAAATGACTAATTCATTGTATTTCCAGTTCATGGCAGAATAAACGACTCTGCAGAGGCGGTTTACCTCTCCTCTATCAGTCTCTAAGACCTCATTTGTGTAACTCTTGAAGCAAACAATAAATAATAAACTTCTCATTAACTCAACATGTTTGATGATATGACTTCCCTCTCTTGTATTTAGAAACCTAATCAAGCGTCAGTGCAAAATGAGGGAAAGCAGCGTAGCGTGGGACAGGTCAATATTTACGGCTATATGAGAATAGGGTGTAATTGGCTGTGCAAGGAACATAAAATACCCTTGAGGTCACAATGAGCCTTTACTGTACAACAAGAGAGGCAGTTAAGATGAAGATAAAACAGTTTTACAACCCCAAAAAGGACAAGACATCCAATCAGAAGAAGCTCAGCAGTGTCCTCACTCCTGAGCATCAACCACTGACAGTATAAACAAAGGACGTCATATCCGCGACGTCACCAGCAGGTTTCTGAAGAGCCGTTTTGAAGCTCAGTGTGGTTTCTCTGGCCGCCGCCATGTTGGTAGTCTTGCCTCTTCGGCAAAGACATGGATCATTGGAAGACCTGAGGAATGGACTGGAACTGGAATCCACCTGTGGTGTGCTAATCGGAGAAAATGAAGCCCTTAAACTCAAGACAGATAATTTGAAAACAGGTCGAGATCATTGACAGTAGAAAGAATGGACAGCTTATGTGTAACATCACCCAAAGTTTTCCAAAGCGCCATTATGAAGCTTAAAATATGCGATGCTGGCCGCCACCATGTTGGTAGTCCTGCCTCTTCTGCCTCCCGGCTAATCTAAATATCAACACAAACCTGGATTGTGGCTGGACCTGGACCAAAACTGTTTTTTGTACCAGGCTGTAAACATGTTTATTTCTGCTGTGAAGTTGGAGATTTTAACATGGGGACTTATGGAGATTGACTCGTTCTGTAACCAGCCTCACGTTTGAGGAACTGCAGTTTTTGACACTTCCACATTGGCTTCACTTCACAGCCACGGGGGTTACTGCTTGGCGTCAACAGATCCCAAGTCCTGGGGTGTTTTTCTGCAGAATGGTTGGCCCACAGTGCTGACTGCCACTTTCACTGAATACAGAGAGAAGAAACAGACTCAGCCAGAGAGGATGAGAAAACCAATCCTGAGCTATCAAGGGGGTAAATTTCACCTTGACCTGACAGGACTGGATGGCTAACCTCGGCTCCAAGCTGCTGCAGGTGGGGAGGAAATTGGGCTCAATGCTGTGATAGCAGTTTGACAGCACAGTATTGGAGAGGATTCAGCTGAGTAATTATGTAAATGAAGCAAGTGTTAACTGTTATTTTGACAGAGGGAGTCCTTAAAGGCCGTCACAGCCAAACACCTCTCGGAGCAGGGTGGTACACAAACAAATCGGTGACCTTTAGATGGACTCTGCTCTGTGATTAACAACAAAAGGTGAGAAAAGCTGACTAACGTTGCTTTACCAACAACACAAACACAAAGACTAGCGGTGTGTAGCAGCTCTCCTGTGTGCCATTCAACAGCGCCAATAACGAAGCTACCAGAAGGGACAAAAACACTGTCAGCAGGAGGAGTGTGTGGTGGCATGTCGGTGGAAAAGGGTTTTGTGCGAGCTATTGATTTTAGTTTTGTTGGGTCAAATGTCATCAGGTTCAGACAAACAAACATCGATATGGAGGCTCTGAAAAGGCTGAGTTTGTGTTTTTGGTGATACAGAGGAAGACCATTGTATAATTTCTGCATAATCAGTCGGCATATATGATTTATTTACATGATAAATAAGATGACTGGGTTATCGCAAGAGCTAAATGTTTATTTAATATTGCCTTAAAAGCAGAAATCAATAACTAGAGCAGGGGTCTTCAAACAGAACAGGGACGCCCACATGTAATCATTTATTAAAAATGTGTCACATTTTAAGCCTGGCCTAAAATAACTTTTATATTTACTTTATTCAACTTTTTTTTCACCGTATTAACCTATTATATAATGGGTTATTAGCCTATATGTGTTTATAAAGCTGCATAATTATTGTTGGCAGTAGTCAAGTTGTAAAATGAAACCAGGGGGGGATAATGAAATTTTTCATTTATGTGACATACTTTCCACCGGGGGGTCTGGGTGGTCATCCCCCAGAAAATTTTGTATTTCTTAGATGCAATTTCCTGCATTCTAGTCAATTTTAGGTGACTTGCTAGCTCGCTGGCTGGCCTCTGCCGGGCGCATTTCCTCCACGGTGGTGCGCTGCGACTGGCTCTGGGTCGGCTTGGAAAGGTTCGGGGGCGAAGCTGGCTCACGGCTCCGGCTGCGAGCATTACAGCGCCCTCCCGCCCGGGCCTCGCCGCTTCCCGGGGCCGTGGACTTAGTGCTCGCTGCGCCCTCTCTGGGGCTCGCCCCCGGCGTGACTGTCGAATTGCAACTTATCGCAACTTTCGTCCCTCGCTCACGGTAACCTACTATCACATAGGTAATAGGCTGATTATCATAAAGCCCCCCTAAATGTCGAATGGTAATTCTATTTATAGTGTTAAATAGAAGTAATTTCCACATGCATTGATAAAATGCCACAAGGGATGGAAGAAGGGATGACCATTTTAGAAGAGGGATGATTTTGACCATTTTTTCCCCAAGGGGGGATGCCATCCCCCTCAACTCGAGTACTGATTGTTGGTTATTAAATGCCAGCTGTGCGTCTTTGGACATGTCCACTGATTCATCCAATTGAAGTGCAAATGCTTCAGCTTTGTAGTTTCTCAGTTATCTGCACCCTCACATTCAACATTATTTTGGTGAAAATTGTCAATTATTATGACACAAATTGGCGGACCCCTTGCAGTACCTCTGCGGACCCCCTAGGGGTCACGGACCCCTGGTTGAAGACCCCTGAACTAGAGAAACAATGAGATTGAGACACATAGGGTTAAAGTTTTCAGGCTTGCAGGCAAACTGCAAAACAAATATCGTATTAAGGTTGTAATGCCTTCATTTTATACATGTTGGAGTGATTAAGAAGTTGGATAACTGCCACTGAACCTACATAAGATGCTGTTATCTGTCTTTGGAAAATCTTCAGGGGGAAACACACAAATAAAATATGTTCTTTAACCGTTTTTTGTCAATTTTAGCTGGTTTGTTTACATTCCAGTGAGCTGAGCTGCCAGCTACTGCCCCTCTACTACACTAGTTACCGTTAGCAAGAGTTAGCTCATAACAAACTGATGTCTGTTGTCTACTAATATTTCACTCTACTGAAATCAATCAATTATAGTTCAGTAAATTAAAATATGTGATTTAAATGTTACTTAACAACACCAAACTGCATGAAAAAGTCAAAAACTGTGATACTGCTACTACTTCTGTTACCATTAGCAAGAGATTAGCTGTTTTCTTTCCACCTTCATGACTGAATTTAGCAACTGCCTCATTATATGGGATAAGAAATGACCTCTTTGTTCATCAAAATAATATTTCATAATTACACCTAGCAAAAAATGACAAAGTAAAATGTAATTTTAATTTGGCTAGGTAGGCTTGTCATGGCTATCTCTCCAACTGACCAACTATCCTGCTTTAACATTAGCTTTGCAGTGTGACGAGTTTACATGCGGTTAATGATGGAAATTATACATTTTTATGGTGTAATATTTTTAAATGGTAAAACAGTAAAGTCATGTTCCAGTCCAGACCAAATATAGTTTCTTTTTGGCTTTGTAGGACAGAAAAACGTGTCAGAGGAAAAGGCAGTGATATAAGGCGAGGGCACAAACAATAAAACAGCGGCTCAAAGGCTGGAATTGATCCTGTGGACCATAAATATCTGACCCAGAATCCACCTACGTAGTCAGCAAAGACTCTACCATGACGGAGAACGAGGCTAAACAGCAATGACACTGGAGATTGTGTTCATCCACAGTCTAATAATTAAAGATTCATAACTTGAACTTGAAGCAATATGAAGGAATGGGAGTGTGTTTCGATGCATTTTGGGCTAAGTGCAGGCTCTCAGAGTACTCCGAACCATCAGATTTACCTGACATTTATTATAAATGGGATGGAGGCTGCGTCGGTTCTCGTTTTAAAAGCCAGAAGTACCAAAATAAAAATAAAACAGGCCAAAGTACGAAAAGTAACTTTAAAACCATCTCTCTTTTTTGTTCCCATATAGAGTACGAAGAACTATTGATACTGGATAAGGTTAATAATAATACACCACTGCGCTGTAATCAGGGAAGATAATAGGGGACCTGCCTGTAAAAAGTGCAGTTCCCCAAACGTCCACTTGAGGCTGGCTACAGAACGAGTCTCCATAAGTCCCCATGTTAAAATGTTCAAAATCACAGCAGAAATAAACATGTTTACAGCCTGGTGTACAAAAAACAGTTTTGGTCTCTATAGCTAATTTCCCCGTTCACGACAACTGTAATGAGGCTGAATTTTTATATAACTCACCTGTTCAGATTATACTAAAAGTTATGCAGAATTAACAGGAGATAGGTGCTGTTACAGATGGCATATTTGAGCACCCAGGCGTCATTCAGCCCACGTCAGGTCCGCCAATGATCCACGTCTTTGCCAATTTGTACATTAGTCAGGAGGCGGCAGAGGTGGATTCCAGTTTACATTTGAATTGACCATTCGCCGAGCCCCGCCCCCCTTAGTTACTGTTGCTAGGTCCGTCAAGCGCGACAGAGTGCCATGACGGGAAGACGTATACCTGTGAGTGTCAGTTACAGTTTTTGGAGCAATACCTCCGCGATATCCTTCCAGATCGAGGCAAAAAGGGTTACAATATGCAGTGGAGGGATATATTCAAAATAAATACATAACCACTATCGAGGCTAATGCTTTACCGGTCCCTTTGCACAGCATTTATAGGATTGGGAAACTCAGGAATAGGCTGTCCGTTCAGAAAATGCTACATGAAAGATGAAAACAAAATGAGTTGAAGTTGCTTGTTGGGGTGCTATGTTCGACTTTGTTAAAACACTGACGAAAAATAAAGGTTAGGGAGCTCCAAGCATTAAGACCCAACACAACAACAGCTAATATAGCTAGCGTTAGCTAACACGTTAACTAATGTTGGCTAAAGCTAAAGGGCTAAAGCTAAGGATGTCAGAACCTCTGAACAAATACACAGACAGGGATGGTGTACAATAGAGGACAATCTTTATTAATAATTAACAAAAGTTAATAAAAAAGCTCCGATCTGACAGAGAGATGCCGGTCGGGGGCACAGGCTTCCTTCTGGGGGGTCACAACAACGACAGGCTCGCCTCTGATACAACTCCGTGATAATCCACTACACATCGGCTAGCATCACTAGCTTCTAAGGCACGCTTTAAACACAGCACGCAGAGTCCATACAACACCCCACACAAAAATAGACCGACCTACACACACACACACACACACTAAATAACAAGTACATACAAAGCTAAATAATAGATTGTACTTAGCTCACCCGCTCGGCGAGACCCTACCGCCGTCCAACTCCCGTGGTAACGGCTTCGCTGGACGGCGAGGACAGGAACTGGCTGGCGGTCAGGAGGGCGCTGTGGCGGCCGCACGGCACTCTCTACAAAGGGCCCTGATCTAGCTACAGGAGGCAACCAGCCTCCCCTCCTAATACGTGAACCACTAACTCCCCCTGGCTACCTATCTTCATCGCCGGCAGCTCTAAATCACTGCGAACGACACCATGCATCGTTATCTTCGACACATTTAGCTGGGAGAAGGGAGAAGAACACAACTCTCTCTTGGGGGTATCTACTGTCTGATTTACATACACCATACGCACAGCGCTTCGCCATCTTGCTAGGAGTCTGAAGCTTGACGGACCTTGTTTACATAGTAACGGTTGCTAGGATGTGTGATTGGACAATGGCCGTTTTGGGGCGGGGCTCGGCGAAAGGTCAGTTGTCTGGTCGTGTTGGTTTATTATGGCACAGTTCGTGGAGAGTTGGACTGAAAGTTTCAAGATTAGTCTTTCCTCCATGCCCAGCAGGAGCTTGACACGTCATCAGCAGAGGTGTCCTTGTAGCCAGTGTTAGATTCTTGGCTAGCTGCTCCATTCTGTTTGTTCGGGTCTTGATTTTGATTCGGCTTAGTCGTCCCCCCTGGACAAAGTTGCAGTAAATAACTTCAGACTTTCCCTGAGTTTTATAAAGGTTTCAACAGAACTTACTGCCTACCTCGCCATGAGCCAAACCTGAAGCCAAACTGCCCATTTAAAAAAAAAAAAAAAAAGATTAAATCCAACATTACATGAGACAAAATGGTCATTATAACAAATGAAAACAAATGTTGTCCACTTTATTTGCTTAAAACAGCCGGTGTAGCAGTTTATCAAGAGTGCTACAGTACTTTAACTTCTTGCAGAAGTGGTGGTGCATGGTGATTAAAGGTTTTCTTTAGTGCTGGCAAAGGCAGAAAATATCCAGTTCATTGAACCGAAAGGCTCCACTGAACATACGGGGCCTCCAAATGGAGGACTGACTTCATTAGCGATCCTTTTTAATTCCCACAAGTGCAAATAAAATTGTTTTCGCCAATGTTTTATTTGCTAACTGAAATGCATTACAAAGTCAGTGTCCTGCAGCTGCTTTGTGTGTGGCATGAACTGACTCTCAAACTTTCTGTATCAACCAGCGCAGAGCAGATGGGACCATAAACAACACAGTTAAAGCAGTCTGTTATAAATTTCACGAGTGTTCAGTCATGGCTCTTCTCAGCTGTGAATCATCAGGCATGCCAGAATAAATGGCCTTTTCATATTTGACAGTCAACATGATGATTTACAAGATCAGGCCATGTTCTGCATAGTGAGCAGTTTGCTCTCGATAAGTACTGATAATGTTTGAGCTTAAATTCACTTCAGATAAAAGGAACGTTACGAGACGACTGATACCACTCACTTACAGTATCTGTTAAATATGAAGCTATACATCCAGCCATAGGTTAGTTTCACATAAAAACTGGAGACAGAGGAAACAGCTAGTCAAGCACAAACTTTATATTTACTACACAGAGAAGAGTGGTATTGATCGTCTCTTGTAAATCTCACTGACAGTTTTAAGAATGGACGGCTGGAGGTTTCTGAAGAGCCATTTTCATGTGTCTGTTAAATATGAAGCTACAGCCCGTAGCTGCTTTGCTTAGCTTAGCTTAGCTTAGCTTAGCATAAAGACAGGAAACAGTACAGTAACTTCTCGTAAAAATAAAAAAGGTTTTACACTTTGTTTTTTTTGTACAGAACGTTTTATTTTGTGAGATTTAGAAGTGCTAGTAGGAGGTTCTTTTACCTTTGAAGAAAGCCAGGCTATCAGCCATTTGCCCTCTGCTTCCAGTCTTAATGCTAAGCTAAGCTAACTGACTTTTGGTTGTAGCTGCAACTGTACAGAAGTGACAGTGTAACTTTTGTTTAAATTTGAACCATTACTTTAATCATTTTACCCGTTTACCAGATGTTGAGTAGAGTTTCAGTAAAGCAGAGCTCACCTGAGTGTTTTCAAACCTAAATTTATTGGTATTTACAGCACATGGACACATTTTTTTTTTAGTTTGTGTGCAGTCCTTTCAGCTTTTATTTTCATACCGAGTACCAGATGGGTGGGTTGGTATCACATCATTAATGTGATTAAATCATAATTTTGTTGCATTGTCTCAGAATTGACATTCGAATACTTCCTGAACTTTCTTCCGTTCTTTACAGTGTCCTCTAAGCAGGTCAAGACAAACTCATCAAGTATGTGCACACACTGTTTGACCCAGATTTACCGCACTGTCAATACATAAAGCTAATTGTTTTTATGCTTCAGAGCTTCTGCAGTCAACGCTGTTAGCATCTGGGGGGTAATTGTACAACGGGTTAGCAAAGGACAGCTTGGCATCTTTCCAGGTCGAACCCCGCTGTGGACAAAAACACACAGAGACATACATCACGTCACTGACCTCTGCACAGATAATTAGAGTAAAAAGCTCCAAAGGTTGAGCAGAGATGCTTTACCTCCACCTCCTTCCTCCAGGGGTAGACACTGATGGAAAGCCCCTGACTGTCACTCCTCTTGGGGTTAACTCTGGGACAACTGCCAGGCCTTTCACACGTGGACGAGAGCTGAGGGAGAGAAAATCATGCTTTAAAGATGGAACGCAGGTGCAATTCAAATCAAATTGACCCGTTATGCGTCCATAATTACACCTCTAATGTCCGTAAAACAGTTCATCAACTTCCAGACACACTGCTCGGTTAAAGCGAGCGTTGAAGTTGATTCGTCTCGGTGGTGGAGATACCAGCTCACACCTACACCTCTATATTTATAGCTGCGTCCTGGCTGGCAGCCTCATGAAAACAAACATGCACAGACATACCAGTACAGATATAGAACACACTGAAATACATCATATGTGTTGTGGGAGTATTGGCTTTGGGAAAACACTCACACAGCAGCATTAAATCCATGATAATCTCCATTATTAGAGTTATGACAGTCGTGGCTCTCAACATCACTCTCCCTTTTATTACTGGATGACACTCGCTGAACACCCACGCAGAAGAAAATGGATGCTCGGACAATCAGCTCATTCGTTTTGTCAGGTTTAGAAACACACACACACTCTTTAACACATACACACACACACACACAACAGCCATTATCCAAATGGAATAACTCCAGTGGTAACAGGCAAAACAGCAGAGAGTTTATTTTATTCCAGTACTGTACTTTGTATCATTTTTAAGGTGTTTTACTGTAGCATTTCTATTTTATGCAAATTTATATTCTACTCTACCACATCTCAGATGGACATATTGTAATTTTTTATAATTTGGGGGGCTTCTTTACCTTTTTTTTTATAATGCAGCTAAAGAAAGACAATAAAGTAGACATGGGGCGCATACTCTACTGTTAAGATTCAACAGTAACAAAACATGACGAGATTATGAATCAAAAAACGTTTCAACCAGTGATTTCCACCATTTTGTATCTTGTGACAACTTCAAGGAAACTCCTCCAAACTTCTAAGATGTTTTCATTTTTTTCGAGGCCCAAAGACATCAACATTTTACAAAAATAGCAAAAAATTTAGGAATGTCTGAGAAACAAATACATATTTGTGTCGCAAAATTTTTTCCTCTCATCTTTAATCATCTCACAACCTCTCAGATTTATCTTGTAACTGTTTCTCCTACACTAGACCAAATTCCAAATCAAACAGTAACATGATACTAACACATTGATGCATTAGCATTAACACTATTTAATAATATATCAGTCACAGGGGACGTTTTTATGCAGGATGAGTACTTTTACTTTATATACTTGAGTATAATTTGCTCATAATACTTTATTTTATCTTATTTAAGTACATTTTACTTTTCTGACTTTGTAATGTGCAGTAATGCAGTCCAGCCTAAAAGCTTTGAGGTTTCTAAAGCTTCTCATCACGTTACATTTTTGTGACTAAACTGGTTATTTTTGGCACGTAGCTTCTGTCGTTGCATTTGATGAGATTTCGTGGTGGTTCAGTTATTGTTCCTACCTGCTGCATGCACCACAGTGTGTAAATATAACAGAGAAAATATCCACGTAAAACACAAAATCAATAATCCTGAATCAAAAATCTAATCTAGCAGAAAGGCTCTGCGATCACCTTCTGACCTCCTCGAATGCTAGATCCGCTTATTGAATAAAAAATGAGGCGAATGGTTGAAAAAATTTGATTTGTACAGCTAAGAAACCAAATGTTGATGATTGATTGGACATTTCTGTGCACTGACCTCTGGTCTCCAGTCAACGGCTGGGTTATCCATCACCCCGTAGTTCATCGGATTGGGCTTTCTGTGGAGCCAGCAAAGAAAACGCTCTCATCAACAACATCATCAGCAGCAAAAGGACAAACAGTGTCATTATTGTAACCAGGACTCACATTAAGTAGCATTTATTCTTGCATACAGCCAGAACACAGACAGCGATACCGGCCACGAGCAGCAGCAGTCCGATCCCGATACCAACATACACGGCATCTAAACAAGAGAGACATTTAATCCTCACATAGAGAACTATCTTTAATGAACTGCAGCACCATTAACAGGATGTACAGCAGGGATAGAGTAAATAAATTCAGGTGAGACAGTTTAATAGCGACAAGCAGGGAGGTGAGTTTCTTTATTACCCATCTGTGTGTCCTCTGGTGTGGGTGACGAGGTGGACAGAGCCGGTTTCTCCCTCACATGGCAGCGGTTGCCCGTCCATCCTGGATCACACCTGTGATCAGACACCAAGAAATAATCCAAAGTTATCACACAGACACTGTTTCAACCATATATATAATACTTTTAGCTGTTTCAAACCATTTATCTATAACTTGCAGCTCATTATTTCAATTAATATGCATTTATTATTCTTAGCTAACTCTTTCAACCATGTATCTATTATTTTTAGTTAACTGTTATAACTGTTTATTATATGTTTCATCCATTTATCTATTACTTTTAGCTATCTATTTTTACTTGCATGTCCAAACTACTTTTCACACACAGCCAATCCACAGTATTAAGGTATTAAGGTGTTACAACTGACGGATAAAGTATCTGGTAGTTTATTAGTTGGACAATATAGATCACCTCACACCAATTTGTAATCCTATTTGTGTGTGTATTTTCCTCTTAAATATAAACATATGGTTACATGTGTGGTTTAAATCCAAATAATACGTTCTTTCTTTTTTAAACAAGCTGAGCTGCTCAACAGTCTTTCCACATGTCGTCTGGCAAATGCTACTACCATTATACTAAAGCATTGTTGGTTTTTAGTCTTTCCATGGGATTTGTTGAGAATAAGAAAATAGAATAGAACTGGTCTTATCTCTTTGAATACGACTAAAATGATAAAAGTGAACCAAAAGGAAAAAATAAGAAAAAAGATAAAGAGCTAGAACCACAATCTCTGTTGCCCCAGTACAAGTATTCTCTAACTCCACTTAAGAAAACAAACAAAAATGTATCCCTAGCTTGATAAATGGTGCAAGATATTTCTGCTGGACACTCAGCATGGAAACACAGACTAATAGCAGTTTGGCCCTGTCTGGTGAGCTGCATCTTTGGAAAAGAAAGTAAGTTCCTCTTCTCCCAAGCGGAGACTCTGCTCCAAGTCAACATCTGTTCAGTATCAGCTTGATTTCTGAGCAACATTGACCTTCTAATGCGAAACACAAGCTCTCAGCGAAGCCAGACTGTGTCATTAACATTCAGAAGGGGTCAGGGTATATATTGTGTGATGGTTTAGCCATAGCAGTGGGCGGTCCCTGGCCTGGTTCCCTGGTGGTTCCTGCTCAGCAGAGCGGAGGAACGTGATGCAAATACCGAGCCAAAGGTGCCCTCCATTTCTGGCCTTGGGTTCTGCTACAGCAGGGTTGTTATCAATGCTGGAACAGCTACAAGAGCTATATACCATGCTGTGCAGTGAATGATGGCGGTGACGTCCTTCTACGTAATGAGGGGAGGCAGTGGTGGTGGCGATGCAATGGGAAACGTTGGACAGGGGGATTAATAAAAAGGAGGATCAAACACAAGGAGGTTGAAAGAGAGAATAAAATGAAAATATCAGTTGGCTGGAGAGGCATGTCTGTGTTTTATTGCTGGCAGGCTGAGCTCCTGTACTGGTGGCAGGGCAACAAGAAGAGGCAAGATAAACAAGCCACAGACATACTGTTTTGTTAGCAGTGGTTTGAAGCGTGGTGACCACACCAGCATCTAACTTAACCTAAGTGATTTTTGCAACCATTTTTATGCAGCTATTTAGCTATCTAGCTGATGTCAGCAGTGGACTTTTTCTTTAGCTTTAGCTTCAAATAGCTAAGATTTATCTATCACTTTGAGCTAACTGTTTCGTCCATTCATCTATTAGTTTTAACTAACTGTTTCAACCTTTTATCTATAGTGACTTTATTTATGGACTGTTCTATTCTGGTCTATTATTTCTCTGTTTGTGTTCAGATGTTTCTAAGTTATATAAGAAGGAGACTTTAGCATGAAATTTAATGTGGGTTGGTGTTCAAAGTCTGTGGCTCTTGTGTAACAAGCTGCTGTCTGGCTCAGCGTGACCCTCTTCCTGTCATACAACAGTGATGTTACTGCTTTATGCAAATGAGGTTTAAAATTAAGCGATCTGATTCTCAGAGAAGCACAGGACATGATTCACAGAGCAGACAAAAAAAAAGCCTTTTCCTGTGCCACCATTTTTATTAATATGACATCCCTGCTTGCATTGTGGACACACTGCCATTAATTTTGTGGCTTTAGTAAACAAGTATCTTGCCTGCTGCACAATTCACCAGTCACCTCCTGACACGAGCATGGAAAAATGTGAATCTCTCATTGAGGATTCACTGGAGCATAATGATGTTAGCAGATCCAGCAGCAAGTCTCATAATTGCATTCTTACTTTTTATATTGAAATATCCAATTGCAGACCTGCTGGGCCGCTGATACAGACAAATAGATTCATGAGCTTCCTGAAAACCCTCCAACAGAGCGATCAATGCTGTCTGTCTCAAATGTGTTTTGCCTATGCCAACATGGACGGCGTCTCGGCAGATTTATCTGATGCATGAGTTTTTTGTGGTCTACCCGCTAAGACCATTGGTAGTCTAAATATTGACCAGGAGAATCCATCAGACCTTCCAAAGAAACATTGTGTTGGTGGATAAATTAAGGCAGAACCACCCTGGTTAAGCTGTGAGGGATAAGCAGATTCCCACATGCTTCACGGAGCGTGTCTTCTCCAAGGAAAGACACAAGACTTATGGATTTCCATGTTTTAAGTCCCGCAAAGAGAGATAAAGGATGGGAGATGGGAGGAGGAGTGCGAAGAATGGACATGGTGCTTATCTTTGTTTATGAGTGTGACAAAGTGTGTAGGTGTGTGTTTATAAATGTGTTTATCTGTGTGAGGGTGAAGTTCAGCTTACATGCAGACAGGCCCGTGTCTCGCCACATGGCATGAGCCACGATCCAGGCAATACAGCGAAGGACACTCTGAAAATGACACAAAAGAAATCGAACATTAGAGCTGAGTATCTGATAAAAAAAGTTTGCACACACCTGTTTTTACTACTTTCTACACTGAAAATTAAAACTGAAGAAATCGAAACTACAAAGGAACACACTGTTGGCATTCTCTCAGTCAGATTCAGGAGATAGTCAGCCTCAAAGCTTTTCAATTAACAGGTGTGCCTTCTCAAATGTAAATTAGTGGGATCTGTTGTCTCTTTAATGTGTTTAAGACCATCAGTTGTGCTGTTCAGAGGTTCTGTTGGCATACAGTAAATAGCTGTACTCAACTACTATAGCAATCCATGTGAAGGCAAGAACAGCTCAACTAAGTAAAGAGAAACAACGGTCCATCATTACTTTAAGACACGAAGGTCAGCCAATGCAGAAAATATCAACAGCTTTCAATGTATCATCATGTGCCGTCACAAAAACCATCATGTAATATGATGAAACTGGCTCTCATGGGGACCGCCGCAGGAAAAGAAGACCAAGAGTTATATCTGTTGTAGAAGATAAGTTTATTTCCAGCCTCTGAAATCACCAATTAAAGGTTTCTCAGATTACAGCCCACATAAATACTTGAGAGTTCAAGTAGCAGACACATCTCAACATCGACTGACTGTGTAAATCAGGCATTCATGGTTGAATTGCTACAAAGAAACCACGACTTAGGAAGACCTTCAAGAAGAAGAGAACTGCTTGGTCCAAGAAACACAAGGAACAGACATTAGATCAGCGGAAATCTGTACTTTGGTCTGATGAGTTCAAATTTGAAGTGTTTGGTTCAAGCCACCATGTGTTTGTGAGACAGATAAGGTGAACGGATAAAAATCTGTGGGAACACTGAAGCATGGAGGAGGAGGTGTGATGGTGTAGAGGTGCTGTTGGTGATTTATTCAAAATTCAAGATACACCAACATGGCTACCACAGCATTCTGCACTACGCATCTGGTTTGAGCTTTGTGGGACCATTTGTTTTGCACCAGGAAAATGACCCAAAACATAACACTGTAAGGGCTTTTTGACTGAGAAGGAGATTGATGGAGAAGACCTGGCCTCCACAATCACCCGACCTCAACCGAATTGAGATGTTTTGGGATGAGTTGGACGACAGATTGAAGGAAAAAAACAGCCAAGAATTGCTCAGCACTTCTGGGAACTCCTTCAAGACTGTTGGAAAACCTTTCCAGGTGATGACCTCATAAAGCTGACTAAGAGAAACCAAGAGTGTGCAAAGCTGCCATCAAAGCAAAGGGTGGCTACTTTAAAGAATCTAAAATATAAAAACACTGAATGAGGTGTGTCCAAACTTTTGACTGGTACTGTGCATCTTCCAAAGCTTTTTCACTCCTCCCGACAGGAAACACACTGAAGCTTGTTGCTGCTCATCAACATCAAAACATCAACTCTGTGAATAATGTTCATGAATGAACAACCGGTACAGTGTTGATCATCATCCATTAACCTCTGCAGACAGCGTTAGCCACTTTGATTTATCATCTTTCTTCCATTCTGTATATCTGAAGACAAATGGTCTTCCCTTCATAGGTTGTCAGAGGGTTACCATGGTTGCCTGTTAAATAATCATCATGTTTTCAAACACCGTTATGAAAGTCCTGTTGATAAAGTGACTTTGGCTTGGCAGTGAATTCAGGCTATGTGAAGGCTTGGTCTTACTCCTGAAAATGCAAGAAAGCGAAAGTTTTAATGGATTTTGGCAGCTGGCTGTAACCGTTGGAGTGTGCTTTGAAGACTAAACAGGCAGACTTTAAAATGTCATGGGAGTCAGTGCTGAGGCTGGAAACGAGCAGACGTGAATGACGTTTTGGCAACACATGAGTCAAAACTGATTGGTGACTCATGAGAGAATATACATATACAGTATATATGTAGAGAAAATCTGTGCATTTAAAGAAAACTTGTTTTTTCTAAACAAACAGATGGAGGAAAAACAGACTGTCAAACAGCTTGGAGGCTTTTTTTAAGCGAGATGGAGAACCATATTTAAAATAAATATCACCATAACTGACATCAAAGCATTAAAAATATAATTAAAACATACAGAACCAGTCAAAAGTTTGGACACACCTTCTCATTCGATGGTTCAATGATCTGAAGCACTACTCCATCACTTTCCTTCTTGGTCAAATAGCCCATACAGAGTCTGGAGGTGTGTTTGGGGTCATTGTCATGTTCAAAAACAAATGATGGTCCCACTAAATGTAAGCCAGATGTTTTAGAGCAGACTGTTTCGATAGCCTGTGTGCCTTAAATTTTGAATAAATTGCAGTGTCACAAGCAAAACATCTCCACATCATCATACCTCCTCCTCCTTTCATGCTTCATGGTGGGAACAACACATGTAGATACCATTCGTTCACCTTTTCTGCCTCTCAAAGACACAGTAGTTTGAACCAAAAATCTCAAATTTGGACTTATCAGACCAAAGTACAGATTTCTACTGGTCTAAGGTCCATCCTTTTTAGCCTCTAGGTCAAAACATGCGTGTTATCTGAGTGTTCATGGATAAGCTAAGTTAACTACTACCAGGCCAGTTAGCTTAAGGTAGCGAGACAAGTATATCCTTATGTGTTGGCTGCACTGACAATCATAAAATGGTTTCCCCACAGACTCCAGCGCTTGCTTCGTTGTGTCCTCTCACATCCAGTCTGTTCGTTCTTTGACAACAGGTTTCACTTTCATTTTCACTTATTTGTTTCTTGGTCCAACAGAACCTCTGAACAACACAACTGATTTTCTCAAACACATTAATAAGGCAAGAAATTTAATTACCTTTTGAGAAGACACACCTGTTCATTGAAAACCTTTCCAGGTGACTACCTCACAAAGGTGACTAAGAAGAACACCAAGAGTGTGCAAAGCTGTCATCAAAGCAAAACCGCTGAATGGTAAGATGTGTCCAAACTTTTGACTGGTAATGTATATGATCAAAAGTGATATGCACAGATGGACATCAAACTGTCTGAGGCAGACGTTCAAGGTCAGGGAATCGTAAAATGTTTAGTGGCCAAAAGTTTGAAAGGAGGAGGTAAGTAAAAACATGTTACCATGGCAGCTGGACTCATCAGAGTGAAAAGGCAGACAGTCGACAGAACGGTCACAGCGCCTCTGAAATGGGATACAACCAAGCAAACCTTCACACACCAGTTCTCCCAGCTCACACTGCAGCAGAGCTGGTGGAAAAAATGAGAAGCAAAATGAGAAGCAGAGGCAGGGAAATTGGTAAAATATGTAGAGGGATGAACAGGATGTGTGAGAGGTGTATTCACAGATCTTGATCACAAATGGGATGAGAGAACTCAAGTCTCTTCAGGAAAACTGGTTCTTAGAAGAGTCAGCCACTTAAACCTGATGGACTCCAAGAAACCAGTGACATAAACCTGTTTCACAACCACTGACAGTATAAAATATGGGCTCAGTATCCGTGACATCACCTGCAGGTTTCTGAAGAGCTGTTGTGAAGGTCAGAGTGTGGTAGCTCTGGCCAGCCGCCTCCCAGCTAATCTAAAAATTGGCAAAAAACGTGGATCATCGGTGGAGGTGAGGCGGGCTGAATGACGCCTGGATGCTCAAACAAGACATCTATAATGGCACCTACCTGTCAATCAAAGTGGCCACGCTGTTAATTATGCATAACTTTAAGCCTTAATATAATTTGAACAGGTTAGTTATACAAAAACAGGAGAACTCAGTTTGGTTTTTGATGCTCAAAATGTTGAAAAATTACATGATATTATATCATAATACTACCATGGGTGTCTCCATACAGGGACGTGTGCATACCAAGTGGCAACCTCTGTGAAGTGAAGCCAATGCGGAAGTGTCAAAAACTGTACTGAGGGTGAATTTTTATAGAACTCACCTGTTCAAATTATATTAAGGATTAAAGTTATGCATAATTAACAGCGTGGCCGCTTTGATTGACAGGTATGTCATTACTTGTTTGAGTAACCAGGAGTCATTCAGCCCGCCTCAGATCCGTCGATGATCCACATCTTTGCTGATTTTTAGATTAGCTGGGAGGCGGCCAGAGCTTCAGTTAGCTCTTCAGGAAACTATGGGTGACATCACGGATACGCTGTCCATTCTTTAACTGTCAGTGGTCCACACCTTTGTCAGGGCATACATGACATCTTACATATAAACTAGCATATAAACATAAAGTGGACTTAAAGACGTGTGGCTACACACTGCTGGGGTAAGTGAGAAAGTCTGTGTTTTTAATTTAAACCAAGCCTCCTATAGTTCAAGGAATTTACAAGCTGACAAAGATCTTTGTAGTTTTTATAAACTGTTTTACTTGTAACCAAAGACTTTGTAAAGCTCTTTCCCCAGTGATACATGCGTACTGGCACCAGTGAAAATCTCGACTTGACTTACGGCAGCTGTACTCGTCCTCTCCATCCGGGCAGTCTGGGACGCCGTCACATCGCAGTATGGAGGGGAGGCAGACATCATTCAAACACTGGTAACGCCCAGCAGGACAGCTGTCCTGAGGAGGAACAGTACCGGGCACCAGAGTGGGACAAAACTCTTCATCGGACTGGTCGGCACAGTCCAGCTCTCCGTCACACCTCCAGCTCTCTGGGATGCACTGAAAGGAGTACGAACACTGGTACTGGTCCACACCACAGGTCAGAGGCTCAGGCTTTACTGGTCCTGAGGTGATATATCACAGGGAAGACAATGCACATAATTATGCAGAGAGCTTAACACACTTTAAATCCTCTTTTATCGATTTTAGTCCACACACACACAGTTAACGTCCTTCAGTCTGTCTGAGATCACAAGGGCTGCTTCTTCAGAAGCTCGTCTGAGGAAGTGATTCAGGGGTGAAGGGAGGACGTCGGGTGGGAGTGAGGATACAACACAATATAAATGTAATTGCTTTTCCCCCCTCTGTGCCCTCTGTGTTGTCCCTCGGCGCTGACCCAGTCTCCACAGTGAATTTATATGGACCTACAGGGCAACAGGCTCCATTAACTCACTACACTGCCCCTGAGGAGACCACACAATTTATATGGAGACAGGACTGAGGAGCAGGGACATAAAATGAGGAAAAAAAGGAAACAGAAGGAGGTGAAAATGGGAGGAAATTACATGTAATAAGAAACAGAAGTACAAGGACAAGAAGATGATTGTGAACAAGTCTTTACCTCCTACCACACACTCCGCAGTGTAAGAGATGTCATCCAAGGCGATGTCCGTCCATACGTCTCCACCCACCTCTGCCTGGAAGGTAACTCTGAAAGGTGCTGGGTTGGACAGGATGACATTAGCGTATGTCCACTGGTTACCATGGTTTCCAGTGGCTGCCCACATCAGCAGACTGGTGCCGCTGGGTCCAAGAGTGTAGACCTGGTACAGACATAAAATGACACTGAGATTGTGATGTTTTGTCAATAAAATTAGTATTTATTTTGATTTGAAAGCGAACAATTTGGCAAAAAGAAAGACAACAAACCAACAGACATGCCATGAAATAATTAAAAAGTCCATTACACAGTATTGTGATTGACTCAGAGAAGTTTAATTAGTTTAAAACTGCATCTAAAAGTAGAATACTGGTGCTATTTTAGGTTTTAGCACAATTCTGAATATCTAGTGTCACCATTTTTGAGGCTCACATCAAACCCGATTAGTTTGTTTACTTAATATTCTCTCATTGTTTGTTGTCTTGAATTAACCCAGCTCACAAAGACACCTTAAAAAGGACATGAAAAGACAGATATAATAATCAGGTTTGTGAGGTGACGTGCTTTCATGGATTATTTCCTGGCAGGGAGACTTTCATTTGTCCCTGTGGGCATCGGGTGATTGACAGTAAGCTGAGTGTAACGTAGCGAGAGGCTCGGTAATGTAGCCGTCAGGTTGACTCTGATGGATCCTCTGACAGCACGTGACAATAAGAAATAAACATGTTTGGATTATTTATGGAAATGTTAAATCACCTTCAGTGTTCCCATCCTGTCAGAGCCGTGCATGTAGAACCAGAACCGCAGGTGACAAATGCTGATACTGGCTGGAAATGAACTCCTTGTTGTCACCTTAGCAACATCGCCCTCCCTCTGAGTGGCTGAGTGTACGTACAGAAAGTTCCCTCCACCACCTGTGGACATAAATACAGTGCAGGTAAAGAACATTTCATATTTACTTTATGTAAGCCATGAGTAATAATTCTGTGTTCTGTCATAGTTAAGCCCTCCTCAAATGTTTAATTCCAGCTTCACTGCAGCAAAGAAATCACTTTCCTCTGTTGTTTTTCCAATATACATGATATTTGGACAGAAGAAAGTCTTTGTGCCGTCGTGAAATGTTATAGCCCGCGGCTAAAAACTGCGGAGAGCTTCTTCAGCTCGACTGGGTTTGGAGATGAGACAGCATCTGTGTGAGGCCAGGAGAAAGTGGGAGTTTTCCACATGAGTTAAAGGGGATTTAAGGCCATCACAATCCACAGCACACAACAAACCCCGGCTCGCACTCACAACACTTCTTCTCTGGTCTGTGCATTCATTCAGATAAAAGCTGTCTCCCATCCAGATGTTAATAATGCGACTAAGTGATGTCACGTGCACCTCTTGTCCTCGTTCGGCTCGGTGGTGTTTGTTACAGATGGTTTATTGATCTGCTCTGTGGTAAGATCATAAGTTCATTGTGTGACACGGCGTTCGTTTCCAGATCCATCTCTCGGATCGATAAACTCAACTGGCCAATCAGAAGTGGGTGTGAACTCGCCAACAGTCGATAAAAGAAGGCAATAGAGCCCCCTGGAAGATTTGGACAGGGCATTGAGAGCACTGTTACCAATACAAAAATGAGTTAATGGTCAGTTTACAAAATATGTTGGACACACCTCCTCCAGCCCAACATCGGTGGATCTGGTGTAATTAAGTTGAAAGTCCTGCTCAGACATGAGACCGTTCTTGATGCTTTTTACTATCCCAAAATAATCTAACTAGGGCGATTATTCAATAACTGACTGACTGAGGCTGTCTGCCTCCTCGTTCACAGTGTTTTCCCATTCATTGTCTATCTGTCTATCTTGTTGTGTGTCTTGTTGGGCAGTTTCCCTCTCACCTGCCTGATCATCTCACGACCTGTTCCTCATCATCCAACCAACCTCTGCAGTATGAAAGACCGGCTCCATATTACCATCGTGGTAACACACACTTTTTGTCTGCTTGGTGCCAATTTTTTCTGCCACCTGCCTACTCAGCCCTGTCTTGTCTGTCCTGCTCTGGTGTTGTGGAAAATTCCCAGAAACAAACTCTCTGTTAGAAAATATAGTGTGCTATAAAATATATACCCAATGTTATTCATATTTAATGTTTAGTCTTAGTTTGCGTACTTATACAGTCACATGTAATCAGTGTTTGTTGTGGAAAAAACATTCACTATAACATTGGAATGATAAATAATAAATAAGGATGTCAGAGGAGTGAAAACCCTCAAAAAGATCCAAAGAGCCAAAATGGCGGCAGCGGGCTTTGAAGCTCACAGCGCTGAAACTTTGTGTGAAGGCCTTGAACTTGAGCCTAAGAAGTGTTGCAGGATTATAAGAAGTCCTGAATCAATCAACGCTATAGAGGAAGATGGAAGGATGGATGATCCCCCTCTCAGAGGATTGGACCTGAGATAGTAAATAAAGGACCAAAACGGCCAAAATGGTGATTAGGAAATCCAAATATGGAGGAACTGAAGTGAAAAGTGCTGAGACCATCATTTCTAGGAGTGGATGCAGAGTGGAGCTGTTGTATAGAAAAGGGTGAGCTGCTTTGTCTTTAGTTCAGCTCTGGTTTATCTCTTAAAATAATAAATGAATAAACTCAGTTGCCGAACATTTTCAACTCTTTTTTGGACCTTTTGAAACTTCTGTGTCTCTTCATCCTTACTGTAGCTACGGGCTGTCATGTTGGACCTTTGAAAACTTCCATAGCTCTTCACCTTCGCTGTAGTTACATGTTGGATCCAGATTTACGTGACACAGACTTCAAATCTTCAACACACCACCACCAACCCTGAACCAACCACTGGATTCCCTCTCACCTGGATCTCCGCCTTTGCAAATACCGCCTCTGTTTTCTGATTGACTGTTAAACTATCATTCAGCATTTTGGGTCAGCTAAACATTCATCAGACCTGCGGATTGTTTTACCATAAACTGCTGACTTGTCAAAAGAAAAATACAGAGATCAGAAAATCACCAAAAGTGTGCAGCGTGCAAGTGTGTAGCATTTGTTTTTCTCAATAAGTAATTACTGTTTTAGCCAAAAAAACCTGACCACTGTTTATGAATACAGATGACTCCTTGACATGGCTCTGCATTACTTGCTGTCTGTTGCTTAATTTCTCTCAGTAATTCGATTTTCATTATTTTCATGCTGCTATTGTTCGTTTTTCAAGGACATCCTATCCACATAAGAGTCATTTTTCCAGCACTGGCAAAGGAAGCAGCATCAACAAACAGAAAAACACACAAAAAAAACAATAATTATTGAATGCAAATTTTAGGAAAGGTCACATGGAAATGAAGTTGCTTCATGTAGATGAGGATAAGCGTAACCTTAGCACCAATGAGGTGATTCAAACTCCAGGATTCATATTTAATTAATCAGTATAAAAAAAATCGTGTTTTGATGCAGCAGCCTCACTGTACACAAGATAAACAACAAGCCCAGTACTATTAAGCTCATCTTGACTCAGGACGACATTGATCAGGACGTATTATTAACATGCCTGTCGGAAAACTCCAATTCCCCGGCTGTCAAGTTGTAATTACAAAGGCGCCGCACCGAGCTGACTGTGAGCTGGAAAACATGAAGGATGTGTTCGTTCTTAGTTTTTTTTTTTTTACAGGATTCATACTGGAAATGTGGCAGGATGAAGAGGTCTAAGGTTAGAAAAACTCAACATTATCTCTAAAACTGCATCTTGTCACTAGAACCTGAATTCATGTACTGATATGTTGATATTGTGATGGTCCGCTGATATGTTTACCTTTCGTGTTGTGTTGTAGAGCAGCAGGTACCTGACAAAACCGGCCTGATCACCTTAGTTGGAAGCATCTGGCACCTGTGATTTCTGCCTTATATAACGTGTCCTCACAAAACCATAATCCGATCAGTCATAACATGACCACTGACAGGTGACATGAATAACACTGATTATTTTGTTATTGTGGCAGTGGGTGAGATATATCAGGCAGCAAGTGAACATTTTGTGATCAAAGTTGATGTTAAAAGCAAGAAAAATGGGCACGTAGGGCCAAATTGTGATGGCTAGACAACTGGGTCAAAGCAAGCAGCAACCTCTGTGGCTGTGAAGTGAATGCAGAGGTGGCAAAAACTGCAGTTCTTCAAACGTCCACTTGAGTCTGGCTACAGAACGAGTCGGGCTCCATAAGCCCCCATGTTAAAATGTCCAACTTCACAGCAGAAATAAACATGTTTACAGCCTGGTACAAAAAACAGTTTTGGTCTCTATAGCTAATTTTCCCGTTCATGACAACTGTACTGAGGGTGAATTTTTATATAACAACAACAGACTAGCTACTGCAGCTCAAACTGAAAGGTGTCAGAAAACACTGCATCACTTTGTTGTGTATGGTGAAGGTGGTGGTCATAATGTTGTGGCTGATCGGTGTATGTTAACATTAAGACTTGTGTCCTCTGGGAGCAGAGGAGGACGTTGGGTGGGGTTATTATTATTGAGCTGTAAAGTCTCTGTAGAGAGGAGGTTGGAGTGAGTGGATGGATGCGTCAACAAAACGTGGCTTTACGAGGAGAGGCTGCAGTTTGGTTCCCTACATTTCCTACAGTCAGCATGTTTCTCTGACGTTACCCAGTTTTGTTTGTGCCTGAACCTAATCAAACTGTAACCATGGTGGCATAAGCAAAGTGGATACTCACCAGGACTGTGGTCAGTTTCAGGTCCGGCTCCTGGTGTCTCAGTACGATGACCAATCCTCCAATCGAAGTCATCATCGGCGTCCTGAGAAAGCTGGCAGGTCTTTTCCCACTGCCCTTCACCCATGTTGAAGTTACAAGCGCCTGGCAGGCCAACGATGTGATCTAGAAGAGAAGAGTGAGAAGTACGATGGATTCACTCCTCGCTCCCAGAGAAACATATTTCCCATATTTCCCATTCCTACTCACCGCAGTCTATCTCATCCGATTCATCAGCACAGTCGGCCTTGTTGTCGCACACCAGGTGGGACTCGATGCAGTGGCCGCTGCGACACACAAAGTCTGTGTCTTCAGGACAACTCCCCGGCTTTACAACATCTAAAACACACACAGAAAGGACAAGCAATTATCATGCATGCTCATATTTTTCATCAGGGATCCTTTTTTTTTTTTTTTACAGACGATAAACAACCATGTCTTATTAAAACAGAGACTTCCTGTTTTCTTCTGCAGCGAAGGACACGAGCGGTAAACAAAAGCAGACAAAAGCCTGTCAGGGAAATCAAAGCCTCCTGTTTGCTGTTGTTTGAGACAGAACAGAGAGGAAGGAAGAGCGATCAGGTGAAGAGACAGCACACATATAACATTATGAGTGTGTTCACTGTTATACCTCAAAGGCGACACAGGCAAAGAGTTTATTCCAGGAGTTAATAGCAGCATAGAATAAACTCATTTTAGCATTTAAAGCTAAAGGAGGTTAGTGTCTTTAGTCAGTCCTCGCATGAACGCCTCTGCTTGTCTCTAGGTCAGTATTTATGTCTCTCTACGCAAGTGTGTTTATGTTTGTGTGTTAAGCTGAGCCAGGAAACATCCCACATGGTGTCCAGCCTTGTGCCAGGTCCTGTTTAATGTGGAACATCTGTCTTGGACATAAACATCAAACGCCGTCTGTCAGCAGAGGTCATCACACAGAAAATCAAACGCTTTCCCTCCACGACACACCAGCTCTCCCCTTTTTCCTCTTTCTTTGTTCGTGTTCTTGGTCACACCACAAACTATCGGTTGGAAAATATCATAAAAAGGAAGTATATTTGATAAAACAGGGACAGAGGATGTGTAATTTAATCTACATTATGAATATGTACTTTAAGTTTAGATTCTAGGCCACACTTACTGCTGTGATTACTTATTCAGTTGGTCTACTTGAAGAGTTTTCATCGATCATTAGGGCACTTTTATTCTTCCATTCATAAAGACTGAGTCAATTCACGTTTATTCAGTGATCTCTAAAGACAAATTTAAAGATATTCTCATGACTTTTGTTTGGTAAAAGTTAGATATGAAGAGCTGTGAAAAGCTAAACGAGTTAATAACATGTCTCTAAAAGTGTGAATATTTTGTCAAACCATTAAAAGTTCAGTCGATTTAAAGTTAGTTTTAAATTAAAGAAGTAAGAAGTTAGATTTGCCCTGCCTCTCTGCACAAAGCGACCCTTAATCTGCAGTATGTGAAGAGGTCTGCTGAATACCAGCGACTGATTACTTTTCCAGGTGGGTATATTTTGGCTTCTCCATTTTGGAACAATGAACGTTGAAAGACTTTTTTCTCAACTTCTCTGCACTCTCCAACTTTGGAGCATTTTTCACACCTCAGTAATAGATGAAAGTGCTGCAAGGTATTTCACTTACGAAGGTAAAAAAGCTCTCATTAGCTGGAGTGTTTGGATGCAGTCATTGTCTCGGCATTTCTTACCAGTTGCCAACAGATGTTGATCAAAAAGCTCAGATTCCATAACACCACCTTAAAGGAGTAGTTTCACCATTTGTTAACACTTGTTTGCTTTTTTTTTCTGAGAGCTGGATGAAAATATCAATACTACTAATATCTGTGGGGATCTGATTAGGATGCCCTCCCTTTGTGGGTGTTTTGGGCACATCCAACTGGCTCGAGACCCCGGGGCGAACCCAGAACCCGCTGGAGGGACCATATAGCCCATCTAGCCTGGGAATGCCTCAGGATCCTCCAGGAGAAGCTGGAATACTTTGCTGGGGAGAGGGGCAAATGGATGTTTTCTTGTCCCAGTCAGTATCAGGTCTTTGAGAGCTGACAGTTTGGAGTTGTTATTTCCAAAGACTTTGAAAGAAAACCAAGATTAGGTGAGGAAGAGACACAGATTGCTTACAAAATCATCACTTACTTGGAGCACAATCTATGAACTCCAGGTCATCCAGGGAAGCTCCTCCACTCACGTCCCTCGAGCGAATCCCCTCAAATATCACCTTAAAGTTCCTCAGCTTCCTCAGTGGGATCTCTGCTCGGTTCCAGTTATTCCCTTGATGTCCCGTTTTGTTCCACACCTCACTCAAATCGTTCTCTGTCTGTGGAGAGAAGAGCAATGTTGACATGAGACGATTTCTGGTCACAACGTCAACTCTAATATCGTTTCAAAGAGCCTCAAAGTGGATTCAAAGCTGCAGCGGTGATTATTGTCAGAAACATATACGTCAAACTTTGAGTATAATTGAGTCACCGGTCAAGTCAACGGTGAAGAAGGTTAAAATGAGCTGAAATTAACTTTTGTCCAGACTCAGAAACAGTAAATACCATCTAAGAGGAGTCATTAAACTCTCATTAGCATAACATAGTAGTAATAAGTTCCCATGCCTTGAGACCTGCTATTGAGAATGAAAGCGTACTCTCCCTGAGTTATGGTAATGGATTTCTCTCATGCCACATGTGGAACATATTAGACTGATGTGTACTCCCCTGTAAGTCCTCTCTGTCTTTTCCCATGGCACTGTGCAGGCACTAAATCATGACTAATACAGCTCTGAATGTGATTTTGAAAGAGGTTTAGTGGACGTGTGTGTTATGAGACAGCACCTCACCATGTCGAGCATGAAGGAGACGTTTACAAAGTCATATCACATCATATTAAACACACACTGTTTTGACTCAAACAAGAAAAGCCGTGTAGAGTTAGAAACTTGTAAAGTTAACTGTTCTCTATATCCATTATTAAATTTAACAACAGCACAGAGGTTTCATTTATCAAGGAACACTGAATTTGAGGCGATTCAGGCAGATCCTCCTCAAGGTTAAATAAAAATAAAAGGAAATAAAAAAGATTGATCTGCGCACACACATTGTGGCAATATCATCCTTTCTGCAGCAACAGACAGGAGTATGAAGTTAAACATGCAAAAGCATCAAACTAAACAAAAAGCATTCAAGTATTAGATTATTAAAACACACTATGACCCACCGTTGGTCTGGATTTTGAGTCTCTCCAACATACATGATCCTTTTGCTGTAAGTACGCACTTGTGAACCAAACGTGTGTCAATCCACAGCTGAAAATAGTCCCCCAACAAATGCACTAATTACAGCTGTTTCAAGAAATGATTTAGCCTTATTAAGAAATGAAAGTTTACATTCATGAAGCTTAGAATAAGGCCACATTCAGACAGCATCCAGCACTGTCACGAAAACGTAGGTTTTTCCATTCGTTTGAGTCATTTGAGTTGCGTTTTGGCTGCAGTGGTGTCTGACACAAGAGTGTCCGCCAAAAAATGAAGAAATCACATTGCGTTGGCCAAACAGACGATCAGACCGGTCAAACCCTCCACAGTCAGCCTCAAATGTCTCTGAAACTGAGACTATCCAGGTGGATTCATGGACTAAACTCTGATACTCTACCTGTTGTGTTCTGGCTTTGTTTATTTCATGTACCCAGCTTAAAAAAAAAAGAGTCTGACTTGCAATTTACGCAGCAAAATAGAGGCACGAAGCAGTTTAATTTGGTTTGTGTCCGAGAGAGAGAGCGAGCGAGCAGTGGTTGAGTGACATAGACAGTAAATGAGAGTGAAGGAGTGCCGGCCAATCAGTGAAATAAAAAGTTATTTCCTGATTGATTCATAGCGATTAGGTAACCTTATCCTTAGGTGTAAAGCCGAAGCAGGTCTGATGTGTCGCAGTCTTCTGTTCCGACAGATTGGCCAATCGAGAGGAGTTCGTATGGATTGAAACTTTCTCTTTTGTTTCTCACTTCAGGTGATTGTTAAACTCCTTTTCCGCTCCAGGTCAATATGGAGGAGTGCTGCCTCGTTAAACCACTCAGTGTTTAATAGAGGAAAGTATAGACTTAACTACCCATCCTGCTGAAGTTCATAAGTGTAATATGAAGACTGGCGTACCTGTAATGATTCATGATAGGTTCGCCAACCTCTGCAGGTGACTGCAGGTCTATAACATCACATCATTAATTTAGCTTTAGCGCAGTGGCTCGATGGGAATCAATCATTTCAGGTAAACACGGTGAATGATATATGACATAAAACTATACAAAAAGTGACCAGAGGCTTGACTGCAGTAAAAAGTGACCTGGTCTAATCTACTCGAAACCAGAGGACACGCAATGTCACATTCGACTCTGCAGTTTGAAAGCTTATTAAAATGCACCCTTGGGTGAAGCGTGCACAGGCTGTCTCCTCTGCTTTACGCCAATGGAGCCTTGGCTTGAAATAATCTTGTTACTGTGAGAGTAGAGCGTAGATTAATAGGCAGTGTTACAGCGGGATTTATCCAGATTTATGTCAAGGAGTAGAGGCTCAATCCATAAAAGCAGCCTTAAAGCGACTGATGAGTGTATGATACTGGAATATGTAGCTCACACTCGAAGTCTGGGTGGTATTGGCCCAGGTATTTATTCAAACTTGAAGGTTCATTTCCTGAATCGCAAATTCAGTTTGCTCAAAATAAAGAGTGGATATACATTTGCATAATTTCATTTTATTATCCCCTCAGTGAAAGTCAAGAATCCAACAAAGACTAAAGGGAGTTGTAATCACAATAAAATGCTTATTTTATTGAAAAATTGAAATCCCCTGTGTCTTAACCATACACTGAATGTTCCACTAAGCTGAAATCCAATTTGTAGTCATGGACTTTTTATTTTATGGAACCGCTGGCAGCTGTTTCGCTGTCGACTCACCTTCAATTCAGAGTGCGTCCATGTATTTCAACTCCATCTCTGCTCTGTTAAGAAATGTTACAACACCGAGGGGATATAAGCATGTTGTTTGCATGACAGAGCCGCTCTACAGCTATGCTTCAAATCAGGAACATGTTCAAATTATTAACCTTGTCATGCTATATTCCACTTGGGGTAGAACATCGTTTCTTTGGCTGACTGGCAGATGTTTGGCTCACCATAATAGCAGGCCACATTTGAACTCACCACACCATATATATAACTACATAAATGAGCAAATAGCAGGGCATGTAGCTATGTATGTTCTCAATCATATCATAATGGTGGCTTAAAATGGATTTGTCGGTATGTAAGGCATGTCTGGAAAGGAAAGGAAGATTGCACTGAAAGGACGAAAACGTTGCAAGTATGTATATACTATCTATGTTTTAAAAAAAGCTGAATAAAAGTATGTTAAAGGTCCAGTGTGAAAGATTTAGTGGCATCTAGTGGTGAACTTGCAGATTACAAACAACTGAACGCTAGTAGGAGAACCTAAAGTGGGTATAAAACTTGTGAAAAACATGAAAGGCCCTATCTAGAGCTGGTGCTTGGTTTGTCCATTCTGGGCTACTGTAGAAACATGGCAGATGCCATAGAAGAGGACCCTCTCGCTCTGTAGATATAAAAGTCCCATTCTAAGGTAACAAAAACAAAACAATTCTTATTTTCAGGTGATTATACACAAATGAAAACATACTTATGACGAGTATGGACCATATTTAGTTGATAAATTCCCCTAAATCCTACACACTGGACCTTTAAGGAGAAGTCTGTACTGTTAATATTAAGCTGGAGCCAGCAGTTGATTAGCTTAGCTTAGCATTAAAACTGGAAACCTTTTAGACACCAAGTAGAATTGTAGCATTTTGCTGCAGTTTACTGAGAACTGTCACTCAAATGAGTGTTTGTATGTGGCACTTGTAGCCTTTTAAACTGAATTTGATTCAACACCTAAGACACAACAAATTAATAATAAAACGTGTTAAATAGATATTTTCTTTATAACAACAAACAACAGTGGCTTCATGAGAAGACAATAATCTAATTTATATGTGGAAAAGTTACCGTGACCCGGTCAGTCCTCCCTGCTGACTCTTTGGTCAACAGAAAACAGCTTGGACAGTGAGAGTCCTGTTGTTTATCTCGCTGATTATGTGATGAAATTTCAAGCAACCCACATTGTTATAACAAACAACAGGCATGTGGAAGTAGGTAGCGTCTTTGGCAACCTATATAGGTAAAGATGTGGAAAAGTCGGCATGATGTGGTCAGACCTCCCTGCCAACTCTACAACAAACTGCTCTCCAGGAAACAGCCTCCATGTCGTGGCAGTGAAAGCCGGGTAAGTCCCGCTGTTTACTGGTTGTGATTATGTGATATGATGTGAGCAAAACACTTGAACTCACAGTGTCTCTGTCTCTTTCCACTATGCACAGTGGGTCAGGATCTCCCTCACAACACAATCTTGCAGTTTTCATAAGATCGTAAACACGAAGAAGCTTTGTCAGCAGTCACTTTAAGATTTACAGTGGAAACTGGGTGGACATGCAAAAAAACAAACATAATGATGTATATATATCCTGTTCCAGTTACTGATGACAACTTATTGTCAACCTATGTGCTAACCTATGTACTATACAAAGCTCAAGACTTTATTTTCCGTGTTTTGATCCACTGGGAATGATTTCAAAATGCTCTAAGGCGCTATAGTGAAATATAAAATGGGAGCTCTGGGACGCTGTGGTCTTTTAAACTGACTCTTTTTAAAGTGCTGGTGGGTAGACTTTGTCTTCATTGGACAGAGCCAGTTTTGAGTCTTCGAGTCAAGTGAAGCTGAATTTAGCTTCATATTAACTGTGCATACATGAGAGTAGTCTCAATGTTCTCGTCTAACTCTTGGCAAGAATGTGATCAGGCGTACTGAGCAAAATTTTGAATTTTCCACCAGTGCTTTTAACCAATCTGACATGACAAACACTTAAAATATGTCAAACTTCTACCCTTGAGAGATAATCCATTGGTGATGCAGCAACAGAATTTATTATTTTTAAACTTTGGGCGTCTTTTCTAAACTACCCTCCAGATTGCACAGCAGACCCAGTTTGTGGGAGACATTGCACCGTGGTCTGGCATCATACCAGCGCCCCCTGTGACTCTTTAATGCTCTCTCCGGGGTGTTTCGCTGATTTGCATTAGCTGTGTACTCCCAGGTCTGTTTTATGTACCCAAGCTCTGGGATCTCTGTATAATGTCTTCCTGTGTAATGTGTATGTTTACATGCCATGGTGCTTTCTTTCTTTCTTTCTTTCTTTCTTTCTTTCTTTCTTTCTTTCTTTCTTTCTTTCTTCTGTGTTTGTTGTTTGTCCCCCATCTGTGACATGCTCGTATCTATTTTTGCCATTATGAGTGTTTTGTATTACATTCTGTTCTCAAAAATGAAATATTTTGTTATATACCATCACGTAGACATAGACAGTATATAACATGTACATAGTATCAGTGAGGGTAGGTTTCTGAAGAGCTGTTGTGAAGCTTAAATTGTGGTGGGTCTGGTCTTGGCTAATTTAGAAATGGGCAAAGACATGAATTAATGATGCCTGGGTGTTCAAACAAGTCATCTGTAATGGCACCAACCTGTCAATCAAAGCAGCCATGCTGTTAATTATTCATAACTTTAAGCCTTAATATAATTTGAACAGGTGAGTTCTACAAAAATTCAGTACAGTTTTCATGAACGGGGAAATTAGCTATAGAGACCAAAACAGTTTTTTGTACCAGGCTGTAAACATGTTTATTTCTTCAGTGAGTGTGAGTAGTCTGTTTTTACTGCAGCGATGACCCACAGGGGTGTCTGACAAGAAACACAACAATCTGCAGCGGAGAACTTGAGCTGTATCCAACTGCAGCCGCCAATCAAACCTCCACAGTCAGCCTGAAATGTCTCTGAAACTGAGACTATCCAGCTGGATTCATGAACTAAACTCTGATACTCTACCTGTTGTGCTTTGGCTTTGTTTATTTCATGTACCCAGCTTCTAAATCTGAGTCTGGCCCACAATATACGCTACAAAATAGCAAGATAAAAAAAGTCATTTTGATTCGTGTCCCAAGGTTTGGGAGAGAAATGGGGCAAGCAGTGGTCAAGTGGCATAGACAGTGAATGAGAGTGAGCGAGCGCTGAAATCGATAAAGCCGGTTAATAAGAGGAATAAAAAGTTATTTCCTGATTGTTTCACAGCCATTACATTCATAAAAATAGACAACACACACTGCCTCACAACCCTGTGGCGAATGTACCCACAGGGTTTATTTCCCAGCCTCCACATGGTTCATATCACCACATGCAGTATAAGAGTAGAGAGTATAGTATAAAGCAGCGTGAAACAGCAAATATACTGTCAAATGACTTTCTAAATTAATTATATTACAAATAAATTATTATCAGACTGCACAACATGTGTGCTAACATTTCAAAATTATCTGCCACACCATCCGCTCACTCCGAGCCCCTGCCTCTGTTCAGGTCCCGGTCTACATGTCCAGTCCGCTCACCGCTGAGGACGGTTATCAGCATGATGAGTAATGACTCTGAGGAGCAGTTCACAGGCCTGCTGATATAAATAGACAGGACCTTTGAGCCCCTTGTGAACTTCACAGTGGGAAACACTTGCCAGGTAAATATAATCCCCTCCCTCCCTCCCACTCTGTGTTTGCGCCCATTGAAGTCTGTAGCATCATTACCATAACTGCCTTTGTTCTTCAATCAACCTTTAAAGATGGCTCACACAGTGTCTGCCTCTGCAAATGTGTGTTCATGTTGGTGTTCATGTGACGCTATAAAAAAATGCTATAATGTAAATTGCAAGTGCAAAGCAATACGCTGTAAATGTTAATGTCTTTAAACCTTCTCGGTCATACACGCACTTAACATCATTTATGTGTCATGGGAGACTGCAGAGACATAAAGCTGAGCTGAGGTATTAGTTTCTCCTTCTCACACACACATAACACACACACTGAGGTAAATGTGTGAAAATCATATACGGTGACCTCTGAACTCACCACCCTCTGTTTGTGATTCGCAGGCTCATTTTCATGTCAGGAGCTAACCTCCTTTAAAAGGCCAGCTTTTACATTTTCCATCCGTATGTGAAGAAGTGCACATTCATCATCTCCGGCCTCTCGGGGAGTCACATAATCAATCGAATCATCAGTGGGCTTGACTGAGAAACTGGGCAAATCAGACGATTTGAATTTCTGAGAGCGGTGAGTGCTGCGCAATCAATATAATAGTGAAGTGGTCGAGTATTTGTATGATAAGTAAATTCAGAACAGCATGAAGAAATATAACATCTACAGGTTGGCCTTTTTTCTATCATACTTCATGATACATCAGGTGACTTGTTCATATAAAGCCACAGCTCTCTTGTTTGACTGGAGGTGCCGTGCCGAAGTCTGAACCAATCACCTACTGTTTACTGCTCTAGCCCGCCGCTATTACTACTATAGTCACCACTCAAAATGGATGGCTGATTACTCAATTACTGCTCTTCCACCTCAGCCAGTACTCTTACTACAGTACTGCTACTACACCGATCACCTGATTACCAGACGACTGCTCTACTTACTTATTTTAGTTTTTGTCAACAGATTCTACGAAAAGACCAAAAACCAAAAAATGCATCGGTGCTTGTCTCAGCACGTTCTGACCCCATTTGTTCCAACTAAAGGCATAAATATTTAAAAACAGGTGATGAATACACCTATTCATCTTTTTTTTTAAAAAAAGAAAATGCCAAATAACTTTTCAGCTGTGAACTGAAAATAGTGCATTTCTTGGGGACTATATTCAGCCACAGATTTGAAAGTTTCAAAATAACTCTTCAGAAACCTGTAAGTGACGTCACGCAGAGACGCCATCCATTCTTTATGTATCTTCATGTATCTCCATGGAAACGTCAAGTGTGTTGACCACATCACTGTCGGCTAATAACAGTGGTAAAGCACACCCTCTTGTGTAATATCGCTAACTTGTTTATATTTCTACTGCTGGTCTGTCACGAGGAGCTATATACAAATATTGGTTGTTAGGTCGTTTGTGGTTTATTTTGGGTGTTTTCATGGGATTTGTTGACAATAAAATAAATACAGATTTACTCTTTAAGGCATATTTTAGTTTAAAGTGCTGAATAAGTCACACCCTGAGCTGTGTTGCCTCTATATGTCATTTTTCTTTGAGTAATGATCTAAAAAGTTTGATAGCACTTCGGCTTGCTGTTTGAAGAAAAAAGATAAACACTTTGTAAAATAAATGCATAATAAAACTCTTTCTGCAGCTCACAAGGACACAATAACACGTGCTGCGCATACGTGATAAAAAAAAAAATCTGCACAATCACACGCCGAAGAATGAATCCACTCATGCACGACTCCTCTACCTTGACCTTGAGTCATACTGCACAAACTTAAATGAAGTTGAGAGTACACAAACCACGGGATGGAGGAAGAGTAAATCACAGCAGAATTTCAATGGCAGAAAGCCGCAAGCAGAAATCTTAATCCCTGACAGTCAACCATGCATACACAAACTAGATGGCTGAGTGCCTAACAAGCCAAGAAGCCTTGAGAACTGGCTGACCCGGTGGGTGCCCAGATGGAGGGGTGGGGTTGCTCTGGGGGCCGAGGAGTGAACACGACCCCAATCACTCACCTCCACCCGCCACAGATGCACCATAGATCAGAAACACCTCCCTTTTTAGTAGATTACTGAGACCACTAGACAGCGGCGCTAATATGATGTTATTACTGCCCACATTAAAATGATTTAATAGCGTCAGGCTGGGTGTAACCATGGTAACCACGCTTGACGGAGAGCGGCGGTGTCTGCAGGGTCTGTTTCCTATCACGGACAGGCATCAGTTAGCTTCATCATTTCTTATCACGACTGTGTACGCGCAGACTTAACCTCATATCTGAAGGCAAACCGCACGCTCACTGCAGATGGTTTACCTTGATCAGCAGGCGGATTGTTCCTGAGGCCTTGTGGGAAATGTAGTACCAGAATGAGAGCTTGCAGATGGCGCTCGACTCTTTCCAAACAGAGCTCCTTATATGAGCTTTGTCACCTCTGAGTCCCACTGGCGTCGCTTCGAGATAGACAAAATGACCTGAAGAGAGAGAATAAACAAGATGGTGATGGAGGAGGGCGAGGGAGACGAGGCAAGGAGGAAATGATGAGTATCTCTTTGTACAGCCAGTGACAAATTACAGCGAGGTCATGAACAACGTGGTCGCACACTGAGGGCTGGAGGTCACAGAGTAATATCTGATACATCTCCTAATGTGTCATTGCCTTTTGACACCCAGGGACCACTCAAGATTCTCAGTCGAGTCATTTTTTTCAACGTGTACTGCTCCTTATCTTTAGTCCTGAAACATCATGAACCAGACAAGTTTAAAGGGAGAAACTTTCAGTTCTGCTAAAAGCAAAACCCTGTTTCTGATATTATCAGTATCAAGTGATGATCTGCATTTTTCAGCAGCAGCCTTTCAGTTTAGTAAGTATCTGTAGTCAGTAGTTTTCACTGCTAGTGGTGGAGTCCGCCATTCCCAAGCTGGATTTAGGTTGCCTTTAGTTGAAAGAGTGAATTCAAATGTAATTGTTCTTATTATATTTAATTGATATTAGCTTTGAGTTTGCATGTTATCTGCATGGGTTTACAGAAAATGGACGGATGGATGTATAATATAATATAATATAATATATTAATTTCCTGCTGTAGCTGCTTCACATTAATATCTTGGTTTTGAGTTTCTTGTTTGGTGTTTACTGTTTTGTTATTCTCCTCTCTCCGTCTCCGTGTTACTATGTGTTTCCCCGCCAATTTTAATTATCTGTTCCAGCCTCATTAGTTTCACTTGTGTCTTGTTGTCCTGCGTTCACTTGTGTATTTAGTCCCTGTGCTCCTTGATTTCACTTGTCAGGTCATCTGTGTGTGTTTGCCTCCAGTCTCCAGTCCATGGTTCTGTCTCGGTTCTTCTCCACCGTGTTCCTGCTCCTACTGGTCGGACTGGTTGTCTGGATTTGTGTTTGCTCCAACTTTTGTTTATTGGAATTATCTCGGATTGTTGGACTTCTCTCGTTCTGACCTTTTCCATATAAAAGTTACCTTTTTGTTCACCTGCATGTCTGCATTTGGGTCCAAACCTTGACCATTAAAAGCACTGACATAACTGAACAAGGAGTCTTTTTTTTTTACCGTGGTCAGCTATAAAAATATGTCTGACAAACAAACCAATTCAATGGTAATGGCACCACTGTAATTTCCTGCAATATTTCATCAGTCCATCCATTTTCAGTAACCAATTATCCTCATCAAGGGGCTGGAGCTGATCCCAGCCAACATTGGGCAAGAGTCAAGTGCATGTCTTTAAACTGTGGGAGGAAGCCGGAGCACACGAGGAGAACATGCAAACTTTACGCACAAAGCCGAGGTTCAAATTGCTTACTGTGAGGCAACAGCACTAACCACTGCACCACTGTGCCGCCCCAGGGGGTTAATTTTTGTTTTTGGTTGCACTGTAAACAAATATAAGATACCAAATCAACCAGGACTAAGGAGAACTTGAAGATACATCCCTTTGTGTGCATGTGTGTTTATTTATTCATGTGTATCGCCTTTTAAGAGGCCTGCATCAATCACCTTTAGGCTCACCTGCTGCACGATCACATATCAGGAGGTAGCTCATTGATTTTGTCACTGTGGTGGCTAAAGCATGAATTAAACATTGTGTGGAGCTACCGCAGCACTTTTGGGGTTTCACAGGTGGAAATTTTAAAGTCAGCTCTCTGATTATACAAAAATACCCCAAAGTGGAAGGTGCACTTGTTCAATTATACAATGGTAATTAAAAGATGAGTCTGGAACAGTGAGAAACTTTCTTTTAAATGAGTTAACGCTTTAAATGTGTATGAGCTAAATGTGTGAACACATACCAGTTTCATCCATCATCGTGTGATCATACGGAGGTCGTATTCTTTTGACAGATCCCGTCCCTAACGTCCAATCAAAATTATCAGCGAGGGAGCTCTTCCAGCCACAGCGACCGTTCTCAAAGGAGCAGGAAGTCCCACAATCCTTTTCATCTGTGCCATCGCCACAGTCGTCTGTGAAGTCACAGTTCTGCCCCGGAGTGAAACACCGGCCATTTTCACATGGCAGGAAGCCCAAAGGACAGGAGCCTGGAAATAAAACGCACAATAAATATCAGTCAGACTGCATGTGTCAGTTTGTAGCCGTCTATGTAATATACGTGGAGGGTTGCTTATTGTCCCAAACGGTAACACACCCTAAAAGATATTTATACCAGATGCTGCAAAAATCTTTAAAGATCCGAACCACCCGGATAACGGCCTTCTCTCCCTGCTGTGATCAGGAAAACTGCTCCAGATACACCAGGCCAGAACTGAGTTCCTTCAGGCGAGGATCATAAATAAGGACACTGCCATGACATGTACCTGTACGATTATATGTGATAATTAAACTGAACTTGAACTTTAATAAGCTTCCCATCAAGGACAAGGCAGGTGGAGAGAGAGACCTCAGAGTCGAGATTATGAGGAGGGAAATATGTTTATTCACGGTCTTGCTGATAGAAGAATGTCTGTATAGTAAATATCAATGCTAGCTTAGCTTAGCATAGATAAATCATCATTTTCAGATTAGCTGGGAGGCATGATGGCAGTGACCTGTGGGTGACAACATGCATACGACGTCCATTCTTTATAGTGTCAGTGCTGAACACATGTAAACAGCTAGCTTGGCTCATTCAACCTCCATCCACCTCTAAAGCTCACTAATTAACATCTCAATTGTTTAATCTGTATTTCGAGAAGTTACTGCTCCTGGCCAAGAAACAGTCCCCTGGAAAACGGCAACTTATTGCTTTTATACTTTGATTTTTGTGCAAATTAAACAAACTTAGAGATGCCGGTAGGTGCTTTTTTATTATCTTTTAATACAGCCAGGCTAGATGCTTCACCCAGTTTCCAGTCTCTCTCTCTGTTAGACTACTGTGGGCTGCAGCTTCATATTTATTATCTAAATCTCTACAGGAAAGCAAAGCATTGTTCACAAAATGTCGAACTGTTCCTTTAAGAATTGGGTAGCAGATATTGGACACAAGAGTTCACTATTAATTTCAGAGCATAAAAAGTCAAGAGTGTGGAGACAATCTGCATGCAGCGTCGGGGTCTCTTTACAAAGCTTAAGAAGACAAAGGATCATGGGCCTATAAGCCCAAATCAGTGTATCATAGGGAGGCTGGAATCTGCTTCTTTTGGTGCCAGGCATTCCAGCAAGGTCAGTGCTTGGCTTTTGGGGAGTGTTAGAGAGGGAGATGATGCGTGATGAAGAGGGGTGGTCTCTGCAAGTAAAGGAGAGAAAGGGGTATAAGTCCCTCCTAATCCTTTGTTCCTCTTCAGATGCACAGGACCAGAAGCAATGTGCCCCAACAAAGACTCATAGGAAGCCAGGAAGCCACGGCTCCCGACTGTGAAGCCAAGCTGCCTCACCACCTGATGGGAAGCACACTGAGACTGGAGGTGGATTCATGTTGGAGAAAAGTTTGAATCTATTAATAACTCTTTACATATGTAGTTCTTCAGCTGATACTGGACTAATTAACTGGTCTTCATTAATTCCAGTACATGTCTCGTTACTTGGATAACTTCAGGGCTCTGTACTGCTGTCTGTAATGTGACCTTCACACCAGGGACCCACTGTGCTCATATACAGTATGTGGCTCAGTCAGACTGAGTGGCATACTGCCCCCTGGTGCAGGGATGTTGCTCCAGATCGACATTTTAAAGAGTTCACACACATTAGAAGTCTGACAAATAGAGTAAAGTTATCTAATCATGCCCCCCAAAAAGTGATTTTTCTGACATCTGACATCTTATACTTCCATTTTATTTACACATTTTATCCGGCTTCCTCCTGTTTTTCTTTTAAGCTTTGCTGTTTTCCTGCTGCACTTCACTCCTTCCCTTTCTTTGACGGTGATAGTATCAAAACCACATTGCTCTCACGGCTCACTCTGAGTTGTCTGTGTTATCAAAATGAGGATTAAATTCAATTTGTGAGATCAGAGGCCACTGATGAGTGGAGTAACACTTCGTCTGTTAAAGGATTTAGTGGCATCTGGTAGTGAAACTGCAGATTGCAACAAACTGAATACCTCCCAAGCGTGTTGGAGAAACTACGGTGGCTGCAAAACTTTAGTACAGTACATCCATTCTGGACTAATGTAGGAACATGGTAGTACAACATGGCAGACTCTTGCTGTGTCCGTACATCCGTACTGTACTTACACTTACTATTACATACGTGCATTCACACTGTAAATTATGGTAAAATGCAGTGTACTGTGAGATGTGGATAAGTGTCACCTGTGTGATCTGTGAGAATGAAAGGCACTTGTCTGAGGCAGACAACAAAACGACGTAGGAGGATGCCTTATGTTCGACGTGTGTTGTCTTATAGCTGTAATGTCTAAAGAGCAGGACTGTGTTTCTGTTTCTGTTCTGCATTGTTTGACATGAACAGTGTATTACTTGTTTGTGGTCTTTGTCTGTTACGTTTGTAGTCTATGCAGACTGGACACATTTGATGCAGTTACATGATAAACATGTAATTGAATGTACACATTCCCGTTGTGTATGTAAACGTAAAGACAGATGTTATAGCGGGGCTGTTGGTACTGAACTGTACCAGACAAATGTACCTCATAACATTGCCTGAGCGTAGGTGTTACTGTTACATAAATGTTCCACAGACATAATAGAACATTTGCAGACGTGGATATGAAGCAGAGAGTTTTCTGACGGATTTAAAAACTTATTTTGCCATCACAGCCTTTATTAATGACCATCATGAGCGTGAGAGAAATCTCATTTCTCTTCTGGTGAATGTAATAAGTTCATCACTTTCATTATTTATTAGGTAAAGATTTCTGCTGCTCATTTTATAGAGTCTGACAGAGCTCGAGCAGAGAAATAGACATTAAATTAGGCATGCTAGATCTATTTCTTTCATGCAGTTGACATACATAAATGTACAGTAGTCTCTGAATGTGCTGTTGCAGGTCTACAATGGCTTGTTAAAGTCAAGATAAAAAGCACAGCCATAAAAAAACACGTTTCACCAGTCCATCATATAATATGATCGTATTATAGAACGAGGCAGCAGAGGGAAATGGCCCTGAGGGGCTTCAGTGTATAATTACATCTCCTGCTGTCTCTGCTCTCATCAGCATCGCTGCACGTCCTCTGCAGCCTGCAGCAGCCAAGACTCTCCCTCCTGGCTTACTAAGTGGTAGGATGAACTTCACTTCGCTGTGCAACGGTGTTACTCCTTGTCTTAACCTTCAAGAAATACATGTTTTGAAAAAGAATAAAAGACACTTCCTCTGGTGCAATCATTTTTTCTTTCTGGTATTTTTCAACCTAGTAGCTCTTTACACTGGAATCCTTATGACAGATGCTGCCGTGCCAGCTCTGTTGGTTAAGCTAATCACTTACAGCATATGTATATAAGCTTGTTTGTGCTGTTGAACGTCATGCAAATGACAAAAAAACCAAATTTTCTTGCTTCGATTTTACAATATCTTTCCCTGGGATGTCTGCCTCCTCTACAGTACAACAGAGGTGAATCGTGTGATCACGGTGTTTAAAAATGATGCTCAAAACATGTATGAGCAGCATCTCTTTCCAGAGACAGAGAGAGACAGAAGTCTCTGTTATTTTGGCTCATTCAAAGAAAACGCTGTTGGTTTTCAGAGGGATGATCTCTGACCACTGACCGCAGTGAGGGCTGTGGATTATCCAGCGTAAACACTGCTGAATAAAGCATTTTTTTTAACAGTTATAAACAGCATAGCACCTCCATTATGTTGAGGTTTTAAGCAGAGCCAAAGTTTCTAGAGGAATAAACACCCGGAGTCACTGGATTCTGATCTGATCTGACTGGAGGTGAGCTCAAGAGTTTATTATTAAACTTTTAGGATTGTAATGTGGATTTATCTTCAATCTGGTTTATTAACCTGTGTGCAGCAGCGTGGAGGTGCAGGTGCTGAATCAGAGCTCTATTCATCATGTTTATACAGACAACAGACAAAAAAGGAGACTGCTTAGAGAAAAGTGAGTGAGAAAGTTCGACTGAACTCAACTAAGTGCTGAAAATAGACTGATCATCCATAACATTATGACCGCTGACAGGTAAAGTGAACACTGATTATCTTGTTATCATGGCTCCTGTCAGTAGGAGGAATATATCAGGCAGCTGGTGAACATTTTGAACTCAAAGCTGATGTTAGAAGCAGAGAAAATGGGCAAGTGTGAGCAGGTTTGACAAAGGACAAACTGTGATGGCTAGACGACTGGATCAGAACATCTCCAGAACTGTAGCTCTTGTGGGATGTTCCCGGTCTGCAGAGGTCAAAAGTGGCCCAAAGAAGAAGAAGCTGATCTCAATCCAATCGAGCATCTGTGGGATGTGCTGGACCAACCAACCAACCAACCAACCAACCAACCAACCAACTAGCCAACCAACCAACCAACAACCAACCAGCCAGCCAGCCAACCAACCAACCAACCAACCAACTAGACAGCCAGCCAACCAACCAACCAACCAACCAACCAACCAACCAACCAACTAGCCAGCCAGCCAACCAACCGACCAACCAACCAACCAGCCAGCCAGCCAGCCAACCAACCAACCAACCAACTAGCCAGCCAACCAACCAACCGACCAACCAACAACCAACCAACCAACCAACCAACCAACCAACCAACCAGCCAGCCAGCCAGCCAACCAGCCAACCATCCATCTATCTATCTATATACAGATATGTCCCCTGTTAAAAGATTGAGATATAGTGTATTGTGTTCAATGACAATAAAGTTGAATCTAATCTAATCTAATCTAATCTTATGTTTTGGTCATGTATTATAAATTAGTTAATTTTGTTTTCTTTATAAATGTTGATTTTTGAAACTGCCAACATTCACCCTCAAAATGAAGATGAGGTTCTAATATCCCTTTAGCCAGTAATTGTCTGATAGCTCATATGAGCACAATATTAAGGTGAAAGTCATCAAAACTGCAATTATCTACATTTGGCATACATTTTTACACATGGCGTGCATGCTGCACCAGGTGAGCTATTGGGGTACCCCGACATTTAAGCATGTTATTGAACCTTTAGAGTGTTGGTGAGGACACCAGGCAGAGTAGGAGAGTAAGATGTTGCCAAATGCTAGATGCTAAATGTAAAAGCATTAACATGAAAGCATCATTAGTGCGTAGACCTACGACTACTTCAGAGCTCGTTAGTAAGTGATTAGTCCCCCGACTGTGGGAGCTGTTCGCTTTAAGCACTAATACTGACAAATGTTCGGAGACAGAGAGACAAATGAAAGAAAGACACTGCTCGTCTCAAAATGACACAGCTTCACAGTTTTCTGAGCGCAGACAATTCACAAACTCACTCTTCTCAGCTCCATCCAATACAAGAAAAGGGCAATAAATTTAATAGACCAATTATAGCTGCAGTAACAATTGCAATAAATCAGCTCTTGTTGCTTTCTGTTGCCTCTTCAAGGGTTTCCTCATAAAGGAGGTGAGAGATGCAGAGGAACATCTAAAAGATGAACAGTTCCCAGGTCTGAGATACAGACAATGATGGGGCTTTAGTCTGCGCTCAGACAGACAGAGACAAACACTGTGTGACCTCAGAAGGTCAAGAGCATTTTCAGCTGTTATCAGACTATTTTTGCTGCATGCGACACAACCCTTCTTCACTTTTCTCTAGCTGAAACAGGATGTTAATACGAGGCTCCGATGTGAAAAACACAGACAATTATTTCATATATTTTTACATTTAATCATCAACACTTCCTGCACTCACAGCACATTCATAACCCCAACCACACCCTCACATGCATAATGAAACCATTATGATGGTGGAGTGTGTCAAACATCCACAAATGAGTCAACAAAGACTCTCTACATTCGTACACCCAAAGCACTTTCTGTTACTGCTTTACAAAAGTACAACCTATTCTCCTTTACTGTTCATGCTGCTTTTTTTTTAACATGCTAACTGCCTCCGATACAAACAAACTCACACATATCACACATCACGTCTCCAAAATCAACAATAAAGCAATTACATGCAGAGCACATGACACCGGCCACCCCTTCAACTCATCCTTCATACTGCTCCCATTCTGTCGCAGGTACAGGACCCCGGCCTGTAAACGGGCATGCTATGGCAGGAGCTTTGTCTCTTCTGCCATAGGGATATTGAAAAAAGTGCTGTACTGGAGGTCTATTTTGTGGTTGTGTTGTGGTGTTACATGAGGCTTTGTGGCAACACATTTCCTTGTAAGGACAATAAAGTATCTATTCATCTTAATACAGACACGTTCCCTGTTAACAAATTTTAATTTTCAGATGTTTAACACCCAAATATGTGAGATGTATCGGGTATCTCCATGTGTAGACAGAAATAACATAAAGCACTCCAAGCACTCTCCTTGTCACAGTGGAAACAAAAGTAAAAAATAACAAAAGATAATATGTTCCAGCTACACCTTGGCCTTCATCTGGGCTCCAGTCTCCAGTCCAGAGAAATACAGAGCCAGGTTTGCTGCTGTAATTTCTGTTCGGCGAGTCTACTGAACTTCACAACCACTGTAAAATCTTGTACTCGACATAATAGTGTGCTGAAGCTGTCAAAGGTCACCACTGTTACACAGCAAACTGTTAGTATCTCTGTGAGACTGTACTTCAGTGCTTTGAGCTAAACGCTCATCCAAACATCCAGATTTTAGCAGGTATAATGTTTAAGATAAAATAAGATAGATTGTTACAGCCGCTCACAATACACAAGGCGGATAAGAAAATACCCTTTAAAAAGTTATATACTCTAGCTTGGAAATGATCTTGGCTGATGGGAATGGGTTTAATAAGGCTACATTCAGACAGAGTCTGAATGAGAGCCCTCGCTCTCATTCACTGTCTATGTCAGTCGACCACCGCTGTCTCAAACCAGTCCACCATTCAGAGTTTAGTCCATGAATTCACCTGGATAGTCTCAGTTTCAGGCTGACTTTGGAGCGGTTTGACCGATCTGATTGGCGGCTGCAGCGTGATGTCAAGCCGCGTTTTTGGCAGACACCCCTGCAGCGCGGACCACCACCAAAATTTAACTGCTGTTAAGATATTTCAAACTAAAGTAACTGACTGACAAAGTGACATTGTGTTCCCTGAGAAAAAAAAGGTAATTCAAAGAGAGAGCAGGCGGATAGATAATCAAATTTAGAGATAATGTGATGGATGAAAGTCCTGATCATAATGCCAAAGAGAGATTAGTCTCTGGAAATAACAACTTGAAAAACTCCAATAGCAGCTCTTCACACTGTTGTGAGTCCAAGGGGGGTCGGGTAGGAAGGTGGGAACACAGTTGGAGTGGAAAACAACTTACACAAGCGAAGCATATGAAAAAAAAGGGCGGACAAAGTATATATATATGTATATACCTGTAGGAGGTGGAGGAGTGCTGTCCTCTTCTTTAGCTGAGGAGGCGAGCAGACACCCTGGAGAGAAAGTGATGTCATCCAGGGAGATGTCACCCTTTGGACTTCGGCCCACCTTACCCTCGAACACGACCTGAAAGTCCCCGGTGTCGCTCAGCGGGATCTCCCGCATCTGCCAGTAGTTGCCCTGATCTCCTGTTAACTTCAGAAGGAGGTGAAGACGTCCTTGGCTTTTCTTGAACACGCTGAGGGTGCCGATGCCGTCTCCAGACATGTGGAGATAGAAACGCATCTGGACAGAGGACGGAAAATGACAAATATGTCAAAATAAATCAGTGATTTACAGTGTAAGCAGAGGGACTTCCCACAGTGATACTCGATTTCAATTTTGCTTACTTTTATAATAATACATTTATTTAGTATCCCACTTTTCACAGAGCAAGGGACATTTTCCGGTTCTTGACCGTACAGAGCTCTATATGTAACAACAAGAACCTTAAAATGAATCCTGAACTTGATGGGAAGCCAGTGCAAAGCAGATAATATAGGTTTGATGCGAGTTGTTCTTTTACATCCGGAGAGCCTTTTCACGTTGAAAAGAGCCAGCTGAGGTGGTTCGGACATCTGATTAGGATGTCTCCTGGGCGCGTCCAACTAGGAGGAGAACGAGAACCTGACGGAGGGACTATAAAGGTCCATCTAGCCTGGGAACGCCTTGGGATCCCCCAGGACGAGCTGGAATGTGTTGCTGGGGAGAGGGACGTCTGGAATGCCATGCTAAACCTGTTGCCACCCCAACCTGACCCCGGATAAGAGGAAGAAAGTGGATGTATGAATAATGAAGGACCCAAGAAAGAACCCTGGGGCACACCACAGGGCCGAGCCGCTGTTTCAGACATGTAGGGACCAATACAGCAAAACATGTCCAGGGCGCTGCCAGAGACACGAACCCTATCCCTACGCATATTACAATCTAAATCTTTTGTTCTTCACTTTTCCCTTCTCCCAGATATCCAAAGGTAATTTTAATCTTCATAAGATCAATGCACTTTTCACTTTCAGTGCTTTTCTTTATTAAAGCCTGGAGAGAAATTGTGTCTCTCCATCACGGAGCACTGAGGCAGTGAAGTGTTTTATAGGATTTCTCACCAAATGGAGGAGTAAGCTACAGCAGCACAACAACGCCCTCCATCTCTAGTGGGAGACTGCCCGTCCTCCTCTCCTTCTCACTTCCCCCATGTTCAGCCCTCCCTTCAGTTTAATTGGTGCCTTTTTTTTTGCTGACTGCGTGATTGATTGACAGGTCAGGAGTGGGATAAGACAGACACGATGCACCGAGCAAACTGTTCAGTCAATCAAGACATCGTTCCCGGTAGAGCATCAAGCTGACAGCTGGGAGGATGCACACACAAAACCACACACTACGAAGTGCACAAGCACATACACTCTGTTTCTAATCTGTCAATGTGAGTACATGAATGACTGATTCAGACTTTTGACATTCATTTCTGAAGCTACTTTACTGAAACAAAAAGCAAATTTAAGGGAATATTTTGTCATTTTGAGAAATATGCTTGTTTATTTTCTGCTAAACTGGAAGCTACAACTAGAAGCTGGTGCATTTAGCTTAGCATAAAGACTGTAAACCCATGTTATACATTGTTTATGAGTGACGTCACGCATACAGTCAGCCAGAGCCAGTCTAACTGTTTACTCCCGTCTGTATGCTAAGCTAAGTTAATAACTCCTGGCTGTAGCTTCGGCAGTGGTATCGATCTTCAACTCTAACTCGCTCCAAAAAAGCAAATAAGTGTATTTACCTGAATTCTAACTAAAACTTTGGATGTCATTACTGTAAATATACCACAAAGTGAATGTACTCTTTTTGTTCATTTCCTTAAGGAGCCTTTATCTCGTGAGAAATTTTATGTTGGTCATTTCCTAGCTGAGAATTATATTCTGAATTGCATCTGAGCTTTACAGTGAATTATAACAGTGTCAGTTTTAAGTATAAAGTCATATGAAGATAAGAGAAACATATGCAGTGTCCTTAGTACTGTATGTAGTTAAAATATGCCATGCAGAGGGTGGTGTACTTTTTTGTCCCTTTAAAATGCATCGAACTGCAGATAGTTTTTAAATCATATAAAATACATTTATGTCACTGAAGTCACAAGAGTGCTAATGTTTTATTACATTTTTTAGTATGTCTTTAACTTATTTTATCTCTTCTGATTGTTAAAGTTTTTTGCATTTCAGTTTTACTGGGTAGTTATTTTTATTTTAAACCATATATTCTATGCAAAATCTGTAAAAACAACTTTAAATAACCTTTAATTTTTAGCGTAGCTCTGTTAGTCAGATAACTACAGTGCACTTCCTCCACCTCACCTTGCACTGTGAGCTCCGGCGGCTCAGTACAGGTCCTGATATGCGGGCAGCGTCTCCGGCTGCCTGGGGGAAGGAGCTCTCCACGTAGAGGTAGTGTCCCGAGGGGTCCCTCAGGGTGTGGTCACTCGATGGCCCGGCGCCAATCGTCGGAGTGCTGCCCGCTTTGATCAGCCAATCGAAGTCATCATCTCGGCTCTGACGCCAGGAACAGAGGTCAAACTCAAAACTGCAGCGCCCGCTAAATCCCTCTGAAAGACAGCAATAAAAAAGAAACACCTATCTGAGATTTCAGATATCTGAAAATGAATCTTTGGCAGGTCGGACATTAGAGGAGGCCTCACTGCAGATGTAGGGGTCCTCGTCAGAGTTGTCCCCGCAGTGGTTGATGAAGTCGCATAGGTTGTCCTGAGGGATGCAGTGGCCGTTAGCGCAGGCGTACTGTTCAGGTGTGCACGGCTGGTCCGAAGGAAGAGGAGGGGAGCAGTGCAGGAAGTTCACATCATCTATCACCACATCACCCATGTAGCTGATCCCTCGCTTTGCCCTGAAGACAACCTGAGAGAGGACAACAAACCTTTAGTCCTGCCTTTCAGCAAACACAGACACTTATGCTGACACTGATGCTTAATGTCATCAGACAAAACAGCTCTAATGAGTGATGTTGCTCTGCGTCTTGGTTGAAGTGAGTTGATGAAGAGCTCAGAGGCGAGAGTGAAAGGGCACTTGGACTCTGAAAAAGAGGCCGATTGTACCATCAGCACAGATCTGACTCTGTCTGTTCTCACAAAGGTTAATGGAAATGTGCAAAAGGCCGTGGTATTTGGTCAAAGAGATGACTGCTGCAGTGCAATAAAGCCACCAGGGCTGACTCAGGACCTTGTTCTGTTTCTCTGTGTACTGACCTGCAGTAACCTCCTCAGCCAGACACAATGACGGGATTGCAACTGTGATTACTGTCAAACTAACAAGTTACGACTCATTAGACTGAATTAGACTCAATCAATTCATCATTGATCAAGTCAGCGTGTCCAATTTAGCCTGCCGTGACTGAAATTAGGCTAACTGCATTGATGCGCACGGTCATCTAAGAGGCTGTCCTTCAGTTGGATGTCAATAATCCGACTCACATGTCGTTATTGAAAGAATGATATGACACAACATGTCAAAGCTCTTTGCTGTTTGTAAATCCCAACACTGTAAAGAGTCTTAGACATATTTTCTCAATTTAAGTAATAAATAAACGTTACTTTCTTTGTGTTTTATTTAATATTTTGTGGCTATTTCTGCCAATAAAAGCAGCAGTTGGTTCCCTGTTAATGAAACCATAAAATGTTTTATGCTTTATCCTGAGTCATTAAATAAATCATTTAAACTTTTTAGACGATAACAAGACAATAAAATCTCCCAAGATGTTTTTTCCCTGTGACATTTCAGGTGATAATATATGGCTTTATTAGCAGTGGGGGAAGCAACCAATGAAAACAAAATCATGTGGGACACAACAATATTAGCTGCATGTGATATGAGCGTTGAATCTGATTATATAACATTTGCAGAATAAAGTACAGACCTGAAAGTTGTTTAACAACCCCAAAAACACTTCTCCTCGTCTCCATTTGTTGCCTTGGTTACCGGTCTGAGACCAAACCTCATGAGACGTGTTTCCATGTTTCAACAGCACCTGCGAATGTGGCGAGAACAGTAGATATTTCACTGATGAAAGCTTTTTCACAGAGGGAGCATTATTATTCTGCCGCTGCATACGGTACATGTAATCTTCTCACCTGCAGTGATCCCACTGTGAAGCCGCTCATGTAGTACCAGAAGACCAGCGTGCACTGTGGCCCAGTGGTGGAGATGTGAGGTGTCTGGAGGTCAGTGGTTTGACCATAGCCACCGTTTGAGCTGTCTGCATACATGTACCAACCTTCAGGACTGCCTCTGAAGACAGAACGTACACAACAAGATCAGAATTATGAGCTGAGCTGAGAGTTTGCATCATTATTGGGTCATTGTATTGTCGTCTTAAATTAAACATGACTTCTCTGAGGAAGGCCTCTGGACACTGATTGTTTTGATGGTGCGGGCACCTTTATCTACTCTATCTATCTACTCTACTGAAGCATATTTTTTCACACACCTTCTCTTGTTCCTGCCTCTTAATTATGAGGATCTTCTTTTTTTATTTGTCTTATATGACAGTAGACAGATCTGTATTACCTATCTGCATTATATTTTAATATATGTTATAATATCTTTGAACAAAACAAGTGATTTCTGTCAGATTATTCCATCCATCCATTTTCTTCCTCTTATCCGGGGTTGGGTAGCGGTGGCAGCAGGTTTAGCAGGACGTTCCAGACGTCCCTCTCCTCACCAACAAATTCCAGCTCTTCCTGGAGGATCCCAAGGTGTTCCCAGGTTAGATGGGCTATAAAGTCCCTCTAGCAGGTTCTGGGTCTGCCCCAGGGTCTCTTCCCAGTTGGACGTGCCCGAAACACCTCCAAAGGAAAGCGCCCAGGAGACATCCTAATTAGATGTCTCCCTCCGGATGTCCAAGATCCTCACTCTGTCTCTAAGGCTGAGCCCGGCCAACTGGCGAAGGAAGCTCATTTCAGCTGCTTGTATCTGCAATCTCATTCTTTCTGTCACTGCTCAAAGCTCATGACAATAAGTGAGGGTTGGGACTGGAAAATCGAGAGCTCCTTCTTCCCCACAGTGGTCTGGTACCCGCTGGTCCACCTCACTCCAATCACTCGTGAACAAGAAATTGTGACGCTTGAACTTGTCAGGTTAATCAATAAAGAAAATAATCATTAAAGTGGTTGCAGTCCTAATGACAACAGTTTACCTACTCTTGTCGATCTCTAGCTCATAAGCCAGCAAGCTATAAACTGTCAATCACAAAACTGCCCATGGTAAAATGAGCTATAATTGCCTTCTCCTCTCCTCACAGGGCGTTTATCTGCTCCAACTTCGCTTTATAAAATTCACATGAGAGGTGCGGCTCCACTCGGGTTAAATAAGACATGACTTCCCCCTCTCCATTTCACTCACGACTTATTGACTGAAAGCCAGTCGAAGCTGCTGCAGGAGTGAAGAAGGAGAGTTTGAGGCAGATGGGGAGATGATGAAAGAAGATTATGTCTGGCCGAAGGAAGAAATTACTGAAATATAGTGGTCAAAGTGCACTGCCATTTTCTGCTCTCACTGTCCACTCAATAAAACGTAGATAAGGGCGGTCAGGTCTCTGTCTGTCCGCTATAGATGGGATGTGTTCACTCAGCTCATAGTATCTATTTTCTCCATAAGTAGAATAGGAAACTTCAGCTATCAAGCTTCTCTCCTGTGGAACCAGAGTTTGGTTTCTGGATCCAAGTTCGTCTTAAGATGTTCCTTTTTGATAGAGCTTATAGTTCTGGCTCAGGTGAGTCCTGCAGTTCGTCAAACGTCCACTTGAGGCTGGCTACGGAACGAGTCAATCTCAATTAGCCCCCATGTTAAAATGTCCAATTTCACAGTAGAAATAAACATGTTTACAGCCTGGTACAAAAAATAGTTTTGCTCTAAAGATAACTGTAATATAAATTGTTTTGCTGATACCCACAGGGTGTGGTCGTTAATAGGACGGTGGTACTGCTCTCCATCATGAATGCCCTGCCCTTGGTCAGGCAACCAGTGAAACGCGTGGATCGGCACTAAAGAAGAGTCGACACTCTTCCAACCACAAGTGTCCCCGCCTTCGAAATCACACCGTTCCTTCACTGAGGAGAGAGAGAAAAAAACGGTGAAGACATTGTGAAACAATTCTGATACAATGACGAAAGCTTTCTGAGAGACGATAAACGTTTTACCACAGTTTAATTCATCAGAGCTGTCCGAACAGTCTTTTCTGAAGTCACACACTTTGCTGTTGGAAACGCACTCCCCATGTGTCCCACAAACAAACTGTCCATCAGGGCAGCTGTGGGGCTGACCAGTGGGGGCTGGCGTGGTCACTGGGACTGTGATATTAGGTTTGGGGAGCTCTCCTGGATGGTAGAAAAAAACAATCAATAGTAGAAAATGAGGGAAGTATGACAACACTGGACTAAAAAGTTCATGTTTTCTGTTATGGCATCATTTACCTTCATATGGGGTGCAGTTCAGGAAGGAAAGGTCATCAATGGCAATGTCTCCATTCATATCATCTCCAACGCTACCCTCAATCAAAATCTGAAAATTAAAATTTAAAATTTGAGATTTGTTTGTTCCTGCTACTTAACTAAATCCATTTCCAAAGTTCTTGGTAAGTAGCTACTGAACTAGCTAATCATTTCAAACATGATTTATTGTATTAGGGAGGACTGGTCTGAGCTAGAAAAGATTTTATTAGTGTGTAAATGTTTGATTACCTCTTCTAATCTACAAACTAAACAGCTAAGTAAACATTAACTCTGCTAATGGTCCATCTCAGTTGTAAGTAGGCGACTGCTAATGCACTCTACCGTTAATGTTAGCTGGAACAGATGAATGGCACGCAGCCATCATTAATTAAAAATGTTAATTATTTGTGGCATGTGTGAAAATGGTCTACATTTAGAGGTATTTCTTCTATTTACATTTAAAACCTAAAATCATCTAAACTAATATGATCTCTCCGTGTGCTGTTGCTGTTTCTTTCTAATACTGTTAAAGAGTTTGAGTGTATTTCCTGCTTCCCTGCCAGTAAGCTTTGCTACTGTACATGCACTGAATTTTAAGTTTTGTCACAGCTTTCCAATGCAGTAAATCATTAGCTATTTCATCAACAGCCACCAGGTCTGTTGACTTTGTGCCAAAGAGTGGAATATAGTTTAAAATACTGAACAAAGAGAGCCTGATAATGAGCTTTAAATGAGCTCAAAAATAAGGAAATGTTTTCTGTTGATAATGTTTTCACTGTAGTAATCAGACCAACACAGAATGGGCATATCTAATAAGCAAGGAAAGCCTATCTGGAAGAGGCACCATGTGAGTATTCGCTGTAGGTTTTTTGAATGTCACATTAGCATGATTCAAGCAGCAGTGTTTAGTAAACATGCTTTGAAATATCTCTCCAATAATCATCCGTTTTCACTCGGCAAACAGCTCGTCTCGGAACAATCTAATTAACTTAAGCTCTGCTAAACTCATTACAGCTTTTTGCATGCATTTTTAATGAGACAGTGTTGTTGCATCACACATAACATGAGTATGGAAAGCCAGCCAGTTCAAATAGACACAACTTTCAACACGCTGACAATGTTTTGTTAACATGCTGTTGATGCGTTAATGCCTTGACAATGTGTTGACAACATGTTAACCACATGTTAACAATGTGTGATCTCAGACATTTGTCCAGTTCAAATGGGTAGTGTCACAAAGTTTCCATTGGCTCATGAGCACTTGGGTTAAACCATTTCTAGGCCTGGGATTGTCCATTGGGTCTATTTCGTATATATATATATATATATATATATATATATATATATATATATATATATATATATATATATATATATATATGAGTTAAATTACATAGTACATAGTAGTTACATAGAGTTAATTACATAAATACACAAAAAAATATGTTGTTTTCCAAATATTTATTAAAATTATCTAAATTCTAAACCAGCATTGGGTGAGTACATCTTCTGTAACTTTTTACCCCACACAGCAGTTCATGTTTTTACTGGTTGGCTTTCCATACATGTGCATTAGCTGTGATTAGCGTACAATGGTGAATCAGTGTGAATTTTGGAGAAGTGTGTTGGTACAATTGACGTTGATGTCAAATCATTAAAAAGTACTGTTGGATCGATGTTGAGCAGCGAAGCTATTAAGTAGATCTTCATCATGCAAAGCCGTGGTGCACTCTTAAATACAGACTCTTTGCTTCACTAGAGTTTCATTGTTGTTTACCTGTAGCTCAAGTATATCTACCTTTGATTACACAGAGGGATGTGGTGTGACTACTCACATATTTCCATTTTGTGGTACTTGCTTTGTAGTTGTACTTGACTACATTTTAAAGGGAGATATTGTTCTTTTATGTTAATAGAAAATCATTCCTGGTGTATCAAATATGGAAAATAAAGTCCTGAACTTTGTATTGTAGATAGTTTAAGTTGTCATTAATAACTGGAACCAGAAATATACATCATGACGCTGATATCTGATTTTTCTTCCTGGGTTTCTGCAAGCGGCAACCTCCGTGGCTGTGAAGTGAAGCCAATACAGAAGTGCCAAAAAGTTCCTCAAACGTCCACTTGAGGCTGGCTACAGAACACACAATAAAAAAGATTATATGTTAGTTATGGAGCATTTGAGTTACCTGGAAAGGTCGAACGCTGGTCAGGTAGAGAGTCTTCTTGTGCCATAGGTCTCCTTGGTTTCCATATCGCACCCACAGCATCTGCCTGCGGCCTGTCGTGGTGGTCCTGAGGTACACCGCCAGGCAGAACACGTGTGATCCGAACATGTGGTAGTGGAAGCGAAACACACAGTGATGGCGGGACCTGGACGGGTCTTTGCTGTACTGGTGGGTGGGTTGAAAGACTCTGCTCAGCAACACGGCCGTGTCCTTGAACTCCTGGGGAGCAGAGGACTCCATGTAGAGGTAGTACCCATATCTGGTGCCCAGTGTGTGGTCCTTCCAGGGTCCCGTGTTAAAGGACGGTGTGGGGCCTCGGTTGCGGGACCAGTCAAACACATCTCCTCCACTCTGTTCTTGTTTCCAGCTGCACAACCCGTGTTCGAAATTACACTGCAGCTCTGGAGCTGTGAGACATGATAGGAAGCCAGAAAACAACATAAATTTACACTTGATTTAGTGGCAACATAAGCTTATAAATTAACTACTTAACAGTATATGCAATGGATGAAATTATAGTATCTCCACCTCAACCAACTACAATAGTACAATGTTACTTACACATCAGGTATCATAATTAAATTAAAATAATCAATCACAGGGGACATTTTTCTGTCTTATGGTCACTTTCACTTTTGAAACTTTAAGTACATCTTGCTAAAAATATTTGTACTTTCAATGTAGAGCTTTTACTTGTAATCGTGAGTACTGCGTTGGTTTAACAGTCAGACTCACGAAGGACAGTTCAAAAAGTCAAAATCAATGTAAATCATCTTTTTCATTTTATATATTTTACATATTTGCCTTACAAAACCTGGCACCTACAGTACCCACAATGCAATTAAACCATGATAGTTCAGTCTAAGGATACATTCAGACAGGATTTTCTGATTGTTTGACAGCAGTTACGTTCAACACAAATAGACCCCGCTGGACAACCCTGCAGTGATTTGCCACCGCGCCTGATCATGTCGAAATGTGCCCTTAGATTTGGGTATATTAAGCTAGGCTAATCACTTCAGTGAATTTAGTAAGATCCTGGAGCCACAAAAGATTTTAAATACACAACTTTTGTTCACATTAAACAGACTTTAATGTGTAAATGGGGGAGCTCTTCTCTAAGTAAAGTATCTGAGTATTTCTTAAAGCACTGAATATCTGTAACCAAAATAGACACTTACAACATCCCTCCTCATCGGATCCATCCCCACAGTCATCCACAAGGTCACACAGCTGCAAGAGCTCCACACAAGCCTTGGTGTGCACGCAGTGGAAATGTGTGTGCGACGGACACTCCGCCACTGCCGGGGGTATCGAACAGTTCTTGAAGGTGACATCGTCCAAGGCGGACACACCGTCAAACACGCCAAGGCTGATCTTAGCCAGAGAGATCTGGAAGGGTTGGGTGATGCGTCCCAGCTGTACGGTGACCTGATTCCAGCGGGTTCCCTGATCGTACAGAGTCCTCCATATGACAGTGTTGTTTCCATTGATTCGAAGGTACATGTCTGCAGCCCCCACAGATATGCCTGAGTTATAATGCCTGATGGAGATGAAGGAGATATGGAGGTTAAACTAAAAGTGTATTCTGATGTGATAAATCACAGATTCCTCTTGTGACAATGCATGTTTCATAACACGACAGCTTTTGATTACTCTGCAGAAAGAAATTGAAATTTATAAACCTCCTTCCTCCAACCACCCAGTGGAAAAATAAAAAAATCTGTCATTTGACATAAACTTTTAGGTGCCATAAGACTATCAAAACATTGACAGATTCAGGTGCATTATGTTTTCATTGTGTTGAGCTGTGAAATAAGAAAGATGCTGAGAGAGCAAATAAAAAAGTTCTGAAGTTGTGGGTGGATCTACAGATTCTGCTTGTCATAAGTGAGTCTAGAGAAGGAAGCTACAGTGTGACTTTCACCAGAAGGTCATGGTGCATCCGGAGGCTGATTGTCTGAACCACGGTCCTCGGAGAACAGCTCTCGGATGAAGACTGCTGCTGTTCTTGTGTATAAACATGAAGTGACCTGCAGTGAGTGAGACCACAGTTACTATTCAAACCATATTCATTGTATACTTTATTACACCCACACCATCATTGCTGCAAACCAGTCCACCAGACAGTGAATCACCTTTAAAATAGCTAAAACTATTGCAGACAGTTGAGAGCTTAATTTACTTTCGACTAAATGCCTTTGTGTATAGTTGTTGCCAGATGGGTCATTTTCAATACCTCTCCCTCTGGGACTTTTGTGCACGACATCATCTAGTGAGTATATTATGTGATAAACAAAACATATCCTGTCGAATTGCAGTCTCCTTGCCAACAGTGATGAGAAAGGTCAGAGGACGACGCCAAGGCTTGTTTGTAACAGCCGGGCCGCAAATGTGAAAACAGCTGCTCGGTGCAGAACTGATGTGCCCGCCTTCTACGAGATGTATAGGGAATGCAAATCCATCCATTAATTTCTTTCCGCTTATCCGAGGTCGGGTCGCGGTGGTGGCAGGTTCAGCATGGCGTTCCAGACGTCCCTCTACCCAGCAATGCATTCCAGCTTCTTCTGGAGGTATTCCAAGGCTAGATGGACTATGTAGTCCCTCCAGCAGGTTCTGGGTCTGCCCTGGGGTCTCCTCCAAGTTGGACGTGCACAGAACACCTCCTAACCAGATGCCCGAACCACCTCAGCTAGCTCTTCTCAATGTGAACGGGCAGCAGCTCTACTTCGAGCTCCCTCTGGATGTCCGAGCTCCACATACTATCTCTAAGGCTACGGTCTGGACAGTATGACCATTGTGATAGCGGTAAGAAAACTTGGGGAAGCATTTACCTAAAAAATGTTTGGGAAGATTAAACTTCTCTTGGAGTTGTTGGAAAGATGAGAATATGTTATCAGCATATAAATCTTTGATTGTTTTGATACCACAAGCCCGCCGTTAAGAAATAAGAAGGGTGGAATAATAGATTTGCTGCTAGTAGAGCGAGGAAAGGGGGTTTGAAGGCCAGAATATTGCCTGAACTGAATCCATATCTCATGTTAGAGGCCCAGGAGTAAAATCTAAAATTTGGCAATGCCAGACATCCGAGAAGTTTTGGCCTTGGAAGCAAATATTTATTAAATCTTCTTGATCCAGATGAATTCAGATATTAAATTATCCTTTTTACTATCCTTTTAATATTGAAACACACAGGAACATTTTGGGTATCTGTTTTAACGGAAGAAAAATTTAAAGCACCCAAAGTCATCATATCTGACTAAAATAAATAATAAATAAACCTGAATACCTCAGCATATGAGGCAACGTTTAATAGAAAAGTTTGTAGATTTAAGTTTGTAAATATGCTGAGAACACTTTGAGCTGATACTGAGGGGGCAGAGAGTATGTTCAACACCATATCTGAGGATTAAATGTAACATTACATGTTTTGCTTGGTGTCTGACTGACCAATTAAATTGAAAATAACACAATGAACTAATTTAAAATGTAATAGCTTCAAAAAATGTGATTTAAAGTCAGTTTAAACACACCGAGTTATGTAAATTACACTAGAGTCAAAATCTGAGATGGCAGTTACTGCTACTCTGTTTAGCGCGTTAGCTTTAGCGGATGTTTAGCCAGCTAGGTTTCTATTCCTCATCATGGCTGAATTTAGCTACTGCCTCATTTGGGTATGTGTAATAAAAAACTGAATTAAAAGGTCAGTCATCAAAATAGATATTTTTCAATTACAGATAACACAGACAAGCAAAGTATAATTCCACTGGAAAAAGATGAGATGGCAGTTACTGCTACTCTGCTTAGCACGTTAGCATTAGTGGATGTTTAGCTAGCTAGGTTTTCCTAATCATGGGTGAATTTAGCTACTGTGTCATTTGATAACTGAATTAATTAATTATGATGTCAGTTAGTCGTCAAAATTGATATTTTTCAATTACAGATAACACATAGAGAAAAATAAGTAAATTTACTTTTAGCTTTAGCTTAAGCTCATCAGTTAGCTGGCAGTTGCGTAGTGGTTATTTCTATGGCATTGTTTCTTATACGATAAAGCAAACGTCAAAAGTCAGATTCCTGCGTGTAGATATGATAATATAAGATTTTATTGATCCCCAGTGGGAAAATCACGTTACAGCAGCACAAAAACAGTTAGCCCTACAGTGTTTTGGCTTTTTTTGAGCAGAGCAGTGGTGATCATTCATCAAAACCCATCAAAAACAACTTAAAAAAATAAAATGACAGCTGGTCTATGGCACAGGTTTGTACAGCAATAATCCATGAATCCATCCTGCCTGCTACTGTACTGTATGAAGTGGTGGTGTGATGTTAGTTGGGATGTTTTCTTGGCTCCTGTTCGGTCCCTAACTGCCAAATAAGCACTGTTTGACACACCACCACATGTCTATATATTGTTACAGACAAGATCTTTGAGTGGTTGCAATCATATTTTCTAAAAAATCTTCAAACAGATGCTCCCACCAGGAAATGTGCCATTTCACAAAGCTTGAAGCATATGAAGAAACTGCACATAACAGAGATACCTAATAGAGCGTCTTTTCACAGCGTGTTCACACAGTGTACTTAACAAAAACAACAGATGGTGTTGCTAAAAAGAACACCACATGACGATGAAGTCAAACTACAACAAAATTTCTTGTTTAATCCATAAATAGCCTTCATCCTAAGAGTTAAATCTTTTCTGGAGGGTAGATGTGAAGAAAAGCCTGAGCATAATATACAGTAACATGTTGTACCATAGAAGAGACTAATGGTGCTTCAGTGTGAGCATAGTATTGTGTATTTCAGTGAATGATGTGGTGTTAATATGCAGAATGGGTACAGCATATGTCGATTTCCTTTCTATTATTCAGATGGCTGAGAAGGCATTTCTCCATGAAGTGCTTATCTTTCAAAAACACACAGAATAGAGATTTTCTTTCCTCCCACAAAACCTTGATTTGATCTTCAGATAATAATATAATTTGACAATTTCTGTCCTTTGACACAGTGAAATCATTGCATCAACTCATTGCATTTCTATGTATATGTCAGCGATTAATCAAAGCTGGTAACTGCATACTGGTTGTTTCTTTACCTTGGGTGCTATTTGTAGAGTGGTCCAAAGGTGGTGGGTTGCCATAGTATTCTGGAGGTACCTCCGCAGAAGAGCCCCTGACCCAGTCAAAGCCATCGCCAAGGGTGAGCTCATACCAGCCACAAGAACCATCCGCAAAGTCACACTCAGAGGCTGAACAAGTAGAGACGTAAAATAAAGTTCAATGTTGACCTTGAAAATATACATTTACGCAATTTGAAGTCTTCTTCCATACAGCATGATGTTCATTTAGTAAATTATGGTCCCATATACAGTCAAATAGATGATAAAATAGGGTATGCTGGCTACCTTTTGATTGACAAATCATCCTCAATGAGGCCATCCAAAACTAGGCAGTGCTGATCAGTCATGAATCAATGTAAAATGTTTTCAGAAACATGTTTTAATGTACAGTTTAACAATGTCTGTGACCAGGCAGGCCGCCATTGTTTCCTACTTGAAATTGGTAGTTCTAACATAAAGCTATATGATCATTACATTAGTCTAATATGTCTAATATTGAGGATAACATTTCAAGAAATGGGAATCCAAACTTCCTCCCACTGTGCAACTCTACAGACCTTGTGATGACATTGTCCCCTACACTGATTTATTGAATGTATTAATTGGTGTCTGTGTGTGTGTGTGCATTAATTTGCTTACGGCAGTTGGCTTCGTCCTCTCCGTGGGGACAATTTGGGGTGAAGTCACACACTTTGTCCTCCTCGATACACTCCCCAGTGCCACAGGCGAATAACGAGGGAGGGCAAATAGGAGGTGGTGATACACTGCTCTCTGCCACAGAAATCAAACATGTAAGATTAATACAGTGTTCAGTGGATATGTCTTTTAAAAAATTAACATCTTTCTGTTCTGCTTGTGCCTTGTCAAAAATATCAATAGCAGAAGCACTTATATCCGAGGGATATGAAATCAGATGTACACCCACCAGATACATAAGAGTTACAGTCATTATCCCATGATCCTATGATGGGATTTTAAATTAAAGAGGACTCATGGGAGATCATGGTGGATTAATATAGACGAGCTCAGCTGCATCCAGTGAAAGTAAAGTACATTAGCCGTGGTGCGGAAGATTAGATTCAGCTGTGGAGTAATGAATGAAGTTTAGATACTTTGATCAATAGAACGTCCAAGACCCCATTTCTTAAATGAACTCTGCTTATGAGGAGGAGTACTGGAAACATCAGTGAAAAACTGTCCAATTTTTAAATGGCTTTTGGCTGGCTTTTGAAAATAAGTTTTTAAAGGTCCAGTGTTTAGGCAGAATATAGTGTAAACTGAATATAATATTCATAAGTATGTTTTCAGTTACAGGTTTTCACCGGTTTTCAGCTCAGGATTTTTTGGACAGTCCTAAAGAGTGGCTCGATGACACGCTGAGGCCACCCTGAGTATAACCCTGCCCCACTAACACTGTAAAAGTATAAAAACCTTCAGCGCGTTAGCATCTGTTGTTCTACGTCTCCTAGTTATTACACTTGATCATACTAAGTTGCTACAACCTTTGCTATGTAGTCCTGTTTTTGACGTCCCGCAAATGTATCTACCCTGAATGAACAGCTCAGTTATTTTTAAATTCTCTAAACACTGGCTCGAGAGAAGGCCTTTTGTGATCTCTTCTTGACGTTTGGAAGGAGAGGCTTGTTCACTGAGATGCTTCTAAATTTTACACACTGGACCTTTAAATGGTTGCAACTTGTAGTAACTGTAAACATGAAACATGAAAGGTGTGTTTGGTTGATATCTGCTAAAATGTTTAAGGTAGTACAGAGACTCATAGAAGTAGACCTGACTTGACAATTGATTGGAAATATCAGCTACGCATATAAAAGCTACATTGCTATAATAAATTTTACGGTTGCCAGCTCATTCCCAAAACATGTACAGACATGAAACACCCTCAGAGACGCTCACACATGCAAAGAGTGTGATTTATGATAACAGGGTGTAAAAGAGGCGTCAGACTTTGGATGAAAAAAATTTACAATGACATGTTTTTGTCTTACTTTCAACCCACATACATTTAATTATAGTTCAGTATTTAACAATTGTAATGCTATTATTCCTGACAGTCTACTTAATCTGAATTCATTGATATGATGGACCCATAATTCAGTGCAACAAATTTAATGGTTATGTGGTAGATAGAATGAATATTAATAAAGGACATGGGACATAAAGAATCGCCTGTAAGTGACTGTTATGGCAGGTAGTTAGCGATATTAGATGTGAGCTACATATCAAAACAATATCCTCGTCCTTCAGGTCGGGCTACACAGATGAGTCACGCATAATAACCCTTTGCTGGTGTAGTAAAGTTTAAGTGGTATTTGAATGTGACACCTATTGGTTATTTCTCACGTTGGCTTGAGTTTAGATCTATAAGCAGCTCTGTGCCTTCAGACTGAATGTGTTTTATATGATAATACAAACCTTGAGGAGCATCTCACAAATTCACTGTTGGAAGCAGAAGACAGATGGAAGCTAAGTCACCGAGTGCCAAGCTGACATTGACCTGTCTCGTCCACTTAGACATGCTAAACTAGGTCTGGTGATGGTCTAACAGACTCCTATTGTAAACCTGCCACACTTGACACTGTCTTTTGCTATTTAAACCCACTTTACTCAATTTAAACTTGCATTAATTGATTTTTTGGGGGCGGTTCAACAACCTGCAAACAAAAAATTTGTGGCAAAGTTGCTCATTTATATGTCCAGCAGACTATAGAATTAATTTAGAGTTGTGTTTCTGGCCACTTGATGAATTTTAGTCCAATAATCTCTGGTCTTAACCATCTCCTGCAGGAAATATCGCCTCGGTAGCTTGTTAATGCTCCACTATGTTATGGGCAGATTGTGTTACCTGCTTTTATTGATTAAAGCCTCTTTGGTTGCAGCAATATTCTGTATGGGTCAATTAAACCTCAACGAGTAAAGAAAAACTGGTTTTCCAAAAGTCATTCTGACTGCATGACAGACGAGTGAGCTAATATGACACCTCATTGGGGCTGAACAGGAAATTTCAGCCATGGTTGGCTAACAAGCAAACAACACATAACATTTGTTACTAACAAAAAAAGATGCAATCTATCCAAACTAAATGATCTACATTACAGCCTCATTTCTCTTGTGAAGCAGCAGCTTGGCAGGTTCTCTGTGCTGCTCAACAAGCGATTTCTCTGCAAGTTAAGGACCGTCGTCTAGTGTGCCCTGTGTCTGCCTGACTTTCTCAGCCTCTTGTTTTAGTGACAAATATGTGGAATAATTTAATCTGCCTATCACAAACATCAGTCATGCTATTTCTCAGAAATATAGTCAAAGGGCAGTTGAAACTCCACAACAGCACAAGGATAGGGGTGGAAAAACCAGGTGTTGGCTTGCAATCTTTTATCATTTATCAGAATCAGATTATTTATATCTTATGATATGGCCAAACCATAACTGCAGACCACAAGCCAATGAGCCATACCATGGCACACTCAGTTAGCTACCGAATTTATATACTGTATATCTTTGCAATTCTTTCAGCAAACATCCTTGAAAGCCTGGCGCTCAGGTTCAGAGACCACTGACATTAATTCTGCCTCCAGAGCAGCTTTGTCTCCACCGAGGAAAGAGACCTTAAAAAGCTGAAGGCCACAGGTTGTAGCCCGAAAAGAAACAATCCATAAAGGCAGACGGAGAGCGGGAGCATCACCCATATTGGATGAATCATAGCGGTTGTAAAGATGCTATAGTTTGTGTTTGTGGCTGAAATACTTGTATATCACAGAGACAACGCGTAAAAATCCTGTCCAAAACGCCAAACGGATGGTGCTTTATCAAACGCTCCCAGCTAAAATGTTGAGCTGTACGATATTCATCACTGAGATGCAGGCAGCACACTGTAGCAGACATAACTCTCGTAGATCGAGGCACTAACTGCACTCCATATTCAGAAAGAAATGTGTCGTAAGCACTATTTTAATGAATCCCATCCTAGGTGCTTTAATGTCTTCTTCCCCCTGTTATCAGTATTCAAAACAAGTTTGTGGTGGTCTGTTTATGTGTGGCGATATTTCAAAAATGTCAGGGTCTGAACTTGTCCCGTCTGTGTAGTGAGATATTACTAATGGCAGCTGTACCAGGCAGAGTCACACAGCCGGGACTGAAGGATAGGTCATCGATGGCCAAGACCCCAGAGGCTTCGCTGTCTGCTGAAAGTTGTCCTCGAATCAGCACCTGGTAGACACACAGAAAACTTATTTTTATTAAGTTTTTACACAATCTGTGCATGCAGCGTATGCCATATGTGTTTACATGTGTGTTAGACACACATACAAACATATGCTGTGTTGTTTGTGGGCATATTCGGAGTTGGGGAGAGACTGAACATGGATGTTAGAGGATTAGGGTCAATAGCTGTGTACCAAAAGTCTGTCACAGCAAGTCAAGAACATGTGTAAATGCCATGTTAGTAATCCTGCCTCTACCGTTTCCTGGCTAATCTAAAAAATGGCAAAGACGTGGAGCACCCACCTGTCAATTAAAATGGCTACACTGTTTATTATGCATAACTTTAAGCCTTAATATAATTTGAACAGGTGAGTTCTATATAAATTCACCCTCAGTACAGTTGTCATGAACGGGGAAATTAGCTATAGAGACCAAAACAGTTTTTTGTACCAGGCTGTAAACATGTTTATTTCTGCTGTGAAGTTGGACATTTTAACATGGGGACTTATGGAGACTGACTCATTCTGTAACCAGCCTCAAGTGGACGTTTGAGGAACTGCGGTTTTTGGCTTAACTTCACAGCCGCAGAGGTTGCTGCTTAGGACATCCCTAGAGTCACAGTGCTAATAATATCAAAGCTGCACTGATCGAAGTCCACAGAACAGCTTTATCTACATCACCAGAGTTTTATAGCCCATCATTTATGACTAATCTCAACAAACGGTGGATTGTGTCATTACGGGTGATGGGAAATACACTCAAATACACAATTTTCATTGGTCATACTCGTCAGCTGGTGTTGATTTTTTCCCAAAAGTTGACTTTGAGGCCGTAAAAAGTGATACTTTCTATGGGCCGATCATAACTGTTTATTTAGGATCGCACAGCCAAACAAGTGAGTTTATTCATTGTGAAGTCTCTCTCTCTTTTTGTTTCATGCTTTAGGCTAAATGTTTATACATGCATAAAATGTTTTATAAGCACAAAACTTAATAAACCTGTCAAAGCGTTTTCTACAACACAATTAGAGAAAACCCCGAAGGTTCAAGTATGTGAAAAAAACTGACTGAGATTGATGCCACCATGGTAAATAAAAACCCAATTAATTCAACTGCCTTTAAACCAGGAAGTAGATTAATGGAGGGTAAAGTGATTGTTGGCAGAGTGTTGACCTCTCTTTACCCCCGGCGCTGGTTCAGCCATGTTATGAAACTGAGCTGGCTGCAGTTAGTGACAGATGGTGAAGGCAGAGGAGAGGAGAAGGGTGGCACGCTGACATTGTCTGAGGATATAGGAAGGACACAAACAGCAGGCTTCATAAGACTCCAGATGGCCTCTGAAGGGTCCAGTCGGGTCAGTACCCCTTCACTGCGCATAAACGGTGCCTGTTGTGCAGCTCATTGCTGCTGTGACGACTTTATCAGCTTCGAGGGAACTTACACTGCACACCTTATGTGATATATCTTAACGTGCAATGAAAATAGCAACATATATGTTGGCTTCATGCAGGCTACATGTCATACTGTTTCTATGATGAAGCTGTCTGCCTCCTAGTACTCACTGTTTTCCCTCTTCTTGTTTGTATCTGTGTCGCTGGGCGTGGCCTCTGGTTTCCCTCCCACCTGTCTGATCACCTCACCACCTGTTCCTCAACACCGAGTCAATCTCTGCAGTGCAAACCACCGGCTGTATCTCCCACATGCGCCAGATTGTTTAAGTAATCATTGCGACAAACACAGACTTTGTGAACTTTGTTTTTGTCTGCTTGTTGCTAATTTTTGCTCCCCACATCTTCCACCTGTCACGCTCCGCTCTATCATGTCACCACCACCACAAGACACTAGATTCATCTGGATCTCCACTCCGAGGCTGGTGTTTGCATTTTGCGTCAGCTTAACGTTCATCCTGACAACTTTTTCATCAAAACAGCTACAGCTGGAAGATTAATGAGAGCAGCAAGAGAGAAACAAAACAGTAAAGCTACAGGTCTTAAAAACACTGAGTCGACCAATGCCACCCTATACTGACACCCTTACACATTAAAGGCAGTCTGAGGATCTTACATGGTCACTATTTACAGACTACATCTAGATTTAGTTTGACATTATTTCCCATCATGCACCTGGTGGAAATTTACAAGAAGAAAAACTGTTGAACAATGGAACAAAAACAGCTTTTGGCCACGGCTGTCCTTGTGTGTGCAGTTCGAGGGCTGAAGCAATTTCTGTCCACTTTTTTCCTTCTCCACTCGATTGTGGTACAAATCGAAGGACACGCCAAAGAGACACTCTCACTCACTCCAGAACTCCTCCAATTACTCCTGCTTTTCAACAATCCAAGGGAACCGAGACTTCACCTTCTTGAGGCTGCTCGATGTTTATCACTGCTTAGCCACCGTTCACACAATTTGAACCAAGACCACAAAACCTCAGATATTATTGAATTATTGATATTAATTACTGATAATTGATTTTATAGGAACATCAAGACATGAAAAAAGACAGATTTAAGACAGCTGAGTTCTACAACCACCTTACACCAAAAGATCGAGATGAAAGTAGTGTGCCACAACTCGAACAAAACTTTCAGGATTTTATGCAGAAATCTAAAAACTTGTCTGCGATAATGAAATAGTTTGAAAGAGTTGTTTGGCGTGAGGCCAGTATAAGAAACAATAGAGCAAAGAAGAGTTGGGATTTTTCGTTTAAGGTGATATATCACTTGATTGGGCGTTAACAACACTCACTGGAAAACTTGAATGTGCAGTGATATGACTACAGAAGATCTGACATAGCCATGGGTTACATGAAACACATACAACAGACCTCAGAGTGTACTAAATGGCTACTCAGACTTCACAAAAGATGCAACATTATACAGTAAAATGTGCGACTGACCTGGAAACTGTGATTGCTGGAAAACGTAATCACCGTCTGCAGCCATGTTTCATGTTTCTGTGGTTGTGTGGAGTTTCTCCACACCTCTGTGCTCTGATCCGCAGTCTGAATCAAGACCTGAAGCTCTCCATGTTTAGCCCCAACATAATAGTAGAAACTCATCTGTGGAGTAAAAATGCAAGGTCACCAGTTGTCATCAAGTCACTGTCTATATGCCAAAGTTACTCAAACAGAGGATTTTATTACCTGACAGGTCTGACTGGGCTGGAAGATCGGACTGTTCAGGTCTGCTGTGGTTGTATTTCCTCTGACAGGTAACAGGGAGAGGAAATGTGCTAAAGAAGAGAGAGATACACTGTAAGGAGAGGTTTGGACTCACAGTGTGTCTCATAAATGTCACATACTCTAACCTGATGTGTTGTTGTTGTGGTCATGTTTGAGTCCCGGGACCTTAGTTGTTCTGATCCATCCGGGGAGCGTCTCAGAACTCTGGGTCAAGTCACAGAATCCCTCCTCAAAGTCACACCTCTTATATCTGGAGCCTTCAACAGAAAAACTCTTTTTATTCTTTTGTGTTTCTCCCTGAAAATATTTCACCATAAATCTGTGTACTGGGATTAAACTGTGAGGTTGTACGCGCCATAAACATTCATCAAGTCAGCAGAGCAAAGAAACTAAGTGGTTTTTCAGTTTAAGGAGAAATTCTTATTTGGCTATGTGGCCAAATGTGCAACAAGGGACGATGAAACATTAGTGATAACGCCAGAGATATGCCTGACAGGCTCTGAAACAATGCAAAAAAATAATCACATATTTTAATATATATAAAGAATTGAATATCTTCACAGAGGCCTCATGAATTTTAATTTACTTGCCTTTTTTGTTGCATTCTGCTTTCTTGCCAACAGTTAGACGATTAGATTGATACCACTCACTTGTACGTATGCTAAGTATTAAACTACAACCGGCTGCCAGTTAGCGTAGCTTAAAGACGGGAACCAGCTGGAAACAGCTAGTCTGGCTTTGTTAAGGTAACAAAATCCGACTACCAGCACCTCTAAAGCTCACTATCACGTTAAAAATGTGTCAACTTTTAAAAACACACTTCTTTAAAAGGGGCCTTTAGATGATCTTTTTATGTTCTGTCACATTTTTAATGTTATTGTGTGTTCGTCTTCTGCTATATTGTAAAGTACGTTGTAACCGTGTTTTGAAAGGTACTATATAAAGTAAAACAAAGTTATTATATGTTTTTAATGTGAATAAATGTCTAACCTTCCATCTTAAAAAAGTTCCTAAGGACTTTAAGGACATTTTAACCAATTAACCAATGCTTTGACCTTGCTTGTAAGGCACTCAAACGTCATTCATTAATTGTTAATGAACTAATTTGATTATATTGTTTGCCTTAAATTAAGTGATCTTTAAATAATGTATGATAGCCTTTACTTTTACTTTAAACAGGAACTTAAAATACTTTATTAATTAGAGCATTTTCTATGATGATTATTAAAACAAGGGTTAGGGTTTTTTTATATTTTATTTGAAAATGTTAATAAAAAAACATTATTATACCAAGTTACAGACACTGCATGATTCTTCTTAATCGGTTATTTTTAGTGTGAATTGCATGTTGTTGCGACAGTTTGCTTTACAGAGGTAGCTCTCTCTCCATGTTGGTGATAATCCGCTGAAAATGCTGCTTTCACTTGCACATTCACACAACCATTGAGCGGCATTGTAAAACATCTGTGATATATTTTACTCTCTCCTTTTCTCTAATCTACTCTTTATGTTTTATTTTCGCTGTAATTCAGGATTAAATAATCATTTTCCTGCTTTACTCACAGTCTTTCTCGTCGCTGCCATCTCCACAGTTGTCATTGAAGTCACACACACAGTCCTCGGGCACACATATCCCCTGAGAGCAGGTAAACTCCTGAGTTAAACAGGCGCCGACAGAGTCTGGGGTAAACACCAGAGATGAGGCCAACAGCAGCCACACTGAGCCCAGCAGAAATGTCATCAGCCTGGTTATTGTTTGTCCTTTAACGAAAACGCCTTCTCTTCACCTCCAAGTGAAGCATTTTGTTTATAAGAAGGACTTCTGTCGAGGCTGAGATTTCCTTCACCGTGTACAGTTTACTTGGATTGTTCCTGTGCGTGTGTGTGTGTGTGTGTTGTAAAGGGTAATAAATGGCTTTTATGGCTGTTACTCAATAAGGTCACTTTGTTCTTGTGTTGCTGGATTTAACATGGACGACATTACGAGGAAGAAAGAAACACAATTCTCAGACGTGAGGACAATTTGATGGTTGCCCTAACAGAGTTAAGATTAGCATTAAAAATAGGTGAGTGTTTAAAGACCATTAAAGTAATAGTATTAGTTTACTTTACTGTCCATCAGGAAACTCTGTAAATCAGAGAGTTGAAGCAAATGTCAACCTCATGGTGGCGCTAAAGGAAAGTCAGAGCATCTGATTCATTAACTGGACATCTCTTTTAGCAATCAATTAAATATTTGTCAAGATATTTCAGTTTAGATCATGATACGTCGCTATAGCATGTACATGGTTAGGTGCTCTGTGTTTTGAGCTATAACCAAAACAGCTACATTGCTATCCTTCAGCATAAAGGGCATTTCAATAAGCACTCCTAATAACACATAATCTAATTGCAAAACTATGCCCATCTGTACAGGTGGAAGCTGAAGAGTCTATAGATAGCCCACTGTTTCAACCAGATAAATCACATTAGTTCTATCTAATAACAAGTCGGGGGTTTGGACGTACAAGGAGGAGGACAAGAGCTGAGGTTGTGAATATGAACTGCTATAAGAGGATCATTAACTGTGTCTGACAGGGCTCAGCCCCACTTTACAGTGAAGCATAATTTCATTTCACAGCAATCAATAAAAACAAGACCTTAAAACAGATGAGCAGCAAGCGAGTACAAGAGCCGGTGTAGTTCAAATGAAATTAACCTTGAGAAAAAAGGCGAGCTCGACAACTCCATGGGGGACGAGGGACGACTGGAACAAGGAAAAGATCACGTCTGGGTTGACCTCTATTGGCAGTGGTAGTGTATAGAGTGTATAGCTGGCAGCATGTTTAGATGCTGCAGGTTGAAATGTTGAGTCCAAATCCCAAACCTCAATCAGTCCCTTTGAATAATACAGTCACAAAGCGAAGATACATACAGTGAGAGGCGATTTGAGGTCAGGATGACGATAACAGACTAATCATCTTAAAACAATTTTAACATGACCGAAAGTTACAATAGTACAGACGAGCCAACGTGGTCAATCGTGGTGATTCATAATCACAGTTAGCTGATTTCAACAAGAGGGAGTCATCATTAGATCTGCCAGAAGAGAGTCGAGCCAAAAGAGTAGCACAAAGCCGAGTTCATTGTTCAGTAAATAAAGCTGGGAGTCCATTAAAGTAATTATTTTCATAGAGGCACATAATATTCAGTGGAGCGAGATATAAAAGCAGTCCATCAATGAGACTGCTGGATTACATTTAAACTTCCCATAAAGAAAATTCTTCTTTTATACTTTCAGTGACTTTGAGCTAAATGGCAAAGCTAACATGCTAATGGTAACCAAGTATAATGTTTACAAGGTTTACTGTCTTAGTCTAACATGTTAGCATGTTAACTGGATCTACAGTGGAGGCTAAAGAGTTGAAAAAACGTCTTTAGAAGAGAGACCATGAAACCAATTTACAATGATGTAAGAACCTGTGCCGCCATGGTGGTAGGTTATCATGGGAGTTGTAGTTTTTGGTATGCTAACAAATTAATCATTGTTTAAAGTAACATCATCAATCATTTTGATGACTTTTGATTGCATATGCCAATACAAAGGCTAATTCTAAGGTAATAAAAACATAATGATAATTTTTAAGCTGTTTGTATATCATTGAAAACATAGTAATGCATATTATATTCCATTTCTGCCAACAGATCACACCAAAAATTACACACCGAACCTTTAAGTACGCACTTTACGCTCCAAAACATATTTCCATTAAGCAGCAGTCGGAAAATTGTTACAATTTTATATTAATGTGGCTCTAACAGAGAAAAAGAAACCAAGTTAGTTTGTGTTGCCTCATCATTCGTCTTCATAATCACTTTTTTGCTTCCCTGGCGCCTTTAGACAGTTTGTTAATTACGACATATTGACAGCAAAGAACATTTGCATGGCATTTTGAATACAGCCAATCTGCTCACAGTCTTGCTCAAGCTGTGGTGATGTGCAGCACCTGCTAATTTCCCTCCAACCTGAATCTAGTGATTCACTGCTGAGTGAAGCCATCATAACAGCTGGGGTTTAATCTTAACTGTGTACCTGAAGGAGACGCTTCAGTCAAAAACCTCCAATCAACACAGTGTGAGCAGGCACATCCTGCGGTGCTCTGTGACATGTGATTGTGCACAAAGCCGCCAAACAAAAAGTGTTGACAAATGAGGTACGGAAGAGGAAAGAGACTGTATTTTATGTATCCGCCCTGCCACAATGCTGCCACCTGTCAGTATTTAAGAGACACTCTGAAACCAAAATACCCAGAATTTACAGAAAATTCAAGCTGGGAAGTGTCATCAGTCATGCTATTCATCTGGAGCTCCTCCAGGCTGCCAGGTTTTATTTTTAAAAGTATACTTCACATCAACACCTTGACACTGCAGTGGATGATGATGATATTGAGATCATTTCTTTACTTTAGTAGCAACACTAGAAAATAAAAATACTCAAATACATTATGCACTAAAACGATGTAACAAAATGTGCTTAAATGTCAAGGTTTTGGCATCTTAGTTTCTTTCATTCATTTGGCCTTGTAACTGGTTGGCATACCTGTGCCAGGTTGGCACCGGTACTGAAGAGCCGTTTTGGAGCTTTGAACCGATGGCCGCCATCATCTTGGCAGTCCTGTCTGTTCTGCCTCCCAGCTAATCTAAAAATCAGCAAAGACGTGAATCATCTGGGCTGAATGAAGCCTGGTTGCTCAATCAAGCCATCTGTAACGGCACCTTCCTGTCAGTCAAAGTGGCACCACTGTTAATTCTGCATAACTTTAAGCCTTAATATAATTTGAACAGGTGAGTTTTATAAAAATTCACCCTCAGTACAGTTGTCATGGACGGGGAAATTAGCTATAAAGACCAAAACTGTTTTTTGTACCAGGTTGTAAACATGTTTATTTCTGCTGTGAAGTTGGACATTTGGACATGGGGACTTATGGAGATTATGGAGACTTGTTTTGTAGCCAGCCTCAAGTGGACGTTTAAGGAACTGAAGTTTTTGGCACATCTGCATTGGCTTCACTTCACAGCCACTTCGAAAAAACATGATTCATGAGTCAGTAATTATTTTGTTGTCCTGTGCTCCTGTCGAAACATGGCGGCATCTGCAGGTATAAAAACCTCATTCTAAGGTGACAAAACACTATTATTCTTATTTTCAAGTATTCCACTTCTGCCATATTCTGTAAATTAATCTAAATCTTACATCTTGTTAAGGAGGAGCAAGAACTCAGAGAACAGGAGTGGACCAAGAATTGACCCCTGAGGCACACCATGCTTTTATCATGAAAACATTATAATTTATGGAGGCGTATCTTTAAGTTTGTAATTCGTGAAAACAGAACAAGTGATCCTTTAAGAATACGTGACCTAAGTGTGAGAACAGAAAGTCTGAATGCCACTCATGTGATGAACAAGATAAACATGAGTTTAACACAGCAGCTGTGAACCGACATCCATCACCTATCAACCTGAACCACAGGCACGGTTTGTTGCCTCATATAAGCCTCGACATTTTGCTTTATTCCTGCAGCATTTATAATTTCCTACCTGTATTACTGATCCTGTCTTGGAGCTCTCCTACATGTAGCAGTTGTCATTAAAATAAATGGCTGACAAAAGCATGGAAATGCCTTAATTACAGCAAACGCTCCGTGAATTTGTGCCCTGATGTCAGCTCATTATTTACACACAGGCCTTACCATTTATACATTACAACACCTGAATAATATTTTTAAAGCTGAATTTTACAGTGGAGGATTTTCCTCTTAAATCAGGTCAGATTTTTATGTCTGGATTGCTCTTATATATTACATCTTCTCCTCCTGTCTCATGAAACTCTATCTTAAACATTCATCAAGCTGTAATAATTCAGGTGATTTACTTTGAGGGCTAATGACCAGAGGTTCTTTGCTCTCACAAGACTTTTATCATAACCTGATAGTCTATCATAGCAAGCTATCCACAATAAGTCAATTAGTAATAAGGTCAGTTACTGTGTTACTGTGGCATTTCACAGCTTAGCCTGTTCCGCCGACATCGCCTTCGGTCTCTTTGCCTCTTTCATTATGTCCATAGAAGCTGCTGAGCCCAGTAACATTACTCACTTGCCCAGCTCCGGTTCTGGCACGACACCAGCTCTGCTCCCACCGTGCCCCGGGCCTGAAAACCTCCACCACTTCCTGGTACCCTGTAGTACAAACACAAACACTCCCCCGTTGCTCTGAGCTCACAGTCTGGGCAACATTAGCTAACAGCAGCTATAGTTCACAGCAGGTCGCTTTACTGTGCACCAATAAACTGTAAATCAAAGACGCAGAGTGAGCATGGCAGAGTCACCATTCACATGATAACAAGTAACCAAAAAATGATTTAAAATCTATTATTTTCTTGCAGAAAAGTTGCACAATGTTGCTTTAAACCACTTCTGTTTTTACTACTGGCAATAGACTGAAATGCTTCTCACCCAGAACACAGTTTTGGCAAAACATGCCAAAATGTCTCAGCACCATTAGATCTGTCTTTGCTCCACTGGTTTGGATGATGTGGGTGATGCACTCAGTCTGGAAAATTTCGATGTGGGTGAAGAGTTCAAAAGGTGCTCGACTTTTGGTCGGATGCTTCCCGTTGTGTGTGTGTGAAGTTCACAAGGACGAGTTCAAGGAGTGCTTCTTCTCCCGAGTGCCCTCGATGTGCACCGTCAAGAGGAGCTGCTTTTAACTTGTCAAAGTCAGTGTATCACTTTTCTTAGTGGCTTATTTCAAAGACACTGCTGACTCACTGACATGAAGTTAACATATTCCTGATTTTATTTTTATTTTGTATTTTTAAGACATGGTTACACGGTATCATCAATCAAAACTGTACAGAAGAGCCGGTAAGATGTTGTATAAGAACTGAAAAACCACTGTCTCGATGTTAATTTATTTTCCTTTTCACTCTGAAGTCAGAGATACTCGTGAGGACACATATGAATCACCTTATTATTTGGGACTGTCTAAACTCTGCCAGATTGTTTTGCCCAGTTTCCTCCATCATACAAAGTCCTCCGTCCTCTGCCAGACCAGATCAGCTCAACACATGTTGCCATTTCAACCTCATCCAGTCACAAGTGATTCCAGACAGTCGCTAATACATGTGTCAAGTTTCCTGCTATTTGCAAGAGCAGTGAATATGGTTTGGGGAGATTTTTATAAGATGGCAAACCTGTTGTCATATTGGCCTATTAAAGTGCCTAATCAGCTTCATCTTGAGTCAGTTCAACCTTTCAGTTATTTTAAATAAATCATAAAGTAAAAAAGTGTTTTTTAGAGGACATAATGACTTACAGTAATATCTACTTCTGATAACTACATCACAAGAGGGAGTAGTAAGCGTTAGCAACCACGAAGGAAACACGAGGAGGAAGAGGAGGTTTTCAGGCCCTGAGAGTGGAGGAATGCTGACAGGGAGCAGAGCCGGTGTCGTGCCAGAACAGGAGCTGAACAAATGGGCAATGTAACAGCAGCATCTATGGACATAATGGCAGAGGCCAAAAAAACCCAACGAAACGTTAACAGAAGAAGCTAAGAAGAGAAAAGGAGAGAGTGAGCGAGCAAGCAGCCTCCAGACAAGAGTAAATCTGGGACTGACTTTTAGTCGTTGGTGAGAGCTTGGTGAAATAAAAGGCTGAAAGACAGACGCCGAGCTGGGCTGACTGTTTGTTGGACTTGTGAGTAATATTAGCTGGCTGCTATGTCTGCTGTTGTTGACCTTGCTTGATGTTTGGCTGTTCGCAAAGTTGTTGACTTGCCAGTTTTTGGTCATAAGTAATATAATCATAACAAACAGACGTGTATAGCTGTCCATATTTATGACAGTGGTGTTACACTCTGAAACTGGGGCGTAAATTGCAAAATGGATTTCACATTTCAAGCAAGGGTCCATACACATAGAAAAATAGATGAGAAATTAAATTTTAACAGCCAAACTTAAATTCAAAGTAGCATCTATAGTTATAGTATAATAGTAGTTGTTCTGAGAGGCTTCAGGTAAAGATGACATTTCATACAGCCTTCTGTCTGACGCAAGCATCACATACTGGGTGATGGAAGTGTAGGGGGGTCGAGGAGGTCATGGTTCAGCGATGAAGCATCCTTGTAAAATGCAAATTAAACTGCTGAATGCATAAAAAGACAAGCTTAAACCGACACTTGACTCATGACAGAGGAAATATCATGAGAGTGGTGGCTGCACAACACATCTAGGAAATTGAATTTTTATGTGAATTAATCAGGCAGTATAATTATCTCCCTGAGCAGAGAATAGTGCTCAAGTGAACATCAGTATTAACTGGAATAAATAATTAAAATTCTGGCTGACTCTGGATCACTAAGTCTGCATATTTGTATTAAAAGTCTGCAGGAAGAACTGCATGTCAAATTCAATTAGAAGAGATTAGTAACAAAAGCTGCAAAGATCAAAATGTGTTTAGTCACCAAAACAAAAGACTGCGACTGACGAGGAATGCTGCGGAGATGCCACAGGGTACGGGATCCCCAAGCGGTCATACATTCAGACAATTTTTTTCCTCTGTTTTCTTGTGATAACGAGTTCATTTAATTTGTTTTCTTGAGGTGACGTTCCACATCCGTAGGACCAGTCTGTGTTGGAAAAAAAACAACGCCCAGGTCCGCCTTTGCTAGCCGCCCAGCTGACAAAACACCCCGACCCTCTCTCCTGCAGGTAGTGGGCCCACAGGCTGGTGGCTCCACATTGTGTTTTCAGGCTGTGCCTGGCTGACCACCAGATGGTCGCCAGCAAGCTATACCTCCGGGGTCTGGCTCCAGAAGGGGACAAAAGGAGCTAGCTGAGGTGGTTTGGGCATCTGATTAGGATGCTTCCTGTGCGCCTTCCTTTGGAGGTGTTCAAGAGGCGTCCAACTGGGAGGAGACCCTGAGGCAGACCTAGAATCTGCTTGAGGGACTACATAGCTGTCCATCTGGCTTGGGAATGCCTTGGGATCCTCCAGGAGGATCTGGACTGTGTTGCTGGGGAGACGGACGTCTGGAACCTCGGATAAGAGGAAGAAAATGGATGGATGGATGTTCTCTCGAGATTTTCTCGAGATAGTCTTGTATATTAAATCATTGCCGGAAACATCATTCAGTGTACCAATGTTAGAGGAGAAGGAGAATATTGCAATTGCAATTATTTAATATATTACACTATCCTTTTGTTTCCTCAAGATCTCAAATTAGTTATGTTGTTATCTCAGGAAAACAATGCTTCATTATGCTAAGATAGAGAAAATGATACTGTTAGCTCAGGATAACATTTATTTCTACATCCTGACATAAATAACTCGAGATCTTGAGAAAACAACTGACATAAATTCATTATTACGAGAAAACAGAGGATAACTATTGAGTCATGAGTCAATCAAAGCTGCAGAAGTATCACTTTTTATGTGCGCACCATGTATGAGATAAACTATCTGAGAATGGTTAGGTGTTTTTAAGAGGCTCCAATCTCATGTACGTATTTGTAAGAAAACAGAAAAGGTGTTTGCTCTCCTTCCTTTGTCTTGTCCAAGTGCCTGAGGCGTCTGTTCTGTCAGCCTGTTAAACATATGGTGTTTATTTCACCAATTTTAGTCCAACAAACTGGTTTGGTCTCAATTCAAACTATAATTAATTTCTCCCTTTATGAAGAGGAAAGCAATCCAAACATCCTGTTTAATAAGCTGCTCATTTAACAGTATGTATGTGAAAATGTGAAAATAACGACATAAAAGATTTCAAATAGATTTTTTTCCAAGTTTTCCAATTTGTTTTCTTCAGTAGATATTTCTACCGGCACACACAAAGCACACTACACACACACCCTGCCTGGACACCCAAAAAAGGAGTAATCCAGCTAAAGAGGGGAAGATAAATTAAAATAAATAAACAAATAAACTAATTAAAATTCTTAAAATTAAATTAAATTAAATTAAATACACGTGGAAGTACAGGGGGGTTTATTGTCAACAATCAATTAGGACCTAAGCAAGAACCTTCATGGCTGTGAAGTGAAACCAGCACAGAAGTGCCAAAAACTGCAGTTCCTCAAACGTCCACTTGAAGCTGGCTACAGAACAAGTCAGTCTCCATAAGTCCCCATGTTAAAATGTCCAACTTCACAGCAGAAATAAACATGTTTACAGCCTGGTACAAAAAACTGTTTTGGTCTCTATAACTAATTTCTCTGTTCATGACAACTGTACTGAGTCTGAATTTTTATATAACTCACCTGTTCTAATTATATTAAGGCGTAAAGTTATGCAGAATTAACAGCGTGGATGCTTTGATTGACAGGTTGATGAGATTACAGATGGCTTACTTGAGCAGCACGTAGCAGAGACCACACTATAATCAAAACAGAAGGATCCCGCCACCTGCTTACATTTCATAAGGTGTTATAATATGATGAAGGAAATGGTATTAATTAAGTAATGAAGTGGACACAGATCATTGCACGTCGTCTGAAGACACTGCAGTAATAAATTAAAGTAAAAGCACGTTTATTGTGTGTGTGTGTGTGTGTGTGTGACTTGTGGGTGTATTACAGTAGTGTTTACCTGCGCCCTCTGTGAAATGAGTCCTTCAGCCTCTAAATAAAGAAGTGATTACATTCACAAACAAAAAATCAGTTAGAGCTAAGATGTGAATCTAAAGCCTGAGTGAGTTATCTGAATGATAATAATCCACCTACAAACATAATATTTATCATCGTTATCATAACAGCGCTAAACAAAAACACTCCCGAAGTTATGATGACACATAATCTGATCTCAACCAACAGCTGCTTGGAATATAAAACAGTGACAGCTGACATGCAACTGCTGACCTTAGTCCTTGTCTAAAGTAACATTTTGGGGGCATATTTTTTAAAAATATTAACACACACTAGAAATGGATCTGCAGCAGTGTCCCTGTATTGCCATCTTTGGGGTCCCTGTAGAGACCTTAAGTGTGCGTGCAAAGGCAGCAGATGATATTCTGTTTCTTCCCTCCTGGCATGAAGGAGGATTTTGCTGTCGTGGAAATCATGCAGCTCTCCATCAGCATCTTCCCGGTTGGGGGACATGATGACAAACCTTTGAGGTTGAGGTGTTGTCAGGTGGCAACCCGTAACGCTAAAAAGACTTCCTTTGATCAGACATAGCTGTCTTTTTTAATCCCAAGTGTTTATTTATTTATTTTTGTTTTGTTTGTTTCACTATCTTTTTTATTATACTAATTTTATCTGTTCATTTATTAATTCATGACTTTGTCCCATTTCGGTCCATGTCACTGTCATTGCGTTGTGTCTCGTCCCCATGTTTGGTCGAGGGAATTGGGTATTTCTTTTTATGTAATTGTGTGAAAGAATTTTAACATTGTATGGAAAAAAGACAAAAACAGAGGAGCTTCAGAGCACAGTCAGTTTATGATCCTTTAGTGCCATCTAGTGAACACCACTCAATACATTTTGTGTTTTTTAAAGACAGCCTTAGGCCTTGAGACTGTGTTGTATCTGTTCTCTTTATGTTTCTTTCACCTTGTTGTTTGATGGATGTCATCTGCTTGCAGCCTTTATAAGCTGAACGATATCAAGATGACTTCTTCTTGCTCTTGCTTTTGCTCTCGGTCTCTGTCCCTCCTGACCTAACGCAGTATGGTTTGCTTAAATTGAGTTGTATATAATAAATTGTTTTTGGTTCACTTCAGTTGTTTCTGTGTGATCACAAGCATGATTGCTTTGAGGTTTGAGACACTGGAAGACGGTCACTGGGTAAAGTAGTTGGTATTATGTACTATATCAACCTCAGTTTGACCTCCTCAGCAAGTGAAGACGACTTTGACCCTTCTTGTGTTATCCGACCAGTCTAGTTTATTGTTGAGGTGAACACCCAGGTATCTGTATGCTCCCAACACCTCCATATCCAATCTCTGGATGTTCACCGGTGTGGTCTGATGTCAATCACTGTCTCCTTCGTGTGTGCTCACTTGCTGTGAGCGTGCCTCTGAGATACCACTTGCTCTCAGTCATATGATCTATATATATTTTATGATCTTATGATCTCATTACTATTATTATCATATGATATCCCACCATGCTTGCGAACTAAGACTTTGCTGTGCTACAGTTTTGCACTACCTTTGCTATATACCATGAGCTTGATTCATTTTCTACAGCCTAGTTTAATTGTACATCGTTTTTATCTCTATTTGTAGCTCTATTTCTTATTTATTTTTTAAACATTTTTATCAAATCAAATCAAGTCAAGTTTATTGCCAATACTGCCATATGTGCAGGACATACAGAGAACTGAAATAGCGTTTCCCTCACATCTCTGGTGCAAACGACAATATACATCATATATAAATATAAAAATATACAAGTTACAAGAGATCTAAAAGAAGAAAATAAAAGATATAAACAGTATAAATATGCCAATTTATAGTTTTATGTTTGTTTTAATTCTTAGCAAAGGTTTATTTTAAATGCAGATGTATTATTTATTTGTTTGTTTAATTGTTTATTTATTTGATAGAAAAACACAAAAACACAAACTAGAGAAGCAAAAATGAGACACTGTACCTTTAAATGCTCCAATCGTGACGTGTCTCCTGTACGTGCTTGCGTCACTCCGTGTCAGATGTAAACACTGCCGCAGCTTCCTCGGCGACACTTGGCGGAGCTAGCTAACATGATGTGCCAGCGTTTAATGTTTCAGCCGCTGAACGTTTGCAGTGATCGCCGTCAGTAATCCCCGCAGATATCGGATGATGTTATAAAGTCTTTTTCGGGGCTTCACAGGAGCTCGTCGTGTTACTGTCATAAAGTTAATATTAGTTTCCGCTAGCTGGCTGGCTAACTCTCAGTCGTCGTGTCTCTTGTACACTAAAAGCCGCGGACATGGTGCTGTCCTTGGTGAGCCTTTGTGCCAGAGAGGTGGTGAGTGACCACAGCTCGTCGCCCTGCTGGCTGAGGTGGGTGCCCAGGGAGCTGTACCGAGCTCTGCTGGAGGCCGCGTTCACCAGCTGCAGACCGCTGGCTGTGGGCGAGCTGGTGCAGCGGTGGCCTGAGCGCACACTGCGTGTCGGTGGACCCAGGAAAGAAGGACAAACCGCGCCTAATCGACTCTGCATACAGGCTCTGTTACTTGCAGTTGTCAGAGGACTGTCAGACCAAAGGTGAGAAGAAGTGATTTATTGTTTTAGTTAGTGTTTGGATCTTTATCTGTAATGTAATGACCCCTTCCTCTTTCCTAGATGTGCCCTGCAAGTGCTGGACCTCTGTGGGCTGCAAGGAGATGAAGGAGGGATGGGAGACCCCATGGGAGGCTGGTCTCTGACTGTGGCTCTCTGCACCATGGTTGTTCAGGCCAGAGCTGGAGCTCAGAGGGCGCAGAGGAGAGAGGGAGAGCGGGAGAGGAAAAGGTTCTCGGCTCTGGAGAGAGAAAAGGATGTGAAGAGAGAGAGGGGGCGGTGGAAGACTGGAAATGGGGATGAGGCGAGCGCAGAGAGTAACGGTCTCAGGATGGGATTGTGTGGGACTCTGGGTGAGGAGGAGCTGGTGAAAGGCGTGAGGAGGAGGATGGAGATAGAGAGGAAAAGAGAGCCAGGTTCAGGAGGTGTTAGACAGGAGGTAGAAGATGTAACTAGTGACGTGCTGGTACACGTGAGAGCTGATATTTTTGTGAACGCTCGCTCTTGGGAGCGTGTCCGTGGTGCTCTGACCACACTGGGACCCCTCAAGCTTCAGTGCAGATACCTGCGAGTGGAAGAGATATCAGTGTCGAGCATCAGGACCCTGCTGGACCTCCTGCCTCATCAGGGTCTTCTCGGTATTGATATTCGCTACAGCAGCCTCGGGTGGCTGGTTTGGCTGAGCTGCTGCCTCAGATCTCCACCTTCTCTGCGCTGAACTCTCTTCGCCTGCACTACTGTAACTTGGATTTTCGCAGAGACCACCATGGACAGGAAGAGGCCCTGAGGGACTTGTCTCTGGGTCTGGCGAAGATTCAAGTGCTGCGACGCCTCAGCCTCACGGCACTCCGGCTGCCTGGACAGCTTCGTGTGCTGCTGAGGTATGAACACACACACACAAACATTTAGAACACTTGAAGTGAAACGTAGACAGCATTTAAATGTTCTGTCCTCCTTTCTGTTGTTACAGCTCTCTGCCTCAGCCTCTAGAGATACTGGAGCTGCCATATTTGAGCCTGAGCCCTGTTGACCTCGCCTACCTGTCCTGCAGCCATCATGCCTCCACGCTGCAGCAGCTGGATCTTAGCGAGAACTGCCTGGATGAAAGCACCTTACCCTCCATTCGCCGCCTCCTCTCCCAGGCTTCCGGCAGCCTGCAGCATCTCTCTCTAAGCGGCTGCGGCTTGACCGACGGCCTGCTTGGACTCTTGCTGCCCTCGCTGGGAGGCTGCTTGGCCCTCAAGAGCTTGGCTCTGGCCCTGAATCCGCTCTCCATGGCTGGCCTCATGGACCTGGTGAGGATGGCTGTGAGAATGCCCTCTCTCCGTCACTTACTGTACCCGAATCCCCTGGAGGACTACCAGCCGGGCCTTCCCGACCTGCCCTCCAGCGCTCAGCTCTTAGACTGGCCGCTGGATGAAGCCACAGAGATCAACATGACCAGCAGCCAGCTTAACAGGGTGCTGCTAGACAACGGACGCTCTGACCTCTTTCTGACATGTGACCTGCTCAATTACGACAAAGACTTGGTGGACTAGAGCAGAGGTGAAGGACAGGACACACACCGGAGCAATCTACACACACCTGACAATCAAATTGTCACTCGCACGAAGCAGCAAGACACTCAGTACAAAGCAGACCTCCACAGAGGCGCAACAATCTCCTTTTCAGCCATGATAGGGGTTATAATGACGGGGTTAAGGGGGACAGGTTCGTTATTGTTGTGAGTGTGAACGTACCCGAGATGATCAGAAGATGACGCTTGTTTAAAAATGGAAGAGTTGGCCTGATGGCAGAGCTAAAGTTTCCTCCTGTGGGGATGTAGGCGTGTGCAGAGGAGACACTGATAAGCCATGCTTCAATAAACTGGTGCTGTACTACTTTAATAACTTCACGTTGACTTTATAAATTAAATCGTAGCATATGCTGGTTTTGTACCAAAAATGAGCGTTTTATAATGAGATTAACAGGATAGTTTGGATACAAAGACGTCCGCTTGGTGCCTTAACAGCTGTCACCAGTACCTTCTTTATACAAGACACTCATAGGAAATGAATGTAACTGCAGAATACTTCAGTTTATTTTGAATGTATACCAACAAACTCAGTGTTTTTTTTCTTTTCTCTGCTTTATTCTCTAAGCGTAACGTGCTTTCTCTTTGTGCTGTTTTTCTTGAATATCTGTTTTAAAATGTTCAGGAGTCGGAAACAATCGGCGTTATCAGCAAACGGGTGTACCAAATCAGCCTTGTACCACATGAATGCATTTACATACTGTAAGTTACAGAATAAATCAGTCACAAAGCAAACCTGCAAGAGTTTTTTTTGTTACTTGAATGCTACAGACGAAGATCTGTAGTAGTCCACGTATGACTGCTGCGGGATGAAATAGCGGCGAGGAGAGGCCTTCACCCAGTCCTCGTCTGTGTAGACGTGGAAGGGGTAAAGGGTGATGCGAGGTAACGGCAAAGAGATGAAACTGGGGAAGTTTGTGAGGAAGGGACGGTTTCTCAGGGGAGGCAGGAGTAAACCTGAAGGACAAGAATACGTTGGATGTTATAAATCAGTCGATTTCACTCGAAGCACATGTAATCATAAGTACAGTGAAGTCTTGCCTGTTGGCCGGGGTATCCGGGCCATGCTGTAAGTCTCTCCTAGACGAATTATTGGTTGAGAACTGCTACATAAATAAGACAATTAGGTCAGATTAAAAACTATATTTTGCAGATGAATCTATGATATGTTATTTTTTACATACCAGTCATACAGAGGCAAAAGCACTGTGTTTTTGCGACCAGCAGGTACAGCACATCGGGCCTTTCTGTACTCCTCTTTTTGGACGGAGCAGAAATAATTCAGCACGTCCACCATGCTGAAGGTTGGTGCTTTCCACTTTGCTCTGCTCCTGAAGTACAGATACCTCTCGTGTTCCTGGCAGCATGGAAAAAGGGGGAAAGCAGTTAATCACTTACAGTAGCATGTCAGTCAGCAGCACTGTGACGAGAAGCTCGCGTGTACTCCTATTTAGAGGAGTTAAGGTCAGAGTAAAGGACATCAGGAGCAGAGACGAGCTGACAGGAGGAGAGCCTCTCGGTTTTCAAACACCTGCTCCGTCCTGCTCAAAAATACTCTAACGGATGGCGACAATGAATGTGAAAAATGTTAGATTAGAGACGTTACTTTGTATTTGGAGATCCATAACTCCAGCCAGCAGTCTGCACTGTCATGGAGGCTCTTCCAGATGTCAGACGGGTCCTGCAGCTCTGAGTCCCAGCTCTCTAGCTCTGGCCACAACCACTGCTCAGCCTCATTGACCCCTAATGCAGCCAGCATGCGCAGCACTGTTTCTCTATTGACAGGACAACGATAATACAGTTTACACATGGGTGTTTCTTAGATTGAAACCTCTAATAACGAATGATTTTAGCCACTTTGAGGTGGTGGAAACAAGTTGTGTTTGTGAACACAACACTGACATATCATCATCTTTTAAACTGACATGGTAGGAAGCAGTTTTATTTACACATCCAACAGATACAAAGCAACATAATCACTCATTTGTAGTCCTGTTTCTGTCCAGTTGGCAAATGTAACTTTCAAATGTAACACTCTCTTTTTGGTCTCTCTCTCATGAGGGAAATATTTGGCTCTTTAGCTGCTAAACGCTCCACTTTGGTCACCAGTTAGTCTCTAACTGTGTCTGTCTATTGTTTGGTGGATTGTTTTGAGCTGTACAACAGGTAAACTGTGCTATGCGTGCTGAGCGTGAAACAAAACAGTAAAATTGTGTCTGAACAGCTAATCAATGACACTAAAAAGCCGAGGAGAGCTGTAGATTCAGGGGACACTCCACCTCTGAAGGTTTATTGCTACGACTGTTAGATTGTCGTTTCACGCGTTATTATGCTAAAAATATGGGCTGTAGCTGCTTTAAATATAAAGGTTAAGATGCGTGTATTGATGGACTCACCGCAGACCCAGTTTTTTAAAAGCCAGAAGAGTGAGAAGCTTTTTCATGAGGTCATAACCGACAGATTTAAGACTCATCAACAGATTCAACATTTCAACAAGCGTAGCTCGCTCCACAGGTGACTGAAACACACACACACACAGCACAATGAGACCTTCAAAATCCACTTCCTAAAATAAACAGTGACAATCTTGTTCCTGGACATACAGTACCATGTAAGCTCTCACAAATTTAGGCACCAAATTGATGAGGCCTTGGTAAAGCTGGTCTGTTTTCTCTAAGAGTCCCTGGCTGTGCAGCACCTGCAGTGCAGCCAGGATCTGCATCTTAGACAATGAGGTGTTTAGACAGGCCAGCAGCTGCATGGAGAAGTCCTCTGGAGACAGGGTGCTCGGGATACACTGCACACAAACATACACTTATCAGGATCTCAACTTGGACCAACTATACCAATAACAGCCTGGTGAACTAGACTACCTTTTTATCAGGATACAAGTCTTTAAACCAGTCCGCTTCTTCAAACTGTTTGAGGAACGTCGGCACCTCAGGGCTGGGTTCGCGCGGTGGAGGCGGCATCGGGGTCCTTCGCCAACGACGAGGAGTAGGAGTAGGAGGAGGTGTAGGAGTTTTGGGTTTGGGTGACTCTGTTGGAGGAATGATCTCTGGAGGCTACAGGGATAAATTCAGAAGTGCACATAGATACACACAAATGAGAGCTGCTGTTTGAAATGTAGACAGTACATGCTCTTACCTCTTCTTCCTTCTTCACTATGACAGGTTTCTTGGGTTTGGGAGCAGGCCGTGGCTTGATTTTCATCAGAGTCTTTGGTTTAGACTTCTTTGCTGGAGCCTTTTCTTCCTCCTGTGCCTGCAAAAAGAACCAAACTTTGCCTCCAAACATACTTGATAGAATGACTGATTATGTTTTACTTAACACACTTAAGAGTTTTTACCTTCTCCACATTCACGGGAATGTTTAATTTAAATTGAGGTCGGACATTCTCTTTTAAGGCAGGAAGTTTACAGGGCTTGTCGTTGTAAGGTTCAGGATCAAATGTAAATGTTTGTGGATCGAAGGTGTCCTCCAAATCAATCTGAAAACACAGCATCATCCTGTCAACGATGTGACAGTGAAAATGTGCAAAACATTCAAATAAAATAGCTCATTTCTGACAGCTGAGGCAAAAATACTTCTTTACTTGCATCATGCAGACTCTACTTAAAGAAATGTGGCGATCTGTAGACAAAGACGCTTGTAGATTATCAGTGCTTCACCTGCATATCCAGACATGTCTGACTCACACAGGAGCTAGCTTCAAACTGTCAGCGTATTAAAGGGAAGGGGAGAGGTGAGGCGATTGTGAAGCTTATTCACATTCTCGAAAATATTGAAAAGAATCAGGTAAAACGAGCAGGAAATGAAGAAACCTGAATGTTTCGGGGCAGTCCATATAATATCTTCATGTATTGACCAAACGCCTCTTTCCTGGTTTCCTTTGTACTGGGCGGTTTCCCTTTTTGCATTTTACTGTGCCTTGTAGGAGCCTTGCTAGGTCAATGTTCGAGGTCACTAAGCTTTCATAGTCCTGGAGAGAGACAGATGGAAAACATAATCACGTAGGTATTTAAACACAGTGCTGTGTTGTGCTGCCTTAAATCTACAAATTCACACACACCTCCTGTCTCCGCATGTCTTCAGTCAACAATAAATTGGCTGGTGATTCCTCTTCCTCATCTTTGTCGGCGCTTACATTCCTGTTTGCACCAATATGTCTCATAGATTATTAGGTCATTGTTTTAGATTATTATTAAAGTCAGTGTGAAGGCAATTCTGAGATTTCTTTCAAAATACATTAAACATGTTGGAAAATAGTTGCTGAAAACATGAAAAGACTTTGAACGATATATTACTGGAATGTGGAGCTAGAGGTTAAAACAGTTTTTTATCAGTTTTCAGTTCAGGATGGTGGATGGATGGTCCTAAAGGGTGGCTCGATGACACACTGAGGCCACCCTGAGTATACCCCTGCACGCCTAGCAATTAGTGAACTCAACTCATCTGACACGTTTCAGTCGCTTCAAAACTGCTGCTTGAGCTTGAGTCCTGGAGCTGAGAATACTGCTCATTTTTACCTGATTTTGACACCAAATTTCATAAACCTGTCAATATTTTTAATCATTCAAATTTGTCTGGCTGGTTCATAACATATTCTTCTTTGATCTCACAAACTCAGAACACATATTTATTCTTACTTTACACAGACTTTAATATGCAATGTGGATAAATCTTACTTTCTTTTGCTGCATGTTTCTTTATTCTCGATGATAGGGAAGTCAGGAATGGGCTCGGCACGATAAGTGTAAAGGAGCTGTGAAAATAAAATAGCTTTGGTTAAAAGTGTCTCAATTATCCCCCACATGTTCGTCAGCCACACTGCAAGCTGACTAGTTACCATTTGTTGATAGAAGTGTGGCAGGAAAGTCCCACAGTTCATCTTGTACAGATCCCCTTTGATGGCAAGAAACAGTTCCCCTCCAAAGCCTCCGTAAGACAGACACTCAGGCACGGCATTCAGCTGTAACGTCCTGGACGGATCACAGACAGGCAAAGATAAATAACATAACATACATCACAGAATTATCGTGAGTGGCAGGTAATGAACCCAACCTGATGAGCCGATTCTTCTCATCCCAGATACACACCGTCCCATCCAGACTGCTAGAGACGAACACGCCCAGATCAGGACACACGCATAATCCTGCAAGAAGACAGAGCCTGTCACTCACACCATCCAAAACAACTGATTATTAATAACGTACATGTGCTGTTCTGTGACCTGTGAAGTCGTCTAAATGTCCCTCCATGGGTGGATATTTGGTCTGGCGGCTCTGGTTGAGTAGGTCAAAGTGCATGAGGTTGTAGGTGCCACTGTTGGGCTCCTGAAAGGTCAGAGCCAGCTGCGACCCCAGTGCTGCCAAATAGACTAGAGGCTGACCACAGTGCACGCTCATCTGCTGGCTCAGACACTCCTGGATGTAGGGGTTTACTTTCCACACCACCACTGTCATGTCCTCACCTGAGGGATCGGGGAAATGTTGTTAGGTCAACCTTAACAGACTTACAAAGGCAATACGGTCACATTGGGAAATACCCATGGAGAGGAGGTAGTCGTTCTCAGGGTACGCCTTCATTGTGGTGATTTTCTGGCCATCGTGAGCCGGCGCCCGGTACAAAACCTTCCCATCTTTCAATGTCAGAACGCTCACACAGCCTCCGTGTTGGCCGAGAATGATGAAAAACCTGTCTCAAGCACAGAAGTACGATCAATTTAGCTGAAATAAAGACAGTCTATTTATTAAAAGCAGAAAAATGTCTCACTTATTCTTGGCATCAGTCAAAGTCGCCTTGTTTCTGTGACTGCATCCTCTTCTCTCCTGCAAAGTCCTCCACTCTTCTAAAGCTCCCTCCGAGTCAATTACATAACTGTAAAGTACCAGGCAGCAAGCCGGGCCAGGGACCGGCAGATTCTGGATGTCGTACCCAATCACGTAGTCCTTTTCCTGCCAGGGCCCCTGGCCTCTCGCCTTCCACTCTTGCATCACAGTGATTGGATTAGTGAGTGTGTTGGCTTGAAGCACCGTACCTGTCTCGGTCAGAGCCAACAGGATCTCTTTTTGCAGGCAGTAGTCGGCGCACAAAATCTTCTGTTTTGCCTTGAAGGAAGTCAACACTGCTCCTGTTTTTGAAGCAATAAGCATGATATCGCTGTCCCCGCTGATGCAGAGGACTCGCGTAGGGAACGGAGCAGGGAAGGGGGAAACTAGGATTTGTCTCAGCGGGGGTTTTTCGTCCCCTTTGAGTTCACAGTGGAGGGTGTACAAGTGTCTGATTTTCCAGAAGTCGACGCCCTGGCGAGAGAAGGAGAAGAGAGTGTCGCCCTTTCTGTTGCCTCCTATGCACAACGGGAGGTTTTCCCGCTCTGTGTGGACACACTCGACTGAATTGCCCTCTTCCACGTTCCAGCAACGGATCGTCCAATCCACAGAGGCTGATAAGAGCATGCTTGATGCGGGGCAGTAGAAAAGTGAGTTCACCATACCTAGATTAAAAAAAACAGAGCATTTAAAACTCAAGTGTACCTATAAAGAAGGATAAAAGAATGTGGACTTTACCGATATGTCCTTCAAAAGTGGCACGTAGTTCCCAGTCTGGACCCCATATTTTAATGGAGAGCTCCCTGGATGCAACCATCAAACAGTCGAGTTGAGAGCAGTACACCATCGCAGTGATATCCCTGTAAAACATAACCGGTTCATCTTTATGCTCAGAAATTCAGCCCTCCACCAGTCGCACCACACGCTCCTATACACACCGTGAGCAGAGATCCCTTTTGTGCTCCAAAACCTTCCCGACATCGAGGTCGACCACTGTCACGACCCACCCACACGCTGCGAAGACTCTGTGGGGCCTGTCACATCGCGGAGGAGCCAATGCTATATGAGTGAACGTGCTGTGCTGCAGCCCGTCCTCTATCTTCACCTTACACCTCATGAGCATCACCGACCACACGCACACGTTCCCCTCGCCTGCAGTCACCACCTCTGTGGAGTGCTCTGCAGCCTGACAGGCGCGTATGTCCAGGCCATCGAGAGCAACATCCACGGGGCGCAACTCGCTGTCCAGAAGTGTGAAGACAGGCCCCGGGCCCCAACCCACCAGCCTGTCAGGGACCTTTGTGGCGGTTAAGCCCGTGAAAGTGAGTTGTGCTGAGGAAGTCTGCTTGTGGCCATCGGCTTTGTAAAGGCAAACTGTGTTGTCTGAGTGGAGGCTGATGAACGCTGCAGCAGCTTCAGAGTACATCATGAAACGTACAGGGCTGTCACAGGAGAAATGCTGCACGCGGTGCAAACCATGAGTGAACACATCCTGCTTCCTTTTTTTTACCTAGAGAGTCAGGCATAGAGAAAACATTTAAGACGTGTACGACCTTTAAACAGGACAAGCATAATGTTGACGTGGTCTACCTTTCCTGTGGCTTGCTTCACGTCCTGCCTGAATAAACTCCTGTTTGATGTCTCGTTCCCGCCAGACAGCAGCCTCAGGGCGGGACTCGGCAGGACTACTGTTGATGATCTTGTCTCCTCGCCTGGGGCCACCATCTTCACCACTTTATACACAGGACATCCTCTGACCTGTCACTCTTCTTTCACCGACTGCTATGTGACGTTGTCCTTGTGCAGGACGCTCTTAGAGAAATAAAAACAAACGCAAACTTTATACGGATTCATCTGGTTCAAATATTATTTTCTTGTCCTGCTTTAAAAAAGGATAGTTAGTTTTTTTTTTTATTTAATTTTTATTCAGATTGGATAGTTTCTCTTCTTGCATGCTTATACATGGATGTACACTGCAAGTACACACGTACACAAGTCTTTACTCTTTGTTTGTTTTGTTTTAGTATTTCTTTATACTTTGGGCTCAGAGGGAAGAGGTGAGGATACTTAGTGTATTATTATGTTTGCATGTTTACCCATTGGTGCTGGTTATCGTACACACTATGTAATAAAAAAAAAACCTCTTACACTCGTGAAATAAAATCATTTTAAAGCCTTAAAAGCTTTTGATTCTACTTTGTTAACTGGTAAGATATTGACCTTCTTCACAGCAGCCATTTTGACATGAAACAGTAGGTAAACACAGGTGTTACCAATGATACTAATTAGGACTCACTCCTAAAGTACTTAAACACACTTTATCTGTTCACTCCCTCTTTGACTAGTTTCACATCCCTCCACCACATCTCCATCTCCAAACTCCTCCATCCATCTACAACCCTGATTTATCCTCTCATCTCTTACCCTGCATCCACCTACACTTCATCCCTGGACTCTCATCCCTGCATCCCTCCTGCAGTGCGTCATCTTGGTTGGTGGTCTTTGTTAGTGGAATAAAGTTTGGGATGCTATTTGGTACAGACAGAGATATTTAGTAATTAATCATCATAAGACAACCAATCAATGAACAAAAATAACTATGTAACTGTTACTCCATGAGCTAAACACTATCTTAACGTTAACTGTTACATGGTAGATAAGTTTAAGTGTTTATAACGTTAGTTATCAGCCTAAAAAGTGGCTAAACTGAGACAAACTTTGTGTTTACCTTCCACCGAGTAGTCTTCCTGTGGCAGTACGTCTTAAATCTAAAACAATATGAAGTTAATCAAGCTAAAAACGATGAACAAAGTTAGCGTGAGAGTGCTAAAAAGTTTGATCTCTGAGGTACCAGCGACAGACAGAGGGAGAGAGAGGGCTTTGTTGCTAGGCAGCCGGTTGCTAGGCTGCGTCCATGGCTGCAGGTCGCACAACAGACAAGAAGTAAAATGTCTGCAAATGTTTGAATGTTTCACTACTTTTCTAAAGACTAAGAGCGTCCTAAAGTATTTTTATTCCAGTTTGGAAAGTTTAATAGCCTGAGAGTTGTTGTTTTTTTTTTTACTGGTTTTAGACTGTATATTATATTTTAAGTACTTTTAGGCCAAAAGATTGTGCCACCACTACAACTGTATGCTTTTTATACAATGTGCCTTATGTCTGCACAGTGAAAAAAACATGTCTTCATATCAGGTGATTCAATTTTTTCCTAAAAGTCTCCTGAAATCTATTTTGAATTTCTGCATTATAGCTGAAAACAAGGATGATTCTGGACCTTCACTTTGGGAAAAAGTGTATATGTATATGTATATGTATATGTATATGTATATACACATTTACACAGACATATGAGATATCAGTTTATGGCAAACTCCAGTTGTAGGTGATTTTATTTTTTAATCAATCCATCTGAGAAAATGTAAGAATACAGAGCATCCGTCTTTGATGATGAGGCTCTTTAACATATAAATTAAGGACTGGGCGAGAAGTCGAGAACATGAGAACATGAGGTTCAGCGTCAAGCTGGACATTAAAATATTTTAGTCCGGTACTCCTCAATAAGCATACCTCCGACTGAGAGTTGATTTCTTGCGTCTACCAAGGATCGCTTTGATTCTGAATAGAGCTGCGACTTTGTAAATATCCAAACATTTCTGGGGATACCATATTTCTGTTGGATTTGTTCAAATGTAAGCGTAATTCCTTTATCAAATAAATGCCCCACAGTTGACCTCTGTACTTCTAAAATGTTGGCTGCTTAAACATAATGAACTCACACATGGAGTTAGGCAGATATACTCAGTTTATTGTATAAAAATTAAACCTGTTTATACCGTAAAAATATTTTACATTAGTCAGTAAATAAACAGTAGAAATATTTATCAACAAACATTTACATCATGTGTTTCTTCCTAATAATATATTTATGGAAAATATTAATTATATTATTATTATTAAAAATAAGTGTAGCTCCTGCAGAGGATCTTCTTCTGCTATGTTAATGTAAAACTGTGTCGATGTTTCATCAATTCAAGTGGAAAAACACACATCAAATCAAAATATGACATAATATACGAGGTGACTTTGACAAAAACATTTAGAAATTGAACAGCAGTCACACACTTAGACTGATGTGTTTTAGAAGGCTTCAGTCATCATACGCTCCAGCTTCTTCCCTTCTTCAATAACAGGCACAGTGAAAGGTCTCGCAAAATACTGCATCTCTATCGTTCCTGACTCGTGTGCCAGCGCTATTCCTGAATATGTGTTCTGTTGTCCTGAGTCTCCGAACACAGCCATGGCTGTCACCCTGAGAAGAGACACACAATGAATCAATACAACAAACTCCTCAATCAACAATCATCCCTCGTGTTCGTCTGACTCTACCTGTCTGAATAAATCCTCTCGGTGATCACGGGCTCGGTGTCATTTTTCAGCAGGTCCCATATGTGGAGGTTGGAGGCTGCGTCAAGCACACAGAAGACTGTCGGTCTGGTTTGAGCCCACTGCAGAGCGACCACCGGTTCACCTGCTGTACTGTTCTTCCACTCTGCCACAGGCTGCTCATGGCTGACTGCATGCAACCTGATGGTGCCATCCCCACAACCCACCTGGAAGAGTACATGGTATGATATATTATTGTTATATTTCAATCTCTGGAAATCAAAAACAAACAAATGTCAGAAAAGTGCACTCTCACCAAGAACAAGTGTTGCACGAAGGGGGAAAAGTGGACTGAGCTGACGTCAACAGGTCGAACTCCAGCCTCCTGAAACCTGTAAAACTTTGGTGGAGCCTTCAAACCGTGACTTGTTCCATGATTGACGAGACCCTAGACAGAAATGATATTAATAAACACTCACAAAATGAGAAAATCGTGCTGGGGTAAGAAGATATTTTTGGATTTCTTCAGCAGGTTTAATCAGACTGTGGCTGTGGCTGAAGATTGCTCACCATATTGGTGCCGATAAAAAAATGATTGGAGTCCGTTGGGAGGAACTTTAAGTGAAGTGTCTGTAACGGCCCCGTTTTCGCTGCATTTCGTGGTGACACCCTGAGAGCCAGACAGGACAGGAGAGGGACACTGCATCACAGTCACACTGTACATATATGACCACAGACGTGTTCCCATCAAACATCGATGTGACACAAACAACAGCCAGCAGTACATAACAAACAAGATCATATGACCACCGCTGAGCAGCTGTGTTCCACTGGGCAAAGACATTGTGGGGTATTTTGAGCCCGGTGGCTGGCATGACGGTGACGGATGATCATCAAAAGCTATTTATCAATCTCACCTCTCAGCAGCGAGGAGGAGGAGCTGTGAAGAAGCTTCACTTTGCCCCCAGGCCTGAGCCCTGCAAGAGAGAACGAGAGCCGGGCTGAACTTGGTACCACATGTGTGAGAAAGAAGAGTTGAGTTGAGGGAGTGTTCGAAAAACGTGACTGTCTTACCTAGATCTGTCGCAGAGCCGGCCTCGTTGGCTTTTGGGAGCTCCACTACCACCTAGAGGACACAGAGAGGAAGTGATGCAAGTCAGTCATGGCGTAACTTTGCTGTTTGTGGAGTTTTTCAGAGATAAGTTATCCTAAGTGTACGTTATGACGAATCTCAATGTCTGTATCATGTCTATTTGTTTAGATTTGACTTATGAGAGGAAAATCTGAATTTGACAATCAGGTGTTGTCAGGTTTTTAATGATATCTTAATTGCCTCCATGAGCTGTGTGTTAAAAACCACTGACCCCACTGGCGAGCGAGCCAAATCATCGGACCAAACTACAAGAACTGACATGCTGTTGTTTTTAGATCACTGGCATGTGTCCCTTTCACCTCACGTCTCTACCTCTGTGTCTGCCCTGACACCCCCTATGGCAGGCACGCCTCACGTTTGAAAACCTCTGGTGTGGAAAAAAAAACATGTACTATATATGTACGACTTTGTTGTCCAGCTCACCCAGAAATTTAAAACCCCACTTTCGTCCAGAGAAGCCAGCTGGAAGGACAATCCTGATGACTCTGAAACAGCACAACAGTTAAATATGAAGCCGAGAACATATACCACATTAATAAAATGATCAGTGGGTTTACCGTTCTTATAACATTCCATACCTTCCTCAGATGCCAAAAGGGAGACCTCTGGCCTCAGCCCCCCTGCTACAGCCGACGGGACGACTTCTACAGATGTCACAGATGAGAAATGGCCCGAGCCGGCCATCACTGCATCTGTGTTGACAAGGTGACAAAAGAGAAGATATCAGCACACACTAAATCAGCACTACTGTTACGTAAGAAACCAGCCTCTGAACTTTAAGTAAGAGAAAGGGCAGGGGCCGTAGTGAATCACTCTATACAGTAAATACGTTACCATTTAGTAAAATAAAAAATTATCATAGATATTTTAGTATATTGATTCATATGTTTTGCATGCTTAAAACCAGAGTGCTAAACATTAGTTGTGTACCACATTTTTTATATAAGGTAGGCTATAGTGAAAGAGAGAAGAAGATATACATCTGTGATATGTCTGTCCAACATCATGTGTAACATACCAGTGGAGAAGGTGGGCTGTCGGAGGGTCCACTCATCCTCTCCTATCTTCAGGCGGAAATGGTTACTGGAATGCTCCCTCAGGTCCCACAGCACCACGGAGCCGACTGATGTGCCTGCAAACACCAATATCGCCTTTCCAGGGCTGAAGCAACAACACTGCACCTACAGAAGCGAGCGTTAAAAAGAGTTACTCTGTGGATGTTTAGAGGTGAGGTGAGAAAGAAACTTAGAAAAAAAAAAAGTCACCTCTGATTCGTAGACAAGGACTTTTTGAGGTCTGGACGGCTCCCAAATGTTCCAGATGCAGATGATGGTGCAGCTGTCAAGACGCACAGCGCTGGGCTTGGTTGTAGGGCCGTGGACTGACATCATGGTGTGCCTCTGGACCTGAGAGAAATGCACCAAGCTGGTGCTGCGACCTGCAATAGGTCAAAAATGGTGCAATCCATGCATAATCAAACACATGTCCTCATTTATACAGCATATTCTCAACTCTTCTGGTCCATTTGGTACATATAACAACTGATAAAAGACTGTGTACCATAAAGAAAAGGCAACTTAGTGTTGAGCTGTAAACTTCCGTCGCTGAAAGACAGCGTGTCCGTTTGGGACCTCAGCTTCCTCTGGGATTTTCTCTCAGCTTCATCCTCTTCCAACAGGACCACCATGACCTGGATTCAGTCACAAAAGACAACAACAGGTGCTAGTTTCAGCAACAAAACCCTTCGTGTAGGAAGTCAACAACTGTGTACGAGTAAAGAGATAAACCTGTGAGGCCGAGCGCAGAAATGCTGTCAGACGCTGTGAATCAAAGTTCATCTCACTCATGGATTTGTCTCGTGCTTCGTGTGAGGGGTTTGGATCTGTCAGAACAAAAACACTGTTATTGAACTATACACATATATATATACACATTTTATACACACTGTTTCTTACCTCCACAGGCTCCATTGTGCTCAGGAGGATGCTGCGTCCACTTCTCACACACCTCTATCTCCTCTGTCTGGATGTCTCTGTCCACATTATCCTCATTACACTGAACGTAAGCCTGATGAGAACAAAGTTTCCACGTTATTTAGGCGGCAACATGGAATATTTTCCTTTCCTGTCTTATAATTTAACAATAGATATCTGGGTAACATAAAAAAAAAGAGACAGATACTGACCTGTTTAGTGTTCGTAGTGCCAAAGTTTCTGATATACATGTCATATTCATTAACAGGTGGCAGATCCAAAAGGGAGAACGTCAACGAGAAATCCAGATCGATCAAGCGAAGAAGCTCCGTGCTGCGTTTTCTGTAGTCGGATAAAAATACACACTGAAGTTCAGATCACATTACGTTTATCCATTTAACACAAATAAGTGTTTACAAGTTAACCTACTTCTGTTTTGTGGCAACTTTCTTGCTGACTTCGCGCTGCTTTGCGGCCACAAAGTCGATAAACTTCCCACGTTGGGACGATCTACTCTCGTTCTTTTCAGATCCTGTTAACAGAGCAGCAAAGATGCATCAGATCCCCTGAGATTCTGCCCAAAATATACACCAGATAAGACATAAAGAAACACCGTAATGTGCTTTAGTTAGAAGATATAATTTGTGTAGATAAGACTGTACCTCTACTGGACCACTTTGGCCCGTCGTCCTCTTCTCTGTTTGTTATTCGTCTGGTCTGAGCTGTGCCGACTCTCTCGTTCTCTTCGTCCATGGCTCTCTGAATCGCTTCAATTTCTTTCCTCCTTTGTGCTGTGACTTCCTCCTTCTTTTCCCTGACCTCTGGATGCTGTGGCTCCTTTTCCTCTTCCTCATCTTCGTCTTCATCTTCATTTTCGCTCTCATCCATCTCCTCAAAATCCTCCTCGTAATCCTTTGAAACAGAGAAATGTATCACGTTTAATGCAAAATAAAGCTACAAAAAGACACGAACATCTTTTAAGAATAAAAATGGTTGTACTCATACTCACCATTTTCTTAGAATGTAAATCGATTACAGCATGCAAAAGTAACACAAAAGTAAGTAAATGTATGTTGTTAAAAAAGAAAGATTTAAACATGATGAGAAAACTAAAAAATGTGACCTATTTCATATCTAGAAGGATGTTTCATTACCTCAAAGTCATCCTCATATTCCTGGTCAGCCAAATCTTCATCATTGACAACCTGCAGACATGATATAATTACATGAAATGCTTAAAAAAGTGTGGAGAAACTCTTAGGGATGAGGCAGCACTACAGTGAAACTGAAGCTCACAGCATGCAGTGCAGACAGTACATGGCTCACAAGACCAACTCAGCCGATCAGTTCGAGCTTATTCTTATGCAGCATTAGCTGAAACATAATTTGCTTTCATGCAAGTAAAGGAAATGTAGCCGTAAGATCAAACTCCACTATAACTTGAACTTAAATTATATTGTTAATGTAAAAAAAAAAAAACATCTTCAAAGCATCTTACAGGCTCCGCTGTGTCTCCGGATTCTTTCACACTAGCTGTCCGGAGCTTTTCTACCACCTAGATCACAAAAAAATGACACATGAGAATAAAAATCCACACGATCCATTAAAGCACTGTGTGTAAACAGCATGTACAGGTTACGGTATACAGGTGACTTCTGTGGATACAAACCTCAGTTTTAGGCTCATGTCTGTGACTTGTGTCAGATGCTGATTTCTTGGAGCTGGTCCTCTCTCTGTGATGATTTCTTTCCAGTTCCTCCTCTTCCTCTCTGTGCTTTCTCTCTTTATGTTCTATTCGCTCTCTGTCACTACGGTGATGCCTGATCTCTTCAACCGACCCCTTCGAGTCTCGATGCCCCCTGGATTCACGCTTTTCATCCTGTTGAGACAGGAAAGTGTCGTCAAGTGTTCAACCGCGGTGACGGACAATTAATGTCAGTGCAGATTCTTACATGATGTCCTCTCTCTTTGTGTCTCCTCTCTCTCTCCTCTTTATGTCTCCTATGTTCTTCTTTGTGCTCTGAAATCAGAAAGATATAAGTGTTGACCCCATGCGGCGATAATAATCCTAAGTGTACACACCGCTGTGGCCTCACCTCTTCCCTCCTTCACCTCCGAATGCTTCCCGTCTCCGTGTCTCTCTCGTCTTTCTTTGTCATTCCTCTTGTCCTCATATTCCTCTCTGTGTCGCTCTTTCCTCTCTCTTTCATGCCTCTCTATCCGATCTCTATCTCCTTCTTTGCTTTCCTCGTGCCTCCTCCTCTCCCGTTCTTCTCTCCTCCTTTCCTTGTCTCTCTCTTCCCTCCTTTTGTCCCTGTCCTCCTCATTGTGTCTATCTTTATCCCTCTCTTTCTCCTTGTCTCTGTGTCTTTCCTTGTCCCTCTCCCTTTCATGCCTTTCCTCTTTATCTCTCCTCCTTTCTCTCTTCTCCTTGTAATCCTCATCATACCTCTTTCCATCTACTAACTTGTCTCTTTCCCTTCTCTTCTCCCTGTCCCTCTCATCTCTTCTATCCCTTTCCTTATCACCTCTCCTATCCCCATCCTCTTTCCGTCGATCTGCATATCTGTCTCTCTCGTCTTCATCTCTTCTCTCTCTTTCCCTCTGCTTGTCTCTCTCTCGCCTGGCTTCCTTCTCTGGGTCTCTGCGGTGTCTCTCTGTGGATTCTCCACCACGGTGTTTTCTCCCATCACCACGTCCATCCTCCTAAAGAAGGAGAAAATAACACAATTTATATCATCTGGGTGTATTTTTGTCACTCAAAAACTCTCTCAAACTTACCATCAGGTGTCTTCTCAGGTCAGCCGGTCTCCATGTGTCTTCCTTGGTTAGTTTCTACGTAAACAAACCAGTAAGACAACGTTAATTCTTTAAGATTTTGACAACTACTACGACGCACACGACGTTATCTACTCAAAATACACGTCCCAGCTTCAGCCAACACAAGTTAAAGTCAAAGATAAAGCAGTTACCTTGTCGCTATGCATGTTCTCATCTGTGTTTACGTTGTCTGAAGTCTCTCAATTGCCCAAAACTAGCTCATATTTTGTAATGACGCCGCCATGATGGAGTAAATATCTACTGCGCATGCGCAGTTGAGTTGAAACCAAGGAGATCGCGTCACTTCAGCTTGACAACAGGCTTATTAATCAGCGACAGAGTGATCCCAGGAATCAACGGCCAGTTGCCCCGGCAACGGTCAACGACTTTACAGCTAAATACGTATTTGTGTGTTCATAACCGTGTGGAAATGTTTAAATGTTGCTCAGACGCTTATAAAGATTCATATTAAACACCCGGTTAGTTGTTTTTAGGTTTTATTTGGATGTTTGCTATAAATAAATTCCGTCCATTGATCGATTTTTCTGTGCTCTCTGTTCTCTGCGTACTTCTACCCTCACCGAGGTAGTATTCATCCAGGCATATGCAACATACTGATATTATATATCATATTTATACAATATTCTTATCTTTGTGCACATTCTATTTACGTATCCATATTCAATGTGTATGTATGCACACCTTGCACAGGCTAAATATATGACACATTTCTATGTGTATCTCTATAGATTTATTATTATTATTACTATTATTATTATTATTATTATTATTATTATTATTATTATTATTATTATTATTATTATTATTATTATTATTATTATTATTATTATATACTGTTATATACTGTTGTCTATCTATGTATGCAGGCCGTGTTTACCACCAGTCAGCACCAGGTGGCGGTATCTTTCTGGAATCAACAGCCAGTTGCCCTGGCAACGGCCAACGACTTTAATTTTGGCTAAATGTGTATTTCCGTGTTCATAGCCGTGTGCAAATATTTAAATGTTGCTCATGTTGTTTTCTTAAATGTATATTAAAACAGCTCAAGTGTACTTTGCCGTTACCGAGGTAGCACTACAGTCCATATTTACAGGCTGTGTTTACAGCCATTTAGCACCGGGTGGCGGTATCTTTCCGTTGTAGCCAGGCAACAGGGGCAGCTAGGAGTGCACACGGTGCCTGATCCCTGTGCTTGTTGGGAAATGATCATTTCTAACCTGTGTGCAGGCAGAGGGAGTGTAGCTGTGTGGACCGGACTGTGGAAGGATTTTTTTTTTTACCAAGGGAATGCATTCACAAGATTTTAATCGTTTCGGAAACTAAAGTGGTCAATGCCAACGATTCCTCCGGGGGCGATGGGCTGGTGTGCGGGTGAGCTAACGTGAGAACAGCGGAGGGGGGTACCTCAAGAGGAGCCGCACATGGGAGCTGTGTCACCCAACCTTATCTGCGTTTTAACAGTTTGACAGAGACATGTCTAGAGACAGCATGACAGATGTACGAGGAGCCCATTCACACAATGCGAGCTCCGCTTTGCCTAAGGAGAACGGACACACGGTGCCGAGCCCCGTTCAGCCCAACTTTGCCCACCCCTCAGCGGGGAAAGTGCCCGATGATACCCCTGTGTCCTCGACCAGCGAGCTGACCCAGACTTGGGTTCACCTCGCTAAAACGTTTGTGCTCATTTTCCCCATTTACGCACTGGGCTATTTTGAGTTCAGTTTCAGCTGGCTGTTGATCGGACTTGTTATCTTTTTCTGGTGGAGGAGGAACACGGGAGGGAAGAACAGCCGGCTGAGCCGAGCTCTTGCTTTCTTTGAGCAAGAGGAGAGAAGTGTGAAGCAGAGTCTGACCACCTCTGATCTACCACCATGGGTAAGACTAATCTATGACACGCGGTAGATGATCCACGGTTGAGCTGTGTGGTATTTTTGTGATGAATATTTTTGAGTTTCCAGGAAATCAAAAATCAGCTGACAAGAGCAGGAGGAGCAGAGTTGAGCTGTAAAGCTGTGATGGAGCAGCTGTTCCCCCCCAGCAGTGACATTAGACTGAGTCCCAGTCTAAATACAGCAGGGTACAATGGTAAACCAGACACCATGCTGGAAAGGAAACATGCCCACAGGGTGCCTGTTATTTTGGGACCCAGACTGCTATCTCTCTTGCAGTAACTCACTCTTTAACTGCTACACTTAGTAGATTGTTAGATAGGACTGAAGGTTCTTGTCGTTTCCTTAACAGTTGAGTGTCTCCTGAAACCTCCTCAGAGTCCCTTAGCAGCCCCAGTATGCAAATCCCACAGGACACATAGAGACAGACAATCATTCACACCTATCCATCAGGTGCATGTCTTTGGACTGTGGAAGGAAGCCATAGAGACACAGGGAGAACATGCAAACTCCACACAGGAAGGCTCCAGCTTGAGGTTCGAACCAAGAACCTTCTTGCTGTGAGGTGACAGTGCTAATCCCTGCACCATGCCGCCCAGTAAACAAAATAATGAATTCAGTTTTTGTCACATAGCACGTGACATTTCAAAGAAGTTGTCTGGAGGGAGCTGGATTATAACATCAAAGGGAAACATCTCAAAGTAAATGACTTCACCTTCCGGTGATATTATGTAATTAATATTTGATAACATGTTCCCCTAATGGATGCTATACAGGGTTAAGTCTCATACCATATTTTCTTCCATACCGACGCTGCTGGACGTACAATCGGCAGAGATAAATTGACTGTAGAAGCACATTCATGTATTATAAATCCATCCATCCTCATTAGTGTCACGGGGAGCCGGAGCCTATCTCAGCTGATTTAGGACGTGAGGCGGGGTACAAACCGTTCGAACCAGGGACCTTCTTGCTGCGAGGCAACAGCGCTAACCACTGCACAACTGCAGTTCAATTTATGTCTCGTAGCATGTGACTTTTCTCCAGTACTAGAGCCTTTCAAAGAGGTTGTCTGGAGGGAGCTGGATTATAGCATCAAAGGGAAACGTCCTTAAAGTAAATGGCTTCATCTTCGGGTGTTATATTTATTAATATGTATAATATATGTTTCCCTAATGTCTCATACCATATTTTCTTTCATATTGACACTACTGGATGTCCAGTTGACAGAGATAAACTGGCTGAAGGAGTCCATTCATACTTTTTAGTGCACCGTGTATCTTCTGTAGTGGAAGCTGGAGTGAAGTCTCAGGAGTCCAGTTTGGAAAATGACTAAAAAAAACAGTTTATAGTGCATTTAATGAGCGTCAAGCCTCAACTGCTTAACTTACTCGTTAACCTAACTAAACCATAAATCCCAACGCTTCCCATATCATCTGCTTTATGATGTCCAGTGCATAGCCTCATGTTTGGGGAACAGTAAAAGGCTTATTCAGCTGACACACGGCTGAGGAGGCATCGAGGCTATTAAATGGGGATGGAGGAGCTAGATGAGGCAGAGCAGCGGCATCCCACTTAGGGGAATAGTGCATTATTGAATGGCACTAACACCCCGGACTTAAGTCTGCGGTTAATAGAAGAAACTGCAAGTAAAGCACTTACATGTAACTCCGGTCATGCAAAACTTGAAGATCACTGTGGAAATAAGATGGGATTTATCATGTTGTAACTTATGTAAAGACTGCAGTGCCGTGTATTATGTGTTTTTAATCATCAAATCAAACCATCATATAAAATCATATCTCACCTTCCAGCGCTTCACAGTGATTGATTAGCTTGTCCCAGACTCACAAGCTGAAGACATATCACCGCCCCGATACTGCGCTGTCATCAGAGATGGGGATTTTCACTAGTTAGAGCTCCTAAATCTTGTCAGTTTCGCCCCACTGGGCAGAAGTGAGTCTTAACAGACACGTTACTGCTTACACAAAGGCTTTTGTAGTCAAATGCCCTCATTCTCAAACTTCTCCTGCTGAAGTGCACTCATCCTTGTTCCAGTTTATACCCTCAGATGTATTCATCCGGGGTGAGTCATTGGTTGGCAGCTGTAGCAGCTACTTACACTAAAAGTATTGGTATGGGTCTTAGCTTAATATCACAGAGGGGTAGAGATGAAAAAGTCGTCCACTGTCTCATTAACTGCTGGTATGTTGATTAATTTACGATGTTTCAATCCAATCAGAGGACGGCAGGCATTATTTCTGTCTTAAACACCTTGAGTAAACACACACACTTCCATCAGGTAATCAGGTAGACTCAATTTTATTCTATTTATACAGCGCCAAGTCACAAAGAAAGTTATCTCATGACACTTTCCATAAAGAGCAGGTCTAGATCGTACTCTTTATAATATTATGTAAAGAGACTCAACGATTCCCACCGTGAGCAAACACTTGGCAACAGCGGCAGGGAAAAACTTCCTTTTAAGGCACAAAACTCGAGCAGAAGCAGGCTCATAGGTGGACGGCCATCTGCCGCCTTAGAGATATGACTATAGGTAGTTACACTGATAATAATGAATAATAATAAATAGTATTTGTAGTGGACGTCATCAGGACCACAGCAGCAGGCTCGACCAATCCCTGATCTTGATGTAGATTGATGAGAACCTGCAAGACGAAAAAGCTGAAAAACAACAAGGGGAAGAAGCGAAGTTACATGCATTAGTGTGACGAGTGTGTTCAGATGGAGAGGAAGAGAAAAGCTCAGTGCATCATGGGAAGTCCAGCATCACTAAAGGACAGATCAAGACTCGCCAGAGCCAGCTCTAACTATAAGCTCTATCAAAAGAGAACACCTGAAGCTGAATCCAGAACCAGAACTGGGAGCTGGTTCCACAGGAGAGGGGCTTGATAGCTGAAAGCTCTGACTCCCAACCTACTGTGGAGACTAATGGAACCACAAGGAACCCTTCAGTCTGACAGCATGCTGTTCTAGTGGGTTTATAGGGAACTATGAGCTCTTTAAGATATGATGGTGCCTGACCACGAAGAGCTCTGTAGATGAGAAGAAGGTAGCCAGTGCAATAAAGCCAAAATTAGAGGAACATATCTGAATACACTGTTGTCTGTGAAGTTGGAATACATTTTTTTTTTTTACCTCTTCTCATGAAATGATTGTGACAGTGTGATTCATTCTTGATAGCTCAAAGTGCATCTTCTCAAAACTTTATTGACCAATCTCTTCCAAACATATCACCACAATTAACCTGATGTGTATAAATAGGAATAAAAAGAGGAATGTGTCTGAAGACAAAATTATTCCAACTTTATGGGCAACAGTGTATATGTGTGTTTTTCTTATGTGATATAAAGATTAGGAAGTGATTATAAAATGACCAAAAAAACAAAACATAAAATATGGGTCATGTGGGATACAAGCAGTAGTAATGTACAAGGCCAGCAGGCTGCTGAGTGTTGTTAAGACGAGTCAGATTGTCTGCATTATAGCAGACATTTAGATCCACTTACTTTGTGTCAGTGTGACTTATAAGATCGAGTGTAAGCACAAGTTGGAAAGATAAGCATTGTGCGTCAGGGATCAATACGAGACACTCCGTGTCAGCTGAATCAAACAGTTTGTCTGCTCTATCTCCAGATATAAATATGATGCTACTACTGTATAATGTCTAATTAATAATAATGAACTGATTACTCTGTGTGCTCATTCTTTAAGGCGGTTTGTACTCTACGCTGTTAATTACACTCTCGAGAAATAAACCCTGATGACAACACAGCAACGAGCTGAATAATTAAGATGCTTTGCTCGCGCTCTCTGCTGCACAGCTCGGTTTTCTGCGCCTGCACTTAAAACATGTCCGTTTTGAGCGTATCATCCGTTACATTTTCTGAACAAGGTCACTGTGTCGGCTGTAATAATGAAGCCTTGCAGAGGATCATATTGTTTCCACCTCATAGCAAAACTATAAGCCCAAACCCGTCATATTAACTAGAACTTTCTGCTACTCGTCTTTCTGCTGTTGTCACTGCTTTATACACACTTTGACATAAATGCTGGATAAGCACTTTAGCTGCCTCCATGAGGAATAGTGCTATCCCCCCCGTAGCTGCTGCACTGCATGTCATATCTCACCAGCACTCCAGCCAGATGCGTCATTTTATCTTACTGTTGAGATTAGGGGAATAAACTCCTTCAGTTCAGCGTGATGGAGAGGCAGGGTTGTTTATCTGTTATTTATTAAGGTGTGGTGTGTATGGCTGCACACCTTTGTGCGCACAGTATTGACTTCTTTCCAGACGTTTCCTTTACCTTGTGTTAAATCACTGCCAGATTTACTTTGGCTGTTCCAGACGATTAGTCAAACTGCGGCTCTGGCTATTAATTTTCAAATTCATGACCAGAGTGTATTGAGACAGAGACAGTGGTCCCATGCATTAAAACCTGATAGAAACCAAGCGGCAACCTCTGTGGCTGTGAAGTGAGGCTAAAAACTGCAGTTCTTCAAACAGCCACTTGAGGCTGGCTACAGAACGAGTCAGTCTCCATAAGTCCCCATGTTAAAGTGTTCAACTTCACAGCAGAAATAAACATGTTTACAGCCTGGTACAAAAAAACAGTTTTGGTCTCTATAGCTAATTTCCCCGTTCATGACAACTGTACTGAGTCTGAATTTTTATAGAACTCACCTGTTCAGATTATATTAAGAGCAGAATTAACAGCGTAGCTGCTTTGATTGACATTAAATCAAACTGTTGTATTGCTATCGGCAAAGTAAAATGTTTTAATATTTTGAATGTCCAAGAGCCGTGTGTCACATTCAAACTTTTGTGTTTGTGCGTAGCAGACTTACAACCATAAATATAACTTGACATTGTGATTTGGAAAGGTGATCGTCTTTATAGGTTATAGGCACTACATATATACACAAGAGCAGTTGGAAACAGTTTGAACTGGAACGCTTGCAATGAGCTTAGGTTCAATGCCAGCATTTGTATAACTGCAATTCCAACACTTCAGTTCAAACGTATCTCAACAGCTATTCAAGGGATTAACATGAAATGTAGTGCAGACATTCATGTTCTCCTCAGGATGAAGTGGAATAAGGTTTTCGTTTTCATCATTATGGCTTTAGTTTAGATTTCCCATCAGCCTTTGCTGAACATTGTGTTGAAGAATAGACAGTGTATCCGTGATGAGCTGTTTTGAAGCTCGAAATCTGTAGCCATGTTGGCAGTAAACATGTTTATTTCTGCTGTGAAGTTGGACATTTCAACATGGGGACTTATGGAGACTGACTCGTTCTGTAGCCAGCCTCAAGTGGACGTTTGAGGAACTGCAGTTTTTGACACTTCAGCATTGGCTTCACTTCACAGACACGGAGGTTGCCGCTTGATTTTAACACACTAAACTACACACACGCATTTTACCTCCTCCACATCAGACACATGCTTAACATTGTCATTATGAACAGGTTACCATGGTGATGTTAACATTTAAAGCACCGCTGTGCCAAATTTCAGCTGCCAGCCACACTAAAGATGATGTGTAAGAAAAAAATCATTCCTTTAAATATATATAAATTTTTTTTTTTTCCAGAGAAGCAGCTTTGAAAGCGTTCAAAAGAAAGAATGAGGTTAAGGAGGATTAACTTTCCTTTTTTATACATACAATAGTAATTTGAAACTGCAAGAGAAGAAGGCTTTTGGATTCCATCAGGGTGATTCTGCACCGTCATATCTGGTATTGACTGCAGTGGTGTTTTTTTAAACTGAAGGTTGACTTTATAAAAAGTGACATTTAAATGCCAGCTTTCAGTTCTTCTGTCTCCAATTCTATGTGGAACTTTCCTTTAAAAACGTTGCATTCGACTTGAGATCATCTGCTCTGTTTCCTCCTCTGTAGGTTCACTTCCCAGACGTGGAGCGAGTGGAGTGGCTAAACAAGGTAAAGAACTGAGCCACCGCCGTCTCTTGAATTTGTTTGCATTAGCGAAGCCCTCCTCCTTGCTTTTTATAAACTGGAGTAAGCAGGGTGTCTGTTGCTGCTTCTTCCCGCCAGGGCTGTGAATGCTGCCACACTGTCCACTGCAGCACATCTGATTTAACATGCAGCCTCGTTTCTGCAGCACACTGAAATGCATTAACCCCTGTGTGAATCCCTCTAGAAGTAGCACACAGTAAAATGGTGCAGAATGTGACGTGAATGAGTCTGACTTAAACAGAGCTGTATTTTCAATATTTTAAAGTAACTACATACAACATTTACAGGGTGAGAGATACAAGTTTGAAGTAGCAAGAATAGCCTTATGTTGATCCTACAAAGTCTGTCTTTAAAGTTCAGTTTCTCTTCCTGCCTCCCCTCAGACTGTGAAACAGATGTGGCCATACATCTGCCAGTTTGTGGAGAAACTCTTCCACGAGACGATCGAGCCGGCGGTGAAGGAGTCCAACTCCCACCTCAGCACCTTCTGCTTCAGCAAGATCGACATAGGAGGCAAAGTGAGCACCTCTTTAGTGTTTCCCTGCATGGTTCTTAGGCCGATCATGTGTTGTTTCAGTGGTGACAAAACGGACCACTGGCAGCAGGTGCCCGTCGGGACAGCTGGTTGAAGGGAGTGTGGGAGCTTGAGCATGAATATACATGCACATCGCTGACATATGTGCTTGTTTCATAAATAGTTTCCAAGTGGGGTCAGGAGAGGGGTCGTCCTTGTGCTGTCCACGTGGGGGTGTTTGGGGAGGGGTGGAGGTGTTGTGTTGATGGACTGGAGTTGCCATAATGTTTCCCTCTGTTGCGGTATAGCCTCTGAGGGTCAACGGGGTCAAGGTTTACACAGAAAATGTGGACAAGCGACAGATCATCATGGACCTACAGATCAGGTGAACCCACCAGATTATGTTTTCATCTTTCTGATTTCCACTGACGTTGAACGACGACATTGTCGTACTCACAATTCACAGATTTTTCAAACAAAAGGATCAAAAATGATGCAACAAAACCAGATATTCTCCTTTTTATTCCACTTAGTCTTCCACCTTCCTACTGCCAACAGTTTGGTCTAAGATTCAGACGTGTTATGCCGGTAGTAGCTACAGTGGCCACATAACAGGTGATAAAACACAAAATTTGCCGGAGCCTGTTTGTTTAGTTTGTCAGTTCTGGGTTACACTAGAAACATGGCAGTTAAACATGATGGACTCTGTAGATATAAAAGGCTCATTCTAAGGTAACAAGAACATAATGATTCGTCTTTTCAGGTGATTATACACAATTAAAAATGTAACTGCTTTATAAATAGAGCCCCATATACACCCTACAATCTTACACACTGGACCTTTAAGGCAATTTGTCAGTTTTCGCGCAGCTCCCTCTGGACTCACATGTGTAGTAATACCTCTCAAGACCTGTAAACAGACTTTGATGTGTAAAATCAGTCCATCTTCTGATCTCTCCTGACAAGAGAGAAATAAAATGATGCAGTTAAAATTATATTATCCTTTCAATCCTAAATTTGAATGCAGTGGAGTAACGATAAATCACGATGTAGAGAGAAAACAAAGTTTGGTTTCATTAAAAAAGGATTCTAACTTTAAAGGTCTGGGAAACAACTTAACTAATGCTAATATGAGCTGAATGAGGACAATCATATCACCTCTGGAGGAAAAACCGTATGATGTTTGTGTTTATGAATAAAACATGAAGTCACTTTAATGTCTAAATGAAACGATTTCATACCTTGTCTGACCAAACAAGACAGTGAAACTGATGAAAAAGTGAAGAAAACCCGGTGCAGGATTTTCATCAGACATACTGTGTTTTGTGTTTTTGTCTCTCAGCTTTGTCGGCAACACCGAGATAGATGTAGACATCAAACGCTACTACTGCAAAGCTGGCATCAAGAGCATCCAGGTAAGAAAATCCCTTTTTGTCTGAATTGTTTCACATCCTTAGAGAGATGCTTCACTTTGGCATGAGTCTTGGCCTCTACAGTGGTTTTCAAAAAAAAGGGAACATGAAGCATTGAATATAAAGTGGCAGAGTGACTTTAGATAAAGGTCTGTCCTGTTGGCTCTAATTTGAGAGGCTTTTTCCAGGAGTGGATGAACAGCGTATAATAACAGGATGCTGAAGGTATTCACCAGAACATTATTCGTTATTATGTCCATGCAGTGGAAGTGGATTAAATATCTGCATACATAAAGCTTCAGTGTGAGTGTAAAATTTCATCATACGGTATGAACAAATTACTCTTGTGCTGTGTACTCATACTAATGAGGTTGTTCTTAGTCATGTAATAATGAACAACATCAGAATATATTATGTAGTGCATTTGTAAACAGACCCCTTCAAAATAAAGCGCTTGCAACCCTTTGTCACAGGTTGGATGTCTAAACGCTGTAAATGAGTTTGAATTTTCTCTTCTCCTAAGTTAAGTTAAAATAGATAAATCTGAAAAAAGTAGCCTAGTTTTATACTGCAGATGTCTTATTTTGTACCTTCCTGTCCTATTTATTGTCTTGTAACCTTAGATTTATTAAAAGACCCCTTCGGTGCGCCTAAAGTTGGGAGGTACTTCTCTGCAGAGCTATAGAGATAATGAAATACAATACAATAACCGAGCGGCTCAAGAGAAAACAAAAAGAATCACAACGCAAAAGGAAACGATTAAAACATCATTACATTTACTGTACGATTTAACTCTGAGTTAATATTATAATTATCTAAGCACACTGTACCCCTCCTCTATTAAATGTATGTAATTAATATCCTTGCAGGTTCCCCTGCTCTCTGTAGTGCCTGACTACATAAGTGTGCTTGTTTGTGTGTGTGTGTGTGTTCATCTTGTATGTCCTTGACCCTGTTGTGTGTTGCTGCAGTGGAACAAAGCAGGAGGGGAAAAAAACAATCAGTGTGCCTCCTCGGAGACCGAACGCTGTTAGGTCTATCCCTGGGAGACATTTGTTGCTCGCTGCCCCCATTATGTAACTCAGGCGGACCTACATACCTCCGCGGCTCATTACCAACCACTAATACATTAGTCCTCATCGCTCCTTGAGTTGGTTTGCATTACACAGAGCAGGTGCGTTCGACTCCGCGATAACACTGAGATTAGTGATGGCTTTGTGAGGGGTGGGGTTAAACGCTGGATGATATTGGTCGTTTATTATTATTATATTTATTTAATATCAGTCTGTCGCCTGCTCATACTATAATAGAGCTGCTACTGCACCCGTTAAAGCTATTGTTTGGTTGATCGATCGCAAACTGCAGTCATTTTTCTTTAGACACGATGTAAGATCTGTTCATCTGAGCCAGTCGCCCTTTCATTTAAGACATTGTTAGTCCTTAAGGCTGATAAATCAATATACGAAATAAATGTTTACCACCATTTCCTGGCTGGATCCCACAGATATGATTTGTAATAGCATTAGTTAACATATAAGATTAGTGTAAGTCTTGAATTCAGGAGTATAAATGTGATTTTGTCTGTGTCGAGGAGTTTTGATCTCACAGATGACAAAGAGACGGATCAGTTTCAGGAAACAACATCTCAAATTGAATCTTTCCTGAAGTGAGCGAGATGGCGTTAACTTCCAAGAGCTGCTTCAAACACTAAAAGCTTTATTAGTGCTCATTTCAAGAGTTATTGGTATTAGTTTCACTGGTGCTTTATTAGTTTTGGGCTCAGCGCCGTGATTACTGTTTCTACTCGGGCAATATTTTCTTATTAGCCAACCTGAAAATACAAATATAGCCTCAAAACAAACAGAATTTAAACCCTTTGTTCCGCGGCGTGGATTAAAGCAGCTGTGCGGCGTCCACATGACACATGTAAAGCACTTCCAACACTGTAATCCCCTGTAATTGTAATAATATGTTATGGAGAAGGTGGAGGGTGACACTGGGGGCAGGTGTGAAATCAGGCCACGATCGAGTTTCCAACCTGTCATGCGCTACAACTAACGGCTCCACCGCCGAGGAATGTCAAGGGCCGGCGAGGCGTGAGTTTCCTTTACTGTATGTGTGTGTGTGTGTGTTTGTGTCAACGTGTTCCACTGCTTGTGTTTCCATAGATCCACGGCGTGTTGAGGGTGGTGATGGAGCCGTTACTGGGTGACATGCCTCTCGTTGGAGCTCTGTCTATGTTCTTCCTGAAGAAGCCAGTAAGTTCAGATGCTGATAATATGACACGAGTAAATCCAGTTAAACCTGTTTAATAGGACAGCAGGCTGAATAAATGCAATATGATTACAGTAGGGGCTATTAAACTGTGTTGAAACACAAAACTAGATCTCTCCTTAATCTTTTTCCAGCACCCGAGAGATGCAGTAGAGCAACACCTTCAGTGTTATACTGTTATTTTACACAGGAGTTGAAAATAATGAGAAATTTTGCGCTGTCTGCTTTCTTTCTCTTCTCTATATTCAGTATTTTTGCCAAGTTTGGCCCCTGTTTTTGTGACTATCACAAAAAAAATGTCCTGACTATGTTTTATAGCCCAGTTCTTTTCTTTATATTCCCACAAAATTTTGTAATATTGCACCACATAAAACAAATCGCTCCTTTTTTGTTTCTCCTCTGTCGGGCACAAATAATGGACGTAAATTGGACTTTAAGTGTTAATTTAACAATTCAAATCACAGTCACAGTCCAGTGTGCTTCGTCATTCGTCTTCATTTTACAGACTTAACGTCCAGTTGATTTAGGTTTGCCCTCTTGTAGCTGAAACGCGCAACATCAGAGCCGTTTAATTACAAGTTCAACTGGGGCGGATAATAAAAGCAGGAAATGTAGACGGGCAATTGTGAGATATCAGTTTTGTCTGACACTGAAATGACGTTACAGAGTCTGATAATGGCCTTGAAACTTCTGTAGCTCTCTCTCATGATCACGCGCGTAACACGACTCCGTTCGTGAGAATTTTCAGGCGTTTTTTCAGTCAAGCACTTCCCTACTACTGTAACTAGATGTTTTGATAAGCGTGATCTGAATTCAGACGAGTAAACGTTGATTTGTGATCGCCGTAAACATCCTGACAAATCAGTGCTGCACATGTGAATCTCATCTGCTACCTCCAGTTTACTTATTTTGTCATATATTAGATTAATGCATGCTGGATTGCTTCTGGGCCAGTTATGGCTTCTGAATATGCCGGCCGTACATCACTTTACATGACTTGCATTTCATATTACCACTTGCTTGCATTTTCCAGCAGGCCACGTTCCATCATTCTGTCTTTGCAGAGCCACTACTGCACAGCTTAAAAATGTTTGACCGATTTATTCCAAATGGGAGGAACCAGCGGCGCTCCAGCAGAGCTTTAAATAGCTGCAGATCAAGCCAGCCCTACTTTGGCCGATTTCTCTATCCCAGACACTCAGCTGTAGCTCAAGGTGGATATATTACTGTAGGAGGCTGAGGGGAGAAGAAGACACACACACACACAAGTATGCATCTCAATCTCCTCCCTGCTTACAATAAATTTCCCGTTGGACAAAAACACGCAGCATTTTCTATCCTGGAGTCCAAATAACTCACCGTGCTTCATTGAGCGCGCCACACATGGATGCCCGATCCTGGGTGGCAAATGAAAAAGAATCATTTGCAGACCATACAGGGTCTTGGCCGCGGCGGAGTGTGTGTGATAGCACCGTTGTGACTCGAGGCCGTGTAAATAAAAAGATGCAATTCATTCTGCTGTAAGGCTTAATGGCTCAGGTTCTCAGTCTCACACAAGGAAGCAGCAGCAGTGAAGGAGACCTACAAACTACTGGTTAGATTGCAAACGTGGTTCTTCACATTATCCCCTGATGCATAGGTTAATTAGTTAGCTTTAAATAGTAAATGGACTGTACTTATATAGCTTCTTTCTCGTCTTCTGACCCCTCAAGGCCTTTTCACGCTACATATCTCATTCACCCATTCACACACTGATGTCATTGGCTGCCATGCAAGGTGCCAACTGCTCATCAGTTTTTGGGAGCTAACCTTTCACACACATTCACACACCGGTGGTGCAGCATCGGGAGGAATCGGTGGTTCCAGAACAGAGAAAAGCAGCAAATCCTCAAAATTGAGAAGCTGAAACCTTCAAATGTTGAGTATCTTTTAGCATAAATTAATTATTACATTAATATTATGTTATTTTTTGATCGGCCAAGTGATTTAGTGACAAATATTTCTGACTTTATGCAGACTCACTAGGTTTACAGCTGGAAAATAAAGCTGTTTTTTTTTTAGTGCATCCTTATTTTACCCAAATACAGGAGGACTCTTCTGAGTGCTCCACAGACATGATCTGCAGGCAGCGGTCTGTCCGACCACATTATGTTCCCACAACACCCAGACCTCCCTGACACATCATTCACAGCCCTGCAGTGCTCCCCTCGTCCCTGCAGTGCTCAGTGCATCTGCTGCAGTGTAAGCAAGAAGTAGGGTGGGAAAGACTCATTAACAGAATACAAGCGACTTCAGCTTTAGAGGGGAGAAGCAGATCAAAGCTCGCTGAGAAGCAGGATCCGCCTGCATCTCAGGTCTCAGGAATGATCCGCACTCTCTTTGATATGCTTTCTTTTTTTTTCTTATCCAGATTTGACATACGTGCTGCCAGTTTTATATAGAGAATGAATAAAAACTGGTACTTTGGACCCTGGAAAACGACATTGTCCCTGACCTCATTATACAATGAAAACTACTGAGACCCCAGAGGGCTGCTGCTGCTTTTATAAATATTTCAGTAAGCGGGTCATTTCTTCCATACAAGGATCTGTGACTCCTAAACTGTTGCTAATTGTGCATGCAGCACCATTTAAACTTAAACTTTATTCGTTTATGTAGCACCTTTCATACAAACGTGTGTGTTGTGCTTCGCAGAGCAAAAAGTAACAAACAGAAAACAAAATTAAATGAATAGAAATCAATAAATAAACACAACGTTTAAAACTGGAGCATAAAAATCAATTCTGCAAGACACACCTGGCCTCAGGTGACCATAATGACCTTAGCAACTCGGACGACAGTTGTCACAACAACAGCACTAACGCACCAAATGGAAACAATGGCTTGGTTAATAATCCCACCCTCCCTACCAGTCACTGAGAACTGAAGAAGCCTCTTGGATAAGAGGTGAAACGTCTTCACGGATCTACAACAAACAAGTCCGGTTGCCCCAGATTTAACGCCTCTCAAAGAAAGATGACCTTGAAGACTGAGAACCTTCACAAAAAAAAAAAAGAAAAGTTAAAGTTAAATACAAATCCATTAAATTAATAAACACAACAAATAAGAAGTATCAAAACAAACGAGCAAGGCTTCAAAAAACTAGGCAATATGTGGCGATAAAAGCCCGGCTAAAAGTGATATTTAAAGGTCCAGTGTGTAGGATTTATTAGCATCTAGCGGTGAGGTTGCAGAGCGTAACCAACTGAATACCCCTCGCTTCACCCTCTCTTGTGGGAGAACCTATGGTGGCCATGAAAGTAGAAGCTAAAAACACAAAAAGCCAGTGTTTGGTTCATCTGTTTGTTTTAAACATGGCGCTCCAACAGAGCTTTGTTTTCTAAGATGAACCAAAAAACAGTACCAACTTATCCACAGAACTTTTGATTTACTTTTGCTCCAACTCGTGTCGGACTCTTTGTCTTTGCTGTCATTACTCAGTCGGGTTTGTTGGCCAGAAAATACGAAGCAGAGTGGTAAGTGTAGCTCAGGGGGCTGGAAACAATAAAGTTTAGTGTTCAGATCAATTTAAAGTCATTTACACTTTCTGCTCCTGCAGCTTGATCAACTGCTGTGTTCTCTCTATTTTTACTTTTTCTAGCTTCTGGATATAAACTGGACCGGCCTCACCAATATACTCGACATTCCTGGACTCAAGTAAGTTCAAACTTGTGGATACTTTCACTGAATGTCAGCGGTGTATTTTCACTGGATGCAGAAGGTGTTGGATGCCTGTGGCGTCGTAGTTGGGATTAAGAGCATGCCCAGACGGAACTGATATAGGTAAAAGAAAAGGTCAAGCATGATGTCAAGACAAGCTGTTTGGTCTTAACGGTGATGCAGCAAGTATTTAAGATGACCTACATGTTGTGACCAACATAGGTCATCATCAGGGTCGGTGTCAGCAGTAGCTTCCAGATCTGTAATTGTGTTTCACCTAGTGAGTTAGCTGAGTGGGAGGATGGCTCTCTGTGATACATCATCATCGATAAAAGGGAGAAAGAACAGATGAAGATGGAAAACAAGGAGAGAGGAGACGAGAGCAGCCATAATTCTAAATGATTAAAAAGAGGATGAACGTTTTATTTTATTCCTGAAGTGAGTCTCTCTCGTCATTAAGGTCGGGATTATTTTTGTTGCTTTTTTCGTGGTCCAGTCCAAAAGGTTCTGTAGTCTTTCAAGATGAGACATCACATGTTGTTTATAGACTGGCATTCCCCTGTGTTTAAAAGGTCGAGTTGCAGAGCTTAAAAATGCCACGCACAGGAATGTTGATTATCCTGTGGCATCACGTTATGTGCAACCCCAACACACTGAAAGTCACAGTGTTAGAAGTTACTGAAAAGGACATTAGAGAAAAAGATTTCAACACAAGACTGTTTGGATTGTATAATTAAAAGCAACAAAAAATACCACATTTTAGCACTGACAGTATAAAGAATTCATGTGACGTCACCAACAGGTCTCTGAAGAGTCGTTTTAAAGCTCAAAATATTGGCAGTCCAGCCTCTTTCGCCTCCTGGCTAATCTAAAAATCATTAGACGGGGATCATCAATGGACCCCCCTGTCAATCAAAGCAGCCACGTGTTAATTATGCATAACTTTAAGCCTTAATATAATTTGAACAGGTGAGTTGTATATAAATTCACCCTCAGTACAGTTGTCATGAATGGGGAATTTAGTTTTAGAGACCAAAACCGTTTTTTGTACCAGGCTGTAAACATGTTTATTTCTGCTGTGAAGTTGGACATTTTCTCGTTCTGTAGCCAGCCTCAAGTGGACGTTTGAGGAACTGCAGTTTTTAGGCTTTACTTCACAGCCTCGGAGGTTGTCACTTGGTTTTTACCCACAAGATGGAATAATCAAGTATGATGTGACATGTGACACATTTATACGCACACATTATTGTGGATAACCATATTTAAATTAAGAGTTTAATTATCTAACTGGACTTAAACAGGTCAGATGCAGCCTGTTTCCTGATTTGTGCTTATTTTTGTGAAAGTAAATTCCCCCCCTGGGTATTCGTATGTGCTGAGCAGAGAGTAAATGAGTGTCGATTAAGTGTTGCTAACAGCCCAACACAATTACTCTGTGTCTCCTTGAGTGGTTCGTACATTATTTACACCCCAAATATAGCGACACATGCATGAACGCTGCATGTGATTCTCTGAGCTTACAGACAGACATGTTAACACAGGCAGCGCTCGGTGAAATGGAGCCATGCAGCTTGTGATATGAGTGTGTGTGTGCACATGTGCCCGTGTGTGTGCAGGCACGTGCAGAAAAAGAGAGGTTAGCTGCTAAAGTAGAGGCCCAGATGGTGAAATCGTAGCTGCAGCGTGCGTGGTCCTTGAATGCAGCAGCAGACGGACAGACAGCATCAGCTGTCTACTTGAAGGCTCACCCAGTGTGTCGCTCTTAAACCCTGTTATTATTATTATTATGCAACAAGCGGCTTGTTTACATGTTGTGATATGTCTTTGCTGTTGAGTTGGAGGCTTCCTGATCTGTAGGCTGTACTCAGCAAAATGCTAAGCCAGCGTGCTCACAGTGACAACACGCTGACGTTTAGCAGGTATTATGTTCACCGTGTTTACCGTGTTTGGTTTGTGTATTAGCGCGCTAATAACATTAGATAGTTAGCACTGAATACAAGTACAGCTGCAGCTGATGGGAATATTATTAACTTTGCTGGTATTTAGTCATAAACTGTTGACCTGATGGTGGCGCTAGATGAAAATTCAGCAACTCACGAAAGTTATTTCAGCAAGTGATGTTAGTCTGAATATCAGCACGGCTGTGATTCAGTCGTAGGTACGAGGCCCACAACTGGACTGGGACTGCAGTGTTAGCAAGCAATACATCAGAATTTTCCTGATTGATCTATAAGTCTACATCTCACCGCAGCCCACTCGATGTGAATATTTTTGAGACTTAGCCAAGTGTGAAAGCAGTTCAAAGCTCATGTTATTTGCATTTTACGGTGTTAGCTTCCTCCACCTGGCCCCTCGGAGGTGGGCATCTTCTCCATCGCTCCCCCAGGAGCTGTTTTCCATCCTCGATCCTCCACTCCTTTCTTTCTGAGCTCCGGCCGAAAACACTTACCGGCAGCGTGATTGAGCCTCTCAGGACTACTAAAGGAGCTTTTAATTCCTCTGCTGCAGCTGTTTACCTCATTTTCTTGGTCTCAACTGTCATAACCGAGTTTAAAGCTGCAGGAAAAACTACAGTGCCTATCGGACTTGACAAACTGTTGGTTTTATTTTCTGGTCTTGACGATTATCCAGTATCGGCAATAGTTTAACCTCCTACTGCACCCTTTAATACCAACAAGTGTATGTTTTTGTTTCACTGAGGAATATGGACATAAGAACCACCAAGAAAAATCAGTTTTCAGCTCAAAGTGGAAATAACTAATAATGGTCCTTGTTTCTTTATGTAATAACTGTATTTTATTAATAAACATATTTCATAACGCTCAGCCTTTTTCATGAAACAGAGATTAGCATCACATCTACTATTTGGTCTTTTGGTCTTACAAAAGAAATACAAAACGTTCATATGGCTACCATCTCCTGTTTTCACTTCATACTTTGCACAATGCTTTTCATAAATGGCAAAATATTGATCATTCTCGGTTTAAGAAATATCTAATTACTAACTAATTAAATCTTGAGTGTGTCTTTCAAACCTGATTGTGGGATCCGTTCTCCTTCACCATCATAAGAAAAAAAGACCCAAACCTCTCAGTCAGGTTTCTTTTCAACCTTCAGATCATAAGAATATGAAATAGAGAATATTCAGTTAGGATTATGCAGGCAGCTGTTTTGCTTCCTTCACTCATTGTCTCGGGTTTTGCATCATTAAGTCTCTCTGGACAGCAGGATTGTCACTCATACACAAATATTCTCACCTTCTTCTCTTCGTGGACAGATTTCAAATGAAGCTCTTTGTCGGTAAATGTGTTGAAATATGGTTCCCCTTTGTTAGGTTTTTTAGAGTAAAGTCTCTGATGTGGACAAAAGAAGCCCATGCACATATAAAGCAGACCAATACACTACACTCCTTTCATATGCATTAAGACTGGACCTATAAACATTTCAGCAACACTTCTAAAAGAGCTCAAGTCTGAGTCACATTAAATGGACAGCAAAAGTCCATTGTCTTTCATTTATATCAGTACAAATATCCAACAAAAGTCTTTAAAAACAACATTTTTAAATGTTCTCCTGCAGTGTGCAGAAAGTTTTTTATTGTGTGAATATAACTACTGCACCTCTGTAAAAAAAAAAGAATCATACATTATTAAGTATTTAACCATTTATTTCAACACATACTCAGTGAGCTGACATTGCTCAAGGAACTGTGTATTGAGGAGCTTAGTGAAGGTTCGTACCCCAGGGGGCATTTTATCACGATATCTACAATAGGGGCATCCAGTGGGACACACCAGGAGGGGCGATTGCAACCCCGCCCCTGCTGAGTCCACTAGTGTTCTCGGGCACTGTCTCACATTATCAAACAGGCAGCAGAATTCTTTGATTTATCTAATAAATGATGACATCAGACCTGGAGGTGAGTCCCTTGTCTAATTTACCCACCTAGATAAATATTAAGCTACAAAATAAGCGTAATGAGCCATAACCGATACAGCTCGTGAAAGAGCTCTCCTCTAACTTGATATTATTTTTCAAGTGTCCACTGAACAGTGGCAGCGCCTTTACTTGTGCACGAGGTGCTAAACATCTTGCAAAACACTGCAGGTGCTTGAATGTCTGAGATCTAACTGTTTGAAAGTGGCTTTCTTCTCCATTATGCACAAGCAAGCAGTGCTGCAAGAGTACTGAAATGTATTTGCATTAAATATAGATATATATGGGCATGTATCTATCTATAGACATTTGTAAACTGGGTAAAGGACTGATGATAGTGCAGTGGTGCAGGTGGTGGAATAAATATGGTTTCTACAAACAAAGGCTGCTATCAGTAACACAGAAGCACGGCAACTGGAATACACTTAGAGCAGCATGGTAAGTTCACTTCATCTGGAAGTGAAAAATAGATGCAAAGGTTTGATTTGAATTGGACTCTGCCTTATTGATCACCATGATCTAAATATTGAAATTATTCTCAGTTCTTTGTTTATTTGGCCTACTTTGAAACCCTCTGAAAATGATGCTGATCATCTGGCTTTAGCATCACTGTCTTTTGAAGGCCATTAGCTCAGTTTTTAAGTTAGTGCCGAAGCCAATGTTAAATTAATTTCATGATTGCAATGAATCTATTGATACTAAACATGTCACGTTATTTTGCTGAGGAAGTTGTCAATGTCAAATGATTGCTTGTAATACTTGCTTTGCCATCAGACAGCTGTTGGAAGTTCAAATTAAAAAGGTTGTCTGACAGCAAGGCTAAGCAATGAAAATATTCTTAATATGGTGTCCACTTACAGATATTGATTATTGTGTGACAAAATATATTTTTCTGCTGACCCTGTCCACAGCAGTGCATAGCTCTGTTTCTTTACTGTAGCTAGAAGAACCTCATACAACCCTACTTCAAAATATCACAACTATACCTTTGAAGGTTCCATATGTAAGACTCTGAGGCATTCTACGTAATAATTTCATGTTGTTATCAGTTTTTATTGATAATGAACTGGTTGTAATGTAGCTTAAAAAAACTTCCACGATGACTGTGAAGGGCAAAAAATGAATAAATGAATGAATAAATGATTAATTGCAGAAGTAATTAAATGTTTGAATGAATATTGTATTTTTATACTCAGTTTAGGATATTATCAGCTACATGTTTCTGTAATGTCAAACCAATCGAGATTTTTTTTTTTTTTTTTTTTTGAGTCTTTGGACGTGTGGGGGAAACCAGCGCACCTGGAGAAAACCCACAAAACTTGACGTTGTTTTAGTTCTCCTCCTCCTTCTTCTTCTTCGACCTCTTTGGTTTCCTCAACCCCAGAAAGTGACGGGCTCTCTTCCAGACAGAAGGTGGTTCTGCTCTCCTATGTGGAAGATTTCCCTCAGCCCCTCTCTGGGATTTGAGGCCTGGAGCAGGATTCATACCTTGCATTGAGCAGTTGGTATGAATTACGAAACTGTTCCAGTTCCTCTTGAAGAAGCTTGTTCCTGTTCTTCTCCGCCTGGAGCTCGTTGGTGTTGTGGGCCACTTGCAGCTCCTTGTCGTCCACTTAAATCTTCTCCACAGACACCAGGAATAGATGGTCTGTTTTCTGAGCCACCTTCATCAAAATGAAGACTTGGCTCGTTCGGTTTTGAATTATTTGTGTCTTCAGCTCCGTCTGAATTGTCATCACAGATAATGTCGGCATCTTGAGCACTGATAAATATATCATCTGACTCTGGTTCTGAGTCTAGATCATTCAAGGGCATAAAAGTCATGGACAGAAGTGCGTCATCTGCATATGAGCTGATGTCCCTCTTACTTTCCAGGTGAACCATTGAAAGAAAATGGTTCTTTAAAGATTCCCTGGGAGTGACTCTCCTTTCAGGATCCAGATCAAGAGTGGACTTGAGGAGGCTTAGGAATGCCATCCTGTCTTCATACTCAGTATCATTTTTTTTGTGTGAGTATTTTCGTACTGCATCCTCCAAATTCTGAAATTTGGAAAACAGGGAGTTTAGCAATTGGGGTTGGTTATTTGTCTCCTCCTGGAACTCATCTGGTGTCCTCAGCCTCCACCCTGGACCGTGGGGGTCGTCATTCAGGCTGAAAAAATCTGCAGTGTATACTCCAGCATTCAGCATGTGGTCTTCCGGCTGACCCAGCAGGTGCACAATGCTTCTTATCAAATTATAGGAACATTTTCTGGGGAAAAGCTCCTTTCCAAAATACAAGAATGCCATCATGCATCCCACTCCCCACATATCAATGGCTTCAGTCAGAGGTAGGCCTAAGATCACCTCTGGAGCTCGAAATGAACCAGGCTGCACATTCATTCCAATGCACATGTTGTTCACCCGTCTGGCCAGGCCAAAGTCAATGAGCTTAATTTTAAATGGCTGATCCTTATGGTTGACCAGCATTACATTGTCTGGCTTTAAATCAGTATGTAGTATACCAATACTCTTTAAAGCATCAAATGCTACCATGAGCTGGTGGGTTACAGGACGAATTTGATTAAGATTTAATGGAGTCCAGCATCTCTCTTTCATCAGGTCCCAAAGACTCCGGTCCAGCATTTCAAAGGCCAGACAAGAGACATTGTTGAACTTAAAATATTCTATGAATTCGACAATGTTCTTTTGGTCTGGATCTAGACTCCTGAGTGCTTGTAGCATATGTACCTCCTTTAGAATGACACTATCTTTATTGTCTTTGAGGATCTTCACTGCCACTTGCTTGTCTGTTGATAAACTGACACATTTGGCAACTTTTCCAAAAGATCCCTCACCCTTAAAGTCTAGTACCAGATAGTGTGAGGTGCTGCTGACCAGTGTATCACACACATTAAATAATGTGGCTGGTGTGTCCTTGTTGTTTCCATTTGAATTAGCTTGGGCTGAATGATAGGAAGACATTTTTGCAGTCAGATGTTTCCAAACACAGAATAACTTTACTTGTGTTCTTCTCTTTGAATGTAAACTGAGTGCCAGTTTATATACCGACTGGCATGTGACATCACTGTGACATCATCAAGTTCAATGACATCAAAGAAAAAAAACAGTAACAACTTTCAAATAGTTACCATGGTTACCAGAGTTACCATGGTTACGGGAACGCCCTGAAACTTTATAATGATTCTCAATAAGCCTGATTGTACCTCAATGCTGAAATCTTATATTATAACATATATAATGAATGTAAAGCCTCAGAGCTCACTTTGATTATTAACAGTATGCTAGTGATGACAGAAAGGTGAGAGCTCACCATCAGACTGAAACTCTTATTGTTATTTAGTCCTGGTGTTGTTTTATGATGTATTTTTCTATTAAACGATTAGAGGCTTACTTGAAACAATATTAATAATAATAATTAATGATAATGATGGTGATAAGAAGAAGAAGAACTGCTAGAAAACACAGTGAACTGAAAGAAAACTTCGTCCTTGATAGTTAGGGTCAAATGTTGTTTGTTTGTGGACCTAACAATACAATTCATCCTGAGGAGAGCATGAATTACATGACAATCCATCCAATAATTGTTGAGATATTTCATTCCAAACCTCAGCTCTGGTAACTCACCTGGTAGAGCGCACCCCATGTACAAAGGCCCCATCTGTGACCCTTCACTCCATACCCATGTCCTCCCCCCACCTTGTGTCAAATAAAGGCCTCATGGTGGCGATAGTGGAAAAGTTAGAGGCTCAACAAAGTCATTATAATTCATCCTCTGGGAGCCATGAATGTCTGTGCAAGGTTTCATGGCAATCCATCCAATAGTTGTTGAGACGCCCTGGTAGCTCACCTGGTAGAAGGTTCACGTATGAAGGCTCAGTCCTTACCACAGCAGCCTGGGTTTGATTGCAGTCTGTGGCTCTTTTCTGCATGTGATCCTGTCCTCTTTCTCTCCCCCCACCTTCCCTTCCTGTCACTCACTTCAGCTACTTGTATCAAATAAAGTCCTCACGGTGGTGATAGAGGGAAAATTTAATAACCAAAGTTATTAGAGTTCACCTCTGGGAACCATGAATGTCAGAAAGTTTTGTGCAAATCCATGCTGAGAACTGGGAACCACAAATGTCTTGTACATATTTCAGACTGGACCAAGTGACAGCCAGACAGATTGACTGTCAGTACTGTCTGTAAGAGGATGACAAAGTTTGTCTCACAGGTAAAACACAGAGTACTGTGTTCACTCTGTATTTGATAAGTTTGCATGTCTGCAGTCAGCACTGTTGTCGCGAAATGGCTGAATAAACGGTCCCCACTTTTGTTCCCGTACACACACACACACACACACACACAAGCAGGTACGAGGGAGGAGTTCCTGTGTTTACGCCAGGGGAGCTACAAAAATGCAGCAATAAGTGCTGATGCATCAGGAATGCATCAGGAATCCCTTTACATCCTCTCCACTGGAGAAAAGCTCCGGCTCTGATCAGTCCTTTCCCCCCTCCGAGAGAATTGTAACGTCTCTAATCGGCTCACGGAGAAGAGCTGCAGCAGCCTGACGTTTCACTGGAAGATGAAGTTGAATTGAACAAACGAGTGTTTCTCCTGACTCCAGAAAACACAACTGAGTTTATTTCATTCACTGATGTTTTTTTTTTTTTTTGTCAGAGCAGATGGAGTCCATGCTGCTTCTGCTGTTTCTGAGCAAAGGAAAGCAAAGGAAGTTTTCTGTTTTTAAAGGGAAAGTTCTGGTTAGAAACCTTTACGACTGACATAAACTGTAATTAACTGCAGTAATATTACTGAAGCTGATTCACAACCCGAACTCTATTATCTTGAACAACACCTACATGTAATTCCAGTAAACTACTCTTTGCTCTGAAATGCCAAATAGCTGCTGGCTAATTGTAAATCGCTGACATGAGTCTGAGTGGTTTGACATTTAGAAAGTTTTAATTCAGCTCACTGTTTGCTGAGGCGTTCTGCTGCCTGAGCTGCTGAGCGAGCTGGTTTTATTCTGACAGATCAGTTAGCCTCTGTTCGGTCATGTAGGTTAGGGTTTGATGTACTGTGACCTATTTGAGAGCTGAAAGCACAGAGGAAATTAGTGTGTGTTGTAGAGTGATTGTGAGCCTAATAATCATAGGACTGTCGTACAAAGGGAGAGAGCATTAAACAGAGACACAGAGGAGTTGAGAATAAAAGTTTGAAGACTTTTAGCCAGCTGTGTAACAGATAAATAAGTTGAAAAACATTAATTTTCTGGCTTTTTAAGCTAATTATTACTTAGACGTGTGAATCTTCACTCGCCTGATTCGATTTGTCCACTATTCTCCTGTCAAAAAGCAAAACAATTCTCAAAACATCTTGATCAGATTGGAAACTTCCAGCCAAATGCTGGTAAAATGTGAAAGTGGCTGGTAGATAGCAGACACGGAACAATGATTTAACCTAACATTGAGTAGCAGGTAGATGTTTATATTTTAAAAGGTTCTCACCCAGAAAAAGAAATCGATCCTCAGTTTTCTGGATTACTGCACATGGCTACTTTTTCATTAGTTAATACAAGCAGAGTCAGATAAATCTGAAGTCTGAAGTGCTTGCAAAAACCAGATTAGAGTCTAGAAGCTGCATTGTTGTAGTCGAGACCAAGACAAAAATATAGTCGATTCTGTGTGAGTATCTGTGCGACCCACCTCAGTACATAAACTTGATTGTCTTCCCTTTCTTGGGTTGGATGGCAAAGTTCACAGCACAATTCTAATTAGCCGGACTCTTTATGTATTCTTTATGGTTGCAGACGTTAGCCAATTTGTGCTTCCCGTTAAGTTCATAAAATCCAAAGTGCCTCGATGTCTGCTTTCAAAATCCTGAGTCTGTTTTTTTATCGCTCACTGCTGATCTCTGCCTTCCTCCAACATATATACATCTAAAAGGAGCGTTGGTTAGCCGAAAAGAGTTACATTGCAACCTAATTTTACAAACTTTTAACTATTGTCTGGCTGCGGCCAGAAAATTGACAATGTTAGTTGGCTATAATTTAGTTTAAAACAAAACTTTTAGAGATTTCACTTAATGACGACAGGAAATTACAGTATCTACAAATAAAACATGTTCCTTTCAATTAATGAGCTAGTTTAATTGATTCAATTCAATTGACTATGATATTGGTATATTATCTATGTTAAATCTAGGATTAAATCTAGGAATCTAGACTACATTATTTATATGGTATAACAACATCAGTTCTTAAGATGTTGGATTATCAAAATAGATTCTTTCATCACAGGACACAGGACTCCAATATCTCTGCGGTTTGGTTTTTACCTCTGTTTTATAGTTTTTGTTATTTTCATAGGCTGTTTCTGTCGCTTTTTAGAGTTCTTTATGGTAAAACACATGTTAAAAAGTCAAATTCTGCTTTTAACGAAGTGGTAAGCTGTGAAGAGACACAATGCTGAAGTGCCAAAAACTGCAGTTCCTCAAACGTCCACTTGAGGCTGGCTACAGAACGAGTCAGTCTCCATAAGCCCCCATGTTAAAATGTCCAACTTCACAGCAGAAATAAACATGTTTACAGAGGCAGGACTGCCAACATGGCGGCAGATTTTAAGCTTCAAAACAGTTCTTCGGAAACCTGTGAGTGACGTCACGGATACGTCGTCCATTCTTTATACTGTCAGTGGTTTTAACTCAGCTCCAATGTGTAGTTAGGAGGTCGTACCAGTGTAGAGGGACTTTCTGGCTTCGGCATCAACTCTAGTTCAACAAAACACCTCGTATAGGAGTTCCCTTAATTTATAACACCAATTACATACAGGCTGTCACCTAGCTGCTGTAAGCTGGTACACTGGTGGACAATAACGAGGCACTTGGGAAAGGTACATCAGGTGCTGTGTATTAGTAAATGTCCCATTTATTAGGCGACTTGTCAGCAGACCATGTTGTTGTATCTCACGTGACAGCACCTAAGTGTTTCCCACAGCCCATTTTTTTGATTTAGTCTTTTTAGTGTTTTCTGGATCATCCAGAGACGATTTCAGGATCATCTCAGGCAGTTTACCTCTGATTAGGACGTCCGCCACATCGCGATTGAACGGACAGCTGTGCTCTAACCACAAGTGTTTTATTTTGGATGGACAGATGAAGCAATAAAACCGGATGATGAATTTTTAATTCCATTTTTTCGAGCCATGATTGCAATTTTCCAGCTGTGCCACGGCAGCTAAATGAATAAAGAGAAGCCTGGCGGTAATGCCATTCTCTGCCCCAGCGTTGTCATTGTTGTTGTCACGACGCGTTGAATCATTAGTGGATCACACAGACATTCAAAGGTTTCTTGGCTAGCAACACTAACATGCTTGAACGGACTCCAATTTTCCTACTGTCTCCTCACATGTAAACCAGAAATGTACTGTACTAAGCTGAGATTAAAGGAGAATATTTATAACCCAAGGGCACCCTTACTTAAATAATTCATTGCTTCGTTCTGTTTATCTTCTTTTCCTCTCTCCTGTCCTTACAGCGGCTTCTCTGACAGTCTGATTCAAGATATTATCTACAGTTATCTGGTTTTACCCAATCGTATCACCATCCCACTGGTCGGGGACGTGGAGCTGGCCAAACTACGATTCCCCATGCCAAAGGTACTAATGCAGGAAATGAAACTCAACATGAGGTGGTGTAATTCACCTCTTCTCACAGTCTGGGTTATAGACATGAACTACATTCTTGATGAATTGATCTGTAATAAAAAGGAAGCAGGTGTCAGGGTTTTTGTAGCAAACTCACAGCAACAAAACACTGTCGAGGCTTTGTCGCTGGCACCTGTATCCATGGAAACAACATAAACACCTCAGTGGATTTGAATGCAAGCAGCGTCCTTGTTGAGGAGACACTATTTAGTGATGTTCAAGATGTTTTAGGCTGTAATAATTGAATGCAACTGCACTAGATTAGTGGATGGAAAGTTAATTAAATACTGCTTAAGTCAATAATCAAGCAACAATGTCAGATTTTCTCTTTTTTATATGATGAAAGAAGGTATTATGAATAAATTGAATGACTTCAATTTAAAAATGTCACCTTGTGATGGGCAGTTTTTTTATACTGCCTCTATTTCTGACATTTCAAAGGCTAAACAATCAGTTGCTCAGTTGAATAAGTGATTGACAAGTTAAGGGTACATTCAGACATAATCAGGCACTGCGGCGCATCATCGCAGGGTGTTTGTGCCAAATGTAACAATCAGGAAATAACTTTTTATTCCGCTGATTAACCGGATTTATCGATGGCGGCGCTCAGTCACTCTCATTCACTGTCTATGTCACTCGCTCTCTCTTAAACCAAATTAAACTTCTTTGTGTCTCTATTTTGCAGCGTAAATTGTGAACCAGACTCAGATTTAGAAGCTGGGTACATGAAATAAACTAAGTCGGAACACAACAGGTAGAGTATCAGAGTTTAGTCCATGAATCCACCTGGATAGTCTCAGTTTCGGAGACATTTCAGGTCGACTGTGGAGGTTTGAGTGGTCTGAGCGTGTGATTGGTGTCCACAGCTTGACGTCTTCGTTTTTTTTCCAAAACTTCTCCGCAGCAGGTCGCTGCATTTTTTTGCAGACGCCCCAGCCAAAGCAAACTATCTCCACTCAATTGAACTGCATGTAGCAGCAGATCCTGTCTGAATGTACCCTAACTGTTAGCTGCAATGATGTGCAACACTTTCGTTCATATTTTTCATGTGTGAAATGAAATAAAATGTAAATGACACATTAAGAATATTTTGTTTCTGCCTAACTGCAGTAACAAGCCACAGTTTTCTCTTGCATCGCATACCCAGTAGGTAATGTCACATCGTATCAACTCCACTGACTCCACTGTGGCCTCGAAGTGTCAGAGGCTGCTATTTCAGAGTCGCCCCCCCCCCCCCTTAACGCTGTGCTCTGCACGTCTCTGCAGGGAGTCCTGAGGATTCACTTTTTGGAGGCTCAGGATCTGGAAGGGAAAGATAAATTTCTGGGAGGGTTGATCAAAGGCAAATCTGACCCGTACGGCATCCTGCAGATCGGCACCCAGCTGTTCCAGAGCAAGACGGTCAAAGAGTGCCTCCATCCCAAATGGAACGAAGTTTACGAGGTGACAAGCGATGGCATGCCGCTTGGACAGAGCAGTTTGAGTGACACTTGTTAACAGTGAAAAAAGCATTGGTGTAATTTGTCTATTGATTGAACAAGAATCAATATGTCCTTCCTCTTCATTAGGCATTGGTGTACGAGCACTCGGGTCAGCACCTCGAGATCGAGTTGTTTGACGAGGACCCGGATAAAGATGATTTCCTGGGAAGGTGAGTCTTCTTATTTCCTGCTCTGCTCTGATCTTATCACACATTCCTCACGAGAAACAAGGTCTGCTCACCAATGTGACTCATATGTAGGCTTTGTTGTAATCGGCCATCTATATATAGACAAGCTAAGGATCTGGTGTAGCATTACATATTGTGTCCTAAACACAGCGTGGAAACATGGAGGGGTGGTGGTGCGATGAAACTATCTGTGCTGGTAGACATCAGTTAAAACTGAGGTGTTATCCCACATTTCTCAGCCCAAGGGCAAATCCAATTGATTCCCCCCCTCCAAGGCTGTAACACAACCCTGAGTGCTGATGACACAAAGCAGGCGATCAATAACTGGAACCCCCTGTGCTCAGATTAATTGGTGTGATTTCTTACTGTTCGCCCTCCTGAACTGAGTAATTATTTGTCTTTATTCGCAGCCTGATGATCGATATGACTGAGCTGCACAAAGAACAGAAGGTTGATGAGGTAAAAACCTTTTCTTCATTTTTATGGCTCTATTATCGTATTAATGTAATAAAAATTTGTTTAGAGTCTTAAAGGAATAGTTCGACATTTTAGGAAACACACTCACTGCTGAGAGGGAAATGAGAGGATCGTCGCCGCTGTCACGTCTTTATGTTCAATATACAGCTACCACTTAGAGAAAAACAGCAAGCCTTGGTCCGTCCAAAGAACTCACGTTTCTAGTTGGTAAAGGACCAGTGTGCAGGATTTAATGGTATCCAGTGGTGTAGTTGCAGATTGTAACCTCCTCGTTTCATCCTCTCCTCCTTTAAACTATGAAGGATGTGAAACTACAATGTCCTCAAGATGCACAAGAAATGTTGAAGGCCCGACCTAGAGCCAGTGTTTAGTTTGTCTGTTGTTACCTGATATATATATGTGTGTGTGTGTGTATGTGTTTAATGGAGTTCATCGGGTTGTTATGAATCATCTGACGCTGTTGTTATGAATCATCTGACGCTCAACAACAAAGCAAATAAGCATAATTGTCTAACTGTACAAAGTACAGATATTTTTTAGCATGTTGTTAGATGATAAAAACACTTTGGTCCCTACAGTGACTCACTAATTTACTTTTGTAACACTGCAGTGGTTTGACCTGGAAGAAACCTCTACTGGGAAACTTCACTTAAAACTGGAGTGGCTCTCTCTGCTCTCCACTACTGAGAAGTTGGAGCAGGTACAACAACTCTGAAAACTTTCCTGCTTTAACAGAGCAAATATTATCTGTCACTGTTTCTACTGATAATGTCGGTTTGATACAATCATCTTTCTCCGTTTTTTCCTGCCCGATCAGGTGCTGCGAAGTGTTCGCGCAGACAGGAGCCTGGCCAATGACGGCTTATCGTCAGCACTGCTCGTGGTCTACCTGGACTCAGCAAAGAACCTGCCAGTAAGAAAGAAACTGCAATGTTTAAACTTATTTTGATGCTGGCAGTGCTGTTTTTCTGATGCTATAGCTTGTGCTGAAATATAGCATTAGGCTTATGCAAGCTTCTCGTTCTCCACCCAAAACATACCCACTATATTTAGCAACACTCTGAACCAGTTAAGTAAGAAATACCAGTGTAGCACTCTTGTTTGAATAAGGATTATTGGTCAGTGTGCAGCTTTCCTGTTCCCATAAAGTTTCATGCTTTGTGATACTTGAGTGACCTCCAGGTGAACCTAACAACCAAGGCAGGTTTATTATTTTTTTAATCACATTAGCTACTTTAAAAACTGTCCATAAAAACAACAACTGGTTATTATGGATGTTGCCTACAGCTCCAAAGAGATCAATATGTTTTAGGAGAGTCATCACAGCTCAAGGATTTTGTGTTATATCAAGATTTTTATAGCTCTTGTCAGACGAGAACTTGAACCTCCGAAACTTTTGTCGATTATTTAAGTTTATCTGACGCGATCTGACAGCTTTTATTATATCAAATGTGGTAAAGCTAACCCATAAAAGGAGCTGAACTCCTTCAGTTTGAGTTCAGGTTTGGCCTTGAGTTAAAAAATGACACCCCTTTTTTCTCTCTTTCCAAGAGCGTCTTCACAGGCAGCTTAGGCTGTGGAAACTTAAGTGAGAGGAGAGCGTCTGGTCTAGTCTTTTGTGAGAGCGATACCTCAGAGTATAGAACAATATGTGTGAGTCCCTCAGTGCTTTTTTGCATCCTGATAGTGTTAGCATTAGCCGTGTGCGATGGTGTGGGTTGAACAGTAACAGGAGTCCTGTCTCGAAGCATGCGTTAGCTGCACGGTTTTATTAGAATGTCTAATGAAAATTACCCCGAGTGCCCAAAAATCATTAACATGAGGCCGACACTTCAAAACACAGGCTCAGCTATGCCTGCTTGTTAGTCAGAGGTCTGTTAAATCAGGTGCTTAGTTCAAGGCTACAGTACAAACAACACAAAACTGTATTAGTGAGCCAATTAAAGTGTATCTTTACAGATAGAGAAAGCCCGTAGCTTGTTAAAAAAGTCTCTCAAAGTAGCTCCCAGAAGGATTTAATCTCATTATTCTGGCCTGCGATTTCTTTGTTAGCTCCCTGCAGTGTCAACAATATCAGCCCCTCATGCTGCTTTGTATTTATTACCCATGTCATCCATGTGTCAGTACGTGTTTCAGCGTATTTTTCTGGGTTTTTCTCATGCCTCTTAACCGTACACGGTCACTCCAGTTCTAACTGTGGGTGTGATTCTCTCCCTTCAAATCTCCTTGTGGCTTAAAGAGCAACCTGTCAGATTTCACCTATGACGGGTTGAAGCACGTCTCAGTCTTTAAGGCCCTGAAGGTAACGTGAGAAAAATGCATGTAACAGACACCACACACCCTGCGTCTTCATCTGTGCCCTTCCAAATGCACCATCCAGCCTCATGTGATTGCGATGATTATCCACCAAAGTGAAGTGGCTTGATTTGCATGACGATTGGATGATTGCATTCGTCTGTTTTCTGTGCTGCTTTCCTATTGTTTGTAATCACAAATGATCCTTCACCTTTCCTAACTCGTGTGATCTTGCATGCTAATATTGCACTCAAATATTTTGAATGGGGCCGAAGGTTTTTTAAAAGAAAAACCTGCTGAGCAGCCTAGCCTGTGTGAGCTAATCAAGAAGATGATCAGGATCAGGGTGACTGATGCCAGGATTTCTGCATTTCCCACACTGCTGAGTAACCGAATGTCCTGAAACAAGAGACACTAAGTGTGCAAGTGTGGAAAGAGGCAGGCAGACGTAGAAGTAAAGGTTTCTATATTATGTCGACTACCAAACAACTTCAACATCAGCAGGTGTTACACTGTGTTACAACATAGCTGTTCATATCCGAGCGAGTTTCAGGTTACTCAAACTCTTTCCTAGAAATCAACAGCTGCATAGTTTCAGGTAGCATAAGTAGTTCCTTGTCTTTATTTCCAGGAGGTTTTAAACCTCCCGTGATGTGGCACTCCCTTAGAAACTTTGTGACTGTGTGTGTCCACAATGAAACTCCTTTAAGCATTGTGTGTCAGCTTCATTTAGAGTTACAGGCCAGCTGCAGTACAAATACTTACGGCCCATAGTTCACTCTTTGTTATCCTAATAGCTGTGCCACTACCAGGCTGGGCTGGCGGCCAGGAGTGCGTGCATCTTTTTTGTTGCATTTCCTTGAGCTGATCTTTAATTTTCTTCTTTGAGTCTTTGAGAAGTTGTTTTTCTTTCGCTTCTCCCTTCTTGTGAGTCTTTCAGTATCACTTGGCATCAGAATAGAGATTTAGTGAACGCTGGAGCATTTTCTGGACATCTCTCTAACCTTGAGGAGCACGCCAGTGTGAGCTTTGATACAGCTCTTACATTTACATTTGGTCATTTAGTTGATGCTTTTATCCAAAGCAACAATCAAGGTACAGGGCATACTCACATAGATTTAGCATTTCCAGTTGGTAGTGCTAGGAGAGGAGGTATTCTCTGAAGAGCTGGGGGGCGGCAGAGCCAGGCGTCATTTTGAATTTAATGCAGGCGGCTACAGGAAGTGGAGCTCACTCAGCAGCGGGGTAACGTGTGCTGTTTTAGGTTAATAAAAGACCAAGTGTGCTGCCATGTTCTAGATCATCTCTTATAAACATGATGTGCTGTATAGCTCAAAAGCTTTCAGCTAAGCTTCACCAGCCTGATAAAGGTCTGAAAATGTGACCGACATGGTTTGGCATCAACCGACCCTCACCACACATATGGCATCCCACAGAGTTCAACAAGTCAAGTCAGTTTTAGAGTTTTGTCTCAGAGAGCAAAACACCCACGATCTTTAGACTCCTGCTTCGTAAAGATGTTCGTCCGTTAGAGCAGAGTCTTTTCAGGCGTCATCAAACCCTCACCAGGCATGTGGCGTCCCACAGGGTTCAATCCTGGGTCCCTTCCTGTTCCACATCAGTTTGCCACAAAAATGGCACACAGCACTACCTGTAAAACATATCAGCAGTAAATACTAAAAGCTGCATGTTGCGTTTATTAATTACAGTTAAATGAATCTGAAAGTCTTAAATGACTCAAATCATTCAGTCACATCATTGAGTAATTTCTCACATTAAGAGGCTCAAAACACGGTAAAGAATTATACACATAGAACTAGCAGTTAAAAGTAAAATTAAGGTCAAATATATAATTTTAATGATGTGAAACACTATGTATTTTAACATTTATTGTGCTCAGTCCCTTCAGTTCAAGCTGTAGCATATCAAAGTGTGGCATTGTGTTAATCAGCCCACATGTACAATGTGGAGCTTAACTATAATGCTGATGAGAACTCAAAGGCCCCTCCTCAGGAGAAAGTTAAGACTTCCCCCCTGGCTTGCAGATATGTAGGGCATTATTATTCTGTAAGGAACCCTGAATAATACTTAGCTGTCAAACCCAGCATGCTAAAATTAGAAAACAGCGGAGACAAAAGCTCGGCAGTCTCCTTGGTAGCCTCTCTGCCTGCAGCCCTGCTTGTCACAGCGTATGGTAATGTTCCTTCCCTTTTTGAACTGCACACTCTTTCACCATTGTGTGCTTGATACAGAGACTCAAGCTGCTGATGTTTGGGTGTAATTATGTTGTCCGTTACTGATGTTTATGTCACGGTGAGGAGAAGCCGCTAACACCCCTCTCTTTGATTCTCTAATAGTCTGCAAAGAAGAGTAGCAGTGAACCCAGTCCTTACGTCCAACTGACTGTTGGACACAAAACACTCGAGAGTAAGGTGAGTCGTACAAGAATCCATTAGCATTATTATATTGTCAGAGGAATTTTACATCTGCAGGTGATTTTGTGGATTTCTGTACAAATGACCCACCATTAAGCCTTTACACTGACATTAAGCACGTCTGTTGGCTATTTCTTCAAAGTTCAAAATTATTCAGGAGCATGAACCACTGAAATGAACCAAGTCACTGTTGATGCTGAAGGTTTACTGCAAGAATCTAATGAGTTTAGGGAGGTTTGTTATGTTAAATCTCTTTCGTAGCATTTATTATATAGACATAAGGGTAGGAGGTAGAGTCTTTCTTTCTCAGTTGAAATGGTCTGTCAGTTCAGGACGGCCGACAGCTCAAAGTGCTATCTTTGCCAGTGAGGAGCTGCAGCAGATTCAACATGACAACAAAACGCCTGAAATCATCTAAAATTAAGAAACCAAAAGTGATGCTGATTGTATCATTAGTGTAACGATGTGTAATCTTTAGTCTGCCTGCTGTTTGCTGCCCACATAACATGGGATTAGATGTTTCTTGCTGAATTGCACCATGTTAATTAATTTCAGTAAGCTAATTAATTTCACATGCATCAAAGCTGTAGCTCGTCCCACTTCACAGCTATATACTGTACACAAGAGTGAGTGATGTCAACACGCGACACACCTACAACTGTCCTTAGAAGGTCTAAATAAGTGAAAAACACAGTGCTTACTGCTGCCATCTTCATTTCTTGCTTGTTTTTGTGGCTTTTTGTCTTCGGTTTGGTTTTTATCAAGTGAGAAACACAATCTTTGAGACTGAGGTCAGTCAGAAACATTCGACTGCTCCGCTATAAAAACTCCTTGGTCCTCTTAGCTACAGTAAACAAAGTTTAGCATTGGTTTCCTGTTGTTTTATCCTAAAATTGGGCGACTATAATGTAAGAAACATCCTTAAAGCTCAAAGACTTCTAATCCTATAGTCATTGTTCCATTTAAAATCCAGTTTGCTTTGCACTGTCCTAATTTTTTATTCATGGAAACCAATACTGTGGGGAAACAGGCTAACTAACAACAAATAGTAGATTATATAAACCAACAGAGCTAATTAGAGCTTTTAAACAACATTATTGCCGTACGTAGAACTGTAGATGCGATACGAAAACACTTTAAGTGATGAATATATCAGGATGTACACTCATTTTCAGTTAATATTATCGTGCCTACGGAGTTGTATGTTATTAGTGCTTCAGATTCTTCAATGCTCTCCATATTAATTGGATTTTTAATTGGATGCTCTCATGTACTAACATCTAACAAACGACTACCTGTCTGCCTGTAAAGATCCGGTTCAAGACCAAGGAGCCCATGTGGGAAGACTGTTTCTCCTTCCTCGTTCACAACCCGAGGAGGCAGGAGCTCGAGGTGCAGGTAAGGCTGCACAAATCTGCACTGTTAACATTTATGTTAAATAAGCTGACCTGTCTTCAAGCAGATCTTCTTCTTCATCTGTCTTTATGCACAGCTAAAAGATGACAAGCATAAATGCACCCTGGGTAATTTGACGGTGCCTTTGTGCAGCCTGTTGGTGGAGGAGGAGATGACGCTGACTCAGTGTTTTCCTCTCAAGAACTCCGGACCGAGCTCCACCATCAAACTTAAGATGGCCCTGAGGGTAAGAAAAAAAGATGGACCTGTGCATTAGTGATTTAAGGGTTATTCATTTCAGGAAGCCAGAACAGATGTTCAGGATCTGCTGATTCAAACAGAAGGGACTGTGAGAAGGCCGTATTATTTATGTAACGAGTGGCACAGTGTATCTGAAGTAATGTTGCAAGTATTGCAGGGTCAACAATAAACTGAAAAGTATTTATTGACTTCATTACAGCCTTCAGGTTTTATGCTCTCGTCTCAATGAAGCAGTTTTACATACGAGGCTGTGCTTTATCGTCATTATTGGCACGGCAGTGATGCAGTCACCAATAATCGGAAATGTAATACTGTGATTATACAACAGTGAAAAGTGTTCCTATTGTCCAATTTGTTCTCAAAATAATGTCTCTGTTTCCATGGAGATACATCGGGTTTAATTACTGGAAAACAATCAGTCAAGTAAGAAGTAGACTCTTTTATGTTATGAAACCAGTTTACTACTAAGTAGTCAGAGCTTTAAGTAAAGACCTGCAACAGAGACTATTTCTAGTCCAAGCCAAACTCACAGCAAAGTTTTCCAGAGATCAAAACTAAACTGACTTTGCTAGTTCAGTCTTGTAGTGACTATCCTGCTGTGACATTGTAAAAGTATGTGTATGTAAAAATTTCCATGATCAGATTTAGCTACTACATCCACAAGCTCATTTATTTTTAAGTCAGTAGCACCGTGTCAGCGACTCATCGTGCAGCTGAGGATGTGGTCCAAATATTTCCAATGACTCCACAGCGTTAAGTCCAAAAGTCAAAATGTGCTGAAGAAAGATCGATGTAATAATTTCCAAATTTCCAAAATGCACAACATGTCTTTACCTAACGAAATATTCAGCTTCAGTCCATATTAGTCAACCTTTAGTCTTTAAAAACTATATTTTCTCTGCACTCACTAAACTGTCTCTGACATGCTGCACACAAACGAGGTACACACCTGTATTAACGAGGTACACACCTGTATTAACGAGGCGGTCTAACAGCTCCATAAAATACAGAATATTCATCAAAGAAAGCTGAAATTCAGACGTATTACTTAAAAGTTGACTTCCAGTGTACTTTTTCATATTTGTTTACTTGTTTACTATTTTCAGGATGGGACAATGTGGAGATGGTGCAGTAATATTTGTATTGATGAGTCAGGTGTGCTGTCATGCTGATTTGAGCACAACTACTTGTTACAATTATAATGTGACATTGGCTACACCCCCACAGTAACTGTTGCTACATCTAGCTGTCACACAAGTGCAGTTCACGCTGGTAATGGTGGCAGAATTACCGCTCTACTTAAAACAATGAATCCTTTATTTTCAGAAAGAAGCATAGTTCTCATTTCTAACCCAAAACCACTGAATTGAACGTCTTCTGCAGATTATATAGTTAGCTAGCTAATTAGCCTAACATTAGCTCACATTAACATCCTAAAACATCTTCACCACAGGCAGTGTATTTAAGTCTGAGCCTTCACGGGTCGTCTTATCCAAATTATGAATCAGCGGTATGTGTCTCCTTTGTGGTATTTGGCCACTTAGATAGAGTTAGATTCAATCTGAGATATTTCACAGACAAAATGGAAGTGGATTTAGTTTGTGATAGAGCATTTTAAAAATTGACATTTAGAAAATTCAGCAGTAGCGTCTCTTTCCAGAAACAGAAACACCATTAACCCAGAGGGAGCATAGATGGATTATTAGACTTTAGGTACATCATAAAGTGTCATGGCAGTGGGCAGGGAGTGACGTCCTTCTCTTTACAGTGGAGTCGCATGAGTATGCACTGCTGCTTCACAGGAGGTCATGTAGGAGATGTGAGCTCTTGTCCATTATGCTGAGAAGTTTATGGAGCATCTTTCTCACAACCAGCTCCAGGAGCTCCCTCAGAAGATGGCATAGACTGGACTAAATGTGTGTGAGCTGGTTGCATAGAAAGAACAAGACTCCTGTCCTTCACAACTACTCTCTTGCATTCTCATTGGTCAGCAAAACCTAATTTTTCCATCAGTGAACCATATAATTAAATAAATACAGAAGAATATACAAAACTTAAAGTGGCATTATTGGAGTCTTACAACCTCAAACTATACACACTTGATGTGGTTTTAACGACTACACAGTGTCAGTTTCTGTCAACATTTCATCTCTAAATAACTAAATCCTCAAGCAATGAAAACCTTCAACAGAGTGGTCTGTGGAAAACCACCAAACTCACCCAACCCCCAAACATCGGCTTAACTCCCTCCTCCTCCTCACATATCCCAGTTTAACCCCTGAACTTTTCATAAAGGTGCTTCGCCGTGACGCGACACTAATGAAATATTGACATTTCTGTTTGTCTAAAAACAAAATACCACAGAGAGCAAATCGCATTGCCCTTCTTGACACTGAAACAAAGTGCATTCTCTTTTATTGAATCATAAAAACTGATCAAATAAAAAGAACGATTGCGGCCGTAACAAAATATTGACCTGCACTGAGAAAGCTTTCCTGCGTTGGATCACAACCAGCTTATCGAGATTCATCGCAGGTATTCGAAACGGGCTGGAACTGACGCAGAAAGATAGATAGCACCATGAAGACAGATTTGGCCGAGGTGCTGAACAAACAGTTGGAAATATGTGACATTTTTCAGGGGGTATTAAGGTCATTTCACAAGAAATGATTAGTCACTCTGACCGTGCAATAAAGCAGAAGGTTGTAGTCACTCTAAGGGAAGTTTTCAAGCACTCACCTGTAGTTACTCCTGTCCTCCTCTAGGTCCTGTCCTTGGAGAAGCAGGTATCCTCAGACCAGCCCTCCTCCGTCCAGGTCAGGAAGTCCAGCGTGCCGCAGCCGCCCTCGGCCCCCTCCCAGAGACAATCAGCCTCAGATTCCCCGCTCCCTCCTCCCACACCTCCGCCACCTATCGACGCCTCCACCCTCACCCTCCAGCAAAGGGACGGCGAGCCGTACTCGGCCAGCCCACTCCGCAGTAACTCCAACCTGAGCACCTGCATGTCCAGCTCCCAGAAACACTTGCCTCACAAGGAGTCCACGCCCAGTCTGGCCTCGGATATCTCGCTGCCCTTCGCCACCTTGGAGCTCCAGCAAAGGCTCCGTCAGCTGCAGAAGTAAACAACACGTGATATGTTATTTCTCCACCTGTTGTCTCATTGTTTTTCACTTCATCTAAATTCTGAAGTCGCCTCCGATGGCCCATCATCTCTTTGAATATGCACCTTTATGAATATTTTATCAGACGACCTGCCAAGCTCTCAGTTTCAAGCTGCAGGCTCTGCAAGTGACACTAACTTACTGTGCTTGTGTTTAAAGTGGCTCGGCCCCCAGCCAGTTTCCCCTGGGCGAGGTCCAGCTGACTGTTCGACACAGCTCTCAGAGGAACAAACTCATTGTGGTGGTGCACGCCTGCCGGTGAGGTCCACAGCTGCCATCACACACACACACACACACACACACTCTGCATTTTAATTTGAACTCTCCAGTATCCAGATCTAACTTAAACATCATGTTCAACATGTGAGCGAAACAATGTTGTCTTGTGTGTCCTCAGTAACTTGATCGCCTTCACCAAAGACAGTTCAGATCCCTTCATCCGCCTCTATTTGCTGCCCGACAAGAGCCGGACAGGGCGGAGGAAGACCGGCACAATAAAGCGGACCCTTAACCCTGTTTATGATCAAACGTGGGTTTAAATATTATCACCATCTTTTGTGCCTCTTTCTTCTTCGATTATAAGTTTATAATTAATGAACGAATGATCGTTTGGTGTTGTAAAATCAGTATAAAATGTGTGTTTGCAGGTTTGAGTTTAGCGTATCCATGGTGGAGCTCCACAGGAGAACTCTGGATGTAGCGGTGAAGAACGGAGGGAGCATTTTGTCCAAACACAAAGGGCTTCTGGGAAAGGTAACTCCAGCAGGTTACGGTGCAGCAGAGCCCCCAAAAAGTCCAAAAACTGAATTTCTAATTTGCTTTTTTTTTGCTCAAAATCGCAGGTGCTGGTAGATTTAAGTGGGGAAGACATATCCAGAGGATGGACACAATGGTAAACTTGTGTTTTATCATTGCTCTGTGCAGCATTGTAGGTGAAAAACACACTTTAGTGCTTAAATTAATTTTTTTATCATTTTCTCACGCAGGTATGACCTGAGTGAAGATGGTTTTTCGTCTCAAGGCATAAGAAACATCCAAGACGGCCTCCTCACATAGTGAAACCACCTGTGTGCTGTAATATCTTGTTAATAGAAGGACACATCATTTCGTCGCATCGTGTACATTCTTCAGATAGTTTACAGGACTTATTTCGGCATGCGAGAACCTTTTCTTCTTCCTTTTTTTCCCTCCAGTCAACGATCAAGAATGGAAGACATTGTAACATACTGAAATGTGCTGAAACACACTAACTGCTCTCTGTTCTCAGTGTTCTGTGTAAATAATCGAGTTGCTAATATATATAGTTACGAGGATTTGCAGGGGTTTTCATGGCATTACGTTTCCTTATATTGAAATAAATTGTTGTTGCGTTCTGTCCGGTTTGTTAGAAAACTCGTACCAAAGGAATGAAATCACAAACGTAGGCTTAAGTAGCAGTCTTGACTGATATTTTCTTCTTTTTTTTTTCTTTTGTCATGCAGTGTTATTTGATCTTTTACCTCTTATCGTTCTTTATGCTTGATTACAAACAAGGAATGCACATATGCAATGAATAAAAGGATCGCTCTGTATATTTTAAGAGGACTTTTGTGCAATATTGGAGTCTGAACAAACCTGGAAACATTTTTAGGGCTAAGAACAAGTGCTGTATTATATTATGGACAATATAAAGGATACTTGAATAAGAGTTTGATTGTTGTTCGAGTTGAACAAACTGATTAACATGAGCAGAGACAACGATTATTGCATTTTTACGAAGCAGGCCTGCGAGAAAAGTTGCGATGTCATAGGCTTGTACATGTGATGCCACGCGGTCATAACTGTCTGTCGGAGCGTTTAAATACTTTTATTGTTATCTATCCTGTGCCTTAAAAAACGCTATGTAATTTTTGCCTTCTTAACGTTATTATTATTTTGAATGATATGATGCCTCATGGGTTTTGAAAAATAAATAGTTTCTCTTGTGAAAAATGGTTTCGCTTCTTCCTGTCCACTTGTCACAGCAACACAAGGTTGATAAGAAATGACTCATAAATATGAAATATATAGAAGAAAGTCATGAAGTCATGCTGGTGTTAAGGAGTCTGACAGCTGTTGGAATGAAGGATCTGTGGTAGAGCTCCTTCTTACATGGTGGGAGTAGCAGTCTGTTGCTGAAGGAGCTGTTTAGGACCTCCACAGTCTTACGCAGGACGTGAGAGGACTGCTAACATCCTCCTCTCTGGAGTCTAGGGGGCAGTCCTGGACAGAGTTTGCCCTCTTGACCAGTTTGTTGACTCCTTTTTTTGTCCCTCTCCGATGACTGCATGATAGCAGATGCCACCACAGTGTCATAGAAAGTTTTTAACAGAGTTCTGTACACTCCAAAGGACCTCAGTGTCAGTGTAAGTGGAGACTTTGACCCACTTTGTACAGGATGTCAGTGTTGTGCGACCAGTCCAGTTTATTGTCGAGGTGAACACTCAGGTATCTGTATGCTCCCACCATCTTGATATCCAATCAATGCATGTTCACTGGTGTGGTCTGAGGTGCTGATCACCATGGTTGAGATCTTAACAGCCGATGAAGTCTGTGATGACCCCAAAGTACAACACCACCACCAATAATAATAATAATAATAATAATAATAATAATGGTGATGATGATGATGATGTGTGTGTGGTAAATAAATAAATAAAGCATGACGCCTATAAAGAGCTCTGTTGGAGACATTTGCGGTGATTTGTCGCCATCTAGTGGCCGAAAAAGAGAACGACAGTTTTACGTCAGCACAAAAGTTGACGCACGACGTCATGACGCACTTCATCCAAATTTGCGCGGGTTTGCTGTTGTTATGGGTCGGCTGTCATCCGGCTCACGAAATTATAAATAAAACGGTAAAAAAGTCGAAGTTATCGGTTCATACTTTACATTCTCATGATCATAAGTCAGAATACTGCCTGAAGTAACGGTCAGAGGAGGAGTAACGGTCGAAAACAACTGTTTTAATAACGATAAACGGACTGCCATGTTTGTTTTGGCCTCGTTACAGTAACGTTAGCGGGCTCGGTTGGCTCAAACGTTAAATGTTGCTTTTTCATCGCAGGTTTTAACTGGAAATCTTCACGTCGCTTCTCATCGCAAACATGTCCAAACGAGAGGCGTTTTTAGAGGCCGCCTGTAGGGACAATGTGGAGGACTTCCTCCGCCTTATTCACCTTCATGTAAGTAGACAACTTTAAATCAAAGCAGAGCTGTCAGGTTGATGTGTCACCTGTATCTGAGCTGTTTTTGTGCACAAATGAGAAGCATAAACTAAATATTATTACACATTAAAGAGCACAACAAACTACAGTCTGCACAGTGAACATTAAGATGACTTTACACCTCCTGTGAAACATTATAACCTTCATGAAAGAAGAAGGTGTTGTTGTTTTTCGCTGCTGTTGCTGATTTCATGGCTTGTATTGGACTTTTAGCATTACTCTGTGTTGTAATATTGTCTGTGTGTCTTGTGTCTGTTTTGGTTTGACCTGTTCTTAGTTTGTGCTGCAGGACTCCCTTGAAAAGGAGATTTTTCATCTTAATGGGACCTTTCCTGGTTAAATAAAGGTTTAATAATAAAAATAATAATGTTCTTGTAACAAACTAACAACTAAATGTACAATAAAACAGTAAAACAGTGTATTAAATGTTTCATAATGGGTAGTTTAAGTCATTGAACAGATAATACTGAATTATTAAATAAATACAACTGTTAATTATAAAACTGCAAGTGATTCCCGATATATACTTAACCCAAACAATACCACACAAATAAAGTTTGAAAATACTTTCAAATGTCGTAAATAACAGCAGAGTGGACCCTGACCACAAAATGTGAAACCACACTCATATTTTCTGATCATGTCCGAAGTTAAAGAGTCATTTTTTTCCCTCAAAGACCTGAAGGTTGAATCCCTGAAAGCTTTGAGCGGAGAACTCACGTCTATCTGTTACAAACAGTCTATCACAATGAGATGTTTGAACCCTAAACCACAAACAACAGCTGGCTTAAAGAAATATGTATAAGTATGAGGTGGAACGAGCAGGACAAGGAGTCTGTTAATACATTAGGAGACTCCTGAAACTCATGACCTCCTAACCTCACCATTTCTACCCATCTTTATCGAGCTCTATGATTGTGATATAATTTGGAGAATTAGTCTTAGCTTTGATTACACCTTGTAGTTGGTACCAGATGTAGAAAAGCAGCTACTAACTATTTAAGTGTTTTTGTAGCTGTCAGTGTGTCTCAAGTTGTTTCTGTCCCGCTTCTATCTGTTGCTGAGCAGAAGGACAAAACCGAGCCTTTCGATGTGGAGGAGGTGGTGCAGGAGATGCCGAGGAACCAGAGACAGACTCTGTGGGGGAAACTGGCTTCACTCCTTCAGGACGTCCTGCAGGAGCTACCTCCGGAGCGCTGGGAGGAGGGCAGGCAGGAGGGCAGGCAGGAGGGCATGGAGGTGGAGTCGGCTGCAGACCCTGTGAGTTTACCTGACAGTGTATGTACAGCTGTAGCATATTCTGCTGCTTCCATGAGCTGTCTCTTAATTTTTTTTATTGACTTTTCCTTCAGAAACATGTCATGGCTGTCGTGGACGGCGTGACACTCGTGGCTGCGGTGTCCGTAAAGGTCCTACAGGACGGCGATACCTACAGCGCCCTTCTGGAAATCACCCACAGGCTTCACGGTCGGCGTCCTTGCTCATTTTTCTCTTGGCTGAATTCACGTGGATCGTTATTTTTCCATTTTAATGAGACGAGTCTCTCGTTTGTGTCTTCCCCTCAGATGTTCTGGTGTCTCTGCCTGTCTCAGAGGCTCCTCTGCAGCTCCACATCCAGACGCTGTGCGAGGCGTGGTGGAAGAAAGGCCTGAAGGAGAAAGAGAAGTTTGGTCACTCTGCTTTCCTGATCGCTCTGCAGAAGAGCTTCATTATGAAGAAACCGGTCAGTATATTCCCTCAGTTTTACATCAGATTGATCAATATTGGGCTGTGGGCTGTTCTTCATCGTCCTTCTGTGTTGTCAGGGTGCTGAAATCCAAAGAGTGTGGAGTCTCCACGACGTGCTTCTGAGTCTGGACTACGCTTCAGAAGACAACAAGCAGATCAGAGACTTGTTGCTTCAGTGCTTTCACCGTCCGATTTACATTAGAAACGATGACGTGAGTAGAGTGATATGGCGCCTCTGTTTTATTCTCATGGTTGTGTCTTTGTCTCTCAGCTGTCAGCCTGATGATGTGCGTATTGTCACAGGGAAAGCGATTCCTGGTGTTTCTCTTCAGCTGGAACGTTGATTTCATCTGGGTTATTCACGGCACAATCAAAAACCAGCTGGAGTTTTACAGCAAGTAAGACGCTCGCTTTATTCTGTTTGTCAGCAGCCAGTTTTCTCTTCTTCGTGTTATTTACTGTCAAATCTCTCTGCTCAGGACCATGACCAATCATATCATGGAGATCTACTTCAGAGCATGGAAGAAGGCTAGCGGGGACTTCCTGGAGCAGATCGAGAGCTCATGCATTCAGGACTTTATGCAGAACGCGATCTTCCTCCATAGAGCGTCTCCTGTCCACACCAAAGTTCGACAGGTAGACTCACTACCTTCTGTTACGATGTGATAGTATCACTGTGTTTGTTTCTACTGACCTCTTTACTCTTGTGTGCAGATCGTGAGCTATTTCCACTCAAGGAATGGCTGTCAAAAGGTGGACAAGATGCTCTATGATCTCTACAAGCCCATCCTCTGGAAAGCTTTAAGTGTACGCACACGGATTTTTAACTTCATACCAAGATTTTAGTGTTTTATTTTGGTCTAATGTGTTTCTGTTTCATTTTTTTCAGGCTCCAAACTTTGAGGTGCGCGCAAACGCCACTTTGCTTTTCACAGAGGCCTTCCCAATCCACGACCCGGATCAGAACAACAAGCACATAGATGAGACCATTCAAAAGCAGCTGGACACAGCGATGGTGAGAACCTTTTTTTAAAGCCGCTCAGCTACTTTTTTTTTTTGGTTAAAAAGAAACAAAACTTGATAATGTCCATCATTCTCAGGGCCTCCTCGATGATCCTCATCCCGTGGTGCGCTCCACCGCCACCCTGGGAGTCTGTAAGATCCTGGCGAAGTGCTGGGAGCTCCTCCCTCCCACAATCATCACAGACTTCCTGAAGAAGCTGGTGATGGAGCTGGCAGGAGACAGCAGCTCCCCTGATGTCCGGTGCTCAGTCTTCAAGGTGGGAGATGCCGTTACTTGCTGTCCTGATGTGTAATTGCGCTGGAAAACGTCGACACATGGAGCCTCTTAGAGTTAATTGTTGTTGTGAGATCTCATCCAAGATCTAAGCAGAGAACACGTTTAACAAACTGAGTCAAGTTATGTTAGAAATTACAATAATTAGGCGTTCTTGTCCAATGATTTTCGATGCCAGATAGTAAACATGGTCGCCACTGCAGGCAGAATTAGCACAGCTGAGTCTATTGGCAGCAAACAGGACATTTAATGACTCGTGGTTTGTGTAATCTTTTCCCCAGTGTCTGACTATTGTCTTGGACAACGCTCTCAGCCATCCACTGTTGGAAAAACTCCTGCCGACTCTCAAATACAGCCTTCACGACAACTCGGAGAAAGTCCGCACGGCCTTCCTTGACATGCTCATCAAGGTGAAGGCAGTGCGTGCTGCCAAGGTACTGTTTCTGTTTGCTTCATACAACAAACAAACAACAAAGTACACAGCACTTTATATATATATATATATATATATATATATATATATACATTTATATATATATATATATATATATATATATATATTCCATTATAATTCACAATTGTACAGTATTAACAGTACAAACAACACCCCATACTGAGAGCAACATCCGTTTTCTTCCGCTTATTCTGGTCGGGGTTGTGGTGGCAGCAATATAAATATAACTAAAACAGTATCCACAATAAACAATAAATAGCATCAACAACAAGAAAATATACATGTTATTAGGCCAGAAAGGTCAAACTTCATCGGTTCTCCACATAATCGATGAAGGTATATTTGAACTGGTGAAGCTGCAATCTGTCCTGTGTACCCTTTTGCAGTTTTGGGACGTGTGCAACATGGACCACCTGCTGGCCCGCCTGGCTGTCGATTCCCCTTCGGTTTCCAGGCGCATCGTCGATCTGCTCTTCAAGTCCTTCTTCCCTGTCAACGAGTCGGAGAGGGAGTGGTGCTGTCGGTGCGTCACCCTCATCCAGATGAACCCCATGGCTGCCAGGAAGTTCTACCAGTACGCCCACAAACACACGGCCCCCACTAACATAAGTAAGCGTTCGTAACGTTTATTAAAGACAAACATGAGATTATTTAGCATCTTGCATTTGTCAGTGAATTAATTGTTTTTGTTCTCTTGCAGTAAAGCTGATGTTGAGTATTCGCCGTGTTCTGAACAGTTCCATCCAGGCTGACTGCGACCTGTCCGACATCAATGAAAGCAACAAGGAGAACAGCGCAGTAAGAGAGAAACTTACACAGAGTTTATTTATTTGTATTTTTGTTGTTCAAAAGAAACTAAACTCTGAGAAATGGCTGCAGAAGCTGTAATTCAGATCAAAAATGACAAAGTCTTAAAGTAGTTTTGGAGGCGATAATTGTTGATTAAGTTTGATGATGCGTGTCTGAGTTTATGGAGATTCACTTTAGAGTTTGATCTCAGCAGGCTGAACCTCTGCTGGGGAAAGACACGGCCATCGCGTCCCGTCTGCTGGAGGTCGTGGTCATCCTGTGGAGAAGCGTCGAGAAGGCTCTGAAGCAAAATGAAGAGGCCCGGAAGTACACGATCGCCAAGTTTGGAAGCGTCATGGCCAAATATTTCCAGGCTTTTGAGGTACTTCAAACTTCCTGTGTTGTATTTGTATTGTTTGTATTTTTCACTCACTCTTGCATGAACACTGTAAAACTTTGTTTTTCAGGACAAGCAATGCACCGTTCCTCTCATACAACTGGCCTCATTCATGCCTCCAGCTGCAATCCCAACGTTCAGGTGTCTCTATCTCACTCAGCGTTTCACCTCTTTTTTTTTCTGTCGTACGGCCTCGTCTAACCTCTCGTTCTCTCTCCAGCTGTGGTGTCCTGTCCAGACTGAGGAGGATGGACTCAGGAGCAGAGCCGGTACAGTACAGCCAGCTGTTGGACTGCATGTGCAGCTGGGGTCAGGCCGCCGACGTCCTCGAACTCGCCACCGACTGGCTCACCGAGGCCTTGCCCAAGCATGGGGTCAGTCAACACAACACCAAAGAGCTTAGAAGGGCTGACACTAATGTTCTCACACTTCCCTTGTTGCTCTTTGTAAAAGTCCTCTTCCTTTCATCTTCAGGACAAGACGAACACCAATCGAAAGGTGCGAATCCAGGAGACGGCGGAGGCCAAACCAGACCTGGCTCTGGTATATCTGGAGTACCTGTTCAGCCACACTTCAGCCCGAGAGAAAGTCCTGGCTCTTGGCGAGAGGCCACTGAAGCAGCTCCATGCAGCTCTAGGGAACTGGAGGGTACGTTGGACACCATTCATCAGTATCAGACTGTGAGGTAGGTGAGTGTACTTTATATATTTCCTCTATGGAGTGTTAATCAGTGTCATATTTGTCTCCACAGTCAGTGCTGTACGCTCACCTCACCTCGGAAGAAACTCAAAGTCCTGGTGTGGAGACGGCGCTCAAAGTCTTCGTGTACCACGGCCGTCTCGGTGCACATCTGCAGCATAACGTGAGTTTCTTATTTTGTACTTTTATTAATATTCAATCCACACAAGATTACAGAGTTACAGGATGTTTAGTGCAGCTTTTGTCTTTGTAAATGAGAGCTCTATTAGAACAGGACTGAATTCTTGTTTTATCTTCTCGATTGGCAGGATGAACTGATGAGAATGAGAATAGATGAGAATAATCTGCAGATTAATCGATAATGTCAGTTGCAGGGAAGAGGGCTAATGATTTTTCCAGATGACTCAGAAGACAGATATTCTCTCGTTACAAGCTTATATTTGATTATATTTCTGGGTCGCTGCCCACGGGTCATGGAAAATGAACCGTGAGATGGACCGGCAGGTTGCTGTGGTGTCTGCAGTACTGTGGACGTACAAAGACTGTTGTGAGGAAGATGGAGCTGAAGCAGAAGGCAAAGCTCTTGATTTTCCAGCTTTCCATCTATGTTCCAACCCTCACCTATGGTCATGAGCTTTGGGTAGTGTCCATAAGAATGAGATCCCAGATACAAGAGGCTGAAATGAGCTTCCTCCACTCAGCGAAAAGAAATGGATGGATCAAAGCCAGTAGTTTATTTTCTGTGTTTTTCCTTCTCAAGCTACAAGAAGAAGTTAAAGTAAAAAAAAAAGTTAATAAAGTGAAACTGTTTCTTCTTTTTAGTCCTCGGAGGGTCGAGACTACCTGCTGTCTCTGGAGCATGTGGCAGCGTGGATAGCTGAGAGGGTGCTGCCCTTCCTGACTAAACGTCCCAATGATGGTGATGGTGATGATGATGAGGGTTCGGAGAAGTCACGGCCACTGGCTGCACAGATAACTGAGGTGAGCTCAACTTTTGTAAACATGTACTTACTTACATACTTTATGTTTCCAGTCGACGACTTTAAACTGGAAAACTTCCACTAAGAATTAATTGAGCCCAAACAAATATGTGTTGGGTGTATTCTAAGTGTCCATTGAGCCTTTCCAAACTACAATTAGCAGAGCTGAAATGACTTGCTGAATATGCTCGGCTGCAGTGAGCACCAGCATTTAATTTGGGCAAATAGGAAAATGTGTGTGCGGTCTCCATTAAGGGAGATGGGACAGTCGACTCCACTGCAGCACAAATGTGCAAATTAGGCACAGCCATGAACTGAGTACATTTCATAACAGGATAGCAGCTGCACATGAATGATGTAAATTATTGTTTGAGCGTTACGTCTTTCCAACACTGCTCAAATATATAAACACTGCAGGTTCTCCCAGCTAAACCTACTTTACGCCATGACATCAACGTCAGAATTGACTCCTTATGTCTTACCTCTTAACCGGGTAGCGAGAAACTGAAGAGTCATGGTCGATGACCTACCTTCTCTGATCACCTCAATTGATAAGAAAAATCAGGCCTTACCTGACCCAACTCCTGATCCAGGCTGTGGTCTCGATTACTGTAACGCTCTCCTGACGGGCCTCCTGAAACCCTTCCAGATGATCCAAAATGCAATCTCATCTACTTGAACGTCCTCATACAGACATATGTTACCTCCTCTAATGAACGACGCCTGGCTCTGCCACCTGTACGCTCAGGGCAATCCAAACTTTTCTCGTGTGTTGTTCCTCGTTGGTGGAGAATGTCCTACCAGTTCCTACCAGATCATGGGCCTCCCTCTCTACCTTTTAAAAACTATCTATCCCCTTCCTATGTGAGCAGTGCTTATTGCTGCATGGACATGCCGTTGCCACACTGTACCTCGATTGTTCCCTTTATTGTAAGTCACTCAGGAGCTCTCGGTTTGAGATCTTGACTTTTTCTGATGCCGAACATCGTGCAGCTTTGAGGATGGATGTGATGGATAGCTGCGAGTGTCTCCTGCAGTAATATCATCCGTGTGAATTGTGAAATCAGATTTCTCTGCAGGAGAATCGTATCCCCTTGTTCATAAATAGCCAGTTTTAGCTTTTTTTCGTCTGACTCATTGTCACCCTGATACACCGCCGCCCGTACCAAGGCTGCAGATTAAAACACACAGTTATGTTGTTATCCAGAACATTAAGTTTTGTGGAGCCTTTTTGCCTCCTGCTTCCAGGACTTTCAGTTCTGCTCGGTAAATTTAGACTCCTCATAGATTGTTCTGTTCGGCTCCACACACACTCTGTACATGCCTCCTCCTGCTCATACTGTGATACTGAAATTAGCTTTTTTTTAATTTTCTTTTTTTATTTGTGTCATTATTCTTCAGCCTAACGCCACATTGCTGCTGCGATCAGATATCGAAAATAAGCCTGTTTCGCTTTTTCTCGCGTGGGGATGAACGTTATCCTGAAATATTGTTCCTCTAAGAGTTCCTCTTGTGTGTTTACCAGAGCTTCCTGACCGTGTGCGGGGCGTTTTTCTCGTGGGTTTGGGCGACGACACGTTCAAGGGTCAAATCCTCCACCTGTGCTCGCTCACCCTCCTCTCAGGTGAGTGTTTCGGGCGTAAAGTAACTAAAAAAAACGTCACATTTCTTCACGTGAATTAACCTCTTTTTACGTCTCGTCTTTCCAGAGGCGGGCTACCTGTGCATTCCCACAGTGCTGCCCATTTTGAAGGAGGTGGCGGACAGCTACGTACCCGGCGACAACAAAAACAACGAGGCTGAAGAAAATCAGGAAGACCCCACCACTGTTATTCTGGGCGTGGTGGCCAACATCTTCCAGAAGATTATCGAGCTGTTGGCTCGGCGTCTCAGGAAGGAACCAGAGGAGGGAAAAGAGGTAGACAGTTTGTTGACCTACATGAACTTTTTGGCCTCCCATAAAGTTACCCTCAATATTCCAGCACTCATCTTGACTCCATCTCCGTCTTTATCCTGTCTTAGCTGTGTCAGTCAGCCGTTCAAGGCCTGACAGACTTCCTCCATGTAGCTCAGGCGTGGGCGCCTCTCAGCGGGGTCTTCTCGACTCTCTTCGCCGTTATCATCGTGGAGAAGAGACATTTGCTTCAGAAGGTATGAGCTCTACAGAGGACGAGGCACAGCATTTGTCTTTTAGCAATATCCCGCACGTCCCGGGGAATGATAAGGGACATGACCGATTACGTTCTTGAGCAATTCAATTAAGGGAATGATGAATGCTGCTGTGCTCTCATTTTTAAAGATTACCCATCCCGAGGAAGTGATCAGCCCGGAGTCACTGGAGGACATGCCTCCTCTGTCCAGCGTCCTGCTGTCTGTCATCCTCAAATCACCGTCTGTTACCAGGTAAATATCCTCCGTCCACTTCCACTTACACATATGATGACCTCAGCATTCTGCTCCGTTTAGAAACCTTCTTCTTCCTCTGTTTAGTTCATAAGATAACATCGACTTTATTAATGCTACAGCGAGGAAAATACAAGGTGGATAAGAAAAATACTTTAGCGTGAGTCAGGAAGAGTCCATCCTGCAGCGACCCGGTTCTGACTGTGGTCCACAAACGTTTCCTGTCCTATCTGTCTTCAGCTGTCCGCTCTATAAAGTTGAAAGAGTTAACAGCGAGTCCTCAGTGAGTTCGTTCAGCCACGTCTCTGTGATGCTACACTCTCCATACTAGCATCATTAGCTCCTCCATCTTATTACATTCCCCGTGATAACAGATGGGTTGTACCGTCTTTTCCACTCCCGGCGCTTAGATCCAGCTCACTGCATCGACAGTGACTATGCTAGCACTGCCTAGCACGAGTGTAAACAAGAGAGCTGCGTCTTTTTTTTGTCACTTGATGCGTCATGAAGTAGTCCGTACAACAGAAAAAAGGCAAATCACTAATCTCCATAGTTCCACGTCCATGTTTGCACACAAAACACAGAAAAAAAAGTCCTGAAAACACAGAAATGTTCAGAGCTACTGTAACTGGCTGCCACCCACACAGCGCCATGGCAACAGGAAAGGTTATTCTTCTGTTTAGTTTAATACATTTACCTGACCTGAATAAACTTAAAATACAGTTTAAAAGCTGTTCTTGTTCTTGAACGTCTCTTTCAGGGTGTTTCTGACAGAGGTCAGCTCGTCTTTGGACTCCGAGGCCATCAGCAGTCTGAATGAACTGGCTGCCGTGCTGCACGTGTTGGCGGTCATCAAACACGGTGAGTTTGCACGTTTCAGACTTTGAGTTTTTATAGTTTTAAAACATATATTTTTTAAAATATTTTATGCCACTTTGAACTCACACTTTAGCGGGGCAGTCTAAAGCCGGTTTGAAGTGTGCAGCCACATCAGTCCAGCAGCAGCTTCACAAACATGCAGTCACGTCTGTAGACGGCACAGACATCCAGAGGTACGTGGAAAGATAGTTTTTTATTTTAAATCATTTGTCTGGATCAATAAATTAATAAATGTTTATCCCTTTTTTTGCCGCAGGGTTATTTATGAATCTTCTGAGAAGACCTTGAATGAAATTCTGGATTTATAAGTCGACCTATTTGTTATCAGCTTCAGTCAGGCTTTGCTGTTCACATTACAGACTTAATTTGGCAGACTGAAATAAATATTTAATCTTCACTGACCGGGCTTTAGAACATATGGATTGGATTGAAATCTAAAGCCTGTTTGTTACCATGTTTTTTTTCCCAGTTTGGCTCGACTTCCCTCTGTTTATTTATTTCTTGACGGCGCACATTGCTCAAGCTTTATCTCTCCAGCTTTGTGCGATGATAACGTTGAGAAATATCGATCGAGCTAGCGCTCCAGACTGCAGAAGTATGGCTTCTTCGATTGAATGGCATTCTTCTTGAAAGCTTTCCCTCCACAGCTCGGTGCTCCTCTCATATTTTTTTAACAGTTTTATATAAAATACATATATTTTTTCATGTTTCAGTCTGTGTTTATATATCTGTTGGTCTGTCAGTGTGGAGGTTGCAGTGTGCTACTAATAAGAATAAAACAAACGTATCAATCAACCTAAACTTGATGTTTATTTCTTTCTTCTTGTCTGTACAGCAGTTTGCCGAAGTAATAACCACGTACAAACAAGCAATAAATCACCCTCTGTTCAGTCTTAAAGGGGAACGGCACTCATTTTAAAAGTCTGCATATTGTTTTGTCAGTATTTGTGATTGTGCATCCAGAGGACACACATTTCTAACTTCAGGAAAGAGATGAGTGAGTAAACATTTCACAAATTCTGTTTTTATTCTTCAGTCATCTTTGAAACAGTTTTTTTTTTTTTCTATATTGATCCTTTTTTAAAGAGCTACATGTACTCAAACCTGTACTAAAGAATATTTTTGAGGTACTAAACTATATTTCTACTCCACTGCACTCAAGAGGCAAATATTGTACTTTTATTTATCTATATTTATTTGACAGCTGTAGTTACTGGTTGCTTACATCTTACAAAATATGAAGAGTTTATAAAATATATTGCATGCACGGATATCTTCACAATACCTTAAGTATATTTAGTTAATTCTGTACTGTACTGTAACATTATAAATCCAGGACTTCTACTTGTAATGGAGTACATTAACACTGTAGTGTTGCTACTTTTATATAAGTAAATTATCTGAATACTCACTGATAATATGTTACAGGCCTTTATGTGCTGGTGTTTTTGTATATACACACTGGCTACTTCATTGGGTACACTAATGTGTGATCCGATACAACTCTGACATAAATTCTGCCTTTATGAAGCTGATAATGTTTCAGTTTTTGTTGACACTGTCAGAGTTATATTAATTTAGCTATCATGTTTATTACTGAGGTAGTTTGCAGTAGTGTTGAACTGGACTGCGTCATACTGATACTGATACTTTTATATAAATAAAAGGATCTGAATACTGTAATATCTTTGTATATGTCAAGGCTTTCTGTCTCTCTGTATTTTTATTTAATCAGGTAAGTCCTGTTACGATCAAGATCTCTGAAAAATGTATTTTTTTTATCAAATTACTGTCAATTAATCTGAATCTGCTGTATTTTATCTGCTGCCTTTGTGTGTTTTTAAAGTTATTTTTTTACTACATTTGGTCATTTTATTATGTAATATGAGTTTATGCCTAGATAAAAAATAGGAATAAATCACCACAATTGTTTCAAATGGTTATAATAATACTGATTTTTATTGAGGTGTATAATCTGACTATAGATTTCCTGTAATGTTGTTTGTGCTGTGACGTGTTGTCACATGAATGAGGACAGTTTATTTATTTCCAGTCATGTGTAAATCAATTTTTTTTTTTCTCGGGTTTTGTGTTGCCTTCATGGCTTCCGGGCAGTAATCATTCAGTAAGACCTGTCTCCTCTGTCATCCATCCTCCATCCATCCGCCATCCATCCTCCATCCATCCATTCGTCCAGGGCGCTGTTGCATGCTGCACGCATCATCCCTCCTCACCATGTGTGCTTGACGTCAGAAACTTAGGAGGGGCTCCTCGGTGAGGCTGGTTGCTGTTTGTGGTGCTGAAACAACGCCTGTATTGTGAGTGTACATGCGTGTGTGTGTATGTGTGCGTGTGTTTGGCTCATTGCTTTTTTAAAAAAACATGCATCTTTAGTCTTTAGCCTCGTCCGAGCAGCTCGCACCTGAGTTGAGCGTTTAAAAAACATGCAGTTTTAGCGGAGCTGTTGCGATGGATTAGTAGTTATAGGCAGGAGCGGTATGGATTCACTGTGGTGTCCCATCCTCTTCGCTGCATTGGCCGTCAGCCTCTGCTCCTCACCTGCCATCGCTGACAGAAAATTTGGTAAGCATGTGATGTTTTAATTCCCAGCTGTCTTAATCTTTGCTTTGTCTGACCTGTCTCCTTTTATCCTGCACAAACACCACCTCTGTTTGCAAAAGTTATTTTATATAATAGTTTATTATACTGTAGATTTGCAAGTGCATGCCACCTCCTCCTCCTCCTCCTCCTCTTCTTCTTCCTTCTTGCAATTTCCTTGCAAAAACTTGTTTTTGCTGTTGCGTTTGTGTTGTTTTGGTGTAGCTGTTTGCATGAAGCTCCACCAGGAAAAGTTACATAATCTACCAAGGCCCTATGGTGCATGAAATGTTTTGCTGTGCTACTTTTGCAGCCACTAAAATGAGTTTTACACATGCAAAAATATACATTTCATACTGGTTTAATAGTCTCCAACACATGCCCTCTGTAAGGAGCATGCCATTTTAAATCCAGTTAAATATTTAATGATATTCCTATGCCTCCTTTCTTCAAGGAAAAATGGACATCTTTTCATACAGCCGTGTTCAATTTTCAGTCTTGGCCCAGGTTTCATTACCCTTCATTTGTTCTTCCTGCCTCAGACACTGTAATTTAAAAATATAATGTATGGCACATTTCCAATTAACGAAGCTATCGTGATTATTTTGTTCTTTTTGTAAAGATAGAAAGACATTAGAGGACTCGTTTTACTGCTTCAGGTCCAATTTACACCTCTAAATCACACTTTGCTGATCAGCAGTCAGAGCACATGACAGTATAAACTTTATGACGAGCGAGAGGCAAATATAGGTCTCAAGGCTGATGATTCATACAGGCTTGGAGCTGCATCTTATTCTTTATATTTAGAACAAGAAGATATCTATCTTTTTATTTTTTTATCTGCAGCATGTGCACCTCACAGTTTTCTCTATTCTTTTGGTCAAAACACGTAAAATCATCCCAGAGACGAGGACAACTGTAACTGTATCTGTAACTGTATGAAGTGAAAACACAGCTAAACTCTTGCTAACGGTAACTAGCTAAGCATGAGTAGCATCAACTGCCATCCCAGCTTTTGACTCTACCTGAATTTTCATGACTTGGTTTGGTTAAAGATACCTGTAGATTACACATTTAAATCTGTTACATTTTGAATTAATTTAATATATTTATAAACAACATTTTAATGCTTAAAAAAAATCCCCAAACCTATTTTAAAGTTCACAGAATTTGACTTCTTAACCCAATTCTTGCTAACGGTAATTAGCTTAGTCGAGAAGTAGTAACTCCCATCCCAGCTTTTGACCCTACCTGAATTTTCATGACTTGACTGAAATTACATATTTATATCTTTCACGTTTTTAATAATTTATTATACATATGAACTACATTTAAAATGACAGAATTGATGCACAAGTTCTTGTGTACGTGTAAATCACTGGTAATTTGCATACAGACTAAAACTAAAGATAATATTACTGAATTTATTCAATCATATAACAATTTTACCATATTAAATAGAAAAATATGTCATAGAAATGTAATTTTTATATTGTATTTTGTCAAAACAACATGTAAAATCATCTCAGAGAGACAGACAACTAGAGCTAGAGCTAACATAAGCTAGCAGAGGACAGGGTCATGGTTAGCCTTAGCTGAGGCTGAAAGATTACTGACTTACTCTGTAATTAAATAATATCCATTTTGATTAACCAATTCAGTTTGTTATTCTATGTAACTAGTGATGCAGTAGCTAAATCCAATCATGATGGAGATTTAAAAAAAAACAGCTAAATGCATGCTAACAGTAACTAGCTTAGCTGAGTAGCAGTAATTACCCAACCTTTAAATTACATATTTAAATATATTACATTTTGAATTAATTTATTATATTTATAAACAACATTTCCCATCTCCCAAACCTGTTTTAAAGTTCACAGATTTATATATATATATATATATATATATATATATATATATATATATACACATACACACATACACACATGCATGTAATCTTTGCTGTTGTTGGCTGTTATGAGAGCAAACATAACAGAGAAAACACATTTTTTCTCTGGTGTAAGTTGACGGCTTAATTTATACTTGTGAATGAGTCAGTGCTTATTCCCCTGTGTGCATTTCTCTCATTGAATTCTCTGTATGTTTTTCTCTGTATGTGTGGAAGAGGTCTCCATTGTCACGAGTGTGGCTGGGAGTTAGAGGTGGTTATAGTTTTTAATGAGCCCCACTGTGCATTACGCCGTGTCATCGGAAAGCTTTAGATCAAGGTGTGCTCACATGATGTAGCTGCCTATATATAAACCTACATGTAATAAACACAGTGCTTACATATATTAAATGTGGGCAGACAGTGAGAGTGTGCTGTGTGTGGGTGTCTATCTGTCCAGCTTGTCTGAGAGTACACGAAAGCCAGACGGAGAGAAATAAGTCTGCAGTTGCAAGTTCTGATTATGAAATTCTAAACACTATAAAATTTAAACAGTGTTGTGAATCTGGCCCAATGCGTAACACTAAAAATATCTGAACATTTTAAATTCATAGTGCTTGAAAAGTAGTGCTCTTCTCTTTAAAACTTCTGAAGTACTCAATGTGCTTTAAAAATCACCCAAACCTGTTTTAGAGTTCACCGAATTTGACTTTTTAATGCAGACAGCAAAACTAAAGATAATATTACTGAATATATTCATATTTAAACTTTTTTTTTCATCAGGTTTACCATATTAAAAAAGATAAAACCAAGCTAAACTCTTGCTAACGTTACCTAGCTAAGCACGAGTAGCATCAACTGCCATTTCATCTTTTGACTCTACTGGAAATTAAGCAATTTAAAGCTATTTTAATGTTGTTAATCCACCTTTAAATCGCATATTTTGATGTATTAAATTGTAATTCATTCATAAATTATTTCAATATATAGTAAATTCTGATAATAGACAGACACTAGCGAGACAGCTATATTTATTCCCATTAAATATGGACTATAAATAATCAAAATATGTTTATTCTTTTTCTTTTTGTGTAGATACTGTGTTTTGTCCTAAAGATTGTACAAAGGGAGTGTATAGTATATACATTTTTGGTCTTATGTAAGTTGGCGTTTAGTCTGTAACCTTCCTAGTAGTATAGTAAAGGTCACATCTGCCTTTCATGGTTTAAATTCACTCACAGATGCCTTTCAGGGTGACATAAAGAGCAGTAAAATACTACGACATGTTTGTTCACCTTGATCCGATCATGACATCTCTGCGCTCTCTTCCAGGAATGACGTTTTGGTCTTCCAATGAACTGGAGAGAGGTCATGGACGGGTTACCATGTTGTACTTTTTCCTTTGCTTTTCCTACTGAAGTGACTCACTGAAAACAGCCTCGACTCCAGTGCCTTCAAGCGTTACATAATTCAAAAGTATGTTTGAGAATTAGCCAAAGGGTGGTATTTCTACCAGTGGGAGGCATTTGACAAACTTAACGAAACTGTTACACATTAATTATGTCACAAAGTACACCCTGGAGGGTTGTATAATGCTTTTCTACTGATGAAAGAGGGGGAAAAAAAGGCTTGAATTTAATTTAGGATTGACATCTTTTCTACTAAGCTTTACTCTAAGAGTGCAGGAAGGTTGATGCCCTTTTTACACTAAGTTGGGAAGAACTTAGAATTTGTATAATGAATTCACTGACTATTGAAGAGTGTCCTGCCAATGGAAAATTAGCAGAAATTTCTGTTGCACATTAACACTCTAGTGCCTTGCAATCAGTGTTGCTATCAGGCCTGTTGTTAAAATTCAGTTCAGCATCTCTTTTCTGTTTGCAGAGGTCTGGTAGTGTCCTGAATCCCAATAACAACCACTAAAAAAATCCCATAGTTTGACTTCTTAATGCACAAGTTCAGTGTAAATCACTGGTAATATGCATACAGACAGTAAAAAAGATATATATATATATATATATATATATATATATACTATATATATATATATATGATTTTTTCATAGCTGTAATCTGTTATTGAAAAATATCCATTTTGATCAAACAATTCAGTTTGTTATTCTACATAACAAGTGATGTAGTAGCTAAATCCAATCATGATGGAGATAAAAACCCAGCTAAACTCTTGCTAACGGTAACTAGCTTAGCTGAACGTAGCTAGGAATAGCAGTAACTGCCATCCCGTTTTTGATCCTGCTGAAATTTTCATGACTTGATTTGGTTAAATTACCTTTAAATTACATATTTAAATCTATTACATTTTGAAATAATTTATTATATTCATAAACGTTCATAAACATTTTTTGGAAAGAACTTTTATTCTGCCAATCTAAACTTAGCAGAAATTTCTGTTGCGTATAAACACTCCAGTGGCTTGCAGTCAGTGTTGCTAACAGGCCTGTTGTTAAAATTCAGTTCAGCATGTCTTTTTGCAGAGGTTTGGTAGTGTCCTGAATCCCAATAACTACTAAAAAATACCATGGTTTGTTAACTAGACGGCCCATTCTCTATCTGCAAGGTCATGTACTGTTGGCAAGATAAATGTACTTTGAGCAAGTTTATTGAACAGACACGGAATAAGACTAAAATAGAGGAATGTAAATCTTATAAAACACAAGTTTTGAATAGATTTAGTAATGTAATGAAAAATGGAAATACCCACTAAGTTGTTATTCCTTTTCTAATAATGCATTCACAAATCAAGCAGAAACAGCTAAAGCTAACATAGGGGAGAGAGTCATGGATAGCCTTAGCTGAGGCTCAAAGATTTTTTTTTGTAGCTGTGATCTGTAAATGAAAAAATATGCATTTTGATGAAACAGTTTACTTTGTTTTTCTACATAACTTGCGATAGTACCTAAATTCAGTCATGATGTAGATAAAAACCAAACTAAACTCTTGCTAACGGTAACTAGTTTAGCTGGATAGTAACTGATATCTCAGCTTTTGGCCCTACCTGAATTTTCATGACTTGGTTTGGTTAAAATATCTTAAAATTACATATGTAAATCCATTACATTTTGAATTATTAATGAATAATTAATATGTTCATAAACTACATTTTAAAGCTATAAAAACCTAAAACCACAATTTGATTTAACTCTTGCTAACGGTAACTAGCATGAGTAGCATCAACTGCCACCTAAGATCAGAGTGCTATCTAAATTTTTAGGTTGTTTTTTGTAGGTTTTTGGTAAGATAAAACATTTAAAATATAAAATGATGGCATTACAAGCTTTCTATGTGTTATGTAGATTGACCAGCCTGAAAACGTAATAATGACGGAGATAAAAACTCTGACTTTTGACTGTACAGGAATATAAGCGATTTGGTGTTTAAAATGACATATTTAAATGTATTCAATTGTAATTCATTCATTAATTCAATATATTGTAAGTATATTTATGAAATGAAAACTTAACCTTGATCACACTGTATTGATTATGTTGACTACTAAAGTTTTGCAACAGGCTTTAAGGCTTTCTGTCTCAAAACTACATTATAGAAACTATCTTTTACACTCAAATTACTAAGTGTTACAGTAGTATTGATGGATAAAGAAATGTGACAGGGTCGGTTATCTCCAGTATGTACATGGAGACATTGTCCTTTAAAGCTGTGCTGCTGGGTCTTTTCATTACGTCTGGCTATCAGCAGCCTTCGCCTAATATGCTCAGACAAGTTAGATTTGATTCATAGGCTGCTGAACTCTATCTATTTTGCCAGGGGCCTCTGTCATCCCATAGATATAAGGACTGAGTGGTGATATCAAATATCTTATAGTGGTTATAAATCATCTGAGAGGATTGAAATGTGGTGTGATTTGAGGAGAGATATTTTACAGCAGTATGGATTATGAACACAGTGCTGTACAACATATATCCAGACATTTTGCTTCAGTTGAAGTGGTTTGTTTTTGTCCTATATGTGGTTTGTGTCGTCTGATTATTTTCTGAGTTGCTAGGACACTCCGAGTCTGTCCCAGGGGACCAGTTATTTCGATGTGGTTTATCTAGGGAGCAAGCTTACTATAGTTCACATAACTGCAACTTCAAATCCAGTTCATATACTGTGTATAACGGCAAATCATGAAAAAGAAGTCTCACATTTAGTTTGTTCACGTATGCCATAATTATAATGGTGTACAGACAATAGGTGCCATTACAGATGGGTTGTTTGAGGACCCATGCATCAGGTCTGCCGTCCACGTCTTTGCCGATTTTTAGATTAGCCAGGAGGCGGAAGAGGCAGGACTACCAACATGAAGAAAAAAAAAGTTGTTTGTCGAAGTTGTCAACTTTATGATGGTGCTTGAGGAAAAGTTAGTAGGATTAATCCTCTGTGTACTAGATTTGGTGATACAAGTGGATACTCAAGTGGATGTTTTTGGTACTTCCGGATTGGCTTCACTTCACATCCACAGAGATTGCGACTTGATCCGAACACATATTTTCATTCAGACCCTGAATCAATATATTTTCAGCATCATCATGAGCCATTTTCCTCTCAATGACTCATACTGTATATTAGATTTTAAAAGCAGAGACTTATCTGAATAATGAAAACTCCATTTCTAAAACTCTGCTTGAAAGCCCACTGAAACCAAATCATAATTAAAGTAAAAACTTATCCAAGGATAAAAGCTAAGAGGACCTCCCAAATTAATATAACCCTAGAGTGGTGTCTCTTGTGCTCTCAGTAAAGGTCGCAGTCCATTTTTCTTATCTCTGAGAACGTCTGAGTCATCTTGACAGAAATGGTGGAGGGTCAGCTTGAAGTAGCTAGCGCTGGCCCTCCAGTTCAGACTTTATTGACACTTGGAGCTTTTCTAGAGTTCACTAAAAGACTTTGACTCATCCAATAAATGGCAAAGTATTTATTGGATGAGATATTATTTTGTAATACAAGCCCTTCTTTGTGCACACGGCTGCATAAGGATGGTTAAATGAGCATTTGGTGTTGTTTGCAAAGCCTGTTTTTCTAAATTAATAATCTCAACAGCTGCAGCTGAGTGTAATTGGTCTAACGTCAACATTTTCTGCCATCATCTGTTGTTGAATGAAATATGTGCCTATTGATTCTAAATAATAAACAACTGCTCAGCTGTACTGAACCAACACACAGCTGCTACAGCCTTGTTTTGAGAGGTTCAGTTTAACATGAACTAAAACCCAGTGTTTCTCAAACTGTTTTACACCACGTACCACCTCCAAAAGCATCAGGCTCTCCAAGCACCACCATGATGACAGATGTTAAAACACAGCAGCGTAGGCTGACCCTATTCAGGTATGGGCGGTCCACACAGGAGGTAGATTAATTCTCAATGAGATTATTTTTTTAAGCATTATTACATGAAAAGGTCTGCTTTAACTTCACAACAGTGATGCAGTCTGTACCAATAATAAGTTGAAGCTCTCCTTGAATTTATTACTGCAATTATACAACAATTTCCAACTTAAATAAAGTATAAAATCAAAAGGTTTTCAGATTTGGGGTCTGACTAATACCTGGTAAACAATCAGTCACAGCTGTAGAGTCTTATATGTTGTGGAACCCAGTTTACTACTCCAGGAAGTAGTCCAAGCCTCAGAACGACCTGGCAACAGAGGCAATTTCGAGCCCCAGACGACTAACGTTCATGGAGTTTCCCAAACTGAATAAATGCCACACATATAAACACAAAACTGAATTGCTAGTTCAGTTGTGTAGTGACGAAGATATCTGCTGAAAAAGATCACTTTCTTCATGGACAGATTTAGCTACCAAGTCCGTGAACACATGAACGTGATGGAGGATGATCCAAACATTTCCAATAACTCTTCAATGTAGGCCAAAAGTCAAAATGTATTTAAAAAGGGTCGATGTAATCATTTCCAAAATTGAACAGAACAACCAGCTTCAACAACCAGAGTGTTTTTGAACCATTCATTTTACCTCCACTTCCTTGACAGTGATCCTTCTGGTCTGTTGTTTCTATATGTGTTTGTTATGGATGCAGTTCAGATCACTGACTCTGACCACAGCAGATGCAATGAAATCATTTTTAAATCCCAACAATTATTTTAAAATATTGATTTCTCTTGTGAGTAGCCGTACAATAAGTGGAATGTACAGCAAGCTGGTCAATATTGTAAAATAAACAACGACAGGGTGATGCAGGACTTCATTTCATTTGAAAGTTTGTAGTACTTTGATAGTTTAAATTTATTTATTTCATAAAAAAAGATATATTTCAGAGATTCTCTGATTTCTCTCGTGAGTAGCCGTGTAATAATTGGGATAATGTACAGCAAGTACCATAGTTTGAGAACCAGTGTGATAGGCTATTCATTAAGTGTTGCTGTCTTTTAAATTCATAGTTGATTTCAAAGTTACAGTCTTCAAAGTTTTAAGCACTTCATTTCGGAAAGAAGCGACACAAAGCAGGCTGTATATTCCCGGCTTTGGGACGCTGCCACGGCTGGTGTGATAACAGACGAAGTGTGATGTTTCTTTGTGACTCAACAGATGCTCGGAGGAGTGTGTTGGCTTCGAGTGGTTATTGAGACGAGGGAGTGGGAGCATAGCGGCTGGCTGCGCTTCTGTGTCTTTTCCCGACAAATGTCAGTGGCTCTTGAGAGGAAAGGAAGTCAGAACTGTGTCAAATAGACGTGTCGAGGCAATCCATCTCGTTATTCTACTCCTTCCCCTGCTCTGCTTCGGTTCAAGGTGAACCTAGAAGATATTCTAGGTCAAGGAGGAAGAGTGCCACCAGAGAGGCAAGGAAGGTTATGTTACATTTTTCGGGGAGGAAGGACTGTTCTTCTTTTACACTCTTATCTAAAATTAAATTACATTTCAGTGGAGACATTTCACTCCTTGGAGATTTGCGAGGTGTAAGAATAAGATGCATTTACACTACTATGTTGGTAAAACAGTTTTCCCACTTGCACATGAAAGTGCAAAGAATGTGCTCTTGTACTTTCTGTCACCTCGCCATTATATCTGAGCTTTACCGCCTCGTGACACAGAGAGTGTGAAAACATCCTCAGGTATTAAAGCAAGGTGGACCAGCTCTCTTATTCCTCTTCACATCTGTTTCGTTCAGTTCAAATTAAACGGTGTCGGTAAAGGGGTCAGTGTGAAGGTCACCTCTGTTTTGCAGAGCCGATATTTATAATGAGGACAATAACACAGTAATGAGGGTTGTGAAGGCTGTGAGTTGAGCACAAGAATTAATCTATACTATCTCAGCTGTGATTAAAGCAGTAATGTGTCTGCTTCGTCTTAGGGAGATGCTGATTAATACTCCTGACCATTTTTCAGTGCAGCAGGGGAAACAAAATGACTGTCGGTGCGGAGGCAAAGCAAGAGAGAGATGCTGAATATCTAATGGGGGAGGTATTTTCCTATTTCTGTGACTAATTGACGTGACGGCTGTAGTCTGTGAAGTGCATTAGTGACATTTTTCCCTGTAAATTTGGCTCACATCCACCACAATTTATTAGGTTTGCAGCACTCCACACCCAGCTGTAATGAAACAAGCTGTTTGTAGCATTATTCAAGAGCTGCCAGTGTGATTGGCTGCTGGACTCCACCCAACCTTAAAGCTGCACTGATCAATATTTATATATCAACAATGAATCAAATGACTACTGTATGTGTAGCATGAAAAAAGTTGCTTGTAGTCACAAACTCACCGACAGTTCTGCAGCCCTGTTCAACTTTTAGCTTCTTTCAGCTCATTGTTTTGATTTTACGGCTCACAATTTGACTGTTTTAGTTCAGGCTTGCTGTAGTCAACAGCTCTTCAAAGTGAAAGACTAAATGACAAAGCCAAACAACAGACAAAGTGAGTCGTTTCTGGTAAACATAGTGGTCCTTTAATTGACCAAAGAGACACATATTGTGACCACTGACAGTATAAATAATGGACAGTGTATAGAATCTCTGGCTCTATGTGTAACTTTAAGCCTTAATATAATTTGAACTGGGGACTTTTATAAAAATTCAGACTCAGCTGGACATTTTAACATGGGGGCTTATGGAAATTGACTTGTTCTGTAGCCAGTCTCGAGTGGGCGTTTGAGGATCTGCAGTTTTTGGCACTTCACATTGGCTTCACTTCACAGCCACGGAGGTTGCTGCATAGTGGAGACCAAAACAGAGCTAAAACATGGACGTGAATTTGCCAGGTGGAAGAATAATAATGTTGATGCCTTTCAGTTCACCTGTGTATACTTTCGATTGCAATTGGATGCAGATGAGTTGCTTCACGTATGTTATTGGTAAGAATCACCCATAATTAACCAGCAAAGGTTCTGGTTAGATTGTATCAGGGGAAAAAACGGATGGGTTTGTTTGATTTTAGAAAGATTTGTTGATTCTCCTCAAGCCACTCAAGTCTGAGTGAGTAGAAGTGTGAATACAGTTTCATGCTGAAGTGGATACCCAAATGGCCCTTGATCTGCGACCAATGGTGCTTCCCTCCGCAGGTGCAGCAGTTTAATTTGGAGCTATGAAATTACCAAACAGGCACAAGAATGACTTGAGGACAAAAAATGTCAGGTCATTTCCATTTGTATGTCTGCAGAAAGTAGTGCCCAAACTGTTGTGTTGTGATGACCCGCCCTTTAAATGAGGTTCATCTGGCAGTCCTAAATGTTTTACTTCATCTCAAGGACTGGAGATTTCCCTTGAGGCCAGGTTGTGTTCGTTCACTTTGAGCTCCTCTGCACATAAGAGGAGGAGGACGCTTAGCTGTTTGACTCGCTCTGGTTATGCACTTCAACACCCAATCACACCTCAAAAAAAGGGGGAGAAAATCAAATGTCTGAATCATTCATTGTGGGTCAGAGAAAAGGTCAAGCCGGCCTATTTCTGGGCCCTCTGTTGCCGCAGTGACGCTGCCATCTTTAATTCATGGCGGTTGTCTGGGCTGTAGCCTGGAGCTGGCAGCTGAGTGACTGAGAGTGACCTGCCTGCCTGGGAATTCTCGAAACAAATTCTCTGGAAAGTCTGTGAGAAATGTGTTTGGTTACGCTCCTGTGGATGTCAGGTGGTTTCACGTCAGGTTCCCTCTTCAATCAAAGTGACCTCAAAGCCCCCAGACTCCCTGCGTCTAGCTCCTAGTAATTATTCATGTTCTAAAGTAACTTCAGATTTATTCTCAGGTGCATTACATTTACCTTGAAGGAAAAGTTTGATATTTTTGGAAATACACTTATTTGTTTTCTTGCCAAGAGTTAGCGTGTATGCTAAATATGCTAAATATAAATCTGCAGCAACAGTTGGACGGGAAAAAGCTAACCTGGCTCTGTATTAGCACTTTCAAAGCTCACTAATTAGCACATTATATTTTGTATGTTTAAACTGTACAAAAGCCGACATGTAAAAACAACAAACTGAAGATTTACAGAAGGTTGTGTGCCAGCTTCCTGGGCTGGTCTCGGCTGGTTGCCTGGTAACTAGTCCAAACCAAGTGGCAGCCTCTGTGGTTGTGAAGCCAATGCGGAAGTGCCAAAAACTGCAGTTCCTCAAACGTCCACTTGAGGCTGGCTACAGAATGAGTCAATTTCCATAAGTCCCTATGTTAAAATATCCAACTTCACAGCAGAAATAAACATGTTTACAGCCTGGTACAAAAAACAGTTTTGGTCTCTATAGCCAAGTTCCCCGACAGCTGTACTGAGTCTGAATCTGTATAAAACTCACCTGTTCAAATTATATTAAGACTTAAAGTTATGCAGAATTAACAGCGCGGCACCTGATTGCAAGGTAGGTGCTGTTACAGGTGGTTTGTTTGAACTATCAACCCACCTCAGGTCCATGAATGATCAACATCTTTGCCAATTTTTAGATTAGCAGACCAGTAAAAGCTTTGGAGATAGCCTTAGCCTGGCTACCTGTTTCCCCCTGTTTACAGTCTTTGTGCTAAGCTAAACTAAGCTAACTGGCTGCTGGTTGTAGCTTCATATTAAGCGTACAAACATGAGGGTGATCTCGATCTTCTTATCTCATTCCCAGCGAGAAATTACATTTCCCAAAAAAATATTGGATTGTGCCTGTATGCACTGACTTCACATTTATCTGTAAGATAATATTAAAAAATCAGCCTCAGAAGGAATGTCGCAGTATTTTTGTGGTGTGAAAACAGCGTGATTCACCTCTGAAATGTAGGTCCACAGATTGTCACAGCCTTATTTGAACAGCTGTTCTAACCAAATCTTGTCATGTTTCGGTGGAAGGTGCATGAGGAATGTATGAATGTGTCGAGGATAGTGATGAACTCACCACGGCTTGAATATGCTGACATGTGACATGAACAGACCCTTTGGAGCCGAGAAAAGCTCGGAGCCATGTTTAATTTTAGCAGGAGAGTGCCTTAATGACACAAGCTGTTTAAATCTGCGGACATGGTGTCAAGCTGATGCTAATTTGCTTGCAGGTGATGTTCTTCCGCTGTCCCTGCTCCAGCCACACTCCCTTTTCAATTCACTTGCACTTTTATTGCCGTTGTCACCAGCTGCACTTTTCTAAAATGGCTTTTTTGGCTGACAGTACAGGTGTGCGTGTGTGTGTGTCCGTGTGTGTGTGTGAGTAAAAATGAGTCAGGTGTCCTTGGTTGTATAATTATAATAAAAGATATGTCGTAGGCCCCAGAGAGTGAATGAAATATGTCCTAAACTGCAGCAGGCTCTGGGAGTGGCTGTCCTCGCTGCCAGACTCGCAGCATCCTCCTTGGCCCCTCAGACATCACAGATGGTATCCCGGCACCGGCCAACCACCTGTGAGGGGAAAGCAAACGATCAAGTCTCTGACTTCTTGTTCAGCCTCGAGTTTAGCCTCATCGGGACATATTTAATGTTCCAGGCAAGGTCAGCCAATCGCGGCCAGGCGTTCGAGATGGTCTCAAGCCGCTCCTGCAGACTGAAATCTGCTCTGAGATTTGTCACGGATGGATTGACCATGTACACACGAAGATTATCTTAGATATTAATGTTGTTTTAATTTTTTCTAATGGGAAACTCTCAGGCATTAGTGCTTTTTCTTAAATGACCTTAAATGAGCTCTTTCCTGTAAACACACACCCCTGAGGGTAGACACCCGTTCTGTTATGTCCCTGACACGCTGTGTAGCTCAGATCTTAGCTGAAGGTGAATTGTTTTGGTGTGTTTGTGTGCGGTGATCCTTGCTTACTTATACACTCGCTGCCCTTAATAGCAGTTAGTTGTAATAAGGCAGGCAGGGGGTGTCATGGGAAAGTGTCTCTCAGCTACACAGCTGTGGATGGAGGCTTTGGAGAGGTTTAGGCCACACTTAGATGATCCAGGTTACCATTTTGGCACGCTTTTCCGGAAGTGTTTTAATGCAAAAGCTCCGTAGCATATGGCACGTAATTTGCAAAGACACACTGAGAAACACAGTGAGATCTCATTTCCCAGTCTTGTGAGAATACAGGCCTCTAACTAACCAGTATATCATGTTAAAAACTGTGAACTGGCTTACTGCATCCTATGACCTTCTGGATTCTCCCTGAATACTGTAGTTATAAATTAGGTCACACAGTGCCTATTTTGGGAGGTGAAGCTGCTGCACATTTACAGCACCTGTGGGTAGCTTCACATCTAGTGCTGCTGCTAACGATCATTTTATCAATTAATCCGACAGTTGATGAATTGATTAAGTGAATGAAATGTCCCAAAACCAAGGGTGTTAAATTTATAATGATATAACATTTAAGAGCCTGAAACTAGAGTATTTGGCATTTTTACTTTCTAAATTATTAAATGATCTCGAACTGCAAAAATGAGAGGATTTTGAATATATGCTATAAATTTATGCCAGTAGACTTAAGAAGAAAGAAGTATTCAGCAAGAATTTTGATGATTGTGTTAGCCTATAAGACAAAATGTAAAAAAAATTACTAGCTTCATATTTTAGCTCATTGTTTTAGTTTCGAAGCACATTTTCGTTAGGTTTAGTAAAAACTCTCACCTGGTCATCATAAAATACAACTAGCTGGTAAACATAGTGGAGCATTTAGCAGCTAAAAGCCTGATATTTATCACAGGAGTTAGTGGAGACCCAAACAGAGCTAAACGGAGAATGAAAATTGGACTTTTATTCATCAGGTAGGCATAAAAATTATGTCAAATGTATGCTTATGCTGCTTTGTATGCTGCTTGTGAATTAAAACCAATGTGAAAGTTCCTCAAACGACCACTTGAGGCTGGCTACAGCATGAGTCAGCTAATTTCCCCGTTCATGACAACTGTACTGAGGGTGAATTTTTATATAACTCATCTGTTCAGATTATATTTAAGGCTTAAAGTTATGCAGAATTAACAGCATGGACGCTTTGATTGGCAGGTAGGTGCCGTTACAGATGGCTTGTTTGAGCACCGAGGCTTCATTCAGCCTGCCTCAGGTCCGCAGATGATCCTCGTCTTTGCTGATTTTTTGGATTAGCAGGACTGCCAACATGGTGACGGGCAGAGCCCCCACACTCTAAACCAACGGGTGATGTCACAGATACAATGTCCATTCTGTCTACTGTCTATGGTTTTCTGAATATATTCAGGTTTTGGGCTCTTGGTCAGGAGTTACAACTCCTTAACTACTTGGCTAATCAATTAAATGCCAAATTAACTGATTGATCATTTTACTGTAGTAGTACTCACATCAAAATGAATGAATGGGTGATTGATTATTTTTTAATCTAGCTAGACATTTATGACGTCACATTAGGACAGATAAAAAATAAAGATTACACTTTGAACAGGTTGAGATTTAAGAGTTCGACAAAAAAAAATCAACTAAAAAGCACACTCAAATCATCTCTGTTGATCCACTAAATCCAGCAGAGGCTGCACTTACTCGACTAACAGCGAGTTTCCCTTTGATGAGCTCTTGTGATTGATCCGTGATGAGGTTGACATGGCAACGGAGCGTCATCACTCAGCGAGCAGTGTGTTGGAAAGGTCATTATGTTTGTGAAATTATCTTGTACGGCGAGAATTACACGAGACAATGTGGCTATTCTTTGTCAGGATGCTTCCTGGACACCTTTTTTTTTTTTCTTACTGAGCTCTGACAAGTCTAGCATCCTTTTTTTTTTTTTTCTTCCGCCTGAGGTAATCAGCAGCATCCACTGTGATTGCATTTTAATTAAAAGCCGCCATTTTAATCATCTCTGGCGTGGTGTTGGAGAAAGAGGATGTGGCGTTATCAAACCTATGTCCCTGCCTATCACACGTGCACGCGTATACAGTCACGCACACTCACACAATGCTTCGCTAACCATGCTTGGCTGGATGCTTCATTAAATGGAAGGTCGTAATTAATATTGAGAGCTGACAAGGCCTCCCAGAGAACCCAATGAATTAAGTAGGGGAGTGATGAGGTAAAGTTGAATGGACTGACACTAATTGCAGAGCGGTGAGATGCTTGATCAAGAGGGATTGTGTGGCTCTTTCAGCTTCAAGTGGACACTCTGTATAAGTTTGGTTATAAGTTTAAGCCCACAATAAACCTGCATTTATTTATTTATTTATTTATTTTTGGCCACTTGAGGGCAGTGCAACAAACTCTCAAAACAATATTGATATATCACTTTATCAAGTTGACATGACGTATCCGTGACGTCACCCACGGGTTTCTGAAGAGCTGTTTTTAAACTCAGTCAAAGCGTCCACACTGTTAATTCTGCATAACTTCAAGCCTTAATATCATTTGAACAGGTGAGATGTATAAAAATTCAGACTCAGTACAGATGTCATGAACAGGAAAATTAAGAGACTAAAACTGTTTTTTGTACCAGGCTGTAAACATGTTTATTTCTGGATATTTTAACATGGGGACTTATGGAGACTGACTCATCCTGTAGCATGCCTCAAGTAGCCGTTCGAGGAACTGCAGTTGCTGGCTTTACTTCACAGCCACGGAGGTTGCCACTTGCGTAGATAGGAAGCAACATTAGCATACGTTTTACATCAGCCTTATGTCCACCTGATAAATGAAACCCTGTTTGGGTCTCCAGCGGCTACTGACGGATATATCAGGCTCTTTAGCTGCTAAATGTTCACCAGCTAGTTGTTTGCCTGCTTGCTTTTTATGCTGGCCAGGTGGGTTGATGCAGCGTTAGCAGTACTTCGAACACTGTACAGGACCGTTGTGGGGAAGAGGGAACTGAGCCAGAAGGCAAAGCTCTCGATTTTCCGGTCCACCTGTTTTCCAACCCTCACCTATGGTCATGAGCTTTGGGTAGTGACCGAAAGAATGAGATTGTGGCCGGAATGAGCTTCCCCTGCTGGAAGAGATAGGGTGAGGAGCTCAGACATCCAGAGAGAGTTCAGAGTAGCGCTGCTGCTCCTTCGCGTTGAAAGGAGTCAGCTGAGGTGGTTTGGGCATCTGATTAAGGTGCCCCCTGGGCGCCTTCTTTAGGAGGTGTCTGGCAGGTCCAACTGGGAGGAGATCCCGAGGCAGACCAAGAACCCGCTGGAGGGACTACAGAACCCATCTAGCCTGGGAACGCCTCGGGATCCTCCAGGAGGAGCTGGAATGCATGGATAGATGGGAGGGAGTGTCATTATCTGCTGTGTGTGAAGTCCATATGAAGTTTTCATCCAATAGCAGCATTTTAGAGTCTACCAAACTTATTCCGTCCATTAAAATGAGGAATGGCTGGGGTGCAAAGTAATAGTCAGGTAGGAGTTGTCAGCAAAGCAATTTATGTCCTTGGTTTTCAAGCAGTAAGTTGTTTCTCTTCAGTTCAGAACATTCTGCCCTTTAGTTTTGTTCTGGAGAACTGAGCGACCTTACAGCTCTGTTATGATGCCTCACTCTACATCATTAAATAGCCATTTTGCTGACATATTGAAGCCATTATCTCCAAAAGGTGTAATTTCATGAAATGTGCCCTCAGCTTCCAAGCAGAAATGACTGCACATTGTGTCTGTAAAATCAACTTCTCACACAGGACCAGACTTTGATAATTATAACACAATAATGACCCTAAATGAGGGATATGCGATGGAGAAACTTGTGACGCCTGAAAAGTTTGTCTCACCTGTCCTGATTATCGGGCCTCGTCTATGTGAATTGATTAACAGACTCCTTGCACCTATCTCTTCTCATTATTAAAGAGGTCTGATAGAGGCCTCTCCATCTCCTCCTCCCCCGCCTCCCTCTCAGCTTGTTCTTTATTCACGGTCATGAGTTACTCATCGTTGTCCATCGAGGCCACCGGGCCAAGAGGGTGCATCCAATTACGTCACTCGTCCTGATGAGCTGAGGGAAAGAAATAACAAAGATAAAAGACTCGAAGAAAGAGGGCTGAGGCTTGGCCTAGTTGTTTACAGCACTGCAAACGCCAAAAACTTTCTATTTGAACCTGTCAAGGAGTTATTGAACAAACCCAAATCCTTTGTTCACGTCTTGGCTGCCGGTCTGGTCATTGTCTGGACTTGTTTTGACCCTGAATGTGCCACTTCTTTCAGTACAAGACAGAAAATAACACTTCAAGAGCAGTCTTTTCTACCCACCACACTTTATTTTGTTCTCAGCTTCATCCTTTTCCTGGAAATGTGTAAATGTGTTGGATCACCTGTGCAGAACAATCAGTCCTCTGCTCGCTGCAACTCCCACGTGTGAAATATGAACACAGGGAACAGCTACCCATAATGCTCCTGCCATCTGTTCATTTATTAGTCTGGAACACCCAACCCTAGTCCAAAGCATTAAAGTTCATTAATATTCATACAACATTCATATATGGAAACGTTGTCCATGGAGTTGGGTATTAGTGTCAGAGACAGGATAGGAGAAGTCGCACTAATTGATGATTGATGGCTCTGCCATTAGCAGCAAGGCCCACAGCCAGAGTTAATGTAGTACTAAGCTGTACTTTTATAGAGCCGTGACATATTTAGAGATTGTGACTGAGGGCTAAATTTGTACTGCACTATTGTATGTACTATATATACTCATTGCCTCCATTTATATCCAATATTATGTTTTCCTCACTGCTGTTTAAAGTAAACCTGCTGCTTACAGTGATTTTTATGATCAGTTTAGTCAGGTGCTAATTTTATTTACAGATTAAAGGAATGCCATTTTGGCATATAAACTTATTTGCTTTCTTTCTGAGAGTTAGATGAGAAGTGTCTGTACCTTTAAATATAAGGCTAGAGCTAGCAGCCAGTTACCCTAGTTTAACCTGCGGACTGTAAACAGCTAACCTGATGCTATTCAGGTTATCAAAACCTCAAATTGTTGATTTTTGTACTAATTAAACAAAGAAGATATATAATGTGTAAATTAGTGAGCTTTAGAGGTGATAAAAGTGGATGTTATTAGAGGTAGGTTAGGTGTTTCAACCAAATCCATCTCACATCTGTCAGTTACAAATGAAGCTAAACAGCAGCTGGTAAGCAAGTAGTATCAATCTCTCATCTAACTCTTTGCAAAAAAGCAAATAAATACACTTACCAGAAATGTTTCTTTAATCAGTTAATTATTTATTTGATGAATGTTTTCATAGTTTAGGCTATAAAATATTCAGTAATGGTGAAAATGCCTGCTGTCATGTGTGTACCTTTTAAATAAGAGGCTAGAGCCAGTAGTCGGTTAGCTTAGTTTGACCTACAGACTGGAAACAGGAGGAATTGATTCTATCTTAGGTTATCAAAGCCTCAAATTGTTGTTCTTACCTTTGCCTTGGTTTTTGTAATGATAAAACATGAAGCTATAACATGCAAATGTGAGCTTTACAGGTGATGAAAGTGGATTTCATTTGTGCCCATAAACTTTAGCTTCATTTGTAACCGACAGATGTTAGAGTAGTATCAATCTTCTCGTCTATTTCTCAGCAATAAAGCAAATGAATATACCTCCCAATTGATACTTGTTTGTATAACCAACCATTCGAAACCCAAAGGTATTCAACTATTCATATATAAGGATAAGATGGGATAAAGATGCTGTCGTTGTTGTTTGATACCTGACTTAAACGATTATTCAAAATCACTGTAGAGCTTATTTTTTGTCTATTGACTACTCATTAATTGACTAATCATCATATTAATTGCATATCTTCTGGCTCATCTTCCAGGTTGCCTGTTTGAAGACGAGCTCTGTACACCGTATGAGTTCTGCGTCAATGGTAAGTCCGATGTATGTCAGTACATACACCCACCATGCCTCATTATATTGTATATCATCCCCTGTGGTATACAGCCATCATCGACCCGACACAGTTGGAAAGCTGTCCTGGCTATTTTTAATCATTCAGGGATTTATAGATAGATGGACGGTCATTGGAGAGCTAACTCACAGTATGTGTTACAGCTCAGTTAAGACATATGAGTCATGTTTATTAAAAGCATCTGCTGTAACAGTAAGAAACAACATTACAACAATCGTTTATCTATAAAGGCTTTTTATCATTACCAGTATATAAAGGCTTTCCTCCAATCCCCGAATGGTCGCGACCTCGTCTGCAAACCATCTTGTCTTGTGAAGATGGATGTGTCTGTGTCAGTGGTTGCCATGACGACTCGTCACCTGATGAATGGAGGATGTTGGGTGAAATGTCGGGGCTCTTTCACAGTGTGGCATTCAAGCCGAATCACACAGCACACAGCCGGGCTTTTAATTTTGAAAGGAGGGGATTGATAACATGTCGATATCGAGGATCATCTTCACGACGGGCGCCGTCGCGAAAGGTTAATGTATTCTGCCATGTAGTGGACATTTCCCGAGACAGGAGAGCGGCAGTTCAGGATAACGTGTCCGTACATGCTTACTGGAGATCCACATACAAACATCCCAGCGTATGTTTGTTTTTGGCATCACGAGCATAATGCTTTGAGGTTTGTTTGTTTGATTTCACTGAGTTTTGCTCACTGCTTTTACTTTCTGCAGATTCATCATACAATCAATGTCACAAACAGATGAAACCAGCAAAGGGAACACTTAACCTGTTGGATATGATTACATGAAAACATGCTGTGACCTATAGGAAACAATATGGAGTGTAACACGCAGGACAAGTGCCAGTTTGAATATGTATGTAAGGATGAGAATGACCTTTTTTACAATACAACTTAGTTTTCAGGCTGCTTAGTTTGTTACTTGTGACCTCCCTGGTTTCAACTTTGTCCAATTAATCGTGGCTGCAACCAGCAATTATTTTCAGCATCGATTAATCGGCTGATAAGATAAAGAAAATAGTGAAAAATAACGATTGTAATTTTCCAGAACTCAAGGTGACATCCACAAATTGCTTGTTTTGTCAGTCTGGAAGCCCGATATATTCAATTTACTATTGTATTAAACTGTCAAAACAGTTTCAGATAAATCCTCTGTTGCTCTACAGATTGAATATTAAATGTTCATCAAAGTGCTTTGGAAAAAGAGATGACATCTACAATCAGATATAAAACAAACAGTTGTTTTAACGATAAAAAGTACTGTTGATTTCACGTTTAAGGTTAGCGCTTTATTACTTATTTTACCATATAAATACTTTTAACAGTTTTGCTGTATAATTGACATGAAAATACCATATCAATAGTATAAAATAAAGGTTTTGCTTTGAAAAATTACAGCGTTTTACTGTACTGTTAACAGTCTCTAATAAAAAATACTACTTTATTCTCTATAAATTCCTTTAAAATGCTATATAAATAAAGGTTTTGCCATTAAATATGGTGGTATTTTACAATAATAATGAGTAAAGGTATAAAAACAGTGTCCTGAAATGCATATTAACAAGTTGAAGAAAATAATTTGATGGGAAAATACCACTTTTCACAAATACCACTGCCCAAATGTCACAAAATTCTATAAAGCTTCGATCAAACGATCAAACAAATGAAGGTAACTCATTAATTAGTGAGCGTTAGAGGTGCTGGTTGGAGGATTTTGTTAACTGTTTCACCTTTTTTCCAGTCTTTATGCTAAGCTAAGCTCACCAGCTGCTGGCTGTGGTTATATTTAGCATACGGACATGAGAGTGGTATCAGTCAGCTGTTGGTTTATGGTCTGTGGAGGTGTGAGATCTAATAGTGAGGGGTGTAGTTGGAAGTTTTTGGACTTGCAGCGTGTTAGAGAAGCAAATTTGGAGATCTCTACCCTTATTTCCATATTAACCCAGTTTAGGAGGAAAATGCACAGAAGAGAAATATAAAAAAAAACTGTCTTTAATTACACAGTCTGCTTTGGTACAGAGGCGAGCTATGTGAAGCCTAATGGAGGGAAATTGCTGACACCTCAACAGAAAAACCCCCAGAGGCAGAGAGGAGGCTCGTGTTGGGTTTGGAAGTTCCCTATTACATTAGACTATCACGCCAGGCTATTATGTGGTCATTTCTTCTGAGATCTGATGTGCCTCTTTTCTCACATCTTTTCATCTTCTGCTTTATTTAATTTTTTTTAACCACGCTTTGGCCCAAGGAACAGAACTCACATTACCCGTCTCACACTGAAATGTAATTACAGGCGCTATGCTCGATAAAGGCAAATATATACAGGCAAGAAAGACTAATGTTGGATTAATGTTGTACCTAATATGCAAGTAATGAGATATTATTTAGCTGTTTCATAACCCTCTGTGCATATTCAATCTACACTCTGTCACTCAGCAGCAGCCACGACGACACAGACAGAGGATGAGTGGGAGTAACTAGGTCTGCCACTTCAACTCTTCCCCAGATCCCTGAAGGAGTAACCTGGTTTATTCTGGGCTGGGCCAACCGTGCTCTCTTCCTCACCCGTGCTGTTGCCATGCAAGGGGAGGGAGGCAGGGGGGGAGTTCGAAAAGGAGGTGCTGCATGTGTTGTCAACCAGCACCATTTTGAATGTGGTTGCATATAAAGGAAGATTTTCATTTTTGTGGCTTTTTTTTCACACACAGATAAACATAAAAATAACCTTTAATGTCAAAGAAAACCGATCGCTGCAACGTGATCTGAATTCATTACAAATATAGAATATTAAATATATGTTTGCATGAGTAATCGTCCCCTTTAACACCTATATTAGCACTAGTGCAACCAATCGACCGTTAGTTAAACATTTTAGCTTCTGTTGCTACTGTTCTCAGACAGCATATATGAATAATATTCACAGATTTGCCCAATTTCTGTGTCTCAATTTGTTTTGTTTTTCTTTGACTTATGTTTTATTAGCTATCATCAACATTAGTTGTCCTGTTGGCTTAAAACGAAACAAGTTTTAAGCAAATAGGACAAACAATCAACAGAGAAGAAACACTGAATATGTGAATATGTCTGTTGTGCATTTATTGCAACATTTTACCGCTTCTTTTTCTTCACCGAATTGCAACTGGGTAGAGCATTAGCGCCAAAATATAAATATAAAACATATAAAGAACAACATTTGTATATTTTGGTACTAAACGAGCAGGTTCCTTGGTAGCCATTTTCTCACTGGCGGTGGTCCCACTCCTTTCGCTACGTAGCCAAAATGGCGACCACTGAGAGGGCGAGAAATGTCAACAATCAACTTTGTGTACGAGTCTCTGATTTCACATACAAGTAAACAAAAGCTGGCTTCTCATTTCTAACAGGCAGAACCCTGTAACATGTAAGTGGTATGATGGTAAAAAAACGGAGGCTGAAGTTATATTCCAGGCGTTTCTTTCGGTCACTTCCCAAAGCTCATGACCATAGGTGAGCACTGGAACGTAGATGGACTAGAAAATCTTTGCCTTCTGGCTCAGATCCCTCTTCCCCACAATAGTCCGGTACAGCGTCTGCAGTAGTGCCGGCACGCCAATATAAATGAGTCCATTTTTGGATAAAGTTCCCCCAGTGTGTTCATCTAATGTAGCGGCTATTGTGTCATTGATTAAGTAGGTCAATTACCGTCCTCCATATATCATTTGATCACCCTCTGTCAAGTCTGGTTTTGGCAGCAGCCTCTTCAAATCTTTATTTCCATCTTCAGGGGAATACTTTCCTAGAGGTTCCTCTAAAGGGATATGTGATTACGCCGAGGCCGGAAATGCATTTTAATTTGACTCTCTAGAGTCTGTGGCTTACTGCTATGATAAGCTAAAGCTAAAGTACAGCAGATAAGTGCTACATGTTTCCCCGGAGGGCACCGGTTGGCTCCTATTAAACACTTAACCAACAGTGTTTTATCGATCGGTGGTTATCTTGCCTCCACTTGGGCCAATATTGTCTGAAACGTCAGCGATGTATTTTAGATTTAAACGATTTAGGTGATGCTTTTATTGATCGAAGCTCGCAACAAGTTCAACTGCAGCATGAACACTTTAAGTAACCACTGCGAAATCTATAACGCCAAACAATCTGCATGGGCAGAGAAAAGGGCCGGAGATGATCAAACATGAAGTGACATGGGAAGAAACAGTAAGCAGGGTAATAATAGACCTAATTTATATTCCACCGCCAAATTGAATAGGCAGTTTTGATGTCTGGTTTATCTTTATTAATTTCTGTATTTAAATGTAGATTGCAGTGCATGCATAAAAGTAATTATCATTTCAAAGCCACGATTTTCACATTAAAAAAGGACCTGAATAATCTGAATAACACTTCATTAATCATATCCTGATCACTTTAGCTTTTGTTTGTCTTCTTTTCTTTATTAGCAGACTACATCTGGCCTGTTTCGGTGCATTGATTTGGGCCTATTCATTTTCATGACACAAGTTGCACAAGTAATACACCTGTTCCCATACGTCTTAATTTGTCTCCCGGGTCCTTTTTTTCCTCCCTCCCTGCCGACATACAGTCTTTTTAGAAATGCTTTGCTGACTGTCAGCTTCACTGTTTGCTCCTGTTATCCCGGCGCATTAGCTTTCACAGTTTAAATAGCTTTAGCAACAGCCGGGTGTCGCACTGTCTGTCACAGTGGGAGGAAGGAGAGGCGACGGTGTCTGGATTTAGAGCTCCTTCTCTGGGCTGAAAATCTTCTGTATTCCTGTCAACATGGAAGACATCCAGACATAGCTTCACTTTGGCGGGAATGACACTGATTTGTAGGATTGTACATCTAAGGATTGATTGATTACGTGGCCTGTTTTATGCATTATTGATCACATCGATCGTGGCTCATTTGCATTGCAGTTGCCGTTTGTTCATCACATTGACAGCATTAGCCTTGTCTTGCAAGGAGGCACAAATTGATCTATTGTCAGCTTAATATTTCCTTAAACCTGACGGATGATCGTTAGAAAATCACTGTGCTCTGTTCTGCTTGATAGACTTTGCTTCATTCCCAAACAGCCTTGAACGTGCAGATTCATGTCTGTTATCTGCTGCCATATTTTTAGGCAGAACTCTCTGATATTTAATTGCGCAGCATTTTTGTGTAATTTTCACGCTGCGCTTCTCCAAGCCTGAAATTAAAATGTTGTTTTTTTGCTGTCAGAAATAAGAGGAGGGGTCGGCGCGACGTGTGTTTCATGCAAAATGTCAACTACAGCGAACCGTTGTTGCTTGTTTTGATGATCTCAGTATGGTGAACACACACTAAAAAGTGACAGAACAAGCTTGCTTTGTGATTCATCACGCATGTGGCTCAGCATCACCTCGATCAATCAACTTGCTACGTTTTCTGTGTTGTAAAATACCCTCTGACTTCTATTTTAACGCACTAAACCCCCCCTTTGTGTGTTTGTGCGTCTGGTTGCTATCGGGAATGTCCCTGACAACAGAGGAGGAAGTAACATGTTTAAATAGTCGCCCGTTGCTGTGGAAACCAAATGAGGGGATGCAGAGCATCAAACATTTAACAGTTTTCCGTCACTTGTTATGTCACCAGCCTCCCCTTGTTTCTTACATAATATGTGTTGTTAGTGTCTAACTGGGAAAAAATAAATCATGCCAGAAGTCCTTGACAAAATCTTATTTTTATCATATTAACCGTGTCACTTCCGGATATGGTTTGTTGGCAAAGAGTAACGAGACACTTGACGTCTTGTGACTCAGACACGTCTGTGATGATCTGTGCGTCTCTCTGTAGGTGGGAAGTTTTCCTCTTGCGCTGTTTGAGATCCCAAAAATAAAGCTGAGGCTTGCACTGTGTTGTCTAATGCTAATTCACCACCTCCCACGGGGCTTTTTCCTGTACCGAGCTGTCATTTAACGGGTCACAGGCAAAATGGAGAGAGGAAGTCAGGAAAACACCAGCTTCTCGCTTCGAATAAGAATTTAGAGCCTCGTCTGACATCACATTATTATCTTTGTAATTATCAGTCACCGAATATGATGCTGTAATTATATTTCTTCAGCCGGTTGTGAAAACTCTGGTGAATATTTCACTTTTTCTTGATGCAAAGCTCGACATCATTTAAAATACAGTCGACCCTGTTCAGCTACAGACAGTTCACACAGAAGGCAGATTAATTCTTAATAAGATTATTTATTGTTGAATCATGAACAGAAACGCTTCAAGAACCAGAGCTTCTGTAGTATAAATGGAGTACTCCTGATCCGCACCTCTTGAACCGTTTATCTCTCTTCTGGTTTAGGTTTATTCTTCATAAGAAGATTGTTTATTGTTGACTGCTCCAGAACCAGAGCTACTTGGGTGGAAAAGAACCTGTGGCTCTAGATGCTGCCATGTTGGCAGTCCTGCTTGGAGAAATCTGCTGTGAAGTTGGACAGTTTAACATGGGGACTTATGGAGACTGACTCATTCTGTAGCCAGCCTCAAGTGGACGTTTGAGGAACTGCAGTTTTTGGCACTTATGCATTGGCTTCACTTCACAGGTCACCGCTTGCTCCTAGCTAATCTACCTGCATGAAGGTGATATTGAAGTATTACAGGAAATTTAAATTACATTACTGTGATCTCATAGTTTATTTTCAAAAATATATATGCGTACCACAGTTTGTGAACCAGTCACCATAAATCCTTTGATATGCATGCACCTATTTTATATACCTGGTGTTAAAAATGGCTACGGAGCAGACGAGCTAACCCTTATTCTACCTAGCCCAACGTCTCATTGAGCGTCAATCGTATCATTGATGTTCACTGTCATTGTCCGACATCTTGGGGCTAATTAATGGGACGCCGTGGTGCGTGACGACGTGTTGATTCACATCATTAGATCCCATCTAATCACAGTGGCATCCTCACACATACTCTCACATGGCAAGTACGCATGATCGCACACACATGGCTCAGATCGAATCGGCAGGATTCATCTCCGGAGATCATCTGCGAGGTGCTTTTCATTTAGTGAGTTTAGCCAACGAGATGCACGGATTTATCTCTCCAGCTGAGAGAAGGTGACAACCCGAGTCATTCATATTCCAGGCGTTACATCTGCACACTGCTTTCTGACCTCCTGAGCCTCAGCATCTCTTCTAGAGGTCTAGACCAGCCATTGAATTATGGGGCTGATAGGGACTGATGTGGCGTGGGTTGCCTAGCAACCCGTATCGAGTGAGGCGGGAGGCCTACTGATTGGGAGATTACCAGGGTCCCTGATAAAGTCCTTCCTGCCATGAACGGCTGCTTATCGCGGTGCTGTCAGAGGAAAAATGTCATCTATTAGCTCCCCCAAAACAGGCAGTTCGAGTTACACTGCAGGTGCCACACACCATTACAACATTTCAGCTGTCATTTAACTTCATCATCATCACTTTGAGCTGTGAAATGTGTCCCTCATGAACCTGTTTTTTTTTTTAACCATTTTGCTCCGTAGATGGAGTGTTTGGAAGATGCCAGGAGCTGGCCAGCGCAGACCTGTACACGTACGATATTTCTTCCTCTGCTCTGCAACGCCTCAGGATCCTCCTACAGAAACTGGCTCACAGAGGTACACACTGCCCGTTTGACTGTCTGTCTTTGTCCAAGTGTCTTTTTTTTTTTTTCTCTTCCTCTTCCGCAGTCTTTATCAGTCATGTACAGGGCTTACAGCAAATGCTTGTCAACTGCCATTGTGTGAAGCAAGCCAAATAAGCCAAGCTGTCTCTTTGGCTGGCGTAGCACAACACTATTGAGCTAGAACAGGTCATTTGACTCATATTGGGCCATTGTTTTGCAATCATCGCCTAACTCCGGCAGCCAATCTAATTGGCTTGTATGCTGTTAGGACATTTAGAGCTAATTTTGTGGATGAGTAACTGTGAGGTGTGCGGTGTAATCGCATTAGACAGTCTCTCCCATTCAATCAATGGCAGAAGCTAATGTGTTTGTTATAACAGGTTACAACTTCAGGGGCATTTACACTATGACGTCTTCATAACGGGACTAGCTATGCAGCTCACTAAAGGAGGATTTTAAAGACTATGTGGCTCAAGTTTCCCCAACATGAAGCCATGCTGAGAGTTTTAAAGTCTCATCAGCACACCTCCTCAGCTCTGTCACCTTAATATGGCTGATTTTATATTCATGTCTTGTACTGGCTGTGATAGACAGAGCTTCTTCTTCTTCTTCTTCTTCCTCCGTGCTGATAGTTATTACAGTGTGAACACCTACAGGCAGTCTGTTGTTATGGATCCATCCTCTGTAACTGCTAAACAAACCGCTCTGGGTCGTCTATTTCAAACACTGACAGTATAACGAATGGATGGTGTATCCGTGAGGTCACCCTCAGGTTTCAGAAGAGCCGTTGTGAAGCTCAGATTGTGTGGTGGCTCTGGCCGCCGCCATGTTGGCAGTCCTGCCTCTGCTGCCTCCCGCCTGATCTAAATATCGGCAAAGATGTGGATCATTAGTGGACTTGAGGTAGGCTGAATGATGCCCTGGTGCTTAAACAAGCCATCTGTAACAGCACCTACCTGTCAATCAAAAGTCCACGCTGTTAATTCTGCATAACTTTAAGCCTTAATGTAATCTGAACAGGTGAGTTATATAAAAATTCACCTTCAGTACCGTTGTCATGAACGGGGAAATTAGCTATAGAGACCAAAACTGTTTTTTGTACCAGGCTGTAAACATGTTATCTGTCTGCAGTAATAAATAAATGACTCATTTCAATATTTACTTGGGATTAAATGTAGCAAATCTTTCAAGGAATTACTTACCAGACCAGTCTTACACCTGTGTCTCTATTTACTTTGTAATTAGTACTAATTCCAGAGTTTTTTGTGGGAAATTATTTCTAAATTTGTTGAAAATTACAGAACCGTAAAATAAAGTGTTAACAACATTACAGCGCCAACAACAACACCGCATGTTTCTCTGCATCCTGTAAGAGCGGTCATGCCCCACCAGGGGGCAGTAGACACCTTTAACACAGACCGTGACCACAAACATCAGCCCTCCAAACGTAATTGGCTTTACAGGCCACTCTCAGCTTAATATCTTTTAACAGCCGTGAACCAGTGTTGAAAATCATTAAGAGTAAGCAGTCGGCCAGAGGAAATCAAAAAAAGAAAAAATATGCAGTGATGAATATTAAGCCAGCCGAGACCACACATTTATTCTAATTACTGCTTAGAAATAAACAAATGAGAGGAGTGAGGAGGATGAGAAGAGATCTGGTGTGTAATTTTTCCCTGCTTCGTCTTTTTAAGAGGTGTTTAATTCTTTAGATGCTTTTCATCATAAGTCTGCGACCTTGTGTTTTTTAGACACCCGTTCACAGACGCCGCAGACATGACATCATCACTTTGAGTCATTTTTTTTCTGTCTCGTCGTAGAATCACATCCACAGACACAGAGCATTATCTCCGGATGAGTCCACAATGCACTGTTAATACTCTGTGGCACGTTATTCTTATCAGCTCAACAGCTATTGAAGCGTCATCTTTGAGACGTGCAGGACCTTTTTTTTTCATTTTTTGAGCCCATTGTACTGTAACTTAAATTGAAGAGATGACGAGGGGGGGAAAAACGCGGAGGAACATCAATGTAATCGATTTACAATCCTCTTTATCTTGCATCAGAGACGCAGGTAGAAATCACACAATCTCTGCTCACTGCACAACACCAATGTCATTCAGATCAATAGGAATTGACCCTTGTACAAAAGGGCTTGGGTTGTCTGGATGTGTCCCCAATGGCAGAGCACGTTGTCTGGTATTAAATTTTCACCACAATACCTTTTGAATGCAAGGCCCTGTCATCCAACTGCAAATGACTTTTATATTATGGAGCACCAAAAGCTGAGAAAGTTTAGTATTCACTGTGTGCAGCCACAGTGTGTCTACACATTTCATAGCCAGGCTGCTGGAGTCATTATGGCTGTGCTAAATGTATGTGTGCGTTTGTGCAGATTGGGACTGTGTGAAGACAAACAATTCATTAATATAGTTTATTAAATGCAATGTACAATATATTAAAATAATGGACCTTTTTAATTGAATGTTTGCTAAACCCTTCCCACCAAACACAGTCCAATCAAAGCTTAGCAACCATAACAAGGCATGACAGGTCTGTCTGGCTTTGGATTTAAAATCAAACACGAGTGCAAAAGTGTAACAAATGGATTCAACTTTGTATTTATCTGCTTCATTATAAGCTGCAAATGTTAGGAGTAGTAACTTAGCATTGGCATTATTTGCAAAGAAGGCGTTATTAGCAAACTAACCATATTTTGGGGGGGTTGAAGTTACCTGTTCATCACTAGAACAAAAAAGACGCTGCAGTTCCTCAAACGTCCACTCGAGGCTGGCTACAGAAGTCCGTCTCCATAAGTCCCCATGTTAAAATGTCCAACTTCACAGCAGACATAAACATGTTTACAGCCTGGTACAAAAAACAGTTTTGGTCTCTATAGCTAATTTCCCCGTTCATGACAACTGCACTGAGATTTCATTTTTATATAACTCTCCTGTTCAAATTATATTAAGGCTTAAAGTTATGTATAATTAACAGTGTGGCCGCTTTGATTGACAGGTGGGTGCTATTACAGGAGGCTTGTTTGAGCACCCAAGCGTCATTCAGCCTGCCTCAGGTCCGCTAATGATCCACATATTTGCCGATATTTAGATTAGCCAGGAGGCGGCAGAGGCAGGACTGCCAACATGGCGGCGGCCAGAGCGACGACTTCGAAATGGCTTTTCAGAAACCTGTGGGTTACTGTATACTGTCAGTATACAGTGTGATTTTATCGAGAAAATCCACAGTCGACAGCTAGAAATGTAAACCCTGCTTGTTTTTTTTACTACATACATGTGAAATGCAAAACCCACTGGTTTAAAAATGAATTACAAATAGTACATCTTCATTCATTCATCATTATTTAACTGTTTATGTAACATGCTAGAAAAAGTAAGCTTGACAGGCATAGCAAAGGTAACTAGGGAGTGGCAGCGTATACGAAACTGGACTTCAAGACAGACGAAGGTGAATTCTACGTTTCTTTAGTCATTTTTGTTTATGTCATATTTTTCAATTCCTGGTCAAGCTTCATACTCTCAACATCAGAAAGAATCATGTCAGAACATAGCACTGGTGTTCTCGATATACCACATTAGACTACACTAACCTGCAGTCGATTGACCTGCTGACCCTGTGCAGAGAGGTGGATACTTTTGTAGTGCAGACAAGTGAAGTAAGATGATGCATTGTGACATTTGCATTAGCTCCATTGGTAGGAGGCGTCAGTCAGGGAGAATCAGTGACCATAAACTGACATTCGTCACTCCGGTGCTGCTGAAACCACGTTACTCATGGTCTTACTTCCTGCACAGACATGTTTTCTTTGACAGACAATCAACAAGAACTACCATTGTTCCTTGACAACCTTGCAAGACACACTCGCACACTAACATGCCATTTCAAAGAGACCTGCTGCTGATTTCCTTCACAGGCAAATATTTGTTTATGTCCACAGAATTGTTTTGCGGTTCTGGCAATATGAAATTATTTCACTAGAAGTGGACATGTAGCAATGTGTATTATCTCTAACAGGGGTTCACTAGCACTCACTGACAGTAGGAAGAATGGACATCGTATGCGTGACGTCACCCATAGGTTGAATCTGTGGCTCTGGCTGCCGCCTCTTGACAGTTCTGCCTCTTTGCCTCCCAGTTAATCTAAAAATTGGCAAAGATGTGGATGATTGTTAGACCTGAGCAAGGCCGGTGCTCAAACAAACACCTGTAATGGCACTTACTTTATATACTATACTGTCATGAACGGGGAAATTAGCTATAGAGACCAAAACTGTTTTTTGTAGCAGGCTGTAAACATGTTTATTTCTGCTGTGAAGTTGGACATTTTAACATGGGGACTTATGGAGACTGACTCGTTCTGTAGCCAGCCTCAAGTGGCTGTTTGAGGAACTGCAGTTTTTGGCTTCACTGCACAGCCGCCAAGGTTGCCACTGGCTAGCACTCAAAGTACACAAAGTACAATAACATCTTTAACCTTTCTGACTTGCCAGTCAGACTTTGTTTAAACTCCAAACTTTATTTCGAATCCTTGTGGAGATACCAAAAAATAAATGCACAAAATATGTAGAATATTTCAGTTTAAGAAATAGTGCAGCCATAAAAACATATCTAGCTTAAGTGAAGAGTTGGAACAAGTTGATATAAGATGATATTTCCTACTGTAAAGCTAACTAAAGGTAAACAAAAAACACTTTGGCGGTGCCGTTTCTATTTTTATATCAAATTTGGATTGACACATTTCATTATGATTAATTAGGAACTTGCTGCTAAATTATTCACGCTCTCTTCCATTAACGCCTTTAAAATCAGTTGGTGGACAGAAGTAAAGGAATGAAGGGGAAAAAAAATCTGCATTTCAAAAACACCAGATGAAACTACGAGACGTGCAGACTGGATCCCATCTAATAGGCTTTGAATATTTAGGAGGCCTCTCTCTCTCTCTCTCCCCCTCTCTCTGTCAGACAGGCCAACAGAAATATCTTGCTTGTTTGAAAGCTGTTGCGCTAATGGCAAGGCGTTAATTAACTGAGGCATTTGCCTGAGACGGCATGCTACCCTTAACAGGCAAAAAAAACCGGCAGCACTTGGTGATGGAACTTGCTCTTTCTGTGGACTTACAGATGAATTTGCATGACATTTAGCTCCTCAGTGCCAGGATAATCAGCTGAGAGGTTGATTGAGAGGAATCCAACCGTAAAAGGCCCCCCAATACTTTTCTTCCTGACTTTTTTTTTTCTTTTACCAAATGACTCACTCTGAGTCTGTAATTTGCCCCGGCATACCTTTCCCCCGCTTCAAGTGTACCCATCACCGACACACAAAACATGGTATGTATGGAAATGAGTGCGATCCCCGAGGGGGATAGAGGTGTCACAGTCAATGAAGCCAGCCTCATCCTGTTGTGGCGCCATCACACTCCTGAACCCATTTAACCAGCTGCAGTTAACCACAGGTACCATATGGATCCTTTAGGGCTGAAGTCAGCCTTGATTTCCCTATTGCGACTGATGATAGCGTAAATGATCATCGGCGCGCTGATATATAACAAGTATACACCACACCGGTTAAGCCACGGGTAGTTAACTGCCATTGTTGTACGGATGGATGGCTGAGCTGCGTTCCAGAACAGTGACAACATACGCTGCTTTGTGCTCCATTCAGCGCTGCCAAGAATGACTGGAGGCATCTGTAGCTGCTCTGCATTGCTCAGATCCTCATCTGGTGCTTATGAATATCTATGAGAATACCCAACGTCTATGGGTGAGAAATCAGGCTAATGAAGACATTCTCTGGTGTTGATACTTATACTAATTTTTGTCAAATATGTTTAAATCCACGCTGTTAGTTAGGATCATTAAGAGCAGCATTGTTTCTTTAGATGAGACCGTAAAGATTAGGTATGTGGCAGCTAGAAATCTAAGCTCACCACAATGTAATTACTTCTTTCTCATTAAAAAAAATGCTTCTCCGCTGGAATGAAGTGTGATCAGTGAACATCTTGGCCGTGTTTAAAAAAAGTATAATATCTTTGGTATTTCTATGCTCTTTGCCGATGGAATGCTGCGCCTCTTGGCTCATTGGGAATGGGGCCATGTTTTGGGTATCTTTTTTGCTTGGGTAGCTCCATCTGGTCCTGGCACCACTGCGCTTTGCCCCTGCCCAGGAGTTCTGCATCCCAACTATGTGTTGGCAATTAGCAGAGATGTTGGCAAGGCGTCAGGCCGCAGAGTGACATTCTCCCTGGGCTTGTTGACTGGCTTTGGTGTGTGTATACATGTGTGCGATGCTGTAGTCATGGCTTCCTTTTAACGTGTCGTCATTTTAGCCGTCCTCTACTATTCTGATTCGTCTTTGCTGTTTTGTTTACCCTGTTAAGCTGACTATAAACAAGTAGAGAACATAGATACAGAACAGTCACCATTTATAGGAACACTGCCAAAAGAAACATGACTAACAACCTTTGAGAAGGGTTAAATCTGGGGTAACTGGACAGCTTGGTTGTAGATCCACAAAGACATTTCAGTTCATCCAACAGGATTCCTCAGTCCAGAACAAATGTCTTCATGGATCCACGACCAAGTCCAGTTGCCCCAGATTTAACTCTACTCAAAGAAAGTTGGCCTGGACGACTGAGACTGAGAGGTGTTTAATAGACTCTGCTTTGACCTCTCTGTTTCCAGGTTTGACATGGCAGGACGACATCACACAGCAGGTTATCTCTAGAGAGCTCTCCAAACTGAGGAGACATAAAGTCACACCTCCAAGCCCTCTGACCGCCTACAGCAGCTCCAGAGACAGGAAACTGAGGCCTGCACAGGCAGAGCTGAACAGAAACCTTCAGCAGTACCTGACCGACCTGGGCTTCCTGCCACAGGCCGAGGTCGATGGACAGCCGGGAATCCAACGAGAGGGAGCCAACAGTCAGGTAAGAGTCTCATGTGGAGGTACTTAACCAACATGGCTACCATAACATTTTGTCAATGTCAAGAACCCCAAACACAACGGCAGGCTATGTAAGGGCTATTTGACCAGGAACGAAAGTGATAGAGTGCTGCGTCAGATGACCTAGACTCCACAACCAACCTAGTTAAGATGGTTTAGGGTGAGTTGGACTGCTCAGCACCTCTGGGAACTCATTCAAGACTGTTGGAAAACCTTATCAGGTGACGACCTCATGAAGACCAAAAGTGTGCAAAGCTGTCATCAAAGAAAAGGTGGCTACTTTGAAGAATATAAAATATAAAAACAGATTCTGGTTTGTTTACACTTTTCTGTTTACTACATAATTACATATGTGTTATTTCATAGTTTTGATTCAGTGTTAATCTACAATGTAGAGAGATATAAAAATAGAACGTGTGTTTTGACTGGTACTGTAAAGCATTTATGTCCAGAGTTAAGCCTAGAGATACTGATCCACAAAGTAAACAAAAAACATATTTTCCATGGTTGAATTATGGAAGGGCCTCTTCCTATTCCTTTTGAGTCTTTTACGGGGGTCACCCTCTTGTCCCTTCATGCCTTTTGTTTCTGTCTTTCTGTCTTCTCTCCCGCTGAGCAGGGACCCTTTTTAGACAAAGATCTTCCATCAACTCTTTACATTATTCAATCCTCATATTTAGGGGTGGAACCCCGGCTTTGTGTGCAACGCACTCTGCAATCCTTCATAGCCGAGTTTGCTTCCTGCTGCTGCTGTGTCAGTGCAGCCATAATGCAAAGTTGAAGAGTTCAGGACCTTTCCTTATTGATGAGATGAGGTCCTTTGTTGTGTAGTGTGATGGAAAAAAAAGCAAACATGGTTAGCTTGAATGGCAGAGCACCCCCGTCTCGCTGTGCTAATGCCATTATGGGCTCTCAGTATGCCGGGTTTGGAAAGACTGACATTTTCTCTATATACATTTGAAGGACAGAAAATGGCACCAAGGGAGATAGCTAGTATTAGTGCAGCAGCGACATGGATAATAATGCTGCTGCTCAGTGAATCGGATATACTGTATGCTGAATTGAAGCGTGGGCCTTTCGTGGACAAGACGAATGATTTCTCATCCTCACAGAGAGTAGAAAAGACAAAATCACACTTTTTGGTGGCAGTATTAAAACCATGTACAACGCCAAACGTTTAAGATGCCTGTGTACCAGTGCATTGTGCTGTAAACACATAATTCATCGCGTGTCAAATATAAACTTATATGGCTAACTCTGAAATCAGATGACGCATAATTCTTTCTTTTTAGATAAGGCGGTTGCAGCTGCTTCTCTGACAGAATAGGATGTGCCTTTTAAAGTTTGTTGTCTGTTGTGGAAATGCATGAAATTACTCTTTGAGTGACACTATCTCATCTATGATTTCCATAATGTAATTTCCAAGGGCAGTTGTCTTTGATCTAGAATCCCTATTCATATCCTGTGCTGTCTAGTCGAGCCCAGGTTGCTTCTCTTTTTATACTAAAGCCTGTCACAACAATGCTGACCCAGCACAACCCATCTAATGTTCTCATGGGGGTGAACCCCCGTGAAGATTTGAAGATTAATCATATGAATGTTGTCACTTTAGCTTCACAGAAATGAAACTATTCTAGCAAATCTGTGAGGCTGTACTTAGGTTTCATGCTAAATGCTACCTGTAGCAGTGCTATAGGGAGTATAATGTTTACAGTGCTCACCATCTTAGTTTATTGTGTTAACATGCTGACAAGTTCACACTGACAATGCTAACATGCTGATGTTTAGCAGGTTGAAATGTTTACCATGTTAGTTTAGCGTGTTAGCATGCTACCATTTGCTAATTAGCCCCAAACATGAGGTAGAGCTGAGGCTGATGAGCATTAGTTTATCAAGTATTTGGTTATAAGTGACAGAAGAGTCAGGATTCATCCTCTGAGGACCATGAATGTCTATAATTTCACAGCAGTCCATCCAGTAGTTGTGGAGATATTGTATAAAAATGATGTCTGATGTATCAGCAATTACCTAAAAGTTTTAAAAAGGCATTTTGTGTTGTACGTAGAATGGAGAAATCAAGTCTAACGGTCCTTTGGAGCCCAGCCGGTCAAAACCTCAGCAGGGCTGGAGGGAGACCACTCTCTACAGCCTCCATAAAGGAGATGGGCAACCTCCGGTCACTAAAGTCTTTACCAAGAGTGGAGAGGGCAGACACCCCAAGCTCAGTGCAACATACTCTAACCGGGACCAAGGAAGGAGCAAACCGCTGTCCAGTCAGCTGGAACGGCTTCTTGCTGAGGTACCGAGCACTCAGCAGGGCAACCCAGGTGGCAAGACTGCATGGCCCAAAGGAAAGCTCCACTACCTCAGCTACATACAGCCAGCTCTGGGCGACCATGCAGAGCCGCAGTCTCAGTTGGCGTTTGGCTCCAAAGTCCAAAGACCCGATCTAGACAGACTTCTGCTGAAGGCCGGCTCAAACCAGCTGACTGCCAAAAAGCCTCCTAGTGTCATGGACGGTAATATTTTTAGTTAGTTTGGTTGCTTTTTAGGGAATATTGTGCTTTTTTTAAGTATGATTGTGGGTTCTCATTCTCTCCTTCGTGTCCAGAGCAATTCATCCAGAATATGGTGAACCAGCTTGGAAGGCACAGCATCAACATCGAGGCTTTGATGGGCAAAGACCTGGACCAGCTGGCAGAAGTCATCACAGGAACACTGCATGAGGTGCACAAGGGGCAGCAGCCTGTGGTTGAGGCCCAGTCAGGGCCAGGAGGAGCTGCTGACTCCAGGGGGGACAAGGAGGGTAACAGGGAGCCACTGGCAGCCGTGCAACTGAATCGAGACCAGGATCTGAAATCAGACAAAGGACAGGATCTAAACCAGAGAATGAAACAGCAAGGTATGCATTTCTTCTGTTGGGAGAGGGAGTACAAGCTGGCAATGTTCGGAGTAGTTATGTGTTTATTTTTTGTCGTAGATGTAAGAGTATGAGGCGTGCTAAATTTATAAACGCTTTAATAATGCTTTGTTTGTATGTGCCTGGTGTAAAGTGCTGCCAAATGTATTTCGAGTCATAACTGTGTTTTTTTCTTGAAGAATTTGAGTTTTTTTTCACACAATCTGCTCACGTACATTGTGTTTTGTTTCCAGGCCAACAAATAGATGTCGCAGACAAAGAGCCTGTTGACAAGGTGAATTTAAAAATTACTCTGCTCAGCCAAACAAATTGGTTTCTCAGGGAGCGAGACATGTCCACACTTACACTTTATTCACTTTTGATTATACCTCAAATAGGGGCGATTTGAAAGTTGTGCCAGGCGAACATTTATAGTTAAATTATTGGAAACTTGAAAGCAAACTGCAGGAAGTTTAAATATGATTTGAAATTAAATAGTTTAACTAAAAGAAAGTATGCAAAGTTCTTGAATGTAGCCTTTAATAAAGCTTTAGACTTTGATGTTTTTAGACCTTGGACCAGAGCTCAGACTTGGAAACATGTGAATCCAACACAAATTCACACCTTTTCAATGACTGACATTTGATTGAGTTTAAGTCTCTATTCAGAGTGTTAATGAACTTTTTCTCAGAGCTCTTCTATTAAAATGCCTCAACTATCTTTGATTCAACACAGCATGCAGCCTTCTTCTCCAAGCTGCTCGACTACCTTAACCTGGAGCCCTTCGGCGACACTCCAGAAGTCAACATCGGGCTTCCAGCTCCCCTCCAGAAAATGGTCGGGCTGGAAAGCGTCCAAAGCCGGACGACGCAGAGCAAAGTTCCCGTATCCCCCCATTGGGAGGAGAAGACTGTGGTCGTGCCAGCAACGGAGGGCTCCACCCTGCGTTTAACAGGCGGTGCAGGTGCAGAGGGGCCTGATGCACAGGTGGACTCGGAGATCCAGAGGTGGATGCAGGGGCATCCGGCTCCAGCGGGGAAGAAGCAGCTGGAAGACCCGCAGAAGAAGGACATGAGAGTCAAAACCCAGCTGGTTCATGTGGGGGTGAAGGAGTTCTCCAGCAGAGGGAAGGACAGACACTTTGGCTACATTATCACCGGCTCAGAGTGAGTATGATTCAGAAATACAATGAAACATGTTGATATGAGCACAATCAGACTGTGATATGACTTCTGTTTCATCATATTTAAAGCCAAAAAGTTCATACAGACAGTATGAGGTGTTTAAGTTCACTTTCTAGTGACAGTCTAGTTTAGTGCAGATTAGATAGTGGCTGTCTCGGTATTTATTAATTATATATGAGACATACAAATGTCAGTGTTGTAGTCAAGACCACTTAAACCGAGACCAAGTTAAGACCAAGACCAGACAGTATATAGCCTACTTATCTAGCTAACATGTAGCTTATGTTTCTGTGTGCAGTATTGACAGACCGCTGTTGGACATCTTCACTTTCTTTGAATACATGTGAGGGGATGCGGATAGGGGTGAGAGCCGTCAAGTTATTGGAAGTTTTAACTCCAATTACAGTGATGATGTTAAATTAAAAAAAAATAGAGAATTTAAGTAATATCCCCACAGCTGTGATCTGGAAATAAAATCCAGAGTCCTCTTTGTCTGAGACCGAGACAAGACCGAGTAAAAATACGGTCAGTTCTGAGACAAGACCAAGACTGATCTTGAGTACTACAACATGTAATGTTGTTAATAAATAAATAAATCAGACAATTTAGTAGTTTTATTAACCCTACAGATGTGGTCTTGAAATAAAATCCAGAGACCTCTTTGTCTGAGACAAGATCGAGTAAAAATAAAGTCGATAACAAGGCGAGCTCTTCAAAAGACCGGTCTCGAGAACAAGACCAATCTCGAGTACTATAAACACTGACAAATAATCATTATTATCCTAGAAAATAATGATTGTTATCTATCTAATATCGAGTGGTTATCAGTTTGAACTGCCAGCCTGCACCCAAATTCATTGAGGTAAGGTTTTTTAACTAGGAAAGGCATTTTTAGTCTATTACTGTCTGTGTTTGGTTTGTTGAGTTGTGTGTGTTTGTATAAACGTCCCTCTGGAAACTAGTTATGCTGTATTAGTCTATTTATAGACTATGAATGTTGTCGTATGGGACACTGGCCGATGATAAAGATAAACAATTGATAAATAAATGAATAAAAGTTGAGTTTAGTGCATAAAACAGAGAGAAACATTATAGATGTGGACTTACATTAAGTGTAGCTTTATGTTGGCAGCAGCACAGACACTAACAACAGACTGATCTGCTTTATGTCTATAACCTCTTTCACCTTAATCATTACCCTCCAAAACATACATGCAAAAGGACTCACCGACAATCTTTTAAGAGCTACTCTCTCGTTCTTAAGTGGTTATTATCAGCTGACTTGACGGCGTAGCTCACAGCTTCATATTATAGTTTATTGCTCCACTCACAGGTTGTCAGCCGCGCTGTTGGACCTGCTTCAAGGCGGACTCATTTTACATACCTTAATACCAAGCATATGTCTGCTTTGTTCAGTTACTTAAAACTGCCTTTAAGAGACGCAATTTCTGTCAAAACCACCCACGTATTCACGTCTTTATGAGAAAGAATACTGTAGTTTGAAGTCCTCTGTGTGTGCTGCACCTGATTACAATAGCGGGGATGATAAATCCCTCAGCGTGTGGGTATTACTGTGTCGTATTACGGCTTTAATGATGATACTTTGTCAGGAAGGGTAGCCAAGTTCTCTCTCTCTCCTTCGCTCTCACCTCTCAGTCAGCTCAGGCTCAGCAAAGATAAGTTTTCTATCGACTGTGTCTTCGCCCCGTGGCCCTCTCTCAAATCCCTTTATGGCGTTATCAAGTCTGGTGTCAGTGGGTTGTCCTTCACCTGTTCAACAGACGTAAGGCTCATAAAGGTCCAATCTTTGCCACCTTATTGCTGCACGTACAGAAAGGCAGATTAAGACGTAAACACACAATATAGCTGATTATGTGGCAGGGGATGGAGACAGGTCACCTTCCGAATGAGACACCTCCTCCTCGTCTATCCTCAGACACCTATAGTTGGCCTATAGAGGTGTCTGTATTTGCTGCAGACCTCATGATTGCACGGTTGTTATCCCAAGCTCCTTCGCACCCTGCAGTGAGGCTACGCAAACCTGCTTATCTGACAGCTCCTGACATTGTGGTGGTGGTGGGAATAGGTGGGAGGTGGGAGTCGATGGTGGCGGCGGGGGAGTGGAAGGGTATGGATAGAAGGAGAAAGAGACAGAGAGAGAGAGAGAGAGAAACCCAAGGGGAAAAGTGCTAGCATCAACAACCAAGTCACTCCTGGAGCTCTCCAGTTGCTCGAATTACCACAGAGGGATGCAAACGTGTCTGGAATTGCTTCGGCGAATCTTTAAACTTTCAAAACCTCCTCAAAAAAAAAAAAAAAAAAAGTGGAGAAAAAAGGAGCCACCCACTCGCTCAAAGGTGGAGTGAATCAGCCGCTACAGTACACTGTTTTGTGTTCTGTTAGAGGGAAAAAAGAAGCTGCTGTATTTGCGGTGTCAGACGCGGGCCAAACAAAACAATATCTCAGCATCATTTTTTTTTTTTACCTTGAATACGTCTAAATGACCGCACATTTATAACTGGAAAATATATAACCGATAATGCACTCAGTGCCCAGCGCTGCATGGAATTGGTTCCCAGTTCATTTAACATTTCTCCGCCGTGGAGTGGTAACAACATTCGAACAGTGTCTCATTATGATCCATGACTTTTTGGTGCATGTCACCTTGCAGTCTCTTGGCAGTCTCAGTGATTCCAGGTTAAGCTGTCAGCAATAAAGTAGCTTTTGTGTGTGTGTGTGTGTGTGTTTATGTGTGTGTGCCCTTCTCATTTCCTCCAACCAGCGCGTTGGCCTGCAGATTGCCTTTGTTTGGTCTATTTCCTTGCCGATTTACTCTCTGAGTGAGAGAGCAGCCACGGACTGAGCTGAGATGAGGCATGGCTTTATCAGACCACCATTACACTTCACCTCCATTCCATTTGCACCTTATTATTCTCATCTCACCGCGATGGAGCGTGCGCGGCCCGCGTGTTTGTGTACTTTGTGTTATCATGTTTTTTACGTGCGCGCGAGCGAAGAAGGAGAAGAAGAAGGAAAAAAAAAAAGCGAATGTGGGCGAAGAAAAAGAAAGATGAGGGGAAGGAAAGGGAGAGGAAAGAGCGTCCATATGATACAGCCATTACACCTCATGCAGGTTCCATTTGCACCTTATTGTTTGTCTCATTGCTGGAAAAAAAGCAGGTGATTTACCAAGCCTGAAGAGGCAGCTGATCCCTTTTCCCTTGGCACGGCTCTTTGTGTGTGTTTGTTTGTGTTTGTGCGCACGCCGTGTGTGTCTGTCTGCGAGTGTGTACGTGTGTGCGCTGCATCCATTCAGACAACCGTAGCTTTTGCTTGTGTGCAATGACCCATTTGTGGGTATGAATTGTGGCAATATCTCCTAAAAAAAAAAAAAAAGAAGCATTTCAACGGCTGAATAGCTGCGTGTGTCTCGTATGGGTATGGACCTGTGCACGTGATAACGCCCGGCTGTCTTTGTGTGTTTCTACCCCCCTCCCTCCAGCTCCCTCACCAGTGACCAGGGCTCGGACCTGATGGAGCGGCTGACGAAGAGGCTGAACCTCCACGTCGCTGACCTCACCCAGCTCTCGTATGTACAGACGCAAACACACCTACGTCGTCGCAAATAATGATTCACCTCGCAGTTTACAAACCATACGTTGCATAAAGGATAATTGGCGACTTTTAAAGCGTTTTGTTTTCAGGGCTTTTGAGAGTGAAGGTTGTCCAGATGCTGTGAGGACTGTTTGTGTGAAAATGCTGTGCCGGAGACTGTAGGCGTTTGTTGTTTTTCTGACCTTTTGGAGTGTTTGACTTCTTGCAGGGAGTGAAATCAGGCCTAATTACCTCCAGACACATACTGATGTCTCTATTGTATTCAAAACACTCCCTCGCCACTGTTGTCACTGTACGCCTTGTCAAATAGAGAGCAGTCGAGCCATCAAACGACTCTCACTTAGAGGTAAAAAGAGGAGAGAAAAGGGGAAACAGCAGTGGATCGAGAGCTGGAAATAGAGAAAGTAGTCCAGCAGGAGGCGGTTAATATATTAATGAGCGGGCGAACTGTCCTTGAACCCAGGCTGGTTTGTGCTTGTACCATAGTTCTGCTGTACATTTGGTGTCAAACCATGTAGGAGGCAGAGGAGATGTGTTCGCCTAAGATCTGACAAGCCTTTCAAGGTGTTCCTGCAGGAGAAGTGAAGTCTGGGTGGTTCAGTAACACCTGCAGCATATGAACACCAAAGCCGGTGCACTGCAGTCTGCGGCTGCACTGTAACTGTAGATACAGAGTATAATCGCTGCTGAGAGAGAAAACTGTCTGCGAGCGCTCTGTAGTCTAGTGTTCAACACTGAAAATACACACAGTGACCTCATAATAAATGCAACCAAGGGGACAAACCGATGTTTAAATTCCAGCTTTGGATTTTGACCGCGATATGTCATCGTGTCAGCGCCGATTGAGTTAATCTTGTTATTACACCTGTCATTTCGTATCAGTCAGAATCAACTCCTCATGCACAAAATGATTAGCCAGTGACGTTATTGCACTGTACAATTCAGACCAAATCCGGCGCTGTGGCGAATTGTGGAAGGGTTGTGAGGCGGTGTGGGGAGGTGAGGAGGGCTGCCGGACATAACTGCTGTGAAACAATCAGGAAATAACTTTTTATTTAGGTGATTAACCGGCTTTATCGATTCCAGCGCTCCCTCACTCTCATTTACTGTCCATGTCACTCAACCACTGCTCACAGTGGGACACAAATCAAACTTCTTCGTGTCAGGGTGTCAGTTAGCTCAGTCGGTAGAGCTTCCGCCCATGTACAAAGGCTCAGTCCTTGCCACGGTGGCCCAGGGTTCGAATCCGACCTGTGGCCCTTTGCTGCATGTCATTCCCCGTCTCTTTCTCCCCACATTCCTGTCACTCTTCAGCTGTCTCTATCAAATAAAAGCTTAAAAGGCCAAAAAAAACCAAACTTCTTCATGTCACTATTTTGTAGCGTAAATCGCGAGTCAGACTCAGATTTAGAAGCCGGGTACATGAAATAAACAAAATGTTTCTGAGTTTGGATAGTCTCAGTTTCAGAGACATTTCAAGCTGACTGTAGAGGTTTGACCGGTCTCATCATCATTGTGATTGGTGGCTGCAGCGTGACGTCAAAGCTGGCGTTTTCTAAAGGTCGGATCTGGCTCAACTTGTCTGCCACAGGTCGTGGACGAGGTCGCTCTGCGTCTTGGATCCTGTCTGAATGTACTCACATCTTTACTCAAGGTGTAATCAGTACCTAATCACGAGGTATAATTTTAATTTTAATACATTTTAGAGGTTTTATCAGTAAAATGGAGATAGATAAATAATAAAAGTTCTCATTTTGTACAGTCAGAAGCCGCCTTCCGTAGTGATATATTTTTATATTACTGCCAAAGTATTACTGGTAATGATTAAAAGGGCTCAGTCGTAATTCAGTATTATCCTCTCAGGCATCTTATCATGACAATACAAACATATTATATTCTGTTATCGTCTTACAAGATTGAATCAAGATTTTGCAGACGTTTGTTATATTGTGACATATTGTTGTTGTTGTGAAAACACTTGATTAATATCATGACGTGACCTGGCCTTACTGATGCATGCACTGTGAGGCACGACAGTTCGGACCGAGTCATAACTGAGTCAAAGCTGAACACACAGGCATGATACACACTTTCTGAGGACATTGTTAACTCTGTTGTCCAGTGCGAATAAATACTCACAGAACATTTTTAGGTTTTCTTTAATATCTGTATAGTTGTCTGCACATAAAACAGAAAATGCTAATAGCTAATCCTGCGTACTTTTAACGGTCCCAATTTGCAAAAACTGCAGTTACAGATAAACTTCAGTAATTAACAGCAGGTACCTGAGTGAAACTGAATAGAATATATTTTGATTTTCTTATTGCACTAAGCACATGAGTAGGCGTATGTATATGTATGGGAGCTGTGAAAGTATATAGGGGGAAGAAAAAAACAGAACATAACAATTCTAACAAAAATGGGAGGAGGGAGGGAAGAAGAGAATGAAAAGACAGACAGACGACAGTGTCAGGATGCAACTGGGACGGGTCAGAACATCTTAGTTAGGCCAGAGATTTATTTATTCATCTATGATTATTGTTATTTTTCCTTCCTCCTTCACTTTCTTTGCTTTGTCCTGCGTCAGGCTGAGTAGTTTCATCGAACAAATCATCATATTCTAGGAGCAGATATGTTATGTGTGTCAAATCTGAATCTTTAGAGTAACAATAGCTGTCTAATAAATGTAGCGGGCTTAAATGTAGAATATTTTCTTCTCAGGTTTGAGTATAAAATAGCAGGAATGTGAATACTCAAGTACAATGGTTGAGTAAATCCCACCACTGCATATATCTTTGATCACAGTGCATTAAAGCTGTTAAAAGCCACAAATAAATGCCTTAAATAAGGCTTCCACACCTCATATAGATAACAGTATTCTATACAAAAGACAAATACAGAAAATGTCCCCTTTGTCGGGCTTGTTTATGCCTATTTTTCTTTTTTTTTACAAAGTAATGAAAGCGTATTCGTGTAGAAATAGCCAAGACGGAAGACGTTACGTGTGCCTCTTGCTGTGTGGCCACGGCAGGTGAGTGTTTGAAAGCCTCTGTCTGAATATGAGTCCCCTCAAGTACGATAGCTGGGTCAGAGCACGCCGCCCTGCTTCGCTTCTCGCTCGCTCGCTCTGATGAGCCCTGATAGGAAGACTCTGAGAAGAGATACTCAAATATGACAACAAGCGAGCAGAGAGGAATTTCAGACAGACGAGGAGGCTGCAGGTTTTCGATGTCGTTGAGAGATGTTGTGTTCGAGCCGGCTGCTGCTGCAGTAATCAGCGCTGAATATTCTCTTTTCAAAAGAGATCTGAAATAGTAGTTTTTGGATGATGACGGGCTGGTGGGGGGGGTTAGGGTGATACGAGCCTTCTTTCAGATGACGTAAGTGTTTTGCCCGTCAGAAACACTAGGGGGAGTGGGATACACACTCTCAAGTCCATCCTGTGCAGGCACACAAACACACACACACACACATAACCCATGCCAATATCCCGCCAACCAGTCGGCACATACACACTCATCACGTCCCAGCAGCAGAGCTAATATGAAGTCCAAGCTTACACATCCGATAACACAGGAGACAGTGTGAAGTCCTCCAGATAAGTTATCTGTCTTAACTTCATCTCCCAACTGTTTTTTTTCACCCAGTATATTTAAATAGGGTTTGTGCAGCTTGGGAAAAAAAATCCCATCAGTTCAATTTGAGATGCATCGAGATCTCCGGGAGAATACATTCAGCCAGGGAGAATGGAGACAGGGGTAAAGATTGTGGAAATATTGACATTTACAAGAGCAAACAGAGCCCAGGTGAAGGCATTAGAGAAGGACATATTTCTTTTAGAGCTGCATGTGGGTGGGTGTATGTATGTGTGTGATCATGTCCACAAATGCATCGGTGCATGGTTAGGTCCGTCTGTCTGGCGGTATCAGCTCATATATTGCCCCCGGTGAGTGTAGCTGCCTGTGTAGCGGGCTGACTGATGGTGAGTGGGTCTGGGTCACGGCACTCTGGCAGTCTGATGAATCTCCCTCTCTGTCGTACACTCTGCAGAGGTACACTAAAAATGTATGTACACTTAGCAGGACGTACTGTAACGGCTTAGTGATTCAGAGCCAGACATCTTATCCCAACATGTGTGTTTATATTTACTAATTATACTAGAAATTAAGGACTAAATATTGGCCCTCATCCATCCATCTAGAAGCTAGTCATTGTATCTATCAGAAGGCACTGTTTCACTACAAGCAGTCTCATTTTATCCATTCTCAATCTAAAAAATAGCAACTTTAAGGAGCTAAAACTTGCAAAAACACTGTAGTGGCATCAGTTTTCAGTGAAAAATCTGCTCAGCACCAAACGGCAGAAAGAAACAGTTAGCAACTAGGTGGTGAACATCACTGACAGTATACAATCAAAGAGGCCACGCTGTTAATTATGCATAACTTTAAGCATTAATATAATTTGAACAGGTGAGTTCTGTTCAGGCTGTAAACATGTTTATTTCTGCTGTGTAGTTGGACGTTTTAACATGGGGGCTTATGGAGACTGACTTGTTCTGTAGCCAGCCTCAAGTGGACGTTTGAGGAACTGCAGTTATTGGCACTTCACAGCCAGAGATGTTCCTGCTTGGTTAAAACATAAAAAAACACTGGTTAGGGCATTTGCAAAAAAACAAAACAAAACAAAACATTTTACTTACTACATAAAATGAGCCCAAAAATGACAAAATCTGTCAGTGTGTTAAAACGATGTCAGCCTGTTTGAAACACAAATCAATTTGTTGAAACAGTTTCCCACAAATGAGTGTCAGTATTTTGAAGGCTGCAGTAGATTTGAGTAAAACAAAAGTGTATGAATTATTCAAACAAGCTGATTTGAATTGAAAACAGTTTGTCGTTTACTGACCTCACTCTGTGATTTCTCACATGCGTTAGGAAAATGAGGCGTTTGGGACTGAAAAGACTTGATAGGACTTAAAATCCTCACTCAACGGCTTGTTTGGATTTTCCCACAACTTGTAAGAGTGATGCGTCTGATTCCTGCATTGATCATCAGCTCAGTCATACCATGTGTTCATCATCAGTATCTCAGACATCACTGATTTCATTTTGATTTTTGACAAAACTCACTGCTACATTCCAGCATTCAGAATGAGCCTGATTGGCCCATTGGGGAACAACAATTACAGCTCAAAACAATGTGCCATATTTGTTACTGATTGGCCCCGACAGGGTCTTCATCATTCACAGGGGATGACAAGACAGCCCTCCCCCGGACTATGAAGTCACTGTTTATTTGTTCTTTTAGCTGTCAGAAATTAGCTTTTTGGGCTTCTTGTTCATCTATTTGGGATTTTAGGAGGTTACCATAGACATGAAGATGATTTTTTCTTTACACATTGCCTCAAAATACGCAGTTAAATACGCTGTTTTTCCTGACCACTGCTGGGAGTTCTTACCAAGTCTGGTGGGGTTGTTAGATTTTATTACATGGCCAACCTCAGGGACCTTAAATATTTATTCTGCTCCAGGGAGAGAAGTCTGCTCCTGACTCCTGACCAGACAGAGGAGAATATAGGCACAGGGAGTACAGGCGGGTTATTGTAGATGAACAAAAAAACAAGGTGCTGATGACTGTACTTTGGTCTTTGGCCAAACATAAACTGAAAAGGAAAGGAGAGCTCATGATGATTCACATCGTTTTCGAGAAATATTGAATATATCACACCTTTTATTTGTGCCTTCTGTCAATTTCTGCGTTGCATGTAGACTCTAATTTATTTGTTACAACTGGAAGTGTAACAATAAGTTGCATTTATTTCAGCTTCCAGGTCTATTTCTTGCCGAAGTCTCTGCTAGTGTCAGAGTGTACGTCACGTTCGTTTTGGCAAATAGAAATGTGAGCCGTTATGCTGCCTGTGGGGACAGTTGGTGTGATTAAAATAGGAGTGTATCTATTCGATCACACATGCATGAGACGACTGACGACTGAAAACACAGCTGAAACGCCTCCTGTATAGACAAGCTGTCACAGTGACAACAAGACTCCAGGAAAAGATAGGTTAGCTGTCTCAAGTCTTTATGCTATAGGTTAAACCAACATTGTGTAGAAATGAATTGTGATTTAGCGCTTCCTTTCTCCCTTTTATCTCCATTCTTAGCTTCCTCCCTCAACTTCCTCTTCAGTCTCTTCACCTCTGTCAATATGTCCGTAGAAGCTGCTGGGCATGGTTACATTGGCCAGCTCAGGTTCTGGTACAACACTGGCTCCATTACCTATCAGGAATCTCCTGCAACCGGTGCCTGAAAACCTCCAAAACATCAGTGATAGAGACACTTACACTCCCCCGATGCTCTGAGCTCACAGTCTGGGTGGTCCGGCTAACAAACTGAGCTAACAGCAGCTACAGTTTACTTTCTTCATCTTTTTTTTATTTCCCTCCTCTCTTGTGTGACTGACTTTGATGAGGTGGCGTGTGGCGAGAGCTACTTTACTGAGTTATTGCGCAGAAGCCAGAGGACAACAGAGGGAAAGCATGAAACGTTTTCTCCATAAAATATGATCTAGTTTCACCAAAATCAGTGAAATAGTTGGTGGCGTGTGACTTAAAGCATCACGTAATTCTCGCGGGTGATCGTACCGGGAGCACAAAGTTATATCGTGAAAGAACAGACATGCATTTTCCAAAAATGTACAAACTATTCCTTTAAATGTAACTGCTTATTTTCTTCTTTCTTTGCTGCAGCGTCTTGGGTCCAGCATTGACCTTCAGAATCGGCCCCAACCCGAAGAACGCAACGACCGCAGATCTGGTTCAAGTTGCAGGTAGGAGCAGTCTATATTTATTCTTCTTATATCACCCATCACACAATGATCCTGTTGACAACCTTCATTGCGATTCATCTCATTTTCACTCGCCAGACCACTCTGTCACCGTCTGTGCTTCAGTAAATGAGAACACAGATTAGTCTCTCCAGATACAGTAGATAGTCCGGTGTTCATCTTGTTCAGACAAACCTCTGTCCCAAAGAAGATTATCAACAGTGTGCAATGACAGATGACCATCAATTACTGAGATGATGAGTCTTGTGTGCACACTTTTCCCGTCCACACACACACGCACTCATATACAGTGTACATGATAGTTTATTTGGTCTTCTATTATGTCCAACAGCCTGACAGGTTGAAACAGGTTTGCACCAGCCAGACACTTAGAGTGTATCCTCCTCTGTGTGGGTGTGCCTGCATGTATGCACTTGTTTGATGCAGACTGATGGAGAGCTGTCACCCACAGAAAGGAGGGTTGTCAGTATGCACCACCTCCACTCCCCTGTTCATTGTCTGCACTCCGATCTGCCCAGCGCTGGTGTCGGGGGTGTGTGTGTATGTGTGTTGAATGTGTGTTGGATGTGTGTCGATGTCCTTGCTTTGGTCGGAAATGACTTTGAGAAGCGCAGCAATACTCCCAACAGTCAATATCATCCAATCTCACCCCACTGGAATCAACATGGTGGTGTTGTTATTGGCTGAAATGTGTTGCTGCTCCAGTTTTTCAGCGCAGCGACATTTTTTGGCACCAACTCGTTTCCTATTAGGGGATGTGTTCGATGATGGCTGATGATACAGATTTGCTGCAAGAAAGGTTGGGCCGCGGTGTTGAGTTCTGGTTCAGTGGTTTCACGTGTGAGTCTTTGTACATGTACACGTGTGTGTTTGTTGGATTACAGTGTGTATCCTTCGCCGTCGTCCCACTTACACAATGTTTGTTTAACAAAAAGAGCAAATATGGCAGGTGTAGATTCGCCTCTTCTGCATGAGTTATAATAAAGTGCGTCCTATCTTTTTCCATCCCCTTTCTACTTTTCTTCATCTTTTTTTTATTTCCCTCCTCTCTTGTGTGACTGACTTTGATGAGGTGGCGTGTGGCGAGAGCTAATGACAGGCATGAGCACGGCTGAAATGTCAGACCAAATGTTAAGTCAACATGATCATCAGCCTGACCCATGTTGATGAATTATGAATACAGCCCACCTGAATAGTGATTTGTAAAAGGCGACAGAAGGGGCTTATCAGACTACTTATGGTTTGGATGCATCGCCGATCAATCCCAAGTGACTGACTCTGAAATGTATTAAAAATGTAAAAATGGCGCTTGGAGATAGCAGAGTGGTTAAATCCTCTGTCTTTAGAGCTACGTGTGCCTCCACTGACCTTAGATCAAATCCTTTGAGGGCTTTGTCCGCTCTGCCTCCCTCCCATCTTATTTCCACCACAGTGTGAAGTGTCCTCCTGATATTAAAAACAATGTGACGCGAATGCAGAAGCTCCTTTTAGTGCTTTATGCTTTCCTAGCTGTATTTCAGCTCCAAGATATGCATGCATGACATTGGCATTGAATTCAATGCAGTATGACAATGGCATAGTGATTTTAAAGTGGTTACCAGGTCGTGCAGCAAAAGCATGGTTTAAGGAATCTGAAAATGAAACTGACACCCACATGCAGTGGCCCCCTGGGTAATCCCGTCTGACCATTGCCTTATGTGTGACTGTGCATAAATGACGCGGCCTCTTAATGAACTCATCAAAACCCCTGCTGTATTCTGTGCTCAACCTGCTGCTGAGAGCCTGCACAGCATGCTTTATAGCAGTCATTAAAAGAGAAAGCCAAAAAGTGAAGAATGCTGTGGAAAATCATGCAAACACATTCTTTTTTTAAACTGCTGATTAATAACTATAAAGTCAGTAGTAAGTAAGTGAATATATTTATGTAGCACCTTACAAGAGCAGATGTCACAAAAAAGTGAATAAAAGACAAAGTTTAGACACTACAGAAGTGCAGTCTACTTTTGTCTTGAGCCTGTAATGAAGAGCAACCAATCCCTGTTCAGATTCCTCCCAATGTAGGGCTCCATTAGCTCTTTAATGTAGGCCTGATCATGCAAAGCTTCAAACATGGTCATAGTAATCTTGAACTGGATTCTGAATTTGACAGGAAGCCAGTGTAAAGAAATCCAAATTAGTCTTTTAAAGGGCTTGGCGACAGCATTTTGGACGACTCGTAAGCAATCTGGGGAAGTCTTACCGAGGCAGGTGAAAAGGGAATTGCAATAGTCACGAATAATCATCTCCAGCTCAGCTAGGGACAAAATGAGCCTGAATTTAACAAAATACCTCAGCTGGTAGAAACAAAAGCAAATCAGACAGTTTAAATGCTGGACTCCAAACTGGGTCAATAGAAACACAGAGAATTAACAGAAGAGGAAAAAGAGTCAAAACTTTATAGGACCTTCAGAACAACTAACCCTTACCCAACTGGGGCAGAAATAAGAACTTCTGGTTTGTCTGCATTTAAATGTAGGAAAAAAAGCAATTATGTAGGGTGATAATTAAATATCATCTGCATAGAAACTATAGGAGATATCTTTAAAAATTAGGTAGTTAGCCTGAGATGAAGCATGTACAATATAAACCGAATGGGACCCAAGATAGAACCTTGGGGAACACCATAACACAGAGCTTCAGTTGTGCATCAAAAGATCATTTGAGACTCTATGGGGAGCCGTTTCCATTGAGTGTAACCAACGGTAACCAGACTGAAACTCTGTCTAAGACAGCTGTTAGATACTTTTTCCCGAGACCTTAGCATAGGTAATTTAAAAATAGGCCTGTAGTTCTGGGGCAAAGGAGGGTCAAGATTTGTTTTTATAGCTGGAAAAACAGCTTTTTTGAAATAAGCTGGGACATGACCTGATGTCAAAGAGTTATTGATTATAGAGAGCACACAAGGACAAAGAACCAATAACATTTTTGAACAAAAAAGTGGGGACAGTGTCAAGGGGACTAGAGGAGGTTTTCATATTACTAACCAGATTGGTGAGCTCTTCTAGCGAGATTGGATGAAAACTCTCCAGGATTGTTGGCCAGGAAGGGCAAGCTATTGTGTGGTGGCAGGGATGAGGAAATTATGTTTGCTCGTGTCATTTATCTTTCCAACAAAGAAGGATAGAAAGTTGTTTTACCTGGAAAAAAAGGAACAGTGGTACCAATGTAAGTGATGTTAGTGGTGTCAAACTAGATTTTGGGATTACTTTAACTATTAGATAGAAGGTTAGAAAAGTACAGTAGGTAGCACTGTCATCCATAACCATGTTATTAAACTTGAACTTGGATTTACACAAACACTAAATTTGCGAGAGGTTTGATTAAAAGAGCTTTACAATTACATTTTCCCAGCGCCAAAGGTCTTTACATACTTTGTTTTGTCCTTCATTTTATCTTTCTACAGTGACATAGCATGTACTGTGTAACAAACTGTCACATTTAGGAAGCTGTAAGTAACAAACGTTCAGAATTTTTTGCTTAAATAAATAATTAAACGCTTATCAAAATTGCAATTGTTCCTGTTGACTAAAGACTGATTATTTCAGCACTACTTTTGATATTATGCTGTATATTTACTGTTAGAGCTGCAAGTGATAACCTCCGTGGCTGTGAAGTGAAGCCAATGAAGTGCCAAAAACTGCAGTTCCTCAAACGTCCACCTGAGGCTGGCTACAGAACGAGTCAATCACCGTAAGCCCCCATGTTAAAATGTTCAAAAAAATGTACAAAAAACAGTTTTGGTCTCTATAGCTTTTTATAGATTTACAGATGTCTTGTTTGAGCACCCGGGGTTCATTCAGCCTATCCCAGGTCCAACATTGATCCATGTTGTCTTTTTAGATTAGACGGAGGTGGAAGAAGCAGGAACACCAACATGGCCACAGAGCCACAGATAGATTTTGAGCTTCACAACTGCTTTTCAGAAACCTGTAGATCATGGATATGACATCCATTCTTTGCCCTGTTATTGGCTGCAACTAGCTATTATTCTCAATAATTCTGTTGATTATCTTCTTTATTAAAAGAATTGTCTGTAAAATGCGAAAAAAAAATAGCAAGACAGAACCCGAGGTGACGTGTTCAAATGTCTCTTTTAGTCCAACGAAAGCCTAAAACTCAAAGATGTCTGCTTTTAAAATGAAATAAAACACACAAACACAACACAAACATTTCCTGCAGATTCGACACGGTTAGTTTTTATGTTATACTCGTGCGCGCATACTGTACAAATGTACATTCAGATGCAACAATATATTAAAGCTTTACTGCTGCTACCTTGACTGTACTCTGCACTGCAGCCTCTGAATGAGGTTAATATGGCTGCTACATTCTGCTGTCCATCTATCTGCCCATCAGTTCTATTTGATGCGTTCAATAGACAAAGAACAGACAAAGAGACTCGGTTGAAAGGCATGGACAGTATAGAGGAGATTTGATAACTCATTGAAAAGCATCTTTTGGGCAGCAGGTTCTTAGCGGCTGTGTGGTGAAAGGCCTGCTGGGAGGTCTGACTGTATTAGTGGAGGTAGAGGCTCTTGTGTTCTGCTCAACTGGAAAACCGCAGGACAAAGACCCGCACTGCCTAATCCCTGCTCGGCTGCAAAACAAAAGAGAAAGCTGCTGCTTTATCAAAACTACAAGGCATTCTGTGTGTCCGTGTTTGTGCGCGCGTGTGCGGATGTGTGCAAGTTTGTGTGTGTGTGTGTGTGTGTGCGCGCGATTTTTTATATTTTTTATTTTTTTTGCAGCTGTGTTCATGCTGTGCCAAGAAAATGATTTATTCAATATTTGATGAAGTGGCAGCCAAGCTGTTAAAACCAATGTTGAAACGTGTTGTTTAGAACTTTTTCTTTTTGCCTTCTTGCTTCCTCTCAATCTCGATGTGATTTCTAAACATGTAAATCACCTTCAGTTCGGGGGAAATTGGATCTGCCAGAGTCGCTTTTGCTCACTGTAAAGCAACATTTTGTAGCTGATGATGGATTTTGATCCACTCCCCTGTTGTTCCCACTCACATGTTTGTGCACTTCACAATGAGTAGGTGGATTTATGTGTAGGATGAGTGTTTTTTTTTGCCGCATGAAGTGTCTATAATTATGTCCTGTAATTATTTTTTTAATTGATGATATAGATGTGTTTTGATCGATCATCTCCCAGGTTTGTGTTCTACCACGTATATGATAATTACACTTTATTTTCCAGCTTTTCTAATGAATGTTTTGGTTGTTGTATAATGTAATTTAATTGGCCAGCAGGATATGTGAGTGTTTGATATGAAAATTGATGCGTGGTGACTGCTGCTGTCTATCAACTGTGGTCAAGCATGGCCAGGCCAAACGCCATGGTGAGTGAGTATATATATGTGTGTGTTAAGGAGGCTGGTAGGTGGTGGGTGGGAGCTGGGTGAGGACACTCCTATTGTCTTGGCTGTCACGGCTGGGCGACCCCAGAGCCCCTCAGAGGCCCCAAAGGCCCCAGAGGCCAGGCCACAGCAATGAGTCCGCGGGCCCCCAGGCCGTGAGAACCCCGGCCCTGGTCAATGAGCGCTGGGAGCCTGGGGACCCTGGGAGCAACTGGCTGAGCCATCTGGACCAGAGAGCAGAGACCCTGACACACGGCTGTCACCCGAGGGAGTGACGCAGAGACGTGGACATAGACAATGTCTGCCCCCATGTTTCTGCCTCTGCTTCTGTCTATCTGCCCCTCTGTCTCACACATGCACTTGTAAGTGACAGCAGAAAGGAGATCGGAGGAGAGTGAGGAGGAAAATGTTGGTGAGAACACTCTAAGTAACGCAAATTTATAGAAAATCAAATGCAAATGAATGCGCAATTATGAATATTAGGAGCTGTATATATCGAGGTGAAGTCAGTGGCGCTAATTCTCCAGTCGGGTGCCGTTGCAGAAGAAATTGGCGAGATGACGCGATTAAAAAAAAAAAAAGAGTCACACCTCAAACAGATGAAAAACGTGCAGAAGTATTGGCCTTTATGTTTCTCACAGATCTGCAGCGATTTTTCGCGTCTTCAGTGGAGCAGAAGCTTCAGTGGACGTTTAAGTCACATGCTTCATCTTCATGATTTATTCACCGAGTTTTCATTTTGTTTTTATCCATACATCAACTTTTCCAGCTCAGCTCAAGTGTAACAAAAAAAAAATCCCAAAAACGCTTATAATATTTATTTTTTTATTTCTGGTGTTTCCACGTTTTGTTTTGTTTTTATCCGCAAATTGAAGATTTGCATAAAAACAGATGGATGGAAACACACGTAATGAGAAGTTTGCCTTAAAGCCAAGAGGAGAGACTTTTGTGGGCAGATGTGAAATGTACTCCGCCCACACTATGTCTATTGTTTTGTTCTAAAAACACAAGAGACCCGGCCTAAATATAACTGGCTTTCTTTTCTGTCTTACTCCATTTGTCTCCGTCTGTCTGCCTGATTCTTTCTGTCTGTCTATTCTCTCTTCTCTGTGGGAAGGCCTGGTACTCTCTCTGATCTGCTTGCAGGCACACATAAAAACACACACTTTCTCTCTCTCTCTCACACACAACTCTAAAGTGAAAACATGGTAGCTGTGGCTGCATAATGGTGCTAGCTACCATTTGAGTGGTGAGTGGTAGTCTTTTCCAGCTGAGCAGATTAGCATAGATCTCCCACGCAGACAGAGTTGACCTTCACTCTGGCAAACACTTGTCAAAATGCCAACGATAATTACCTGCTCTCTTCGCAAACAGCACAATGGTTTATCCACGTGCTTCTCAGGCGTGGAGGACGGATCTATCTGTAGTGCTATACTTGCCTGTTTTCTGTTTGTAAAGGTAATATAAGCCGTGGGGATTCCTATGTGACACAGATGTGCGTGCGTGGAAGTGTGTGGTTTCTGCTTGATATTGTAATGTTTACCGTTCGGAAGTCAGCAAGCCACCAGAGGCTAAAGAAATAAGTGTGAATTAAATTCTCTGAATGTTGCCACCGCTTTCAATATGCTCGTGTCCAGACACAGCGTTCATACGGCTGAAATGGAATTAGTTTTGTCAGCATGGGTTCCCACAATCAAGAAACATGTCAAGAAAACCTGTTCGTCTTCCAACACAGCAGAGCTTCGGTGGCGTCTCTGTCGGATGCCTGATTGTCTGTGTGTTCATGCCTTAACATCTGTATCAATGAGCGTAGAGGTCAGAAAACAACCCCACGATTCCTCACCCTCCCTCTTCCTCCCCTCTCTCCCTGGGCACTCCTCTCCTCTCTCCTCCTCATCACTGACTGCCCTCTCTGGTTGAGTGCTTGAATGTGCTCAGTTCGGTGATCAAAGTCTTCCTCAGTCTCTTCTTCTCCGTCGCCCCTGGCTCTGTGGATGTGTGTGAGAAAGTGTGTGTGTGTGTGTGTCATCCAGATACAAGCCCAGCTCTCAGTCGTCTAAACCGTCAGTCTCGCTATCTTCTTTCAGTCTCGGTAGTACCCTGCCAGGCTCCCTTGCATCATCTTCCCGTCTGCTAGAGGGCACGCGCACACAAACATAAACCCGCCATGACGTTTATTCGATATGACACATCTCACTTTTCTGTCTTCCTTAACATTTATGCATTGTTGATCTCACAAACTTCCACTACAACAGCTAAACCGCATGCGTGCGTTTGTGTGTGTGTTTCCTCTAGATAACCAGAGCTGCTAAATGTTTTCGCTGGAAACTTTTTGGGGGTGTCAGATGTCTTTTTTTTTAATTCCAAGGTCACAATGCTTCATCCTCGTGTCGCCTCCAGGAAGAGAAAATATCTCAAATTGGCAAAGACAGTTATTAACTAACAGGGCGTGCTGCTGCTGCTGCTGCTGCTGCTGCTGCTTCTGTAAACCAATCTAAAACATCTAGTTTTTATCCTTGTCCCTGGCCTAGAGAGTGAGCCTTCGTCAGCCACTGACTCTTTGTGCTCGTCTCACACAAAAAGGTGTTGTGTGGAAACATTTGCCATTGTGTTGAGGAGCCAAGAATGTTCCAATCCATGAATTGGGCTGTGTCTTACACTCCCCTTTATCCTGTTTATCCTTTTCAGTTGTCTTCCTTCTTTCTTTCTCCATGCCCTCCTGCACTTAGTTATTCCTCTCTCCTCTCCGTCAGTATTATCCCTGCACCTCAGCGTAGGGTCAGGGCTGCACTGCTCCTGTAAACATATTTACTGTGTCAACATTGCTGTTGCGAAGCAGCTGAAGACAGTAACAGGTGCCTGTCAACAGCCGGCCAGATCTCTAGTGCATTAAAGGATCTTTGCTGTAGACGAGGATTAGTGTCGCCTGGCATTGTTTGTTTGCTAATTCCATCTCCAAGGTATTTGCGGAAAATAGGCATGAATAATTGAAAGCGATTTCTAGTGGACGAAACGAAAGCTATCAGCGAACAGAGGGAGATTAATGAGTAGGGGGTGAAACACAGCGCAATTTGGAACAACGGAGCAACCTTTTCTCAGACACCGGAGAGACCCCGAGTTCGTAAACAAAAATTGAATATGCATTGTTTCATCTGAGGAACCAAAAAAAACAACAAAACATTAAAATGAGAAAGACGTGGATTAAGAAAGGAATCCAGCAATATGTTTAAATGTGAAGTGTGTCAAAGCATGATGCGCTGGTATTAAAGAACTTTCTCGATTTCACCAGTGAGCGTTTTTCAAATTAAATCAATATATTTAATGTCTGTCTGATAAAACGTCAACAACTGTCTGATAAGAATCCAACTTTCTGACAAGGTTATGAATACATTTGTAATGGCGTCTAAACACTTTAAATCTGCAAGTGATTTTTTAAAACTTTTTAAGTTTTCAACAGCGTGACACCGTCGTAAATCTGTAGTATGTACACCTCTGCAGACCACATAATCTCTGGATAACGGCTATTTTTCTGTCCCAATAGGAACAAAAACACAATTTGGTGGCAGTGGTCATGCATTTTGTGGCCACTTGGACCATTTTTATCCAGACTAAAAACATATTTTAGTTGCTATTAGCCTTCCATAGCCCAGTGAGAAGCATAACTAACCTGAACTGCCTTACATGCCACCTGCACACGACAGGAATGCAATAATCTATAGTAAGCGTTACATCTAAATCTGTAAACCATAAGACAATTTGACTTTTTTTTATATGGACTGTGCATATTCTCTTGTCAGAAGGAGGATTTGAGTGAACCGAGTCAAACTGATGCACGCATGTCAGTGTCAACCTCCGTGACTGTAGACTGCAGTTCCTCAAACAGCCACTTGAGGCTGGCTACAAAACAAGTCAGTCTCCATAAGGCCCCATGTTTAAATGTCCAACTTCACACCAGGAATAAACATGTTTACAGCCTGGTACAACTGTTTTGGTCTTTGATTGACAGGTTGGTGTTGTTACAGGTGGCTTGTTTGAGCACTCAGGCTTCATTCAGCCCGCGTCAGGTCCACTGACGATCCACGCCTTCGCCAATTTTTTGATTTGTATCTTAATTCACTGCAGTTAAACAGATTTTCTACGAAATATTATAATAGACATACAAATTACATATACTCTTAACAGAGGACTGCATTCAGACGTCACCACTTAGAGCTTATTTCCTCTAGATATTCTTTATTTCGAAGATAATGTTCAACCCAGGAGTTTGTCTGAAGATTTGCAGTCACACTGAGTGTACATAAAAAAAAAAACTAATGAATATGTTATTTGTGTATTTGTTTGACACAAACAGTTCTAGTTTGCAGGGATTCATCATTACGGGAAATCTCTAATTTTTTTAGAATTGATCACGTCTGGATTTGAGCCAGAGCGCTGATGACACGATTATTATCTGACCCAGGATTTTTACCATGATCTAATTTCCAGCTGAGCCAAGCAGGACGGCTGGCAACAACACATTTCCCTCACACATGGTGGTGAACCTAATAACACAATGGCTCACTAGCTTCATGTTTTATGAACTGACAAAACGACACATTTTGGCACAGCCGAGTCGTAATGATGATTAGCTGTCTCTGAGACAGTCACACATCGGAGTTTTTTTTTTTCTGTGCATCTAAACAGAATGTGCTGAAGTAAAATGACAGAGGTATTCATATTTTTGATCACGAAACGACCTTAAAATTTAAATGATTTGCTTTCAAAGCTCTGTGTCTGATCCCAAAAGGTGGGCTCTTTTATGTTTTGTATTCTACAAACCATATAGATGCTGAATACTTGTCCAATGCTGCGGGTTTAAGCACCATGTCGAGCAGAAAATCCAACCTCCTCCTTGCTTCTGCCACCACCGGTACTCTCTTATTCCCCATTCGCTTCATCCCGACCCCTCTGCCCCACCGCCCCTCATGTCTATATTCTCCCCCCCATCCCTTCATCTTCCGTGCCTGTACCCACAGTGAACGCTACTCCAAGCGAGAGACCGTGTGCTGATGGCCCTCATGTCGAGAACAGCAGGTACTTGTGCATCGTGTTTGTTGAATGCACAGTGGTTTGTACATTTGATGGGTGCTACTTTATGAGGCAGCAGATACAAACAGCTATGTAAATGAGCTTCTTCCCATTTCCTGCTATGAGTCATAACTCAATGAAAGGAAAAACTTTCCCGTTATAATGAGCTGAAAATTCGTGAAGGTTTTTGTCTTATAGAAAAGTTTGTGGAGTTTTGCTCCTGTTTGTTTGGGAATGATATTTTCGTCCAAAGCAGTACTTTTTACTGAAACAAGACAAAGTAATGCAGATTTTTGTTTTGCTATTTGGGAATTTGATGCTTGATTTAACAAATTTCTTGAATTGTCTCGTCTCTTACATCTATCATGGCTTGAATTAAACTTAATTTGTATGTTGCTTTGGAGAAATCCAAATAAGTACATTGAAACGTACTCACTGTCTTGCATGATACTCGATTGAGGCCGCATTCAAACAGGCTCCAGCACTGCAGTGAAAATACAGGTTTTTCTATTAATTTGAGTTACGGTAGCGTGTTTTGGCTACAGTGGTGCAGGCTGCCGAAGTGTCCTCCAAAAAAACACAGTGACCTGCAGCGGAGAAGTTGAGCCAGATCGAACTTTTGGAGAAACGCAGCCTGCAGCATCCTTGACTTCTCTAACTGATTAAGCTCTTCATATGACATCGCAGGTTATCCAATCATTCCAGTTCCAGTCATTCATCAAACTCCAGTCCACCGTACAAATCAAAATTAACCACAAAACTTTACCGTGGTTGGTATGGTGAGTCACATGTGCTGTCATGTTGATTTGAGCACCTTCTAAATGTCTAGTTGTTTAAATTGCTGTGCCAGAACTACTTGTTGTTGTAACTCTTAAAATGCAGCAGCCAACATGTGCCACAGTAAATTAAGTCACCTTTAGAATTAAGTGAGCTCGCTAACAAGAAAAAATCTTTTAAGGAGGTAATTGGTATTGATCAACAACCTTTAAGAACACTGGAGATGTATTACAGTCATTTTGCTTTCCAGCTTGAAGTTTGTCAAATCTTCATGATGGCATTACTCTTGGTCTGCAGCCGTTGACAGTATAAAGATTGGGCGTCGTATCTGTGACGTCACCCACAGGTTTCTGAAGTGTGTCTGAGTGTGATGGCTCTGACCGCCGCCATGTTGGCAGTCTGACTTTTTCTGCCTCCCGGCTAATCTAGAAGTATGCAAAAGCGTGGGTCATCGGCGGACCTGTTTTTTTACCAGGCTGTAAACATGATTATTTCTGCTGTGAAGTTGGACATTTTAACATGGGGACTTATGGAGACTGACTCATTCTGTAGCCAGCCTCAAGTGGACGTTTGAGGAACTGCAGTTTTTGGCACGTCAACATTGGCTTCACTTCATAGCCACAGAGTTTTCCGCCTGGCTGTTTTCTTTAGCAATTGAATTAATATCTTCTTAATTAATAAAACAGGACCATCACAAACTCTTATTAAAGGTTATTTAATAAAATTGCTTTAGTTTGTTTAGTATCGCACCTTTTAAAGAGCAATGTCACAGAGTGCTTTGTAAAAAAATTAAAGTATACAACAAAATTTTAGTTTACAAGAAGAGAAGAATAACTTTATTAATTAATCAGATAACAACCTGAAATACAACCGCACACACACAAAGGACTTATAGACATACAAATATATAGAGATGGTGGAGTGATGGGCAGCCATGTAGTGGTGCTCTGGGAGCAGTTTGGGGTTCGGTATATTCCTCAAGGGCACCATGGCAGTGCCCAGGAGGTGAACTGGCACCTCTCCAGCTACCTGTCCACACTCTATACTATGGTCAGTGCTGGACTTGAACCGGTTCCCAAGCCAAGTCCCTACGGACTGAGCTTCTGCCACCGCAGTCTATATATCAGATAATACAACGAAAAGCAGCAAATCCTCACAATGGAAAAGCTGAAATAAGGGAATGACTCAAAAGATGAATCGATTATGATAATACCTCACATTATTTCTCTGTCAACTCATTGTTTCAGCTCTACACTCCACCACTCCACTCCCTCTCTGAGCGAGATGAATTCATCTCTATCTCTCTGCTAGGGGTGCAGGGTGGCCTCAGCGTGTCATCGAGCCACCCTTTAGGACTGCCCAAAAAGATCCTGGACTGAAAACTGGTTTTAACCTCTAACTCCACATTTCAGTAATATGCATGTTGCATTTCAGCAGCTACAACACTAATGTATTTTGAAAGAACTTTAACTTTGCTTGCACCACAGCTCTCTCTCAGTCGTCCCTAAACCAGCTGTAAAACATTCACAAACAACTGGAGTGACTAATCCACAGCTGCAGAAACTCTCTACAACAAGGCTGAAGATATATACTTGAAGAGATATATATTGTATTTGTTGAATATGGCTGTTAATGGACTAACAGAACTGTATCAAAGAGGCAGCAGATGACACTTAAAGTGCTTGAATCCACAAAGGGCTGTTACAATGCGAAACAAAGAAGGAGGGCCATACATTTGCTGCACCACGTAGCCTTTTGCAGTGTGTGTGTATATGTGTGTGTTAATGTCTCTACGGTATATCACTGTCTGCGCTCATGAGCATGTGTTTTTATGTGTGTGTTTTTTCTCTTAATGGTACATCCGCACTAAATTGGCCCCCTGAATGCAGTGCGCTCTGTCAGTGTTTTTTTTTTTTTTTGTGAGCTACAAGTGTAGAAAAACAAAGAGGAGCCAGGGAGCTTCAAAGCGAGTAGGTGACATTTCGGGCTTTCCATCTTCAAAGCGCTATTTGCTTTTGTAGTTCCTCTTTGAGAATAATTATATTTTTCTAAAGGATTACAGCTGTCTGAAAACATACTGTAGAATTTGAGGGCCATTTCCTAACATTTGCACAATGTCATTAGTTTGAAACGTAGTTATTCCGCCATTATTTACCATTGCGTATAATTTAACACAGCGTTTTTTTTTTTGCACACTATACGCCAGTGTTATTCCTTATTGGCAGCTATTGGCTGTGAATTGATCGTTGACCCAATAGAGCCACCCGGTGAGTGTCTCCAGATGGGGTAGACGTGAAATCCACCCGATCCGTCCCCTCATTTTCATTCACCTATCCTTCCTCGCGTCTCTTTCTTCCATCCTTCTCATCCAAGTGCCTCTCTATAATTCATGTCCAGGTGCAGCACCAGCTTTTCTTTGGCACGGGGCTTGAAAGGCAAAAAAAAAAAAGAAAAAGAAAGACAGATGTTCAATTTTCACTTCCTTTGTGCATCTTTCTATATCTGTTTGTGCACTGTTGTCCCCCATTTTTTACCTGTAACGCAGACTGTGGCGTCCCTGTGGTTCAGCATAAGCAATAATTAAGGCGAGTCACAGCCGCGACTAACCGCTGGCTCCTGCTCGTGGATTTAGATGTTATGGTTTGCAGAAAGACGTGCTTGTTGCTGCCTTTGAGTGTGTGCACCACCTCAAACATGAAACATTTAACCATAACTGACTGAGAAGTGTCCAATTCTGTTGCTGCTTTACTCTCGGCGTCGGTCGCAACGAGCTGTAACGGCCATCACGAGAAAAGCATGAATGCCAAGATATGCCCACGGCACAGCTGTATTTACATGCAGCTTCTGTGCATCTTGTCATACAAAACGCATGAACCCCCCACTGACTGCAAAGCTGTTGGTGTGACTGAACTCTGCAGGTGGATATCTATATTGCAAAATGACAAGTACAGTATAATGCACAGCTGTGGACTGGAGAGATCCTGGACTGAAATCTATGAAGTGTTTCGTTGCCTTTCTTTGCTTTCATCAGATGAGACATCCTCAATGTTTGTTTAGCATACATGTATTTTTCTTTGGCTCTAGAAAGCTGAGTGGTACCACTTCATTTTAACCCCGGTATATATGAGTACAACAAAGGATGAATGATTTGATTTGATCATAGAATCCAGTCTACACTACTGTTTTATAATAGAGTTGCAAGGGGATACAAGGACATTTGTAATTCTGTTTAATACACCTACACTGTAGGAAAAGGTAAGGGAAAGATTGGGGGAAGGTAATGGTTATATGAAGGCCGCACTACGTCCTGCATTGGCGCCATAGACAGTATAAACAATGGACAGCGCATCCATGATGTCACCCACAGATTTCTGGAGGTGTGAACTTCAGAGTGTCGTGGCCATCTTGGTAATCCTGCCTCTGCCACCCGCCGGCTAATCTAAAAATAGGCAAAGATGTCGTCAATGTGGAAACCTGGTTGCTCAAACAAGCTACCTCTAACAGCACCCACCTGTCAATCAAAGCGGCCACAGCGTTAATTTAAGCCTTAATATAATTTGAACAGGCGAGATATATAAAAATTCAGACTCAGTACAGTTGTCATGAACGGGGAAATTAGCTATAGAGACCAAAACTGTTTTTTGTACCAGGCTGTAAACATGTTTAACATGGGGACTTATGGAGACTGACTTGTTCTGTAGCCAGCCTCAAGTGGATGTTTGAGGAACTGCAGGCTTCACGTCACAGCTACAGAGGTTGCCGCTTGATTAGCACCAAAAGTTGAACCAACGTGTGCAATATGAGTGCAAATCCTACAAAAAAAAACAACTATTGAATTGTGGCATCTTGATCTCACAGTTCATACCGTTAGTTAAGAGCTCTCAGCCCTTTTAAAAGGAAATCCTTAGCAGTGGCTGCAATTAGTTTTTCACACCTCTACAGATCTTGTTTGCAGGTTGGCTAAGGGCTAATACAGTGTTTACATTTTGTGGCAAACATTATGACAACTTTTATAGTGCTTAACAGATTCAGCGTGATCTTTTTTAATGGCTAAGACACCTTTTTAAAAGATGCTGCAACTGAGTGAAAGTTCATCAACCATCCATCGCTGCTTAAAGATCCCGTTACCAATGATTTGTTTTTGGCAGTAACACCTATATTATGTCTCATTTGTTTTGTTTTTTTTCACATTGTGAGCATGAAAACCTCCAATAATGGGTTACAAATCTCAAGAAATGTGGAATAATCATGGCTCTGATATACAAATGGTTACTGTTGGGCACATTTCCTTCGCTCTCACAATAGCACTGTACGTGTGTGTGTGTGAGGGGATGTATTTCAAAATAGGTCGTCGCTAATCCCCCCTTAAAAATGAACATTTCCCCTCCGTGCACCCATCTGAAAGAAAAAGAAAGTATAGAATAAAGAGGGAAAGAACAGACGATGAATTATGGATATGTTTTAAGAGGAATATTGCTCCCTGGCCTCCTCACTGTTTTTCATTTCTTTCCTCCTCCCTGTCTCTCACTCTTTTTCTACGTGTCCTTTGCCTCCTCTTAAATCGATACCGGCTGACTGTCATGGGTCAGTGGCCTGTATGCATCAGGCTGAACTGCAACAGAGGAGTGCCGTGTCTCTCAGGGCTCTCTGTAGAGGTGATAACTCATTCCTATCACAAACCTCTCTTTAAGGGACACCCGCGTCCAATTTAGCTCCCAATATCCACCTCAGATTGACTTGGGATGACAAAAAGGAAAGGAATATATATATATATATATATATAAATATATAAATATATATATATATATATGTATGATCACCATTTATCCAGGAAAGAAAGTGAGCGTCTCTAAATACCTGCAGCTATCTTTGCATAGATTAAAAGGATGAAAGTAGGTCTGGCCTGAAGATATTGTGGATTATTTTGTATGAAATCGTCCCCACAAAGATGTATTTTCATTGACCTTTCACTAAAGCGTTTTTGTTCTCGCAGAGTAGTATTACATAATACAATTTGCCATAATAATGTGGCATTTAAAACGTGGTTTCAGACAGAGGGAGATGACAGAAGCAGGCTTCTCACACCTCGTTGATTTTGTCATGTGTCTCCAGCAGATTTCGTCAGCTGTAGCTAGTTAGCTAAGTTAATGTTGGTTGGAAACGCCAGCTGACTTTTAAGTTTGACTTGGGTTGCTAGCGATCATTTCCGTTAAGTTTAATGTGGAACGTGGACACTTACGGTCGCCATTTTGGCTACCAATAAGTTAGCAGAAGAGAAGGGCCCACCGGTATTGTGAAAATGGTGGCTGCAATACTGCAGTATACAAATGTAAGCTGTACTTATGTTTCATGTTTATATTTTGGCAGTCAAATGTTGGCGCTAATGCTACAATTCAACATTCAATCATCATTTCCGCTAAGAGACCTGCTGAAATTAGCACAGGAAGTATATAGTGTACTACATAAAAGTGTACTAACAGAAGTATCTGAATTGAGACAGCTGCTGTTTTATCCATTCTTCACACTTTAGTTCTTGTATTTTTGCTTTGATTTATAAAAGAAATCCACCATCCGAACTCGTTAAATACCGAGTTTCCACAGCTCTTACCGCAGCCTCGTGCACCTGGCTTCAACATGCAGGGGAAAAAAAAAAATCCTAAACTTGACAAAAATATGAGCAATTATATTCTTATTTAAAACCAGACTGCAGTTTGTGTGTGTCACAGCTGTGTGTGTGTGTGTGTGTGTGTGTAGCCACAGGCTTCCTCGCTCCAAGTCCAATTACCTGTGTTAAGGCCACATCTGAGACGGGGGATTACAGCATATTATTCTAGCACAAACAACAGTCTCTCTGCCCACCAACCTGCAGGCAGCCAAACACAGGCAACCAAGGAAGGTGTGAGAGGTGTTACATTAGCACCTGGATGTGCGAACAGCAGACTACTGACCTTTTACCGGTGACTGATACACTACCTGGAAAGCTTGTTCGCCTCCTGCAGCTTCCTTTCTCTGTCCTCAACTCTTCTCAATATTTTTCCGCCCCTGCCTCTCACTTCTTTTTTTGTCTTCTTTTTTTTTTCCTGCCTTAAATCGAGCTTTTATTTCATCCTCCATTTTCTCTCCTGTATCTACTGAAGCGCTCTCCACAGAACCACAGCCCATCTCAATTTGTCTCTCATTTTTTGACAGCTGATACTTTTACCAGAGGATGTTAGTCAAGATGTCGCCTTTTCTCTTGACTTGTTGTCACCACTTGAAATTTTCCTCTGAAAATGACTTGTGATGCAAAACACTCTATTAAACCTCCTCAAGGCACCTCCTGATCCCCAGAAAGGCCCTGAAAATACATCCCCCGCACTGAAACAACTTTACTAAGAGCGATCTGTCACAATTCTCAAGCCACAAAGTTTCATATCTTTCTATTTTGCTGTTTTATTATTGGATTTTTCGTCTCGTAACATGTAGCAGCAAGCATGCCTGTACAAATCGTTGCGACTGAACATCCGTAAGACACACAACTTCCTTCAAGTCACCTGCCAGGGGCTCTAATTAGACTGATAAGCAGTGCAACTGGAATCAGCTCTTCCTGGTAATCAGCCCCGCGGAGCCCAGACAGACGGCTAAATGAGGAGGAGATGAGCCATGCAGCCCAACAGGTGTCCTTAAAAAGACAGGGAGGTGTGTTTATACAGTCTTGTCTTTCCCCCTCTCTCTTAACTACTTGAGTTGAATCTCGGGAGAGTTTCGACATATAGAGCGAGATTTCTGCGGTTATTTGGGAGATTAATGCTGTAAAAAAAAACAAAAAAAAAAAAACAGTATGTCAGCGCTTGTGCCGTGTATAGATTTAATCATCACGCTGTGACGCCGAATCGCTGCCTCACTTTTTAAAGGGATTGTTTCAGAAACTCTGCAGCAAGATGAGTGATTCAAACACACCAGTCAAACTGTGTATTTTGATTTTTGAATTGCATCCTGAGTGCTTTTCTCTTTGCACTCGCAGCTGCTCTGCTTTAGACGTATAATAAAGATTATCACATTTTGTCCTGAAGCAAAATAAGAGCCCAGTGACACATCAGGCAGGGCTGAATACAAAATGATATCAGAACTAATAAAATCTCAGAAGGGAAATGTCATATTTGTCATTTTGACACCTGCGTGAGACTGTTGTGTTGCACTTTCATTTTACACCCACCACTCCCAGCTGTACACAGGAAAGCAACACGGCGAGATTAACGCTGCGATCTGAGGAGCAGTCAGGGTGCTTCACGGAGACGGAGAGAGAGGGAAGGCAGACAGGACGGAGCTCTGAGTTACTTCATCCACTCTCTCTGTGGAAAGATCTGAAGACGTGGTTAGAGAGATTGACTCAAAGGCCGCTGACAGAAAATGTATTCGCTCCTCTCGCTGAAAGCATTTGAATACCTCGGCCTCAGAAATGTAATCCAGACGCTCACAGAGTGCATTAGCTCGAATCTGGAGGCTGAAAAATGGAGCTTTGTTATCAACGTATCTTTCAGATGTTGTTTTGATGAACTCTGTCAGGACTACATTAGCAGTTCAGCACATTGTAGATTTGGGATCCATTTTGGATTGTTGTTTTGGGTTGCGTTAGAAAATGGTGGCATCTTTTCCTCAGTGCAGACCAGACAGACAGAAATTAACAAAAATAGTTGAGAGCTGAAACAACTAACCCATGAATTAAAAGCTCTATTGACGTGATATCCCGACTGAAGACGTCACCTGTGCGTCTGAGTCGACATATCTCTTTATTTTCTGACATCTGATAGGCAAAAAAAATGAATTGATGCCTCAAGAAGAAGTGTCCATGACAAAATAACATCTTCTTTAGACAGGTCACAGTAGAGATACAGACAAACGATACGACAGAGAGAGCGAACATAGTGCATCGTACATGTTTTAAACACTGACAGTATAAAGAATGGATGCCGTATCCGTGATGTCACCCAGAGGTTAATTCTGCATAACTTTAAGCCTTAATATAATCTGAACAGTTGAGTTATATAAAAATAATAAACATGTTTATTTCTGCTGTGAAGTTGGACATTTTAACATGGGGACTTATGGAGACTGACTCGTTCTGTAGCCAGCCTCAAGTGGACGTTTGAGGAACTGCAGTTTGTTGGCATTTCAGCATTGGCTTCACTTCACAGACACCTCTTAAACATTTCTTTAAATACAAAGTCTCAACTAAAATAATGAGTCACTAATTATCCCTCAAGAAATAGAGACATTAATCCCGACAAACAAAAGAAATGTAATTCTGTTAAAAGATAAACTTTAAACGATTGTGTTTCTGTTTCTGTTATATATTGTTACATATTGATTTACTTGGATTTCTGGGCACTATATGTGCAGCAATTTAAGAATTTATAAATATTTCTTGTATTATTCATCATCAAAGCTGATTTTTTTTGTCAGCCTACTCGAGTGCAGCACTTATTGGATTGTTCAGATTAGTATTTCACATCATACATTTTCATTGAAGGGAACCGATAAAGAAGAACAAACCCTGACAGCTGGAGATCATGTTATGGTGGTATCATGGTAGTAATTGTCTTCTAGCACAAATCCAAATCTGTGTCCTTGGTTAAACTGCATGTATAGATGTTCTCTGATATCTATAGATTGTTTTATGTTTTCAGATCATATCCATTTGATTGCTGTCAGAGCCCTCACCCCTGCTTACTTCACCCCCGTCTCATCCGCTCCCTCATATTCCCGACTTGAGTGATGGCGTTTGTGATTCTTAATGACAGTCGGAACAAATCTACGGTAATGAGGTCACATTGGGTTCGTTTTTTTTTTTTCCTTTCTCTGAAATCACCCTTCACAGCTCCGCCAACAATCAACCTGTTCCTGAGACTCAGACTCCTGGTCCTGGATCCAAGCTCCAGTGAACCAGCGTGAAACAGATCAATTCCTTCCTCAGGAAGACCGCCCTGCAACCAAAATGGACACCCTGTCCTTCCAATATCCAAGACTTACTTTGTTTTGACTCACATTCTGGTTTTATGTTAATGCCCCGCTACGTTTCGAAACTCTGCCTCATGACATCTTTAGCATATTTATTGATTTATTTAGGTTTTCTAGTTTGTGTATTAGCAGCCTCGTCTATGATAATGCATTTATCTATAACAGAAGAGGTTTGTGTGTGTGTGTGTGTGTGTGTGTGTGCACGCTTGCATGAACACTCACATCCACGTAATGATGTGTGTTTCTCCTGGCTTTAGCAGGATGTCTGCACCAACACATCATTACGATTCGTTCGAGCCATTAGCTTATGGAGCGCGAATTGTGGATGAAAAGCACAACCGGGCGTCTGCAGCCATATGTGTGTGTGTGTGTGTGTGCAAGTGTGTGTCTATGAATATGTACAGTGTGTGTACTGCACCGTGCCCCCTCCTGTGTGTCAGTGTGCATACTCAGTGTGTGTGTGCTCAGTGATGTGGTTAGTAATGTGGAGACCTGCAGGAGACGGTCCGTAGAGAGAGCCTGCAGGATAATTGCTGCCACAGTGACAGGTAGGGCTGCCTCTGTCAGAGTTCCCTCAGTGGGGAAGCAGTGTGTGTGTGTGTGTGTGTGTCAGCTTCGCCATCTCTTCCTCCAATAAGCTTTTACCCCCAGTAGGCTCCGTTCAGACGGTGGCAAGACTTCCAGATGTTTTCATCTTGCATCACACACATCCAGGGAAAGAAATCTCTTACAGTGAGCAACAATCTTACATCGTTTGGATGTAAATTTTACCCAAGGAGAGACCTCTGAGTAATGTTTTTCATCATGTATCATGTAGTATCACACATCGTGTACATATTTCATAGAGGATGCACGAAGACGTTTCACTTGTTGAAGTTCCCCCTGAAGACTGCAATAAATGTTCTGTTGTGTTATTGGAAAAGGTCACCGAGCAGCATGCCGGACTTCTGATGTCCATGATTGTTTCAGATGTGCATTGTTTACCTCATCACTCACTGTAATCTTCAAACCTGTCCCGTTCTTTATGACTGATTGTCACATGTGATTCACGTCGCATATGTCTCACACACACGCACACACATCTGCGGATTGTCATCTCTGAAAGGAGAGCGCAGACGATGTAAACGTGTCCCGGTGAGAATGCGGAGCGACATCCGTGGGGTTTCTACCACATCTGGAGGTTCGCCTGCCATCCAAGTCATTTGCCGGTGCTGCTTCTGTCACCCCCTCCTGATCTCCTGCAGTCCGTGAAGAATTGGTGTCAGCACCTATCAAAGGCAAAATGCCTATTCTACACAGAGTGTCAGAGCAGCCACAATCTATTAATCAACCAGGCGCCAAAGAAACAGATATTATGTGTGTGTGTGTGTGTGTCTGTTTGCGTGTCTGAGCTCGTGTTTGTGTGTTTGAGACTCATCCAGGTGTATTATTCAGCCATCTTTGAAAGAGGCCTCTAATAAGGGAGGATGCAATTATAAATGTGTCATGTGGGTTCTGTTTGAAAGAGGAAGAGGCCTGTAATGTGTTTGATACCAAAGGCCGCGGCAGTGTCTGCAGGCGGACACAAGGCGCATGCTGATTGCACGACTACAGCCATTACAGGAGCTGAATCCAGGCAGCATCTCTCGTCCTCTTCATCCACCGTGTTGTCTTTTGACATCGTCTGTAACGTGTCATCGGTGTTTGGCGTCTTTGCTTTGGTGAAACGCAAACGTATTTTGGAGGAGAGTTATTCAGTTAGAAATAGCGAAGGTTTTTGGTGTGTTGATTTAGGCTAAATAACAGCAGTTGGTTTGTTTGGGAGCACTGTTGGCTTATCCACAGGAAACGATCGATCAGGGTGAATAAACAGTGAGCCAGCCAGGACCTCCTGCTGTTCACAGCATGGTCCGACCATGTGACAGACGTGGTGGTATATGATTGGCACCGCTGATTGGACATTAGAGCCTAATGATGTCATCGCTATCATCATGTTGAGAGAAAGAAGATGGTTTGTTTGGCTAATTGTAACTCTGTATTTACTTTTTAGGGATTAACTTTCACTGTTATATTAAATGATGTTGAATTATTAGATTTCTATAAGAAACCAGTATTGAAGAGTGAGTGGATAGAGAGCCATAGTGCTGTTAATACAAATGAATCAGTGCTGAAATCATAAGACAATTCTTATTTTGTATATTTGATTTTAATCTTTGAACCTTTAAAAGCAACATTTCCAATCATTCAGCAGCTCCAGCTTCTTAATGTTTGTTTTGATACTTTTATATCGTGCATATTATTTATTGTATATTTGATTTGCTGAATAATTGTTTAGTTTATAAAGTGTCAGAAAATAGTGACACTATCATGAATATAAAACACACAATAGTACAGTTGTCATGAACGGGGAAATTAGCTATAGAGACCAAAACTGTTTTTTTGTACCAGGCTGTAAACATGTTTATTTCTGCTGTGAAGTTGGACATTTTAACATGGGGACTTATGGAGACTGACTCATACTATAGCCAGCCTCAAGTGGACGTTTGAAGAACTGCAGTTTTTGGCTTCACTTCACAGCCACTTGAAATAGTCATATTTGAGAACCTTTGGATCTCTATATATATTTTCTTATTTTATTTGGTTTTATTTGATAAAAAATCACAAATGAATCAAAGTATATAAACTGATAAATAATATATATAATAAGATTAGTCAACAATAGAAATTGATGTTTTTACACACCTCCTTTAATTTAGTATTCAGTTTGGACACGATATTACGCGAGTCATATCTTGATTCAATATGAACACATATTGATGTTATTGGATGTTAAAGTATCTTTTTTTTTTTTTACATTCACACTCTTTTATTCTCCACCGGCTTAGCTCCACCTTGTCTTCTCTGTTTCATTTGTAGGTTTTCTCAGAGGTGCAGGTCCTTTGATTTGGTGTCTAGATTTATATAAGCCAGGAGGAGCAGAATAACAAACGATACAAGAATGAACAAGGAGAGACAGAAGAGACGAGTAGGTCTGTGGGATTTTCGGGTCAGATAGTCGTATATATTAAGTTATTTATGTTTATCCTTACCGTAAAACATCAGAGCTCATGTGAAAGCCTTTTCATATTAGTGTGTTTGTGTCTCCGGTAGAATATCCTCCTCTGTGATGAGCAGCTATACAAGAAGCGATGAACAAATAAGCCATATAAAATCGACAGCAATACCTGTGGACTGATTTACATTTTGATAAGCATCGACGTGCACGAGTCAGATGTAAAGGGGTCACATACATGTTATATATATCATACATATACATATATACATATATATATCATACATGTAATGAAAACGCTGCCGCTCGGAAGTCAGCGCTGTGTTTCCTCGTACTCCGAGCTATGAAGGAATATTATTGTTTTTGTTTCCCGACTAGGATTTTGACTGAAAAACGAGCTGCCGTGCATCTTATCTGTCAGGGGGATCAGGTGCATCTCCCTCTCCCCCTTCCTCCTCATCCGTCCTCCTCCACCTCCTCCTCCTCCTCCTCTTCTCCTCTCCACTCTGATAGGTAGAGACAGCCATCATATGTGCAAGGGAAAAGTGATGGGCGGAATGGCAGCTTTAATATCGGAGCGATTGCCTGCTGATAAGGCTAACGGCTGTGGAGAGGCGTGAGCGTCAGCCCTCCTCCGCAATAAACACTTTCATTTTGTTTGGTTGGAGTGACGGATGGAGAGATGGAAGTGGTGAATAGACGACCTGAGGAACAGAGGAGGGAGGGCGGGGGAGATAGATGGAATGGATGTGGATGTTATTCAATATTAACAGATCAATCAGAGGGTGGTGAAATATGCATTTTGTCAACTATATACCCCCATTTGGCCAAAGAGGCAACATTACGATCATGTGACGGCGCTGGCTGCTGTGCCGCGTTGAAATACAAAATACTTACAGCCTACAGTCGGTGATTTGTCTCCCGATGCTGAATTTATATTGCTTCTAACAATAACAACCCTGTCGTATATCAGAAAAATGAATATATATATTCATGACTTTAAGCTCTGATGACTTCATGATAATCATTTCTGAATTGCTATTAGAATCTATGATGAGGAGTGCACAATTGCCTCAGTTTGCAGCATATGGCGGAGAAAAGCAACATTTTAATCAAATTATATCTCACCACAAGATAATTTGTGTTCGGCGCATATGCTACAGAGCAATTTAAAGGTCACATAAAATCAAGCTTTAAATGTGTGCGCGTGTGTTTTTGCTGTGTTTCCGTTCATTAGCGTTCATGTCAGAGATGTTTTGAATCGTTCTTTAGATTGATGATTGAAATGGCCTTTTCCTTCCTCTCCTCAAAAGTCCTCCAAGAGTTTCTGAAGTGTTCTTCTGTTCCTTTCCTTTCCACCTGGCTGATTTTTTTTTCTGATGAGACACAGTGATCGTGGTATAAAAATCAAAGCGCCTTCCTTAATGCACTTCTAATGTACTTCAAAAGTGAGTCTACATTGATCAACTAATTTAAAGTTACAGCTCGTAAAGTTTCAGTCCTGTTTGAGTCGGAGACACCTGTGGTTACTGGTGATAATAATGAGTGCGGATGATTACAGAAAACACTCTGAGCGGCAGACAGTATAAAGAATGGACACCGCATGCATGACGTCACCCACAGGTTTCTGAAGAGCCACTTTGAAACTCAAAATCTGTGGCTCTGGCTGCCACCATCTTGGGTGTCCTGCTTCTTCCGCCTCCAAGCTAATCTAAAATCGGCAAAGACGTGGATCATCGCAGGTTCTTAGGACTTATGGAGACTGACTCGTTCTGTAGCCAGCCTCAAGTGGACGTTTGAGGAACTGCAGTTTTTGGCACTTCCACGTTGGCTCCTACAAACTCCTCCTGTTGTTTTAATGAAGCAGAAATTAACCGATTGATATGCTGCTGCAAAGTTCAAAGTCGATGTGGATGCTCGTCTTCCTCTGTTGCAAAGATTGAAAATATAATCTGCTGATGGAAAAAATGCAGAAAATGTCTTGTATCTTGTTTTGACACACCTTTGATGTGATCAAGGCTAACCTCTATGATAAATACATTGTGTTTCCTGTGACTGCTTCACAATAAAAGTGAGTTCAATGTGAAGTAGGAGCGGTCGTGAAATGTTCTGTTTGTATTAGCAGTAATGTACTCTGACACAGTGTGAGCAGTAAACAGTGAGACTGATATCAGTGAGATTAAATTAAAAACATCAGTGTTTCCTGTGGAGCCCTCATGTCTAAATCCAGTGCGTTAATGGCGGACTCTGCCACTAACAATCAAAGCTACTCTATAGATGGAATATAAATTCACTGAATGACTCTTGGTGAAAACATAAAGGCCATAAATGGTATCAAATGGTGTTTTTTACTTGATGAAAATCTAACGGATTCTAACTTTATATAACAGATTTAATTATAATGTTTTTGTTCATCTAATTGTACACAAGAAACATTGTTGTCCAGCTTAAGGCCTTTTATTCACAAAATACTAATCAGCCACTTTTACTGAATTTATGTTGAATAGTCCTGGGCAATTATCTATTTTATATTCTCCAATAAAACGTGTGCACGTCTGTATTTTCAATAGAAAATGGAGCACATTTCACACACATGAAAAAGCCCTTTCTCTGATATGGCTCAATATGACTCGGAAACCCGCAAAGATCAAACGAGTAGCAGGGATCAGATCTCGATATTAGAGATCAGACTCGATAGACTCAGACAATGCCTATTAAAATGGCTGGAGGAGCCTCTCTGAAATGAGACCTGACATCTCTTTTCCACAGTCTGTCAGGAGTATTTGGTGGCTAATTTGAAGCTTACAAAATCTGTGTGCGCGTCTGTGAGAGGAGGGGGGGGAAAAGAGAAAGAGAGTGAGCTCCAGTGGGAGGTTAATATAAGGGGTGACCAAAAAGAGATGCTGTAGGCTGTTATCTGTACAGTCAGTGACAGAACAAGCAATCCATTGGCTGGATTCTCTCTTCAGCCCAGATCCATCCAGTTACTGGCTAATGAGCTCTGCAAGTACATTGTATTTACATTTAAAGTGGCTGTTGTGGGACTGTCCTTTCCCTCAGGTTGATTGGAGAGTCCTCAGCTTTGATTCACGAGTAAATAGTGACCTTCAGGCTCCTTTGGTTTCACCACAAGACGGTTAATGTCAGCTTGTCAGTCAAAACCGGATCCGCAGCCGCTGTCACGTGTGTGTTGATTTCAGGCTAATCTATCGTAGTTTGACTCATGATGTGTTGCGACCCCCAGAGGGGTCCTCATTAGGACCAAAACGTTGTGTGACCTTTTAGCAGCTTTGCCTCCCCCCACCACCACCTACGACCTCATCCAGCTGGGCCCAATTACCTCGCTCATTACCCCCTTTCCCTAAATAGCAGGACCATGCAGGTACTGTAGCTATCTATGGAGAGGCAATATGTCTGACTAAATACAGGGGTGGCAACATGAAATGAGACATGCCAGTTGAAGACTTTTCTACTCTCGCTAATGACAGATTTTCTTTTTCTCCTCTTGTCTTCTACTTTGACTCTAATTTAGAGACTTTGAATGTATATTTGACCTTTTCCAGCTCGCTCAGCTTGTCGCCACCTCCCCTTGTCTTCCATCCTTCAGCTGACACCTGAATATAAGATGTCCCCCCTTTTTTGCTGCCGTGTTGATGAGATGATAGGATGATCAATGTTTGCAGGATCCTTAATAACCAGAAAGGGAAAAAGGGTTGAGAGAGGAAGAGCGAGGGAGATGGATGATTATCCTAAAAGTAGCGTGCTTAATTAGATGGAATGCTGCATACATTGTGGACTGAGTGGAATCATCGGGATAGATTAAAATACTAATTAAACAGGCCCTTGCCGAATTTGGAGTGTGAGGTGGGGTTCAGCTCTTCAGGGTCATTTGCATAGCCTTCATCTGGGGAAATGGGATTTAAAGGACCTGCTCTCTTTCTCTTTCTCTCTTCAACTCTCACTTTTTTTTCTCCTCTTCCTTTTCCCCCCCATTACCAATCACATTCACATGCTAACAAACTCAATTAAAATTATGCTCCATTTTTTCGTTTCACTCTATAATTTGGCATAATCTATTAAGGCCCCTTTGATTTTGTTTTTCAATATAAATGTCTTCATCAAAGTGAGGAAGGGGCATTAAGCACAGGAGAGGGAAAAAGAGTCGGCGAGATGTGTGATCTTGAACGATGGATATTTAACATTGCCTCACTTTGGGTTTGATTTGCATGAGAATATCTTTCGTGAACAAAGCTTTGGAAATAGCATGCCATATTTGATTAGATCAATAGATCTGAGGATCAAACTCGGGTGGTGTATTAATTACTGCGAGAACAAAGGCGGGAGCTCAAGTTATTGTGTGCTGTGAATCTACAAGCACTTCATCTGCTTTCGCAATCTTTAGTCGATCTGATTCAACGTGTGTGAGGAAAACTGTAAAGTTTCTTCTTGCTGTTTAATATTTTTAACCATCCATGGCTCTATAGATATCAGCCGGTCCACCACTTTTCATCCAAACTGAAATACTTCAGCAACTATTTGAGCCCAATGTGTCAAATATGTCAACATTTATTGGCTGGATTGCAATTAAACTTGATACAGACGTTCATGTCCCCTACAAGATGAATTGCGATAACTTTGATAATCACTGAACTTTTCATCATCAGGTCACAATTTCAGTTACTGCGGCAGATGTAGCTGCAAAACGAATAATATTCCTATCAGACTTAGCTGTCCTTTGTGTTTAGTGCTCATTATCAAATGCTAGCACGCTAAACTAAGATGGAGAATCTCATGAACATACCTGCTGAAGCTTAATTTATACCTCTCTTCTAGCGCTACACATCGGAGCCAAGACAGTTACAAAAATAAACATTGAAGAAAGGCTTCTAGTAAAGTCATCTCCCGTGCAACTGCTCACTGCGACCACCTGCTCGCTAAATGTAAGGGTACATTCAGAAAGGATCTGGTGCTGTGGTGAAAACGCAGGTTTTTCCATTCATTTGAATAGGGGTAATGTGTTTTGGTGTTTTCTCAGGGGGTGGAGAAGTTGAGTCTGGCCAACTTTTGGAAAAACGCAGCCTGACATCACATTATAGCCACCAATCAGACGATCAATCCTCCACAGACAGCCTGAAATGTCTCTGAAACTGAGACTATCCAGGTGGATTCACAGACTAAACTCGATACTCTACCCGTTGTGGATTTGATTATTTCATGTACCCAGCTTCTAAATCTGTGTCTGGCTCGCAATTTACCCTGCAAAACAGAGGCATGAAGAAGTTTAATTTGGTTTCTGTCCGATGGTTTGAGAGAGAAAACGGTCTAGTGACATAGACAGTAAATGAGAGTGAGCGAGCGCCAGCAGGGATAAAGCCGGTTCCTGATTGTTTCACAGCGGTTACGTTCAGCACAAATAAACTCACCCTCAGCAGCCCAACTCACCCACACACTGCCGGACAACCCTGTTTGAATGTACTCTTACTGAGAATATTATATTTGAAGCGTGAATTAACCCAATCATGTACAGTTCATATCTATCTACCTACCTGTTCAGCCAGCTCAAATATCACCACGTTAGCATTGGTATTTAACATGCTGCTGTTAGCATTTAGCACATTTAGCAGCATGGCTGAAGTTACACTTATTATAGTTGTACTAACCACACAACAAAATATTCCTCCAAGTCAGTCAGGCAGACTCCTGTCAGCTGGTGAACTGCTCGCCGTCTTACCCTGAAGACTGTTTTGCTTCGTCTCTTGATGAAGTATTTCTGTGTAAGTGTGTGTGTGTGTGGGCCGGTCATTTTCTATGACCAGTTTGACATCTGACTCATGCTGTTACATCCATTGCATCATTCTCAGTTTCACTGACCACTTGTTCTGCCTCAGAAACTGAAAAATCTGCTACTTTGTCACCCACTGCTCGTACTCAACACCTCCTCCTCTGCTTTTTGTCTCCCCGTACAGTCCAACAGAAGCAGCAGCTGGAGAAGGAGACAGGCCTGAAGATAGTGGAGGCCGGAGTTAGTGATGTAAGTTATACCCTCTAAAAATATCTGTTGTTCAGCTCTGTGTGTGTGTGTGTGTAAAAAGAAAGAAACGAGCGATAGTGGGTGTGCTTGTGATTGTGTGTTCGGGCTCGTGGGACGGGAATAACTCCGTCTTGGCATTCGCATCACACCTGCAGCTTCAGTTGTGCAGCCAAACACTAATCTGCAGCCGCGATGAATTCCAAACACACATCCTTTTTTTTAAGTGCGCCGCTTTGATTACCGTCCCCTGCATTCATTTCCTTTAGGTCGCTAAGAGCTGTTGTCACCATGGCAAATAAAACACAACAAGACAAAAAAGCCTGATGCATTTTGTGGAACTTAAAGTAAGTGTTGATCATTACCGCGGAGGGGAAACAATAACCAGATTATCTTGAGTGCTGTCACTTTTGTCGGCGGGGGCCCTGATGCTCCTGTGTGACATATTCATTGGGAAAAAATTAAGAGGAGAGCAGGAGGACACTCAGGATGATCCAGATGAAAGGAGAGTAAATGTGTATTCATTCAACACTGATAAATATTCATATGTATCAGCGGTAAGGATCTAATCAAGCATCCATTGACGCATCATAGCCCTGCATGCTTGCCTGGTAAATGAGTTTTTCTATGGAAATGAGACAGACAGCCTTAGACCCCTGAGCTGCCCTGATCATGAGGCATGCTGGGAGCTAAATGGATGTGGCCTGTGCATCGCAGGACAGTTGCCAATGGCAACAACCGTCACACACTGTATAGACAAGATCATTTTCCCGTGTTAGTCGCTTCTACGCCGTCTCCTTTTTGGTGTCACTGCCTTTATTCGCCCATCTGCCTCCTACTTATATCTTTTTTAGCGCCACATTTTCTCTCATCTTATTAGCATTGTGTCTTTATCACGTTCTTCTCAATTATCTCTGATTCTCTTTTTCTTTTTTTCTTCTCCCCTCTTCGCTGTGACTTTTGTCCTGTTCTTTGTCTGCCTCTCCTCGCCTCCTTTTCATTCTTTTATTTCCACTCAGACTGATTCCTGCGCTTAGCCAGCACTGGTACAGGGTCTGTGTTTGTCATATTGGGCCTATTTGTAGATAATTAGCTGCAATAATAGCCTCTCTGCAGGAGCCATGGTGAGGGAGGGAGGGATGGATGGGAAGAGGGAGGGAGGAAAAAGGAAAAAATCTGTCTTCCACCTCATGGGGAGAAAATCTGCGCCTGTGCGACTGTGTTTGTGGAAATGCATGTTAAGGAAGCGTTTACTGTACTACAAATAAAAAAAACTGGCAAAGTATAAACCCTGAAAACTCACTCAGGGCCGTTTTTATTAGCAACAGCTCTAATGTGGTTGATCTCACCAATTTGTATCCAAGAAGTGGAGAGTGGAGGGTAAGTTGGGCAAAATAGTAGCTTTTGACAGGAGAGCCTGTGGAGTGGGCTCTTCAAATACATTAGTTTAAAAGGTGTTAAACCAAAAGCCTGCTTTCAGTAAATTTGCAGTAAATTGACCACAGATATGAGCAAATGCATGTTAGAGGTTGCAGAATGGGTCTCCTGTAGCATGCTTCTTACAGGCAAAAATAGAAATATGCCGGGTAAAATTGCTCAGTTGATCCATAAGAGGATCCCTCAAGCTCGTATAAAACCATCAATGTGGTTGGTATCATTAAGTCTTATCGCTGACAACTCCCTCCCTCCTCCTCGTTTTTATTTAAGAGGTGACAAATGACAAAACAGCTTAGGAAGATGTCCAGATAGAGCGAACGTCAATAGCAGTAGATGCGGACGAGGATAAGCAAATGTCAAAGTGGGGGGAAGGAGACATCAATCAATAGGCTGAGCAATATCTACTCCATTATAGATCGCAGGGAAGTCGGCTTCCTAAAGAGGAAAATAACTACTTGTTTTTTTTAAAAATAACCTATGTGTGTATTTTCTGAGCATCGTTCTTATTAACAGCTGTTTCCCATGTGGGAGCTGCACTCTCCTGGAAACCCGAAAGGCAAATGGAGGACCTCTCACAGCAATTCATGAGTCCTGTAAATGTGTGAAAAACTGTGAAGTGAAGTGGAAAGAAGAAATTCATGGTTGACGTGGCCTCTCTGCAGAGACTGTCTGCGTCCATACTGCATCGAAACCAACGTATAAATACATACATCCATGCTATTCTCAGACCTCTAAGTGTGGACTAAGCTCTGGCAGATCATACCAAACCTAAAAGGCAAGCAAAAGCTCTGTGACTGCGCACCCCTCGCCGCCTCCTCCTTGTATCTTCTTCTAAAGCAGGAAGGGGGGTTGGTGAGTCAACCTCCACCCTCCCTTACCTACCCCTTTTTCTCCCAAAGCTGGAGACAGCGACCAGGCACCAGGCAAAAGGGTTACTTTAGCTGGCAGCCATAGACACAGCATGGCTCGTACCAGTGGGGAGTGTGGAGAGGAGAAGCGAGCGAGAGAATAAAAAAAGGGAGGTTCAGAAAGTTTTTTGTTGTTTTTTTTAAAGCGAGGGCCATGTTGGTCATGATTTTTTGTTTTGTTTGTTTGTTTTTTGTGATGGTTAGTCAGAAAAAGACAGAATACTCTACAATCCTCTGACAGTCCTCACACAGGACAGAAATGTGATCTAAAGCTTCTAGTGTGCTGAAAATGTCCGTTAACGACCTTTAAATCTTACTTAATGCTCATGAGGGGATAGTTAATCTCTAAAAATATTTTCTGAGGTTAAACATCTCCCTGCTAATATTGCCTAATTGAGGTCTTAATGACTGAACGCTTGATCTGCCAATAAAGATTCACGTTGATATGAGTGTGCTGAGGCTTTCCTCTGGATTAAAAATTAAATATTGGGGAAAAAAAAGTAAGAAATTACAACAGCTGAGACGACAAAACTCCACCCAGACATTCAAGATTCAATTCAAGGGGTTTTATTGTCTTTTCAACCGTATGTGCAGTACACAGTGAAACGAGACAGAACCATGGTGCTACGTAAAACATAGAAAACAGAAGACTACAATAAGTGCACACACATTACAACATGCAAAAAAAAGGGCTGTGTATGTATGTACGCTTGTATGGACGTGGTTATATTTACAGTAGAGAGGTAGATATTGAATAAAAATTGAGTAGCAGCAGATAAAAAGGTGCAACTGTCGAACTGTTTGTGGGAAGAAAAGCTTTGCTTTGTGTGGCACGGGCTCCAAATCAACAGTTTCTTTACTAGAATAAAATATTAATTGTGATGTGTGTGGCATATTTAATGTTTTTAAAGAGCTGCACAGCAAATTTCATTACAATGTGTAATGACACTAAAGGTATTTGATTATATTTTAAACCTTCTAAAGGTCTGAAACATAATGCAGATGGTTTATAGAAAAATACAGGCTGAATGTCCATGCTGCTTTTACTATATATATCATATTTATACCTGCACTATATTTATATATCCCGTGTACATACTAATGCTAAACTGCATTTCTACACACTACACTGAATTCATATAGGATTATATATAGGATGTAGGATAATACTAACCTGATGCAGCATAGTATTTTTTTTTTTTTGAGGAAGGCTGTCAGAACATTTTCAAACAGATGTGTCCTTGAATTTATTACGGCAGAGGATGTCGGAAAGAAAGCCTTCAAATCCATCGGGAGGGGTCATCATTACATGTGACCTTTCCCTGAGATGAGTTTTGCCTCTGTGCCTCTGCACTTAGTTCTTTGATCAGAAATATAATGCAAGCTTCCCACCATCATAAGCATTCTCCAACAGCTCCTCGTGATGGGATCGCTTCACCTGCATCCGCAGCGAGTGTAGAAATGACTTATGCGACTTAGGTACACATGTCATGAGAATGCAAATGCGCTCGTACAGTAAGCTCTGAATATACAGACACTGTTAGGCACACTGTTACACATTAACTGTACATTTGTGCATGCATATACACAAACAGTGCAGACATGCACAGTGCAGAGACTCCCTGACTGCCATATATGATTTACATTTAGCGGCTGAATAATCAGCTGACATGCAGCTCTGGGAATTCTATGCTTAATAAGTGCCTCTTCACATAAGCAGTATGCCGGAGTTATCTCGAACACGAGACCGCTGTCAAAATGTCAATGAATCTCAATTTATCTACCAATTTAATCACATGGGATCCACGTCGCAGGGTAATATAATGGAAATCTGGGACAATATGACTGCTGGTTCTTTACAGATGTGAAGTTTAAAATGTTTTATAGGTCGTTAGGTATTCATTGTAACTGTCCTACATACACAATGTGACAAAACTTTTCATTGCTCAATAAGAGTCTAAATGCTGACCGTAGACGAAGGACTTTGTTCACACATGAGGCAGTTTATTCCCAATAGGAAGATTATTTATGTGCCGTTGAATCCGGTTCAAGAACCAGAGTTAATTTGTTGGAAAGCAGTACTCCTGATCTGCACTTCTCTTCCTGATGTTTCCCATTTGGAGCCACGATTGCAGCGTCACTCGTTTCACCTCTGCTTACTATGTTTTAGTCACATTTAAGCTTATATTGAAACTTATTTTAAAATTCCAGCGATCGCATAGTTTATTTTCAAAAGATATTTTGATAGTATAACATCTTTTTTAAATTCATTTATTTCATTTCTCCAAGTACCACTACAGGGAAGTCACATACCACCAGTAGTACTCATACTATTGTTTGAGAAACAGTGATTTAAAGGATGAATTGGCACAAACTTTTGTACAGATATCCACTGTGGTCAGACAACGTGTCCTTAAAAATAAGCGGCCAACCTTTCCCCAAGCTACCATGAAGTCTGATTTTATTTTGTTTGATTATTTATGGCCAAATACCTGCAGAACTAATCATATCCCGTCATACTCAGCTGTACAATGTGCGAATTAGCAATTGTTAGCATGCTAAAATGCTGAACTGAGATGGTAAACACTAAACCTGCTAAGCAAAGACCTGTTAGCATTGCTATTGTGAGCATGTTAGCATGTTAAATCGGATATAAAACACCGCCCTGTCACTTAAAGGCGATGACATGTGATTTTTATGTTAAAACACAACACAATGAAAACTCGAGCAACAAAAACTACATTTATGCAGTCACCCTTAATGCACTTAATAGGATCCAATAAGCTCTGCTTCAGAGATGCTCACTTTAAATTAGCATTTTGTTTTTTCGCTGGAACACTTTTTCACATGAATATTTATTTCCATATTTGTATATTATGCGCATGGTTATCAGGCAATATCAGTGCATTTGGCTTTTCCTTTAATCTAACAAAGTCTGAATATTGCAGCATATACCACTTAACAACAAATACCATGTGCAACCATCAGCGGATGCAATTCCTCCGAGCGAATGGGACAAATCATTTCAGAAGGGACTTCAAAGGAGAATCACACTGACCATTTCCTAGAGACAGACACACACACACACACAGAGAGAGAAAGAGAGGATGAAATAAATAAATAAGAGTTGTACAAATTTATCTTGTGAAGACATGGATATATGCTTTACTTCAAAACATATTCCCCCATGTTGGTTTTCCAAGATGTTTTTTTTTTTTTTTTTTCCAAAAAGAATCACAACATGAAAAAAATATATTTTTATGTTAATTTCCAAGTGTGGATGTAGCTCCTCAGAGGAAATTAGAGTGTCTTGGTTGCTCCGCAGGATACTTTCTACCCATCCTTGTGTCGTAAAGTGCGTAAATGTGTACTGTATGCGTGTTCTTGCGTCCGCCAATCAATTCCACATTGGTCCTCATTTTCCTTTTCCGCATAGACAACCTATTCAATCTCCTTCAGATGCTGTAATAAACCCAAACAATGAAAAAAATGCTGCCCTTAAAAATTTCAACAGTGAAGGAAGGCCAATCTGGCTGTTTTAAAAGTGGCTAAAATGCCATTACTGTGGCAGATCTGTATGTGAAATGTCATATTGGAGCAGCCCCACTGTGCCTGCAGCCCTGAGTAACACTGCCTCTGTGGAGACTCCAGCTGCCTCCCACTGATGAAAGACCGTCCAGCAGCTCCGTTTCTCAGCAACCTTTTACCATCACCTGACCTTTGGACTGCAGAAATGCCTTTGATACCATGCCATGGAGTTTGGTATTTGCCTCTTTCTATATCATGACGTGTGTTTTCCCTCGGGTACGGGTGGACTTGTCTGTTTTTAATGAGTGTCAGAATGTAAAGTGTTTACTCTCCTACCTTTTGCTTCTTTTATGTATCGCTGCCTTTGTTAAAGAGAGGTACGGTTACTGTGTATAGTTGACAGTGGTATTTTTACTCAGCTTGTTGAAGGGCAATTCCTCTGCCTTTTGTAAGGAATTAAATAAGATGGTGTATTCATCCCGTCCTGGAAATAAAAGCTCAAGGCCACGCTGGCCTTGGATGTATTATGGAGATTTAGATAAAATTAAAGCGAAATCCAATGATGAAAACTTAAACTGTTATAAATCATCAATCTGTGATCTGCTTTCAAACGTCCATTCTTCTCCTGTCAGCTACATCCTGAATTTCTCACAATAACACAGGGTAGTGCAGCAGTTCTGCTTAAGGCCCAAATGTCCCAAAATCTCAAAGTGAAGTATCCACATAGTCCAAAAAAACAAAATATATTCAGTTCACTGTCATATAGGATAAATAAAAAGTATTAAATCTTCACATTTCAGGGGCTGGAATCAGAGAATGTTCGGTGTTTTTCCTTGTAAAATCACAAAAATAATGAATTAATTATTAAAGATAATTGCAAACTAATTGATTAACCTCTTCTTGCTATGACCTCTGGCATGTGGACACCAGCAAAGTGAAACAAATTGCTCAATAAGCAAAACTTAGGACTGTATTATACAAACTTTAAAATGAAAATTATTAACAACTTATAAACTATAAATATGCAAAATTAAATGTGAAATCAGATTTTATGTGTTACTCTTGGTTTCTAATTAATAACGGCATCTTCCTTATCTCACTTCTATTTTTATTATTACAACTGAGGTTAAATAAATCAGGTGAAAACAGGCCCAAAACTTCCCCTGCAGAAGGAGGTTTATCAGCTGTTGTTTTACACGATTACTCTCATTACTCTACATAATGAATTACTCGTGTTTGAATAGTGATTTTTCAAAAATTTTATTGCATACTGCAGTTTTTACCATTTGGTACGAGGATATATAGACTGATTTTGGTGACTCTATATTTAGTTGGTGTAGGTCGAGACATCAACACTTGCAGCAAGAGATGAGAGACTTTCTGCAGCTGGAGTTGTTGTGAAGCTGTTTCTGTAGCTGCTTTGCATTTTGGACAGTCGAGACGGCTACTGTCAACGGAGGAATTTTAAATTCAGCCTCTTTTACAGTGGATCCCTCCCTTCATGTTTGTTAAATGTCAATAGAAAATGGTGAGTCTAGAGAGACAGGGGCCCCTGAGCTTTGACTCTGACATGCTGACACTAAAACCTGATGTTTACTGTTGATGGATTGAGAAATAAAGCTGCTGTTTTTTGTTGCTGTGCTGTGGTATCCACAGAAGCTGAATAAGGAATCAGTTAACAGCAATTAATCCTGACATTCAGGGTAAAATGAATTTCTTCCTGTTGTTTAAGCTTATACTGTAATAACCACACATACAAAGTGTTAACTACTGCACATACGGCTGTTGGAGATGATCGATTTAGCTCAGACATTTTGATTATTCAACTGTTGGCTACTTCCACATCTCTCAAAGCGGACTTAATAGCTCCAGTGACGTGTCCTTGTGGGTGCAGGTTGACCTGCTTGTTATATTGTAAGAAGAAATAATGACACTTTCGACTGCAGTCAGAGACTGACTGGATACCCTGCTGCTTCACCTCCATTTACGCCACAGTAAATTCCCCATGCGGTGATCATTGAACTGAACTACCACCGGTGGAGGACAGCTTATGATTTCTGTGCTGCTGTTAAATTCTTATAGTACCTGGTAGACTGCTAATGGAGCTGGCTGCAGAAAATATGTCACTGTTCACTAACTTGAACTTCCGTTCAACAGTTGGACCTCCTAATGTTGTGATCCAAACACGCGCATGGTATGACTCCCACCTTGTGTCTTTGGGGCTATGTTCAATGTCTAGACAAAATGTTTGTTCGTGCAACATGCAGCATGGAAGCATATATAAACATGGACGTCATATTCATGACATCACCCATGGGTTTCTGAAGAGTTTCTGAAGCTCAGAGTGTGGTGGCTCTGGCCACCGCCTGCCTCTGCTGCCTCCTGGCTAATCTAAAAATATGCAAAGATCACCGGTTGACCTGAGGTGGGCTGAATGACGCCTGAATGCTCAAATAAGCCGCATGTAAAAGTATCTACCTGTCAATCAAAGCGGCCACACTGTTAATTATACATAACTTTAAGCCTTAATATAATTTGAACAGGTGAGTTATATAAAAATTCACCCTCAGTACAGTTGTCATGAACGGGGAAATTAGCTATAGAGACCAAAACAGTTTTTTGTACCAGGCTGTAAACATGTTTATTTCTGCTGTGAAGTTGGACATTTTAACATGGGGGCTTATGGAGACTGACTCATTTTGTAGCCAGCCTCAAGTGGACGTTTGAGGAACTGCAGTTTTTGACACTTCTGCTAACGTTAGCTGCTGTTGAACAAATGAATTAAGTATAACTCTAAATGTCCCTCTGGATTTTCACTGTCCGTCTTTTCAGCTGCCAATCAATCAGGAAGCAGTGAAATGACAAAGATTTGTTCTTGTATTGCAGTTTCACACTAGTTAACATAAACCTGCCTGATCCAAGTCCAAATTTAGCTATATGCTAACTGAAGGCTAGATTGTGACTCTACAATGCTCTGCCCTCAATACATAAATCACCAGTAATCTGCCTCCTTTTTAAAACATAATGTAACTTATACCTACAGGTATGACATCATCCTGTACTTTCATTGTTTGAACAAACGCTCTGGCTTCTTCATGTTAATTTGTTGACTGGTGTCTGGCAGCAGCAGCAGTAGTGGGGTTGAGGGCTTGGTGCCTCGGGGAGGCTGAGGATAGGGGGAGGTGGACCTGCAGTGTCCACAGCTGGATACCATGGCAGAGGTTTTAAATGTCACCGTTGAAGGGGATGTGGATGCCATTTGGCCTGACAAGCTGCATGCCAAGGGACTGGCAGCGGGATGCAGGGGCAGGGTTCTCCCGGTCTCGGCCACAGAGCTCTCACCTTCTGCCATTTATCATGCGGCTATTTGCCTAGCGCATCTGGCACCTTAGCATTGAACAGAAAAAGCCGTTGCTGCAGGCTAAGCAGTGGCCCATGGTAATCTTTTTAACATCACAACAAAATTAGGGCGGTAGTATTTGTTTGAAAAAAGAAGTTCAGCGTATCTTATGGTTTAGTTGGTGGAAATTTCAAGGAAGTTTTGAGTTGAGATGAGAGGAGTGTTGGTCAGATTCAGCTGTACTTCCTAAGGACTATAAATTAGTGCAATATTAAATAGAATTCGTGTTGTTCATCCTGATGTATAAATTAGTCATCGCTCTCTCTTTAGCAAACACAACATTTTGAGTTTGTGCTTGATGTGAGGCAGTAAATTAATTATTGCTCAGTGAGCGCACAATACGGAAACCACTTTGCTCTCAGTAAATTATATGTAATCAACTGTCATATCATCTTTTATTGACTTTAATTGACTGTAATTGTGAATCCTGCTGTAACTGCTAGTTACTTTCTGCATGGCAAGGTCAACTAAATTGCTTGATGAGCTGTTACGGTCTTTTATATGATGACCTTGACTTGGGTTGGTGTATGAATATCTTCCATTCTCTGTGATAAAGCATGAAATGAAACTAGACCACTCTGCTTTTAAGTGGCTTTATAACATCTGCTCATGGTCTTCACACTGATTTAATAGCCTGGGTATATTAGGAAATATTTAAACGACACGAAAACAACATCTACAACAACTACAAGTTGGAACAGCTTCTTATGAGATCCTCCTGATATTATTCTTCAAAACAGGTGTTTACATGTTTATTATAGATAAATAAACATATATTAATACACCCATTTCATGACATTGAAAACCACAAATCTCAAAGATGTCAACGTTTCATGAGCTAAGACGAACAGCCTTGTTTTCAGCTTTGTGACTCTGCATTTTTAGTTAATCAGCTGGGTTTTAAATGGTTTATTTAGCTTAAGAAGTAGGAGAAATCTCTCTTAATCAGTCAGAAATAATTAAAATAATTAAATTTGATGATACACAGTTTTCTCTGAAGTGATAATATATTGGACTTAAATCCAAACTATGGCAGAAACCTGCAGAAACTCTCGATTTTTCCTCTCTTTTACCTGAATCTGCACCTGCTATTTAATTAAGTCCAATAACCATTAATCTGAGAGCATTCAATAACTGAGACCAATTAGGCCCTTTAGCCAAGGGCTGAAGACATTTCTTTAATGTGTTTGCTGTAAAATATGTTGTCTTTCATCCGAATACGTGATGCAATCGTTGCAAACGGGCGTACATGTGAAAGTAAAAAGCAGTGGCAAAGATCAGACACTGATAGCGTGTCCTGCTGTGATGGGATTTTTGATTTTACATATCACAGACATGTCCATGTGTACGTGTGGTACGCCAACATGCCTATTTACATTCGCAAACGTGCTCATCATTTCGGGTGTTAGCGGTGAATGCACAGATGCAGCAAACACCTGATGCGGTGCAGGTGGATATCTGTATAAAAATAGGATTTTCGACTCATGAATAGAAGCTTCTACAAGTGCACCGAGCTTGAATCACTCACTTTAAGCCCAGACTAACATGACAACCAGTGCACAGCTACATACACAGTACCAGTCAAAACTTTGGACACACCTTCTTATTCAATGGTTTTTCTTTGTTTTTATTATTTTCTACATTGTAGATTAAAACCGAAGACGTCAAAACTATGAAATAACACATATGGAGTTATGTGGTAATCGAGAAAACAAAGCAAAATCTGAAAATGTTTTATATTTTAGATTCTTCAAAGTAGCCTCATTTTGCTTTGATGACAGCTTTGCACACTCTTGGCATTCTCTCAATCAGCTTCACGAGGTTGTCACCTGGAAAGCTTTTCAACGAACAGGTGTGTCTTCTCAAAAGGTAATTAAATCGCTTGCCTTACTAATGTGTTCTGAGACCATCAGTTGTGTTGTTCAGTGGTTCTGTTGTCATACAGTAAATAGCTCTATTCAACTACTGTTCTAATTCGTGTGATGGCAAGAACAGCTTAACTAAGTAAAGAGAAAGAACTTACTCAATACTTGAGACATGAAGGTCAGACAATCCAGAGAATATCAAGAACTTTGAATATATCAAGTGCAGTACCAATAAAACCATCAAACGCTATGATGAAACTGGCTCTGAAAAGGAAGACCAAGAGTTACCTCAGCTGCAGAGGATAAGTTCATTACCAGCCTCAGAAATCACCAATTAACGACACCTTAGACTAGAGCCCACAGTACTTCAGAGTTCAAATAGCAGACACATCTCTACATCAACTGTTCAGAGGAGACTGTGTGAATCAGGCTTTTATGGTTGAATTGCTGCAAAGAAGCGCGACTAAGGGAGACCAACAAAAAGAAGAGAGCTGCTTGGTCCAAGAAGCACAAGTAATGGACGTTAGACCAGCGGAAATCTGGACTCTGGTCTGATGAGTCCAAATTTGACAATACTGGTTCCAACCACCATGTCTTTGTGAGATGTGGAGAAGGTGAACGGATGGTGTCTGCATGTGTGGTTCCCACTGTGAAGCATAGAGGAGGAGGTGTAAAGGTGTGGAGCTGCTTTGCTGGTGACACTATTGCTGATTTTTTCAAAACTCAAGGCACTCATGAATCTGACTAAGATAATGCCAATGAGTGTGCAAAGCTGTCATCAAAGAAAAGGTGGCTACATTGAAGAATCTAAAACATAAAACATATTCTGTTTACTACATAATTTCATATATGTTTTGATGCCTTCAGTGTTCATCTACAATTTAGAAAATCGACAGAGCGACAAATACTGTGTACCACTTTGGTATGTCTTGTAATTGTTTCCCACAGTTCCATCCAAACATATTATATAAATTTTATCTAGAACACAGACAAAAGAATCAACAAACTAAACGTCTCCCGCTCTGTATAATTTCAAGTAATATAAAATGTGCCATTTTCAATAGCTTCATCAACATCAGGAACTAATAGAAGGAATTACATTTCATTGCTGGAAACAACAATAGGCAAAAGGATCTTGGCAATCCAGGTCCATGAACACATGCAATCACACGTCAGTCACTATTCATTACATTATTCACTTTGAAGAAGGAGGGTGAGAAAAAAAAGACATCATCACAGCTTCACAAAAAGCCATACAGTGTAATTATGTTTGTGGGTGAAAATAGGCTAGATTGATTATATGCATTTACAATAATGAGCCGTCAATGTATTATTACGTTACAGAGCCATCAAAATCTTGACATAAATCATAATTAATTTTGCCTTAAGAATTTCTGATCAGCCGTACTTTGTATTGTTGTCAGAGGTTGTGGTTGTGAAGCGATGGGAGATGTGAGTGGCAAACAGGCGGCTGATACCGTACTACAGCTGTGGCAGCGAGTCTCATTAGGGATTCACAGGGGTTTCTTTCGACGAGCAGCGCAGCTTGGTTTGGCTTGGGGGCAGACTACTCTTATAAATCTGCCGGAGCTGTGAGACAGACAGGCAGGCAGGCAGGCAGGCAGGCAGGCTGCGACGCCGGGCGGGCAGGCGGGCGGGCAGAGTGTCAGCTCTGTTCGTGCGGAGGATTGTTTTGCAGCATGGAGGCCTCTGACTCTCCCCCAGCTGATTGGTGTGGCTTCATTAGCATGGGCTGCGGCTCCTCCGATTTGCAGTAATTAAAGAGAGAAATCAGAGCGCTTGCCTCCAGTCCAGACACAGCCAGCGCCTGTCAAGTGAGATCGCTGTGGAACAGATCTAGCGTTCCTGGCCGCCTGCCACTCCACAATCCCCCCCTAAGTGAAGAGTGAGTCTGGAGGAGAGGTACGGGGTGTTGGCGTCTGTGCCAAGTTACCCCCAAAGTAACCCCCGGGGTTACACAGGCACACACGCCTCTCCCTGTGGGCGCACGCTGGGCCGGTGTTGTCATGGTGATAACAGGGGAAAATGCTTAATGAAGACGCTGATGAGAATTTATGAGGCTGTGGCTGTGTGCATTTACAGGGATACGACCCTTTAGCCTATCACGCACTGCCTCCTGTGGTTCTACATCTATATCTTCACTTACACAAGCTGTAGCTGATCATTGTCCAGGCAAAATGGTGGAAAGGTAACCATAAAAAACTGTTGAAATGTGTGTCAGGGTTACTGAAATCAAATCAAATAGCAAGATTAGGCTATCTTTGAGTGTCTGTGCCATCATATAACAATCATCATCCCATAGGCATCCAAGAATTGAGTGAAACTAAGCAAGTAAAGATGGTTGCCTTTTCACAATCTTTGTATGAGGGGAGGCAACCCCCTGACCTAGTATAATGGTACCATGTAGTTCCTGACACTTTAAGGTACATTTATTTAGGGATCAGCACACTTTTTAGAAGGTCAATATATCAGATCACCTTATTTAAGCAAGCAAAAGTGATTGGGCAGAATTGGCCATAGGAATCAGGAATATCAACAACCATGGTGTCCAAAGCATCGTGAGCCATGCTGTAGATGTTGTCAAACTAGGCAAGAGATGGCAAAATAATTTGTACATGACTACAATTGGTTCTCTTCCAGTATTGACATACGATGTTGGATAAAATTGTCCAATTATCCAATTTTAGTTCCTGACACCCCATGCCTCTTGAATCACCATTATTGGGTTTTTATTCTTTAGTCTAATCCTGGTTTTACTAAAAACAGAACACTGATTTGGCTGCCTGGAAGGTGGACTGGAAAAAGCACTCGTCCAACACAAAGACTTGCGTTCAATCCCCAGCAGATTTTGAGATTGTGCTGGAACTCCTTGGACAATCAAATTCAGCACCACTGAAAAATACTGTCTTTCAGATGGTATGTGGACCCAGGTGTGGAGAGCACACATCCTACTGAACCCATGAAGTTATTCTGTGGTCTCCTCTGAACACTTCTTTGTCCCTTTACTGTCAGTCTCAGTATCAGAGTCTCCCAGCCCACTAAGTCTCTTGTGACTGGGGTTTCAATTATGAATGCTACCTTTGACTACCTCTGTTATTCCGCAGCAGCCCACATATCCCTGCCTGCCACCACTCATGTGTGACTTGATGTATTGTCTCACTGTTTTCTCCCCTTTCAAAATTAATTGCAGTTTTATCTCTCCCTAAGATAAAAAAGCCTGCAGAGAACATAATAGTCTAAAAGTAGTGTGGATTCTATTCAAACAAAACAATTAAAACCTCAGTGTTTTCCTTGCTGTTTTTGACTGGAAGTGTTGGATGAGATTTTTTACCGGCAGTTCTTCTTTTATCTTTTTCACTCAATAGAATGAAGTATTACCTTCAATTACCTTTTCATGATTGGGTTGTGTTTTAGCAAACTCAGATCACATTCTGAACCTGACCATTTTATTTGCCGTCTAATAACTTTTCACCTCCAGTATTGTAATATCCCTCATCAAAAAGTAATTACATCTTGAAAATAATTCTTGCCAGTGCGATTAATGCAAATCTGAGCGTAATTTGCTCCGTCTCGGACCACAGTGCAAACATCTTCACTGATACTGAGTTGATTTTACTTTAATATCTAGGTGTGAGCACCATTTGCCAACTCAGTTTAATTAATTTTGGCTGGCATTATCCTTGTCAAACATACTGCTATTGTCAACACATGATCATTACTGTCAGCTACAACCAGTTGGATTACAGCTACACCTTAAACAAATTAAGAAAAAACGTTGAAGTAAATCAACTCAACTTCACAAACAGCTTGGTCTCGGCCTGCAATTAACTAATCTTAAATAACCACTCAAATGAATAAGTGATTGTTCGATAAGCTCGTTCACTATAGCTTAGCAACTGTAACTAGGCACGGCAGGCCTGTTAAGCTTTGGATTTCTCTAAATGTTGAACTGGTTTGCATCAGTGAGTAGTGAGAGTGCATTTAAAGTTTAAAACACAACAGCAAAGTTGTAATAAATGAATTTATTATTGATTATTATATTTATTATTAGAGTTTATTGTAATGCTAACATGCTAGTAACACATTAGTTGGGATTAGGTGTAGGGTTAGGATTGTACGAGCCACAGTGACAAGTAATTTTCCCCAGTGTGAGATCATTAAAACATATCTTATCTTGTCTTATCTTATAGTCTAAAGTAAAACCGTGATATTGTACTTGTATTGTAGTAACTAGCTCTACACAGCACAACATGGATCATTAACTGGTGGGCTAACGTAGATTTAGCCTTAGCCTTTTAGTGTAATATCATGTGAAACCATCAAGTGTATTTTTATACCTATTATTGTGTGTTTTTATACCTCTTCTACACTGTTCCTGTTTTAAAATCAGTCAGCTAAAGACAGCATTTCAACCAACTATAAAGGAGTTAATGTTAGCTTAATTAACTAGCTAACTAGCTAGGTAGCTACAGCTAATAAAGCTAGCAATGGTTGCCATTTCAGCAGCTAAAATTATGGTCGTAGGCTAGATATGGAACAGAAAATCACTAAGAATTTCAAGCAGTAAATTACAAACTGCATCTCGTTAAAAATGTAAATTGTAAAAGGCGTCGTAAGAGTGAACTAACGATAAATCGAACATTAGCTGTGACCAGCTAGCACCATTTAGCATGTGATACAGAATCATATCATGTCCTTTCTTTGCCTTAACCTATATATCATAAACGATCAGCGAGGCTATAGTACACACTGCTGTATGTAAAGCGATTAAAAGGAGCACCAAATGTGTATCACTTTGTTGTCATCCTCATTACAACAACATTTTCTATCATTTCACAGATATGGTGTGATTTTTCTACTCCAGGCTATGACGCCACAGCACTGTTTCTTTTTGAAGTGCACATTGTTGTGCATGTGTGTGGGTTTGCCTCTCTGCTTTAAATATAGTCGAGATGACAGGCATAGCATTTACCTTGATGTTTACTGCTTTGAACTACTTGGCATGGGCAATGCCTGGGCTGGGAATCACAAAAGAAAGAAGGCCTATTTGAACAAGCTCATCTAGGGAAAAATACCAGAATGACATGGCTGACACATACGCAGGCTTTGAATGGTTCCTCTCTGAGACACAGCAATTCAAATGTTTCAAGTAAAACCCAGAAATGGGACCTTTTTGTGTCTTTGAACATCATCCATTAGGAAACATGGCGTTTCTCCCTCTCTCCCTCTCTAACACACTCACCGAGACACAATGCATTTAAGACGTTCACCTCTCTGTCAAGCTTCTGCACCTTAAGTGATGTTTAAAAGGGGAGTTTAAATAGGAGAGCAAAGTGTCACCTTTTATATTTGATCTTAGTTTAAGTACAAAATCAAACCGCAGTGCCAACTAACAATAAACCAGAATGACATTACTGTGACAGACTTTCAAACCAAACTTCTGCCTATATGATAGCTTCATATATTCATAGATGCATTGTAAATGTTAAAGATTTTATATATATATTTATATTTATATATATCTGTGTGTGTGTGTCTATGGATGATTTGTCACGACAGTTAAATACATGTAATACAGAACGGCATGTTTTAGTCAATCACCTCATGTATGCAGATGATTTGGTAATTTGTCCATCTAGTGTTGGCCTACAACATTTATTGAAGCTTAGTTCACAATATGGCATCAAATATAATGCAAAGAAGAGAAATATTATGATTGTTAGAAGCAAAGAAGACACAAAATTGACTTTTTACTAAGTTAAATTGGTTTTGAGCTGTTGGTCAAGGAAACGCACGGGGACAGCGTCTTCTGTGTAACGTGGATACTTTAACGTCCATCTCAACAGTAGGACAACTGACCAACAATGTGTTACATCATGTCAAGGTTTCACATCATATCACTACGCCAATATAAATAATCACATATTACCGGCAAGGTGTACCATAAAATATAGTTCCTGTTCGGAATTAAGGAAGACTACAAACACTTTGGCCTTTAAACTTCCACGATGGTGTAGTGTCAGCCCAATGCTCATGGTCATTGTTCCAACCTTTCCTGCATTAATACCAAATATTATGTACAAATATATGTGCAGGCTGTGAGCTTCACAAAATGACGTCATTGTGGCCAATCCTGAGCTGAGCTCAGTCGGGTTTTCATCCAGATTGTGGAGCCATCGTGCTTCGTTGGTTGATTTCTGTTTGATCTGTCTTTTAAAGTGTTGCCTTGTCTTTACTGTTTCTGTAAGTGTCCTGAATAAAGTTACAATAATAATAAGCATGGACAAACATTTAAAAAGTAAGGAGTAAAAACCCAGATTAGTCTAGATCTTTTCCTCTCGCGCACATCTTGTAAAATCATTTCAGCAATAACAATAACAGCTGGTGGATCTGAACACCCAAATGTGTTTTGTTTTGCATACATTTCTCTCTGCATTACAGTTCCAAGCTAATCCTCCCAACACCTTCCCAAATGGAGCTGCAGCAACAGTCTCGCTCAGATATTATTATGAATAATTTATTGCACCCCATTTCAAAGAGCCAAGCAGAAATCCCAACTATTTTTGGTGTTAGCGCTATCGCGCGTTAGTTAAGTCTGCAGGTACACACTGCAGCTGTTGGTTCGCCGCGGTGTGCAGCGGTGTAAACGGCATTAGCTTCTCACTGATATCATTACGGTGTGATTGGTATGTGGACCACCGGGCTCAGTGTGCTACCAGGCTGGTGTTTTCTTCTTACAATCTCTGTGTCCAGGCTTAAGGTGTCCTTGCAGGTATACACACTCACACCTGTGCATGTATATTCAGATTGCACACACACGGGGACAGACATGTAAATATGTGCAAAATTGTGCCACCTTTAGGTGCAAACAAAAATCTAAGCAAGTTATTGTCTCTCAGTCTATCAGTGGATGTCTCAACTCTGCCATCTCAGGTAGTGCACTTGATCATGACATTTGTTTAACATTCCTCATCCTCTCTCTCTCTCTCTCTCTCTCCCAGCGACACGGTGAAGTGCCGCATACCTCTTCCTCCCGTTGTTTAAACACGCTCGCCGCTTTTCCATCTTTTTTTTTTTTATTAGAAATGTGAAGTGTGTCATGGAGGCAAACACCAGAGCAGCGCAAGAGGAGGGGAGAGGACAGATAAGCCCCGCAAAGACTCGCAGCGAACTGTTGGAACATGTGTTACCCCGAGGAAGTACTTAGCAGAGGAACACACACACAAGGCGTGACAGCAGCCACGAATATCACCAATGACCACAAGAGTGACTTCAGTATGTTTCTGAATCTGACTGCTGCTTTGTCAGAATGAATCGATGCACGTCAAACCTTCCCTGGCGTGATAACCATTAGCACTGGCCTCGCCGGAGCTGCAGGATATGACATGAAATTGTACTGTGTACTGTAGTAGCGGCGGCTGAAATGTGTGAAAATGTGTCCATTTAGGCAGCGGAGTTCACGTGAAGGAAAACAACAGGTGCCAAAGTCAGGTTTTCCCTTCAAAGGAAGGCAGGTAAAGACGCTGTCTGCTTCTCCGTAGACATTTTTCTTCCCCATCGTGCACTGCACGGCGTCAGGGGAATACCCCTGTTTGGATGAGTGTGGATTTAGATAGGGCTGACAGGTGGGGTGACCAGGGTATCTCGTATGAAAAAGAGCGAACAGGGGCTCTCTTCCACTTCGCCAGACAACAGGATAGATATGATCGTATGGTTGACTTAATGTAGGGACTGATTTTCTGGGGATTAACTTCCAGTAATAAAACCCACTCACTGGCAGTCATGATAAAAGTCTCCCACCATGCATTACTCCTGCATCTGTCTTGCATTTGTGCACTTGCAGCTCTGTATTCAAACTGCAAGAAGATAAAAAACTTGCCCCTCTCTCTCTCTCTCTCTTGACGACGGGTGGTCGGACCATTTTTGTGCCCTCTAGCAACCACAAACTGAATTTCTGAATAATTCCTGATAAATTAAGGACGCTAGTGTGCAGAAAGCATGACGTGAAAAGTGTCACTCTGTGGCATAAAATAAGGAAGGAACTAATTTTGTTCATACACAAAAAAAAGAAAGAAAGCATGGATAATTTCAGTTTTGCAGCAGCGTCATACACGCGATCGAGTATTTAAGAATTTTGGGGATACCAAAAGAAAAATGTGTTGAGTCAGTTAGAGTGTGTTCTGCTTCAGATTTCGTCCCCGCCTGGTTGGCTCTGCTTTTTTTTTTTTTTTTTTTGAAGGTGGGGTGGCGTCCGATGCGGACCCAGGCTGGACAGCGAGCTTCGTTTTTGTTCTCCCCTTCACATTGCCAACTCCAGCTGTCACACAGAGGGACAATAGAGAAGAGGAGGGGGTGCTCTCTGAATGGAAAAAATAAACTGGAGCTAACCCCCCCTCCTCCTCCTCCATCCACCACCTCCTCCACCACCTCCCCTCCCCAAGACTCGTCATCTGCATTTGACAGGACCCCCGTTCTCCTCTCTTCACCGCCCCTTTTCTTTTTCTTTCTCCTTTCTGTGCTCTCCATAATCCCCTTTCTCTCTCTCTCTCCCTGCTAAGTGCAGCTGTTGCTCTCCATTGGATCCATTTTTTTTTTTTTTCACTGATTGCTAATTAGGATAGCTTTTTGGTGAGTTTTATCTTTAAAACTTGTTAAACTTGCAATTTTCCGCCACATCTTTTGGGGAGGTGGAAGCAGAGAAAAAGACTTAGCCAATTACACACAATTTACTTTAGAAGCTGTACCCCCCTCCCCCAAATGTCCCATACAACATTCATATAGTTTACAACTACTGTACTGTGTGGTAGCCTCTTATTATAGTGCTCACTTCAGCTCTGAATGCAAAAGCCTACTTTGAAGAATAGACTGCCCCATCTCCCTTATTCTGCTCACATAACTGAATCCCTGGGAGAGGGAGCAGAGGAAAAGGAGAGCCTGAGAAAACAGCAATTCACACACCGAACACAGAGACCCCTAGTAGCTCAACAAATGAGTGTCTAGCCCTATGTCCATTCATATCGCCCCTCGGTCCGCAAGCCTATTAGCCAGGCATCGCTCCTTGAACATTCACTGTCGACAACATGTGGAGGCATCGCTATAGCAACCAGTGGATATGACATGTGCAATGGACGGGGGACTCCTGAGCTGCTGAATATAAGGAGGGGCTCAGCCTTAACTAAATGATCGCAAAAAACCCAACCCCACCACCTCCCCATCTCTTTTCATTGGCACAGAGACGCTGAAAGGACTCACTAGTGGGGCTTCTGCACATTCTTCCGAGGCTCGGAAAATCAGGCGGGCATATCCCACATTCTTCTCCCTTTTCTTATTCTCTCCGACTCTCCCTTTTTTTCCTCTTTTTCTTCATCTTCGTGTTGAAGCCGCGGTCTTTTGTTGGCGATGGGGAGGTGGTGATGAGGGGGGGAGACGCATGGGAGACCCTCGCAGGGGAACTTTTTTTTTTTTTTTTTGGAGAAGCGGACCGAGTGGGCGACCGAGGACGCACAGACGCGTCTTGGAGCTGCGGCGGGCGTCAGTGGTTAACCATGCTCTCTGGAATACAAGACGTTTACAGCCAAATGTGCGCTCTGCCCCGCGACATGGATTTAGGTAATTATCCTCCTGGCTTTAAAAAAAACACAAACAAAAAACGTGTGTGTCCTGTGTTTAGTGTGCAAGTTTTAATGCGTAAAAATGCGTAAAAAGGCGCATGAAAGGAGCGGCTTTGAAAACTTGTCAGAGCATCACGCTGAAAGCTGGTTTCGTCTCCGATGTGATTGAAAATGATTTGTAGCGTGTTGCAGAATATTTTTTTTCTTGGGGCTGTGGTTTCATTTTGTGTCATGCTCTCTGCTGCTGCTGCTGCTGCTGCAGATCGACTTTCCATAAAAAGGATAAAATATGATAAAACACACGTGAAAAATATATTTAATCTAAACGTAAGCTCCGGAAACATCTCTAATAATACTGGATCTTGAGCTCGGTGGTTTTGCTGTGAGCACATCTGGCTGCAGGGGGACAAAGTTTGTGAGTAGGTTCATCCTGTCCGGCAGAACTCACTGAGAACTGAAAGCTGCTAAATCCGCTCTGTGTTTGTATGAATTATTCTCTTTTATTCATGTGTTTGATTTAAAAAAATAAAATAAACGCATTTATCCTGGTAGTATTTAAATCTTTTGCAGCTCAGCTATTTGATTTCGTTCCAAAAATCTAGAGAAGGATTGACTTGATTGAAAATTTAAAAAAAAACAACATAAAAAATAATGTTGCACTTTTATGAGTTTACACATAAATTTGCTTTTTTTCTTTGTTTTTGAAATTAATAATTTTTTTCAAACGTTTTAAAAGTGTTGCCTGGAAAATAGGCCACACAATTTCCACAAGTGCAGCATTTACACAATTTGTAGGTTTTTTTTTTAGATGTGTTAAAAAAAAACAGCAACAACATGATTTTTGCATTTCATGTGTCATCTTTTCTGTCAGTCGCAGAGCTATCAGTCACATTTTATTGCATTAAAAGTGACTTTAAATGTAGCTCATCTCAAACCTTCAATCTTTAACTGTAAGGTGCAACTTTTCTTTTTTTTTTTTAAAAAAAACACAAAAATCTCAGGGTTTAGGGTTGAAGTTTGTCAGTTGTGTGTTTGGGAGGATTTTCCTCTCTTGTATACTTCTTTAAAGGTATTGTGATGTGTGTGTGTGTGTGTGTGTGTGTGTGAATGGATATCCAGCCGCCCCCCAACAACACCTCTCTGCTCTGACCTTTTCCTCTCTATCATTTGAATAATCCAGAAGCACCGAAATCCATCTGCCCCCTTGTCTGCTCTCAGATTGGCTTAGACGGGGGGACAATATGAATAGAAACAGAGAAACAGAAGAGGAAAAAGTCTGCTGAGGAGTAATAACTCCACTGAGTTTGGATCTGTGCAAAAAGCAGCGTTGAACGTAATTTTAAAGGAAGCATGAAAAATAAATTTTTTGATGTTTAAAAGGTGGATTTAGATTAGAAATAGAATTCATGTCGAGCTTAAATTTCAATGCAAAATCCTGCTCGAACACTCAAATCTAGATATTTATTCTAAGTTTTGATTATAGTAATAATTAGTCTGATTTATTAAAATCATTCCATTCAAATGCTTTTATTCAGTTGAAGTTAATTGCTGTTGAATATTTTAAACACTTTAGTTAGATCAATCTGTTTTTCTGTAATTATAGTAAAATAAAATGATTAAAAAATCAAAAAAAAAAGGCAAAGGGACTGAACTCTAAAGGCCCATGAATGTAATATTTAGCCTCACACATCTCCTCCCTCCTCCTCCTCCTCCTCTTTTTCTGTATCTCCTCTGGTTTCTTTCTAACACGATTACCGCCTTCAAACACTCTTTTATGCTTGCACTGCATTTCAAGCCTGTTTGCTCCCACAGTTTTTATTCATTTCAAGGTGTTTACCTGAATATATTTACAAGTAGTAGCCACAGATTTGTAGAAAGGGGCCACGTCTTTGATTAACTCAACGAGTTTCTTATTTTTCAGAAGAGAGAATATATTATATAAGTCAAAGGGAATGAGCTTGGAGTTGTCAAGCAGGTTTGAACCAATAGGTCTATAGGGGGCACTTTGGTTTTGGAAGTAGCACTACACCGATATGACAAACCGTTTCTACAGAGCAAAATATGCAGAATTTTTTCGATCTAAAGAGTGTTTTCAGGTGCTATATATTTAGTCTTTTATAGTGCGATTATGTCAGAGAGAGTACAAGCACTCCAGCTAAGAAAAATGTGCTAATTTCTAAATGACGTTCCTGCTGTCTGTATGTTTATTTGAACACCGAAACAGACAAGACTCATTGGATCGAGGCCATTCCTCCCCTCTGTTACCCGTACATGAGCCTCTTCAAACCTCTCAGTTGTTGACTAACCTCTTAATGCTTGATTGAAACTACATGCTCGAGCCACAGCAATTGCAATCAACAGCAAACTGTCGTCAGGCCCAACAGAGTAATCGAAAAAGACCTGGGCGCACAGACCCATCCGCACGACCGCTAAAACACTGGCAATTACGAGCCCACAAGGTCAAACCATATTGTTACTGGTCTCAGGTGAAGTGTCTTGCTTTCAAAATGGTATAACAAGATGTAGCCATCCTTCAGCTGGCCCATTAGACCCCCTCAGGCTTAATGTCAGAGCGCTGCCATTTCTTTTTTCATGTTGTAGATTTGATTCACTTCACCCATCCATCTTTCAATATTGCATTCAGACAATTAGGAGCCTGCTGATGTATTCGTGCACTGTTATTGATATTGCCCTTTTGCATTGGCAAGTGTGCAGCTGATAAAATTAGATCTGGCTTTTACAGAAACCCCCCATGTTTTTTGTGTCAGTCACAGAGGACAGTAAGGATGATTTATGTGAGGTGGATTGTGTCGGGGTAATAGCATCTTTCTGTTTTTGAGGGTCAAATGAAAACTTAACTTGGCAGGATGTTTATATTGTATGCAATCTTTAACAGTAGCTACATTTTAGGCATCATTAATTATCTTTTCTAATTGTCGCTGAAAATATTCTGCATGTGTGGTTCCCACTGTGGATTTATCATCACAGTAAATGGCTAATTATCAAGACATAGGGGAATTCTTTAACCTAGTCTCTTAGACGATATTAAAGTGCATTAAAAACTGCCATAGTGACACACAACCCCTATACCTTCCTGTCTGAATTAACATGCAACGCGGGTGTGAATATCTGAAGGCTTTTCTATTCAACTGGTGGTGGATGTATGTAAGGTCCAGTCTGGTCTGTCTGTGTCTCTTCAATCCTGGTAGCCATTAGCTGTGTGGCTTGGGCCAGGGCCTAATCCAGCCAAACTCAGGACCAGAGGAGCTAATTAAGCACAAGCTTTTAGTATCCCAGCCTCCTGTAGCTGCACAGTGCCAGCCCGCCCCATGCCAGCACTAAATGGGGTTGTAAATATCTATAGTGGGGCACAGTGTGGAGACAACGCTGGACAGGGGGCTGGTAATAGGGCTTGACTGAGCCTGAATGCATATTATAAGGCTAGTATTAGAGCTGGCTAATGAGTGGGGGCGGATCAGGGAGTTAGGTGGGTGGAAGAAAAGAGCGGGAGAGGAAGTGGAGGTAAGGTAAGGAAAGCACTGAAGACAAGCCTTCAGGTGGAAACTGATGCACTGCAGATTTGATATGGAGGTTGCTGTAAATCAAAGAAAGACCACATCAATCAGAAAAAAGACTTGCTCTGACAGTGTGTACTCTCTCTCTCTCTCTCTCTCTGTGTTTGTGTTGTGTCCTCCAGAGGGGCAGCCTGACCCAGATCCCCGTAGTGAAGGAGACCAGGGTGGAGTCGGGCCAGTTCCTGCTGCTCTCCGTCCTCTGCATGCTCTTCATCCTGGTGGCGCTGGCAGTGTCCGCCACTTTCTTCTGCGTGCGCCAGCGCTCCCACCTCCGCATGAAGGAGAAGCTGGCCAGCCTGGGGACTGACACCAGCACTGATGCCACTGCAACCTATCAGGTTAGACCAGCCCCCTTTACCTCGCTATGAGCCAATCAGGAGGCCGGGACACTTGGCCCGTGCTCTGCCATTGGAAGAACACACACTCTGTTCGGTTACGGTAGATTTTCTGATTGGTTTGTGAGTGTGTGTTTGTTAACGTGTCTATGCTTGAATTATTCTCTCCTACCTGCTTTTAATGTTGGCTGTTTTGATGCAATTACACATCAGAAATCACATTTTTGTGCTTATTTTCATCATTTATATGCTTTTTATTTCCTGCTTTTTTGACTTTTTGCTCCAGTAGATATTCGCTAAATCCAATTATCCAATGCTCACCCTTGCCTGAGAAGTGTGTGTGTGTGTGTGGTTTGCGAGAGTGTGTGTTAGGCAGGGGGAGCAGGCCGCCACTGTGACCTATTCCCTCTGTTCCTCCAGGGCCATGGGCAGCCAGGGCTGTATTGATTTTCCGTGTTGGGGCTCAGCTGTGCCCAGCATGGCACTCAGAGCATATTTATCTGCATGTCGCGTTAACATTTTCAATATTTAATCAGGTTTTCACAGGGTTGCTCTATCTATCAAAAAGCTGGATGTGTTGCAGTGTTATAACGATGTCACAGAGAAGCAAAAATAAGAAGAAAATGCTTTTTTTATCCTAAATATTAAGAATATTTCCATTTTTGTTCATTTTAAAAAATCTTGTTTTGCTTGTGTGCAAATTTTAGGATATATATGGCACCTTTAGGGGAGGAATAACAGCTCTGTCAGGTGTTCATGTGGATGTGTTCTTGTTTCTGTGCTGTAGGAGAGATACATTATTAGATGGCAGCACATACTGTAGATGTTGTTTCCTCTTGGCCTGTTTTAATCCTTATTAGTAGTCTGAAAGACAGAGGGGGAGACTGTAACAGTAGTTCCACGACCGATGCTCCTCTCTGGGCTCCACGGGTCTCTCCTCTGACCCTCTCTGGTGCTAACTGCATCTCCTCTGTCGGCTCCTGGGATGGTTTTCTTGGATCTGGTACAGCGCAGCGCTTTGCAGAGAGATGTTGAGAAGTAGGATGAATTATGAGGTGGACCTGGATATTGCCCCGAGGCCAAGGCCCAGGGCACCGCTTCATGGCTCTAATCATTAAAGTCTGACGGCGGGAAAGCTGATCCAAGACCAGGGATTATAGGGGGTCTGTGCACCAGAGGGAAATATCACTATGAGAGATCATGAGATAGCATGTGCTTTCGCGAGGCGTTTTCTCTGGCCCGCCCTGCCCTCGCTGTTATTAATTGAGTATGGAAATGAATTTGGTGGAGATGACTGACTCTGCCCCCAAAAAAAACAAACATGATGGGTGATTTTAACTTGACCAAACCTTACAGAGGAAATCAGGCAAAGTGTGTAGCTCTCACTTTGTTTGTTTGCGAACACAAATCTGGAAATAGGTGCTTTTTTAAACTTTCCTTTAGATAATGCCTAGTCTTCGAATTTGTGATGCCCTGTCTCTGCGCTGAGGCATGATGAGAGGAGAAAAGCTGAGTCATAGGGAGAAGTGTAATCTTCGTTGCAGTGGGCCTTTTAGCAAGTCTGAGAAACCTGGAAGATATCAATCAAAATATAAAATTATACTTCACAATTGTGCTAATGCATTTTTTATCTCCTTTGGTTCTCCGTGGTTATACGTTCACGGTTAAACTCCTATTTGATTGATGGATAGATTCTCCTGTTGTGTTTCTATCTTTGCAAATATAGGTTTTTGCTCGATAGAGCTCGACTGTGCAGTATCAGTGTTGTGTGTAGGATCACTAAAAGATCCATTCTTAAACAATAAAAGGAAGTCGTTGTGTTGCAGCCAGGTGTGACATTATTTATTCTGTAAATCGTGTAGGGTTCCTCAGCCATGTATTTTTGACATAATTAGTATAAGCTCCATAATCCACGGGGATAAGCCATTAATCTACAGGCGAGTGAGGACAGATCAAGTCAGCCGAGATACAGGATTTTACAAGGTGCATTTACAGAACTCAGCCCCCTAACAGCAAGGATAAGCACACAACCTACATAAAACTATTGTCATGTGCATGAAAAGAAGATAAATGCAGGAAACCTTGCACAGTATTTTTGACGATCAGTGCTTCACCATTATCTCCTGTAATCCCCAGGAGCTTTGTCGCCAGCGCATGGCGATCCGGACGTCAGAGCGCGTCGAGCGGCCGGAGACCCTGCGCCACTCACGCCTCAACAGCGTCTCGTCCCAGTTCAGCGATGGCCCAGCAGCCAGCCCATCCACCCGCAGCAGCACCTCCTCCTGGTGTGAAGAGCCAGTGCCGTCCAACATGGACATCTCCACTGGTCACATGATACTGGTAAGGAACTTACACTTTGACTTTGAGTAATGATTTGTGTGGTGGGAAAAGAAGTGTGGGAGGGGTGAATGTGAATAGATGGAAATTGGTTGAGATGTGGTTTGTTGTCCGGCCCTCAGAGACTTTTTGTGGTTCTTATCATCAGATTGTTACAACTAAACAACCACAACATGTCATGTCTCACTGACTGTGCACTTAAACTGCCAGGGTTGGTTTGGTTACTTTCAGGAAGTCCAGTGCTTTTTTCATAAGAACACATTAGGTCATAGATATACATCGCTGTTTCCCAGCCGGAGCTACTTGGACCCCAACTAAAAAAATGTATACAACAACATATGGTTGAAATAGTTAGCTAAAAGTAATGACTAAATACGTGAAACTGTTAGCTTCAAGTATTGGATAAATGGTTGAAATAGTTAGCTAACATTAATTGATAACAGTTAAGATAGTTAGCTTAAAGTCATGGCAATTGAAATAGTTAGCTAAATTCAATGGATACAGTTTAATAGCTAAACATAATGGATGAACACTGTTAGGTCAAAATAATGGATTATGGGTTGAAATCATTAGCTTAAAATACAATAACAGATGATAGAAATAGTTAGCTAAATGTAATGGAGAAACATTTGGCTAAAAATAAAGGGTAAATGGTTGACATGTCTACTCCAAGTGGTGTAGTACGAATGCATGTATTTGAATAAACCAACATAAACGTTGACAGTTCAGTTTTTGTTGATTATATTGTAGCAATAAACAGCTTTATATAATTAACAGCATCCATTTTAAAGTCAGTTCAAATGAACACGGAACATGACGGATGGTGTCGATGTAGGCATAAATGAGTTTAACTGGGATACGTCAGACAGAAATGGTTGGGAACCATAGATGTAGAGCAATTCAGTTATTTCATATGAGCATACATTATTAGTGTATGCTTTCTGTGTCTATGAATATGCTAGACCCTGAGCTGAAAACCAACAGCTTGATTTCTCTCTGTTTATCTGTTTGGATGTGTCCCTTTCTCATCACCTCACCCCCCCTCAGAACGCTGTTATCTTTGGGTGCTTTTTTTTTTTTTTTCATCACTCTTCCTGCTGTTTTTCTCCCTTTTTGCTTTATCTCGGCTCGCTTGTCTTCATTTTTTTTCTCCTCCAACTTTTTTCCTCCCTTTTACTGTGTCATTTTCTCTCTTTATCATTCCGTCCTGCTTCTCTCCCCACTGTCATTTTCATCTTTTACCCCCTCCGTCTCTCTCTCTCTCTCTTTCTCTCGCTCTCTGCTGCAGCAGAAAATAAAGCAGACATTGTTTTGCATGATGGTAGCTGCTCAGAACTGAAATATCATTACCCATCTGATTGTCATTTGGATGTTTTAGAAATTTTGTTGGTTGAAAAAGCTTTTGGTTGCCAGCGCTTCCACAAACACACAATGTATTGTTTTAATTTTGCACAACTTTTGCTTCATTCATTTGAGACAAGCTTGATAAAAGAGATGGATAGATGCCTTGCAGTGTTTCCATTAATGGAGAGAGCATTCATCACACTGCATGTCTAGCCTTTATATTGGGAGGCTATAATGAATGAGAGTGAATCTGAGTAATGCCTTGTATTGGTGGTAATAGATGGGTTTTGTTGCACTCGTCAAGGCTTGTTTGTGAAGCCCCCTTTGAAAACATTGACAATAGAAAAGCATTTAGCCCTGCAATAACAAAAGAAGCACTGTGAATTATTTCTAGGAGCTGTTATTATTAGCCCCGGTTTCTTTACAGCAGCAACGCAGGCATTGTAAAATATAAAGGTAAAACACACAGGGACCTTTACTTCTCTTTCATGGCATGATTGACATGGAGATGTCCTATAGGGGTTCTTCTTTAAAATTCCACTGCCATCTCACATGAAACCATGTGTGAGATTGCCTTGTTATCACTGATCTCAGACCTATATTTCCCCATCTCTGCTCTCCTCTCCTCTCATCTCCCCTCTCTCGCTTTTTGGAGCTCACACCGTGTGGAGAAGGATGATGAATACCCAACTTTCCAAAGCATATATGCTTTTTTTTTTTTTTTTGTTGAGGCCCGATCACCTCGCACACATGCAGTAAACGCACACATACAACCACAACTGCGAGATTTTGGTGCTGTCGGAATAAATGAACTAAGATGTTGCACCCAAGCGGCAACCTCTGTGTCTTTGAAGTGAAACCAGTGCGGAGGTGCAGTTCCTCAAACGACCACTTGAGGTTGGCTACAGAACGAGTCAATCTCCATAAGCCCCCATGTTAAAATGTCCAACTTCAGCCTGGTTTACAGCCTGGTACAAAAAACAGTTTTGGTCTCTATAGATAATTTCCTCATTCATGACAAATGTACTGAGTCTGAATTTTTATATAACTCACCTGTTCATATTATATTGAGGCTTAAAGTTATGCATAATTAACAGCATAGACACTTTGATTGACAGGTAGGTGCCGTTACAGATGGTTTGTTTGAGCACCCAGGCAACATTCAGCCCGCCTCAGGTCCACCGACTTTTAGGTTGACTGGGAGGTGGAAGAAGCCTGACTGCCAACATGGCGGTGAACGTCTCTTCAGAAACCTGTGGGTGACGTCATGAATACGCCGTCCATTCTTTATACTGTCAGTGGTTGCGCCCCACTGTTTGCCCCCCCTCAAGACTTAAAAAGTCTTGCATAACAACTTCGAACTTTGAAATTGGATGCCTCTGTGTGCTGAGTCATCCGCTGTGTTTTCAGAGTTATGACACACCTCTGCTGTCTTACATTTTCTATCGTCTCTTGTTTTGCCTGTTTCAGCTGCAGCGTGAAGGATTATAACCTTAAAAATGGATAGCAGATGTAAGCGTGTGTTGCTCATGTGGCTGTATTTCTCTGCAGTGCATTCAGCACCATGGACAGCACAGTCCTCACGAGAATGTTAAATTAAAAAAAACAAAAACATTACTGTCCAGAAACACTGTCACAGTGTTGATACAGTGCTGTGTTCCCTCGGCTTAATCACCTCTCTACTGAAAACAGGGGAAAAAAATCAATAATTATGTAGCTTTAGGCTCTTTTTCATTATGTTGAGTAGTTGTTGTTTTGTTTTTTTTATATAAATGATGAATTATTTGTCAAAAAGCAAATAGACTGAGGCACAGGAAAATAGCCACTGACTCGTGCAACATGTTCTGCCCTCAGTGGCTTTTAATCACAATTTAAAATTTAGTTTATGAGCAATTCAGATTCCATTTAAGGCAAAACAATGTGTTCTTTTCATTTAGCCATTATTAGTCACACAAAAACATACATATTAATACATTTTTTTCACCTCTCACCTCCTGTTTATCATAACATAAAGCTCCCTGTACAAACTGTTACCGGTATTGTTCAGTTTAATTTGACAGCGGAGCTTGACAGTAATGTGTTACCTGTTGTGTCTGGCTCCCCTGGTTGTCCCTTCATCCTGATTTCACCCGGCACCCTCTGCTGCCGAGGAGACTGCTTAGGAAGGATTAGACATTGTTTCCCTGACACCCAGGCCTCCCATCCCAACCCTCTGATTGGCAGACATAATCCCCCCATTCACTAAACCTTCGTTACCCTGTCTCTGGAATACGCCATGGGCCACTGCCTCCCCCTAGGAACGGGAGGGCTTGATAAGGGCCTGCTGGCTGCATTGCATTAAGCTCACGAAAATATGAATTTGGAATGCAATCGATTCAGGGCATCGTTTGAATAGAATGGGATGCAATTCAGAGTGGATTTATCAAGTACATGGAGATGTAATATTGGTAGGGGAGGTGGAATGCTGTCAGGCTGGCAAGCAGAGAGTACTTGTACAGGGTGACAAGAGTATAGTGGTGACAGGCTCTGTCAAGTGGCCATAATGGCATGCTGTCATTTTCCCGGGAAGACAGCGCTGTGTGTTTGCGTAGGCGATGCACAACAACACACATGCAAATATACACGTGTAGCCTGCTATCAGAAATGCCATTAACTAGATCATAAAATTAAAAGCTCAAAACGCGATGGGTCAAAATCTCACTGTATGTCATTAATGGGTTCAGACCACTGACAGTACGAAGGATGGACAGCATATCCGTGACGTCACCCACAGGTTTCTGAAGAGCCGTTTCGAGTGTGGTGGCTCTGGACGCCGCAATGTTGGCAGTCCTGCCTTCGGCTAATTTAAAAATCGGCATCATCGGTGAACCTGAGGCGAACAAAGCCCGGGTGCTCAATCAAGCCATCTGTAACATCTTTGAACAGGTGAGTTATATAAAAATTCACCCTCAGTACAGTTGTCATAAACGGGGAAATTAGCTATAGAGACCAAAACTGTTTGTTGTACCAGGCTGTAAACATGTTTATTTCTGCTGTGAAGTTGGAAATTTTAACATGGGGACTTATGGAGACTGACTCGTTCTGTAGCCAGCCTCAAGTGGACGTTTGAGGAACTGCAATTTTTGGTTTCATTTCACAAGCCATGGAGGTTTCTGCTTGGTTCAGACAGAGCACATTGTGCTGTTGTTCTCTCTCATTATGCATTGAGAGTTGTTTTTTTGTTTTTTTTGTTCCCAGTGTCACTTTTAAGACCCGAGTGGCACCTTTGGCACCATATCTAACAATAGACTTTGATTTCCATTGTCTGTAGGATTTGCAACATTCTTATAAGTCACCTAATATCCTTGCATGCAGGAGACGTCTGAATTCATGAGCCATCAAAGGGTAATTGCCTATTATGTGTTGGACAAGCTTATTTGTGATTATCATCTAGGTAGGAATTGTATATATTCTGAAAAGGCTTGGATTTCCCTTTTGACAGACAGCAGTGAATAAGTTGGATGTAACAATGGTGTCACCTCTTTGCTCAGCCTACCTATACTGCCTTTAATATGGGATAAAAACCCAGCACATCTGGGTATCACTTTCATTGTATTAGCCAGCTGATCCCTGACATCAGTTTATGAGTCTGTAATCTTCTGCCTCGCACAATAGCGGACTAAACCATTTAACCCCATTGGGAGGGGAGCCATGATACAGGAGTGAAAGCGAAACACGGCACTACGCTAAAAAAAGGGCCGTGTTGCCAGCTACAGCCTCTAAGCTCCCTAAGACTTGCCCTGGTTTGGGAGAATACACACACACACACCCACATATACAGGCCTCTTCCCTTCCCCCTTCTCTTTTTCCATCTTTGTCTCTCTAGCGAATTCAATTTTGTCTTCTCCAAGCGACGGCTTAAATGCAGACAATCTTATCAGTGGCTGTGCAAGCAGTGAGGGACGTGATTGAAACACCCCTGAAGTATTTCCAATGCAGACAAACCTTTCAGGAGTCTTAATTGTGTGTGATTTTTCTTTTTTTTTTATTCTCTCTCTCAGTCAAACACACATGCACAAACACACAGAGACGCAAACATTAGCACACCTTCCCCACCTAGATCTTCAGCAGCCTCCTCCTCCTCCTCACCCTGTTGTTACGCTATACAGCAGCTTAGGACAATAATGCTCCATGACACCTGATCATGGCTTCAGTGGAGAGATGCTGTTGTCAAAGGTTTACTGTTTTGCTCCAGTTTATTTATTGGTTAGCTCATGGTGAAGCTATCTCAAAGCAAGTTTCTTGTTTAATTAATCCAAATTTGCTGGAAAAACATACACGAAATGAGTTTTTACAACCATATTTTGAGATGAATTCAGCTGGCTTTTGCATGGTTCTGGCTTGTCGTTTGAAATGGCGGCTAAGGTGGTGTCTGTTTTCCTCTAGTCATACATGGAGGACCACTTGAAGAACAAGAACCGTCTGGAGCGTGAGTGGGAGGCCTTGTGCTCCTACCAGGCAGAGCCCAGCGCCTGCGGCGTGGGGCAAGGCGAGCAGAACTCCAAGAGGAACCGCTCAGATGCCGTGGTCGTATGTGAGTCTGCTCAGATGTCCATTCATTTTTTTTTTTCAAAATGTTTTTAGCTGTGAAAATTTTCCCACCATTTACGGGGCCAGAGCAATGCAGCTTCATCACTGTTGTTAATGGATGCTTCAAAGAGCTACATAAACTAGTTGGGTAAACAAGCCAAAACTACTCAAGAAAAATGTGTTTACAAACATATAATCAGTCATAGTATTGTTCTAAAACTCATTTTTCTTGAATACCAGTAAAGGCCTCTGTCATTCTGGTGGGAAAATTGACTTTGAGATGTCTTTTGGATGAAATTGACCAAAGGGTGTGTTATTACCTAACTATATCATTATGTGGAGTTACAGATTGCCCTGAGACATCCACTGTGTGGGAGCAAAGAAAGTGATATATCAGAGTTTAGAGTAGCAATAATGACTTGTGAAAAACATTGGCCAAACTAGCATTGGATCGTCTTAGGTTTGCCAAAATGATCAGTTATTTCTCTTCTCTTGTAAAAGTGAAGTATACTGTTTGAAAATACGAACATTAAAGAATAAATCTGACCAACTTCTGTTGTCACCATCCACGTGTCAGGTTACAATAAATAATTATTTGTAAAAAAAAAAATACTCAGACTAACAAGCTTCACCTGCTAAAATCAACTAATAAAAGTCGCCTTTTTAACTAACAAAAGCCACAGTAGCTGACGAGAAATGTGACGTGTTTTTGTTTGAATCTGCGTGAACACAAAACGACACATAGCTTGAAAAATAACTGCGGATTGTCGTAGCAACAGTAACTAAGGGGGGGCGGGGATAAACAAACACTTAGAACACAGTGATGTCACTCGGTTCCATGCACCAATCAGGATCTAGAAACGTTTGAAATCGGAATCTGATGACAGTTGGTCGGTTGCTAGGTTACTGTCATCCAATTCAAATGATGCTAAATCCTGATTGGTCAAGTCTGATTAAGCCACACCCACATAGTCCTGATGAAGAAGCATTTTTAATTGTTAAACTATGTTTATCATAAATTATTTGTTTATTTATTGTTTATTTATTAACTTATTTAGTCTATATAAGGCTAGGTTTCAGGAGATTTGGCTTGAAGACGTAAATCAGGTTCATTGGAAACAGATTATATGAATCCTGCAACAGTTTCTCTTGTTTGATTAAAAAGGAGGATTTCAGGGCTCGACACTTAAGATAAAATATTTTATTATAACATTTCTTTTTGAAGGTGGAGCGTTCTCGATTTCAGAATAGTTTGTGTGCGTGTATGATGAAAGTCTGGTGAAATTGCCCTGCAGCCCTTTCAGTTTCATATTCCTACGTTGTGCTGCTCAAAATTCTGTTATTATTGTGTGGGGAAGGAAAAACAATGAAAAAGTATGTTGATGAATTATGCATCTCCATTACAGATGATCATTCCAGGATCACCTTGAAAGCGGAGAATAACCACAGCAACTCAGATTACATCAACGCAAGTCCAATAGTGAGTATTGTTTATTCATTATGCCTCTACGTTGTGGCTAATAGCCGTTGTCTCTGAAGCCTTTTTTGTACCGGGAACACCTGTTGTGGTCGGATTTTACTTTGAGATAAAAAGAAGTTTCAAAGGACTTGTCATTGATTCAAGTGCATTGATCTTTTTTTAAAACTTTGTTCTCCATGCTGGGCGCCTCTGTGGATTTGGTGTGTCTTGCTGAATCACATTGCTACTTTCACTGCTTTCAAAATGGCCACCCCCCTAGAGATACCCCTTTTTTTTTTTTTTTCTGCACTAAAAAGAATTATACATTATTTTTTTGACTAAACAAATGTATCCTGCCACAAATCCAGAAAGACCCAAGTGTTGGAGAGAGCTAAGTTTTTTTTTTTTTGTATTTTTCCCCAAAACATTGCCAGTCATGATTTCCCCCGAGGCTGCTGAAAAGGGATTCCATCAAAGGGAACAGGAAACTATGCATTTCAAATACAGTGCCAAAAATTTCTGAGGAGATAGATGAGGGGGGTACACACAGCTGCACTAAAAGCCTATTAATCTTCAGAAACAAACAATGGAGACTTTTAGATGCTCTATTTATTCCTCCGTTTTCTCTAATGGCATATTCATAGAAGTTTTTAGCTAACAGTGCTGTAGTGCGACATTTGCCATCTTATAGAAAAAGATTATAATAAACGTAATCAATCAGGGGGAGAAGTTAGCAAAAAAACAGATTGATGCACTACAGAAAGGGTGCAAAGGAAAGTTACTAAAGACTTTTTTGGTGCAGTTACACACACAAAAAAAGCATCTAGAATCACAAACGGATGTTGAAGATGGGTGAAGTAATGGCGGATGCAGTGGTGTGTGGATGAAAGGACAGTAATTACACCACAAAAGGGACCCCTGGCTGAGCCCAGCAAAACTGTGATAATTATGTCTGTCAATGCGGCTTCTTCCTCCTCATTAGCTTCAGGGGCAGTGGCCTACGAGTAAATAATCTGTCGCTTCTTTCTGGGAATCCAGGGGTCAGAGAGGAAAAAGAGAAGGAACTCCCTGCAAAGCAGAGGGTGGCATACACGCAGGGAAAAAGCCTCGGATAATGGTTAATGCTTGACCACAAATGATGCAAGCGCTCCCAGATGTACGGCATCATTAGCGTGAGGGATGGTTTCAGAGGAATGTGCAGTGGGACGAAATGTGGGCAAAGCCTGGTTGTCTTTGTCATGTCTGGCCTTTTTACAAAGTCAAACGCTTGTGTGGCTTTTTCCATTTCCCACCTGTGCTCCAGGCTTTTGTTTTCAAACTATCTGAGATGAGCTCAAGCTTTTTTCCGAGCCCCCCGCCCCATCTTTCATAAACACCGGATCAAGGCGCTACAGCATGGTGTTAAAAGTTGAGACGCTTCTCCAGGAACAGATATTTTGTGCAAGCTATTTTAGTACAAGCTATTTTACTTCTAACCAAAGAGCACTTCCTTGCCTTTTTGTTGTAGTCTATCTTCTTCCCACAATGGCAACGGGAGGACAGCTGAAACGCAGGACTACTCTTTCATGTTTGCGCTTTAGTATTCATGCAGGGATGTCAACACACAGCTACAGCATGTCTGTGTCCTTGAGATTGGCTAAACAGAGTGGCAGCGCTAGCATTCGGCACCACCCTTTCATTTCTGTGGGGGAGATTTTTTTTATTTTTTTTTTTCAACAAACCCACGAGAGGAATTTCAACCAGGAAGGATGAAGAGAAAATTGAACAACACGGTTATACCTAATTGAAGTAGAACAGCGGGTAATGAACATAACGTTTCCTGCGTGTCCTTTTGGGAAATTTCTTCAATAGAAAAGCAGTTACATTTGTAAATTTCAGCCAGCCCTTGTGTAGGTGTATTTAACATTTCAGTCAGTCATGCTTCACTTCTGCCCCCCAATGATCATTTACCACAATACCCACAACGAATATTGACATCCTGCCTGACATCTCATAGACATTTAATACAGATAATATAACTATAAATCATAAATTACCATATATAATGTCAAATCTGATCCTGGGGGAATCTGCATCATTAAGTATTTTACTGCTAAAAGCTGCAGAGAAATAATTTACAGTAGCAAGGATGATATTTAACAGCAAAATGAACACAATAGTATGTTTCTACTGAGCCTGACTTGACATCACACTTTGGAAGTAGATTTAAAAGAGAAAACAATTGGACATTTTTAATCCACCATAATGAAAATAAATTACAAAGAGATAAATAATAAAGTTTTTATTTTTTTATTTAAGATATTGGACTAAAGTTTGGTTTTATCAGCCGCTCAGAGCATTAAGAATTAACCCTGTTGTTGAGGTTATTAAACATGAGGAGAGAAAAGCATTATGGTAATATTAAAGCCATGAATATGATATGCTCCATAATTAAGGTCTATGAGCTTGACAGATGAGTCAAAGAGAAACACAAAGAAATTAAATGAAAAACTAGATGTTCTTCTAGGCTCATGTTCGGTGTCCTTGACAAGTTGTTCTTCAGTATGAAAAAAAAAAGAAAAACAAGTTCATAAAGAATGAAAAAGGCGTTATTAAGTACGACCCTGTGGCTTACTGCTGTTGTGTTTCTTGATATAACGCTCAGAGATGTGTCCCTCCCTGAGTCCCTCTGTTACAATTAGGGGCTGTGCTGCTAAAAAAGTCTCAGTTTCTGTTTGTGGATGTCATCCTATACAAAGAAATGAGTCAATCACACCTTAATTTTTACAAATTTACTACTGTATTTGCCTCTTTGATAGGTGTACCATAAGTAATAGACTGTTTGGATGCGTCATCTATCATTATAATGCCAAATATACATCAAGAACGCACCGGTATGTACCCACCCGTCTCTTTTCCTGCAAAATATGTCAACATCTTTCCCCTGATGCATCTCGCACTCGAGGGTGTGCATAAAAATTCCATTCAATAAAATGTGATCATTGATTTCACGGAGGGGGGCGACCCCAGCCAACACCTCCTCAATCAAGTCTCAATCACATCCCTCAAATCAAGTCCCCCATGTCATTATGTCCCGCCTCAGCATTCAGCTCCCTCACATCAGCTGCCTGCAGGCTTTAAAGTCCCACCACAATATCATGTTTCATGCGGAAACACGTCAAAGCATGACAGAAATTGAGATCTGAAAGCCATTTCACGAGGCCTTTGAGGACATTGTAGAGACAACTGTACACAACTTACGTAAAGTGAGAACATTCCTGAATGATTAGATAATGAATGGTTAACTCAGGTTATTGAAAGTAATAAGAATTAAAGTGTTGGGTTTGAATATTTAAAGGGTTGGAAGTTAGATTTCAGGCTTTATTGGCTTTCAGGCTACATACAGAAAATCTATAAAACATTCAAATATCTTCTATAATATACAACAAATATATAAAAGGGCGATATTAAAAGACATCGCTGAAAGTATATGGACGTCAAAAATTGGTGGCTCTGGCGCCCACCATCTTGGTAGTCCTGTCTCTTCTGCCTCGCAGCTAATCTAAATATCGGCAGATATTCCAAGATGTAGATCGTGAGGTGGGCTGAACGGGCTGGTTGCTCAAACAAGCCATCTGTAACGGCACCTACCTGTCAATCAAAGTGCCCACGCTGTTAATTATGCGTAACTTTAACACTATAATTTGAACTGGTGAGTTATGTCAAAATTCAGACTCAGTACAGTTGTCATGAACGGGGAAATTAGCTACAGAGACCAAAACAGTTTTTTGTACCAGGCTGTAAACATTTTTATTTCTGCTGTGAAGTTGGACATTTCAACATGGGGACTTACTCTGTAGCCAGCCTCAAGTGGACATTTAAGGACCTACGAGTCCACATTGGCCTCACTTCAAAGCCGCCTGATATATACACATAGAAGATATGTGCATTATGCTAAACTTTAGGCAAGGGTGCAGAATTTTCCACTATCGAATTTATTTGAGAAGACATTCATCTTTCTCTTTGTATAGAATATTGATGAATATGAGTTTGCCTGAGGTTCCTGTGTGCTTAATTTTCCACTGGATCGACCGCAAAGTTCTTCTTCAGCCTTTTGATGTTCAACCCTTTGTCACTAAAAGAAGTTCAACTTACAGGCAAACAAAAGCACATCACTTCAAATATCTGTTGCCTATCTTGTGTGGCACTGTGTGATGTTCACAGTTCACCAACAGGAGTGTGTGGTTTTGTTCATATGCTAATTTAGTGGAATCAGACACATTAAAAAAAAAAAAAAGATCTTGTGGACAGAAGGGAAGTGACAAAGAGCAGAGAGAGGCTGAATCAATGAATGAAAAAAAAAAGAAGAGCAGAGGCAAATGTTTTCTGCTCCCATTCCTCCATCCAGATGGAGGCTTTGATGGAAGACTTTTTATACCCAGACTGTGTTTTCATCCAACAGTCTCCGCCCAAACACTGTGTCACACTCTGTTCTCTCTCTCCCAGATGGACCATGACCCTCGCAACCCGACTTACATCTCCTCGCAGGGCCCACTTCCTTCCACCGTGGCGGACTTCTGGCAGGTAATACTCATCTCCATTCACTGTAGTCTTTCATCCCTTTACTGTTTTCTTTCCACCATGATGACGGTTTGGAAGAAACACAACAGCGCTGACCCAATGTTTTTCAGTGATTTACTTATTCCTGTGTGACTCTGATCTCTTCTTCTTGGTCTAAGAGCGTCTAGATCACTATTTCTTTTGTGTTTAAGCAATGGCTGAATTTCTCAAAGTGTGATCAGTTAGCCTGAATTTGTGCCTCTCGTAGACTATCATCACATTCCAGTTACAGAGCTGGAGTGCTTCCATTGTCCTAAAAATATCCATGTTGAAAAACAGAGAAGGTCGTTACACTTATCACTGTTCTGAGGGTATTTTCAGACTCTTCTTATCATCTGTATGAAAGAAAATACTCCATCTGGTGCACGAAAAAAACATTTTTAACACTTTTCTTAAAATGCAACTGTATTTTGTAATTCAGGTAATCGGAAATGGATTCTTGTAAAAACAAGAATCATTGCTGCAGTCTTTGTCAAAAAGGCACTCATCCTTCTCTGAGTCGTGAGCACACATACATGATACACATATTTTTAGATTCAGACTGACTCACATTTTTTTAAGGATAATAGCTACAATGTCCACAAATTTGTTGGGAAATCATAAAAGACACCCCTTGTACCACCAGGGTGCCTGAGAATCATCAAGCTTTTAAGTTATCTTCGGTATTAAAGTAATCCAAGAGTAGTTGTATGTACATACATGTGTACATTGTAAACAGGAACCACTAATAGCCAATTTGGCATATTTTTAATGGTCACAATTCGCCAAAATGTAATGCCCACAGCTAACTTATTGAATCCATGGCAACATTATACTTCCTGTTTACACCACACAAATTATTGAACTGTAGTTCCAAAACTTAAAGCCTGATTACGCCTCAAATAAAGGTATATGACAAAGTATAAATGTATATTTTTATATGATTAAATGCATGAGAAGCACAAACTGGGAATTGTTCTGCTTTCACTCATCGATAAAACGCTGTCTCTAGCTGAATATGTACCATAAACATGCAGCTTTTAGTTGTACATAGTAGTCTAGTTATGCACACCCTCAGGAAGTGTAATATTATATGTAATAATGCTGATGTGTGCTCATATTTGCATTTTTCTTCATGCTATTTGCATTCCCTCACACGTCATAAATGTCATACGAACCTGCCATTAATCACTGGATATCGGCTATTGTTAAACATGCCGTCTTGTGTGGAGGTATGCCTTAAATGATGCATGGTTGCCAAGTGGCGTTCTTATGTGTTAATAGGACAGCACTGTAGTAATTAGTGGGCCCATCACCTCCATATGGTGAAGTAACTCTGCTAGCCGTGACCAGGATGTAAAAGTGTGAAGCATAAATCCTGGCAGACCAGCTGGCCCTGCACTCTGCACCCTGCATCATGTAGTGAACGGATACTCATTTCGAATCATTATGATAGTGCTGACTTTGTGTTAGGACAGACACTGGCACTCGTTCATGACCGGGGGAAGGACAGGAACACAAATTTTAAGGCTAGTCTTCTTTGTTTTTTAATATAAATCGCCTTTTAAAAGCCAAGAAACAAACCTGCTTACAAGCTCTGTCCTCACTTGGTGTCCAAATCAATTAAAAAAAAAAGTACCCATTATCTAAAAAGTGTACCTTAATTGTCTATATCAGCTCAAACAGGAATGAAAGGAGCCCTGTTTCCTGTATTTAATTTGTAAATTTGAAAGTGCCTCAAATGAAACGGTTGATAATTATCTCTTAGTCAGTTTGGTTATTTGTTTGTTTGTCTGCCAATTTTTTTTTCTGTGCCAGGTGAATAAATGCATAACCATTATCTGATAAAAATGGGCTATTTAGCCATGAACTCAACTCTAAATCTTTCCCAATTAAGCAGAAAATAATGGAAAATTAGACACAGATTGACTGACACAATGAACATGAGTTCTGTGTCCTGGAATAAGAAGTAGCCATTCATTATTCAGTATGGTTAACCTCGGATTGTGGCAGGAGGAAGGAGAAAAAAAAAAACACTCTTTCCCCCCATTAAAAGTAAACAAACAGGGGAAACACTGCCACTCTCATGCAAATGGACCGTGCAAGAGGCAAATCTTTTTTGCTCTGTCCTATCTAATCCACACCAGCCCCAGGCAGAGCTCTGAAAGGCGGCTCTGCTCTAATCCTCCACTCCTCATTCCTCCATCCCTTCATCCTTCACTCCTCCATCCGTCTCCCCTCCCTCTCGCCTATTACCTTAGCTCTGGTGGGCCTTTGCTTTCCTGCTCACTTCACCTCAGAATTAAAAAAAGTCAGAGTTCACAGAGCGGCAACTTCGGTCATTTTCAGGCCACCATCTATCCAAATTTCTTTTTTTACGAGCTGGAGATGGAAAATAAGAATGCACTTCCTCCCCACTACTGACAAATATTTGCCAGATCTTACAAGACTAAATGGATAATATTCCGTCACATTATCACCTTGCCTAATCTCATCACATCTTGGTGCAGTTGGCACAGTTGGCGTGTAATGTGTCCACTGGGTTGGATCACAGAAGCTTGTGATTAGTGTATAGTCAAGGCCATTGTGTTTTTATAGCAATCATAAAAGCCACGTTTCCTCCTCATTTTCCTAATGGCTGCCGTGGGCCTGTATTATTATTATTTTTTTTTTTCCTCCCAAGGACACATTAGCTCGTGATAAGATGAAATGGAGCAGCAGCTCTGTAGATGTTGTGATCCCGCTCAGACGTCTGAGAGAGGGGCGACGTGTGACGCGCACCTCCTGCTGCTCCTCCCCAACATTTATCATTTGTCCCACACGGAGAGGTGACATTTATTCACACTTCCTGAACCAAGATTAAGAAATCAATTTCACTCTAATACAAGGCTGCCGTGTGATGCTAATGTGCAATATGTAGCTTAATCAGTGTAACGTCACAAAGATGAGTAGGAAAGTTGTTGGAGGGGTGTGTGACGTCTTTTCTCTGGTGTGTAGATGGTTTGGGAGAGCGGCTGCGTCGTCATCGTCATGTTGACCCCGCTTTCTGAAAACGGGGTGAAGCAGTGTCATCACTACTGGCCCGACGAAGGATCTGACGTCTACCACATCTACGAGGTATGAAAGCCGTACAGTTTAAAGAATCCACTCATCCAGATTATAAAACACATACTTTCTCCTTTTAGTGGTGTCTAACCATCTAGTTAGTTTTGGTTTTATGTTCTGAGGTTATGAGATTTCTGTCTCCACCCTAATACAATGAAGATGAATTGAATTTTATTGGTGGTGCTCAATGAAAAATTCAACAGCAACAAGTCTCAGTCTCAGTCTCTCCCAGCAAGAATGTCTATAATTTACTGACTTCACTGTAAGCAGTTTTCAGCAGGAAGGCTTTCTACCAAATAAAATAGTCCCTATGAAAGCTGCTGAGTAACAAAGGACACTGTTTTTCAAATGTAACTTTTACTGACTTTGGGCTCCACTGCTAATTTAATTGAGGAATTACAAACTCAAACTTTTAATTATTTTCATAGCACCTTTCATGCAAATATCCAGCCCCAAAAACAGAAATAGACAACAATGGATTGAATCTAGCAAAACAGATAATACATAAACAAAATTTGGCTGTACAATTATAAAATGTATAAAAAGCCAATAAGGAGAGAAAAGTTTAAGAACAGTTGCATAGAAATCAAGTACAAAAATGGCGGTTCAACATGGCCGACTGCATAGAAGAGGACCCGCTCTCACTGTAGATATAAAGGGCTCACTTTCAGACAACAAAAACACAATGATTCATATTTTCAGGCGATTATACACTAAATAGAACATACTAATATGTATATATGTATATGTAATATTATTTTCCATTCCTGCAAAGAAATACTCCTAAATCTTACACACTGGACCAGATTGTTGCAGAGATGGGGCCATAGTGACTAAAGGTGAACTCTCTGTGTGTTCTTGGTACAACTAGGAGTCCAGCTGCCAAGTATCTGAGGGATTTGCCAAGTACACATCTGAAAGATAATAAGAGGATCTTAAAATCAATCTTAAAACTAATAGCCAACCAATGCAAAGACCTTAAAATGGTCTCTGTCTGGTCTTTGTAAGTACTTGGCCTGCAAGTTCTGAATAAGTTGTAGAGTTTTTTAATTTAAGAGAACGATATCTCAAATTTTTTAGTATGAAATCTGTAAATACTCTTCAAACTAGTCCATTATTCTCATGTAGTATTAGAGCTGGCATTCCTAGTTTACACCAGCCAATCAGGTTTTAGAGTCTAGACTAAGAGATCTGCCACAAATTGTACATTTAGGAAGATTATTACTAACCTCGACAGTGTCACACCTGAACAAGGTAGAATTTATGGCTTCGCTGTTGTATTTGATTACAGGTGTATCTAATAATGGCACTGAACGTGTATTAATCTCTTAAACTGCTCATAGCAACAGTTCAGCTCTTTGTTCCAGGCTCTAGAATAAAGACACTCATAATGAACGCATTATTCTTGCATTCTTTGGTATCTAACGTAATTACATCTCATTTCAACGCACAAACTTTCCCTGTTACGAAGAATACAAATTCCCCAAAAGAAACAGTTTGTATCTTTGATTACCGCGTGTCATTTCTCTAAACAAACGAACTAATTTTAATGACAACATGTACACATAATCATTTGTCTTAAACACTAACCCTCCTCGCAGTTTGTCTATGAATAAAAATACTGTGTGTGTCTGTGAACTAGATGAAACTAAAACATAAAGTTAGTTAGCAAATTCATTCTCATGGCTAGATACGACAGAGACTAAGTGAGAAAATCTGAAACCTTTAAAACATTTGGTGCTAAAGCTACCTGTAGTTTTTTTCAGCAGGTTGCTGCACTGTTATGAATGAATTGTCATCAATTAACCAAATGCCACCCTTTGCTTATTTCTTTTTTTTTGTATACTCAGGTCAACCTGGTGTCAGAGCACATCTGGTGTGAGGACTTCCTGGTGCGCAGCTTCTACCTGAAGAACCTGCAGACCAACGAGACACGCACCGTCACCCAGTTCCACTTCCTGTCCTGGATGGACCGCGGGATCCCCAACTCGGCCAGGACCCTTTTAGACTTCCGCAGGTAGTGTGAAGGATCCCGCAGGTTTGGGTTGTCAGACGCTGGAGCTCAGCTCAGCTGATTTCAGACAGATTTTTCCACCTTTACAGCTGGCCTTTATCCTCAGCTTGTTCTTAATCATCCTCCCTGATATTCTGTATTCTGTCAGCGCCTCTCTGGTCCGTCTCCCTTTTGCCCCCTCTGCCTTTTGGTGTCCTAGAGAACGGTCGTTCTAATAAGGACTGTGTTTCTGTACTATCCCTTTCATCCTGGGCATATTTCCCTTACCTCCCTCCAGCACATGTGATGCAGCAAATTAACAGCCCCGCACTGCCTGGCTTGGCTTGGGAAGAAAAGAAAAGAGAGAGAGAAAAAAAAAACACCTAATTCAAACACCCAATTAAATGAGAGCTGTCTCACTAAAAACACGGGAGAGTGGGAAAGCTAGTGACTGAATAACCTCACTCTGTTCTCCATATAATGTGTTCTGGCAGAAGAGCAGCAATAGCTCCTCTGGGAGAACCCAGAGGGATAGGAAAAGCCCTCCAAATGAGAATAGATGCATCTGATTTGTGGATGGAAGTCTGTCCCTCTGGTTTGTAATGCAGATGAGAGAGAGAGAGAGAGGATGTGCAGTGTTATCATGTCATCCTTTCCTGACAGAGTTGCTGCTGTTTTCTTTCTAATTAACCCGGGCGTAGCTCGCAGACAGTTCTGTTTATTTATGATATTGGTGTGCAGGTTTGAGATGTGTTTTGATTACATACATAAGTTTTCCTTTTTTGCTGTTGAGACGACTAGATTGCCTTGATGTAACTTCATTAATGCTGCTGTAGGTTATTGGGAATCTAAAGCAGCTCTCTGATTATGTGATTCATGAAGTCCACGTGATGTACTGCACGCTCACAGTTTTCACGGTTTCGGCCAACTCGGTATTTTGCGGTTGCCAGTGTCATTTTTGTGATGTTGCAGCTAGTAATATGAGCCCAGTTGCATAGTCACAAAAGTGATCATTGGAAACTGTGTCTCCTCAGCCAGGCCTGTGCACAAACTGTCTTTCTCTCACTCCTGACTCTCTGTCTCCCCTCTCCTCCTCTCGCTGCTCCTTCCTCTGGCTTGCATGGGAACTCCAAGATCTCACTGTGCTCTTTAACCGAGGAAATACTCTGATTTTTTTTTCATTATATATTCACTCAATTCATGCAAAATACACAAAAATATCAAAAAGAAATCAATTCTCCTTCAAAACAAGCAGCGGCTTACTTAAAATACAAGCAGTTTTATCACATTTTCATATTTAACTATGCTCAGTTCATGTATTGAAATCATGAAACTGAGCTTTCGGTCACTGAAAACAAACCTCAAAGCTCACGCTGACATCAAATAGAGCACACCTGTGCTTTGAAGTGCAAGCACACATAGGAAATGCAGTTCACAGTTGTAGTTCTTAAGAGCCAAATACAGAAGAGACTCGCAAATACAACATACAAAGTACAAAAACACAGAAGTGGAAATGAAAGTGATATATGGGAAGAAAATATTGCACAAGCTGGCATCATTCAATCTAAAATATTTATATAAATATGATATATTTAGTATATTTAGCTACAACACATCATTGCAGTAAGAAGACGTTATAGTATATTATAGCGTGTTCATGCTTTATGTAGATTTATAATGAATATTTTGAAAAAGTAACACTAGACAGACGAGCTAAACGACAGGCGTGATGAAATATTCAGACATTTATTTTTCATGTTGTCGCTGAAAAGGTGAAAAACCGAGGAAATGGAAAGACGCGGAAAGCTCTCTCTCTCTCTCTCTCTCTCTCTCGGTGTAGTGTAGTCAGTTTCCATGGCAACAGCGGGGTGTGAAAAGGCTTGTTGGCCTTCACCGCGCCCGTGGTGTATAACATTCATAATTGGCCGGGGTTAATGCGTCGGCGGTCGGCAATCACAACATCACACCGCCGCATCCATCAAAACCCCGCGTGTCACAATAACGCTGTTTGAAATGATGCTCAGTTTATTTAAGGTGCTGCGACACACACACACACACACACACACACAATATTTCTTTCCTCTGCGATCGAATTATAAAATGATTGATTGACAGGAGGGTGCATGTCTCCATGTTGCTCTGATTATTGTTGTCGTTAATTTCATCCTGACCACAGCGCAGGAGTGTTTAATTAACACCGTTATTATTCAGCAGAAATCAGAGTGTGATTTTGTGCATTTGAGTCGAAACTCGCAATAACATCCAATTTTCTCTTCTTTTTTTTCTTATTGCAGAAAGGTTAACAAGTGCTACCGGGGTCGATCTTGCCCGATAATCGTTCACTGCAGGCAAGTATAACTGTTTGAACCTCTTGACAGTGGCTGACCCCGCTGAATTGGGATAGCGATTGTCTATTGGAGGGGAGAGGCTGTTTATTTTAAACCCGTTCAGTCCATTTACTCTATCTGGGTCCGCTGGAGCTGCTGTTTATTCCACTGTGTCTGTGTCTTTATGGAAATGGTGTGGCGAAAAAGACACTTCCATTTCCCATTCGGTTGAGTTAGTTAACTGGCTTTGATTGGTTTGTATTAAACACCAGGTATCTGTCTGACCACTTTTAATAGTCACATCCTGTTAAGTCATGCGTGGGGCCAGGCAGCCCGCTCTCCCTCTGAGGGTGCTGTATGGACTGAGTGTCTAGCAGTGGATTAATGAAGCAGTGGTGCTCAGGCCTGCTCTCCTGTTTTATTGGCCTTGCCTTTATTAGAGAGATGTGCACGCCTTGTTTGCAATTAACATGCAGAGCCGTTGAATGGCCGGCGGGCACAAAGGGAGGCTTTTCATAAGACTATCTCTGGAGTAATGGAAAAGCAAGGCTCTCCAAAAGCTGTTCTCGAACCGCCCCTGGCCTCTCAACCTCTCCTCTGCTCCTGAGGTGCATTCATTTAAAAGCCTTTGTCCCCAGTGTGCCTCAGAAACCATTCCCCTCTCCCCAATAGCCGAGCAAGTCTCAAGACCACACATGCACTCGTGTGCAAAGGTTTAACATTTATTGGATCGTCACATATCGAGATCTGTTCAGGTGTTTTTCTAAGAATATTAAAGATTATTTTTGCTATTTGCTTTTTGATCCTTTTCTGTTGAAGTCAGGTCTTAAGCAGATGGAGCAGTGTGTATCTGTATGCATAGACTAATTTGTGTTTAAATATACTCCACAGTCTCTCAGCAGATGCAGATGTAAATGAGCAATTTGTTTCCTTATAAGAGAAACACTCTGAGATTAAAGCATCACTCTGCCACCTTAATGATCTCCATCTCTCTCTCTCTCTCTCTGACTCTCTGCAGTGATGGAGCTGGCAGGAGTGGGACTTACATTCTGATTGACATGGTCCTCAATAGGATGGCTAAAGGTAACGATCAATGCCTTCCCTTTCACTCTTTCTGCTTGCGTTCAAGTGTTGCCCTGGCAACGCTAAAGCCTCTCATTTTCCACAGAGGGTCTTGGGGATGCATTAGAGGGTGACTTTTTCTGAGGCCTGGAGAGGCAGCGAAGACACGAGAGGGAGCTGGAAAGAGTGGAGAGAGTGGAACAAAGAGAAAACAGAGAGAGAGAGAGAGAGAGAGGAGGAAAATGAAAAAGAAAACCTGCTCGCACATTAGTAATTATCTATTTAAGCTACCGTCACGCCATATTGACCTGCAGCACAACGGCAACATGAATTTAGACAGCACATGCATGGAAATGAAATGTTTAAAGGCGAAATACATTGAAAATCAGAATTTGAAAATGTTGCTCCAGTGGTTTGAATCAATATTTAATATTTAATGGGAACAATGCGCTTATATTATTTCATTATTGGATTATTCTTTACAATCCATAGTTTGCTGTTTGCTGCTCAGCTAAGCTAAAGTGCCCGACTGTCCAGTTACTTTCACGTTATTTTCTGCAATATTGGCTCCTAGTTTGCATCTTATGATTTAAAAAAAAAAAACACATTAAAGGAACACAATCTGCACAAAATGATCACAAATCAGAGCATCGTGGACGTCTGCTGGAGATAGTATTATCCTCAAATCGAGTTAAGTGAACCTGAGGATGTGGGTGTGTTATTACATGTTCAGGATTAGTTTGTGACGAGGCAGACTCTTATTTTTAGCCAAATCTCAAAGCAGGAGTTGTAGATGAGGAGTTCAGATGAATAAACTGGTATTTTTGTGAGCTGGTTACCCGCACAAAAGTTCTCCAAGAACACATTTGGACGTGGATATCTATTGTTGCAGAGGAGCTGGGTTCTTCCAAAGGCAGCTTTAAGCCCTCCATAGCTCGGCTCTGACCTCTGCCCTCCGCCCTTTGACCTCTGCCCTTTACCCTCACTCTCCCTTGCATGCCCTCTTCCTCCTCCTCCGATCCCAGCCCCAATCCGAGCGGGTTAGGAGGACGCTCTCGTCTGCTGCAGCTCCTTTACTGTCTGTAAAACAGTAATAAGGCTGACCCATACTGATGGGGTTCATGCGGTTCAGTCACGAATGCAGCGTTGTCCGCGGTGATGAAAGGTGCCACCGGGTCTCTTTTTAACCTTTTGTTTCCTGCTGCAGAATCGAACGTATAAAATGAACATAATCTCACTCTCCAAAGGTTTTTTTCTTCGGTCGGAGAGCCTCTCTTCAGATTTACTTTGGAATCCAGCTCTTCTGAAACATGAAAGTCTTGTCGGAGCACTGGAGTACTTTGAGTAGTCCAGCTGCATTAAATCCCTCTTTTTCACTCACTCTCTCACCCACACACTTACATACATTTTCACTCTCGCTCCATCTCTTTCTCTGTCTCATTTTCAAAAAGAAAAATCTTGAGAGTTCGAGGGGGCTCCCTCGTGGTTTTCTCCCTCTCTGTCTCCGTCTATTTTCTCAAATGAGCTCCAGCGTGCTGCTTGAAATCTGGAAGTAGAAGAAGATTTCCAGATTAACACGACGCACCTTCTCGAAGCCAGAACTGACTCAACTCAACAGCAGCTGATCAGTGCTGAAGGCGAGCAACTGTTGCATAGGTTAATCATCAGTATGGCTCCTGCAAAGGCTGTAAATCATTTTAATCAGAGTTTGTTGATTCTCACATACAGACATGTTCAGATATTGTTGCCTCAAAAAGCTCTTAGCGGACTTGATAGCTGGACATAATCTAAACCAATTTTTCAACAAGATCCTCACAGAAAAGCATTTTTTGAATGCATTATTGCACATTTCCCAGACCCCAAAAATATCCTTTTGCATATTTTATCGAGAAACAGTCTGTGGCTCTCGTCCAAGTCTTTCGAGGGATGAATGTAATAATTTTCAATCGCTGTGCTGTTCCAAAGGGAGCCCAGTATAAAGAGAGATTGACAGATGTGAGCTGGATTACTCCGCTGCTTTGAACTCAGTCCAATTTTCGGTCTGTTGCAGGTGCTAAAGAGATTGATATTGCCGCTACCCTGGAGCACTTGAGAGACCAGAGAGCTGGCATGGTCCAGACAAAGGTAAGGTCCCCGGCTTTGAGTTAGAGAGGTGGGGGAGACGGGAGGAAGGAGGGGGAGGGATGGAGAAAGGAGGGGTTGCAGTTATTCAAATAGACGATTGTCTACTTCATGTGCACAGGATCAGGGAAAATGATGTGGTAATTGATAACTGCTGCAGGATTAGAAAAACATTGTCTTGGAAGATAATAACTCACTGTTCCACATTCATCACAAAACACAGGACCAAGATCTGTATATATATATGTGATATGTATAAGATCTTGTACATATACAGCAGCATATACTTCAAGATTATAAGATTTCTATCACTTGAATGAATATTATTTTATTATTTTATTAATCCTAGACTGTTAAATCTTCAGTTTTTATCTATTAAATGTCCATCCCTGTTTCTCAGAGCATGTTATCTTGTCTTAACATGCCTTATTTTATCTGAGCAGCAGTCCAAAATCAAAATACATTCAGTTTATAACGATATCTGACATTAAAAAAAAAGCTGCAGATCCTCACATTTGAGAGGCTAAAACAAGCTAATGTTGGTTTATTTGCTTGAAAAATGACTGAAACAATTCATCAGATATCACAAATGTTGCTTAACATTGCATTGTCTTTTTATATTTACACTGTCCAGTGCTGTAGAGTTCACACAGCTCTTTAGTCTCGCAGCAGGTCCTTCATCTCACAACATTTTTGGAAATGTTTTAGGGCGTGTACAAAGCATTTCCTCTCATCCACTAATGCCAGGTTGTGTGTTTTGTTTCTGCCTTGTAACTGGAAGGAATAATAATAATAATAATAATAATAATAACAATAATAATAAACATCATGCTGCAGCAGTGGGTGATAATATTTATGGACGCTGCTTGCTAACAGACTCCAGTGTTTCGTAGATGGTTCATTAAGGCTGCTTTTACAGCCCTGCTCTGTTCGGCGCAGAAAAGCTTTCGGAGCACTCTCTGTTTCTTTTCTGACACGTCTAAGTGAAATTATATTGGAATATTGTTGATTCCACTTTGTGGCTTCATGCTGAGTCTACGCAGAAATTAGATTGTAATGAGGTATGAAATTTGGAGCTAGGTTTCAAGGATTGGACATCTAATTATCTTCTTTTTTTTTTTTTTTACCTCTATCCTGATGTTGCCACTTTATTTTTGAATTTTGGATAGAGCTCGCAATAAAAAACAAAACAAAAAAAACAACAGAGCGTTTATTTCCCTTCTTTTTCTGCTTATTCCTTTTGACAGACATCAACGTGAAGTAATTACAGCATGTGTGTTCATTTTTTCTTCCTCTCTAACCGTCCGTCTCTGATCCGTCGAGCAGAGATTGATCTCCCCCCAGTGGCGTAAACGTGAACAGCACGGCGTGCACACAAAGCTGTGTCTATGTTTTTTTTAAACGCAGAACTTTAAACTCATCTTGGGATTAGATAGAGGCGCAAATAACTGCAGTCTAGAAATAGCTGGATGTACCGACATATTTCCTGGCTCTATCACAACATCAGAACACGTAAAAATAGAAAACCTAATCACTCCACATAATCTCCACTGAGAAGCCAACGGCACGACCACCGGTGACTCCTCCGTATTGATTTAGCCTATCCTCAGGCCAGACTATGGCAGGCTATGTGTTGACACATCTAAAGACTGCACCCTCCAAACTCCTACGTACTTTTTCTCTGTGAGAGGACCCCGTGGCCTGCAGCCTGGGGAGAGGAGAGGAATATAAAAACACCAGGTCCATGGGGCAAACATCAATCAGCCCCTTTTGTGCTCCACTGGGAAAAGTCGGATTCACAAACAAATACACGCACACACACACACAGATGGGAGACAGCTTTACTCAAAAGCTTTATTTTAAGACACACCTGGCCGGATCGATGGCCGGGTGCCGGGTGTGCGTGCACTCCCAAGTTGAAAGCTCAGAGAGTGGTTCACCTTCACCCTTAAATCTGTGGCCAAGCACACATGTAGGAGAGAGGAGGCAGCGGTTGTCAATCATTCTTAAATGGCATTCCTGAGCTGTTACACTTGTACACACACTTAAACTTCTTCCCTTCCTCCTCCTTCTCCTCCTCCTCCTCCTCCTCCTCCTCCTCCTCAGGAGCAGTTTGAGTTTGCGCTGACAGCCGTGGCAGAGGAGGTGAACGCCATCCTGAAAGCGCTTCCTCAGTGAAGGCATCGCATCCCCCACCTTCTTCTCGCTCGCTGAGCACCGGTTTCCTCAGCCCACTCAAGACTGACATCTCTCTCTGCCCTTCCTTCTCCTCGCTCTGTTTCTCTCTTCTGTCTCTGCCTCCTCTTCACCTCTATATATACTGTATACTTATGAATGTCGTGCCAGATATCTCACCTGGATCCATATTCGCAAAGATTTTGCCTCAGAGTACGACTGTTGATCTGGGATCTGTGAGCGATTCAGGAGAAGGGTGCGGACCGGTGGGATCTGATCTGATCTGATCTGATGTGATGTGGGACCTTAGATCAGCCCTCCTACTGTGAGACTTCTTGTCAATATGAACCCCGGTCCTCTATAACTGTGATGTTGTTCCTGAACATACCGTTTTAGTGCCACTGACAAGCTGTTTACGTGATGTCAAGTGAAGGTTTTTGTTCCAAAATGAGCTATCTGCCGTCTTAAAAAAATGGATACAGACGCTTTTGGCAAATTTAAAACATACTATAGTCGGGCTGCAACTAGATATCATTATATTAATATCTCAATGAATCGTTTAGTCTATGAAATGCCTTATTTTTCTGATTAACAGCCTAAAATCTTCAAATTTGCAGTCATATATGACGAAGAAAAACAGCTTTTTAAGCTTAAATAATGACACAAACGATTAATCTATATCAAAATGGTTCATTTTTTGCTGATAGATTAATTGCCTAATCGTTGCAGCTCAACTATAGTACACGTAGACTAATAACATGTGAAGTAAATGAAGTTCTTGCCTGTAAAAATCCTAATATTGTACAGATTATACCCCTCTAGACGAATCGATGTACTGGATAGCGTTTTGGAAATCAAACTCCTCACTTGTTTCTTCTTCTTCTTCTCCTCCTCCTCCTCTGTGATCTGAATCAAACACTATATACTCAGCATCACATGTTGAAGTGTGTTTTGTGTGTGTGTGTGTGTGCGTGTGTGTGTGTGTGTGTATGTATGTGTGTATTGTTGTATCCCGCTCACATCTGTATTTTAAAAAAACCCGCAGATGCTCTTGATTCTTAAAAAAAAAAAGAAAAAAAAAAAGCCTCATGATTCTTGCAACATATCAGGTGTTTTTTATTCCTCATTGCATCGATCTTACATTTTACACCATGACTTGTTTGTTACATGAACATCTGTTAATATTAAATGTATTAGAAATATACCAACTGAGATAGTTCCTATATCGATAGTAACAATATTTAACTTATATTGGGATTGTTGCTAAGTTCGTCCCTCCATCACTGATATATCGTGATATTTTGTGCAACATGACAGATTATTCCCTCTATGTACTGTAGAGACAATGAATGACTTTATGAATCCCTATATATCTAAGATGTATACTGAGAGCCTCAAGGAGAACTATATATTTTGTGTGAAAAGTAACATTCAGGTTGATAATAAATCAGAACAGATTATACTGCTTTGCTGTTTGGTGTTTCTTATACACTCACTCTCTCACACACACATGCACATTGGAGGGGGAAGGCTGCTCTCACGGCGAATGGCATTTGATTGAATGGCCTTAGTAAAGCCACAAAGAAAAGATGTATCACGCTCCCTGAGGGTTTGTGTATAAGAGAAACTCGCAGGTTTGTACAGATGAAATGTTTGGTTCACCGGCTCTGTCAGAGGAGAAAGTGGCTGAGATTTGAAATGAAATCAGTCATGTATTTCAGCCACAGAGGTCCTCTCGCAATATCACAGAGCGGAGGAGGCTCGGTGGCTCTAAAAGTCCAATTTGATCAATATTTACTGAAAGATGTAACTTTAAACTGACCGGTGTCGGACAGGAATTGCTTATTTAGTTTTATCTTATTGCCTGATTTATTCTGGACATTTCTACACAGCTGTCCAGACCAAGACAGGTTTCTGACCTCAGTGTGACTCATGTTTTAAAAATAAAAGTTTCAAAATGTTATTTTGTGAGCATGAATGGTTGTTTGTTTCTGTGTGTGTCAGCCCTGTGATGAACTGGTCACTCTCCCAGTGTCAGCTGGGATACACTCCACCCTCCAAGTATAAGCTGTTATGGAAAATGGATGAATGCGTCTCACATTCTAATAATAATAACTTTATTTATATGTAGCACATTTTAAAAAACAAGGTTTTTAAAAGTGCCTTACAAAGCAGGGGACCCAACAGAAGGCCAAACTAGTTAAAATAAGTCAAACAGAACAAAGACAAAGAAAAAAAAATATTACTAACTTGTTCTTTCTAAAAACTTAGAAATCAAAGAACAGCAGAGCAGTAATAAGGGTTATAAATATAAATAAGACAGGTAATAAGGTAAAAAGAGGACATCACAAAAAGGCAGGTCTGTAAAAACAAGTGATTTAAAAGAGTTCACCGAATCAGCGAGCCTCATCTCCTCGGGCAGGTCGTTCCCGGCCCTGATGGAGGAGGTGTGGCCACCTCTAGATTTGAGCCTTGACCTTTGGGGGAAAAAAAACTGGCGGACAGACCCTGATGGGCTTCAACAGTGATCAGTAAAATCTTAAAATCAACACTAAAACACACAGAGAGCCAACAGAGGGACGCTAAAATCATGGTGATGTGATGTCGTCTGTTAAAACCGTGAGTGTGTGAGAGTGATTTACTGTTAATGAGACATCAAGTTCATTAAGAGCAAGTGTGATGCTAAAAAGGTTAAACACCAGCCCAAAAATAACAAATGTTATTATTAATGGTTTATAACTGATCTATAAAGCGTTATTAAATTATTGATTAATCATTACACAACAGTTAGTTCCAACCAAGTAATCTGATTGGACAAGAGTCGTTCCAAGAGTGCTGATATACAACAGTAACATCACTGGGACGTCCAACTACAGGTATCACTCCGCTTCATACTAGTTATCTAACTTGTAGCAAACTTTGCACCACAAATATGAACATTTTCCCCACATGTAACATTTGACTAAAACTATGAATGGTCGTCAGGAGAGGATGAAGCCTGGATACTTCATCACAAACCTCCAGGTGTGCTCGTACAACATCAGACAAATTAGAGAACACCACGAGGCGAACAAGATGGGCTTTGAACTTCTTTCAGGCTTGGCTAAGTCTGTAAAAAAATTGGCATAGACTGAGCTGCGGTAACACGTACACTTAAAGATCAAAGCTAGCAAGCTAATGTTCAGGAAGATGTTGATGCGTTGCTTGGCAACTAGCGATTAAATCAACAAACAAATCATAATCTGTTGTCACTTATTACTGTAAACCAATAAATGGCACTTGTAGAACTGTTGTATAAAAACAGTATCACACTCGAGGTCGTGACGTTATACTCAATATCAGCACGCTGTGATTCAGTCGTAGTTAAACACAGTGTAACATCACTCGCTCTCATGGGATATAGCTTAATTAATAAACTCACAACTTATTAATCATTTAGAAAGGGTGCCATAATAAATACTTTACTTCTAATTAAATTAAAAGTATATTGGTATCAGTACCCAGTATAAACCAGCTGTAAATCTTTCAACACGGGAGCATCTGTAACTGAAAATAAACTGTAAAACTGGATGAATTTGACACAAAGTATAATCAGCTTTCCGCTGCCAGAGAATAGAGAAGTGCAAACACATGAATACACGTAGCACGTACAGAGAATATATAATTTCCTACCTTTCAGCGACGCGTGCGTGAACTCGCATTCATGTGTGTGTGCTGCCCATTGACATGTCCCTCCCTCCCCTGACAGTAGTAATAGCTAGGAATGAGGCTTCATGCACTTCCTGAGGCCTCATTTGCATATGATTTGCTGATGAGCTGCCACCACTAACCAGCAACACCAAACCAAAACCCTATTAATATTCTCCCATTCAGGTTGTAAAGCACACAAACCTAATCAGCTTAGAAATTACTGTATGGAAACCATAATTACGCATGTTTAATTGCTTATCATCTGATGGGTACAAGTTTATTAGAAAATGTATTCATGGTAATTGCTTCCTGAGGTATCTGGTGTGCTACAATACCATGTGATATCCTGTCAGCTCCCATTTGGGAGGATTAATGCGCTCTGAAAAAGTCACAAAATTAGATACTGTGTATTGACTCTTTGGATGCTTGGTTTAACTCAAAGTGATTTTTAATTTAGGGATTTCTAAATTACTGCTTAAGCTCGGGTAAGTCTTTGGAGTGAGAGCCGTCAAAATCAGCATATCTCGCCGTTGTTAAGGAGTGCTGGCATATCACAGGGATATAAATGACTGTAAAGTAATGCCTGTGTAATCTTGATGCCACATTTCTATCACCAAACTGGGAAAAAAACTGTAAAATCAGGAGCAAGTCACATGCAAGAAATGAGGAAACACATCTTATAAGAGAGAGTTTTTTGTTTTTTTAAGTAAAGCCATCTTAAAGCCGATGAATCATTCAGTCCTGAAACAAGCAGATTAAAACACACACAGTGCAGGTTCCTCAGAGGGGCGTCCACGCCGCCAAGAACGTCGAGTGGGCCTTTTCAGCCATGGACCTCAGTGAGTCTTACAGCTCCTGCCCACTCTTTGATGATCTCTCTATGGTTTATTGTAATCACTGTTGGCTCTAAGTCCTTCTGACACACTTGTAAATTCATGCGGTCTTAAAAGGAAAACGCATTAAGCAGCCAGTAGTTCCTCCACGGATAACTCTTTCTTTCATTGGAGTAGTGATTCCCAACCAGGGGTATGCTGCTATGTGAAAGATAATAAAGCTGCTCAGCTAATTAAAGAAAAACAGAAAATATGATTTGGTGAGATAAAATAAGAGAACACAGTCACATGTTAGACTAGAGAGACGCTGCCTATTTGTCCTCAAGAGGTAAACAGACGTACAGAAAGGAAGCTGATCTTAAGTACATTTATTATCACTGTTTCATCATTTATTATAAATTCTAGCATCTGCTGCACACTCTGCCTGTTGAACCAACCATGGCGGCCAGTTTCACTTTCGTAACTATCGTTTTACAGATGCAGCAGGCAGCTGTTTCCCAACTATACACTACCTGCTCAGCACCAAAATGGCAAGTTGGCGCCTAGTAATAAAGCATTAAGTTGCCAGAAAAACAATTCCTGATGAATGCTAATCTAAAAAAAAAAAAATGGTTCACAATATTAGTTATTGCAGTTCTAAATAAATATCAGATTGTCCAAAACTGAGCTTCTGATTTTTACACAGTGATATAAACAGTACGTGTTAATAAGAGCGAGTGAGAGTGCACGAATCCATCGGAGGGTTACAATGAAGGAGACGACTACTTGAGCCAATCTCAGAGGGCTGTGGGGGTACGCTGGAGAAACCACTGCATTAGACATACTTCAGTTGACTTGCAGTGAGATGCAGCTATTAGTATTTTTGGTCTAATAGCCTCATGGGTGAAATATCCCCTTTAAAATATTGTGGACAAGTCAACAGAAATAATTGATTTTGCCTATTAAACCACATCCCGTTGAAGAAGGGGTGAACGAGTTGACTGTAGCTTTAATCAGATCTACTTGGTTGCTTAAAAAGTAATTGCTGAGTACATTAAAAAAAAACTACTTAATTTTTCGAGTCACGTTTGTGTATTGGAGCCAAGTCAAAGAGGTGCTTTAGCAAAAAAAAAAAAACTCCACCTGTGGATCATTAAACTTTTGAATGATAGCACATAACATGCTGACAAACATGTCATTTCCCCATAGAGAGGGTTGGGAGATCCCAGAGTGTTTGCTTGTTGGAAAAACTGTCTGGGATGCTTTCCAGGATTTCCCAAAGAGAAAAGCCTTGTTTTTCTTTGCTGATGTTGTTGGGAGTGAATGAAGAGCAGATTGTAGAGGCTGTGCCTCTCATGTCTGTCCAAGGCCTTGATACCTTTGATCTTCTTAAGAAACAAACAAGCTTTTAAACTTGGCACTCCCGGCTCTTCTTCCTCTCTTCTGTCTCTGTCAGAACGCTGATCCTGAGAAAATTGATATCGCCTGAATACTTACGCATAAACCTCTGCTTATGCAATGCTTCGTGGTTTAAAATGTGGAGTAAGCATAAAGATAAAACTTGTGTCATTTTTACTACGTGCATGCAGCACAACAGCGTGTAGCTTTGGGATAAATATTTGCAAAATGCTTGTGTTTCGTTCCTATCTTTGAACAAGCTACTGATCGCACAAACAAAACTGTTTTAATCACCTACAAACAATGTTTCAACCATCGCCTCTCCAACATTTAATAACGGATCAAACAAAGATTAAAACTACACTGGAGCTATTTTAAGAGCGTCTGATTGCTGAGATGATTTATCTTCAGAAGCCGGTCAAACTAAGTTCAAACTTAAAGAGCCAGTATGTTGGATTGGGGGTGTCTAAGCTGATTGCAACCCCTTCACATCACCCTCTACTTTCTAGCGAGAAACATCAGTGGCAATGAAATGTGCAAAAAGACAAAATGCCCCATCTAGGCTGAGTGTTTAGTTTGTTCATACTGGGCTACTGTAGGAAAAATGGTTCAATATGTTGGACTTAATGGAAGAAGATCTTTGGTGTCTAGATATATAACTACTCTCATTTTCAAGTGATTACACTGGGGAACAATTTGAAAAAAAATTTCTGTTGAGTTAGATTTTTATGCTGATTAAAACTAAAATTGGCACGCTGATTCCAAAATTGCAGTCAGTTTTTTTTTCTAGCACGTCAAGTTTTTTCTCCACAGCTTACCCTCCAGATAAGCAAACTTCCACTGATTAGCTGTAGTAAGACTTGCCAGCTGATTACGATTGGACTCGTCTACAGCTACGTGGCAACTTGTTTGTGCAGTCACAATTGAGACAGTGCGCTGAGAGGTGTGTGCAGCTCCCAATAGGTCAGTACTATCAATATCTGCAAACAGAAAGCTAGCATAGTAGGAGTTAAGAGGATTTGTGCTGGCTTTTCTCTTAACCTTGTAACCACGGGCATACCGTTGTAAGTTCTGTTTCGTTTTATGCTGTTTTTGTAGTTTTCAAAGCTTGTAACTATTCCATCTTAGTGTTTTATTTACATAGGTATATATTACATTCCAGATCATGTCTGCTCCTGCTACTTCTCGTCGTAAATGCCTAAACAATTCGACTCCTTTTGCTATATTTGTGGTAGTTTCACCATTCCAAGTCAGAGGGCAAACATCAGTGCAGTCATGCCTGTTTCTTTCATATTTCACTGTATGTCAATATTTGAACATTTTTATAAAACAAGCACATATTAAGTAGTAGTTAAGTACAGTATTTTTCATATTTTTTAAGAAAACAGGGATCCTATAGTTCAAAAACTTGACGTGATAGAGAAAAACTGCGCCTGCACCGCACCCAAAAATTAGTTAAAAACAGCTGTCAGACCTAACTCAACAAAAATTGTGTTCCCCAGTGTTATACTATTATACTATAATAAAATTCCCTATTGCCCTATTCTGTAAATAGAGCTCCTTAAATCTCAAACACTGGACCTTTAAGTTTAATAATTTGGCCTCTACATGTTATTTTTGGAAGCTCTGATGTGACTTCCTGTTCACTTTAGTTTATTTCTTTAGTTTGAACGTTGATGTTCCAGCAACTGACTTACACATTACTTAAGTTTAAATGAGCTAAGACAGTTCAATTCAGATCGATGAGAACCTGCAAGACGAAAAACACTGTGCCCAGATGGAGAGATCAGCTCAGTGCATCATGGAAAGTCCGCCCGGCAGTCTACGCCCTGTAGCAGCATCACTAAGTAATGGTTCAGGACTCACCTGAGTCAGCTCTAACAAGAGTGTCTGCCTCCAGAGCCAGAACTGGAGGCTGGCTCTACAGGAGTGCAACCCTTTTTAGTTAGTCACTAGTTTGAAACTAGTTACTAGTTACTAAAAAAGTGCATGTTACCACGACCAAACAAAGTATTTCTGAATAGCAGGCGCAACTACAGGGATTTATGGTTGAGTCATGATAGTTGACGAGGTTCGGTAAAAGATTTTGGCGTGTTAGCAGCTGAAGGTGAAAAGTCCCAGCGAGGGGCCAACATCTGGCTGAGCAGAAAAGGCAAAGCCTTCAATCAGGAAGCAGATCTCCTGTCATTACACCCCACCGCCCCCTCTTTGCTTCCTCCTCTCTGGTTATTAATGGGCGCACAGCAGCCGCACTGACATTTTACACTGTTTTATCCCTGTCCCATCATGCATCTGGGGATACCCTGGCATTTGGCGGCAGTGTTTTCATCGGTGTCTGCGGCGGCGATGACCAGAGCGACTTCAATCCTGCTCACTGTCACTCATCATAAGTGAGTTTATCAACACACATCTAATCGCCACACTCCACGGGGACCTTAACCATTTGCATACTAAGATTGCTTTCTTTTGCTTGGCTAAGAACGCACCTCCTTTGCATAATTATTAATGATAAAGAGACGATGAACAAATGTGTCAGGAGGTATTAGCATCACGTATACAACTGGATTCTAAAGGATATGTTTAGTGACGTGCCTGGAGGAAAGATGAGGGCAAAGGGTAGGAAAAGGAGAGCATCACTGTCAAGGGATGCACTTTTGCATGAAGGGAAGGGGTTAATTAAAGGGCCATGGATGGAAAATAGAGATTTTTTTGTAGTTTAAAATCAGTGTTTGACCAAGAAGCTCCACTGAGATTATGTCTGTCAAAAAATAGTACAAAACCGTCAAAAAAAAGAGGCAAAAAAAATCACAAAAGCACTCAAAGGTCTTGTAGCAGAGCAGCAGGATGCAGGATGAGGAACCGAGCCTGAAATATAACATATAATTACATCAAAGAAAATATTGCTCCAGTTGAAGGAAAACACACAGTGGTGAACAACACAAGATGTTTACATACAGCAGAGTCACTGTAGCTGCTCATTTCAGTATTTCTGCTGTGTACCATTAAAGCAGCAGGCCCATATTGTCTGTCATCTGTTGTCTGTAATTACCACTTTTTACACTGTCTTACCCTCTGTGGATAATGTTCAGCGTCTATACGAGAAGTGTTTCATGTGAATGGTTTAACTGTTTGCCACTTTATATGAAACAGCTGCACTGTTTTTACAGGACAGGAATAAATAAGTCATGCACACCATGGTTCAATTGGGGGTTGAAATGCCCTCCCCGTGTTCTCTCCGCTAAACACAGGCCTGTATACCCCCTCTGCACAGTATAATAGCTTGATATTAAAAATGCCCACAGCGATTGTTAAGTCACGGCGGCACATTTGCACCACGATGGATGACCTTTTGTGAATCCTAATGAGGCCTTTTTTCACGACTTTCAAAAACAAAACATACCGTAGCGATGTAGAAAAATAACCGCCGTGTGAAAAGTCGCCGCAGTTAAACGCCCTTGGTGAATGAAATCACAGTATCGGCTTTATTTGGCTTCTTTTCCGACTGCAATTAAAGTGGTTAATTTTATCCTAAAAGCACTGAAGTGGCATTTTGTGTGTTTGAATATCAGCTGCAGTCCTCTCTCTCACGAGGTGCGAGGTTGTCCGAACTTCGCAAGTCACAGCTTAGAAGAATAATCTCAGGGGTCAGGAGGGGTCGTCGTCGGTCTCCCTCTGGCTCTCCTTCAACAAATAACTCATAATGACCTTTGACCTCCCTGTTTTTGCATGAGAATTGATATCAGTATGCCACACCCCCCCCTCTCTATAGCAACCTCAGGACCATTTGAAATGCCAGCCCTCGAAATCTAAACTTGATTTTTTTTTTTTTTTTCTAATGAACCCATCCAGAGATTTGAGGGGGGTGGGGGGGTTTTTGGGAGGAGGAGGAGGAGGAGGAGGGTGGAGACGGGGGAGGCGAGCTTTGGGCTCATCTGCATCACAGATTAGGGTGCTTAGAGAAAAATCAACCATCCATGATTCATTACATGTTTCCTGCTGAGCCTCTGAGATGGCAACCGTCCTAGCAACAGGATCCTAGCAACAGCAACAACTCTATGCCGCCGCCGCCGCAGCCTATCAGAAACTTTCATGCCAGATCAAAATTTAGCCAATGAAGAGGGGAGGACACGCAGGAAGCGTGATGATGCGTTTCCTCGTGCTGTTGGCCAGACTGGGGTGTGAACTCTGCTGTATCCCTGTGTGTGTGTGTGTGTGTGTGTGTGTGTGTGTGTTTATATTTAACTTATATTTATTTGTATCTTGTGCATGTGTATTTTAAGGAATTTAATGATTCCTGCATGTTCTGCTCTGTAGCAGAGAGGTCAGTTTGACATGATACAGGTAGATTTCTCTTCATTGTCTTTGTAGTATAAAGCTGCCAGGAACACAAAATACATTAAAAACACGTCTAAAAATACAAATCTTTAGTCATAATCATACAAAATTTTATTACTGAAGGTACACATTGGCTATAATGTGGATAATATGGACATAAACTGACTCACGTACACTCATCTCAACTCTATTCTACTCTGCCTGTTAATGTTCTTAATATACTCTGATTATTCTGAGGTGAAAGTCATTATATTAATTAACTTATTTGATTTGATGTCATTAGATTACCTTTTCTGAATGTGGTCCGATGTAGTTCTACAAGAAAAATCAGTTTTTTCCATACGTACATGCAGATTTTGTAACTTTTCTGTGCTCCATCGTGAAGTCTAAATACTACATAATGATGATAGTGTTCATTTACAGCGTATACTCCTCTCGCGTGTAAATGATCCAAAAGTGTGGGATGTTTGTTCACCTGCTCCTCTGTAATCATACATCTTTATTCAAAGAGTGCTTTGACCATCATCTGATGTCAGATAGGCCTGTTCAGACGGATATGCTCTGCGCTCGTCCAAACAGTCTGATAATGTTCAGTCTGATAATACATCACACTGATGTGTCTCTCTCCACTTCAGAGTAATCTTGCTCTTTCCACTGTGCACTGTACAGAGGCAGAGTTCTCCTCTCCCGTGCACAAGCAGAAAATGAAAACAGACAAAATGGTCAGGACATCCATACTGTTTTTACATGTCGTTCGGGCCTGGAAGGGACGACTAAAGGGTTACACAAACTCCGAGATCAATGCTGCTCAACTGTAACTTTATTTTCTTGGACAGTTTTTATTCCTCTCTGGAGTAAGATAACAGCATCTCCTCTACTTTTTTGTCCAACAGCCCTAAAATCAGATATCAACCACCTGATCCCAAAACACTTTTTATTTTTAAAAAATTTTTTGGAAGTCATATTCAGGATCATCAAATGTAACACGTTGCCTGATTCTTATTCCTCCATTGTAACCAAACACTATACAAAAGACATTTAATGTACACAACATTGATAGAAGGCTACCCATGTATCCCATGTATGCAATCATGTGAGCAAGCTGACCTACGCCAAAAACTGCAGTTCCTCAAACGTCCACTTGAGGCTGGATACAGAATGATTCAGTCTCCATAAGTCCCCATGTTAAAATGTCCAACTTCACAGCAGAAATAAACATGTTTACAGCCTGGTACAAAAAACAGTTTTGGTCTCTATAGCTAATTTCCACATTCATGACAACTGTACTGAGGGTGAATTTTTATACAACTCACCTGTTCAAATTATATTAATGCTTAAAGTTATGCATAATAAACAGAGTGGCCACTTTGATTGACAGGTGTCTTGTTTCATCCATAACATAACGGCAAACAAATAAGCCACGCATAATTGAAACATATTGGCCAGTTAGCTGTGAGGGTCTACAGCTCTCTGCGGTTTTAGGACATTTCCTCACCTTTTTAAAAGACAAAACTACTGCTTCTAGTTTTTAAAGATTTATGTCTCCAGTTGGAACAAATGTGCTCGAGGCTGGGTGCAGCAGACAGGCTAAGTCGAAGAGTAGACAGACTAACACATTGTTGGTTTCTTAGACAATAACAAAACCACAGAATATCACCAGCTTTATCAAAGTTAAAGAACAAAACATAATTAAAAAAAACTTTTGGTTTTATTTGTCCTCTGCACCATTATGCTGATAGAAAGTATGTTAAATAAAAAATATTGTACTGTCACTAACTGTAGTTGAGCTGCAAAGTGCTCCAGTAAAGATCACTCACAGTATAAAGAACGGACAGCATATGTGTGATGTCACCAGCCTGTGTAGTTGGACATTTTAACATGGGGGCTTATGGAGATTGACTTGTTCTGTAGCCAGCCTCAAGTGGACGTTTGAGGAACTGCAGTTTTAGACACTAATGCATTGGCTTCACTTCACAGCAACGGAGATTACCACTTGGTAAAAACACTAATGTAGCTCTCCTGAAAACCTTTAGGGATAAAAATTAAATTAGATTAGATCAATATAATATCACACAGTGTAATACTGTAATACTGTGTAATATTTATTAATATATATAATGACAAACATGCAGTAAATACCTGTTGATGTTTTGTGGCTTTAGTTTTGAGGTTAATCTATTTCCCTTTCTTGTGGACAGCTGATCATGATGCCACTGGCCTTTCTTAAGTTGAATCAATGTGATACACTAATGTTGCCTGATTTGTGTCTTATTTGTGAGCTTGAACATATTCCCAGTTTAATAAGTGAGCTGCTAGCCAAAAAGTTTTAATAAGTTTAAATTTGACTGCACAATAACTCTAACTTCCACGTACGGTGCGGAAATGTGCTACTAAAACTAAAAAAAATGATTTCCAGGTTGTTTTCTCCTCATTTCTTCATCTCACTGCATGTATGTTTTCTTACAAGTGTGTGCTGATTGCACACAGTAGGAGAGGCCTGTTTTTGTCATTAAAGTAGCCTGTAAATTATCCCTCTATATTTTTGTCTCACAGTTTGAATCTACACATTTTTGGCAGAGGGTTCGGGCTCAATCAGCAAACTGTTGTTTTACTTGTAGATTGTCTTCTATGAAACACATCATGGATAATTTCTATCCCAAAATAGCATCCACCCTTTGAGAAAAGTGACTCTTTGCTGGCATGAAAGTAAAAGCAACACTGGCTGTATTTCACATAAGATTTCTGACTGTATTTTTCCTCATACCTTCAGCTGTAGGATTTCATTTGAAGCTGCTACACTTCTCCTCTTGTGAGGGCCTTGAGTGAAACGTTTGTGGAAATCCATCAAAGAAGAGCTGATAGACGTGGAGCTAAAGGAGAAGAGAGAGTCAGAGATGGCTCGGGGGTCACATACGAGGAAGACTGAACAATGTCATCACCAAACAGATGCTATCATGAAGCCCCTGGGGAAACAGAAAGGTAGATACATCCAAGACAAGCTGGAAACACAGAACACAGAAATAAAAAAACAAACTGGAGGCGTCAGGAAAGGCTGCAAAATGGTATAAATGTGTAATGACTGAATTTATTATCTGAATTTTTATGCACACTAACCAGACTAAATATCTTAAATATTGGTCGGCTTTGCCATTAAATTTAGTACAAACATTCATGATCCACAGAGGATTTATCCCAGAGAATTTGGCGAGCCCCTGACATTTAATTTAGTGCCTCCAATAGGTCAAAATTTCACTTATTTAGTGAAACAGTCGAGCACAAACTGGCTTGAACTTTAGTGCAGATGCTCATGGTCTCCAGATGATGAATCCTAATGACATTGGTGATCCCCTGACCTGATTTCATTTGGCACCATTAATAGGTCAAACTTTCATATATTTGGTGACAGACAATCATGGTCCCCAGATGACATTCATGGTCCCCAGATGACGAATCCTAATGACTTTGGTGAACTCATGACTTTTCATTTACCACCACCAATAGGTCAAAATTTCACTTATTTTGTGACAGATTTATGATCCCAAGATGACATTCAAGGTCTCCAGATGATATTACTGGTCCCCAGATGATGAATCCTGAACCTTTCCTCTGTGGACACGAGCAGATTGAAATTTTCTATTCAGAGGGAAAAATCTTGATAACTATTGGATGGAGTGCAATGAAATTTTGTACTAATATTCTTGCTCCCCTCTGGATGTACTATAGTGACTTTGGTGGTACTCTGACTTTTCCTTTAGCAGCACCATGACGTTGACTTTTAGCAAAACTAATGAAATTCCTAAGCTAGGGCTAATTAGTGAATACTGGTATGCTAACTGCCTGAACTAAGATAGTGGCCATGGTGAATATGATATAATAAACCAAAGTAAACTTTTTTGTATCACTATTTTTTGCAGTATAGACTGCGAGGCCGACACAGATTTAGAAGCCGGGTACATGAAATAAGCCAGAACACAAAGGTAGAGCATCAGAGTGAATGTAAACATAAATCCACTTGGATAGCCTCAATTTCAGACATTTCATGCTGACTGTGGAGCAGTTTGTTCGGTCTGATAGTTTGATTGGCGTGGCGTCAGGCTACGTTTCTCCAAAAGTTGAGTGTGGCTCACCTTTTCCGCTGCAGGTTATTGCATTCTTTGCAGTTTCATCGTTTATCCTTATCAGGGTTGCAGGGTTGCTGGAGCCAATACCAGCTGCCATCACAGGGCTGATACTTAGAGACAAACAACCATTCACGCTCACGTTCACACCTACGGGCAATTTAGAGTCACCAATTAACCTAACTGCATGTCTTTGGACTGTGGGAGGAAGCCAGGAGTACCTGGAGAGAACCATTCAGACAAGAGAAGAGCATGCAAACGCCACACACAACGCAGAGGTTCAAACTGGTGACCCTCTTCCTGTGAGGCAACTGTGGTGCTAACCACCGCACCACCTCGTTGCCCGTAGAGTCAGTCGTGATGCATTTATGGTGAAACAGTTCAGACCCCTTTTCTATCATGTAAGACAGCCTTATATGGCACTGCATCACATTTTCTCCACTGGAAGGGAACCCTAGAGCCCTAAACAGCACATTACTGTGATATAGTATGTTGCTGCAGAAGTTCTGTATTGAATTTCTGTAATTTTACAGTAAAACACCCATCAAATTACTGTGATATGTTACTGTCCCCCTGAGTCAATGAGTCATTGTTACTGAGCCATGTTAACACATGTTAACATGAATGTGCTGATGTTAGAATTTAGCCCAAAGCACAGCATGACTTGTTTAAACACAGATACTGTGGTTCTGAATCTGGCTCTTAGACCGTAGGTGTCAAACTCTGGCCCCCAGTGTAATTATATTTGGCCCGCGAGGCAATACCAAATGACTACTAGAGCTGGCCCGCCGGTGTTATACAGCACATGTACCGCTAATACTACAAATCCCAGAATGCTCTGCTCTTGTTTTGGCGCATCAATCAGTACAGGACCCATAAACACCCTCTCCTCTGTTGACAGTAGTCATAGCGACCGCATGCTGCTACTGGCACCGTGCTACCCATCCCAAAAATGGCAGAGAACAGGAGTTTTCTGGACAGGCGGGAGGCAGAATATCTGTTTACATAATGTAAAAGACAGACCTGTCTGTCTTGTATGTGGAGCCAACGTGGCTATAACCAAAGAGTACAACATTAGGAGACACTATGAAACAAAACACCTTAAATTTAAAGAAGGCTGCATGTAAAGAAAGAGGCATACGATTTTTATTTAAATTTTATTTAAGAAATGAATGCCATTGATGTGTTTTTTTATTATTATTTGAAATTTTGCATGTGTGCAATATTAAATTATATCAATTTAATATTTGATATTTTTGCTTGTTCCATATTGTTTGAACTTGTTTTAGGTCCATTTTTTAAATAAATTTCAATGTTGGCCCGCGACTTTGGCCAAATTTTGGCCCACTGTATATTTGAGTTTGACACCCCTGTCTTAGACAGTATGAGTGCATCTAAATTATTTTGTGTGTGTGTGTGTCTCCTCCAAGTCTTGACCCACCTACAGTACATACAGTTGTTCCTGCTCACACTGAGCCTCTCTATCCCGGGATTAAGTGACTCTCAGGCTGTCCAGACAGATTTCTATCCCCGTCAGGAAACAGCCGCTTCAGTCAGACGAGAACTTTACTTACTCTACCGTCACAGAGTCAGAGTTCCTACAGGCTGTCGTTTGGTGCACTGCAGTTATAGCAGTGTTATTGTGCTTTACGATCCAACTGGTACACAAACAGACTCACATAAATCCATTCTCCATTCCCAAGATAAGGCAGCATTAATACCTCTAATGCAATAATAAGCAGCACAAGCAAATACACAAACATGAAAAGCATGAAGAATCAATCGCTGGAGAAGTTGGAGATTTATTATATTTCAGTTGGATAAGAGTCAAGAAGAAGCTACGTGCCAAAACGTGCTCCAAAAACAAACAAGATCCACCAATATGTCCACAGATTGATGTCAAATTGACATTTAGAGAAACTGTTTTGTACCATTATTGTTGGAGGATGTGTTAATCTTCTCCACTCGCCAGATTACTGAAAGGACACTTGCTACGATGTTTCCTCCACCCTAATCTGCTAGGTGCACCGTTGTAAAAAAAAAAAAAAACTCACACCAATTTAGCTCCACCTAAATCCCTGTCTGACAGCTGTACCAAAACAAAGAGCAGACAGGGGATGTTTTTCATTTCTTTGTGTGTCCTGTTTCTAACTCGCTTAAATGCCCCCAGGTAGCCAAATCATTCTGTAAAATAGTTTTCATAAAACCTTCTTGTTTCGTGCTTCATTGACCTTTGCTTGTTTTTCTTAAATTCACTGAAAGTCTTAAGTCCTTGAGCACAACAAAAGCCTTTCTGACGTGCGGATGAGTAACAAAATCTCTCTCAAAGCTTGTTTTGATATACGGCGGATTTATGAGTAATTTCTGCACCAAACCAATTAGGTGCTGCTGGTGAAAAAAAAAAAAACATGTTTCAGGGCTTGTTCTGTTTCATGTTGATTTAATCCAATCACAAGCAGTTATAAATGCAATTACATTTATTAATTTCAACAGCGCTATACATTTGTTGCGGTCATGACCTCCCGTTTTAGCGGCTGCAGCGTGTTTTATTAGAGCAACAATAAAGAGGCCATCCACATTGATCTGGCTGAACTATACCCACTTGTCTGCTTTTTGCACGAGAGTTTGATGACACCACAGATGACAAACTTTATGCTTTAATCGAACACTCAGAACAGCATACATTGTTTATTTTATGTTGTTTTCTGTGCACACACACGTAAATATTTGATATTTTTCATCACCTTCTGGGACGCTGATTGGCTGATTGTTGCTTTTTGATTTCAAATTGATAAATCATTCTGTACTTTGTCTCTCTGATTTTAAAATCTCTTTTGTCCTTTGAAACATGAATTATTTTGTATTTTGTAGTTTATCTATTTATCTATCTGTTACTAGCAGGCAAGCTATCTGTGACCACCGTGGAAATAAACTATATTAAGGGATTGTATGTAAATTATTGGGGTGTGGAGGGCGTTTCACTTTCTAAAAAAAAGCAAGGTGCTGACCAAAGGCACCTTTAAACTGTGCGACAACAACGATTATGCACGTTTATTTCACGTGAGATGAATCGTGGTGCTACAATCTACATAGATAAGATAAGATGGACTTTATTGATCCCACACTGGGGAAATTCACTTTCACAGCAGCGCACAGAACACAAGGAGGATACGAAAATAAAAGTTAAACACACGATATACACCCTTTGAGTATATAGAGATGCATGTTGGATCCTTTCACAGAAATAATTGCACTGTGTGGCATTGTACTAAGATGCACATTTATATCTATGACGTGTTGTCATGAAAAGATGGTAGAGACTTTCCAGAGTGCAGCAGGAGGTAATTGTACAAATAGAAGATGAGACGAACATTATATGAGAGAATGTGTGCCACTCGTGCTTTGAGAATGAAACAATAAACAAACGTGTTTTTGTCTCCTCTCTATTGTTTTGGTTTGTGTGTCTTTATTCAAAACTGGCATGATGGAACATTATAGATGTGTGCAAGTACAAATGTATTAAGATGCTTATTTCTTGTATGAATGCTGTTTTTCTCTCTTATAGTCATCATATTCTCATGTTTTTCTATCTATCTATCTATCTATCTATCTATCTATCTATCTATCTATCTATCTATCTATCTATCTATCTATCTATCTATCTATCTATCTATCTATCTATCTATCTATCTATCTATCTATCTATCTATCTATCTACAGACAGGGTGGTGTCTTTCATTTTTACTCTCGTCCTATTGAGCGTACATACTTACATTTAACATCATTTCTCTCCGTGTGCTGATGGGTGTCGATAGGTGCTCTCTGCTTCACTCGGGGTGAAAGTGGGTGATTTTTCATTTGAAAGGAGGCAGACAGTGGCTGACAGGGAGCTTGACAGTGAGCTGTCGCTCTTGCTCTTCACTCCTCAGGAGGTAGATGTCCTCAGAGTGGAAGTCAATAGGAGGATTTCACAGTTTTTTTTTTGTTTTTTTTTTAACCCAGTCAGAAACAGTTGTGTAATGACTTTGGGAGGAGGAGGGCTGTAAAAAAAAAAAGTAAGGCAATGGAGGGAGATGGGCCACTGCCTCGAAAACTGTTTAATTAAACCCTTAGAGACTACTGGCTGCATGGGAACAAGGGCCAAATGAGTTGCTGGGTCATGTGCATGCGTTCTGCCACATGAATAATACAAAACACTGCAGGCTCATTCAAAATAATCTGAGAATACTGCTCCTTGCAGGGCTCTGCCCATGTGACAGGAAAATCCAGGGTGTTTTGTCCCTGCTTCTGTTCAATTACTGTGTTTAAGGAGAGATATATATGCAGGTGGAAAGAGACACTGCAGCTCAGGTGACTTTGCAACGGAAACAAAGAAGAAAAACGACACTTGATTAAAGATATTGTGTTGCTGTGTTTACATTGTGTGTTAGATGTGTTGTTGATGCTGTAGCTGTGGATCATCTGATCAATATTTTTATATTAATAATGGATTAAATGTGTAATGTCGGTCACCTATCGTGACAAATCTGCATATAACCACAAAACTCTGCTTTTCCGGTTTTAGTGTCTTTTAGCTCATTGTTTTGGTTTTATGGTCAACTGTACTGTTTTTATTCATCCAGATGGTTCAAGAACTGACTTATTTAGAAAAGTTTTTTGGCATTTCTGGTAACATAAAAAATGTGTTGAGCAACCGTGATGGACGCTCAGAGGCTCCACAAAACAGTTCACATCTGTAGACCGTATAAAAGATGGACGTGAAGCTCAGATTGTGGTGGCTCTAGCTGTCGCCATCTTGTCTCTTGTGGCTGATCCAAAAAGGGGCAAAGAGTTGGATCATTGGTGGACCTGAGGCGGGTCGAATGAAGCCTGGGTGCTCAAACAAACCATCTGTAACGGCACCCACCTGTCAGTCAAAGCTGACATTATGGTAATTATGCAAAACTTTAAGCCTTAAAGTCCATGTTAAGGTGATTCTGAGATTTCTTTCAAAATACATTGAATATGTTGGAAAATAGTTGCTGAAAACACATGAAAAGACTTTGAATGATATATTACTGAAATGTGGAGTTAGAGGTTAAAACAGTTTTTCACAGGTTTTCGGTCCGGGATTTTGTGGGCGGTCCTTAAAGGGTGGCTCGATGACACGCTGAGGCCACCCTGAGCATACCCCTGCACGGCTAGCAGAGAGATACAGTTTTATTCATCTCACTCAGAGAGTTTCAAAGTTAGTCATGTCATTTTCTGAACTCATCATTTTCAGTCACTGCTTGACTGCTCCTATGAGTGGGCGTGGCTTCAGCACATTCTGCAGTCCTGGAGCTGAGAATTCATTTTTACCTGATTTTGACACCTAATTTCATAAACTTGTCGACATTTTTAATCATTCAGATTTGGCTGGGTGGTTAGTAACACTTTCTTCTTTGGTCTGACAAACTCAGAACACATATTTATTCCTACTTTACACTGTAAACATGTTTATTTCTGCTGTGAAGTTGGACATTTTAACATGGGGGCTTATGGAGACTGACTCATTCTGTAGCCAGCCTCAGGTGGACGTCTGAGGAACTGCAGTTTTTGGCACTTCTGCTTCACTTCACAGCCGTGGCGGTTGCTGCTTGTGTGAAACAACCTATAAATGACATGCGATATATGCTTGTCTCGTCAGGCATCACTTATTATTATTAACCTCATGGCTAGAGGAGTTCCTGAGCATGTGTTAGCATTACTACTATTGTGGCTATATGTGTTTTATATGGTGTTTGCTATGACCTGTCTGATTTGTGTCTCTGGTGATGAAACCCTCTCACTAATATACTATATAAAGATATGGCGTAATATGTTATGATGCCACACGATACAATAAAAACGTATCCACACGGACATGTTTTTCTTGAAGCATTTATTGGTAAGAGTAAAAATGAACATTTCTCACACATTTCTACATTTCCATCATGAGAACGACATGTCAAGGACAAATCAGAGGAGAGAAATCATATTTTAGTTGAAGAATTATTTTGCAAAAACACTGATGGAAGGTTGACATGTTGCTGTATCCACTCAGTAGAAAGAGGAAAAAAAGGACTTTGAGAGGGGTTAACAGCTATTTCTCACCCTGTGGGAGTGGTAAAAAAAAAAAAAGAGTGGATGATGTTACTGCCAGAGTGTTGATCATTGTCATTGTCACGTTTCATGTATGATGGAGGAGTGAGGAGAACGTGTTCATCTCCTCCTCTTTCTTAAAACTCGCTCTTCAGTGCTTTCATTGTGCTTTTACTCTCACATTGCCTAGATAGCCCTTTCTCTCCTTGTCTCCATTGAAAAAAAGGTTCCTCTGAATAGACTGACCTTCACTTATTCTCACATGCCATACAATGTTGCTGCAGTAATTTTCACGCTTATCACAAACACGATGGCTACTGTAATCCTCCTTTCCTACCTGAACTCTTTCACACACTTTCTGCAAAAACGTGCGCTGTAAAAAAAAAAAGAAAAGTTCAATCACAGGAGATTAATTAAGGATCTGAATGCTTGCTGTACATCCACAGGGCCCACCCACAATAAATACAGCAACAGCAAGAGCTTAGCTAACTAAAAAATGTATCTTGGACAGAAAGAAAAACGTTGAAGTGAGGTCTCTGCAGGCTGATGAAAGCAGGCAGCTATGCTTTGCACTGCAGCTGATAGACAAGAGGAGACATGGGCACAGCAGTGGGGATGTCGGCCCTTCGATACATAGCAACGATGAACTAATGCCACGTATGATTGATGGCGCTTCTGCCAATAAATACATGTGTGTCTAAGTGGGTTGAGGGTGTGTTTAAAAAAAGGTACCAAGTCCACCAAACCGAGGGAAGAGCCGCGGAGTCCTTTTCTTTTTGGACTCTGCATCCTTTAGCCACAGTTTCTTCCTCTTGGTGTCTGTGTGTCCTACAAAATAAAAGAGCAAACATCATCATTCAGTGCCTTTAATAATGGGAATAAATCAGTGAGGCTTTAGAGATCAGTTGTGATATTAAAAAAAGATCAACTTAAGGGTTGCCAGTTTGAGAGAAATCTCCATGAGGAGATTGACTCTCATGTCTGCACCTGATATATGAAGCTAGAGCCAGGAGCTGGTTAGCTCACAGTATTTTAGGATTAAGACTAGAAACAGCTAGCTTTTAGATGATCTTTTATTTATTTTATATCTTTTATACCTCGACAGTGACAGTTCAGAGCAAGAGAGAGGGGCAACAAAGATCGGTAGCAGCGGTTAGGACCATGTAGCCATGAAGGATGTAACCATCCAGCTACAGAGGCGCTCCACTTACCAGCACCTCTAAAGATCACTAATAAATAATCTTAATCCGTGCAACAACCAAAGAAAATGTTACAAGAGGTTTTGTTACTGCACCTGGTCAAGAAATAGTCCACACATGCTGCCTTTCAGCTTGTTTTAACACGGGAAGTCATGAACACAAACTTTTTTCAGTTCACTTTTTTTGGTTCTGATGCTTTTGTAAACTTTTTATATCCTCGGCGTTGACCCTTAAGAAGTGAGAAAGGTTAGTAACATAAAAAAAGTTACTTTAAATTAAAATGATGTTCTTGTACATTAGCAGCGTTTTATCTAGTGGTTATGTGACAGATGATGTCGATAATTTGCTGTCAGTTTCACAAATTAGTACTGTGTAATTAACTGCCTTCAGAATTCTAATGAAATGGATTTTTCTTGACGTTTTCTTTCATTTTGTGTTATTTCATTGCACATATTGCAAATTGTCTCGTCTTTCAATTAAAAACTTTTTTTTTTTTTAAAGAAATCGTCAAGGTGAACCTAAAGTACCTCTCTATATACTGTAAAATCAGAAAACTTTTAATTTTATTCACATTAAATGGCTTTATTTTTAAATAGCTTTAACTGCTCTTAAAAGGAAAACATGCACATGAATCCATATTTGAAGCCAATAAGTTACATTATTACTTTGTCAAATTATTAAGTTCAGTTGTTAATTGTGGTCCAGATGCCTTGCAGCTATTTTCCAAAAGGTCAGAGGTCAAAAGGTCGACTGGAGGGTTCTTCATAACAAATTTAAGAGCTGAAACAGACAAACAACTGTGATGCGAGAGGAGGATAAACACCAGCAACCAAAATGTTGTTGCTATTAATGATTTATAACTCATCTATAAAACATGAGTAAAGGATTAATTAACTATTAATAAAGCTATTAATTATATCTTGTAAACACTCTATAAGGAGTGAATTAGTAGAAAGTGGTGCAGATTGTTCTTCACATTCAAAACTCTTCAGCCAGCAGCGATATTTAAAAACTCTCTGAGGGCTCATATTTTAGTAGTTTGTGTCTTTATCTCTCAAAGAGAAGTAACGTCTTTGTTTGCGCCCCAGTAGGAAATATGCACGGCTAAATTAAAGGTTCCCTCCTTAACCAACGAGGCTGCTCTTATAAAACATTCAGCGACTGTGTGTTGCAGATAATTGCTCAGCCTTTGTGTGCGACTTCCTGACCCCGTGAGGGAAAACAGAGGGCGACCTCTGACCTCTGGTCGTTACCGCAGCATAGAACAGAGCCGCCTAATGAACACCTCTGTCCTCCCTGTTTACATCTGCCAATCAAACATGCCACTCTTCGCTGTCGTCCTTTGTGTGGCCATCAGACACAAAAGCAGACAATTAGCTGCGCTTATTAAGACTTCTACTCTTTAAAGGAGAGCTCTGTGTGCTGGTAATTAATCAGCCCTGCTGTGGCAGGTGGGCGGACCTCTCGTTAGTCCCAGGCTCTGTAGGCCATGCTCCTCCTCTTCCTCCAAGGGGTTTTGGGCAGAGTTCCTCAGGTAGCGCTGGTGGAGGCCGTGGCCAGGAAGTGCGTTCTGTCTGCGGCGACGGTACTCTTCCTCCAAGGGGTCTTCGGCTGCGATGTCTGTGGGTGTGGGCAGAGCAGAGTGGGGAATGAATCACACCTAAACCCCTCTCTTTCCTTTTCTTCTTCTTGCTGTCTGGACGGATTGCCCGAGGTGTTCAAACCAACATTAAATCTGAAGCGTCTTTGAATCTCTGAATTCTGACATGAGATGTGTGGTTGCAAAAAAAAAAAAAAGCCAGCTGAAAGGAAAACATATTACCTTGCGATGCCCTTGGCAGTGTGAGTACAATCAGGAGGTGGGGAGGGTGGGACAGATACACACATCTATTACAGCAAGTTGAACACGAGGTGCAAAAAGACATATTGATGTAACCAACATGAAACAACAAAGATGATATAAAACAAGAAGTTCAAAGAGTCCCTAAGGCGAAATAGACCCCTCCTCCCCTTTCAAGCACCAACCATATATTTCATTCATATTTCATCTGCCTGACTTTATTGTGATTAGTCATGTAAATAAAATGAGATTTGGTTATTCTTTTCTCTAGGTAATTTACATTTATATTGAATTAGTGTGTGTGTGTTGGAGGTGGTGGTGGGGTGGGGGTGGACTTATTATGCTGCGAGATTACAGGCAGATCTCATCGCCATTGTGTTGTGTAATTAAGGCAGTGGAGAGGAGAAGAAAGGGGGCCAGATGCTCGCCGTGCTGAACCTGGTCCCCCATTTAGAGGAGGATCTGCACCAGCATTTCAAAATCCCCAGCACGGTGCGTGGCCTTAAAGACATCCGAAGTCATTAGAGACGTGGCAGCTTTGTTTGACATATTGCCGTATACCTGTGGGAGCGTGAGGCGCCTCCACGTAAACATATTGTCATTTTAATCATTAATGTCGACTGTTAAAACTCTGCATGATTGTGGCTATACTGCAACACTGTCTTTGATGGTTTGGTCGCTGCTTTTTGTGGCTAAGTTGTACATTTTAGAGGGAGGTGGCTCTCTGTTTTCAGGAGGTTTTTCATGTGCTCAGGTCTTAACAGAGACAAAGACATCACTGGATTTCAATTCTCTGTGAACAGGCATCTTATTACTGCAGGACCTCCATTTTGACCCAAGTCTATTTCTTGTCACAAATGCTTTTCCAGTGTGTTAAGGTCCAAATTGGTATTTTCTTGCAGAAAACATCCAAACTTTAAGGTGATTTATGTCGCTTTAGCCCCAAACTTGGATTGCAAATCAGCTTTTTAAATCAAACACACAGAGTTGACCCCCTTGCGAGAAGAGACCAGCACCCAGTGGACCAACAGAAACGGGACAATTGGTGGCTTTGCTCTCAAGGGTGCTGCTGCTGCTGCTGCTGCTCGTTCTCTATCCAGCTAATCCCAACCTGCATTTGTCTGGTGATCCTATCAAGTGAAGTTGCTGGATTAAGCCAACATGTATGTGACTTCAAGCTTTTGTGCGTGCTCCTTCGCTCCAGAGGATCAATGTTTGCGTCTATTGTGGACCCGGTTACCTGGGTGATAAGATTCCTTCCTCTATCAGGCCGCGTAATCCATCATCAGTTAATTAATTTTCACAAAAACAATATCAAAAAGCAGTGATTATAATGAGATCTTTTAGCGCTCATGAAGGCGGCCTTTTATTTTCTGGATGCTTTCATTTGCAGCTATTGTCTTGGGAGTGCCTGTCATTTGTCTCCAGGCTTAAACGGTGTTGTGTGAGTCTGTAAAACTGTCCAGGCAATACATGAGCATGTACGCAGGTGAAAACACACCTAAACACACACACACATGGATACAAAATCTATGTGTGACAGACAAAAGCAGACGTATTTGCAGCAGGCTGGAGGCACAAAGCCTAAAAATAAATCACTGCTCAGGAGGAGGCTACATGACAACTACAACTGTGGACCAGATTATTGTCTAAAGTCCACCTTCCTCCGGTTTATGTGAGTCTATATCTGAGCACAGAGAGATACAGTGTGTGTCCACACACGGCCTGGAAAAAAAAAAAAAGAAACTGACAGCTTATCTTTGCAATCGTTCATAAAGTGGCCCGGCGGCGCCTAAGCTGTCAAGCAGATGAGGTGGTGGTGGTGGTGTGGGGAGGTTAAAACCGGATGCTCCTTTCTGCCAACAGGAAGCCATCTTTCATAACACGGGGAAAGTCGAGGACAGGAAATCACAGTATTAGGTGTCATATCAGAAAGGATGGATGCAGGAGAGGAGGCTGTGATTTCTAACAAGAAACACAGAGCCGGTTTTATCAAATCATAACTAATAAAATGTACAGACACTTAAATATTAGAGTATTGCTGATTGAAATAAAGGAAATTAAAGTTTTTTTTACATTGAAAATCTATTTGATTTATTATTTGTTGATAAGAGCGTGTCACGTGTCGCTCACCGTCACTGTCTGGTTTCTTCAAATATTTGTGATTTCTTGTTGTGGAAGTGATCATTCAGACATATGATGTCATGCTTTCATACTTTTGTATACAAACAGTGTCATCTAGTGGCCACATGAGGGTCCAGCTCCAAATCAAAGTGTCTGCTAAAGAGCAGCAATTCTTCTTTTTTTTTTTAACTGTCTCAGAATTAAATATAGTCTTATGATTTTACTTTACTTGGCTACTTATTTATTTGTATTATTTCTTAGTGTACATGTCTTTTTCAGTAGTGGTCCCCCTCAGACTTTTCTCTTTTTTTTTTTTTACATAATATTGTAGTTTTATCTCACCAGTCCTCTAAAGACTATCCAAATTAAGTTCATCCACAAGGTCAGTGGTTGGAGCCTCCACAGTGTCTGTGACATGCAGCTCATGGAGGCACTTTAACATCCCCCTCCTTCTCGGAGTCATAACTCAGTTAAATCTGAACACACAGGCATGATACACATATTTATAGATTCAGTGTGACTTACGCTCACCGAGGATATCATTATAGCCGACGTCCGTCTCGAATAAGCGTCCATAAAACCGCTCAGATAAATCATAGTAATAAAAAGACGCTCCTTGTAGCTACAGAACTTGCCTTAGAAATATCAAGTTTATAGGTTTTATACAAGTATTTTAGTGACAGTTGTTGGTGCATTCATGGGTGCATTGCTTTTAGAAACTGCTACTAGCTAATTCGGCATACTTTTAATGTGCAAGTTTGCTAAAAATGCAAACAAATATATGCAAAACAGAGCTCAACAACTCCATCAGACTTTAATTTAAGAAAAGTGTATTTCCAAAAATAAGATCCCGATTATCCCTTAAATGAAATAAAACAATCAGGGATAATATGAGTGACTAAATTAAATAATATAATAACTTAATAGTTCTAGCGCCAAGCACATGAAACCTCTGTTGATCCAGGAGAGGGCGCTGTTGCACCATAAATATAATTCCTACTCCTGCAACACATTGAAGTACTTTTACTGCTCACTATGAGCTCTTTAGAATATTATATTATTTTAATATTATATAATATTAATATAGAAAAAAAACATTGATTTCTAGAGCCTCCATGAAGTTTAATATCCATTAAAAAAAACAACGAAAATAAACACTGACATATTTGTGTAGATGCTAAGATTACGTTATAATTTGTGGTGAGATATTGCTGCTTCGTTTTTATTGCCAGTTCGAGTCCCATCTACAACATATAATTGTGATATGCTCATCCACACATACCTACAGAGAGAGGAAGAGAGAGAGGGAGGAAGAGAGAGCACACAGGCTATGAAAGCAATAGAGATTGGCGCAGGGCTGCAGTGTCACCTAGCAACAGTACTGCACACGCGCAAACGACGCTTCAATCAGCTGGTGGAAAGGAAATGTTAAGGACAAAACAAATACAGGGCAAATAAAATGGAAGACACGGCCTTCACACCACCAACACGCTCATATCTGTGCAATCAGAAGTCATAACTGTGAAGTATTTCAGTCAGGTTGTTAAGACTCGACTGGAGGCCTCGCCCTGTCCTCTTCCTCCTCAGTTTCCCATTCCTGACTTGTCTCTCTCAAAAATATGCAGTGAGGCTTGTGTAAATAAACTAGCCCCGAGCACATTCCTCAAGAAACACACACACACTCTTACACACCGTCTTCTCTGTACACAGTGACCTCTGAGTCAACAGCGATCATACATGCTGCTCAATTAAAACTTTAAATCTGAGCTTACAGTGCGTCACGTTTAGAAGAGGACACAGAGCACACCGAAAAAGTTTGAATGCTGATCAGCTGCGAGATGAAGCTTCCTGTTTAGCAGATAAATCAGATTTTGAGTCTTTAGTTTTGGCTCGCCTCGGTGTGTGTGTGTGTGTGTGTGTGTGTGTGTGTGTGTGTGTGTCTGCAGAGCTCAGGTTCTTGTTCGAGGGCGTATTCAAAAGAGAGTGCACTATCAGCACTTTTACAAACGCATAAAAAATGTTCACATGGGAGGGGTGAGGAGCTGAAATGAAACATGAGGCAGGGCACACGAGTCCTGGAAAGTGGGTGTTGTTTCTGTCTCACCTGAGCCGTAAAGGTAAAGCATACCTACCATGGCAAAAAAAAAAGAAAACACCTCAGGGTTCGAGGATACAGGTTTGCAGAAAACAAATAATGACCTCTATATAATATGAATAATGAACAAGATTATTTCAGTGATTAACTGAAGCAGCACGTTACCATCTGTAGTGTCAGCGACCAAGCCCTAATGTGAGTCACCTATGCTGAAAACGGAGGCATTAGTAGGTTAAAAAAAAATGCACACACCGTGAGCTGCATGATGAGGGTGAGTGTACAAAAGAAGCAGCCGCTGTGGGTTTCCTTTATTGCGGTTTGTGTGAAAGCAGATTTCAAATGTGATCAGGCACAAGCACACACCTCATACATCCAAAGAGTGAGAAGATTAAAAACAAAAAAAAACAAACACAAAAAACACTCAAGCTAAAAGAAACACCACACGAGAGACACCGGGTGACTGCGGCGGCTTTTTCACGACATTCCACAAACTGAAGTTTATTGACCAAATCTGAACTCTTTATTTGGTTTTGGTTTTTCTTTTTACAAAGAATGAAAATTTCCCCTGTCTGGTCCGGTGAACAGTGTAAAGGTGATGTGTGGTCTAATGTTGGTTTTTGAGTTGCTGAGACAGAGTTACAGTGATACTACAAAGCAGCCTCCTGGAATCAGCAAATCATGCAGAAACAAATGAAACACACAGTGGTATTCTCAAAAATACACAAACAAATGTAAAAGTAAGTAAAAAAAAAAAAAAAAAGCACATTCTAATAATTAATTATTAATAATCTATGTCATTCATATTAAACACGCGTGAACATGGGAACAGCTAACAGGTTAGTTCAAGACATTAGGCAAAGAGGTTAAGCTTTGATCATTCACTTGTTAAATTGGTCAAATGAAAAGAGCAAAAAAAAAAAAAAATGACACGCTTAAATCTAAATGTACAGCATCTTTGTTTTTCTGCTACAATAAGAAAGACAATATTCACCCCAAAGGAAAAATATATATATATAGCACATACCCAGCATTGTGCATATGGCAGAAATAAAAAAAGCACAATTCAATTATAGTAAACGAAAACACAAATTCCAGCAAGATGGTCCCCCCCGTTAATAATGGAATAAATACAAATATACAAATACTGTCAACATCTCTCTCCCCTCCGTCGCAGCTAAGCTAAAATGAGAAAACTGTTCCTCTGTTCGGGAATGAGATGCAGGAGGACAGAGAGACGAGAGACCAACTGCCGGTAGCAAACAAAGTCACTGGGCGAGTTTTTTTTGTTTTTTTTTCCAGGTGTGAAAACTGTATGTTGGTCATATGTTGTGGCGAGATTATTACTTGTTATCCAGTCTTAGGAGCTGCTCCTTACCATTAACTGTTAAGGATTTTAACTGACCGTCCTCCTCCACTTCCACCCGCTCCTGGCCGTTCTCCACGATCCTGAGACAAAACACGGAGCAGAGGACGTTCGTCAGAGATCAGGAAGTCTGGCTGGTAAAGACGTCTTAAAGGAATAGTTTGACATTTGAAAAGTTCCCTTTCTTGCCAAAGGTCAGATGATAAGGTCGATACCACACCCATGTCTAACCCATGTCTGTGCTAACCACGTCGCAGTGTTACGGGAGGTTACGGGACTACTTCTTGACTGTATGTAGTAAATTTATGAAAATAGTCCTGAATATAATTATTATATATTATATTATTATATATTAGAGGTGCTGGTCGACGGATTTTGTTTCTTTTGGACAGAGCCAGGCTAGCTGTTTCCCTTTGTTTCCAGTCTTTATGCTAAGCTAAGCTAACTGGCTGCAGGCTGTAACTTCTTTCATACCGTACAGGCATGAGAGTGGTATTGATCTTTTCATCTAACTCTCAGTAAGAAAGCAAATTAACTATTCCTTTAAAAATTCTGGTGAGTCTGAAACTTAAGTACCGTTTTGTTGTGATTTTTCTGCCGTTGATGAACTTGGTGGAGGTTGACACAGATCTGAAGTTACCCATTCCTCCCCCGCCACCGCCAAAAGATGAAGAAGAGAAGGAAGTGATTCCTCCTCCGCCCATGTCTCCAAATGAGCTAAAACCTACAACAGAGCACACATTCAACAGTCAAAATGGAAACGCATCATAAATTTATGACGACTCCAGTACGTGTGGAGTTATTTGTCGCACCTGTATCAAACCCTGAGAAGCCAGACCCAAATGCTGGGAAGCTCCCGAAACCAAAGAGCGATCCCCCCATCCTGCCTCGGCTCGCGCCCCTCTGACGACTGCGACTACCTCCGAAGAAATCATCGAATGGATCATCAGCTGTGAAACAAACAAGAAGGAACAGATTAAGACTTTGAGCTCATGTTGTATTTCTTTTGGGCACTTGAAAGCAGCAAATACAGAGAAAAAAAAAAACATTTATCTTGAATATTGGACCAAAACAATGAGCTCAGAGACACCTCAACACTAGATCTGAAGGGGATTTCAGATTTAGGTGATAATCCTCTGTGGGTTTGTCACTACGAGAGGCCCCTTTCACATTACACACAGTCATTTGATCCATTATTCACATAAAAAATATTGATTTGAGCGGCTTTAAGGCTAGTTTCAAATTCCAAAAGACTTAAGTACCTGATAATTAAAAAGCTGCGGTGGATGTCAGAGCATCGGTTTGTAATTTCTGGAACAATCCTAACCCTAAACTGTCAACGTGCCCACCACTTAATTCTCATCCTAAAGCCCTGCGGACATGCTACTAATTTCACACTGCCAATCTGGGTCACCCCAGCAGGATAAGGCTGGATCACTGGCACCGTTTGCTGTAAGAAGACTCCTCCTTCAACCTTGAATGTACCGAAGCAGCGACGAAGAAAGCATCGTTTGTTCCCTCTGACAGAAGGCTTAAAATAAAAGTATCCCCTGACCACTTTTGTAACTGCATTACTGCATTTACTTAGAAGACGACATTAGAGGAGGCAGCTTCGGCTCTTGGAAAACAACAGCAGACATCAGTGGAAGAAAGAGCTAGGTGTAAAGTCTGCTTAAACACTGGAATATTGGTTTATTTCTGGTATATATGATCAGAAATGGCTGTCAGTGTCACGTGTATATACAACATAATGTACTAAAGTTAAGTACATAATATATAAAAAAGGACAAAAGTTCCCCGGGGAGTTATTAAGGAGGTATTTTTGGACATTTCTGCAGTATGTCCAGTAAAACGTCTGTTGATATCTCGTCCTTATCCACTTCTTCACATGTCCACTGGAGAATGAGTGCGTGCTGTTCTTGGCAGACGACTAAGCCCTCGTCATCGCATGAATCTCTATTTGTCTCAACAGTGTACCCCCCCGCCCGCCTTCCTGCCCTCAGGAGTCTGCTGGCTGCTCCGAGGTGGGTGACTGACAGATCTACAGGACCAGCTGCTGCTCATCGAGACAAGCTGCTGGACAACGCAGGACCACGGTGGCTGGATGGGATGTTTAGAAAACATAACTGTACCCTTGTTTCATGGCTGCCGTCTTAAGGACAGCCAAGAAAGGCAAAATGGTTCTTTACATAAATCAGTCCGTGGAAAAAAAAAAACACTTAACAAGATGGATGTTTTGACATATTCTGACACACCAATCAAGCTAAATAAAAGCTGTCCACAGTCAAAATATAACTTGAACTTTACTCTTCTGCGCGTCGGTGTAGACAGCTTCATGGTTTGGCTTTTTTTAAAATGATCAACACCAACAACAGCTGTGCTCCGCCGCTTTCTCTTCTCCACGTTAATAAATACAACAGTAAGACAAGTCGGAGTCAAAAAGTCAGTTTATAAAAACAATCTGATGATTTCCCGAGAAGTTCTAATTCAAGCATCACTTCTTCTAACTTGTATATCAGATTACAGTTTATGTTACACCCACGCTCGAGTTTCATGTGTGTTCGGACACACAGCGCGCGCACACACACACACCCACACACACACACACTTGGCGTTATTACATCTGCTTTTGTTTTAATACAGAAGCTATTTTTGAAAGCATTCCAGTTGAGTGATGTAGACGCACAAATCCATCCTCTGCCTGCGTCTGAACTCCATATTTAGAGCTACGCGGGGTGAACTGCACATGCCTTCCAATCAGCCTTTAGCTGAACCCACACAACCCAGGACAAGCTATGAAGGCTCAACTCCTACAGACACACTTAATACAACTACTGACACTTACAGTTAGCTATCAAGTTGTCATTATAACAAATGAACACACACCGGTCAACTGTGTGTAACCTCCTCAGCCAGCAGTACAATAACTTTCAAACCAGAGAGATGTGGGGGACAAAAGAGAGGAATGAATCTGAATATTGAGGGAAGATATGAAGAAGAATATCTCCTTAGCATGTTCTTAAATCTTAATTTTGTTTTGCCTTTGCTTGGCCTCAGTGTCTGGCTCTCTGTTGTTATTTTGCCCGAGCATCCTGTTTGTGCTTGTCAATCAAAGCAAAGGTGCTATATATAAAGTTATTACCGATAAGGATAGAAATGAAATCAACATATAGCAAAACACAGAAGATGTAGGGCTGCCACTGATGATTATATATTATTTTTATTGATTATTCTTCATTCAACAGCTGTCAGACTAATATTTCTTATTCAGGAGTAATTTCTTGTCCACTTTGTGTGGATAATTAATGCTCTAACTGATTAATTGTTTCAGCTCTACTAAGATATAACACACTGCAAATGAAATGGTTAAACTCAAGCAGTAACCTCTGTGGTCGTGAAGCGAGGCAAATGCAGAAGTGCCAACAAACTGCAGTTCCTCAAACGTCCACTCGAGGCTGGCTACAGAACGAGTCAGTCTCCATAAGCCCCCATGTTAAAATGTCCAACTTCACAGCAGAAACAAACATGTTTACAGCCTGGTACAAAAAACAGTTTTAGTCTCTATAGCTAATCTCAACGTTCATGACGACTGTAGTGAGGATGAGGGTGAACAACCAACATGGCGGCAGCCAGAGCCGCAGATTTTCAGCTTCAAAATGGCTCTCCAGAAACCTGCGGGTGACGTCACGCATAGGCTGTCTATTCTTTTTACTGTCAGCGGTTAAACTATGTTAAATCAACATGTAAGAACGATCTTATCTATCTAAGCTAGCTCTGTTTACATCTGTATGTCTGTCTTTTTTTACTTTTTCTTTTCATGGAGCAAGTTTAACAAACTCAAGAACTATTCTGTAATGATGCAATCGCTTTTGAATTGATGGTAACGATAATATGAATGAAAGACTCATAAAAGAAAAGCTGGAGTGAATGAAGAGGTCTAAGCTCTGGTTAATAGATGGAGGCTACATACAGAAGCTGAGGTCAACATCAAGCAGAGAGACTGAGTGTTTTTCAACATGTGACATTTAGTGGCAGATGACCTCCTGAGGTGAAGAGTGCTTAGAGGACTGGAGATGCACATTACAGTGCTGTGACATTTCCTAATTAGCTTGCCTAACTAGCAAGCTAATTAGGAAATGTTTTGTATCATGTTTCATGATAAAAACTGGGACCTACAGGATGTCCTCCTTTCCGCTCTGTCTCTCATGAGCCTCCCCGGGTCATCTCTGTATATTTTTGACCAGATAAAGTTATGAAGTTAATAATAGCCACTGGGTGCTCCCCACTCTTATGACTCTGTTCAGTCACGCTTTCTTTCCACTCCTTAAAAAAAACAAAACAAGAATCAGCGGCTGGACTCACCGAAAAAATCTGCAAACGGATCTCTGCCCCCAAAGAATTCCCTGAAAACGTCCTCGGGATTACGGAATGTGAAGTTGCTGCCGCCAAAGTGATCGTAGTGGCCTCCTAATAAAACATGAATAAATACAGTTCATAAACTTTACAGCTCATAAAAAGCAGGATTATAAACATTGTTACAAAGCATAACAAATAAAACAGCACACAGCAAAGACATGGAGATTTTGTTATTTTGAAAGTCGTCTTCTTACCCCCTCCTCCACCTCCTCCTCCTGAAAGGCCTTCTTTGCCGTATCGGTCATAAGTATTCCTCTTGCTTTCTGTTGAGGGAAGAGTAGCTGTTCTTTAGATAAGACAAACAGATGAAAGAGACCAACAGAAAGAGAAAGTGTCCCACCCGGTCGTATTTTAAACCTAAATTAGAGTCACAAGTCTTCACACTGCAAAACATGTGTTAACATTCACATCAAATTTATTGCCTCTTTCAGTTTTTGCCTCTTGTAGTGATCAGAAGCTTTTTCAAAGAACATCCAGCTAATGTATTTTGAGCATGTGCTTCATCACTATTTGAAACCGTATAAAGCTGCTCAACAGTAAAAACAAGAAGGGCGCAGCTTTTATCAGCGACGCGCTGACTGTACGGCCCAAACTGATAATAGTTTATGACAATAAACAATCCTGACACTCTGCGCCCTGCAAATACTGGGTGTGTGGTGCATAACGCTGATAAATAAAATGAAAAGGTTACAGGATTCTTCTGCTGTGTTCTCAAAGCTAAGCTCTACTCTCATGTTTACAGCAGCATTCTGGTTATAAAACTGGGCACGTCTCTGTCACATCGACTTTGGTCGGTTCTACATGCGCCTTCAAACCCCACCAGGAGTGTTTCAGAAGTGGAGTGTTTTGCCCGCAACATCATATTAACTTACTCATATTTGGTAATTTTTCCTTAGTTTATGTACTTCTAAATATGTGTCTACCATAAGTAAATATGCTACATAGTTTAACTGTTTCACTTCTGGATGTCCTATGATCTGAGGTTTGCACAGGGTGTTTTATTTTGAAAATTTAACCAGCCCTATGCAGAGTGACGTGGGCTGCTCGCGGCGTCCATCAAAAGTAAAATAGTTACATATTCTTCATATATTGGTCTCTGAAACAAACTGCGGCGCTTCTGGTGGGGTTTGAAACGTCGACTTGGACCGCCGCGATTAGCTCCAGTGGCCACGGTGCACACGAAATTCATAGCATCTGTGCCCAGTGGACTTCGTCACGTTTACAGCATTATTCCGTATTAAGTTTTGTTTACATATTTTTCTTCAGGACAAGTTATTTTCAGGCTGCATGTGTTACATTAACAATATTCAGTGTTTTAAAGCTGTGTCTCCTGTGTGAAAACGTGATTTTTGGTATCATACAGGTAATAGCAACAAAATATTTGAACTGACACCCTGCTCTGAAAATCATGGAGGTGCAGACATGGAGGTGTCAACTTTTAATCTTCAGGTGCTCTGACGGGATATGTAAGTTGTAAGAAACGTTACATTTCAAACTGTGCACTTCACCAGTCATCATTTTCATACATTCAGCACTTCACGTGGCTATATAACAGATTTTCTCCGTGTGCAGAAGACCTCACCATCGGAGAGCACTTCATACGCCTCTGACAGCTCTTTGAACTTTTTCTCTGCCTCGTCCTTGTTGTCTGGATTCTTGTCTGGATGCCACTTCAGTGCCAGTTTTCTGTAACTGAGACACAAATACCATACCGTTAAAATAAAGGCATAATGTATGTCATGCTGTTGATATAGGCAGTTCTTACTACAGAAATGGGAGAATGGAAAATATAAAGTATGTATGTCTAACGGGCATTCCCCCTAACAGAAACACATATGCTAAGACATAAGAGTCTTTTTTTAGGATGGCAACCATGCCTACACCAAACACACAGACCCTCACACAAATACATACATGCACACACTGTCCTTCTCCCCACCCTATGCAGAAATAACAAAGACAGCCTGAACTCCTCTGACGTGCAGCGTAGGCTTGCACGCCGGCTTACGCTGCATCAGCTGTTTGTTTCTAAGCCCGGCAGCAACACCGGCAGCGGTCACACAGATGCTGTGGACGTGACGAGGGACTGAGAAAAAAGGCTGCACACAATCAAGGGATTGACTCCCTTATGGATCTATAGTGAATAGTCTTTGTCGTCTACGTCTTTGTTGAAATCTGTGACATTATCTGGCTCTCTAAAGCCTGGTCAATAGTCAACCAGCCAGATTAAGTTGAACAATGTAGCGTCAGGGTTTGTGGTCAGAAGCCTGTATGTTCACGAGTGAAAGCAAGCCAAGCAAGCGAAAAGCTGCTCTGAATACTTTAAAGTCTCTGAGGACAGTGTGAACTTTTGCTATCTTGGCTGAGATTTCATACTCGTCACATTTATCAACAAACAAGACTTAGAGTTTTAGAGCCATGCTGGCCTGTCTCTGAGAGGATAGATAGATGATGAGATAGGAGATGGGAAAGATTCCCATTATGACGAGTTGGGAGCTTTCATGTAATCAAGATGGTTGTATAATCAAAAGAGTTGGTCACATGAGGATTAAAACACTGTTTTAATGTCATTTAATATGGGTTTAATTATATTTAATGAGAGATTTTGGCTAATGTGAGGCACCCACGGTATATTTGTTTGTTTTTCCAGACACAGATTAGTAAGATTTCCAGATTAGTAAGTGCCAAGATGGATACATGAAAGCTCACAAAAAAGTCATCCACATCACATCCACAATTCTGACTTGAAAGTTTACGTGAAAACTATTTACAGGTGAACAGGTTTAATGTTTACTATGTTCACCATTAGTTTAGTGTTTGAATCCTGACGTGCTAATTAGTGTTAAACACAGTGTACAGCTGAGGCTAATGAGAATATTCATAGTTTTATTGTTATTTAGTCATAAATAAAATGATGATTGAAGATATATCTTCACTGAGGTGAACTGTACCACATTTCATGACAATAAATCCAATAGATGCTGACACATTTCACTTTTAAACCACAAATGTCAACGTGCTGGTGGTGCTAGGTGAAAATTCAAGGTAAATTGTCCTCTGGGCGCCATGGACGTCTGTAAGCCGCCAAGCCACTAGCATAGTGGCATAGCAGAGGTCAAGACAGCAGAGCTAAAGATAAGACTTATTGATTGGTTTCAGTTGAGGATAACATTCGACTTTGGTGCATAGAGATAGCACGCTCTCAGCAATGACTCTCTCTATGCTGGATTCTTGGCAAATTAGAGACTCTTAGCCTGGTTGATCTGATCAGCAGTGTTTAATAGTTTCCAACAAGTTGCTTAATTTATTGACTTACTGCATTACTCTCAATAAGTTTTAATTTCCTTCACTTCAAACAGGCTTGCTGAAACCAAATGTGTTGGTGAGAAACCTGAGGAAGTGTAATTAACTGTAACTGGTCTGTTGAGTGGGCGACTGTAAGTGGTGGGTGAATCTAAGTGGAAGGCATTTGACAGCGGCAAGGTTACAGGAAGAAGAGTGGAAACTTTCTGCATTGCGGTCTCTCTGCTCTCTCTCCCGTTCTCCCTCTCTCACTCTCCTGTGTCAGTTTATACAGCTTGAGGGGGATATAATTAACCTATTACACCCCTCAGAGTGGCCGAGATTTAACGACAACACCAGGGGAAAACCAGAGCAGAAAACACCCCGGGGCACTTACGCTTTTTTGATGTCCTCTTGCGTTGCATTTTTCTGAACTCCTAATATCTGGTAGTATTCCACCATGGCTCTGTTTGTGTTGAGTTTGTAGGTGCTGTCCTATGTGTGGGTCCTCTGCACGGCCTCTGTGGAAATAAAGTTGTGTTAGGACATGAGATAAACAACATTTTGTGACGGGGAGAAAAACTGCTCTTCGAGACCTGAGGGGTAAATTAAAACGGGGAGGGAAGGGGCGATGGCATTAAACAGGGTGGCAATACCCAACAATGTAATCAACTGCACTGAAATAGAGATGCAGGGAGGAGGACAACTAAGCTAATACAAGTCTAGCGAAATTACATAATAAGTAGGTGATCATCCCTCACCCTGCGGCTGCGGCAGAGAAAATGTGAATCATGTTTTGCTTTTGAAATTTGGAGATAAAGACCATGAAGCATTTTTTTTTTTTTAAACATGACCTGACGTTGAAGTTATGAAGCTTAGCCTCTCAAAAACAAGACAGAACAGGTCTGACGAAAAAGTATCAGAAGATATTCATGTCGTCTAGATTTAGCCCCAGATTTCCAATTTGTTTTTTGCAATGCTTCAACAGATAACATGCACCGACGTATCACTGTCATCAAAGTCATGTGCTCAAAGTCTCTTCTGTAACAAGCGCTGCCAACATATTGAGTCTTGATCTAGAGGCAGATCCAGAGAGAGGTTAAACTACTAAAAAATACAGATATTTAACTCTGTCTGGAGGAGCTTCAGGATGTAAAACTCTCTGATGTAGGAAGAAACAACAGAGTTACTGATAAAGTTACTAATATGTCAACGTATATCCAGCCTCCAAATTGATAATTTACTCAACCGTCTAACATCACGTAAGAGGAAATCAGTAGCATGTCTGGCTAACTAGCTTACGACATACAAAAGTAATGTAGTGTTAGTTGTTAAGGCTTGACAGATAGAGTTTAGGGTAACGTTAGCAGCTCTGCCCTGCTCCATATTGAATTTGGAGTGGTTTACACTGGCAATCATTTTGTAGACATCATGTTTAAAGACACATTTCACACCATCGCATGGAGCTAACGTTGACTTATTTAACTTTGACAGCAACAGTTGCCATTTCAGCCAACAAAATTGACGGTTGCTGACTAAAAAAATCTTGCTTTTCAAGAGCTATTGTTACAAAAAAATACTTATAATTTCAAGTGTTAAATTAGCCACTGGTATCATTGTAAACTGTAGATGTGCAACACTACCTAAGGAAGGTTGGGGCTACGTGAACATAATTATAAATCACCTTTAATCTGAACAATTTCTAAAGAGTATAATTTCTTGACATAAACGTAACCATCTGCAGCAACCTGGTCATGTACAGCAATTACACTACTCTCAAGTCACAGTGGACGACATCTTTTCTAACCCAAATATAGTCTTTAGCTGCCATCGCCCTCATGAAGGCTGCCTTTGGCTTTCCGTGACAATTAATAATGACCTTCATAGCATATTTGCCTCTGGGATGTAGTTTGTTCAGTGTGCATCATCCACTTATGTCACATGCAAATCGTACTCTTTGGGGAACAAGTTCTTATAATTGCTCGTCAATGAAAGGATAGCGCTTTGCATTGGCATGTTTTCGCACAATATGTCACAAGTTTTCTTTCAACACTGATACAAGGAGAGCTGGTTTCCAGGCTCTGCTCTCTGTTGGAACAAAGAGGAGCTAAGTGGAAGATCTGTTTCTTTGCCAGATTAAAGCCACATAGTTTAAAGTTTAATAATCCCTGCATATTTTGGCTCAGAAAATTTGATTTTAAAAGAAAAAACTTGACCTCACAGGACTTTTTTTAAATATTAAACAACACTGCATCATACTTAAGAAGACAGATAAATTCCCACACGTAAACAAGCTCTGTTCAAACCAAGCTATTTAACAAAGCATGGAGGAAAACAAGAAAAATAGATATGCAAGGACATTGCATGAATTCTCAGTTTACTGTGGCCGTTAACCGCCCAAACTAAAACCTATGACACAAAATATCAACCAAACCTAATAAATCAAACCCACTTAAACAGACCTGAATTCCTTTCTGCACCTTGACCTTAACAAATAATCCAACACTTCGCTTCGTGCGTGACAGCCAAAATCAAACGGGCCAACTAAAACGAGGAAAATGCCAAGCGGACCCGCAGTCGACCATTAATCACGAAGAGATATCTTAGCTAGTGCGCTAAAAAATGATAAACAAACCAGTGAGGACTACTTACACTGGGAGTCCACTGTGTCCTGTTTGTTTGCTATTTATAACCTGTGGCCTTTGCCGTTAGATTGTGTTTGTGTGTGTTATGAGCTTGTGGGGGGTTGGGGGTGTTTGGCACACGGCAGTGCCAGTGAGTGGCTCCCGGTTGGGACATGGCACAGACACTAAAGTCCTCTCTTTCAGATGCCTGAGTCAGGCGGACACTCAAAATCTGATACTGCATTATCCACCCACTCTTTTCTTTTGAATTTACATATCATAACGGTTATAACGTACCTTTTTCTATCTTTACAGCCAAACACAGACAACAGTATAAATAAAAGAGATATGACCCAGAAAGTCATCATTTTCCTCTGGGTTTTTCCCTGACTCATCATATTAAATCTCCCTTTATCCCCCTCACTTCAGCCATTACTGACCCACTCACCTGTTACCAGTCGCCCACAGCAGTGTGGAGTTAATGGACACGAGTGCCTGCTAGTTGTGTGTTTACTGCAGTGTGTGTATCCATGCGTGTACGCTGCATATTGATGCCTTGTGGTAGCGTTACGCAGCTAACCCAGATCTGACAGATTCCTGCTTCATTCGGCGTGAACTGAGCAAACAGATGTGGGTCATGTCAATCCCATGATGCCTCTGTGATGGTGATCAGTTCGCAGACAGAAGACATCCTTTATTATATTTGTAATTTTCCTAAAAGATAAGCGCTAGTAGGAATCAACAAACAGATGGAAAAGCAGCTCCTTCCTTATTTTGCCATAATTTTTACAATCAGGAATCTTTGATCAGTCTAAGAAAATGACAAATTTACAGTGGGAACAGCTGTTCCCATTAACATATGGACATTTAGCAATTTCCCATTCGTTTAAGAGTAAATTAAAGCAATTATTAATTGCCGTCATGGTTGTCTGAAGTGATCTCTTTATGTTTGTATTATGGTTTAACAGCTGCAAAGAAAGGGCTAAGCCTAAAGTTTTGGATTTTATGGAGGTTATAAAAAAATCATGAAAATGAAACTGACCGCCAGTTAGTGAGTACGTGAGCTGTATATCACACTGTCTGGCTGTAAAGACAGAGATGAGTCACAAAGCAACTGCATTTACTGGATGACCTTTAATCTGACCCTGATGCATAGTAAAAATGAAACTATGTCTATCTATATATGGGACAGATTGTGTTGTACAGAAAGTGTAAGACCTCTACAAGAGCTCGCTGTGACTCCAACACTTACTCTTTGACAGGTGTACTTGCAAGTGACTGGAAGGCTGCCTCAGGGCAGGACTCTCTGGCAGGATTTACATCCCCCCCAGATGGCTTTGAAATGGGGGGATGCAAAGGGAAAAAGAAACACCAGAAGGTCTTCCAAAAGAAGACTTTATGAGTCATCATTAAACCAGTGTTCACGGGCTCAGGGGCAGAGCGAGTTAACAGAAGTCAACATCAATGGTTTGATCTCGGTATAAAACATTGACTCTGCAGGAATCCACACAGGATTTTGAAGCAGACGCTTCTAGACAAGTTGAACAGCGAGAGAACATCTGTTGGGAGTTTTTTGGTTGTTCAGCTGTGCAGTCATGGCGTGCCAAGTAATCTTTCTTCCCTTGAAGGGGCAACATTGTGTAACAGTAGATAAATGAGACTAAAAGTTAAATTCTTGCGTGTAAAACCAGGAATGCAAAGATAATTAAGTTATTTTATGTAGCACAAACTTATTCATTTAGACTGTTTTGAACTTTTTCTGTTGTATTTGGAACCCATGTTTTTAATTTAGTCAATTCTTGGTCATAGTGTGTGAATAATTGATAAACATAGGGGAAACTCCGTTATAGTGCATCAATACTTGCCGTGACTCCAAGCTTGAGAAACAGGTTTGAACAAGTTTTCACCTACATTCAAAAACACATTACAAAGAATCCCGCAAAAAACAGAAAACACTTTTGTTACGCCGACTTTGCCTTTGTACATCGAACCAAACAATGCCGGTATAACGCTGCCCCAGTGTGTGTTTTTAGATTAGCATTCCAGGACCAAAAGAGGTGTGACGCGTAACAACAGCGTCGGCGTTTAGTGCGTCTCGTCCTGCCGGCTTTTCACACACGTCAATTGGTTACTACCTCCGCTGCCAGCTCAAAGGCGGAACAACATGCCTCCCATTCCATGTTTTTATAAAGAACGGCGTAGTAGAATAACAGTGCAACATTCCTGCTTTGGACAGCGCCTTGTACTGAGGCGATGTATTTTACGGTTAGACAATAAACTTTAAAAAAGTGGTTCGTAATGTTATAAATCACATTATAAATAGTTTGAACTTCAAAAAAGGAAAATAAGGGTCAAAAATATATAGAATCTCATTCATCCATTTGGCAGGATAAACCCACTGACTGTATAAAGACTGGACAGCGTACACGTGACGTCATGTGGCTCTGGTCACCGCCATCTTGGCAATCCAGCAACTTCCAAATCCTGGTTAATCTAACAATCGGCAAAGCGGATCATCAGCATCAGAATGAAGCCGAGCCATCTGTAACGGCACCTACCTGTCAATTAAAGCAGCCACGCTCTTAATTATGCATAACTTTAAGCCTTAATATAATTTGAACAGGTGAGTTTTATAAAAATTCAGACTCAGTACAGTTGTCATGAACGGGGAAATTAGCTATAGAGACCAAAACTGTTTTTTGTACCAGACTGTAAACATGTTTATTTCTGCTGTGAAGTTGGACATTTTAACATGGGGGCTTATGGAGACTGACTCGTTCTGTCGCCAGCCTCAAGTGGACGTTTGAGGAACTGCAGTTTTTGGCACTTCCTAACCCTGCTGTCTAAACCTTCCTGTCACAACAGATGCATACTGACACTCAACACATCAACTATTCAAAATATATCAAACCAGTGAAAGTTTATGGTTTATTAATGCAGGGCTAATCAGCAGCTATCAATTATGTCTAAATAACCTTATTTATTTTAATGTGGGAAAACAAATAAATACATAATAAAATTCAATATCAGATCAGACTCGGTCACATAGGAAACAGATAAGTATTGGAGAGCTAACGTGACTGGAATTTCCACAACAATGACAGCCAGCACAAGTTATCAACACTGAAGTTTGCCTCGCAGCTTACTGTAAGCCACATCATGTCAGTATCAGCAGATAATCAGGGTATGGGCTCATAAAAAGGTCCATCGTTTGTCGTAAAAGCTTTCATGATTTCCGTCTGCACAGCAACTCCTCGTTTAATTACCTGCAGAGCAATTCTAGGTTTTATCTCCCTGATTGAAATCTCTGATTAGACTGTTTTTTTGTTTTTAGGCCCATTCTGTCCCTGCAGACTTCATTTTTTAGGATAATTATCTGCAAACCCGGCCTCACACTGTTACCAACTAGTACATAGTCGTCTTCCTGCTGTGATTGCAATCAACAAAGGCAGCTGGAGTAGGTCTGCCAGAGCCCGAGAACACTCAAACACCACTAAAAATCCGATCTCGACAAGACAAGAGCACTGGACGAAAAAAACAGGCTTTGGGAAGACAAATCACAGCTGACAGAACGTTAAGTTTGTGCCTCACATGAAATCATTCATATCAACACGTGTTTGTGATTCAAACACTACGACTACTTTCTCTTTACTGTCTATTAGTGGAAACATGTTCTGAGAGCCCCCAATCCCAACAAGACTTCATTTACTGTAAACATCAGCGAGCACTGTCTCCTCGGACAGTGAATCCATTCACAAATTTACATGCGTGCAACATAAAAAATCCACAACAACTTGTCTCTTGTTGTCAATTACTCATACAGAAGGCAACAGCACTGCAAATACTTGTTAGCACTTTGATATGTGTCAAACTGACTAACTTATTTAACACAAACAGATGCACAACACCTTCTTTTTGTCACTTAAAGATCCTTCAAATGACAAAAGGAACGTGTTAATAGTAGTATTTACACAGTACACAGTATATTTCCACTCAAACTTTGAAGTAAAGGCCAAGAAAACATACTACATAACATGACCTAAAAGGTTTTGTTTCATCTCACCTGCACCATTTTTTTTTACTTAGTCAGTAATTAGTCAGTCATTAGTCATTTTCCTGTTTCCATCACATTGGGTTGTCATCTAGTGTTACCACAAGTTAATACAAATAAAATCCTAAATAACACATTATTTTAATGGCATCTGTGTGATGTTTCTTATTTAAAAACTCAACTTTTTCAGTCAGTCATCAAGAAAAAACACCAAATTTGGCTTGTTACAGCCTTACAGTGTTGCAGCTGACAATAACTTTCATTATCAATTCAGGCGTACATAATTTTTTAGGATCATTTAGTCTAAAAGAAATGTCTATTTCAAGTCCTCAGTTCCTAACAGTAGATGATAGAAGTTTGTGTGAAATGTTTCTTACTTAGAAAAGGGCATTTTCCTGCTTCCATTACGTTGCGTTGTAATCGCATTTCGTAAATTATTTTTTTGATCATTTGGTCTCGTAAAATAGTTAGAAAATGTCCATAATAAGTAAAAAAATCCACATTTAGCTCGTTACAGCCTCACAGTGTTGTAACTTTCATTATCCCTTGATGTGTGGATTATTTTGTGATCATTTAGAAGATAGTGAGAAATGTTTATTTAAAGTTCTCTCAGATAACGACAGCAATGTTTGGCATTTTCCTGTTTTCATTACATTGTGCTGTAATCTAGTGTTACCACATAGATAAGAGAAATAAAATACAAATTAATAGATTGTTTTAATAACATATGCACAATGTTTCAGTCACTCGTTAAGTAAAAACACCACATTTAGCTTGTCACAGCCTCATAGTTCATTATCAATTCATATGCAGATTATTTTAGTGATCAATCGATTAATCATTTAGCCTAATAAAGTGTCCAGAAATAGTGAGAAAATGTCTGTTTAAAGTCCTCAGATGCCAACATGAGGTTTTCAAACATGAACCTCATGCTTGAGCAGCTGGAAACAGGAAAGGTTCGACATATTCTGCTTAATAAATTACTCAAGATTAATCAGCTGTCAAACTCTAAGATGATAAATTGTGCGTCAGTCGACTAATCATTTAGTCGATCTGTTGATTGTTTGTCAAACTTGCTCCTCTCTACTCACAATTCACTGAATTAAATATTTTTGTTTACAGTTTAATTAATATGAGTTGCAGTCCATTGTCAATCTGGTACTTTTCCACATTTTTTTTTTTACACTTACTCAAATACAGACTAATATTTCCTTCCTCCTTCACTTCCTGTATGTGAGGCCTGTGAAACCAATGGCAACCACTGGTAAAAAAAACAAAAACTGTTGTCTAAATATAAGAACATATAACCTTTAAATAAAAGTGTTTTCTTCTTGCGTGGGTGATGTGTGTGTGTCTGTTGATGTCAGTTTGTGGACTCTAAACATCACAAGAGGCTGCTGTAACAGAACCGATCAGATTACCAGAAACTTCTAGAAAGTCTTAAAGCCGAATGAACGTGTGTTTGTTTGTTTAGAGATGTATGTCCCGTTAAAACACGTTAAAAAAACGTTACATAACGAGCGAAAACGTCTCTAAAAATAGTGCTTGTCGTAACTTTAACGTTGAACCGGTGGTCTCGTATTGCAACGCGTTTAAAGTGGCGGCAAACACCAGCTTATTCAACATTAACTTCACCGTTTTCCACCTCATCGCCATTAAAAACTATATTTACGTGAGCTAACGTTTGAGCTAAGCTACAGCTACAGTTATCATTATATGTGTTTAGGTGGGTTAGCTAGCGTTAACGTTAGCCGACACTTATTATAAAACTATATTTATGGTGGAATAATTAAATATATTAATTCATGATAGCAGTTAGTGTGTGTGTGTGTGTGTGTGTGTGTGTGTGTGTGTGTGTGTGTGTGTGTGGTGGGGAGACAGTGAACATCAGGTTGCGACACCACAGCATCCCCACATGCACGCGACAGGACGGTTAATCAGCGGTTAATCGACACGCGCGCCGTAAACGTCGCTTATGTTTTTGTGCTAGTCAAATAAAAGCAGTGCTCACGTGTATATGAAGGAAATGTTCGCTCCAGCCGCCTCTCCTTCTCTCTCTGTCTCTCTTCCTTTCTCTCTGTGTGTGTTGTTGTTGCTATTCCTCCAGTCCTCGGCTGAGTGCGGAACCTGTAACTGCAGCCGCTGGTGGCTGCTCGCTGCTGGTGATGTGGCTGCTGAGAGCGACTAGCCCACCGTGCTGCTGCTGCTGGTGCGTTCACGGACTGTCGGATAGATGAATCTTTCTCTTCAAAACAAAGCGGGCAACCTCCGTGGCTTGTGACGTAAAGCATTTGCAGAAGTGCTGCAGTTCCTTGAACGGCCACTTGAGGCTGGCTACAGAACGAGTGAATCTCTCTCCATCCGTGTTAAAATGTCTATCTATACACTGTATATTAGATAACTTGGTCAGTAGAGACACAAATCAGACAGGTAATAGCAGACAATATATAAAACACATATAGCCACAATAATAGTAATAGGTTTCACACAAGTGAAGTGAAGCCAATCTTGAAGTGCCAACAAACTGCAGTTCCTCAAACGTCCACTTGAGGCTGGCTACAGAATAAGTCAGTCTCCAGTCTCCATGGGGCGGCAGTGGCTCAGTGGCCAATAACCTGAAGGTTGGCGGTTCAATCCCCGCTCAAAAAATTGGAAGGTGAACTGACAGCTGGTCGGGTGGCAGTCCATCTCCTTGCCACGACCAAGGTGCCCTTGAGCAAGGCACCGCACCCCCCCCCCCAACATCTGCTCCAGTATATATGTGTATATGGCATCTGTCACTATGTGTGCGTTCCTGTGCATGTGCATGTGTGTTCCGACAGGTGCCAGCTGGATGGGATAAATGCGGAGAAATAATTTTGTGTGTAAAAAGACTGATTAATAAAGTTTCAACTTAACTTATAAGTCCCCGTGTTAAAATGTCCAACTTCACAGCAGAAATAAACATGTTTACAGCCTGGTACAAAAAACAGTTTTGGTCTCTATAGCTAATTTCCCCGTTCATGACAACTGTACTGAGGGTGAATTTTTATAAAACTCACCTGTTCAAATTATATTAAGGCTTAAAGTTATGCAGAATTAACAGTGAGCCATTTTGAAGCTCATTTCTGGCTCTGGTCGTCGCCATGTTGACAGTCCTACCTCTTCCACCTCCCGGCTAACCCAAAAATAAAACCCTAGGTAGGCCGAATGACACCTGGTTGCTCAAACAAGCCATCTGTAACTGCACCCACCTGTCAATCAAAGTGTCCACACTGTTAATTATGCATAACTTTAAGTCTTCACAGCAGAGGGATAGCTGTCTCAAAGGCAGGTCTATCTCTGAGCACTTCCATGTATTCGCTTGTCTCCTGTATTAAATGTGTGTCCAGGTGCTGTCTCACTCCCTCTTCCTGTCCTTGTAGTTTTCATGCAGTAGGTCAGGAAAGAGGCTGTGGCTGACTTTCTCTCAGCTCCTGCAACTCTGGCTGACTCTGATCCCTGGTTACAGAGCCCTGTGTCAAACTCTATCTTTTTAATATTTTGGCTGATATTTGGTTGACCACATCTTATTTTTAACATTTGATATCTATTGCACAACTAGTTATCAACCCCAAATTCTGGAACTTGAAAACCATATTTTATCAATTTATTGCCAAACTTATTTTGGCTCATTTAACAGACCCATTAACCATGAAAGTTCTGGGAACTCAAAGACTTTACCACTCTCAGCTGACCTGTTGCCAAATTCATCTTGGCTCAGCTACCACGTAGATTAGATCAGATTAGATTCAACTTCTAACTAAATATATCCACCGTAGTATTTAAGTTGTGCATATTCTTGCATACACAAAAGAGGCACACGGCGTATTTTTGCCCCCAAACCACTTAACAGGAATAGTCAGACCTGCTTGGAAGGACAGCTGAATCATTAGTAAAAAACAAATAGCAAAGGCTTTGGTACGACTACATACAGTCAACATGGTTAGAAATCTGTTGCCTATGCTAGAAGGAAGTCTCCACCTAGCTTCCAATTAACCTGTTGTGCATGTCTTTGGATTGTGGGAGGAAGCTGGAGTACCCGGAGAGAACATGCAAACTACTCATGGAAATTTACCAGCCGAGGTTCGAACCAGGAACCTTCTTGCTGTGAGACGGCAGTGTTAACCACTGCATGAGTTTCCTAAAGTTAGAAAGAATTAAATACATTCTCAGAGGGACCACACAATGATTCATGAAGACCTGAATATATTTTATACAATACAAGGGCTTACACACACCACTTATTGAAGAAAACCAAGAGGATACAGTCTGTACAGTTTGTGTTCTCACTGTATGATATTACCATTTGTCATCGGTATGACAAGCCTGTAAACGATATCTGCTGTTCTACATGCAGAGGGATAGCTGTCGAGCTGGAGGGTGGAAGGGAAAGGAGGTAACATAATGTCTAGAACGGACAGCAAATAGTAGCACAGAGGTATTCTCTGTACATCTGTACATAACTGCTGACATTTTGTAACGTAAAAACCAATTTGTTAAACTAAAGATCTCTTGTCTGGAGTGCTGGAGCGAAGACAAAGCATTCAGAATATTCAAGAACTGCCCAAAGACTGGTGAGGCCATGGCCTCGGTTAATGAAGCTCATGGGAACATTCTCTTGTGAATACTTGTACGGTGAGATATCTACAACTAATGTTTTTGTTAAGTTATTATCATACTAAGTTTATTTGTATAAATAATGGATGATGGAGTTCCAGTTATGATATTAACTAATTTGCTGCGAATGCGATCTGGCACTAGAAAGCAAAATAAGAGGAAAGTGTTTGACTTTTTTTCCCCCTAACATTTATTTATTTTGTCTTCAGAGGACTGAAAAGATAGAGAAATGTCTCTAATGTCTAATGTGTTAATAATCACTGAGGCATTGAAAGCATCAGAATCTGACTTCTCCTCTTAGATTTGTTATGTTTGGACCTCTCTGTGCCCATAGCAGGGCTTTTTTTTTTTTTTTTTACGAGGCGCTCTTGAACGCACCATGTCTTTGAGCGTCGACGGCAGCGCTGCTTTCACTGACCTGCTCACACATCCATGATGACACTCAACAGCTCCAGAGAACCGAGCACAGAGGACAGTCTTTACTGTACACATGTGCATGATGCACGAAAGAGAGACATGGGTCAAGCAGTCAAAGAATTGAGTTAATTATGGAAGCTCCATGTCATGTCAACATGCAGGTACCAGCACCAGACAAACGGCTTTCTGCGCCATCTGTCGTGCACTGTGGGAAACAGGTGACCTGTGACTACTTTAATTATCAGCCCTGCCTACAGAGTACGTTTATGGAAGATCATACGTGCCAATAACAGATGGAGAAAATATGAAAAGCTAGCAGCTATGTGTATGTGTTTTAAAAGTATTCACAGTGAGTCTTTATTTATTGAAACTTAAAAAGTCCAGTGTGTCAGACTCTATTTACAGAATATGAATATAAAATAAATGTGTATAATCACCTGAAAAATAAGATGCTGAGTCTGCCATGTTGAACTGCCGTGTTTCTACGGTAACCCAGAATGAACAAACTAAACATTGTCTTTACATATTTACTTCTACATGCTACAGAAAGGACTTTTTGGCACATTATGGTAACAAAAGAGCAAGTATTATTATTAATATTACCTTATTTCCATTTAGGTGTTCAGCTGACATGAGTTGGTTCACTGGCATTTTCTTTCATTCGTCATTTTTCATACTACGATGAGACAAAATGTCCGCTATGAAAAAGTTCTTTATCTCATTTTAAGTTTAAACTTTAAATATATACTGAGATATACCACACAAGGTCACCACAATCTCCACAGTATTGTAAAGAAAGAATAAGTAAACTAACTTTCATCTATTTTTTCAATATGAATACTATTATAAAGTATTTTATTAGTCCTTTTCTCTTGTTTGTTTTTGCTATTTGATCTCAGTTTTTTACAGACTCGTTGGTTGCATTGTTTTGTTTTATTGCATTTGGCTTTGTACTTTGTAACCAATGATTTTGTGCTGCATAAATACATTTTATTATTACAGCATATTATTATTAATATGCCAGGAGAGAGTCAGGGAGATGTCTGCCCACACAGAAGAGGCCTAACCAGGACCTGTATGAGAGAAAAAAACTGGGCAGGATTTAGGACATCAGGCTACAAAAAAAAGAAAACCAGGAGGCTGAACTCATCGTAACCCAAAGAAACAGAACGAAGCAGCGCAGGTTATTGCAGTTTTGAACCGAATCGAGCCTGAAATTACAGACTCGCATTGATTTTAAATGGAAAATGAAGGTCGTCCTTGCAGTTAAAGCCGGCCAGAGCTCTTGCCAGCTAAGGAAGACCCAATGAAAATGACAGATGGCTATTAATTACACTGGACATTATGGGCAGTCAGTATCTAATTAGACTCATTGAGCAGGAGGAATCACAGCAATAGATATCATACACAGGTCATTTTTATCATACAGTCGATAGCTTTCTCTGAACGTCTTCATATAGACTTTTATATGCTTTTCTTTGATTGTTATGACTGCAGGCTGACATTTACTTCACACGTGACAAATGTGGAAGGTTAAAAGACAGACAAGGATAACTCCTGACTGTGAAGCTGCCCAAATAATCTAGCTGCTGCTGCTGCTCACTTAGACTTTCAAAACCCGGAAATAAGGTCGGCCTACTCCCTGTTCATGCCTGGACAGGCAGAGAGTGCAACCATGAAGGCTTGCACTGTCACACATAATGCTGTCTTAATGTGCTGCTACACCAAATTAATATCTACACTATGCCTGAAAGCTCTTTGAGCTTGTATCCATATTCATAAAGCCGGGGCAGTCAATATAGACACCTTCTTTTCTGTTCCAACCAGGCAGCCATAGTGTGATAATAATAATAATGCATGTTTGAAATGTTTTCAGGTCATCAGAATGATGAGCTGTAGTTTCATTTATTAGATGTTGGATATGGCAAAAGAAGGTGCCTGATTTTACACAGAAGGTCCAAAATGTTCTCCGTGCAGTACCACCACTTTCCCACAAGATGGCACTCTGTTATAACAAAACATACTGCAGACAGAGCTGCAGGGACATTTCCTCTTTGACGCAATACCTGCAGCTATGAATTTCACTCTGTCTTGTGATTTGTTACTCGCTCACTGAAAGCTGAATCAGGTATGATTAACTTGTCAGAGATGCCTCCATGCTGGGCACTCACATACGCTTTAATGCTCACTTGTGTGATCTAATCTTGCACAAAGTAGGCTACAATCCACAATCACCATCAAGTGTTTTTTTTTTTTTGATGTTTCCTTGCCTCTGCCACAAGATAAACAAGCCTAAAAGCTTCAATTAGGCCTTAAAAGGCCTGTGAGCAAGCTAAAGTATATTACACGCTGAGGATGATTCATAACATCCTGCATTAACTTTGTCAGTTATAATCCATCACGAGGTAATAGTCTTAAATAAATCTCATAGTAATTGAGATGAATCCCTCATTTCAATGACAAGTCTGGTTTTTAAGACCCAATTATCACTTTGAGTTCCCTGGCCCAGCGAATGTGCAGGGTTCGGGCTCTGAGAGGAGACGAGGGGGCAGCAAGTTGGCTGTTTCAGCAGGGAGGAGAAGATGGAGAGGATGGAGAGATGGACTCGGTCCAAAGGGGGATGGATATCTTCCTGGGCTGTACTGCATCAGAGGGCAGGTAGATTTATGACAAACGCACACAATCTTAATTTGTGCTCAGCCCGATAATGCATCTCAAGGCCAGAATAGTTCTGCTCAGTGTTTCTTAACTGGATGTTTCTTTAATTATATGTCAGAGGCCATAAAACTCAGGAGGAGATTTTCCCACAAAGCACTGTTTTATGTCTTGGTCATTACTGTAAATTACAAGCAACAAGAAAAGAGACTTATGGAGGGAAGATGCAAAAAGAAAAATGGGTTTATTCATTTCCATACTAGTTTTTTTCCTTTTTTTTTTTTCACCCTGTTGGTACACTGATCATCGAAGCCTTATAAACAAACTTCAGGGCGCTGACCAGGGAAGAGATTGTTCACCTTTATAGCGAGCATGTGTGAATACACGAGGCCTCCAATCATCACACGAAGGAAAGAAAAAAAAAAAAAAAAAACCTGTACAAATACTGAATAAATGAATAATACAAGAGTAGTTGTAAACATGTACATATTCACAAATCCATAATCATATAATACTTTCCTCCAAATCTAGTCCAGCAAATATATAAGCCATTTTACACACTTCAGGGATGGCGTGTGCACACTTACAGTATGGTTATCGGACGTGACAGTTATTACTAGTATTAATAATCATTGGAGAAATCGAAAAAATCTGGAGTTCGACGTGAAAATACATGATAGCTGTACAGAAAAGCTCCCCCACCTCCGCAGCCCTTGGCACACCACAAGGTGGCTTTAGAGTCCTACAGTCTGTCCCGATCTGGTCTGGTCTGTAATATTGCCTGTTTTTTTGTTTTTTTTCCTTCTTCTTCTTTTTTTAATTAAACATGATGCCACTTAATCTTTGGTGAAAAATAACTCTCCGTTTTATGTTTGACTACACAAGGAGCAGCTGTTTTTATTTATTTATTTTTTTTACTCTTGCGTTGTATTTCCTGCAAAATTCAACAGTTTTCTTCTGAAATGACAAATGATTCAACATTTAAATTACTTAAAAGCAACAAGGATTAAAAAAAAAAAAAAAAAGGCTTCCTACCCCGTGCACACCTTCTTCCTCAGTTTGTGGGTAATAATTTCCTAACCCACGGCTTGGCACACACTCATACAACACACACACACACACATAAACACAGTAAATCAGACAGGTCAGTGCATCATTTGCTTTCCCTCCTATCTCTCTCTCTCTCTCTCTTTGTCTCAAGTCTTTTTCTCCCAAGCCTTTCCTGCGGTGTCCAGTCCACGGATGCAGGGACAGGGAAGCCTTTCGCCCTCCTCAGCTCAGCTCGAACCCGGCCGAGGACTCGATGGCGTACAACAGCTTGTTCCTCATCAGGTGCTGGTCGCAGAACTCCGGGAGCTTGAGCAGGTTCATGCAGGTGCTGGCGGTGGGCAGGCGCTCCAGGTCGGTGCCGCCGTTGTGGATGCAGAAGACCGGGTAAAGCTCCTGTGTGTGTGTGTGCGTGTGTGTGTGCGCACACAAACGTAAAGCTGTTAACAGGCACCTGACAAATTGGCTTCAGTCGCGCAGAGGTTGGAACATTTTGAGGCGTTTAAAGATGAGACTAAAAAAATGAGACGTGAATCAACTCGTGTTGATGATCGCAATGTCCAAAGCAATCCCCGATTAAGCAATAAATGTCAGATTCCACAAGGGGATAAATGTTAAAAGAGAGACATTAAGCTTTAAGCTAATACAGTGGAAGTATAAATTTAGGAAATCAGGTTAGTGCTTGAAAGGTACTGAGTGGGAAACTGGCCCACAGTTTGACCCTTGGATGAGACGCCGGAGGAATGGTCATTTCATGTTGTCTATCTGGCATTTTTTTAAATCAAGCCTCCGCGTGATGAGGCCACCTCATCTGCAGACTGTGACACTGACCGTTTCCATCACAAGGCGGCCCGACGAATAAGCTCCTCCGCCCTGATTTCATCCTGCTATTTAAAGTTAGCGTATATGGTTCATCGGCCATACTCGCCCGATTAAATGGCTCTTCGGGGGCTTAGCCGTAATGACCCCATTTTTCTGACAATTACCGTATTAAACTATCGTTGCTTATTGAGAAAGTGCCATTACCACGGCTATCATTTTGGAAAAAAAGGGAGCTTCCATCATCTTTTTTAAATGGCTTCTCCTGACAGAGCTATTTCTCCTCTAATGAATCCTGGGCTGTTTCACGACAGCTAATTAAGGCTTAGCTGGCTCAGGCTGAGGGCCGGGTCAGGGGCCGCTCCCCCCACGAATTACCGCCCTTTCCGGCCCAGAGAAGAGACGAGGAAGGCGGAGGGACGGTGAGGAGGCAGGCGGGAGGGAGACATCCTCACACTGGCCAAAGTCAAATTGATTAAATGAGGAGGGAAGGCAACTCTTAAACCTCGAGAGGAGGCACTGCAAAGGATTTTAAGGAGAGTTTTGCTCCCTTGCTCCACTGCAGAACCGCAATTAGGTTTTCTTAACTAATGACAGCCATAAAGAGTACTAAAGCCAATCATATGATGATTACAGCTTCTGGTTAGACGAAGTAAGACACATAAAAACTCTTTAATGGCCTCGAGCAAGACTTTCCGCTTTTTTCCCCTCCACTATCTCAAACTACCTAAGTGTCCCACAAATCAAGTCAGCGAGAAAGCGAAACGGCTTCCAATTAGGAAATCATTTCAGAAATAGGTTAGCAATAATGATTCAACACTGTTGAAACAATGTTTAGGAGTAATTGGGATATAGTTTCCTTCTATGTTCATTTAACAGGAAAATCGCTGCTTTCCGCCGTGTCACACAGAAGGCAAACGTTCAAAAGTTCAACCTGCTACCGACTGCTGAATGGCAATATTTGTCCAGCCAGGATCTCAGACCAAGCCCACACATACAGGGCTGCAGACGGAGTTCTCCAACAGAGGAAGGTCATGAACTATAAAACAACAGCGGACGTGGAGATAAGACCTCACCACACTGGGCCGGTCTTATCGCCGCCTAATTTGAAAATGATCATTTTGAGGGTTGTTATCAGTCTCGGTATTTTCATTACAAGCCCATTAAGAGGGGACACTCCCTTCTGTTGAACCTGCCAATAATGGAGGACAGGTGTAGTGCACAGTCTGCAGCGTAGAGTGTAGTAAGAAGAAAAGATGGAGCGACGGGAGTTCAAGTCTGGTAAACCCTCACCTTGAAGCCCAGCAGCGGAGGTCTGGAGCAGCTGGTGACAAACTTCAGGAGCTTGCGCTTCTCCTCGTCTGTGAAGCCTTCGACCACTTCCCAAAAGATCTGGATGACGGGGTGATTGGCCGAGTACCCGCCTGGAAGGAGATGACGATGAAGAAAAAGGACATTATCAAACCTACACTTGTTCATAGGTTACGCTCACGTAATCTGCACCATTTACAACAAATATTTAAAGCAACAAGAATCCACTGTGACAAAATTGCATCTTTTCAGCAGACCAGCCTTCGCAGCTCACATTTCCCAGAGCCCAGGAGGTGACCTTCCATACTTTGGTCCATACTGGACTTGAACCGGCCACCGACCGCCTGGTTCCCAAGCCAATCCCCTACAGCCGCCCCAGCTGACTAGCACTGGATCTCCATGTCCAAACAAAATCCTTGAGCGCTTGACCAGTTCAGCTGAACGTGGAAGCTTCCTCCATTTTTAAGAGAAGAAGACTAAAAACAGGCTCAGCAGCCACATCTGTGACTTCTCCCCAGCTGTGCCAACATGTATATACTTTTATTAAAATATATAAAAAGGGACATTCTGCCATTTTAGCCCATGAGACTGAAGGCATGGGGCTTTAAGGACATAGACAATATACCGAGTGTGGACAGTCGAACAAAGAGCTGCATCATGGTTAGCGTTTTTGCAGCGTCATACTAGAGACTAAAAATCAGGATACCTTGGCTTCTGCTGCTTTCTTTTTATCTCTCTTGTGAGCGCCACAACTTTATGGAAGTGCGAAATTAAAATGCTGAATTACCCACGCGAGGGACTCTTGAAACTTTAGTAGGAGTATTTTTAACATCAGCGCCTACCTGAGTAGTTGGTGAACTTTTTCAGGTCATCAAGAGAAATTGGCACATGAGCCCCAGATATCAGCACCTATTAAAAAGAGGTAGAAAAACAACGTAAGTGTCTGTGAGTTACAAATATCCAGCAGGCTGATGGATTGTTTTGCCTGTTATGTGCGGTGTACCTGGATTTCCTGCTGGTCAAACATGCGCAGCCACTCCAGGTTGACCACATTGGCCAGGCCCTGTCTGAAGGCCAGGCAGTGAGGCCTGATCTGCTTGTTCAGTCTGTAGTCAGCCACCAAATGGATGTAGGCTATCCGGTTTGCTGTGGTCACAGGAATGTCTTTACCTCCCACCTTCAGCTCAACCACCTGGATCAAAAAAAAAAAAAAAAAGCACAGCGTGTTTTCTACCGTTTGAGCTCTGGTATTTCCATATTTTTCTGGATGTCTTAGCTCTGAGAGTAGCTGAGTAATATCACGTCTAGGCAGCCATATTGCGTTCTTCATTATGCGTATCACTGAGGCTGCTGTCGGTGCCAGACGACCAACAAACAATGTAAGTGCCAGGTGGATTTAATTCAATCACAGAAAGGTAATTAAATGTTTTCCAACAGCACTCTGATTAAAGGTATGACTCAATGTGAGTGAGTGAGTGTGTGTGTGTGTGTGTGTGTTAAGTGCATTTCAGTGTTTCTAAATATAGCACATCCAATGAACATCTGGTCCAATACAATTTGGCCTCAAGTTCTCTTTTCATTAGCTATAGAGCAGTTAGCACTTGATAGGATGTGCTCATCTCTGTTCATAAAGCCGGGTGTATGACGACATCACAGCAGCTGCAGGCGGACAAAATATAATGTTCATCTTTTTCCAAGCAGTTTTTTCTTGCATTTGGCACGTGTGCGAGCTTGTGTTTCCAGAATATAATGATTTACTTTTACAGCTGTGATCTCGTCGTAAATTCACCGTTTACGTCCCGTTTTCTTTTATTTTGAACACCCCTCCTGTAAATCTCAATACAGTTTTTTTTTTAGTTTTTAAAGCGACATTGTGTAACTTTTACACCATAAAATAATAAGAACGCAGGACGAGGAGCGGAGCCGGTGTCGAGCCAGAACCGTAGCCTGGCAAGCAGAGGCGAACAGAGCAAAAGAGGACGCTGACGGAGGAAGAGTGACCGAGCAAGAAGCCACCAGACGAGTAAATCTGTGACTGACTTTAGTCGTCGGCGAGAGCTTTGTGAAATAAAAGGCTGGACTAGTAAGTAACGTTAGCTGGCTGCTATGTCTTGTGTTGTTGTACTTCTTCTTCTACTTATGTTTGGCTGTTGTCGACTCCCTAGTTTTTGATCAGAAGTAATAAAATTATAACAAACACGTGCTCAGCTGTCCATATTTATGACAATGGTATTACACTAAAATGGAGGCACAACATCACAAAAATACAAATATCTACCCAAATATTGCTTGAAGCAGCTTATAAAGGAAGACACGAGGTTAAACAGTCGCTGCTGAATTATTTCTAAATGTGAATATTTATTACTACAGCTACATTTCTGACATGTGCCAAACATGCATCAGCAATGAGTAACAGTGGTCACATCAGACTGTCACAAAAACTGGCTGAGAGTAACAGGATATTTGTTTAACAACAGTACAAACTGCAGTCAGAAAACACAATAGACATGAATCAACACCTCTCTGACGCAGTCTTTAACAAAAACTGATTGATAAGCTTCACAAAAGTATTCGGCGCAGTAGATATTGAATTAGATTGCGTTATAAAGTAAGGTGTTCCTCTTATTTTGTCCATCGCCTTAACCGCTGTGTACAGCAGTCAGTGGTTCACTGACGGGTAATCATTTTCTGCCCTCACAGTGGATTCTGATTATGTGCTAATGTAAGAGAATTACTGTCCTTATCTTGCTTGCATTGGCTATCTCACGAGGGCAAATGCAGGGCAGACTGCTCCCGGGTGTGTGCCTAATCTTTCACAAATTGTTTTCCCTATCGTGTTTGCGATGCCCTATTTGTGACCAGGAGGGCTACATTGTAACTCGACCGTTTCAGGTGTTGTTTGAGAAGAGCTAATAAGACGCGTTAAGGCCCTGAGCAAACAGGGGCTCCGGGTAGAGTGCAGGTCTGGGTCCAGGTGACTAAGAGTGGTGGTGGTGGTGGTGGTGGTGGCGGCTCGTCTCCGCAGCCTTGAGCTTTGGAGGAGACGTGCTTAAGAGCCGCGAGGTGCTTCTGTCAGGCGTGTTCTGAGATAATTTCTGAAGGAAAGGCAGGTGGAACGGTCAACAGAGCCGCTGTGTTCCCTGCGCCGCGGCAGAGCTTAAGGGCGACAGTGGCGACGTGCTTTATCTCTCTCAGCGCTGAAAAGTGGTACATCATGGGGGAAATGAATTATTAACGCCACAAAGAGGAACCAAACAGGAGGAAGGAAAGATTGCTGAATGAGAGGTGCTAACCGCGGCAGAAAGAGAGATGGAAAAAAAAAAAAAAGAACGTGTGAATCATTTAACCGACTCCATCCCACCCCGGTCACCTGAGCCTCTCCCAGATCGTTGTTGACCACCGTGAAGTTGAGGCCCAGCTCCTCCACGTCGCCCTCGTAGCTCTTGAGGAAGAGAAGGTTGCGGTACATCTCCGGGTCCAGCGATGCCAGGTGATGGATGTCCACGTCTGCGCTGGTTCCCAAAAGTTTGGACAGGAAGAAGCTGGCGAAGGGCAACTCCACCAACATGTTCTCATACAGCGCCTGGAGAAAAAAAAAAACATGGCTGTTTAGTGGAGGGAGGACGCCTGAAGTACTTTCTTGTAAATCCCCCCCACAAACATCAGTCAATCAGTCCACTAGCAGCATTAAACACAGCGGTTGTTTATTGCTTGGGTGTCACTGAATAAAACATGACGATTAGATAACCGAGATAACTAAATGTCTGCATCAAGCAGCAAGCTAAATAATACTAAGTACATATCGAAAAAATCTGATTACAACATACATTACACAACATAAAATTTGCCAAAGAATCAAGTGATAAGATCTGGTCACATCAGAGTGACTGAGAGAAAAAACACAGGACACAATCTATCTAAAAACACACAGGCTTCTGTTTCAGCCGCCTCAAACTTTATAAATGCCAATTCTCACCTTGACCTTAAATGCCATTAAGAACCACAGCCGGGCAGGTGACTCATAAAACCCAAAGCTAATGTACTGGAATAGTCCGAAAAAGAGCCCGTTGGAGGCATTAAAATATACAGGTCTTTATAAATGATAGCGCTAAAAACCCTGACCGCATCAGCTAAATGGATTATAAATCTAGAGGATTTCCATAATGCATGCATCTTAAACACACACGCGCGCATAAATCACGGCTATTTTCTAAACACAGGTTAATTGCGCAACTTCAAACATTGTCTATTTTTTATGCAAAATAATCCACTTAGTATTTCTCTCGTGGCCGGCGCTCGTTTCAGACCATATGCGCCGCGTGGCCCCTTGAAACCTATCAATAACACTTATGCCGGGAAGAGGCAGCAATAAGTATATGGAAAAAAACCTGTAGCCTTATTTTTTCAATGCCACTTACTTTATTTATGAGTGTTTATTGCCAGAAATTGTGCCAAAATGACTTGGGCTGGAAAGAATTAATTATTATGGCCCGGGCCTTTTAATATAAGTGAGTGCAGTGGCAACGCAATTAAAGCAGATCGCGGCACCATCAGGTGGAATAAATGCCAGCAACATTGCAGGTGCATTCTGTTAGCTGCCAAATACATTCCTTAATTTACAACATTAAGAATCAATAAAATTATAATGCCTTTCAAACGCATCTCTATCAATCAGGGGCGCCAACCTCGCACACCTCTAAAGGGAACTATCAGTCGCTGGAGATCAGTGAGAGGAGACTGGTGGGTTAAAGCGGGAGGAGTAGAAGGAGGTGGAGGGGGAGGACGAAGGAAACTTTCCTCACCCTTTACCGAGCGGCGAGGCCGCCGCTGATGAGGTTGGAGGTTTTGTACTAATGAGAGTCGAACGAGGCACAAAGAGAGCCTCCTGCAGCTCGCGTTACATAATGAGGAATGTGATTTTGACGAAACCGTGTCAGCAAACACTCTCATCAAGATTAAATTAACTTTTTAGGCCAAAAGTCTGGAAGGATGTGAACCCGCAAAAGCAAAGTAACCCGTTTTCACGTTTCACCATTTGTGGCTTAAATCTTTCAGCCTGTCAGCTGGGTGGACAAGTGAGGAAGAGGGATGATGACCGGCCTCTATTCTGATGCTCAATCCCATTTCAGTGAGTACCCTAGACAAGCCACTCCTGCCTGTAATACATCACCTCCACAACAATGGCACGCCTCGGACATTAATTAACAATATTAATCTCCCGTGTCCTTTGAGCCGCAATGTGCACAGTGCACATTGCGGCAGCGGTGATGCAATCCTAATCTATATAAACGGTTGCCTTTTATCCAGGCAATAACGGCACTAAACAAATATCAATACACCTCTCAAATGGCCACTCAAACGTCCATTTTTATGGAGAAAGAGGAACTTAAGGTAGGGTTAATTGAAAGTCAAATTCAAATTAATTTCCCCCCGTCTAATTGCCTGAACCATTAGCTATTGAGAGCACAATATCGAGGGAGTGTGGGGGGCGTGGAGCTTGTAGCTGATGATTGATCGCTTGCAAAGAATACAGAAGAAGAAGGAGAAGAGGAGCGAGGAGGAGGAGGAGGAGTTACAATACTCTGATAAGTGGACCGGACCACCTCAGGCCGAGCAAGAGAGAAGAGACCTGGATGTTCCTGACTGTAAAACAGATCAAAATGCTATTACCACATGCTTTGAACGCTTATTTATGTCCTGTCTGTGTGGGCTCGCTGATTTAGTGCCAGCCAAATGCAATCACTACACAAACAAGAGGTAGGAATCATCGGCTAATGGAAACCTTAATTGAGAGGCGACCGCTTGTCATGAGGTAATTCTTCTCCAGGGTTGAGATGATAGCCCCCCCCCACGAGGAAGACATCTTGATAAACAATCACTAGCACATGCATTAAGGATGATTTAGAAACATTAGGCTGTAATAAATAGTGCCATCAGAGGAAGGAAGGGACAGAAAAACAATGCCGTCAACAGATTATGCACAGGGCTAATTAACAAAACTGAGGCTTGCACGAGTGCCAGGTTCAAGTTCTAAGCACAACCCCTGAGATCTGTTTCAGGAACAAATGACGGCAATTTCTCTGAACGCTGTCAGCTTCTAGAACAAACACCAAAACAACCTCTACATTTACATATACAGCGAGTGTGGCCTTGACACTGACTGCAATTGATCTTAAAATTGACGTATTGACCATCAAATCAAAGCGACTAAATCAGATATGTCTCCTCGTTTTGGGGATTTTAAAAGGTTTTTAAAAAGGACGTGGGAATATCTAACATCATCATCACTGTTTGATTTTTACTTCAGAGGCTCACCTTTCCGAGGATCCTGCCTAGAAAGTAGTAATGCCTCGTGAAGGAGTCTCCGTTCAGCATCTCCGCGGCGGGGCTGGGATACAGCAGGCCCTCATTGGTCGTCTTGAAGAAGCCCTGGTTGGGATTGAAGCCGGATTTGAGGAGCTCATTGAGAAACTCGCGGAAGATGCCCCCGCCGTCGATGCCAGCCTCGTCCAGACCGTGAGCGTTCAGCAGATGGACTCGAATCCGTTTCTTCAGGTCCGGTTCTAACGTGAGGGGACAGAGCGTGAGGAAGGAATTTATGAAGGTGCAAAAAGAAAGGAGGGGTAAACAAAACACTGTCCAATAAAGTTAACAGTCACAATAAACCTTGACTTTGTCTTCGCTCTGATAAATGTCAGTAATTACTCGGTAATTTTACAGCAACTTCCAGCAACAGTCGAAGCTGACGGCGTCTTCAGTTTCTAACAGTTGATGGTTACATTCTCGGTCTGTGATGGTTCGGGTTCCATCTTCATCCACAAATTTTATAGGCTTGCACACAACCCCCGGGTTCATATTATTTCTGAACAATAAATCAGATCCGCTTGACGCCTTCAAGCTACTCACTTAGATGAATATCGTCTCTAAGATGAAATTATTTTGTTTATTTTGAGTCGACGTGTTAAATGGAAAACACCTTGACCTTCTGTTTTACGACAATCTCTTATATTTTGTAGATATTTGAACTAAAGTTTAACCTATGTTGTTGTTCTTTTTTTTAAATGCTGAATCTCCTGGATAACTTCACATTTTACAGACTCTTAATTTCTGAAATGTTATTTCTGGTGATCTGGTGAAGTTACGGCAAGTTATGGCTGTAGTGTAAAAGTACATATAGTAGTATATAATAGTATAATATATAGTACTACTTGTGCTGTTTTTTGTTGTTTTTTTTAAATATGTTTTTTAATTCAATCTGGAAAGTTGCTGGGATTTGTTTCTTTTAAATGTTTACAATTGTAGTTTCACAGAAAGCTGACAAAGTGTCATGAATATATTATTATTATTATTATGGATAATGGGTTTTCCACTTAAGTTTCAGAATCTATCTTGCAAATGAGATTTGTCCCCGGTGGCAGCTCTTAAACAGTTTTACATAAAACAATTTAATACAAAAAAAAATTAAAACATACAATAAAACAACGAGTTAACACACACGACGTATTCTTAACACAAACAACACAAGCAAACGCAAGAGAAGCAGCGAGACTGCAGCCTGGAAAATAAAGCCGCTGCTGTATCTTTTACAAAAGTTTAAACTCTTAGTTATTTCTAATTTCCTAACCTTCATGTTGCTCTTTTCACCTCAGTCAAGCTCAACATTTTACCAGCCTGCATGTACGTACAGCATCTACATCATTCGTCTGATCTTTTTTACAAACACTGTCTCAATGTTACCCAGCTGATTGATCCTATTTTACAGTATTTTAAATGTTTTACTCTATCATATTAACTTCTTCAAGGAGGATTTACTTACAAGGTCTCACCTTTAGCTCCATTATTTATTACTTACTACTTGGACTAGCTATATTTGCTGGAAAACTTAAAATATGACAAACTTTTCAATTCATAAATATAAAATGTAGGAAAAATGTAGTTCTGTAGTTATGATTTGAATCTAGAGTATCATATTGTTTTTCTCAACAAACATATTTTGCAAGGATGCACTTTCCTGACCTGCAGAATATTCAAATCAAATTCTATAAAAAGGTCATCTTTCAGAATAATTAATGTACAGTGATAAATCAAGGCAGCTATAAGTTATAGACACATAAATGATATAGATCATGTCTTCAGCCCAGGTCGCCTACTACTCTTTTTAATCAGATTGCCCTCACCGAAGTGCCCTTTCAAATTCAAACACAAAAGAGGTGACTTAAAATAATTGATTCTGCTTTTATGTGATCCATTATAATAATCGGAACCACAATTATGCTTTACCGAAATTCAATATTCTGCACGGGGAGAGAGCTAACCTTCATCTTTAAAGCTAACCGGACCCTTGATCCTCAATATTAAGATTTTATAGAGCGTAACAAGAGTTTCAGTTAACAGGGTCAACATCTGCTACACATCTTGGAAACAACACGGCCACTACAGTGTAAGTGTGCTGGTCTACACAACAAATAATGCACATGTAAATCTGTAGCCGTACCGTTTTCTGGAGAGAGTTTATCGTACGCATCTTCATAGATGTAGTTGCGTCTGATGGTGACATTAATGCCATCGGGGAATGGCCCATCCCCCTGCACGTCCCGTTTGTCAGCATAGATTAACCTCTGGAAGATCTACAGGACAGGTGTAAGGCCAGTGGCAGGGTCAGAGACAAATCCTTTCAGTTGTGAAATGTTTCATTCTGAGTATAGACTCCACTATATATATTATTCAGCCTTTTGTCTTTGATGGTCTTTATTTTGGTTGATCAGATGAGAGACAGGAAGACGCACCTGGCACCTGACTAGACATGAGCTGGATGTTTGCTTAACATCCTGTGGTTAATCCTGACAGACCTGATCATTGTTCTCACACCTGCCTCCCTAACTATTAACAGCACACATGATAAAACACATAATAAAACTATAGTTTCAGCTTCAGTCACTCTAGACCTCTAGGCTTTTTTTTAAAGGACGGAACAACAGGATGTAAAATGTATAACAGCATATACAGGATGTTTATAATTCACACCTTCATTCTGGAGGGCAACAACGGCACACGAAAACAGTTTTGTGGTTGTGTGAGGGACAACGGTGCAGTACCTTGACTCGCTCCTCGAAGGGAACCACGAAAGGGAGCTCCGTGAGGATGGCCAGATGTCTCTCTTCAGACACGGACAGCTGTGGAGGCTCTAAACCAACTTGAGACAAAAATCAACAAGTTAGAGCGCAGGTTCTCAAACTGTGCTACGCGACCTCCCTGTAGTGGTAAAAGTAAATGAAACATTTAATTAAAGTGAAAACATATACCATCGAAACACTCGAAAATACTGAATGAAAATGAACTATGAGATCACTGGTATGTAATTTAAGATATGTATTAATATACAAATATTTCAATATCAGCCTGTCATGTAGGTAGCGTGCAGCCAATGAGGCATTCGTCTCTCCTTGTGTTTACTGTGCAAATAAGTTGTGGCCAACATTATAAACCAACTTTCAAAAAGATATAACTTTTATTTTATAGAAGTTATTATTGCACAAATCCTGAAACATTATATTTAGGTCTACGGTTTACAATATGTCATTTACATTCTCTAGACATTTGGTGCTCAGAGATCCTGAAAGACTGTGACAAGCCGTGAGTGAAAATCAGTCTGCACAGTTCAACTGTGAAAAATCTGCGAGCATCTCAAACATTTTTAGCCTCGTAGGAAGATTCAAAAGGTCACGGAGAACTACAGACAGAAACTGACAAGGATTAACAGCCTTTGCTCGGGGGGGAAACTTTAGCTGCAGGAATACTTCCCAACATCAGGTGTCCTCTGCGTGTAACACTCATCTAACAGTATCATTACCTCCCTCACTGCTGTGCTCGGTAAGTAAGACCTAGTCCACTGTTTACAGGCCGGCCATTAAAGACATTTCCACCGTACACCCTTTTAATTACACCCTTTTAATTAACCCAACTGTGAGCTGCCCATCCACCTGCCGGGCTTTATCCATTAAGCTGATGTTTGTTTTGTATTAAACTCAGGGTTTAGACTGTTTAGCCCACAAAAAAAAAATTGCCTCAATAGCTAAACCGCTCTTCACCCTCCTCGCTTTGCGTCCACTGCAGCTCAATTATTCTGCTCAATTAGTCAATCTGATCTGCATTTTCCCATCAGGTTTCCATCTTTGAGGAGAAATATGGCCTCCGAGTGGTCAATACATTGCTCATTCATCAGCCATGGGCCCGTCCATTTAAGGAAATGAGAAAAGGCCAGACAAACACATGGACCAGATGTGGCTGAGTTCATCAGGTACTTTCACACTAATTGAATTTATCCCATACAGCCTCTGAGTGGGATTAGGTAGATCATACACACATAGTTATCAGCTTGTTTTCACACCATACTTCACAGAAACCTGGGATGGCTCAGAGTGAGCAAGATGAAGCCCTGCCTGCGTCAGTGTATTTTCCTCTGAGTGCCTAATTGAGTAAACGAAGAGAAAATGTGGCAATATATCTTTGTTAAAACGGGGAAGGTTAATGACTTCTGAGGTTTTAAGCTGTCCCCGTGAAGCGCTGCGAAAGAAACCTTCACATTATGAGGCAGCTACAAAAGTACATGATTGCTTGTTCAGGGAGAATCATTTTCTAGTCCTACAACCGAAGGACGGTTCAATTTGCACCCATCTACTGGAGACAGAAACTAAGGGTATGACTCCCCTCTCTTCTTATGGGAAATAATATCAATGCACAGCTCCATAGAATATGAAAAGCAAACACGTGGAAGGTGACTTTGGGCAGCAATTAGGATGATTTCCTTGGGCTTATATATCAAGCTGACACAGGCATTACTGTATACCATGCTAAATTTTCATTCATTGCCAATGGTGTAGCTCTACGCTGTACACCACTATGTCCCGAGTCCATTCTAGTCTAAGACGTACATAATCGCAGGATAAATTTAAAAAGGATTTAAACGTATTTCACAAAAACACATTTCTTTTCATATACTATTAGGCTACTCCAGAAGTAGTTTTGTGACCAGGGTTCACACACCTTCTTTAACACCAAATTCAAGGACTTTTCAAGTCCCCAAATTTTCAAATTCAAGGCATAGTCTGAGCTCACGGACAGGGAGACGGGACACACGCATGCAGACTGTGGAACGAAGCTTAATCATTAATGTTGAGTAAAGAAACTTGCACAAACTATATAAATTCAAGCACTTTCAATGATCCATGTCTGTTTATATATATATTTTCAAAACACTTTTAAAAGGCATTTAATTTTTCCCCAAACTTTTATGGATTTCAAGGACCTGTGGGAACTATGCTTAAGAACAAAAAAACAAAACAACGCATGTTAAACTACCATCAAGTGTGGACTGAAGCGGCCCAATGCGGCCCATCCTTCTCGTCCTCCACACGTGTCTTGCAGACGGGACGTACAACTGGGTGACCTGGAGAGAAAAAGAGGCAGGTAATGAAAAAGATGAAGCTCCTGCATGTCTGTGAGGTGCTTTACTAATTTATAATAGCACCTTTTAGAAACTCAGAGCTCTGAATATCCTCCCAGAAAAAAAAAAAACTAGCATCCTCAGAGACTTCTTAAAGACTTATTTTCAGAAACTTTTCCACTTGTAAGTTGTTGTTTTAGGATCTTGTACTGTTTATTTGTTGTTCTCGCTTGTTGATTTATATTGTTTGTGGTTATTTTAAATTATATAGATTGTTCTATTCTGAATTTTAATTGCTGTAAACCACTTTTTTTTTTAAATGTTACTATATAGATTGCAAATTACTTTAACCACTGTGTCGGACTCCATTTATCAGGTTTCATTTCAAAACAAAGAGACATAATCTCACATCCAACAATGAACAAATACAAAGTCTTCACAGCTGTACCTTATCTGCTCGGATGTTGACCTCCTCCGAGAGCCAGTGACCTGCTGGACAGAAGGGTCGTCTAATGTCGCGAGCTTTCACCATCTTCACCAAGTTAGTGATGACCTGGGGTAGTAGATCAAACACACAGACAGGCACGGCCATACATTAACATCTCTAATCCACTTCATTGTAAGATAAAAGAAATGTACATTTCAGGTACACAGAGAACAACAACACTGATAAAGGAGGTTTTTCTGTGTATACGCTGTTCAACAGGATTAGGTGCCTTCAGTTAGAGAGAGAGAGAGAGAAAAAAAAAAGCAATTTGAGAATTCAGCCATTAGTGCGCCATTTATGGGGAGTATAAAAGAAAAACGACCTGTGCCGTCCCTCAATGTCCAGCCTTGTTAATTACCGGCGAGGTCTGCTGACATCAGCCATCGGACGGAGAATGCAAAAGAAAAGGCACGGCAGCATCGGCTCACAAGCACTGCAAGGAGCGGAGTGGCTCTCGAGTGGGCTGCTGGAGGCTCGTGGTAACAATAATATTTCACTTTGACGTAATGTTGTGACTTTGTAGCATGCACAGAGCCATTTAAGGTGAGCAGCAGTATACGCTACACAGGCAATCTGCACTCTGAAGTGGACTCGACTTCATTTCACATTAAGAAGCTGACCAAAAAAAATTCAGATCTGTGACATAATTAATTAAAATACACTGTCTCTCTCGTGTTTAAAAATGTTTACGTGCACAATTAAAGATCCGTTTTTCCCATCCAGACTTTGGACAAAAGTCCAGGATTGGGAGTGTGGGCCACATTTTCTTTAAGTTTCAGCCTCCTTTCGACCGGACATAACAGGCTGCTGTTGCCATGGCTAGCGGCCTGTCAGACATCCGCTATATAACCTCACGCATGTCACTGCATGAAGATTCGTTAAGGGAGCTGTTACGTCTGCCAATAACAGTTACAGCCAGTCCATTTCCATATAATAACGGGGCTGGAATATTTCAATCGAAATGTTCTTTTCTAAAGCACGTCATTTTCATAGAGCGACAATCAATCTCGGCCAATCACTGCGAGGCAACCAGAGTCCGCAATAATGGCAAGTGCAAAATGCTGTAAAAGGCGCGTGGCGATGGGTTTGGAGCGGGGCTACCCCCTGACTCTGGGAATGAATAAGCATTCCTTAATTAGCCCATCGGGTTAAGTGCAAGCCTTAATGGGCCTTTCCCAAACTCCAGCGTGACATCGTTCTCCAAACATGGCCAAGAAGAAAGTTCCATTAGCAATATTAATACAAGCTTAGTTGATCATTTTCATTCAATTAACTTCTTTCAATTAAATAGATAGCTCGACAATGGAGGTGATAAAAGATGGGGAGGGACGGCTGATGACACGAACCAAACATTAGCGTGTTAGGGGTCAGCAGCGTTAAACCGACTGTAAATCCCACCGTTCAATTTGGAAAATGCATTTCCCCTGCTCCTCACTTCTTTAATGGGTCGTTTTAGCTGACAGGAGGCCTTTGAGGAGATCTTTTATGAAAATTCCCGACGTGCTCTTCGTGTGTTTGCCACCTTTTACAGAACTCCAGTGTTTCTTCTGTCAAAGACTAACAGCCAAGAACAAAGTTGCTTAATTACCGTTTCCTTGATAGAGAGTGGAGGGAGGCGAAACGAAAGGAGAGATGTGGAATGAGAAAAAGAGCAGGGGAGAATGAAGTTAACGCTGTTTTCTGCCTCATTTCCTCGGGGTAAATAACCAATGGATGACCTCCATGGCAGCACTCCACCTTGTCTTTGCCTGCTCATGCATACAGGCTTGATTTCCACTAACACAGACCAGCATTAGGCCACTATGCTTCAATGCACAGAGAGGCTACACAAGACTTATCCCGGATGTTAATGTGTCACATATTACAGCTTATGTGCTTAGAAAAAGAAAGAAACAAATCGTGATGAAAAATATTTCACGTTACACAAATATTGGCCATGTGGAGTATCAATAAAGATATTACATCCAGTGTGATCTGTGCTACAGGTGTGGTACGACTTTCAATTCTGAGGTCAGGATTTGATTCTTGACACAGTACTCACAGTATTAATAATTAAGCAGTCCAATCATTGTGGATTATAGTTCTGCTAATCATACAATACTCTTTCATTTAAGAGCTTAAGATAAAATGACGACGCTTTTATATGATGCAGTGGCTTGTAGTTTAGTATTAAACACAGCTTAAGGAAGCTGAGAGGACTATTTTATATGTTTTATACATAGGGTATTTCATTTTTTAGGTTGTAGAAAGTCCTCAAATAAAAATAGATATTATTTTGTATGAAGTTCACAAAAAAAAAGTCATGTTTTGTACATGAAGGACAAAACACTGGACAATGTTCAGCTGAAAAACCTGAGTAATAGTTAAATATAAATATAAGAAACCACCAGTAACTGGTAAAAAAAAAAAAAAATAAAAATAATAATAATAATAATAATAATAATAATGTTAACATTAAAATCTGTGCAGATTTAAACAGGAACAACAATCTGTATGTGCACACACATACACACACACCTCCACCTTATTTCTATTGCTATGTTTATAGACAGTGGGGAAAGTGAGAGACATATCAGAGGACAATAGACAGTCATGCTTGTCTTCGTGTTTGTTACACTGACACATTTCCCCAAATACAACTCAAGTAAAAAAAAAAAAATTGGTACCATATCTGCAATAATTTTAGAAAATTAAGGTGTCTTTGAATCCATTCTGTTTTTCTTAATGTCCATGTCAAGATTGGACTGGAGTAAAAGAAAGAGTCGCCAGAAAATATATTTAGGACGAACAAACATCCAGGACAAAAAGGGAAATTTGGGAATTTTATTCATGATTATTACTCATACTTACCTATCACTTAGTGCAATGCTACTAATTATACTGTTTCACTATTTAAAGAGAACGAACGGAGGCACCATCATTGAAGAAACACAAACTGAACACCAACACTTACCAAAGTTAACCCAACAAGTCAGGACAGAGCTGCTGCCGGCTCCTCCTTATTGTTAGGTTGCATTTAGTTACATTACGATGCGTTCGAGTGCAATCCTGTTAAATTTAGTTTTTGGCAAGAAACTTGAATAAATTGTTGTTTGAAGTTGAAATGTGTTGATGTTTTCACAGCAATATAAAATACAGATATTCGTGAGGGAGTTATGACCTGTTTAGCACTAGTTATAAAGGAGCTTATACAGCATTAAAACAGCCAAATTAATAAATTAAAATACAATCTTTTATTTCCTGATCATTTGAATTGTGTGTTTTTATGCACTTGCATAGATAACGAAGTGAAAGTAAAATTTTGAGTGACTTACGCAGACTTTGGGATGGTTGAAATAATTTTTTGGGACTGTGGTGAAAAAAAGTTAGTTTGGAGCTTGGATATGTAAAATAAAATTATAATGTGCGGGTAAGCTTTAGACGTCTCACCTTGAAGAGCTGCACCCAGCGTTTCTGCTCGGCCTGGATGCGCTGCTGAACCTCGGTGTTCGTCTTGACACCCACACTGCGGAAGGCGGCCATGTACTCCTCGCGGTGCTCTGTTTTGGTCTCGGGGTAGGCCAGCTTGATGATTCCCAGGCATGCGTCCCTCAGACAGCGAGACAGAGTCACCAGCTCTGACAGCGTGAAGGGCATCATGGTGGACTGCGTCTGACCTGTTTGAAAGGGAGAATGGATTCACCGTCTTTTACAGATATCGATTTTCACATTTGCATGGCGGCGAGACGGAGTGCAGCTGCTGAAAACAGCAGACAGTATATTATTTTGTGAAGACCACCGAATGAGGGGAAACGGTTAGATGATAGAAGAGTAGATCAGTGTGTCCCAATCAGACATCCAGCTATCCTGTTGCAATGAATCATTTGTCAAAAAGTGGCTATAACCAAGGGCACGGATGAGGAACACTAAGAAAATCTAACATGAAATCTTCCAAAATAAAAAAAAAAACAAGGGAAAAACTACCTTCCATTTCCATTCGACCGAAAAACTCGCTGTCGTGCACAGAGATGAGCGAGTGGCTGAAGAGAGAGCTGAAGAGATAGAAGAGAGGAATGATGCGGTTGGAGTCCTCGAACGTCATGGGAGATCCTCGCGAGATCAGCTGCAGCAGTGGCACCATGGAGCTGAGAGCAGACAGACAGACAGACAGGAAGAGACTAAGTAAACAGAAATAAACAAATAAATCTGAATGAACGATTGTACACACACACACACACACACACACACACACACACACACACACACACACACACACACAAAAGATATCAGCTTTTAATTAGCTCACCCGGTGATCATTTTGGTCGTCATGGAGGTTATCAGGTGCCAGAGATGCCTCAGGAAACGCGCATTGAAAGCTAAACTGTACAGAAGTCTGCAGAGGACAAAAGAAGCACATTGTTTTGAGAAAGTTTGCACCTCTCATCAAGAAAACGACACACGTTACAGAGGCATTTCATTCAGGCGACACGAGCAGTGTGAAGAACAGTAAAATTATTTTCCGTCAATCTGTCTGCTGTGTTCAGATTGTTAACTTTGCCTTGTTAACCAGAGGACGCGAGTAAAAAAAAAAAAAAAAAGGAGGAAAAATAAATGACACTGTTAACCAACATTTCCCTCATAGAATTTTCTTGGCCTTTCTCTCCCCTTTTATACCCTGCGAGGGCCGAAAAGAGATTAAATGAGCCATTAAGCTTTATTTAGGCGAGGCACCTTCCATTAGTAAACTAGTTGCTGGCGAGGGTACCCAGCTCGGGTCATAAACAGCCCTCTGGCTTCCTGCTGGAGCCCCATTTAACTTAATGGCCAGGGGAGCAAGACAATGGGAGGGACGGAGGAGGAGGAGGAGGGGAAGCCTGGTCCTCGCTGTGACCCCGCAGCGCCAGCATGCTTCCACACTCACAGTGAATTACATGATAACGCCGAGGAGGGCCCCGCATACCTCTTAGCTATAGATGCTCTGCACTCAACGGGGCTGTGGCACCGAGGTGTGAAGCTGCTCTTTGTTCAAGTGTATGTGTGTGTGTGTGTGTTTGTGTGTGCTCCTAAATTGCATGGCTTTTCACACAGAGGGTAAGTACAGGTGACAATAATGTGTTAAGTAAGCTAAAAAGGTAAAATAAAAAGTGCCCCTGCATATAATAGGCCCTTGTTTAAGAGTGACAGTGCTGACACCTATAAGGATGCCTGCCTTTAATAGGGCAGCATCATGTATTCTCAGCAGAGGAGAGGCGTAAAGGTCAGCGTAGAAAAGGAGCTGAGAGCTAAGAAAGCAGACAGAGAAAAGGAGAATCTCACATTTGCTGAACATCCTGCTCTCAATGTCAACGCTCAAATCCCCATTCTGCCGTTCAATCTCACCGAAACCCATTCAAAACTCCCAAAATGGAAATGAGCGTTAAGAGCAGGGTGTCACACGCGGGCGTCAGCGCGACTTGAAAAATGGTTTGTGCCGAGCACACACCATCTGTCAGTAGTACAAGGCTCGGGAGAGAAGCGAGGAGTAGTGCTGTGGGCTCATAACAAGTGATGCAAGTGTTTGATTGAAATGGGAAACAAAGCACTAAATGCCAGCTGACATGCTGATTTACGGCCTGAGAGAACCCAAACCCCCATTTCAATCATGGAATGAAGCACTAATAAACAAAGTCAAGACATCAAAAGGGGTTGTGTGTGCGTGTGTGTGTGTGTGCATGTGTGTGTGTGTGTGTGAAAAGCAGCTTGATGAATAACACCCAGATCATTTCATTTTGCGGTGATGAAAGAATCTCTGTTCAGCAGAAAACAATAAGAGCGGCGCTCGGGTCAGATTTGACACCGAACAAGTGAGTTTCTACCTAAATCCGCGTTAGTTTTACAGACTTTTCGGATTAACGCGACCATTATCTCATGACAGCACGAAAATCGCAGCAACCACTCAAAAGTAAATGAAGCACCAAAGCTCATCTGTGCTCACTTTCATCAGAGCAAACCCCCCCCCCCGTTAGCAACCGAGTGTCACACGGGGTGAAACCAAACCATCAGAGTGAAATTACACCAAATATCCAACGCTAATAAATTAAAGTGAAATTACAGCGTACACACTAGAACAAACCTGAGCTTAGCACAATTAGCAAACCAATCAAAAATCCATTTCGGCCCCCCGAATCCTTGTAGAGCTTTTAAGTCGTCCTCTGAATAAAATTCATTTCACGAGACATTTTACATATTTATTAAAAAGGCAGCGTGCCGGGCCGGCTGGACGACCGGCCAGCCTCTCTTTTTTTTTTTTTTTTTTTGCTGTAAGAGCAGTAAATCAAGGCCGGGATGCAATTTGCTCCCCTTAGCCTCTTGTAAAGCTATCCCGTCCACTCCTGCAGTGATTAATCTTTCTCAGTGAGCTAATTATTTTGTACAGATATCCAATAATGATGGAAGACGAAGGGCAGGATTTATGGTAAAAGCGAAGAGAGGGAAGAAGCCGTAAAAAATTAAGGGGGAATGGAGGATGTGGCCTGAAATTCTTCTAAAATTCTGGTCAAACATTTGTAAGCAAATTACTAAGTGACCACAACTGCACGTGTCCAGTTTTTTTATTACCGAGGAAGCTAATTTATGTGTATCCTTTTATGTATGGTTTTGGGTAAGTTATGGGCGATAACAAACAGTAAGATACAGCTGCAAACGTGATATGAATCTTTATACATCAACATCCCCACCCACGCATTTAAATCAACTGGCAGCAAGTGGCTCCTCTAATAATTAACTAGAGCAGGTTGACCATCCACAAAGCTCAGTCTGGATCACCTCCTGTCAGTCAATGCACCATTCAGCCCCCCACACCACCTCTGACATCCTGGCCCTAATGTAATCAACCTGAGAAGGGGTAATTGCCCTCATCCACAACTGACAGCTTCCCTGACATCCCTGCTTCCTTTGCCGGTTGTAAATGCCAGTGGGTGCGGACCACTGATAACTGCCTGCCTCACTTCACCGTTATTTACATTACTGCTTACAGCGCGGAAACACATAAAGACACAGTTTTCCTCTCAATCAGGTAGGTGTGTAAACAAGCTCTCTGAATGCAGGGCTGCTCCTGACAAGACGTGTAAAATGTTATGATATCATATAAAAATGATCTATGTTTATGTTTTGATTCAGAAACATCTGCATCACTGTGAACTTGATATATTCAAAATGCAAAAAAAAATATTATACCTACAATCTCATATTTTTAAATCAATATTCTTCTTATTCACATCGTGTTTGTGGATTCGCACCTGACTTTTGGCACCATGAGGCGATGCTGGACCATGAGCGTGTGACATATGGATGCCATCATGGTGAAAACGTCCTCGCTGGCTGAATCTCGCCACACCAGGTTCAGCAGGGCGTTAGTCTGATGCTTCGTGTCCAGTTTGTGGACACACTCCTCTGTGATCAGCTGCACGGAAATTCTGCTGTCATCCTGATAGAGAAGGAAACACGTGTGGGGTTGGAAGACTGGAAAAACAGGAGTGCTTTGCCACATCGCGCCCCTTTATTTGACAAGAAAAAGGACAGAACTGAGAGGAAATGAGGGGACTGAGACAGGCCATCAGGACACCTAAGCAGGTAAACATCAGTGAGACATGTAGTTATGTATTTAGGATTGGCAGCGTTGCCACAACCAATAAGGCAAGATGAGGAGGCACAATGTTAATGTGGCCTCAGACCAGAATTGCTCTGTATTTATATCACGTTCAGACTACCACTGCTCTGTCTGCACTGCATGCACACAAGGATGTGATTTTATTTATTAGAACACATACAAACTATATTCTTTGTGCTTTAATAGTATAATTATATTTACCCACGTGTTTGTGCATAAGATAGCACAACTGTATATAACAAAACTAGCTTCAATTTATATAGTGCCAATTCGATTTGGACCAAAAGTCATATGTAGATATTTTTTTAGCTGAATGGCGATACTCGATATATATCGATATTTTTTCCATGCCCGGATAATTTCTTACGTCTATTATTAATGGCCCGCCGGTAAATCACACTCCCACCACTCATACTACAAATCCCACAATGCACTGCAACAGCTGACACACAGGTCAAGACCTGTGCACCACCTCTAACCCCGCTGCTTCGGTTGTTTATCGACACACTAATCAGTGGTCCAGTGTTGACAACTTAGTGACTTTGTCGCTATATTTAGCTAGCGATTTGTTTTTTTCCCCAAAAAGCGACTAGTGACAAATCTAGCGACTTTTTCTGGAGTTATTGGAGACTCTGACGTGACGATGTCAACGAGCAGCAAGAGACCTGGACAGAGGGAGAGGAGAGATAAAAGCAAACTGGCGGCTCAAGAGAAGAAATGTATAGTCATTTTAACACAAAATAAACTATATCGATATTAACGATATAGTCTCGTGCTATATCGCGTTTGAAAATATATCGATATCGATTAAAATATTGATATATCGCCCAGCCCTACATGCTACAAGTTACTCCGGCGCAGTAGCCGTGACACAACAAGAACAAAAATCTTGTTGTGTCACGAACGTCGGTTAGTCCTGCTTGTCTTGTCTTTGGAGGACAGAAATCATAGTTTACTTTAATATATGCTTTTGAGAGAAACTTCATCAGTCATCAGTGACCTTACAAAACTCTTGTGCATATTCTCACCAACGCATTCTTCATGCTTAATAGCTTAATGAGTATCAGGGCCAGTCCAGATTGGGTCATTGCATCCCTAATGCCACATTTATGAGCCTGATTTATCAAGAAAACAAATACTAATGTTGTTATAATCTCGTATAGACGTATATGTTTATACATGTATCGTACCTGCATGGGAGGTGGATGGATTCCAGTGTCATCCTCGTCCTCCGAGTCGCTGCTAACTTCAGGCCTGTTGCTGCTCTCTGACACGGGCAACAGCGGCAGCAGCGTCTGCAGAGCCCGAAGGTACAGCAGGAGACCCTCCTCTGATAGTGAACCTGCCAGCACACATCCATCACCATTAGTGCGCGCACCATCACCAACACATCTGCATCTCTAGAAGTCGATGCATGTTTCAAATGAGCCGTATACTGTACATATAGGGAGTGTGCAGTACAAACACAGGTGTCCACCCACCTAAGCAGTTCTCCCCTGCAGAGAGGACAAAGTAAAACACCCACGGCGCCTGGCTCTGCGGTGCCGAGGAGGAGCCGATGGTGGCTTTTAGGGAGCTCAGGAAGGCCTCGAATGGGAATGAGAGACGAACGTCGGACAGCGCCGGGATAAAGAAGTGAAAGATCTGCTCGGTGAACGGTGCAGAGATAAACTCCTCGGTAAAGGCTGAAAATACAAACTGCCTGTAAGATGACAGACATGAGAGAGGTTAACGCGCTGCATGAAGAGGGCAACAAACAAACCCAAAAATGTTGATACAGAAATTAGCTAAGAGGGTGGCTTGTTCTAACACCATCCTGTTCCTTCGGCTGTGTGAGTTCTCCAATATTGTGTGTCCAAACAGAGCGGCTTTGTGTGGCCCAGTCACACACATCTGGTGGGCCGAGTCAGATAATTAGCTGTTAGAGTCGGTGTGTACACAAGTTTCTCTCACTCCCGCCTTGCTTTTCTTCAAAGAAGAAAAGAAGTGCCCTGTCGTTTGTTATTAAGAATGTCTGAAACTGAGGGCAAACAGCCTGATATTCTGCACTCTGGCGAGCGAGCAAGTCTGGGGGCCTTTTTATGGCTCGTTGTAAATTGGTCTCTGAAGCAATTACTGCTTCAACGCTGACTGGAGGGGACAAAAAAACTGCTGCAGTTTGTCTGATCAGTTTGATGGATGATTTTTAAGGAGAACGTCTTATTTGTGCTAGTCTTAATTGTCTATAGGGATCTCCTCCAGACGAAAGTCACAACTAGGTCATCAATGGCTGCACTGACCGCACAGTGAACTAACCTAAAGTCTATTGCTCACGGACACTTCAGCAGGAGAGGTACCCTAGAAGAGGAAATACTACCATCAGACACCAGTCAGTAAAATTCGGATTTTCTTCAGCTCTTTTGGCCAGTAACTAGCGACTCATAACACATTTAAATATGAGAAGAATGTAGCTGGGTAACTTCACCGCGGTCCTACTGTTGTTGTTTGTCACACACTTCTACTCTTGCAGCATTTTGCTTTGGAGCAGCTGCCCTTCATGTTCTTGTGTATGCCACTGTTACCCTTCCTGACTACAGCCTCTGAAATGACCTCTCGAAAAGCGACAAACAGCAGTAAAATTTGTTCTGGGCTGAGAACTCAGTAAGGGTGACCCATGAATGAATACCTTAGATATAGCCTGATGCAATGAGACTCTATATTGTCCCTACTTGACCCTGAGTCTGTCTAACCCTGAGAGAATGAATATAAATTTTAAGTGGCAGAAGAAAATGTCAGTGTCAAATTTATATTGAAATATCTAAGATCTACTTTGGCTTTTGTGCCGTACCTTGCGCCTGTTGTGCAGGAGGAGTAGGTAAAGTGCAGAGGTTTGAGGATGTGCTCCAACAGTGTGCTTGCTAGAGGGAAAGAGGGAGCGTCGCTGTACTCCAGACTGGAAGGGAGTCTGTGATTCACGAGAATGTACAGCGACCTGTAGTATCCTGAAGAGAAGAGAAATTAAAAAAAGGACGTTAAGTCACCGGTTTATTTTATAAAACATCTACAAATATAACTACACACTTCACATAAACATTAGAAGCAATAAAAGTCGTTGTTTGCAGTGTAGATTTGGTGTAAGAATCCAAATCAGTTCAGTTTTTCTTAACTTGCCCTTAAAAACTGCGTCAGCTGAAGCAGAGAGTGTAAAAGGAGAAGCAAGGGTAACCTGCAACATCAACCGTAACAGCACTCCCCCCTATGCTTCATATTTTTAGCTGTAAAAGTAGGGCTTGCCTGGTTAATTAGGCTTCAAGACATCTGACTGCAGTTGACACAGTGCCGAAAATTAAACAAGATGCTTTGTGTTGACGGGGCACGAATAATTTTAAACGGCGCTGATTAAATGAGTCATACCTCTTGGAAATTGTAAACACTATGAGATGCACTTGACCTGTGCACAGCACTATATATATATATACACACTCAAGGTGCCAGTCAGAGCGGGAACTGCCCATGTACAGATAAAAGTAGTCAAACACACTTGAGACCAATTGATATTGACACACATTCACCATCTCTGTACAGCCCTTAATGTTTGACAATTAGGCCTTAAAAGGTTTGTTTGCGTCTGCGTTAAAGTACACACTTGAACGTGATCGCTCTGGACTTACCTTTCTGTACCATATAGTGCAAAATCTGCTCGAGTAATGAAGCTACATAGTTAGCATCTGGAATAACGGGAAGATAGGTTTTCTCTGAAGAAAAGATTTCTAGCATCCGCATGGGGACCGACACATTTAAACTGTCATCCTTGCAGTTCTGTAGGAATCTGAGGAGACAGAAAGAGTAGCAAAAGTAAGCACCTTACCACATATTACAGCAGCTAAACATTTGTTTTTTTTAGAGTACTGTACCTGCAGCAGAAGCCTAAGATCCGCTTGATCTGAAACATACATGTTTGTCTCTGTGGGCCCACCAGCAGCTTCACAAACTGACTGTTGAGTTTCACCAGGTTCTGGCATAACCATATCTTTATGGACACACAAATAAGACACAATTTAGTAAGATGCGCATCTTGGGGAGCGTCTCTGTGAAACAATCCGTATACTTGTCATATCAAATTCTCACCAATCTATGTGCATCCACACTCTGTCTGTAGAAAAATATGAGTTGTCTTGATAAAAGGCAGAGACTAGGACCGTCCAACACGTGCTGAGCTCCCCCTGCCAGAGTCTGGCTGACACGCTCATCAAACTGGGCTCTCTGGGTGGCATACTGGAAGAAAGAGTTCAAAGGTTACATACGCTTTTGTTTGAAGGCTCCGTCTGCGATTATGAAACATAACAAAGTGCGTCTGCCATTTTTATCTTTCATGCCCCGACAGTAATCAGAAGTGATGACGTGTTGTTAACGCACAGGCTATGGTTATGGTCTCGTAATGAGCACTGAATGTGTGTTTATGGTAACCATGTGCATTAATAAATGTACCAACATGAAACATTAATTATTTTTAAAACGGAAATGTTTTTATTTTCTGAAAGAAAGTTCTCTTCACCATGTCCACTCCTCACAACCAAGGCACAACAGAGAAAAGGTAGAAAAAGCACTATTCTAAGACACCTGCATGTTACAGGAGTTCGTGCGTGAGCGCTGACACACAACTTCACTTAAAGTTACCAAGTGGGAACATCTCTCAAGACTCTTTACCAGTGTTTAACAGCTAACTTATGTAAGTGACTTACATTATCCAGTACCTCAAAATGTATTTATATGTCGTTTGACTCAACAACAACAGACTAATGATACAGCTGACATTTCAGATGCAGAACTTAAAAACAGAGCTGTGAAGTGCTCGCAGACCTACCTGTCGTTTCAAGTCCTGGTAGCCACGTATGTAGGACTGAATGATGATGGCGTTCTTCAGCCGTTTTCTTTCATCCTGAGGGATAAAAAAAAAAAAAGCACAAGTGATGAAACAAAAGAGGCAGACACCTTTATATCATGAAAACTTTAGTGTTTACTCTTTGGGCTGAATTGGCGGCGTAAAGTAGTATGACTTGACTTCCTATCATCATCAAGGGTTTCTTCAAATAACTACATGGAGCGGCATTAAAGACTTGCTTTTCGGACAGAACACTTATTATATTGATCCCTCGAGGGGAAATTCTATTTCCACTCAACTTTTTACATATACCCAAAATACAATCGCACACACGCACAAAGGGCTCATAGACATGCAAATGTGGAGAGATGGCGTAGTGATGGACAGCCACGTAGCGCATACAGGTAGCAGTTAGTTAGCGGTTGCCTCAGCAGTGCCCAGGAGTTTGAACAGGTGCCTCTCCAGCTACCATACTTTGGTCTATGCTCGACTTGAGTCCTCACACACTGAGCTGCCGAGTAGTCTGTAAACAAAACATTGCACGCCTGTTAAGAGTCACCTCTCTTTTTCTTCTTTCTTCCTGAGTGCGGTGCAGCAGAGAGGCCTTTTCCTCCTGAAAAGCAACATGAGACAAACTAGTTTAGACAATAACACGCTTCATGATGGACTATTTGTTTAAGAAGAAGCAGACAGCAGTTTGTTTATGATTCATTTCATCCCCCCATCATCACACTTACCTTTTTACTCGCTCCTCCAAGTGACACCTTGGGTCTTGTCTTGAAATCTCCCTCAAAGCTAAACATTGTTAGATTATTCCCATTGACTGACTCAGCTCAGAGGCTGCCACTTATTTCTGCATAAAAGAGAAAGTGAAACCAAAAATTTACTTCTAATAAAACATTACCTAATGTTCAGGGGGGCAAACACTTGAAACCAGTGGATGATCAAAATGAAACAAACAAACAAAAAAAATGAGCTGACGACTCGTGACTCCAACTTGTAAACAATTAACTTAAGCTAACGTTAGCTGGCTTTCCAACCCCTTTTTTTAGCAAGCTCCTGAGTTTAGCTGTTTGTAATCTATAAGAGCAAATGAAACAGTCAGTGAGGACTTATTCTGAAGGAGGTTAACTTCAGTTAACTATCCGGCTGACAGCTTCAGTTTGGTTTTGCAACAATAGTTAGCTCGCCGGTTAACTTAGCTAGCTAATGACTCAGCAGCTGTCAGCCGGCTTGTGTGCCGCCGTGTTTACGTCGTCTTGACTCCGAGCAGCAACCGAGACACCCAAAACACAACACATTTATTGTTGACGTGTCGCAGCACTGATTCATACATTTGTGAGTTACATGGTTTTGTTGACGTTAGCAGTGCGGCTGGCTAGCTGAGCAGCTAAGCACTCAAGAGAGGCTAACTTTACGGAGGGGGTGTCTCTCCTCTCCGTGTGTCCTTTTTCTGTGACATCGCTCTTATTACAGGACACTCGTCTGATAATTAGAATAGTTTACCTTCGACTTTTGTATTAAGGAGTGAAACAAGACACAATAACTCTTGGGGGAGGCAGTTTAGGTTAATCCAAACGTCAAGTCTTCTCTCTTCTCTCTCTCTCTCTCTAGAAATCAACACAACACAGCGACCAGGCAGCCAACTTAACTCGTTCCGGTTCCTGCGATATCTGGAAGCTGATTGGACGAAATCCGTGCCAGTTACACCCGAGCTGCTTAAACCCGCCTCTCACCTAAGACACATTGGGAAGCTTCTGTGACGTGTGTGTGTGTGTGTGTGTGTGTGTGTGTTTCCTGTTTACATGTATTTACAGTTGTTTTATTTTATTATACATGATCAAATATATGCATGTTAGTGTTTAATGTTATTATATAACATGTTTTTTCCCTCCAACATTATATAATACACTTTTACTGCTCCAAACTAGCTTGTATGCATCTTCTTGAAGGTTGAAAGGTTACAGGCAAAGGCTGGACCAGGGCTCTTCAACCTTTTTTCAGCCATTGGACAAGAGAGAAACAGAACAGGGACCCCCATGTGTAATAAAATGTTTTAAAATATGTCACATTTTAAGCCTGGCCTATAATAACTTTTACATTTACTTTATTCAACTTTTATTTCACTGAGTTATTAGCCTATATGTGTTTATAATTGATAAAAAATAAGTTATAAGTCATAATTTTGGTTGGTTATTAAATGCCAAGAGCTGTGAGAGAGATATACGTCACACCTTTCGTCAAACTCTGTTTGACCCCACCTTGAGATAAGGGAAAAGTGTCTTCTCTATTACCCCTGTCAACAGGTTTACACACACACACAGACACATTACTTTAATCAGCATTTATGGTCTTCTCCCCTCCGAGTCTTGGAGTCTTGGAGTCTTGGAGACTTTGAGTCATGGACTTGGGGACTTTGCTATTGGTTGTGCTGAATGTAGGTAAAGTTAAAAGAGAATGTTTAGGAAATGGGGTAGGAGTGTCTTCCCCCTCATTAGGTCAAAGGTCAAAGTCGTAAAACTGTCAAGGTGTGGAGTATATCTCTCTGCTGTGCGTCTTTGGACATGTCCACCAATTTATCCAACTGGAGGGCAACTGTTTGTATTTTCTCAGTTATGTGCACCTCACATTAAACATTATTTTGGTGAAAATTGTTATTATGACAGAAATTGGCGGACCCCCTGCAGTACCGCTGCAGACCCCCTAGGGTCATGGATTGGAGACCCCTGAGCTAGACTGTTTATTATGTGGTGTAATCTGACATCTGGATTAGTTACCCACTTCTTTAACCCAGTGACACAGTATACCTCATCATCTTGTTTCACAACATTGTGGCTCTGGCAGGAGGCTGCGGTCCATCAGGACCAAAACCTCCCCATGCCACAAGAATAGTTTCTTCCCATCTGCTGCTAGCCTTATCAACAAGGCCCCGGAGCCACCCTTCACCCCAGCTTCTACATGTCACATTGACATTGTATCTACAAACTCTACACTTTATTTAGCCTCTTTTGGACTTCCTTGCACATTTAAAATATTCTGCACGCTGTGAGCATTCACACATTACCTGGTAAATACTTGCAATTCCTGCACATCTGTACAGCTCATTTCATTTTAAAACATATTGTACATATATTTATATTGTTTATATTTTTTAATGCCGATTTTTTAAATCTTCCTTATATTTTTACTTAATGTTTGTTATGCCCCAATTACACCAAGACAAATTCCTTGTAAGTGAAAACCTACTTGGACGTTTCATCATCCTTTGCACTTTGTTGTTTATATATATACATGTATATATATATAGACATACACACATATATATATTTAATATGTTTATGTTTACCTGTCAAGTTATTTGTTTCAACTGTACTTATGTCTATATCTGTATGTACATTGAGAGCAAAGTGTAAGTACACACACCTGGCCAATAAAAGTGATTTTGATTTTGATTCTGGACCCTCAAAACACAGCTGAAATATGTAAAACATGAAGATAAATACCTAAAATTAAAAGTGAAATGATATTTACAGTTGACAATCTCACCACAAAGTCAATTTAGTAGCTGTTTTCAAAGATACAGCATCACAGTACAGTTTCATAGAGCTGTAGATGCTCATATTTCCATTTTTATGAGGACTTCTCGTCAATGTTGGACTAAAAGTTGAGATTGAAAGTTATTTTTTGACAGCCAACTTACTTAATTAGAAGCTTGAATTACTTATTAAACAATAGCCAACACTAAAAAGAAGGTCCTTAAATTGCTCAGAAAACATAACATACAGTTTAAACATACTTCATCTCTTGATGTCTGTAGGAAGTTGAATACAAAAAAACGTCTCCTCACTCTCCGCCACACACACCTCTAAATGAGGCCTGTGGTGTACCTCAAGGCTCATTCCTTGGACTAGTTCCAGTCTACGTCACAACTAAAGGGAATGACACCCTGCTAATGATACACTGCTCACACACTGTTTTGCCATTCAGGTCAGGAGAGCAAACAGAAACATTTGGATTCTGCATAACTGTCTTATCGATGTTAAACTTACAATGCCGTCCTTTTTATTCACAACAGCTCCAGTAAGTATGATGGGATTGCTTCAGCAATGCTTAACTGTACAGCTATCAAACTGTATCTGTTTAACGTTTTCTTTCTAAATTTGTGATCCTTAAAGAGAGAAATGAGCAACTCGGCTGAGTCAGTACCATTACTATAAGGCTTTTTTAATTCTTTCATATTCATAAATATCTATATCAGATTTATAAATGTCTGTTTGTTTGTTGCTATTTGCTTTGTGCATATGTAAAATTAACATTATTATGTTCCAATATGATGCCACCATTGGTGTGATGGTTTATTTCCTTTACTGTACTGCTCTGTCTTTTTTGTTTGGTTTGTTCTGAAAAGAAATAAATAAACATTTAAGACATAAAGATTATTTAAATTTATATCAGTTATATCAGATATAATTTTTTTTTAACTACTGGGTTAACATGTATTAGGGTTGTCATGATTTTCATTACACGATTATTGTGCCAAAATAATTCACGATGACAATATTATCACAATATCTATAGAAGATTTTTTGGGGAAAAAGAATGCTATCAGTCAAATTCATCCTTAGCTCTTATTGTGTGCTGTGTCTCTTTTTCTGGCACTCAAACTACAAATGCAGGGAGGTGGAGAGAGCCTCTAACCATAAAAGCACACAAAAAGAACAATTACACTGAGTGTGAACCAAGAGTGAGAACAAAAATGATTTCAGAGGCGCTGGATTATTTACAGACTATTATCACATGTGTATTATTATATGAACAGACCTAACTTATAATAATATAATAATAAAACAGAATCGAATACAAATGCCCTACAAGAAAGCCTAATATTTTTATGTCCTGATTTCAACCCCTCGTGCAAAAGAGATAGAGAACTAAGTATTCATATCAAAATAATGCTGTCCAATACACAACCACCACTACAAGTCAATGCCAAAATTGACAAAAGCAACACATTTTTTCAATGCATTGGGAACATATTGAAATGAGCAAACACCTTCCCAGTCTGAGTATTTTCCAAAGCAGCGCTGAGTGTGGTCATTTTTTAAATTTAAATGTCCACTGTCCACGTTTTCAAAAACAAGTCCTATTAATAATGCCTGTCAGGTTGCATTCATAAACTGATTTATATATATATATCTATATTAATATGTATGTACTGTGAGATTCTTCTGCAGGTTGTAGACAATTTGAATATTAAATCCAGCTGGAGCTTCAACCTAAAACAAAAGTACAATTTTATAAATTAAATTTGAGCTTTACTTTGTAGATATTTATTTATTTACTCTCTCTCTGTGGCCTTTGGCTCTTTTTCATGGGAAACTAATTCACTTTACATATTTGATTTGATACTGATTCAGATTTTGTAGCCACGTATAAGTATTTATGAGTTACATATATTATTGTTGGTATTATTATTAGTGCACTTTTTGTCAACAAACTGATGACTGGTATCATCGAGCTTTTTATTGGCTGAACGAATAAAGGCTTTAAAAGCATGAGCATGAGGCAGAAGCAAATGGTTTGATCAATAAGATCCGATTGGGCCTATATATAATACTGTAGAGTGATGTTGAAGGCGACAGGTATTCCCTCCATTCAGAGTGTATTGATAACACGTCTGAGACAAATTAAGCAGCAATATTGAATTTCAGACTTTGAGATGCTGATGTTTCTTTCTAATTATCTCTACTGATATTGACATTTGGGATTTTGTCTGACAGAAATTAGGCAGCTCATTGGAGGTGGAAAAATCTGCTGAATGATTATGAGCCACAAATGTTTTTTAAAAGCAGTTTTTTTTTTTTTTACACATTTCATGAAAGCAGCCAATTTAACCGAAGATATTTATTATATTAAAAGAGACAGTGCGGGTCCCTTTAAATTGCCTTTTCATAATGAACGCATTTACCGAAGGTAATTAATATATAAACTATCCCGATTTGTCACTTTGATTTGTATTTTAGTTAATTGTGAAAGTAATTACAGCGCAAATTAACAGCTTTCAGGAAAGACCAAGGTTTTAGGGTCCGGTTTCATCTGAGGGTGCCTTATTAATTTTCTCTCCCTTAGATGTGATGAAAAGGAGCGATAAATCTGGGTGATCGGTGAAGGCCAATACTAAATGGCTCCATATTTCACCGCTGCTTTAATAGAAATATTCATGCGGGCTACCCTTAATGAAATTAAACCCGCGGTGGGGACAAGGCGCAGCTCGGCTGTGTGGCGATCAAGACTCCGGCTGTTATAATAATCACGCAAAAAGCTGATAAAATGCGTTTAATTGATGAGAGAGGTGCAAAACAAGACTTCTGTTTTTGTCACTAAATATCCAGAGGTTAAGATGTTTATTTAGCCCTTCGCAAAATCATCATTTTATGGACTATGCATGCTTAATTTAGATTATTTCATCACTGTTTTATCCACAAAAATAAGTTGGCACCAGACTATCTCTGTCTCCTTCCTCTCTTTCTATTTTTTTTTCTCCACGTTTCCACGCAGCCCTCCACATCAATCTCCCAGTTATCATTCTGTAATTGGTCATGATCATCAAGGTCCACAATTAAATGGCGATCCTTTACTTGAAAACTACCCGGTGACTTGTTGATTTCCCCCGAGCAAATAAACGTCCCAGGAGCGCGGTTAGCTGATGAATTGACAAAAACTAATCAGCTTTATTGGTAGACAGGTTAAGGGCAACTGGGTGTCAATAATTCTCATTTTGACCTCCTCTTCCATTAACTTTAAGTGGCTTATTAGACCCAAGTCACCCGGAGCCACGGGCCTATTAGCCACATCTCTGTCCTCATCATCTTTCGGGCTTTCAATTATGATTTTTTTTTTTTTGCTGCTCGTTGCGCACGGATTGTGCCAAAATTTGTCTTGTTTTAACAGCAACTCGGAGCTTTTCTAGGAACTAAAAAAACAGCTCGTGATGTTTTTGATTTAAAAAGAAAAATACCAACAATATTTTTAGCATTAAAGTTGTTTTTAATAAAAAAAAGAAAAATCGTTTTTAATGCAGAAAACTCTGTTGGCAAAAGTCTCAAAAACAAAACTCGGGTTGGTGTTAACATCATGTCAGAAGCAAAGAGCTTCTAACCTAATCAATTTGGTTATACAGCTCTATTATAAGTGTGCGTCTGTCACCTCCAGGTTTGGACAGCGACAGAAGGAGGGCTTTTACTTAAATTTCCCAGTTGGCCTCACAGGGTGCTCAATATGTTCACTTCAGCGTCTTTTTTTTTTTTTTTTTTTTTAAACACTATATATTTATTTTATTTCCCATCTATATTCAATAAAACAAGATGAGCCTGATGACCTTTCACATCCTCTGACATGTTAGGGCTGGAACTACTCATCCTACATGTTTTGGCCTGTGCTGACATTTAATATTTTGTTATTAAAATCATGTTTATTTGTTTTAATTTTCAGTTTAAAGCTAAACTAAATATTACTCTAAGCATCTCTTATCTTCACGTGATCCATGGGGCATGCAGTTCCAATGTAGATCCATCCAAATCTCGATTTATCAGTTACTATTTCATGTTTTTACATCATTAAATTTATTTATATGGTGGACATTTTGAAGTGTTTGTGGTTGCAGATGTTTAGGAAAATGCTACTACACCTGCTCTTGGTCAAATTTCTGATGAAAGCAGTAAGACAACATCCAAAAATGTCCAACAGCAGCAGCATACTTACTCCTATGATCATAAAACGTAACCTTAGAAACGTTTGCTCCATAAACCAGCTGTTAATGAATTATATATTGGTACAAAAATAACATCTGATCAAAAAACTGAAGTTTGATTTCAAACGTTTGCGTCATTTTCTGATAATAGCAATATTTTATGAAAGCAATAACGCAGCCAACACCGTGCTCCACGGTGATTAGAGCAGAGAGGCGTTGTTGGGTCTGTGACGCTTGGGACGGCCCCCCTACCAGACGGCTGCACCAATCGCCTCCGTCTGACGGGGATTAAGTGTCACACAGAGCTCCCCTCTCACACTCCGGACCACATCATAACTTTTGAGAGGTGGGAAAACGGCACCGACTTCTCCTTCGTTTAACGGCAGCAGAAGCGACAAGGACGCGCACCGGGTGCCCCAATGGAGAAATCCAAGAACTTTCGCATTGACGCGCTTTTAGCAGTCGATACACCCAAGGTGCAGACCTCTCCGCTCGCGCTTGTTACTTCCCTGTCCTCCTCCTCCATCCCGTCGTCTGGAAGTGTTGGAGCCCCGGAGCTGACCACCAGCGCCGATTCTTTACGCACCGAGACGCCGTCACCGCCGAGGATTTCCACCTGCGGGTTGATTCCTAAACCGGGTTTCCTCAACAGTCCGCACAGCATGGTTGGATTACATCCGCAGAGCACCGCAGGGATCCCCGCACAGGCTCTCTACGGCCATCCCATGTACACCTACTCTGCAGCTGCGCTCACAGGCCAACACCCTGCCCTGTCCTACTCCTACCCACACGGCTCCCATCACCACCACACCAGTGATCCCATCAAACTGTCGGCCAGCACCTTCCAGCTGGACCACTGGCTCCGGGTCTCCACAGCCGGGATGATGCTGCCCAAAATGTCTGACTTTAATTGTAAGTAGCTGTTTCATTGCAGAATGCTCTGACATTTACACTCAAAATAAATCTAAAAATATTATGGAGCCTTTTGGTTATGTGTTGGCTGAAGTATAAATGTTTGATTGTACCCAAAATATCACAGGCTTTATGTGTTATAATTATGCTACTAAATATTTGAATATAAATAATGGAGGCCAACAAGAGTCTGCTTCAAGAGAGCTTCTGTTATTGTGCTAAAAGACTCAAATTTAGACACCCATGTCTTATTTTCTTTAAAATAAAGTCCGTTTTTCTTAAATATTCTGATGGTCTGAATGAAGAGGCTGTCACAGAGTGATGTTTTTTCTAGGAGGAACTAAAATGGACAGATAATGGACAGTGGGAAAGTAGCAGAGGAGTGTGAAACCCACAGTCGACATGCTATTTGCTCACCAGATACTGCCTTTTTTGTTTCTGCTCGTTTTAACAGATTTGTTCAAAATGGAGGGGCAAATAGCTCCTCTATGGAAATATTCATATGTGGACGACCTTGTTGAGTATGCTTGGAGCACAGAGATGTAGAAAATTAGATTTTTATTGCACCATAACAACAGAAGGCTGACGAATTTGTACTGATTTTGGCTTAAGTGCTCCTCACAAAATGACAGTTTTGATGATTTTGTTGTCAGACATAAACAGGCTGTTCATTTTGAAGATTAATCTCTTAATTTAGAGTTAATTTAGACTTACTAGTCTGTATTTAAAAAAAAAAAAAAAGAGGTGCATGGAATTTACTGTGTGCATTTTGTTGTGTTTCATTCTTGCAGCTCAGGCGCAGTCCAACTTGCTTGGCAAGTGCAGAAGACCAAGAACTGCATTCACAAGTCAGCAGCTGCTGGAGCTGGAGCATCAATTCAAACTGAATAAGTACCTGTCACGACCGAAGCGCTTTGAAGTGGCCACGTCCCTCATGCTAACCGAAACCCAGGTAATATATCTCATAGCGAGGACTGAACAGTTTAGTGCCCTGGTTTAAAGGGAAGTTAACGATTAGTTTTTTTTCTGAAAAAGAATTGAGAATTATCCCGATGGATCCTGACTAGTTTCCTGTCACTCCAATGTCCTTCAACTTAAAAAAAATTACACGGATTAATGGCAATTAGAGTTGATATTTTGTTTTTATATGTTTTTTTATAAAACAAATAGTCAATCAAATCACCTTTTGGACATGTTTTCAGTGTCAGATAATTGTAACACCGCAGAGGTCAATGTTAGGTGGACTGGTGACGCTTTACGCAATCTTTACGCATAGTTACGCACAGGTAGTTTCTTAGTTTATATGTGTAAAACCGGTTAAATTAAATCATTTTTTCCTTTCTTCAGGTTAAAATCTGGTTCCAAAACAGACGCATGAAGTGGAAGAGAAGTAAGAAGGCCAAAGAACAGGCCGCGCAGGAGGCCGAGAAGCAGAAAGGCAACAAGAACGGCCAGGAGAAATCTGACGGACTCGAACAGTCGGACTATAACAGCAAGACAGACTCAAAAAACGGCAGAATAAGAGACTTTAGAGACAGTGACGACGACGAGGGCGATAATTTCCTGTACAACTCGTCAGACTGCTCCTCAGACGACGAGAGGAATCACACCAGTGACATAAGTCCACAGCCTTGAAGCCGAAGAAGGGCGAAAGGTGGCGATCTCCATTTGTAATGACTGTTGGGGGGGGGTTTCGCTATAAAAAAATGCAGTTGCATGTAATCCAACCTCTGAATCACCTCCATGGAATTAATGAGATTTTTTTGTCATGAAAATAATAAAAATTTAGGTCAAGAATAAATTATCTCGGTGGCATAAACAAGCAATAAAGCAGGAGATTTCATGGGGAAACTGCGACATATTGCATGGTTTATATGCAAAACGCTGTAAACTGGCTCAGGATTTTGCAATCTTTCTGCTGTGATGTTAGTTTATCAGCAATAATCTGTCAATAATAACCTATAGCTCACACTACAGTAAATAGTCCGCTGTCATTTCTCTTTATTTTTTGGCCTCATTTTGGTTCTTTGTGCTGTTAAAACTTCCGCAGTGAGTCACATCACGCTGGAAAATAAATGTTATGTTTATTTTTCTATACTGTATTTATAAAAATGGTCATATACCAGTGCATGATAAATTATTGTTTAGCGTCTCTCTTGGTGCAAACAATGTGAAATAAAATGTTTTTATATAATTTTTTGGCGCAAGTTTTGTTTTATTTATTATTTTACCAAAATAAATAAATAAATAAATAATAATAGTCCCTTGATTTACGACCCTTTCGCAGTGTTTCAGCTCGGGATGCGGACGTTGCCTTGTGTTTTTCTCCTTGCTCTTGACAGGTCGGGTCATGGGAATTACTGTTAATAGCGCTGTCGGATCTGTGCAAACGTGCAGTGAGAGCAAACAGCGAGTAGGCAGTGAGACGCAGGAAACATTTCACACCACACTAGCAATGGGCTGGCATTAATAAACCTTTTAAACGGCTTGTTGAGCGACAACTTGGCTGCTCCGGCACTATTTTAAAAAGGCACTGGAATCATTTTAAAACTCATTTATCCTGAATTTTAAAGAAAATAAATTATTAGCCCCACAGCTTTCATGTTTTTTGGTCTGTCAGCTCTTATTTTGTTGTTTTTGCATCTGAGAATTGGTGTGTAAAAAATCTGATGAACCATTCTTGGTGATTTTAAGTCTAAAACAATGAGACAAAAAAAGGATTATAAACATAACACATATGTAAATTGTGTTATAGGCTCTGTATGGTACAAGACAAATAAGAATGGACTTCCTGAGATGCAAATAAAACATAATTTTCCTACCTACACAAACATTATTTATATAAGATGTGTTATATTATATAGGTTGACACCTAACATCATCTTCTTCTAGCCGAGTCTTTTATTTTATAATCTTTTGATTATGTTGGACAAGTCTACCACTGTGTCTGAGCTACAGGCCCCCCGGTTTAATAACTCATCTGTACATGCATTTACCGAAAACACAATCCACACTTGCTTGTCACGGTTCCCGAAGTCATCAGCGTTAAAACTATAGCAGGGGTTGACTGATTATGTGTCATTTGTAACAGGATTACTGAGGGATCTGTTGGTTATCTTCGGGTGTTTGTTTTAGCTTTAGCAGACTAAATCACAGTTCAGCTGAGGGTCAAGCCCAACCAGAGTACACCAGGTGAAGCTGATGGCAAGTCTGGCTCACAGCTTTAGACAATGGCCAGTGTATGGACTGCACAGTGAGCCCATTGATCCCACTATCACTACCTTTTAACTGGTAAATTCTCCAGTTTTCTTCCCAGTGGTCTGCATCTTTTCTAGATAAAAGACACCACAGCTCAACCCCCAAGTGTATTTGTCTTTGCGTCAATGGAGGGACGTCTCTTTGTCATCAGAGACAAGCATGCCTAAAAGTTGCATGTCGCTTCAGAGGGAGGTTACAGTGTGCTTTGTGGACTAGTGAAGGACATTTCCTCTGGTTGACCTTGGTGGCCCATTCCTGACCTCGGGCCACACTCAAGCCTCAGATTGATACAGGCTGCGCGGATGGAGCTAATTAATAAGAGCAAGTATCAAATGTAACAGAATGACTCTGCTATGCTAACCACGCGGGCGGATACTGGTGTCAGCGAGCAAACAGTAAAAGGCTAGACTCGAGGACCCGGGGTCATGTCATCGGGGCGTGTAAACGCTGAATGAATGACACCGCCGTCTTCTCTGTTCTTACCGTTTGGTGGAAATATCAACAGAAGAGGAACAACATACAAATATACAGTAATCAGATGTGTTTGAAGCTCAGGAATAATTTAATATCATCTGCTTTATTTTGTGTGTGAGTGTAAATAGACTCAGTAAAGCCCAGAAGAATGGTTCCAGCTAACCTGAACACAACAATATTAACTCTTGCTGTAGACCGGCTCCTCAGAAAAAAAGAGAAATGAGGGCGGTTATGAGAGAAAATGGTTCTCTCTGGAAAGAAGTCAAAGTACAAATGTACAAGTACCATCATGGATGATGTATTTGCGATGTGGATTATATAAAATATCCATGTTATTGGTAAGTCTGTAGTTATTTATTGCAGAACGATAAAGCTGAATCGATCTAGATTTAAAAAAAATCTTAGTGAAAAAAACGATGTACAAGTCTTCCCCAAAGTAAAAACATTAATATCAAAATCACATTTATTCCTCTTTGCGAAACACTGCAGGTTTCAGTCCTTTGTTTCCCGCTAACAAGCCTTCTTCTGTTCCGCGTTTTTTTGTTACATACGTCTGTCGGGCTTCTTGTGTGTGCGCGCTTGTGTGTGTTTTACAGTTTGACCTTGGCCTCTTTGGCCTCCATGGATTTGGTGGCGACCTGAGCGCGCTCTGACAGCAGCGCTGCTTGTTCAGCTGGTCCCTGTGACTGGGCATTCTTCAGCAGGAAGTGACTGATGAAAAGCTTCAAGCCCTCCCGCAGCATTCCTAGCTTGGGAATTCCTGAAATCCTGGAGGATGGGAAAGAACGAGAGACACTGATCTGAGACATTCACGTGGCGCGAAGCAGTAAAGAGGAGTTGTCTTACAAGATGTTGGCTAGCGGTGGTCAACATTGCTGAAATGTCACAATAGACTCTTTAGCCATGCTAGCAGAGGGGCAGCAAGGATGGCAGTTTATGTCTGTCTGCCGGTTCAAACTGAAATATCTCAGCAACAACTGGATGGATTGCCATGAATCCTTTTTACAGACATTCATGATCCCCAGAGGATGAATCAAATTAAATAAATTAAATAAATTTGTATCTTTTAATATTCTCATCAGCCTCAGTTGTACTTGTTAAGCTATGTTTATTGCCAATTAGCAAATGTCAGCATGCTAACACACTAGGTGATGCACACAGGTAGCATTAACCCTGCAAACATCATGTTAGAATCTTCTCTTAAGTCTCTGCAGGCAAATTAGCATCAAGCTCAAATCTCCGTTGTGCCTCCCTACAGCCTCACAGAGCTTCTAGCATGGATGCAGATTTTGTAGTTTTGTTTTTATTTTGTCTTATTTTGCGTTAATTCACATGTTTAAACCTCCAAAACCTCGAAGAACTAAGTGCATACACAATGAGGCTCACCTTCCAAATATGCTGGCTAGGTCGTCAGGATCTGTTTCCTTCAGCAGTTTGGTCAGCACCTGACGCAAGAAGCGCACTGTGGGCTTATCTAGTTCCCCGAACTCGATTACCTACACAAGAAAAGCACACAGGTGACCATATTTTTAAGATTTAATAAAAAATTTTTTACCATCAAATAAATAAATGTTTTATCGTGAAAGCTAGCAAAGTCACTTACTTTGAGGATGGAGAGCGAGAGGCACTTCCTCTGGAGGAAGCGGGTAACCAGCTGGACCAGGTTGTTAAAGGTGCTGGTGGAAAGGTTGGACAGCTCCCTGAACTTGTCCCATAGGCTGAACTGGAAAGTCATCTTGGAGAATACAGGACATCAAATTGATTCTGAACTACAAACAGCAGAAACTGGTTTCCCTGCACAGGTAATCCTCTCATCCAAATACAGTTTACATGTGAAAAGCAAACATTCCCACCAAGCTCTGTGACGAAGACAATGGTTCATCAGTTTCCGATATGGACCCGCGGCCTAAATGGCAGCAAAGTAGGAAGTGTGGTCTCACCCTCCATTGTTTGTAGTCACAGTTTGAGTCAAATAATTTGAGAGGTGAGAGGTGTGAGAGGCTCCCACACTGCAGAGGTGAACTACAGGCCGGGTCACACACAGTTTAAGAGAGTGGGTGGTCACACACATCCAGCAGGTAACTCTTCTGATTTTCTCACCATTAAATGTACAGTAAACTCACCGCACTAACTTCACAATGCTCGACTGTTGTCAGGTAAAACAATCTTTTATTTAATAAAGGACCACGCACAGAGTGTACTGTGGCTTTAAATGGTACCATTAGCTTATATTAAATGTGCAACATTCATACATGTAAGAGATCATGATCATTTGAGTACATAGCACTGACACGTACAGAGGAAAACACATTATTAATAAACTTTCAGCAATAATTTGGAACTATTTTAGTGATTATTTGTTTAAATAATTTTTCAAGCAAAAATATCCAATATTCCCTGTTTATAGCTACAAAACAGGAAGGACTGCCTGCTTCTGTTTTGGGGTGTCAGTCAGATAAAACAAGCTATTTCATAGCATCATCTTGGGCATCTGTCACAATTTTTATAGACTACACAATTAAGATAAAAATCAGAATATTAATACATAATTAAAATACTTATTATTTGAATACAGTATGTATGATCATGCAAATTTGAAAGAATTTTAAATCAAACTGATATGATTGTTGTAAACAGCAGGATTATGCCGGTGTGTTTTTTATAGCACACACCTTTTTGATTTTAATATTTACTACTCTGCAGATAACATACGTTTATGTGTGATGTTTATGTATCAAACAACAGTCTGAAAGAAACTTTGGAAAACTGTAGGTATGGGTTTTACCTGGAAGCGTCGATCCTGGGAGCAGAATTTCTCCCCGAGCACGGCGTAATAGGCATTAAAGGTTTTCTCCTGCAGACAGCAGTCCATCAGAACATGAACAATCTCTCTCTCCTGCTTGTCCTTCAGGCCCATCCTGCACAGCAAATAAATCAAATAAATAAATATATATAATCAAGCTTACGGCTTGTGGAATACTTTAAAAGGAAACATGGCTGTCACGTTTCTTATTTTCTGCCTTTGGTTAAGCAAAAAACACTGAAGTGGTGAGTGAGTGATGACAAACCTGAGGAGTTTCTCGAACGCGTCCAGGTAATCTTCGCTGGTCATGATCACACAGAAGATGTTTCTTCTGACCTCAGTGTTCATTCTCTGTTTCCTGGCCAGCTCTAAGACTTTGGCACTGAACTGAAACAAATAAAAAGGACAATCATCAAAGTGCTAACATTCCTGAATAATAATAAAACCATAATAAAGCAATACCTTTTTTTCAATACCTCACTTTAGGAAATATAAAAATGTCTCTCTGTAAAACTTTTTAATCTTAATAAAATAATAAAAAATGTGAATAAAATGGGCATGAATGAACTATCTGAATAACTAAAAAGGATCACAAATCTAGACTGTTTGACACATTTCAGTTTGGAGAAGAAGAAGTATTGAAGTTTGAGACCTAATTTGTGGTCATCAATAATGGTTACCTTCTTCTAAAGCGATAAAATATACTGTAGCCTACTGACACTGTACAAACAAATTTAGATGATTGATGTTAAAATATTTACTTTTAGAGTTTATTCATAAATCTAAAATAATAAGAATAACAATGAGAAGACTATAAATGAGTCAAATCAGAAATCTAATAAATTAAATACAACACTACAAAAACTATACATTCTGCAGCACATTAAAATGTGACATTCACAGTTCAGTGTCTGCTTTCCACACCATGACGTGGCTTAAACCGTGTCTAACACCACTGCTGGGATGCTCTCAGCTGTAAATACTGTAATCTTCTGTGGTTCCAGTACTCTACCTGTCCTTCAGCAGTGCTCTCTTTCGAGGTCGCTTTCCCTTGTTCGCTGATCATGGGCGCTCCACTCCACGAGGAGCCGACGATCCACCAGCGACCCACTTGCTCTGCAGCCAGGAGGTTTTCCAGAGAGACCCTCAGTTTCACGTCGCTGCCTCCTGCGCTCCGTTGGATCTGAAAGGACCACATTGAGCAAGAGTTAGCCACAAGTGCGCTCACGGGGCAAACACCAGTTGTGAAATATTAAACACCAAATTATCACCCTGAAGTGGACAACTGTTAAAACAACCACACTGATGGTGATCAACGCATGGTAACACTGGCCTTTAGGGCTGTAAAGGTTATACTCTGGCGCCACCTGGTGGCTATAATGGAAGTGGCATCTTGAAAGCTACACATCAAAAATCTAACATTAAATTTTACTTTAAAGATCTAGTTTATAAGATTTAAGGGGCTCTGTTTACAGAAAATAGCATATTTATAATATGCATCACTATTGTTTTCCATTAGTGTATAATCATGTTTGAAACACAGTATTGCATGAAAATCACCCACCAGTGTCCTCTGTAACTTCCTCAGTCTCTCCACAGGTTCAGGATCATAGCCTGGGATCTTCCGCATATCGTTGTTCTTCAAAGCCAGCATGGTTTCCAGCATGAAACGCACCTGACAACACGTGAGCACAAAAAATGTTAGAGAGGTTTCAGTTGAGCACCGCTGCAGCCAATGCCAAGATATTTTATGTAATTCCAGTAAAGTGGAAAGTCCAGTAAATGAAAGTTCATTAAAAATCTGCTGGCCCTACCCTGGTCTGATCCTGAAACTTCGACCCCATGAGGTTGGCCTTGCGCTGGCCCTCAGAGATGAGCTCCTTGAGAGCCAGAGCGTCGTCCTTCCTCAGGGCGAAGCCGACATTCCTCAGCACGAACAAAACCAGCTCGACGTCCTTCTGTGTAAAAGCTCCGACCAAAAGTTTTAGGATGTCGAAGATGAGGACAGAATGCACCACCTGGAAGTTGTAGAGGTAACCGATGATGGCGACCAGGTTGTCGCACTCTTTGCCTTCAGTTGGGTTCTTGTACACCTCGTCAAATTTTCGCACGACCGTCTCCAGGAAATGTGCTCCCACCTGGGAAATAACCAAAAAAGGCACAGAGACTTGTGATTGATGTTTTAAACCAGATTTAAACTGTATTAAACATTACAGCATCAAAATACATAATTTCAAAATATAAATAATGAACGCCTGTTGCATTGTAAAACTCCAGAGCAGACAGAAAAACAAAAGTCAGCGTTGAATCTAACGGATGTCCTCGGATAGTTGTTTCAACAATAAAATTAGGTACAACATTTAGCTAATTTCACTAACGATCCTGTCTTCTGTCACTTACAGGAGGGAGAGTCAACACAACTGAGAGATAACAATCCTATTACACCTTAAACAAAGGAAACCAAGGTGATGGATATCACTTTCCAATTCATTAAAAGAGCATTAGCTTACAGTGGAGGTGTGTTAAAGCTTCTAAAAAAAGCCTCTAATGAATAATGTAAGAGCTGATGTCAGTTCTCGGGACAGTGGTTACTATTTCTCACTTGCAGGCTGAGAAAACCACAAGCTACTCGACTCCTACTGTCACTCTCATCGGAGGATGAGACGGTGAACTGAAAGTCTCTGAATAGAAAAGAAATTAAAAACCTGTTTAATTAAGATTCATTTTGCAGTCAAATTTTGCCTTCGAAGCTTGTTTGCAGCAATCACAGGTTTACAAATTCAAAAGCCAGAATTAAAAGGAGGTGTGTTTACCTCTAACCCGACGGCATGATGGAGGACGCTGACAAGCAGGACGTGCTCCATCAGTAGTCTGTCCGGCATCAGGGCCGGGGTAACGCAGGCTGCTAGTAACACCTCCGTAAGGGTGTCGTTCATGTCCTTCCTACTGCAGCTCATGTACAGCTCCTCCAGTTGACCACAGATGGACGCCATGTTGGCCTCGCTCAGCCTGAAGAAGTTAGAAAAAGGAGGAATCATCGATTTTAAAAGCAAGATCCAACTCAAGTCAGATGACTACAGCAAGAATCCGTACAGCCTTTGTTTGAATGATTTGGTTTTCTGTTATGGTTGCATCTCCTCAGCACTGAAACAACTGGTAAATTACTTGAGTGGTCAATGAACAGATAATTAATTGGCAACAATTTAGTAATGAAATGAATAGCAGTGTGTTTTGGACTGTTGGTTCAAACAAAACCAGCAATTTTAAAACTTCTGCTTCACCTTGTGAGAAACCGTGACCGATTTCTGACATAATACAGACTAAATGATTAAAGAAAACTTGAAAATAATCTTCTCTGCCTGTCGTAGATCCGGATTGCAGATTAACTACACGCCTCATTTCTCACTGCAAATCAACTGTGTATATTACAAAGCAGGACAGCTAAATGTCAAGCTTTTTCACACTAGAAACTAGTGCTAGTTATCCATAGAGTGAGAGGACATCCTGAAACTGAGAAATAATCTCTTATTAGGTGAAACTTTCATCTGGTTTTATGTCCCAAAGTGCCTGATGCATCAGCACACTTTATAGAAAGAAAGTAAGAAAGGGGGTACGATTTCGATACTGAAGCATTTTCTTTGGCATACTCCTGAGTGTATTAAATTTAGCGAGGGTGTATTTTATTGCCTTATGAGTATCACTTTTGATTTGTAAGAGGCAGAATGTGCTGTGGTAAGACGATTACCTGTTCAGCAGGCCTTTCACATTCCTCTTCAGTTTTTCAAGCTCCGCTTTGCGTTTATCATCTCCAGCGCCTCGCAAGTGAGGCGGCACGTACTTACCAGCTGCAGAGCTTACCTGGACAACGCAAGATTATATTTAGATCCATTATACAGCATACAGCATGTCGATGTGATGATAATAATAAATATTATGAACTCACAGTTTCTGACTTTGAGTCTGATGTGTGTATGACAGGAGTGTCTGCTTCCTCGTCTGTCTCAACGGCATTACTCTCATCCAGCTCATCCTGGTCGTCCTCCATTTCTTCCTCCTCCTCCTCTTCATCCTCCTCATCAACCATTTCATCATCATCATCATCATCATCATCATCATCATCATCATCATCATCCTCCTCCTCCAACTCATTGTCTTCATCACTGCCTTCACTCTCCATCTCATCTCCAGGTTGATCGTCCTCATCTGACAGCGGAGAGTCGTTCTCATCTTCAAGCTTTTCAAAGTTCTGTTTAGCCATGTCCATGTCATCGTCATCATCGTACATCCCTGCAGCCCCGGACGAGCCAGAGTCCAACATACCGAGGATGTAATCAAGTCCATCGGCCACAAAAGACTGAGGGAGACTTTTCTTGTTTTTCCTCTTGTTTAATCCCAGACATCGCTCTAGTTTCTTTATTTCCCTGTCCTCGTCTTCATTTGCCTCCAGAAGTGCCATCTTTCTTGATTCTTGTAGCTTGTTGACTTTCTTGCCTTTCTTGGAGGATGCTGGTGTTTTAGACTTGTCTGACTTCTCTGTAGGAGCACTACCTGAATGTGCTTTTGACACTTCTTTCTTTGCTTTCTCCGTTTTCTTCTTCTGTTTCTGCTCGGGCTGCTTATCATCATTTGGCACTCCTGAGTTTTCCCCATCATCTACAGTCTTTTTACCCTCATAGTAACTCTTCATTTTGGCTTTTTTCATCTTTCGCTTTTCTTTGCGCAGCTCCTTTCTGCTTTTCTTTTTCACAAACCTCAACCCATGGTCACTCTCCTCTTCTCTCTCTTCTTCAGGGCCACTTTTGCTTTTAATAAACTCATCCACTGCCGTCATGTACTTCTGTAACACTGCGTTTCCCTTCTTCTTTTTGCTGTTCTGCTTCCATTTACCCTTCATCTTTCACACAAATTAAACTCACTATGTCTAGTGTGAGCTGGAAAACGTGAGCTCGGTAACTCGGCTAGACGTCTTTTAAAACGTACATCCGGTAATTGAACCACAAAGACTTTAAAATAGCAAACACACGGTGATTTTTTTGCCTATTTCAAAGACATAAATACCTCAAACTGCACATGTATCTCCATGAGGACATATATTGTTGATGTGACCCACACAACCACGTGACCATTCACTTCCAGGGCACTAGTGATGCGTCGGTCGTGAACGAGCCGGTTCAAAGAGCCGGCTCTTTTAAATGGGCCGGCTCCGGTACGTGAGCCGATGAGTGATAGTAGAAAAAGAAGCAGCATTTATATGCTTTTTATAGTTTTTATTGGTGTTTCTATCTGCTTTGTGTAGCATAGTGGTTCTACAAGCACGATAGTGCATTCATTGGGCGGTTTCAGAGAGTTACAAGGGTCTGTAAACGCAATGAAAATAATTGGCTTCATCAATTTATTGATATTAGAAAATGTACTTCAGTACAAAGGGTGTATTGAATATATACATGATATATGTGTACACATACAAATCAAAAGTCAAAACTGCTAAATTTGGCTAAATTATGAAAGGTATAAGTCGGGGTCTTCAACCTTTTTCACCCTAAGGACCCCCACATGTATGTAACATAAAAATGTGTCACATTTCAAGCCTGGCCTAATAATAATAATAATAATAATAATAATAATAATAATAATAATAATAATATAACAATAACTGTTATATTTACTTTATACTCCTTTTATTTCACCTTATTAACCTATTTATATACTGGGTTATTAGCCTATATGTGTTTATGATTGATAAAACGTTCATGCACAATGGAATAATCTATAAAAAATATATACATAGTAATAGTTTTTGTCAAAAGTATCTTATTATTGCATATTAGAGAACTGTTTTGGAGCCGAAAGAGTCGGCTCTTTTTGGTGAGCTGAGTCAAATGATCCGACTCCCTAAAAAGAACCGAACTTCCCATCACTTCCAGGGCAAGTCAGGAGAACAGACGCGCGGTGATGATGCGCTTTATTTTGGGGCGTTTGTTTCGCACGGAGCGGGTTTCCTTCCATGCAAACTGTCTTTTAACACAGACTGGGTGATTTTTAACAGCGTAGGACAGACGCAGGGAGTTGTTGTTGTTTTGCTGTTGCTGTTGCTGTTGCTGCCAGTTGTACGAGCTAGCATGTAGTGAGTCTGTAGTCTTTTTTTAATTTTTTTTTTATTTCGTATTTGCAATATGAAGAATGGAAGAAGACGATGTTACTATCAGAGAGCAGAATTTCCACAGCCAAGTGCGCGAGTACATCGTAAGTAACGGCTAGTGAGAGAGCTAACAGGCTAACAACGTCCTCTACTGCTGCACAGTGACGTTAACGGTTGCTAACTGTTAGCTTCACCTGTCAGTTTGATAACGGCGGGATTAATTCAGCTTTTTTTTTTTTTATCAATAACACTGTCAGTTTTTAATGCACTTTATTGTCTTGTTTTATGCCCTCTTAAGTCATCAGTCAGACCTTGTTTAAATTGAAAAAAACAGAGTTAGCGCGCTAATTTAAAGTTAGCATGTGTGAACCTTAGCTAATATTTAAATAGTTGATTAACTTCACCAGCTAATTGATAATTATAGATTTGTATTAAATATGTTTGTGGTTCATTTTTTAAACTGGGACATCAATAACTCAGTGTCCCCTTTGATTGAGGACTGGGACATCACTATTACCACCACTACTCACCATAGCTTTTATATTTATTTATTTCATTTATGTATTTATTTTATTTCTGTTCGTTGTGTTTGCCCTTTAACTTTACTTCTATAGTGTATATTACACATTTTCTGTTGCTGTTACGAGTGAATTGCTACATGAAGTCTAATCTAATCTAATCTAATCCAGGGACATTGAATTTGTGTTTATTCATCTTATATCTTCAAAATGATGTCACAGTGATGCTCAGCACAAATGTGCAACAAAAGATGGCTTGTTGATGTTGGTGCACACCTAATTTAACATCATATCGTCTCACGATTATACATTAAAACCTTTATGAAAAGTGTATTTCATCGTCTTGATGACGTAAAGTTTGTGTATTTTGAATCTATGATGGGTTATTCTGTTCGAATGATTGTAAAACTCGAGTTTAAGGGAGTCAGATGTTATTTCTAGGTCTTTGCAGTGTGATATTTTATGTAGGAAGTCATGTTCATGTCTTGTTTTTCCACTGAAACCTTACTTTTAGTGTCTTGCAAGTGCATGACACAACAAGAAACATAACTATTGCTGGTGCCTTGAAAATGATCTACCTCTGTTATTCAGGTTGGATGATTATAAAACTTGAGTTTGTGTTTTATGAAGGGAACCTTTTTTCGTGACAGATATTATTTGTAGATCTTTGAAGTTGTTTGCAGCTTAATATTTATGTAAGAAGTTATGTTATTGTCTTTTTTTCCCCCCCACTGAAACTACCTTTAGTGTCTAAGCTGACCACTTGCAAGTGCATGACACAATAAGAAACATAACTATTGTTGGTGCCTTTAAAATGATCTTTCTTTGCCATAAAATATTGTTTTTTTAGTGGCTTGATGTCTAGCCAGACATATTGACAAAGTTCAAGAGGGGAGACTTTGTCTGGAGTAGGCTGTCTGGCGTATTCCTGATAGACACTTCTGGAATATAGAAACTATCAAATGTCTTCCCAGCAGCCAAGCTCAATATCACATCTTCACATTTTGTCCTGAGCGTCTTCTTAGTATCCCATCAGCATTCTGTACCTAAGATCTCTTTGCATGATGCTGTAATGGCACTCTCATTTAACCTTAAGGTCCGTGGTGAGTCAGCTTGTGGATTGATTTCTTCAGGCGTCAAGTGATATATTGTCGTGTGTGTGCTTATTTTGTAAGCCAGGGTTACTCTGGGCTAAGTTTCAGGTTCATAAGCATGACTCTGTGACAAGATGGTACGCTCGTATTAGAGCCGAAGCGTGGGAAACAGTTTCGTCTTTAATCGCCTACCACTGTAACGAATTACTGAAGAATGCACGGAGAACCTTGTTACTGTGGGCATTCAGGTTAACACAGGATAATGTGTCACTAGCTTACATGCGGTTTGGTCAGTAATTACATTTTCCACCACACCTCCGAGCAAGGCTCTAACATCATTATCTTTCACGTGTCGTCGTAAATAGTGGTCGCACTGTGTTGAACAAATTGTAATGTTTTTATTAGCCTTGAAATCCAAACCTGAACAACCCGTTTTTATAGGAATTAAAGCATTAAGAGATTTTACAACAGCATGTTACTCTTTTTATCCACGGCCTCTTCTGTACTTATACACACACTTCGAAAAGCTTTTATAAACCCAGGTTTAACTGTCCTTTTTATCAGGTTACTGATAGATGTCGATGCTGATATCATGACTGCCAGTAGTGTCTGTAGTGAATGGAAAAAGTACTGCTCAGCTCATCTGCTTGTGAGAATTAAAAGATCCTCTCTCAGACAGAATGTAATTACTGTTCGTCACCTCCAGCTTGAGTTCATATATCATAAAGGTGTGAAATACTGTTCCTAAGTTAGTTGGGGATGCTTGCGAGAAGCCTGACTTGTTTTTACCTGCTCCTTTTTCCATTGCTTACAGTGTCACGTGTATATTTTGAGGGAAAACAGAACGATAACTTTGCTAGTGGCCGTGCCGTTGACCGGTCTTGCTTGGCACTTTGTGTTATCTCCTCCCAAACTGTTGTATCTTTGTGTCTGCGCCTGTTTATCAGCCCCGTGCACCTGATTCTGTGTTATTCTGGGACTTCCCCTTTGTGGACATGGTTTTGCTATAGCGGTAGCTTATAGATATATCAGCTGTCTTTAATTTAGAAGAGGACTGCAGGTGGTAAGAAAAACAGTGTTTGCTACAGCTGTCATAACACCATGTACGCCTCAGATTGACTGTGGAGCTTTGGAATATCTTTTTATGTCAGTTTGTCCGTCTGAAATGTGCACGGCCTGCCCGGCTGAGTCATCTCATAATCCCAGCTTGGCCATGATGAGTTGCGCAATGTTGACAGGGTGCAAAGTGCTGAAGCGGGAGCTTCTAACATTAGTTACCTCCTGGTCACTGTCACAGTAGAAGGGGGGAATGTGGAATGGGATCTTTCTGTAAGACCATCCAGCTTTTTCTGAGGCTGCGGTTACTTAATAAATTCTGTGCATTGGTCGACCACTCTGCACGTAGTGTTGGCCTAATTAGAGTTGTCAGACGTTGGAAAACAATGATGCATTGGTCATATTTGCTCTTTAAATTGGAGAAAATGAAGTGACTTGATGTCTTTAAATGTGATTCATTTTTTGACAGTTCCGTGATCGTAAACTGAATCTTTTTTTGGTTTTGGGCTGATATTCAGACAAAACAAGATCTTTTTGTACATCACGTGAGCTCTGTGACGGTTGTTTTTAGCTGTTGCCAAATGAGTGATTGTTAAATCAAGAAAATAATAATAATGCATAGTTTAAAAACAACTTATTAGGTTGTTGGTAATGTAGTAGAAAATGCATTATTGTACAACTTTTATGCAAAAATGCCACGGATTACCAGTCACATCAGTCCATGGCGAATGAATCGATGTGACTGGTCATGGGTAAACACTAATGTTTTCTACGTTAAGGTTCTTATTTTGTCGTTTCAGATTTGCTTCCTCCTGTTTGCAGTCCTCTACATCGTGTCCTACTGCATCATAACCAGATACAAGAGGAAGAGCGGTAAGTGTCGCTGTAAAATGCCCATGCTTGCATCGTGGGAACAGAAATGGGCATGTTACCTTATTTAAAGCATCTGTAACGCTTACACAGCAGAAATGTGTCCCGTGGTGGACCAGTTTTCACAGCAAACATCGTAGAAGTGAGTCTGTCTGCCTGGTTACAGTATGCCGTGTTTGTTCACAGACAGAGCCCTTCATTGTGTTTTCTGAAAGGAAGGCACGGCCAAGAATGCTTTAGGTGTGAGCTCGAGAGACCACACCCGTGTCTATAGAGTAATCCGCCACAGTCAGCTCAGTGTAAGCTGTACCCACCCCAACTTACTGTTAAAGCTGTGGCAGAATGAATACAATTGGTCACATTTTAACCTTTCATTAATGAGTCCTGATGAATGGCATATCCTGTCTGTCGAATTATATTCAAACAATGACTCAAAGAAAGTCTGAATTTCAACAGGATCTTTAACAGAAGAATACGTTTTGTTCCTCCGTGACATCTCTGACGCAGCATTTAAGCTACAGCACGCAGACGTGACTGACGATAAAAAATCCGACCGAGTCATGAAGGAGAAAACGGAGACAAAAGGCCCAGGCAGACATTATGAACGGTATCCCATTTTTCCCAGGACAAATTTAGTATGTCCAGGTCACCTAGGCTTCCCTTGTCTCATTTTGAAAGTAGACCACTTTGCAGCAGAAATCCCATCTGGAGTTTTGTACAGTAGAAATCTAGGCTGCTCTTTTCCTCACACCTCGTGGTTTGGTCGTCTAATCTTTTCACGAAGAGTACAAAGGAAACATGAAATATAAAGTGGCATTACATACACTACTTAATCCAGTTCATTTGAGCATACACACTATTTTACCTGTTATTGTCAACTTTGTTTTAAAAATATATTAAGCTGTAGACTGATCTGCTGTCTGCTACAAGCTTTTTCTCTCATATAACTGTTAAATTAGCAGTGGAATAAATGTATAATGGTTCCTCTAACATAGGCATGTATCAAATACTGAAACTGTTCCTGCATTTGCACTAATTCATCTTGGTATCGGCTGATATGGATGGGAAAATGTCAGATATTTGACGTCAGTATGTCCCAAATAAAAAATGTAACCTCTGCTGTGTCATTCCAAGTACTGTTTATGTGATGTATGAAATGTGGGCCGTGTGCTGCTGAAAAGATCTAACCAGCTCGTGACTCAAGTGGTTTGGTTTCCTTTATAGATGACCAAGAGGATGAAGATGCTGTTGTCAATAGAATATCGTGAGTAAAGCTGATTTCAGTTGATTATTCTTTGTTAGTCAGTTATTTGAGGAAAGACAAGAAGTGATGAAATATATTACATCTCCTTTTGTCATTGCAAACATTCTCTGGTCCCAGCTTGTGAAGGATTTTCTGCTTTTCCGTGTTTTATATCACAGTGAGCTGAATATCTTTGGGTTTAGGAGTGTTGGTTGGACAAAAAAAGACATGTGGAGACATCACCTTTGGGTTTGAGGAAATTGTGTCAGGCATTTTCACTTATTTCATAGACCAAACAATTCATTGATTAATCTAGAAAATAATCAATAGTGAAAATAATCATTAGTTACAGCCTCATTACTAATAACTAAAAGCATTGCGCTAATTTACTTCCTACCACTAACACTGTGAATGTCTCATGGACTGTGTCATTAGTTCGAACTGTGGTGGCAAGCATCCCATATGGCTCAGTTTAGAGTTACAGCACACATCACACTCACTCTGTTGTAGCCACATGCATCCGCATGTTTAGATCGAGCTAAGCAAAATGGTACCTAAGGGTCCGGCATAAATAATGGAAAGCATTTCAGTTAATGAGCTCCTTTTAGTGATATGGTGAAGTGGGGACTTTGTGCCGCCCTTTGGAGGACCACTGAGCAGATGGTCACTCCCCTGGGTCCAGTCTGGAGATCCACAGCATCTGAATCTCTCCAAACTGCAGTCTGTGGCCACTGCCCGTCTTTTGTTCTAGGACTGAGGCAGCAGTAGATTAAACTGAGGAGTAAAAGGACGATTGAATGCATAGGTTGAAGTGGTCGCATTCACTAAATAAGTTAATTCCTTACTTGCTTTTGCTCATTAATTCTTGTCACACCGTAAACCGGGTGACTCCAGTAAGCAAGTCATTGCTTGTAACGTATGATCTGATGTGAAAAAGAAACGTGTTATTACCTTGTTGTGATCCTGCATGTGTTTGTTTTTATCTCGACTAGTCCTAACACTTGTTTGTGGTGCGTGTCTGTGTGTCTGATTTCATTCGCAGATTATACTTGTGCACCTTCACCCTGGCAGTGTCGGGTGGTGCCGTCTTCCTACTGCCTTTCTCAATCATTAGTAATGAGATCCTCCTCTCCTTCCCCAAAAACTATTACATTCAGTGGCTCAATGGCTCCCTCATTCACGGTCAGTAGATCACACAGGTCATGTGTCTTTTTTATTTGATTAACTAATTAGTTAACTAGTAACTCGTTTTCTCTCTGTTTGTGCTCTTCAAAGAAAGGAGATATCTTCTAACATGTTTGGAATGACATTGATTAAAATCATAATTAACCTTTTTACATTAATGTCGCGATTAAACAGACGCGTTGATTAACATACTCTGTGAACTGCAATGGGTGCACGTAGATGTTGGTTTAAGAAGCAGTTGTATTTTTGTGTGGAGGTCGTATTAGTCAGACTTGGGGCAGAGATTCATCTGAGCTGGATAATAATTGCTAATTATTTATTAAAAATCATGGAAATTGGTTTTGTTTCATTTAAAATGTGATCCTTTAAGAAATAATGTTCAAATACATTCAAACCATTCAGTTTGTGCTATAATCGTACTTTAGACATGTAAGAGTAGAGGCACTGTTTCAGTTTCATGCTTGTGGTTTTACTTCAGAACTGCTACTTAAAGCACAGATGGGATTAAAAGAATCTATTAATAGACTGGGTGTGAAAACTCTGCTTGACTTTTGACAGTTAAAAGCGTCCCATCTCGTTTAATTCTTGACTGAATGCATCATTTTTTTTTGTCTCAGCTTTCATAACTGACACCACTAGTTTTCTCTCTTTGTTGTTTGGGGTCACACTGTTCTTATGAGGACAAACTATTCTATCATCAAATTGTAGATGACACTGCAGAAGTCTGATTTGATTTTGTGGTTATCTTAAATGTGTAACCAGCAGCAGCTGCTGTTGATAGATGGAATAAGTCGATTTCTTTTCCTTGACTTAAAACCAATCTATTGAAAAAAAAAATCTTGTCTCTTCATCTGCCATATCAGCAAATAACATGCAAATTTTCTTCTGTATGTCACAGTCATGCAGACAGTGTTAAGTACAAACTGTGTTGATAAGGTTGTTGGATGCTGCAACAGCCACCAGGGGGCATTAGAGTCCATGATATAGACACGACAGGTTCAGATAAAACCCTGTGTTGGCACCTCGTCTCACAACTACTACTATTGCTACTACTATACTATACTATACTATACTATACTATACTATACTATACTATACTATACTGTACTATACTATACTATACTATACTGTACTATACTATTCAAAGGGAAGTCCTCAGATTCTCATGTTAAAAATAGGACTGACTATAAATTCGTAATATATAGTGTTTACATGCAACCGTGTGTGTGCACTCACATATGTTTGGTCCCTGCAGGTCTGTGGAACCTGGTGTCACTGTTCTCCAACCTTTGCCTCTTTGTCCTGATGCCCTTTGCCTATTTCTTCTTGGAGTCTGAGGGATTTGCAGGATCGAAAAAGGTGCGTTGCCTTAAATGTTTGTTATAGAATTTATAGTTTTTGTGCGATACACAACTATCGTCAAAAAAGATGATTACATTAGAAGTTGGAAAAATGAGTGGGACACTTTGCCGGGCTTTCAAAGCACTTAAAGTTCTGTGAGAAAATTCACTTTCATCCAGTTTTTGTGATCTTGACACTTCAGTGATTTATTAACTGTGAGTCAGAGGTGAAAACTAGACAGTCTGAAATATTTCAAAACTAGAAAAAATATGAAACTTTGAATTGAAAAATTGTGTATTTGTATGCTTTGCTATCTATGTAAGGGGTTCCCTCTTAACAGTCAAAGCAGCAGCAGCAGCAGGTGCCTAGTCCTTGCCCTCTCCCTGACTCACACCACTGACTGTAACTGCCACCGTGGAAAGCTCATTAACCATGAAAGTCTGAATCTGGACTTCGCCCAGCGCCACATCCTGACAAACCCTTCCAATAAGGCCATAGGCTGCAAACGCTTCAACACTGCTGCATCGGCCCCACTGATTTAAAGCCTGATTCCTTGTCACCCCCTCCCCAGCCCCCTAAAATAAAACTTCAAAAGGACAGGCTAATAATCGAGTTGTAAGGCTCAGCGAACTTCCTCGTTTAATTGATTACCCCCCAAAAAAAAGAGGCTGGGGGCTCGTGTTCCAAAAGTCCATAAAGTCGCAGCAACATGACAGCACAATAGAGCCTCGCAAAATGGAGGGGGAAAGATTTACTTTTAATACACCTCTATCCTGTGTCACAGTTTGAAACCTCTCTGGTTTATGTCCCTCCTGGCAAAAGCACATAAAAATTAGTCTGTACTGTAGTGTATAGCCAGTTCTTTTCTTCCTCAACCCACTAATTTGTTTCGGTTGGATTTCTTCGGTAGAGGGCAGGCCCTGATGTGTAGGAAGCAGGATGAGGGCCTCTTTCACGTTCCTTCTTTTTGTTCTTTTTCATTTCAGCAAGACTGTTTCTTGCTACTGATCTTCCATAAATTTGCGTAGAGGAAGCACTGTTCAGTGTTGAGCTGCACTTCCAGATCTATGTTGTGTGCTTGCTATGGAAGGGGTGGAGGTGACACGACACCTTTTTTTAAAAAAAACAACAACAACAACAACAAAAACGAGCTGCCTGCAGAGTCGATCATGCAGAGGAATGTAAAACACAGATCTGAGTTTTTATAATGTGATATTATCCCTTTCCCCAATAACAGCATTAGACCACAATGTCATAAGGTTTTATGTGGCATTTTAACCTCCTGGGCTAATGTTATGGCACTGCGAGGTCCTTTTGACTGCGGAAATGAAGTGAATGATGAATATCACTACTAACGCTGTAAGTCAGCCTTTTCATGTGGCTGTGTTTACTTTTGACGATGTACTAAAAGACGCCACCAGAATAAAGATGGAAATGTGGATGTTTTTTTTTTTTTTTTCTTAATGTTAACTGTTCAGCTCTTCAGAGGCTTCTGTCACCTGAGTGATTAATAGTTTAACAAATTGTCCAAATTGTGGATGAATCAGAGTGACTTAGGGTTTTGATGTCAGATGTTATGATCTAGCTTTATTTGCTGCTGTAAAATGTCTCCCATTTTACTGCGGTGTTCTCAAATCTTTGCATAAGAGCTGCATCACTGAGGCCGCTAAAAGGTTTTGTAGTTCAGGTTTGGTTCTGATCATGTTTTAGAAACATTTATACCACAGCGTGTTTGTGTAATTACATCTTGTATATTAAGTCCAAATGATGTATTGTTTGGATGTTTTTTTTGCTGCATTGTGAAAGATACGTATCACATTATGAAGGCTGATATAGTATTTCTTTGAGTTATCTGTTCTAGTTGTCTCCACACCGCCAGTAGATGGCATTGTAATGATGAGAGACATCTCTGTCATCCTTATTGAGATGATCAGCGCGTTCTGACAAAGACTGTGAAGACATCAGCACCAGCCTTTGTTCAGACTTCTATTTATATAAAGGGACTTAAGTTGGCTTAATAATTATACATGACGAGTATGATATCTTGAAACTAGATTTGAAACAGTTAGATCAAGCTAAAAAAAAAAAGTTTTCTCGTGTAGTCTAATCTTATTTTCTTCACATCTTATGTTTAGGATGATTAAAAAGTAGTTTTCATATTTTAATTTATTTTTTTTTCTAGATGTAGGTTTTCAAAAAACAGTATGTATGCTTTGCAGTGAATAGTCTTTTGGTCTTACCCACAGTATTGAAATGTGTTTGATCCTGAAACGAGTTGGAACGAGTCTGACCCCCTGACTGACCCAGCAAAGGGCCAACAGGTTTCATCTGGTAGTTAAAGAAACTCCTCATCAATCTCATCCTAAGCCCTAACCCGCCAATGATGAGAAGTGTGTTTATTGTGGAGGAAGAGGAGGGGAGGCGGGTGGTGGTGGTGGTGGTGGGGGAGAGAAAACGTCTCGCCGAGCAAACCCCGCGTGGTGTTACTAAGATACTCCTCTTTGTTGGAGCTCCACAATGGGGGCCTGGATATTTATTTCAAATCTCCTGCACATGCAGACATTTTTCCCAGGCCTTCTTTCGGGCAGGGCCATCCGGAGAATATAAAGTGGTGTTTACATACCTTCCTTTAAGGTCACAATGTCTCCCTAAAGCTGCTTGTTACAATGTTCGTTACCATGGCGACATATTAGTTCGAGCTGGGAATTTAAAAAAGAACAAGCGAGTTGCTCAGGATTTTTTTTTTTTCCTCCCCTCCTCTCGTGACTCAGTTTTTCTAAACTAAGTGATAAGTTCTCGACTGCTTGACTGATTCAGTACCAACAGTTTCAACAGTTTTTCCTGGTTTCCGGAAGATAACATCAATCATACATTTAGACTGAATCACTACATTTCCACAACTTTTAAATAGAGCGGAGTATTACTTGGTCCTAAGCTCTTGCATGACAATAAACTCAGGATACAGTCATTTATTCTTTGAAGACTTATCAGCCTGACACCTTTCTGTAATCCGGACAAGCTGTCGTCACTGTAGGATGTCAAATAAAAACATCAGAAAGTACCGGAGCTGCTTCCTTCATTTAAATTCTTCTGTTTTCTGACTCATCTGGTGAATCAGTCATGAAAGCAGCAGGGAAACAGTTTTAATTCACATCCCAAAAATCAAGTTACTGAGCATTTCCCTTTTTTCTTGCCAACCCCCCCTTCCTTGAGTTTGAACAATACGATGTGATGCTGATCATTTTCCATGCTCTCGTGTCATTGGTGCTTTATTAAGAAGTCTTATTAAGAAGTCTTTAGAAGTTCATTGTGCAGCTTTACAGGGGAGTGTCCCTCTCCTCTGCTTTCTGTCTTTGACACGGTCATTGCTCTGTGGCCGGCTGGTTGAAGGATACACTAATAAGGTCCCTGGGCATCTGGCATGTCTTTAGCAAAGAGGGCAGTCATTTTGCTAGGGAGCAAGAAAAAAAAGGACCCTGCCCCCCTCCCTCACTTATTACACTCTTGGCCCTTGTTCCACACGCCCCTGACAGTGAGCAGAAGGATGGTCTGCGGGATGATCTCTGCCACCGCCTGCTGACCTGCTAAGGATTGATGGCGGCAACTAGGAAGCTCCTGCACCACCTAACTCTCTCCCTTTGTCTTGATTTCTTTCTTTCTTTCTCTTTCACCACCCCAACATCCAACAACAGCCCCGCACCTTCCCAAAGTATCATCTCTCACTCTCTCCCACACTTGTCCACCATTGCACAGTGGTATTCAACCCCCAGAGGTGGACTTTCTGCTTGATTCATCAGCCCGAGTGCTACATCAAAGACAGTGGCAGATTGTGCTTTAGTTTTTCTGCAGCACGAAAAAGCTCGGCGAAAAAGCTTGTGAACTGTTTCCAGGCCCTCTGCGGCTTTGTGTAATTGGGTGGATTTGGAGGTTGATTTACTTGGCTGGTCGTGTGTGTGCGTGCGTGCGTGTGTGTCTGTGTGCGTACATGATTTCATGCATGTTTGTTTGGTACTGCATATGAAGCAGTTACTTTCCTCTCTGGCCACTACACGCATTTCTTGGAAGTCTCTCCAGTCTTGTTCGAGCATAGCTGCAGTTAACCAGCCCCTCACTCGATGTCGGTGTGAGGATCAGGGGATGCTGAATATTTCAGAGCTGCTATATTTAGAGGTAGTTACACATTTAGAATGGCAAGAATAGAAACTTTCAGCGGGCGCTCTGGATGCCAAGGCGCCCGTCTTTTTCTCCCCCCCCTTCCTTCAACAGTTGACAGTTTTATCTTGATCAATGATGATGGCTTAGTTGGATTTTCCTATTTTTGTACCGTATTTCTGTAGACATTAGCTCTTCTTTACCTTTGCAACAAGGAACAAAGGACTTACTTTTGCCCTTGCAAAAATAGTTAAAGATAACTTTCAGTGTGCAATGTCATGCATGTGCATGGATCAGTGAAACCAATCTGTGTCCTCTTTCTCCTGCACACTGAAATCATGTCTGACACAGTGGATTGTTCTTCCAGCGAGGCAGGAAGCGGGGATGATAGTAAGGGAGGTGACAAGCATTGCCTTTGCCCTAAATGATCTGAATGGGTAATGATTTGAGTCTTATAAATGATTGAGAGGCCTATCTAAAGGGAATACACCTTCAGCATGGCATGGGCAGCTTTTTAAGGTGGACTGGTGCGCTTGAGCGGACGCACGTCCTGCCTGCGGCTTCCGCTTGCCCTGATGCATCCTTAAGAGAGCGCGTGTGGGACGTGGCTGAAGTCCCTGAAAGCATTCCTCTCTCACCTCTCTTACCTCCGGGGAATGAGATGCGCTCAGACGTTGATTCCTCTCCTCCACCAGTCTCGCTCTTTCTCTCTCTCTGTTGTTCTCTCTTTTTATTTCTCTCTGTCACCCTCCGTCTCTTCCTTTCGCCCCCCCCATTTCACTGGTGTTGAGTGTTTTCCCCACTGCCCAGTTGAGCTGGGCTGTGAGATGCTTGATTGCAGCGTCCATCTAGTGAACTCAGAGTGTGTGAGAAGGAGTGCGAGGCAGTCAGCAAAACTGAATGTCCATGTCAGATTTGTGGCTGTATTTTTAGTGTATTGATCTGCACTGAGTCCTGAATTTCTCGTTGGTTTATTGCATAACAGAAAATAAACATATAAACATATTCCCTTAAGATATGCCACCGCTGTGATATATGTATTAATGTTATATATTTATTCAAGATCTTTTAGGTTGGTTTCGTGCTGACTACAGACTTGATGAAGGCCCACTTACCCCCCTCTAACGTTACCTGTCAAGCGCTGCAGTGTCCACCTTGGCCACACTGGGGCACTCCAGACCCTGCCCACTTTCCTCCCTGTTGTGCTAGAAAATTCTGCACTCACTCACTGAGGCTTTTCCAGATATCACCGTAAGAGGAGGCGAGAGGCAATCGATTCCTCAGTGATGGCGAATGGATGCCACAGACAATGAGTGGAATATGAGAATAAGCTTAAAATCACTATCCAAAGTATGAGTCTAGTGGGTGTGTTATTGGACATTAAATTTATGAAATATGTCTGTGACATGCAAGAAAAGAAAAGAAGATAAGAGCTTGAGAGTAGGTTACCTACTGTATATTTTAGGTTGCATAGAAGAGCAGCTGTTTAACAGTGACCCAAATTGTAATGCAAATGCCAAAGGACAGGTGGTTTGGATGACAGTCATGAACTGTGTTGGGAAACTAAAAAGCCTTGTCTGATTTAATCTGCAGAATTGAAACCACTTCCATTCTATAAAGCGACTTGATTACCAGAGGGGACTTTCAAAGAGAGACCCCCTTCGTGTACCTGTTGGCAAATACTGAACAGCAACCACACAGCCATTATGTTAGCTGGTAACAAATTGCTCATATGTACCCAATTTAAGCAGCGCTCCGAAAGCAGAGATCTCTTGTTATCCCGTGCCTGCTAGGCTACCTGACGTGTATGAGAACGCCTATCTATCTTACAGTGCTAGACAGCTCGGCTCTCCGACAGGGGGTGGGGGGGATGGAAACTGTGTGAACAGGTAGAGGAGGACTTTATTAACCACTCAGCATTTTGTGACCCGGAAAACCCAAATTACCCCAAAACCCTCTCGTCTGCGCGGCCCGGGACACGACCGTGGTGCTAAGAGAGCTCCTAATCGGCCCCAGATGGGAGGCCTGCTCTTGATCGCAGACAGTAGCTGACCCAGCCAGGCTTCATGCTCCGTACAGCACCACCCTCCTCCCCCTTCCTCCCCCTGTTACTCTTTTTAATTTCACCTCTGCCACCACCAGCCCCTGTTAGACCCACTTTATAGACCACAATATGTGTGTATAAAAGAGCTGTTTTACGCAGGAATCTGCGGGAGCGTTTATGTCATGTTTGTGTGCTGTGAATGGAAATGACGGTGTTTAATATGAGCGAGGCAGGATGGAGACGACTTGTAAAATAAGTCTTGTTTTGTGTCTTAAAATCTGATAGGAAGTATACAAAGTGGCACCTCCCAGTTCAGTGCAGTGAACATCAGTTTGATTCATGTGTTTTTGATGTATGTTGTATTCATTTCACTATGATCGTACCTGTATGATCATATGTGACGATTAAACTTAACTTAAACTTCTTCTCTGTGTACTTTTTCCTATCAGGGCATTAAGGCGCGTATTCTAGAGACCTTTGTGATGCTCTTCCTGCTGGCCTTGCTCATCCTGGGCATCGTGTGGGTGGCATCGGCGCTAATTGACAATGATGCAGCCAGTATGGAGTCACTTTACGGTACTTTACGTTTTTTTTTAAAGACTTCTGTGTCATTTGTGCTTGTAAATCTCTTGATGAATGAAGAATACACAGATCAGCACCTCTTTCAAATGTGTTTAATCCCTTCACAAACCAAAATATATATAAAAAATTGTAGTTTAATGAGAAGTTATGTGCTTTCTTGTGTATTTTATTTTATGTTGGATTCCTTTTTTAAGTTTATATTTTGTTAATTTAATGTATTTCTTTCTGTAGATCTTTGGGAATTTTACCTGCCATACCTCTACTCCTGTATATCTCTGATGGGAGGACTGCTTTTACTCAGTAAGTCATTTATTTTCCTCTCACACACACAAAAATATAATTGCTGATGTGGCGTGAAAAGCTGTTAATTATTGCTGAATTCGTTCCCCTTTTTATGGTTAGACAGTCAAAGCTGATCACAGTGATTTCTGTCTCATATGTAGTGTGCACTCCCGTGGGATTGTCCAGGATGTTCACTGTCATGGGCCAGTTACTAGTGAAGCCAACAGTAAGTAATAAATATTTATGGTTGTTCTGGTCAGTAGAAAATTAGACGCCACGGAGCTGAACTTGAACAATTCCGATCCAACTTGAAGCCACTTTGCTCCTCCATTCTGAAAGATGTCTGTCTCAGTCAGCCATTTACATGCACGACAGAGGACTACAAATACATCACCAACTCATCCTCCCATCTGCCATCTCTCCAGTCCCACTTTGGGCCTAATTATAACCCATTTCATCTCTTCCTCCTCTGCTCCCTCCCCTTCAGATCCTGGAGGACCTGGATGAGCAGATTTACTGCATCCATTTGCAGGAGGAAGCCCTTCAGAGGAGATTAAACGGTATGTCTGTGGGAGACGTGTTGGCACATTATAGGGGAGGGGAGGGGTTGACTGCCCTATTGGGTGTGATGGAGCGCGCCACACTGGAATCAATTAGCATTGAAAATTCAGGCAGACACACACACACACACACGGAGGAAGAAAATCCACACACACGACACCGGCCTTTCCCCACCGCCTGTCTTACTCTCATAACTCTCTGCTAAAGGGCAAAGCAGCCACCATGGCAAGGACCATATTTTATGTTTAGGAAGTTTTTAAGGATCCATTTAAGACACTCCAGTGCGACTGTCACTGCCGGCGAAATGATTGCCTCATTTAATGTCATGCCTAGAATGGTAGTCTGGGTAATAAGATGGAAATGAAATCTTTTACAAGAACTTTTGGCTCGGTCCTGTGGACATTAAAGCGACTTTTCTGTGACTTCTGAAAGGAAACCAGGAGCCTTGTGCTGTTATCTGGACTCAGACACAAAGGGAAAATTTAAAGAGCTTAAGCATGGTGACAATATATATATATTTTTAAAGCCTGCATTTCCTTTTCACTTTCCAGCCCTCTGTGTTCCCAAATTCCTTGTTTGACGTTGAATAATCTCAAAAAGCAGGAAGTATTTGGGCCAAATTCCAAAACCTACTTTAATATTAAGTCAAGCGCGCAACCAAGTGTACAGATGCGAGTAAATGAAGAGGATGAGCGTCTTTTCAAACCAGGGAGGTAAGAGAGATCGCTCCCTGATAACGCGTGTTTTTGAATGCTACGCCGGCCACCTCCATACACTGCCACCAATGCGTAGGGTTCCTTAGGGCTCATTCCACACCGCCTTGCTTTGAAGTAACTGAATAATTGTAATCTGTTTCTTATCATCTCCAGCGGTGTTTGATCTTTACAAGTCCCTGTGAGGACAAAAAAAAACATAACTCGTCAACATCTTAATGTGTGCACAGTGGCCAAGCTGCAATCCACTCCTACCTGTTAAAAAGGTGGTAACTAGGAGGCGAGGAAGGTTGTTGACGGGAATATTTTTATGCACATACTGTATTTGTACACGCACGCACTCAATGCTCACGCTCACACTGAGGTCGGAGCGCCGTTCCTTTGATCTGCAGAGAGCGCTGAGTAGACGGCAGTTCAGGAACAGTTCACAGGACACACTCCAGAGGCGAGCAATGTTGTCTTCTTGCTTCACCTGTGTCCACTCCGCATCCAGCTTCTCTAAAAGATTTATCCTCTTACTCGGTTTGTATTTGTAGATGTGGACTGTTGAGCTACATCAGTTGATGCATCAACATTTATTTACACATCTGGCCCTTTGTTGTCCTCCCTCTACATGTAATTACCCATTTGTAATGACGTTGATATTTTAAATCTTGCACATCAGAAGATTATGGCTTAAATTGGCTGACTGGATATGTCTGTCTGTTTTCTTTGTCAAGGGTATGATGAACATGATGATGATGAATATGTGAACTATCAGATAAGCTTCCAACACTCAACTTACAAGAAACAATTTGTACAGTTTATTTGCACAGTGTTGCACCCCTTCTTCACTGCCCTTCTTACTACCCCTTCTTTTTAAATGTATTGAGGCTTGTGTTTACAAAAGTTTGAGATATCAAAGACAGAAAAGGTCATTTTTAAAGTTATGTCAAAGAATTTCAAGCTCAATTTACTTTAAAGGAAACACACAGTGATTCTTATGTTTGCAAAGAATTCAGGTTGTTGGGGCAAAGGGGGTTTTCTACCTACTTCCTGCAAATGAAACTGTTTTGTTTGTGATTTCACCGAGTTATTAGCTTAGAAGATATTGCAAAAGTACAAATCTAGTAACCGGAGTACACAAATATACTGCAGTACAGGCAATGTGGCATACACACTTGTCTACACTGCCCTCTCAAGACCCTGACCTGCTGATAGCAGAGCAAGGGAGCGCCTGTCCAGATGCTATGCGGCACAATGACCTTGCTGGTGCCTCTGTTGTCTCAGCGTGGTGTTTAGCATTTGTGTGGATGACGTAATTTTTTGACTGTGGTGAAGGTTGGAGAGGATACGTCGAATTACTCCGGGCCTTCCTGGCTGCCAGAAGCCTCACTCAGCATCTCTGCCTCGCTGTAACTCAGCCTTTTACTTGATGCTGCCAGCAGAAGGAGAAGAAGGATATATTTAACTTCAGTTTGGAGTGATGTCATTGAGGATACTGCAGTTGAAATTCTCGCCATTTTCCTCTACAGCCCAGAACAAGTGATGTTAGTGTTCTTTGTCTTTAGTTAGATCTGCTGCTGTCATAGTTACTGTTCATTTGATCAATGATTTATCTATCTTGGGTGACGGGTAAGGCCATGTTTGGATATGTTATGCACAAAGGTGATAGATTAGTTCACTTGCGGCTGAGCAGATTTGGCTACCCCGAGGCAGTTTTCAGTTCATCTTTGGAGAAAAAGAGCTGTTGAACTGTCCCTGACATTTCCTGTTGTGTTGTGACTGCATTTGCTCGAAGGGTTCAAACTTTCCCCAGCTTAGATCCTGGGACAGGTATCTGCGAGGGCACAGACAAGACTGTTAACTCTCTCTCTCCCCGTCTATCTCACCTCTCTTGCCTACTTAAACCCATCCAGACAGGGCGTGTCGTAATAACAGAGGGAAGAAAAAGGTTTGATCAAAGTGATTGGTCCTTCACTCCTGTAACAAAGATGAAAGATGGTATTTTTATTGCACGCTAGTAATGGTGTAACACTGAACTAATTGGTCTTGATCTGCCAATCACCCCAGGGGATGCAAATGGATACTCTTCCACTTTGGCTCCGAGGGGCCTCTACGCTAGTGCGTCAAGCTGGAAGCAAAACAGAGTAAAATAGATAAATTAGCCTTAAATGAGCTGGCCTTGTGGTTTTCCTGGAGAATCCCTTGCTGTCTTCTTCAGCCCACTCAACCAGTTGTGGCATGTGCTAGACAGCTCCTGACACAAGAGATTATTTTTACTTGTTTGGGATCACATTGTTGTGTTCTGAGAAGGATTACTTGTTTTGATGGGACTTCTTAATAAAGACAAATACCGTATGCCGAGATACGGCAAATACAGCGCGAGGTTAACGTCCTCTCAGTTGGAACCTTCATCTTCTGTTTTTTTCCTCAACTGATGCATTCAGTGTGTGTGAGAAATCTCTGAAAGTACTATTTTCCAACTGAATGAAGAGTTTAAGTGGTTTGGCAGATCTACATATCACATGTCAAAAAAAAGTGGCGCTTTAGTTGCTATCAGTTTAAACAGCATTAGAGCTGAAACAATTAGTCAATTGACAAAAAAATGAATCGGCTGTTTTGAGCGAGAGTTAATCGTTTGTTCAGTCGAGCGAAGGAGCCAAGCGTTTTCTGGTTCAAGCTTCGCAGATATGGACGTGTGAACTAAGACTGTAGGAACTTGTGAAAGTCACTTTCTTGACATTTATTTATATGTGATTAATAATTATCTGCAGATTTATTAATAATAACAACAACCCTTAGTTGCATTTGTCATTCATTTCCATGACTTCTGTTTCCGCAGGATCGTCCACACACACTTATACTCGAGGAAGCTTTACTCACCAGCTCAACAAAGAACTGGACAATATTAGAAATCAGAGGAATAAATTGGGTAAGTATTTGTATTGTATGACACGGCTGATATATTTCGTCTTAAGACCTTGAATTGCCATGGAAATACTGTATATGCCAAGAAGTTAGATTTTTACATATTGCTGACAGGCGCTTTCTCCCCGTCTGCCTTAATTTCTTAATTTGGACTTGGACCAGAACTGCCTGATAATTTTCCATCCATTTTAGGATATTATAAATGAGGCCTGAGCCTTTTGGGGAGCAGGGTGGGGGGTGGGGAGAGCACAAAGGCACTTAGGATATTGGACAAGATGCAAACTTTATATTGTAGCAAGCCTTTTAGTGATGTCATTAATTTAGAAGGATGGTGCATATAAAGTGCACTTGGCAAACTTCTCGGGCAGGCAGGGTGGGTGCACTTTGAGAATAAGGAGAACTAACAAGGTTGGAAATGGAGAAAGAAAGTCAATATGGCAAGGACTAGAGGGCAGTCAGACATACATTGTAAGGGGACAGTGAATGTCCATAACAGAAGACGTAGTGCCATGTGGTCCACAGGCTGTCAGCAGTGTCTACAAACATGACTGATGAGCTGTTGAAATTGGAGGAAGATGGAAGATAGAAACTTGAAATGTTTCATCTAGCTCAGAAGAACTAGGCACATTCGTTCCCCACCACACACACACACACACACACATTCTGACCAAAATATAAATCACAGAATTAATTTTGTTGCATTTCTTTTTATCCAGGATTTATTATTGTTTCCACTAATTAAGGCAATGATGAGTATGGCTAATTAAAGAGGAAGAGCATCATTTTTTTGATGGTTATGAAATGTATATTACCTGGAGGGGGGTGGTTGCGATGAGAGGTGAGATTGTGTTTGATACACACACTCACGATATGTTTTACCAAACCGAGCTGTACAAACCCTGTAAATAAAGCCAGAGGGCTTGAGGTTTCAATACTTGTCTTTGATGAACGTATTAATTAACCAGCGCTGGAAAGTGGTTTGTAATGGAAAGGTTTAGCTCATCCCTGAATCTTGTTATTAAAGAATCGCTTCTACGTACATTTCTCAAGACTAATGACCTCACATTTGGTGTCACTGTTGTTTCCTCTCAGAGAGAAGAAAGAAAGCGTCGGGTTGGGAGAAGAACTTGTTGTATCCCATAGTGATGCTGATCCTGCTCACAGGAACGGTGAGTGCTGGGACTGACCTATCATTAAAGCCCAAACTGTTTACTCATGGCGTACACAGCCTGGCTGGTGGCCACCCTGTACCTCAAACCCCATCCTCTCACAGAGTCTGGGTGTGGAAACTACTTTTGTTTAATAGCTGTTTAAGACAATGCTCAATAGCCACCTGCAACAACTGTGATTTTCGACAGATTATAGTGCGGGAATACTATTTATGCCGTATGATATTGTTGGATAATGCAAGAAAAGGCCATGTGAGAGGCATGGCACGTGTATCAAACAACCCCCACATTGTTCAGGCTTTGAGAAGCTTAATGTTGGAACAGTTTACAATCACAAGATGGTTATTATGCATTACCATACTTGCGGATCAGCAAGGCCCCCACAATTCAATTATATCATGATGCCGGATACTTTGAGGATTTGATCAATCTTTTTATAACTATACCATGTGTAAACAAATCTTTATCTTCCTCTCTGTCTGCAGACGATCTCAGTTCTTATGGTGGCATTGAATATCCTCTACCTCCTAGTGGATGAGACTGCCATGCCCAAGGGATCCACAGTAAGCCTACCGTCTAACTGAAGTACATTTCTATCCTCAACACACACACACACACACCAACACACACCCAGAATGTAAACTGCAGAAGAGCTCGCCTATCAGACCTGCCATGTTCCTGGCGGAGACATAAATCAAATTCCGGATATGCTCAGATGCATGTTTGAAGAAAAGGCCCGACCAGATGTTAATCAGGCCCCAGCCTTGTGCCTCTGGTTTTGTTTTGGAAGCTCATTGAAAGTCATTTCACAGCAGTGTGCAGATTCAATGAGCTCGCTACGTGTCTCAAGTCCACGGTGTGTGAATAAGCCGCTTTTCCTCCCCTCCCTGCACAGGCAGACAGGGCCAGGTGAAGGGCTCTTACTGTGAGGCAGGCTAACAGAGTGTGGAATGGCTCTCAGAGATTCTCATCTCCGCCTAACATGCAATGTGTTTTAAGCTCTTCTTATCTCGTCTCATCTCATCTGCAGTGACAGAGGTGCGTGTGCGTGCTTGCATGTGCGTGTGCGTTTGTGGTTGCATTCTTGTCTGAGACGGGGCAACATAATGTATCCTATTTCTCCCTCATTTCATTTAGCGTCTCGCGGGCAACTGACAGTGCTGCCCTCGACATTCCAATTATTTTATTGAGCCGAGATGTTTTCTTTGGCATGACGCATCGCAGAAAATCCCCCAAATTACACTTGTCATGCAGCTTGAAGCTGTCCTCTCTGACAGCGTGGCCCCACTAAATGGTTTATGCGTTTCTTAAGCTGGATGGATGCCACACCTCTGATCTCGCAGCACTATGAGAGATGGGGGGAGGTCTCGTCCTCCAAAACAATCGATACTGATATGATATCCATCTATCCACCCGTTAACCTTACCCTCCAGCTCTCAAACTCTCTGCCCCTTTAGCACAGAAATTCCCCCGCAGTTACCCGCACGCTGTCTGGAAAGAGATAAGCACAGACGAGAGAAAGTGATATAAAAAAAAAAAAAGTACAGAGAGCGACTGAGTCTGTGGTCTGTCGAAGCAAAGAGACTCAGACTGTGGGAAAGTCAAATGAGGCCCCGATGCCCTGATTGTTGTGGGGGGGTGTCACACAATGGAAGTGCCCTGTCAATGTTTGTCTTTCCTTCCTAGTAAGCATCCCGCCGTAGTCCTTAGCATACTGAGCAGTGCCCCAATTGCCTTTTACAGAGCAGAGGATGGAGGTGGAGAGGGATAATGAAGGAACAAGGAGAGAGGAAGAGGGAGTAGGGAGGAGAAGCAGGTGGATGGAGATGAGGAGATACTGTAGAAACAACACGGGGAACGAGGAGGAGGGGAACTGGAGCTGCCTCTGTCAAAGGACACGGTGTTTTACAGCTTGATGAAGGAACCAATAAAATTGTTACTGCAGGCCCTCCCTCTTTGGTAGCCACCATACTTGACACTATATTTTGTAAAATGGACAATTAGCTGCAACTGGACCGTGATTTTTACCTCACTAAAGATGCCTTTTACTTACGCAATAGCACCCTGACGAGCATACCCTTGCCATGAATGATCCATTCATAAACAATCTGAATTAATGCTAAAATCTATAGCGGTGATGCTGTAAGGTTAGCACCCAGCAGAACTACAAGGGAAATGTTCGTTTCCATTTTGGTTGAGATATCTCGACACTGTCATCATCATGACCTCTCACTAATTATTTTAAACTAATTACGAGAGACGGATTCATCATAAAAGGAACAATCTGACAAGATGGTCTTACAGCGAGAGTGAAAGTACCACTGGGACTACTGTTGTTCCACTCTTTGCCAATAAACGTCCATAGCTTGTACAGTTGGGGGGAAAAAATGGATAAATTATGTTGACATTTTTATGGCACGATGGAGTCGAATTAAATATGTGGAACTGCTATGGCCAAAAGAACAGACAGGACAACTCATCGCTTTAATTAGTTCAATGATTAAAGATACCGCTACAATATGGGTGATATCAGAGCAAACAGTATGTCCAGATGTACTTTTGGAATCTGTCCCATTTATGAATGAAATGTATTAATGAATAAATGAAGTGTGTATAACAGTACTGCCATCCTCTACATTTAGAACACACATTTGTTCACCAGGGAATCAAAAGACTGATTTTACATAGAGCAGGTACTGATAGAAACTCTTTGCAGTGTTTTTGTCATATCCCCACAAACGAGGATAACCTTCTGGTGTCTGTACCAATGTTCTTCACTAACATGTGATATTAACAGTCTGTAGGATAATGTCTATCAGGTCTATTGCTGATTTCTCAAAGTGCCAGCCATGCCCCTATAGGAACAGTACTGGGCTACGCACAGTGGACAAAAAGATCTATTTTGTTGTCCACAAAGAATGGCAGTTTTTTTCAGTCAGAACGACTTTTTATATAATCATAATTTAGTCCAAAATAATTCAAGAAAATCTAGAAGAGCTACTGAAAAAGAAGAAGAGTGCAGAAAACACACAAGTCAGTCATCTCAGCCAGAGGAAGTCTTGAACGTGCATATAAGACTTTAGAGGGTATGCTCTGTGGCTTTATTAAAAAAAAACGTTTTGATGGAGCGCGATCTTGGAACGGGCTGTCTAGTTTTTAGTATTACATCCATGCTGGCAATATAGCAGATTATTACTTTATTATTACTTGAGTGAATGCTGGTGGGGTGTTTGTGCATGTGGTACACATGTGGTGTGTTTTGGTCAAAACCAGAGCCTCCAACTAAATATACAGTTTGAGTAAGTTTAGGACAGATGCTGTGCGATGGCTCCAACACACGTCAGAGCACTTTCAGGCCTCTGTACCTAAAGTTAATAGCACCTCTTTATATTATATTTACTGTGCTTTTAAGGTTGCTTCTACTTGTTAGATGTGTGATATGAACCAGGGGAATTACCTGGTGTGCAGGTGGATAAAGGTAGTAGTTTTAACTATGTGAAAATAAAATGATCAGGATGTCTCTTGGTTAGATTATTTTTCAATGTTTCAATAAATTTAAAAAAATGATACCATTGCTACACCCGAGGTCAAATGGTCAGGGTATGTGTGCGTATTAGTACAAGGCTGACGACCTTGCCAGCGCACAGGTATTGTGAGGTGTTAATCTTACAAGCAACAAATGCAACGTGTCTGCTGAAAGAGCCGTAGCAGGCAGCACAGCCCAGCGTCTCCTCTGCCGACCCCTCCCTCTCTTTGACACACACAAACACACACTCCATCACCCTTCCTGCTACTGGAATGAAAAGAAGTAAGAGTTGAAAGGAGGCGTACTTTGAAAGCTAGCTGTCCTGAGCATGCGCACGCGCACACACACACACACACACACACACGCACGCACACAATCTTAATGCATGCCCTACCTCCATTAATAAATTACATCAGATGCTGTCTGCTAATTCCCCGTGTAAGAGAGAAAGAGCACTGCACCATGGCTCTGCAGTAAGCTCCCAGGGATGACAGTTGCATAAAAAGGCATGAAACAACCTGCCAGGCTTTCCTTTTTTCTTCAGGCTCTTTTTACAAAACAAATCAAGATGAGGACACTCAAGGAGGGTAAGAAAGAAATAAAGATACAATAAAAAAACAAATAAAATATCTACCATATCTAAATATATACTGCGCAATTGTGATACACTGTATATTGATATTGTTTGAATAGTAAACACTGTATATAAGCACTGTACATAGATTTCATGCATTGATACGGCGAGGTGCCGTGTTTGCATTGCATTGCTGTGCAAATAAACGGTACATTGAATATATGCAGCTAAGTACACATGATACAGAGATAAGATAGGAGTATTGTGGACTATACAGGGATTGGGAATATACTGAAGAGTTGTAATCATACTTCATATATTTGTTTTTCTACGAGCTAAATATACAGACAAGGTTCATAAATAACTTTTTTTTTTTTTAAATATATAAAAGTGAGCAGTCTCTGGTCACCTCTTACCTTTGTGGACATAATGTATAGCGCTGTACGTGCCCTATACAGCGCTGATTGGAATGAGGATCAACTCTGGTGCCAAGCTGAACAAAAGCAAATATTTCTAATTTGACAACACAGATGCTTGGTATGTGCAGCATATGTAGATGTATGTATTTTTCCTGCTCTGGTTTCAAAAGGCCTCAGGGGTTAGAAGGAGTGCGAGGGGTACGCCTAGTGTTTGCTGAAGTATTTGTTTTGTTGTTTTTATGTTTTTGGCGTGCTTTCAGCCTGTACACTCTTCTTACCGTAAGCAATGTGCCGTTTTTGTTTGAACACCTGTTCACATATTGTACGATCGACAGTGATTTGAAAAGAGCCTCTTTCATCTTGTTCCATTCATTACTTAGCCAATTTGATTCTGTCTTTCTCAAGTGGGGAAATTCTTCATGCACCGCATACTTACTTTGCAGGATTTCTGTAATTGCATGTGTGTGCAACTGCCTGCAGTGCTGTCGTTTCCCATTTTCTTTCTTTTTTTTTTTTATTTGTGATGTGTTTATATAAAATTGGTGTGTGATGACATTGAATAACCCAGTTTTCCTGTCTGTGTCTTCCATCTTCCAGGACCGAGGCATTGGGAACACCTCTCTGTCCACATTTGGCGTGGCTCAGGCGGCACTGGAGATCATCCTCATGTTGTATCCTTTCAGTGACCCCAACACCACACGCACACACACACACACACACACACACACACACACTTTTGTCAGTGGCCGAAGTTGCATGCTCCATGGCCAAGAGCAACATTGTCAAGCCAGCTTTGTTTACTCAGGACATAGTTCGGCCGGACATCTTCCGGAAGGCATGCTGTGCTGTTTCGTCACCTTTTATCAAAGCTGAAAAGGTGCAGACTTGAGATACTTAAAAAGACGACTCAGTGAAGATGAAGAATTGTTTTTGGTCCTTGATTGATTTGCTGAACAGCTACTTGATGGTGTCCTCTGTCGTTGGCTTCTACAGCCTGCGAGTCTTTGAGGTACTCACTCCTAGGAAGGATGACACAACCATGACAACGGTAAAGATGGGATGGAAAGACGGGGTGCGGGGTGAAGTGGGGGCAAGGGTGCTGGGATTGCTCCTAAGGTACTGATGTGTTTGGGACCCCCTGTGTTTCATCTATTTCCTCTTTTCCCCCCTCTCCCGCCTTCCTCTCTACCGAGCTCCTACTGCTCACTAATGTTTTCCTCAGAGCCCCTCAATGGCTTTAGTTGATCTGTCCAATATTTGTTTGTGGGTTGCGCAAACACTGGCAAAGTGCAAGCTCCTTTCTTGTACATCAGAGGGAGAGTGGGGTTTTTTTTCTGGGGGTGTGTGGGGGGTGGAGGATGTGTGCTCTGTTTGGCCTATAGTGGCACCTATTCACTTGGTAATGAGTTTGGGAGTGGTGAGGCTTGTTAACTAGCCATGACGCTCCAGTGAAAGGGCTTGAAAGGACAACAGAGAGAACCTGGTAATGAGCAACTTCAGAGGTACTAATTGTACAATATGTGGAACCAATTTAACATCAAGTGGTGTGTGCATAAGTGTGGGCATGTCATGGCTGAAAATGTTGGTCCAATGGATGCTTTCTGCTCACACTCCTCCCTTTTTTAAAAATGTAATTTATGTGCTTGCAAGATCTGAAATCTGAACTTTGATTATCTGCTCTCATTTATAGATTATTGGTTGCTGTGTGTCCATCTTGGTCCTGAGTTCGGCCCTGCCAGTGATGTCCAGAACTCTAGGTGAGTCTTTTTCCTGCCTATTAGGGAGAGTGCAGGCATGCAAATTTCCTAATTGACACCTAGGCGTATGTGTACAGATTAAATATTTAAAGCAACACTTTCAGGTTTAGCCTTATTGTCTTTCTTGCAGGGAGGTAAATGAGATCAATAGCAGACTCATATTCGTCTGCTAAAATTTAAGCTTTAATCAGCCGATGGTTAGCTTAGCTTAGCATAAAGATTGGAAAACCAGCCTCTCTCTGTCCAAAGGTAACGGGCACCTCGAAATCTGACTAATAAAGAACTAACAAGAACAGAAGTCACAACAAATAATGCCCCCCCCCCAATGAAACAGCAACATTTTTACAGTTAAGTTTTTGTATGGATGGAAACGAACATGTAATTTAGCTTTAGAGATGCTGGTAGTTGCATTTTGCTGCCATTGGACAGAGCCAGGCTAGCTGTTTTTTCCAAGTCTTTTGACTAAGCTAAGCTAACCTGATTTTTCTCATCTAACTCTCAGCAAGAAACAGAATCTGCATATTTGCCAACGTGTAGAGAAATGTAGGTTGTGTAATGTCGTAAGGTTCTCGCCACAAACAACCAGAAAGAGTACATACTCCTTCCCCCCTCGACAGCTTTCAGTGCCGACACTAACAGCAGACCATTAAAGGTTAGCAAGTTGAATTCTCCTATAGTTTCCCATAGTGACATTAGAAAGGAGTGCAGGGTGAAGGGGTAAAAATGACAGGAGTAGCACCATCACAATGGCACTAATAAACATGCAGAGTGCAGAGCACAGCTGTTCAAATAGCACTACTGTGTGTGTGTGTGTGTGTATTTGAGTGTGTGTGTGAGAGAGACCAACAGAGTAGAGAAAATGGGACGGAGTGAGCATACAGTGACTCATTGGGAGCTTTACAAAATATCAACAGGTTCTGCTTTGTGACACTGAATAGATTAAAAGGAATAAATGCATGAGACGGGGTTGAAGAGAAAAAGGCCTCCCTGCAAAGGGAAAAAAACACGCGGAGAGTTGAGTGTGACGAAGTGAGATGTTAAGAGACAAGAAAAGGTTTTGTGTGTTGATGTGAGGTGTTTTTGTTTTGTTTTTTCTGTTGGTGCGTGTCAGTGTGGGAAACACGCACTGTACGAGAGAAGGAAGGACTTGAACCACAGCGCAAAAAAAATATGCTAAAGTCTGTCTGTTTTAATTATGTAGTGACAAACAGTGTGTCAACAATGGTTGTTTGGAAACTCCAACTGAAAAAGCTGTTTGAGTTTTTATGTTTTGTAGTTTGGGGTATCAAGGAGTTTGATTTAAACTTCTGGAACAAACTTGTCTTGTTTCTAAGTGCCCTACTTTTATTTAAATCAGCTACGATTAACATTTTTATAACGCTGTATAAAATGACAATGAAAAAACAATGTCACAAGGTGAAAGGGGGTCACTCAAAATGATGTACCTACATGGAATTTTCAGAGAGCTTTGTAGAGAGTTTTGGCTCATTGTTTAGCTGTCTGTTTTGGTTCAGTCTGGCCACTCGCATTGTGTCGTTTTTGGAAGCATAAGCAGCCGTTTTCAGTGAAAAACCTTCAAAAAAAACAACCATACACTTGCAGAAAGATGCAGTTAGAGACTAGCTGGTGAATATAGGGGAGCATTTAGTGGCTAAAGGGCTAAATATTTCCCTCACTAGTTGGTGGAGACCAAAAACAGAGCTAAAAGAGTGTGAATATTAGCATCGAAATGAACTCATTAATGAAATACAGATTCTTAAATAGTGCTGTTAGGGAGTTCAGAAATTATTGTGGTTATCTTTTATCACCCCATCCACCACCTGACAGTAAACGTTAGATGTAGTATACTCAAACAAACACATTTCTGTGTCACTGATATATTTTTTTAGCCACTATTAAAAGGGTATTTACAGCATCATGAAACACTATTATGTTGTTGTTCTAAATATCAAAAATCACATTAATATTGAAGATATTTTTTTGGGCTTTTCAAGCTTTATTTTTGACAGAGACAGCTGAAGAGTTGACAGGAATGCAGGGAGAGAGAGAGATGGGGAATAACATGCGGGAAAGAGCCACAGGTCAGATTCGAACCCTGGGCCGCCGCGGCAAGGACTGAGCCTTCGTACATGGGGCAGTTGCTCTACCAACTGAGCTAAACGACACCCCTTATTGCTAATTTTTGAGAGTAATTAATCATGTTTATGACATGACGCAAATGCTAGCAGCCTCACATATTAGAAAATAATCTCACTGTGCAACACAACCCTGATGAATCTGGCCTGTGTTTCTCGGATGCATGACCCAGCCGCATGCTAATGTCTCCAACTCTGCCACTGTCCCCCTGACATTTCAAATGCCAAGCATCTTTTTACCCCCAATTAGATTTTCTCAAATTACCAAACCAGGATCAAAACCTTTGGCATTAGAAATGGGCGTAGCCAGACCACAGTGGCAAGCTCTATCGACTGGGGTCTCCATCATCTCTCTCCCTGTCTCTTCACAGGCAATTTTGTTAAAGGTCCTTGATGCTTGCAAACTGCTTACTGCGGCTGTAAATACATCTCTCCAGGCACTGAATCGATTGCCCAATCTAATTGACGACAGAGGTTGTGAAGATGTTACAGGAGACGTAGAATGTATATAGACTTGTGCTTCTCCACTGTGCCACATCTGAGTGTAATTTCTGCATACAGATGGCTGAAATAGAAAATTGTAAATTGATTCAATGTATCGATGCAGCAATTTTCTTTCTTTCTTCCCTCAATTAGGACACGTCGGGTTATTGAAAGCTTAATTATAACCCTATATTACTCTATTATTGGATGGCACAGCTAGCCCATACTCGTGCAGAAGCACCCGGATTGGCAGGCCAGAATGGATAAGCAGGAAAACAATGGGGTGTTGATGGCTTTCCAGGCAGCATGCGATCAGCTTTGACAGATGGTTTGAAATTGGTCTAGCAGTGTGGAGCTAAGAGGAGCCTGCAGGAGTAACCACTACTTTATCTCTGTCTGAAGGTCCTGGGAGAGATGATGAAGTCCACCTGCATACCACCTTTGCTGCTATACTTAGTCATCCATCCTTCATATTCCAGGGGGAACAGTCCTTACAATACTGCAAACCAAGACACAGTCCAGTGATGAAAATAAGCAGAAACGTAGCAGTGCAGTGAATCAGTCTTAAATTTTAGTATGCACCAAATAAGATACATACATTTGTCGTGTTTTGATGGCAGACATATTTAAGGGGAAGACTAACAGAAAGCAGCTCCTCAGCTGTGCGGAAAATTACAAGATTGCACTTGTTTGCTTTAGATGTGCTGTTAGCTCAGTGGCTGACTCAGGTGGCTGTGTGTACAGGTGACTGTGATTCTATGGAACAACTGGGAGTGGCTTTTTTTTTTTGTACCACCTTATTTTGGCCACATAAGACCACAAACAGAATATTTTATGGACATGATGCACATAGACCTGATCAAAGTGTAACACAACTATCTATACCATCGGTTACATCAAGGGTCACATGGTTTAATACTTGTGTTTAACATAACATGCGTGAAATATAGTTTTTTCTTTCTTTCAGATTGGAGCGAGACACTTTTCAAAGTGCCTTAACTGCAGACAGAATGTCAAACCGAAATAGTAATTGTGTTGTCTGAGTGTGTGAGTGTCAAGCTTGCTTTCTAACCCACTTCTTTGACTTGTGTCTCTGCCCTTCACAGGAATCACCAGGTTCGATCTCTTGGGAGACTTCGGGAGGTTTAATTGGCTGGGAAACTTTTACATTGTCCTTTCATACAACCTGCTGTTTGCGGTCGTGACAACGCTCTGTCTTGTGAGAAAATTCACCTCAGCAGTACGGGAAGAGCTTCTAAAGGCCTTAGGTAAATATATCTATTTATTTTTTATGTGTCTTGAGGGTTTCTAACCAGCACCTGTTAATATACTTCAACAAAATAGCCTCATTTTTCAGTGTCCTGCTGAATGTCCTGTAGAATATAAAGCAATCTATTTCATGATAACACTTTGACTACTCAATTTCATCCCAGTTTTACACACAAAGGTTTGGTCTGAAACACTGACAGCACTAACCTACTCTATAGCTTTGGAGGGAGATAGTGTTTATTTCTCAGACAGCACGACCCGGAGTGACAAAATGGAAGAAATTGCAGCGAGATCCAATGTGCTGCGGGACTGACATGTGACAGAGGATGGGGCTAGTCTCAAAGGCTTGTGGTGACAGGCCCTGGATGTTTGATACACATGGTGGGATAGGGTTAGAAAATGTCAGACAGAGGCACTGAGGGGGAAAAAAAAAAGCACATCAATACCTCTGTCTAAGTGAAAGTCTGAGGCTTTTTAATGAGATTTCTCTCCCTTATCTCCCCCTGCCCAGGTCTGGATAAATTGCAACTGTCAAATAGCCCCACAGACCCTGAATCTGGAAAGCTCTCGGCCAACGGGCATCAGAAAACTCTGTGAAAGGGACGATAGATCAACGCACACACACACACACACGCACACACACACCTTAGCACAGCCAAAGGGAGATTTCGACAGTACTGCCTGACTGCTGAAAGGTGAAAGGGATTGGAAGGAACTTAATAAACCCAGGCAGTGTCTGACGGATGCTGCAAATGGAGGCTGAGAGCAATTTAGCTTCGTGACATTCCATCCTCTGCGTCTCGGATGGAAGCTGGGACAGAGCCAGGGATGAGACTGAGGAGTGAAATAGACTGGCATCACTGCAGTGACCTTGATGTTGACCTCAACCGCGACTGTGACTTTAAACCACCCATCTCTTGCTTCAGGGGCGCTCTTCTTTCCCCGCCGGCATCGCTACCTGTTTTACATCCACACCACTGCACTAGACTAAATCAAGATGGCATAGCAGGTGAATCAGTGCTTCTGTCTTTTTCTAAGTAACTAAAAGGCAGTGGGTTCTTATCCATCACCCTGCTCCTCCACTGTACTCGGTAAAATAGTAAATAGACCCCAAAAATCCAGTTAGACTCATGTTTTTTTTTTTTCCTTTTAATGTCAGTACGTCCACGGTAATCGTGTCAGTGATACATGGAGCATTTGCAGTTTCTGGTCTCTAATCATTGGTCTTTGATTGTTATGTGAGCTGATACAGGCATGATAAGGTGTCCATTTGTCATTTTTTTGTTTGTTTTTCTTAAAGCTGAAAATGTGAAAATAACAAAAACTTGTGAAGCATGAAGGAAGTCATTTTAATTCACACTCATCACAGCCAGTACATAAAAATCTGCACGGCAATACAATTCACATTATATGCATTGGCACTGTCATGATTGATGGGCCTCATATTTTAGCACTCCTGCTGTCATTTGTCTTTTTTTTTATTATTATTTGGCTTTACTCAAGTGCGCTTTAACTTTATTGATGATGTCATTAGTTTGTATGAAGTAGGGTAAGAACTTTTTTTAGGTGCTCTAGATTAGACTTGAGCTACTCTACAAATGGGAAACTATATGGGAGTAATATCCACTTCAGATCCAACGAGCAGAACGCTTTAGTATATGTGGAGCTGATCCTGTGGTTGTATTTCCTAAAATTTTATTATGCACATTATAAGAAAATGTCATCACATTTTTGCTCATCCCAAAAAAAAAAAAAAGAAGAAAGAAGCTATTTTAAATCCACAGGGCACAGAAAGATTTGTCTTTTTTTTTTTTGTGATTTTTGTAAATGTTGAATTTACATGTACATATTATATTGTGATTCATACCTCTTTTGCATTATTTGGATGTAAATATTGGGCTCTCGTTGAGCCCACAAGAGGGTCTGACTCACTAAGCAATCTGTATTTTGTTGTACATATTTTTTATAAACACCTGAATCTAATGCAAACCTGTTACAGTCTTCACATACAGAATGCATCAGTGAGAAATGTGCAACTTTGCAGCCGGTAGAAACACTTGGTGACTCAGGCCCCATTTACGTGTTGTTGTATTGCTGCATAATCTTCTGAACTGTGATGTTCTTTGTCTCCAGAACCACCTTAAATGCCTTACACGACAAGCATCTCGCAGGCTTAATGTTAAGGTTGTTTCTTGTTCTGTCTGTTTGTTTATGTACATGTGCACATGTACATTGTTTGTCTCTAGACAGTTCCACTGTGATCCCCTGTACGCCACTGAGTTTCTGGTCTAAAGCCAGCTGGATATAACATATGCATTGCTTTTGCTATGATTGTTGTCACACAGCTCTCATTGAGTGAAAAGTTCCATTTTGAAACTCGTTCATTACCCATGAAACTTGAGCACTTGCGAAGGATAGGGTTGACTGATCGAATTATGTTGTTTTTTATGGTGTTGTAGACGTGTTCATGATGATGACAAAAGAAAAGGATGTAAGGAAATTTTACTTTATATATGCATTTGAAATTTTTATTTCTTAGGACAGGGAATGTTTTACATCGAAGCTGTCTGTCATTGGTTGTTGCTTTGTTAAAAGACTGGATTTAAAGAAAATGTTTCAACTCTCAATCACAAAAAAAAAAAAATCATGACTGGAGCCATCTTCTCAAATGAACAAATCAGACATGAGAATGTTTTGTAAAGGGTGACCTATAAATATAACGACTCTTATCCAAACCCAAAGTATGATTTTGAAAGAAGTCATTTCAACGTTCATCCAGATTCTTTACTGGCAGAAAGATTGGGCAGATTTTCTGCTACTTTGGGTGTCATTTTCTTTGTTTAGTGTGTGTCTACAGCTATTTTATTAAAAAATTAGGACCATGCTGATCAGTGGATACTGTGAAAAATCAGCCCCAAAGTATACGGTGAAGCAAAAAGTAAGAAACTATACTGGAAAAAGAACTGCTGGCTGAATTAGTGAAGGTAAAAATAAATGTATGACTTTATCTGGATAAGCTACATTAACTCACACATGGTTTGAGGTGGATTTTTGTTTCCAGCTCATCGTAGTTGTGATGTAACCGGACTCAAAATGTCACACCCCAAATAAAACATCACAATCCTACTCCTCGTAGTAGCTTCTGAGGTAACATCTCAAAGGGCCATTTTCTATTTCAGCGAGCTTTTCTGGTTGCCTTTACGGTGCATCTCTGTGTTGTGTGGGGGTTTCAAACGTTGAGAGTTGTCCTGTACTGTAAGTGAAGCAGCTTTTCTTTTTTTTTTTTCTCTGTCGTCTGAACGTCAGTTGGTCTCTGCATGTAAATTTTTGGAACATGTTTTGTGAATGTATTTTTTTACAATTTCTCAGTTTGCTAAATGTAAGTTTTGTTATTTTTGATGTTTGTGTGTTTGCAAATAAAAGTAGAAAAATGCTCTGTCAACACGTTTTTTTTCGTTCATCATTGAAACATCCTGGACATCCAGTAATGATTGACAGATGAGTTAAAGGAGCAGTGTGGTCATTTTTTGGAAACTTGCTTATTTAATTTTCTGTCAAGAGTTACATAAAAGGATCAATATCACCCTGATGCCTATGCATGCATGAAGCATGGAGCTAGCCAAGAACACATTAGCTTAGCATAAAGCAGGTGTAAATAGCTTGTCTGGCTCTGTCCAAAGCTGAAAAAAATCCACACATAAACAATGTAGATTTTTTTTTTTTTACAGAGAGTTACATACTGTAACTATTTCCTGTGACCAAAGGGTTAGTTCAACACTGGTTGCCTGGCAACCTCACAGTGATGGGACTGCTCTTGGCCGCCGTTTGCCAAGAAGAAAATCGAGAACTGTCATGTTTAAGTTTCTTGTTATGGAATAAACAAAAGAAATACAATGTCATAATGTTAGAATACAATGAGGTGTTTTTTGCAAAATGTTGGAACTATTCCTTTAATCTTGTCATTCACTATAAGATTGCTTACAATAAATGGTACTTGAGGTTACAAATATTACTGCACAAGATGATCTAAAATTGCATCTTGCTTAAATTTGTACCTGGTTCGATGATTTTTTTGTGGTAGGCAGATCTGCACAGGGGACATGAAGGTCTGCTCTCTATAGTAAAGGTCTCAAAGGCCTCCAGACAGGGTTGATGGAAGAGGTGGGTACAGGACAGAAGCACCGTCTGTCTGTGTTGGTGATGGCTGGATGTACCTGCTTCTGTCAGGAGGCTCGGGCTGCACAGTGCAGTCAGGCAGATGGGGCAGTCCCAGACGCCTCTCTGGATAACCTGTCAGAGGTGGAAACAATGTAAATTCTTTGAGTAACTTTATCCATATTAATTAATAAATATATGTTTTTTCATGACTTGTAAGAGTGACTTTATCCCTGCCATTTCATTACAAAGAACTCTGAACCAAAATGTTGGCAGCTAGCTGACAGGTTTGATCAGACTCGAGGTGATAACATGTTTATCAGTGATCCTTATAAAAACAAAGCAAAACACACACAGCTCTGCCAATGATTAACCAGAGACAGCTTCCTGTATTTAGGGGCCAACATGCCCCGCGTTAAATGTTTCATAACGAGCTGCACTCCGCTTTATAGAGTTTGCACCCGTGAAAAAAGGTGCAAGGTATGTGTTGAAAGCACATTCACTGTTTGATACTCCATGTCAAGGCTGAGCCACTCCTGCCTTGTGCTCAACCTTTTCACACCAGATAAAGAAGAAGAAGAAGAAAAAAAAAAAGACATCTTCTTTGCACACACTCCACCCCCTCTATGGAAAATGGTACTGGTTGTAATGAAAGCCAACAATGGAGCCTTATGGAACAGCAAATCTTAATGTCTTTTCAATTCCTCCGCAGCAGTCCAGGCGATGAAAAGCCTGCTGTGCATCATCAGACCTGCTCGTGTTTTTTGTAAACACGAAGGATTATTAGCCTACCCAGTGGCATTCACTTGGTAAAGTGAATGATCACCTCTGGAGAGATGTGTACTTTCTATCCAGCAGCTGTGATGCTGTCGTCCCCATGCAAGCATTAACATGTCAAGGGAAAGGCAAGGCTGGGAGAAGAATCATACTAGGATTAGATATTTTTAACGGGCCTTGTTAAATGATAGAAGTGGCTTCGGGTTCAGCAGAGTGTCTCTCGTTCCTGACCTGCCTCTGTATTCGGTCCCAGTCGTTCTCGTGAGGTTCGGAGATGTGCTTTCTCTCCAGCTGCTGGAACACTCGTCTGCTTGATGACAGCGAGCGGTTGATATCACTCAGAAAAGCCTCCGTGTCGGTGTGACAGTATCGGACAAAGCTGTCATTCAACTCCTGCAACTAATTAGAAAAACCATTTTAGTGGCACAAAGGAGGCATGTTTCATTCAGATACACAATAGAGTCGTGTTGTCAGCGAAGGCTAATTGTGTGTGTGTATTGTAATGGCTGAGGCATGCTGACAGGGTGCAGTTGTTAAACAGCCAGATCAATACAGTCACGTCTCCCACTAACATGGAGAATTAATGGAAACCAGTAAAAAGAGGAAGATAGTGCTGGGAAACATGGAAACACTCGCATCTCTGACACTTTTTCTGTCTGGGTATTTTATAGATTGATTCCAGTGTTTGTATTTGACTACTTTTAGAGCAATAAATAAGAAAAAAAATCAGTATTTTCTCTGTCAGGGATGACCATAATGTTATCCCTGACAGAGTGAAGGAGGCTTTAAAACAGAATTCAGACATTCATGTTGGAAAATTTATAGAAAGTACAATTAAAGAGCTACCTGAATGAATAAAATATAACTAATCCAAATAGCTCAGACATTTTAAGGACAGATTTTTGGTGTTGGTGTTCTTACTGAGAGCGTTCATGACCTCAGCCCAGTTTCTAAGATGTAAATTTAACGTGTCTCCATTCGTCGAAGCGCCCGGTCACCTCTTCCGTTCTCGAATTGACCGATTTTTAAAAAGCCTTCTTCTTCTTTCCCGTGTCTGTCCTCCCCGAACTCATCTGTCTTCTCCCATTTACAGCAGCTGTTGCTAGGCAACAATTAATGCCCGCATATGCATGTTTATATCCAAAACATATTCAACAGTCGACGAATAAGCTATTTATGTATACAAGTTTTGACACCACAATGCATTTGATCAGTTAACGCATGTGTGTGCATGTCACGTAAGCGACAACATCTTCACAATTAAACGACAACAACCAAACCATCTCCATGACAACTGAGCAAACTGCATCCACCGAAGGAAGACCACGAGATGTGGGTGAAATGTCTGGAAAGACCGACCAAGTGAGTGAGCTTTATGATAAGATTTTTGTTTTCACTGGTTCAATGTCTGCATGTGATTACATGAAACTATATGTTTGTGTAAAGTAGCAACTGGTGGATTAACCTGCTGATTTTTCTCGATTCATTTATTATTTGGTCTATAAAATGTTAACAAATAGTGACAAACACCCATCATAGTTTCCTGGAGCTCAAGGCAAGGTCTTCAAATTACTTACTTGTCTGAACAACAGACCAAAACCTGAAAATATTCAGTTTACTATCACATCAGACAAAGAAAAAACCTCACAAACGAGAAGCTGAACCACTATAGAAATGACTAATCGATTATCAAGAGCTATTGATTATTTTGGTCAACTAATCTCCACTATAATTACAGTAACATGTCACAAAGAGTAACATTAACCTCAGCACCTGCTTGCACACATGTACATGTTTTCCCCCGTCTATGACTAACCTACACAAACATATACAAACCCCATCCCTTCGCCTGTCACAGTGACGTCAGAATTGCTTTACAGCTATGCTTTTATCACTAATTAAACAACTGTTGACCGTTTGGATGGAGGATTTTATGAGCCTGGCTGACTTTTCGACAGTCAAGGCAAACAGTACAGCCTCTGGTGAACTTTGCCTTGCTCCACAGGAGATGCGGACAGCAGAGGACACACAGAGGTGGAAGAGGAGGCGGAGCGCCGAGGCGTTATCTCACGGCAATCCATCTAGATGTCGGTAGTGTCCCCCCTTAATATGTTGACTCAGGGTCGGACCTCCGAAGCAAGTAGAAATTGAAAGCTGGGCATCGGGATCAGCTGATAAGATTTCTGAAACGCACCTGATCTGTGGGAGGTTTTTGTTTTTTCTGCCAGGGAACACCTGTGGCTTCATGGTACAAAGATGCTTTATTGCCTCCTGCTATCACAAGGAAAACTCAAAGAATAGGTTTCTCCGTCTCACACAGGTTCCAGCCCAGCACTAACACGCCTGTTTGCATTACAGTCAGCTAAGCAAATAAGTCTTCCCCTTGAAAATCAAGTCAATCAGACCTGTCAGCGCTGTGTTGCGCAGCTCAAAGCTCTTGAAGATCATCTTCAGTGTGACAAAAGACATGAGACAATCTCATGACCACCCACAACCACTGAATCACACAACTTGAATGTAAAGCGTCTGACAGCGCCTATGACTCCATCCTCAGCATGTGGACCTTGACATGGCCTAATGTGTTGGAACATGGTTAATTGGCTCAGTAAATGCTGTGTCTTTGTTTACGTGACACGTTAAAGGCACGGTTTATAGGCGAGATGAGAGAGACTGACAGGGGGATGGGTAGGTCGCTCCGACCCTTGCAGCGCATTATAAGCGCGGACCTCACGCAATTTGTCACTTTTGCTTAATCAGCCTCTTTGGAGCACTCTGCATGATTACAACACAGCACATAGGAATAAACAGAGTCTGCTCTTCAAGACATTGGACATACAGTACATGTACATGTACATGTGTTGGAAAAACACTAGTTAACTGATGTGTGGTTAACTAGTCCAGTCTTTGGTCATCCAAGGCCTCAGTTGGGGGAGGTTCACTAGGTGGCAATGTTCCCTTTTCCTGAGAGCCATAACGAAGCCAATACAGCCTCAGAGTCAAACAACCCCATCCACTGGCTGCTCTTGAGGCCACTTCTAAATAATCCCTCCATCAGGTCCAGTCGTTGCATGATTTATAGCTTTGAAATGAGCCAAGAGAACAAAGCGTGAAATGACAACCTGCGTCAGGTATCCAAACAACCCGGTCAACCTCACCTCTAACCTTTTCCCATCCAAACCCAGCAACAGAGCCGCAAACACACGCAAACACATACCAGACATATAGATAGATGAAGGAATACCAGACCCAAACATGCGTAGGAGACATCATGCTTTTGTGTTGACCCTGGAATGTCCAGACTGTTTGACTAAAACACAAAACTCTCTCCACATTAGTGGACAAACAGTGTATGATTCACAAAGCATCAAAGGAGTTTGAGAGGGTGAGAGCAGGTGAAGGTGTGTGTGTGTGTGTGTGTGTCTGTGGGTTAGCAGAGGGGTCAGCGAGTCTCACTCCTGTTTCAACCCTCGAGATGGGACTGTTTGTCAGAGGCTTCATTTGACCTAGAGAAGAGCGAGGAGACAGATGCTAGGCAATGTGACCTTGTGTATGTTCAGTGTGATCCAAAGAGACGTGATTAATCTATAAGACTCTGATGGGATCACGGCAGATTCAAAGGAAAAACTCACCTTTGCTTCGAAGAATTTGCGTCGCAGCTCTTTGTCTTTTGGGCAGACGGATTTCCTCAATGTACGGTATCTTTTTCGAGCAACATAACCTCGCCAGCATGCCTGAATTCTACACACACAAAACACATTCAGAAAGAACCAAGGAATAACCTTAACCATAACCAAACAAGTGATCCCAAGCCAGATAATCATATACAGCACATACAGATGAATCGTGTACAAACACCATGAATTATATGTGCAACCATGATGTGAATAATTTGATTATGCCTTTTTAATGAAAAGCGGACTGAATTTACTCTGAAACTGAAACGTGTTTGCATCTTTTACGGGAGCGCACCTACTCTGCTCTTGTTTTAATATTTAATATATCAAACATCTTTTTAGTATTTGAGGATGTTTTTGAGGAAAGACGCTGTTTTGCCTCAGTCACTTGGTGAGATCAAGATTGAGATGAATTCCTATTGGGAAGTAATGTAAAATAATTTATGCATTTGGTCCACATACCTGGTGGCACACCGGTGTCTGAAGAGATGAGCTGCATCGTGGATCACCCGTGTCTCATATTGCTCCTTTCTGCACATCGGGCAGCATTTCCTCCCAGAAAACCTCTCAAAGGCCTGCAAACATGCTCTGTGGAAAACATGAGAACAAGACAGCAACACCTACAAAGAAACAATGACTTAAGTTACTATATGTGGAATAAAAAAAAATACATCATACATGCATTTAAACAAGCACCTAAACCAGTTTAGATTTCATAGATTGACTGACAGCATGGGCTGTCTGCAGAGGATGCTGCTGGATGTGTATTGGCTTTCATGGTTTCTTTAAGTGCTTAGGAAGGCTCTCATACAGTATACAGTCTGTGCACATGTGGTGTGTGTATGTGAACCTTAAGCCATGCTAAATCGGTGTGTATTCATGCACGTATGTGAATGTGTGTATCTGCTTTTAAGTGTTATTTGCTGAGAGGATAGAGGGAGTCAGCATGACCCCTACTGAGCCGGCTGGGACCTGGACTATAGTCTCCTCTACCTGTGAGAGGGCCTCTTTTATCGTCTGAAAGGAGACAGCCACAGCTATGGGGCTTGGCACACAAACCAGTTTACTCAGATCTCTAGAGGGCAGGGGGAGGCATATTGATTTCCCATTGTTTTTGGCCTGACCAACACACTCCATCACCAGTGAAAGGCCCCCCTGCAGTGTACAATTTCCAGGAGCTCGACAAGCCATTAGACCACAGAGAAATTTCACTTCTCACAGTGCTTTGAGGCTACAAGCTACAGCTTATGGAGAGACATGCGGTATAGAAATGGAATACAAAAAATTTAATGGAAAGCAGGGGGAACATTTTCTTTTAGAGAAGCAAATACTTCAGTACACACAAGTGATTCAGAACAACTGCTGCTGTAAGCATTTTTAATTGTAATATTAATGCTTGAGTGCAACACAAGACTGTAGCACACAAATGTATTGTTATAATATGAAGGCTTTAGCAGGAAAACGCCAAATCAACAAAGATTCCCTCTTGTCACTTTCCCTTGTTAGCAGGCTCTAATTAACTTTTTTTTTTTTTTGCCTGAGTCAAACTAATATTTACACGTGCATCTATGGCAACTGTGCTTTTGTGAGGCCGCCTATTCTAGTCCCGCATTCTTGAGGAGATTGGCATCTTAAAAGGGGATCGGAAAGGTGTAAAAGACTGAATGACCCTCACAGTAACACACTGATTGCTACATCATCACGTCACAGTTGAGTTCCAAGGCAGTATGGGTAAATTTGTACAGTTGTCTACACAGATTAGAACATACAGGAACTGCAGGAGGGGGTTGAGGGGGTTTGTGTGTGTGTGTGTGTCCATGTGTGTGTATACGGAAACACAGGTTTCCCTGAGGACAGACAGAACATTGGAAACATGTTTTAAAAAGGGAAGAAAAAGGTCTCTCACAGAGTATTAACAGTAGCTACTGTGTTGGGGGAATACCTGAGGCTGAAGGAGAAACTCCTCCCTGCATATCGCACAGGGATGTGCTGATTCCCCCTGCTGAACAGACCTCGCCTTGACCCGAGTCCATTCATCCTCTGTGAGTCTTCCTGCAGGGGAGGCCACCAAACCCAACTTCTGAGCTAAAAGAAATAAGAGAAATGCTCATTCATGAGTTACATACACTCTGCAAGTCTCTCCCAGTTTCTCTGTGTTGATTTTACCTAATGTTAAAGGAGGTGGAGCAGAATCAAGCACATATTCGCCCTCTTCTTGTGTCTGCAGACCACGTTCTTCCTTTCTTGCTTGCGGATTTCTGGGTGTTTGTCTTTTGCATCTCAGCGGAGGGTCAGATCTTGAGAGCTCTGAACGCAGCAGGGTGCGCGTGATGTGGTCTTGAAAGGCAACTGAGGTGATCACCAACTTGTTGCTAGCTTTAGGTGTCAAGCCCTGCAAAATATAATGCAAGCGTTCATCAATGCATTCACATTAAGTGATGCATGTAGCAAAACTTTCTAACCCTGGCAAACATTTCTCAGACCAGGATAAGCAATAAATACAACTAAATGCATTCTTGACGACACTGTCTAGACCAAAATAATAGCAAAACGCAGGAATAAATCATTGCACGGCCGATTGGGAAATGCTATAATTGCCAAAGATAATTCACTACTGCTGTGTGCTGTGAGTGTCTCAAAGAAATTACTTTCTAACACCAACACAAGGAGCTGGGCAACAGTATATCTCCTAGTTTCCCTAAAAGAAGGTAAATTTAACCTAATTTTACTCATAAATTAGCACACAGGTGTTTGCTACCTGTCTAATTAAACTACCAGGTGCAACGAGACAACGTTCAAGCCCACTGTGAAGAGAGTCTAAATGTATGTATAAGAAGAAACCCTGACGTTATATCTTCCAATGTTTTCCACATTAACACGTTTTAAGCGATTAATAAGTGAACAAATGAAGTGAACAGCAGCTAAAATCCAAACCTTCCTCGTTGCCATCCTATCAACGGTGTTTGAGGGGTTACCAGGTAACCAGTCCAGGTCCCGCCTCCTCTCACGTAGAGCCTCATCGGTGCTTCTGATTGGCTGAGCGCAGACCTCTGGGTTAGCTGATTGGTTAACACCATACACTCAATCATATGATGTGTTTAATGTCTTTATGTAATAATTATATACTTTGAATCTCTCATGTGGCTATTAAAACCTCTCTGTGTTTGTTTAAGGGTTGTAATTGTTGAAATAATATCAATTATATTAATATTAATTATATATTAATTATGTATATATATTCTATTCTAATTTATATATATATATATATAAATTAGAATATAAGACACGAAGAAAACAAATATTGCACGATATATCCGTCCCTCTCTTTGTCCTTCCTCAATCTTTTCCACAAACCATATCAAAACTACAGGTATTTGTAACTCATATACTTTCATCTTCTCAGTGTAGATGAGCTGCTGTGACAAGTGAATCTACCCAGTGTCGGATCATCAAAGTCTAACTTATCTTATCTTATCTTATCTTACTTTACACTGCTAATTCACTATAATTCAGTTTTGTACACCATTACATTTACTTGACAGTTCGTAGATTAAATAAATTAGATTGTAAATTTGTTCAAGATATTATGGATGGCTGTAGTTTAAACTACCCCATTAAAAATACATTTTTAGAACGTTGTCCCTCTTGAACAACAACAACATTAAAAATCTGCTTACACATTTTTGCATTAGCAGTAATAATTAAATTATTCTCACTGCCTAATAAATACTTTTACTTTTGCCGAATTTTACTTAAAATTATAAGACATGGGAGTTTTAATTGTGATGGTCTATGTCCACACTGTTGTACAGTATTTTAAGTGACGTATAGGGTCTGAATGCTTCTTCCATCACTACTGATGTTTTATATTTACAAAGTTTTCTATGTCTATCCCCTTCCATCACCATGCAAAGACAATTTTGCTCTTTGAAAACTATGTGCTGCGTCTCAATCTCACTAATGATTATTTTATTGTCAGGGAGTTGTCAGTGAATAGTTGGAACCTGACCAAAAGAAGGTTAGTCTATGTTTCTAGGTGACTCACCAAGCTGTCGTCAGAGTAGACATTGAACAAAGCTAAGCTGCTCATACCTGTGCTGTGAGCTAAGGGATCCCTCCCAGGTCACCCTTACATGGAAAACCATACACACAAACACACAGTCCAAACCGTCCCTTTTTGTGAGCCCGATGAAAAGTTTGCTTTATTTCTCACACACGGCGCGGGGGTGTGTGACTTTTAAAATGCTTTGCAGCCTTGATTGACTTTGATGTGTTCAGTCAGAATCGGTGAAAACAGATGGCAGAGGAGAGGGCTAACGGTGAGGCCTGTCAATCCAGAGAGTCCTCTAAGAAAACAAAGTGAAGACCTGGCTCTGGGAGAGGAGGAAACCCCTGAGCTTCTCAAGAGGCTGCTGCATTCTTGAGATTAGGGCAAGAAAAACGCAGACCACTGCTGTTAATGCCCCAGACAAAGGCGTGGAACAATTTATTAGTTAAGAATTCAAGCTCAGAGCTCAATCAAAGGCCTGTCGTCCACAATGCCAGACTTGGAGCTTTGGTTTGTTTTTTTAAAGTAAATAATCATGCTTAAAAGATATGGCAAAGATGGGGCTCAAGTCCCCCATAAAGCCTGCATTCTCAACTGTCATCAGAATGGATTTCAGCGTGCGCTTTTATTTTCAACAAGTACATTGTTTGTCTTTTTCTTTATGAATACCATTTTAAAGAGCTTTTTATTTAACTTTCTTCCCCCTGGACCTCTTTACCTGATCTGTGGTATTTTTGAAAAGACAACTCACCTTGACATGCAAAGAGCTGATGACTTAAGCGAACGGTTAAAAAAAAAAAAAAAACTGTGTGTAGGAACTGCTTTGCAAATTCGCAGCACAACAGGTTGAAAAGAAAAATAATCTGTCACGTCTTTGAAGGCTCATGCATATGAAGAAACCTCATGTGGAAACAAAAATTAAGGTGTTCAATAAAGCATCTAGACGTGAGTAAATGTGCAACACTTTCATGATACTGAGTCAGTTCATACTCATAAAACAGGTCTGTATCCATCCATCATACACCGTGATATATTGCATTGTTGTCAAATGAGTAATTGCTGTGAGATATGGATGAGAGAGGGCAGCCCATAATGGTTAATTAACAATTATGTCAGCCAGTGAGATGACCAGGAGACCAATCACTTTGATAGGAGACAGTGGAGGGGGACAGAAATCAAATTATTTTATGACTTGACCCTTAATGCTTCCCTAACATGACTTTAATCACTCCATGGTGGATAGGAGTCCCCCATGGCTATCTGGGAGTGAACCAGTCAGGAGTGGTGGATGGCGAGGCTTCACTATTTACAGTTATCTCCTGCATCATTGCTGAGTAAGTAAGCTATAAAAGAACACAGCCATCATTACAGCCGTTTGGTTGCTTTTCAGAGAGATGGAGCTCCTAATGATTAGACATGTCCTTTGTAAATGAAATACAAATCACCTCAGGCTTTTGGTTTTACTTCATTTACTAAGTGCTACATTACCTCATACTTTGGACCTAACAATGGATTTCCTATAAATCTCCGGGTAGTTGAAATGATGAAGGGGCTCACATATCACGAAATGTGCCAGTGCTTATTAGCACTTGAGAAGTTATTGATCGGGCATTTTGATTAATGTCCGCTGGGGGCTACGGTGGCATTCAGAGGCCCGTGGAGGCCCCAGTGTGCAACTGGCTGGGACTTCTCCCTCTCAATTACCTCTAGTTTGTGCTGACTGCCAGCCTGAGGACTGGCGAGACGACAGCCACTGCAGCGTCCCGATGCCAGGAACTCACCCTCTATTTCCCAATTCTTCTCCATTATTCAGACATAAACATATTGAAAGCAGGAGAATGGCTATGGAAGGTTTACTTACTGGATACAGTGTAGTGTATGGGTCAGCACCAGTTAAGGAAAATTGTTAGATAATTAGCAATGTTGTGCAGAGAGCATATGGCCCAAAAACACACTCAAAGATCCTGGACTGGATCTTTCGGGATTCATTTTCAGTTAAGACAATAATTCGAGAGACATTGTTGCGACGCCAACTTTCTGTTTTCACACAGCACACAATGCAGTTTGTAATGATAATGGTGGCATATTTACACTTGTAATTTATGAAACAATGAGTCCTCGTTTTCAGACAGAAGTAGACAAAAAGCAGGCTTCTCATTTCCAGCAAACAACCATTGATTTTCACTGTTCAGCCATACCGAGCTAGCTAAAATAAAAGCCACTAATAATATCTATACGCTGATAGCGGAGCATCCAGGACCCGCTTTCAAACAGTGATGAAGTACAGCGCAGTGAATATGCTATGAATATGAATGTTTTTTCCCTCAGCATGGACAGTATAAATATGGACGTCGTATCTGTGATGTCACCCACAGGTTTCTGCAGAGCTGTTGTGAAGCTGGTGGCTCTGGTGCCTCTACCGCCTCCAGGCTAATCTAAAAATCGTCAAAGATGGAGCTGAGCCAGGCTGAACGACACCTGGGTGCTCAAACAAGCCACTTGTAACAGCACCTACCTGTCAATTAAAGTGTGTTAATTAAGCATAACTTTAAGCCTTAATATAATTTGAACAGGTGAGTTGTATAAAAATTCACCCTCAGTACAGTTGTCATGAACGGGGAAATTAGCTATAGAGACCAAAAATGTTTTTTGTACTAGGCTGTAAACATGTTTATTTCTGCTGTGAAGTTAGACATTTTAACATAGGGGCTCATGGAGACTGACTCGTTCTGTAGCCAGCCTCAAGTGGACATTCAAGGAACTGCAGTTTTCCAAATTGGCTTCACTTCACAGCCAGGAAGAATGCCACTTCAAACCCACCCTGTAAACGCAAAAAAAGGATTCTAATTAGCTAATGATATGCTTTTTCTGCTGTGTCAGGTTACTACAGTAAGCTAGTTAGACAGTCATGTTAAGACAAATGCAAAATAAAAACTACCTAAAAAGTATATATTCATTCATTTTGGATTTTTTTGCTTTTTTGTCTTTAAAGCCTCAGAAATCAGAAAAAGGGATCATTATTCTTCAATATGCAACCTGTCATAAGGGACCACAAGTATGGCTACATGTATGCATTAAGGTACAATAAGCAAAAAAATGGCTGGAACTACTGCATTAATCTGTCACAGAACAACATCATTTCAGTTTAGGTTATTTTGGCTGAGCTGAACATGCAGCGAGGATTTTAATGTAATGTCACTGCAGCAGGAATAACTTCTGGCATGGTGGCGCGGCTATCTCTCTCCATAATGGACAATAATTGAGCAGAATCCATCACTATGGCTAGAAATAGACCACCATAATGGCCATAAATTGTGCCCTTGCGAAGGCATGAGCACTAAAAATCCAGCCACCCCCGCTGCGTCTGAGAGGCATTGCAACTTCTACACATTCCCTTTCATCCTTACATTTTGACTCCATGCTGATTACATACAATGCACTTCCAGTCGAGTCAAATCATACCTTTTAAGCACAGTCAGTGCAGAGTGCAGTCGATTGACCTTTGGAGGGCGTGTTATAGGCACAATATATGGCAGTAATTCTGCTAAATAACAGATGCTTGATTGAAAACTTGACATCAAATTTATCTGATGTAATCTCCAGATCCATCAGTGCTAGGTAACCACTTTTTTTTTTCATTATATTTCCAAGATCAACAGATAAAAATGATAAACCTTGGACTGGAAACACAGAGACGTGTGTCATGGCTGTGGAGAATCACACACATATTCATCAATCTTCTCAAAGAGGAGCTACTGTGAACGTAATTAACTTATTTCTTTTTTTTTTTTTTAAAGGAGCAACTGAATTAAGCAGGAGACTTCCTTCCAAACTCCACCATAAATCAGCACCAGCTGCTATTTCATCTGATTGAACGAGAGCAAAGAGCCTGAAGTTTTACCTGTGCTGTGGGGAATGTGTTTGTGGTGAGTCTCATAAATGCCAAGTTCTTTGGGCAATAAGAATAAATATCACAACCACTCTCTAGAATTACCACATAATTGGGGACTTTCCGTGTCTGCACAGGATCTCCTCCTCCTACCTTACATGTACTACAACGGATGAGTCCATATTCAGGTGATGAGGGGTGGGACCATGGTGGGAAGAGCCATATTTAGCCCTTCAACACACTCAATTTAAGACTGAAGTGCCAAAACAAAACAAATCATTCAGTGAGATTAGAGTAAGAAAAATGCACTTTAAAGCCTCCATATTCTTCATATTTACATTTTTTAGTCTGAACATATAATATTATATTTAAGGATGATGTTAAAGAGGTATGTGCCACATTTTATGTCCCAGACTACATAATAACTCTACCTCTAACTCTTAACTGTGTTCTGAGTGTGTAGCATATTCACAATGGAAAAGTGATTACGAATATTAGAAGATGACAGCATGGATTACTAAATTTGCTTGATGCTTACATGGTGTGTAATGAAAGGTGTGCATTTATAATTTGAAAGTGTTGTGGATGGTGGTGATACAGCTCAAGGAGCATTGTAGAAAAAACAATAAATAAAGAATTAAAAAAGAGAAAAAGAGTTCCAGCTTCTGGATCTTTTCCTGTTAGTATAAACTATATAGTACATTAAATTCTTGTATGCTACCTGCAAAAACAGTATTTTATGAATAGATATGCACATGGCACATGATGTCTCACATTAAAAAAAGACTACAGAAAGACCCTAACGGTGGGTGAAGGGGTTAAACACTCTGTAGTTAAGTTTCTAGAAGATCTATTGTGATCTATACCTTTTTTTGGCTAATTTGATAAATTAAATACCCTACAAATAAAGTTACATCATTATATTGATAGAAAATCCTATAAAAACCAAATGTTGCCATAAAGCAGTCCTGTTCACTGATTTGCAACATTACCCTTAATGACCTAACACACCTAGAGATATAAATGGATAAATGCCACGCTATAAATGGTATGGGAAAATCTGTAGCACTAAACAAATTATGCAGTCTTAGTGTAGTGTATATCATCATAACTGCCACCTCTAATAAGCACTATATATAAGTATACACTACATTCATGGCCATACATAATGCGTATCTCTACGTATTGCATGTAAACGTGGCAACAAGGCATTCTTCTAAAACAGTTTTTCACCAGTTTTCAGTCCAGGATTTTGTGGGCAGTCCTTAAAGGGTGGCTCGATGACACGCTGAGGCCACCCTGAGCATGCCCCTGCACCCCTAGCAGAGAGATCAAGAGGTTTCAAAGTTAGTCATTTTCTGAACTTATTTGACACGTTTCAGTCCCTTCAAAATTGCTGCTCGACTGCTCCCACGAGTGGGCGTGGCTTCAGCACATTCAGCGGACACGCCCCCACTTACCTGGAGCTGAGAATACTGCTCATTTTTACCTGATTTTGACACCTAACTTCATAAACTATAATAGTTTATAATCTATAATAATCTTTCTCTCTATACAACATCTCATTTGGCAAGGGTCATGTCTTATTCCCAGCTCAGAATTCAGCCTCTCAAACATCTCCTTTAGTGAAACAACTCCAAACAATTTGATTGTCGAATTGTCAATCATTCAAAAAAAAAAAAACATCAAATCTCTGCCGCCTTAAAGACACATGTTGCTTCACCATTCAGAGGGCAAGTCATTCACCATCACTCGTATACTTCAAAGCGTGTTGAGAATCTGCCAAACAAGCGCAGTCTCTTGGTTTCTTGTTGTAATTTTAGTGCGTGATGAAAGGCGAAGCAGCAACACTTATTTACTTGTTACTCAATGTGCCAAAGGTGCAGCCACAGATGTTTTTGTTTCCATTATGTGTCTCGTCGAATCTTTTTCCTCCGATCATCTGATGAATGTTGATTTATGAATCTCAGTTTTAATGGCACCGTTTGAAAGAAGATATCAAATAACTATACTAATGAGACAAACCCCATGACTAAATAAGTAACTAACCGTCTATTTACTTATTAACAAGATTTCCTTCCAGTTACAATAAACGTGGGGATCTTTCCTGCGGCGCAGAATTAATTTGTTACTTGTAAGCTTGAAGACGTGATGTTTGATTGTCACCACTTAATTGTGTTTCCCATGGTGCATTCAGGTGAGCGTAGGAGACTTTGAGAGACGACTTGTAAACTGGCGGGGGATGGGAATGTTGGATAATGGAAAAACAAAGATTTGAGTCATAGACATTTAAGAAGGAAGCACTGGAACAAATATAGACAAGGAAAACAATAACACAAACCTGAGTGATGTATCTAGAAATATCATCCTGCGTCTTCCATATAACCTATAAGCCAAAATAAAGTCTTCCCTCTGTGATACAATCATTTTTTCCACGACTGTGATTTATGTCAGAGAAATACTGACTTCAATTTACGTAAGCTGCTCCAAGCGGGACTGATCCAGAAACGTTCCCCTGACCCGTGCTCGTCATGTTAAGTGCAACGCCAGCTAACATTTCTGCATGAGCTGCATCGATTCACTTGCATGTTTGAGGGGACACAACCGGAGGATCCACTGGGAGAAGTGACAGGCTACTGGCTGTCTGCCTGCTCAGTCTCCACTGCCAAAGTAAACAGGTGAGCTACTCGTCTTTTCGCACCTCTGCCTGCTCCTGACATAGAATCACATGGAACAGAATCAAGAAGAAGATATGGACAATAGTTTGGCCTACTTACAGGTAGCAAAGGTGTTTTGATAGTCTACGTTGCTTTAGCAAACTGGATATTTCAGACACAACCTCTGTGTAATTTTCCTTGGAACATGGGAGTTGCAGCAGCTCTCGTTAGCTGCTAGATTGTTCTTTAAAGGTGAACGTGAGGATCTTCCCTGCTAGAAGAGAGCTGAAATGGAAGATCAAGGCTAGCCTTGTTTACATTCCTACATATAGTCCCACTCAACATATCTCATTTGACACTGCAGATCAATTTTAGGAGATGAAGTGGGGAAGGACTCATGAAATTCAAACATTTCTCTGATGTATATTCCAATTCGCTTGACCTTGTGATAGGGTCAATAGCGCTACGTCAGTCACGATGAGGCGGCTTTGTGTTTACCCTCCCCGCCCCAGCATCTGTCACATGCTCGTGGTGAAAAACAGACCGCCACAGCTGCCTGCTGGGAACCCAAGATGTCATACAAGCAGCACAATACCTGGCCATCAGAAACTGACAACCTTTGAACTGTCACTCCTCAAAACGACTGAATCCGCTAAGGCTAAACAAGACGTGTCAGGCTAAACAAGCTGGCGTGTAAGCAGACATTTTGAAGGTCATGCAACATGGGAACCACAGACAAGTTCATTATTAAGAAGCTCTCTGACCATACAGAGATTTACGTACACTCATCTCCTGTATGCGCACACACGCGCACACACACACACTCGACGGTGTACACTCACACCTTACCCACGCAGCAGTGACTTCAAAAGGAACAAGGAGATAAAACAAAATGAATTGCAGACACATCAAGCCTTCCATGCCCTTTAAAGCTTAATTATACCTGTTGGAGTGATGAGAGACACATCACAGAACCTAGTGATTAATAAACAAACGGCGCATCCCATAAAGCGTCTGACAAGTCCCTGCTCATCGCCCCTCACACTCACAGTCTGGGCTCAGGTGGAGTGCACATATCAAAGTGTATCAAACAAGAATGAAGCTAGCCCAACCTTGGCCGGGGCTTAACCCCCGTCCTCCCTATCCTCGTCTCCTGGCCATCTTTGCGCTCCACCTGTCCGTCTGCAGGCCGATGAGAGCATCATCCAGACACGTGCTTCAGAGCACCAGTCTCAGTCTGAGCTTTTATCTTTCATTGCCAGGCCCGGATCACTCGACTGGGGCTTTGTACCTGCCGACGTGGTAAGTGTCGCGTTTGCCAGGGTTTTGTAAACAGACACACCTTTTGTGAAAGATGATGTGAATGAGATGAAGTTACTAACCGCTGGAGCTGCGCGGCTGTTGCTGAAGGAGGGGGCTGACCCGAGGCTAAGGGTATATTAGATTGCCCAGTCTTGACAGAGGTACGTGTCGAGTGAGACTCAAAGTTGCAACGAGCACTTACGAGAAGTAGTCAAAATCCAGCAACGAGACTTCCATCAGTGGCAGCAGAGAGATGTAAAGGTGTGGGATGATTTTTACTGCCAAAAATTTAGCAGAATGATGTTGAAGAGGCAAAATTGAGTGCTAATTACCTCCATGATTTACTCAGTTATCATCTGGGCCCTCCAGCCTCATTACAGTGCTGGGAAATGACTTCCTGAATGCCTTTATGAAATATCTTATTCAAGCTAAATTAAAATCACATTACAGCAAAGAAATTAGCTCATATCTTTCAGTATTTGTCCAAGATCTGCACTGTGCACTGTATGATGGCCACTGCTAATGTCTAAATTGCGTGAATTAAAATGAACATGAGCCTAAACACAGGCAGAATGAGGCCATTAGACCCAACTGTTTGTTGTTTTGTCAGACTTTTGGTATTTCTTAAGCTCCTCACCAGTCACCATGTTATTACGCTGTTGGCGATGCATGCTTCTTGCTCTAAGCTGCTTTAGCCAAACAAATGTGATTTAGCCTAATCATTTCACTCAGACAAGTTGGTATTGTTTGGGGGTGTTTTTCCACTCCATTTGCATCAAAGACCGTTGGTATACTTCAGGTACACGTGCGAGAGTTCGAGACAGGAAGCAGCTCAATGAATTTCCACCTGGCGAGCTGTCATTATGCTCAACATGTTATATAAAGACAGCACAAATACCTACAACAATGGGATTAATTAATGGCAGAATCCTGTACTATTTGATAGCAAACATTTTTAAAGCTGCAATCAAAATGTTTATATTATCAACGGATCAAAGACATAATGTGAGAGACACGACTTGTAATGATGAACCCACAGAGAATTATCACCAGACCTTGCAATCCCCCTTTAGCTCATTGTTTTGGTTTTACAGCCCACAACTTTAACTGTTATGGTTCAGTCTGCTGCTTTCCTGAACCCTATTTCCGGCTGCATAAGGCAGCTGTTTTCAGTGAAAAAGCTCTGATAAACCCATTGTAAGCTGGCTGCACAGCAGCAAACAAAAGGCAAGGTTAGCAGCTAGCTGGTGAACACATTGAGGCATCTAAAGAGCCAGATATGCATGCAGTACTCTGGCAATGTAGCAAGTCACGTAATTAATTTTTTTTTGCTTAAGAGTAATTAATAAAATAATTAGTTTTTCATGAAGTAACATAAGAGGAATTAGTAATATTTGTCACGTAACTTGCCCAACTGGGCACCAGTTAGCTCGGATGGTGGAGTGGTGTGCCCCATGTGCGAAGGCTGCAGTGGCCCAGGGTTCGATTCCATGCTGGGGCCCTTTGCTGTGTGTTGTCCCCCTCTCTCAGTCCTCGATTTCCTGTCACTGTTCAGCTGTGTCAAATAGAAAAGCCCCAAAAAATATCTAAAAAAAAGTAACTTGCCCAACACTAGAAACTCTAATGTTTACCATGTATACTTTGCTAACACGCTAGCCATAATGACAATAAAGAGGAAATGTATTAAAATGTATTTCATGGACCTTTTTACCAAAAGTTATGATCACAAACTAAGAAAACAGATGCATTTCACATTTTTAATTGTACATTTCTCTGCTTCATTTAAAAAAAAATCAAATTTACAAATGTATGACAAATTTAACACGAGTAAGTTAAAGCTCGACTGTGTGATGATGAGTCATTTTCAAATGCATCAAAGGTTATCCGGTAAGCTAGCTAGCATTTGCGGTAACTTCATACAGTCACTGTAAGTGCCGGTTCTCAGTTTGGCTAATTCGGGCTTCAGCTAAATGAAACACAAACAACAGAATAAGCCGCAACATTTAATCCGGTTTCGTTATCTAAAGTAAAAACATTTGCATGTTTAAAAACATCCTCTATAATGATACCCCTTTGCGAATTTCATTTGAACTTTGCTGAGATATAAAGTACATATTAAGGCTATTAGGTGTCACATGACAGCTACTGTCATAACTACTGGCTATTAGGAGAGTCTGTGTGTTGTACTGCTGGGGACTGGTGATAGACTTGGACCAAATGAAAGGGCTGAAAGAGACACTAGAAGTGCGGTATAGTATAAATGATCATGCCTTACCATTGATTTAACTAATGATGAGTGCTCCGAGTGCAACAATAGTAATTTTGTCATAAAGCTGTCAGCAGTTAATCAATCTGTTAAGGGTTTTCCTCCTTCAATGTAAGATTTATTAAATGTTGAAGCGGGCTTGACTGGGCATGCTCAGATCTGCCTTCACAAAGCAAGTCTAAATGTTTCACAAGAACTTTGATGTTCCTATTTGTCACGTCATTATTTCATACTAGATATTTACCGAATGGTATAAAATTAAGGTGACATAATTGTGCTTTTTTTTTTTTTCACGTGACTGAACCTCATGAGTTGACAAGACAATTTATGTTTGTTCTCTCACCTGTGTGATGACTTTTTTTTTGTATTTGGGGTTTGAATATTTTGTCTGATCTCCTCAGGCTGTGTCTCTTGTAGCCAAGACTTGCACGGTAGATGCCTAAAGGACTTTCTAGGCCTGCTGGTACATCTGCCAACAATAGGAATTTCCCCAGTTTACACAACTCTAACACAAAGTGAAGTTATCTCTAAAGATTTAGCCTCATTGTTTCCTTTTTGGAGGGTTCATGCCACTGAAGTGTTACCTCAGCTTAATCTCCTGTGATTAACGTAATGAACATAGCTCACAGGGCTGTTTTGTAATTACACCCCTATTAAAAAGTAATATTGTAAACTTGTGGTGTAGCTAATGTACAGCCCATTTTACAGATAAGTGACAACACTAAAACCTTTCGAAATGTTTTTGTCAATCAGTAAAAATCCATGACAAAAAAACGGCAAACATTTGAAGTTTATAGTCTTCTTTGACACTCTACAATTAAAACTCAGGTGTTCTAGGTTTATTTGAGGTGTTTTAGGTTTTTTAAACTTTAAAAAAATAGATATAGCTTAGCTTAGCTTAGCATAAAGACTAAGAACAGGGAGAAAGATCTAGTCTGACTCTGTCCAAACTTTTTAAAAAAAAGCAAAACTCACTGATTAACGTGTTATATCTTGTTTGTTTAATCAGTACAACATATATCTGAAGTCCAGGTGTTGTCATGGTGCCTGGCAACCTCACATAAAAAAAAAAGAAACGAGATATGACTTTTAATTAGAGAGCTTTAGAAGTGCTGGTAGGACAGAGCAAGGCTAGCCGTTTCCCTCTGTTTCCAGTCTGTATGCTAAGCTAAGCTAATTGGCAGCTGGCTGTAGCCTTTGAACGGATTATAGGAGTGCTATTGATCCTCTCATGTTATTATCAACAAGACTGTGGACTCTTTTGTATTTAAATAAAGGCAAAATAAACTTGAGCTGTATCCTCTGTATAAAATATGAACATTTATTTATTTTTATCTGAACTGCTTTGAGAAATAGCAGCACTTTTTTCTCCCACATTCATCATCCAAACCTCTCATTACACAAAGTAAACATAATAAAATCCCACTGAAAAGATTAGAATTTGAACTAATATTTATAATGATGTATGAAATTATTGTTTTTGCTGTCGGTGGTTGCTCCTGGTGCTCTTACTCTGCCACTTTGAAGTCAAATATTAAAGTGCTGTTTAATGTGGTCATGGGCTGTTCATATATTGCCTTCCGACTGTAGTCAGCTCATCTTAAATATATAGCCAGGGCTGTAATTTTTACAAGTTAAGGCAAAATGCACTCTAAATACAGTATCATAGTTTCAAATGGCTGGGATAACCATCTCATTTTATATATATCACCATTTGATATTCAGTCAGCCATCCTTTCTCTCATCCAGTGGCACGGTGTTATTAAAACGTATAATCATAGATTTTGTGAATGAAACGACTCACTGTCGAGTCAAAATGGCAGGTATGAAGCACTCACTTAGAGTATTTCAGACCCGGCAAGCCTCCAGGTGTGAATGTGTCATTTCATGGGGATGAAATCGTTTTCGTTCTGAGCTGGAATATGAACACAGTTTTACTTTGATACGGTGCAAAGGAAACAGACTGATAAACAAGCTGATATGAAGCTAATGGGAAGCCTGCTCTCTAATTGCAACAACCACATTATATTTTAGTGTTAATCCCACTTTGTAGGTGATATTTGTAATTATAACGTACGTGCAGACAGGCACAAACACCCTGTTTCTTGGCATTTGTGCTGAACTGTCTGTTGTTTAATCGTTTCATTATTTTTATCTCTGTCATGTTTCTGCAGACGTGTCAAATCTGTTGCTATAAATACGCGTGTTTTGACATGATTTGGCTCAAAATAACTTTTATGTATTTCTAGCCTTCTTCGGCTGAAATCCTCTTGAAATCTGCAGCATCAAAGCTGAAAGCACCGAATCTCTAAAGTGAAGGCCCTCTCGAGTCGAAGCCTTTTCTGATTAGGTTTTGTCTGCAGGTCTTGTCGGACGAGCAGATGATGAATAGGGGGGGGGACGTTGGCTAGTAGCTGGGCGCAGACCACCACAAGCTCCTTTCTGTGTCTCCTCCACCAATATGAAGCGCTGTGGTGTTATGAGAACAGGATAGCTCTTGAGACGCTCGCCTTTCACTCCTGAGATGGTGCGTAAACAGAGCAGGAGCCGACAGATGGGCCTCAGCAAACTGGTCCCGTTGACCTTTCAACCCCACTGTCCATCACTCCCCTAGTCTCTATAAGAAAATGCAGTGGAATTCCAAGGAGATTATCATCCTTTATGTCCCGTTGGTTTGCTACCCATTTCGGGCGGTGCATATACAGAATACACCAGGAAACGCAGAGCACATTCCCAGGATCTTTGCATCGGAGCAGCAGGAACATTACGTACTCGGTTACATAAAAGTTACAAACACAAAATGATGCAATCTTATCAGAATGTACATTTTAGTTTGACTGAATTGCTGATTTGACGTGACGTTTCATGCACACCCTCCCTATATCACTGTCCAAACAAACTTCACTTCAAGCCGCCACCTCTCTTGTAATATTATTACATAGCGCAGCGACGCTTAGTTGTGACGCACATTCAGCTCGCTACTGTACTACTGTTTACCTGTTCACATCATATGTATGGAGAGAGCTGTAATGAGAGAGTCGTCTGTCTGAGTGAGGGATTTGAACTTGTATGGTGAGACAGTAGAAAGAGGAGACTAGCAATTTGGAAAATTATCACTTGAGATTGCCTGAAGGTATACTTTTGTATATTCTTGTTCTTATTTTCAACCTGTTTCCTGGTATAAACGGGACCTGCCCAAGGATTTAGCTACTGTAGGGAGGCTGCTTCATTCATAATTTCCTCTGCATAATATATGCTTTTGGCTTCATTTTATAGTGGCACACTATACACACACACACCATTGTATACGTGACTATTCAAACGCATCATATGCAAACAAATTCATGAGTTTGAACAGAAAGACGACGCTCCTCTTGCAGATTTGCCGTTCCCGGAGTTGTTCTTGGGATTTGTCATGCCTTAAATTAGCAATTACTGTATATTACTATTGTTTTTAATGTGGTCTTCTGAAACTTTTCATTTGAAGATAAAGGAAGTCTTCAAAGAGGAATGTCTGCCAGAACTTTCCGTAAAGGTTCACTGATGTTTGAGGCTACATTAAAGGCATTAGATGTTATCCTGATCCATAAGACAACGCTTAAATTTGTTTTTATAGCATGAAATCATCTTGGACAATCTGAATATTATAAACTGTTGGGACTTTTGAGGTTTCCTGAGCAAAGAACTGATATCTCTGTTGATTCTTAATCATGCTAAGAGATATTTTAAGGTGATCGGAAACAATACGAATAAACAGTAATATGACTTTTATGAGTATGTTTTCTTCTCACAGGACTCCATGGTTTGTGCTCTTTGTGTGTGTCTCTATGTGACCTGTGCACCTGTGATTTGGCCTAGTTGGGAATCATAAAATTTTTACTCTTACTACTTTGGAAATACGCGTATTAAAAGTCAAACCTCTGCTAAAATTAATACTGCAACTTGGCATCCATGTCAGTATGAACTACTTGTGCAGCTGCTTTGTAAATTATTTTGTTCTCTCCCATCCTGTAGTTAGTCGACCCGCTCTGTGTGTCAGTTAAGTAAACATTCATGTACTGTTGCTGATGCTCTCGCATTTTTTGCATACCATTAATCTGCTTTGCAGTTTTTTTTTGGTCAGGTCAGCATTATGGCTTATTTTCCATGCCAAGTGCAAAGAATTAAAAGTGCTGGTGAGTCATGACCGTTTGATGCAGTTACACTACGCGCTCAAGTTTCTGTTTCCGAACAGACAGATGTTACAACTAGTGAGTTTACTTTCCCAACATTCTGCTCATACGATATTTGCAGTGCTCATGCTCATCTCTCACTATCAATATTTTTCATTCACCGCCTCAGGAGGAGCATTCAGTCACATAGTTTTGAAGGAAAGCACACTTACTTATATAACAATGCTGATTAACAGAACATTTCCCTTTTGTAGACGACCACAAAGAGCGACTCTTAGCGTCTCTGTGGCTGAGTCACCACACAGCCTGGGCCCCATTCATGTTTTTCCCATGTTGCAATTTACTCACTGAATTAGGCTTGGACCAAAAAAAAGTGTTTCAGTCCCAATTATCATCTGGCAAGGAGAAGAGGCGGTCTGGGGTGGGGGGTGAGATACTTAAGCCTTTTCACTAGTGCTGCCTTGTTTCCCCTGTTCCTCTCCTTGAGAGAGTAATGTGTTTCCTCACACAAAAGGAGGATCTTCAGAGATATGCCAAGAGTCTGGAGAGTGTGTTTGCTGGACCTGTGAAGAGACCTCTTTAGGAGGCTTTGGGGACAATGGAGCATGGGCACCGGCCGTGGTTTACTTTGTCCACGCCAAGCATTTCACACGCACCCAGGGCAACAGCCGGTCTGAGCAAAGGCACAACATTAGTCTGAGTTATTGAAAAGGCCTTTTTCATCTTTGTCACCCAATCAGTGCAATGATCGCTCTGAGGGAGTTATGTTTGACCAACAGTTTTTTTCTATTTCTTGAGACCCTCCACATTCTTTACCTACAAGCTACTTTTTGGGTTCCTTCCTTCTTTTTTCAAGTTAAATCTAACGTGCATAGTTTCGTCACATTAAGTTTTTGTATTTAGCGTTACATGAAATTATAACGAACGCTACTAACAGCAGGATGACTCCATTCTAATTTTATTGTGCTGCTAATACTGCTTCCTGTCAAAGATGTGTTTTGTCACTCACAAATATTGAACAGAAATCAAGCACAGCATGTAATGATACCGCCTGTGACTAAGAGCCAAAATAATCTACACAAAGAGATGAAGAGGAAAAGATGTCACACCTGTCACACCAGAATCCTGGTTTACTAAATATTTTACACCCTGTAATCTATAGTGCAGGTCAACAGCATCGATGTTTATCGCAGGTTATTAAAGAAAAAATAACCTCTGCGTCTATGTGCGGTTATACTATAATTAATATCATCTAATCTGACCTGTTTGCATATTATTAGGCACAATTAATTGCTATATTATTACAATTTGCATCAGGTAAATATTCTCCTGGTGTAATTTAGTGACAATCTATCATACCTAGATCGTTCAGTATGAATGTGGAGACCGTAACTTTGAAGAGGACCAAACAATGACATCCTGAATGATCTACAACAGAACTGAAGGAGACACATCATATATCTTCATTATAGCTGAAGTTTCTCATCTCTCCCTGCGTCTCCAGTCTCCAGCCTGCTCCATTTGCCCCGTCACATTGTTCATATCTCAATGGCCAAGCTGGTGTTGCTATAGCAATATGTGGATCTGACAAGGGCCCAGGTTGATCCTGATTTAAGTAAACGGTAGCCTACCTTTGTGGTGGATGTCTTGAACAGTCTCTGAACAGGAGATAGACGATAGAACGGACAACCGATTGATTGATTTCAAGCAGACAAACACTTTTAAATAATATAGAATTGGCTGCTTCTATATATAAATTTGTGATTATTAAAATCAGCATGCTCATTCAACTTTCCCTGGAGAAAAAAATGCAAAAATATTATTAAGATTTTATCGTTTAGACTGCAGTTTCTTTCCCAAATGGCACTGAACTGCATATACCATCTCTATTATTAACTGTCTTAATAGAAGACATTTGGTTCCTTCTTAAATTGTTTTATTGTTCAAATGAAATGAGTTAAAATTATTAGAAAATATGTTATATTGATTGATTCACTAGCATGTTCACAGAGCTGAATATAAGTGACAAACTGCATGTTAAATGTGATGTATCATTTGTTGTGCATGTGCTCGGGTTGTATTTCAGGATAACTGCAAAATTGTGGGGTCATAATGATAATACTAATAATAAATTATTGTATTTGCAACGTCCATTTGTATTCTGTCATGACTACTTAGACTGCAGATAAATGTGGCGATTATACAGTGCAAAATATTGCCTGTGCCCTTAAAAGTCAGCAAATACTGCGAGACAACAACAACACACCCACCTGTGCATCAATCACTTGAGCCAACCCATAAATACCTTGTTATGAACAAGAACCTGATAACAGTGGCAGCAGAGCTCTTAAGAAAACACAGCCATACAAACCACAGGCTCTGTTCAGCATTTCAACCAATGCTGTGTTAAATATTAATCTCACACACTTTCAGAGCAGCATTCCTGTGAGATCACAGTCGAGGCAACTTGTGGAATGCAACGCTAAGTCCTGAAACTGTACTTCCTGGCTCTGAACAGAGGCATGCTGGGAAGTCTTGTACCTTTTACCCTCTGTCTTTCAACAGGTGGCTCACCCTCCCTGATCCCTAAATTACTGCTCTTCTGTGAGACCCTCCAAGAGGGATGGGTTTGACAAATATGATCGTCGTTGTATTCTTTCTTTGATTTAAGTCAACAAAAGTATTGTGACAGCTTGCACTGACATTTAGGCTTTTGAAGACCATTAAGTTCACGAGGTGAAGGTGTTACTGTATCCCGCACCCAAACAAATAATAGACTAACTGATCACATGGTACGTGTCTTGAGCAAGTATGTGCAGGCAGATCTGTGGTAGTCCTTGTGAAATATCTTGATATAAGCCCCACTTGCCCGACCACATAATTAGCTTTTGACCTACATTTCTCCCCAAGCTTTTTGTGCATAAGCTACAGGTCAGTTTCACTGGGATTGTGACTCGACACTTCAAGTTGAAGAAATCTTTATTCTTTGACCAGATCTAAAGAAGCCCACGTCTTTGACAAATGTCTCACAGTGTTTGCCAAACAAAAATGTAACCTTCTTTTCACGAGTAACAGCTGTTTATGGTTGTGTTGCCTCAAAGCGAATTGAGAGGGCGTTTGTGCATGACTCACTCCAATTGTAAATACTAAAAGATAACTTCCTAACACTGAAAATCCTCCTTTGATGATGTGATGGTGTGGGTGGACAGGTCCTTGAATGGCATTTCACTGTATGAAGTTTGGCTTCTAATGAAGCGTCTGCATAAACATGTTTTTCTAATGCTGTGGAAAACATCATCATACAGTGAAAGTGTATGACAACATAGCATAACATGACATAACATGACATAACATGACATAAGACATAATATATATATATATATATAAAACATAATCATATAATGTACTGTGGCGTAGCAACATAAAAATGCGACATGACATCAAATCATGTCATGGCATGACATTGTATATACGGTATGACATATCATGATATGATATAATGTGACATGATATTAAGTGATAAGACATTCCATGTTGTGACATAATGTGATGTGACGCATTGGTCATAACACGCTCTGACATGACAATGTGACATAACATCCCAAGTCATTACATGAAGTTATGAGATATTTCATAACATGACATAGTGACGTGACGTTGACGTGACTTCCATGACATGACATAGGTTGACATGACATCATATCACATGGCACTGCATGACTTGGCATAATGCGACATTCCATGACATGAGTGTCATGACATAACATGATGTGACATAATATACATGACACAGAATATAACATTATTATTATGTCTTTATAACGTAACGTAACACAACATAACACAACATAACAACAACATAAATGCTCACAACTCTTCAGTTTTTTAGAATAAACTCTCCTTGTTGTTCAAATCAGTGCGAGTGGAAACAAAGGCCAAGGTCATGTACAGACAGTGATCAAAAGAAACACAAGATTAAAAGTACAAGTGTAGTTTCTGAATGATCTTATTTCTGTGAGATTCATTTAAATTGAACAACAACAACAACATCGTATGTGACTTTGTTGTGAATAGTTGTGTTAGGCTTACTTAAAAAGGCATAATCACTATAGGATGTACTACACACTGGAAAACATTTAAGTGGAGTCAGTCAGTCAGTCAGGAGCAGTGAAGTGAATCAAGCTGAAATATTTCCAATGTCGGGTTAAACCATTTTATATTACCCAACATCAGGATATCCTTTTATTCACTATACAGTAACAATTATCTGTATGTGATATAAGTTATGTTCTTTATTCTGTTTTATACTGTTTATCCTGTTTTTGAGTATTTCGTCAACAGTTTTAGAAAATCTATTTTGATTCAAAAATATAATTTTTATATAGCTAGTACAGAAGATGATATGATAAAGACATAATTCCCATAATAAATGTGTAACCTCACACAGTTCATACAAGAAGTGATACTACATACGAGCCTCTAAAATTAATAAAGCTGCTGAGTGGTAACTCTGCTGAAGAACTGAGCATGAAATGTAGAGTGGATTATTGGGTTTCTATGATAATTTAGAAATTCATGATGACACTTGACTATTCACCATAGCACAGCCCACTTTTTGTACCTAGTTTGTGCAATAATCTATTTATGCGAGCGAACGCTGATCGTCTGTGTAATCCCAGTTGAAATTCTTGCGGTGAAAGAGGATGCAGGCCTTACAGCAGATTAATGCCATGACGATGTGTTCCGCTGATGATGAGAGCAGGCTAAGCAGTTTCTTTATGGACGGTGGAAATGTTTGGGTTCCCTGCACAGAGGGACGGGGGGCCACAGGGTGACATGCGTTGCAGAATTCATACTGTTCTTAATGTTCTCACCGTAGAGAATAAAGGATTTGAAAAAGAAAAGACAAAGTAATTCTGGCCTCTTTTGTATAAAATCCTCCCAAGAGCTACTCAGCCCATGATTTCATTATCAGTCCGACTTACACTAATCCTCTCAGAGTGGAGTTGGCCCTTGTTAGATGTCTATGCTTGGGTATCAAAAAAACCCTGGGTGTCAATGGGTAAGAGGGATGGGAGTGTCCATTATGCCTAAAGTTTACGTGTGCGTGTGTTTGTGCGACTGTGTAATTGTGCATGTTTGCAAATGAGCGTAGATGTGTGTGTGTGTGTGTGTGTGTGTGTGGTAGGTTCGAGTGTGTGTGTGTGTGTGTGTGCGTGCATGTGGGGGAATGCTGGATGTTTGAGATCATCCCCAGACGCTCAAGACTGTTTTGATTTCCCACTTCATGGAGAACGTGGGAGTAATCCCCTCAGGATTCCCCCTCTAGAGGTCTTTAGCTGCCATAAGCCACCATTCAACAGGCAAAACCCAACATGGGCTTTATACAGCCTGCTGGTATTACTGGATGATTGGGGAGGGGAGAAGGCTTAATCTGCCCTGGTGGCTAACCTGTCGCTGAAAAGAAATCTGCAGGGAAGCCAGCCATGAGACTGGTGGGCTGACAAAGTATATTGTTCATCCTCTGGCTACATCGAAGGAAACCTGTGAAGGATTTGTAAACTACGGACTGAATTATAAAATACTCAATGAGTTTCACGTTAATAGGTTTTGAGCCTTTTATCAGAGAGTTTTACAAATTAAATTTAACAGCAAGATGGCTGCTATATTGTAGCTAGTGCATACTATTAAAATGAATAAATACAGAAGAGAGTTTAGATGCTTTGGTTTTCTTTTTTTCTGTGCAGGCATTTGTCAATCTTAGTCTCAATCTTTTCTAAAAGTAATTTATTTATATAAAGTTTATCGTGTATAGCTGTTTTAAAAATAGTCCAAATGACTTTTGGGAGTTTGAAAATGGCTGCTAGTACTGCCGATCCCACTGAGAATCAACACTGCACACTATTTTTCTGGGTTTCTTTTGATTTTTTTCAGACAGATGTGCATACTCTTGACAACCTCTGTGTTTTAATCAAAGTGAATGGACCACAACTATAATGTGAACACTTTATCACTTCCTCCAAGAAGATTGAAACACAGATTTTAATGTTTTTTTCCCTGTTTATCCACGAGTTATGCCTTTATCTAAATATCACCAAATTCTACATGTTGAACGGGTAAAAGAACAGGTATTCCTAAATTATTTTGTGCTGATGGAGTTTAATATTCAGATATTTCCTGTCTCCAAACATGCCATGCTGTGGATCCACCCTATATTAGTGCATTCAGATACAAACTACAAGGTACATCACATTAAAGCAGCCTCGCTCTTCAGCAAAGATTAAGCGGCCATGAATCACTGGCTGACGTTTCTGACTTAACATGTAATTTTTAAGTTCAGTAGCCGCAGTATGTGATGCAACGGACGACAAAATTTAAGTAAATATGTCATGGCAAAAATATTTTTTGCCGTTATATTGCATTGCATGTTGATGTATTTGCCAAATTCTCCTGCCATTCAAGTAAATCCAGATGATACACTAACTCCCTTTTAAGTGCTTGATCTGAAAGCAAGTATTGTTAAGAATAATAACATGGATGTGGGATGGATAATACTGACAAGGAATTAGGTGACCTGAATGCGATGCAGTAGCATGCCCTCCTTTCCAGCCAAAAGATTCATGTCACATTGCACATATTGGTGGATTACTGGCTAGTTTAAAGAGCTTAAGATGAGTTCCTCTGGTGTGTGATCAAGTCTGAGCAGTGTGCCTTATAATGCACCGCTCAGAAGAAAAGGCCTTGTCACACTGGCTCTCCTTCCGTCTTACTCTCAAGGTCTCTCGTCATTTGACTGTCTGAATGGCTTTGTGTGACAGCCGTAGCTATGCTGCACTGATTGCAGCCAAGCCACATGGTGTTACCATGGAAATGGCACTCAGGTTACTCCTTTTGTGCAATGCTTTGTGGCAATCTATAGCAGTCATACCTGCAATAAACCTATGTATTCATAGCTGCAGTTAATGTGCAGTTAAAGCACGGGATATAGTGAATGCATCACATGATAATTGATATCACTGTGACATTGTTTATAAATTTGAAGGGTCAGTTCACCTAAATTACAAAAGAAAAACAACCTTATTTTATCACCCCTCTGCAAATATAGTTTTGGCTTTATTTGCAGAGGTTTTGAGATATCAGGCTCTGAGATTTCTACCTGGAATTTGTGGTGCTCACAGTATTGACAAATAGGATTTAAAAAAAATCATCACCAACATCTCTTTCCAGGAAAAGTGTCCCTGCTACTCTGGATAATCCACCAAATACAAACTTGACAGTTTTCATAGGAATTATGTCTTCAGCCGTGAGTAAGTCTTTTTCAGAGCATTTGACTCTGTTTGACTCCAGGAAATGTTTAATCATCAAATCTAACAAAGGTACAACATAATTTAGGTCATATGACCTTATCTAAACTCACTGTTGCGATGGAAGTTCTTGCCACTTTCTGCCTAATACATTTTACGTCGCACATTTTTTAGGTAACAAAGCAGTTTAGTTTAGTCAAGGCATCTCTCCTGAAATATATTTGCAGTCGTAAGTTACCGATATACAGTTTAAATGTAATTTCTGCTCTAGCAATAGTTCAGTCAGGAAGCTTAGTTAAGCCTACAGTCAGTCTTTTTCCACCTCGCCATTCACTCCTCTCACGCATGCTTACAACAATTTCCTTGCCGTCACTATCTATCTCTCTCTATCTTGTTGCTGCTCAAGACTTAATCATCAAATATTGTTTGTTGGAATAAACATTCATCTTTACTTCATTCGTTTTGCTCCGATGACGTTCCCAAAAAATCATGAAGGGACATAGAGAACCTTCTGTGCACCAAGCTAGAATTTTCTAATTGACATTGATACATTTAGTCTGCTAAATGGTTATCGCTATGGTCCATTTCATGCTGAAAAATAAATGACGTTATGATATAAAAAGTTGTATTTTGGAGGACTTTATTGAATAAAAAGAGCGCACCCTCAGTGGAAAATGTTTGGTTTTTTGGAAATTGGGTGAATCAACCATTGAATTTGTTGTGACATGCAATTCCATTAAAAAAAAACGATCAGCTATGACACAAGACCACGTCCAAACGTCAAACAATCTTAATCATTTGCATTCCAGACGGTACGAATATTTACTTCACGTCTGAGCAATGCGTCACTGGGATGTCCACCACAAAACTCAACATGTCATCAGCGAGGGTCTTACTGCGATACTCAACATAATCTCGAATTGGCAACGCTCTGTTTGAAGTTGTCTGTGGGAGAGAGGAGGCTGAGGGACAATTATCTTGTATGTCCTCAAGAGGTCTGGTATTGTGGAGGAAAGGCTGAGTAAAAGAGATCAGAGAAGGAGGGTACACACAGAAGTACATCTGAGGGCTTCGTAGATCCCAGGTATTACCAACTGTCTGAATTAACAGGATACACATACTTCACGAAACAGTCAACATGTCACGTCTTAACAGCGTTTGGCTTCACCTATGAGCCAAAATTCTTACATGAAGCCCCATGAGCCCCTTGCTGTTTCGCAAGCTTAGATGAGGTCTTAAGCTTCAACAGAAGATGAATGCCGAGTGCTAAATTAATTTGAGGCATTTTCTTTTGTGCGCTGACAAAAGCGACCAGGTTGGTGCTGGTTTCCATAGCTGATGACAGATCACTGGGCTGCAGTGTTTGCCCAGGTGTCAGGCCTCCCGCTGCAGACAGCAAAGGGTTTGTCCAGGTCTCCGAACTTCACATTGCTGAAGCTTCTGTGCCTTAATTGTACAGATTGCTTCATTCAATATTGCCATGAAAGAAGTAAAAAATAATCGTGACAAAATAACAGTGCCCCTTGTTGAAATGTTGAAACATGCCCTGTATTCAAGACATTTCAGGCTGCAAGAAATAGGAAGAGAGTCTTTGAAAACACTTTTGAAAGTAGTGTCTTAAGAAAACATCCGACCTTTAAACTCTCACGAACTGACATTTGTTTAATATCCAGTTTTGTCATGTGTGTGCAATAGTTTCAAGCGCGGTACTTAAACTCACTCAAAACAACATTAATCAAGAATACATTATAATTTCCCTGCATTGTATACGGCTTCAATAAGGTGTTTTAATTGCTCAGTAGCGTATAAAAAACTATGCCCTGAGGTGTTTGGCAGATCACTCTGGTGTTTGGTGTGGTCAGGAATTTCTCAATGTATAAATATATCAGTATTTATATGGTTTGATCTGTTGTGTCATTGAAGTTCGCAGTGTTTGGTTAAGGTTAAGCTTTTGGAGGCCAGTCCAATATCCCATCACTCAGGAAGCTTGTTATGTCTGCATTTGGAGGATTGGGCGGAGTGATTTCTGCACAGCTGGCAGGTACAAAACGTCTGGATCTATAAATTTCCTTTGGCCTGCCATGCAACACATCCCTCACCTTTACCCAACCCCTCTGACACAGGTAACAAACCTAACAAGATGCTTTCTAATCACAGGAAAACGCTAATCCGTCCGCTTGTCGTGATTTAGATACTGATATATACTGCACATGTGTAACAGCATTTATAATCAGCCTATTGCAGCGAATAAGCGATCATCGACGGGCTTTGAAAGCACATTGTGCTGCAGTGTAGTGAAAATCACAGGTGCTCTAAATCACTCTCTTTGCCTGGTTTGAGGGAGTGTCATTTGCACTTCTCCCACAGTCGGTTTCTTCTATGATGTGCTCAGCCTTTTGAAAAACACTCACCCCGGACCCGATCATGTGCGCACATGCTGCTCCTGCAAGTTTATATTTGTCCCTCTTTTCACTTTTAGGAGTTGATATAAGAGGAAAAAAACAGCAGAATTTCATGACAAACTTGAAAAAGGGCACAAGTTTTTCTACATTGCTACAGCTTACCGGACAAAAGAGTGAGGGGATTCGTTTTTCCACAGGGTGAGCGGGGAAGAATTAGAAGCCTCTGCCACTTAATTTGGCGGCTGAGACTTACCCTGCGAAGTTTTGTTTTTCTAAGCCTCCAACATAACAGAGTGTGCCTTGCCGTCAGCACCTTAAGCAAGTAAAAGCGCTTCCTTTATGAACTAAACCCGCCAGATATTTGCTTTGCGAAGCCCAGCGAGAAGAAAAGAGGAGGGTTTGCAGTGAATAACTTTTAAAACACTGTGTGTACGACACGAAAAAAGCGGCAGGAGACATGAAAGAGCAGGAGAAATGAATTGAATGTTGTTTTTTTTCCCAACTCTATGAAAAAGAGGGCGATGGGATCTGAAGGCTTCTTTTCCAAAAGCCTTAGCCAGGTGATTCATCACAGCGCTCTGTCAAAAGAGCTTTCCACAACATGAGACGAACAATGACACTGTGATTGCAAGGACAGGAGAGCTCTTGATTGAAAGATATCAGCTATATGTTCAGCTTCCCAGAGAGAGGAGGCCAAATGCAAGAGGGAGGTTGGAGGAGGAGGAGGAGGAGGAGGGGGCCACGACTCACTGATGAGAATCAAAAATCTTAACCCTTCGACATGGGTGTCAAGAGAGCTTTTAGGAGTTCTGCGTAATGAGAGCCTTCAGATATGAATTAACCAAAATAATTTAACAGCTGCTTAACCGTGAACAGAGGAGCTGCCAGGCAGATTGATTGGAGATGTAGCAAAGGAGAACAACTTCTGCTTTTGTGTGACGGTGAGTCCTCAGCTGTGGAGCGATGCTGAACAGATCGTGGACCACTGCCAGATCTTAAGATCACATATTCAGCTGAGCAGTGCTCAGAGATACAGCACACCACACAGCGGCTTGGGAGTCAGACTTGTTGGTTGTTTGTTGTCTTAGACAATATTGGATTTTTTTCTTTTTTTGGGGTATTTTATTTTATTTTCACACTTTAATAAACAGTCATTAAAATGTAAATGTTCCAATCTGCAGCCACGATATTACCTACAAAGATGAAGGGTCTTACAGAATATTCAATTTTCTATGACACACACACAATGATAATTCAACATTCAATTAAGATGTAAATGTGCCAAAATAAGCCCATATTTATTTATTAATCTGTGCAGTCCCTTTGCAGAATGTTAAAATGGACCAAGATGAAGAGTTTGTTATAGTTAGAAACATAATTTGTGTGTTACACATAAGCCTATTTTTAATAAGATTATTCAAAATATGTCCACACGTGTGTATTTGTGTGTGTGCAGGTTGGTTTATATGTGAAATTCATTCATGTAACACGTATGTGTAAATCACTTTGTAATGTGTGGTTCTGTTAAGTGTTATATACATAAACTTTTTTGTATTATTACACATAATACATCATTTACATAATAAAACATTTAACAACACTTCAGAGAGAGCGGCGCTAGATATCACACAAACATAAATAAACATAATACAACGCTATTTTCTACTATGACTTCACCTCAGCCGTATTAAACACTGTAACATTAAGTCACGGATCATTAGAGACAATGGCAACATGTATGATTACATCACCTAAGACAGTTTGAGCCTGTGGGCCTCCCCTCTGACAAAGATGCCTCACTTGCTTAGTTTTGCTGACTTCCTGGGTGCCTGTGAGATCATGATTATGTTACTTGATCCCATAGAAGCTCAGCAATCGAGCCAAGATAGCCTAATATACTTCAGACTACAGCAAATAGATCAAAAAAAAAGGTCTGTCCTAAGGCGTTTATTAGTTTCTGCAGAAGCACTGCATCTCTGAACTGTCTGTCTAACTTTAAGTGATCTCCTTTTTGATCATGTAAAACCGAATGTAATATCTTTTCTCGCCTTCTCTTTTCTCTCTCAGCCTCGCCTGAATTTGTTCGGAGCCCTCTGGGAAAAAGCTCTGACCTGAGATATAAAACAATAAAAGAAGTATTTAAATTAATTAAAAGTAACAGAAACAAAATCACAATTTAAAAATACTCTATTACAATCAGGGGCCGTGCATTCAAATCAAGTAAAAATATAAAAGTATTAAAGTATTAAATATGCATTAAAACTCCCCCAGGTTATGCTTTTGGATTAGTATTACTGATGCATTAATGTGTGTCAGTTGTTTTGAGCTACTTTATATACTGCTGTATATCATAATCTGTAATAATACATCATGTTTCATAAACCTGCCACATGTTTTGTATGTAAAATCTTAATTAGCAAAGTTAATGTAGTGGAGTAGACGGCTAAAGTAGCACAAAACGGTGCCTCAGTTATCAGCACATTGTGTTACACTGTAATATTAAATTTTGTCCGCAGTGCAGCCGACTTTTTATATTTTTTGGACCAAATTTTTTGGATTTTTTGAACCAAAAACTAACAACCAATGAAGACGAAAACATCAAAAACATGAAACAAAACCAGTGTTCGTGCGCTCAGTCTGTGGCCCTCCGTGTTGGATCTCAAATTTTTATCTTTTTCTTTAAGTGCTCCTCCACCTTTTTTCCCCACGTGATAAAAGAGTAATCACCTTAGATACTATTTACACTCAGGGCCGAGGACTACCATTACCCTTCCATCAATATCAGCACTTAAAGTTCATAAAACTGTGAGGCAGACCTCCAGCCTGTAATTTTCGTAGTCCCTAATTCACGGTGAGAAGAAATAATATTACAGGGTATTCAGCTAAATAGTGATGACACTCACACGTAATTGTGAGAGGCAACAAGAACTCTCACTGGTTACAAAAGCCGCAATACATTGATGCCTATTTATATAAGGAAGTTTTTGCGTCATAACAATACAGTATGAAATTCGTTGTGTGGGAAAATACATAACAGACAGGTTCTTCCTATACGCTGTGACCACCTCATTAGGTACGTCTTCCTGTATATGCACAGCTTGATCCTGCAGACAGTGAGTCAGCAGTAAGTTTCTACTGTACTAAATGTGAGAATGGGCAAGACGTGTGATTTAGGCAACTTTGAACATGATATGATTGCTGATGCAGGGCGCGTCAGCTCCAGCAGTCATGGGATTTTTATATACTTAAATTTGCCAATTTTGGTTCAATAAACATCCAATTAGTGGCAGACCTTCGGATTAAAACTCACTGATGAGAGCTCTGAGGACAACAGCAGCTCGAAAAACAGGCCACTTCAGGACACACAACTTGATGAACTTTGACGAAAAATGCTGCAGCAGCCAATGACCATGCCGTCAGGAGTTAGACTGCTGCCAATGCAGTCAGAATTTGGCTTAAGCATCATGAATCCAGTTTCAGTGCTGTGGGCATCTACTGGTGATTTAATAGAAATATATTCAACAAACACCAGGATCTTCGGCATAATGTGCGTTCTGTAAAAACATACCCACCAGAGGTTACGATCAAGAGGTAAAACCAAAGGATTGTAGAGGAATTACTAAAAGTCTCGCATGTGTAGCCTCGTCCTCGTTCTAGCATCTGATGGACAGATTCTGTCTTACAGGTTTGAGATCTTGTATGTTGCAGGCTCTGACAAATCTCGCAGGAATGTCTTATCGATCCCAAATCCTGGTGTGCTAATTAATGACATCTCAGATTACACTGTGTACAAAAGTCATGCGATATATTGTGATTTATATGCCTAATGTATTTCAACTGCGAGAGACAGTGAAGCAGAGAGGAAGCGACTTGGCGGAGAAGTGTGTGACCCGAGGCCATTGAAACAGTGCGAGGAAATGCTGTCTGCTTACTCACTGATGATATCATAACTTAATTTACAGCCTGTGTCTACTGTTTAAATGTTATCAATTCACCGCTCAGGTTTAAGTGGATTTTCAATATAATAATAAAAAAATAAATAAACTAGAAGGAATCCGCACATGACAGGCAGGAGAAAAATGCTGTGCGGATACATTGTGGGTGCATTTTTTTTAATTGTTTTTTTTTTTAAAAAGTAAGAAAATTGGTATTGATTTTAATCCCATCTTCTAGGGAGCATATTTTAAACTTTATGGTACTCAGACAGTGAGTCACTATATATTGTTAGAAGCAATTTCTTGGAAGCTATGGAGTGTAATTGTACTATAATTGCAGACTCGTTAGCAGGGAGAGGCAAATATTTGCTGTCCTGGATCCAGTAACTGGAAATTCATTCTTATCACTTGTGTAACCGAACTACATATGGCCGCGCTGAGGTGCTTCATTTCCGTCTGCAGCTCTGCACCAGAAAAGATAAGCGTGAAGGAAAAACAGGGCTACATATGAGGAGAAAAACGTGCGCTGTTTCTAAACCTGAAGGCAAAAAAATAGAGTAAAACAAATTGTGGATGTTCCTTAATAAATCCTCCGGTTTATTTATTAATCATCCTCCTCTTAATCTTGTTCTGTTTGTTGCCAGTTTTCTTAAAAAGACTTTACGATATCTAATTATAAAAATAGTCTGACATTTGAGCACTGAATGCAACTTAAAATGATTTACACGTGTCATAAGTAGCATTTATGTTTGTCAGCGCCTCATTTTAAACATGTAAGAACACGTCGAGGACGTTTAATACCCGTAAGCGTGTTATGAAAATACAGGCTGATACTTTCTTCAGACCAGTGTAAAAACAATGGCCCAACTACAACATTTCTATCCACCATATTCAGTGATTTTCCAAAGCATAACATTAATTATTGAGATGTGTTTTAGAGGAACTAATGGCACTCTTTTCCCCAGACAGATGTCGATATGGAGGATAGAGAAAATAGATGTTGCACTATAAAACTGTCAAACAACTCTTCAGGGGATATAATTGCTTCTTCCTGCACCCTGGTCTTGTCATTCCCACCCTGAGTGTAGACACATTGAAAGCTTCCTCATTTCCCCCCAAAATCCACCAACTTACCAAACTCCTCTAGACTATCCTGAGATACTCATTTTCCACCCACAGCATCACACATGATTGAAAAGCATCTGCTAAATGATAAAAGGCACCGTCGTTGCCAAATTAGCACCACATTCAAAAGTTCTGAAAGGCTGCTGAATGTCAACAATGGAGGCTGAGCAGCAAAAGCTTAATTATCCTAAATGTGTGTGTGGGTGTGTGTGCGGTTGTGTACAGTATGCACATGTGTGTGTGTGTGTGTGTATGTGTGCTGTCTACCCAGGTTTAGTACCGATGATGTAATATCATATATCTGTTTTTGTTTCTGGATGAGCATTACATCATTGATACCTCTGGCTGCCAGTGAGGCAGAGATGCTCGGGCTGCACTGACACGGAAGGCATCACTGGAGCTGAAACAGCGAAGCGAATTACACAGCAACCCTGTGACCCCACAAATGATGTCTAATGGGCAACAGCAAGTGCATTTAAAAGGAGATTTTCTTATCAACATGATAAGAAAACATCATTAATTAACAAGTTGCAAAATGTTGATATTGAACGTATCAGTACTTTATATCCTATTTAACCAGGGAAGATCCCATTGAGATTAAAAACCTATTATTTAGGGCAGACCTGACAAAGACAGGCAGCAGCATAAACTAAGAACAAGTCGATTAAAACAGATACAAAACAACAAAAGGACAAAATAAAAGTGCAGTACAAGCGGTGAATCCAACAATATCAGTTTAAGCAACACCCCAACGACACAACACCCAACAACACCCCAACGACACAACACCCAACAACACCCCAACAATTCAGTCTCCGGGTCTTTCAATGTGGATTTAAAAGCATTTAAAGAAATCAGATCATGGAGTTTTATAACTTTCTGTTCATGCTAGTTTGAGCGTGCAGTATCCAACCCTCTTCCCAATTTCTGCACAAACATTTGGCACAGACAACTAAAAAAAGTCCCTTGACTGCAACAAGTACTGTCCATCACAGGTGCATAGAAAGGATTGCCTTGTACATGAAAATATACCAGCGTTTGTGCCTGAGAGTTGCTAAAACAAACCATCCTACCGGAGCGTAAAGCTCACGGTGCTGAGTCAAGACTTTACAGTTTGTGATGAATCAAAGGGAAGCGTTATGTTCAGGCTCTCATGCCACTTGATTATGGTTAGGGAAAGAATGCAATACATGTTTAATACAGAAGAAAAACACTCAGGATGCTGTACTGTGCGGTAAAACTATAAGGTAAGGTTAGGGTTCATTTGTAGTTTCCTCTAAACGCCAGTGCAGATGTTAGCTGTAAGCTACCTAGCAACTAACACAGCAGCAGTGTGTGGCAGCCTCAGATTTTCAGTTCATTTCTGGTCTTTCGTCTACGTTTCTGAAGCATCTACATTAGAACCCTGAGACGCAAATTTTTTTGCATTTTCAACTTAATTTTGCCTCACTTTATGTTTACGCGTTTAGGCTTATGGTTTCTTCCATTCAGCATTTTCTACAAGTATCAGAAATAAGAGAATCTGTGCTGAAAGACAGGCACCAATTTTGCAGCACATAGTGGAAATCAGGAAATTATATAGCCTTGTCGTTAAACCTTAAAATACTCCACCATAAAACATCTTTTTATGATACATAACATCGTAAAATGATCGGGAGGATTCATTTAAATTCAGACATTACACTAATACAAGAACTGTTTTGATCACCATTCCCTTAACCTTTATTTATCTCTAAGTTGTAAATTTGACATTAAAGGTTTAAGCCCCCGATGTTATCATGCTAGGCTAACCAGCCTGCTCCTTCTTCTACATTCATACTGCCAGTGTCAGGGACTGACAACCACATTTACAACCGAGAACTGCAGAAGCAGGTAAACTGTAGCTAATGCAAAGTTTTTTAGCTCACTTAACAGCTCACAGAACCAGAGGCATAACTTCATCTGTCACGCTCTAATAAACTGACACCGACTGCGATGTCGTCTGCTTTTCCTCCTGACAAATTTATTACTTTTAAGCGAAGCGCTTAGTGCAGAGAGTGCAGCCTTTTGATCAAAAGTGGTGGAAAGGTTGGGTTTGAAAATGAAAAGGTTTGTCACATCGCTCATGCTGTATGTCCATTTCTCTGAGTGAAGGCACAGAAAAAGCTGTTCCGACATCTATTTGTGGCTAAAGTCTCCTGATCAGCGTGTGCATGCGGCTATGAGTAAGTAAGTATTTTTAATATTTAAAGGAGGTTTTAGCTAATAGTGTCTCAGATATGGAGCAGATGTACGCAGACACTTACCAATTTAGAACTGTTGGCTTGTTATGAAACATCTGCAGAGTCGGTTTAATCATATTAGTAGTGTGAGTATTTCTACTCTGCATTAGAAGTACAAACTAGAATAAATGTGAAATAAAGATTCATTGGTGGAGTTACTCAAAAGACATTTCTACATGTGGACAGGAGAAGCCGGGAATTGAACCACAAATAGCAGCCAGTATTGAAAAGTAATGAAGTACGATTACTCAAGTGCTGTATTTTTTGTGGTACTTTACTTACTCCACTACAATTCAGAGGAAAATGTTGTACTTTTTACTCCACTACATTTATCTGACTTTATATTTATTCATATGTGTTGTTGGAGGCCAGAAGTAAAAAAGCAAATATTAGAGGAAAGTCCCCCAAAAAATGAATTATATAAAAATTCAGTTAGTACAGTTATTAGCTATAGAGACCAAAACTGTTTTTTCGTACCAGGCTGTAAACATGTTTATTTCTGCTGTGAAGTTGGGCATTTTAACATGGGGACTTATGGGGACTGATTTGTTCTGTATCCAACCTCAAGTGGACGTTTGAGGGACTGCAGTTTTTGGCACTTCCACATTGGCTTCACTTCACAGCCACGGAGGTTACTGCTTGGTTAAAACTATCTCCACCTTGAGCAGTAAAATGCTATTTCTGAGTTGAAGTGTCAGTTTACTTTTACTTTTGATACTTTAAGTACATTTTATTGATCATACTTAAGTTGGATTTTAAATGCAGGACTTTTTTTTTTTCATTGCGGCATTGGTGCTTTTAGTTAAATAAAAGATCGGAGAAGTTCTTCCACCACTGAGAGGAGCCTATGACTCCACACAACGCCCTCGCTCAAATCTCACTTTACTGCTATGAGGCAGAGGAGACATTAAATGACAAAAAAATTGATCCTCGGGATCAATGTCACACATAAACAAACATATACACACATACAAACACACACAACGGCCTCACACTCAGACTAACTCCATTGCAAAAAGTGCTTTGTCATTTATTATTTCTGCAATTTATAATCTTTAATATACTTTCCTCTTTGGCGAAGGCAGAGCAACGGGTTCAACCGAGGCATTTCTGAATTATGAGCCAAGCAAAAAACGGTTTTAGAACTTGGCTGGAATTAAGTTTGCTTCGATGATCTCATTACACAATTTAAGTAATCACTGCAACTGAGTCACACACACATTTAGAATAATGCAACCGGCAATGTAATATTGCAAAGTATTGATCTTTCATTTTCACTATTTGGTAACTTTCTGTCGAAGCTTTTTGACAGACTGTGAATGAAAATGGCTGTGCCCCGAGTTAATTACTCTACTTGGAAACACATCCTGTGTTCAAAGGTTGGAGCAGGGAACATAAAAAAATCAGGCATGATCATCTATGTAAAACTTCACAGCGGCCCTTCATCTTCGACAGCAGCCAGCTCTACTTAGTAAGCCACAAGAAAGTGTGGCTGACAGTGTGCAGGAGCCCTCCTGTAATTCCTACTGATACCTGTGCATTAAGCTACCTCTCCTCCGTGGAAGAACACATCAAAAGGAGATTTAAAATTAAAACTAAAAACAAGGTGATCCAATGTATGGTTAAGTCTGAAGATGATAAGCTCTATCCGGAAATTCAAAACAAAAACCGAGACCTGAAAATTACCATAATGGAAATGTACCAAACTGAAGGGTTTTTTTCCCCAGCGCTCTGCAGGTGCCATAGAGATGCAATGTGGACAACCACGAAATATCAAGTGACCCTTTTTATCACAATGCACAACCAATACATGTTTCAGAGATGATGTCTGTCTGTTGTGCAGTGCCAGTCACCCAAACCAAAAGATCAGAGAGAAAGAGGAGGGGGGGTCAGCAACAACATGTTTGTCTGGCGGAGTAAATTGATCACCGTGTGGATGTCACATAGCTTGTGTTATTCCCTTTTGGAGCCACAGAGAGGGTCATTGTTGTTTTGTGAATACATGAATACAAATGTATGGCTTTCTTCAAGGTTTTCTTAAGACCCTGAATGCATCAATGCAGACTGTAAACATGCCCGGTCCTGCGTGTGAGCTCAAACATACAGGAATTATGAAGGGCAAAACTTAAAATGTGCTGCCACGCTGATACCCCCAGACACCATTCAACCACACAGCCATAATTAATACTTTATTCCCCAGAAGTTGCCTTCATGAGGAGCAGATGCAGGGAAGATGACCTGAGATTGGGAAACCACATGTGAAGAGGCAGCATGGAAGCGAGGTATCATGTTTACTTTCATAAATATGGCAATCCCCCCCAATCGTCCCCCCTCTCCCCGCACCCGTTCTCCACCTAGCAATTAAATCCAGTTAGAGATTACTCTCAGCTGCATCCCGGTCTTCACAGGAATCTCAGCCTCCAGCCTGGACTGATAATAACTATGGTCTGCAGTGTTTCAGCCATTCATTTGATAAAGTGCTTTTCACATTGCAGCTTTCATTATCTACACACCAGAAAGTGTGTGCGCACGTGCACGTCTAAGTTTATTTGCTTGGCTCGCAGTGAGCTGATTAAACAAGTGTCATGTCGTTATTCTGTAATTAATTTTTCAATTATGATTCAGGCTCTATAACGCCGTAATGGAAGGTGAACTCGGATCTATACCGGAGCAGCGAGGTGATTAGAAGTCACTGGAAGCTTTCCAGAGAAGAAGAGAAAAAAAAAAGAAGAAGTGGGTGAGGCTTTTTTTTTTTTTTTTCCAAGTTAGATCGATCCTGTTGACTGAAACGGCCTTGGTTCATAACAGACCATGTCTGCTAGCAACAGCTTAGCTGGTCCACTGAGGCGTCTGTCCGCACATCTTTTGGGGGTGTTCTTTAAAGACTGTGAGTAAAGCAGTCGCTCTGAGAAAGAAGGAGAAAAAGATGTTTATTGTGATGACCCCGCTTGACACTGCGAGGCTGCCTCCGTGGTGCAAAAACATGCTACTCCAGGGCTAGACTTTCAGACAAGCTGCAAGGAAACACTTGCAAAACTATATCAACTATATCTTTATTTGAACGTATCGAGAAGGGTCTTTACATGAATGTTTTTTTGGCCCTTGAATCAAAATGCTTCTTGCTTTAAGTTTTGTTATGTGAAACAACCGTTATGCCGAGGATATCTACAAATACATCCTCTGAGACGAGTACAAAATACATCTAATATAGTTAGTTTTGGTTATTTCACATGAGAGGTTTTATATTTGTGTTTTCGTCTTTGCATTTATCATGGGTTCGAAGCGGGTGGGACTTTGGGGTTTTGTTATATATTTTAGGAAAATCTGAAGAAAAAGGTCAAAATAAAAGTCATGTCGCCAGCAATGTCAGTCAAACCATAGCCAAATAGTTATGATATGCTGACATATTCTGACATTTTAATAACTTTTAAACTGTTTCTGCTTATTAATATTTAAAGTTTTTAGCCGTTTAAACACAACAATTCAAATCAAGATGAGATATTTTGAAAGATATTTGTTTTTTCTTAAATCATACAGTGAACATTGCATCAACATTCATATTGCTGCCTTGCGCAGAGTGAACACTGCAGACCTCACATGTTACAACAAATGAACAGCGTGAGTGATTTGCTCCTTGGACAAACCACAAAAAGACAAACTGAAAATCAAGAAAACAGCTAAATAATTTCATGACCCTATACTCTAATTTTTCTGACCAGGAGCATCAGAAAGCACAAAGGTGTGACCAGCTGTCGGCAGCTATAACGTATAACACTATCATCCCCGCACAGACACAACACATAAACCTCACACGTAAACTTGTTCCTCCTGAGAAATATTGCTCACTGTACAGGCATGAGTTAGCAAATAATTGCTAGTCAGGGGAGGAGGTAGCTTATAATATGCATTGGGAATTTTAATCTTGACTTTTAATAAGCTTTTGACCTTCTTGCGTCTGCAGCCTATAATTAGAAATTCTGGCTGGGCCAGATTGACAGAATGCTGTGTCTTAGAGGAGGTAAAACCTTGTGCGACTGCGGTCAGCAGACCTTCTAAATCATGTGGCTGCATGAGAAATGTTTAATCTAACAAATTGGTTTCTGTTTCCTCTCCTTTTTTTTTCATTCTTTCATGCAGTAGGTATTCTGAATATGGAGGTGATGTCATCGTCTCATCCTTTTAAGAGTGACTGTGGACCATATATTCTGAGGGGGAGGCAGAGAATCAGGACCTAATGGTCTTTCCTCCTTCAGCCAAATCTAATTGTGCCCTTATCTTCTCCAAGTTTAACTGCCCCATTGAAGAGGATTGAGCTGTCTGGACTTTAACAGTTGACTTGCCTGTGTGTGTCTTTTTGCATATGTGAAGTTGTACATCAAACTGAGCTGCAGAGCTTCTTGATTTTTCTGCCATTGACAGCGTGGTAAGGTAACCTGGTTTGAACCGCCTCAAACAAGCAGCACTCGCAGTCTTCTTCTTCTTCTTCTTTCTCAGTTAAAACAAACTCTCTCTTCTTCTTTGGGCTTTTGCATCTGTCAGGCAGCACTAAATTTAGCGGCTGGCGTTTATTTACTTTATGTCCTTGCTGGTGTGTCCTTGCTAAATGAAGGCGAACAGGACTGTCACCATCCAGAGGACAGCACCAGCCCAGCCCCGGGAGTTGATGGATAACGTGGGGATGTATATGCTTGCATGTGTGTGTGTGTGTGTGTGTCGCGCATGGATAGAACAAGAATATACATGTGTGCAAATGATCTATGCATGCACACACGTGCACACACTCCTTTTGCACAATAACTGTTTGTAGTGATCCACTCAGATCATACAGTACAGGAAGCTGGGTCCATGAGCAGCCATCACAACAGGCCTCTGAGCCTCCAGTTATACAGGTATTTGAGTTTGCAGCCTGTGAAGGTATTCAGGCTTCCATGTGGCATAGTGGTATTTGCACCTTTTGGTGTTTCAGTATGTTAGTGTTGAGCGCTACACAGTCCTATGGATCAGTGCCTCTGTATAGATTCCCTGGAGCAGCCTCTTGTTCCTTTAACATTCCAGGTACATCCACGGCAGCTCCTTCCTGTCGCTCCCCTTGTGTGGCGCTGATTGACAAGCGTCCGCTTCTCTCAGGCGCGTAATCAATCTGCTAATTGGTGTCGGAGGGTCGGTTGCTGTTGAAGCGTCCCCCGCTCTTTCTTTGGCTAATTTATCTTTGTCACCGCCAGTCTTGCAAAGTACATTAGTTGGGAAAGTTCAGTTTCTGCAGAGCCTCATCTCTCTGTCTCACACACACACACACACACACACACACACACACACACAGTATGCTACTGTGCTTTGTTCATCTTTTTTTTTTTCTTTACTGCAATACATCACACAAAGGAGTGAGGGTAAATGTTAGCCTTGCACTGTTTCCATTGGTAACCGCAGCTCATGAGGTAGAGAAGGAGAGCAGGTCAGTCTCTCTATGCAGGATAATTGGTGACAACAATGTGCTTTATCATAATTCACTACAGCAAATACATCACAGAAGCGGAGTAGAGATATAATTAGTGGGGAGGCTTCTCAAAGTTGCTGAATAGGGTGAATAACAAGCAAATTTTCTTTAGAACAAAATGCATAAATAGTGTTATATATGTAGAAACATGAGCAGTATTAAATGCACGTGATTCCAGCTTACAGAGAGCTCAATGAGCCCTTGAGGCAGCACTTCACATCTGATTGATTTACAGGCCGTTTCTACCCAGGGTGCCAATCAAGCCCTGATTAGACATCCCTGACTCGTTGATGATGGTTCAGACAGCGGCAGCCATGTCCACGGTCTCACCGAGCGCTGAAGATTGATTGCCCAATCTCGCCGCCTTGCCCCAGATTAATCTTCGCAAATGACACAAGAGTCGTGAAGTTTTTCCATCTTTTCTCTAGTTTATCAGCTCAAAGTAGGTTCGGTGGAATAGTGCAGAAGTGTGTGTGTGCTACTTGAACTACTGCTTGCTCCCAAACTTGTGGATTAGGCCCCCAGTGCCCCCTATTGGCCCCCAAATCATGTGTTGATCCTCTCACACACATTGATCCTCCACATTCATGAGGGAAAACAAGACTTTAGTCTGAGAAACTGTGAATGAACTGGAGAAAATGCTCCTCATAACATATGCATGCCTCCTTTTGGCATTCCTGTGTCAGACGAACTAAAGAAATATAATGCTTTCATGAATTTTCATTGTCCTCTCCGTCTTTTCCGCCTGCGTCTTCTCTTTTTTAATGTCTTCTGCCTCCACTTTCTTTCTCCTTTTTTTCAGGTGCAGTGATATATAGGCGCAGTAGTGAGGTAAGGTGCTCTGATGGGAGGAAATTATGGTAAGCAGCAGGGGAGAAGTCCATATTCCAGCCCTGCCTGTTTCCTTGCTTGCTACACGACATAAACAGCGGCTGCACACTGATCATACCCTCATTAAAGTTGTTCACTTTCTCCTCTTTCACTCTTTTATTTTTTTTCTTTGATGCACTCGCTGCTCTTTAAGTGCTTTAAGCACCGCGGCAGTCGCCTCTCTAAAAGTCTGTCTCCGAGCTGTTAACAACCACCTTTTCAACAATGTCAGGACTATCAGAAGATGATTTTATGCAAACTCCTTCCGCAGATCGATCCACCTCCATTACCTCCGCTTTTATTCACTCCCTACTTTTATATTAGTACCTTAAATGTCTTTTCAATGCAAAATAAGGCTCTTAACATAGTTTAGAGATCAGAGCGGCACTGATTTTCACATTATTATTATTCACTGCTGTCATGTGAAAGGCTTACAACACCAGTTTTGTTGGTTTTTAAGTTTTAATTGTTACTTTTTGACTTTCATTTCTTTTATAACCCCGTGTACTTTTGTAACTTTTAATAAAAAACAACCAGATAAAGATGTAAATTCACATTTTGGACATTATTTTTGTTTAACAAAATACCCAGACAGTAAATTCAGTATGTGAAATACACCCATTTGTTGTGTGACTGTGAGTATTCCTGTTAAGTACAGAATAATCTGACTAATGGGGATGGCATTCGTGTTTTATGGTGGTCACGGCGAAAGCTTAGGGTACAGAGTACAACAAGATAAGAGTGAAAATAGTCATGTCTGTATGAATCCACCATCAGATTTTGGAGTGTCGTTTTAATGAGATTTCAGGAGGATGTCTCGGTGCTTCTTGTTCCACATCAAAGGATATAAACTACCACAGACCTCCAATAGGTCATGACCAATGCGAGGAGGCCAGATAGCTTCAAGACACTTCCGATCAGCCTATCTGCAGTATTGCCTCCTTTATCGGCCTGCTATGCGTCACACTGCACATTGTTTCAACCCTGACCCAGACATTCAGCCAGACGAACACACTGACAGGGGCAAGACCAAGCTGACGAGCTGAATGCAAATCAGTTTTTCCTCCTTTTATGCAGGTCTTGGAATTTTTTTGACATTCTTTGCCTTTTGGAAAATTTGCATAAACTAGATTATGACAAGGAAGCACTGAGCTTTCACTGTTAATAAAACATTAAAACCTCCCTCAAGTCCTAGTCTGGACCATAACCTTTCTCTGGGTGTCTTTGACTTTCTGTATTTGAAGAAAAAGCATTCATGGCAGTAAATTCAACACATTTTTGAGCGCCGAGCTCCAGTCATTTCGGTAGCTTACTTGACAATGTAGCGAGTGGGTGAGTTTTTACACACTGCCTTGTCAGTTTTCAGGGAGCTACGCAAGCAGAGGATGTGGCGAAGTCTCACGTTGGCCCCGACCTTCCCAAAAAACTCTGCGGTGGAAGCCGGCCTCTGATAGTTTGGTGAGATTATAGAGGAACAAAAAAGGGTCTAAACTGAACAAAAAACACCGGAAAAGAGGCAACGGATCCACGTAGCTAGTGAAAAATATCCTATAAAGCGAGCATAATGTGGAATTTTGTGATGAGAAATGGCGTGAGGTGAGGTTATACGAGAAACAAAAGAGGACCTAAGGTGGGAAAACACCTTTTGTGCAAGAACAGAGCGTAAACATCAATTTAAGCAGCACTAAAAACAATAATCAATCTGTGCTACTATTAAATAATAAGAGCCTTGAGTGAGATAATCTCTGTGAGATTGGCTGCGCTGCAAGGTGTAGCCATCATCCCCACTCTGAGCAAGTCCGTTTCCTGTGCTTTTGATCCGCAGATAGAGCACGTCTTCACAGAGCTGAAAGACAATGTACGATATGATATTATGTTCATATGTACACGGTGCTAAAACAGCCTTCAGTGCACTCCTTAAACACCTGCACAGTCTCCTCTGTGATCCCCTCACCTGTGATCTAAGCCTTTTATAAACCTCTCCACCCTGCAGTAGCACAGTCAAAAAAAAAACTTTCAACCCAGAAACTCCTCCTCTCTGCTCCTGACGAGGCAGCCATTCTCTGAGGCAGTAAAGATAAAGGATGAGGAGTTTCCCACCTGTAGACAGGAAGCGGGGACAAGTTCACTTACAACCAGGACTGCCAGACACAGCTTGTACTTTCACCTCTTAGACCTTATCCTGTCCAATTTAAAATATAAATCAACACCCAGCGCAACTGTTGGGCTCACAATAAAGTCTGACCTGCTCTGATAACACAAAGAAATATGATGTTTGGGACTTGTTCTGGCATGCCCGTGCAGCCCCTTCTTCTTCATACATCCCACCTTAAAGCAACGTTCCATTTTCTTGTTTGCATTGTGGAAACATATTTAGTTCTCGGGGTTTTATTTGCAGTGGCACGACGGGATTAGTGCCAGCTTACGTACATAGACATAGACATAAAATGTACATAGACGCAAGGAGTGAGAGAAGTTGTGGGAACCCCGGTGGAGCATGAAAGAATGTAACCGGCTTCAATTTGTACAGATACGAAGGAACAAATGAGGCAAAAGTAATTTCATATGTATCGGGATATTATGGTGGCTGAGAGAGCTCAACACACATCACCAGATATTTAGCAGAGCTTTTTTTTTTTTTATCACCTTTCAGCTCTTTGTTTTGGTTTTACGGTTTTTACATTTAGAGTTTGCCAGTGAAAACGCTCTGATAAACTCCCTGTACGATACCTGTCCAACAACAACATGGCAGGCAGATTAGCAGTTAGCAACTACCTGGTGAATATGTCGGAGGGGGCATTTTGCGGCTAAACAGAGTCAGATATTTGGAGGTGGTGGAGACCAAAACAGAGCTAAAACCAGAGTGATTATTGGACTCATTCAATAAGTGGCCTGAAACATGACTCCAAATGGATGCTAATGGTGCTTAGCTGGACGTGTAAATAAGCTACTGTTTGCTAACACGTTCACCATATCAGCTTTACAAGGCAATAATCTGCTGTTTACAGCTTGTTGCCCCTCACTCACCTCTTCTCTTTTCAGCTGTCGCTGTCCAATAAAGGCAAAAGGCCTCACCAAAAAAAGGAACTATGGCAGGAACAAAGGAGGAAGTAACATGACCGTAATATATAATGATAAAGTCAATGACGGGAGGAGGTTGGGGTCGATGAATGATCAACAAAATACCAGAAAATCCATGTACCTCTCCCATTCACAGCCGGCAGTCAACGTTGTTTTTTGAGCACAATCTTTCCCTAACCTAAACTCACCATTTATGATTGTAACTAAGCTGCCATGATTTTTAGATTTTAACTATATGATTATTGGGCCTAAACAATTAATTGATATCTATAGAAAATAAAAATAAAAAATGCTGTCCAATTCATCTACTAGTATGTGTTTTGCTTATCTTAAGGTGGATAGAGTGTGGACAACAAAGCGAGAATGGGAAGAAATTTACTTGATGTGTATTATTGACATAATATCAATATAAAATTTTTAAATATCACAGTTATCATCAATATTGGTGTGTTGAGACACCCCTAATTGTAACTATGACAACAAATTTCCCTAACCTTAACGAAGCAGTCATTTTAACCAAAACCATGAACAGTAACTAAACCGTTTTCAGAGGTTTACCCAACTCTGCATCACCCCACAAGATGCAATCCACCTTTTCCATCGTCTCGGCGTGGTGTAAGCCAACATCTCCTGCTCAGCAGGCAGACCAATTCTTCTGTGCGACGTCACTGGTGATCGCCCAACGTCTTCCGACACGCGCCCTAATCTACTGATCATAACAATATATTTTTATTTGCCCAACCCAAGGAGAGATAGACAGATTTCCTGTTTTATGTGGTTATTATAAGCCGTGTGGTAAGAGGTGTTTGTTTTGTAAATAGGCACACCCAGAACTGATGGCACAAGTCTGTTATGGTGTCTGCATCTATCTATCTATCTATCTATCTATCTATCTATCTATCTATCTATCTATCTATCTATCTATCTATCTATCTATCTATCTATCTATCTATCTATCTATCTATCTATCTATCTATCTATCTATCTATCTATCTATCTATCTCATTTTATGTCTGTCTGTCTGTCTGTCAGTTTAATCTGTCTGCGACTGATCAGACATCAAAGGAGTTTTAATGCAGGTCAGTGCCCCACATTTTCTCTCAGAGGACACAAACAGCAGCCTCTGCCACATAAGATAATTAACCCAGAGCCCACACAGCCACGCCGACTAAACAAATCATAAAAACAGGTATAAAAGCCCAGCGTCTGATTGTTTGGCAGCTTTTTATGAAGCTCCCATGAAATTATTCGGTCCATCTTTGATTTATTTGAAGTTTTTCAGGGTCTTTCTGCTTGTTAAAAAAAACAAAACAAATGAAGATGTCTCAAGGTGGATTTTGTTATTCAGGGTGTCGGTGGAGGATGGGGGGGTGTGAGAGGCAGAGGTCACCGCCGTGGTGCAGTGCAGTCTGGGTGTTAATCAGACTCGTCCTCCGGAGCAGCGTTTGACATTTCCCATCAACACCGGCTCCCGACTGGCTCTCTCTCCTCACCTGGGCTCTCTCAGACGCTTAGCTCCCAACCAGACTGTCTTCCATAGTCTGTTGACACAGGCAGGCCGCTCCGTCAGTCACTCGCCTCATTAACTCCTGTTGGGCTGTTATTCCCACTGCTATAGTCATACATGCACGTGCCCTCACATATACACACACACGTACATCCACTGAGTCAAAGTTTCCCACTCGGAGGCAGTCGAGTGTTTGTCAGTTTGCACATTTTGACATGTTTTGACATTTTGCCGCTTGTGTGAATCACTACAGCTGCAGGATTCACTTTCTGTCTGTTAGCCTCTGATCAGATGAATTGATTTTGGAGTGTGCTGACAGGATAAGTGTGTACTTTTTTTTCCCCCCTTGTCTGTTTGGATTGAAGCGCAATAGATACATCACTTTTCACTCCCACATAGATAAGGAGCAGCACAAAAATTATTAGGGGGTGGGCAGCTCAGAAAAGTGGAAGGGTTATGTGTCTTTTTCTTCTTGCTTAAGGGAAGTTAAGCAAGCTCTAACCTTCATTTTACTCCACGTCGTAACAGAAAGCAAAACTGAAGTGTTGTAAATGTAAATGTGTGACGTTGCCATGTTTGCCATAGGTTTGTCAAATGTTACTTCAACCTTCACTGTGCCCGCTTGGTACCCATGTAAAAATGATTTTCCCATCAACATATTAGAGGAGAACTCTCATCTCTATTATTTCTGTTACCCGCAAAAAGCATTTATCATAACGCAGGCCGCAGTATTCGGCACAAAATTAATTGCTGCTCTCACTTTCAAACGCCATCAAATATCGAGCTGACAAAGATCTGTGTCCATCCAAAGCCACAATTCATAATTAGATATGAGGCAGTGTCACTTCTGTTCAGCTTCCTTGTTCCTTCCAGGCAATAACTTTGATCAGTGGCAGCAATTTCCTGGATTAGTACAGTTTGAATGAAAGCGCAGAGCGGGAAGGATGTAAGTTGCTGTGGAAATGATCGCTATCGACTTTGATTTAACACAAACTATGACACCTCGGAGCTTGCCAGCACTTCCTCTTTTTAAATAGGGAAACTGCGGCAAATCAACTTGAAATCGGTGTAAATGAATCGGGAAAATGATAATGCCACGAGTACAGGAAATGACGTTTAGTGATGCAGAATAGAAGTTATCCTCATGGAGGAAATGTGAAATATACAGGTGGTCTGTTTTTAACCAGAAAACCGTACAATGGTTTGATGACAGACACAATGTTTTGCAGATATGATTAAGACAGATGAGAAAGAGCTGATTGAGGAGAGGAATGCCTGAGCAGCATGTTAGCATATCATAATTGACACAGGTGGTTACTGTGGTTGGCATGGGTAGTGTAGTAGCCTGCTAACGGGGTGTGATTAGGCTTTCCTGCTGTTTGTTGTGTTCCTTCACCTCATTTTAGTCAGAAGGGAATTATAACCTCCATTTTCGTAGCCTGGGGTGAAATGGCACACACTCAAAGCACTCAGGGCTCATTAGAGAGATAGAATCAGTGTCCTTACTTTAATGAAAGCAAACGCTGACGAGATCGTGTTGAAGCAGATTGCTCGTCACTAAAAGTATATTTGCATAGTAGATACTCAGTCAGTGAGTTGTAGACTGTTTCACAACTTTATGTCTTTGAGTCACTGGTGGTGTTTTAAATGAAACTGTTTCCTGTAATCTCGATGATCAATATATTTTTTTCTGGGTTGTACTGTACAACAGATGCATAATATTACAAAGAGCTCATATTAATCCTTTAATTGTACCAGTGGGTGAGATCATTTTGTTCCTGTTACGTTTTGTTAAAGCACTGTGGTGTCAATACAATTATAAATAATGATGTACTGAAATAATAGGTACTTGCAAGTTCACGTGTCATGTGTAGTACTAATCAACCTGCGAACAAAATGGTGACTCTGACTGCAACTAAAGTCCGAGGCGATTTTAGGACTCCTTCTCAGACAAATACATTTTTAAAAAGAAAGTTCAGCATTTGAGAAATACGTTTATTCACCTTCTTGCCGAGAGGTTAGACAAAAATATAGATACAGCTCTTATATGTGTCAATTAAATATGAAACTGGAGCCAGGAGATGATCAACTTAGCTCAGTGCAAAGACAGCTAGCCTGGCTCTGTGCAAAGATAACAAAATGCAGCACCTTGTAAACTAATTATAACACTTTATATCGTGTTTGGCTGATTTATACCAAAATTGGGGTGTAAAAACGCCAGGTTGTGGTCTTTGACAGAAGCAGTGACTTCCTAATCTTATGAGGCAGCTGGACTCATGAGATCGCGCAATCACATGACAATCCATGTTGCCAGGCTATAAACTTTAGTGTCCAAACACAGTAATTGCGGACCAATCAGCATCGTATGAGGAACTACTGCATGAGCTATGGGCGTGGTTTAATGCTAGGTGTGTGATGACATGTGTGGAAAGACAACAACAGAGGCTGCTAAGGGTCAGCAGTAGATATTGCTAGCGTCAGTTATATCAGAACTGGAGAGTCTCACTAAAGGAGGGCAAAGAATGGCACTGAAGGCATTTCTCGATGGAAAAGATGTTTTCGCACTTCTTCCAACTGGCTTCAGCAAGACTTTGACTATGTTACATGGTTTTTGTTGATCTGACTGGTTCAAGTTCGCCACAAACCATCTGGCACAGTCAGATTAGTGACTTCCTGGAGTCTTCCAACTTGAAAGTTGTACCAAGACAGAGTCAGACTAGCTGTTTCAAGTTTCCAGTTTTTATGCTAAGCTAAGCTAAGCTAATCACTTTTGGGCTGTAGGTTCATATTAAGCATACAGATATGAGTGTGGTATCAATCTTCTCGTCTAAGTCTGGACAAGAAAGCAAAAGAGTGTATTTCCCAAAATGTGAAACTCTTCTTAACATTCAGATGTTGACAGTGTATCCTGAGAAACCTGAGAAACTATCCATAACTGTGCAGAAGTGAAGTGAAATCAGCCACGTGCTATCAAGAAAATTAAGCTTGAGTCATTTCAGAAAAAGGTGAAATAATTTCCCCCCTTTTTTAAGGAAAATTAAAGAAAATTCTGGTACTCAACAGACAAAACAACTTGTTTATATCTTAATTCTCTGCAGTGAATCCTCAGAAACTATCAGTTATGTCTGAAAGTAAACAGCCACATGTTCATATGAATGAGCCTGAGCCCTTCCCTTCTCCGTCACCATTGCCTAAGATTGTGATGGTGTTGCACGGCGGCCAGCACTGACTCACCTGGTGGAGTATAGCGCGCGCACACCACCACCACCACCACGGCCCCCCGCTCACCACTCACTCACCTCATTCCCCTCCCACTGAGTTCACCCTGCACTGCAGTTCAAAGTGGTTTTGCCTGTCTAGCCTTGGCGTTTAATGTTTAAGTATTGGGAGCGGCTGGAGAGTGCAAATAAAATGCCTTTACAGACTCTGGGGCACGCTGAGGGCTGTGATTCCAGATACTGTATTGTGAAATTTCCATTGTGCTTGACAGAGTAGCCTCAGGGCACCTGAATCTGTTCAGCTGAATTTTGACTCTTTACCTCTTCATAATGCTTGATGCGTGCGGCTTAGATAAACCATTTAAAAGAAGATTATTCAAACTTTATTGTGCTGACAGAAGAGTACACATGTTCACGGGATAGATGGCAACGTGTCCGTGCTATAAACTGTTTGTCGAAAGTTCATAACAGGATAAAGGTTTGAATGCGGACCCCACCTGCAAGAGAAAACCACAATAAGTTGTGGTATGGCTGGCTTTCTGTTAGGCAGAAAGAAAGGAAACCCTATTTGCAGCGAAGGGAAACAACACAGAAAGCCTGACACTACTTATATGTTTGTGCGTGATTATTCTGTAGTTCTAATCCGTCTAACAATGTTACAAAACATTCAGACAGGAGGAGGCTTTAAAGCAGTAATTGGGGGGACTTAAACTGGTAAAACTCCACTCAACCACTTCTAGTTGCATCTCGCTCGTGCTTGATCGAGACTGTGGCACAAGAAATCAAACATGGGTGTGGATTTAGTTTGATTCGAAGCATATCTCTTAATTCCCTTGAATGTCAGGCTGTAGAGGGAGCTTCTTAAAGAAAGAGTATAAGAGCAGATATAGATGTCTCAGACTGGATAGAGGTGGGGGGGGTACAGGTTTCGATGTGACACAGAAAGAGCAAAAAACTGATGACTCACTGGCCATTTTCACGCCTCACGCTGGATTAGCCATCACATGCAATAGGCTTCTTAATATGAATTGTGTAATGCCCTCAATCCCTGCAGAATTCTTTCATAAAATCGGCCTCTGTTTTTGCTGTGTCACCTTCATGTGCAAAACAAAGGTCAACGTAAATCAAAGAGTAACTAAATGTCACATAGCTGTGCACGTATGGCATTTTCGGAAGCTGTTTATTTAGCTAAAGCCTCCTTTTTATACTTTGTTTGTAATGTTCAGATAGCTTTTACAACAGAGGGGTTTCCCAAAAACCTTTACGGCGTTGTTGTCAGGTGAAAACTTTCAGTTTGCTTGTTCTAACTTAAATTGCAGGATTATGTGCACCTTTGTGGTTTAGCTGTTGGGCTTATAAAATCCTTTCAAGCCCAATTTGGCAAACTGAAAATGTCTATTCTGAAGCTGTAGTGCAAACTCTAAATCGCCCATAGGTGTGTGAATGCATTATTCTTGCCTGTGTGTTAACCCTATGATAGTCTGTTGGCCTGTACGCTGTGTTTACATCCCAGCATGCACTCTAGACGGGAGTAAAGCCAGAACAGGAACAGGTAGTCCTATTTTTAGTGTTTGTTTTAAAGATGTTTGAGCTTCTTTTTTTTTTTTTCAACTCTATCAAGATAAGTTCACAAACAAAAGTCCATATACTGAATTGACCTTAGATACTTTGATTAATTGTCTAAACTGTCTGCTGTGATTTCCATTACATTTAGTTGCAAACTCCACCCATCTGGCACCGGAGGAGGCCAAAACCAAACAATGAAGTGTAATGTTTGCAAATACTATTTGCCCCAGGTCGGGCTGATAGATAGTTGGTTTCCTCTGTGGGAGAAACTCAAGTTCAAATCTAGTCTCTCACGTCAGCACACCTTCTCCTTAGGCTGCATTATTCATCACAATCTCTGCATTATTCATTTCACTTAGCATCACATTTTGTCACTTGGTTCATTTACAAAGAAGCCCTTAAAGTCACCATAATAATAATTATTATTATTATCATACTTTGTTGGATGTGAGGACTGAGGCACTCTCACCGCCTCACCTCCTCCTATCTCTGTGGTTTTGAGGTGTTTGTGCGGCATGCCAGGTTTTTATCTCAGAGCTGTGACACCTGAACCGAGACTCTGACCTGGGGCCAAACATTGCCTCTGGTGTCCCTCAGGGCACCACAACCGCTGTCAGCTCTGTGTTTGAACAGTACCGTCACAGAAGCAAGCTGCTGAAATGTGTCTAGTAAAGACATCTTAAGAATCTCTATGACACTTCGCAAAAACAGAAGGAATTCAGTGATATGCAGACTGAAAGCCATCACTGGTAATAGAGTATCTTGGTCGGGGTTACGCAGCAGCGTGCCAAGTACACAAGCCATCTTTTGGCCAAGACTTGATGTTCACGGTCTCAGTGAGCTGCAGGTAGTCTCACCTGCCCTGGTTGTGGTGCCACAAGCCTGGCACAGACTGCACCAGACTGGAGGTCAGCCAGAGTGAGGTTTAATGAGACTGAAGCCACACCAAAGGCTGGCATATCTGTCCTCACTTCAGAGCACCTGTGCCACACTGTCAGTGTGATGAGAGCTAAAGTTGCCCCAAAACAGCCCCTCTTCCTGTAATTACTCTAACAGTTAGTTTGTTATCACACAAATAATCCGACTTCCTGAAACTATTGTTTTTGTCTGATATGCTTTGAATGCGGATACAGCAGTGTTTTATGTGTGATGGAGATGCAGTTTTTAAATCAACAACACCAACAGTGAAATATGATTTAATTGGCTCTAATCACAGGAGTTTAACTATCAGTGTGTGTGTGTGTGTGTGTGTGTGTGTGTGTGTGTGTGTGTGTGTGTGTGTGTGTGTGTGTGTGTGTTGGGCTGAAACAACTCAGGAAGTTTGGTGATTGAAATAAAATCTATGTTAACACCAAAGCAACTCTCTCTCCTTAAAGGAAGGTACAAGAGAAAACTACACTACTGCAGCCAGTAAGTACAGTGGTTACCAAGGCTTAATCTGTCATTGTGGAGTAAGTGGACTTTGGAAGGGAGACGGTGTGTAGGAGAGCCTATGGGTGATCCTTGACCCATAACAGATGCATGCATAAGATTTTATGCGTTAAATAGGCTGGTTCCAGTAAGAATCCGTCTTGGATGTGTCGGTAATCACTCTCTACAGCCTAATTCTTATCGAGTCAGAGTTGTGACATTATGTAGTGTCATTAGATGAATGTGGGCCTAGATAGAAACGTGACTCAGATGAAATAATCATTTACAGAATGAAACGCATGATTTGATGCGTAAAAGGAGTTGCGCACGGTGCGCGCAATGCGCATGTATCAGTGGAGGTTTATTTTCAAGTTTGACTACAACTGAATGGAGTTTGAGCAGTGCCAAACCAAAAGGTGAGACCTAACCGGTACGAAACGTCTCCAAAGTAACCTTCGTGCGTATTTATGTGGACTTAGGTGCGAAACTAGGTCAGAGGATATTTTAAATCCACAAATCTAGTGAGTAAACTTTCATTTATTTGGTGGTAAAAGGGGGTCACAGCAAAATCATCCAGCACAGGCGTGCGCAGTGCGCGTCCACGAGCAGTTTTTTCTTTTTTTTTAATTCTCCTGTGAAATGCTTTCAGTGCGCAAAGTTCTTCCAGACGCAGTTCAATTACCGCACACACACACACACACATACTGAAATCACTTCACCTAACTGCTTCAGATTTGAGCCCGGCACTGTCTGTCCTGCCTCTCCTGTGAAATCTGGAAAATGGGAGGGTGAAAAAAAAAAAAGACGGTGTATAATTGATGTTTTCCCATGGAACAGCCCCTCCTCCCCGCAACACAGGCTAACCCTCAGGTGGAAGAAACCTTTAAAAAAATTTTTTCGGGATAACATCAGGAGGGTTTGTCTAGGCGAGCCAATCAAATCCCTCCTCTGCTATAGGTCGCAGCTATACAAAGCATTAAAAGCGGTCGCCTCACACAAGCGGCTGCAGCTCGACTAGAGATCCCGTGGCTTTTAATTCCCTCACTACTTTTTTTTTTTAAACCCTCCTTCGATGTGCCCCGTTATTACCATTTGTCTGAGGCGTTCATTTCCGCACCTGCCACAGTAGAGACGAAGGCGAAGTAGAGGAGGAGACAAGGACATTTCGAGAGCCGGGAGAGAGGCAGACGGCAGAGATAGCAGCGGCGTTTGAGATCTTAAAAGGACCCAAAAAAAAAAAAAAAAAAAAAAAAAAAAATGCTGCTCTGGACCAGAATCGTATTGGTCGGTCTCATCTGCTTGTCCTTGGTGTCCTCTGGGATGGGATGCGGACCGGGCAGGGGCTACGGCAGGAGAAGACACCCGAAGAAGCTGACACCTCTTGCGTACAAGCAGTTCATCCCCAACGTGGCGGAGAAGACCCTCGGGGCAAGCGGCAGATACGAAGGCAAGATCACAAGAAACTCCGAGCGATTTAAAGAACTGACTCCCAATTATAACACAGACATCATATTCAAGGATGAGGAGAACACCGGTGCCGACAGGCTAATGACTCAGGTAAGGAGACAGAATAACCTTTTCTCCCCCCCTTCTTACTACCCGTCTCCTAACGCAACATCACTGCACACTGCAACAACCTCCTTGTCAGACTGATTGCGCACCTTAAGTGAAGTCTGTTTTACCCGCTGCTGAACTCTTCACACTGAGCCTTTTTAACTTCACTGTGAAAGCAGATGCGCTTTATGCAGCAGCACGGGGAGTTTTTCAAAGGCTGCAGGCTTGAAGCGAATGTAGAAAATCCAGCTGGAAGAAGTGATGTGCAGGCGGACAGTCAGGACACTCGGCCTTCATGATTGTGACAGTGTATTTAAAATATTAATGTCCCCCCTCACCCCCTCGCCCCCCTCTCTCTCTCCTCATATCTATATTTGTATGAGGCTCTATTTGTTGTTTTGCGAAGCGCTCGTTCGTGTCACCTCACATCTCAGTATTTGTTGCCCGTTTGAGCTCAAAAACTGCAGCTTGTTTGTAAGCCTCTTTTATTATTATTATTTTTTATTTGAGCCATGAATACAGAGAGCTGCTGATGTGCACCGCTTCAAACAGCCGGGCTCATTCAGGCATGGCGTGGCTCAATCAGACATTTTCTCGCACTCGGCTGCTGTAATTTAGCCTTTTGCGCATGGTGTGTGCATCAGTGCATGAAAACAGTGACATTTCTTTGAGAGTGTGTTCAGGACTTCATAAATGGGTGGGACTCAAAGGCGCACAGGGGTGATGGTGCCTCACTTGTACGGCTGATGACATTTTTTTTTTTTTTTTAAATAGTCCATCCTCGTGTAGGCGAGTTTAGTTATCAAAAGCTCGTTCTGCACAGACAAGACGAGAGCTCACAATACATCGGAGAGATGTAAGCCAGGCTGCAGGATACCGCGTCTCTCTCCAGCATGACTTTTAGCACTCAGATGCTGGTGAATTATTAAAAGCGCTTGGGTGATATTGGCTCAGTAATAATAAAATGCCGGTGGTGGTGGTGGTGGTGGTGCTGCTGCTGGTGGTGGTGGTGGTGGTGGTGATGAAGCCAGGCGCGCGCCGGAGTCCCTGAACCCGTGCCTCGCACCATGCATGAGCACGAGCTCCGATGAAATATTCACTGTGCGTGCGGTCTCGGCGTCCCTCTCACAGCCCTCCCCACACCGGCTCAGTGATACACCTATAGATTCTCATACACACAGATCATGAAATTAGAGTGGCGTGGGGATGTGATACCCACACACCGGTGTTTAAAGACCCCTAACACGGATCCTTGAGGAGGTTCCAAGGTCTCAAGAAAAAGGTGGAATGGCTTGATCTCATTCATTTCTGAACATGTTGTACAAGGCTGAGCAAAACACCCCACCTGCTGTATAAACAGTTAGGTTTACAGGTCTGTATTAAATCATGTAAACGAGGTGGGAGTCCCTCAGATATAATATGATCACAGGGTGCACCGGTCTACTTATTGGCCTTAAAATAACATGTTTGAGAGCAGCTTTGCATTTTATAGATTTATATAAAAAAGGGTCAGTTATTGTGGCTTGTGGTTCATCAGCCGCTTTCCATTCAGCATCAGAGCCTTTACAGAAAACACTACAACTGACTCTAAGTGCGACATGTACATGAAAGGGCTTTTTAGGCACCCCTCACAGGGCCTGAAACACAGTTTGAACTTATGACCTTTGCATAGCGGGACGCCATAGTAAGTTAAAACAGGTGAGATTGCCCTGATCGTGCATGACATTGCCAAAGACATCAAATTTGGCTATGTGCATCCTAAAGAAGGGGACTGTTAAGTGTGCTACTGTGTCTGTGGCACAAGCATCATCACAAACGCTGTTCCACGGCTTTACGCACGAACCTTGTGGGTTTTTACGCACGGAGTTTTACGCACGAACCTAGTGGACTTTCCTCGTTATCTTACGTTTTGGAAAACAGATGTTGTACGTGAAACGAGGCACGTTGCTGCAGTAGCTCCCTTAGGTGTGTGCAATAAATGTATTAATCAATCAATTCACTGAGATCTAGCCAAGACTGTAATAGGACTTCAACAAGCATCTACTCCCTTAACTATTAAGCCACAGCTCACTCCCAGGAAAGTTGCCAACAGAGGCGTTTTACAGACATTTACAGATGGAGTGACGGAGCCTGAGATGAACAGGGGGCATCAATCTCATCCATCTAATCCACACATTATAGCTTCATGTTCAGTCGTAAAATGTTATTTGTCTCAGTATAAGTGGAGGTTTTCTCTTGTGGAGCGCTGAGGTCGCTCAGTCTCCTCAATCCTGCGTGTTTCCAATGAAATTTCATTAGTTCCAATAATTTTTCAGAGACAACCTGTAAAGCAGAATAAGGTGTTGAGTAGATTTCTGGAGAAGAAAAAGACTCAAATATAAAGAAAATACTCGATATATTACGTGAAATCACGTCATCCACGCTGGGAAATGTTACTTTATACGTCAGAGGAGTGATCCAGTGGTAGATTAAATGAGTTTTAGCGTGGATTTATTTATTTATTTGCAGAGTAGCACTGTCAGGAGACTGCCCACAGTGCAAACGCGTCGGAAAAGAGATGAGCTGGCGGCTTGTTTGCACTGACAGGTAGCTGATAAGTGTTTCCTCTAACCAAATCATTTGTGAAAAGATTAAGAGGGAGGCTGTTGAACAACTTTACCCCGAGCACAAAGCGCCGGTCTAGGGCGCCCTGCTGGGCTTCACGGTGGCTGAACAGAATTTGGCTTGATTTGCGGCACACGACCTAATGAATTAATAAATAGGTTAAGCTTTACGGCTCTTGACTCCGACAATCCCACTTAAAATGTGGGAGGTTTTTTTTTGAGGGGGTTGTTTTTTTTTCATTCAACACATTCTACAAGTGTGATATCCTCATAGAACACACACTGATATATGTGGAACCTCCTTTTTCTTGTTTCTTATACGAGTTTTTTTTTTGGGGGGGGGCTCTGTGTGAACATTCTTGTCCATGAGGGGAAAAGGACAGTGAGCTCCACACATAGACGCTTCTCTGTGCGCCCATACCACCCCTGGATATTTCACAAGTCTGTCAGTCAGCAGCCAAAACACATCGACTTAAGGAGGCATGTCACGTTTCCCCAAGACTTTGCAAGAGAGGGAATAATGAAAGTTTCCCTCCGCGGTTCGACTGAAAAGACTCTTTGTGATGTTTTATTTGACATATTGGTTGAGTGTCGAGAATAGTTGTCTTGGAGAAGGCCAAGCATCTTCATTGAGAGCGCAGAGAGGTTGGGGTGCGACGATTTATTTATAGGACAAACTCCAGATATTTTAAGGCAGCAGCTGCTCTTGAGGATCACCTTCATATCATCTGCATATCAATTATTGATTTAAAGAAAACAGACATTAAAAAAAAAAGGCACGCTCATTTCGTGGTACCTAATACAAACTCGTGAATTTGTAATGTGTGCATGTTCAAATGCAACACTTTTCTTTTTGGAGAGAGAGAGGAGATGCTGCTCGCACCTTTCCAAGACCAAAAAGACCCATATGTTATAGGCCAGTGAAGCGAATGCGGTGCCTTATCAATATTTCATCAGCAGCTTTCTTATCCGAGATGTGCCCTCTGATGCTGCTGCTCACACTGAGAAATGCAAGCTCACATTGAGGACCAGAGATGCAGCTCAGTCTCGGCACAACTGGGTGGAATCAGGGGGCGTCAGGTGGGGATGGAGAGGTGTAGGCGAGGCCTCAGTGAGTTTCATTTTTAAATCGGTAATGGAGCAAGCAAACAAAGCAGATATGTATTTGGAAACGCTATTTCTGGAGGGAAACACTTCGATTTGTGTTATTTCTATAAGCAAAATATGATATATTTGACTTAATTATGACCTGCTACTCCAGAAAACACTAACGTGAGTGAATATATGGAAGGTTTTTGGTGGCAAATGCTCATCTAGAGTCAGACTTTCCCACATTTTACGCTCCTGTGCAGCATATATCTGCAAGCTATGACACACAACAGGTGACTAATTGGTTCATTTCTCTTTCCCGCAGAGATGTAAAGACAAGCTGAACTCTCTGGCCATCTCAGTGATGAATCAGTGGCCCGGGGTGAAGCTGCGGGTCACCGAGGGGTGGGACGAAGACGGACACCACTTCGAGGAGTCTCTCCACTACGAGGGCAGGGCCGTGGACATCACCACCTCGGACAGAGACAAGAGCAAATACGGCACTCTGTCCAGACTGGCGGTGGAAGCCGGATTCGACTGGGTCTATTATGAATCCAAAGCCCACATCCACTGCTCTGTGAAAGCAGGTATGGCTGCAAGATATTGTACACAGAGAACATCTGTCATGCGCACTGTGGAGGAGAAAATAAAGCAGATCTGTCACCAGTGCACATTTTCCGTCAGGTGCGCGATTATGATCATGTAAAAGAAAAAAGAAAAAAAAAAGAACAGGTGCACCTCTGGGAAGTTGCAGTCCTGATTTAAATCATTGTTTTACAGTTTGTAAGTGACGGAGTGAAGGCGCATGCGTCCAAAAACACCTGATTCCATCAACCAGCCATCATTTATAAGGTCCTAAAAACTAACCCTGACAGTAGAAATCCAGTAAAAGGTGTCTTAGTATCTGCTGGTTCGTGCATACTGCAAAGCAATGATCACAAATGAAGCCCAAATGATCAGTTAATTAATAGTTAATCACAAGTACGTGAACGCATCATGTTTCTGATGGAGTAATTAGGGTTCAGAGCTCACATATTCATTAATTCTGTTAAAATTTGCGCATTATGAAACATATTTCTATGACTGATGTATGGGCACATCCCAGCCTGTGGCGTTGTATGCGTTTCCCATGCAGTTTATTTCTTGATCTTACATCGCCCCACACTGTCTCCTGGTGGGAACCACGACCAGAATCTCACAAGGCTCCTCGTTGTGACCTAGAAAAACAAATCATTTTGTTCTCTCTGAGACCAGTGGAAGCCAAAATAAAATGCTGTGAGCTGTGACGGCCTAATTATTAGGTCATATTTTGGATTTGATCAAAATCGTGGAGAAACGAAAATGTTTGTAAAAGCTGTTTTTTTTTTTTTTTTTAAATTTATTTTAACTTTGAGATTTAGTTTTTAATTTTAATACAAGCTTCATTATGACTTCTTTTTAGGTTGAAATAATCTCCACTAAGCTAAATGTCACTCTCAGAAAACATTTCTTCACGCTGATTGATGAACCATGCCACTTCTCTCTCTCTCTCTCTCTCTCTCTCTCTCTCAGCTCAGACTTTATTGATAAATCCCTTACTTATCATTCAACACACACGTTTTGAGATCACAGTATGGGCCAGGCCGACGTGTCATTAGGGGTCATGCGACTTTACCAAAAGGATTTGGCTGAACAATGTTGAATTGGTTGGGGTAAATCTGGTTTTCAGTTGTCACCTTATTTCATGCTCGGGAATCTTAAAAGAAGATTAAAAGCCCCAAATTCTGAGTAGGAAACCCCCTTTTTTCTGTGTGCAGGACAGTGTGATCCTAGAGACTGGTATGTGAAGAGCTCCACCAAGGCCAAAATTATTGTCATCAAGACTGACAACAAAGCAGGGAGAGGTGGTAGAAAGAGGGGACATTGATGTTGCACAACAGAAAGCATTTAAGAGTCTGGGCCCTCATTTAAATTCAAATCTACAACTCGAGAGGCTTGGAAAAGTGGCTCCACTGGGTAAATAGTAGTTGTGAGTCGCCTATTTGTGTGAATTGTCACATAGAGGTTTCTGCACCTGAGTAAATATGGGAAGAGTAGCTGGGAAAGGCGTAAGTGTTCTTTACCGAGAGTAGCTCGATCCACAAGCTGATTTAGAATAACAATGCCTGCTCTTTATTGGGTTTTTTAATTAAGAATAGATGAGCCAAGGCTTTCAGTTTTCTCGTCTCAGACAACGTGGGCCAAGCCAATACGCATTTGGCATGGAGGAGCAGACAGGGCATCATTATGCAAAATGCATATGGCCCACCATGATGTGTGTAAGCACGAGCTAAAAAAAAAAAAAAAAAAAAAAGGGAGGGGTTTGTGAATGGGATTTTGAATGGGGCGGTGGTCCTGAACTGTAAAGGCTCAAAGCACCTGTGAGTTATTTATTTGGGAGTCTTAAAAGTGTTTTAAAACTTTAAATATTGCTTTTTGTGAGATTTTACGTGTTGGATGTGTTTTTAAAAATGTTTTTCTGATGGTTTAAATTATATTTTAACACCATAATCTTTTATTTGAACAGAAAACTCAGTGGCAGCAAAGTCAGGCGGCTGCTTCCCAGGCTCCTCCACTGTCACCCTCCAGGATGGCACCAAGAAGGCGGTCAAAGACCTACAAACCGGCGACAGGGTCCTGGCAGCGGATGACAACGGAAACCCGATTTACACCGACTTCATCATGTTCATAGATCAAGACTCAGCGACCAGGAGGCTCTTCTACGTGATCGAAACCGACTCGGGCCACAAAATCACCCTCACCGCCGCGCACCTCCTCTTCGTCGGTCACAACAACACAGAAGAGGAGCGGATGGCGGCAATCTTCGCCAGCCAAGTCCAACGTGGACAAAAAGTGTTCGTGTTTGATGCCGAGCGAAGTCGACTCGAGCCTGTGACCGTAAAACGGATTTACACGCAAGAGCACGAGGGCTCCTTCGCGCCCGTGACCGTGCAAGGGACTGTCGTGGTGGATCAGGTCCTTGCGTCCTGTTACGCAGTGATCGAAGACCACGTCCTGGCGCACTGGGCCCTGGCACCTGTCAGGCTCGCCCACTGGGTGTCCTCGTTGCTTTTCAGTTCCCAGCCACAAGTCAGTGCACAGAACGACGGAGTGCACTGGTACTCCAAGATCCTTTATCAATTAGGAACATGGCTCTTGGACAGCCACTCGATCCATCCACTTGGGATGTCAGTATCCCCGAGTTGAAACCTCTACTCCAGGAACAGAACGAGACTTAAATGTAGGACACACGAACTATTCAGTAGATTAAAAAAAATAAAATAATAATAATGATTAAAAAAACAAAAAAACGAACGAACAAACAAACAAGACAAAGGCCCCAGCGGAGTTGGGATATTTATTTCAGTGACTTTTCCATGTGTCCCCCTTTCAAAGAATGAACGGAGCCTTAAAAAAAGTTTCTCTTTGAATAATTTATTCTCATGTGAACTGGCTGCTGTCACACAACTGGATACTGAAACGGTGTGAGCAGCAAATTGTGCATAATCTATTTTTGTATATCTCAAATGCAAAAAAAAAAAAAAAAAAAAAAAAAAAAAAAAGAGAAAAAACGAAGATAAAAAAACGAAAAAGAAAAAATATATATCGCAAAGAGAGAGAAGACCATGTAGAAAGGAGCTAACTCTGACAGGTTGTAATGTTCATATGTGCATATATGTGCAACTGACTGTTATATTTTGGGGAGAACAAACTTCGCGGGGTTCCATAAATTATATTTTTATACACAGAATTGTAAATTAGATTTTGACAGATCGCTACCGAATCACATTTCGTTATTTGAAATAGTGTAAGATATGAGAATATATTTTAATTTAAATACAGTAGTTGGGAAAGTATTGGAAAATCTTGTACTGCTTGGTTTATTAAGAATTTTATTATTTTGGAAACTGTTCGTTTAAGTTGTCGGAGAGGGACAGATATTCTGCCTCATGTCTGCATTCTCTGCTTTTTATTTTTATTTTGTTGTGTTTCTATTTTTCTGTTTTCTTCTGAGAAAAATATTAAATGCAGATTCTGACAATTCAGTAACAGTTAAAGTAGTACTGAAACAGTTTCGTTAAATAAATTAATAAGTAACTCCTGTAAATGTACTAAAAAATGTATTTTTCTTTTCATATTTTGTAATAGGGAAATAGTTTTATAGAAATGACCTGCGGCAGATGCAAAGTTTGGATAGTCTCTATAGCCAGACCATACCAGTTAACTTTCATAACAGGGCGATGCGTCAAAAATGTCTAGAGTTTATTATTTATATGTTTATTATAAAATGAGATAAAGAAAATCTTCAAACTTGCAGTTGTTACATGTCTTTGTCTGAATGAGCTTCACAGGAAACACAAAGAGGAACATTTGCACGACATTATGAGGCATTTTCCGGCCAGATTAAGGTCTTAAATCAGTTGTTGGAACAGCTCATTGATGAACAAATCAGCCTCAAGCTTGTTCTGATATTTTCCCTTTGGTCCAATTAAGTTTTTATAACGAACAGAGCTTTAATTTGTGTTATAATTAACACAATTGTTTTACATGGTAATTGAATGGGTTTCGCCTTCTGGGAAAGCTATAGCAAACAATTCCACCCTCTTTTCTGTCTTTTACAAAATGGGAGAAAATATGGCGCTTTGAACTACCTTTTGCATGCTTGCGAAATGTTGAGAGCCCATGTCAAATTTAACGAGGTTTGCCCTCCGCAAATAACTTCTAACTTGCAGACAAATTAAACACAAGTGTGTTTGTTGGCCCTAAATGTGCTTCTCGGTGTCTGCTGCTTGAGGTCACATCGCTCCATCAGTGACTGACAATCCGGTCCAAAAGAAGAAATGCAGCCATTGTCTAAATCACAGCTTAGTAAAACATTTGTCAGTCCTAACAAATCGCTATAATCCTCCAATATTTTCACAGGGACTTATAGTGTGCATGTAGCACTTAATAGTGAGATGTATTTTTGTCCTCTTGAGGTGTACTGTGGTATTAAGAAGGCTACGTATCTTTCTGTGATTGATTACAGCATCAGTTCCTCCCAGTGAGCATGGCTTTAAGTTGTACAAATGCGACACCATGTGGCGAAATAACGGTACTGCACACTGGCAATGCTTGGTAACATTGGAAAATATTCTGCAGCTTGGAGTTTAAATACTTTATGAAAACTGTCTCACATGCAGAAAGAAGCAGCAACTACTGTTTATGAGTTAACTAATAAAAAAAAATAATTTGTGGGCAGATTTATGGGCTGAGAGAACAAACTGAAGTGGCTTTCAATCTGGTTGATTTTAAGGGTTTAAAGTTTGATGCCTCGAACTAAATAAATGTGTGTAATGACAAGGAGAAGTGCAAATTAATTGCCAGAATATATAAGAACACCAATGGAAATGTGATATTTCTTATCACATGTTACATTTATTATATTTTTCCAATCAAAATCAGAAAAAATGATCCCATGCTTCACCCAGACTTATCAAAGGTAAAAGGGGCCCATTGAACCGGAGTTTTTGAACACTGTAGCAACATGAGCAGGAATTCCATTTCCTTCTCTCACGTCGCCCACATTGTGTCTTGTTGTTGATACTGTGAGGTGGAAACTTTGGAGAGGGACAAAGCGGCCCATCTCTCCCGGCGCTGTGACCTTGGGTCCCTGACAGATACAAAAGCGTCCATGCAGGGCAGCATTCCTTAGAGCAGGTAAACAGAGCCTCCTCTAATCCCTCTGGGGGCCCTCAGTCTGCTGGAGCTCAACAACGGCTTTTACAAATGTTGACATTTGCAAACACGAACAGTCTGGCATTCTGGAAAACAAGACTCTGCGTTTCTAAGAGAGTTCTGCAAATGGCAGCCCACTGGTCTTTTCCAGGCAACATTTACCCCTCTGTTGCAACAACCAAGAGAGCGCTCAAGACAGACATGAGTGGTAAGTTAGAGGGGAAAGTAATTTTACAAGGATCTGGTCTTAAACATGGTAACACACCTTTACCGCGGCCTCCTCCTTTAGGGCCAATAAACTAAGCCAGAAAACTGAACTATTTAAGACAGAATCATACGTGTAGACTTTGCAAATAAACTCATGATAGATGGACAAACGTCAAACAGATGATACAGTAGAAGGACAAGAAGGAAAGATCCTAAAAATACTGTATACATGATTCTACTATCTTTTAAAAACCAAAATAAACAGAATCAGTCAGGGTTGTCAGATGGAATTTAAAAAATCTGACAATTACAACCCTTCGATTTGAATCAATTCATTTGATTTTGGAGAGTTCTCAGCCTTCCCTGTTGGTGCCGTCCATGAAGAAGACTTCTCTCAAATCTCTTCAAATGCAGCAGATAGATATTTGAGTTGTATCTAAATATCACAATAAAGAGTTCAACATTTTGGTCTTTCTTAGAATTAATTCTAGTGGTCCTCAATTTCATGTGAAAGCATCATGAAACCAACAAAAACAAAACTAACCAGCAAACAAGTGCAACATTATTGAGGTTGTTCCGGCTTTAAGAACGCGTCGTACTGGAAGAACAATGATGCAGTTTCTTTTGGATTTTAGATTCCTTCAGATCAGTGGTTTCCAAGCAGGGGATTGGGAACCCTTGAACTGGTCGCCAGATTAATCTGAGGGTTTCGCAAGATAATTAATGGGACAGGAAAGAAGGAAAATATTGTTCTACTTGAAATTTTCCATTTTTCCTGACCTTTCTCTAAAGCTTTGCCTTTTTCCACTCCCGTACAACACAAGGTAGAGGCCCGAAGACGTAAAACTAAGATTTAACTAAGAGGTTTAATCACATCTTAGTTTCACTGCTCACAATAAAAAATGTATCTGACCAACAATGAGCGGTCACAAGCAGACGATTCTTTTTCTTTTAAAGTATTCAGCCAAAAAAAGTTAACCATTCAGAGGACCCCCACTTCCTGTGTAGGTATTTCCCTCTGACTAAAGGACCTTGGTGGTTTTGATCTGAAAGGAAGTAGTTCAGAACACTTTCACAATAAAAACAAACTCCATGTCACTTCTGTGTTTATCAAAAAGTTTATTTTTTTAAAAGTTTCTGGTATCAAATTTAACTCGTTCCATCTTTTTAAGAATGATTCACTTTTTTTAAAAACATTGAATCTCTTTAGAAATAACACCTTTTACAGTATCAGAACACATTGCACAGTGATTTCAGAGTTTTCCAACACAGAATATGATTACTTCATATTATACATCAAAGTGTGAACACGACAGGATGGATTGTCAACAACTTTAGTCAAAAATCGAGGTTGGATTTTCAGTCATTATTTGGTGTGTCATACTGTTTCGAGGTGAGGAAACCACTGTAGTGTCTTTTTCAAAAATCCAACCAAATAATGAATGTCAAGAAGCTGGGATGACCTTTGGTGCAGTGAAAGCCTTAAAGTGGCTTTAGAGTTACGTGTCTGCTCTGTGAACCCGGCTGTCGTCACAGAGATGGAAACCTCCATCCACTGGGCTAACAAACAATGGTAATCCAGGTAGGCCACCCTGCTTGATACAGAAGTCTTAAGTTCATTCAACAATGGCAGCATCAAGGAAAAGATGAGCAACTGTCAAATATATATAAAGTTGGAAGAACAGCGATGGCAGGAAAAGCAGTAATGGAAGGAAATGGAGCAGGCCCAACACTATTTAGTGAAGGAAATAAGCTCAAGTAAAGTCTTCATTCCAAGGCCGGACACTGTAAAAGAACCTAAAGTGTTGAGTGAGTGAGTTAAGGCAGGAAAAGTGAGTATTATGGCTAAAGCTGGTCAGTGGCTCCTGTCACCAGTACGCTGTTGAAAAATTAATGTTAAAATACGAGAGGTCATTCTGTTTTGGTGATATGGTGACACCTGTCATGACTGGTAGTCACATCAGGTGTGTTTTCATAAGACACATCTCTATAGTAACGCATCTGTCCAACTACAACCTCAAACAGCCCAATGCGTTTTAAACCATGGGCACCCAAAGTGTCGGACCATGCCAATGGTTTGGCATGCTTTCACTCAACCTGTTTGTACCTCTCATGCAATCAATACTTCTATTTTTAAGACATTTGCACTAATGATTACAGCCACAGATTTCCTCAAAGATAAATACAAGGCAAAAAAACCCAAAAAAACCCTGTAGGTCATTTTTCAACACTCAACGCTCTTTGCTGGTACAAAAATTATTCCATCTGGTGTATTGAAAATGTAAATAAACAAGCTACAAGTATTAACTGAACCAAACGAAGACAAAAACTGGAGATGGCATACTGTATCTTCTTGGTTGTTAAGCACAACTTGAGAAAGAGTTTCGGTCTGGTGATGTGTTATTTACAACATGCAGCAAATGAATTATTTTTCATACCAGCCTGATTTAAAAAAAAGCCTTTTAAGAAATCAGGAAACGTCTTCAATACATAGCAAGTGGTTTCAAATGACCTGCTGGGTTTTTCCAAAGTTAACGTTCAATTGTTACATTAGAGGGACAAACTAGAAACTACCCAACTCAAATTTCAGATGTTGGAGCTTTAAGCACCTAAACTTATAAACAAGGAACCAATAACATCATCTGCTTTTTCATGCAACAATAAAAAAACAAATAGTTCAATCTGATGGATAACAAATCTTAAGCAAATTGATTTTCATACAGTGCTAGCATGAACTAAAACCAACAGCTGCCTTTCAGTTGGGGGAATCTTGTAGTTATAATTTGTAAAGTGGACAGCAGTAAATTATAACACATCTATAACCCAGTTTGTTGATTTGCTAAAACATGCTGAACCCTTGGTATGGTCCTTTAACTTTACTTTTGGGGGCTAGCAACCACAGCAACGACAGCTGGAAACACTGCTCTGTTCAAGTGGACGTGATCTGAGGAAAAACAAAGAAAGAAATGATTATTTCAGCTACTAGCAGCACCCTTGATCGCCAAACGAACCTGTTGGGGAAAAAAAGGTTGTAAGTTAGTGTTATGTAGAACCCGACAGTGTGGTGTATTTGACCCAAAGCTTGTATAAACATTCTTATAGCAGCCATAATGAAGGTCTCTTATGCAAGCACAAGAAAGCCTCATAGACATGTCACAGATGAGCTTACTTAAATATCTAAATATCCTACTGCAACCATGAGGTGATGCAATTGGAAAACCTCCTGTTTGTTAAGTAGCCTACAGTAATTCAAGTTGTAATAGAGCACCATTATTTTGAGTTATAGAACATCATATCTAAAAGTTCAAGGTACATATATGTACGAAATACTTAAAATTAAGGTACAGATAGATCCAATATGAATCTGTTCTGTTATTACAAGACCAAAGTCTTATACCAATATAACTACACTGGCATAGCCGATACTTTTTTCAAATCCACAGGATTTACCACAGCACTAAAAGTCAAGTGTAACGCACAACATAAGACATTAAATACACATCGTTAGGGAACAAAAAGCTCTACATCAGTTCAACTAAAAACAAAAAGGAATAAAAACATAAAGAAGTCAGTTTAGAACAACTGTACAACATACAAAAAGACTTGAAACCATGCAACCTCGAGTTTTACAAGAAGTAAGAAGATTTCAAGAGCTTAGACATTTTCAGACACCCCATTTGTCCCAATACGTTTGATACTTAAAGCATATTAAGAATCTCGTCACCTTTACTAGCAAGAATCATGCATGTGTAGATTATTTGGATTGAGGATTATTGAGTTATTTCAAGTAATGGCTATTTTTTTAAAGGGAAATACCACTAAATTTATTGATTTGACTTACACATGCAGTAAATGACAGAGGCCAATAAATACTTGTGAATAAACTTTCTCAAGTCTTTAAACCAGATAACCAAGAACTTAATCTGTGATGTCATCCAGATGCACAGCCAGGATCGGATTTACTAACAGTAATTAAAGAGACCGAATGTCTAAATATCAGCCATCCAAATTTTCTTTGTATAATAGCTTAATCCAACCAACAAAATCCAGTAAAATCGTTAAAATGCTGCTACATTTACTTTAACTTATTGCTTTACCTCTAGCTTGGCAGGGCTGTACGGAGCTGAACATTAGTATGACATCACAGTTAAATGGGAAGGACAAAAAATTCTCACGTTTCTGGTTATGAAGCAAATAATTTCAATGCCAAAATTCAGTGGCATCCCCCTAAATCTATATGAGGTAGTACTTCTTGCCATACAAGGTGTTAAAAACGTTGTTTTTTTTTCAAGTGTATGTGATATGTTGCAAGTTGAATACCCAGGAACTTACACAATACGAAAGTAAAAATGAATAAAATGCAGCACAAATAAGAAAGATCATTCATTGTAAAGGCACCAGACACATGGACATCACACAAAACCACACATCTTTGGGCTAAAGTTTAACCGGCTTCACATACCCGCAAGCTCACGGTATATTGGCCATGTTTTTATTTTCTTGTTATCCCTTAAACTTTTTGTCAAATGTCTTATAAACAGAAATGTGGTCCAGTCATTCTTCATTTTGGCTCTAAATTAGAAACAAAACACTTGTAAAATGATTTATGTCTGGACACATCGGTATATCCTTACATATAAAAATGTTTAACTTGATACAACATATGTAAAGAATAACGCAAAAAAAAGTTAACAGGATAAATATTGGGAGAAAGTTCTGGTCTACTTATGTACATGATCACTACATGGATAAAGGTTGCCCCCTCCGCTTCTTTTTGTCAAATTCCTGCGAATGATGTACACGACGTTCACTTCTGAACTGCAGTCATTAGTAGATACAGGTAATGATGTTTGAATATTTAAAAGAACTGCTTTCGTTCAACGAACTTTAAACCCAGAGTAGACAAAAATGTTGTGTGATGAAGAAAAGAATAATTTAATTATGGAAAAGGTAAATCAGCCTAAATTGGTATATTTACATTAATAACTGATGTCTCGTGAAGCTAAAGAGCCAGACAGAGAAATTAAATAGTTAAAGAATTTAAAGTTTTCAATGATGTGGCAGCACTCCTCAAACAAGGGCACATGCTCAGAGAAAAATAAAGTGAAGCATTAGAGATTGTTTTCTCACACCTCTGTATGTATCTTTATGTAGTATGATAACTATATGTTTAAGAGCCCAGCATTTACAGAGGATGTCTTTATTATAATAAGGGTAATTCAATTTATGGGGCAAAGTATTACCATGAATTTCTGTTCAAAGTGCTCCTCCAGGTATGCAGCGAAGTGATAAGGCACCAAATTATTTAGCTGATAGTCTTGCAGATTCTGAACCGAGTAGAGTAAAACCAAATGAATATATCCTTGCAAAAATGTACATAATGTATATTTGAATTATACGCAGTTTTCTCCGATCATACACGTATACGATCAATATTGTATCCCCAATAGTATGCATTTCAATTGTAATCATAAAAAATCTCAAAAAGAACTTACATACGCATTCCCTCACCGCACACTCAGCTCGTTTGGAAACCTACCTACTCCATAATCACTCATACAACTAAAAAAAACACATCCAAGAGGCATCAAGGATTATTCCAAAATGTATGCCAGTTAAACAGTTAAAAGACCTAATAACACTTTAACAAGGAGCAACGCCAAATGGCCAAAGTGACTAACTTAAACAAGTGATCTGAACAATCCGTCCCAGAAGCAGCACTGAAACTAAAAAAAAAAAGTAGCACCACAACATCTACACAAGAGTCACATTTACAAGTCCCAAAACCACTGGGAATTTAGAAAAAAAATGTTACATCCAATGCCAATTTGGCCCCAGTCACTGCTACATGTCAAATGTTTAAAATCAAACCAACGTGCCTGTATGCAAGTTCTCCACTAGGTAGTGCCATTCACCCAAAAACTACTTGGAAACTCATCTGTACCTGAAAGCGGGCTCCAGTTGGGGGGGGGAAAAAAATGAAGCACCATTAGTGATGAAACACTGCCATCTACAGTTGGGGAGAAACACTGCTACTGAATGTAAACAGGCTGGCCACAGTCTGCCACAACCCCTCAATGCGTCCGAACCAAACACACGAGCCACAAATAATAAAAAATACTATTACTATGAAGTGATCACATAAGAATCACAAAGGTTAAGTGTTCTGTTTTAATAATAATAATAATAATAATAATAGAATTGAGGAGGGGAGCAACCATTATCCCATGATAAGTTCTACATGTATAAGTGTCCGTGTAAGACGCTCTAAACATTCTTCACAAACGACATCAAAGTAAGATAAACTGTCCAGTGTCTCTCCAGTGCCATTTTACAACAATGGACTATTGGTAGACAAAGTCAAACAACGGCCAAAGTAGTCTTTATGTTCACTGTTCCAAGTTGACGGGAGATGAGCGATGCTTCTGTGCAGAGACGTCGATGGTGTTGTGTGTGACGCCCGCCCCAAAAGGGCAGAAGAAATATTCCTATGCCAGGTTGGAGCTGCGCACGAGAGAGGGTTCCCACGTTGGGAGAAAGTGACTTCTTGTTACGGGACTCCCTGGCTCTTTTGTGCTCCTCATCCATCAATCAGCGACACATCAATGTGGGACAAATCAATCATGTGCCTGCGTAGCAATTATGATAATAATGTTTGAACCATTGTTCCACGGGGCAAAGATACTAATGAATGTTGTGCTGCGTGCAATCTGGTCAGCAGCTAAATATCCATCACATTGGCAACAAATAAATGCAACCAACCACAGTATATTATCATTTTAATTGGTATCTATAAAGGTGACGATAAGAGGAAGGAATATTGATTACCTATGGAAGCTCATTTGAAAACTTGCTGCATGCTGGGCACTGGAAAATTTGGCGACTGCTTTCCTCTGCTGCGGCATCATTTTGAACATCTGCAATACACAGAAATCAGAAGTACAAATTGAGTGCTACTAGTATCTCCCCTTATCCACCAGAGGGAGTGAGGGTGGTGGACGGAAATTGATTCATTCGTTCACTGTCTCTACCTACCTAATCACTACGACAGAGGGCGCTATTGGATCACACTAAGAACATTTCATTACTGCTACTCTGGTGGGTGTAAGTATTGTTATTATGTTAGCAAATATCTGTGTTCTCCTCATGAGGTATGTAGCTTAAATATAGACATATAGTTACATATGGCATTAGTTACAACTTTAACTTCTTGTTAAACTTGTTAGACTCTACAGGCTTTACAAACATTAAATGAACCTACCTCGATGGGGCCAATGGACCTGAGAAGGTTCTTCAGCTGAACGTCCGTCGTGGATGAGGAGAGGCCCTCTATGGAAACAGTACAGCATTCGCTCTCTGCCGCTTTTTGGCTCTGTCTGGTGGACACCGGACGACCTCGACCCATCTGACCACCCCCTCTAGCTCGGCCCCGGCCCGACACGACAACCTACACCAACGGCAGGTGTGAGAAAGATTGCCCACGTGAGGTACAAAAATAAATATATATGTGATACGGGAAAGGGTCGCGAAAACAGTGACTGAACCTTTCACTGCTTAAACAGGCATGTTGATGTTTTAATCCTGCATTCAACCGTGTGAGGAGCTATACTGTTTCTGAGCACAAAGGAAGATTTAAAAAAAAACAAAACGCTATGTGTTTTCCTCTCATACCTCTCAGACACGTCGAGCTTTCACATGATTGACTTATCATATTTCTACATAGAACATCAATGTCAGAACATGATGCATGTGGCATGGCATATCTTCATTTGAGCTTGAGAGGGAGAGATATGTTTCTTCAGCTGCAGAGGAAGAGGAGGTGGAGGAGAGACCCCAAAAAAAAAAAAAAAAAAAAGGAGAGGAGGTAGAGTGAATATGTGTGTGTGTGTGTGTGTGTGTGTGTGTGTGTGTGTGTGTGTGTTGGGGCGGGGAGCATAAAGGGAGAGGGAGCCATGCAAGCGTTATGGTGACTGCCTTACCCTGTCAGCGTCAGTGAGTATGGTAACTGTGACAGCAGCCTGGTGGTGACAGGCGTGCAGAGAGGCCAGGGGACCTTGTGTAGCCCCCCGTGTTACACTGCTTTCAGCTTGTCAATACTCCTGCACCTGGCATACTGTCCTGTCTTATTACCACTACTGCTCGATTGGTATGTCTGCTGAATGCCAGGGTATCGCCAGCGGCACAGGACAACTTTACAGGAGACATTTCAGCTTCCTTTATTTCAGAACTGCCATTACCCAACAGTCTGCTCTATTAATATATAGCTTTTAGGTGAGATGGTTGCTGGTGTCCAAAGCACAGAAGAAGGTGAGTGCTCATTTGTGACATACCCTGTTTTGCTGTGGGTTGCCCATGCCCCCTCGGCTAGCCTGCGGTGCTCCGCCTGGTCCCTGTTGCTGCTGTCCTGTCATGGTGACCTTCCTTTGGACGACCTGGTTGACCGGGGTTGCGGACCAGGTGTCTAGCTGCTGCGCCGGGGCGTCGGTGACCACAGGTCCCTTTCCACTCTGGATGGGGATGATGGGGGGACAAACACTGATTTAGCACCTCACACAAAATCCAAGCTTTTGTCTCCATTAGCAGGCATTTTAAAAAAAAAAAACTCACATTAAGCATTTAGACCAAGTGTTTGTGGACAAGAGGGAGAAATGCAAGGCCACATGTACAAAGTAAACAGAAAATGTGCCAGCATTGGAGCTGGATCCTTATCAGACATGCTGTGGGGAATAAAGATCACCCTAACAAGGTGATGGTCTCATTATCAAATAAAGTCACAGCTCAACTCTGTTGACATGCGGCGAGGAATTGAAGGTCGTCTCTTCCCCCGACTCAGCGGAGAGATGTGACAGATCAATACAGGGGAAGAAAAGAGGCGATATCTCTGACCTGTCCCCAGTTGAGAGTAAATGGATTAATCCCTCCTATAGAAATCACAGCTCCTGATTGCACCCATCAAATGCTAAGCTGCATTACACTGGAACGACAGCAGCTCGATGTGTACCCCCATCCCCCCTTTACACCCCTCCTCCCCAGCTTTTGTGTCTTGCGCTGCTTTGTATTATCCCTGATGAAAATATAATTTGCCTCTTATCTGTGTGCCTAAGCCATACAAATCCAAATCCTCAAAAGTGGCAACTTTCTTACACAGGTATTATGTCCCACTCTCCTCCCCTCCTGTTCAACCAAGAAAGATTAATTACAAGGGTCTTGGATTGGCATCCTTTTGTTGCCTCACACCTGAGAGATGGGTTGATGGAAAAAAGCAACCCAGGGATGACAGAGAGGAAGAGAGAGAGCAAGGGAAAAAAAAAAAAAAAGAGAGGAGAGGAGATAACATTGTCAAACGCCCGTTGATGACAGCAGAACAATGTGGAAGAGGGAGCATCTAGACAATCTTCTTTTCACCACAGCTATAGGCCTTAGCTGTTTCTTTCTGTTTCCATCTCTTTTTCTCCACCTCACATCCCACCCCCCCCCCCCTTTTTTTTTTTCTCCAAGATGCGGTACATCAGATAGCTCTGCGCAGGTTTCCATTAACGCACTGACACCCAGTTATCTTCATCTGCAGCCAGCCTGCGATTTTGGCTCTGCGGCTTGATCCTCTGGGATGGAGACGGAAAGCGGCTTATTTCAAATACTATCACATCCCACCAACACGTCTCATCAGTGACAAGTCTCAATGTTTAACATGCACGTCTTTGTGGTTTTTCAATAAAGATTAATGCGTAATTAAGGCCACAGCAGTAACTTAAGTGAGTATAAATTAGTCGGCAGTGGTAATTCTGGACTTTGTTGGCGTTACTGTCATTCTTGTTTTACTCTCTCCAAAGGCCTCTATCTTTAAAAGAATACTCTTCTGCCCTTAAAAGAGGATATCAACCTTTAAGAGCAGTGATGAGGTGTCCCCAACTCTACAGATAAATGTCATACTGCTCTCTTTAATGCCTACAGCCTTTCTGTGTTCTAAAGGTAAATTGTGCGTGGAGGCATTGTGGCTTAAATACCAGTTCGGAAAGCTTAAGAGAGGAAACTCTTAACAGATCAATTTTGCCAAAATGACACAGACATCACCTTGTCATTCCCATAGGTTAGATATCTTTTTGATTACAAAACAGACAGCGTGAGGGCAATCGGTGGCATTTTATTTCAAAACTGTCATCGTTTCCCTTGTGGATGAAATCTGTTGAAGAGGATCAAATAAATGTCGGACCGAAACACAAAAGGAGATTGTTTGATAAAAATGAAATTGCACGCTCACCGCTCCTGAAAGTTTGACGACTCGGACTTTTTGCGGCACCGGCTGCCCTTCGCAACCAGAGTTCTTCCGCTGCATCACAGTTCTTTTAGCCCCGGGTTTGGGTCCTTGTGTCGGAGCCTGGCCAGGGCCCGCAGAGGGAGTTACAGGTATGTTCTTTGGAGGGCCCTGATTGGACTGAACCTGACCACCAGGCCTGTTCACATTCTGCAGAGCACTGTTCCTCCGCTGTTGTAGCATCTGCTGCTGATTTTGTTGGGGCGGTTTCCATTGCTGGTCTGGACCAGGCCCGGGGTTCTGTTGCTGCTGGGTGTTGCCTTTCACCATCTGCAGGCGTGTCTTGACATTGGGACGTGGTGTAGGGGTCTGAGCACTGCTGTTGGGAGGGATGGGGGTGCCTTGATTGGGATTCTTCAATGATTGATTTAATGGTTGTGGTGTTCTCTGAGGGAACTGTCTCTGCTGTTGGGGCTGTAGTGGTTGCGGCTGTTGTTTTTGTTCCTGCGGAGGAGGAGGAGGAGGATGTGGTGGTGTTGGTTGTTGTTGTTGTTGTTGTTGTTGTACAGGGTGTGGCATTTGCTGGATTTGTTGTGAGGGTTGAATCTGTGGAGGAGCTGGGTTTTGGCTTGTAGTGTTTGTCTGGGAATTGAGCCTGTCCAGCAGCTCCTTCTTTCTGACACCGGCCTGCATCTGCCTTCGCATCTCCTTTCTCTTCAGGATCTCCTCTCTCAGGCGCTTCTGCTCCTCAATCTTCAGCCGGTACTGCCGTGTCTCCTCATCCTCATCAGGGTTCTGTGGCAAAAAAACAAAAACACAAACTGACAATATCACTGCCTGTCTACAGTTGCTGGAAGGGGAGCCATGAACCACTGTGTCTTATTTGAACCATATTACTTGGCCTGACACTCAGATGTAATCACAGGCAAAACCCAAGAGAAAAATGTAATAGTATTGATCTGTTCTATCCAACTGAATGAGACTGCTGTCATTAACAAGCTTATGATTGGGCTTTTAATAAGTGGGAGTCCTTCTCTGCACACTAATAATCTTCGCTGCGCTTACAATTTCTGGGACATTGAATAAAAATCCTCCGTTTACAAGAACATTTCAACATTTAAAAAATACATAAACCTAAAAAAATAATACTCCTTTATCATATTTATTATTATTATAAATAATTTGTTCATTAATCCAGCAAATGTAATGTTTTTTTATTCCTTTGTTTTGTTCCACGACTGTCAAACTGACCTGTGGTGCCGTGCTGGACTGTGTGCTTGGGATTTCCTTGCGAACCACTGTCCTGCCGTCAGGCCCAGCGTGCGATTCATTCTTGGCAGCAACTTGGCCTCTCCCTCTGCCACCGGCAGGCACCAGCTGAGTGTTCTGCCCGGGACGCACCCCCTGTGTTGCCTTGGCAACAGGCCTAACGTTGGCGGCGGGGCGGGTACTGTTCATGTTTGTGTTGCCAGGTGCTACAGGGAGCTCGCGTAGGTTGCTGTTGCGTTGTTGCATTTGCTTGGAGAGAGGTGTGTTCTGTAGAGAGAGAGAGAGAGAGGGCAACATATAAATTAACAACCAATGTTTACAATAACTCTGATCTTAATGTATATTTTTAACTAGTTTTATACATTTCCCACGTGATATTTTTGTTTGAGGAAAGTGCTGACAGAATAATGTAGAGTAATTGGCACAATGATAAAATATGGACCCCATTTGACCCGTTTCATCAGTCTTAGAAGAAAATAGTGGAGCAACTATGGTAATCTCTCACCATCCTCTGCCTGTTGGACATATTTCGCTGTTGGGGGTTCTGAGGGCGGGGAGTCATCTGCCTGGGGCTACCGTGCACCTGATGTTGGTGGAAGGGATTCTGGCCATGGTGCATCATGGGGCGAGGCTCATTGACATTTATTTGCTGATGCTGATGATGGGGTAACTCCTGCCTGTGATGTTGCTGGTGCTGGTGCATGGGCTGATGGGATGGCATGGGGTCGTGGTGCGGAAGCTGGGAGACGGGAGGGCCGTGCATTAAGCCCTGAAATATCAGTGAAAGATGACAAACCACAACATGAACAGTGTTACTTTTTAAGAGGGCTAAATCTCAAAACTGAATCAAGCATTTCCTGCATAGAATTAATCTTCAACTGGTCCTCAAGTATCTAGTAGTAGTACAACAATGGTGATTCAATCACTAGAGGGAGCTCTTGTCTATGTCTCATGACAAGATGCAGAGGTGCCAGACAGACATGAGTGTTTTTCTTTAACACTTCAGAAGCCGTGAATATGATAACTAGTCTAGTTTATTCATGTGTACAGTACTCTAGTCTAGCCTTTGCCACAGTAATTTTAGTTATTTAGAGCAAAGACAACAAAAACCAATACATTCATGGCAGAGAAAGCATGTGAATTGTTTGCCAGGCTCCGTTACAAGAATTGTCACAGGTAAGAAAGAGAAAACACAAGATACTCAGGTCAAATTACTATATTGAGCAGCAAGAATTTTATAATAATTTTAGAAGAACGGCACATGGACACAAATACACAGACATGTATTGGTTATAAAAATCACTTACTCTTAGTCGTACCTGCATCCCAAACTGGACTTGCGGAGGGGGAAAAAGGTTCCCCTGCTGGCCAAACGGCTGACGAGGGCCCATGAAGGGTCTGGGCTGGTTAGGGGGGCCGCCTTGTTGATCCAAGCCGACCATCCCCTGATGACCTTGGTGGGGAGGGAGGTTGGGTCTTGGGGGTTCTCTCGGAAAAAGTCCTAGCGGACCCTGGCCGGGCTGGTTGAAGGCTGGTCCTGGTGGGCCGAAGCCCATGTGGCCCTGGCCGGGCATCTGCTGCTGGTGGTGCAGGTTGTGGCTGTTGTTCATCAGAGGGCTGGGGCCCTGGTGATCAAACATGTGCTGCCCTGGAAACCTTGTTGACTCTGTGCGCTCTGTGCCCACACGAGGAAAAACCAAACAGCAGCAGCACAACAGAGATGTCAGTTTTTTGCCTTGTGAGCCAATTTCAATACATCAGTTAACTCCCTCTCCAGATGTATAGTGTTACGAGGGAAACAAAAACAGACAACTCTATCAAGGTGAAAGGGTAAACAACCAAGTGGGTTGTATTTATTCCTGCATTAACAGTGTGAATGAAAAAATCTGAAATATAGATGTTTAATGCAGTTTCCAAAGCTCATTCAGATGTATATATATACACATGCATTTAACATGAGTGCTGCTAATAGAGCAGCACCAGCAAGCTAGCAGCATACCCTGTAGGTATACCGCCAGAGGTGATGTCGAATTGGATTAAATATGCTAAGAGAGCTTTGTAACCCTCGTGCAGGCTCAGTGCGGGACTCACCTCCCATAAAGAGGGGCTCTCTGTCTTGGGGGCCTTGAGGTGGCTGGTTTCTAAAGGGCTCCATGTGATGAGGGGGCCGCTGGGGCTGACCAAAATTACCAGACATGTGCTGCTTGAAGTCTCCCGGTCCCTAGGAAAACAAAAACTCATGAATTATAGGCCATACTGGGAACTCAATAATCACAAACAAATTAAACTAATGAAAAATGGGAATTTGTTGTGGAGTATTGCATCGGGCATGGAGTGCTTGTAATTGAAGGGCAAGGGTTGTTAAAAAGACGCAGAATCTTCAGTTGTAAACATCAATATGCATGCCAATATTAAAAGGAACCCTTCAGCCTGAATTTGTGAGCAAACCTGCATTAATGCTACTTGGGGCATTGTTGATTAACCTTCTAAAAGCCTGTTTCTATCAAGGAAAGGTATTTCAGGAGGGGATAAGTGCCCTCACCTTTGTTTCAACCACTTCGACAGCTTTCTACTTATTGTGTGCACGTTACTAACCATCTATCTTCCAAGGAAAACTAGATAACAACCCTTTAATCCCTCTTTGGAATTCGAATCCCCCTCATAACTGTCTCCTTCATTCTTTCAAACATCCATCTCTGTTGAAAAATTAACCTGCTATTCAACACATGGCACTTCCACAAATGGACTGCCTGCCTCCTCCAAGCCTATTGTAAATTACTTAAGATGCTATCAAGGCTTAATCCATCTTTATTCCACTGCTGCGTGGCGGTATTTAGTGAGGAGAGGTGTTAGAAAGCTAGAAGGCCAGAGTCCCAAAAAACTTGCTTAACAGAAAGTTAATCAAAGGGGCTTACAAAGACAGGGGATCACAATGGGGGCACAATCATACTGTTCTAAAAGGTCAGATAGGAAGGTTTGCACAATGAGGACTCTGGTGTCCATGTAATACCTCTGAAATAACAGCTCATCCTCTCGCTTTTAATCCTTGATAAACAGGCTGCGGGCTGCTCAATATGTAACTGATGTGAGGATAGTTCTCAGCAGTGAGGGGATAACCAAGACATAGATAATGGAGAGGGGCCAAATGTCAAAGTATTTAATAAAGAATAGAAATTTGGGTATAAAGAGATGTTTTGTTTCTGGGCTTCATGTTAACTTCTTACAGCTAATATCAATAAAGACTGCAGGCACTGATGTGTACTCTTTGTTTTCTGGATTAAGTACTCTTCACAGGAGAGTTAAAAAGCTTCCAATTGCTACCAAGGAAGAATTTTATTATCAAACTCTACTTTAAAAGAAAATTTTTTTTATTGAGATATTCTACCAATGCACTGAGTCCTTCACAAGATACAATAAATAAATATATACATATAAAAAAAAAGGGAAAAAAAGTGTCAATTTATAGAAATGCCAGCACCTTACACACAAATTCCACATAGCGTGGTTGGTGGCATCTTTATTTCGTGATCAAACTGAATGTCATTATCTAAACGGATGAAATATTCTAATGACTCTAATTGGCGCGGAGATTAATATTTCAAAACCAGCCTCCACCAGAAAAAAAAAAATGTAATGCAGTAATACTAGAGGCTATGACCCCCATTCGCCTGGTCTTTTAACAATTAAATTTGATGGGATGATAATGTATGATAATCATGAGTAATCAGGTGCCCACTGGTAAATGGAATGTTGCCGGCTGGTATGTCACCTGCATTTCAAATTGCGTCCTTGGCAGCAGCAGCCTAAACGCGATTGACAGCTGGGGAATCTAACACTATGCTGTTCATCAGCCCAGTTGTCTGCATACCCTTCCAACCCCACCTTCTACTGTCTGATAAGAGCCAAAACAGCTTCCTGCTACTGTGCACAATCACAGACCACGGGGAGCAGGAACTACGCGTTACTGATATTGAAGGTTGGAAAAGTGGTAAATAAAAACAATTTTTTTTTTTTTTTTGGACAAAGATTGACCTCAATGTGAGAGTCTGGCTCGTTTGGCAGCAGGGTTGTAAATCCACATGAATGCAATTGGATGCAGCTATTTTCCAATAGCTAGTTTGCATAAATCCATACAAAATGCACTTTCCAGGAAGATGTCAGTCAATCCCAACACCACCTGATGCCTGGGCATCATTAACTCGGAGAACAGACTAACTTAAGGCACTTTGGCTGACTTGCTGGGGAGCCGTTCCCCTCAATACAGTAATTACTTTAAAGGCATTTCTGTCATCTCTTGGACGGGTTCTTTGTGAGTGAAATAAAGGACCTTTTCTTACAGGAAATCACTGACTTAAGACCCCCTTTCTCCGACGTGAAATTCAGCCTTCGAATACACGGTGCAAGAGGCTCACCCCGGGCCCCATCAAACCACCACCACGTTTCATTAATTCAAATACCGTTCAAAAAAGGTCTCCGTGCCTTTGGGACACAAACTTGTGGAAAGTGAATTTTAACTGGCAGTATATCCTGGTTTCACAATTCCATTATGTACCAAGATGGCTAGTCTGAGCCCCAGCCTATCCATGAAGAGTTGCTAACTAAGTCCCGCCACTGAAGCCCCGACCTCCAAATGTCTACTGCCTAAAGCCCCTATCACGCATTTCCAGTTGTGCAGCCAGACTCGTATCAGTGTTTACAGATTTGCGTTAACAGTATTTGGCCAGGGCAGGCAGTCTAATTGCCGTGATGATATTGCCCTCACAAAAAAGGGACGCTAACCGTGTGGAGAGGGAGAAAAAGTGAGGCGAAAGGGGAGGGAGAGGAGCAGCTGCTACTCACAGGGAACCTCTGAGGACCCACAGCAGGTCTGGGCTGGCTCTGAGCAGGAGGCATCAAGGGCACTGCAATGAGGTAGAGAGGGGGAGTGAGAGAGGGAGAGAGAGGAAGAGAAAGAGGGGTGGAGGGAGGAGGGGGAGGAAAATGAAAATGAGGGGCAGTAGGCAGAGAGAGAGGGTGGTGATAGAAGAAAAGGAGGAGCCCATTAGACATCTCTATGCTAAAGGCAGTTACACAGACATACATGTTACATTTTATATCAGAGCTGCTGCTCACATCTTCACACATCTGGGTGCAGACCAGGAAAGGAAGGAAACGTTAGATACATGAGAATAATATGCTAAATACAAGAAATAAAAATGAATAAGACATTTGCTGTTTGACAACATTTGGACCAATGTCAATTCAATAAATATACTGTTGGCTTCAAAATAAGAGAGACTGTAATTGTATGTCAACATCTACAGCTGGAAACATTCAAGTGGAATCTTTCACTTAAATAAATATATAAGAAACAAACAGACAGACACATGCGCGCGCGCGCACACACACACACACACACACACACACTTAATCATAACCACAGGCGATCCCCGATTTTCCTCTCAGGAGCAAAACTCAAACCCCATGCGCACTTGCACACAGTGACACACACACACACACACACACACACACACACACACACACTAACATGCTTTGCTAACAAAATTTCAATCTTGGCCTGGACAGACAGGGCAGATAAACCCATCTCAGGGAATGAAATGGTGATGGCGCCAGAAGAAAAATGAAGGATAAACCCATTACTGGCTGAGAGAGCTATTCACTTGTCATTCAACCAAACAACTAAATGACATTCTAATCCAGACACCTTTCGGGACAGTGTAAGGATAACTGCCAGCCATGATGGTGCATCATGCACCCCAACTGAGCGTCTTACTGTTTAACTAGCGCTGTACAATTTTGGATGAAGTGGAAATTAGGATTTTGAGGATTTAGATTAGGAATCTTTAAAAACAAAAATATTAATTGCATTTTTTTCCTCGCTTTGTGCAGCAGCGTCCTTGAACCTTGAACATTTGTGTGTGATTTGGGACTGAGGCACAGAAAATTAGCACTGGTCATCCACCAGCCAAATGCTGGTAAAATATTCAAGTGGCTGGTAGATTTGCCTCACTCAGCAGCCAAAAAACAGTCGTAATCTATTAAGTAGCTGCGGAAATTTGAACATTCGCTAGCCATTTGGCCAGTGGACAGAATAATTAGTTTTGCACCCTGGGACTGTCACACCAACACTGCAAAACACAAAGGCTTACTCATACAGGGCTGCAACTTACGATTATCATCATTATCGATTAATCTGTTTATCATTTTTTTGATTAGTTGTTTGGCCCATAACATGCAAGAACTCTGAAGACTCAAAAGAATTAACTGACTGAAATATTTGGCAATTAATTTAATAGTCAATACCTAATCAAGACATCGTACTACTTTAATATAGGAGCATACAGCTCTGTATACATACATACATACTGAAAATAAGCAACTACAGCAGGAAATCATTGCTTATAAATGATGTGCTTGTGTCTCACATTTTGCCTCTGCAGAGGTCATCATGTGGTTTAAACTCAGTCCTATGATTTGTTGAGGCAGCTTGTGTGTAATTAGGAGAACTTAGTTTGATTCAATACACTTTCTTGCTAATGCACAGGTAGCTGTTATAATTTATGAATGAAATTTCTTAATCATAATTTTAATAACTATTAACTGTGCAGCACTGTAGTCACCCCAGGAAAACATTGGAAATGAGGAGAATTTTTTTTTTTTTTATAGCCGCAGAAGTTAAATTAAAAAAAAGCACATGAGTGATTGTGATTAGCTCACCTTGTACAGAGGATGACGTTGGCCCTCTGAAATGGGGGTTAATGTGGATGTTTTTGGGCTGCGGAGGCTGCTGCTGGTGATGCTGGGGGAAGTTGGGAGGTGGGGAGCTCATCATCCGTGGTGGCGGCTCCATCTGGGGCCGCAACGGCGGGGAGCGGTGAGTCATGTGCGGGGGGATGAGGGGCTGAAGGGGCTGCTGGGCCAGCGGGCGCCCATGCTCCTGGAAGGGAGGAGGTCCTCTTGGACGTGAAGGGTGGTGCTGTTGGGACTGCAGTTGTTGCTGATGAAGCTGATGAGGAGGAGGCATTCGGGAGGATGGCTGCTAATTGGAAAGAGATGGGGGAAACGGAGAGGAGGAGAAAAAACCAAAACAACCTGTCAAAACATATTTCTTTCTGGGAAGATTTTGATATCACTGCTCGCAGCCATGCGATGACACCAACAAGTCAATTCACCAGCAAGAGTGAAGATGGTATTCTAACGCATTTTAATGTAAAGATCCTTGAAGATTAAAAGTGAGCTACAGCCACTAAGAAGAAACAAAACCCAACAGCATCGGTCAGCTGCCTGCCAGCATTGGAATATATGAGCCAGGGATGCATCAAAGTATAACAATAATTATATCGTCACAAGACGTTTCAAATAGATCCTTGATAATTGGCTGTTTGAGCTACCAAACAAACAAACAAATAAACAAATATGCCAGTGACCAAATTAGTCAAGTGGTTAAACAGACAGTATGTTGTAAAACGCACGCGCTCATTAACAGCAGTCAGCAGAATGTTTGTGGTGTTGCCATGTCGTCAGTGTTTTGAATTTTACAGCCTATTATCATTAAATTCAAAATAAATAATAATAATAACGGAGAGCTGGAGTGAAATGTCACACAGCCTTGAGAACAATCGCTTAACATAATGACATATTGGTACAATAGTTGAGCCTTCGTAAAAAAAATGCAGCTTCTTTCAGTGATCAAATCAAAAATAACATAACTGCTTTTAAGCCTACGATTAACAGGAAGTGATTATAGTAACAACTAGTCCCGGCCCAGTTTTAAAATCTGATAACTGTGCAACTGAAAATCATCACCACTCTCTCTTCTTTTGATTTAGATTACATGTTTGAAGTGACTTTTTCCCCCCGAAGACCTTCAAAAGGTGTTGTATGAAGTGATGAGCCATGTAAATCAAAGGATTAAATGCTTAAATGCTCAGAGTGATATCTAATAATAAAACCCACAGGAAACTTAATCCTGGGCAAAGAACAAATTTAATTCTGTGTAATACTTTCTAAATGGACTACTGCCAAATGATTTGCTATAATCCATATATCAACACTGATACAGGGGAGCAGAGTGTTTTGACTTTTATCATGCGTAGCTTTGGAGGTCTTGGATAGTAAAGACAGCAGCAGCGAACAAAACAAACGTTACAACTGTAACAAGAAGATAAAAAGATTTCAGATCATCTTATCCAGCGAAGAAGAGTGATGCTTTGTTCAGTGTAACCAAATAGATATTCCCTTTAAAAGTTGTTCAGGTAGGTGGGTGACTGTACAATGGCTTACCTGCATGCCCATGTTTCCCATCAGGGGGATCCTCTGGTCGTTCATTCTTCCTCTGTTTCCTCCTCTAAAATCCATCATTCCAAAAGGCGGGAAACCTCCTCTTCCCCTGCCTCCTCGGCCTCCTCCTCTGCCTCGGCCTCCATAGCGGTTTTGTCTCTTTTGACGTTCTTGTTCCTCAAACTCCATCAGATCTTGTTTGGCCTTCTCAGACAGTTCTGATGACAGGTGGAACAGTAAAACAGCAGTTGTACATTAACAGCTCAGAGTAATGTAAACCTCCACAGAGTAGAGGAGTGATGTAAGGTCAGAAAATATGAGGATTCACTCTGGCTGTTGCTGAAGGTTAAATTAGGAATGATCTGTACCTAGTGTTTCGGGAATATCCCTCCTTTTACTTGCATCAGCCAACCGCACAACAGCGCCATCCTTTCTCTCAGATTTGAAGCGTATGCGACCAGACTCTTCGTCTTCCTCATCCTCCTCATCGGATTCGTCTTTTGTTTCTTCTTCAGGCACAGCTTCATTTTCAACCTGAGGACAAAAAACAAACATTGTAACTCTTCTCTAGTTTTACAATGGGAACAACTCTGTGGAAATTCGGGTTAGTGGTGACACTTTGCTTGTGTTTAAATTCATCATGGTGTACTCTTGTCTCGAGCTGACACAACCAACATTAGTTGATCGAAAGCGGCAACAATTTTGATAGTCAATATACAGTTTAAGACATTTTTAAGCAAAGATGCTAAAAAGATCCAGCTTCTAAAATGTCAATATTTGCTGACTTTGAGTTTTATGATATTATGACGGACCTTTTTGGAATTGTAAAGACAAAAGAATTAACCGATTAATCGTAAAAAGACCGTTTGAGACCGTTAAAATAACCGTTCAATATCAATCTTTAACCTTCTGCACAAATAAAACAAAAAAACTACCAAATGATTATTTGAAACTTAACTTAAAAGAACCAGTGTGTAGGGTTTAGTGGCATCTAGTGGTATAGTCACTGATTACAACCCCCTTGCTTCACCCTCTCCTTCCTAGTCTGAAGGAGAAACTAGGGTGGCTGTGAAAAGTGCAAAAATGCAAAAGGTCCTATCTAAAGTCAGTGCCTGTTTGTCCATTCTGGGCTTCTGTAGAAAGTGGACAGTGGTTCAACAAGGCGAACACTGTGAAAGAGGTAGATATAAAATGCTCATTCTAAGGTAACAAAAATATAAACATAGCAATTCTTATTTTTAAGTAATTATTCACTAATGGAAACATAGTTATAATCATATTGTATTTCTGCCATATTCTGTATATGGAGCCCCATAAATCTAAATCACTGGATGTTAAAATCGGCTTTATACATGAAACTATGCTGCTTTGAACGCGTCATAACCACAAACTTGTGTGTTGTATGATGAAGAATAAAAAAGATGAATCAATGGTTGACTATCTGCACGCTCTGAGCTGCACGCTCAGATTCTGAGCAGCAAAAAGTGTAAAGTCTCGTGTGGAGGGTCTCGGCATACCTCCTCTGTGTCAAAGCCCTGAGAGCCTTCGGCTGCGTCTTCTTCCTCCTCTTCCTGCTGCTCTTCTCTCCCTACTGCCTCCTCCTCCTCGGGGGCCTCCTCCCGTTGGACTCCATGTTCATCCACAGGCTGATCATCATAAGAGGTTTGATATTCATCATCCTGTGGATGGAGCACATGGATAATGTGTATTGATTAATAAAGTGGTAACAACGCTTGGATAAGGATCAGCAACGGACGATTGTATTTCAGCCATTGTTGACAAACAATCAGCGTTTCTGTTGAAAATAAAACATTTATGGTAAATAGATGTTTGATGTATGATGGATGACAACTGACATCCAAGAGCAATTTTTATAACGTGAACGTAAAAATGGATGTACATCTCAGTTGAATAGCTAAAATAAACAAAAAGTGGACTAATTGATGATGGTACACTTTTGAACATTTGCAATTTAAGAAAAAGAGACAAAAATCATGCAGTGCATAAAGGCAAACATTAAAATGTCATGGAGAGGATTTTGGGGAGACCCCATGTAACACCCCACCCTCCTCCCAACACAAATTACCATAACAGTAGGAGCCAGGCTTCATTACTATTCCTGACAGCATTTGAAATTCAATGAGATGTAAATGTTTGACATGATATACAGAAATGCAGGCACAGATAAAAAACACTCCTCCCCAGTTCAGTGATGGTGAAAATATCATTGACTGATTCCGCGCAAATCACTCCGTTATTGGCGGCGGTGTAAGTTCACGACTCCGTGCCAGAAACATCGCGCAGACGTAAACATTCTGCGAGATGACAAATCACTTTTTACTACTACATACAAAAAAAAAAATTCAACTCATGGTGCAAATGTTTCGTATAAGCCAAACAGCTAGCTCCTACTACTGGAATAGGAGTTGCTAGCGATTCAACCATCCTATCTGCATAACACCCTCTAACAAAAACTCATTGCTAAATAAGGTCAGACTGTAGGTCACACCAGGGTGTTTGGTGTTGCGCTCCATTAACCTGCCAAACAGCAGCACATATTAATGCAGAAAAGAAAAGAAAAAAAAAAACACTCTCAGCAAACCAGATGGATGGACAGGCTGCCCCAAGGGAACACAACAGCTTAATCCTTTAAACTGTTCCACAGAGTACTCAGTGAATACCATGGCAAGCAAAATGTCAAGGCCAGGCAGTTTATTGACCTTGTAAACAGTTATTACACATAATACAAAAACACATCTGCAGATATTTCCCCCAAAATAGGCATCCACTTGTGCCGCACACCCTCAGTAAGAAGGTCAACATCTTATCTTTGTTTGGAGAAAGGAGGCAGGCTAATATATCTCTGTCAGGTGTCAAATACCATCACACCTTGGTAAATGGACCATAACGGACATTTGCACATGGATCTGGTCTTATCTTTGATCCTCTTAGTCCTGGCTAAGAGGGAAGGGAAACGAATAAAAGGGAAACTCGCATCAATCATTAGAAAACTGTATGGGGTGTCCTCAGGAAGGTCAATAATCTTTTCACCTGCATGAGACTTTATCAGATCCAGTCTAAAGCCCGAGATAAAAGCCCCCCACATTAACCTCCGCCGATTGGCAGCACATCTACCCGACACAAAGCAGCTTCTTACTCCCCCAAAGATACAGGCCCCAAGGTCACAATGGCACGGGATTTGGAGGCGACAGCAGAGCATTACCTCATGCCAAACAAGCTGTCAACACAAACTTTGTCAGCAAGATGGAGAAATTAACTGGCAGGAAGTGATAATGAATCTAATCCTCCCCCTGCCTAAAAACGCCAACCAACATCTCCTTCGCCTGAATAGATTTTCAATCCCGACTGTGCCCTTACAGAGACAAGAAATCTGACATTATCTCTGGGTGACAATAGATTGAGACAGAAAAGGGAGTGGGAGGACGTGTGTGTGTGTGTGTGTGTGTGTGTGCGTGTGTGCGTGTGTGCGTATCTGCAGGCTTTTACATGTGAGTAAGCAAACGTGAGAACTCACTTGAAATTCACCATCTATGGGCTCATTGATTTGGATGTCTAGCACTTCATCCTGGTAGCCATCGTCACCCTCAGCCTGCTCTCCAATGTAATCCATTTGGTCTTCAGGCATCTCCGCGTTGTCATCCTGGCTGTATCCCTCTGTGTACTCTTCCCCCTCTTGCTGGTACCCCTCCTCCTCCTCCTCCTGCTCCACATCCCCTTCTTCGCAGCCCTCTGCGCCCAGGTTTACAATGTCATCTGTGAAGTCCGCTTCCTGCAAGTTGCCCTGCTGGTCATAGGATGTGCCCAAGCTGTACGTGGCATTGAAGCTCACATCCTGAACGCTGAAAACAAACAAAACATTGGGACGTTGCAGAAAACAAACATGGAGCATGATTGTAAAATATGCTAAATCTGGAGCTTAACTTTGTCAGCTTTACAAGGAAAGATGTTACAAAGTTGAACACATGGTACTTATGTGATTAGCGTACCTCATATTAACATCTTCATCATCACTTTGTAGAAGGTCGTCGTTCAGCTCCTCATCTGACACTTCTGAGGGATTCTGATGCAAACATACAGTAACATTACGGCATGCTCTTTAAAAATAATATTCCGCTCTTCCTCAGTTGTTTGTCTGTGTGTATGGTGTGGGGGCAGGGGACCACCTCCAACCCCAAAGGATGCTCTATTCCCATGTGGTGAAGGCAATCTGGGCAGGTCAACACAGTTCCTTTTTGTCCAACGTACTTCCTCCTGGTTCACATCAACACTTCCCCCTGTGGAGGAGCCACCTGCTACAAGTCAACCTCTCACTTCTATTTTATAAATCATCTACCAACCGCAACACCCCAATGTTTTGGATGTTATTTTCCATTTCCTGCTTGTAAGCAGAGAACACCCACACTGAGTGTTTAAGTATAAAATCAAAGTAAACAAAGCAGTGAGACGGAGACTTACCTTTTTACCCGACAGCCAATCCTCCTCCAACAATTCTTCTTCTAAATCACTTTTAAAGGAAAAAAGAAGACCGATAACAGGTTAGCTGAGTCAGATAATACTGCAGACTACTCACAAATGAGTCTTTATGATACTAAAAAATCATGTTGGTCTCTTCTTAGAGTCTGACACACTGAACACATTGAAATAAGAAGTTGTTTATTTTGGGTAACTCTTTACAATATTCATAATTCAGTACCATGAGACAGTTCTTTCATTATTTTATTCAGCAATAATAAAGTTTCACTGTATGTTCCAGGGAGTCTCAACCTTTACAAACAACCAAAATAAAAAGAGTGTTTTCTGCACCAATACATATTGGCTATCAATAACCTTAAAACTGACATATGAATTCATCATTTAAGCCTGAAGGTGTAAATTTCACAACAGCCGTATTTTTGTGACCTTACAAAGTAAATTGTTCATTTGTAGTTGTTATGGATACAGATAAATTGAAGGACAAAGTGTTTCTTTATGGAATATATTCTTCTACTCTCTCTGCTAAATACAACATTCAAACAAAGTTGTTGTTTTCACAGGATAGTGATGTTTTGTCAGGAACCCATCTTGAATTAGACTATCGTAGCAGTTTGTAAATTACAGACACAACAGCACTCTCCCTGTGGAGACATGAGAAGATAATTTACCTCTCTAGATCGTCATCTTCTCCTCTCCTCCTGCGTGACCGCTCAGCACCTGGTTTGTCATATTCATCAAAGTCTGCAATAAAAAAAAAAAGGCAGTTTTGCTTAAAAGACTTGCTCCCATCAGAGCGATCGGCTAATGCTAAAAATGTGCACCATCCTCGTGAAGGATGACGGCAGTCTGTCCTTCCGGCCTGCACGAGTTGAAATGTACACAGACTACACATGCCCCTCATGCCAATCTGAATCAATAACTTGTGTGGCAAGTACACAAACGCCCTGTGTACCAACAGCAGGGCACACAGCAGAGACTGGTAAACACATCTTTCGCCTGGCCTGTCAAGGCTGAATCCAAATAGAAATGTACTGTACTATTTAACACACTTGAAAGCTGTGAATCTTTGGGCTTTATTACAGTTATCTAAGTTTAGTTTATTTAAAATTTTGCCCTGCTTCTAGTTATTAGCTTATGAATCTGTTACTGCAGCACCTTCCACGCCTTCTGCTGCTGTGTGATCATCAACTGATAAACGTCAACAACAATAATTCAGCCTCATGAGCTCAATGCGCTGCAACAGGTCTTCCCAGTCTTGCCACCATACAATTTAGCACACTGGCTTTATCAAAAGGAGGAGAAGAAAAAAGCAGCTTGGGCAAAGAGGAAGCCTTAATTTCCCAAAAGTCCCACAACATGGAGGAAAAATGGAAAAATGGGAATACCAGAATGGTGACTTGACATATATTTCCTAAAAAAGAATGTCATAATCAGGCACGATGGTGGAAACAATGAAAACATTTACAATCAGGATGGGTCTGTCAATAACATTTAGTTCAAAGTTGCTTGCAGAGTTACAGGCCTTGTGATTTTCAGACCATTTGCAGAAGACAACACACAAACTGTACAATGGCAAACAAAGCCACTGTAAAAGTTTTGAAGCATCGAACCATTGTGTCACTTTTCTACCATAAAAGATTCTTTTTAATCAGATGAATGGTGCCTCTGTCATTCCCACACTCCCCGTGAGAAGTATGACTTTACAGCACTAACCACTGGCTCTGTGAGGTCGCAGTGCAATTCTGTTTTAGTCCGTTCTCCACACAGCTTCATACCACACCAGGAGCATTTCAGAGCTTCTACCATGAGTAATTAGCGCAGACGTGCCCGGTGGGATTGGGCCACATGTCACAAAGCAGCAACTATTTCGCTTATTTTGGTAAAACTGGATCATGATTTATGGAGAAAATGTTTTCTGGTTTTCCCTCCAGCTGCTCCGCCTTAACCCTCTGTGATTTACATTGTTTCCTGATGGACAGTAAAGTAAACTGCTATGAACTATAGCTTTTATTAGCTTATGTTAGCTCAGCTTATTAGCCAGGCTGTACCACAGGCGTTTTGGGCCACCGGGAATAGGAGGTTTTCAGGCAAGGGGGAATACAAACTGGGAGCAGAGACAGTGTCATGCCAGAACCGGAGCTGGGCAAGCAGCTGATGTAGCAGCAGCCTCTGTGGACATAATGTCAGAGATGAAAAGAGGATGTTGATGGAAAAAAAGAAAAAAAAGAGAGTGATTAAGCAAGGGGCTGTTGGACAAGAGTAAATCTTTTAGTCGCTGGTGAAATAAAAAGCTGAAAGACAGACGCTGAGCTGGGCTTCTTGCTGTTGGACTAGTAAGTAACATTAGCTGACTGCTATGTCTTGTGTTGCTGCACTTGCTTGATGTTTGGCTGTTAGCAAAGTTGCCGACTTACTAGGTTTTAATCATAAGTAATATAATCATAAAAAATACATGTGTACAGCTGTCCATATTTATCAGTGGTACTGCACTTTGAAACTCCTAATTTCTCCATCTCTGATGTGCTTTCTGTAGATCTGTCCACAGCACCACATGGATCAGAGTGCAGCTTGAGCACAATAATTGTTGTGACAGTGTACGTGCACGCAGTTCAGGTTTCCGCAATACCAGGAATGCTGCTGCTGTAAAATATCAAAATGTGTTCCATGAACTTGTTTTTAAGATGAGGTTGTGGATGTGGCTACATACATTAAAGTCTAGAACTTTTCCTCTTACATTTCAGTCTCTGCAGCTTGCAGCTCTCGAATCTCTCAAAACCTACTCAGACATGACATGCTGATGAAGCTGCCCGTTACAAAAACAGCTACGAAATGCAGACTTCTGCTGCACGATTTTGAAAAAAAAAAAAACATTTGGCAGCCTGGAGCTGAAGCTTCCCACACTTCATTTTGCACCAGTCAGCTGTTTAATGACAGCACAAGCAGTACTCAGGAACTCATACATTTACCAAATATCATATGTTCTTGCTTTTTGCATCAAAATACTAGCTGTATGATGATACAACCATAACTATCTTGTTTGATCTTGTTTGCTAGCTGTTACGTTTTAAATTCAAAGGTTGTGTTGCCATTTATTGTTAGTTTTCACCTTCATTTTATGTCATTCAACTGTTCAGCTGTGACATATTTAACTGACGAGGACTCCCTGAACACACTATTAGGATGTCTTATTTGGGGAAGAGCTTTTAACTCCACACCAGCAATGAGCAATCAGGCCTGGTGCGTGTATTTCACAACCTCAAGTCACTTTGTATAGTCTGACAATAACAGTCATGCTAAGTAGCCTAATGCTAATCAATGGAATAAAAACACCGCGTAAACTGCGTCACATGCTGGTGCCCTTATACACGTGCAGTCCCAACCTTGAAGACAAGACCATGAAATGAAATAAACAACACTGTGATGTTATGACTAACAGTTAGGTAAGATGAAGCCAAAAAACTGCGTGTTCTTCCTAAACAATTGTCGAGGATAGCCCCTGTCCGCTATCCTGCGGCGGCTACGTTAGCACAGCATATGAACCCAAATAGCTGACGTTAAGGAGCCGTTACTCACTTTAAACATCACGTTAACCACTGTAACACGTAAATAGTAACTTAAACAGGCAAACAGGACGCCAGTGATGACATTATTTTTGATTAGTTATTTAAAGTATTAAACATGTTTGTACACCAGTTAGGTACAAGCTGGCTAGCTAGGTGGGAGCTAACTAGCTAAATTGTTTACGATGTTTAAAAAGACATTTTAGCAACCTCAAGTTGGAAATTTGGACTTAAATAACAATTTCATAAAAATCTTACGTTAGCCCGCGACTTGGCCCAGGATTCATAGCTTTCTTAGCTTGTGGCTAATATCATTCAGCCGATATAAACCCCCATTGATGACGCTAATCATGCTAAGCTATATCATCTTAATAGCATAGCTGCCGAGCTACTACAAGTGTCCGCTTAAACTCGTTTCTGTTTACAGCTAACAGTGTCAATCACTGGTGGTTCAATCATTGATTGTTTGTTTAAAGGTAAACGCTGGTTCGGCTAACTCTAGCTGAAGTCCACTGTGTGTGGCCTAGCGTCAATGTAGCCGCATGTAGCCATGTTAGCTCACTTAGCTACATAGCTAACTTTAGCATTGTCGACAAAAGCCGCTGACTTTACTCACCCTGAGCGTTGGTTGACATGGTGCAAGGCGCGTCCCGCTTAAGAGTCTGACTACAAAACTGGAGAGTGCATTTAATCTTCAGTATTTCACCATAGTGACGGTATAAAACTTGAAACTGACAAGGGGAACAGCTTCTATGCGGCGATCATTACCGTCCACGAACAGAGTAGTACAAACATGGCAGAGCTGTGTTTGCAGCGATGATGCATTGTGGGTGGGAAACACCAGCTCCCCCGACCGGTTTGCTGCACAAAAGCGCGCTGTCTGACATGTCAGGTAAACAACACACCGGCTGACCATTATGAATATGACACGTATCTTCCCTCCATAACTGCATGTAGTCTATTAGAAGTGTGAATATATATCCATATAAGTGTCTTTCTTAACACCTCAAGGCTGAATTGGGAGCACAGTATTCTTCTTTACATACAGTAAACTGTTGATGTTTTCTTTATGATATATTATATATGATATCTTTAGATGGACAGAATAGAAACTGCATTGTCATTCATCTATTACATTTTTCCTTTGTTTGCTTTAAAGGGGTATTAAATTATACTTAGGCTACATAAACACCAGGGCACAAGTATTCAAGCTTTCAGGACATATTCTTCTGATCACAAAAGATTCAGCTCATGCCGATAAAACACTGATTCTCATATAAAAGATGATGTATCAAAGATATTATTATGACCTGATTTATAGGTGTATTCCTCACACACTGACATTTCCGTCTTACATGGAAATATAACTGGTATGACTAGTTCTACAGTAGTCAAGCTTCATGTATGGGACATACAGTATGTTCCTGTTTAGCAGTCAGACTTTGTCTAGACACATCTGTATGATAAGAACTGAACTCACTCTAAACAGTCCCACTTTACCGTTGGAGGCAAGTTTAATTACACAGCAGATATTTGCATGCATCAGAGTTTAAAAATATGGCCAGTTTTGGTGTCCAATTTTAGTGCTCCAGCAAAGATGCCAGCTGTATTAATGCTTGCTCCTTCCAAATCTTAGGCAGTTTGGCTGAAATTCAAACTGGTGCTTAATCTTTATTCAAGTCACTCCTTTGATTTTTCTTCCCTGTAAGGTCAAAGCCTTTTCATCTTTGACCAAGTTTTTTCCTCTTTTCGTGCTTAAGTCTGGGAGTCAAAGTTGTTGTCTGAGTCTACAGCTCCACTACAGCAGAATTCTAACGCCCAAATTCCTCCTGGGCTGACAAACGTCAACAAAGACCCCGAGAGACACCAAAGAGAGGTGAGCAGTGAACTGAAGCCTCATTGTATTGGCTCATTATGGGGTCCCGCAGTGAGGAAGAAGCTATTTTGTAGCACCACAAGGTCAATATCTGAAAGCCAGGGCGATGGAGGGGATCAGCCGTGAGATTTTTAATTTGAGAAAGCGTAAAGGGGCTTTCCTAGTGAAAGACAGTCTGTGAATTCTAATGGACTGTGGGGATTGTACAGACAAGATGTTGAGTTGGCAAATGTTTTTTTTTCTTTTCTCTTTTAAAGTGAGTGAGTGAAATGCAATTTATCCATAGTAAGCTCCCAGTTACTTCCTTGTATGTCATGTGGCGCTGATGCTGCATTCAAGGTAATCAGGCAAGTTAAAATAAAAATTAAAAATGGCAAGGGTCCAGCTCTGCTGCTCTTTTCTAACATGTTTAATGAAGTTTCTAAAAGCCTGTTGTTTGAGCATCCCAAAGTCACATGCACAAGCTCAAATATCCAGCTTTTCTCCTTGAAATGAATGCAGGTGCAATCCGTGTCAATATGTATTCCACATCTTATTAAATATTCACTCTTAACAGCTGTTTCCAAAGCTGTATGAGATATTTCTATGCTCCCTGGATTCACTTTCCCAGGAATTTTGATTTTACTTCCAAATAGATGTGAAAAGAGGAGCTGTCACACTCTATTATGGTGACCTCAATGATTCTGTGCCCTATCCAAATCCAGCGGTTTTCCATAACAATGCAAATTAAAGGGTGCAAAGCCGAAGGAGACAAGACTTGTTATTTTCCAGCCAAAGGACAGAGGTTCTTTACAACAAACTTGTCTGTATGCCTTGTGTATTCTTTGACAGAATTTAAATCCAACTTGGAAGTTGTTTTGTGTGAGACAAAACGTTTTTGCTGTCAGTTCACAAGGATCAGCAACTGTCTTGAGAAAGTTGCTGTGGAGTGGAAGCGTACGGGCCTGCAAATATATTTTGGAAATGAAAGAAATGTAGTTCATTTTTTTTAAATCGTGTATTGTATTTAGGTGCAGACTAACTCTGTCTGAGACCTTCTGAGACTAATTTGATGTCGAGTTGGAGCAGTTTTCATAATGAGGGGAGGTCATGTGAGGAATGTGTTTCCATGTTGCCATACTGGAGAACTATTAGCTTAATATACTCCAATGGGAAGATTTGCTTTTGGCAGATTTGTGGATATCTAATTCAACATACTGGGATGTGAATCCCACATCTTTCACCAGACACTGGTCAAGGATTTGAGCATCAATTCTGAGCATCTTTTAAGCAGAAAAATCCATTTGTTCAATATCAATAACCAAGGACAATCTGAGGATGTATATCTAGAGAATACATTTAAAATAAATATTTTTTTCCCCACTATTCACACAGACACATATCACTGGAGACATCTTGATATTCATAACTTAAACGCTTCGACCATTACAGGAATATTGCATGCATTCACATCATGGGTGTTGCGTATATCTCTGGCGATTGTGTCTCGGATTTAAAACAAATGGCACCAGAAGATCTGTCTGGTTATATTTATTTGCTTTTATATAGTATATATTTAAAATGCATATGAAAAAAAGGCAGATTATGATTAATTTAGTAGTTAATTTCATCTGGGTCATGTGATGTGCAATTAATTAATTTAATAGTATTTCTCTGCTATGACTAATACTGTGCTTCTGTAATTTTCCCATAGTGAATAGGCTGCAGTCAGTGACCCACATCTCAGTGCAATGAACTGCTTAACTCAGACTGTTGTTTTATTCAGTGCGCTGTCAACAGACGGATGAGGAAGATGAGGAGGGGTGGGGCGTTTATACATATCAGCTACCGTGATTGGACGCTCGATTCGTCTCCCCTTCGCCCATTGGCTGTCCGCGCTGTCACTCGCGAGATCCGTTATCACCGCTTCCCGCGCCATTCGGCGTGCACGCGCAAGACAAGCAGGCACGTAACCGCTTGGAGACTGTCTGGAGTCTGTCTGAAATTGATAAAAATTGGAGATGGAGTTTTTTTTTTTTACTGTACATCTCTTTGCACATTTACAAGGAAGCCAGCCGGTGGAAATTGGGAATCTTTGCTCTCCTCCTCAGACGCCTTCGCACACGAGTCGCCACGCTCAGCCCTTCAAAAAAAAATATTTTTTTAGATAAACGCTGTGAAAGTTTTTTCCTCCTGCAGTCTATCGGCAGACAGCTCTTTATGCACAGCCAGGTAAGACAGGCGCCACAGCGCAAGTTGCCTAACATAGAGTGGATACCGCAGTGTTACACATTAGGCTAAAAAAAGATATATATGTATTTGTGATGTGTGTGTCTGTGTGTGTTTTTGTGGAAAGAAAACGTTTTTCTGTGTTTATAATTTAAATGATTCTGCTCTCTCGTATCAAACTGTTAAGTAGCTGTGTTCATTTTGTGCCGCTAAACTAAGTCGTGTGATGTGTGTTTTCGTATTTCTTATGAATTCAACACACAGTGGCTACATTGTTTTGACCTCATTCACACTTACTTCAGGAGGATGCGCAGGTGACGCACCTTTGCTGACGTGAGGTTGTTGATTAACCCCACGCGCGCTTAAACTACCTGTTACTCAGCAGGCACCTGAGGGGAGACTTCTTTTTTTTTTTTTTTTTAACCCTTTCAGCTTACACCACCTTAACATTTTCTAATTACAAAGCACCAAACAGCACCTCTTTTTTTTCAGGCACTTGTGCTAATTACACTAATCTAAACTAATCTACGTGACCCTGAGGTGAGGTAATATGAATCCTGTATGAAATGTTTTTTTCTTTTTTTTCCTCCTTTCCTCTCCTTGTTTGTGCTCTGCAGGAGATCAGCCGGCAGAGTTCAGGAGGAGTGCACCATCCACCAAGGCAGTCTGCACCAGCTCAGAAAGGTTGGTTTCTGTACACACTGAAGGTTGAGAGAGGGGTTAGTGTGTTCACTTTTTAATGGTTTTTAATGATGCACGGCGATGCTGCATTGATTTCTTATGGTTTATCAGATCATTGCATTCATTTATTTGTCATGACTACATCTCCCAGCAACATTTTTTAGCCACTTGCACTCTTATTTTTGGTTCATTATTTATCCTAAAGTTCCCACAAGTAGCTTCAAAGTACAATATCTGACACCATCACATAAAGTATCTTTCTTTCACCCTATATTTAATCTATAGTTATAACACATTTTAATGTAATTTCAAATCTGACTGCATCGTCACTTTAAGTGGAAAATTGCTGATGTTTTCTTAATTGTTTTTACACGTTTTCAGTGCTCGATCTTGGCACATTTGGTGTATTCTGAAATGTTGCGACCGTTGCTTAGAATTCAGTCTAAACCATGCTTGTCCACACTTCAGGAGAGGCTAATTGTCGCACTATTTCCGACCAAAAATCAACGAGCTTTTGCATCTTATTAAGCCGAATGGGGAAAGAGGGTAAATCCAAATGAATGTAACTTAAAAAAAAAGAAGCAGTGTGGAAGTCAAAGGAAGTTGTGTTGCGACAGTGCATGTGTACCTGATCTGCTGCTGCCTCAGACTCGTCTAGACGCTTTTGCTCTGTCACTGCAGTTGTCTGCAGACAGTTCAGTCATATGACTTGGGGGAGCCTTCCTCCCTCCTCCCAGTGTCTGCTCTTTTTGGGCAAGATGGCTGCTATAGCATTGTTGTTGCCCATGACGTATATGAATTGATGTGAAACATGGGAAGGATGGTGATGCATTGTACTTCAATGACACAGAGCACAGCTGCTCAAGCATGTATTGCACAAAGAAGGGACGATGAATGTTAACTCTCAACGGGTTCTTTCACCTAAATTTGGTGCGTCTAGTCGATTGGATGATTATTTAATAACTAGTCACCATTAACGCGGCACAGTACCTGGACAGTTTGGGTGTTATTATTTAATTCTTGACTTGATGGGAGTTTATTTCTTACTTGTTCCTCTGCGTGTATCTGTCTGTTACTGGGACGCCCGGTAGCCATTTTGTCTGATTCATCACAGCCAATTGGTGCCAAAGTCTTCCAGGGTGTCCCAAAATTTGTGTGAGCAGCCATAATGTTTCTATAAATGTCAGTTGTGGCTTTTGATTTGGAAATATTTGTATTTTTTATAATTGGTGTGTATATGTCCTTTTATATCCTCTGTGAAAAACCATCTTCCTGTGAAGATTCCACTGTATTTTTGCATATGCTTACAGTATCTTACAACTACACATACTCACAGTACGTATCTCTAGGTTAAATGCAACATGTTACAGGCAGCTTGAAAGAAATAAAAATAGACAATTGCCTTTAGTAACTCAGCATTTCTTAACATGTGACAAAGCACAACAGTCGTAAAATGAGTATATTTGGTGGATTTTGGACTAATTACTGACACTGCAAAATCCTGGAGCTTACACTGCTTTTTAGTTAGAAGGAAAATACATTTTATTATCACCGATTATTACTTTAGACTCAGTGCTGTGATAATATCCAGTGAAACTGATTATTATCGTCATCATTTCTATCATAAAAAGTAGCGATAGAACGACGAGATGCTAGAAGATAAGCCTCTTATTTTCACGGAAGGTTTAGTTTTATAAATTGTAACCTGGATTTCGCGAAAGCACTGCCTCACTAAAATTGAAGAAAAGATTTTAGATTCATTTCGACAGCTTTAAAAAGTTAGTATATTGCACCAAGCGATTAGATGTGTTTTTTAGAAAGTCAAAGAAGCTGCACTCTTTCAGTGAGTGAGTGAGTGAGAAAGTAAAGGCAATATTAACTTTGGCTTCTAAAAGTGCTCTTAGCCTCAATGTGACATTACAAGTTACTTTCACTCAGTGAGTCTGTGATGTTTATCTGTTTGCCATATCAGTGACCAGCCTGGACAGATCTCTTCATTATCTCCTACTTAGTGCATACTCGTCTGCTTCCAGACAGCTCTTTTAGTCTCGTCTTGTCATATTGCTTAATGGTTTTCGAGTTCTTGTTGATTATGTTTGCACTGGAGCGTACAGACACATTTAAAACATGCAGTATCTTTGCAGGCCTGTCCCAAACCCGATCCAGTGTCTTGACAAATATGATTGGAATTGCAATTAGAAAGGTAAGAAAAGAGTGGAAGGCTGAGTTTTCGAGCCGTACATATTTCTTGGGGTAACTTGTTGCGATTTCAAATTGTTTGGCTGCTCTGCTAAATATACGATCATATTATGCCTTTTTGATGGTATGGCTTGTGTATTGTTCGTGTTTTCCGGGCACAAAATAATGATCATGTATCACAAAATCACAGTTTTCAGCGATGCATACAGTATAGCAGTTAATTCGATGATATTTGTAGTAGTGAGCTCAATAATGAGTGGATGATGATTTTTGTGCTTCTTGTATGCAGATTATTCCTACTTCATACTACCTAAAAAAAATTCAATTCCTAATTTATATGGCTTCAATTAAGTGTCATCTGTTTTACAGTAAATATTATAATAAACAGCTACGATTATTATAAACACTTATTCTTTGCTTTTACATCATTTTCAGCGATATTTGCAACCGACACAACGTAATATTTTTATATATAAAAACTATTTGACCACAAATTTATCTTGGATGTGTTCGAAGTTAAATATAAACAAAACAATTTACTAATTTACTGCTTCATCTTTAGTTTGTGAGGTTTTTTAGTAGTTGGTTGTAGTTTTTATTTCCCCTGTCTGTGACAACATAATGTGTATCTCCACTGTTACCAAGCCACACAGTTGTTTGATGATGTTTTTTTTTGCTTTTGTTTTTCACAGAGGAGCCATGGTTTCTCGCAGCCTGTCATGCCTTCATGTCTTCAACGCTGGAGTGTGTCCGCCTCAAATGGTAAGATCTGTGTTGACCTGTTAATTAAAGCACATTTGGACATGTTAAAAGTTGAGGAGAGCAATTCTAGGAATGCTTTAAGGTGCTGCAGTGAGTAAACGTAAGTGCCTGAGGGAAATATTAGTGCGCTGCACAGACCAGTATTTATAGAGGTTGAGCTCTGCAATGCCAATTCTACATGCTATGATGGTGAGAAATGGCTAATCAAATTCAGTGCTGTCATTCACTCGTCAGCAGCAATCATTTTTTATTAACACAGATTTGTGATCTCTTCATAAGATAATCATGGGTATGGATCTCGTAACTTTCACTTGAGGCTTAGCCGGAAAATGCTGATGCAAGAAGGGTTCTGAATCTTCATCCTGTTTTTCTATTGGTTCATTGTCTCCACCCACAGTGCAGTCACGAGGTCTAACATCATGATGATGTCTGGAGAAAACAGGCTTTCATCTAGGCTCTAATGCTGCCTGAGCTATAATGAAAAGATTTCTTGGGTTATTTCTGGGCACATACAGAGTAAAATTTGAGCATGTTTCAAAGCATTTTTCTGTACAAGAACAGCACCTGCTATTGTCTGTTGTAAACGGTGGGTTGTTTATCTCACCAGCCTCTGCTGCGTGATGACGCAGTTTCCTTTGACATTGGTGTGGCATATTTTAAATCAAGGCCTTTACTGTATTTTAAGGAGTCTCCTGGCAGCCTGCCAAAACATGGATCCATTTGCCTGTTCCCTCCTAAGAGCACAACTGCACAGCTGTGACCCTTAGCTGGTACTAGCCATCGATACCTCAAAGCCAGCAGCGTCCATTTTAGGTTTAGGCTGTGGCGAAAGAGATGAACTCTAATGTAGCTTGTAGAAAATGAAATCTGAACTTGCAGCGTAAATCCTGTTAGAAAACGGCACGACTTTTGTGCAGCAAACAAACTTTTCAGTGAAACGGATTTCAAAATAATGTTGAACAAACGGCTCCATGTGCAAAAATACTAATATTGAATTGCGGTTTGTGATTTATATGTTTATTTTTTTGTCAAGTGCAGCGCGATTTCATTTTTTATTTGGACTAGCATTTTTGATTTTATCATGAAATTTTCCTATTTTATCTTTATACTTTTTCACTGTTTGCCAGTGTTTTTGATGGAATATTTAATACGATTTACAAAAAATACACAGCGATAAAGATTTAAAATGTCGAAGCAGTGATTCAGTTTCATGCGTACAATAATATACTACAGTAAAATAATATTAACAGTATGAAGTTAAATTATTTTGTGAAAATGTGTGAGTTTGTGCTGTTTAATATTTTTTTTATTGCAAAAATGATACATGACACAAGCTACTTCAGCAAAAATAAGTTAGTTATGCAATACAGCTGAATAAAAAAATATTTTGAAAAGCGCTAAAAAGACAATTTTTTTTTGATACTTTTCATGATTTGATTTTGTGATTTGAAATTTTCACCAGGAGGTTCTCAATGTAGTTAAATTGTATTTTACAGTATTCCTAAAAAAAACTAACATCAAAAGAGCATATGCACATTAAATAAAAAGCCAGTCTGGCATTCTAAACATTTTTTAACATAAAAATATTTTTTTGGTATTTCTCCTGAGGAATTACCAACATTAAAATGTCAAGTCGCTATTTTGTGTCTAATTTGTGCGACCATATTATGCTTCTATTTTGAAACGATTTCATTTTGAAATATTGTTGAAGTGTGCACAATGACAATTCAGTTGCATAAAGCTAACTATGTAAACATATATATTAAAATCAAATTAAGGTGATAAAACATTTGACTTTTTATGAACGTACTGAGAATTAAAGCGATAAACGATGCGATGTATAATTACACTGCATTAATTGAAAATTCTTCATGTTAAAAGTGATCTTCCTAATGAAGTTGCACAGGATGAAAATGCACTTTAAATGTAAAATCTGTTGCATGATTGTATTGTAGCCTACTGCCACATTTATTTAAGAGTACTGTACATTGTGATGTAGAACTGCTAACTTGACTCATTGAGAGGTTTAGGTGACCTTTACCCTCTTGAATACTTGTTTTCGTCCACTGTTAAGTCCTCGTGTGAAAGCCAGACTGTGTTCTGATGCCACGTAACACAACAGTGGCTGTCAGTAACATATTAAGCTGGGCCTCTGCTCTGTTGCCATGAAAATAGAGAGAGGGAAAAAGCACTTTGGATTTATGCACGTTTGGTGGTTTCATGAGGGAATGGAGGCAGGTCGGAATTACCAAGCAAATTATTTTTTAATTTTATTTATTTCCCTGCTCACTCTAACCTGTTGACCTTGATACATGATACAAGTGAAGTGAAGTCTACTTCACCATATTGCAAGTTACAGTAATGCAGGCTGAAACTATTTCAGCTGTTGCCAGACCTAGAATTGAAATCCTGATTGCATTGAACAGTCATTCGTAACGATGCTTCAGTTCACCACTAACACTTTTGATAATATGCTATATTGTTTTTCGTTCTTTAGATCTAATATTTCTGCCAATCAGTTACAGCTGAGTGTGTTTTGTTTATTACTGTACTCACAATGCCCTAATATTACAATAACAACATGAGTGACTTGTTTATCGGGTGGATTTTGCAAACTATCTTGTTCTCTGCTCAAACACAATTTCTGAGGTATGAAATTGATCTTGGGTCAACAGTAAGATTTACCTTTTCTTTTTTTATTTGTCGTTAACACGAGCACAACACACGACTCACTGACTGAGCAGAGATTTGAATTTCAGGTGCAGCCACAACAGTCAATATCAATCCCATGAATATTAGATCCTCATTAGAAGAAGGCTACCTACCTGAAATTGCACAGTGACTATACTGTAAGCGTCAGTTGTTAAGACTTACTGTTATTTTCCAGGCTTTGTGGAAGGTAAGTGAATAACTTCATTTCTTTGACTGCAGTGTTGTGTGACTGTCTGCCTGCGTTTGTTTTCCACTGTGACCCAGCTAGTCTTAAGATGTGCACATGCAGCATGTCCGTTCCCCCCACTCAGCTGCAAAGCATTGACAGCTTCAGCAATACCTCCTGTTTTAATTTGCCTGCAAATCCACCACTGACTTTTCAATGGAGCGTGCTCATCTATCACACCCTCATAAACGGTACAAAGAAGGCTGTGGGCCTGGGTGACCACTGTTTGACTGCAGTGCAAGGCTTGCATGCCTGCTTAAACTGAAGAGCAGCCTGAACAAGCGCTTACTTTCTGGAAGGAAACTTTTGGCCTGAGATGAACTTCTGCTGTTTTACTTAACTCTTAACTTTCCACACATACTGCTGGATCGAGGCCTTGCAAATGAAGAGAAGTCCAGGCTACGTTACCAGTTTCCAACAAAAACAGCAAAACGGTTACATATGAGCATTTAACACACTGCAGTACTTCATGAAGATTGTATTTCTTTAGAATAATAGTCAGGGTCGATAGTAAAATCATCTCACGTGTATGTTTGGTCAGTTAAAAGATATTAATTACTATGCACGTTTACTTTTACGAATATTTGATGAGAATGTCCAACCCAGCTCTTTTTTTTTTTTTTTTTTTGCAGGCCTGACCCTCTTCAGCTTTAGTATGAAAGGTTCAACTTAAGTACATAGTGTCCTTGTAACCATAGTCACTATACAGCCTGACTAATATATTGGATTTTACAGCCTCACAGTGATGTTTAGATGTACAAAAAAACACATATTTGTTTACTTCACACACATTTAAATGCAGGATCAATCAAAGTCGGTTATAGTAGGTGTGGTACAGTTGAACAATAAGGTGATTGTTCAGACATCTGGTCAGGCTGTAATATAATACTCTGAATCAGGCTGAATCAAAAGATTTTGTGTTCATTTCTAGTCCGCTCAGTTATAAATTTAGCTCTTTTAAACCCGAAAGATGCTCGAGTTTAACATGTTGAATTAACTTCACATATTGACTAAAGAGAAACTATAAAGTTATACTTGTTTGCAGAGACTACTTTAACGCCGGTTTGGCAGAAAGTGGTAAAGTAAACGCTAAAAAAAGCAGTATTTCTCTCAGTCGTTCTCCTTTCTCTCTCCTTACGTAATAAATATGTAAAAAAAAATACTCTAAAATACTCTGACATGCCACAGCATTAAAATTACCCCAGTTCAGGAGCTTTACTGAAAGTTTCTGTCCAAGTTGGATATGTGAGACTTGAGGGTGTGCTTGCATTTTTCCCTAATTGGGGCTTATTTTAACACACCTGGAATACCTGCCTTCACTTTGCCATTTGACCTTTTGTGAATTAAGACAGCAAGGCAGAGTTGGAGCTCGTCAACCCCGCGGTACATCATAGTGAGGGGAGGCTGCACCATGACTAATTAGTAAATCTCCCTCCTCTCTCAGGTGAAGAAAATTATTTCCTTTGCAGGGAGATTGGGGGGGTTGATGAGTAAATACCCACCTGCACCAAGTTGCAGTAACCTAATAAGTCTCCCTGGACTTTGAAAGTGAATATTTCATATTTCACTGATCTCTAACAGCTTTTCTGCATGTCTCATATTTGACTCTCCATAAGCCATCTAAGATGGGTAAAGGGGAAACACAGACTGCAGGGTCTCTTTCCTGTCACACAATGGCGTGGAAAGGTCAGGCCTAATGAAGTCGGGGGTGTGACCCCTAGTATTCAGTGACTTTGCATGAGCCCCCATCCTACCGCTGCAACCATGCCAGTTAATCCCTTTTTGATCCTAATTGATAGGCATTAACATGATCCTTATCCAGGAGCTGTGTTTTGTCTTCCACAGCCCTTCTCTCTGGGTGTCAGTGACACAAAGTGTGAAAGCGTTAAACCAAATGTGAAATTGATATTTTTCATGTTTGTGTGCTTAAAAATCTGCCCGTGTTTCCAAACACTCACACAAAAGTGTTCAGCGTTCAGGGTTTGCCCTTTGAGGCTCTTAAAAGGACTTAGCACATGACCTCTAGAATCCGACTGTGATGTGAATGGTACCAGCCCATTTCCAGTTTGTTTTCCTTTGAGTCCTTTTATCTTCATCACTAGGTGATTACTGCCTTTAACTGTTAACTAATTACCCTCTTTAAAATGTTTGCACTGACTCCAAGTCAGGGCCCATGTCACTTTTCTGAAAGTGCAGACACTGCAAGAGGATTTTCCAAAGTGCAGATGTTGCACCAGTTCCCAAGAGTTTCTAACTTCTCTTAAAAATATTTGTTTGCATACTGAAAACCCTGTAACTCTGAAACTGAATTAACAATTCATATTAGTTATGAGTGCCTCTTATGGTTGACCTGTTATTAGTTATGTTTAATTCTAGCGATTAGAAGTGGTAGTCCACTTTATTAAATTATAGTAGACCGCTTTCATGTTGCAACATCAATACTAAAGTGTTCCATTATTCTCTCATCTGTGCTGGCTTTGTTTATACGTTTACACCGTTGCCAGCAATTATAGTAATTTGCTGCTTGGCTCTATGATGAAAGAAACAGTTCTTTATTGATTTTAATATATTTCATTATCATAAAATGCCTGAAATTGAATTTTATCTTGGCGGTGAGTGATTGACATCAATGCAAAAGATAAATAAATAATAATTCAGGATACTTAAAGATGCTTCATAAAATTAATGTTTCACAAACTCCTTTATATTTTTACAAACCAGTTACACTGAAATATGAAGATGGTCAGAATCAGAAATTAAGAAAGGAATTTTAGAAAGTTTAGATATTGAACACAATGAGGGTTTTTTTTTATTGGAGTTTGATCTATGATCGGTTTGTTTGAGCTTAACAGTTTTGCATAACCAAGTATTTTTGTAGCGCATAAGGACGACTTTTAATTTGAAAAACATAACGATTTAACAGAAATCATTTCAGTTAATAATAACTTTGTATAAAGAGGCGGTCCAACCTGCCATCTGTACAACAAGTCATTCATTCACACTGAAAATTACACTGAATGCCTGACACAGTTTATAGTTTATAGGAAAAAATTAGTATTAAGTGTTACCCTAAAGGGGAAAATAATGATGATTAGTACTTATGAGGCATACTATGAGCGAAGAGCAAATATTCTTAGTCTTTTCGATGAGGGTTTGCCATTTTAAAACATATTTCCTCTCTTTGCATCTGATATTTAGGTTTAATTGGTCCCTTTTTCCTGATTTGTGATTTGATTTTTGCTGACGTTTTGAAATGTTTTTATACTATTGAATGCTGTGAGGCATTGCCTTTTTAAAATGAGTAATTACTGATCAGCTAACTGCAAATAGGCATGATTCACATATAAGATCTTGAACTTTCAGCCACAATAAGTTTTTGCTAACGCGGATCATATCTTTTTATTTACAAATGTATATTAATTTTTCAAAAAGCAGCAGGTTTGTAGGCTTTTATTTGGACAACCATATGTGATTTTTTTTTTTTCTCTTAGTACTCTCAAACCTGCACAATTAAGAAGCATGTCTTGCCATTGTGCTCAGCAGTGTGCAACAGCCCACTTTAGCTGGAAAATGCCAGGTGTCGTGTTGGTTCTTGTTGGATTCACACAGCGACTCAAAGTCCCTCCCTGGAACGCAGTTCTCAGGTCTCCATAGGATTGAGTGTTATTTCCAGCTTGTTTGTTGCAGTGAATAATGAGTACTCTGTAAGGCCTGATGACATAATTTGGAGATTGCTATGGAAAAATAACTAATTATGGAGCTAAGAAACTACAGATTGGGACTACGCCTGTGTACTTCACTTGACTGGCACCACCTGCCCTCTATATGTCACACTCACTTCACTTATCCCACAGTTGTGAAACCGAGCTGGTGTCTGCCAGTTATGTGCAACCCCCAGCAGACACCCCATGCACAATGAATCAGTAGTGGGTTGGACTTGATAACGCTGTTGTTATTTAGATTTTATTTACCCATAAACAAAGAGAGTTGAGAGTTTGGTGGAGGGAAGGATTCAGTGATAGCAATAGGAAGAGAATTCCCTTCAGTGTTGCTGTCTTCACTATGACAGTAGGAAAGTTGAGGAAGTCAGAGCATTGGAGAGAAAGCACTGCATATTTTTCTAAGTGCCAGCAGCACCTGTAGTCCACTGGACAGCATTTGTAAGATGTTGTGGCTTGACCTGTTGATGGTAGCGCTTTGGTTTTCATGCATTTTTATCTAAAATATTTTTTCCAAAAATGTTTAGGGAATAGACTTTTAGCAGTGCAGGAACATGATGTATGATCGCATGCAGCACTGTATGAGGAGTTTGCTTCAGTTCTGGCTGTGAAGCTTGTTCCTCTGCATTATCTTTTTTCTCTCCACACTACCTGCTTTAAAAAAAGTGGCAAAGTAGTTCATGAATATAAAACAGTTTTTTGTTTGTAAGACTTCTGTGCAAGTTTGTCTGAGCTCATAGAATTTATGCCAGCGCTACACTGTTCAAGTACTGTACAAGTTCAAATAAATTAATTTGTCTAAAATTGCCATAAAATTCAGCTGTATAATAATCGGCTGATACCTACAGTGTGCATCTGATTCCTACTCATTTAAAGCAGTGTTTTACTTTTGTACAGTTTATCAGTGAATTGTCATCTCGCTGCATTCCCACCTCAACAGAACTCTCAGTTGGTTCTCAACTTGCATTTTGTGTTCTCTTCTGGTCTGCACACCTTTTTTCTGACGGTTTGTTATTAATAATTGCAAGGCCAAAAAGTACTTCTTGAGAAACCAAAGAAAAAAGCATCAGGCACCCTGTTTTTTTTTTGTTTGTTTGTTTGTTTGGTTGGTTTTTTTAGAGGTTTGACTTTCAGTGCTGAAAGTAACCAAAGCAAATACAAGTGTGCAGTATCATTAGAAAGGACAACCAATATGGCTGGCAACTGACTGTCCAAGCCATGTTTATGCAAGTCAGATCTGAGTTTGGATGCAAGGTCAATACAGCATTATAGAGCATATCTGAAGTTTGGAACGTGTACTTTTATTTGATTTATATATATATATATATATATATATATATATATATATATATATATATATATATTCCTTTTGATCTTCATCACAAGGACAGCAGACAGATCACAGCACCTCACCTGCTGCAGCGTATTCTCTCCGTATTGTTTTTATACAAACTAACTCTCCCAGAAATGACACAGATGAAAAAAAAAATCTGATGTAAAATACTTGAAGGATGTTGTTGCATCACAGCAGGGATGAGAAGAGTTTGTTGTCATGTTTGAAGTAGGTCTTTTAAGACATTGAAATCTACAGTAATTTCCACTCTTCTCAGGATATAGCTGTCAAAAATCATACGAGTAGACTGTCAGTTACATTCTGTTCATTTTTAGGATTAGAATTTATCTTATTTTATGCCATTTGACCATTTTCATCTGCTAAAATATGCATCATTTGGCGCGTAACTGCAGTTCTTTAGCTTATTTTTTGTTATTATATACATTTTCACTTTACTTTAACCTATTTAAATATGTACTTAAAACAGACAGCACATGGTTTCCATCCTGGATATGCTTTATAATAAAGAATTAAGCAATAAAAGCAGATACAGACAATTAGGACTGGTAGAAAATGAAAGTTGGAAGGCGAACGATTCACTGAAATTGCTATTTTATGTAACAACTTACATTAAAAAATGTTGTCAGACCAGGGGTACTGTGTATTTAAGAGTAATGATGTTAAAACTACATGAAATTCCAATACTTAAAATCAGATTTATGTAATTTCTCCGGAGTTTAAAAGCTGATAAGAGAATCTTTATCAAAAATCATCTTTTGGAGTTTTACCTTGGATATCCTGTATGATTCATTAAAACATCAGTTTGTTTTGTTTTTGATTTTTATAAATCCCCCATATCTACATTCAAAGTTAGGATGACAGGTCTATCTGAAACCCTTGAATACGTACATTCATTTAAAGCTCAATTCTGTGCTGTAGCTGGTTGTATTTGCTGTAATCCTGCTGTGTGCAGGCATAGACAGAATTTAAAAAGATGACAGTGAATTGGCGCATAGTCCAGGCTTCTCCTGTCATGATTGGTGGATTTTAGGAATCAAATTTAGTCTCAAAGCATATTATCACTGTGATTTGTAGCTGTTGGAATTATATAATGTGTGCAAAAAATATATGTTTTGTGCTCGTCGTTACTCAGCTTGTGCCAGTCAAGAGCTGAATTTAGATTTTTTTTTTTTTAATGAAATCAGTTTTCATAACAAAGCTGCTAGTCCCATATGAGCAGGCTACTCAATCCAACTTCAATGCTGCACATTCACCTTTCTCCTGACGACAAAACCATTCAAGATCAAGGGCGGCGTCACCTTTGCCACTAATGAGGTTGTTTATTTACCAAATTTCCTTGTGGACTGTGAGAGGGAAAACAAGCCATGCATAGCAGAGCATATAATCAGCATTAGCAAAGCAGAGCTCCAAAAGCCCCAAGTTATACATTTTGTGACAGTATAACACCTTGTACTTTACCTGAAGTACCCGCGTGGTAAACATGTAAACATTTCAAAGAGGCTGCCACATTATTATCACCTGAACAAAGTCATGCTGGATTTAAAATTGAACATAATATTCAGACAGGAATAAAGATTCTGGACATGATCTTTTCCTGTGATTACATGTTTAAAGCTTTTATTTAAAACGATCTAAGCACTTGCTACTTTATATTCACCTCACATCTCATGATTTTCAGATGATTGTGTCAAAATACCACAACTTTGACAGCAAAGGTGTCCAGGTGACCGAAACAGTAATGTCTTCATACGCTTATTCTTGGCTGTTATTCTACAGTGTCAGTGCACACACTGGACGTACACATAAACACTCTGAAGCAACTTAATCACAATTGCAAACAGTGTTACAAATGCTAGTGATATTATGTGGAATGCCGGTTAGCAGCGTTTTTCAGCTATAATAGAGGTCTAGTAATCAGCACTTGGATTTCTGGGTGTTATCAAGGCAACATGAGCTGCAATTAGGCCAAATAATCTGTGGCAAAACAGCAGCTGCAACGGATAGAAGAAGAAGAAGAATGAAAAAAAAAAAAGCAAAAATATTTGTGAAATGAATGGTCAAAAGTCATGACGCCATGTGCCAAACACTGAGACACAGCTTAGACAAAGTGGAATGGACACAATGTAAGAGGAACCAATAAGGATATGACAGACATGCAGACTATGGGGTTGCAGATGCTGCTTATTGGCAAATAACAATGCTAATTTAGTAAATTCAAAGTTAAAAAATCCTTTCGGCTACAATATACATAGGCTTTTTTAGTTGCGTTTATGCATAATGTACTGCGCCTTTAAATAATTTCTCCGTTTTATCGACTGTATTGTATTAAAAACTCAAAACCATCACATATTTTAGTGTTTTTCTGCTCATTTCCATCACAGATCTATCCACGTGGTCCACGTTGGTACAACATAGACTAGTATAAAGTGATGAAGAGCCTCTGGGCATAGTTTGCAATAATAATAATGTATGTGTGGCACAGTTCTGTATTTGGTGCACAGCAGAATTCCATTTCTGCTTAAATCCATCAATGATTTGCAGACCTGCTCATCACAGCCCATGTACACTGCTTTATTTGCTGATGTAGATTGGGTTCCAATCTCTGCGTAAATGTGTGAGGCTTTACTGTATGTTTGCTTATCTGTCCAGCCATCCCATCTATTCAAACAGTGTTTCTTTCATTTAAGGCTGTGTGCTGTGCTGGGCTGGGCTTTTCTTTTTTTTTTTTTTTTTTTCTGAGACCTTTTCTGTTATTTTGGGACCAGATGGCGAGGGGCACGGAAGCGCCTCTTTTGTCCGGGCGCCCCTGTGAAAAGAGGCTGTCCTCCCTAATGTAATCAGCGGCACCGGAAGGGTCCATTTTGGGCTGTGAAAGAAGACAATTGGGTCTGGACACGTCTAGATTACAGAAACGCAGAGTTCATCTCTCGACCCTGCCCCCTTTGACCAAGGCCCTGGCATGGAGGATCCTCATCTTTGATCAGTGGAGGGTGGAGGTGCTGATCCGACCTCATGAGGGCCAAAGGCCACCTCCCCACACACCCCCCCCCTGTTTACTCTGCACTTGGCTGCTGCTGACACCTCCTTCCGGAAAGAGCCAGGGGGTGGTGGGTTGGTTTGGGCATGGGGGGGGGGATACCATGACCTGTCTAGACACCGTTGCTTGTTGCCCTGGTGTTGCCAAGGGGACATGATGAACTTTGACCTGAAATGTAGTTGGTTAGGAGCCACCCTGGTCATCCAAGGAAGACATTTTTTTTCTTTTTAATTTTCAGAGTTGAGGATGGTGAAATGAGGCCGGGGTATGGCTGTGACCCACATAATACACAATCTGCTTTGAGGGACCACAAGCGTTGAATTTGTTGGCAAAAACTTCCTTTTTTTTTATTTTAATAATTTCAGTTGTGTTTCAGGACGTCAAGGACGAGCGTGCAAGACAAAGAACAATATTGCTGAACTTTGACTTTCAACTCTGAACAAACAGTGTTTGAATTTTATGTTTGCTCGCTTGACTTCATCTGATCCCACGATGACACTGTTGGAAGGAGGACTGATTTTGTTTTTTAAAATTTGTGACACTCTCTAAGGAAGTCATCCTTTGTTCATGTTTTTTTGAATTTGATACATTTTTGGAAATTTTATTTCTCGTGCGCAGTAAGTAATCTTTGAATTTGAGATGTTTTAACTTGTTAAATGTGATATTCAACAGGCAGTTTGTTGAAAAATATTCTCGTCTTGGCTCAGAATTTTGAAACATTACTGAATAAATCTCGTCTTCCTGAGCTGTTGACAGGTTTCTACTTTGGGTAGAGTTACAGTAATTTTGCATTCTATTTTATTCTGTTTATTCTCACAAAAAATGTGATATTTTTATATTATATTTGAGTACATGGAAGTAATGTGCAGCACATGCACTTTTTTTCTTAATTTGTACATGTGGAAGTTTATACATTGATGATTTAATGAAAAAGAAACGCTAACATTGACAAACAGTAATGAGTATTTTGAATTTAAACATGCAAATGTCACAAATCAGATGAGCAGATTTTTTTTTGCATATGCAAGATGATTTTTTTTTCTAATTTGTTCTAATTATTGATAATTATTAATGCAAATGTTTGGAGACGTTGGTATTATTCTCATTAATCACGTCATACTTCGTCCTTTACCTCGAGTCCTTAGTTTTGGCCTGAACCACGACATAGCCCAATGTACGAACTGGCTTTGATGCTGAGGCTGTTCCTCAGGAGTGGGTGTAGCGATTCCACCATCATGGCCGCCACTACCAACCCCGCCCTCTCGCCTGCCACTCAGGAACAGTTAAAATGGCAGCATGCAGCAAAATGAGTGAGAGGGAGAAAGAGAGAGACGCCCACTACTGTGTGCTAAGGCACGGTCGACTGAGCCGTAGCTCGCCCTGTACGCCAACTCAAACTGAGATCATTATTTTTGGTGTATTCGGCCGTCTGAGTACAATGTAGAATCTAAAGAAGTCTAGACAGGTAGATGGTGCGGAAATCAGTGAAGGGTTAACCTCTTTTGTCACCGCTTTATCCAAAATCAGTAGCTCACAATAGTGCTCAGACATAATTTGTGCGGATATAGAACAAAATGTCGCCGCATGTACTTCTCTAAAATGATTTGAGTTTCAAAAAAAATTCATGCAGCGAAACCATGGCTACACTGTTTTCTTTGTATAGACGCAGCCAAATAGAAAACATTTATGCTAAAAATATATGTTCTTTGCATTCAGATTGACCCATGCTACAATATGTTGGAGCATTTTTTTTCTCTTCACCCAGGTCTTAGGCAGGCTGCCATTTTATTCTCCAAATTAGCAGTTGCAGCCTGGTGCAATGGGGACGGGCATTCGCTGATTATCACCAAATTTAATGCTCTGCAGCATCTTAAGATACAAGAAACAAGCTCTATACGATGCTGTGTACATATCTTAGCTGTAATATATCTTAATTTTGGCTCATCAGCATTGGCCACGGCATCATTTGTATTCTGAAGTGGTGCAGTTCAGTATTTCATTGACTGTATTCATTTTTAATGTAGAAAGAACAAAGTGCTATGATCAGTGATCATTGAAACCCTTTGCTCTTATTCAAACAGCTCTATGCATGCTCTTATTATGTCACCCAACTAATACCAATTAAAGGCTATACGCTACACCAACCCAACGCTGTTTCAATGAGCTAGAGAGCCATTTAGAATGGATCACAGGGCGTAGATGTGTGTATCCAGTCTCAATAAACCATCTGAAATTAAGTATTACACCCAGTGATTTTAAACCTTTGTAGGTCTGGCTTCCCCCTTCATAACAACTCTATTGCAAGGCATTCCACATCCAAACTGCAGTGTGGAGAATTTTAAGGTAAATGTCCAAATCATCTATTTTTAGGTCTTCCTGCTCACACTGAATGACATTTTATTATTGGCTCTTGGTGTGAATATGTTTTTTTTTTTTCCCCCTCTCCTTCCCTCCACAGTGTAGAGAGAGCTGGTGGTGGTGGACTAGGAGGAAGATGTCATGCTAAGGATGGGTTTTGGTGATGATGTTGCTGCTGTTGATGCAGCATCGAGCTCTCACTTTGTGCCTCTGTCAGCTATGATGCGTAACCACAAAGTGAGTGACAGGCCAGTCCCCGGGGAGAGCAGGGGGCCTGAGGTGAGTCAGATGTATCCTTGACCCTGTCTAGCTGTGTCAGCAAGCAACACAAACTCAGTAACAAAAGCCAGAAATGGCATGACTGTATATTGTACATCTTAATTTAGTATGTAGAAGAAGAATATAAGAAGAACAACCATCTTGACTGTTTCTGTTCAAGAGGTTTGGTTTTTACTGCACAGACTCCCATGACCTACAAATTACAATGCATATCACATTGATCTTATACCTTCAAACCCTTTGCATGCATATAATGTTCCACCAGAGTCCTGAACGCGTTCTGTGATACAGTTAAGAACCCGGTGCTGATTTTGGTAGGTATTCTACATTGTTTACTTCAGCACATTACAGATTTAACACCCAATGGCAGGTTATGACTTTGATAAAAGATGTCAGAAAAATATATTTCTGTGGAGTCACAACTTGTTTATTACAAAGGTTTGTTTTGTTGCATACCTATTTTAGCTCATATTAGCTTTCAGGGAGTTTCCGGGAGCAGGAAAGTGTGTAAAATTTTCAGTACTGAGTTTATTACTAAGAAATTTGAAGATGGAATTTGAACCTTCATTAGGATATATATATACTGTACATAATACATGACCAACCAGGAAACAATGTAAACAGACAATACTTAGTGAATAGTGATCTACCTTTACGTATAATGCAATGTATTTTGAAAAATGTTATTTCCACCTGGTCCTTGTTTGTTGAAATAGACGACTAATCTGTGTTAAATTAAACTTTCCACCAACATGAATGATTAATAGATTTGTAAAGAAAATGTAATATCAGTTTTATTCATATATTACTCCATATTACAAAAAAAAAACATAAACATGATGCATTTGACAAAACTGTCATATTTTACTGCAGAAACCGTTAATTAATTGAGAAGTCTAGCAACAGAAAATTAACAGCGACTCTGATAATCGATGCATTTAAGACATTTATCAGTGAAAAATACAAAACTTGAAATGCTCCAGCTTCTAAACTGTGAGGATTTTCCCAATTTTTGACTGTTGTTTAGACAAAACAAGCAATTTGAAGACGTCACCGCACGCTCTAGAAAATTGTGATTGGCTTTTTTTGTAGTATTCCTGATTAATCGACATATCAATTCAAAATAATGTGTTATGGTAAGTGCATTCATAAAGTTAAAAACAAACCAAGTCTGTCGACATTTCAGTGGTTAAATTAGTATGAATTGTTTTCTTTAGGGAAGAATATCTGCTTCCATTTCTTTGAGAATTAACACTAACCTTTAACACGATGTACTCATGTTATCTGTCAGAGTTTCAGTGGCGTTTGTGGTGATGTGTTGTCTCAGAATTCAGTGTAACAGCAAGCAGTTTTACCAAAGCCGCAGTCAATGTGATATCATAAGCAGTCTGCAAAAAAAAAATATCATGATGCAGCCTGCACCATCATCTGCAACGTTAGCAGATTTTTCTGAACAAATACACTTTGATGTTAAGTGTTAATGAACAAATGTTTCTGATAGTGTTCTCTCATTATTGTATATCCACAAGAGGAAGTTATCTTTATGTGACACATCCATCATTCGCTCACTTAAGACCAGATGTATTGCTGCTTAAATCACATTTTAAACAACTTTGTGAAATTTACTACAAGATGATTTCATGTTTTTTTTTAATCTATTCCCCAAAAGCAGAAAACATCCACTGACGGAACCAGAACCGGTGGCTACATGGGAAAAAAGTTTGTGGAGATTTTTTTTTTTCTCAATTTCATCAAGTGAACAAAAAGAATCTTTATTGAAAAGTCTTGCATCTTTTTTTTTTTTTTTTTTTTTCCAAGAGTCGCTCAAACACGGTGTGTGAAATGAGAGTTGCCTGGGTGTGACTTTTCGAGAAAGCATCCGCTTGCTATTGTCTGCCTAGTCAACTTCTGCAGGCCCCAGCGCCCTGACTTCCATACATGAGAGATCAAGGGTTACCAAGGTGCTTTTGAGAAAGGAGGGCTCAATGTGAGAGGGGACAAACCAGTCCACAAAATACTCATTTCCTTTGCATGTTAGGTGCCCTAGTGGGGATTCAGACGGGGTCACTGACACAACCAGGTTTTTTCTTTTTTTTTTTACCCCCTCGTTGTTCTTAATGAAAACTGTTGCTCGCCTTTTCAGCGGCTTGCGACTGCTATCTGCTGCCTGTACAGTATGCAGCTTGATAATATGCTGAGTTTGCCCAAAAGAAAGTTTGTTCAGACTCTGGCTGTTTATCCGGTGCCAGACAGAGGCACCTCATGTAGAAAAGGTAAAAGTAATTCTGTCCACCTCTCATTCTTGCCAAAAAGTTCAGTCACTGAGCCACAGCATTAACTTGTATTCTAACAAGATTAAAATATATTCGTCCTGGGGATTAGCATAGTTAGGTGTCCTTTTGCCTCTTTTTTTTCCTGCACTGGTGCGGTGACAGTGGGCTTTGATCTGTGTTGCGAGGCAAGAGTCCTGGCTTGGACCTAGCCATTCGAGTGCCAAGTGTGAAATTGGCCTGATGTCATCCCCATTCTTCACCTTTTACATCTTTCACCACTTTAATTATGTTTCCGCCACAAAGCCCAGGCACCTCCGAGCAGATTCCACTCTGGCCGTAGGAAGCATTTAGAAACTGTGGGTAAATGACACAGTAGGGGAGGGGGAGGATGGTAGGGAGAGGTCATAGCAGGATGGGGCCCTTTTGTGTTTAGAGGTAGACATTGATACTTTCCTGATGTATCCTGTGCTCACTTCCATTTTTCTACAGCATGAGAACTTTCTGAAATTGTCAGCACTACTCCAGAAAATAACTTTTATTCCAGGCATATTTTTATTTTTTTATATTTTCTGCATCCCATTCCAGAGGAGATGTGTATCTCTCAGTCTTATCTACTCAGATTACTGGTGATTTATGCCAATGCAAGACTCTCCTGTTCGCACTTTAGAGGCCCAAACAAAGACGACTTCTGATCACTTGACCACCTGAATCTTTCCTTCTGGAGATGAGACAAATATTCTCAGATAAAAGCTTTTGTTCCAGGAGAATGTGCCCATGCAGCCTTACAGCTCCAGCTATTGTTCATGCATTGGTGTCCCTATCTGAACTTCAGGGAGCTTCCCTGCCTGTGAATATTTTGATGAAGGTTCCTATTGATGCGCTGAATGAAGGACCAAAACAACAGGGGTATGTGTGCATGTGAGGAGGAACGAGAAATGAATGAAGTGTGTGGGGATGTGTGCGTGCCAGGCAAGAATAAAATAAAAGTCATAGTAAGATGCGTGTGTGTGTGTGTGTGAGTGTGTGTGTGAGAGAGAGAGAGAGAGAGAGAGAAGGGGAGAGAGAGAGAGAGTTAGTGAGTGAGAAAGCTGTGTGTGGAGAATGGGTTACTGAGGAGGGGGGGGAAACCAGCCACCTGCAGCCATGACAGGCTTTGACCTTCATTGCTCTCTCTCTCTCTCTCTCTCTCCCTCTCTCTCAAGCCTGTCTCTCTCCCTTTCCCTCACCCCCTCCCTCCCTCACCTCTCCCTCCCCTGTTTCGACTCCCCTTCCCTGCCTTGTGATAGAAGCACAGGCTCCTTTTCAGAAACGACGAGGAAGACTGACCGTCGTGAAGACAGTGCTGGGAGCAGCCCTATCTGCTCTAATGCTACTCACCGGCCGTTAGACATGGCGTTCAAAGACTAGCGGTGCAAGTATGGAAATGCAGATAAGGCATTGTTGAGGAAACATGCCTGGGAATTGTTCAAGGCTTTCCCTTGCATAATGTTTGGATGCTTTTGCAAATGTTTTAATCTCAAACCCCATGAATTTGATCCTCCATGAATGTGATCCTGAACCGCCCATAGAAGGAGTGGGCGTTTGCATGGAAAGGATTGTCATGCAATGCAAATTAATAATGTTTGTGATTATATTTGTGTATATTTGACGTCTTGGCAACGTTTATTTGAACTATTATTGCACACATTTCTCTTTTCTAGGCAATTTTGTCCAATAATTCATTTGTTTTTTCTGCTTTTTGATGCATGCAGAAGCTCAGCGTTGATTGAAGGTCACGTTTACTGCTGCAGCCAGTTATTTTCTGTGTTTTTATGGAAATATGTGAACTCTTCGCTTCACATGAAGATGCTAGAAACTTGCTTGTATAATCTTCAAGGTTTATTTACTCTTCTTTTGCAGTTTTTCAGGAGGCAGTTAATTACACAATTAATACATGATACAAATTATGTACATTTATACCAAAGAATACTTCCAACATAAAATAAAAAATAGCATTGTATTCTACAACTCTGTGTTGTAATTTTATTTAAACATGTTCATATATAGATAGATATACGCTGATGAGTAAATTCATAATGTCGTACCAGCAGTTTTTCATAAAGGCATTAAACTTGAATAGTCTGCATTTGAAGTAATACTGCTTCTCTGATTCGGCACAGTTCTGTTTCAGAAAAAAAAGTTCACACTTGAACTTTAAGGCAAAGTGTGTTTCTGTTTGGTGGATTTTAATTCACACACACTTTTTGCAGATACACAACAAAAACACTTTGAAAGGCAAAAAGTCCACAATTTGGTATGGATACAGTCTAAAACTTAGCTCGATCATACTTCTGTCGATAAAGACCAAAGTTTATAAACACAGTTATTTGCCCAAGTACAACAAATTGCAGCTTTCATGCAAAAAGGCCCCATAAACTATTTTTCATTCACAAAAAAAAGGAGAAAGAAACAAAAAGAAGTTATTGCAAGATAAACAAGCAGTGTAAACACCTCAGATATCTACTCTAAAGCAACACTGGTCATTGGATAGATTTTTTTTCTCAATATAATCTATATAAATACACATATGAAGTCCTTTCAACAACGATAAGAGATTTCCAACATTTGTAATACAGTCACTGACGGATTTGCCTTCTTTTAATGATATATGGATATGTAATAAAACTGTATATAGAGAAAGATTTAACAAGAACATCCAATAACCTGCTTTTATAGTCTATACTCAAAGAGTGCGCAAAATGGTTGTCATCATTGTCTTTATGCTACAGAGTTGTTTCTGTGACTTTATAGGCAGCATTATAGCCTTCAATTCATTTAGCTACAAAAAAGAATGATTCATATTGCTATTTAAAACTATAATAGCTGCACTGATGCATTGGTATAACGGAGGGAGTACGCACATAATATTTGTTTTTAAAGGCTATGAGACGACCACATACATAGAAGCAAAGACTAACTTAGCATTTTAGTTAAGTGGCGTGTTAGAAGAAAAGAAAAATCGCTAGAATAATAAACTGTTCCTGTGGATTTTTCTTCTTTTAAAAAAAAGGTATCAAAATTTTTTGCCCAATTAGGTCTGCAACTGACACTCCAAAAAAAAGAAAGAAAAAAGATACTACCTCCTTCTGTCCATTTTTACATCAAACACAACCAAGGAAACCAACAAAGCATGGAAATAAAATCGTGTTAGCATTTATTTAAATTCACAGTAGCCTGGATGCAGCAGAAAAATATTCTTTGGACTTCAGTTTGTTCACTTCACTGACAGATGGAAACGTCAAGTGCCAGTTAGTTTAAATGTAAAATGATGACAATCATGGGGGTAGCAGTACAGGCCTATATAAAAATGGAAGGGTGTAAGCATTTGTACCTCCTGTGGGCTGGTGTGGGGTGTGGGTGTATAAGGGGGTGGGGATTCGGGGACGACAAACAATGAAAACATACCTTTATACAACATCTTTTATAGACGTGATATTGCAGAAATATCTCTCTCTATTTTTTTTTTTAAAACAATTTATGCTGGTATACTCTACACACTGGCCCTTTATTCGATGAAATTATTGCATTGTAGGCTTGACAAACCTCCCATATAACGAAAAAATCACTATAATATTCCTATAGAGACATGTGGTGTCATTAAATATTCCTGTAGGGACTCTAACAGTCCGGTGACCTTATTGTTCCTTTGTAGTATTTTTTTTTTTAATTTCCTGTGATCTGCAGTGATAGTAATAGAGCTTTATGGTATTTTTTTATCTGCTGTGGTATCATTAAATATTCCTGTAGGTAGAGTTTTGCGGTGATATCTCTATAAAAAAATCTATCATAGGATTACTATAGTTTCTTTTTCGTCAGGAGGCTGCTGTGACTTCTCTGGAAATCAATCGCTGTCTGATTTTTCGTCTTTCGACGAGACGGTGGCGTGATTGTACAGTCCCTGTGCCATCAGGTGCAAGGCCAGACTGTTTTTAGCGCCGCTGGCCTTCTTGATTTTGGCCCTCTTGTTCTGAAACCAGATCTTGATCTGGGACTCGTTCAGGCCCAGCTCCTGCGCCAGGTTCTGTCGCCTCTGCTCGGTCAGATATCGATTTGTCTGAAACTCCGATTTTAGTCTTTGCAGCTGCTCTGCTGTGAAGGCCGTCCGTGGTCGCTTGTCCTCTTTGCTGGTCGTTTTCTTCTTTGGTTTGCGAGATCTTGGCCCTGTGGGGTGATGTGGAGGGGTGGTGGGGGGGTGGAGGGGGTGGTCACAGAGACACATACATTGGTTTGGATCAAAACATGGTTATGAATATGACGATAACAAGAAAAAAGGCTTTGCAAACAACTTTATGAATAAAAACTACACATATTTTATGTTTTCTCATTAAAATGCTCACCCACGTATATCCACAACACAATACTACTACTTTAAATTGAAGCTAGAGCCTGTATGTGTATCTAAAACACGTGCGTAAAGTCTATTTTGGAAGAAAAATGCGCATTTCTCAACTTATTTTAATATCCAAAATGGCTGTTCAGACATCTGTTGTCATGTGCTCACTGTGTCTCTCAAAGCTTTTTTTAATAATAATAATAATAAAAAAATAGAAATAAGTTTTGTTGATTTTCTGAAGCAAACTTTTAGCCCCCCAAAAAATGAGGTGGGTTGATTGTAAAATGTGACACGTTCACTGAAGAAAACACCCAAGAAGCAAAACCTCCCCTCCCTCCCTGTTTCTATCCCTCTTCCTCGCTTCCACACATATACGTACGCGTGCACACACACACACACACACATCTCTCTCACTCACACACACACCGACACTGTCTGTAGTAATAAGGGATTATTAACCAATAGGACAACACTGGAAAAAAGCATCACTGCCAATGTTTTGTAGGTGATCTGAAATACAGGATTCATTTCAGTGCAGCTACTGTGCATTTTTTTTTGTTGTTGTTTTGTTTTTGTGGGCCACTTGAGAAGCTCCTCAATGGACAAACGTGAATAGAATTTGAGCAGCACACATCGGATACACATTAATTTTCCATCTGGATGGAGGCCCTATTTGTTGGGGAGCTCTGGATTGTTTGATTCCCTGCTCCAAACAGAGTGAAAAACATTAATGAAACACGGGCCGAAGCTTTACACTGATGAATCAGCTCGTGTGTGTGTGTGTGTGTGTGTGTGCGTGTGTAGGCTATATAAAAACTGTGCACCTCTACAACTCGTAGTAGTCGCCTACGCCACTCTATACAGCCGTTACATAATGCATGAGAACAAGTTGTACTCCACTTTTGATAGACGCAAAGAAAAAATACACCACATATTAACGTTAGTGCAGGCTGAGAAGTTGTAGCATGTGTTTTCTTATAGATGAAGATTAGAAACGACACAAAAAAGTCACCACTGGACTGCATATACATGTTCTATGGGGGCGTCCATTGTGAAAACAGATGCATATTTAATCTATCCCAAACGCAACTCGCTTTACGCATCTAAGAAGCAAAAAAACAAAAAAACGGCCACGATTAGAGCATTAAATATTATTTTACAGATCCGCACATGCTATCTGGAAGACGTGGAGCGCGCTTTTGTTTAGTATATGTAGGACCCCACTATTATCATATTCATAACCCGAGGAAATTTGCAACAAGACAAGCCTGAATGTGATGAAAAAAAGCTGTGCGTAAAACCGCAAAAAAAAAAAAAGAAAAGAAAAGAAAAGAAGCGTTTTTTTAAATGTTTGATGTATTTTGGTGAGAAGTTAAAATGTGAAGATTTAAAGGAAAGTTTGAAGGTTTGGGAGATTTTTTTTCTCTCTCTCGCTTGCATTTGAAAATAGGCCCACTCTCACCCGAAAATACTTTTTTTATATATATTTGTATGTGTTGTTTTTCTTCCCTAAATGATACAAGGACATGCTGTTCGTGAAGACTTGCACGTACTCTATCTCTTGCATGAAATAATATTTCTAAAAAAATCCAAATTAATTTATATTTGATAAATTCTCTGTTTGCGCTGCACTGCTCGCTTCGCTCTGCTCTACTCGGGAGAAGTCGGTCAAGGCATCTGGGGTCAGTGTTACGGGGTATTTCAGGTTACCAAGAATACGGTATGGAGTAAAAAAAAAAAAACGCATGCACGGTGCCACCAACCTGAAGAAGGCCTGTCCGAGTATCTGGTGCAGTAGACCCACGCTGGCCACAGCATGGGCTTAGACTGGGATGGGTTTGAGCTGGCTTGGGAACTGTCTGAGTCTGAGCTTAGGCACTGGTCTCCGTTCTCCCCGCGGGGTTTCAGGGGTTCCTCGGCGTCTATAGCGGGCTTCTTGGTCCCTGTAACCGTGTGCGGAGTGGAGGTTCCTTCCGCCGGCACCGTGCTCCCCACCGGCTCGGTCTGAGGGGCGGCGGGGCTGTTGTGACTCTCCCGCGATGCCAGGCTACTCTCTTCTCGGTTTGCGACTCCGTCCTTTTTCCGTCCGAAATCCGGCCGTAAGATGTTGTCGATGAAGAAATTGGTGACCCGGTGAGGGATCTGCAGGTTTCCCGGCGCCTGTAAGAGGGGTAGGATGGCTCTGTTTGATTCATCCGCCGACTCCTGCCGCTCCACCACGTCTCTGTTGCCGTGATCATTTTCTTCCATACTGATTCACTTTCCCCGCTTTACTCTCTTTAACCCCTTTATCGCTCTCTGCTGCAATAGAATTTGCAAACAACTTCGGAGAAATTAAATTGCCAAAAATAAAAATAAAAATAAAAAACTGCACGCGTAAAATAAATAAAAAAATAAAACTCAGATTCTAGTGAGTGCGTTGGACACCATGCAAAGCCTTGCGATAGTGTCCTCTGAGAAAAGCATACTTTTTGACATATATTCCCTCTATCTCGGGTTACACCTGACACCGTAGAGCTAAAACATGTGCCATTTGCGCACCGTCCAATTTATTGTTATCCGATTTCAGTGTGCCCAGTAATGCCTACGTCTAAACTAAACTAAGGGTAAATAAAGAGGCTCCTAAACTGATGCTCTAATACTCTCACTCTGGAGTTTTGTTCTTATTTTCAATACGAGCCCCCCGAGTGACGTTTTCCCACCGTCCTCCCAGACACGTGCCTTGGACCAATAGGATGGCAGAAACCAGGCCATGTGATGCAGACTCCAGAGCAGTCCACAAACGCCCATCCTCGCCTTAGTAAAGGGAAAGAGTCCTGGACTGACGGAGGAGAAGCCTAATTTAAATCCAGTGCATGCTCCCAGATAGCTCCAATAATTCATCTGTGTTTATGAACCTGCAACTTCATCTCCTTTTTTTATGGAGTTTTAGTTTGCAAATGAAAACACGATGCACATCACTTTGTTTGGGTTTATTAAAAAACAATGAGAGGTTGAAGCATCGCTTGTCAAAGTGGGTTGTGGGGACCCCCGGGGTTCCATGCTTGCAAGGCAGGCAGGAGGATTCCCAATAAAATGAGGAATAGTACATTTTTACTGCGCTTTAACGCACTGTTACATATGTTAAGTGTAAAAAAAAAAAAAAGTTTGATTTTAGCCACTTTTAAATGAATTCAGTTCAATATAGTTTCATTTTAAAGCAATAACAACAACAAAATCTGCTCATATGAAGGAAAACGAGACAAAAATCCTGTGAAAACAGCGTAAATGGCCTACTGTGGATGCACTGGGACCTGTGCGCATGGAAATCTTTGAGGCAACATATTATCTAAAAATACTTTATGCAAGACTGAAAACACTATAAAATGTTGGAAATATCTCATAAAATATCAGCATGAAATGATGTTATAACACCTGTGAGGACAACAGCACTCAGAGTAACTTAAAGTCAGTTTGTCCTGGCCAAGGTTAAATGCGTAAAACAGAGCTGCTGCATGGCTATATGCTCCCATTTTGAACTGAGGGTGGGTTAACTGTATTTTCCTTCAAATTGAATTTAATCTCAACACATTTCTGTATTTTTATAAACCTACAGCAGCAACATATCCTTGCTTCTATCAGTGATATTTATCCAGTCTGATTTGCAGGATGGTCTAATGTGACATGTTGCTTCCTCTCGCCTCATAATTGGCAACAAAATGCACCTAAACTGAAATGTGACAAGCCAAAGAGTCTTCCCCCCGCCTGTTTGATTTCAAACGCGCAGGGATATGTGTGTTAAGTATTTTTGATGTTCTCATGTTCGCCTGTCGGGACGCTGCGGTCGACCAAGAACTGGGTCCATATCCCTTTAAAAGAAATCAGTGATGCAAACAAACTGTTTTGTGCACGGTGCTCAGGGTACCGAGTCGCGCCAAAGACAAAACTTTGAGTAACTTCGCTGACCAGCACTAAGTTTGTATTCCTCCTCCCAGGACGCCACCGGGCTCGCAGGGATGGCTCAGCCGGTTCTCCGTTGACGTTTGAACCGGGGCTGCGCGTAACAGGAAAAAAAGGGGGCATCGAGGAGGACCAGCGGAGCAGCAATGAGACTGAGTGAGGAGCCTTTGAACAATTGAGCTAGAAAGTCAGCCAGCTGCCTTCTTTTTTATTATTACAAGCATGCATTGTCTGTTCTTCTTCTTTTTGAGTGTGGGAGTAACTTACATTGAAATTTCTGCTATGGACACACTTTGTTGTGGTTATTTGTGCATCACAGGCCGAGCACCCGGTCTAATATGAAGAAATGATCCACATTTATTTGAGCTGTGGTGACTTCTGCCATAAAATGTGTACTCCATGGATGCAACAGTAACCTGCTGCACAAAAACAGTTGTTTTAATTTGTCTTTGTGACACGTTTAAACTCTGTAATTTAAGCTCGAGTCTAAGAAAACATCCCACTATTGACTTTCCACGTGTTAAACAGGCTTTGTGCAAATTGCAAAGCAATTAAAGTCTTATTACCTAAAATATTAGTTTGGGTTTAAAGCGTTCAAACGCGCATTGGCACCTCATATGCGCACAGATTCACAAGCTTCAAGTAGATATTTTTCAGCTTAAAGTGAATTCTTTCTCTCTGATATCGATGCGTTTTTAAAATCTCACCCAAAAAAAAATCTATCTGAACAACACCCCTCTGCTCCTATCTCACATGTCCCCACCAACAAAAGGGCCCATATCCGAGCTCTCACGTCGGGCTGCTGAAGTGAAAGTTGGGAGTGAAAGATGTAATTAGACAGGCCACTCTCATGCTGCGATTGTTTCTCACTTGTGAGGGGAAGCGCAGATTAATGTTGAGCGCTAAATAAGCAGCAGACAATGGAGGCACAGACAGGCCGCTACCGCCTGGGCTTGGCCTCTAACCTCACAGCAAAACAGGGATGTCTGGAGGAAATGACACCATTTCAGGCTCTGAATTATAATAAGATCCTGTGTGCACTGCAAAACATACACATTTTCAACACGCCAAACAACCTGCTGTTAAACCCTTGATTGTTATTTCTGTCAAAAGTGACATATATGGCACTTGTTCCACTTGTGTCCATTTTAAAGCGGCGTTTTAAAACACAACACACACAAAAAATGAGGCTGGGTTGATGGTAGCGAATCGGGAATAGTGTTTTTTACGCACAGGACCTACCTCGAAATAGTAGTACATCTCACTCTACTGCAGTATTTTAGCAAGAAAACAAGCTTTTAATGCTCAAAACTGGACTGTATGAGTATTTTTTTTTTTTTTTTTTTTTTTGCAGTGCAGCACATAAGCTCATTATTGTGGGGTTTGCTTCTTGTTATATGGTGTGTGGTGGTAAAACAAAGATAAAAATGTGTCTGTTCTAGCAGAGAACCAGTCGTGCTATCATCATTTTTGACATACTCTGCTTTACTTTTCCGCTTGTGCATGTACAAATACATTATAGGACAGTTTGTCCTGGTGGATTAAGGGTTAAAATAGTGCTGCTTTGCATATTATGATATTGTTGCTTTTTAATTTTTATTTCCAGGTCAAAATCAGTCATTTATTGGCTCATATGAAGCTCTGAAGTCTGTTTGTTATAAACCTGCACTTTCTTTTATGTTTGGCTGTGTTTTCTATGGTGCCATGCTTGCTCTGTAGTTCTATTGTCTTGGTCGCTTTGGACAGTGAAGCCTCTTCATATTCAGTCTTTAGGATGTTTGTTGTTTATTAAAATATTGTTTAATACAGGAGGGGAAATCTGCCTTAAAAATGAAGCTTTTATGATAGTAGCTCATTGAACATTCTGTGTTTTATGAGGGCCTGAAGTGTCCAGACGCGGTCATATGGATACATGAACCCACAATAATATTTGAATTGTCTTGGCTTGAACAAAATCTGTAATAGTGGCTTAATAACGTGCATGCATGTGTTTCTTTCTTTCTTTCTTCCTGTCGTTTGTATTAAAGGGCGTGTGTAAGTTTTTTTTTTAAGGTGACTTTGCAACCTTTTTAATCAAACATTGTGCAGTAAGAAAAGGGTATATTCATGAAAATGCGACTATTCTCAAGCAATTTCTGGTGTATTTGCGCCTCAAACATGTGCAAAAATCAAACACAAATACACAGCTTTCATATTTAAGTGCTATTTGCTTCATATAAGTGTGTCACGTACCGTCCAGAGAGCTTCCAGCAGGGCCCACATCAAATCACTCATCGCTGAGATGAAGTTTCCTTGTTATTTTCTTGCTAATTTGACCTCACCTTATCACTGAAGGTGTTTTTGCTATTTTTTTTGTGTAGAATGAGAGTGCTGCATTGTGGTTAAAGTGGCATAGGCTGGATAAAATTCTTCTTTTTTTTCCATGAATATATTCTGTTCTTGTTCAGGGAAGCAGGAAATATTGATTATCGCACATGTCATGTCTGTCAGCTTCTGCTAAATAAGTGAATGCTTCAGTTTTCTGCTCTCTTCTCTCTTGTTTGTTTGGAAAAAGCAGAGGAGAGTCTGGTCTGCTTTGCATGGAAGGGTTAATATATATTTATATTATTTTATTTTTTTAATAGAAAAACTTCAATGCTGGTAGCGCAGTCTGATTTTGTTTCTATGCAGACTATAAATCCCAGCAACTGGGTCTATTTCATATTCACTTATAGCTCCCTCCCTCCATCCTCCTCTCACACACACACACATATATATATATATACACACACCCTCCTACTACTACTATAATAAATCGCATGCATTGTGCGCATGTGCCCTGTCCTTGAGTTCCTATAACCTATTTTTTTCCTCTGTATTTTCCTTGGTAGGATTGTCTTACACGTCACCAGCGCTCAGTACTATGGAGTACTACAAAAGGTGACGCGCAGAAGGAGGATTTGTGAATGGACGCCGTGATGTGTGCCAGCTCACAGATCAGAGGGCGGTGGGACCTCTGCAGATGCACCCTGATCCCCTCCACCCCTACCCCGTACCCTCAGCACCCCCTCCCTCCCTCCTCCCCGGTCACCATCCCTCCTCTAGATGAATGGGGGTCTCTAAGATATCAGCTCTGTCACCATGCAGGGGTCGGGACCAAAATCCTCCAGCTTCCTGTGCCTTTCAAAACCTGAAAAGCACGTCTCTCCTATTTGATGATCCTGTATGATTTTTTTTTTGTTGTTGTTGCGCTTTTGTGGGTCCCTGGAAGCTCGTTGCCCCCCCTGTTTTTCATCCCGGGTCAGCCAAGAGCATGGCGACCGAATTAGAGACGATTAGAAACGGGTTTAATTGCGTGTAGTCTACACTGCAAAAAGTCAATCAGTCTAGAAATAAAATTGACCTTAAATCAAATTTAGGATTTTGATAAGGGAGTTCGGCCTGTTTACAATGCCCCATTGTTTCAGGGATTTTCCAGAAAGTGCAATATGTTGAATTTAAGGGGGGGAGAGTGGGTTTAGATCACAAACAAATGCAATTATTTGGCACATTTTGCGTCAAGATATGGAGATTTTTGCAGCATAATATACGAACTGCGTGCGTAAAAGCGTGTTAGTGATTAATTTTACTTGTTAAATGTTACCTCACTGCTGTAGTTTATATGCAAAGCTACTTGTTATTCTTCTAAAAGTCATAACATGATAGAAAACTGAAGTTTGGCTTTTTATTTTTAGGGTAACCATGCGTGTTTCTATTGGTGAATCACCCTCCAGACATCAACCTTTACTCCTCTACTTATTCATCATACATCACTGTATGGAGATGATGTCTATATAATATTTTTTTTGCTGTGAATGTGTTTACAGAGAAATCCTCTGGAGTCGCCGAGCAGCGGACTTTGGGGCTGCTGAATTTTCTGGTTTCAGCCCTTTATAGGTTTTAATAACTCTTAATCCGTCTGATCGCTCTGGCGTAGATAAGTCTCATTTGAATTGGGATTGTTCTTAAGGAGCGGCTCGTATTTCTCCACAGAAGTCTCAAACAGAGCTTAGCAACAAAACAACTGCACCACCCTGAGCGCAATTAAGGCCTCAGCTAAATTAGATGAAGGCTAATTGAATGCAGCTGAGTTCCCATCAGCAAACTCTTGAATGCTTCACTAATATGAGAAAAACGTTCAGAGGAATGTCATTTTTTCCTCCTCTCACGTTTAATATTTCTTAAAGTGTCAAAAAAAAAAGTGAATTTTCTTCCAGACGAAGCAGCAGCTCTTCTGTCTGAATTCACACCCTGTTGGAGAGGATTTTATTTTATTTTTTATTTAAAGAGACACAAAACTAAGTGGAAAGTTTCTGTAGCTGTTTTTAATTGAGCTGTGTTAGATGTAGAAAACCTGACCGATATAAAAACTTACTGGAAATAACGATTCACGCTGTGACAATTCCACCAAATTTAATACTGATTTCTGGTCCAAGTCTCGCAGTGGAAAATACAGTTTAGTTTTTTTATTTTTTAAAGCAAACTCAGTGATTTGTGTATTCATCCTAAAATAGGATTAGTATGAGCCCTGAGAGTAAAACATAAGAGTCAGTTTGTTCAATTTCTCAATCTTTTATTGTGAAATAAAGAACTTCACGGCGAGCTCGAGCTTTTAAAAAATTAAAACCAAGAATACTACATAAGATGCCCCAAAAATAAATTAAAGTTACAATAATAAACACAAAAATGGAAAAGAGATTAAAACTCATCGCTTTCGTTTGAAAATGAACCCCTTCAGCTTACTCCTTTTTTTTTTTTTTTGAAATGATTTAAAGGTATGAGAAAGGAGTTTTAAGCCTTTTTCTCACAGCAGCCATTTTGACATGAAATAGTATGGTCAGCGCAGGTGTTTCCAATGATGCCAATTAAGGCTCTGTTGCATTTATTGCAGCAGAGACTTTCCAACATGCGCCACAGCAGCACCCTGACTCTGTAATCCTTAATTAGTATCGTTGGTGTTTTACTATTTCACGTCAAAATGGCTGCTATATGTTACTTTAAGAATCAACGAGAAAGGATATAAAAGGTTTAAAAAAAGAAAAAGCTGAAGGCGCACAGAGATGTTTCACTAAAGTTCCCTCTCTTTTTTTCCCCACCAAAACAAACGTGTAAAAGTCATTAATGAGTTTTATTTCCCACTTCCGGATGCATCAGGTAGATTTATAGTTACAGTGAGTGATACTCAACTGGTGTCAGGCCCTCACTGTCCCTCACGTTTGACCTGCTTATAAGGAGAGTTTTCCAGCTGTTCCAGCAGGACTTTTCACGTGTCCGGACGTCTTAACTTGTGACAGGAAAGAATGAACTGCACGTGTTGTCTATTTCCGTAAGGTTAATGGGTTTACATTCTCAGTTATACAGAACAAATAGGTTACCATGCAAACATGGGTGGGTGAGTTGAAAGGGAACAAGAGGAGGGGAGCAAATCTGAATGAAAACGTGCCGCTGAACGCACCTCAAAGAAAACCTAATGTAACGTTAAGAGATGCGCAGCAGTCTCCACCTGATGTTCACCGACCACCCTCCACCCCCCCTCCTCCATTTGACTCGGTGGCCTCTGAAGTTCGTGCACCACGATGCTCCTGTGTACCCAGGATGCTTTACGGGTTTAAGATCGTCCAAATGCCACATGCACCTGTCTCCAGCTCCTTGCGTTTACGAGGAAGGAGGAACAGGTGGAAAGCACTTGCTGCAGAATAAACTCATGTTTTTGTACACTAAGAGCAGGTTCAAGCACGCAGGCAGGGCAGTGAAATAAACAAAATCTATTATATATATATATATATATTTTAAAGCTCCTCACATGTAACTATCATGTAAATCATAGAAAGGACTGAGTTTGCGATCAGTGCATCTCTGCAAAGGTGCATTTCTCCTCAGATTCACGTATTTCCAAATGTATTCATCTTCAATTTTAAGCAGAAGATTCAAGCTGCAACCCTACAATCTGCAGCCTGACTGGATTATTATTTTTTTGTACAATCCAGTTATGCTCATATCACAGCACAGACACGTTTCCTATGTTACACGTTCCTGAAAGTGGCCAAAAAAAAAAAAATCCATGATATGACATCCAAGTTTTCCCCCCCTCCTGTGTATTTCTGTTTCATTCCAAATGGGAGCAACAATCTCTGTTATGTCTCCGGGTCTAGCTTGCAACTTTAATTATAGTGGAAGGAGGTCAGTCATAAGCGGTTATTCGACCCCTCTCCCTGTGTGGCATCGCGCCCTGCGCCGTTTAACTCGCCAAAATAGTGCTGGACTCCCCTGAAAGCACCATGTGCGACGGAGTCCCTTTCACCCCCTTGTTTGCACCTGAGTTGTTTTTACCCCCCAGTCGCAGATATGTTGTGAATTTGTCACTTATCAGGGGGCGCTCTGTCAAAGGCCATTTTAAGGCGCAATAACTTTCCCAGATGGATTTAGCCTGCCAACTTTTGTGCATCTCTCAGCAGCGAGATGAATAGGCTGCATGCCTGTTGCTTCCCAGAAATGCCTCTTACGCCTACTAATGAAGACTAATTAAAACATGACAAACATCGACCTTTAGTGCATCCTAAACAGGGCTGCAAGCATGATTTGGATTATGCAAATGAAGCATTCTTTGACAATATTCAAGTAGGTGACATATGACATATTTGGTGCACGTGTGTGTGTGTGTGTGTGTGTCTTCATGGACAGATCAGTTGTTTAAATTCGTGTGTGTGATTTCTGACACACAACAGGTGTCTGTGCTATTGATTTTTTTTAGGATACACAGTCTGAATGATTGAAGGAGTGTTTTTCATATTTGATATTTTGATAAATATGTGTCTCATTTACACAGTTGAAGCCCAAACAGAGGAATCAAACAGAGCTAATCTTAAAATCACTGAGTAAATGTGTTGAATCCAAACTTCCAGAGCTTCCCCTCATATTTAATTCTTTTATTATTTATAGGAAACTAAGCAAAGAGCATGATTGACATCTGGTGTACATGTTTAGCCCGCTATCTGTGAGTTTCCACAAAAATGCAGTGTTATTTTGTTGTTGTTGTTGTCTGCCTCTCAGGATAGATCATGCAATGGAAATGCTCACCTTGATTTATTCCATTACCTTTTATTCAGTTATTCTTATTACCCCATTCGATTTACAGAGTCTGATCTGGGCTGTAAGATGCACTGGGTGTGTTTAATTTACACTGGGAAGGATTTGTTTGGATGGCATGCATAATGTGCCATCACCTGAGGTTTATGCTGTCATTTTTATTATTGTCCTGCGGAAGGAAGAAGAGGAATCAACAGGAATGGCACACAAGGCTGAGCATGCTGACTGAACTGATAAATCCCACTGAGACGTGAACTGTTGTTTACACTGTTGGAGATGATGCTGAAAACACAGGGAGTACAGGTACTCCCTGTGTTTTTATGTAGATGTTTTGCTTTTATTCATTTGATTTTCCTTGGATTTGACCCTAAAGCACCGGAGGAATGACCACAAAAAACAAAATAATGGTATCACGGCTTCTTAAATGAGTAAATGAAGAAAAGGTGTGGACGGATAATTTTATCCCAGACAGGGATGGCCTACGTAGAGAAGGCAGAGAGCAGCCTGAGACTGCCATTTGAATGGGATCTGAGAGGTAATTTGAGCTAAAATGGAGTCCACTTCTGAGCCACTCACTCAGCCCCCCCATGGCATCCACTGTAATTCATTATTCCTGGCCGGCACTGGGAGAGGCAATGAGCGAGGGCAGAGGACAGGAGTGGACCCAGCTCTGGTGTAATGAAGACTCAGTAGACCTAAACGACCCACACAGACCTGCGCACACACACACACACACACAGCCTTTCATTATATATCACAGAGAGAGCAGGACATTAATGCCACTGAAGACCTTTTGGCAGAGAAATAAGAGTGTGCAATGATTTTCTCCACACTCAATCCATTTCATTGACCTTTTCTATCATGCATGTGACTCTACCCACTCAGTGCAGTGTGAGATAAATATTCCAGGAATAATATCCCTGCCACTGTTTAATAAATTATCTTTTTGAATCTGAATTTTTATGTTTATCGTTGGTCTTGAGAGGCTGTTGAAGAAAATCTGAGTTTTTTTAAGAACAATATTTGATATGATTGTCTAAAGAACATTTGCATTCTTGAACATGCATTTATGGAGCTTGTTACCTCCATAAATGCACTCTGTCTACCTGTTTTTTGTCTAAAGCTTAAGGAGATTTATGTTTTCTAAATCTAGTCTTCATAAAAGTAGTTGCATGAACAAGTTAAACCCTTTTGCATTGTAAGATCAGGCCCTGTGAGACATTACTGTTCCTTGTCCCTCCACTAGGGGTCCACAGATGTCATGGTAATAATGTCCAGACAAGCTGAGAGGATAAATACTGTCATCTGGTGGTAACAAAGGCAATCACTATTGAGCAGACAGCACTGTAATCTCTGTTATACAGCACTCTCCAGAATGCCCCTTATATCTCCATATTGAACGTGTCTCGGTGCCACCTTCACGCATGCATTTAACTTTTAAAACTAGATGTTGAGATTTAACTTTCAGTCCAGTCCAGGAGGACCAAACACCTTGTCAAGATGTCTGTGTAAAAAAAAAAAAGAAGCAACTGAGAGACTTTTAAATGTGAGTGACAGGCGGAGTGAGGTGACAGGAGAAGTCTGCAGCAGAGGCTTGTGTTCAGAGAGAGTCAGGCCACCTGTATGCACAGAGTCTGAGTAAGAGACTGCTGAAGGTGAGCAGAAATGACTATAGAAACATTTGATAACAGGTAACAGCTCATATTTATTCACAGCATTGTGTTTTTTATCTTGTTTGACACAGACTATTGAATGTGTATGTCTCTTTTTGTGTCTTTCTTTCTTTCTATGAAACGTGAAGACATTAATTCATTGATTTATTTAGCTTTACCCAAATAAACAGTTTCATGTGGCTGTACGGGATTATTGATTTCACACTGATGACCTGATGTTTTCTATTGTCTGCTGTGAAACCAAAAAAGAAAAATGTAATAAAATATTCAAGCCGCAGAAAAGGTATTTTAGCCTCGTGATTGAGTGCAAATGAAAATGGTTTCTCATTCTTAAACATACAAATCAATCATTTTCTGTAATTAGCTTGCAGTAAGTTAAGTAAGACGTGGCCACGTTAAGAAAAAGTCTCAAAACAAACTGGGGAAAAGCTGCATTAAAGCACCAAAAAGACACAATTATCTCAAGAAAGACCCCCCTTAAGTCGCACACACACAGTATTCGGTATCAGCCTGTTCTATCCCTTCATTAAAGCTAAATGACTTTCAAACACAATAAATATTCTAGATGTTTTCTGCATCATTTTATTACACGTTCTCCCAAAATGTATCCTGACATATTTGGTATCTTTGGGAACTTTGGGATCTCTACTAAAAAATTCAAATCTGTAGATCTGAACAATGTTTGGCCGCACAGCATGTGTTTTTACTGACTGACCCACTGGTGCTTTTGTAGAGGGTAGATACTGTATAGCCCTGTTAGAATTTTAAGACTTGTTAAATGTTAACATCATTGTCTTCATGTTTACTGGCAGTTGACTCGCCGCAGCAAATTAGAGGGCTCTATAGTAGACATAATCAAAACACAAAGGTGCTGCAAGGAGACGAAATTGAGTGAGTGTAGCCTATAGATGGCTCAGATCAATAGATCAGATGGGCCCGGGCTTGTCTCCTCGCCTTGAGGAAAGGACAGAGAGAGGAAGACGGAGGGAGAGAGAGAAAGAGAGAGAGAGGGGGTTCTTTTGGCAATAAGGAGGCACTCTAATGGAGTCTTTCAGTTTGCTGTGGCTGGAAATGAAAGGAGGCTGAAGCCCGGCCAATTATTCTGCCTGAGAAGAGGAGGAGACTGAAAGAGGAGGGAGAGAAGAAGAAGAAGTGGCGTGTGGCGCTGGATCGTTGGCCTGTCAGACAGACAGACAGACAAACCGATAGATAGATAGATAGATAGATAGATAGATAGATAGATAGATAGATAGATAGATAGATAGATAGATAGATAGATAGATAGATAGATAGATAGATAGATAGATAGATAGCACATTCATAGATACATAGATGTATAGAGAGGCTCACAGAATGAGGGGTTCATTCAGAATAGCCCACAGATATTGGCCCCACTCCCAGAAATTTCCCCCAGTGCAAAAGGTTAACTGTCAGTCCCCCGCTAGGTATAAATAGAAGTCTGCCCTCCAGAAAGGCGTGTTTCAGAGAGAGGGGGTAGACAGAGCAGGGAGGGAGTGTGGGGGGGCAGTTCCTCATGATCCCAGTGACACACAGGGGGTGGAGGGGGTAGTTTCAGGGGTTTTGGGGAGGGTGAGTAGGGAGGGGTTTTACAGAGCAGAGAGAGAGAGAGAGAGAGAGAGGAAAGATGCAGCCGGAGACATTATAATGGCTCTGGAGACTGACAGAGACCCCGGACAAAAGACTGTCCTCATCTATTCAACTTGTCCGTGACAGCAGACACAACAAAATGCGGTCGTCGGCACCACAGAAAGCTCCGGTGCAATTGAGCATTTGACACCCAAAAACCAAACAAAATAAACGTAGAGGGCTATTGTTTTATTGAAGCCGTGGAGATGTGCAATTAGGCTGGTGTCTGGTAATCCAAGGCTGATTGAATGGTCGAAGCTCGGTTACATTACGTACGTTTGGTGTCAGGTTTATGTAACTGGAAGGGAAGCTAGATACTTTTGAGGTTATATATGTGAAGTGCCATGAAGATAAATCTTATATTTACCTCTTATAATAAACTCATTTTACATCCCTTAACCCGATCCCATAAGTGAGCGATGACTACACAAAGTTATCCTTGTCGGGTGTTTTTATTTTTTCACTTAAATCCATGGTAGCAAAAATGATACACACAGCTGAAATATCAGACACACAGAAACATCAAAACAAACACACACACACACACACACAAAAAAAAGGTGCTTCACCACCTCGAAAAAATAAAGCTTCCTCTTCAGTTTAGCACACCTGAATGTAAGCAGATTCGACCTGACGTGATCTGCCATGAAAGAAGTATTTAAAAAAATAAATCAGGTTTCCTTCGATAATGCTACTAAAATGAGATTTTTTTTTTAATTTTTTACAACAGTTTGACACAATTTATTTTCTTGTGTTGTCTCTCTCTGGTGAGAGTCATTGGTATTGACTCTAAAAGGCATGTAATCTCTGACAAAAAGAAAAACAAAGATGTTATTGCTTTTTTTTTTTTTTGAAGTATCCACACTGCATATACTTACAAGTTATATATATATATTTTTTTTTAGCCTTTGTCAGAAATAATAAATAAGGAAGAATAATCGGCTCATGAATACTCTGATTGCACTTAATCCTCTAGACCCCCAAACTCTAACTAACATACTGTAGGTCTAGTATGGTAATACCTGTCTGATTACATAGGCAAGCCATTATACATACAAGCAATAACGTCATTATGTTTGTACAAATGATAAAACTAAACTGTTATAGTGACAAAAGCACTACATTCTATAATACACAGGCAATCACAGATTGCAAATCTTAAGTAATAATAATGTCCTGCCCTCTCCTTCAACCGGTGTATATTCCCAAACTACTAGCGCTAGTTTAAAAGACACAGTTTGAAGTGGAAAATGCGTACAGTCGCACAGTAAAATGTTCGTCTCTGTGGGAATCACAGGTCTGTTCTACCAAGACATTTAACACCTGGTCACAAAGGGAAAAAAAAAAATAAAATCATCACTGGAAAGTGTTATATAAACTGTTTTGACATTAACCACAAATGCTGGCGAAAGTTGTTGTAGCATACTCCTGGTACATTCTCACTGTGGCGGCCTTCGTCACTCTGCTGATGATAAAACAAACCAAAAAAAATAAATAAAAAATAATGGTGGCATGCTGGCGTTTCTTTCAATCCAGACTAATGCTTTGACGTCTTCTCCCTCCTCCTGATTAAACAATCTTCAGTTTGTCCGTCTGAAACTTACAAGAGACAGACGAAACAAAGTACTGGAGGTCTCGGAGTAGCTGTCCAGCAAGTAAAACGTAAGCTTGTGCGGGTAGAAAACTGTGAATGTGATACTGTTCACAGGTGAATACGATTAATTTCCATCGAGGAACCAAAATCTTTTGCAGTTTCTGCCCAAAATGTCTGAACACTTGAAGTACAAATCATGTGAATATCAGCCAGCACAAACTGGCAGTTGGCACTCCTTTACATATTTCCTGTCTCTCTTCATTCCATCTACTATCCTCCACTGTAGTTCAACTTAGGTGAGAAGACTAACACCACGCTCATCTGTGGATGGTAATTATGTGCAGGTTAGCTTAGCTTTTGAAGTTCAAATTAAACCAACAACACATAGGATTTTGTAACTTTCAGCAGAGCCAGGCTAGCAGTTTCCCCCCGCTTCCAGTCTCTGTGCTAAGCTAAGCTAACGAGCTGATGGCTTTGGCCACATATTCACCGTACAGATCTTCTCAGCTCACTCTCTGCAAACGTCAAACTATTTCTTTCAAACTGGGAGGTGTCATTCATTATCGAACATACATTACATTTGCTTTGGGGTCATTCAAAAGTAAAATAAATACTTAATTTGGTTCGACTGGGATCATACGTCTCCCCTTTGCCTCAGCGATGCAACCAAGGCAGTTGAATACATTTCTATGCGAGAGTGAAGACATTTTTTTTTTTGCCCACTCATACAACATTTCCCTTTTATGATCATATTAAATTCAGGTTTTAAAAAAACAAAAACAGACACCGTAGCACCCCTTCACGTTTCCTCTGCTAAGACCAGGATACATCCATGCTAAAGAACACACACACACACACACACACACACACACACACACACACACACACACACACACACACACACACACACACGCGTGCTTTCACTCCATCAACTGCAGAAAGATACATACTTCCAGCGTGAAAAATAAAACCTGTCACTTCAAAAACAACAACAAAAAAAAGAAAAGAAAAAAAAAGGCAAACCCCATCCTCCCCTCTAGTGTGAAGGAAGCCTTAATGCTTATGGAGTACAACAGAGGTGGGAGGGAGCGGTTGTTTGGCCACAAGGAGGTGCAGAGGACACGACACGTTAAGAGGGGCTTCTCTGACCCGCACTTTGTTATGAGAACAAAGGATGAAGTCAAAACAATGAGTCCTTTTTCTCCTGTTATTCTCCTCGTTCTTCACATAACTTGTCCATTTTTTTTCTTCTCCTTACGTCGGCTGTCCTTCGCCTGGTTTTCAAGGTTTCCGCCGTTTAGTCCATGTGGGGTTTCTCGACACCGCCCTGAGGGGGAGACAGAGAAGAAGCCCGGTGTTGATAACATATCAAATCGATCAATGTGATGCAGTATTTAGAAGAACGGTTAGAGTATCTGTAGTTGCAAGTTACACAGCAGCTTCTTTATCGGCTAAAAGTGAATCTTCGCCAAGTGCTGAAGTAGATTTATGATCCGTCATATAGCGAGAGAAGTCCTTTAGTGAAATGTTACTCAGTCAATCTGCTATTGGCTGTATGACTTTTAACAGCCTTAGGTGACTCATTTTTAAGTTGTGAGTCACACATGAACAGTTTCATTTTGCTGTAAACTATAAACTGCTGTCGCTTTAAGAACAAATCAGGACTACTTTAATGTTGTTGTGGGTTTTTTTTTTAAAGGAACTTTTACCTTTTAGTTCCCATTTGAGGAAAATGGGAACTAAACATTTTTTATAATAAAAAGGAAGAAAAGTCTCGCTCACACAGCGGGAGAAAAATGCATACTGCTTGCATATTTTAGCTGTCGCGAAACACTTTAAATGTGATCAGATGTTTGTGTACAGCACTGTGCGATCTTTCAAACTAAACATCTGACTGTGACTTCAAATAAGCTGGTGAAATTATTAGTCATTGAGCTTTAAAGCAGATCTAATAAGTACAAGAGCTTTTATTCAGCGTGGTTAATGCTGCCAAACAGATTGTTTCACAGTAACGGTCTTTAATCCTTCATAAAAAACATTTGAAAAAAAAAAAAAAACAATTTCCAGCAAAAGAGTCTCATGTTCTTCCTGATCCTTTTCATAAATGACTCACTGGGGCGAAAGAGAGGAAAAACAGAGAACAAAACCACGAGTGTAGACTTGTGCCAACATTCCTCAGGCCTCATCACAAACAAAAACAACAAGTAGCAAATGACCCTCTGGTCAGCCGAGTCCTGACTGGCTCTGTGTCTCGCCACGACTGTGAAAAACAACAGCCCTTAATCTGCTTTCACGCTTTCACTGAGTCAAACTGAGGGAGTGACGGGACTCTTACTTTACAGACAGAATGAGGTGAGGCTTCTGGGCACGAGCTTAATGAAGACATCAAAGCTGACTTGATGGGATAATTATGAAGGAAAGGGGGCGTCCAGTGCACGACTTTAAACCATTCGACAATGTTATCGGCTGTCGCGGTTCAGCTGAATAATCGGAAATAAAGCATGTGTGGTGCAGGGGGGAGTCCTTTTGAAGTCACCATGCTTTACACAGATGCGGATGTTTGAAGGCTGATAACTGGTAAATGTGCAGGGATATTTTGTGCCCATGTGACAGGCCAAAGCGTTCAAGACATCACACAGAATCACAGATATTTACCGCTGAATTAAAATCTTGGCAAACCATAAAACACTCCACTGAAACCTGCAGGACTCAAAGTGCTTTGGTAGCTCTTCAAAAAGGAGGAGTTCACCCAGAAGCTAAAAGGGTGACAGTTTAACTTGTAGATGTTACACATATAGAACTTCCAGCTAAGAAACTTAAATATTTGCCTTTTTCCTGCTTATGAATGATAATTTTGTACCACTGCGTCTCGGCTTTTGGGCATTCATGTTGTTCTTGAGAACAAAATTCAGACCTTGAGGGTGACTTTTGAGGAAATACTGATATAAATATTTCAGAGTCAGGCGACGCATAAACCAATTTTTCTTCCCTATGAACACCTTTCCATGAGGAAGTCATTCATCTATCTCTCCTATGGACAAAATCTTCATTTTCAGGTAAACACAGGATGAGTAATGGAGTTTTTTTAAAGGTTACAGACCCCATGACGCTGAGTAAACTTCGTCCTCACCCTCACCATGTTCATATATTTAACTTTTAACTTATAGCATTACATATTATAAATGGTTGCAGACTTTACCATAGCAAGTTGCCGTCCGATGTTCCCCACAGTAACGCCACCTGAGAAGAATATGCACGGGAGCCAGGAGCGTACATACAAGAAGTCTGGAGACGTATACCTGAAAGACAGAAACCATCTTATGATTATTCTTTATAACGTAGAGCAGAGTTTAGTGATGCTGTTCTGTGGCTAATTGTGACCTCTGACCTCTTTGGAAGGTTGTTAAAATAAACCACAATCCCTCCAAAGCTAAATAAGATGTCGCGCAACGTTGTGTCACAGAATAAGAAACACATCAACTCTTGAAGACAGATCTCTAAGAAGTGAAAACAAAAAGAAATATTATCATCTCCTCCCATTCTTCCCTCCTTTTTTCTACCTTGTAAAATTAGCACAGGATGCAGCAGCTGCCTTTTGAACCTCATACCGTGAGCAGTCCCTTTCCTCAGCTGTGCATTTCTGATGTTGTGTCACTAAAGTCGGTAGGAGGGCGTGTTAATTGGGCTCCCGGAGACGATGGGGCCTCGAAAATTATAACTCAACTACCTCAAGCGTTTTCTATCACGTCTTTTTTTGATGGAATCTTACAGGTGGGAGTACCTCCAGCTACTTTATCTACTTCATTCACACCAGGGTGGGGTTTATTCTCACAGCTTTATGAATAACAGTTAAGCCAGGTAACATAGTTTTTAGTTTCGGTGTGATCTGAAACCGAAGCGTGATCATGACAACTTTTGTTCCACTTGTATTTGAACGTAGTGTTATTACAGAGGTGTGAGAGTGACTAGCTGGAGCTGGAACTTACTGGTAGACTCCATTGTAGACCAGCAGCTGTGTGAACACAGTAGCTAGGAAGGCGGTGGTGATGCCCAAACCAAGGCCGCTCCTGGACCGGTCAAATGTCCACCACAGGCCCAAGGACAGGGCAGCCAGTGTTAGGGAGAGCTGCACGGTGTTGTCGATGTTTAGTTTCTGTGTTACGAGGCAGTTAAGGACAAAGTCAAACAGTATGATACTAGCAGGGGATTAGTCGTTACTCAAATATTTGCGACCCGCAAAGTCCACCATTCCTTAAGGGTAAATCAGGACATCCTGTTGCTTTAGATGCTGTGCAAACTAGAGACAGAACAATGCATTTTCCCCATATCATATTTTGACTATGACTAAAGCCAAAATGAAAGACAACACTGACAAAACAATCCATGTTTATGAATCTACAAGGTGAAATCTTCGTGAAAGGATACAACACTGGCGTGGTTGATACCGACGAACACCGCGATGCACCTCATGACGCTGGCCCACTCCCGCTTGAATTTGTGCGGCTCTCCCAAATGGCTGTCGAGGCAGGGGTACAGCAGGCCGACAACAGCTGCGAAAAAGGAGCAAACAGACCCAAATTACACAAGATAAGCAGAAATTCTGCGAAACGCCAGTGGGCAAATCCTGTTATGAAGCTGCTGTGTGGGATTATTCTATTTGCAGAACATGCGCTTCCATAATTGGCGACTCGTTTAGGCACATGTGTACACTTAAACTGAATTAAAATTTGTTGTTTTAATTTCTTTCTTTTAAAACTTTTGATGTAATTCCTGGTTTCAAAATGCCTCTTTATGTTTGTAGTCACTAAGAAGTCCATGTCCATAACGTCTTTAAATTGCTTAGTTTAGTGCAAAGATATCCACCCTACCATCACATAAGCAGCAAATCCACACAATTTAGAAGTTGAGAAGTTTTTTTTTTTACGTCAATCGTACTTTCAGCTTTGGAAACAATTTATTTACTTGTTCTTCTTACTGGTTTTATTTGTTATAAACTAAATATACTTTTCCATTTATTGCAACAGAGCTTTTCCAGCAAAACAACACACACCACAGCAGCACCCATCATTGGTAACACCTGTGTTTACCTACTATTTCATGTCAAAATGGCTGCTGTGAAAAAGATCAGCTGGGTCTTTTGACTTTTTGTTAGATAAAACAAGCAACTTGTTGGCTCCAGTTGGAGGACTAATGATGGATATTTTTTCACAACTTTCTAACATTTTAAAGACTTTTAATTAATTAATTAAAGTTAAAAAAGGTCCAGCGTGTAGAATTTAGTTGCATTTAGTAGACTAATCGCTTCATTGCTTTATTTCTAGAGTCAGAATTTAATTTGTCTGTTCTGGGCTACTGTAGAAACACGGTGTTTCAACATGGCAGCCTCCATGAAAGAGGACCCGCTCCCACTGTAGATATAAAAGGAGAATTTTTAAGTAACAAAAACAAAAAGATTCTTATTTTAGAGGTGATTATACATGTATGAATATTATATTCCATGTCTGCCTTGAAATTACACAGTGTACCTTTAATTTAAAGAAAGAGGTAACTAAGACTCAAGACGATAAAAACATACCAAAAGTTACACAAGTTCACTGAGCGTTCAGTGCAAGAGCGCCTTGTTTAAACAATGAAGATGTCAAACAAGCTCCTGCTTGACGTGCCAGACATTAATAACTGACAGTCTAATGTCAACAGACAGTTAAGACGTGTCTACTTTTATGTTGTCGTCCTGAGCTCACACCGTGTTCTCACTTCTCCCCCTCTTCTTCCTTGTTCCTGCTCTTAAAAAAAAAAAAAAAAAAAAAAAAAAAAAAAGGGACCGCCCCACCTTCAGCTCACCCGTTATGACACGAACCAATGAGAGCGCAGCTCACCTCGTGTCCTGGCTGTTGCAGCCAATCAGAGGGCGAGAATCACTACCAGCTGTACATTTTTTTTTTCATAACTGTGTGACTGCCAGACAAAACCATCAAGCCTGAGAGAGGAAGGATTGTATAATAGCTTACAAAAACAAAGCCGAGTGATGATTCATTACTACCTGATCATATAATAACTGATAGAAGAAAGTGGAAGAGAAAAAAGTGTTGTTTTATTGCCTTCGATTGTTAAAAATGGCACTATTTTACTGCCCAGTCTGGTGTGTTAGATATTAACCTCACAAACATGATTTCAAGACTTTAAGCGCCCATAAATGAATGGAAATTTATATTTTAGTGTCTTTTTATTCACTATAATTATGTCTATATATGGAAAAGTCTCCTGCACTGTAACCCCTCCCCTCTCTGTACATTCCTTTGTCCCAAACTTAGCGTCAAACTTACAGATAACAAAAAGGTCAAACTCCCCTTCAAAACTATTTATAACGCACTAATTAACACTTTTACAGCCGGTGTGTTGTTTTACTCACCGGCTCCTGTGCCGCAGCATGGCGGGATCCACCAGGCAGACGAAAACAAAGTTGCCATCACCTCCTCGGGAAACAGTGTGACATTTCTTTGTATCTGCAGCAAGTTGAGCACCAGGGCGAGGGACGCACCGACGGTGAAGAGGACGAGACCCCGGCGGATCAGGTTGGCCGTCCAGACGTCGTGAAGAGAGCCGTAGGCATTGCTGAGCACCGAGGTGATGATGGACATCATTTCTTCAGCTTTGGATGCTAACCAGTTCGCTCCAGATGAATGCTTAGTTTCAGCACTTGATGCACAGGAGCAGCTCCAGCAGTGGTCTTCTAGTCTGGGCATTTGGCACGTTTGGGCTGGAGGAGGACAGAGGATAGAAATAAGTACATGTTTGCTGCTAATGCTGCTGCAGTGAAGTCAAATAAGTTGTGAGAAAAAGCTGTGATCCTTACCTTGATCTCCAGACGTCTTCAGTGCCTGGTCCAAATAGAAACCAACACTCCTGTTCATCCGCACGTCTTATAAAATAATAATAAAAACCAGGATCCTTGTTTTTCCCTGCTAGAGCTGCAATCACGTTATTTGTTCACATCATCGTCAGAAAAAAAAGCACACATACACACACACACAGTGCTGCTCCATTCCTCGGCACACAGAGCTCATACCAGGGACAAGAGCTTCCTCTGCAGAAAACAATCACAGCTGTGTCGGGTGAGAATCGGCAGCCAATCAGAGCGCGGCGGCTGATATGACGTATGGCCACCCCACACCGCCCCCTCTGTCCGGAACAGACGCGCAAAACCAGGAGGCTGGAGAGCCCTGAAGTGAAAGTGGAAACAGAGAAGTGCTTTTTTTAAAAAAAAAAAAAAAAGGTAGCAAAACATTTGCAACTCTCAGTTTGAAGAGCTATAATAATAATAATTTAAAAAAGCAGGGCTCTAATGAGATATTATGAGAGCAAACATAAGGATGTAGGGCTGCAAAACACAACAAAAGTACCACAATAAACTCAGTATTGACATCCAAAGCTGCAGTAGAGATCCATATTGTGAGGTATTCTATAAAGAGAAGTGTTTACCAAGCTAAAAGCAGAATTTAAACGCCCTTCCTCAATGTCCTGTAACTATTCCAGCAGGCTGCACCTATGCAAACTACTTCCAATCTCATGCACAGCCACCTTTATATAAGCAGCCTTTGGGAAGTTGGATGAGTGACAACCTTTTTTTCTGTTGTTGGTAAAGTTTATTGAACTTTAGGTCAGGTTAGAGGATGTGTGTGTGCAGGGAATGCACGTAGGGCCCCCCGCACGTCAGTCAATGATAATGTGAATGGATTGGGTTCAGCGCCCGGATGACATAGTCTTTCAAGGACCGACAATAACATGGAAACATGTTTTGCAAGAACTTGTGTGTATGTAGGACAGTGCGATAACAAGCCTCCACCCACCCAAAAAACATACATCTGTACGTGCATGCTGTGCCTGAGGACATGCATAGGGGAACGTTAGTTAAAAACATAGTTTTGAAGACATTTCTATGAGATTAAAACTGTACTGCGAGAGAGTGAGAGATATTTAACTGTCAAAAAAGTTGCAGACTAAGTCAGATTTATTGAATTTTAGCTGCTGGCACTTTATAAAAAAGAAATGCCGTGGATGAATCATCTTTTTCATGCAAATTTGCTTGAAAAATTAAATGATGCTTCATGACCAAAAGCAAATTTGGTAAACAAAAAACACAGAGCATATCAATCAGATAGCATTCCCTTTCAATTAGCTTTAATTAAAAACCTTTTTTTTTTTGTTTTGGTGTAATTATCTGTGGCGCTCATGTCCCAGGGCATTGTATTCATTGTTTTCTTGGCAATTATGTGGCGCTAAAATGCAGAACTAAAAATGAGTTCTGCACCAAATGAGGGTGCAATGTGGGGAACTGGTTTTCTGGTTGTCACCCAGTGTTCGGCTTCAAAGCCTGAAACACAACTGCTGAATTTATCTCTCCTTTTTTATGGCTGATTTGATGTGCCATGTGGAGGAAAACAATGCCCCAATAACTATATTTATGAATATAGTTATGGAAACATTGCAAGCACACCAGAGACTTTTAACCATGCTAGCAGCATAATTTCAACGCCAGTCTGTCTGTTGGGTTTGATGGATTGCCATGAAATTTTTGAATAAATGACTAAATCCTAATGACTTTGGCAGTCCCCTGACTTTCCACAGCAGGACAAAGCTCATTATCTAATGGACTGGCACAAAATCCAGCACAGACATTCATGGTCCCAACATGATGTATCCTAATGACTTCTGTGATTTTGAGTGAAGTGTTGTGGTAGAAAGTTGTGGCTATGAAGGATTGTTTAATTCATCCATGGACATGGTAGTTACCCTATGAGGCTGCTGAGGCCTTCAAACTTTGCATGCTTTAAGTTGGAGTTGCCTGGAGTTAAAGATAAAATGGGACCTTGGAGATGGTCCAGACTTTTCTGATAATATTATAAATGACATTGACCAAGAACTGCCCACTTTGTTCCCAGGTGGTGTGATCCTACAGGACTGTACTGCCTTAAAGCTGTGTGAAATGCAACAGCGTTGAAGCCTATTTGACTGTGTCCATGCAAATATTATGTACCAAGATCTTCTCTGTTAACACATTTGTGCTATAATAAACTTATATATTCAAGAAGGACTCATCAAGTTGATCCTTTTGTTCAAAAGTGAAGTTTGACCAGTTTTTTTCACGTCAGATGTCTGAAATTTGGCACACATATTACACTGCACAATGATTAGAATATGTTAGCATGCTAACATGTCAAGCTAAACATAGTAAACATTATACTTGCTTTGCATGAGCATGTTAGCATTGTGATGCTAGCATTTAGCTCAAAGCACGTTGTGTCTAAGGCTACAAACTGCAGTGGAGGGAAAGCTACTTTTGAAGTTACTAACCATGTCGTCACACAAAAGATGAACTAAAGCAGCTTTCTTAGTGCCACTAGATGTTAGTTTTACATATGGATATATAAGTAATTTAGCTGGTATTACAGTTTCCAGACTGCACATTCAAATTTACTGAGTTAAAATTGGTTCCACATCGATAGAATGAGAAAATGCCATTTCTAAAATTGCAGCGATAACTGAATGGTTAAATATAAATGTCACAGCTGCACTCCGCTGGAGCTGTTTCACTATTTTGTGCCAAACAAGTCAAGCATGAAAGTAAATTGAGGGTTGTAAAGTTTGCATTTGTCCCTGTCTCATTTCTGAGTGCTTAGATTCATGTTGGTGTGTGCAGAAGGCTTGAACAAATACAGCATGTCTTATTGGCTGAGAAGACTGTCAAAGAGGAAATTCCACTTTTTAATTATCTGAACAGATTTCTTTTTCTTCCTCACTCATTTCACAGCTTTTTTTTTGATATAATGGCATACATCCTGACCTCTTTACAAACACGCCGTTGTGGTCCTAAACCAACATTCAGACACATTCACTTTGCTGCAACCCATAGATAATGACATCAGTCATATCATAATTTCAGTGAGCCATGTGGGTAACACAGATAAATCGCCACAGCCTTACAGTTTCACAAAAGGGGAAAGGAGGTCAAAATGAGAAGGGTGCACCTACGGGGGAGCTCCTCAAGGCCCCAAAGTACTACACCACCCTAGTTATCCAGCAGTAGTATTTTTCTCTGCCTCAGGACAAAATGAGTTTGTTGAAGGCTTGTCTCTGGGAAGGAGTGTGTGAATGTTCCCCAAATGAATAAGTTTCTCTCTGTGTAATTCTTGGCAATCCAGGTGCCTGAGGATAAAAGCCTACAGCAGTGTGTGTCAGGAAGGGGTGTCAGTGTGTGTAAATCTTTGCTTGAGTGTGTATGTGTTAATCTATCAAAAAAAAAGTGTGTTCTTGATAAGTGTGTGACCTAAGACGTCTTCCACACGAGAACACACATAAAATATCTTATTGATGAAAGAAAGAAAACATGTTTAACATCGAAAAATAAAGAGATCCTGCGGGAATACGGATTCCTAATTTTGCTTCTAGTGCCTCTACTGACAGTAACATGTGCATTAATGTAGAAGCTGAAATCACAAGTCATATGTTGGCTAATGCGGGGCCATAATAACCATGACAATTACATATAGGAAATAGCTCCTAGCAACCGGCAGAGCTGACGCTGGTGTTGAGGAGGTCTCAGCCACATGAGAAGATAAAGCAGGATGCTACGACACTTCAAATGAATAGCAGATCAAGCGTGTCATAGATTATGCTGTTAGACTGGGAGGGATTCAATTATAGCTAAAGGAAAAGCCTGCTGGAACAGCTGGTAAATTGATCTATCAAACTCAAGCTTGACAATTTCTTTCCTCAGTCCTGTGTGAAATTATGAAGGGAAACATCCTAATCCATCCTCTCGGATAGTTGATTACGATGAAAACGGTTTCAGCTTCATCCTGTTTATTCCTTCAAGTTCTGGTGTCAAAATCATTATATTTATTCCTCTCTAAGTGCTAGGGTACTGCATATTTAGAAAACCCATTAATAAAGATGGTATTTTCACGTACAAACAGGTCATTTCTATCCATTTTTACCACTAGGTTAACAATCCTCATGCTCAAAATTCTCCAACCTTATCTTCTTTCTCCTTTTTCCAATACCCCTGCCTCCGTGCATTCTGGGTACTCTGGATACACACAACCTTTTCAGTAGTTCTCTCTCCCTGTGCCATGAAAGATGAAAGGGGATTCTGGGGTATAGAGTGTATCAAGCAGCTTAACAAAGGGTGCCATAAAGGCCCTGACTCTACAGCCTAAGGGCGTGGCACCAGGATGCAATCTCCCAGCCCCTTTGTTCTTTACCGTTCAGCTCCAAAATTGTTTCAGAGCAGCTCACCTTTTTTTCATGGCCAGATCCTACATTTACTCCTGAACAGCATGCTTATTTTCTGGGTGTATCACACTGTAACAGAAAGAACATGTCGGGCTTTAAGGGGGCGATACACACATCCTGAATTAGAGCCACAAGACAAACAAACTCTGCTATGCCACTGACTTTTATTCAAGGTTATTGCTAAAAGGAGTTCAACATTTTGTCAATTATGCTTATTCATTGTTACATGCTGGCTCTTAGGGGGAAAGGAAGCAACATAAAACCAGGTGTTCTTGGTTTTAAATGAAATTCGGATTAATTTTAAACAAAAGGAGGTGAGGTACTGTTAGGGAACCAAGGGCGAGCGGATGCTGTTAAAATATAACAAAAAGAGAACTCTCTAAAAAACCAGAGCCAGAATCTAAATGAAATCAAAACAGGAATGAAAAACCTCACTATCCAATCTAATACCTCCACCCCTAAAACCAGTAACTCGAACAGAAATTATCTCTAAGTTTAAATCAGTCGCAACAAACTAAACCTAGCCTAGATCCAGTAACAAACGAAAACCTCCACAAAAGACACGTTAACACCAGTTAACATACACAATATAGTTCACAACGAGGCAAGCTCCACACAATAACCACAAACCGCCTCGACTGCCAGGCAGTTCCTGTTTAAATAATGGTCCATCTTCAGACTGGATTCCTCGGTTTGGACGGTCGGGCCAGGTGACGCTCCAATCCAGATTCTCTGGTCTTCCAAGAAGCATTGACAAAGGTGGCCACGCCTTCTTCAGTTGGGGCCAATGAGGGGTCAGCGACCATACACCTGGGCATAGTCAAAAAAACACACATATATGGCGTCCGTAACATTCATGTTTCTTGCTGAGAGTTAAACGAGAAGATTAAAACCACTCTTATGTAGCAACAGGTTCACAAATTAAATTGAATCTGTACATTTTAGTAGTCTGTTACCTTTGGACAAAGCTAAGCTAGCTGTTCCCCCCGTTTCCAGTCTTTATGCTAAGCTAAGCTAAACAGCCGTTGGCTGTAAGCCTTACATTCATACAGACTTAAGAGTGGTATCAATCGTCTCATCTAACTCTCAGCAAAAAAAGGCTAATAAGCGTCGCTCCTGAAATGTGGAACTATTCCTTTAAGTTGATGTACAGCCTTCACTGTGTTTCTGTTATGACAAACTGCCTGCTGTTCTTATCATCAGTGAGCTTCCCTCGTGCTAAGCTTATTGCTGCCATTGACCTTTTAATAGCCATTTCACTGTAAAGGAAACACTTGAGTTATCTTTCTTTGAAGGTAATTGCACGAAGGTGATAAACACTGTATGCATGGATGGGTGGTGGCTGTTTTTTTGTGGTTCACTAAACACCACAAACTCAAACCTTAACCATAAATAACAAAATCTGAGTGCTACAAAGGTACTATTTAGTTGCAGGGCTATTGTATTGGTCTGCTTTAGATTACAGCATGCGTGATACTGTTCCCGCCAGCCTGTATATGTGGCATATTTACACAAAAGCTCTATTCAAGTCAGCTACACTAGAAGGGCCCATGAACAGCAAGGTTCCACCAGCCAATCAGCAACCTAAATTGTTCCCGGCTGTCTGCTCAGGTGTCATTCTGGACCAATCACAGCCGCTCCCTCGGTGGGTACATTCGTGTGTGAGAGGCACTAAGAGAGAGAGACAAAAAGAAAGATAGTGTGGGCAATAGAGAGTGTTTGTTTAAAAAGTCGTACAGTGCTCTTCAAATAAATGTTACCTCATGTTATTTTTCTGCAGCATTGCAGCAAGTCGTATCATCTGGTATCATATGAGCAAGTGTCTTTCCAAGCTGAACAGCAGAGAGTAATAATGATTATATAGACAAATATTAGAGCTGTGTCACAGACAGTAAATAATAGGACAACTCACCATGACGGCACCCATCAATGCTGACTCTACTGGGATTTCAGTGCATGACTAATAGCTAATAAAAACTAATTTCGGTGGAAATGTCTACAGCAAAAACTTAGGCATTAACTCCAAAACTCCATAAAGAGTTACTCATTATTATCACTGAATCAAGGGACACAGTTTTTTTTTTACATCGACTTTAATGGCAAATGTAATCAAAAGTATAATTTGAATACTTTCAATTTAAAGGAATAATTTACAGAATCTTGGGATATACGCTAAATTGCTAACTTGCCGAGAGTTAGATGAGAAGATTTATACCACTCGCTTTTATTTATGCCAGATATGAAACTACAGCCAGCTGCCGGTTAGCGTAGGTTAGCATTAAGACTGGAAACAGGTGGAAACAGCTAGCCTGGCTTTGTCCAAAGTTAACAAAATCCGACTACCAGCCCCTCTAAAGCTCAGTATTTATCACGTTATGTCTTGTTTGTCTATACATAAAAAGCTAAGTGAAACAGCTGCTAGTGCTAGCTAAATATTTACTGTACAAATATCACCATAAATTATGTATTTCATTTGTTCTTTATTAATTTAACAATATGTGACATGTTCATTTGTAAACTTTTGAAGTGAACCACACTTTGTGCTAAGCTAAGCTACGATAAGCTATGCTAAACTAACTGGCTGTAGCTTTACATTTAACACAGAAATGAGAGTGGTATTGAACATCTCATCTAATTTCAAATAAATACATTTCTCAAAATGTTAAACTATTCCTTTAACAGTCCAAAATAAACACAAGGCTTAGTTTTGTCTTAAACATAATTATAATAGTCAATTCCTCCGTTGAAGCTGTTAGGCCAGTTATATTGAATGAGAATGGCATGTTTACAGTCATTCTCTTTGCCAAGCACCTTTCACAAACCATTACTTTCGATCACACCACCTTAACCTGAGGAAACCTTTTCCTGAGCTGTCTCCGGCTATAGCTTAATGTTTAACATTGTGGCCTCATATCAGGGGAAGTGCTGAACACCCTATTGCCAAAGAGGATTAGTGTTGGAAAAAAGTATGTAAAAGTTAAAAAGTAAACTCGCCTTGTTTACTGTTTTCAGACGATTTCCAATGGGCCCTGTTATTTGCAGAAAAACTGACATCATTCTGCACTGTCTGGATAAGATGTGACATACTTTTAAAAGAGGTGAGAGCTGTTATTGTGAGGATTTCAGTATTTTCACTGTGTAACACACCAAAACAAAACCAGTAAAACTTGTGTACATAGTGCACTAGATGCAAAATAGTTAAACAAAGTGGTGATTTTTGGAACATTTCTTAACGCAACACAAATATCTTTTTGTTTTCTAAGTTAACAGAGAAAAAGTTCACATCAGTAGATGAATTCAAGCCGACTGTCTCACAGTCCAGTTAGTTAGATTTGGTTTGATTGTGCCTCATCCAACAGCTAAAGACTCACTGACATCATGTGATTATGGAAATCACAGGATTGGCTGGAGATTTGAACAGTGTGTCCCGCACCAACTGTCCTACCATTGTCCTTGTTGTCCTGCCCCTGCACTTGTCACAGATGAAGCCTTGATGCATCGCAAGCATGTGATTTTCTTTTGTTTTAAATCGTTTCTTCAGCCTTGCATCACAGCACTGTGAGTCCACTCCACGGGGGGGCAGATCATGACGAGACCATATTTTAAGGTTTATGACAAAGCATAAAAGATACTCCCCAATAGTATCCTTTGACATATTTTCATATTTTCAGAAGGACACCGTCAGCACTGAATAAAAAATTGTTGATTTGAAAAGCAAAAAGCTGAAAATAGTACTAGTTTCTGGTTGTGGAAGTGCAATTTGTTTGGACGGAGAAGGTCGAATGATTGTGGCTCAAACAGCTCACTCATCTATTAGATAGATGTGCTCAAAGATGACTGAATGAGTACTATCGTCATAGCTGAAAGGAATAGTTGCAATAACACTGTAAAATAAACTGAATTTGGTTCATTATCTTTCAATATAATATAATATCAACACGCAGAATACTGGAAACTTTCATTACTTGTATAAATATCATAAAATGTCATCTTTAATGTGTAATAAAAGCTACTAATGTAACAAGTTACTTGATAATATTGCATGGTATCACTACATCACTCACACTTTTTATTAGTTGAACTAGTTATGTTATCCCTTCCTGCAGTGTTCCTATCTATACGTACAGGTTGTTATTGTACTTTTTTTTTTTTATCGCTGATAAAGGGCAGGAGTTATTGCAGGGTTAATATTGGACAGAGGCAGGCAGCCTGCATAGCTGATCTATTATCTCTGATAGGTTAGGATAGTGCTGGAGCATGTGCTGCTTTATCTGTAAAGATAAAAAACACACACACACACATACACACAAGACTTTATCTGGGAAAGAATGTCCCAAACACTGCAGGATATGACATTTAATGACAGTTTTTTATCAAGTAATAGTATTTTTAGTCACTGAAATGATTTGAAGCTTTGTCTGACACTACATACAGTAGTTCAGTCTCCTCCTAGTGGTAGAATCGAGTAAGGCACAGAGTTATCTTTCTGCAAAAAGAACAACCAGCAGATGGCACCCACATAACGTTATTCTAGCAAGATTTTTCAGGCCACATTATCCACTTTTAGTCTGTAAAAATCACATGTTCACACACCTGTTCCAGTCTGGGCTGGTGCGTCACTTTCTGATGCATTCACATTCAGAATTAAGTCAGGTAATGTACGTCCTTTTCATCATTCGTCCTTCAGCTTCATTGTCTGTGTGAGAATTCATAAAAGAAACTTTTAAACTTTTTGACACCCCTCTGCAAACTTTCTGAGACTGACAGACATCTAACGCACAAGATAATTAAACATTTGTACGCTTCCTGCTGTGCCATGAATTGGAAATGAGAGAAAAATGTCTCTAAGGCACATTCATTGTCTAAAAGTTGTTTTTTAAAATAGAGGCATTTGTCGATAACTGCTCATCTGGTGTCCCGAAGGGGGTCAAACAAAAGTGTCTCGATTCCTCCAGAGTGCATATTACCAAGAATATGTTGTCCACTATTACTGTGGATCTTCAACCTTTTTCTTAATATTAGTAGCATGTAATACTAACTCCATGTGCCACATTGAAATATGACGCGTCCATTTTTCCTCTTGAAGTTGTGCAGCAACAATCGTGTTGTTGTTGCAGCAGCAGGTAAATTGTTTTCTACTTAGTCTGTCATTATCAACCCTTTAAAGGTAATTGTTCCTCGTAGGTCCATTGCAGTTGGCGGTTTACAGGCCACTTTTAAATCATGAAACAAGCAAAATGCTAATGGGCGCATGCTATCCAATAATTGCAGGCAATTATTACCAAAGTTCCCTTTTCATCTAATTGCAGATAATGAAATCATGAGATAGTGAAACAAGGATGATAATTTCAGTGAATATACATATCAAAAACCCTACTTTGACTGTCAAGTGGGTCTGCTTGACGTCACCACACACTGAGTAGAAAAATATCCCATCTCAACATTACCAGACTGCAGTGAATATCACTTATGAGCGTCTAAAATGTAAGGTATTTTTGTATTTTCCACCAGCCTGTGTTACATAAAACCTGACATGGCATCTATAGAAACTCATTCACATGTTCATGCTGGGCAAAAAAAACAAATCATTTCCACAGCTTCACATTTTCCTTTATGTTAAGTCACACCGTGCCACGCTGCAGCGTGGCCCCTGAAAGGAGCATGACTTTCATCAGCGCCCGAGTGCTTGTGAGTCGAGCCGAGGAGAATCTCTTTTGGTTCGTAAAGCCCTGAAGGTGGAATCTGGATCCGGCAAGTTAAATAGAGGGTCAGATGTGTTACGTTTGGCACACACTTGAGGCATCTGAATGTACATTAGGAGAAATGTACCAGCTTAGGCTCACGGGGTTGTTGCATTATGTGTGTCACTAATAATCCTGAGCAAACACAAAGAGAGATGAGCTGAGAAATGTCATCAGTGTCACATACGAGAGGACATATCATTAGTCCCTGAGACAGAATAAGGCTTGAGGAAATGAGTGATGCTGCTTTAATAGATTAAAAAGGAGTAGGGATGATTATGTTCTAATCAACTCAGAGGTTATTAAGCGATCAGGGAAATTAAATGTGTTCAGGAAAAATTGAAAATTGAAAATAAAGGTTCTGCAGGATTCTAATACTCTATTAATTAAAATAGGATCAATTCACTCAGAGGTTTGACAATAATACTTTGCAATTAGCTGGAATATTTCTTTCAACGTTTCAATTGTGTTGCCTCAAAGCAAGCCCGGTGCTGTTTTGAGAGATGAATGTGTATCTGAGTCAAGGAGGTCAGCTCCAGCAGGATGTAAACAGAAATCCTGCGCTAAAGGTTTTTTATGAATACTAAAATGAAATATGCTTTTCTCATTCTCAAGTTTGCTCATTAAAGATGTGATTAGCAAATGTGTTCAGTGTTAAACTGCTGACATTCATGTTGGCCTCTGCATTCACATTTTATAGAAAGCTTTTGTCACCATGTATGAATCATGACTTAAATTAGACTGTTAGAGGCCGTGCATGAACACGGTGGTGAAATGTAACTAATACATTTGCTCAAGTACTGTACTTTACTATAGTAGTAAAGTATTTAGATTTTTTTAATTTAGAGTTTTTTACTTTTCATAATTATAAACAGGAAACAAACAAACATATGAACAAGTAAAACAGACAGAAAGGAGGGTAACAAAAATGAGAAACAACCAAAAAAACAAAACATAGGCAGGTAGGTAAGCAGTTCAATAAATAACACACATTCGGATGTGAGGGTCGGCCCATTATTCAGGGTTCAGAGTGTATGGCCTTAATGTAAAACATATCAATACAAAACAATTAAGAATATCCATACATGGTTTAGCTGTTCTCTCTAGATATACATTTACCAAAACTGTCCCATTGTTCGTTTTCATATAATTTTCACTGTTTAATCTCCCCAACATTTTCTCACATGCAACAGTTTCCATCATGAGTCCTCCACAGATTCAGTGTGGGAGTTTGAGGCTAAAATTGTCCATGCACAAATCATTAGGCCAGTTTTTTTAAGATTCCAAAAATATGTTTGTTTACGTGTGGTACCATTGTTTTGTCTCCTAGGAGACATACAGTAGTCTTTGCGATCTGGGAAGTTCACAATTCAGCCATTTGCCTATAAAACATTTTCCCACAGGGGGAGATCTTAGAACATTCCCATAATGCATGTACAAATGTACATGCATTGTTAAGCAAACCCGTTCTATTTAGTGTTGATGGGGTGAAATAATATCTGTGAACTGTTTTATACTGAATACATTTGCCTCTGGCTTCTCTTACATATTTTTCAGTGTTGGAAAGAAACCCCTCCCATGTTTTTTCATCCAGAGTACAAGACAAATCCTTCTCCCATATCCGCTTGAGATTACTACAACCATTACTGTTTGTCCAAGGACACATTTCATACCATTTTGATGCTTTATGATGCATTTTAGGTAGCTGTAAATAACACTCACCTGGATCCTTATCCTGACCAGCAGGAACAACCTCTTTAATACAGTGTCTAATTTGTAAATATTTCCAAAAGTGGCCTCCGCCCTCTAAGTGAAATTTTTCCTTGAATCTGGTATATGAAAGAAAATTACCATTTTCAAATAAATCATATATAATTCTAATATCTTTTCTTAACCACTGAGCCGCTGAATAGATAGTCTGTCTATCTTATCTTTATTTTCTTATTAAAACTTGTCTACATGTGATTCTCAACGAACAGAAATGCTACAAACATATAATGATCTTATAGAATATAGAATTGCTGTAGCTTAAACTACCAGAAGTGTATAAAATAGTTAAAATTAGCTCAACCTTAAACATCTACAGTAGTACAGTACTGTACAATGCAACATCAAGAACTGATAGTTAATACATTTTTACTGCATGAATACTTTTCACTTTTGATACTTTAAAGTCTGTGTAGAGGCAATTCTGAGATTTCTTTCAAAATGCATTAAATATGTTGGAAAATATGTATTAATATTTTGGAAAATAGTTGCTGAAAACATGTGAAAAGACTTTGAACACTATATTACTGAAATGTGGAGTTAGAGGTTAAAACAGTTTTTCACCAGTTTTCAGTCCAGGATTTTGTGGGCGGTCCTTAAAGGGTGGCTCGATGACACTCTAAGGCCACCCTGAGCATACCCCTGCACCCCTAGCAGAGAGACAGAGATGAAGTCATCTCGCTCAGAGTGTTTCAAAGTTGGTCATGTCATTTTCTGAACTCATCTGACACGTTTCAGTCGCTTCAAAATTGCTGCTTGACTGCTTGATTTCTACACGATTTTGACACCTAATTTCATAAACTTGCAGATATTTTTAATCATTCAAATTTGGCTGGGCGGTTAATAACATTTTCTTCTTTGGTCTGAAAAACTCAGAACACATATTTATTCTTACTTTTCACAGACTTTAAGTACATTTTTACTTACATACTTTTATGTAAGTAAGGTTTTGCATGCAGGACTTTTACCTGTAATACCTCCTCCACCACTTAATACATTTATATAATGTAGTTCCTCAATACATAGCAAAGCTTTAATAACGGCTCTGTTCTATTTAAGTGTTTCAGTATGACAGCAAGAGAACAAGTGCAACATCTGGAGCAACAACCCTTGTATGAAATACAGCAATTATTCATGTAATTAATTACATTCATACTTTTCTATGACATGTTGATGTCTGAAATAAAAAAGTTCGGTTTAGACTGACCTGAATGTAGCAACAACCAAGTCTTCATAACAGCGTGTCCTGAGCTATATTAAAGCTCCTGTTCCCACATAGTCCACCCACACAGATGTTTCCACATATGTTACCTAATTAGACCTCTAATTACTGCAGGTACAGCTCCCTCACTTTCTTGTTTTGTTGCGATGATTAGAGACATTTTACACCATTATCACTGTCATTAGTTAGCTCGTAGAGTTTAGTGGCATCACATATGAAACACAGTAGAAGTCTAATCAGATAGAACGATGCTGCAGTCATGCAATGGCGCCACACTGGGAAGAACAGGACAACTGCTAGCATATGGTCACATGATTTATAGCCTACATGAGCTGTTTTTACGTAAGTAACGCTACAAAAAATAGAGTTAAGTTAGACCAAACACAAACAGTGTATAGTTCCCTTTAAAACAAATACTATCTGGATACTCTGAAAATTTCAATCTTGTAAACCAAATGTCCCAAAAATTTAACAAAATAAGTGGCATCCTACTTTCTGCTAATAACACACACACAAAAAAGCAAAAGTGTTGCATTCTGGGACGCAGAAACCTGTTGGTAATAGCACAAAATTATGATTTATAAGTGCCTGAAATCCTTTTTTTTACTGCTCACTTTAGAGTGGTCTATTGAATAAGGGGGATATTTTTGGATACAGGACAAGCGTTTGCAATTATTTTTGAACTCAACAGGCTAAATTCACGGCGTACATTGTGACTTGTGATTGCAGGAAAAGCACAGTTGTAATTATAACCGTTACTGATGGCTCGGTTCCATTAAGTGTCCCTGGAAAGTATTCCAGTGAGCCAGCACTCACAGTGCCAGGAGCTGCACTAAGTGGATTGCAGCCATCGTTAATACACCTCCGCATTTACAAGGACACACAGTTGGTCTAAGGTCTAATCAGACTAAAGTGAAAACACCTGTGTGCAGGAGCCTTATTTTTATTAATAGCTTATTTCATTTATATTAAATGTATCAAATAACCAGGTTTAATCGTATTTGTGTTTAAGATTCAGATTTTCTTTACAGAATATTTAAAAAATGTAGTATGTTCTTGGACAAACAAATCTCTTAGTTTACGACATGAAGAGGAATAGTAGAGTACAACAACAGGAGCTGTAAAGACTGAAGGAAAAAAGGTGTTAAGATATGTCAATACTTCCTCCCACACAAGAAATACGCTTAATAGATTTGGCATTTGTGTTTGTAACTCCCAAACGGCAAGGGCCAAGATGTCAGAGTTCATGTGAGAGGACACTTTCCATCATCTCACAATTTGCACCTGCCTGATTGTGTGCTCAGGATGTAAGACGTCAGACCCCTTGGATGAAACACTTCAACGCAACACCTCAGCTAATAATATCAGTTTTCATTCCCATATGTCGCCCTCTGCGTCTCACATTCGTAAACCTCCAAGAACAAGATTCTCACAAATAAGACCTGAGAAATCCGTCTTGTCTTATACACAGAGCCATCAGTCATCTGGTGTTTGTGTTAGGGTCCCCTCAGGATAGGAGCTGCAGTCCTGTTTCCCATGGTGAGCCAGCCAACCCTGACACACACCAAACAGACACTGGCAGGTGCAGAAACGTTCTACTTTTGATCTCTCCACAGAGTGCCTTGCTATGATTATCTAAAGCTCACTGCCTTTGATTCATTTGCTGCTGCACTGTGGATTCCATCTATTTTAGTCCATCTATTGGGTGGATTTTCTTGTGTTTTTAGATGATTGCGGAAGAGAGCAGACAAGCACAGCACGCCAGTATTGAAGAGGACTACACCTACACTGTTTTATGCAAAGAAATAAATTGTGTATGTACACAGAGCTTTGTGAGCAAAGCTGTGTTTGAGGATATATAAATGTAAGGGTGGTGAGCTTTCTAAAAGCATCCATTTGTACTGTAGGCAACCTCCTCTTCATAACTGGCTCCATTTAAAACATTAGAGGAGGTGATGCTATTATTGCCCTTCTGCACATGGACTTCATTCAGCCGTTATGGCCAAATGATATTTGTTTGAAGAATTTCCTGAACCACAGAATATGTGGAGTCAATGAAACCTGGAGCAATATACGACAATCAATGTTTTTATTGACTGCGGTGACCAAGAGGCAGAAACGGAGGTGAAAATGTCTCCTGGTGTTCTGATTTTACTCACATAAAAATAGCAGATTGTGTCTTTTATTGGTATTTATTTATCTGGTGTGAAGCTAAAACAAAACAAAAAAAAAAACACTTCGATTTTTGGAGACGTGAAGAAGCAGCCAGGACTAAACAGAGCCAAAATGACAGAGGAGACACTGAACCAGTGTCTGCTTTTTGTGGATTTTCTATTCGTGCTGGTGGCAGCGGTGAAAGGAGTGTGTGCATGTGTGATCTTTGTGTTTATGCCCCTGAGTCAGAAAGCAAAGAAGTCGTACAGATCTATCCTCAGCGCCTCCAGAATTTAAACACAGACCTACAGTGCATCATCATAACAATGTTACTTTACTTGTCAACTTTATTATAATATTATCACGTAGCAGCACACAACCCTGATTGCAGACTTTTTTATTTCAAGTGTACAGTCAAGCTTTTATGAAAACATAATAAGCAGGAATAAACCACAACCAGCACTTCATCATGGACGTGGATCTGCTATATCATTATTGTTTCTAGCGCCTGGTAAAGATCAATAACTGTCCTGCAGTTAATCGCATCAAACGGCCTCATTAAAGCTGACACAGACATTGGCTTTGCTTCCGAGTGAATCTCTTTGCATCTTCAGCCTCTCTGCATCCTGAATTTTTAAGTACCATGGAAATATCTCTGACAGGTATTTTTAGATGTTCTACAACAATTTTGTCTGTATTTTGTTTTTGCTTTTGTTTTGTTTTTTGTATAGGTTTCAAAGAAAAGTGGGAGGGATTTTTTTTGTGAGTTGCTAGAATGTGTATTTTTAACTGTCCGACAGCAGAGTCAGTTGGCAGAAGTATCCTGTCTTTTCATCTTCAAATATATATATATATATTTTTTTTTACTTAGACCGTTTGTACTGAAGCAAAAAACTTCTCACATGCCAAATGAAAGACTGTTTTTCTTTGAACAGAAGGAGAAAACGCTGTATTTATCTAAGTTGCTGTGCAGAACGAAGAAATTCTGTTACGTTCAGCTTTTGTGATTTCTCTATTTATCTTTATAGCAAATTCCAATATAAAAATGACCAGACAATACCAGGTGTTAACTAAAGCACCGTGATGGTTTTTCAGATTGTATCATAAAACATTCATCAGTTTATTTCTTTATATAAATAAAATGAATAAGGAGAATTACGTTTCTTCACAGAGTTTGCTTGCTTGCATCTTGTCTCTGTAGAAAAGGATGCATCTCCCATCACTTAACATAAAACACATTAAATATTTTCACATAACACAGATCCCATCGTGCGCTTTAAAAAAATTGTAACAGATGAGATAGAGCACTGCATTTAAGTGGAGTTTAATGGCCAGTGCACAGAGCAGGACGATGCTAATTGAGATTGCTGGCTTCAGAGAAGATGGCAATGTGGCAACCATTATCTGTAACGAAAGTGAGATAAAGCAACCTTTCAGCAAATCTATCTATCTATCTATCTATCTATCTATCTATCTATCTATCTATCTATCTATCTATCTATCTATCTATCTATCTATCTATCTATCTATCTATCTATCTATCTATGTGACCTCTTCTCTACAATTTTTAACATCCCTCAGAGCTTAGCAGGTTCCTCCTGACACCTTTAAAGAAATCTGTTTAAGGCTCTAAATCAATACTGATAAATAATGATGAGTCTTACAATTACGCCGACACAGACACACATGGATGACCGTGACTGACAATGCTGCAGACGCTGTAGACACACACATGAATCCACACATGGTGCTCTAAATTACACCATGAATCTGAATTAAGCCTCACAGCTGGGGTTTTGGGTGTTTTACTCATTCAGCGCACCGCGTTGCACTTTTTTGAACTTTTCATGGGAAGTGGAATTGGCAGATGTATGAAGCCTGAGATATCTACGTTTTCATATTGGCGCGGCAATTATGAAAAAAATACCGACACGCGTGACGTACGGACATCTCTGGGAACTCCTCTCAAATGTTCTACTCGCTGACAAGCTTATTATTGTAATGGGGAAAGAAAAAAAACATGGAGGATGTGGCCTCTCTTTATTATTTTTACCACTGTCAACAGTGTCAGTGGAAAGTGCTGTCAAATTGGGCTCGGAAGCGAAAATGCACAGCAGAAAAACAGGATCTGTGTGAGAATTAATGGAAATTTAGCTTGCAGTGTCCAATAAAATATAGATTATTTATATCCATTATAATTAAAGTAATATTTAGGGGTAGTCATGGTAATAAATGAGTTCATCAGAGAGGTTTATCTCACATTCACAAGTACCAGAGGCTGATACGGTGCTAAAGCGATAATACATGCCAGGAGGTTTAGCATATCTCTCCGGAGTCCTTGTATGCGGCATGAACTGGTTTCACACACTGCTGGGAGTGCACACAAAGCAAGTATAGACCGATGATGATCACTCTCCTTTGAAGATTATCATGTGCTTGTCTATGCTTTGGTGCCTCATGCATACATCTCCTGTGAATCAGACGGCTGTGATGACGGTTTGATTGGCCTCCGTCTGGCAGCTCCTTCCTGTCTTGATGATGACAAATGACTCACATGCACACAAGTGGATATTAAAACACACACACACACACACACACTGGCCAACATAGAAAAATCACATCCAGTCAGCACATTATATCTGTTACTTTTACTTTTAATGATTCATTGTTAGCCGTCAAGCTTTTTTGGAAACAGTAATTCCCTTTTAATTGCATGTTTGTATGTCACTAAACACCTCCCCTGAGCACCTATTGTCCAATTATTGCTTAGCAACCGTAACTAGGATCAACACACCTGCAACTGGTCAAGCTCTGGATTTCTCCACATATTGAAGGGTGTCGTTTTTGTCTTTTACCAAACCAGAAATAGAAGTATAATAAATAGATTTAACACTATTTGTCTGCTCCAACATAAACTGCAATCATGAGCATGTGTGCTAGTGAACTTAGTACCTTGAGTAGTAATCAAGTTCCAAGGCCAAGGAGCACATTGTTAACTAAATACTTTAGTTTGTGGGGTTACAACGACAGAATAAAGACTAGCATGGTGTGGAAATCTGTGCTGGATGCTCTCAGAGTTTAGGCCGACATGCTAACGTTAGCTGCTCTGTCCTCATTCTTAAAGCAACATTGCGTAAAATTTTCTACCATAAAATAATAGATTTTAATGTTTATGTTAACACTAATGTGTGCGCATGTCATTCTCACACTGCGTCCTGTACGCCTGTTTCTGCACTGTACATAACGCTTTAAGTTATCAACTATTTCACTTATTTTGGTCATGGAGGAAATGTTTTCTCTTCTGGCTGCTGCACATCAATTCTCTGTGATTTAAAGGGTTCTTGATAGACAGTAAACTGCTGCAAACTATATCCACAGGTGGTTTCTATAGCTGCTGTTAGCTAACGTTAGCTCAGATTATTAGCTGGGCTGCCCGGACTATGAGCTCAGAGCATCAGGGGCATGTTTGTGTTTGTACCACAGGCGATTTGGACCAATGGAAAAGTAGGTTTTCAGGCCTGGTGTACAGGCAAATGCTAATGAGGAGCAGAGCTGGTGTTGTGCCAGAACAGGAGCTGGGCAAGCAGACAATGTAACCAGTTTCAGCAGCCTCTAGGGCCAGAATGACAAAGGTGAAAAGACAGAAGGGAGCTTGACGGAAGATAAGGGTAAAACTGGGACTGACTTTTAGTTGTTGGCGAGAGCTTTGTGAAAATAAAAGGCTGAAAGACAGAGTTGGGCTTCTTGCTGTCAGACTACTAGCTGGCTGCTATGTCTTGTGTTGTTGCTTGCACCTGTTTGATGTTTGGCTGTTCAGTAAAGTTGACCACTTTCTTTTTTTTGATCATAAGTAATGTAATCATAACAAATACACACGTACAGCTGCCCATATTCACGGCAGTGGTGTTACACATTGTATCTGGGGGCACTAAACCGCAACTGATGTTGCTTTCAATCACTGCAGAAATATTTAGAACATTTTCTAACTTGGATGTTTATTTTCCAACACCTTTGAGGCACCCCTGTACATTTTTTCTGTTTACATGCTTATTTTAATTCCCATGATGAGATCAGAGCCATACTCACCCACGCAACACTTACTCTATGGATCACAGTCCATATGCGTTAGCTAAGAGGACAGCTCACTACTCTTGAATGTACCCACTCAGCACGATGCAATCTGCCTAATTGAAGAATCAATAATGGAGTGAACACTGCAGGCTGCAGTTAGAAACTGCTGAAACAATATACTCATGTATCAGTGGATACAGAAGGCTCTACGGATGGTGACTGACCGACCAATGTTAACATCTTATCCCACCTGCTCTTTTCTTTGTGATGATTCCTTCAGGGGACATTGAGTCCCACTCACTTCCTCTTACGTTATCTTACTTTAAATTCCATTTAAAACAAATGATTCATATTTTAAGCACCCTGGGTGTAAAATAGTCAATGTTCTCTGTTTATAATGCATAGCTGAACAGTGCATGGGTTTAATGTTTCCTGTGGAGAATTCGCAATTTAGTTTTAAGTTCAGCTCTTATCTCTTCTATGATTTAGGTGCAATTGAGTCTTCCTGGGCTGACAGAGAGGACATGTTGTTAAGTGCTCCAGCCCATGAGGACATTTTAAGTGAGAAGTGGGCTGTGTGGAGTGGAGTTGGCGTGGACCTACTGTGGCTATAAAAATGGCAGGGGCAGACAAAGTAGCACTAAATACAAAGTGCCTTATAGTTTGCCAGTAAGTATTTAAATGTTTATAACTTATATAACTGTTCTGCACTACACAATTTTATCAAAAGAAGATGTTTATGCGTCTGAATCGTGGTAAATACGGCTTAGGACTTACATATTTTGTTGGGCATTTACTGATCTGTCATTTATCTACAGTAGCTAAGAGCAATTTAGCTGTTATGTGCTTCCTACCAGACAGCACTGATACGCTAATTCAACATTTCCTCTTGCAGTTTGAACCTCTCAAAAACAGCTACAGCAGAAGTGAGAACTAACAGGCAATTGGCTGGCCAATAAAGGTTACTGCACTGCAGGCATTTCAGCAATGCATGATTTGTCAAAGACCCAAATGAAAACGTGACGTGAGAAATGTTTGCATCTTGTGGATTACTTTCAGCTCTGGTGTGAATGCAAACACACAAAATGAAACAAAATAAAAACAGTCTTTTTTTATGTAAATGAGAAAAAACATGTCAGAGCCAGTTGTGGGATAAACGTGGCATAATATTTAGGTTTTACCTGAAACAAGGATTTACTGATGTTAAAGTAGTTCCATTAACATCAGTAAATCCTTGCATAATAGGAGAGGGATGAGTTTACAGATGTATTCCTTTCCCAAAATACCATGGCAACAAGCTAGATGGCAAAATGTTTCTGATGAGGTTCATCTTGGGAAAAAAAAAAAAAGTCATGTTTTTACTGTCTGAAAATGAGGTAATGGGTGTTTAGGGCTCTGTAGTTGGTTCAGTGTCTGCCAATGTACCACAAGCAGCTAATAAATATGAATGCACTGCAACAATGGAATACAAAACAAAGGCTGTTTGTCCCCTAGGAGTAGTCGTGGTGTGAACATATGTGCTGTAATGCAGATTCTTGTTGCAGCTGCAGAGGATGAGTCTAAAGCAGCTCTAAATCTTTGTTAGGATACACAACCGTGGCAACAAGGAAGCCACTGAAGCTCATGGTCAGGTTACTATTGTCTCTGTGATCATTAGGCAGGTAAATCAACCACATTTTGTTTCTGTGCAATAGATTTAATTCGTATTATAATGTTTCCTCGGGGGAATTCAAACCAGAAGCTCTCGCTTGGTGGTGTATAATGTGAGCAATGATAAAATGGTGCTAACGTCCACGTCGTGAGACATCAAAGTGGTGTGTTGCAAACATCCTCTGGGCTGATAGAGTCTGGGAATAAATCAGCTGGAAAAATGAACAGACAGAAATGACAATACATAATATGTAATGACATCACCCTCTTCTTGGTTCTCCCTTCAGGCGTGTGCCTTCACTCAGGCATAACGGCTGCAGCTTCTGTGAACTTTGTTGGATGTCTTTTATGCAAACTGTGCCAAGCGCTTGCACCCTGATTTACACCTGAAGGACAAAATTGTTATTTGTGTGAGTGTTCAGACATGCACAAATCTTGACATATACCCAGTTTTGATTGCGGAGTACTTCAGTGCTTTATAAAGAGAATTATCAAGATGCAAAAAGTTAAAGCTGAGCAGACTTGTTGAATTCATTTCAGGAGTGTTAGAGGGAGAAATCTCCACTTGCTTTTCTTTTGCTAAGGACTTGTAGACCTCCTATATAACCTGGGTGACTGAGAGTCTTCACAGACATGTACAGAGCTTTCCTTCACTCTCTTGGTGCCATAGCAACAGAGCACGAGGCTCTGCTGGTTTATCTTTACAGTACTGAGGAAACATCGAGGATCAGGGGAATCACCTGTTCCACCTATAAGAAGAATGACTGAATGCCAGTACTGTAGTCTCTTTGTCTTGTTTCTGTACAGCATCTTATCTGTCGCTTGTGTGCATCTTTGTCTCCCTGATGAGCACATGGTGAGACCTCCCACAGCTTACCATTTACCCACTCTGAGCAATCACCTCCCGAGTTAGATTTCCTGTAATCTTAAAATTACAACAGCACATGCCTAATCTCACCAGGAACTAGCCTTCTTGTAACAGCTTTCACCACTTTTTACTTTTTATATAGAAATGCCTTTCAAAGGTCTCGTTGTCCTCTCTCTCCACATCTGCAGCGGTTTAACAAAACCCACTGGGGTGTTAAATTGAAATGCAGAGAGCCAGACAACACAAAATAGACACTAACAGCAACCCAATAAAAAAATAATATTTTTGTTGTTAGGATGAACGGGCAGGATCTTTTGAAACAAATTGTGTAGGCGCATGCTGCATCATGCTACAGTTATCACAAGGGGGATGCATTACTATTTATAAAGGCTTTAGAGGCTGATCGAGGCACTTTAGCGCTTCCATTTAAAATGTCATGGGCTTATCCTAATTCATCAGTTGGACTGTAGCGCAGCAGCGTCTGCTGAATCTGTTTGAGATGCTTCCCACATGCATTGTATCAACTATTCATAACCTGGCAGAGTGAGTTATTACAGTGAACGACAGCGCAGGGGTCAGAAGAGAGAGGAAGCATGAAAAATATTAGGCATCGAACATAAGTAATGGATCACTGTTCAGAGCGAGCAGATGACATAACTCACATTTACAAACTCCAGCAAAATACTGATGACTTTTAGCGGCGCTGAAGAATTCTGGTGACAGATTTTCCCACAGGTTTAAAAACATGTCACGTCATGCTTTTCCTTTCAAGGCTAAATGGAAACTTTATTGAAGTAGTATTTTATATTCACATGACAGATGCTTGAGGCCTTGAGAGATATAGAGTTTTATTATTGACTGTACAGCTGTTTAAAATTATGGGTACACTTGGGTACATTTCTCTGGAAAACAGTCAAAAATACAGTTTTTTCTTCATGATCACTGATCATAAAGAAGGCTCAATGAGAAATTAATTTAAAAAATAAGCTAGTGTTTCACATGTATTTTCACTGGAAGATATTTCTTGAATCTTGCGAGGCTGCTGTCGAATAAATAAAATCTGCAGATTCATAATTATTCAAGTCGATCTTTCCAATGTTTTGAGTACAATTCTGGAAAGAAAAAGAGTAAAATACTTTTCTGAGTTAACTTACAGCTACAACCCAACACACCAGTAGAGTTCATGCTTTAAAATATAAAAGAAGAGACATTAAATATACAGTAAGCACCGCTCATTCCAGTTCTGTCTCAAGGCAAAGAAAGGTTTATCAGCTTGCATCTCTACTGGGGTGTCACCCCCTGTTTTGCCCTGGGAACCTGAATTAAAAGCAAGCGAAGAGGCAAGCAGAGTGTGAGAAATTGAGAGTGATGGACTCATGGATTCAGATCACATATACATACGCTCACCAGGATCGTCTCCTCCACAGTCCTGCTGTGCAGATTCCATTTGGATGAAACTGAGCTGTGGCGGAATAACAAGTGGAACGGCAACACACAGTCGACATGGCCTCAGACAATTAGAGAATCAGACCACTCTGTTGTTAAGATGAGAGAGACAAGGCGGTACTGAGCATCTGGTCATTCTGAGCTACAAGTCTCCACCACATGCGCTTCACAGTTTCATTGTTACCAGAAGCTTGTGTTTGCAAACTAGGGATATTTTTGTTTTTATGCACTGGTAGGAATATTAGAGAACATATGTGGTCCAAAAGATAGCATGCATATATATATATATATATATATAGCTATTAAAATCATCTGTTTTGATCACATATTCTCTTTGTTTCCTCCGAGTATAGAGTATATTTTATCACTGCACATGTGATGAGGCTGCTTGTTGCATCTATTTCTGTAAAACCCAGTAGCTAAAGCAAAGGTTTGCCTTGCCAGAGGCATTTGGTTGTAATCCCAAGTCAGTTTAGCCAAGCCACATTTTCATGCATGCTGTCTTCCCGGGAATCATGGATGGATGTGCTCCTCTGAACAGCAGCAGGCTGAGTCCTGGCTCTGAAATATGAGTGCTGGCAGTGGCACCATAGAGAGATAGGACATGCCAATGTTTGTTTATAAAATGACCTCCAGTAGTTGGCCAATGATCCTCATAAAAATGATTTATTGTCCAAACCAGACCACTGATTTTTTTGATTTTTTTCTCCTTTCTATATGTGCTAGTCAGTGCAAGCATGTGTTTGTCTGTAGCCACCAGTTTATATTTTTATACCAGCAATATTTAGCAGTAGCCTATGCCTCCTGGCTCAATATGATTAGCTGTTACTTTGATAAGCTTCTTTGTCAACGTGCCACGTTTGACACTGTGAATCATAAATTAAGAGCTCATTTATTGTCAGTGTTATCAGCCAAGGCTTCTGTGGAAGAAAACATGCACACATTGAAAACAACCGGCATAGTTACACATGATACACCATTAAAAAAAAGTCGACTTTCATGTTTGTTTTTATGTATAAACAGTGGAACAACACATATCTGTCAACAGTCAAGACAGAACAAGAGCAGAACAAGACCTAAGAGGAGCAAAGGGTGAATAATCAACCATCCTTGGGCAATTTGGAGAGCAGGGAGAAGTTGAATAAGTGAATCCTGGAGTACACCGTTGGCTCTTGTCGACCAGCAAGTCATGCGATTAATACAAGAATGAAGAGCTGAGAGAGAACGGACCAATTCCACCAGTAGTGTAATTTATTTAACCCTGTTGAATTTCCATGCATTTCATTATTTACCACAGTATGTTGTTATCACAAGAAGAAACCACCATTACAGTTCGAGGGCTAATTTTCTTTTCAGGTGTTTATGTTTCTTCCTCATGTTCTGTTTAAATTGCCTACATTTTTTTTTTTAACTCTTGAGTATATTCCTTACATGCATTTTAAACAGCTACAGTCACAGGTTATGATTTTGGGTTTTAGTTCAATCGTTTCATTTTGATAGTTTCACTCTTCGTATCAAGCACCCAGGACGTGTGCTGAGCTTTGAAGCCAGTGTGACAGAATAGCCTAACTGTGTAATGACAGCAATGACGTCCATCATGTGATGCACGCTGGCCCAAAAATACGTTTTCCTATAAACTTACTGTCACCGCCCACTCTCTACCTCCTGCCTGATCGGTACTGCACATGTGTAACTCTCAACAGAGATGAGATGAGTGTCACAGTCCCCACGAAATGACTTATTTCCAGATCAGAATTTGATTGATTCGGTCCAGTAACATTCGGAAAGTCTGAAAGAACCGTTAATTCCCATTCAATATAACGGAGGGAATAAGCAGAAGCATATGCAGAAGCAACTTGATTGTAACTCCACGTCCTGCCTTTGTGTGGTTTCCCACCAGTTTTGATTGTATGGCCTGGCCTGATTAGTTTCACCTGTGTCTAGTTATTCTCCCACTCGCTGGTGTATTCAGTCTGTGTGTTACTTTCTCTCATTGCCAATTCGCTTTTTTCTGTCTAGCATTTCCAGACTTTCTGCTCGCTCTTTGGTCTTTTGATATTACTTGCTCTTTTACCTACTTGTCTGTTACCTCACCATCCTGTAAGTCTTGTCTCTTTGTGATAATTAAATAATTGAACATCTTATTGAACAGCTCTAGCTGTCTGCATTTGGGTCTAATCTGTTATGTTCCTGCTACCCAGTACCAACAGTAAAAATGTGGTCTGAGGTCAGGTAGAGACCTTAAACAGTATTATTAACACTTCAAAAATCCACACTTAACTTTGTCTCTTGTTCTGGCTAAACACACACTTTCAGCAGCAGGGGAGGGACCACTGGCTTTGTCAAATGGCGTCTAAAGAAGCTGTTGGAGCTGGAGCAGATACAGATGTATGTTGTGGATATGTTTTATATTTATATTTGGGCACTCAAATGTTGTATAATGTTGCAATCGTCATTTCAAGTGCAGTAACGACTGTACTTGAATTTCCGAATTGAGACACAGCTTTAGTTTTGTCTAAGTCTTATTTTATTTAGCTGAAGACGTTTCTTCGACCATATTTAACACTTCGTCTTTCAGTTTATCTGAAGAATTCAAACTCACCAAATGTGTTTTTTCTTACTGGATAGTGACGTTAGACAGTTTGAACAAATGCACTCAGTCTTCTTCCATCCAAAAATAATATTTAATGAGGTTTTGTGCAAGAAACTTTGATGTTGCTCTCAGACAACAGGAGCAACAAACACATATATCACAACTATTTGCTGAGGATCACTTTCTCATGCTTGATTCCTCACATTACACAACAAAATGAAGGTTCACTTACTGATTCGACAGTGTTGGATACTTTCAGAAGAAAGACAAGACACACAACTGGAAAACAGGACAACTTGATCATATGTTTGTGTGTGCTGAGCTCTTAAGGGACATTTGTATTGACTTCTCTTACTCCCATAAACCCCCTACTATATCGCCACAAATAAAACTTTTCATTGAAGCAACACATTTCGCTATATTTTATATTCTGATTTAATTCCTACTGACAGAATCTGCCGCGCTAATGCTTTTAATGGCTTTACACCAGTCCGCATATCATCTGTATCCCAATTTAATGTATACAGTGTGAGTTGTGATTGTCCGTGGCCACAGTTGATGAACAATGCATCTGTTCAAATATGATGGGAATAATAATGTGTTCTGCTATTTTCCTGCTTTCATAAAAGGCATAGGAGTGTGTAGGTGTATGTGCAAGGACAATTGGTGTATAGCTGAGCAGAACCAGAGGAGAGATTTTACATTTCTGTAGCTCTCTATAAGGTGGCTGCTAAACACTTTATCGCCTCACTGGAGGGCTGTCAAGCCCTGAAATTCTTTTCTATAATCCGTTTTTCGCTCATGGTATCGAAGATGAGGAACATTTTATTGTCTAAGAATAAAGAATGCACAGTTTGTTCTTGGCGAGGTCATTTTTTTAGTTACACAAGGTTTTTCTTGAGCATTTCTTCCAGCTTAAATCTGAAATAATTCCCAGCAGCCTTGCACATGATGATGAAACGATTTGTGGTGGAGTTAACATGCCTTTCTCCCTAATAAGTCTGAAACAGTGGACAGGAACAACCAATTTATTCCTCTCTTTGTAGATACAGAAGTGCCGACACCCGTCTCAGTCCAGCTGCGAGTGTACCTCAGCATGGTAGTAAACAAAACAAAACATAAATTAAACTGACACATCTTTAAAGACAGTTTTTCAGACATAGTTTCTGGTTATCATCCATCTGAAGGATGATGGAGTGATGGGTACAGACAGGTTAGTCCCTTTCTGCCTGGAGCAGTAACACTGTTGAGTGCATGCTGGTGTAGTGTGTAGTGTCTGCTGAGCATGCAGAGTTGCTCAGCGCTGCCGGGAGAAGAGGTTCCTCAGGGCATTGTTGTAGTTCTTATTAAATGCCGTGTATATGAGTGGGTTAAAGAAGGAGTTGGAGTATCCCAGCCACAGGAAGATGCTCTTCCAGATGGGTGGGATGTCACAGGAGCACAGCGGGACGATAAGCTCGGTGATGAAGAAGGGAATCCAGCAAAGTACAAACACGCCAATCAAAATGCCTACCATCAGTGCCGCCTTTTTCTCCTTCTGCTCGCGCCATGTGTCCCCGTCTGTCTGGAAGGTCACGGTGGCGTGTCGCACGGTAAACACCATCTGGGGCTGCTGTGTTTCCTCCTTTACCTGAGGCAGTAAATCAAACAATAAATCACTTACTCCATTGATTGATTAATCAATCAAACAAACCAACGTTGGCATTAAAAATTAGAAAAGAAATATATTTAACAATATGAGCCAAAGAAAAGCAATTGCTGAAGTGAAAATTTTGCTGCTGCTGCTCAACAAAAGATGGATTACAGGCTGCTGAACAGAAGTGTGAATCAACAGGTGGATGAATGAGCCAAAGCCTATTCTTTCATTCTTCCACATGCACACGCGCACACACACACACCATAAACCAGAGCTGTGTCTTAATCTGCATTTTCCAGCAGCTCATTCACACTGCATAGTTGCGAAAAAGAAAATGTGTGTCAACTGTAATATGCTTTCTTTGTGACTTTCTCCTTCTTTATATTGTTTGCTGCCTAGCACAGCTCAAGGCTGACTTTATTTTGTGTTTATCAAGTAAAGTCATCCTGGGTCATTCAAGAACATAATAGCTTTTATAGAGTCTAGCCATCCCTCTAAACATGTCAGAAGTAAAGTGCACACACTAAAGCTCTAAACTGTTGTGTTCCGTTTAAACAAGCGCTTGCACACGGATGGAGAAACTTGTTCACTCCGGAGTACATTTAATCCAATCAATATGGGTCAGCCGGGCCTTTAACTGATACGACGGATGAAGTAAATCCATTTGCAGCAAAGGCCCGAGGTTAAAAGCACAGGGCAGTTGGGAGATTGGTTTCAAATTCAAAAAAATTCAAAAGTAAGAAGATGAAAGTCACCTAATATGGTTCACCTTACACCAAAATGAGAGAATAGGTTTAAGCAACTCCAACTACTCGGTGAAAGGACAGGTAAAGATTGTGGTCAAGTTTAAAGGAAAGGTTTTTCTAGTTTGCCAAAAGTTATGTGAGAAGATTGCTACGCTCATGTCTGTATGCTAAATATGAAGCCAAAGTGAGGAGGTGGTTAGCTTAGCTTAGCATAAAGACTGAAATCAACTGGAAACAGTTAGCCTAACTCTGTCCAAAGCCTTGACGAAGAAAGGCTGGGAACAGTGACTTCTCAGCGTCATTTTGTCATTGTGAGGTTACCAAACAGTGAGCAGAGGTTAAATCACAGAAGTGTTCACATCAATTTGCATTGAATTTATGTGTCTGATGTGCTCTGAGGCTGAGCAGCTGCACGTACGTTGCTAGAGTTAGTTAGATTAGCTTAAACTAATGTTTGTCCAGACAGTAAATCAGCTGTTTGAAGCAAATGAACAGAGACAGCACAGACGCTCCAGTGGTTAGCGCAAATGATAGGAGGCAAAACACGTTTACAACAAGAAGTATAACAAGATATGACATGTTTATTTGTGAGACTTAGAGGTGAACCTGATACATTTGGACAGAGATGGAGCAGCTGTTTTCCTCTTTGCTTCCCCTCTTTATGCTAAGCTAATCATGGCTCTAACTTAACACTGATGTTTTTGTGTGTGTTTATCATCCGCTTTCATCTGTTAAAAGGGTACAAGTGTTCAAGAAAGAAAGATAAGTGTATTTAATGTGTTCAAGGCCAAGTTATTTAGTCAGGAAGCTTGACTCTTTTTTGGAATAAAGAAACATAGACGTAGTTGTTAATTTATCGACATGAGTCAGCTTTCATATTTGCAGTGACATTAACTGTTTTCTAAAACATGCAGGAGGCTTTTTATCTTGGATGTTGATGCCTTTGCTCGCAGCAGAACTCCGCGCAGGCTCTTTGGTCCTCGACGTACGCTGGGAAATGATGAGAATAAAATTTGGCTGGGTAATGAGACTCGTATAATACAACCATAAGCTGCAGGAATTTCTGTAGAGGGCAAACCGACTAATAAAACATATTCCAGTTAACTGATATAGCTACAAGAGCGATTGCCTGTGTAATGAAACTTGACATAAAAGTATATCAAAGCAAAAATAGACAGGGCAAATTTTATTTGATGTTCTTCTCGACAATGAGGTCCTAATTTGGGGCCAACTGATGTCACGTGTGCATAACTAAGGGGTATCTTGAAGATTTGGTGGAAATTGCAAAGTGCATTACGTAAAAAGAAAATAGCTCTCCTTGTGTATTTTCTGGGAAACATATCTGTGGGTGTTTGCCAATTTCTCCGAATGTTTACATACTGTGTAATTCCTAAGTATTCTTTCGCAGATGAAAGAAAAAGGTGTTTGCTCTGAGAAGCCTAAGATGTCTGAAATTAGCGTAATCTCTACTACCAAGGTGTTTTTCAAAATTGCATTTCCCACCATTAGGAGAGGTGAAAAGTGGATGCAGTCTCAATTTTCACAGGGAAAATTAAATGTTTGCTAATGCTTGCGAAAAAACATCCAGACCTTTGAGTCTGCTGATTAGCGAAACGCCACAGCAAGGAAGGTGCAGTGGCCCATTAAAGATGCTGGAGGTGGTATTTATAGACTTCCACCTTCTGCTGACGCACATTAACAAGCTGGTGGTGATGAGCAGGATTGCTTCAATTATTTGTCCGTATGCTAATACGCTGGATACTTGTTTCTCTGATTACTGTCGAATAGGCAAAATAATGAATTGCACAACAATCCATATTTGTGGGTCAGGCATCAGCAAGTTGCAGAAGGAGACATATTCATTTTATTCATCTACAACAGCATCTCAACGTGAGTGGTACAGTTCTACCAACCAACTTTGTTGATTCATGTTCAACATCTCTGGCTGATTTCAAGGAGGGTTAATCTATATGTACTGCCCAATATATCCCCCTGTCAAAAAATCTCCACTCTCGGTCAAAGGGTTACAGGCAGACAGTAACAATAGTTATTTTACTTTGAAGAAGAAATCTGTCTTTCTCGTCATTCTTGTGTATCCAGTTGCTAATCGGACTGCAGAGGAAGTCTTTGCTCGGATATATCTTTTATCCGTTTATCTGGACATTCCCTGGCTACACCGGAAACCCAGAAACATTGACCATCAGGGTAAATTGTTGTCAGGTGATACATGATGAGTTCTGGGATTGCACATTTGCACACACTCAGCTCTTGTTACTGTCAGTGCTTCGTATATGTTTCTGCTAGGTCCATTACTCTCACTCTGTCAACAACCAGAGTTCTAATATTGTTTTTCCTACCATGGAGCTTGCTTTCATATTCTCTGCGTTCGGACGTTATGCTTCTCCTTCCTGTGTCGCTGGCACCTATATCACCTGAGTGGGCCCACAAATTCTCTCCTTAGTTGGCTGTCTCACACCTGATGGGTGCCGATATACGAGTTTTCCGATGTAAGATTGGATCTGACTTGTAGTTGAGTTCTTTGTCGTGACAGTCTGTTTCTGAAATGTTGAGTTATATATCTCACTTCAGTCATAGAGTGCTCTGATGAAGGACTCAGCTTTTTCCTCTGACTTCTGCACTCACTGATGGAATCACACTCCTCTTGTGTATCATGTTATTCTTTGGTGTGAAGCAACTTCCCAGCTGACGTGTAGCGTGTAAATCTCTGTCTCCAGGCAAGCCAATCTATGAATTGTTCAAAGTTTTCCGGCAGGCTGAACTTGACCTGACAACATCAGGTGTCTCTCTCAGAACAATTTTGACACAATGTCAAGTTGTCCGCTGGGCGACACAGCTTTTTTGTCAGATCATGTGGTTTATTAAACAACTAACTTATAGTATTTCAACACGAGCAGTATACAAAGTGCTGTCAACCAACCTTTCTTACTCACATACAGTGCAGCTCATCACAGTGTAGCTGCTTTTTTTTTTTTAGCTTCAAGGAGTTACTCAATATCTTGAAAATGGGGGTGAATAATGATTGTGACATATAAGGATGAGAAAGCATGAGAAAAAGAATAATCACCTCAGCCATGGGTGTTATTGTATTGTTCTTGCGGGAGCCAATCCGAAACTTGGCAGCCTTGTAGATCTTCCAGTAAACAAACAGCACCACACAAAGCGGCAGGTAAAACGCTCCGAAGGTGGAGAAGATCGTGTAGGACGGCTCCTGGCTCACCTGGCACTTCATCCCCTCCGAGTAAGTTTCCCCCCAGCCGAAGAGAGGCGATAGGGAAATGATGGATGACAGGAGCCACGTGAGTGCGATCATCACATTGGAGATCTTTTTACGTGTCTTGAGCGTGTACTGTAGATGCCTGGTGATGGACCAGTAGCGGTCCAGCGCGATGGCCGTCACATTCCAGATGCTGGCTGTGCAGCAGAGCACATCGAAGGAGATCCACACCTGGCACAGGACGCGGCCTAGTTTCCACAGCCTGCCATTCAGCTCATGGACCAGGCTGAGCGGCATGACCAGGGCTGCCACCATCACGTCAGAGATGGCCATGGAAGCCACAAGGTTGTGGGGCACCCGGTGGAATGTCCTCACCCTCAGAATGGTCACCAGCACCAGCAGGTTCCACACGAAAGTGGCCACCACCAGCATTGCCAGTAACGTAAGAGTGAGCACGCTGAAAACAGAAAAGGGTCGGTAGATGTTTCCCCCAGAGTCATGCCGATCCAGAGCTCCACTGAAGTTGGCTGTCAGTATGCTGGTGTTAGGATACGCCATGGTAGCTGCTCACGGCCCCGCAGCCAAGGGCCTAGACGATTCAGAGACAGTTTCTGCAGACAGCTGATGCATACTGCAGTGGGGAGATAGTAGAGTAACACGTTAGATTAAACAGATGCAATACTCAGAAAAAATTAGCAGTATTTACTGCTGGCTTTGCATCTTTGCATAAATGCACTGATGTACATCACTGTGTCGTTCACAAAGTACTAAAGTACCTCTACTTTAGTGATTTGCTCACAATAGTAAAAAGCACTTGAGTTACTCAAAGCTGTCAAGCAACCTGCTTCCAACTTTCAAGTGCAATTTCATCTGCTGCTAAAAAGGCTCAAAAGTACTCTGGGACATCTCTGGGTCTGGAAAAGACCATAAATATTCAGTTTCATCATCCCACTGTTGCCCTTTTGATTTGCATCAAAGTCAGTCCTCTTGCAAAATGAACAGTTTTAAGTGAAGTCTTTGTTGTAAACTCATTCAGGAATATCTCGCTCTGGTATCGAATAGAGAGCTCCCTCTGTTAAATATCGAGGAGTGATATGTTTAAAGTGGTTTTGTGGAGCGGCATATGTTTTCACTTCAAATAAGGGAGTCTGTCTGAGAGATACTCTGTATTAACGCAGAATTATCTCTGGTTCACATTCACACACACCAAAGATTTGACTTGCCAGTCCTATCAGTACATTTACAGGAGAGGCTGAGCAAGTTGAAAGTCTACACTACACGATGTTCAACAGTGCAGAAACAATGGCAAAACTAATCCATTAAGATTAATTAACTAACTACTACAAACTTTAAATGAAAAATACACAGAAGAATTAGTCTAACATTAGAAATACATAATTTTTGTCCAGACTACATTATAATGAGTGATAACTGACTCACAGACAGTTTTAGCTGCATCAGTGGGGACAATAATGATTTCATGCATCATCTTTTGGAAAAAACATATTCACATGTGCCCCATGAAACAATCTCACAAGATGTTAATTTGAATCATTAATCATTATTTCTTATTTACAAATGCTCCGTTTAAACTACTCCTCCTGCTTTTAAAAATAAAGATCTCCGTCTCCCAGTGTCTAGTGTAGAGCTATAGCCGTAATTTTGAATATTAAACATAATCATTCATTTTGCATGTTTCCTCTTGTGACATTGTAATGAGGGGATCTGGCTGACTTGCTCAGGTTATTCCCAGGCCTCTGTGTGCAGTAGCAGTGTCCGTAATGAGTGTAGCTAATGCATATAATTCAGTTGAAATAAATGGCTCTAATTGAGTTTGATTTAAATTGCAAAATTTAATCAATTGGATTATATTCTTGTTGCTGTGTGGCCTGTGATGACAATACTTTTGGCTGAGCGTTAATCTGATAAATAGATCAAACAATTTTTTCTCAAATTTACAGACATGAAGAAGAAGAAGAAAAGACAACAACAGGTTTCCTCCTGAAATGCTTTATTCATATATGTTTTTACCACCCACTGGTTTGTGTTAGTCTGATCATCAATAAGGGTGACAAGAACACGAGTCATGTCCCTGTCAGCTGGTGTATTTATGTCACATGTGACACTGTCTCTTAGCATCACAAACCATGCTCTCTAATCAAAGGGTCCAACCAAGCACACCGATAGGCCCTCTGCGCTTTCTTCTCCCTGCTCCTATTAACAAGCCTAATAGCCATGAAATTGGACAACCCTTATGAAGAGAACAGGCAAACTAACATGCCTGTTGCCTTCCTTAAACAGTAGCTATCACTCAGCCTGGGAAAGACAAGACACATAAGGCAGAAAAACACATGCAAATGAATATATGAATATGCGAGAGGAGTGAGGAGGGAAGCACTGATAGACAGGAAGACAGGAATCACGTACACTGGCGTCAAAGGAGTACATTTGAGAGAGTGTTTTTTTTAGACAGCTGTGTGGGTAAAGTGTCAGTTCAGGTCAGTTGCTGTCTTGAGACTTGAAAATGCCAGCTGGTTCGCTGGACATATTTGCTCAAGAGCCTTGTGGGGATTTTTGTTAACTGTGAGAAATTAAACAGGGACAGAGGGTGATTAACATCTCATTACCTACCATATGATGTGTGTGCTTTTACTTTTTAATGCCAGTAGAGGAGCAGGGGTGAAAGAGAACTTATAACCGTGAAGGATTTTCATGTTTCTGACCAAGCTGAAGCAGGGAGATATTTCCAGGCTGCATATATTCCATAATAATTTGAAAATGAGCAAAGGAATCAGTAACTAATATCCTTTCTGAGCCTCGCATGGCTTTGCAAGAAAGACACAATACACGCTGCAGAAATCAAGGCGTCGGACACTCAGATGAATGTGTTTTGCATGATTTTTTAAATTGAGTTTTCTGAGCTGCAATTTCTAGATCATAAAAAATGTATGTTGTTTTCTCAGCAAAAGAATGGATATTTGCAAGTCCTACACATCTTTTTCTCCCCCCTTTTGTTTCTCTTTTTTCTCTTTGTTATTAAGTCTTTTGTGCCATCAGCTGCCTGCTGCTGCTAAAAAAAAAACACAATTTAGAACAATGCGCCTGCAGCTGCAGAATCAGGTACAAAAGAAAAAGTACTTGGACATCTAAGTTTTCACCTTTGTGTCCAAACACATGCTGTCTATCACAGTGATTAAAATAGCAAGAGTGTGAATGGCATTCCTCTTTAAAGCTCTTCATTGCCAAACGATTCATTTATCACACTATCCTTCACCAAAGAGTGTTTCTCTGAAGCTTGAGCTGACATTTGCGCTTGAAAGGAGAGAATAGGTCATCTGGCTTATAGGTGATATTAAAATGATAGAGGCAGCATAAAGCTTTAACTTGAGTGGACACGCAGCAGCTCTAGCAATTTGGTTTGGTGGTTTATGTGTCGAGATATTTAAAGTGATATAATAAAAGTTACTCTCCGGAATAATAAGTAGGATTCCCTCTGGAGCTCTCATGTCCCATTTGGTTTCCTTTACGCACCTCACTCTGGTTAAAGATGATTATGAAAGAGGACACTTGTTACGCATCATCACTTTTGAATCCGAATCTATAAAATAAAAAAATAAAAACAAAACGATTCATTAATATCTGGAAATAACTCACCCCATGAACAGTTCAGCAGAAAGCAGTCCTGCACGAGATGCTCGGTCTGTATCTGTCCATCGAAATTCACTTTGGCTGGTCTTGTCAGCGCAGTGACTGAACTGCCTGGCTCAGTGTTTGTGACAGCAGAAACACACCTCGCACCGAGGATACAGAGGCGCTGGAATGAACCACACAGTGGTCGAAAGGGGGAACTGGGTCCAATTCAAACGACCAACACCGCGTTCACGAGTGTGTGTTTTAGCGTGCAGTCCACGTGATCAACAGCTATCTTTTCTGAGGCACGCGATGTGGAAGAAGAGGATGCCGCTGTCTTGACTAGGCTGTTCCTTTCTGGTCATTCTGCAGCGATCAGAGGTTGCTTGTGAAGGACATCGATCCTGCTGCTTTATGATGGATGATACTTATATGCAGTCATATTTTAAACTCCCCTTTCATGTCGGCCATCTCCTGCGTGATGAATTCAGACATAAACAAAGTTTCTCCAGATTGGGCTCCCTGAGGAATATCCAGGGGGACACTTGAAAGTGAAAATGTTCTGAGAAAATCTTCCAGGATGATTCATTGAATTAAATAAAAATTAAAACGACCGTCGTCTGCACTAGTTCTTTCTAAGACGTGAAAGCAAAACTATCCTTTTTACATAAATTACCTTCACCAGCAACCCACACAATAGTCTGGGGTCAAGGTGACTGATTACAGCAACATGCACAGCACATGATAAAGATCCCTCTAGCATCCCCTTCCAGTGGGAAAGAAAAAACGTCATTCAGTGCACTAATGTGTGCCCTTAAAATGGACGAAATTTGATGCAGTGTCCTCTAGGTTACCCTTCAAGTGGTGAAAACCTGACTAAGTAACGTCTAGGCCGTGATACTTCACATCACGACTAGACACATCAGACGGCTGTGGCTCAGGTAGAGCAGGTCATCCACTATTCAGAAGCTCAGTGGTTTGATCCCCAGCTCCTCAATTCTACATGTCAAAGTTTCCTTGGGAAAGATACTGAACCCCAGATTGCTGATTGATGTGTGTGACTGGATTAGCTCCTTTCTGATGAGCAGTTGGTACCTTGCATAGCAGCCAGTGCCATCATTGGCACTGGCCATGATATGAATGGGTGAATGTGACGTGTACTGTAAAAACGCCTTGGTCAGAAGACTAGAAACAATCTTAACCAGCGTTTAGAACTGTTTCACTATAATTGCATCACAATTTAATATGCACTGGTGTCCCACCACATTGCAGCTGGTGCCCTTTTTATTTTTTTCCACCCCTGCCCCTTCAGACAGTCCACCACCGCACCAAACAAGGCACACTATGTTTCCTATCAGACTTTATAATGTCAGGCTGCTACTGTGAAGGTAACTGACACCCAGCTGTCCTTTAATATACTACAGAGCCTTGACTGTGGACTGTTTATTATCACAGAAGCACCATGATTCTCTGTAGTCCGTAGTCAGCGCCTCAGGAGGTTTGTTCATTACCGTCATAGTAAAAAAAAGACCCTATATTTGTGACCGCACATGGTCTTCGGCTCTGCAGCTGCAGTGTAAATGTCACCTTCCACCTCTTTTACTCCAGCAACCTTGGAGAGTACGATGAGTGTTTATTTAATTGTTGCTTGTGCCTACACTCACTTTTTCCAAGTCCATGGAATTTGTTTGAGACATCTACTCAAAGAGGGCGAGAGTGCTTCAGTAAGTAACCATGAAATATGCAGCTGCACATGTAAAGGCACACTTGGCTTTATCACATCATACACTGCTCTGAAGCGCCCTTTACCTCCCTCCCTCCCTCCCTCCTCGTCCTCCCTTGATTCCCTCATACAGGTGATGCTGAGCCGGTGCACAAAATCAAATCATCTTAGGAGTTTCTTTTGCCGTCATTGCTAAATAACCTTCTTTGTGAAATTGTGTATTGATAATTATAGGGCTATAAAGGCATTTACGCACTTAAAGTGTTGGTGCAAAGCGCTCCTTACTAAAACGTATGGCATGCTTGCACCTCCAACTGTTTAGCTGTTTAGTCTCCAAAATACACAGCAGTAGGCTTACATGAAAACACTGGAAGGGCTCATATAATGCAGTGTAGACTAGTGTGTGCACTAATCAAGCTTCACATTTAACTCCGTGTCACCGGAAAGATCACGCAGCGTCTTATTCTGAGCCGTCGTGACTCGCCTTACTCAAACTAAACGTCACACTTGCTCTTCTCTGTCCCCTTTGACTAAGCCTTTGTCTCCTGGCACAATACTGTAAATCACATTTCTGACCTTGTCCCGCCAGACTGGTTTCATCCCCATAAATAGCTAGTCATCAATTATTCCTATTGCGACTAGAATTTAACACTGTCAGCAATTTTACGTTGCAGGTCCTGGAAAATAACCAGAGAGAAAAATGTGATGTGGTCTTGTGGAGCAGGGACTTTGCTGGTAAACCTGCCACATAAATTCAGCGGTGTGCCTCTGTGTGTCTGGCCTGCAGTAATTGTGCAATGAGTGATTAATTGTGAAACGTAGAGAACATGGGATTTCATGTGAGGGCACCTTCTGTTTGCTCTATGATCCCGCAAGGTTACACGTTAGAATGTGTGAACGTGTTGTACATGGTAAACTGCCTTATGGAAGCAGTGTTGTTATTGGCCGATTTGGACAGTTAATTTGTCAAAAGGTGTCCTCGCTCACCTTTGGTAATTTTGATGTTCTGCTGTTTACTGACTACACGCACTTTCTCAAGTATATGCTGCAGTAGAAAAGCCCACGTGTTAGTGTCTCATTTGACGTTTTCATTGGGATTTTATCCAAACAACAAACTTTTTAAGGTGACCATAAATAATACGGCAGGCTAAATGTGCTGTAGAAGATAAAAGAATAAACCTTTTTAAACGGAATCACAAATTCTTCCTCTGTTTTGCCGACAGTGTTGATACTGTCAGGCACCACTGCCATTCGCCCCTGTAAGTCAATGATATCTGTCTGCACTGTAACACCCACACCTAATTACCGCATCAGTGTGTGTCAGTAGCTGGCGAGGCAGCAGAGGGTTCAGACAGGCAAGGTGTTAGGCTGTGATGTGCTGAAGCAAGCAACAACGGTCCAGTAGATGAAGGGAAAGAAGAAGTCATTCAATAAACTGTGAAGATGGAGGTGTGGAGGTCTTCTTTGACGGTCTGCTGGCAGAGTACACAGGAAGCAAAAAAAAAAAAAAACTGCACTGGAACAATCCTCCCAACTTCTACTGTATGCTAAAAACATATTTTTCAAGGTTGACTCAATGTGACAATAACCGCAGGTACGGTATGTACGCCAAAGACTGAACTGTGTGTTTGCTTACCTGTGTATGCAACATTCAGCTGTGGGCTGAATGAGGTACAGCTGCAAATATAATAAAACTGAATGCAGTAAGTTGAGGAGAAATATAATTTTTGTGATTCAGAGAGATGTTTATGCATGCCTGAGGTTGGAACTGAGGCTGCAGTGAAATTATGTTGTTTTGTTGGATTACAATGTTCTTGTAATTTCCTTGGCAAACATATTCACAAGAAGGAACTTGTGAATATATTTGACAGAAGATACAGTTAAAGTGACCAAATCCTTTTAGAACATTTTGCGGAGGATGAATCCCTCTGACTTTGGTGACTTTTCCTTTAGCGCCACCATGTGTTTGCCATTTTTTTGCTTTTTAGTGAATGTATTGAAACTATTGGGAGGCACAGGTGTGAATGTGAGTTGTATCTGTGTGTTGTCAGCCTTGTGATGAACTGGTGACATGTCCTGGGTGCACCCTGCCTCTTTCGCCCAATGTCAGCTGGGATTGGCTCCAGCCCCCTGCAACTCTGATAAGGATAAGCGGTTATGGAAAGTGGATGGATGGAACTGTTAGCTGAATTGCTATGACATTTATTACATACATCCAGGTGCCCCTTGGGATGAACTGTAATCACTTTGATGATCCATTAACTTTCTATAGCTTCATCATCAGGTCAAAATTTAAATTGGTTTCTACTAAATATCTGCAGAATTAATGACATTCCCATTATTCATAGTTGCACTTTAACGCGCTAAACGAGGGTGATGAATATGACAAGAATTATGCCTGCTAACCATCAGCATGTTATTGTGAGCATGTCAGCACTTAATCTTGTTATTTAAAAAGTGGCTAATGGCATAACGTGTACTTCAAAACGTGAACCTTTCTCTACTCATACACATTCTGTAACAATAAATACAGACTGTGGCAGGAAGACAGCTTATGTTGCTCAAAATAAGAACAAACTCAACCCGCAGACTGCCATATATTGAACATGAATGGCCGATTACACAAGAAAATTGTGTGCCTAGTTTTGAAATATTATTGAAAAGCATCTTCTAAAAAGAGAACGAAGCAGTTTCGCCTTGTACTCTGTTATAATAGAACTGATTATTATCGCACCATGTACTTATTTTCTCTGTTGTTGGCTCTTCTTGTGTTGTATGTGATGTTATGTCATATAATATCAGTTGAGTTAATGTGTATATGAGTGTTGCTGCTGCACGCTGTATTGTTGTCATGTAATTGTGTGTGAATTATGTTTATCTGTGTTGTCACTGTGTTCTTGTATGTGCCCCAGGAGGAATGGTTGCTTCGATACAGCAGCTAATGAGGATTTTTTTAATGCACAAACACATGTTTTCACACACCTTTTTCTAAAATTGGTTGTGATTTATTTTATTCATTTATGTATTTATTTATGGGTATGACAGTACAGAGAGACGAGGGGAGAGGGAGAGAGAGAGGGAGAGGATGACATGCAGCAAAGGGCCAGATTTGAAGCTGGGCCTCTGCGGTAAGGACTCAGCTTTAATACACGCTCTACCAGGCAAGGTAAATACTAGAGCAGAAGCTCAGACTACTTTGGATCACCTATGATAAACAGATCCCAAGTGGCATAACAGCAAATGTACAGTAATAAAATATGGGAAGGTCATGAGTTTTCAAAAGTTGAAACAAGACTATGGACTGAACCATTTCAGATATCTCAAATTAAGGGACTGATTCAACTGAAAAATAAAGTGCAGTGTAAACTAAGATAAAAACGGAATAATTAGAACCATAATCAGAGTTTATCACTTAAAGAAATACAGATTAATATCAAATTTATATCAACATTTAATGAAGAGAAAGATATATATGTAAAGTGGAGATGGGAAAGTGAAATGGGTACAAACATTTCAGATAATAAATGGCTGTGTATCTAGCTAACATATTCTGCTTGGAGAGAACACTGTTGGAAAAATGTAATTAGATTCTTTATCACACCCAATGTTAAGAGCAAACATTCATCTATTACATTCATTCATTGCCTTGAAGTCGTACAGTTTTGTAGAGATGTTCACATGGCTTTTGTTAAAGCCCTGAGCTATGATATTCTTTAATCAATTGTAGTCTTCTTATTTCACAGGAGATACTGTACAAAGAGAAGATTGATATCTGTTAAAGATTCTGTTGGCAGCCTGCAAAAAAAAAAGCTATTACAAGGAGGTGGTTTAAAGTTGAAACACCAGCACAAGGCTGAAAATTGTGACAGACATATGTAATGTGGAGCTGTTAACTCATAATTCAAAACTCAGAATGAGAAATGTCAGGAGAAAAATGGGAGAAATGACAATGTTTGCATGTCGGTGACAGGATGTGATAAAAGGACAGTGAATCATTGAATATTACACGGAGTGGAGCTGTGAAAATCCTGATGTATCACTGTGTCTTTTCGATTTATGTTGTGTTTCTACCGTAATCAAAAATCAATAATAAAAAAAAAAGTTTTTAAAAGAACAATAACACCCTACTGAATCAAAAAAGTTCTTGTCTAAGTTGTGATTGACATGCACAGTCTTTCATTTCACCTCCGTGATCTTCCCTGAACCGTTTAGATGGTTATTAGACGTTGCACATACGATGAAGGACAGAGGTGTCCGATGATTGTACAGCAATCATCTTGATAAATTGCTCTGACCCCATGCGGTGCTGTGAGCTTGCCAAGACTGGAAATACTTTAGCAGCCTGCTGCTCAGACTGTTAGTGCAAAGCTATAGGATGCATTGCTGTCAACCTCACTATACTTTTTCTTCCAGCTCTTATTTATTTATGACTTCTCACACAAGCAAACTGGAAAACTGATGCTTTTTCTACCTTTAAAATGATTTTTTTTGTAGGTGTCTTTGAATTGCTGTCTTCCCTTGTCGTTGCTACAGATATCTGTCCATTTCTATTTGGATTTTTAAAGACGAGATCAAATAAATACATCCACCTTATTGATTTTCTGCAGATGATATATTCAGTCTTATTCACACCTTTCCAAAGAAGACACATTGAATGCAATGCATTTCGAAACACAATGAGTCAGTGCGTGAATTGCATTCTCTTTGGTCATTTAACTCCCCGGGTGAAAGGTATTATTGACACCTGTCAAAATATGAATCCTAATTGTTTCAGATGAGTTTGTCATTGCTTTTAATTCAAGTGGTTTGAATGGCAGTTAGTGTAAAGCACTTTTCAAATCTCAACTTCAAGAATAAGATTATTGTGCATGATAATCTCTTCTTTTTTTATCTGTCTTTGTCACTTGGCATTAAATACAAGCATGAATCTTGAAGAGTGGAAGTGCAATTATGGACATTTTTAATGTTCAAACGGTTCAGACATGATTGGATGTTAACCAGACTCCTGTCACTTAATACCTTTAATAATTACTGTCCTTTTCAATAATTGAAAAGAGTAGCTTACAGATGAAACAAAAGCCAATTTGATCATTTTAATTTAATTATTCTTCAACAAGATTTTTTAATTGAAATAGTTAATGAACTGTTAAAGTCTTTTTAACTGGAAATTGTCTAATTTCAGTGCTTACGCCTCAAGTGATCCCCTGACTCATCTTTTAGGTGAATAGCCCGAGGTGTTGCCCTAAAAAAATAAGGAAATTAATAAAGCACTCAAGGTCATGTGCCAGGAAACTCTGAGAGGAGCCATCCATCTGCTGTTCCTAGGGACCGGCCAAGGTAAAACAAGCCGAGGCTTCATATTTCTTTAAAATGACATTAGCATTTTCAAGTGCAACAATGAAGAAGTGTGGCTTAGAATCACAATAACCCATCTAAAAGTACTCCACTGCAGCCAGGAAGCCATTTAACAAGCTTGTATCAAATCTGTCAATATCTTTGGGTTCAGTAGTGGGAGACACATGCGTGTACAGTTTACTGTCAGAACACGTTGATTCCCCTGTTTTTCATGTGTTTGACACTTCGACTCCTTCGTTCCAATCTTCCTTTCGCCTCGCTCAAGTAAAAATAAATAGTGTGGGGAAGCAATAGAGCTTGCTGCCCTACAACACACACACACACACATTCTTACACACACCACACCCCACATCACATGTTAGCTCAGACACCAGCCAGTGTATCGGGAGCACTTGTGTAACAGTATGAAGGGCCCTTTAATCTGTAATTTGCTGCAATCAGAGACCCTGGACCTTTGGGGGTACAATGAGTCAGATACTTGAAACTGATCCCTCGCCAAACAATGATGGTATACTGTCCTATTTTCTGTATCTGAGCTCCTGTTGGTCGGCTTAACATGAAGTCTGTAGTGACATCTAATTTAGGAAGGTGAGTCTCTTCTTCCTCGGGATAACTCCTGGACTGACGCTGAGGTTTTGATCCTGCATATGATATGATAAGTCTGTAGTTTCATCACCCCAGTACGTCCTTTCTTGTTATCTTGATCTAACATAACAGAATTTTACATGAACCTGCCACACTGATACAGCTTGCAGCCCTATTTCAAAATCACATTTTCTTACACAAAGTCTTATTCATCATATTCGCCAGCTCAGAAACAGATTCCACTTATGGTGATATTTTCCTTGACGTTAAAATTAATTTTCAACAAGTAAAAATGTTTAGTGGAAATACATTTTACCTACAGTTGGAATAACAAATTCAATTCAGTCAGAAAAACTGTTGTCATGATTTAATGAGAAAAGAATAAAGTTAACCTAGATCAAAGAGGTTTCACTGGCCAATCAGAAACCACTATATAGCAAAGGCATAATGCCTTTAAACAACACAGATGGGGTGTGTTTGCCTGTGAGCTAGTTCAATCAACTGGAGCTGTGCTGCTATTTTCAGATGTGACACAATCCACCTGATGTAAAATATATTCAGTGCACCGATTTCAAAAATATGGTCAATTCACTTATTTTTGGGGCCATTTGGCAGCAGAAACAACACCTTCCTACTGCTTTATAAAATGGATATGGTGTCAGCGGTGTGGATACTGTCAGCAAACAGTTGCTTATTTACACATCTAGCAGACACAGAGCAACATTAGCATTCATTTGGACTCATGTTTCTGTCCACCCTGGGAATGTAAGTCCAATATTAACTTTCTTTTTTAGCTCTGTTTTGGTTTCCTCCAACTCCTGAGAGAAATATCAGGTTATTTTGCTACTAAACCATCTATTATGCTAGGTTTGTATCCCGTTTGGTCCCAGGTAGGTATCATATAGCGGGTTTATTAGAGCATTTTTGGTCAAAACTCAAGGTGTGCTCAAGGTGTGGGAAGTTAGCCCTATAGGAGGGTTCCCTTTATTTTGCACTTATTAGCCTTTAGGGGTGGCACGGTGCGGTGCAGTGGTTAGCGCTTCACAGAAAGAGGTTCAGAACCTGGCTAGGTGCATGATCTCCCCATGTCTGTGTGCTCCTCTCTGGAAACTCCGGCTACTCCCACAGTCCAAAGACATGCAGGTTAATAGACCTTTTTCCACAGCAGCCATTTTGACATGAAATTGTAGGGTAAACACAGGTGCGACCAATGATAGTAATTAAGGTTCTGTTCCATTCAGGTCAGGGTGCTGCTGTGGTGCATGTTGGCCTCACTGGAAAGTCTCTGCTGCAATAAATAGAACAGAACCTTAATTAGTATCATTGGAAACACCTGCGTTGACCCGACTATTTCATGTCAAAATGGCTGCTGTGCAAAAGGTGTATTTGTGACTCTAAATTGCCCGTAGGTGTGAATGTGAACGTGAATGCTTGTTTATCTCTAAGTGATGAACTGACATCTTGCCCATGGCTCCTGATAACGATTTTTACAGAAAATGGATGGATGGCCTTCAGGATGCACTTCGGGCCAGAAGTGAAGTTCAGTGCTGCTGCGATGCTAACGCTGCTTTACAAGGTAAGTAGCTGTTAGCTGGTTATGCTAATATATATTTGATGTTAACTGATGTCTAAACATGCTGCTAGCTGTTAAATTGGATCTGTTTGTGGCCTACACATTGTACTGGATGTTAACCTTCTGCTAACATCTCATCATACCGCTTCTCTACGTGCAGTATTTGCACACAAAAAAAAATTATTATTATTTTTGTGTTCCTTTTCCTGCATGTGAAATATGATGCTTTTTCGCTGTTTTCAAAGTGTCTAGATGTGAATATGAATGCTAGAATATTGTAAGTGTTATTGGCTGAATTGATTTGGTGCATGTTTCCCTTGAGGTTATTGTCATTGTTTTGAGAGGTTGTATACAGGGTCGCTCCATCGCAGAGGGTAATATTATTACATTTTATTGGATTGGATTGTTCTCGTGGCCCATTTTGATAATTATTTCCCTGTAATAATGGTTTCTGAATGGAATCTCAGCAATTCACAGATAGACACGTTCACATTTTCTCCTCACACTTCTCGTTTAGCCACAGGTCTGAGCAGAAAGCAAAGTGTTTCCTTGCTGTTAATTAGAGTTACATCTGAAACACTGAGTGCCTTTTTATTGTGGTTGACGCTGCAAGCAAGTTGCACAGCAATATGTACTGGTTGACTGCAATATTGATTCAACTATGTATAATACATCCAGACATTTAGTTTTATCCTGCTATAATTAAAGCAATTAAGACACATGATTGTTTACTTTCTTGCAGAGAGTTAGATAAGAGGATTGATATCGTCTCAGAGTAGCACAAAGCATGGAAAGAAACAGCGAGCCGTGCTCCGTCAGAAAGTAAACATCCGCCAGCTGCAACCTCTAAAGGTCACCAATTATCACTTTATATCTCGTTGGTTGAATCTGTGCGTGTAACAATGTCAAACTGATTTTATGGAAGGTTATTTGCTGGGCATTCTTGAGTTTTGTTATTACCGTGCAGTTGCCAGACTCTATAACTTTGATCACAGACTTTATGCCCGACAAACACGATAACACGACAGAAGCAGCTTCCATGTTATTAGCAATTTTAGGTCTGTTTGTTGTTTTCTCGATGAAATCAAGTCAAAGTGATGCTGATTAAACAGTCACACGCAAATAGGTGAAAATGCATATTTGAGTTGTGCATGAGGAGTCCTTGTATTTTGGCATTCTGTGAATATTTGAGAATCGAGTATGAACCCTCAGAATCCTCTTTTTATTTAACAGCACAAGCTAGCTTCTTTCTTTTTTTTTCCTGCAGGCATCTTGTTGACAGGCCTCTCATAAATCCCTGGGTGTTGGTGCAATTTTGCAAATTTTACATTTCAGAATGAGAATTACGATGTTCACCAGTGGCAGCAAAATGAAACAAGCTTTGTTCGTTTGTGTTGACACATTAGAAGACAGTTACACAACGCAGGATCGACAAACTTAGTGCAAACAAGTAAGTCAGTAAAGTAAGCTGTTCAGCTCTTCTAAACATACGGCACTGAGTTATGTTTCTATCTTTTTAAAGTCATTTACAGACCACCAGAGAGCCATGTTCTTAATAATTATTACTCCCTTAATTACAACTGTAAATTAAAATCTATATCTTTTGATTAACATCAACAAGTTCCTTGTTGGTTTCGCACAGACAGGAAAGCACCACCACTAATTAGTCACATCTAGTTTAAAAAAAAAAAAAATCATCAATTTAAAGTCATAATTATCCAACAGATCTCACTCTTTGGTGTCTACTGTCCCCATATCTGGACTGAGTGGGTTTGTCTTAAATATGGAGCAATAGGAGTCAGGGATTACCAGCTAATTAGTGTAACTGCGTCATGGGATTAATTAATTCAAAGCATTTACATATATTCTAATTGTCTTATGCTAATTGGCATCACTGTGCCACAGTTGTAGTACTGATGGTTGTTGAAGTTTGTTTGCTTCCAGCAAAAGCCACCATGTGATCCTACTACATGCTGTTGTTGCCCTCCCAGCTTTTTTTTCTTTTTCTGTAACGCTCACTCCATCTTAAACAGTTTGAATACAAATAGAAATGCATTTATTCAAAACTCGTTCCTCACAGTCTTTCTTTACTCTAATGGTCTAAGATATAGTACTTACTGGAAGAACGCCATAACGCTGCTGAGAAATTAGCACATTTATTATCTAACTGACACATAACAGATTCAACAAACTCACGAGATGCCATTTTTAGTGATGAAAAACATTTGTTTTGTTATTTATCAAGTTTACAAGTTAGAGTTTGTTTTAAATTGAAACTTCTTGAGTGAGTGGATTTAGTTTAATCTTTGTTTTTTTTTGTCCTTTTCTAAACAAATCCTGCAGACTTGGATGACATTTTGAAATTATTTTCTAGTATTTGAAATCCCCTCCATATTCCAAAGAACATATTCCAAGAAACAGCTACCTTTCGCAGAAAATGTAATAAAGAAAAACAAAGCATCAGATCACAAATGTCTTGGCGTTGCTTTAGAATTCCCAAATACAGAGAAATTAATAAATTCAAATAATTTTTAGGAGGAGTATTTCAGCTGGTTCGAACAAACACTTTTTTAAAAGAGCTCCTTCAGTGCAGCCGATGAAGTGTAATCTTCAAACCAGCTCTCGTAGAAGCGTACAGTGAAATTTGCTCCAACATAAAGGCCGGTGTAAAGCTGTATGCTACATTAAGGAACCGTTCATGTTGTGCATGTCAGTGCATTTAGTCACTACATTTGAATCTACTTCTATTGATCATGACCACCAACTCACTGTTTGTTGATTCCAAAAGGTTGAAGACCACTCATTAAAATGTCAGAGATAATTGATGCTCATCCGTGTAGCCAAGCATGCTTCAATATATTCCAAGCTAATTTAGCTGTACCCTGCAGAGTGAGGAGGCTTGAGTGGGAGGACAACTTGGCACTAGGTAAGACTTCTTTTTCAACCCAATCTCTTTTCTCGGCATAATTATATGAATTAAATTAATTGGGAATGCCCATTTGCATATCTAGGTTATTTCTCTTATGGGGGGGAAAAAAAAGTCTTTGGAGAATATAGAAACAATTACAATCCCGCCAGACAGTGAAACACCTCCATTTCCTCCTTCACGTCTGCCTTTTCCCCTCAGTGTTTTACTCCGGGGAGGATTTGGCCTCAGTTCTCTGGAGGAAAAATGTGATAACACCACGGTGCAATATGTGCAGAGCTACAGCCATGAAGTAATTTAACTTTGCGGCCACCTTCCATGCACATTATCACCTGTCATCTTTAAATTACTTTGAGCACTTGTTGGTGTTTTACAAAAAACTGTTTTGCCAGGAAGGGAATAGTTGAAATTAAGTTCTAAAGGAAATTTGATTGGACCTGTTTAATCTGATACTGGTTGGTAAATGATATGGTGAGAATCTAATTTTCTGCTATTGCAGAGTCTTTGGACTACTGCACTGTGGTATTATTAAACTAAGCTAATGCATTATATTGTTGGGGGTAAAAAAAAAAAAAACTATTCTACTCAGAAACAAGTTACTTACTACTGGAAGTGCAGAAAAAATGCTTGAACTTTACTCTTAATAGCAGTTATTATACTTCACAGAAGAGCCATTGTTGCGTTTGGACTGTGATGATTGATGATTTGAGTCTCCATTTTTATCCATTTAGTACTGTAATGCTGCCCAAATTTCTTACACCTGGTGCCACAACTGACAATTATTTTGTTCTAGATTATAATTTCCCAGAGCCCATGCCCTAGTATTTCTTGTTCTGTCCAGCTAATCATCTGAAAAACCCCAAAATCTACAGTTAAGTATTATAAGGAGGGAAAAAAAACAAAAACTACAGCTGAAATATATTAGTATTTCTGCTTAAAAATGACTTAAACAAGTAACCTATTATTAAAGACCCAAAGATATTCAGTTTACTATCTGTCAAAACCAGAAAATATTAAATATTTATTATATTAAAGTAGTAATAATATTAACTCTGACGATGAATCAATCAATTATTTGACTAACTTCTTCATCTTTTCTTAAAACAAAACTTTCTAACAAATTTACTCACGAAGGCAAAGACGTTTAACCATCAAACAAAAAATCTTCACTGCAGGAGCTCTGTATAATTCCCACATTTCCAAACACAGCAGCGTGTAATATTTTATCCAAATTGACGTTTCTGGGAGCAGAATTACTTACTCAATAATATCCACAACAATGTGATTTGTAATTAGTGATTTTCCACTCCTGTGCGCTGTAACTCTGCCTCTTTTGGCACCGACCCTGAAAGTGAATCAGTTCTGCATAATGAAGCTGGAGAGATAATAACATTGTGCAGGATTTTCTCCAAATGAGGCAGTCAAATAAATTGCCACCGTGAGTTTATGATCAGGGTCACAGACATCCACCCACAACAGAGGGCACTTATGCAATCGAATATGTCTGCAAACACCAAAATAACTCTTCATCAGCAGCAACGAAAAGGCAAGCCAATCAATGATTCTCTGTTTCAACATCCTACTCAGAAACAATGTGAACATTTGGGGAAAAAATGTTGCATTTAAAGTCTTTATTTGTCCCGCTGAACAAAACCATGCCACAGATGGAGGCCAATTTGCTCAGCTGTGTGGTCAGCATGTCCATCCGTGGACACACTCATTGTATCTCTATTGTCTTTTTTTTTCCCCCTGCTGCTTTCATCTGACGTTCAGCTCTATTCAGCCGTTCGTCCTCATCAAAGGTCGTGCTGCTCTTCCTCACAGCCAACGGGCATGTTTGATATTCCGTCCTTTAAGCCGCATCAAGAAAGAGGGCACTTATAAACTTGAGCATGTGTGATTATCTCTGGGGTACCTCGTCACAGACACAACTGAGAGACACAGAGAGGAGAGTATAGAGGTTTTTTTTTTTTTTTAATGAACTGTTTAGTCACCAATCTGTAAATTTTCATCATTGTGAGTAAAAACACGTTTTCCTGTAAGGTCACCTGGTTCAGCTTAAATGACAAGTTAAAGTGTGCATGAGGATTTTATGTTTTTTCGTACAAAGACAGATCAACCCAAAAATAGTAAGAGCCACATTGGATTTGCATTAATAAAATTCGGTGTTAAATCACATGTTCAATATACAGAGATTTCTCCTATATAAGCTTGCACCACTGTGCCATCTTCTGGTACAACAGAGCTCTGTTTGCTATTTCACATTCTCAGTCTGAAGTGAGTATATGCTTCCACCTTTTGGTGATAAATGTAAAGTGCGCACGTACTGTTCAGCAAATTATCACCGTTGCACAGAAGTTGTTTTGTCTAATTGCTTCGTTGTTTGATTGTCAGATTTTGCAGAAAGCTTTCTGGATGTCGTCACTTCTGAAGTTTGTGTTTGCTGTTGCCTTCAGGTTGGCACACTGTGTTACAGCCCTCAGATGTCAGATAGAAATCCGTGGCGAGAGGCTTGCTCGACTTCTCCGTGCGAAAACACTCAAGGATCAAATGGGCCAAGCTCATAATGGTCATCAGGAGCATGAGGAAGCCTTAAGATAAGAGAGGACGGGTTAAACTCCCACAATGAATACACACATTTGATGTGCGTCTTCACTCTAAGATGATATCTTACCACTGCAGACTGTGTTTGCAGCCAGGTCATTGACGCGATAGCTTCTGGTGAACATTGCACCCAGGCCCAGAATGAGAGTGGCGTAAACACTGTATGTGTGGCGCAAGTATTTGTTTAGGAGGAAGGTCTGTAGGATGAACCTGAGGGAAACAACATGTTCATTTCTTTAAACAAAACAGTTTATAAACTAAGTTAAATATTAGCCATCAACTCCAGTAGTTTTGTCTTTACCAGGTTATAGCACAGACGGTTACTAAGGTGAGGACCATGATGCTGATCAGCGGGTCTGGAACACCTCCTTTGTACTTGAAGACTATGCCGAGATCCACCAAAGCATTTAAGAGAGTCCACCAGGCAAATGCTGCCAAGCCATTCTGGGTCTGTTGACATATAAAGATAGCAATAAAACTGACAGGAACTTAACACGTTTTTCATTCTTGACCTATCACAGAATGCAAATAAAATTTGACTACAGCTATATTTTGGCCTCACCAGGTAACGTGTCACTGAAAACACTCTAGGGTTGATGGCTAGCCAGGCTTCGTGCTTGTTGAGGTTGGAGTAGGACATGTAGAGCATGTAGAAGCTGAGGACAGGTATAGTCCACCTGAGTGTGACGGCGCCGAATATATCACTGTAGAAACAACAGCAGTTTTGATTGCTTGAGCACACATATATTTTTTGTGAGTGTAAACATTGCTGTAGCTGTGTGTGCATTGACACAACTTACTGTCTGTCCCACACAATCATGCTGCATATTCTTGCCATGTTAATCATGGTCCACAGTACATAAAATAATGGAGGGTGGATTTCTGGATTGCACGACTCTGGACCGAAGGCATTTCTACAGATGGAAGAATAAACAGTCTTAACTGTGATACAGCACTGTAAAGTTAAAATACTTGATCATTTATATAAATATTATATACATTTATACATTAAACCCAGTTGTTAAAACGATTTATAGTTAAGAATAACCATCAGATTCCATTTGCACTATAGTAATTTGTAGCAGTAGTGGCGGAGTCCGCCATTCCTGCCCTGAATTCAAATTGCCTACCTATGCACACCTACAACTACGTACATCAGTTGCCATTTGTTTTTTACTGTAGTATTAAACCGCACTTTACCACAGAAGCTCTGGTTAACCACACTTTATTCTGACTTTTTAATAAAGCGTAAAAGACATCGTCCATGCTACCTTTTACAAAGGCTGAACACTGCGTACAGGAGCCAAGCACTAGACCAAAAGTTAATTATAATCCAGTAATATCTTGACCACCAGTCCATAGTCACCTCCAGGGCGAAGGTCTCGGACACATTTCTGGATGAGGTCTGAAACAGAGCTGAATGCCAAGAAAAAAAAATTGGAGTTTTAAAATTGGCAAATATTCAGATTTCACAAGGTAAGTTTTTATTAGAATACGTCATAAACAACTGACCAAATATCAGAATTTACCAACTCTTTCTCAAAAATGAACCAACTGTGATACAATTTACGTGAACATATTTGTTGACTTTTTAAATACATGTGGTGTATGTTTTACATCCGCATCGAACTGTCACGTTCCTTCAAATGTTTTTTTTTAAATGTCTGCAGTTATTCAGTCAGGATGCATGAAAAGAAAGAAAGTTCCATACAGTGACATACTGAAGTTGCAGCATTAATTGGACATCTAATATACACTTTCCTGAAAACAATGCAATAAAACATCATATTTGATGCTACCATCAGTCTATATTATGAGGAGTGGGTGTGTGTGTGTGCTTATACAACCTAGTTTGTTTCAGTGTCCTCTAATCACGTCAGTAGCTTGTAAAAATGGCATTCTCAGGGCAAAGTCTTCCAATAAGCAGTGCGCAGTTAGGCCCTATTTAGAGCATTCCCATTTAAATAAATGGTACAGCTCTGTAAGTTTACTTCACAGTGAAATCATGGTTAGGTTCAGGACAGGTGATTTGGTGGTTGCCTAGCAACAACAATAATAGGCTTCACCAAAAAAAAAAAAAAAAGGCAGTACAGTGAGCTTCCTATTTTTTCTACCTGCAAAAACCAAAACCGGGTTATTAAAACTCCAAATCTCCCACATTTCAAGCTTTGAATACCCTCTAATTATGATTACATGATTGAAATATTCAGTAGTTATGGAGTCACTCACCGTTGAGCTTGCAGCCATCCAGAGAAAAGAATATGTCTGAGATCAGCTGACTAATGACAGCCAGGCAAACGCTCCCAACGTGTATCACTACATGTTCCCTGTTTTTCACTAAGAGGGGAGACACCTGGAACCTCTCCATAGTGTCGACCACAACTCCGAAGACTGTGAGGCATAACAGGCTGTTTGTCACCACCAGCAATATTTTGGACTTTGGGCTGTACTGTATGATTTTATGATATCGCTTTTATTAGACCTGTAATCCCTGTAATTATACAGCAGCCTCCTCCTCCTTTCAAAGTTAAGACCGTCATGTCTGACAGCTTTGATTGCAGACATGATGTTTGTAACATCCCAAGATACAGAGATAGAGAGAGAGAGAGTATCGGTGAGCAGGCAGATGCTAACATTAGGACACCTTATTTGACACAACAGTTTATCACAAGGAGAAGTTTATGTGATTTATTGATTCATTGATCAACATGCAAATAATTAACTGATAACTAATTAATAGTCTAAGCCATTTATCAAGCAAAGATGGTAACTTCTCCAATAGATTTGCTGCTTTTCCTTGTTTTATATGATTACAGACTGAACATCTTTTGATTTTGTACTTTTGGTTGAGAAAAAAACTAAAAAATATTTTTTATTTCCTGCCCTGAATAAGTACTTTCTTTCTTAGGTAACTTTTATGCATAGAAATGCAGGTTATGTAAAGTTTAAAGGTTCATTTTAAATAGTTATTTTTTCAGTTTTCTCCCACATTCATTACTTATTTCAACCATAATATTATATATGTTTTGTTATCTTATTTCCATGTTGAAACATACATATTTTGCTTGTATTTTGCTTTACAATGATTTATTATAATTTTAATATTCTCCAAAGTTTTGTTCTATTTTATCGCTGTTAAAATTACTCCTTTTTTTAGTGTCTAATATTTCAGGGCTTCTATTTACAGAATATGGTAGAAATGGAATATAATACGCATAACTATGTTTTCTTTTGTGTATAATCACCTGAAAATAAGTTTTTGTTACTTTAGAATTAACCTTGAATATCTACAGACACTGTGGGACCTCTTCCATGGTGTCCGCCATGTTGTTCCACCATGTTTCTACAGTAGTCCGCTGGCTCTAAGACCTTTTGCATTTTAAGTGCATTTAGCAGCAAGCATTGTTTCTCTGTTGTACTAGAAAAGAGAGTGTGACGTGACAGGGTTGCGTTCAGCAACTACAGTGCTAGATGCCACCAAATCTAAAACCCTGGTCCTTTACTCATCATATGTTTAGTGTAATGTTTTTTGTTTTGACAATGACGTAAAACTGAATTTTTCTTTCCATTTTTTTTTTATTGAAACAAACTGTCAATTCATTGTTCTAGGGACAATTGTTTTAATTTTACAGTATTTACACATAAATTAGTATTTAAATCAACTGACTGACTGAGATTACCATCCAGAAAAATGCTGCTGAACAAAACAAACTAAGTAAAATATCCAGAGGAGTAAAAGTCTGAGCTAATATTCATAGAAAGAGTTTTCTTTGAGTCAGAGCTATTTCTATTGGTGACATGTTGGGTCCTTTGTTATTGTAAAGCGGCCGTTTGTAATGCTTCCATGTGACCAGAGCAATGCGGGCCACAAACATGACGCAGGAAATAACCAGGATACAAGCTGAAGAGGGAAGAGAAAATGAAATATCAATATGAATCCATTAAGAGTCAGAGACTGAAAAAGTACTGAAAATGGGTGTTTGGTCTCAAACAGTACCTGTAAAGATATAACTTCTACTTTGAGGGAAGTCAGAATTGTTCAGAGAGCCTGAGAACCACAGGATTACCACAGGGTAGATGGTCACAATATAACGCACATGCTCATCAAGGTAGAAGTTCTCCAACAGAAACCTGGGAGCAAATGGTGACAAACACAGAAGATTGAGGTTCCTTTGTTTCAAGCATCGTCCCTCCGGGGAAGATATAACACCAGCGGCTGAATGACGGAGCACAGCAGGGAGTCAGACTCACCAGACTAACAGCTTCATCAGAATCAGCAGCAGTGACAGCATTGCATAGTCACATTTAGTCACATCTGTCTCATACTGTATGTATATCGTCAGGTTCAGTAGAGTGAAGAGAGTCCCCCATGTTGTATATATAGCCGTTCCATTTTGCACCTGATTCAACAGGAAGAAAGAAGCTTGAATGATTAGCAATGATTATTTAATGCAAGCAGCAAACAATCATTGTCCATTATTTTTCTGTCAGTCAACTCATTGCTTCAGCTCTACAAACAGACTATATAAAGCTATGGACAGCCTCAAGGGCAGCAGTCAGTATCATAATCCTGCACAGAACATTTGACAGATTCTCCTTTCGGGATGGTGGTCTGTCGCATGTCCTTATCTATCACTTCTTCTTTCATGTCAAGTGCAAAGTAAGGACGGACTGGAAACCAATCTCAAGGTTTTTGCTATGGCCTCGGCTGCTTCTAATCATAGACCACAGTCACTGTCGTGCACGGACCTTACACAGCCAGTAGGACCGGGCATTTTGGCAGGAATTACTCTTTGGATGTGGGTGATGGAGCAGCTGGCAGTTTTGGGACCAGTAGCTGGCTTGTTTTAACTTATAGTGTGTCAGCAGTGTGCAGTGGGACTTAACAAATGGAATGCTACTGATAAAATGTCTTTTAAAGGAATAGTTTGACTTTTTCAGAAAGCAGTTTACTTGTTTGTTTTTTCAGTGAAAGTATAAAAATGTCACATGGTTTTTTACTATTTGCCAGGCAACCAACAGAGACTCAAGGCAGCAGTTGTGACACTGCACAAAAAAGGAAATAGCTTAGTAGTAGTAATATTTCTGTACAAATCTAAATAAAAAAGATATAACAATTAACTAGAGAGGGTCAGGTGCTGGTAGGCCGATTATGTTTTGTTGTGTATGAGTAGTGGGCTACAGGCGTGCAGTAAGCTCACTTCTTCCTCCCAGTTGTTTTCTTTTTTTACTTTCAAACTTTTAGTCTCCAGCCCCAACCGGCGTTGCCTTAAGTGACATCACGCAACAAAACAGACTTTGAAGTGTGAAATCGATGGCGTTACTCATTAAACAACACTTTTTTCAGCTCTGTGTCGATACATTTTTAGATAATTTATCTTAAGAAATAGGTGAGATGTAAGCTGCAAGACATAGCCAGAAAAAAAGAGCCTAGTTCATGAATGTTTAAACATAAAAAAAATGAACATTATTGACAGAATGTGCAGAGGGAAGAGGTCTTCTGGGATTAAAAAGTTTTATCTTAACCTGTCTGCAGCTGTGATCGTACTACATATCATTTATACAGAAACCGGACAAAAAATACAATTGCTTGGAGAAAAGTAAGCAAGGAAGTTGGATTGCCTGGTAAGTGCTGAAAATATGTATCTTCCAGCTATCAGTTGTATTTTTAGTGTGAACTAAGTTAGCATAATCCTGATCGATCTGAATGCTATTCAAAAAAACAAACATTTTAAAAGTTGCTTTCTTGCTTCTGGAAAGACCTGACAAAGTATGAATCCTGACTTTTAATGAATTCCCATCATGATGTAGTTATTTCAGCATCTTTTTTGATCCGTTCATTGCAATCAATGCACAGCGAAGTCTGTTTATTTTGTGTTTATAGTTTCATGAATTTGGAAAGTTCGCTATACATTTTTGAGGACATTGCAAGGTTTATTACACGTGCGTCTAACTATAAACAGTCTTGAAGTGTGTCATTAAGTGTCATTGGAGATTAAATGCTACTCCCTATTTTTTTGGAACATTTTAGCACAGCTGAAGGATACATAACACTTTTTTTTATGCTTGCAAATATGGATGTTGCCCAAGGCGCTAAGAATAAGAATAGCATGTTGTTTCTCTATGCAACAGGAGGAGATGAAAGGCAGTCAATGTTCAAGTACAGTAAAGGTTAAACTGTACCCTGATGAAGGCCACTGTTGTACATGTAGTACTGCATAGGTGTTACAGTTCAAATGAAAATGGCTTTTTAATCATCGCTATACTGAAGCTACTGCAGCGTACCTTGGATTTCCCTCTTTTTTCATGTGTGCAGCCCTTCAGTCCAAAGAGCACCCTTGTTTGTTGAATTTGTGACTTTATTACTGTTTTTATAAGCTTTTTACATAGGCTGCCTGTAAATCAAAGACTTCCTTCCCTTTTCACATGAGGCAAAGTTGAGTCATGAAGAAAGAAAAATGGCAGTTTTACCAATATTCTGATAAGCCAGAGGTCTGTGTTGCGAAATTTGTTCAACCAGGCCCCATAGATCTTCAGTCCATGATAGGAGAAATATAGGATCATGTAATCCGTGAGCGTCATTAAGGCTGTCGTTATCAGCCCTGGCAGCAGCACACACACACACACACACACACACACACACACACACACACACACACAGAAAAGCAGATGTTTAAACTGCCAGGAGTGACAGCATAAAATACAGCTCTTAAACATGTTTTTTTGCTAACTTAAACACACACACACTTACTCTCTGTCGAACAGAAACAACCATGCAATGTTCAAGCAAATATTCATGATAACAGAGACATGAAATCCATAGGGTAGCACTGCAGGTGTGGTGTACATCCAGTCATAAGCATTCCTGCAGGGAGCAAGGATAATATTGTCAGATTCAGGAGAGAAAATACACAACAGCAAACAAATTGTGCCTGTGGGGAAATAATCATACGGAGTCAGAGCATTTGGCAACATGTAAAGAGAAAATGACTGCACAGAGGAAGACTAAATTGCCTCAGGACTAGGTGGAGTGATTTGCTTGCATGCAATAACGTAAGAGGATGTGATAAAAGAATTAAGGAATAGACAGTTATGCAGTGGGGTGCGGCTATTAAGCATTATCATCTTATGCATGAAGATATGGCAAATGGTGCAGAAGCCTACCTTCGACAGAGTCCCGTTAAAAAGTATATAAACATGGCAAAAACCCAAATATACATGAAATCCCAGACAAACAGAGCCCACTGAGCAGGTGTTATGGGCGTTTTATACTTGATTATCACCTCCTCTGTGCTCTGCTTGAAAATACCTGTATTGAGATGAGCACACTTTGTTATTTATTCCATAACATACTTCACAAAACTTTCAACAGATTTTTGATTTATCTGACAAATAGTCACCTGATCTAACGCCAAATCTTGATAGGGAGTTCAATGTGATCGCGGCTAAAAAGGTAAACAATCCAGCAAACATGAGCACGACGCGGGCTGGGTTGTGGGTTACCATGATGATGATCTGAGGGTAAAAGTCCACAAAAGGATTTAACTTCCACTTTAGACAAAAAAGAACAAAAACGTTTGTTTATTTTCTCGATACGTACAAAATCTGAATTCATAATCAGACCCACCTTTTCAAATGTGGTTCTGCCACAAACAAAAGTAGTCCAGTATCTGCTGGTGTGCTGTAGGGAATGACAGCAGCTCTACCAATAACCTGCCATGGCATGATATACCATATATTGTGTCATCCCTTTTTATAGACCTGCACTAAGCATCTGTTATCTTCCCCTGTCATAAACAATCTGCAATTTAGTCGTTAAAAGCAGGCTAAAGAGTAAAAGAAACTCCAGACAGGGTGTGAGATTTTAGAAACAAAGAACCTGCATGGTGACCCGGATAGCTCCTAAGCCTCGAGGCTGTTGGCTGTTCCCAAAACTTGCCCCATCCTTGCTACCATTTAGTCAGAGCTAATGGTCTGGGTGTGAGGATGGCAAGAGTTCAGCTCAACCAGGCCACGACTCTCTGCAAATCTATTTCACTGATGTGATTTAATCTGATCGCTGTTTAATGAATGCAGCATCACATTAAATCAAGAATGAATAACGAGATACGGCACTGGCTGACCTGGAAGTCATTACGTTAGTTAATGTGTAAGTATATATTTTTTTTACCTTTACAGTAAAAGCATTATTTTACTTGTTATATTTTTTGTTTTTCAGAAAATGATTTACATCTTGATGTATTGTTATAATACTGACAGTATTTTAAAGCTCTAAGCTGGTCTATTATTTACCGTCTATGTTTACATTAAAAAGCTGAAGTGAAAGCGTGGGACTGAAACCTTGTTGATTCTGTGCTGATTTATACTGTGTGTATTCCACTTGTCATGTGTCTCGTGAAGTCACTGTAGGTCTTGTGTGTGCAGCTCTCTACCACACAGTGGCACTATTTGCATGATGGTGCGGCTGTGTAGAGCGCGTGTGGTATCAGCTCACTCATTTGATAACTTCAGTCACTCGTTTGCGGATTTAGATTATTATAAAACATAATCAACAAATAAATGATGATGTATTGGTTAAGCTATTATATCATTATATCATATTAGTCCCACCTTTACACATTAATGCATCAGTAATTCTAATCTAGATAATGTACGACATTCTGAATAACAGTCATAATAATATTAGTAGTAATAATAGGACTAGTGTGTAGGATTTAGTGCCATATAGTAATGAAGTTGCTGATTGCAACCCTGTCGCCTCACCCTCTCCCTCCAGTGCTGTGTCTCAATTTGTGCACTTCCATACTTATACATGCTATTTTATAATTGCGTTTACACTGTCAAATATGGCAAAATGCATTGTACTGTGGGTGCTCGCATGGTGCACTCATAACATTCAAAAGGTTTAGTGTAGTGTATGTGGACCCTTTTTGCACTCAGTGGTCACCATTTTGGCTACATAGCAGAAGGGCAGGCTGCTGAAGCTGAAGTGTTTGCAGTGAATACTGCAATATACAAATTATTGTTGTACATATGTTTTATATTTTGGCACTCAAATGTTGATGCTAATGCTCCACACGGTTGTCAGAGGAGTACTTTTATACACTGTGGTTTGATCTTCTCTGATCTTCTTCCACCGCTGCCTACAAGTGTAGCTTTTTGTGAAAATGCTAAACATAACTTAAACGGAGAGTTTTAGTGTCACATGCTGCACAATATGTTAATAGTACACATAATATATACATTATGTATTGAATGAATTTTAACTGAGGCTGGGACAAAATAATAGCACCCACATAAGTCCGATAAAAACTGTTAGGCAGGTCATAACTGCTGCGACACAACCTTTTCTAAAGGGAGCACTCGACCCAGGACTCGACTCCCCTGCCAGTTTCTTAATCCAGTACCAGATGTTGCCTTGTGGTGAATTGTACTTTTAGCTCTGTAATAATTAATGTAGAGGTCCGTTGGGAGTGCTTGCATTAAAGGTTTTATGGACTCTTGTGCAAGAATACGCAGTCATATACACAGGTATGCACTCACTTAAACATTAAAAAAAGCCACACATTATATACTAGAGTTAAGTCATAACATCTGATACATGTGGGCGAAAATGAAAGCTCTTATGAGCACTAGATGCTCTTCATGACCACCGAGTCAACGAGCTCCTTCCAGTGTACGAGGCTAAATTTATCAAGAGAGCACTTAGCATTAACTGTTGTCTATACAGAGGCAGACAGAACAGTATTTAGGTTTATTTTAATGTCATAATCCCACATTGTGTCTGGACAACTCTTTCAAGTTGACTGACTGATTGCTGTGACCCGTACTGTTGGCAGAGGACAAGGCCTAATTTGTCGGCTGCTCATCATATAATGAATGAAATCATATCCAATTACACGCCCGCCATCTTTGATCACGTACATTATGAGAGATATGTGCATGATGGGTATTATAAAGGATCACTGTCACTTTGGTAATAAATTATGATTCACTTTATGACTCATGTAGGTCTTGGTAGCAGTGAGTCCTCATAGGCTTTCTGCATCACATAGCGATTACATCCAAAGACCGTTAAATGTTGAAATATTGTCATCTTTCTTTGGTCAGGATGCCGTCAAGAAAAGAGAGTGACAGAGATGCGGATAAACAGAAAACAGTTTAAGGATGAAAATCTTGATAGATCAAAGAAGAAAAACAAAATGAAAAGATTTTAAATTCAGTTATTTATGCCAACAGCTTCCCTGGCATCACTTCTGTGCAGACTAGATTGGACAATTGGGACGTTCCAACATGAACCGTTTGGTAATTAGGGACCATGACTAACAAGCTCTGTGTATTTGGAGTGGAGTTTATCTCCTCACAGCCCAGGCTATGTGACTTTCACGCTGTATTTATGAACGACATTTGTGGATCCCTCTAGAACCAAGTCGCCTCCTAATGTCACAATTAAACTGCCGTGACCAATAGTGGTGGCTGTGCCAACTAGATTGCAAATGAGGATGGCAAAGGACAACAAAGGTGAGAGTGGATGATATTAACCTCTAAATGCAATCAACACTTACAGTGTTCTGTACAGAGTCCCAGAACTATAATTTAGACATTATAATGGGAGTTTTGAAACTGTTCATTGTGCAGAATACAACATTTAAGGATATCACATATTCATTTCTCAACTTAAAAGTCGATTTTTTTAAGCTGCAAAACATTCTTCTTAAAGCATTACTGAACATTAAATAGCAATTTACACCACAGCAATGAGGTTTGTTAAGAAAATAAAAATAAGTCACCTCCAGCAGTACACCACATTTTGAGCTTTGATGGAAGTTTCACAGGATTCATATCCAATCCTACTCCCTTGTATCCCCATCTCTTTGCCTCAGACAAGCCATCAGAAGAGATAAATCTCCACATATGAAACTACTTTGGTCTATAAGAGGCTGTCAAAATAATATTTTCATTCCTCCGAAGGACCCTAGTAACCACCGCTGTCTACTGCTGTGCTGTATATTCGCTGAACATCAAGTTTGGACACAACACATAGGATTTTTTTTTTTATAACTCAAGATGTGTACAGTATGGACTGTACAACCTTTCTCAATGCTGCTACTTTCCTGTCACTCAAGCTGCCGTGGAGTGCTGCTAGTGGAGTGTGAAGGCTGGAGGTGTGGGATCACAGGACCCTTCAGACAAGCCTGGCGATGTTGGACTAAATCAGATTTAGGGGATTTGGAGGCCTGAATTCACATCTTGTCAACTAGACCTTGAATTGCTATCAGCACTCTTGCTCAAACTCACTGCTGTAACAAAATAGTTGATTACTCCTTGAAATATGTATTATGAAAAGCTTCTTTTGTGGTGTTTTGATGGTCTTGTGGCAAACTTGAAGACTGGTTCTTGTTTGTGTGAAGAAATAAGAAACACTTTACAGAAAGGTGATAAAGTAAAGGGAAAACAAAATGCACACAGACGCTTCTCCGCAAAGCATTATTGCCTTCACAGTCACCAAGACACAACCCAACTGACCACCAATGGGAGAATTTGGACCAGTGGTTCCCAACCTGAGGATCAGTTGTTTTTTAGGCTTTCTTCTAGTCTTAGTCTACTTTTTACTAGCCATGCTAGCAGCTTGGCTTTAAGGACGGAAATGATAACTGGTCAATCTGTTGGTTCAGACTAAAATATCTCTGTTATATAACTGTTTGCTCGATTGCCATGAAATTTGGTAAAGACATTCAAGTCCCTGTCAGGATCTATTTTAATCACGTGGGTGATCCCCTGACTTTTCATTCAGCTTCATCATCAGAACAGCTTTTTAAAATTTTTTCCAACACTTTGGTTGAATTAGTGACATATCTATCAGGCTCAGTTGTACTTTGTGTATAGTATGTAGGATTGAGTGGCATCTAGATTGCAGATTGTAACCAAATGAATAACCAATCTGCTCATCCTCAAGGGTGGAAAAAGAAACTATGGTGGCCATGAAACTTGTTTTAAACATAAAGAGTTCCATCTAGAGCCAGTTTGATTTGTCACTTCTCGGCTACTGTAGAAACATGGCAGTTCAACATGGTGGATTCTGTGGAAAAGGATCACTACCTTTGTAGTGGTAACAAAAACAAAACAATTCATATGTTCAGGTGATTGTACACGAATGAAAACATACTCATGAATATTTAATTAATATAATAATTAATAATATAATAATAATAATTAATGCAAATGTTAGCATGCTAACACGCTAAGCTAAGATGGTGAATGTGGTAAACACCTTAGCATTTAGCTTAAAGCTAAGATCAGTCTATGGTTCAGCCTAACCAAGAAATATCTTCAGTTGATCTATTCACGACAAGTAAATGTATTATATAAGCAGTGACGAGGGCTTTCAAGTAAACATTGCTTTATGTTGAGGGGTCAGAAGCCAGAAGATACGTATGAAAACCACTGTATTACATGACATTGCTTTCTAGTAGTACTGTCCACTTTTGTTCATGTACATGATATCCCAGCTGATTTTAAAATCCCATTCCTGTCATGCAGCTCCACTCTTTGTTTTCGCATGTTGTCGATTTTAAACTCAGACACGGCATCATCCGTCATGTTCAGCTTGGTATGGAGAGCACAAACCGTATCTCCTCAAATTACCCAGGCTGCACTACAAATGATGCAAAATTGAACCAAACAAAAAGTTAAATGGAGGTAAATTGGATGTTTAATATGCAGGAGACAAAATGGCGGCCTCACAAATATGACAAGCGTATGACAAGCAGTGGCTGCAGAGAGACTGATGTCGAGAGACTTGGTGTGCCTTACAGTAGCTCGGCCCCCTCTGCTCTGTGAAATGATTAATTATACTATTTATAAGAGGATGTACCTCATTAAGGTACGCATACTGTAACTGTTGTTGGTGGGTATAGAGTGATGATACATCCTTGACATCCTACCCGCAAAGCTTTCCTTCAGCAAACTAACATTTAACAGCACGCCTGCCCGCAGCAGCATGTCTCTCATTCACCAGCTTTCCTTTCTTTTCCATCCTCCATGATTTACTTTCATATCCCCCCACCCCACCCCCGCTCTTTCATCTCTGAATCCAGTCGTGTCAGAGCTATAAAACCCAGCAGCACAATACACGGTGGTTTAGTGGCATTGTTGGAGAGTCTCAAATGTGGAATTGCTTGATTCCAGGGATGGTTTGTGTGGTTTTTGTTTCTTACAAAGACACTTTTTTCCGAAACCTTTTTTAAAAAAAATTTTAATTCTCAGGTGTTCCTATACTGTGTCATCAATTTGTGTGTTTATTTTGTAATGACGTGTTGTAATAACCATGCCACGTCTACTACAGTTACTGATTTGCCACGTTACCCAGTATCCATTGTGACATCCACCAGAAATATACATTTATTGCATCTGGTTGCTGTGAGGAGCAATAATAATAACAATGATGAAAATATGAAAAGACTCAATGCCCTTTAAAACACATCATGTGACTGCAATGCATTATGGTCTATTGAAGCCAGTGTCAGTAAAGACCTTTTTTAACAATTCCACAGTGTTTTTTAGTGGATATATTTCTTTAATTTATTCGGCTCGATTGAAAGTAATTGACACTGGATGGCAGGTACAACAGTTTGACAGCCCCTCATAACTGAATTAATTTATTGCTTTATTATAAACTCTTCTATAAAAACTTCACCTTCAATTTGAAGCTTATACATTTTAAGAGCTGCACTTGCAGTAAAATTGTAATGACTTCCATTTCTGCTTTTTTTTTTTTTGAGTAGTTTGGAGAGTAGTGATATGTCACGATGAATGTGACATGGCTTGACTCTTTTCCAAGGTGACAGTCTTTAGTCAATATCAATGGAGCCCTTCTGACACCTGTCACTTCAGTTAGGGAATAGTAAATTAAGGGTCCAGAGAAAAGGGAAGTCAGACTCAGAGAAGAAGAAAAGAGAGTGTTAGAGCGAGAGGGCAAAGAGCAAGAAGAGCGAAGAGAAAGCAGTGCAGTGAAGCAAAGATAATGTAGTCACTGTTTGGTTCTCTCAGCACCTTCTACCTGTCAGTGAACAGTTCAAGCAAGAATTGCTCCTGCCTGTCTCTACCAAAAGGACATGGCAGCTACAGAATGACAACACAGTGGCAGAAAGTAACAACACAATGCTGTAGTGCCAATATAAACAGCTCTTTCCAACGGGTGGGAGTTCTCGCGCAGAAATTCAAGCCCCCCCCCACCGTAATGTAAAAAACATGCTGTGTCAAGGTTGCACATTGTTAGTGACCATCCCCAAGTGTACCCCATAACTGGAGGGTCAACGCTTCAATTTCTGCAGCAGCTATGTGTTCATCCGCAGTTATGTGTCCCGTCATAGTGAATCAGAGCCGAATACTAGACAGCTAGTTCAAGTTCAGTTCAGTTTAATTGTCACTTATAATCATACATCTACAATCATCTATTATAATGAACGTATGACAACATGTATCCTAGTGTATGCACAGAAAATTAAAAGAATAGACTTTTTGGGAGCTACAGTATTTATATTGCTTTCTGTTTGAGAGTTAGATACCATTGTCAGACCTGTAAGTTAAATCTAAAGCTACAGCCAGGAGCCTGTCAGCTTGGATTAGCATAAAAACTTGGAAGCAGGGGGAAACAGCTAGGCTGGCTCTCTCTCTCTAAAGATAAGAAGATCTGCCTACCTCTAAAGCTCTCTAATTAACACATATTGTTTGTTATCATCCAGCACATAACCAGTGAGAGTCAGGCTAGCTGTTTCCTCCTGCTACCAGTTTTTATGCTAAATTAAGCTCCTGGCTTTAGCTTCATATTTGGCGTGCGAATATGTGAGTGGTATCGATCGTCTCATGTAATCTTTGGGCAGGAATACACATAAGCGAATTTCCCAAAATGTCAAACTATTCCTTCAGTCAACAGAAAATGTATCTGCAACAAATTTTATCGTTGAGCAATCTCTATCTCTCTCCTAGGGGTGCAGGGTGGTACTCAGGGTGGCCTCAGCGTGTCATCGAGCCACCCTTTAGGACCGCCCACAACATCCTGGACTGAAAACTGATGAAAAACTGTTTTAACCTCTAACTCCACATTTCAGTAATATGTCATTCAAAGTCTTTTCACATGTTTTCAGCAACTATTTTTTTAAACATATTTAATGTATTTTGTATTTGTATTTGTATTTTGAAGGAAATTGCCTTTACACAGAATTTAAAGACATTACTTTGGGCTCCAGGAACTTGACATTTTCTACAGTAGATCAACTGATCAATTTTTAGATGCACCCATAGTGAGGGAGAGTTGTAGGATCTGTAGAGCATGTTAACATCACTGATGTATGTATAGCTCCTTACGTTACAGCTGATTCAGGATTCTGACTTTTGCCTTAATCCACAAATCTTGTTCCATCTTGCTCAGGCACTATACTGACAGACGGCTGCTTCGACGTTTTCGCTTGTGCTGCTCAATATTTATTACTTCGCTATGAATATCTTTTGTAAAGTTTAGGGACGTGTGAAAAGCACAAGTCCCATTGAGGGAAATCGGAGTGCTAAGGGTAGATGAAGGAGGGCAGCCGAGTGAATGTGGGAAATAGAAAGTGTAAGTGCTGCCTGTTCAGTTCAGGAAGACCAAGAGTTAGATTTTCAAAACCCAACAGAGCTGCTTCTATCCATTCCAGTCTACACGTTACATAAAAATACAGATTGTTACACTTTACTATAAAGAAAATGGACAGTGGACCGTGCAGGCTCACGGATGACTATATCTAAGTAATTCATGGGACTTCAATCATTAGTCATTCAGCTACGAATCCACTAAGTGCATTTGAATGAACTCAATTCATAGAGGACTGTGATATGATTAGCTCATCCTTGTGAAAGTGTCTTGCCTTGGTCCTCTTAAAGCTGGGAAATAATGGTACATACACATATACATGGACTTAACAAATGAATTTGTCCATATACAAACACACAAACTGAGTCTTCATTGAAAGCAATATGTCATTGTGATAGCAGGCTTGTATTTATTTTTTTATTGTTCAAGGTCTCGTGGAAAAACTTGTTGTGTATTCCACCCCACCCCTCGTCGGATTTATTCAGTTTCAATGCCATTTCTATTCTTGGTGCTTCTACTAGTGTTTGGACGCCTGCACTATACTATACACTAAACAACATATATGTTAATACTCGCCATTAAAGCTCTGCTCATTAGCTTGGTTCTTTCATGTGAATATTGTGGTTAAGAAGGATCAGATTTGTGCATGAGCACATGTAATGAGTTATGGTTTTCTCAGGCTAAAAGATATGTAACATTAATTGAGCAATTAGAAAATGCAACATGTTCCTTAACTTAAGGCCAGCATGCTCACACCATCTGCTCTTTCCATTAAAAACATGCATGCTGATGTTTACGCGTCACTTTTCAGGCTCGAATTCATTTGCTTCAAGACAAAGAGGCCTGAATTAAATCAAGTCGAAAAGCGATAGAGTCTTCAAGGGAACATCAAAGGTTTGCAGACGTCCCTCTGGGCCTAGCATGAGAATCGATCGAAAAATGCTGGGTGGGAACGTGCTCACTGTCTCCCACCCAGTGAAACTGATTTCATCCAGCCACGCCTCGTAGCTGAGATCGGCTAATCTCTCAAGTCTGAAATTGTTGTGAGAGAAGCAGCAGAAGAAGAAGAAGGGGTGAGTTGCAGTCGAGGGAAAAGATGGAAAGGTGAAGCTGAAACTATAGATGACATCTGCCGCAAACCGCTGCTGCGATCAATATGCCGCCACAGATGAAGACATGATTTTGATTTTATTTTAGGTGTTATGTAATTCACATTCTGTTTATAATTCCTCCGGCATGCTACGTGCAACATTCATCTTCTCCACAAGCAGCATACTGTTTTTAAAGACACTCATTAAGCTTTTCACCGTCAAGGCTCTCATTGCTATGGCAGCATCAGCAGAATTTTTAATGATGTAGAATGATTAATAATTCACATTAATAGGGCCTGGGCTTCATCTGTCAGCATCATAAATTTGTTTAATCAAATAAATTGCAGTGTAATTATAAACCAAATGATCACCCTGTTGACAGAGGCAATGCATGTAAACCATATTGCAAACTGTGTATGTGCTGACATTGACTTGTAGATATATATCCATAATAAGCAAGAAATACAGTATAAAGGCTTCTTCTTTGAGAGAGAGCCGAGCAGTTTGAGGCTCTGAAAAACTGTCAAAGTATGATTTAAGTCATCTAACAGTTACTTTGCACTCTCTGTGTCATCTTTCATATGTTTGTAACTACCTCCTTTGGTATGAATTATTGATAAATAGCTGGCTGTTGCATGTTGAGCCAGAGAGAGAGATAAAACATGGACTGGATTCAGCCACGCACAGTCTCTCACATTTAATCTGATATGTAAAATGTGTTCAAACACTGCTGTTCTCATGGAGATATGTGGTATGTGTGACTTTTTTTGTGTTGTTGACAAGCCTCGGGGATTATAGGTTCATAGGATTTTAAATTCAACGAGCATATCTGTATTTTTCTGTTTCTCAGCCTCAAGACGTTATTTTAGAGAGAGCCAAGCTTTTTAACACACTTTGATGTGTAGGCTTGCATCATGCGTGTATTGTACTTACAAGATGCCGTGACGCAAACAAGATCACACGTGCCTCCTGAGAGATTCACTGCACCAGCACAAGTTCCGTTAATGCATGCAGTGCTTGTTGTTGTTTAGGGACAGTTCTCAAAGATTTACTGCAGCTAACCTTGGGACAATTTTCCCTCAAATCAGCCACCACACTGGAATCACTCTAGATTAAATAATTACATTAAAGTTAAAGTGAAAGGAGAAAACTTACTAATTTGGTCACCTCAGTTGATCAGGCTTATTTGCATACATTGCAAGTGGCCACTAATTATACCTCTGCTTGTCTCTCTCTCTGGGTTGTGTGTTGTGTCTCGGGGGAATATTGATTTCACCGACACTTTCAGGGAATGCCTTTATTGACTGACTGCCACCGATAAATTGTTGATTGCCGATTGATGTAAAGGCTTCAGGCTACAGTAAATCCCCTGATAATATCTCAATGCAGACATTTTCTTATGCGATGTCACATCCAGATCAGAGCCATGTTACCTCTGTTCTAAATGCATAAATAATCCTGATCATGCAAAGTCCAGACTAAGACACGCCAGTAGCCTACAGCAAGTTCCGTTTTTACTGCTGCTGCTTCTGTTGCCAGGGTTATGCCATTGAAGTATGCAACCTTGTTATTAGATCTAGGCTGCCTGGCAGGCACAGAGCAGAGGCCCGGCTGGTTTGCTGGTTCTTGCTCTCTCCCAGCAGAGTAGCCTCCAGCCATTCATCAGTATCACTGCTAGAGGAGAGACAGAGAGTGATGTGAGAAGTCTGTGTGATGTGCCTGTGTGCACTGTGTTGCACAACTGTCCCTCTGTATTTGTGCATGTGTGTGACTGTGAGTACAAAAATTGTATTTATGCTCAATAACCCAAAGGCCACAATGTTCCATCATATGTATTATTTTGCAACAGCTTTGATGATGAAGGGATGATTAAATTAAATGTACCCTAACCTGCAGACAAATTGAGATGACAAAAGTTAATTAAATTAAACAATGCTTAATAAGGTTAGGCTACTGGGGAAAAAAAATATTTAATTTGAGTTAAACAAACAAAACTTGGAAACATCAGTTGACAGAATAATATATGCGCGCGCGCGTGTGTGTGTGTGTGTGTGTGTGTGTGTGTGTGTGTAATAAAGAAAGGGCTACTAGGGCTGCAACTGACAGTTTGCTGCAATACTTTATTATTGATTTAGGATATGAATTATGAAAACATGTAGGGAATAACCTAGTCAAAGATTAGCCTTTAGCCTCAACCTTTAGTTAATTATTGACAAATTAAATGTACCTGGGGGTCCTCACTTTACAGTGTCCTTACAGTTTCCATTTTACATTCAGCAGTAGAATATTGTTATACAAATACACAGATAAAAACATATGGTCTCATTGCAATATTTTATATCTGAATTATGAAACATGTAGCCAGCGTAAATATACAGCTAGTGATAGCGTGTATATACCCAAGTATTAGCTTTTAGCCTGTAGCCATTAGCCTCAAACTCTAACTAGTATAAGTTAATTATTGATGAATTAAATGCACCTTGGGGTCCTCACTTTACAGTTTATTTTCCCAGTTTCAATTTTAAATACAGCATTATGTATACATAAACTATTTTATTGTTGATTTCAGTGCTGAATTATGAACAATGCAGCTAGTTCTATAGCGATAGCCACATATTAGCCTTTAGCCTGTAGGCATTAGCCTTTAACCTCAACCTCTGGCTAGCTAGTGTATACAGCTAGTGATAGCGTATATACCCAAGTATTAGCCTTTAGCCTGTACAGCATTGTGTATACATAAGCTATTTTATTGTTGATTTCAGTGCTGAATTATGAACCATGTAGCTATAGCTAGCGATAGATAGCATAGCAAGATATTAGCCTTTGGCCTGTAACCATTAGCTGTTAGCCATTAGCCTCAACCTCTAGTTAGCACGGGTCAATTACTGATAAATCCACCTGGGAGTCCTCACTCATATTTTGCTGTTGTAATTCATACACAACAACAGAAGTAGCACTTATAATGGTAAAGATATGTACTACTATTTATTTTTTTATTTTTTTAAGTGTGGTAGCTACAGACAATCTCCAAAATGTTTAGTGTTGAACTTGGATGACAGAAGGATCCAGAGTCAGACAGCAGGCTCCATGTCGGACTTTTCCTCTCTCCGTTCATGTGAAGCGCTGTTTCATACGTTCAGTGATGCCTCTGCAGCCCACAGACAGAGCGATACAGGAAGATACTACAGTGTGTGGGACCTTACCGTCCAAGTGACGTCCTATATGATCAAACCTGACTTGTTATCTTACCGAAGCAAAGACGCAATTTCAGCTAAAAACAGAGGATTTACTCTGGAGACGATTCTCGGACGACCACTCTCCTGTGTTGACAAGGTAGGGGGCAAATGCGCAAATTGTTTTTTTCCCCCGGTTTCATTCATTCTGCAGGGTGAATTTGTTTGCACTTGTCATCACTTAAAACAGACGCATCTGTTTTATCCAAACATGCCACTTTTTGTCTTGAATGTGCAGCCCTTGAGCGTCATGTTGTCAGATTGTGCATGAATCTGCATTGATTTGTGCACATTTCCATAACTTTCTCATAAACACGCACACTTAAAGGAATTAGGTAATTCGTTTTGGCAAAGTTGTTACACTGCATTTCCCAGTCTTGTGGCACGTTGACACCCGTCCCTACCACTTGCCGTAAGTGATAATGAGGCAAGGGTAAAATATCCAATCACCCTGTCCGTGCGCCTTGACGGAATAACCGCGTATGCAATTGCGTCTTTGGCATATTAATATGCGGATAAGATGCAATATTTTGCCTAATTTTGCTGTTTAACTGGAGAAATCTGAGCAGACTGCAGCCACTTGTAGGGCCAGGGCACAGTAATGACCATCAGAACATGTGCCATCATATCACTCTTTGGCTTTGAGGTGTTAATCTGACCACATCCTTCTTCTTATTATACCCTCTGCAGGCTGTAGACACTCCACTGATGGCTACTGGGGGCCACCATGCCTCATTCCAATAGCCATGTCAATCAGCTCTATGGGTTCATTCAGCCTCTTTAGTTCACCCAGTCTCCTTGGAAATTGGCTCAGTGCAAGCATGTGGTCTGCACTAGACACCACTGCTCCACACTGAATGTAGTAGTAGCCCGTGGATCAGTCAGCATAAACGAACAACATTACATCTGTAAATTAGCCTCCAGACTAACTCCAGCTGCGGCGTGAATGGATCACTTGTCTGATGTAAACCAGTTGGTCTAACCAGAATAAAGCTGTGTTAATGGCTCCTGGTGTAGATGAAAATTACATGCTATTAGAATACACTCTGTAATTATTGTTATGTGTGTGTGTGAGAGAGAGAAAGAGAGGGCATTGAGCCAATTGAAGGAAAAATGCTGTTGTTATTCTGACTCCAGTTGATGTGAGGCAAGATTCAAGGACAATAGGAAGGGATCAAGGCTATGAGGTCAACAAAGTTTACCCTACCAGAATGAATTTAGCATTTAAATGATGCAGTGATGAGAATATTGGCTGAATATTGACTCCAGATTTGAGGTAATATGCTTCAGAATAAGTCCAATATTTAATCATTTCTACCTTCTTCTCTTTATCTTCTTTTTCTTGCCTACTCCAAGTGAAAGCCGCTGCAAGGCAGCACATTCTCTTATCTCAAAAAAGCAGCTAACAGTCCCCCCCCCCACAATCTGTTGATCTTCCTTCGGTGCCTTTGTCACTTCCTTAAACCATAAACGTGCATGCATTTCCTTGTTAAACACGAGCCCCCCAGCGTCTGTTCCCATCTTCCCATTCCCTTCCCAGTTCCCACCACCACCACTCCACCTCCCCCATTAGAGACCCTCCGGATTTTGCACGTATGACTGACTGCAGTGGCTTCATACGACTGTGGAGTGATCATTAGCTGCCTTTCTTCTTTGCCTGTGAGATAACGATAGACTCTGTTGAACTCTCAACCCCTTTTGTCTTAATACTGCTATCGGCTGTGGGAAGCGTCCTCCAGCCACAATTTGCGGTTATTTTGTGACCGTCTCTACAATACAATGTCAATTAGCAGAGGGCTTATCCTGCTCACCGCCTGTGTCATGCTGTTGTTGAACTAAGCAGTGCCACTTTAGTTAAAACACGATGAGATCTGCTCTGCTACAAAATACCTGTAAACACCGCCTCAGCCGCTTGCTTTCCTCAAGCTGCCTGTGGAATATTAAGGATGCTTTCGAGTAGGGGGGGGGGGAGATAAGGGCTGTTGAATGTTTTAAAACCTCTGTATATTTTTCACACTTCTCCCATAATCAAGCAAGTCTCTCTGCCTTGCTGTGTAATTATGCAGATAATGCTGTCCGGATGTAAATGTGTCATAGGCACGCACACGGCCCAAATGGCCTTGTTTGTGTTTGTTTTGAGCTCGCCTTTGAAGACATGGAACCCTGAAATTAAAATGAAATTATGAAAAGGAGCATCAGATTTGAGCAGCCTGAAGGACAGACGGAGGCTTAGACCACCAGTGGCACAAATATTGCTTTCTAACAACCCGAGAGTTTACAATAAAAAAATAAAGGATGATGACGGCAAAGATGATTTTTGCAACGCACAGTGATGACATAGCTGTTACTCATAACTTGTCCCCCTCAGGTTTTATTGGGGAAGGCTAAAAGAAGTCACAGTCGTGTTATAATGATGGTTGTGGATGACAGCAATGATGAGTCAGCTATAGCTGTATTCTCTGATGTACTGTAGTTCCAGGCTGTCTTTTCTTTCTTGAATTTTAATTACACTGCACTGTTCTACCGAGCAGAGCCCCCGTCCGGTCCAACTATGTCTTGTTACTTTTCAGCAGATCACTTATGAGAGCAGGACATCTCCTGTTTCCAAGGTATCTCTCTCTCTCTCGTACCAATAAGACTTACTAGTTTGGCTTGAGGGGACTCTTCAAGCGGTCCTGCACTAGCCCTGTAATCTTAGCCTGCGCACTTTCCAGCGCACTTAGCTGCTGAGATTGGTCATACGGGAGCCGTCAGCAGTCCAATTTAATTTCTTCCGTGGATGTTAAATTCTTTTTTTTTTTTTTTTTCTCAGAAAGCAAGGAGAAGTAGCTGTGTGCTACCTCAGTGGAGAACCGTGTGGTTTTGTACTCAAACTGTGAGGTTTCAAGAGGAACTTCTTTTATAAAAGCTTGTATTCACCAAAGACTGAGGAGTGTGTGTGTGTGTGTGTACGTGTGTGTGTGTGCCACTGCTTATAACAGAAACAGGCCTCGCTGTACCCGGGCAGATTGTTACTCACACTGAATGAACATTCGACTCAGTGCTCAAATAAATTTACTAATCCCGCTCCTCTGAGATGATCTTCCTTCTGAGGAGTTTTAGGCTGGGAAAAAAAAAAAAATCACTTTCTGCTCCATTTGATTTAATAACTTGTCTGTTTTTTTTTTTTTTTAAATCTTTCTCCCCCTTGAATGTCAGCAGTCGCCATAACATGTTCATTTATTTATTTAATTGACAAATATAGGTGGTAGAGTGTCAGGGGTGGAGGTCAAACCCATTACCCTGATATTGTGCTGCAACTGAAGCATGAGGCAAAGTCCATTGCACTTACTGATGATGTCACTTTGCTGTACATACAGTGTGCTGCTGAGGGATTTCTGTGTGTGCGGCAGCTTTTAAGTCACAGCTATTGAGCTATTGAATGTCTGATGAAGTCTGTTGTTTACCATTACAGCTTCCCTTCATGCCTGCTCATGCCTGCAGGACTTATTACAGTCTTCGCCTCGGGCTTTCTCTCTGTGTTGATAACGCGTGTTCCTCCCGCGCACATTATAAAACACAGTGCGTCTTATCGCATCGACATCCCTTCCGTCTTGTCCGTCTTTTATTCGTGAGGAGGTGCTAAGGGCCTTATCTGTCTCACTTTTTTTTTTTTGTCTCGTCACAGCGCGTACCGTTCCATGTGTGACGCCATTCATGCCGGCGCGCTCTGTTGAAATGCATCTGGTGTGATAGCCTGCTTTTTTATTTGCCTTTCATCAGAAACTGGGGCACTCATTTGTAAATATAAAGACATACTGTAGACCTGCATTTGCCAGGGGACAATGTCAATTCTGGTGGGAGAGCAAGGGAAAAGGGGGAAGAGAGGCATGTTTGTATGCCTTCCAGCTATTGGAGCATGCTCCGACTGTGAAAGGCCACTGCCATTGTTGGGTAACATAATCCACCAGGGAGGCCTTTGGCCAGACACTGGGGAGGACTGCCTGTACACACTCTCCCTCTCTCTCTTAGTACAGATGCATATCCCTTTCTGTGCTGGAATCAGCTGCTGAATACTAAGCAATTTTCAAGTGTTACTGAACTTGTGTGCCATCCTGACATTGTTGCCATTCTGAACACAAACTCTCTGCTAGCTGACTGGCTTGTTTAAACACTCTTATTGATAGCTGTATATTCTGATATTCTCCGCAGATGGCGAGGGGCTGAACTGAGAAATATGGACAAACAAATACCTCCTCTGGGAGAAAAAGAGAGATAACTCTCACTCTGGATGGTTTTAATGAAGTATGGTGGTGTTTGTGTGCTCATCTGCAGAACTGATAGCAACAATAATGTGTTTGTGAGCAATAGATTTGTGGTTTAATAGTGGAATCGGTGGCTCACGCTGGATTATACGCAGACTCATGCTTGAGTATCGGATTCCTTGCAATCTAATAAGTATAGACACTGTGTCCCATCATGGAGACAGATAGACTGTAGTAGGCTGTGTGCATGAATGTAGGCTGCATAAACACATGCAACCTGCTTCTGATTGCCCAATCAATTATCTGCTGTTTATTTTCTCTCTTTCAGCTTTATGGCAATGCATATTTTAGTTTGTAAAGCCTGCTGTAGTTGTTTAATACGTACAGTAAGAAATTGCCGCTTAATCTCATTCTGACTGAGCTATTCTGATTAACGCTGAAGATTAACAAGCATACAGTTATTATGTGCAAGGCAATTAGTGAGAAAATGGGGAGAAACAGTAAAAATAAAACATTATTTTCATTATTGTTATATGTGTGTATGGTACTGCTCTGGATAATTACTATATGTGCAATAGACTGGTGCCTATTCTTCTTGCAAACCACTCCATGGCTATTTATTTTGTTGGCATTCCAGTTTTTTCCCCCCCGGATAGTAGTAGACATTACTAATAGTGAGTAGAAATAAATTAAAATGTAAATAGATGACAGAAATTGAAGACCTGGCTAACAACAGAATGAAATAAAAAGGAAGAAAATCCCATATACAAGAGCTTCTTAGCAATGAATGATATCTTATAGTAAATATTAACTTCATTTCTACCATATCATTTCAGTCTTCAAATCTGGAGCTTAAACCAATGCCTTAAAATAACTCCGAGCTGCAATCAGAACCACTATAAATGCTGGAAATGCATTCTGTATTAGAGATCAGGAGTCAAGGGAATTGGTGAACTAAACCATCCACCCAGGACAACCAAAACATTGACCCAGAATGACCTGACTGTGGTAGTTCCCATGTGAAATGTAGTGAAGTTCCTCCATTCATATTTCTAACCTTCTAACCTCATAGAAAGGTCACATGTTGTTTTATTGAAAAGCATGCATCTATTATAAAGCACTCATGCCTCTAAAATCCCAACATGCTAACATCATGAATACTTCTAAACAGGGTTGTCTCCTTTTAATTCCAAACATCATTTATACACTAATCTAAAGATCTGAAAAGCCAGTGGCAGTATTGATGCTAATTTCTTTGTACCACAGTCTGTTAGCATGTGTACACAGTAAAGCCAAAGACTCTCATTTGCATGCAGAATGAAGCTTTAGGAAAGTCTACTAGACTGACAGCGAGGAGATAAGGGGATGACGCCTCCTTGGAGAAGATTTTGACAAGATCTTAGTATTTTGGCAGGAGGCACTAAAGATTATGGTATCCATGGAACAGTGTAAGGTAATGCTGAGTAGTGTGTGTGTGTGTATGTCCTTTACCATATAATAATTTAAGACCTCATTTTAAACCACATTTATATTTTGCTGGTATTTTTTTTTTGACCAAGTAATAGGCATTTTTATAATGCGTGAAAAGCTTTTTACAGCATAAATTGCTTGTTATCGAACAGATAGGCACTCATGACTTTTATAGTGTCACCATTGTCTAGACAGGATAATAGCTTCCGTTATCATCCCAACATTTTAAAAAGGTGTCTTATTCCTGAGGCGTCTACATAATTTATTTCATAGGGGATAATGTTTTCGCTGTGATCGTCAGCAGTCTGAGATGGGATGATCGTTGGAACAGGAATGGGGCCACAATCATGTCAACCTATTTAACCTCCGCACAGCGCAGGTGTCACATCCTGTAGTAACAAATTATTGTGACATTTTCACTGTTCCCGGAGACTGATGAGGGATTGTGCAAATCAGGAAACAGATGCAAGAGAACTCCTCCTTTAGTTGAGCTGACTTCAAAAGCAGTATAGACATGTCTTCATCACCAGCAGGTCATTGGTTTAGAACCCTATTTGGGATGCCTTGATCAGGTTTGTTTGCCGCTGATTCAGATTTCTGATATCTGTGAGCTATATCGGCAGATACATGACTGATACTGATCATTTGTTTTGGTATAGCAGTATTAAAAAAAATCAAAAATCACATTTTAGTCTTTGTTATGGTTCAAAAAATTGACCGACTTGAACCAGAGCACCTGCAGATTAATTCCATACCGGTATGTTATGATCCACTGAAGTAAGACAGATGAATAAAACCCTGTCTCCCTTAGCTTCGCCATCATCGTGACTGGAAGGGTGCCTGTTGTATGTTGACGCGCTGCGTCTGCGAGGCCAAAATCTGCTAGTAAACAAAGAGAATGTGCGCCAGCAATCAATTTTGGTCTGGGCATCCCTAATTCCTTCATTATTTGGGAAAGAGTGGGTAGGATGAGGTGACCTTGAGTGTTACAAACTAGAAATAAGTGCTTTAAAGATGTGTGCATTTAGGACAGCATATTGAATAGACATTTGTTAACCTTAAGAACTAATATGATAAAATATACAACAAAGTCTTTACTCCTTTATTTAAGATGGAGGAAGCCTCTGACATCTGTCTTTTTTGTTTAATTAAAATTCCAGATTTGTGGCTGGCACCGTGGCTGGTCTATCTTGTCTCATTTCATCCTGCAATATTTAAAACTGATTGCAGCGTTAACCTCGGCGGGAAATGCATTAAGTTTGCCACCCCATGTTTCAATAGCTGGATGCTTTTTTAACGTGAAGCAGCGGCAGCTCTGCAAAATGTTGGATTTGCATTAGCAGCAACATAATACAGCTCTGACACAGTGTTATGAAAGTAAACATGAACAGGCTGATATCAATTAGATAAAATTACAATCAGTAATGCTGGATTACATGCTGCATCCCGGGGAATCCCTTGTGCATAGTCAAACAATTTGAATGGCAGACTCCGCCACTGACAATGAAGAACATGATATGGAGAGATGATAACAGAATGTAAACACGTTAAATGGCTCTCGCAGAAAAAAAGCAGACCTTAAATAGTATCAGCTCTCGTATTTACTCCAGTTCACGTCAAGTTTTCATATTTTCCCCTGAAATGTGAAGCAGCTTGTTTGTCACACTGTCAGTTTGGTGAGGATTGGCTCAGTGGGGGCAGTGAGGGGGCTTCTCCTGACCCTGCCAGCATCCCTCCATGCCACAGCTCTGTTCAGTGCCCTGTAGCAGGTGGTCTGGCTGCCTCTCAGTGCCTGTGACAGGAGAAGGAGGCTGACGATGAATCAGGGGCATGACGAAGATCTCCCCAACACTGACTCCTCTCTGAGTCACACATTTAGAGATTGTGTGATCACAGTTACATTCAGCCATTTTAAAGCTCATAGGCAAGTGTGGTTCCACAAAGCTTGTGCACATAACTGATCCACGGGGCTGGTTTTTATATGACTCTTGCTAATAATATTCTTTTATTGAAACTCTATTATTCTATAACTCCGTATTTAGTGTCTCGTAAATGAATTTAATATACCGTAGCTTCCCTTCAGCACAGAATACACAGCATGTCATGTGCCTGTCAGAGTCTCTGTGGGAGGTCCACGCTGTCATGTGACCCAACATCAAGGAAAGCCTTTGCGAGCACAGCTCCTGTTTATTTAAAGCGAGGAGATTTATTTCAGAGCTCGTTACACAGGATACGCTGCAAAAGGTACAGCTCTAAATGGAATGGAAGATCCTATTTGTAAATGTCCGCAAGTGGTAGGCTTTAAGTGCCCGGCCGAGAGATGAATAGAGGCGATAAGCAAGAGAGGGTGATTTCGACAATGGGTAGTTTAAATGGTAGATATTTTGTGATGACAGCCTTTAATTGATCTCATCACTTTTGAATGGAATATAATATTAGGGTTTTTATTGAGCTCATCTAAACGCTGACAGCACTCTGTCAGTTCAGTGGAAGTAATAGTTAAAAGGAAGGCCTGTGTGGTCTGTATGTCAGAGCAGGATTTTCTGATGAATCGATGACTCTCCCCGCTCAAGCCTTACATGCTCGGTACATGGGCTCACTTTGATCCAATCTCTGGCAATAATAAAGACCTACATGAGGTAGTAGGAAGGTTTGACAGAGTTGTTTTGGATCCAAAATGGCATCAACACTCACTGAAAGCCCCCTCATGTTCCTGACTTTAATTGAGAGAGAGCCCCTCAAGCGTACTGCCAATCTTCCCAGTAGAAGAAACCCTACAGGGAACTTTTCCTGCAGTGAAATGTTGAACTACTCATCGTCCTTCTGTGCCAGCGCAGAGTGCTCGCAGCTCTTCTATCTCCTCCTGTTGAGAGAGAGTATCAGCCTTTATTCTTTTAAAGAACATAAATAATGTGATTTACATTTGAGTGGTGAGTTATATATACACATAGAGTGTATTTGTCCTATTATATGTATATAGTACATGCAGTACTCTTGCTATGGTTGCATGGTCCATAGGATTAATTTGGATTAGCAAAGCTATCCAGTTTCCCATGACAGCAATAATTAATAATCACGAGTCGCGTTGGGAATATGTGGAAGTGACGGCGCCACTTTTGACCTGACACCTAAAATAATTGATAAAGAAAGAGGTAGTGGTGGTGGTGGTGGGGGAGGTGGTATCCAGATGTAATCACAACATACGCTGGAGTTTTATATGGGGCCCATGTACTGTGGAATGCCCATGTGAGGAAAGGCAGGGCCCTAAAACTCTGCCAGATTTCATTTCACGCTCTGCAGAGCACAGCCTCTGAGACGGTGACATTTACATGGCCCTCTATACCACCGCCAGTTGCTGCAGGCCCAAGGCGCTGGCTAAATCAGGCACAAGGGCCAATGAATGAGGAGGAAATGCGGGCAGGAGAACAAGTAGACAAGACGACTAATGCAGTGTTCCTGAGGAGGAATATGCAATGTCCAATATATAACTAGTGAAGTGATAATTCAACATATTTCTCCCTGTATGATCGCTAAGATGCTACATGATGATGCAGCGTCTGTATCGACCTTTGTAAATGATTATGGCTGCTCTGTGCAGCACATAAACAAAGGCCACAAACTGCAGGAATAGTACTGTATGTGCAGCAGTAGTGTTGACTGTTTGTGTGGGGGAGGAGACCATTGTTCAGTCAGTAAGACCAGCTTTTCCAGGGATTAGCTGCTCCAAAGATCAACTGGTCATCTCCTAACCAAAAGGTCACTGGGCTAGTTTGAATGCTAGTTAACCCCTCCTGCCCGACTTCAACATACTCTGTCTCTCACTAATCTGGCTGGGTCTCCACCTCTAGTAGCTTACCGCTTCACTACAGCCAACATGAGTAGTTCAATCCTTACTCAGCTCCATATTGGCTCTTTTCTCCTTGATGGCGTTCCCCGTAAGAGGTTTCCCAGTAGGTTGAAATAAACATGCAGAGCAGCTGCATACGCTGAAATGTTTCTGGCTGCTTTCAAAGGAAAGCCTTTGGCAACAGGAGATCGTTTCTTCCTCTGAAACCATTACAGGCTGCTTTCACAGGTCTTCCAGTAAGCTCCTGAAATTGTGTAAAGACAATGCACATTCGCCTTATATAATAACTGCACAGAGCAACTTGGGCAGCATCTCCTCATGGAGGAGTGGAGCCAGTATGGCACAAATTCCCTGCTACTCTCAGTTAAAATCCTGGCTTTCGCTTTTGTTTTTGTTCCCTGGTCAGTCACTTTGCTATGATATTTTTTTTCCCAGGTGGTGTGAAACTATAAAGCCGTATGTGTAAACACATCAGAGTGTACTGGGAGCCGGTTCAACTCAAAAAGCTGTGGAGTTGTACATGACAGCCTTTCATTGTCCGCGGAAATATTTCATTTAAGTTACAACATAATTCACTAAAATGTCAAGCCGTAACTGTTACTGCAATATGATCAGATGTAGTAGGGGAAGAGGCAGATGGACATAATGACGGCAGTAGCTCGAGAGCAGGTGGAGGTCAGCATCGCTACCACGCAGTCTCAACTGGTCTCTTCGTCACGGTGCAGTGAATCAATACGGCTGTCAAGCAGATGAGTCTGCACTGCTAGTCCATTACAAAGTGGTAAATCTAGCTATGGCGCTTACTAACTGCCATAATGAGGTGGTAACAAAGTTATGGAATCATTAGTGAGCATGTGTCCCGGCAGGACGGAGAGGGAAAGCAAGCTTAGGGAGGTTACAGCATGACAGATGGTGGACTGTATGTGTGTGTCAGTGTGTGAATGAGTGAATGCTTTTGTGCTGGTGCTCAGGGTTGTTTTTGCACTGAAACAAGTGAAATAAAGACCAAATACGGTATTTTAGTAAGTATACTGATGATAGCTGGGCATTGTTTTGTCTTCATGGCAGTCTTAATTCATGAGGAGGGTTACTTCTGACAGCAACATGATTATTGAGGATAATGAGGATTATTTTTTAGTAGCCCCTTTGCCATCCTGGATATATTATCAGTGGTTTTATGTCGAATATCCTTTCATTGTTTACCACAATCTGCCATATCATCTATCCTCATTGAGTATAGCTGGATTCAAGGCACCCTAATCATCATTTTCTGAGTAATAGTTCATCTGAAACAATGATTCAAAATGGAACTAAACCAAATGTCGTTTGCATTAATTCCTGGATTATCTCTTGGTTTATAGACAAAATCATTTGTCAAATTAAGTCTATACGGATTACAGAAAGCCAGCTAACAAACTGACTGTTATCAGCATGGTTTTCATGGTTTTCATGACACCAGTCTATAAAAAATGTCAATGAAGTGCGGCGTAAAATAAAACGCGCCTCCTTGTGCGGTGTTTTTAAGTTCAGCCATAAATCACCAGGTTGCCGAGAGAAAAAAGGGGAAGAGCGGAGGCAAAGGAAGGAGGGGCCGAAACTGTGGTACAAAGCCAAAACTTGACCGGTGCCAAGGTGGCAGGGATGGAAGAGGTAGGAGGAGAGAGAGAGAGAGGGGATGAGAGGGAAAAACATTCCTCTCAATTTAATAACCTGCATGGATGGACAGAACCCTATTCATGGCGAATCATCCACTCGATGATGCTCCTGGATTCAATTTTGTTTTTCTCACAGCTAGCATAGTTAGAGATATTAAGGCTTATTCTTCTAGTTTCGCCAAAAAAAAACAAAAAAACATTTTCTGTTTATTTTTGCACAGTTTGAAAAACAACTTCCATACAGACAAAAATAGCTCAAACTAAGCAACAGTCCACTGTGAGTAAGTCACCACAATTTGGGGGTAATCGTTGTTAAAAGTTGTTCATGCTTTATGCACAGTAGGTCACTACTGTCATTTGACACCCACAGGAAGGAGACAAAAGTGATCACGTCCACTTTTTGTTTTCAATCAATGGAAAAAGTGGTAACTGTTAAAAGATGATTAGAGATCTAAACTAGATGCAGTTGGGTAAATCAAACGTGACTTTGATTGACGCTTTTGTTCTTTAAAAAGAAAAATGGAAATCCTTCTGGCACTTTGTTTTTGCTGACCTGCCTTGCCGGAGATTGCCTTTTTTTAATAATTGTAACCTCAAAGTGTGAAACTTGCACTTTTGCAAGACTAGCTTTTCTTAAAACTTTTCCACCTGCAGAGGGGTCCAGGAGGGGGAGTGAATCAGCAGACCCCTCCGTCGATGTCGCCTTCATTTTGCCTCTTCTCCTCTCTTGACCTCCACACCCACTCCTTTGTGACAGAGGAATTTAGCGTCTAGATTTATTAGTAATTTAATTAGCGGGGGAAGAAAAAGGTCACGGGCGCGGGAGATCTTTGCACATGTGTGATAGAGAGAGTTCTTTGCTAATTGAGCACAAAATGGACAGACAGCTGGAGGTCAGGCATCAGTCTGGCCCTGTGGGCTGAGTTATGGGACTCTTGTGGAATTAGCCGGCTTCCCGTCACGTTATTGGTCGACACTTTTTCAGGTCACCCACGCACGCCCGCGTTCTCGCTGAGCCTTTTCAGGGACATGCCATTTTTAGTGTAGATAATCTAGATATACATAATAAAAGTGGTTTTGGATTGAATTTAGGACAGCAGATTTGCAGGGAGATCAAAATATGTTTTTGGCTGAAACTAAGCGATGGTGTGTGTGTGTGTGTGTGTGTGTGTGTGTGTGTGTGTGTGTGTGTGTGTGTGAGTGTGACAGAGAGAGAGAGACAGACAGAGAAAGATGAATGAATACCCTCTAAGCTGCAAGTTAGTGCAACTTGGTGGATGACTTCAGCACCACGGACAGCGCCTCATGCTTCACGCGTATCACAATGCTCTTTTATCCGTATCGCTACACTCCATCTGTTCCCACACGCTCACACACACTCTCACACACTCTCACACACACACACATTCAAAAGCCAACGACTGTTTATAGATTAATGAACGTGGAAGCGCAGCAAAGATCTGAGGAGCAAGTCTCCGTGATAAGCTCAGCAAACACAAAGTTCGCAGCCTGCAAAAGCTTAATTTAGCATTACCTGTTAGCGTGTCTGTTTGTTTCCACGGCTGGCTTTGACAGCTTGTAAGTTGACACAAGCCCTTCATATAAAAGATTTGTTTGATTCTTGGTGTTGCTTTATTTGTGCAAAAATAGAATGATAAAATAGAGACTGTATTTAATGTTTCCAGTAGTATATAGATATTATCCGAAGCATCAGTTTGAAATGTTCCTTCTACAACCTCTACGGCTTCATAATCCTTTACATGAAAGGATGCTTGTCTCCTTTCACCTCTAGCGTATCTTGGCTGGCAGTTTTGGTTCAAAGAGGCTGCCTGTTTGAGCGATTGTGATGTTTACCACCAGCTCCTGTGTAGGCACTGTCCAGCGTTGCATAGCTAAGATGTAAAAGATCAAACAGCGCAACCACCTGACAACGCTGAGAGGATCTGGGAAGTTGCTGCAAACCCACTGTAATTGAATATAAATTTCCATCTCACTAACTTCCCTGTCTCCATTCAGACAGGCATTTCATTGAACTTCACAGTGTGGATAAAATGGATCTGGCCTGGATTATGCTTTAAAAAGTTCTGGTGTCTTTCTGCGAAATTCTCGTCTTGTTTTCGTATTTGTCACATCAAATAGAAGAAGGAGTGGAAAATGCAAACAGGCACCTATTTCACTCACTAATTTGAGATCAGAAAGCGAACCAATTAATGGCATTGAGATGTATCTAATGCATTATGGACAGCAAGCCTTTGTAGTGTAATTAGCAAGTTGTCGAGAAGAGGATGCTGTTTTTTTTTTTTCTTCTCTCCTCTCCTCTCTAAATGCTTTCCACACTGCCAGGCAGACAGACAGCGAAAGCCTGCGTGTCGAAAGCATGAAATACTGGCATCTGTGAGGACACCCAAATCTCCTTGGCGGTTTTGGCAGAGTGAGAGAGGGGAGTGCACAGGCAGCAGAAAATGGCTTAGTCAGGGTCATCACTAGCCAATAGCTTTGGATAGCTGTGACAAGCCAGGGCATTTTCTCAGGCTCCAATAAGCTAAGTGAGAAAAGATCTTCTTGAACGCCATGTTACCAACAGATACTTTTCTCACGGTCTTTATCGGCCATAATTATCATACATTTTATGGAGTGCTTCTGATTGTAGCGTTCGTATGACACCTACAGAAGCTTTCAGAGCCACAGCAGCAAGAACGTTGAAGTCCGACTGTAACTAAATAGATTTTTTTTTACAGACATGCTTTGTAAATCTTCCGTGCTCTCTTAGGGAAAAAAATCTATACCTTTCTTTTTAAAAGGGAGTAATTTGTTTTATATATATATAATTTGTCCTTTTGATGAGACCGTCCACTCTCTGTGCATACAGATAAGAGTGCCATTGTCTGTCTTGTCTACAAAGACAGCGAAATGCTTTGAAACCATCATTGTTCTTTAATACAGGCAGACAGCAGACTGCAACATGACACAAAAAGAGCCACAGACTTTGTACTGCACCCCATATTGGCTTTCTAGCTCCTTCATGTGCACAAGCATGGGCAGAAATCCCGTCTTTCCCCTTTGCTTGCTGAATGAGCTACTAAACAAGACTTTAAAAGCACACTGCTAACGTAATTTTGCAGGTTACAAAGCTAATTGGCCTGTCAGCTGTTGCACATCTTAGAGTATGCCAGTAAATGTCAGGATCTTTCAGTTTAGATGCTAAATGATGTGTTCGTCTTCAATACCACTGCTTTAAAATCACTGTTTATGCTTGTCTTGTACGCCACAGTTACCAGCAGAAGTTTGGCTCGGCTGTCAATCAAACACTTAGCCTGCCCACTCAGAGGCTTGCAGGCAAAGGTTTCTGATGTAGCTCCTTTCTCCGTTATTTCAATAATAGATATTTCAGTTCTTTATATAATATAATTTGTCAGATCGCTTTGCCATGATTTTGGACTTCAGTTCCAGTTTTTTGAAAATAATGCAGTTGCCAAACAGAATTGCCCATGCTTCAGTGCACTGTGTCCCACACAGGCACTGATATCTTATCTGCATTTTATGTGTATTTGTCTGCACCAAAACGTGCTAATAAATCCTGATCAAATGTTGTTTCCCATTACGGGGGGTAGAGGGGGGGTACAATACCTCTGTATGCTGCTGCACTATGGGATTACTCCTTGCATGTCAATGCTCTCTTCTTGATGACTTTTTTTTCCACTAGAGGTGCATGTAAGCATATGGCTGTTAAAGTTCAGTGACCCGCGGAATGTACCTCCTGTGTTGACAGACACGCGAGTCGTGTCTTTTAAAGCCACCGTGCGTTTATTTAGTGATGATGAAACCGAGTCCGTCTGTTCGAGCATGCTGAGGGTTTGTGATGTTCAATTTTCTTCCTGTTTGTTATACGATGATGCTTTTTAATAATATTAGGGTTGTTTTGAGAGCTTTGAAAGTAGACACAAATGCACATACGGTACACGGAGCAATAGATATTTGTGCTGACAAAATACACCAATGCATGCACACGCACTAAAACAAACACACTTGATGATGTCATTTGTATAATCTGATGGAATCTGGGCCAGCGTTGACGAGGAGGCAGCCGGCGGGATGAGCAGTCACTGTCATAATGATTTGGTGTGTAGGAGGGGAGGTATGTGTTTGTGGGGAGGGGTGTCATGGAGCAGATGCAATTCTCTTGCTCATTTGCTTTATATGACGGTGGCGAAAAAAAACAAAATGTACTGAGGCGTGAGTCATTATACCTTGTATTGTTGCAATTTACGCGGTCACTTAAATTAAAACAAAGTGATTCTGCATCCATGTGCACCATTAAACCATTAGTCATTTATGTTTGGCTGGTATGAACAGGTAAAGTGAGGAAAATGTGTCAGAGGAAGGATGAGGAAAGCGAAGATCATCCTTATTTTCAGATGACGTTCCGAAGCGCCGTGCAGCTGAGTTTGAAATGAACTCGCAGCGTTTACACCGAGCCGTGATGAACGGCAGACTTCCTACAAGCCTAAACTCTTTGTCTTTCAGTAAATTTTGACTGTACTCGCCCTTTAAATGTTGGCATCGCTTTTGGAGTCTCTAGTGTTCTCAAATGCCAGACGATTTTAAGGCATCATCACTACACAGTTTGATGAAAAACATGTTGCATTTGGTCGCAAGCCACACAATAAATTCTTGGCGCAAATCCTGTCGAAAATTACACCAGGCATTTAGACGTCTAATTAAGCTTCTGCTTGTTGCCAAACATTCATTCTAATAGTTTTATACTCGAGATATACCAAAAAAATGTAATAAAGTAGAATGAATACGTACCGAACAAATGTCAGCACTCATGTCTTAAAATGTTTAAGAGCACGATCATTGCAGTCATCAAAAAATTAACCATGTCTAACGTTTTTTTTTTTTTTTAAAACGACCTGTGAAAACTCTGCCTGCAGCAATACAGCTCGAGTAATAGGATGGCTCACAATCAATGCGTTTCTATTGATTTATACGCGGGCCCAATACATACTAGACCACACTGTAGTGATGCGTCAACATCCTCTGATTGCCCCAAAGCAAACGTCAATAAAAATGATTAACCGACAGCTGTGTATGAGTATAGGAAAGAGGGTTACTGTTTGAGGCACAAAAGCTTTTTTTCCTACATCTAGTTACCTCTGAGGGTAACATTAATACTGGTATGTGATGTCTTTCAGTTCTGAGGTGATTTACTATTTCAGAACTGTAGATTAATATCTTATTCGTGTAATTTCTGCCAGATTTTGTCAAATACTATAACTCTCTGTGAACAAACAATATTTTACTCTCTTGTCTAGTATAAATATGCACGAGTATTAGTTGCTGGAGTTCATGTTTAACATTGTGTTTAAGTACATGTAGTCTGCATTAATATGTATTTGTAATACTTTACATAAGTATAAGTAAGTGTTTGCATGTGTTTCTGTGTAGTAAGCCGGCGTTCATAGTAATCCTGTACACATATGCTCGCGTGGCTGTGTGTTTGTGTGTATTTATGGCACTGTTTGCATGTGAGTGGGCGCACAGGTCAGCTTTAGATCAACGTGCCGTTATGTGAGGCAGTCGTAGTGGGTGGGTGGAGTGTCAGTGTGGTGCCATTGGCTGCTGGCCTTCCGGCACCAGATCCCTCTCAGGTGATGACACGTATTGTAGGTCATGGCCAATGATGTAACCACCACGCTTGCTGCCAACTATAACGTACACTCGACTCATCTTCTTGACTCTCTCTTAACTCTCTCGGCACAGCTGGGCATGTGCAGAGAGGAGAAGTATACTAGAGAGGAATAGTACACTGAGTCATCAAAATTTGAGTACAGTCAAACATCTGTGCCGGGATATTATTAAAAGATACTTCAGGTCTGCTCACATACAGTCTTGAAATTTCACTAGTAGGTCATTGTGCATACAGCTAGAGCTGCAATTAACAATTCTTTTCATGATTGATTAATCTGTTTATTATTTTCTTAATTTATATAGCATCAGGATATAATTAAAAATGAAAAATGTTAATTTCCTAGAGGTCAGGGTGAAGCCGTCAAAGGGCTCGTTTAGTCCAAAACCTAAAAAGTAAAAGCAACAAATTTTCACATTTGTGATTGGATATTTTACTTCACCTAAACTATGAATATTTATAATAACAATAACTAATCGTTGCAGCGCTACACACAATGTGTTTCCAGTTTTGAATTCAACTTTTCTTTTTTTTTTAAACTTGCAAACTAAAAGTTGCATCAGTTATATCTGAGGGTTTGCTAAAAGCTTTGACATCAAACTTACTCACTTAGTTAAATTAATATTAAATTACAGTTTTATTAGGTCAAACTATGCAACAGCCATCAATCCCATCACACAGACACATTAACCACCCTCCATGGACATTATAACAGTTATATTGCGTGTAGGTGTGTGCACCGGTGCACGCGCAGTAAGTTTATGTGGAGCGCGCACCGGGTTGCGTAGTATTCCGTCTAAGCCTTATTTTGTTCAGCATGTGTAATCCCCTTAAATTCCCCACTGATGGCCTGACTACCTTCACTTCAGATTAGCTGGGGGTAGAGATCAAGGAGTGCTCTCACCAGTATGTAGGATGACACAGAGGGGACACACGGCTCGTGATCATAAAACCAGTTTCATAAGAGATGCCTCTATAGATTTGGTAGTTCACATATGTTCTACATATGATGTGTGATGTAATGTTTACATCCCATCCCACACACTGGTAGTTATTTTAACCATGTTGGCATCAGTTTTGCATTCATGGAAGCACTCACGTATAAAACCCATATAATATAATACACTTGACTTATTGTCTCGTCTTTATATCACAGAAATATGTGTATCTCATAAACAACAATCATTTTCAAGAGGGCCGAGCTCTTCCCAAAGAGTCATGCTTTTCTTTCTTATGCAAGTGCGATCCCACGCTGCATTAAATGTATAACCCACTTGTGAACAATTACACACCAGGTAACAAGTTAATGGGATATAGCATATAGTGTTGTACAAACACATTTAATGACTTTATATGCTCCTTGTGGGATTGTCTCGGAGAGCTCGCTAGTGTTAGACAGATGGAGGGGTTAGTGTTTATTCTGCAGGTCCGCGTTTCCGTCTCTGCACGCAAATGAATGTTTATATAGTTCCTTTCATGCTGGCGTGCATGACATCTTTTATTTATTCGGTTAAATCGTCAGATGCAACAAATGTTCAGGAGCTGTCGACACAGCGATAGCTTCAGTGAATTTTCAAAAAGGGAGGGGGCGGTGGTGGTGTTAGCCTAATGAGGCCCTGCAAGAGTGAAACATTAGAATTTACACAAGCACATCCCGTGTCTTCTGAAGTCTCTGTAGAATCATCACAGCCCTGCAGTATGTGAATTAAACGGAGAATTTGGAGGTGCAGAGGCTCAATGAAAACAAACACTGTAAAGTGACGTACAGTTTGAAGACAGCGGGATAAAAGGAACCTATTACAGGGGATCAAATTAGTTTTTGGTCTTAAAAGACCAGTGTGTGGGATTTAGTGGCATCTAGGGTTGTAGTTGCTAATTGCAAGAGAGACTTTGGTAATGAGATATATGTGGAAAATGTGAGTTTGTTCTGGGATCTTGTAGAAACATGGCAGTCTCTGCTAAAAATGTAACCATTCTTATTTTCAGGAGATTATACACAAATGAAAACATAGTTGTACATATTTCATTCAATTTATGCCACATTCTGTAAATGGAGCGCTCTAAATCTCACACACCGGTCCCTTTTTAATGAAGTATGTTTAATGAAAGATGATTAAAAGAGACACTTGTACCAAACGTGAGGACATCGGGTGTTTCAATTCAATTAAAAGATTAAATTCAACATCTAAGTACGTAATTAAGAGAATCGTTTGACATTTGGGTAAATTTTCTGAGAGTTAGATGAGATGATCAATACCACTCATGTCAAGTGTGGAATTAGAGCTGGGAGGCAATTCATTTAGTTTAGCTTACGACCAGTTGCAGGTGGAAGCAGCTGGCCTGGCTCTCTGTATTTGTGTATTTGTGTATGGATGAAAACAAACATGACACAATCAAACAAATTCAATATAATGTGTTAATTAGTGACCCGGAGAAGTTTTGGTATCTCTTCATGATTTTAGAGACAGTCAGGCTAGATGTTTTCCCTTGCCTCCTGTCTGCTAAGCTAAGTTAATCACCTCCCAGCTCACAAAGTTACAGAGACTTGAGAGGTGGTATCAATTTTGTCATCTTAGTGTCAGCGAGAAAGGAAGTAAGCACATTTTTCTTGTCTAAAATAAACCTCAAAACAATGAACAACATTATTCTCATGAACAAAGTGAAGCATCCTTTGTCATCCACTGATCTATCATCTGCGTGTACTCAAGGAAGTATGGCACAGTACAGTTGCAACTGGGATGGCGAGCGTCCAATGGTGCATTGGAGCAGAATAACAATAAGGTTCAAGTGAGTTGAATGAAATGCAAGAAGCGAGATATATGAGTACTATGGAGCAGGAGCATGAACATGATGCCTGAGGCCAAAAAAGCTACTGTACAAGGACGTGTTCAGAGGAGTGCAAAATTATGCAAATAAAGTTGCATAATAATGACAGTTTATCACCGAGAGAAGAGACCCTCATGTTTTATTAATCTGCTTATTTGACAGTAGACTGAAAACAGTCACTTAAAATCTTATTTCTCCCAGGCGAAGTTGTTGGACAGATGTGCTACAATCAAATCATTCACTCTGTTTGTGTTCATCCATGAGACATGAGACACATATTTACACCTTGCTAATATCATATCATATCACATATCATATCATATCATATCATATCATATCATATCATATCATATCACATATCATATCATATCATCAAACGGTTCAGCAACCGACTTCTCTTTGCTCTGTAGGAGCCAGAGATGCTGCGCTCTATTTGCACATATTTGACTCCTCTGAATGATTATGATTTGATTATTATTGTCTTCATGAGACAATTAAACAAGTCCATAAACATAATGGATTTTGCAGTTAGCGAAAAGGAATAATCACTGGAGCAAGGAGGCTTGCATATGTGCGAGAAGTCTTTAAAGGTTACATAATAACTCATCCTGAACACTTAAGATAAGATTTGTCTTTCGATTTGCTTCACCTTTTCATTTTAACTTTAACTTCAGTTTGCGTTAGGTCTAGTTCAGTGTTGCCGGACTATAATATTCTCCTACTTTTTATTCAACTGGTAAAAATTTGTTTTGTGAGGTTTCTTTTTGTGCCATTTGAACAGTGTTCACCCAAATACTGTGCTCCAATAGGTCACCTCCTCCTCTCCTCTAATTCACATGATTGACAATGATCCCATTACCACGAGGCTGAATATATATCATATGTCGGTTGGACCAAAGAACCCGTCTCCTCAATAAAAACGATAAATTGGGCTTCTTTATGACAACCGGCTGGGTTATTGGGTCTGATTGGGCTCATTTATGTGACTGGTCAAGATTGTATCTAACTACATTTAAATGAATCACACGTATTACACAGTAAAACGAAAGATTTCCATAAATTATGTTTCAGAGGTAAATTGCATTTGCAAGCAGATAAAATACTCTTTTCACCGCAGATATTTTGGTACGCTTTAGCAGGAAAAGAAGCGGGGTAATTAAGAAAGTTAATAAAGAGGTGAGCTAGTCTCCGGGTCCTCAGGTCATAACGAACTGGTTGCACAGCAGACATTTTGACTTGTCACAGCAGGGGAAACGCAGGTGGACTTAATAACAGTAATGATGGCTCAGTTCCCTTAAGTGTGACAGCGAACCAACACACACAATAGCAGGAGCTCCCCTAAGTGGAATGCAGCCATCATTAATCAACCTGTGCAGTTTCCTGCTATGACAGGTCAAAATGTCTGCTGTGAAACCAGTTCATTGCTGGTTCACTGGCATGGCTTTAGTGGGACACTTGCCGGGATTGAGCCATCATTAACTTAATGATTAATTAGCTTCACGTCTTTCCCCTGGTGTGACAAATCAAAATGTCTGCCATGAAAAAGGTCTATTACAATGTCACCCAATTACCTAACTGCAGTCTTACCCAATTGTACCTATTACAGTACATTAGGTAGTTATTGTGTCATGTATTACATCACATCTTACAATAATGCATGTCACTGCTATATAGGTAGGAGAGACAGGTTGGCAGCCTGTCTTTGTGAGATTAATTCAGTAAATACAGCGACTCGATCATTCTAGCTTAACTGCCATTGTGTTATCTTAGTTGGTTGTTTGGACCGTTGTTGGAAAAGGTCGTCAATAAACAAAATCAATGTCTGAAATAATAAAAGCACATCAATAGTGGCTTTCTTGATTGTTTAAGAAAAAAAAAAAAAAGGAAATCTATATTTTAGCTGTCCAGACAGCGCATGAAGATATCGTTGAAGTCAGCTCTAAAGGCCTGTGTGTTTTTATAATGCTGATTTATTTATGATGACAGCATAAATGCCGAACGCTTGTCAGTTTTATAGCACTGTTGTTTTGCTCTTATTCAAGGCTGTTTGAGCTGTAAAGGCTAATTCTGTGTGATGAGCGAAAGATAGACTCCGCAACCACCGGGTCTATCGAGAAGAGTGTAGCACCAGGGCATTTTCTGCTTTATTAGACCGCAGCCAGTGACAGGAAAGCTGTCTCAGAGAAATGTGATTACATGCTACCGAGTACTTGAGCCAAACAAATTGTAGGTAGGCACCGTGAGAGCTTTAGTTCAGGTAATTCTCCACCTTCGCGTCTCATGACACTCAAAAACGAAGCAGCGCTTACTTGCATGTTATATTCCCCGGATACATCATTATCCTCTCTCATTTGTCTTGTGTACTTTCAATTTTGTAAAAGATTATAGACAGTCTGGCTCTCTAGAAATCTGGTCTACATCTCTCCTGTGAATTCCACACAATCCTCATTTTGCCTCCAACATGTTCTTCTCTTTTCCTTTTACCTAATCTGTTTGTTCCTCCGGTGGTCCTCCGAGCTGCACGATGCATCTGTCTCCCAGCTGTAACTCATCCAAGCGGTGGTCTGGATTCTCATGACATGAGGGTTGTTCTCTCTCCTTTCCTCTCTGCCCTTCTGCACTCCATGTGAGGGTTTAACGGTGTGTGTTATGATGTGGTTCTGCTTGCTGCCCTGCACCGTAGATAGGCCTTAGCACACTTACTGGCTCAGTAATGGGATATCTGCCTCCTTCAGATTGGTAAATTTGCTGTTTGAGTCCCATCTTGTTTCTTCCTTCGTCCAGCCACATGTGTTTTATATACACTTTTCTGTTCTTTTATTCAAAACCACTGAAACCATGAGTTCTACAACCCTAAAGCCATTTCTAGTCAAGAAAATATCAATGAATTATGTTTCTCAAGAGGATGTTGCAGTTACACAGGCAGTTTTACGAATTCAAAGGATTTAGCGCTTTCCAAATAACTGCTCTGTCTCAATTTAAGTTTGGAGTTAAAAGGGAAAAATACAGCATAGAAAACTTTGACACAGTTACATAAACAGCTTCTGGCACTGAAGCGCATTTCGTCGTTTGATGGTGTGTTGCTGTTATTCCTGTGGATAACCCAGCCTGGCAAAGACGTCCCACAATTAATTTTCACTTTGCACTTCATGGTCTGGCAGGGCTACAAAAGCATCAGCCTGAGACGCTCACATGATAAGTAGGCTGTAAAACAGATGATTGGCAGTGATTAATCTATTCTGTATCTGAGTGATGAACATACCACTAACAGGGCTTTCATTGGTCTTTGTCTCTTACTTTTAAACTGGGAAAACGTGGACATGTATCCATTGAAATCATTGTGTCTGGATAATTTCATGCTCATTGTATATAAAAAATATCTAGGTTAACATTAGAGAGGTGCAGTCGCATTATTATACTGTAAATTCACTGATTGTCTATGTGTATATATATGTTTTTTGCTATTGTCAATATCAATTAATCACTTTCCAGTCCTTTATGACTTCTCCAGCCTGTTGTGGCAATGTAAATGTTTTAAAACAGGTTAGCAATATATGCTGTCATTTTCCTTTTTTTACTTCCTATGGGATTTGTTAAATTTGTCGTTGTAATAAGAAAAATATAGAACAAATACTATAAAAATGTGCTGTGATCTGTTTTCTATTGAGCACAGAATCTTGACTTATGAATGATAGATGTCAGGCTTTGGTTCTTTTCCTTAAGAATAAAGATTACATCTGTCATGTTCACTCTGAATGCTAGAAGCCAATATTATATTACATATTCCTCCTCTGGGAGACCAAAAAACAGATTATCCTATCTTATATTGTCTTATCCTGTCGGAGAAAACATACATTTTCTGCTTATAACCAACTGTTGCCGTGTTATCCAAACCCTCATCTCACAAATACAAGCAGCTACCTTTGACCACACAAAATTGTTAAAGGCATGAGTTCATATTTTGCAATATTGTTCTAATATTTTAGAAAATTGTTCAATCACACAATTGTCATCTCTTCCTCTCCCACTGTCTAAATCTTTGCTCTGGGCAAAACATCCGCCCTGAGCTTTGTTCTTTTCGTCTACATCAGGAATATCATGTCCAGTGTTTATTTGGTGGTGTGTGTGTGTGTGTGTCACAGGAGCAGAGAACATGTTTGTGCATCTTCAATGCACATTTCTTAATATGCAGTATTAGTCATCATAACACTGAAAATGAGAGCGGGGTGAAGGGGGAGGCTATCACAGAGAGATAAAAGGAAAGATGAAAAAGAGAGGCTAATCAGGGTGAGGAAGAAGAATCAACAACAACACCACCGTCTCACTCATCATCAGCCTTCCCGTTTCCTCTTCCCAGCCGGATCCCATTTATCATCTCTTCAAAGTACTGTACAGCATCGAGCTATAGGGCCAATGCATTGAAACACTTTACGTCTGACCCACAATCAATGTAGTCTTGAATGCCAAGAGCTGTGCCTGTTAAAAGAAAAAAAAAATCTCTCATAACTGCATTCTCTCATTCGTCTGGCTTCTGTCCACGACTTTCAATCAATCCTTTCACAGCAAGAACCCAGAAAGAAATTGAATTAGGTCCTGGGCGTTGAACCACAGTTTCTTAATTGGCACAGGATTAGTTCACATTGATTTGGTCTGATTGGACTCCCTAGCTTGTGTGTCCACTTAATCACTGAGCACACCCTTTTTTTTTTTTTTCTTGAACCACTATTTACATGCAGACTTCCCCTCAGCCGGTGTCAGTCATTCACAGCCCATGGCAATCCTGTGAATTTGCATGAAATCACTGGCCCCCGGCCTGTTGCTGCTTTACTACCACTGCTTCTGCTGCTGCAGCATACACACTATACTGTGTTAATCAGATTTCTTGGTGTTATTATTACAGCAGTGTCTTGGTACAGTATAGCAAATGGCTTATTCTCTGCCAGGTCTAGAAAATTGCCCTCTGGTTACAGAAAATGTTCTGATAGATCGCTTCTGACTGAGCAGTGGAGAGCGATGGAGTGAGAGAAGGAGCCGGGAAAAGATAGAGAGAGATTGTCTCCGGGGGAAATAAAGTGAGGACAGGAAAGAACACAGATTATGCATGAGAGAGAACAAAAGAGTGGAAGAGAGCAAAAAAAAAGGAAAGGGAGCAGCAGAGAGAAGATAAGGGAGACAGATATGAATGGAGAGTGGAGATGGACTGGAGCTGTGACAAGACTGTCTATTAACAGTGCATTTTCTGCTTCCGCCTCTTAAAGCTCAGACCTTGAAGGCGAGCGTCCCCATAGAATTCGATTTATTAGACTGTACTGTATTTTCCGTGGAACTGATATGTGGAAACGCGCAGCGTTTTGGTGCAATGATGTTCAGGTTCGTATTGACTTGAAACTGTCACTTTATAATTAAACCGTAGCCCATCATCTCTAGGAATATATGTGTTGATATGATATGTGGTTTATAGAGGTGTACATGCGTTCAGAATGTGTCGTCTAGTCACTGACATGATTGGATTTGATTATAGGCTCTCTGACAGACTACAGATGGGCATTTCTAGGTGGGTAATCGCTCATTGCCAGACCTGTCTCTCACAGGAGGAAGGTCTAACTGAACACATTGTCATTTTAGAAAAAACAAAACAAAAAACAATTTGGGTTCTTCTTTTTTTTTTTTTAAATGTCTTAATCCAATCACAATTGTCAAGGCGACGCTGAAAGAGGACAAAGCTGACAGGAGCTCATGGAGTGAAATATTATTGAGGTAGATATTGTGTGGAACATTACCTGCCTCATGTACAATACAACTCAACACTGTCCAAAGTCGAACTGACAAAAAGAAATGTGTTATGTTCTGATGACTTGACTTATGTGCTAACCAAGTTTCACTTCTTTTTCTGCCATGTTAGCACCCCATACATTAGTGTTCTTCAACTTACATGGATTTTTAGTACGGGGTACTAACTACCACACGGGGAGTTAAACAGCTGGGATATTGCTAGCAATTACTTTTTGCTGTTAGTCCCATCTGTGATTTGAGAACTTTCGAATGTTGCTCTGTTACTCTGGACTGGACTGAACAGAATTACTGGACTAACTGCAACCAGCAGGTTGAACCCTCTTCCTCTCTACAATTCAGGACGAACACAACACTGAGTGTACAGGAGCTGTCAGCGACTCGTAGTTGTTAAAATAATATGAACAAAACACCTGGTGGGAATCGGTACTAACGTTAGCAAGCATGGACAAGCGAGTTAACCTAGTTTGCCAACTTTCACATTCTGAGTGAAATACAAACTTAAATGCACAATCAGTCTACCCAAGTGTTTAATGTTTTAAAGGTATTTAAGGGTCTTAAATCACTTATGATACATACGGCTTTACGTGGGCTTGTAGAAACAGGGTAGAAACATCTTGTCCAGTTGGCAGCCCATAAAATGGAAAACTATGCAGCTGCAGTATGATTTTAGTTTGTAGTTCCTTACACAAAAAATATAAACAAATTTCAGTCCAACTTTAAGTTTTCCGTAATTATCACACCGCTTTTTTGCTCGGTCAACTGTACGTCATAGTTCGTTAACACTGAAAATGGCAACAGATACCCCGAGGGTGAGTGAAAGCAAGCAGAATGCGACAGTCAGGCAGTAGGAGGGCTTATCTGAGCCGTCAGGCTGAAAGGTAAGGAACAGCGTAGAGCAATTGTTAGGCTTCTTAATATGATTCTATAGATATCACATTGGTATTCATTTCACTTTCAGACTCAGTAACATTCACACAGTCGGACATAATGCGCCATATGTCTCCTTTACTCTTCCACTACATTCACACCACGGGGCTTCATGCTCCGTGCCAAATTTGCTGCTCATATCTGATTGTTTTGGCTGCTGTTCATATGTATTATAGGATATAACCCATACCCTGTTCTAATATAAACTGACAATGATGTCAGAAAGACAAATGTGCATAGAAAGACGATGACAAAAGGTATCACATCTCTTTCTGTACCTTCAGTATGCTTCTCCTGCTCTCTGCAAAGGTTAGCCGACTCGTGAAGCGAGTCCGACGCGGGTTTCTATGAGTTCTATCAGCATCAGCAAGAAATCCTATATACTATGTTGCTTTCTTTCTATTGTTGTGCCCATTGTTTCTCAGGGCACGGGTCAAGTCAAGTGTATTTACAGTATAGAGCAAAAACAGATTAGATAGAGGTTTACAATCTGCACAACACACTGCACCCTCCATCCTCAGACCTCTGAGTCTGATGAGGAATACGGCTGCAAAAAATAACAGAAGAAGAAACCTGCACACAACAGCATTGTTTTTAAGTACTGACTTTAGATCAGGGAAGGTTGTTTTTTTTTTTTTTACTGATACACAACTCTCCTTCTTAAACTAACACAAAACTGCATTGCATATACACTGAGGCATGTGTATATACTGTATGTAAATATAGGTATTATATATATATATATATATATATATATATATATATATATATATATATATATATATAAAAAATAGAAGCACCTGCTTTTTAATAAATGACTACCTGTCATGAGTGTGTGGTTCTCACATTACACCACTGTGAATTCATTAAGTGTGCCCTTTGGAAGTCTAACAGGCCAGGTGGGGTGCCGTCATCCTCCCCACTTGCCTCTGAATCGAGCCCTGCATTTCAATTGCAAATACTGTACACATCTCAGTGCCCTTGTAAACCCCCAAAAAAAAAAAAACACACACACACTCACACACAACTGGTGTTTTTTATGCAATGTAGAAAGTTTAACCTACCTCTGTCTGACTGGACAGGAGTGTTGTGACTCCCTCCTCACGGGCAGGAAAAAGCATACGACTGAGATTGCAGCCTCAGAAATGAGTTAATGGAACTTTCTGCTCATCCTGGTTTCTTTTAATCACCCTCGATTTATTCAAAATCTTGAATTATTTTAACAGATATTTGGGAGTGTTTTGAATCAGATTAGTGTGTGTTTTTCTGCGGATGCATTAGATTCTACAAGTTAACGGCTGACTTTTGAGTCTGTGCACTCCCTCATCCATTATGTATTACGCTGGTCTGGTCCTCGGGTTTTCTAGGATGCTACTGTATGTGCATAGCTGACTGGGTTTGCAGTGATAGGATTAGGCCTAATAGAAAGTTGGGTCAGAGTGGACCACAGCTTGGATTAATAGTTTACCTGAGCAATGTCAGGCCAAAGTGACCTGAGACAGTCTTCCTGAGTCATCACTGGTTTTATGTGTTAGTGTGTGTATGCAGAAGGGAGAGGGGAGGGGTTAGAGACTCATTGTGGACTGGCAGAGTCAAATCTAAATCCTCCTTTTTTCCGTCAATAATTCTCTGCTTTTTCACAGCCCCTCTAATCCTCTTTCTGACGTGACTCACCTCTATTTATCACCACTGTCCGCATGCTTCAAACTATCAGTGTGCTTAGTGTGCTAACAGTCAGTTTGTGCCTGTGTGTACATGTGCATGAGTGCGACTTTCAATCTGTACTGATCTTGATCATCTTCATAAAGGTTCTTGCCTGTGCGTGTGTTTCTTTGTGCTGTCTGAGTTAATGTTACAAGCTCTTGCTTTACAAATACCATCTTTGTCCAAAATAAGCATCAACATCAGATCCATAGCCGACTGGTGTGGAGTCATGCTGCTGTGAAAATGTAATAAAGCATAGAGATAATCACTGCTTAAGTCTGAATAATGGTTCTGTATAATGGATCTGTGCTACACCAGTGCAGAGATTATGCATGATGCTGGCCAGGCAGGCAGCCCGCTGGTGCTGCTGCTGCTGCTGACTCAGTGCAAGCATAGCTGGGGCTTGGGGGGTTAATGCAGCAGGGCCACTAGCTGATCCACAGCCCATCCTCATCTGCCAAAACTTCAAAGGATGCCCTGACGGAGTCTAAATCGCCATCTCCTCCGGTCCTGGCTCTGCAGAACACTCCCCTCCCCTCAGTGCACAGGTCAAACTCGGCCTCATCTTTTATGTATCGCTTACCCCATTGATTGCGCTCTAAGAGATTCATGAATACAGAGGGACCTATTTCCGTATCATACTCCAGCATATGGAGAGGGGATTTTCTCTCATTTGTTGTTTGTACAGCTCTCATTTTATTTCCCTCTTATTCTTTCCTCTGTGTTTCTGTCATTTTTCATCCCTGTCGTATACCTATCTCTCACTGCACATCGCTCTCCCGACTTCCACTTATTTTGCATGGAAGGTCACAGTCATTTCCCCCTCTGACAAACCTTTTTTTCTTTTTTCAGTATTTATTGGTCACTCATGAATTATTCAGAGTGCAGATAGTGAATAAGGTGAATCTGAGAGCTGCAGTTGACTTACCGGAAGCTTACTGGAGATGGACACTTGAAAGAACTTCCCCGAGTCAAACCTGGACAAATGAAGCTGCTCCAGCCTGCTAAGATTGAATTAAATAGAAGGCTACATGTCCACACATGGTGTTACACCATAATAAAGACCCGATCTAAACACCGACTCTGACTGGATAGCTAGGACATGGCCATTGGCTGAGAACAGTTGCGTTGTTTCCCTGAAAGCTGTATTAGCATGCCAGCGGCATGTCCCATGTATTCATTTATGTTCATCCCTTGGTTGTTTACTCATTCATGAATACATATGTTGATCCATTTTTAACAGGCGTGCCCCCTCCTCATCTCTGTTTTTGTACCTGTGTTAAAGTGGTGTGTGTGTGTGTGTGTGTGTGTGTGTGTGTGTGTGTGTGTGTGTGTTTGTGTGTTATGCAATCCAGCAGAGTGTGAAATTGAAAATCCACCCTGCAGATGCCACATGATTGAGAAGAGAAGAGGACACGTGAGATGTGGAATCACATCTTTTACCGAAGTTGTTGTCATTTTTGACTAACTATGAAGCGGCTCATTTGAAGACTTGAAAGTTTTGATAATATTTATATCACTTTACTATCATATTTATAATGCTGTCAATTTTCAGAACAATATAAGGATTATCAGGTGACTTGCAGATAGAACTTTTAATAACTCATAAAAACGAATTTAGCATCACAAATGACTAAAATGATGAAAACTACAACAGCTAGAAACCTGAATCTATCTCAGATTCTTACATATTAAAAGTTCGGCTTTAGCTTTTTATGTCAGAAGTAATCATAGTAACTTTGAGTTACTGATACTAACGTTACTGCCGGCTAACAAACGTTAGCATGAGCGGTGTGATTGCTATTAGCAAGCTTAGCTGTCTAACATGATATCTAAGGGTGAAATCAGCTCAAATAAGATAAAAATTACTTTAAATTAACATTTGTTATCACTAAATCATTAATAATGTGTTTCAAAATGATGAACTTTTCAGCTCTTTTAACCTCTGTATCAGAGCAGGGAGGCAACACAGTAAAGGGCCAGAGCTTCCTCCTCATAGGACCACTAGACTTTAGAGACAGGACCTTTTTTTGAAATTACAGGATAATTTATTCATAAAACTAAAAATGAACGTACACAAAATGTTAAATAACATGGTGAATATCTGAATATTTGTATCAGTAATTTTCCACAATCTGTGGATAGTTTTCTGCACTAACTTTGCATGAACTTTATGTTGCAAAACTTTGGTTTTATTGGTCATCCCTCCATCCTTGTCATATAAAAAAGGATCTGAAGCCCCCCTGGAGTATCAGTGCCCTCCCTCTGACCTGTGCGTATGTGTGTGAGTGTGTGCAACCTGTCCCAACCAAGTCCCACCTGGCGAGCGTCGGACAGACCACCATCTGTTCCGTGCCCCCACATTGAACTACCTGCCACATCCTCTTCATCACCTTCCTGGGATATCAAGACAAAAAAAATGATGCTTTCTAGAAAACTCATGTGTTACAGTGTGCAAAGTCTCAAAAGCACAATAATGAATCTGGTTATTACAAGGGATAATTATATAAGATGTGTCTCAGAGCTGGATGTTTCTTATGTAAGCCTTTTTCATGTGAGGAAAAAAATCCTCAGCAACATGACAGGCCACTGCCGTGTGCATTAAGAAACAGGAGCAGAGTGTTGGTGATCTGCTTTATTGTAAAGCAGAGTGAGTCACTGCCCTGAGACAAAGACTGGTTTCACCCTCCCTCAAAACACCTCAAGGACTTAACACGGTAAATTTAAAGACCCTCAAACAGGCTTAAAATGAATTTTCCTCCCCTTATCTCTTCTTTTTCCATGCCGGCAATGAATTCTGCGTGTCTCCTCCCTCCTTTTGATGTCATTTCCCTGAGATTTTGCTTCCCGAAAGACAGGGTTTAGGCTTAAAACCAACATGTTGGTGCTGCGATTGTACATCCAAACAAAACTGGTCTTAGCTGATTATGCACACAGCCATTTTAATATATTTTAAGCCACCCTCTCTGGTCAATGAAGATCAGAGTTTTCCATTTTCTTCTCTACTTAAAAGCTGGAGGGGTTTGTATATTTCTTTTTTTTTCCCCCTTTCAAAGAAGAATTGCGCTGTCCACCATCCTCCAGCATTTCAACAGTAATTGCAACACTGAAGTGAGTCTTGAAAAAGCGCAGGGAGCAACAGCACAGCATGAGCACATGGCACATGGACCAGCGCATTTAGCCACCAGGGCACCACAGGAGTGTTTTGATATGTTGTGATGAATTCTCAACCGGGGACTCTGATTTTTATTCACTTCAAGGTGGAGATATGTGCACGCACGGAGGATAAGGAACCTGGAATTAAGCACAGGAGAGAAAAGATGGCAAAGATGAGACAATAAAAAAGGTGAGTTACACTTTCTCTGCATGCTCGTTCACCACTAGATCATTATACTGCCTTCAGTGATGCTTTGGATGTAACCTTTATTGATGCACAGGTCAGCGGGCGCCTATAAAGTGGGTTTCAGGTGAAGCAGCACATAAAGAATATGACGTATATAATATAAACTATTCGAAGGCAGCCTTCGTCTGAATATTATTTTCACACTTGCACATTCACAATTCACCTTTTGAACGCAGCCCACTGTGCGCTAGCTGTAACCTTTTAGTGCACATCTGCAAACACATCTGTCAAGGCTGACAGCCTACCATCGATGGCAGCAGGAATGAGACAGAAAGAGACACACAATCGCCGAGCAGTGAGTGACGGGGTTGCGAAAGGCAGGAAAAAGGCGGGGGGGGTGGTGGAAAGTTGCCAGATGAGACGAACAGACAACATGAAAAGAAGGTTTCACAGAGGCTGTCTGGATGAAATGTTTTTTTCCCCTCCCAGTTTGTGTAACATGACTGGTGACAGAGCAGATGGCTGTGGTGAGATAAACAGTTTAAAAAGTGTGAAAAAGTGCTCAATAGCGAGTTAAAGCGCTGAACATGTTTACTGTGCCAGGCATAAGTCAAAAAGAAGGCACTCTAGTGATGTTGTGCAGACGGAAAACAGGAGGGAGGGCAAAGGATTTTGAGTTATTTTTGTCACAGGACACAAACAAAAACATCATAATCTGACATCATAATCGTCGTTTTACTACTTTCACTGCTGGTGGATGCTGCATAATACAGTGATCTATCCTGTTAATGAATGTTACAGTTTTGTGCCTCCCATGTATTACAAGTACATCTGAGCCTGTAAAATATACACTCAGTGATCCAGAGGGCTGTTTAGCAACACTACCAATAATATTGTAATATACTGATGTTTCATTAGAATATTTTTCAGATTTTCAGACCAAATAAAGCATCAACATTTTGTTTGTGGTCTACAGAAACAACAAAAACATCATTTCTGGTTACCTGAATTAGGAAATTAACTTGACAAATGATTTTATTTAATGCAGCGGATGTAATGTTTTCATCCAGATGGTTGAAGAGTCTTTAAGGATTCAGGAAATATCTTCCAAACAGCTGTAAGTGCTGTTAAACAGCATTCTGGGGTATTTATTTTTCCAGAAAATCTGCTCTGCGACTCAAATGTAATGGTAATACATGAGAGGCACAGACTGGGCTAAAGGCTGACCACGCTGTTTGCCAAGTTTTTACTGCAATTAGAGCACAGACATTATTATTGAGATGTCACCTGGCACTTCAACATTCAAGTATTTGCTTTGTAAACTCCTATACATACAACACCTATTCCCCTTAGATGCAACCATTTTATTTATTAGTTTTTTTTATTGATTTAGTAATTAGAAATGATCTGATCTAAGTGGCGGAATACAATATATTGAAGCTGTGATTTTATGGTCACGTGTCAAAGACATGACTTATTTTGAGCTTTAATGCAACGTACAGAGTTGTTTTATAATTTTTTTCATAATAAAACAGTTTGTTCATAATTCTAGCAGCTGCATCTGTGTTAGGATGGAAATACTGCACCGTCATCGCCATGAGTGGTTAATATATAATCACGCATGGGATCCCATCTCAGGCTCAGTTCTTGTAGACGAGCCAACCCTAAACCCTAAGGCCTGGGGTCACTGCCAAAAAGCTGGATTTACAGCGAGCACAGCTTACCATTTCAAAACGTATCATTGCACTGACTCGTGTCATCATCGAAGGCTATTTGAAAAGAAGTAATGTGGTTTACAAACAGACTCTAAGCCACTGTGTTCTGTGTCCCAGCGAAGGTCTGAGAGGGATGGAGGGATTCGGCAGGCGGTGGGATAAACAGGTTGATAGCTGAGGCTGTATCACAGGAATCCCGCTGTGCAGCCACAATCTTCAATTTAACAGTTCTTTTCAAACACCGAAATCTTGATGTTATCTTGTGCAAACAACATTCTGAGCTTCCACCATCAAGCGGTTTTTCTGTGGACTGTGTTTATGGAGATTAGGAAGCGAATGCGTATTTAGGGACCATCGGATGAGGTAAATCTTGGCCAGCGAGAGGAGAGCCATGGCGCTGATACTGGCAATCACAGCAGAACAGAACGGACACCCGGGGTTGGGGAGAGAAAAGATAGAAGAGGTCTAATCAAAGAGGAGGGTTGTAGGTCAGGTAGAGAGGGAAGAGAGGAGAGCGTGCTTTGGGATGTAACCGAGAGGAGACAAAGGAAAGGCGACTGGAATGCCACCCTAAACTGAACGGTGAAATCAAAGGTGCTTGTCATCCGTATCCACAGATTAACAAAAAAACTGCCTGGACTGAGCTAATCTACTGTAGTCAGTGTGCAAGAAACACATTTGTTCAGCTGGGGAGCTTTGAGGCAAGGTGTGATTCATTTCTTCCATTGCAGGAAACCAAAGAAGATGGTTATGGAGAATACACCTTGGCATGAATAGGTTGCAGTAGATGATGCTACTTCTAAGACTGACAGTGTTGTGTAACGTAAAGCACGCAGAAGAGCCGTAAATGTGACGTTTGAGTGATCACAAACACTTATTAATTCATCCATGCCTTCAGCAACTCCATAAATGTTTGAGTGTTTCAGAATGTTTTTATGATTAAGCTATTACTAAGACCTTAATATATTTTAATATAGAGCACTGGGAAACACTTCCTTATCTATGAGCCTCCCCAGTTCATTAATTCATAATAACACATTTGCAAACTAAATTTGAAGTCTTTTTTTTTTCTCTCTCTACCTTTCAAAGACTAATTTAAGATTATATCTCTTTGTCTCTGAAATGAGACTCCTTGACCGCGGTTCACATCGCGAGGTGCTGCCTGCGATAACATCTAATATTCAAAATGTTATTTAACGCAGCGTGTGTCACCTCAGTACGCACGGTAAGTTGGAGGCTGTTATGTGTGTGTGTACCTGAGCAAATTATCAAATGGGAAGCTAATTTAACTTGCTCAATGAGCGGCACATTTCACAGTTCATTTGGCCGTTCGCGAAACACTCAAGAGTAAATCACCTTTACACCCCCAATGCTTTGTTTCTAATTCCAACACTTAACAGTGCTGGGGCGACTTAAGGAAAGGCCTTTAATTTATGTACTTTTTAGCACACTGATCATGGTAACATGAATAAGTTATTAAAATGCATAATATTCAGCCTTGAACTTAAGACAAACCCACTTAGTTTCTTCCCTCTCAGCGGAATAATAGATACACATCCAAAATTAGCATCACAATCACTTCATAATGTTTTAAACACTTTGAAAATATGACTAACTTTTACCCAACCTGTGTACTCTGGAGTCCAATCAGGAAAACCTGTCTATAATATCGCCGTCTGTGAAGTGTTGCTTTTAATTTTCTCTCTCCACGCACAATCAGTGTTTGACCTTTTAAGACAGAAGAACAGAACGTTCTGAACATTATTGAAACAAATAGTGGGATTGCCTTGAAAAATCCACAATTTGTGAAGCACTCTTCTATATACAGAAATAGTAATTCTGTTGACCTTAGATGCACAAATAACATAATATCTTAAACTGATTATTTAAACTCTCTACTATCTGTATTTGCTCATATAATTCTGGGCATCTAGAGTGAATCATAAACAAAGGAGAGTTCACTGGCGAGACATGAACATGCATCTGAAAAACAACTCAATGATACACTCTCATGTCTCTCTCTTTCTCTTTTATTTTCTCCTTTCCATTTCAATGCAGTTTCATTTATTAAAGATGTTGCTTAACCCCTGAATGACAGAACATGTTGACCACAGCTACTCGCTCTGGAGAACAGAAAACAGCCGCTGAATTCCTGCTGAAGGGAAACAGTCTCAGTCATCTGAGTTTAGCAGCAAAGCCTCATGTGTCTTGTGTCTTTGATAGACGTCGGCTGAATCCGGGTTGACAGGAGACATAATTGAGTCAATTTTTGATGACATAAGCCTCGCAGATTCCATTTAGTCAGGAATTTTTATGCCCTCTCCGTGTCGCCAAGTTTTGATGCGAGGTCAGCTGGGAGGTAGCCGCTAACTGTCGGGCGCACAGCGCTCACCTGGTCTGACACCTGTTCTCCGTGCAGGCAGAATGTTTGGTTGAGGCTCAAATCTCCACAGTGTGCAGGGAGAGCTGGAATTATGCCTCCTAGCTGCTGTGTATGTGTGTGTGTGTGTGTGTGTGTGTATGCATCTGTATTTGTGATTGCTTTCCCTGTGTATGTGTGTGTCGCATTGGATCTGCGTCCACCAGCATTCATGCGAGAAGACAGCGGGTTAGGCCCACACCCCCCACCCCTCTTGCTCAGTTGGATCTCACTCCCAGATCTGTCAGGCGTCTGTTGATGTGTCCTCGATGTGACATGCCACCCACAGTGAAGGAGAGGCACAAATCATCCAGCTTCTTCTTGTCGCTTTTACCCGAGTACCTCGCGTAACCAGTCTGCGACCTCTGCCCGCAGAAGTTAAGCAGATAGCCTCACGTTAGTCTTAGAGGTGGAGTCGAGGTAATCTCATCAAAAGGCGTCAGTCGCTCATCAGCCTGTAAGTGTTTCCTCAAAAGTAACAGACGGCTAAATCTGCTTTGTTTGCGTTATTTTTTTTTTCCAGCAAGCTTAATTATTTTCTGGGTTAGCTATTTCTTCATTCAAATCACAAACCATTGTTTGGTATTAGGCTTCGCTGGCACTTAATGTTGATACAATACTTTATCTTTATTTAGCGTATTGTCTCAGTTCAGCTCAGTCAGTTTAATACATTAACAAAAGGCTGTAGTAGGTATTTAGACTACATCAGCTAAAAGCATCTTAACACATTAGCTGTGTGCACTTAAGGTCAACTCTGTTTCCTGACATGTAATTAACTGTAGAATCAGTTGCTTGAAATCACCTGACACTCTGAACGCCTCTGGCAGCGGTTTGATGCTAATGCCGCCTGACAGTGGCAAGTGACTGTACTGTGCATACTGTACAATCCGAGCGCATGCGCACAACCGCAATTCTTGTACCAGCGGTTAACGCAATACACACATGGTTCGTTTTGTAAAGTTTAATTGTGCTGCTCTCCAAAGCAACTGCGTGACTGGAAACAGCAGCTATAACGAAGAAGCAGCAGCTTCTTATTATCAGCTACAAGTGCATGAACACGGGAGAAATGCCACGAGGAGGAAACAGTTGCGAACCCTTACACTGACATAAGCAGCATTAGCATCTTTTTCACATGTGGGTCATGGCCGCGGCTGATAGATGAGGCTGCAGTGTGTTATGTAGAACTTGCACAGAGGTGCACACACAGACACACACACACACATGCAGCATTGACTCTACAGGGTTCGATTTAGTTATCACCATCACAGCACTTTGCCTCTTCTACATAGTCAAGGATTAGCCGCCCCAGATTTCACAGCTCTTAAGAGAGAATATAAACATGAAGGTTATTATTCTGTGTGAGTACAGATGGAAATGTGCATATCCAAACATATACAAATGCCTTTTTACCTGACTTTTTATGACTCAGAATAGCTCTTTGAATGTTACAGTGTCCCACTTTAAGAGGAACGTGGTAAAATGCATATTAAGCAAAAGAATAGAAGCCGTTTATTTTCATACCACATCAACCCATGACTAAAATATATGTTTTTGTCATTTCAGTGCAAAACCAGAAACAATAAAGAAAAACAATGAACATTTAAGTGAGCATGTTATACTTGACACATTAAAAGGCCAGTGTGGAGGATGTAGCGGCATCTAACTGTAAAGTTGCAGATTGCAACCAACTAGCATGGGGGGGGGGTGTTCAGTTCCTAGCATATAGAAGAACTCACAGTGGCCTCAAAACATAAGGAAAATGCAAAAGGCCTTATCTAGAGCCAATGTTTGGTTGTAAAAACAGTAGCCCAGATCGAACAAGCAGGCGGTTGTGGCATCAGATGATCGTTGGTTTCGATCCGCGCCCCTCCAGTCTGCATGTTGAAGTGTCCTTGGGCAAGATACTGACCCCCAAATTGCTCCCTGTAAGTCGCTTTGGATAAAAGCGTCAGCTAAATGTTACTTACTGAATGTAAATGTAAATGTAAATGTAAAAACATGGCGGTGCAACGAGGCAAAAGTCTTCACATTAGACCTTTAAAAGAAAACCCACAGACAGCGTTAATGAGGCAAAACAGCTTCAGTATTCCTCATCTACAAATTTCTGCAACTGTTTTGAAGGGGTGATTCTTCCAAAAGATATTTCCTTATTTGTTGTTTTGATCATTGTGGTGGAGAGCACTGTCTAGAGAGGCTGGTGTGTACTTGAAAAAAAACAGTTAATTGATGTGTGGGGATGCAGTGAAAAGCCTGCTGTCATAGAGAGGGATGAGATGTGATAATTTCTGAAATGGTTGATAAGAGCACACACTTTCTGGAAATCTTCTCTGAAGGGGACAGTGATGCAAGTGATTGTGTAATGGTCAGTTTTGGAAAGTTTTGCGAAACGCAGCTCTCCGCAATTCTTACATCAGAAAGGGAAGAGGGGATTTCAGATACTGTTCAACCATCTGACAAGAGAGGAGCATACTGACACCTTAACATGTCAGTTCCAAAATCTCCCATAGCTGTTTGAGTTGAGATTTTGTTGTCTGTTAACGCCATGGCATATAATTTATTTCATTTTCATGCTCAGACTATTCAATGACAGGAACTTTTCATCATCAACAAAGCCACCAGACTCCATTACTCATTGTTTCTTTGGTACATATTGTATGTTTTGTCCATCCAACATTTCAATGTCAGAAGAATAGAGAATATATTTTACATTACATTTATCAAGTCCATAACTATTATTATTATAATATATTACTATATATTTTTGTGTTACTTTAAAAGAAATAGATGATTAGCCTGGGGTTAGGTGATTTTTCACAATCTCCCTGCATGCCCTGCGGATACATGATAATATAAAAGATATAAAGCAGGAGGAATGGCTACTCCTGTTGCTGTCCACACATATGATCTCAGAGTGGTTGGTACATATGAGTTCTCATTAGCTGGGGTGGAAAACACATTGTCTTCCACCAGAAAATCCATTTGTTTCCATGGTGACGCTGTCCTCCCTTGTCCAATTTCCTTGCCTGCTTTTTATGGATAGCTTTATTGAACTTTTTATATATATATATTTGTTTATTTATTTGTTTATTTTAAAAAAATACAAAACCCTCCATCCCATCCTCAGTAATACAGTATTCTTGATAAAAAATAGACACTTAAAAAGCATGGTATTAAATATAAATTAGTAAGTAATTATGGAGAAATAAAGTGTATATATGTATATATATATATATATATATATATATCCTGTGAGAGAGATCACATGCAGAACTGTAAATGGTACCCTTCAGTGTGAACAGAGAGCAGCTGTCTTCTTTATCCTTGATTCCCACTGTTTGCCCATGATGGATTCAACCTTAAGCCACACAATAGCAATCTCAGTGGAGCCATGGCCTTTTGTTATGAGTCAAAGCCAAGTTTCATATCCACTCAGTTCAGTCTTTTCCTTTTAAGATCAAGGGATTCATAAATGAGTACATTTATGGAAAATGGGAAGGAGGCTTTTCAGCACAGCAATCGTACAGTCAGAACTTTTCTTATATATTATTGCAGCTCATGTTTCTACATGGTCTGCATCCGTTGAAATCATGCACATCCATTATATCCATGAAACCAGATACCATTAAAAATAAATAAGCATATCAGATATGACACATACAGTTTTTGTAATTCATGCTTTCAGAGATGTTTTTCCTGAGCCGTACAGAGAAATGCACTTTCAAAACCTCCTGGCATAACTTAAAAGTGACCTTCAAATCCCATGCTTGGTTGCCTCCGTTGCTGCATTTTCAGCAAGTCCGTGCACTTTTCTCTGTTGAAGTTCTGCAAACAAGTAGCGTTAGCCTCGGTGACAGCTCTGTCAAAAACAAACAAAACCAGACTTTCTCAGACTTAATGCCTTGGTTAATTTGTTTCCCTTGATCAAATAGACCTCATCACTGGAAGAATTTGTCTCCAGAATGTGTTTGGTGGGTCTTGAGCTATAACTCAACACAGTCACTCCATTTGTCAGAGAGAGCCCTGACAGTCAGCCTAATTAGTTTGGTTGTGACAAAGGAGCTGTCTTGTGGAAACCGGGAACATCAATCCATCCATGAAGGCATGTGTTTTCATAATGCAGCCAATACAGCGAGCAGAAACATGCCTATTAGGCATCAGGTCAGGTTCACCTGATGCCTAATAGGCATCTGACAAAAAGGTCTAATGTTTTGTTTGGTTAAAAAAAGAAATGCCCACGAGATATGTTGTAAATATGTTTGTTTGTCAGGTTATTTTGCATGTTTTGATGTGATGCTAAGCAGTTATTTCATTCCTGGGTGTTTTGAATAAAGCCTGCATACAAATTAATATGGAAACATGTTACATAATCTGTCATCTATTGATACAGTAAAGATATACTGCCTGGCTTTTTATCTTCCGTGATGTAAACTTTAAAACAGCCTAAATAGAAATATGAAATTGATGGAAATATAAAACGGTTTCAGGAGGGACATGTTCACTCTCCAACACAGACAGGACTTTTATGATGTCCGATATTGTTTTTGTACACATGCACTTCATATAAAGCAAAAACAATAATTTGCGGTTTGTCTTTTTGTCAAAATTCTGCCTCGCTTCAGCCAGACAGGACAGTCAAGGGAGAGCGTCATCTATCATTTAAGAGTTATTTTAACAGTAAGACATTAAAGTTAGTGCTTCTCCGCATCTCCCGACATCCCTAAAAGCCACTTTTACATAATCCAGAAACATACAAAAAAATTACCGCTTCTTTTTGGCCCCAGGTTGTCTTTAAAATGTTCTACGACATCATTCTTTGGGGATTTATTTATTTATTTATTTTAAAGGAACTGTTCACACAATGAGAACATCCTTTCTGTCTCTGTTACTGCCTCTCTGCCAGCTGCAGCTCTCCTGTGTGTGTGTGTGTGTGTGTGTGTGTGTGTGTGTGTGATATTAATCTGTCGAATATTCATGTAATTAAATATTTATAAATACGGGGGACTTTTGTGAAAGTTGCTGTGAGTGGGTCTGTTAAAGTGGCTGCACAGAATAACTGAATATACCTTGTGTGTGTATTATGTGTCTGCAGCAAGGTAGGTTTTTTTGCTTTTTTTAAAAGGTCACTTCACCCAAATTACAAAAAAGTAAAAAAAAAAAACACATTGGTGATATCTCATCATGCAGGTAGGTTTTGGGTTTTACTTGACAAGGTTTTGAGATAATGATGAGATGACCTCATTAAAGTAGACATGAATTGAATTTTGTTTTAGCTCCTTTAAAAAACAACCTCACACTATTAGGAACGAGTGTCCCAGTGACAAAATGTGGTGGCTCTGGCCATCCCAAATGGACATCCCAGTTCATGTATGCACGAATATTGAATGATAAAGAGGGAAAAAGCATGGAGATTCCTGAAGTGAGTACATAATCACAAGGGCGTAGACCTTTTGCCATCCTCTATCTATCTCACAAACAAAAAATCCATGGAGAAATGTACACATTTGTTTGTATCTTAACCCTCACATCCAGTCTGTACAGTAATACCTTTCAGTAGCCTGGGACTGCAAACGTTTGCAGAATCCAAGGCAAAAACTTCACTTGACCTGAAAAATCGAGGTAAAGAGCTGTACGCTTTTTTTCTTCTGCCATACATGAGATGATCCAGTGAGGTGTTTTAATCCTCCTGTGGAGCGGAAATTGGTAATGTTTTCAACCTTTGGAGAAATCATTGCCAGGTTTGAGAGAGATCTTTTTGTAGCCCTGTGGCCTCAAAGAAGCTCAGTAAGCATCTTGCAGCCAGCGTTTGATGTCGATTGAGGAAGATAGACTAACTGCAGTCTGTACAGCGGCCTTTTAGTTTGCCAGCAGTCTTCTCACACTGAGGCGTATTGATTTCACCACTTCCTACAAAGATGGTATGCAGTAAGTCAATGTTACTTTGCATTTTCATACCGCCTTCGTTTATTTGCTTTGGTGTATCTCAGATCTTAGGGTGACGTAAAGAAAATTAAGAGTGGATTTGACCGCTTTGAAGCTGCGTTCACTGTGTTGGATGATAAGAGGAGGGGGAAAAAATCTATTTTTCATTTATCTCATCTGAGTCCAGAGAAGCATGGCATCTAAATAGAGTGACCTGCTGTGCTGATGCACTGCAGGTGCTAATGGGCATTAACATTCATGGCCTGACTTGTTTTATCTACTCCTGCATTTTGTTTGCACACCTTGCTGTTCAGCACACAATCACTTTAAATGTAATGAAGTCTCAGCGTTTTTTTTTTTGTTTGTTTGTTTTGGGTAGCTTGTTCACACAAAGTCAAAGAAGCAAGTTGTTTGGGTATTCTTGATGATTTTTTTATTTGTCTGCTTGCTGGTTTTGTGTTCTGGAAATGGATGTTTTAAGCACCATTGTTCATGGAATTGTTGTATTGCTGTTGTAAAGACTAACTGCCATGTTGACCTTGTGCTAAATTCCTCCAAGCAGTTGTCCAATCACAGCTTAGCAACTGTAACTAATCACAGCCTTTTAAAAGTGTTTTTAAAGAGAATATTTCACGATAGCTTAATCAGGTTGCTAGGTACAGCTGAGAAAATTTGCTAGCAACAGTTTTCATTTCAGCAAGGTCAAGCTTTTTCTGTTTCAGAAACTACTCAAGTGTGAAATCTGCCACCGTTGTCATTGTGAACTGCGTTATGTTGTGTGCATGAATGGAGCGTTTGGCAGGCGTAACCAGAGATGGTTAAGAAAAGAGACGCATCACTGAAGAGGCATCTCTCACTACCTATTGACTCTAATGGGAAAAGTAAACATGAGCACATGATTATGAGCTCCACGGTCACTGAAGTAAATATCGGACTCATTTTTCACGAGCCACATATCTTCTGATAAATCAGGAGAAAATTAACTTTGTTCAAGACCTCAGCAACAACATAATCTTGCGATATCTAGGAGATGTCTCTTCTATCTGAGTTATCTTGTGTTATAGAGTATTTGGTGTAACCAAAGACCAATTACAACCCAAATTATTTATTATTATTATTATTATGACTATTTTAGAGTTAATGTAGAGTAATGTAGGAAGGTAGAGTAGTGCAGCCTGTCCAGTTATTGGTGTGCTACATTGAGGTTGGTTGACCAGAGAGGTAGAGACACAACTGGGTCAATCAGCTACTACGATGGACATATAGCATAATACATAACCACAGCTGTCTATGAGCTTTTCTCATGTCACTGTAGGCCGAACCTGACAGACAGGCCAGAACCAGCAGATCTTCTTCTTCTTGATGATAAACTGCATTTCACAAGCTAGCAGCATCAGAATTCACCATGGATATGCATCCTGTCAGATACACTATGTATTTGTATGTCAGCGTGTGTGCGTGTATGTGTATGTGTGTGTGTGCGTGTGGCTAGCAGGCAGAAAGCCAGCATGACCCAACTTCAGCTTTTCAGCTTTAGTGCAGTGCTGCAGACAGCTGTGCCACAAACACGCTGTTGTGGATCACCGCGAGGGCCTTTTATTTAGGTCACATTCTGTGCTTCAGCGGCCAACAGAAGGGATCTCTGTCAACTGCAATGAATACCTTTAGTTGGACACAGCCCACTTTTTAAGTGCCCTGCAAGAAGCGGACACTGTGCGTGCCTGTGTGGTATGTAGTGTGCACTTTGTGTGAGTTCACTCGCTTGTGAGATGGCTGTGGGGAATAATTACTCTATACTTTTTTTTTTTAAATTTCACTCTTAACAATACTATAGTAATATATTGGCTTAATTCTCTCGTACAGTGATTTGAGCCCCTGGTTTAAATTGCATGAATTATTTCCCCAATTTCTCAATACATCCAGCAACCAGTTTACAGCCACGTCAAAGTAAATAATAAATCCGACTCACTCTATATTCATACACATAAATACATCCTGCATGTGCCCTACATGGTGTCCTCCAGTTATGTAAAGAACGGACATGTTATTTCATTCCACTGCTCGGTCTCCCTCATTTTCTCTTCTTATGCCCCCTCCACCCCTACTCATTTCTTTTATTTTATTTTTATTTTTATTTACCACGGTGGCCTTTGGTAGTGCATTATAAATCGCAGTAATGAATTCCCCGCGCTGGCTCGACCACGCCGCTGTCACAGTGCTACACCAGGCTGCGTGGGCTCTTATTATTGTCTCGTTAGCTTCACCTCCAGTCCATTGGAAACAGTGTGGGTTCAGCGGCTAGTCAGCCACAGCCCCAGATGAGTAAGGAAGGCAGTTTAAGGGCGCTGATGGATGCCATTGTTTTCATGCCGCCATGTAAGGGAAAGGTCGTTTATTGCAGCTTGCCTCGACCAGCCCAGAAGCTGTCAGCTGGGTTTTACTGGCCAATTAGTTTGCCTGTAGAGAAAAACTAGTCTGTGAGCATTTGTTGTGTTTGTGGATGGGGGGGGTGTGCATGCGTGCACAACAAGCAGGTGTACTATAAAGCAAAAATGAATGTACTTTTTGAGTAATAGCCGATGTGTTAAATCATATGAGGCATTAAGACTCTTTGCAGAGGGTTTGCCCATATCTCTGCACTCCACAGTTGATGCTTTACTTCTAACAGTACCCTTGAACAAATATAGCACATACTTGAGCTGGAAATAGATTTGAACTCTTGCTGATACCTCTTTTTGTTTCTCTCTGTTTTCTCAATCCCCCGTCATTTTTTTTTTTTTTTACTGAAATCTACCAGAGTGAACAGAAATGGAAAAGGAAGCTGGAGGACAGATTTGGATGTCAGGGGCCACATGCCAAGTGGCTGCTATATTTAGAGATTTCTCTTTCTGAAGTTTTGAAGGACAAAAATAAAAGAACAGGTCCAAGTCTAGTCAACATCATCAAGTTTTCTCGTCTGTGAAGGCGTGCCAAAAAGCGTCTTCTTCAAATTAAAGCAGATGCAGACATTACACTGTGCTTTGAGTGTATGCAAATATGAGTTATTTATAATTCTCTTTTCTGTCTCTCTTTTCTTGTTTGTTTGTTTGTTTGCTGTGTTGTCTTGGTAGAACCAGTTTTGGGGCCTGTGCAAACTTCCCGCGGCAGCAGTTGGATGTGCACGTCGACCCGGTCACGATGACAATGAAAGGCCTGTCCAGCAGCCGTAGTCACCACCACACAGTGACCTGCGACCCCTCTTATGACTCTATGACCCTGGGGCACTCAGACCGTCGGTCCTACTTCCTCAATCCTGGGGAGGCTCATCCTGCCGACCACCCGTGCTACACACAGCGGAACTCCTTCCAGGCTGAGTGCAGTGCCTACCCTGATCTGGCCAGCTGCACCTTCCCTCGCAGACATTACAGCTCTCACCATGAGCTGAAGGACGAGTGTGGTGCTGTGGTGCCTTATACAGGGCCAACAGGGAGCAGTAAGGGAAGTGGTGCTGGGGGTGGAAACAACAATCGCATCCCTTCTAACCTGCTAGAGCAATTTGAACGCCAGGCACCTGTACGGCGTGAAGGCTACCACACACTTCAGTACAAGCGCACTGCAGTGGAACACCAACGCAGTGACAGCCCCGGTCGAATCCGCCACCTTGTTCACTCGGTCCAGAAGCTTTTCACCAAGTCCCACTCCCTGGAGGGGCCTTCGGGGTCTGGTGGAGGAGGGAGTGGGAGGATGAATGGCAGTAAATCCAGTCCTGATGACCCACCCTCCTCTTCTGGTACCCTGAAGCACAGTAAGCGCAGCAAGAGCAAAGACCGCTCCAAGTCGGAGCCTAAGATGCGCACTGCCATCTCAGGCTACTGGAGCTCGGACGACATGCTTGACCGGGAAATGTGCCTCTACCACCATCACCACGGGGGCAGCAGTGGAGGCCTGCCTTCTGGGGTCATGACCATGGGGCGCCACCCGGACAAATCCCAGTCGCAGTACTTCATGGAGTCCTACAACACCATCAGCGCCCACTCTCTCAAGACGTCACGCAGCAACAACGACGTGAAGTGCTCGACGTGCTCCGGGAGTGGCAGTGGAGGTATGCCGCTGGTGGGCACCCTGGATAGCCAAGTGCAGCTGAAGAAGAGCTCGTGGTCATCTACCCTGACGGTGAGCAGAGCAAGGGAGGTCTACCAGAAGGCCTCAGTCAACCTAGATAAAGCTCTAGTGAAAGCCGAGCAGGGACGCACCTGCCACTTCCTACAGGTAGGACTGTTACAACAGCTCCACCTCTGGCATGTCATGCTTCATGCAACCTGCGGTGCCAGCTGCTCCTGCATGCTTCTGTATTTCTACGTGTTTGTTTGTGCATGTGCATGGATGACCGGAGAAGCAGTGGCCCAGAACCCATCGCCAAACCCAACATCTTTTCACGTGCCCATGTCTCAAATAATTAGGTTGACCTCAGATCATCATGAAACATCATGTCATCTGCTCCTCTGCGTTTGTTTCATGTGTGCATGGAAATATTCATATGTGAGCATGTGGATATTTATGCCATTACTTCTGTGCTGAACAGTATGTCAAGAGTCACATAGCAGTAGAAAGCGTGTTCGCATTTACTCAGCTAGACAAATAATGCTGTGAGCCGCTTTTATATCCATTTATATCCGTAACAGATCAGGTTCGTGCACCATCACCATGAATCAGCATTTCTTTTTTTACCGTATACGAGCGCAGGAAGGCAGACCAGAAACAAGCATAAATAGCAAATTGCTGAGAGTGTACTAGTGTTGGTCATAGCGTAGTTGTGTGTGCGTGTATGAGTGAGCGTGTATGTCTTATTCTGGGAGTGAGAGTAGGATGCTACTATGAGATCAGAGAGACAGAGGTGTGCAGACAAAGAAACAAAAGGATAAAAATGCTCTAGAGCCAAAGCTAAGTGGTTACACACACACATCTACACACACATACACACACAGACACATCAGTGGTGCCAGTCACTGTTTTGCAACAGATACAAGTGTTTCAGATTGCATAGATTTCCTCACATCCGGATAAGCTGCAAATATAAGCCAGATGAAAGAAATAGAGAGACAAGGCAGGGAGAATAGAGGGGAGGTTGTGCTTATATGTGTGTGTGTGTGTGTGTGTGTGTGTGTGTGTGTGTGTGTGTGTGTGTGTGTGTGTGTGTGTGTGTATTGTAGAAAAAGGACCAAAAGAGTGCAAATGAGGGCAAAGGAGGAGGGCGTGAAAGTAAAAGGCAGAAAGTGAGAGTGAGGGAGAATAAAAGACAGAAAGTTCTGTGTGGCCGTGCATTTTAACCGAGCAGGGAGGGATATTGTCGCCGCAGTACAGCAACATTTCTCCCAGCCTGAAAGAGCCGTCGCTTTTTTCTAGAAAAGAGAGACGGAAGTGGAAAACGGGCTTTCAAAGAGAGCAGCCTGACTGCTTAGTCTTTTTGAGGTGTTTTTTTTGAATCCTTACAACAAGACGTTGACATGCCATTTGCATCACCTACTGCAATGAGATTCTGTCATCCGTCGGTTAATGTTCACGCTTAAATTAATGCCTAACCTCTTCATGCACTTGCGTGCAAAATTCACAGGTTAGAACCTTTTTTAAATGTGCTGCACCACACCGTAAGAGTAATAGAATTAAAAAGCATGACTTCATTTATTTTTTTATGTTTTTTTTTTTTTTTTTCTCTGTAACAATAAATTGTTTTGACATCTTCCAAGACCCGGCCTTTTCCAAGATGTCACCACAGTCTGTTGTTGCCCCTGACATCAAAGCGAGCTTGGTTTCCTAGCTACGCACCGGTCTGTTGAATGATTCTCGTGCACTTTTTTCTCGCTCTGTATCTCATTTCTTTCACTTCAGAGCTAGTGCCCTAACAGCCACTCACGTTGGGACTGCAGTGGTTTTGCTGAACAAAACCCCCTTTGTTTCCCCTCTCTCCCCACGTCTGATGTCTTTGACTCTCTCTCTTTTAGATTAGGGCTAGGAGATAGCATTACCTCCTTTTTATTTTTACCTTCATTAGCGTGTGAAAAGTCAGGAGAGCAGACGGAGGCCAGGATACGACAATGTTTTGTCAAAACAATTAATTCCCCGCGTTTGATATGCCGTATGCATCGCATGACAGACAACGCACACTTATGGTATGATCGAGGCAGACCCTGCATTGATGTCACTATTGAGACATGTGTGATACAGGTAGTTATATCAGGCGCAGGTAGAAAATGTTGCAGCCTTGCTTTTGTTCAAGTGCATCTGTATGAGCTGTCATGTCTGGAGGGTGACCTGTGGTCGCTCCCTCTTTACCTTATCTCACCTCATCTCTACAGGTGCCTCAGGATGACTGGAGCGGATTCTCTCCACTGGGGAAGGATGATGAGATCCCGTGCCGGCGGATGCGCAGCGGCAGCTACATCAAGGCCATGGCAGAAGAAGACAGTGGCGACTCAGACTGCAGCCCCAAACCCTCGCCCAAGGTCCAGGCACGACGGGCCAGCTACCTGAAGGCCACACAGCCGTCCCTCACAGAGATGACCACGCTCAAGTAAGTGTGTGTTAGAGCTGTGAAATATTACATTTACAGTCATATAAAACAGCAAATCCGACCCCCATCTATCGTCTTATCTTAATTGACTAACCACTGCAGTATTTATGTGTGTTCGTGTATGGACTGAGCGCCTGCCTGTACATTATGTCTGTATACAGTATATGCTTCTGAACATAATGTTCAAGTGTTCACATACTGTGCAGTTTCAGTGAAGCAGATGGGAGAGATGAAGGGAAAGAAAGAGAGACAAGTTGACAAACAGAGAGAGATGAAGGCAGTCAGTGTTACCCGAGCGTCTGCCTGGCAGCAGTCTGGCTTATGCGCGAGTTCCTGACTCTCTGTGGTCACAGCTTAATTACCTGTTCTCAGACACACACTTCAATCTTCATAGCTGGCCTCTGTATCTCTACAATCACACACACACACACATTGAAAAGGCTGAGCTTTAATTGAAAACACACAATGCCTGTTCATGTACTGAAGTGTCTTCAAAAATAAATCCCATGTTCTAAAGAAATGCATCGTGGGCCGAGAACATGTGAGCGATAGCAATTCTTCTTTTTGAAAGATCTGAGGTTAAAAGCTGAGCTTCATCGTTTGCAGATTGATTTTGATGAAGTTGTTTCTTGTTGCATAATGCATTCTCTGCTCAGCAGCACATTTAAACGGCGTGAGCTCATAAAGTATTCAACAATATTAGACCCCATCATGATTTCTGACTTAGAAACACATCAAGCTGACAGCATTTAAGTTTAAGAGTGAAGACGCTCAGCGGTAGTTCTTTCTGACTTTATATATCTTTCTGAAGGAAATTCGAGAATTAGAAGAATGAAATCCATAAAAGTACAGTAAATTGGAAATTTTGGTTTTATATAATGTGGGTCTTATTTATTTGACTGACTTTATTGTAATGATGTTGCCACATGTCTAGTTGCTTTGGTGAGTTATCATAACCAACAGAAGTGATGACTAAAACTATGAAGAGACACAAGTTGTATTATATATGTCCTTCTACCATTTTTATTCCTGGACGACTCATGAAGATCCTGAAGGTCCACCACAAATGGAACATAATATTCAGAAGTATGTTTTTATTGGTGTATAATCACCAATCAAACATTGGTTCTCGATATGGTGTCTGTTCGTGTTTTTTGCCACCTTCATAGTTCCTCCTACACGCTCGAAAGGGGAAGGTAAGGCGAGTCGGTTGCAACCTGCAACTTCCCCACTAGATGCTAGTAAATCCGTCACACAGGACATTTAATTTAATATGAACTCATAGCCAGTGAAAATGTTTTCATTTAAACTGCCTTGAAACTGTAAAAGACTTCACAAGTCATATGAAGCAGCACGGGGCTGTGACTGATTAGCTGTGTAATATACAGAGATGAGAAGAGCACCAGTGGGTGCTCAGTCACTGTTACTGGTTGCTCAAACACAAGCATACACACACACACACACACACACACACACACACACACACACACACACACACAAAAACCCTTATGTAAGTGCAAGTGGCGCAGCTTGGGGCCCACTAATGACTTGAATTTGGCCCGGGGAACGCCATCATCATCTGATGGAACCCAGTGGAACAAACCAAGCTGCAGTGCTGCACATTGGAGATAGAGAATGAGGCGGGAGCAGCTGACGTCTTGTTTTCACACTGTGCTTTTGGGAGCTGGCACAAGTCTTACACTCCACAATGATTAAATAATCAGCTTTGTTCTACCATATGTCTCAGAGCCCATCCTGTGACCACTGTGTCCTTGACTCGTGATAAATTGCTCCTGAGAAGTTGTGGAATTTGTTTACTCTGCTAACCTTCCTCCTTATTAAAACATATAGTGTACACATGAAGCGTGGTTTTAAATGGCTGGGATTATTCTTAGCTGAGAAACAAGCTCAGGAGAAAGCGACACCCTTTCTTGTTTCCTTCAGTCACTCTTTCTTTTGCCACAAATTCATTTATTCCTGGCCTAGATTTTATCGTGTTTATTTTTTCATGTCTCAGCCAGAGCAGACATCCTGAATAATAGTTTGCAGTAATCACATCCCCATTTTTCTGTCCTTGCATCCTTCCAACCAGTCATCACTCTGAACGCTTTTGTTCCGACAGTGACTAAGAAGAGGGGAAAGAAGAGAAGGTAAAAAGAAAATGGAGGATAGGGAAGTTGGGCATGGAAAGCCTCTTAAATGATGAAGCAGGGTGAGCCGACTGACAGGAAAGACGAGGTGAAGCAAACAAGGGGACAAATGAGATGATGGGGGAAAAAAGAGAAAAACAGATTTGGGATTACAAGAACACTTGACAATGCAGCAGAAATCAACAGACAGCTTTAGCAAGCCCTGATTCCTGACTGTCAGAGAGGAACGTGTTCATTAATGTCACTTGTTCCATAGAGGGACACCCTGGGACAGGCTGAACTTCCCCCCCCCTTAGGTGGTACTGATTACAGGCAAGGTTTGCCATTGACATCACTGGTTCTGCCTATAATCAGGCCCACAGGGAAATCAAGAGCAGATGTGGATAAGGATAATGGTGTTTGTAGATTCTTCCTCTGATTCCTCTGTGCATCATACACAGTCTCCAGATATCTCATAAGGATAGTTCATATTAATCTCTGAGGTTTGGGATGTGTATGTAGATTTTCTTTATTGGGCTGAATGATGCACCTTGTATTTTCTATGATCAACTGATCCATGAGAGTAAGAAAATTGAAAACACTGTAAGGAAAATGGGAAATATTGCAGAGCAAAGTAGCAAACAGCTAAACAATTAAGACTAAAATGTACTTAGGACTTGAAGAATAGTAAAATAATTTAGGGAGGTTCGCAATTAGTCCTGCGCGTTCAGAACTGGTTTATTTTAAGAAATGCTGAACCTGTCCTTCAAATTGTATGTATTCAATCAACTGCTTAGAGGTTATGAGAAAAATATATAACTGTCTTTATTTTTTCCATTCTGTTTTAAGTCTTCAACTAAGCGTGTTATGTATTTCGTTATTTAAATAAACCTTTAAAAGGGTTGCAACTGTAATTTTCCCAAAGCCAAGTTGTCAAGTTGTGCTTCTTCTTTCAACAGTTCACAACCCAAAAAATATTCAGTTTGCCTTTTGAATTGTCAGACAGCTTATTTACAAGCATGTGTCACATCTGGAGCTCCATGTCAGAGAGGGGTAAATCAGTAGTTTTGGGCCACTTTTCATGTCCAGTTAAGGTTCTAGTGTCAGAGCGAGGAACATAAGAAAGCGGCATATGTCTAACAACTACATTCATGAATCTGTTAAAGCAAACTGCATCCTGCTTTTGCCTGACAACCCCACACACAGAGAAACCCCGGTTTAAATATGCATTAAAAAGCACAGTGTCACTACAGAACACCTTGATGGGAAACCTCACATTAAAAAAGAATGAACTGTGTTGGTAAAAACAAACTGGCAAGACGCTGAGAGTAACTTTCAATAGATTGTGCTCAATATTAAAAAGCCTGGAAGACAGTGTGGCTACATGGAGATGTTTTTTAAAATTGGCAGCTATTCTTCCAAAATCATCCCCTTTATTCCCATTTCAATAGCTCATCTGGCCTTTCATTTGCTTGGTCCTTTCCCCTCTACCTCTATTCTTCCATTCAAGAATGAGTAATCTAGTTTGCTTTGCTGTGGTAACCACGCTCTATTTTAAGGAGGAAATACATAATTAAAGCAGGCCTGACCTGGAGGCAGAGAGTCATAAGAATTGTGTGTGTGTAAATGTTTTGTACTCACAAGAGTGTGAAATAAAGGGGATATTGGAATAGAGTTTCTAATCTGAGATGTATTCATTTCTCTCCGCGCACTTTGTTTTCTGGAAGTTGGTTTAGTAGGCCACGATGTTCATCAGGAGGAAAGCGAGTCAGCTTTTTAGGTTTTATTTCCCCTGATTAATGAATTGTTTAGCTGGCATCCAACTGCTGCGTAACCTACACACACACACACACACTTTCACATGTACCCAAACGCATACACGCACATAGGCGTGAAGCATGCTGAGCGATCCGATTGGAGGCAGGTGAGAGCTAATGAGACACCTATTCATCTTCCTTGGAGATGGGGATGTGTTTGTGCACGTGTGTGTATTTTTCTGCTGATTCTGTTTCTATGTTATATCTGTTTTTAGATTAAACATACCTCATAGTTCCTCTACCCTCTTCTTCTACTTATGTTATGTGAGTGTTCTCAACGTTAAGTGTTTTAGATAGTGCTTACAAGGTGCTTCAAGGACAGGCTACCTAAGCTTACTGCAAGTGTTTCGCAACACTACTGCGCTTGTTGATTAGATAAGGGTGTCTCCTGAAGCAATTGTGGATTGATCCGTATCTTTGGGTTCATACGCACTGCCAAGTGCTTTGCAAATACCTTCTCACTCTCTTTTCATCGCTTCTGTTTCCCCTGCTCTCCATCTCGCTTTGTTTCTAATTTTTTACCTGTTTTTTTTTGTCCTCCTCTATTCTCTCTCTCTTTCCTTTCCTCTTGCGGCAGGATTTCCACAGAGCACTCACCCAAGCTACAGATCCGGAGTCACAGCTATCTGCGGGCGGTGAGTGAGGTTTCCATCAATAGGAGTCTGGACAGCTTGGACCCGGCAGGGCTGCTGGCCTCGCCTAAATTCCGCTCGCGAAACGAGAGCTACATGAGAGCCATGAGCACCATCAGCCAGGTTAGTGGCATTCAGGGGCCCATGCCTCTCTGCCGTCAGTCCTTACACCCCCTGTACCTCCACTGCTATGTACAATAAGGTTGTGCAGGGGAGGAAATCCCATCCGTAGCCGTCCTAAGGCGCTGAATTAACAATCAGGTCACCATCCGGCAAAGTATGAATAGTACGAAAGGCCCCAATCTCCCAATTAGTGTATACGTCTGCGTGCTGTTTTCTGGAGCTCAGATGATTACAGGCGTATTCAGAATGGCTAATTAAACAGGAGGGCATACAGAACCCCCCCCCCCCTTCACCTCCATTCCCCTCCTTTACCCTAATATGCTCCTTCTGCCTCGGCATACTTTGTGAGGCAAAATGACAGGCTAAAAATGTTCTCTTCAATTTGGCATCTGTTGTGTACGAGATGAAAAACAGGAATTAACATGCAGCCGTATAAATGGAATGAATAATTGAAAGTGGCATTGGTTTTTGAACGATGATGGGCATTTGCCTTGATTCGATTTTATTGTTTGTTGAACACACACCAGCACTCAACAGTGGAGGTCTGTTATTCTCACGGCTGCTGCAAAATAAAATATTAGTCATGTTGGATTTTGAGCGATGCTTCATACTTATAAAATATTTGGAATGACAGGGAAGCTAAGCTTACCTTTTTGCCTGGGGTAACACAGATATGTACTCCCCCTCCAAAGCCCATGGGCAACAGTTTGCCTCGCCTGCTGAATGATACACCCTTGAGACATTTCTTCAAGTCCTGGCACAGAGCAGGCCCAGAGGAGAATGACATGCCGGACCTGGCATCTACAGAAATGCCACAGAATAAAAGAGGTGCTGCTAGGCTCCCCGTCTCACTCACTCACTCTCATATTTGACACGTACGTGCATAAAGTGTGAAGTGATACACACACAAAAAGAGGCTCAGCATCAGTGGATAGAATCGAGGTCCACAAACCCTTCTGACTCCAAGCTCTACAGTATATACTCACACTCATCTGACTGGACACTCTTTACACTGACAAACACTCCAACCAAATGCTTTCGCCCCTATAGCCACATCCCATTCCTATGTTTTGCTCCTCTGCGTATACATCTTTTCTTTATTTGGACCAACTAAACAAGGGCGACTTTAAGGAATGGAATGGAGCTTCATGTTGTCTGCCCTCACGTAACCCAATCTGTAACACACACCCATCTCACAAGTCTTTGTTTTTTTTTTTGCCCTGTTCCCTGCACCGGCTGATGATGCAGGTGTAGTTAGATTTCCTCGAATCACACATTAACTCCCAGTAGTCGCAGCTTTGACACTTCTTTGACAATTCTCACCTTTAATAGCAACACGTGTAGTGTTTCACTCTGTTGTCTGGCCCTTTTGAAGTTTTATCCTGCAGTGATTCCTCCCCCTCGTCACTCCTTGGAACTTCTTTTATTTTTCTCAAATATATTTATTTCTTTTTCTTTTAAGTATATGTAAATTGTTATACGTGGCTTCAAGCTCCGCAAGGCAGTGTGGAGGTAAAAGTGTGAACGAACACACTTAGCAGTTGGATTGGATGTAATACAGTATACTGAGCTTGACTAGTTTGTGATGCTACGCCGAAGACGATCAAATTGCACCACCTAGTCTGAGATCATAGTTCACTGCAAAATAATATTGATTGCATTTTATTAATGTCAAAAGAACTTTTCTCAGTAAGAGCTCTTGTTTAAAAGACGCTTCACAGTTATTTGTTATTTCTCCAAGAGAAGAAGAGAAGTGTCTTTTATTTTTTTATTTGTCTGCAAATATGGTGAATCTGCTTCAAATTATGGGAATGCTGGAACTCTGTCTTCTATTGCAGCACCCAATTTGTGATTTAAGTGTTTTTGTACTTCAGATTTCTGCCTAGTAAAGCTTTAATCAGTGGAATAGCTCTCTAACATTGAGATGGCTTTAGCTTCTGTAGTATATTGTCCTCTCTCCTTTCTTTTGCACTGCTGGTGTGCACCTGTGCATTTTTATTTTTCATTTTTATTTTTTCCCTCTGCTAGGGCTCGTACCTTCTTGTTTCTGTCTGTGTGTGCGTTTTTTTAGGGTTTTTTTCGTCCGGGTGTTTGCGTGCACGTACTGTATGTCCGCATGTGTCTCCTCCTCCGCAGGTGAGCGAGGTGGAGGTGAACGGGCAGATCGAGGCGGTGTGTGAGTCAGTGTTCAGTGAGATGGAGTCGCAGGCGGTGGATGCCCTGGACCTGCCGATGCCCGGCTGCTTCCGCATGCGGAGCCACAGCTACGTGCGCGCCATAGAGAAAGGCTGCTCGCAGGAAGAGGAGGAGGGAGGCGTTACGGTGGGAAACAGGAGGACCAACTCACCACCGCGCACCACCACCACTGTCAGAACCATCCAGAGCAGCACAGGTCGGTGGGAACATGCACTTAACACACACAGACTCATGTGCTCATGAACATGTGTGAACATACATAATTAATCGCACATTATAAATTGATATGTGTGCATAGAAAGTATGTATTATAGATGTGCTTTAAGTCTAAGTTATGCAACATATGTGTAGTAGTCACCAACAACAAAAACATGAATTGGTGCTGCGGTTACTGCAGAGTGAGATTTGTCCTTGTATAAAGATTGAACATTGGATCAAGGGCCATCAAATCAAATTTGTAATTCTGTCTTGCACTGAGTATTTTTCATAAAGGAAAGAGTTCCTTTGGATAGCTGACCGGGGAGTAGTTTCACTTTGCAGACCCGAACTCTCTCCATTATTATCCATGTGACCCAGTTTTCTTCTCAGATACAATATGATGAATGCAGAACTGTTTTTTTTTTTTCCCCACATAAGAGCTTATTCGAGCTGTAAAGCTCAGTGGCTGCTGGGTCTTATTTTAGCCCTCTTGTGTGCCTCATGGTCTGGAGCGCTTGGCTTTCCAGCATTACTGCATGCAGTATTGATGCTGAGTGTTGTTGGCATCCAGCACTGGGTGCTTCTATGTTTCCCCACTGCAAATCCAAACATCATTCCCACACATCGCACACGTTGAGTCACCGCCGCCTGACGCACTCTGGCTTTCTCCTCCATTCCTTTTCAATTATGCCAATTAAAAGACAGCATTTCCACAAACCCAGCCGACAAGGTTACAGTCACCTAATTAAACACGTTTACTGCAAACTGGAAAACTGGCAAAACTAGTTTAATCAATTCAAAGAGCTGAAAATTGACTCAGAGCAAACATTAGTTTAATGCTGTTTAATATATGCTGCCTCCAAAACTATCTTTTCTTGTTCCGGTTAATGAAATGAATCAAATATGAGGTTAAGTCCTGGTATTTTTATTATTTCACATCTATTGACAATTCAAGGTAACGACACAATTAAGGACAATAGAGAATTCAGTTGATTGCTTCACTGCGCGGTGGAAGTTATTGATCTATAAAAAGAGACTGAAAAGATCAAGAGAGGGACATTCAGAGCTCTTTCCCCTGAGGAGGGAAGAGATAATGAAGACCATCTATCAGGTGAAGTGTTGTAGGGATTAACTCTGGTTTTCACACCAGTCAGCTGCTACACGTGCTCCAGAAAATCTCTATTTTTCTTACTCCCAGCTGTGTGTAGTGTCTCTCGCACGCTTGCAACTTGTCACGATCTGTAATCATTTGTTGATAATGTAGAAATAACACCTTTTAAACCGCTCTCAGGTAAGAAATCAGAGGTGTCTGTATGTGCATGCATGTTTTATGTAGCACACATGTCTGCAGCAGTAGCCTCACAGCTGTTGCCATTTTAATGAACACCCATTTTTGGCGCCTGAGTTTGTCATATGATGAATGGACAGTGTGGAAGTACAGAGAAGAGATATTAGTGCCGTGTGGTCGTTGATAATCCAACATCACGCTGCTGCTTCCAGTTGAGAACAATCCTCCGTCTCGCATAGCTCTACCTGATTGTCGACTTCTTGTGACCCTTGACCTTCATTTGCTGCCGACCTTACTGTATCTCAGCTGCAACTGAGGCTCAAACAAAGAAGACAGGTGGACTAGGTGTGAGTATATTAAGAGGCATTGTGGAGAGCAGTTCACCGTGGTGGGTAGTGAAGGTTGGGGATTGCTTCAGATTACTGTCATAGTTGCACTAGTGCACAATGCATCACCTCCTCCTAGATCTTTACCACTGAGTCGTCAGTCACTGTAATTAATTAGCTACCTCTCCCTTTTCTCCTCCTGGGGAAAAAGGCTGTGATTGAAGAGGAGAGGAAGAGAAAGAGATTGGAAGGAGGATAGAAAAAGATCTCACTGACGACCTTTCCAGGTCTCACTCTCCTCCTTTTTAACACGTGCACCGTCGTCACGGTCACGTCATGTGGGAGTTAATTTAATTACCATTTTACACTGAGATTTATGTGCAATGTTTGAAATACCGGGATTGCAGGTGGTCTTGGACCCTTTAATTAACACCCATAAACCTTAATTAATACCCCCTGAAAATCTTGAAATCTGATTTTTGGTGGTTTCAGAGATTAAGCTAATTAGGGTTAGCTTTTTGCTAAAGGGGAGGAGACGGTGAACAGGCAGCTAATGTATATCCATGATCATGCCGCAGTTGCTAGCATGGACATAAAGTTATGCCGCCCTCACAAATTAATGCAAGCTATAAATTCAGGCTAATTAATATGGCTGTGCTCTTCTGCATATCTGAAAAATCTAATTTACATCCAACACACATATGATCTATTTACGGACTGCCGTTATCAGAAAATCAGAGGATGACATTTTAAGGTGAAAACACTTATTTTCAACATGGTCCTAAGACAAAAACAAAAGACGCACAACATAAAGCTAAACAATTAAAATCCAGAAATCCAAAAAATACATGACAGTGAACAATGTGCGTGATGGAAGTGTGTTTCATAACATGGCACTAGTGTAAAAAAAAGATTTTGAATATGAATATGTATTGACCATGTACAGTTGTTGTTGTTTTAACCCTCACTACTGGCGCTCATCAACAAATTACACTCACTATTAGCAGCCGTTAATAGCATTTTGTTTGCTAACATTATATTAACATAACATTGTATTTGTTAACTAGGTAACATTACTTTTGATTTACATTTTAAACACTGTAGCTTCTCTTTTGATTTTATTAGTGCCTATTGAATATAATATAAGGCTGTTTTGTGATTAGAACAAATTCATAGAAGGACGTCTAGACTGTGCAGTAATAGTCAAAAGAACTGACTGGCAGCTGCCATCTTGAGTTGCACAACGATGTGACACGTTACCTCCCATCCCACATGACGTCAGTGTGGCATAACCGACACACATAATGGAGATGTGCTGTAACATCATTGTATGCCGGCGTTGTGCTCACACACACACACAATACACAAGGCTCTTATCTAGAGGTTTGAAACATTCTCTCTCTTTGCGCTCACATTTATAGATTACACACAACTGATGGTACGGTAACTTCCTGCCAAGTAAACAATCACAGCTTTTTTTTCTGTTGTTCCACCATGCAGGAGGATCGTGCATGCAGATGCTTTCATGCGCATACTGTACACACACACACACACACACACACATGCACGTACACTTTCATACATTTCACAGGAAATCAGTTGGGAGCCCAAAGTGAGAAGTGAGAAGACGTTGTTGTGGTGAATATTGCATGATGTTTCAGAAGGATGGTTCAGGCAGCAGTTTCAGGAAAACAGCCCCTGCGTTTATGGTTTCTGCTCCCTCTTGTCTCCGCAGCAAACCGCCAAAAGTCACACACACAAACACACACACAGGTGAGAGACCTATCCGCTTCCGTTCATGCTCCTCTCCTGTTTGCCCACTGCGCTGCTCCAGCCCATTATTATTGATGATCTTTTTAATCCTGAGGAAGGAGACTGAAGTAAGGGGCTGTCCTTTGATCTTCTCTCTTTGAACGTCAAGTAGCTGCTATTGCCTGCCTCTGTGCCCACTCAAACTGGCATGTACGCACACACACACACACATATTATTACTGCACTGGACAAACGCATTGGACTAGACATCAGCTCCTTTAGATCTGTTTAACAAAATCTGGAGCAGATCCTCTTTCTAAAGCTTGGGAAAATCCATCGCACTCGGTTAATGTGAGGATTTTATGGCCTCTAAGCCCCGGCTCCTCCACCCTGCGTCGTCTCCAGTTATCATATTCATCACCTCTTCACTTCGCTTTTGTCTTTCCCTTCCTTACACAACAGCTAGATCCCCTGCCTTTTCACAGCAGAAGTCGGGAGTGTGGGGGTAAATCAACCTGTTGTTTCACCAAGAAGACGAATTGACCTTCATTTAGAAAGAGTATACACACATATCTTTAAATCTGGGAAATGTGCCACAGTTTCTCCTTTTCTTTCTCACCCTTGGTTTCCTTGGCTCACTGACCTGCTGTCAATTATCCGGCCTCATTTTCACAGCTTCTGTTTTTCAGAGGTGCTGAAGGATGGGCTGAAAAGAGTAGCTTTCCTTCCCTATCTGCTGTAATAGGCTACAGGACAATGTTTAATTTAATGGCTTTGAATTTCCGAACAGGCGTTATGCTCAATAAAGCATTCCTTAAGTAAGTGTTTGAGGCATGCTTGTGGCTCATTTTGATGGTCTTGTCAAACACTCAGTGGAATACCATCTCTTCATTTAGTTTTCTGACGCAGCTCTGGGCACATTTTTCTCTTCCTATATTCATCTGTTCTCATTGTGCTATCTGAATTACTGAATATCTTAGATTGGCCACTTTCTTGAAGATAATTTATGGATAAATGAAATATAGATGCAATTAAAGATGCAGATTAGCATATACGGATATACGTTCAGAAGTTGTTTGTAGTGCAACCTAATCTGAATAATGTTATAAATGATGATAAGAGAAGCAGTCGGTTTTGTCAGACGTTCATCCAGTGTGTGTTTTCATTCTAGCTTCGCCGAACATTCTGCATCGATAGGAAACAACTTGTTTATCTATCTATAAACCAGGAAATCCGCTGATATTTAAAATGTAAAAATTAAGTTGTTTTATTATTAAGAGAGGCATTGACGCAGTTTGAAACTTTTAATTTTCAAACCAGTAGGACACAGTTAGGAAAAATACAACTAGGAAAGCTAAGTTCACAGCAATAGGACTGCAGGAAGAAGAAGATCCCACACCTAAAGTACAGTTTCATATATCTGGGCTGTAATGCTGTAACATAGCTTAATTACCGTATTAAGGGAACGTACAATAATCCAACAATCAATCATTTAGACTTTATTTGTATAACACTTCTCATACGAAACATTGTAACACAAAGTGCCTCACACAATAACCCTCCACCCCATTATGAACAAAAGCACAACACTAACTGAGGAAGCGCCATATCATCATCTTGCAGTGAGGAAACACTGGAGGCAGGTTAGAAATGAATATTTAAAAAAAAAAGTAAATAAACCCATTAAAATATGTAACAGTAAAATAATAAAACTCATTAAAATGTATAAATAGTTTGATAAAATGGAATAAAAGTAAAGCATAATAAGATATACAAATAGCTAAAAATAAAGGTTAAGATATATAAATAGACAAATACTAACCACATAAATAAAAGTGAAAATGGTGGAACAGATTAACAAAAATGTAAGTGAGTGAAACAGAAAAATGTATAAATATAGTTCAAGTCAAAGCCAAGTGTTAAGTTTTCTCTTGAAAATAGGAGCATTGTCTGCTGCCCTCAGGTCTTTAGGGAGGCTGTTCCACAGTGAGAAAATGATGCCTCACCATGCCAAAATGCCACTGCCAGAAGACCTGAGGGTCCTCGAGGGTTCATAGGTTACACAGAAAACAGATAGATAGATAGGTGGGACTAAGACTAGGACTAACAATGCTGTGTGTGACCCTTTAATACAGCCAACATATTATTGTCACCCAGAACAACTTAAGAAAATAGTGTTAGAGAGGATTGATGCCACTTTTATAGTGGTATGCCATGTGTGGCAGGAACAGTAACCTTATGAAATCAAAATCACTGCAATGTTTGCAAGCTTTACTTCAAATTCAAATAATCAAATCAAATCAAATTTTATTTGTATAGCCCAAAGTCACAAAATACATTTGCCTCGGAGGGCTTTACAATCTGTACAGGGAGTGACACCCTCTGTCCTTAGACCCTCAGTTCGAGTGAGGAAAAATGACTTGTGGTGAGATCACATGGGGCTCCTGTGTATTCCCAGCTCTACAGCTCAGTACTACAGGCTAAAATAAAGCCTGTACAACACTGCCCCCAGGGGCTCGGTGTAACACATCACTGCACCTCTGCTCTTTCTTCCTACAGTAGCTGTGTGAGTGGGTGGATGAGAAGCTACCAGACAGCTTGACCCAATTAACAACAATCACTGCCATCCCTGGCACTTTTCCAAGAGTTCTGTTCAGGGAGAGCTTGTGAGAATAAAATATATTTGGATTTCCCATTGTGCTAAATATAAGTGGCAGGGATACAGACCAGTAAAGTCTGGTGGAATCAAGATCAAGCCGAGCGATTGTCCAGATCTCGCCTCACACCTTCACCGGCCCACGCAAATTTCCAAGAGCTAGGCTGAAATGTGTTTTTCATATGTCAGGATGACTCATATGTTAGAAAAGCAAAGAAAAATGCCACCTTGGGGCCTCCCGTGTGTTCTCACGTGGTTTGAGAAGGTCCCCTCTCAAGGTGGGTTTGAAGAGAACTACGGGTGAAAGCCCCCCGTGGCAGCATTAGCTTTGACAGAAGTATCGGTCCTGAGAACACTGACGTGAGCTGTGTTTCTGTGCTCCATGCTGCTGCAGCCAGTGACTGTGGATTTGGCCATCTGCTTGCCTGTGTCTGTTAATAGAGTGATGAGCAAGGTCAGGAAGGAAAACAATAACTACGCCTGTATGAATGAATATGATTTGTTCATATTTATAGCACAAGATAAAAAAGGATTAGACAAAGATCTAAGTTGGTCTTATTTATGTTACAAGAAGATCATAGCCACACTAACCCACACTGTAAATAGTAATTCTAATAATAATTTTATATTAATTTTATACAATAACAAGGGGTAACCCTGCATTAAATCCTCACCTCCTGGATATAAAAGTACTGTGCCTAATCAACTACACAATGACCACAGGGTGGCAGTCATGAGACTATCTGAGTTAGTGAATCACATCTGTTTGTCGTTTTGTGTTTATTTATCATAAAGAAAAACAAAAATACAAATATATATATCAGTATATTATAGTGTATGTTTGTAATATTTTGTTTTTGTCTGGCTCAGTTAGAGCGTCCAAAATATAAACTTCAACTTGAAGTTTTATAGCATCACCCAACTGCAAAAAACAAGGACAACATATTAGAGAAAATATATACAAAATGTGAAAAAATGATGTAGTCCAGAATATTTATAATTGGCAGCACTCCTGACTACAGACAATGTGTAAGAGATCTTGTCGGTTTTGTGATATAAAAGAGTTTACACTACATATGTGCGGGATTTAAGGCTACTTTTGATGTTTTGTTTACTAAATATCTTTAATTGTATTGTATTGTATTAATTTAAAGAGATTTAAGATCATTTTATACCTGGCAGTAAGACCAGAATTTTGTAAGATAAAAAAAAAATAATGGTGGACCCTGTGCAGAGAATTTGGACCGTTCCTTTTTGTATTTTGCTTCTAATAGTAAATTAATAACACATACAGTCTCAATTCAATTTATATGTCTCATATAATCTTACAGGTTAAAGCTACAACCTCCAAATATTGAGCAAAGAAGAGAACATGTATAAGACCATGTTTTTCTCTCTTTTTGTGACAAATCTTTAATTTATTTCCGTTTTCCATCAAAAGGTTCAGGGTTATGTTGTCTGCTAAACTGTAAAATCCAAAAATATTTTAGAAATTATAGATTTTAATTAGATGACAATTTAATATTAAAAGACCCCTAAGAGTATAGGAGTACCTGCACAAGTCAAATCAAGTAGGTTTTATTGTCATTTCATATATACAGTACATAATGAAACAAGGAGCATTGTGCTACCTGAAGCATGAAACATAGTACATTAAAGTGCACACACATTATTAATGAATGAATACTTCAGTAGCTACATAAAGTGCAGCACGTTTTTACTGAAGAGGGTTTTACATAAAGGCTTGGTCGGGTCCACTTTAAAAGTCAGAAGGGGAAATTCTGGCTGCATCTCTGTGAAGTTTTCTGGATGACTGTGAACGGGACTGTCCCACCCAGCGCTGTATGAGCTGTTAAGTGTTTGTGCGAGGCGGTGGTGGGGGGGGGGATCAAGGCGCGTCCACATCCTGACATAAGATCCAATATCGTCAGAGTGGAGAAGGAAAAGAGGGAGAGAGGACTCCTCCGGTCACCTCAGCTCGGCTCAGTGTTGCGGACTCGCATCTTTCATGACGTTACTTCAGTGTCTCTACAGCGCGCTGCTCGGCATGTGTGACTTCTGGATCCGCCTTTGTGAGTAAAAGCCGCTGTTGTGTTTCTCTGCCGGCATGATGGCCGATGGCGAGCTGCGGCAGGAGAGTCGGAGGCAGGAAGTTAGTTTGCATAGCCTTCAAAGTAAAAGCCAAAATTGTCTGGGAAGAGGAGGAGGGAGGGGGCAACAAATAAAGATACCAAAATTAAACTATATTGAACAATGCAAACGCATTTGTAATTGTAGCACCTCATGTTACATTTAAAAAAATGATATTTATACGCTTGCAACAGTGTGCACAAAGCATGTTAAGTGCCCGACGTCCAGTCAACAAAAAGAACAGGCTGTACCGTTGAAATTCAAAGTGCGTCACTGGCCTTTATTTTGAAAGTAGCGACCGGAAGTAGTGTGTTTACTGTGAGTCGCTTGACACTGAAATAATCAGCGCCCATCCCTGTCTTTCTGCTTATTCATGCTTCACATGAAAATGGACGAAGTGTCTTTTAAAAGTTGTTAAATTTAAATAAGAATAAAAATATAAACAAGCCTCATTAAACCTTAAAATTTAAAGAAATTGTTAATGGAAGACAAAAAACTCATTTATTTCTAAATCACCGGGTTATTTATTTGTAAATTACATTAAATTAAGTTCATAAAAATATTAGAAACTACGTTTTTAACTGTTTTCCCCTCTTGTCACTGCTGTTAAATAAACTTTGAGCCGTCTCTCAGCCCCTCTGCAACTTGTTTTCCCTCCAAACTGGACCCCATGTGAGCACACTGAGATTAACCTACATACTGTTTGCTTTCCCCTCCACTCATGGTAGCCAGGAAATGCTGATCATCTTCCAGCTCATGCTCTATTTTGGTATCATATCTCTGACGGGAGGACGACAGGTGTGGCCTGCATCACACAGAGCAGCGCCTGGCACCGCATCACAACACACGCCTCTGCAGGGTCCAGTTATTTAGGTCAGACTCTCTGGAGTTGGGAGTTCGTATGGGTTCATGTCAGGCTTCTGTGCTTGTTAAAATGAACATTCAGAGAGCGGGGGAGAAAGATGCTGAGCCCCACGGGCTTTATGGGAAAAGAGATTACTGGTGCCACTTACCAGTTCCAGGCCTGCTAGAGTAGGTGGAGGGCCCCTAAAACCCTACTGCCTGACAGACGAGCAGTCTGTGGCCCCCCACGTGTCCAACCGACCATCTGTGTTTCACTGAGTCTCTCACGCACTTCATTTCATGCTCGCCACTGATGCCAGCTATGCTGCCTGTCCGCTCACCTACCAGCTTCCCCGCTTTTTATTCTCGGATGAGGCTCCAAGAGCCACTTGAGCAGAACATGCCATACTGTACACACATGTCACTGGTGGTCCAAGTAGGCCACAGTCATGTGCGGTTATCATATCATGTAAAAGACACAAGCCATCCTAAATATGAGTTAAATAAGGCTTAGGGCAAGTTTAAGAGTGAGTTAGTAGAGCATTTTTTATACATCTGACTAATGTCTTACACTTTCAATCAATAAGCTATTTAAAACAGTTTGCACACTATGCAGTTGTGTTCTTTCCTTTACTGTTTTTATTATATTTTCCGGCTTATTTCAAATTCTGTGTTGTGCTCATACTGTGCAGTCATTTGTTTCCAGCTGAATCCCATTATTTCCTTTTTGCTGTACCTACTTTACCCCGAGGGATCATTAGTTTCCCTCAGTTTCATTCACAAATTGTTCCAACCCATCAGCACTGGCTCAAAATTCATGCTAAAAAAATGTTTTCTCGAGGGCACAGTTACGCAACCATATTTTGACGTGCCAGCTGTTTAAATGTATTGGCAATTTAAACCGCAGTAAAAGGTTTCAGGAATGACTGTTCTCAGCTGGCAAGGCCATCCTGAAGCGCAGAATCATTACTTAATAAAGTATTTCAGCACAAAAAGGAATGACATTTTAATAAGATTTTACTTTCTGCCTTGTCTGATCTGTATTAACTGGTTGAGGAGTTGCCCCAAAGTTACCAGGCATGTTTGTATTTGTGTTTTAACGCTGTACAAAAAACAGATAAAGGAATAGTTCCACATTTAGGGAGGAGCGAGGTAGATAGAATCGATAACGTTGTCATATCTGATCATTAAATATGCAGCTTGAGACTGTTAGCTTAGCATAAACAGCTAGCCTGATTCTGTCCAAAGGTAGAATGATCCACCTACCTGCACCTCTAAAATTTAATGTATAATATATAATATTGATTTATAATAATTATCACATTATATCTTGTGTACAAACACAGCGTTTCCACTTTATTTGTACAAAAAAGTTTAAAAACATTGTGGCTTTCTTGGCCGTTATGTGTTGAACTATTTCTTGTAGACGTATTAACATTCTGGAGTCTCCAATGGTTATCTAGAAACCTCAAGTTTCTGCTGGTGCTATCCAGAAATCTGTTAAATACATGTTCTATGTAGGTCGTAATGTCTGTCTGGTCACCCTCTAAGCTGAAAGCTCTAATTGTGTTGCAGTCCATGACATTGGAGTAGTCTATTTCACTCAGTTCAGTTCAGTGAGGCTTTATTTGAGTAAGACAGTATTGCCAAAGCACACTCCCATTAGTCTCTCCTCCCCTTCTTCTCTGTCTCGACCGTGCACTGTCAATTATCCGGTCATAGTTTCACAACAACGCTCACTTTTAACAGTTGCTAAGACTTCAGCTGCCTCCTTCTGTCTTTCACTGTGTCTTTTTAAGAAGCAATTATCATATTTAAGCCAAACTCGTGAAGTGTTTTGCCAAGGGAAACACTTTTTGCTGCAGTCATCTAGTGAAGGTATGAGGTGTCCACATTTACAGGAGCATTGGATAGAGATGTGATGACAGGCAGACTCATAAACACTGTCTGGCTGGCACAGAGGTGCTGAAAACAAAACGACGACGGAATGATGAGGGTCAGATGTTAAACAGCAATAATATCTCCAACTCAAGTAGAACTGCAGTCTGTTAGTTGGATGAAATTAAACTTGGGGTAAAATCTACTGTATCAAAGTCTTTTGTTTAGTTTTAGCTCTGGAATCTGTTTTCTCACTCACTGACTTCAACTTACCTCTTTCATCAGCCTCTTAAATCCTCTGTGCTGTGGGGAAAGTTAATTCCTAGATTTATAGTAATCCACACAAAATACAGAACAGATAGAAGAACTAAGATAAAGAGGTCAGGTGAAAATATGGTTGTTAATTAAAACTGTTGCGCGCTAGCTATAAAGCACTATGGAGCCTCAGAGAGAAGACCGTCATCTTATCAGCTCCTTACAAACTCCTGTCTATGAGAACGCATTGCATGTTTTTACTTATGTTAGAAAATTCTCTCTGTATGTGCACAAACCCCGGATATTCAATAATATTAAAGTATTTGTAAGAAACAAAGGCAAAATGAAAATACTGGATGAGTAGCTTTCATATGATGTTAGCTAAGCTACTATTGTGGATAAATCTGAGCATTCTTTAAGCAACTTCTCATTTCCCACTTACAAAAAAGACAATTTGGATGGAAGAAACACTCTGATTATTAAGAAATGATTCAGAAATTCACAGAAAATAAGAGGAAAGATGGAAGTCTTTCCAAAAGTGTCTATCTATATATATTTATATGCTCGTGCCAGTTTGACACAGATGCTGTTTATATCTAGCCAATTTCTGGTGCAATAATAAATGTGTATCCTGTAGAAAGGTTTCCATTTGGCTCATCCTCCATTTAAAAAAAAACAAAAAAACACCTTTGACTATAAAACACACATTTAATATTACGTAAACTGCTTCTTATTTCCAAAGAACAAGTTTGTGTGTACGTTTTAAAAATCACTTGAACAGAACAAAGAAAAACATGCTGAAAGTTTTCATTCATTATCCATATTTGTTTCTGTTTTCACCTTACTGAAATATTGCATGCTTCCCAGTAAAAAGGACAATAGAAATCAAAGCGAAACACACTTTGTATATCCAGACAAAACTGTTTTTCTTCTATTTCAAGGAAAAATAAGGAAACATGTAAATGTTATTCACAGAATTTAATGACAGTAAATGTAACGACTGCAAAACAAATGACTAAAGTAGAAGACCAGATAGCAAGAAACCTAAGGTCACCAGTTCATCCCAAAAGAATGTAGCATATGATGATATTAAATTAAAAGGAGATAATGTAACACATTAAACAAAGATTTCTGAGTCTACTCTGAAAATAGATGCTGTTTTATTATTGAATTTTAATAATTCATGTTTGTTGCCACTGGAGGGCGCTTTACCCCCACTTTTAGAATAAATCCAGCTTGTCCTCTGATGCTTTTTCCACAGCAGTGTGTCTCAGGATGTGGGGCGCCTCACAAGTTTTATTGCTGTCAGACATAATCTTTTTTACATAGTGAGTCTTATCAACACTTTCCACTGTGTTTGTGTGTGTTTCTAAAAGTCGGACAAGAGAGAGACAGAGAGAGAGAGAAAAAAAAGAGAGGAAATGAATGATCAGTGTGTGAGATACTGCACCTCTGAATCATGGCTGACAGTCATGCTTTTGCTTGATGTATATGTGCCTGGGAGATGTGGAGATCAAACAGTGAGAACATTGTGCAGGAATGCTCCATCAATCCCTCCTGCCATGTCAATTCTTCAGCCACACAGACACACATGGAGAGTTCTCTATTTCCTGCTCTGGCGTTAATTACAGGGACAGGATAAAGCCCTGCCTTAGCAACCTATGCCACTGCATCTGAAATACACCTGTGTGTCAGCGGATCAAAGCTGCCGTCCTCTAAGGTGGAATTATTATTCAAAGAGAGGATGTAAATTAAACAGTACTCTGGTGTCATCTGTCTCTCCGATCCTCTCTGTTGCGCTCTCTCCTTGCACACACCTGCATAATGCTGTCATTCCACACGCTTTGATGGTGCAAGTAGGTGTGTTTGACAGGAAACAAGGGCTTGGTCGAGGCATGTGGTGACACAGTAACACACGCACGGCATAAATGTGGAAGTACAAGTGGTTCTGCAGCGATACCTCGATCTTTAGAGCATGTGCGTGCACGCATGTGACCGTACACTGTCAAAGTGTCTGTGTGTGGCTTCCCCATATGCAGCTGTGGGATCAAGCCCGAACTGGGTGCTCGATGTGGGTAAACTGTGATTTGGCTATCTCTCTTCCTGGAGGAGATAAATCCTCGCCATGCTGGTGTGTCAACCACTCAGTAATTACTTCATCCTGTCACGACTGTCTGAGAATGCAAGCCAGTGGGAACTTGCACTGTCGCTCTTTCACTGACACAAGGGAAAAAACACTCAGCGTCTCTTTCATAAGGCTCAGTGTCAAGCTTAAGGGTGTTAGTCATCAGATGAGCAGATGCAGATAAAATGAATTTAGTTCAAAAGCTTTGCAGCAGTGGATGTTACTACCTGTTATTCCAGCTTGTGCAGTTTAACATGTCGTTATATGTTAAAGGCTTAAACTTCCTGCTGGACTTGCACTTAAAAGAATCTAATTTTAGTGTGTCCGATGTCAGATTTGATTTAAAGTAAATCACGTTCTTGTGGTCCAGATGTAAGCAAGGAAAAGAGAAAAATTCTTGGCTTGCAATCTGAAATCCTTCACTAGATGTCATCATAGCCTCAGCTGCTTTGGAGCATGTTGCCAGTTAAAATTTATGCAGTCTGGACCAACTTGTAGGTGTTGAATATGGCCCAAATAATGTGTAACATGATGCTTTGATTCAATGTGAACCTACGTAACCTATGCACATGAACTGCACCTGTAGCCACTTGCTGAATATTTGTGCAGAAATTGCTATATCATAGTATCAATCATGTGTAATTATTGTGTATTTCCGTGACCTGAATCAACACTGATTTCCTGTTTGGACATGCTCTAAAGCAGAATTAAAGTCAATAGGATAAATCTGTGGGGCTTGTGGCCTCGGTTACTGGCTGTTAGGTGTTTAGGCTTACTTACGACTTAATTGGTCCCACTTTGTTATGGCCTGGAATGCTTTGATTATACCCATTTAGGGAGGAAGAGCGGCGTTTGGATATCTTTTGACACAGGAAGAGCAAGCAAGAGAATGTCATTCATTCCTCTCCTCCTGCTCTCGGTTTGAAACAAGACAGGAGAGAGGAGAAAAATGAGAGAGGGGCGCAGGGAGGAGTTGACAGGGCTACGGCAAACACAAAGAATGGCTGCGGCAGTGGACCCCTGCTGTCCCCCACTCTGCAGCAAGAACAGACACAGCAGTTTGCTGCTAAAAGAGACGGAATATGTAGTTTACTTTGAGGATTATTTCCACAAATGTTGCGATGTAAACGGCACATTTGGCGTGTCTGATCAAGTGGACAGGGGCTGCTCTGTCAGGTAGGGGCTGTCCCACTCCTCCCTTCTTGCTCTTCCTGTCTGTGTTTTGGCATCAGAAGGAGCAAAGGAAAAGCAAAGCCCCGAAAGGATTTCCTCAGTGTTGACTGTGGATGATCCTCATGGCTCCTGCATGCTAAAGCTGGGCAAGGCAGGGCCCGCAAGCTCAAAGCCCTGGGTGAATGAAAAACACTGGAGGAGTTAAATCTCCTCCGAGGAGATTGGGGGTTTTTTTGAGGGGGAGAAAAAATGTAAAGGCAAACATACTTTTTGCTCTGTTCTCTTGACAGAATATTGAAGTTTTGAGACTTTGCTTGACAGCTAAATTGTGTGGTCGAGAGTTCATGTTGCTTTCACTGTTCAGGAGGGGAGGGAATATGTTGGAGGGACTCCGAGGAATGGTGCATGGCTGTAAGTGGGTGGTTTGGGCTGTGCAGTGTGGGAGGCCAGGCCCCAGTGCAAATTAAAGACTTCTCTGTGAAAGTCCCAGACTCGGCTACAGTAATATGTATATGTGTGTGTGTGTCTGAGTGACTGAGCCTGTGTGCAAGCGGCCGGCGGGGAAGAGACCCAGCCCTCCCTCTTTTTATTTTTTTAACCAGTCATTAAAAATAAGCCGCAACTCACCCCCGGTACACACTGAGAGACAGCGAGAGGGAGAGAAAGAATGCATCTCCTCTTTCTCCTCCCTTTCTTTGAGCTTTGCTGCTTCACTAACCAAGTAAAACGGGGAGGAAAGGGGGAGGAGGGGGAGGTTGTGTTCAAGGGGGAATGATTCCACTCAGAGGTTTTTAAGACGCACACTCAGACCCCTCCTCCATGTAAAGAGTAGAGGTTTTTTTTTTTTCTATCCAGGAGGGGAGGGAGAGAAAGAGATGAATGGGCAAAGGAATGCAGGAGACAAACGAGTGCTCTCGGCAGGAGAGTGGGAATGTTGGAGAGGCCATTGTTCCTCCCCCACAAGATTCTGCAGGGAGTGGATGTAAACACATAGGAAGAGAGAAGGGTGTGAAAAGTCACACCTGAGAGACAGACTTCATGCATCTACTCAGATATTCATATTTATCCTGACACACATGCTCTCTGCATTGCTACTTTGGACACACACAGATGCACATACATGCAGCCAGTGCCTACAGCTGCCATCTCGTCTTTCCCTCCGCCCTCTCCACCCCTTCAACAGGATGTATAGGGTCAGAGGGTCAGGACTGGAAACCACAAAAGACAGTATGCGTCAGTGTAGCCTGGTTCTTGTTCCAAACCTCCCCCTTAGCCCCTCTTGTACCTCCTACCTTTCGGTCTCCCCCTTCTTTTTTCTCTCATTTTCCTCTCTCTCTCTCTCTCCCGCTCTTAACTTTCCATCTCCCTCTCTCCATCCGTCCTCCCCCGCCTGCCTGCCCCGTTCCTCCTCTCATATAGGAGACGCAGAAGGCCTTTACGTTTGGTTTTGGGCCCAGATGGCTTTAGCATGCCTCTGGCGGTGGATTAAGCCGCCAGTGTCTCCTTTCGCCTCCATGTGCAAGTGGTCAGGACAAAGAACGTCAAACAGGGGAAAGGGGAAGGAATGCGAGGAAAAAAAAAAAGAACTCCAGAACTGTGAAACAACACCCGACGCTGATGTTTCACGGCATTCCTGGAAGAGTAAACTCAAGCGCTTGTAAAAACTGCCAGCCAGCTTTCCTGTTACTTTTTGTGCCCAGTCATTTTATGAATCAGGTTATGACTTTCTTTTTTTTTTTTCTTGCTGCTTTGAGTTGATCCCCAGAGAGCTTGTTGCATGCAAACCAGAGAAAGAAGAAGTGAACTTTTGACCACATTCTGCTGCATTTATATGTAAATAGCAGCTGCAGAAAGCGGTGATCCTTCATGTAATGACATGACATCGGCATTGTGTTTCAGCCCTCAGTTAAGGCTGATTCCTGCCTGTGAATGTGTGTCAGCCTCTTGTCTTTTGGGCTGTCTGTCTGTCTGGCTGCCTGTTTGCTGTTTTTGTCCCAGAGTCCATTACTCCCCAGGCTTTGCGGTTATGTTTTCCTGTACTCGGCAGTAACTCCACACACTTTCATGTCTTATGGACAGTTGTTTTATCAGGGAGCTGTGTTTAGCACTTGGAGACAGCGTGGTGGCAACATTGTTGTGTTGTGTTGAGCTATTTTTAGGTTCGCAGACACTGGCCTAAGTGGACTCTATTATTCACTTAGCAACGCAAAATACCACCAGTATCACCCAGTCTGTGTTTGACTTTAACAAGTTACATATTGTTTGATTTATGTACAACTAGTCACTACGCAATCACAAAGCCATTTTCATTTCATGACTAACTGATCACCCCCAGCTACACGATTCTGTTTTTGGGTATGCCACGACTTGTTGCAATTGCCCATGCTGTCATTGCCGGCACATGCGATGTGTCACTCCGCACAGCGAGTCAGTCTACTTTTAAAAGTCTCAGTCAGTCGGTGAGCAATGCTGTGGGAAATGAGTGCAGTGAAAGCATGCGTGAGATGTGTGGGCGTGTTAGCTTTAGCGTTAGGGCTAATGCTCAGGTTTATGCCCCACGAAGCAGCTGGAATGTACAGGAAACAGCAAGCCAAACTTATCCTCTGTCCTATGCCTCCTTTCCTCTCCTCTCCTCCTTTTTTTCTCACTTCTCTTCTCACTTCTCTTCCTATTATTCTTTCTTTATCTCTCTCCTTCTCCTCTTTATGTTCAGTGACTGTGCTCTCTCTTTCCACCGCCTGCAGGCAGGTCTTTTGGACCGAAACAAAAGACTGATGTGTCTCTTCATGTGGTTGTTGACTAGCCAGAATAAAATCCTTGCCAAGGAGCAGCTTGGAACAATGGAAACGGCCTGAAGCCGTCACAGGGCAGGTCTAATGAGAAAACCCCCTTCATGTAAGCAAAGTCTTTAAGAGATTAGTTCACATGCTTCAGCACTGTACAGGGAGGAACTTTGGGATTACTTATTTATACCAAATCCTGGATGATTATACCAGACAGTGCAACAAATGTCTTGTAGCTGCTATTTAGAGTGTTGATACTGACAATTACGCTGCTGTTAGTGAGTAAATGTTAGTCATTTTGAGATTTCAGAGGGATATAACGAATCAGTTGCATGTTTCCAGAGTGATGTCACTTCCTCCCCATGGGCGAACTTCAAAACACAAAGTAAAGAATCTCATGTGATCACTAAAACATGTTTTGGACTGTTTTGAATTTTTTATTTACCCGCCTCCAATTAGTTTCTCAGCATGTCTCTCCCTGCCCTGTCACTGATTGACAGCACAAGGGGAGCGTCAGGCCATAAAAGAGGTATGCAGGTAACCATGCTTTCTATTTGAACTTGAAGCACAGGAAAGTGGGTTAAGTGAAGTGAATCTATTGCCTAACAGGGAGCAGCTGCCTGCCAGATTTAGCGGTGGCTGACAGTTGTAAACACACTCTTATCTAGTCATTCAGGAGACACAGGCCTGCCAGAGCAGCGACCCACTGTTGACACGGGTTTCTGTCAAAAGGGCTGCACTGAGCACACGGCTTTGTTGATAGCACTGTTGGTCCGGGGACACCGGAGGCATATTTAACAAATGTTTCATGCTGATATGCATGCTTATGTTTGACACAAGGGAAAAAAAACCACACATTTTAAATGCTGCAGTTAGTGCAGGATGTTTACAACTCTTGTACCATTTGCACTGAAAACTCCCTGCCCGACAAGCACTCACACATGCTAAATATACTTCTTTTAAAAGGCACTCACAGACTGCCTGCTTCCTTACTTGCTCACACACACACACACAGGCGCACACAGTGAGCTATTGTGTCCGAGAGAGTTCAGGCATCTGGAGAGCAGAAACCCTCTCTGGTGACCTCTGACCTCTGGTGGCTAAGAGTCGTAGACTGACACGAGGGTTTCTGGGAGGCTTTCAGGTGAAGCCGGGGCTGCCAGAGGACTTTTGTAAGGACCATTGAACATGCAGTGTGCAAAGGTTTGTTGTTGTGTCTTTGCAGCATTAGCTGATGAGCAACAAACCTGCTATCGTAGGTTTTTATAATCCTTATAATCCTTTTACAGTAACTCATAGTAGCCTACTGGTGGCCGTGTTGAGTCATTTTTGATGTGCATTGTATTACTCCATTGTTGTTTACAACAGCAGTGTCACGTCACATGGTGTGAACCTTTCAGGTTATTGTCATGTTATGACCCAGTGACAGTCTTTTGACAAGCATCCAAGACAAACTGGTTGGTAGAGTTCAGTATTCAGCCACACAAAGCCAGCGCTTCAGGGCTCGAAACATTATTAGATATTCATTTGCAACACAGTGGCGCCCACTTGCTCTCCCTGTGCCATTTTGTTAAGTTAAGTTACGCTCGCTGCGGCCCATCATTCCTCGCCTTGTTTCCTTGTTGGCTGGTGTTTAGGAGAGTGTCAGTGCAGCTGCAGTGTACCATGTCAAGGTAAACAAATGGCCAACAGAAGCTCCCCTGCGCTCGCTGCTGGTTAAAACGGCACAGCCTGGCGGCAAACTTCATGTTGTTGTGCGTCGCGCATGTTCGTGAGAGAGAGAGACGGACAAATGGACAGAGAGTGAGCAGACTGAGCCAGGCAGTAACTCTCTGATTTACCCTCCTCCTCCTCCTGCTCCTCATTCTTGTTCTTGCTCCTCTTCTCTGTTCACTATTCTCTGCCCTCTCCCCTCTGGCAGACCCTCATCCCAAACACAGTGCAGCTGGGCTCAGCTGTCAATGTTCCCCCATACTGACCGCCCCCTTTCCGGGGCCTTTGTATTTGTTTGGTTGGGTGGTGGATTTGCCCTTGGCCCCCGCGCGGGGGAGCCCGTTCCTGTTAGCTAGCCTCTTAAACCAAACCGTCTGCTCTTTGAAGTGGCCTATCACAGATACACAGATTGGAGATTACAAGGCAGCTGCCTGCCTTCAATCTGTCCAGTAACATGAACACGATGATTAAATAAAAGGAAACAGCATACACCTATGCAGACGCACAAATGGGACACAGTGATCAGCAGAGCCAAAAAACGAGGTGGCTAGCAAGTCTGTTTTTGTTCTGGAGGCTGTAGAAAATGAATGGAGACTTTGCTTTGTCTCAGGGGAGGGAAGAGGGTTTTCTTTGATATTATCAAGCCCAGAGGTGCGGGGGGGTGGAGCTCTCTGCCAAGAAGAACTGCTATTCACACCAACATGTCGGCATGGGACTTTTGAAGCATTTGTCAAAAGAAGGATTTGGCAGAGAGCCACTAGAGTTTTGTCATTCACAAACTCTTCTCTTTGGGATGACAATGCTCGCAGCAGGCTGCACTTTCTTCTGTGAGGGGAAGGGAGATGAAATTCCACAATTCCACGTCCATTAAGTGAGGAAGTTGCTCCAGAGAGAGTGTGATTGATGTCTTTCTTTTTCTGTCATCAAAGCTCCACTAACCTGATATTATGAAGTGACAGAAAACCCTTTTTTGTGTGTATGTGTGTGTGTGTGCTCGACAGTGTTTATCTGTGTTTTGGTGGAAAGAGTTTTCCACATTCCTCCTTAAGGGTCTGATGGAATCCTGCGTCACATTCCTACTTCACTCTGTCCTTGACTGTCTGTGTGCGTGGGAGGTCCAGGGCAGCGTAGCTGTCTAAAGTTTTCATGGCTGCAAGAGGATCAAACTATTTTCTTATCACTTCTGTGGGAACTGGAAACTTGACCTCTGTCTTATCAGGACAGTTGTTTTGGTCAGATGCATTTCCCTCACTATTGTCACACAAGAATTGAAATATCTTTTAAACATAGGAGCTTAAAATCAATTTATATAGCTAAATGCGCGATGACACACACACCGACATCCAAGTCATGGGCAGAGTCGCCGTGGATAACAGCTCCTGGTGCATGGAGAGCATATCAGTGGCAGGAAGTCTGTGGTCCCCCTTGATGTGGAGAGGTTGAAACCTTAAGCTGGGTTGTGTCAATGTTATTTGTGTGCCTCCATGCCTGCGTGTGCGTGGGCATGTTCCGACTCCTGAGTGTGTTTACTTAACCTGTCTCGGCATTCAAAACCCCCCCTGTCATTCTCTCCTGCGCGTCTGGCTTTCCCAGTGACAGCTAGGTGGGACACAGCGCGTCGTCTCCTGTTTCATACAGCGCTTTATTGAGCGGATGAAAACCCTCTGTTCTTTTAACCCTTCTCTGGGCCTGGGAGGAGCACGCACACACACACACACACACACACACACATATATACAGTCATCCGACATGACTTTTAGATGACTTCAGGGGATAGAAGCTCTGAAAGGGGCTGACATTCTATCCTTTGAACCTCCATGGCTGATAGGGGCAGGACCTCGCCCTCTCCCTCTGTGTGAGTGCATGTGTGTGTTCACTGTGCTTTTTTTTTTTTTCTCTTATGGGTCTGGCCTCAGTGACCTTTCATCCAGATTAGCTCTGGATGTCGATCATATTCCCTAGACATCTGTAAAAAGTCGAGACAGTGCTGCATATTGTTGCACGCTCAGACGATTCCGCCTAAGATGACTTTGGCAGCGAGTCCTGCGTTTACAGTAACTCTCAAAAGAAATGCACATGACATTTAGCTGTAGAAGGAAATACAGCAAGTCATCTTATTTTGTCTTTCTTGTGGTTTGTCACACCGCCATCAAAGACAGCCTTATTAGCAACTGTGATCTAATCTCCAGGCAGCATTCATCCTGTCTGAGGACTTTCCAGCTTGTCAAAACCTGACTGAAATCTCGTCTGGGATCATCCAATCACTGCTGGCGAGGCAGGAGGGAGTGTGGTTTGAAGGCGGCGGATGACTCTGACAAACCAAGAGGATGAAGTCAGCCCTCTTGCTCACCTCCAGTATGTTAAGGCCTCTCTGTAGCTGTCAAGTGAGATGGCAAAACACAAAGCAAACAACATCCGGGCCCTAATAGTTTTAGACATGGCTGCTCGTGCTGGGTGTGGTTGGCAACAGTTGTCTGCCGCACACAGAGCAATGATCTCGCCACGGTAGGATGTTTGTCTTTTGTAGGGATTAAAGGGATCCAGGAAACCCGCTGTCCTAGTTTTGCTACAGAGCAGAGAGAGAGACAGCGACCTAGTTTTGATGATAGCACCAGGCCAGGAAGGAGATTCCAAGGCATAATGTAGTTAGGTGGTGGCTGTTTTTGTCTTTCTTTAGACAGGCTATGCTTAATTGTCTGTTGGCATGTTTCTATACACAGGCTTCTGAGACAGTGTGTGTGAGAGGCTCCATTGTCTGTGCAGAGCCTGTAGCTGTAACCTGAGCAGGGGAGAGCACCGACAGAAAGAGGGACAGTGTTACTGAGCAGCACTATGATGCTTTTTTTTAATATCTATTTGCTTGGATTTAATACAGAGCCTTTGGAGTGCACCGAGCTTCCTCCTGCAGTATAATTTAACTTCCGAGCTTCATCATAAATATCATTTAACTTCTGTGCAATTATGCGTGCAAACAACAGCAAGGCACACAAGCATGCAGGGCTATTTTCGGCACCATCAAATTGTCCTGGTGTACAGTAAGTGCGCACAGGGCTTAACCATCTAGATCAGTGGGTCAAGTGGCTGACATACTAATCCTATTACTAGAGGAGGCCATGATTTGTTAAAGTTGGCCCTAATCTACTGTCCACTTTGACTTCAACGGAGGGACCTAAGACCTCTGGGTAACCTGTCAGTGTCACCTGTCAGCAAAGTTTCTTTTACTCTCAGTTAATTTATTTTTTCTATGTTTTTTGTGCTACTTTTTCCCAATATTTTGAAACATTTTATTCATCTTATTTTCTTTGCTGCACAACATGCATATTTTCATATGTGCATTCACAGAGGTCTGCTTACTGCAGGGCTGTAATTGCTGTTTAATTTCCTCCATGTACTGTATATGTTCATTATGTACTTGTGTGATCATTAGAGGTGTATTCCAACCATAAAGTTTTGAAGCTATTAATATTAAAAAGAAGTATGGTCAGCAGAGGCAGAGATATTGTAACAATTTCAGAAGCACTATATCCTACATTTCCCATAATGCAACGCAGCCCTGCCTCCCACATCTTTCAAAGCCCACACCTCCAGTTTGTAATGCTGCTCAAGCTGAGATAACCCTGATGACATCACTATGACACAATCCAGGTTATTTTCTCAGAATTTGAAGGCTCCCTCCAGAACCACAGAAGAAAATATAAAAATGTTTTACAGGCTGTGTAGTGCCCCTTTAAAGTTTCCAATTTTATTTTTAGCCAACAAATTGAGACTTCTTTCATTTGTCTTCCCTCTGCAGTGTCATCATGCATCACTACTTACAAGAAGACACCTCCCCCTGTCCCACCACGGACCACCCCGTCCAAACCTTTCATATCCATCACGGCCCAGAGCAGCACAGAATCCGCCCAGGATGCCTACATGGACGGGGGCTCCGGCCCACGGACGGGAATCAGCTCCCAGCCGGGCCTGTCCAACTCCACGGAGAGCATCGACAGCATGAAGGCCCTGACGGCAGCCATAGAGGCGGCTAACGCTCAGGTGCACGGCCCCGCCAGCCAGCACGTCACCAACAGCACCATCACCATCACTGCCACGGCCACCACCTCTGCTGTCGCTCACGTCTCCGCAGACACAAAGGCGCAGAGGGAAGCGCTCCGCAAGTGCCTCTCCATAGGGATCCAGGTTTGTAGATAAGCCCGGGACTTGAACTTGTAAAAGTTATAAAGTAAAACTCTGGCATGCAGTTTGACAGTCCCTCCTCCTCCTCTTAGGTGGACCCAGAGGAAGGAGGGCCCACAGAGGAGCAGTCCAAATTCCAGTCGATAGGAATTCAGGTGGAGGATGAGCGATGGTGAGTGGGAAAACAAAGAGAGAAGGAGGTTGTAGAAGTGAAACTGGATAAGTCTGATGGGAGAGATGAGGCAGAGATAGCATGATCAGGAAGAGGACTTGTAGAGACAGAGAGAGGTTTGTAGTGTGCAACGCAAGCTTTTGCCCCCCTGCGCTGGCTTCCCCACAGCAGCTGTCCCCAGTTCAGGGGAGGTTGGCGTCAGAGCCCCCCTCAACCATGGGCCCCAAGTGACAGCTGGGCCAGAGGATGTGGTGCAGGGAGCTGGGAAGGTGGAGGGGGTGAGTTGACAGCCATCTGTTGCTCCAGTCATTGTGATTCAGGCTACTTTGAGGCTGTTGCGTGTGTTTGTGTATGTGTGGGAGGGAGGGAGAAAAAAGGGGGAGGGAGTTTTATTGGGTTTGTTTAGTTCTGAGAGCACTGAGAGACTGCTGTGCTGTCAGCCACAGCCTCTCATTCTGCAACATGTTCCCAGTTTGAGGAGAAGCAGCCTGGCGTTCATGCTGTTTCATTAGGTCACATCGAGCCGTGCTTATCGAGGCCTCTGATGGGACACACAGGAATTTATGGTTTCTTTGTCTGCTTACGGTCACGCTGTCAAAACAGTGGCCTTCTGCTTGGTGAAGGAAGTTGACAAATTTAGCAACGATACTGGTTTTGCGCTGTAACCATGGCATACTTCTGGAATTCAAAGAGACATCACCTTTTAATCAAAGGTCACAGCGAGGGCTGAGTCCGGCACTTAAAAACACACACACACACACACACACACACACACACTAACACAGTGTCCGGGAATGTGAGGGGCTTTCTGAAAGGGGAGAGGTCTCAGCTGACTGACCAAGCTCTGAGTTCCCTGAGTTGCCAAGCCAAATATTAACTCATCCAGACACCTTCTGGTCGGCTGAGTCTTGGATGTAAGGCAGCACAGCACTGTGCGTTTCTCCGGTTAATGTTTAGAGTACATGGGGGGAGTATTTTTGTTGGTGCATGTCTGATTGTTTACCTGTTGGCATGCAACTGTGCGTGTGTGTTGGTCCAAGCATATGTGTGTGTGTGTGTGTGTGTGTGTACCTGGGAGGTCTGGGCATCAGGCCCCCTACGTTAGATTCCCAGACAGTGAGAGTGCCAAACTCCTACGGCCCCGGTCCAGCGCTCAAACCTTATTTGTGTGTGTGTGTGTGTGTGTGTGTGTGAGTGTGTGTGAGTGTGTGTGTGTGTGTGTGTGTGTGTGTGTGTGTGTGTGTGTGTGTGTGTGTGAAAGAGAGAGAGTCTGTGTGTTTATATGCAGCTGTCACAGGTCATAACCTCACCTTTCTGTTTGAACTAGGATTAACTGAGAGGGAGTGGAAGAGAGCTGGAAAAAAGATGAACACGACAAACAACATGCTTGTCTGTACGCAGACTTGTTTTTGTACTTCAACGTTGCAACACAGATTTCTATTCAAGCATCATATTTTTAGTCCCTCAAAGATATAAACAACTTTTAAAGTGTTTAATAGTGCGTTTCAAAAGTTTCAAAAGCTGCAAGTATCTGATCATAAACAAATGCAAATGGACTTTGATGGATTAATGATGGATTCCGACTTTTAGGGCCGAGCGAGTTTAGGGTCTGGGGTTGGTGGTCACCAGATGGCTTTGCAGTCACAGGGAAAGTGGAGTGTTGCTCATGCTCCTAGCGACTAAACCATATGCACAAGCGTCTTGAAAAGTCAACTTAAGGCACAGCTAGACCTCCCTGTCTTTTTGTTTTTGTCCCGACCGACTGGAGGTTTGTCATTACTCGCATAAGACAAACAAACAAGAGGCCTCAGGTGCATGTACAACCTTTGAATTGGGTTTGTTTAGATATCGTAATAGCAAGAGTGGCTGCGTAATGCCGTGTTTTCTGTCATCCGACGTGTTCTGGTGCTTCTCTTTATATCCAAATAAGACATCGGGCTGCTCTTTGTTTATAGATGCTTCAGTATTTCCTCATGTTTGCGGTTTGACCCATGTTCTCTGTAGATGAGAGGAAAATTATTAAGATTTCTAACAAATAAACAAAGAGGTAAAGAGGCTTTCTGAGCTAACTCTGTCGCAACCTTCCACATGAATATAATGTACGGCTTTTCTTCTTTCTTCATTTTTCTGCTGCATGCCTTCCTCATGTTTTATAGTCTCTTCTCTCTTTCACATTGACTTTTCTCTTCAAATACTCTTCCTTGTTCTTTCCCCTCCTGTCTATTGATATGTCTGTCTTTCTGTCTGGGCTGTGTTTGGCCTTGCCCGTCTCTGCCCCTGCAGGAAGTTGTTAGCAGGCTGATAGAAAGCAGGCTGAGGTCATTAGAACTGAACACCTGCTCAGAGGAGTTACTCTTTAACTGCTCTTCACACACACTCACACTCGTGGGGCTGCTGGTACGCACACATAAAGCACATACGCTCTGTGTTTGATCTTACCCAAAGCCACTCCCTTGTTCTTGCTCTCTTTTTTTTTTTTTTTTTTTTTTGCTGTTCACGGAAGAGGAGAGATGAATGAGAGAGAGAGAGGGGAAAAAAGGGGAGGTAGAGAGATGAATGGGTTGCGTCGAGATTGAGTGCGCGTCCGGAGTTGTGCAGAGGAAGACGTGACGGACGCTGTGATCATTTGTGTGTGTCGTGCTGCGGGCAGGTCAAGCTGAGGTTTCATGTGTGAGAGGACTGTGGGCATGTTTGGATCAGAGTGCAGCTAGCAGGCTAGCAGTTCAGTCTCTTTACTGGCTTGGCAAAGTTGTGACCTCTTGCTAAAACAGTAAGATAAGAAGGCATGCTTGGTTTAAAAGTTTGCATGAGGGCATTTGTGATGAGTTTAAATGTGTACTACTCTGCTTTGTTCGCTCTTTGGAGCCCCTGTTTGTGTTGTCTCCTCTTCAAAGTGTACTTCTTCTGTTTTTTTAAGTGGCTCAATGAGCAAGCGCTCTCGTACATTTTTGTATGTGTTAATAAAAGATGTGCTACTTTGAGTTATAATCTTGCAGTGATTAAACTGCTGGCTCCTCCAATCACTGCACATTTAGTCCACCCCCCACCCACCCCCAGACACCCGCGTCCCTCTGGCGTCCCATTCATTACTGGAGTGGTGAGCTGCTCTATAGAACATAGCCAAATGTGAGCATGTGTGTTGATTTAATCCTTGCACATGAGTGTGTGTGTGTTGTCGTACATAGTGTGGAGGGACTTGGCAAAAGCTGCCTGACAGCGGCACAAAGCCTCTGAGCCAAATACGACATGGCACACCCAGCTGTAGAGGAGGGTCCCAGGTGTGTGTGTGTGTGTGTGTTTGTGCACATGTACTGTTTGTGTATGTGCATCAGCCCCAGAGCAGAGCTTGTGGTGTGACAGACGATTGCACACACTGTTGCTTCTGAATGAGCCAGGTGACAAAACACACACACACACACACACACACACACACACACACACACACACACACACACACAAAAGACGTTCCACAATACAAAAGCTATTCATCACTATCAGTGATGAGATTGCTGTGATCATTTCATTTTTTTCATACCGGGAGCACCTCCAAGAACTGTGGGTAAACAGTATTATCATAATTACTGCTAAAACGGAGACACTAATGTGGTATGGCTATAAAATGAGTAATCAGTTGAATAAAATCAGATCTTTAAAAGGTTGTCTGCTTCCTTTCCTAGTTACCGCAGGATGACCCGCTCCAATAGTGTAACCACGGCCGTGCAGGCTGACCTCGACGGCCCCACAGAAGCCCCAGAGCTGCCGCCGCGTCACTTCGCCACCATGCCGCGTCAGCACTCCCGCGATGCCGCCTCTTCTACTGTCAGCATCCAGGGCTCGGGGAACCACTACCACGCCTGTGCCGGCGATGACTACGGGGACGTGGGGTTCGACCCTTCGATCCTGCCCCCTCCAGACCCGTGGATGGACAGCGTGGCCGAGCCCGAGGTTGAGGCTCTGGAGGGTGTCGGACGGTCTGTGTGTCCCCGTGACGGCCGCTGGTTCCTCAAGTTGCTGCAGGCCGAGACGGAGCGTATGGAGGGCTGGTGTAGACAGATGGAGAAGGATGAGATGGAGAATGAGCTGCCCGAAGAGAGTGAGTTCAGTTGAATAAGATACGAAGACAAGGAAGTCTGTTGTACACTAATATTAGATCTCTTTTTCCTCCTCTCCTCTCCTCTCCTTTCCTCTCCTCTCTTATTTGGAGTGTGCTGGTATTCATGGTTTTGGACCACAATAGCTGCTTGTTCTCAGGCCCTCTGGCCTCCACAGACATACCGTGCATACTTATCAATAGGCCGCTGCCGGCCCTAGACACACATCTGTCCTCTAGACACACTGTATAATGATCTCTCACACAAACACAGTGAAGGGGCTTCTCTCCGTGCTCCTCCAAGGCAACTATTCGATATTGACGTAACACACATATACACAGACTTGGAGTGCACGCCTGCAAACACACACGTCTGAGTATGTTTTTAAGCATGTACACTCACATGCACATCCCAGACTGAACAAACAAGCCTCAGGCACTGAGCAGTGCAGTTAGACCTGTCCTTGCTGCACAGCTGATTTCACGTCTTACTGGAAATGTCATTGCTTATTCAGGCAGTGTGCTGTTATGGTTCCAGGCAAGAGATTCTCTCACAGAACGTGCAGAACAGGGAGGCTGTCTCAAGGTTATGTTTTCCCAGATCCCACGCTACCATGTGCACACAGACACACACACACACATGCATGTGTGAAGGAGTGCTGAAGGAGTCGAAGATATTTTATCTGTAGGGCAGATTCATTACTGCCCCTCTCAGTGTCTGATCCCATTTTCTTCATGAAGACTAATGTATGCACTGTCAGTCCTTCTCCATGGGGGATATGTGAGTCAATAGGACTGACCATTGGAGTCAGGTTATGCAGTTCGACCTTGTTTATCTCATATATCAGTCTGCCAAACAGGCATCATGAGAGACAGAAACAGTACAATCTTTTAGGACCGTATGCTTGATTTTTAAGTTTCCTTATTGATGAATGAGCAAATAAATCGTCTATTGTGTGCTGTTTTTTTAAATTTTGTGTTTCTATATTTGGAGAGCATTTATTTATATTTGAAATTTCAGTAATTATTTGACTTTCATAAAGGACTTCTCTTGCTTAGAGGCAGGAGATAAAAGAGGATTTCTAGAGCATCCTTCTTTGTTGCATTACAAATGCAGTCTCTCTCTCTAAGCGCTGCAACATGCCTGCAGTATGCGGTTCTGTGAGTAATTGCATTGTGAACTCTGTGTGTGTGTGTGTGTGTGCATGCATGTGCGTCTGTGTCTTTCTGCAGTCCTGGGGAAGATCCGCAGTGCAGTGGGGAGTGCCCAGTTGTTGATGTCCCAGAAGTTCCAGCAGTTCCGGGAGCTGTGTGAGGAGAATCTGGTATGTGTCACCTCATCCTCTGCATGCGGCCCCCCCCCCGCCCCAACCCCACCCCCAACACTGACATCATCCTGCACAAATCATCCTGACAGGCCAGACCAGAGCTCATTTACTATGCATCTAGTGTAGAGTGTGCATCTGCACACCCTTACTGTCTTTCACGTACGAAAAATAGAACCTGCTGTGTGAAAACTGAAGCCTGACACAACAGCCATTTTTAGATGCTGATATCAATATATCAATATATATATATATATTTCTGCACTGAAGAAGATATTCACTTTTATTTTTACCATTTGCATGTCCAAATATTATAGGCACGCGTGTTGCATAATTTACCCATTATATAAATATAAGGAAATTCTACCTCTGAATGAAAGAAAAACCCTAATTACCAATTATAAATTGCATAAATATATTATATGTGAGCTGAAAAATGTCTATATTTACAGTGTTTATGTAGCAGTGGATCGCTTATATTGAATGAAAGATGAGAACTATTTTTGGTTAACCACAGTGGATTCAAAACAAAGAGTAATAAAGAAGTGAAAGGCATATTTTGGATACAAGCCCAGTCCTGCTAGATATTTTAAGTACGGTGTCTGATTTAAAAATTCCAATCTGTGATTTGTGCAGTTGCCCTTAAAAATTTAATCATCAAATAGCGCAAATATCTTTCCTAAAATATGTGATAAGCGTATAAACAACAAGCATTTGTATTGTGTGTGTTCATGTGAACATGTGTGTATGTATGCAATTTTTTGTGTATCAGAACCCAAATGCACACCCACGGCCCATCTCCCAGGACCTGGCAGGTTTCTGGGACATGCTCCAGCTGTCTATCGAGAACATTAGCCTGAAGTTTGATGAACTCCACCAGCTCAAAGCCAACAACTGGAAACCTCTGACCCCACCAGAAATTCAGGTGCAGACACACATGGCAAATATCAAATTCATCTAACCTCAAATTTTGACTTGGAATGCTTCACTAACCTGCATGTTATGTGCTGTCGTTACTGTATACTTTAATTTGTGAGTGCTACTGATTCTCAGCTAGCTTTGTTGTAGCATGCAGATACGTGTTGCGTACTCTCATGTTGCCTGCCTGACGTCACCACTTTGTATTTGTGTTTTGTTCTGTCTTGTTGACAGTGAGCTGCTTTTGAGAAGCTACTCTACCTGCCATGCACCGTTGGGGCCTCTCCACCTCCAATGGTCACTTTTACCTCATGCAAAAAGGCCAACACCGTGCTCTCTTACCCCACACAAATGGCTGCCACTGTGAACCATAACCTCATTCAAAATTGCATGCTGACATCATGCCGACAACGGCCACGGCGCTCTGTCTAACCTTTACGCAAGCCGGCTGTAGTTGTGTTGGTCCTTACTTTGTTTAGCTGCAGCTTGCCATGAGGACTCAGCGGTCTGTCATTAAGACTATTTGTCATTCCTGTCCAGGAGAGAAGGATGCCCCCTCCCGTGCCAAAGAAGCCCATGAAGGGCCACCCTCCCCTGGCTAGGGACCGCTCACTGGAGAGCTCTGAGCGCCAGCGTCTGGAGGCTCGCAAACGCCTGCTAGCTGCCAAACGTGCCGCGTCGGTTCGACAGAGCTCTGCCACCGAGAGCGCAGACAGTATCGAGATCTATATCCCAGAGGCTCAGACCAGACTATGAGACATGCAAACACATGTACCCACACACATGCCCTAAACACTGTCCCATCCATACAATAGCACTGAATGCTAAAGCTTGGGTGCTAGCATAACATAAACACATTTTTTGCAGACTTCCCAGATCACTTTGGAGTCAGTCACGATGGAAGTTGTTTGAACCAGAAATGTATATTTACAGTATTTATTTATTTATTTATTGATCTACCCCCCCACCTCCTCATTTCCTTCTTCCAGCTTTGATGTAGCAGTCCCTCTTCTTCCTTTACCTCCACCCGTCCCTCACTCTGAAAGACGTATCTTATAAATCCCTTTTTTAAGTGGCCTAATATTACAAAGTAAGCCAGGTGTAGCACAGCAGTGATGCTTCACGTTAATGTGTTTCAGGTGCCGAGAATCAGAGGAAGATAGGGAAGGAGCATGCATGTCCATGTGTGTGTATGTACTGTATATACACGCAAACACACACAACATTTGATCTGACCTGCTCAGATGAAATGCGTACCAGACCTATTGACTCATATTGGATTTTATTTTTATATTTGTATGAAATCCCGTGATCTAATTCTTAAAATACCACGAGCTGGGACGGTTTTTTTTTGATTCGTAGATTGAGGTCAGTGGCACAAGTCATCCTCTCTCTGAAAATGGGTCTCTCTAGCAAGCAGGAGGCCGGCCCTGTTAAAAGAAGGTCAAGAGTTGAGATTTTTTTGCTCCTCCAGGTGAGGAAAAGAGCAGATTTTTTGGGGTTCTGCAAAGAGTGCAATTTACTGAAAGAGTTCGAAATAATGTCACAAACCTAACCTGTGCATGAGTGAGAGAAAGAGTATGTGTGTGTGTGTGTGTACGTGCGTGTGTCTTATGATTCAGATGTTCCTTTCAAAAGTGCTTCCTATTTTTCTAGGTCTAAGTCCTAGCTGTAATTTAAGATTAAGGTAGCAGTATCAACAAACTGTAAACAAACCACCCATCTCGTCATTTTAAACTAAGCAAACCATGTTTGTATAAAGAACATACCAGATAATGACATGACATGCATGCTGACACAAGATAACTGATATTTTTGTCTTTTCTAAACAGGGTTAATCCTTTCTCATGTTACGTTCACACTCTTCTGTGTTAAAGACAGTGCTAAAATTCTGATATTTGGTACAATACTGGTAGTTGTACTATATTTTATTATGTCATTTTTAGACAAGAGAGGTTTATTGACAGTATTGAGACTAAAGGACTGAAAAGGGACTATTTTCTCCTCACTGTGCGTGCACTATCTCTGCCTCCAAATGAAGCAATTATTTGAAGGCCATACAAAAAAAAAATCCAATTTGTAATATTTTGTATTCATGTTTAATTTATTGATTAGGAGAACAATGACTGTTTCTTGACATTGTGATTATTATTATGCACTGACAACAAGGCCCTTATACTGTGTTTATGTTTTATTTATGTTCTTTTGCATGACAGGCACTTTTTTTTTTTTTGTGTGTGTGTGTGTCTTTTTTCTGTTTCAGTGATCAGCCTTAATTTCTAATATGATAGTCGAGCACAACAGCAGTCTCAGGGGAAGAAGTGTGTGTGAGTGAGTGAGTGTGTGTGTGAGAGTGAGTGACTGACTTGTGACTGTATGTGACCCATGGCATTGTCTCTTACTGTACATAACCCCAGCCACAAGGATAGGCCATGATGTAAAACAAAGGAACAGTGTCCATGCCATCTTTTGAATGATGTTCCTAATGAACATCTCAGCCCTGATTACTTCAACACAACAAGGTATTTCTGTCAGCTGCTTGAATGTGCAGACAATCCTGAGTCGGTTTAGCCATCACATAATTGTTTTGATAACAGAATAGCATCTGACAAAGTTTTGTGCCATTGAAGAATTATAGTTAAGCATATATTTCTGCTCTAATTGTCCCTACCTGAAGTTTTCACTGAGTGAAGTTGATGAAGTAACCGTACAGTATGATTTGTATCTCCTTTAGTTGGTCATATATGAAGTTTAGAGAGGATGCATAAAAGTAACAATAGTTCAAACTTATTGCCATTTTATGTAGATGAAGCTCATTTTAGTATTTTTTACTTGTATTTGAATTGAATCGTCTGTCAAATGATTGACTTCTTATTTATGTTTATTATATTAACATATCAATATAACACTCCTGATATAGCAGGGAGTTAGAAACCAGAATGTTGGGACTGTGGTTAACTGCTTAACTCAAAAAGACACTCCAGCAATCCTGGCAATTCTGAAGCTTGTGATGTAGTTATATTATGAGATAAACATTCAGATAAACATTTGTACATAAATGAATGTTTCCCTATGTAAATGTAAACTAAAAAAAAAAAACCCAATCAAATAACATATTAAGCAGATATACATTTTGTAATTAATGTTATTACACTGTTGATGTTATGGCACGTGTATGAGCTCTTATCAGCATTAAAAAAATATATCATTGCCATAATTTTGTGGTGTTCATTTCTTTCCCTGTCTCCACATGTGTTCTCAATTGGAATATAATTAAACAGATTACAAGGCCAGCATGGTGTGTTTTTAGGGCATTTCCCTTCCGCAGGGGCGGGTCCCCATAATTAGATAGCACTTTTGGCCTTGGCTTAGACCTGTCACTCCTGTACATGCAGCTTCTGGTGATTCGTCATTCACACATCAGTCATGCTGAGGGGAGGCATGCTGACCTCAGTGGCCAGAGTTCAGGAGTGTGTGGGGACGGGAGGTCTAAGAGGGGGTTTGCGGAAGTGGGTGTAGTCTTTGTATAAAGCCTAGCCCTGGGTATGCCTTTCAGAAAGCCCACCATGGTGGGCTACAACTGCCTGCTGTGTTCCTTGAGGTCTGTTTAAAGCCTTATTAGTGATTAGATCCCAAAGTTTGGACCCAGCCTCCACCACGAGAGCTGTCACTTTAGACAGGCGACATCTGGGAAAAAGTGGAGAGCTCAAAATACAGTAACATTTGTTTACAACAATAAACCAACTGCTGATTGGTGCAGTACTGACTGTTCCCGGAGTCAAAAGACGACGTCGTCAAAGATTTTACTCCTCTCAAATTAGTAGAATAGATGACATTGAGCTTCAGAAAAGAACATGTCATAAATAAAAGGGTGGTTGTCTCAGCAAATATAGACAACAAATCCTATTGAGGCCAATAGAGAAGCTTTAGCAGGACCAGAAGGGAACAGCTGTCCTCTTCGCATTGAACGAGCCAGCGTACTCACTCATAAGCTGCCTTACATTGATTCTATTGAGACACAGCCACACATAAAGCCCCGCTGGCAAGAAACTGTTGACGTCTGCTGTATGCCGGTGTTAATTTATGCAGGATTATGCTAATTGGCAGGAGCTGTTGTAAACCTCTCACACACAGGAATGTCTTCTGAATGCCTAACGGTAGCCTGGTGGAAAGACACGAGCGCTATACTATTTCTGTCCTCCCTCCTTTTTCATTTACTGAACAGTCTGACTCAATACACTCTCCTTATCCTTGAGGGATGAATCAGTAATCTTCAAAGTTCAGTGGGATTTACAAGAATACGACCCGTATAAATGCGCATTAGTTTTAAGTGATCTGACTGATCCGCGGGAGGGAAAATACCAAACGATCAAATCTGAGATGTAGAAAAACAAAACTTTATTTGAATCCCATGTGACCCCTATTTGCCACAAACATTGCACAGTATGAAAAGAAATCACATCATTGGGCGTCGTGTCACATTAACTATACACATGGTCCTATTATACATGAAAATGCTTTTTTGGTGATTTCATAAATGCTGTCTTTTGTCAGGTTTGTAAAACAGCAAATGCAGAAAAGACATCTGTAGTGTTTAATTTTCCAGTCCACTGGCCGTCGTTTTTTTCGCTGAGTGATGGGATGAAGGCTCAGACTAAGAACCTGCTACATTGGTCATCTGAAATATCCCTCGGTGGGGGAAGAAGAAGTAAAAAAAAAAAAAAAGGATAGAGGTTTTTTCTTTTAAAATAGCTAAAAGTAAATTACAAAATCAAAACTATACTTATACTCATGAAAACACATAACAACACTACAGTAGTGAATAAGTTTGTCATAGATGCCAAGAGCAAAGTATGTTTAAGACACTGAGATGACCTTCTGCCTTTAGTGTGCAAACAAATGAGGCAGACCAATCATGAACTGATATCTGAAATGTAGAACAGTAAACGTGTGTGGATGCGACCAATGATTGGTCTGTGAAGGAGGGCTGGTTCCAGCTCCTCTGCGTTCTCTAATGAATGATATACAGTATAATGGAAAAGACATAAGACAGGCAGCATTTCTCTGATAACATTTTTGGTCCCTGTGTGCAAATAAGATACACATGTAGATACATACGCATGTACGTGAAATGAATAAACAACTTACAGCCAAGGCACCTCGATACAGTTTTTTTTTTTCCATAAAAAAACATCCTCATCAATTTGATTGGTATACCAAAAATAGAAATGATCAGGCTTTCATGTGGATTTGTTCTCTGTCGCGTGCAGACAAGTCACTTAACTCAGAGGAGTTCCATAGTCGAGACACAAAGTCAGTCTCCATTCCCTCCTCCTCCTCCTCCTCTTCCTCCTCTTCTTCTTCTTCTTCTGTCACTTTCTCCCTTTAGGAGACCAGCTGTTTGGCTTGCAGCTCCATTTCTGCAGCCCGTTTGAGGGCCACATCCACCAGGAGCTGGAAGCCGCTGAAGTCTTGTGTGAGGTCTGGAGGGGTGGGGGGAGGGGTGTTGAAGAGCCCGCTGCGGGGGCTCAGGTTGCCCTCCATGCCGGCGCTGCTGAGGATGGTGGTAGTGGTGGGGAGCGGCTGGCCGCCCGGCCCTTCATCCCGGCACCTGAACAGCGCCTGTGCGGACTGCAACAGCTCGGCCGCCCTGTCGCAGTTCATTCCTGGCACAGAGGGGTGGGCGGCTGTCGGACTGGCCTGCATTGCTGTGGTGACAGTGGTGTGACAGATGACAGAAGGGCGGGTGGGCATGAGCCCCCCCGGAGAAGGGGACACGGAGGTTGGAGAGGGTAAGGAGGGAGACACCGCCTTCCTCAGGACGCTGGGCATGGCGGGTTCGAAACTGGAGGGGTGGAGGACGCGTTTGTCGTAGCTCTCATCTGTACCTGCTGCGGGGCTGCTGTGTTTCGGGGACTGGGAGCTGTCAGAGAAGCTGTCGCCAGCCTTGCTGCCTTTCCTGGATATGGTGAACTGGTTGGGATCTTTGCCATCTTTCCTCAGCATCTCTGGAAGAAGCCGCCGCCGCGCATTAATGAACCAGTTGCACACCTGGAAGAGAACAACAACAAAAATCCATGCTGTGAGAAGGCTGTATCACATGGCTCACTTATGTTCTGCCTTGCAATCTAAAAGAAAATCTGCTGGTACGTTTATCTCCCAGGTGCAGTTTGCACCTGTGTTTTCAATAGAGAAATCAAACTGAAAGGGTAAACATCACCCATCTTTCACATCAGAGGCTATAGATTTCACACCATTAGCATTCCCTGTAAACACTGCAGAAATTAACTTCAAAGATTGTGATCACATCCCAAACTATCTAAACATTAACTTAAAAAAATATTAAGTCTAGTGTGGACTTCTTAATCCTGTTTTTAAAATAGTTTTCAATACTAAGTAATCTCCTTTGTCATAGCTGTAATCACAGTCTTCTCTCTTCTTTTTCCCTCAGTCCTCCAGGCTAGTCGTAACTGGCTCAGGGAGACTCACAGCTCTAACCATGTAAATGACTCTGCATTGTTCCCAGACAGCTGGGATGGAAAGGGGCTGGAGGGAGGGAAATTCCTGTCCAAGTGCCTCAGCCAAGCCCACAGCACACAGGGAGTGAGTTTACTCACGTTGTCTCTGGCTTTTAATGTTGCAACATCCAAGCTGATTTGGATGACCTTCAATTCACTGTTTGTGTGTCATGTTTTGTTTGCCATCTAGACAGGAAATGATTCAGTCAAGCTGTCACTTACTTCCTCTTGACTTTTTTTACAGCGGTGTGTTTACACCCTTAAGGGTTTTACCGGCAATCTTATCTGTCATATCTGTGTCCATACCTGTAGTGTGGAGAGCTGAGTCTGCTTTGACAGGAGGGCTTTCTCCTGTTCAGAGGGGTAAGCGTTGTAACGGTGTTCGTACAACCAGTCCCGGAGGATCTGAACGGACTCCTTGGGCAGATTCCCCCGCCGTTTTCTTTTCCCGCTGCTCCCCGTGCTGGACGACAAATCCAGTGGGGCGTCCACGCTGTCCTCGTCGTCCGTCTCGCTCCCTGACAGCATCATCAAACCTGCGCAAAGCGAGCGCGAGGGAGGAGAAAAAGAGAATGTATGAGAAAAAACAAACAAAAAAAAAAAGGTGGGGACAAAGAAGAAGAATATGTATCCTCTTATGTGTCAGCCGCTCAGCTGTCGGTCTCCCAGCAGCTCTGCCGCAGCCGTTTTACCAAGCGCAAGCTGTCTGGGAGGCAGCTGATGTGTCAGAAGCGAGCTGTCAAGTTCGGCCATGTGATTCATATAAGGAAGGAAGGAGGGAGGGTGTGAGGAGCAGAAAGAGGAGGAGGAGGAGGAGGAGGATGGAAGGGAGGGATGGAGGGGGGAGGAAGGGAAGGAGGAGGGGTGTACGTCACAAAGGCTGGTCTGATGCTGTGGCAGTTATAAAACCTGCCTCGACAAATACAAGCCAGGTCTATAGCACCAAGACCCAGAGCACACCTTGCATGCTTTTGGATAAGTAAAGCACGCTGGGCTTGACCACGGGGACAATCAGTGTATGAAAGGGAGATTTTGTTTTGAAGAACGGCAGCAGTGTATCTGCAAAGATTACAGAGCTGCTCACTTTTTTGATTTAGCTTTTTTTTTTTTGGCATGTCCAATCAAAGTCAATCATGATCAAACTGGATTTTGGGGCCTTTGAATTACTTTGAATGTGAAGAGTTTAAGCCAGGGGAAATTAAACCAGCTTTGATCAGATTTTTTTTTATTATTATTATTATTTTAAGTTGGCTATTAGGTCTGTTTAAGTGTACTTTCCAGCATATGTTACATTTCATAGAGATCCAAGTGAGTCATGCATATAAAGAAACTCTGGTACTTGCATATGATGCTATGCAGCCAGCCCAGACGCCATTAAAGAAAATGCAGAAATCCAGAGGATATTTAATCCACAACTCACAAAAAACTCACTCAGTCTGCTCTGGAGCAAACTAGTGGGAAAGGAATAAGAAAGTTCCCAAGTCTGAGCGGCCAACAGGATGAGGTAATTACGTAGGCTGGAGCGAGAGGGGAAGGGGGAGGGGAGACCTGTTGCAAATCAGCGTCTCCAGACTAAACAAAAGAATCTAGGGCTGCGTGGTTCTTTGTATGCGATTCAAAAGTTTCTACACGCAAACGGCGACTTCAATATAAACCCAACTCCCTCTGTAATACCAGAGTTTGACACAGTGGGTAGAAAACACGTTTTAAAGGCAGGAAGACCCTGTTTTTCTGTGAGTTTAAACAACTTGTAACGGGTTTTCTATTGTGTGTGTGAGTGTGTGTGTGTGCGCTGCACCACGAGGTCCGTGAATGTAACAAGCAACTTCCCACAATGAGGTCAGGATGAACATTAGCCTACATTTGGGATTTAGATACAATTTAAAAAAAAAAAAAGGTGTTGACGGTGTTTCCGTCCGAGGCACACACTTTAAAAGACACACTGTATCAGGTTTTTAGCGTTTGTAGGTTGTTAAAAAAACACACTTGAAACTCTTGAACTCAACAATAGTCGCCAACTTTTCAAACTCGCATCCTCACTTTGGTCAAACTTCGACACGAACTGAAGCGTCCGTCACTGAAAATGAGCTCATTCGCGCTAAAAACAGAAACAAAAAAAAAGGAAGTCCAATTAAAGTCAGTTTGGACCTTTTTACGAGCTTCTGAAGTTAGCCTAATTGCAACCGTGACAAGAAAAACAACACACATGGCCAACAAAAAAAACCAAAAAAAAAACAGCCGTGTGTTATTGTGTCAAAACGTGAATAAAACATATCGAGAGAAATAAATTCACAAGTAAAAAGCCAGAGCTTTGCTTTTATCGACTTTTGACATCGCGCCAGCACATGGCAGAAAAAGCCCCCTGTCATGTCTGGAAAGGAAACAATAGACTGCATGGTTTGCATATGAGAGAAATGGCTCTGTTTAATCGCTGTCTCTGCTTCTCTAAACTCATTTCGACTTTATTCCACTCATAAAAAAGAAAGCATCAAACTCACCCTTTTTCGTCTTCATCTCCGTCCGAAAATGCCCACTTTGTCCCTCGCCGAGCGCAGAAGAAAATAGTCTTTGTGTCAGTGCACTGTTTTTTTCTTCTTTTCTCCAGATATCCACAGCGTGTATCCGAATATGCGAAAATCCTTATTCATCAAAACTCGCTTCTTTTTTTTTTTTTTTCTTTTTCTTCCACCAGGTTTTTTGTCTGTGTGTGTTTTTCTTTTTCTAGTCGTCCTCTTGTTTGGAGACTTAAAGTAGGGGGGTTTTACCTGAGATCTCTCGCGTCCCTTCGGCTCAAAGCCCTTTTCTCATTGACTGTGTGTTTGATCCTGAAACTGGGTGACAGCTATCTTTGACAGCTGCGTGACTCAACGCACAGAGATCCTCCCACTATGGAGGGCAGAGGAAAAAATCTCTGACATCAGCATGGCTTGTTCCACTGACATGGATACAGTCTCTCTAAGCTTTTAAGTGCTGCAGACCCCACTTTTTTTTTTTTTTTTTTTTAATAAAAAGGCCAAACAAACACAGCAGTAATATATATTAAATAATGATCCACAGAGACGCGCTCATTTAGGCGGGCAGTCACAACAACAACAACAACACCAGCGGCAGCAGGCTGCTGGAGAGCACTGCGGACCTCGTGGTAACATGTTACATAAATAATAACCAAGGTAAAAAAATAAATAAATAAAAAAAATAATCAGATTATTGCTACAGGCTATATTTTTATCACCTTGTGGTGTGTGGTGTTCAGGAATCAGCTCATCCATCACCTTATCGCATTTTGTGGTTTTATCTCCTTTTGTCTGTGGCATTTAATCGCCTTCATTAGTACTCCTGATGTATTTTTGCGCTTTTTTTAAAATGCATATTATGGTGCAAAAGAGCGATATTTTTTGTTTATGGTAATACCAGCAATGTATACTGTTGCATTTCTCGCAGGGGATAAGGACGTGTTAATCACCAGAGGGGATGTTGAAACAACCTTATTCCAGCTGGAGGTTTGGTGCATCAGTTGAGGTTACTAAAGACAACAGCACAAGCGAAGGGATACGATCAATGCCCTCATTTGTATGCCGCGCACAACCTTGCGACAGCTGCTGTAGCATGGTCTCTCTCCTTTGCATGCATTTGTTCCAGACAGGCGTTTATTTCTCACCGCGCTAAGCTAAATGTCGCCCCCGTGTGTGCGTTTGTGGAGCTGCACTTTGAACGCGACATCGCATGACACACACGAGGTCCTCGAGCTCCCTCTGGTGGCCAAATGAAGCATCTCATTAGAAGAATTAATTAGTATTTGGTAAATTGTTTACAAGTATCTCATTAACGCCCTGTGTTGTAATATTTTAGTACGGGTGTGTGATGATTATTTCTAATTCAAACATTAACAATGTGTTTCATTTAAATAGGCACCCCGCCATAGACAGTTTAAGTTAATAATGTGTATAATTTCAATATATATATATTTTTACTATATGTTTGCTTTACAGATGCAGTTGTAACAGCCTCCTCTGACATAGTTTCTATCTTAAGGGCTCACATTCTTATTAAACAGTCAGTAAGTAGTGTGACTCTGTTGCAAGCGGACAAGCTGAAACAGTCAATGTGTTAAAAATAGAGATATGAGCAGGTTAGGCATGCAGCAGCCTGCTGCTGCTGCTGCCAGTAAGTCAATATCAGCCAGTTCCGTTATTAATACTTCAAACTTAAAACTATCTGAGTAATGATAATAATAACACTGGAAATACTGGTCTGTCATTATTTAACTTTATAATTCATTTCACAGATTCAAAACAAGTGAAGTTCAGTTAGACTTCCTTTCATAGTGTGTTAATGAGGTGTAATGAGCTGTTCAGTGTTCTTTTCATACTTACTAACCCTAGATAGCACTTCTCACATTGTCTACTTTCACATGTCTATTTTCATAAGTTTGTAAATAACTTTCCTGTGAGAATAATCCTTGTTTTTTGTTTTCTTTACTAGAAAAGGAGAACTTTCTTGCTTACACGAGCTTTCCCCGCATTAGCACTGAACTTATTTTTTTACTGTGACACATCAAATCCTTCACATTTTTCTACTTGTGGTCAAACACTCATGCACTTCTTCAGTCAGGACCTGAAAGTGGAGAGCTGCGTCAAGCTACTCACACACAAGCGTGAGTGACACAGGAAATTAGGCGAATTCGCCTTCAAAATAAAGTTCAAAATAAGTTAAACTTCACCTAACAGGTAACACACACAAGGAATTTGTCTTGATGCATAACAATAAACGTAGTAAAAATAAAACATGAAGAAGGATGATTTCAAGTCAGGAAGCATGAATACAAATTAGAAAATTGTCAGCAACATATTAAAGTAAATATAATAATATTATATATTATAACAATATGTACAATATAAACTCTTACAGTGTTGCACTATAAAATATACAAAAGGTAGAGACATTAAAAACAAATAATTCTGAACATGTTTGTGTGCAAATAAACTGCTCACAACTTCATTTCATGCACACGATTGCTTATAAGAAGTGAATACTTGTGCAAACATGCAAAGGGTGTTTTTCTGCTGATCAGTTAAAAAAAACAACAACTTTGATTCAATGTTGTAAGACAAGAAAACAGAAAAACTTCCAAAAGGGGGTGAACAGATTTCTGATTTTTTTTATTATTAAGCACTGCATTTCATTAATTTCACACACAGCTTGTGTTTTGAGACTGTAACTCCAACTTAACATGTTAAAATGTATTCAGTCCAGCGTACGAAAGGCTATTATGCAGCTAATTATTTAACTAATTACAAATAAAAAGTTTACTTTGCATCTTGTAGCTATTTCCAATAGTGAAATGTAACTGATTTTCTTCTATACTTTATTCTCCTTTTATTTATTTGACATTAGAGTTACTCTTATGAGGTAATAACTTTTTATATTTACTTTGTTTATATCTTTCTATATTTGCCTTACTTTTTAATATCTCTTTACACTTCTATATACTTTAATGTTTCATGTTCATTGCTTGTTTTGCACCAGAGATATGAGGGGAAATTCAATTCTCTGTATGTCCTGTACATATGGCAGTACTGAGCATTTTATTTTGAAAGTCTTTAAACGGTAGTCATATGTGTTTCAGTCTGTCTGCCTTGACGCCTTCAGAGCTGCCAGTGTCCTGTAACAGTTTGAAGTCTAAAATTAGGGAGGCACCCCAACTGCAAATGACGCAAGAAGGCTAAAGTGGACAGTCTCCTCGTCTCTGCGTGTCACTGGTGTCAGGACTCAGGACCATGGAAACGTTCCCTACAACTTTGCTGTTGTTGATGACATGGAGGGTATTTTTAGGTCTTGTTGTCATCTTTCCGTAACAGCCCGGCTGTGGCGTTCAGTATAAAGGACTCTTTCAAAATGCAGTTGTACAACAGTGTGCTGACACACTACCCGAGGTCGTCTCGCAAAGTTACAGTAACTTTATTGACCGGATCCGAGCGTCTGAACGGGACGACACCAAGTTCCTCCGAGGCGGATAAAGCAGGATTTACACAACCAGGCGCAACTTCAGCCAGCAACGGGGATCTGGTGAGAGAGACTGCTGCTTCTTCCGCAAACATGCCTGCCTTTTCATGTTACGAGGCTTCATCCAGGAGGCCGATTTACTTCACGTCGACTGCTGAGATATTAATCCGCAGACCTGATGGAGTGGAGAGGTCTGTGCCTGTCCACATCGTGAGGGAGTCCAAGACCAAACCGCCCACCCCTGACTCACATCATGGGGAAAGTTTCCTCTCTAATGACTGTGATTCTGATGTGATTGTGGACTTGATAGATCGTCTAAGAAATGGGACAGATGAGCTTTTTCCTGACTGCCCAGAGCTGGTTGGAAACCACCTTTTAAACACTGACAACATCCGTAGACCCAGACTAGAAGAAAACAAGAGGATTGTTGGAAACTCAAGGGAGGATGAAACAGTTTCAGTGACTAATGCCCCCTTCAGTCGCAATGGATGGGTCTCATTAAATGAAGAGGAGCTGGTTCCCTCCAGGGAAGCTCAGCCCGAAGACCTCATAAAGGAAGATTTTAGTGATCTGAGCGGTGGCAGAGCTGCTCCAGCATCACACGAGAGACGGGCCTTTGAGCTCAGCGTTCTGCAGGAGTCGCCCCCACAGAGATGCCAAGAGAGAGAAGACGTCAACGATAAAGTCACCCGGTACCTGGCTGAAGTGGAGAAACAAAACAAGTACCTCCAGGAGAGGCATAAATACAGGTACCACGTCATTCCAGATGGAAACTGTCTGTACAGAGCTGTGTGCAAGGCCACGTACGGGGACCAGGCGAGGCATGGGGAGCTGAGGGAGCAGACGGTTCACCACATCGCCGACCACTTGGATGAGTTCAACCCCATCATTGAAGGGGATGTAGGGGAGTTCCTGATTAACGCGGCGCAGGATGGAGCCTGGGCGGGATACCCCGAGCTTCTCGCCATGAGCCAGATGCTGAACGTCAACATCCACCTGACAACAGGAGGGAGCTTGGAGAGCCCCACCGTCTCCACCATGGTGCATTACCTCGGGGAGGAGGATGCATCCAAACAGGCAATCTGGCTGAGTTGGCTCAGCAACGGTCACTACGACGTCCTTCTGGACAAGTGTCTTCCCAACCCAGAGTACGAGGACTGGTGCAGACACTCACAGATGCAGAGGAAACGAGATGAGGAACTGGCAAAGTCGATGGCGGCGTCATTGTCCAAAATGTACATTGAGCAAAATGGGTGTGCGTGAAAGAGACACTGTACGTTGAGAAGTAAAAGATGCACACTGATACAGCAGAATGCAGAAACACCGATTCTGCACGGTTTTACATGCTTGAAATTATTTTTTATAAGATTTATATCATGAGAGAAAGGAAGTGCAGTGCACATACTTTGGATTTTATACATGCCAGAGATGCCAGATCAGTGGCAGTGTTCTCTGAAAGTGTTTGAAAGTGTGTGAGACTGTTCCTATTGATTGTTTGGGTGACGTTGACAATTCTTCAATGCTGTTCAGTTACTGTACAATGGCAATGCTTTTGAATATACAGTATTTATTTGCCTTTTATTGTCAGACCAGTTATTTTTATATCATGTTTCTGCTTTGTAGGCCATTGCCAACTGCAGAGAGACTTGGGTTGCTCTTTTTCATTGTTTCATATCTGTCTTGCTACTCTCTTTTGCACAAAAGTCCTATCAGACAAGTCCAGAGAGTTTGATTTGTGAGCCCCTTTTCCTGTTTTTTTTTGTATTATTCCAGTTCTTTTTTTTTTTGGCTTTTGACAAAATATTTTAAAATAAAGTTCTGAAGAAACATGACTTGCAATGATTTCATGTTTAACTTTCATACCCATTGCTTGATTGGCTGTCTCTTGTGGGGATTTCAACAGAATTTGTTGTCCAGTTTCCAATGTTGTAGTACTCCAGATCAGTTCTGGTCTTGAGACCGGTCTCAAGAGCACTTTCAGAATCAACCACATTTTTACTCAGCCTTGTCTTGGGACAAAGGATGGATTTCATTTCAAGACCAGACAAGACCACAACTGCAGGAGTATCACTGAGTTGCCTGTGTGTATTGTCTGATTTGATTCAAATTTGCTTGCTGTAATTGGATGTAAAACATCTTTCTTCAAATGCAACCAATAACTTGACTCAATCCAAAAATTTAAGTTTTTGTTATTGTTAACAGCTGTCACCCCTACCCACCCCCACTTCACTCACACTCAAAGAAAGTGAATACAGGAAACAGGAGAAGAAGTTGTGGCTGTCGGGGAGATGTCAGCCAAATCTTTTGTAACAAAATCTCAAAAGACATCAGATAACAAATCTCAAAATCCTGAACCGCAAAGAGTTCATCTGCGAAACAGTGTCCAAAAGAAAACACACAGCAGTAGGTATGTAAATTTTGCAATGCAACGCTTGCTGACACAACCTCACCCAAAGAGATCTGGCAAATATTAGCTACATATTGGCTTTCAAAGTAGCCTACTGTCTGGTCTTGGTCTTGACTCTGTCTTATCCCCTCAAAATCTTGGTTTTGTCTTGGTCCTGATACACTCAGGCCTTAGTCATGACTTGGTCTCAGTTTAGGTGGTCTTGATATTATGCGCAGAATTGTACGTTCATGTAATGGGATCCATCTAATACATTTCAACTAGGGAGGCTAGATGAAGTGATGAGTCCAGTACTCATCCATCAACTCTTGCTGCCCTAAAGTGAGAAGTGATGTTTGGAATTTATTACAAGCAGTGACCCCAGAGGCTGCGGCCTCTCATTCAGGTCAGGCTGCAGGACAGTACACACTTCTCTTGTACCTTTGTTTTTGGCCTCTTCTGGTAAAAAATATCTGTCTTTTAGCAGCTAAATGCTTTAACATATTCACAAGTTAATCACTAACTGTCCACTGTCTGTTGTTTGGTTCTGAGCAGGAAGTGCTAGTTCTAAAAACATTGATTGTAACCTTTAAGGAAAGGAGCTTTCCTTTCCTTAAAGGTTACAATAAAGGTTACATTGCAGACAAGCAGCTTAATCATACTTTCAATTAGAAAGAACTTGTTTGAGTTTTGTTTTCCTAATTTGGGACAAGACATACGTCTTTATGTTGTAATATTTACAGTGACTTTAGCGTTTTACTATTACTGTTTAATATTTCAGAAAGTATTTTCATGTGTCATGTTTGACACCTTGTCTGGGGCCTAGACGATATATGTTCATGTTAATGTACACAACATACTTGATGTGGGTCAAGACATTATAACATATGACATTATAAAATAAAGTTCAGTGAGTGTGATATAAACACTAAATGCAAGCATCACTTAAGAAAGAGTATAACTTTCTTACACCGTCAACAGAGATCACCAGTAGGCCTACATTCCACTGCAATAGCCTGTTTTTCTACATTTTGATCATAGAGGAACTGAATCCACTCTCTTGTGACTTCTGAAACTCCATGTGTCATTTAGGAAACACTATCTGAACTGCAGTTGTGCTAAATTATGTAATACAGTTCGTGTTATTCTCTTTCTGGGATGCCAGCCCTCTGATAACACTGCACTTTTCTTCCATTAGGTGGCGTTGTAGCCCCTATATACACCCTGACAAAGTTACTGTGTTGTTAAAGGAATTTGTATTTCTTTTCAAATTGATTTCAGTGTCTGCATTGAGGTAAACTGGCTTAACTGTGTTCTGATTTGTAAAAACAAGAAGGTGACATGTTTAAAGATTACTAAGAGATGATGGGAGAAAGTATGGGATATTGTTTTAGAAAGTTTGAGTTCATTATTGAGCAGATTTCCTAACAAACAAAGCTGTTTTGAAATCAGCTGTTAACTTTCTGATTTATGTCAAATATTTCTGTTTTATTCATAAAACATCAGTATATAAGCACAGCCTTCTACTTAAACTTTATTATGGGGTTATTATGGATCATTTCCCCCCTGAAATCTTTACAGTGATGACGTAACCCTGCAGTCATGTGGACATTAAGGGAGAAAAAAAAAAAGTTTTTATATTTTATTTTACTGCAGGAGGAGATGTAGTGTCTCTGCCAGCTCCAGTGCGTCTATAGTAAAGTCCACCGAGCAGAGGGCAGGTGAGACCGGACCGAGCCGTGCTGCTTCTCCCGCAGTACTGGCACACAGTCAGCAGCACAGACACACACACACACACACACACACACAGAGGGAGCAGAGGGAAAGTCAATGACAGACGCTCTCCAAAAACGGCGTGTTGTGCGTCTGTGAAGGATTCCCACGCTGGGGTCACCTCGACGTTCGGAAGTTGCGGGATACTTTGAAAGAAGAAAGCCGGAGAACACGGTCGGTTGGCGGCGTGGTTCTGACCTGAGAAAAGGGGGGAATCGGACATGTCGGGACACCGGGTGCAGTTCGCAGATCTTCCTCCGAGTGATCACAAAAGAAGTCCTAAATTTCACAGTAAGGAAAAAAAAAGATTGAGCTGTAATCTCTGCTGACCTTGATTTCACCAGTGGGGGGAAGTTTTTGGCTTATTTTAGGTGTAGGCTTCACCTTTTTTAGCTGTCAGGAATTTCATATAACTTAACCCTGTCTAGTTTTGTAGTCATATAGGAAGGAGGAATGGTTCACATTGTAATCCCCATTGGAATATGTGCTGTTCTTTCCTTTTTCTTTCATTATTGGTGTAGTGTAGCCATGATGTAAGTGATTATACAGACACTTTATGCACACAGCTGTCTTGAGGGGAACAGTTGTGCTCCATTAAAACCTTGTCCTAGAGATGATTACACTTCTCTACATGCCTAAATAATTTGTCAAAATACAATCAAAGAAAGTCCAAACTGGTTGAAGGGAAATTGTTTTTCTTTATCAGGTCTTCTTTCAGCTTTCAAGCCAAACCATCGTCACTTGCTGACTTATATCATTGAGGAAATATGATCATTGTTTCAAACATATATAATATTTCCACTGTTGACATGTATGCTGTGTTATGTGTTTGTGGAGGTTGTGTTGACCCTTTGCTTGCGATGCACTCCGCATGTGTATCGGTGGTGTGATCCCATTCAGTCCCCACTTAATACACTTATCTGAAGTGGCAGTTGCCCTTTACATGCTGCTTCTAACTTTTTTTTTTTTTTTTTTAAAAAGCCCAGTCAGTGTTGACACTTCTCATGTTCTGTCTTAGTAAGGTAACACTCCCCTTGACATGCATTCAGTGACCACTTCCCTGCATCACACAGTCCTGAAGTATAGGACATTAATGGCTCTTAAATAAGAGCGATGCATTCAAGGATTTCGCTGTTCTGTGGCACAAGTGGATGTTTTAAAGACATGCTTATGGTGCGACAGTGTCAGCCGTGCCTGCTTTCTGCTGCTGCGTGCTGCAGTGTATGCACTACAGCACGAGACACAGAGAAGCTGAGCTCATCTCCATGGTGACAGGTTGAATGACAGGACACGTGAGAATGGACGCAATGGAAAATTGCCAGTTTGCTGCAAAGCCCTCCAAAGGGGTGCATCTAACAGTACAGGCTTTATGACAGCGCATGTGCAAGCTCTGGATATATTTGTACCTTTGATGGCAGTCCGATGTGAGGTTTTTGTGTTTTGTCACAGTAAGGTGAAAAGGGCTGATGCTGTGCGCAGGTTGCATGCAGGGCATGCTGTGTTGCTGTGTGGAAGGACAGAATGGCAGCTTCAGCACCAAACCACACATTCTGACTCAGCCCATCCGTTCCTCCTGTGGTCCAGATGCAAGTGACAGTGGGGTCAAGTTTCATTCTCTTCTCTTTCTCCCTGATGTCTCCCAACCACACACACACAACCTGCACAACCCTCACAATCATTCCTGATTCAAGATAGATTGGCAAGTTTTAATGCTCACTCTTCACAGTAGAAATGTGAAATACAAATAGCACCTGGAAAGCAACAGAACAGAGGCTCATCCATCACTCCATTCATTTTCAGACCGCTATAAGAGCTAATGATCTTGGCATCACCTAGAGGGAATACGTCATCAGAGTTTGTTGATCAGTGACAGAAGCCAGCTATGTTTAGACAATTTAGAGGAAATGGTCATTGCTGTGGCATTAATAACAGGTACCACTGTGACATCCTTTTCTTTGGGTATTTTATATAGGTAAAGTTTGCGTTTCTTGCTGTGGTATGCTTTTCTGCCATGGTGGCTGGTGCTGCTCAAGCCTAACCATCAACTGTTCCTAGTTGTTGCTGCTTCTGACAGAATAAAACACATTCATTTCTGTGTGCCAATCAACGTCTTCCAGGAAAGCCATCATAAAACAAATAGAAAGGCTTTCAAGAACAGGTTACATGTCTAATCTTGTGCTGTAAGAATGAGATAAAAGCGCGAAAGATCATTACTTTAACCTTTCTCCCTGAGTCTGCATTAAAAGCTGTTTTTGCACAATTACAGAGAGAGAGAGGTGTGAGTAATTGTGTCTGTTTTATCACAGCTAGTCTCTCAGTTATTGCTACATGGAAGTACTAACATGCTTATGAAAGCTTTTGTACAGTATGATTCAAAAGTTTGGAATCACCTGCCACAAAAGCTTCAGTACTGTCAGACTCTTTCTTTTTTTAATGGTCTTTCACGCTTTTACCTTGTAGAAAGTTCTTTTTACAAATATAATATTTTGTATGAAGTGGTTTGGAAACGTTTTGTACATGAAATACAAAATGCTTTACAATGTTTCAACCAGACTGACAACTAGAAGGGCAGAAAGAGACAAAGATACCTCTGAGCAACAAGAGATCAACGGCCATTGGTAGTGAAAAACAAACAGAAATCTAAGGTTAGTCTTGGGTTACCATAGTTAGAATTGGATCAGCTGAACGTAGTATAGACAAATCACAGTTTAAACCTATTTAGTCTAACTGGTGAGTAGACTGCAGAGGATCCCAAGAAAAACAGGTTCCCAAAATATTCCACCATTGTGGTTCAATAATGTTTGTGTAGAATCAAAGGGTATTTTGGGTAAAAAATAGTCTTTCAACATAGGTGATTCAAAACTTTGGAACAAACCTAGAATCTCCATTTTCAGTGGTGAGAAACACTTAAGTTATCGTGGATCAAAGCCCAAGCGACAAAAGGAAAAAGTTTTCAGATATATACTCAAGCTCTTAACACATAATTCTAATAAGTTTTATTAAGTACAACACCAAACCATACTGTACCAGCTCAGAGATTCATTGACTCATCTGACTGGATTACCTGAAGAAGACCCTGTTCCTCCTTTGTTCTTTATCTGTTCCACCATGTTCCCGTTTTCACCTCACCTGTTACTGCGCTGTTCATATTTCCCCTGCAAAGAGCCAGAACAGCTCTTTAATATTTAGATAAGACTTTAAGATTAATCTTTCTTATAGTGAGGTGAAAATAGACTTATTTTCTTGGAGAATGGCTGTCTGTAGGGCTGCACATTTAATGATGTGTCTTTCAGTAAGCTGCTGCACTTATGCAGCCATGATGTTCATCTTCTCAGATTTTCAGTGAAATTTGAAGATAATATCAGTTTCTGGAGAAGGATATGCAGTCCTGATTGGATGATTGGATGAAGGTATTACCTTTTCTTTTTCCATCAGTCTGGTTAGTCACAAAGAGAGGGTGGAGCACTTCAACAACATCCAGCCACTGACTTGATCTTCACAAGGAACAGTTTAAAACTCTCCTCTGTTTGCTCTCTTGCCAAGAGTTCTGTTAACTGATGTTGTTGCTGTCGTTCATTCCATAGGTCCTTCTCCATTATTTCAAGTCTGTCATGTCTCTTTGTCCACGAGCCAATTTAATCAAACAGACTTGTTGTGAGTCCAAATCTTCTGTCATTCTTTCCCTTTCAAGAACCATCTGCTTCTAGACTGTCATATTTCTGCGCTATGGTCCATTTGTCCTTTTATAAACATGCATTTTCTATGGATGAGATTATGTTGTTAGTTAAAATACAACACCAATTAAATTATGTGAGGTAAATGTCTTTAAATTCCAACTGCAATCAAAAAATCAAATGTGTTTTGGGTGGTAGCTTTGGAGACCGGTCTGCAGTGAGTTTTGTTCAGTTTGATACTTGGATATGTTACCTACCCTAGCTTTACTGTGGCAAAAAGTTGCTTAATTAATAGGTCAATCAACAGAAAGCAACAATTACACTGAAAGTAGATGCAAACATTACCTGGCTCCAGCTTCTTTACTGTAAGGATTTTAAACTGGTAGGTGTCACATTCCAAACATACTGTGTGGTACTGAGACCTGTTGTTGACTGGGAGTGTCCAGTAAACAACTCCAGTGCCCTCTTACCTCATCACCGCAGTAAATTAGATATTCGCACACATGTTATTGACGGTGACAAATACATACCGACAACAAACCATGTCAAACAACATGCGCAACACTTATGTTTCACTGGAGGTAGAAAGTGTGAAAGGTTGCAGGTAGCAGCTTTAAATGAACACAGCTGGACGGCATCTTGGGTGTTTTAAAAATGGTATTTGCATATTCAAATGCAACATCTTGCCCGAGAAGCTTTAAACTAATAGTGTCTACATCAGACGTTATTTGTTGCTTGTCTTAAAAGGGTCAAAACAAACATATCATAATCACTGGGAGACCTCGCAGTGCTCCTTAACACTCACTTTTAGATGATGTTCCACTTTGGCCTCGTTAAGACTACATTGCTCTAATCACTTATCAACATCCCTTTGTCCGGATGTCAGGAGGAACTATAAACATGGCTCGCTCCATGCTATCATACTCAGTCCCTTTATGCGATTGTCTGGAAATGGCAAACGCTGTGTTGGAATGATAATCACAGAATGTACGTCTTTACCAGCTCAGGAATGCAGATGCTGTCTGTGCCAGTGTCAAGCTTTAGAAACCAGGGGCGGGTGCTGTCTTCGCAGCTTATAATTCTTTGCGAAAACAAATCAAATAGTCATGAAGGTGAGGATAAAGCATGGCCTTAATTTCCTATGACATATATTCTAAAGATAGCTCACTCACTGCTATTACTGTCATCTTTTTTTACTGAGTCGCTGTCCATTCAGGTGAGGTGTGAAATGCTTGGTGAAATGTTTGGTAGCCTGTTTTTCCCCACTCAAGAGGTGCTGATCACACTGGATAGGCACTTGAGATGATCCTTCTGGAAATAGCCGAGCCCTTGAGACAGTAAACAGCTGTTTTCACAGCGGATTAAAAGCCTGTCCCTGAAGGGCTCTTAAGTTCCCGTAGAGTTTAAAACACAAAGATTTAAGAGTACGCTGTGGCCTTCCCTACCCGAGAGTAATATGCTGTTGTTCTAGCTTTAACTGGGGTTGTCGCTCTCTGATAAAAGGCGGTAACCTTGAGCTGATATCCACTTTGTTTTTTTGTTGCTCGAATACTGAACATACTTTCAGACATGACACTCGAGTGAACCACAGAGCCTGCACATCTGCTGCTTGGCTGCAAAGATACTTCTAATTTAATTAGCATAGCTTATTCATTTCAACTTTTATACATATTTATTGAAGCGAGTGTTGGTTCTTGTGTCTTTATTGAGACTATTGTGCTGAAAGGTTCCTTGATGATAGTGAAAATAGAAATCAAATCACTTACAGCCATTTTAAAAGAGCCTAATATACTTTAAAGATATATTGGCGTGCAATTAATCTCCGGCACTCACATTTCATCAGTTTTTTGCTGACCTTTTCATATCTTTCCATGCACTTTATTCACTATATCCGGCTCTAATGTTACATACTCATGAAAGAGAAAGCACGCTGCTTCACTTTGGCGTATTCTTGAGAAGAAGAAGAAAAAAAAACATTATATTCAGTATAACAGTACATTATTTTATGACTTCTGACATTTCGTGCCTTCATCAAAGCATTTGTGAGAAAGGAGAGTCAACATAAAGGTCGCTCGTGAGAAATTAAGTCAAAGGGAGATGGTATTTTGAAAAGACCAAAAAAAAAAAAAGATGAAACATCACAGAGATTTACAATAAGACTGTAACATACTGTACAGTATCCTGTGGTTAGAATTACTCCTGGCTGAGTTATCATCTCTGTCTCACTGAATGGCTATGCATCACGAAACTTTGCGTGCCTAATGAATTATCCACCCTCTCCTGACTTCTCTGTCTCTTCTTCAGCAGCGGGATGCCGGTGCTATGTGGAGAAGAACCAGATGTTTTCCTATAGTTTATTCTGTTTTTTTTTTTTAAATTGGGGCATGAGCTCCTTCCTGAAGAGGACGTGATGAAGTATCTGTAGTCTACTCAAAACCTGCAGCAGAACTAAAGCAGCCCATGTCAAAATTTCACCACCTGTTATGTGAAGAATAGGGAGATAATGAACTTCACCTGTTCGGTAGCAACAAGTGTCACATGGACCTCTCAGCACCAGGCACTTAAAGATTCTTATTGGCTGCCGCAGCTGAGCTGGAGCTCACCCACAGCCGACGTAGACGCCACTGCGTTGACATTCCCGCCGCTGCTCTTTTTGTCGCCTGTGGAATCAGCTGAGGAGTAAACAAACACTTCTATCTTGTTTATAGGCATCTTAAGTCTGGAAGGATCTAAGGCCTGATAATACACAGATGGGAATGTGCACAGTTAAAATGATGACTCCCAAAGGCTGCCGCAGCTCCCCGCACAGTTGTCATTCATCCGCCCTGAGCAGCAGTCTTGAAATATCTGCGCTCCTTTATTGGTGATTAGAGACAATCTGGCTGTATTTCTGGGCTGTTGGGATACAAGGATGTAATAACATTCTCTGCATGCTCTCCCCGAGCACTAATGATGCATGATGCCAGCTCCGATGACATCGTTTTTTTTTAAAGGAGCAGCAGGAACAAAAAATTGATTTGGACACAGATGAGTGAGAAGTCAAATAGTCTCTGCTTTGATGTTGCAGCGAGGTCATGTTCAAAGGAAAATACCAAATAGGTATGTGGGGGAGAAAATGAGGCAGTGTTTATGTGAGCAAGGTTGAGCGCTGATGCTTAATATCATCATCAATGTGTGTGTGTGTGTGGATACCTGATAATTAGGCTTATCTTAGGCTTATCTTCAAACTCTAAGCTGACGACATCCAGTCTTTTATTCACCACCTGTGATTTCAATGAACCTACAAATCAAGCAAAAGATCTGGGTCACTGCCACAGAGGTCAGCCTAGACAAACACACACACACACACACACATGCTTGACAAAAAAAACTCCGTGTCTGCAGTCCTCATTGTTAACATTGTGAAAGACATTTTTAGCCTAATTATTTTATTTCATGTAACGGGAATAGTTTGACATTTTGGGACTTATTTGCTTTCTTGGTGAGAGCTGGAATACAGAAAAATGGACGTCATATCCGTGACGTCACCCACAGGTTTCTGAAAAGCCGTTGTAAAGCTCAGAGTGTGTTGGCTCTGGCCGCTGTCATCTTGGCAGTCGTGCCTCTGCCACCGGCTAATCCATAAACAAAGATGTAGATTGTGTGTGGAGCCGAAGTGGGCTGAATGACGCCTGGGCCACCTGTAATGGCACCCACCTGTCAGTCAAAGCAGCCACGCTGTTCATTATTCATAACATTAAAGGTCCAGTGTGTAGGCTTTAGTGGCACCTAGCAGTGAAGTTGCAGATTGCAGCCAACTGAATACTCTCCCATATCTCATCTCTGGCTAGAGCCAGTTAGCATAGCTTAGCATAAAGAAACCCCCTAGCCTGGCCAAAATGCCCACCAGCACCTTTAAAGCTCACTAGTTAGACAAATTATATCTAATTTGTTTAATTTGTGTTTAATCTACAAAAAGCACTTTGTGGGGGCGGCGTTTAGCTCAGTTGGTAGAGCAGCCGCCCCATGTGCGAAGGCTCAGTCCTTGCTGCGGAAGCCCAGGGTTCGAATCTGACCTGTGGCTCTTTCCCCATCTCTGTCTCTCCCCGCATTCCTGTCACTCTTCAGCTGTCTCTATCAGAAATAAAGCTTGAAAAGGCCAAAAAAATTATCTTTAAAAAAAAAAAAAAAGCACTTTGTGGTGTAGTTATGTTTGGGACTAGTTCTTGGCTCGGCGCTGCGACTCCCTGATTGGCAAACTCACAGTGATGACAAGACTCTTGGCAAGTTAAGTTGTATGAAATGTGTATAACCACAGCTGCATCTGCCTGCCTGTTTGTATGTGTGTGTGTGTGTGTTCGTGTGTGTGGTAATGTTTGTGTGTGAGCCTTGTCGTTATGTTGTTTTACCATCTAGTGATACTTTGTGGGAGTTATGTATTGCTTAGACACATGATCTGTACAAACTAAGACTCCAAAGACAGATATTTCAACATAACTGATAGAGGTATAAGAGAAGCACACACACACACACACACAGGCCTGAACATATTCTCTCAGTTACGCACTGTATGTGATCAACCCCTCCTGATTACGAGTAATTTATGCTCACAAGCCATCTGACACCACTCATTTAACATTCCAAACATTTTGCTTCAGTATCTAATTTGATAACTGAGTTTGTGGATGGGAAAAGAATCCACTCCCAGTCAATAACCACAAGCCACTGCTGTCAATGTGATAAATGGGAGGTTTAGTGCGAGGATACAAGTGGGTGTTTATAAGTGGAGGGGACGCCACTGATTGGGTGCGGTCACAGCGAGGGGCTGTGGGAGGAAAGCATACATCTAGAAATGTCTGAGAAGTTCTGCGATGACCTTACAGTACGTTTTAGGAGTTACTTTCTCTCCCACAATGGATGAAAAACACCTTCAGCCGCAGCAATTATCCAACTTCTATTTTTTTTTTTTGGATGATAAGAGAGAAAAATGAGTGGCAGAATAAAGCAGCGAACCTATTGCTTTATCAGCAAACTTCTTATAAAAAACTTTATCAGCAACATTCCCTATGTGAAAATGAGGAAGTGAATACAAGCATTGCTGCGTGCAGTCAATTCTTTGGCACTTCCTGTGAATTTTTCAGGTCAAGTTGAGCTAATCCACTTTACTCCCTGGAAAGTCTATGAAACACCAGCATGCCAATAAGTGTGGTCAGCAAATAGCTGTTGATGCTTTGATCCAAACTGTAATCTGGAGACAAAGGTTTTTTTTTTTAATTAAGAGGCTTTTTCATTATATTGAGCCACCTACCTAACATTTAAATCCAGTCTCTCTGTCAGGGTCAATCTCCTTGATTTGACAGAACGAATAAGGCTTACAGAAGTCGGTTTGTCACAATTAGAAATTGTAATTATTCTATTCTTTGCCATGAGTGATGATTTTGTCACATTGTCTAATTCCCCCAGTCGTTCACGGCTTAACACACCTTTCCCGTTAGCTTATCGGACCTCCTACAGCTGCTCTGGTAAGAAGTGTGATATTTAACAATCAAATATGATGTGCTGCCCCTGTGTGAAGCTGAACACCGTGATGATGCAGAATTGGCTGTCAGGAGCCACTGCAAAGGCCAGCAGTTGTGTAAAAGATTTAATGGCTGAGCCCGGCAGTCTAAAGAGGGGGCAGCAATCATCAGACCCTTTTGGCAAGGTCAGCAAGGTCCTTTATTCTCTGATTCTCTTGTTGAGTCACTCTGTTAGTCATCCTAAAAAAATACTTTGGTGCTCCCAACCTCCAGACACTGCGCTTTGTGCTTTTGTCCGTCGAAAAAATGCTCTTAATTGTCTTTTATTTTGATTTACAGTGCTTATGTTGCCACAGCTTTTGAGCCGTATAACTAAAACAATGGCTTAATGATGTTTTGGATATTTCCGTTTGTTAAATTAAAGCGCGGCTTTTGTCTACCTTCCTCTGTTTGAACCGTCGCTTCTAACCGCAGCATAAATGCTTGTAAACTTAAATAGCGATAGACGGATGCATATGTGCACGGATCTGCACTCTATTGACTGTTTTTGCATTTTTATAACTTGTAAGCCCCTGGGTGTTTCAAACCCTATTTTTTTTGGTTCCTGTCCCAGCATGGCCAGATGAAAGAGGAGTTATCGGTGTGTGTTTGATGCCTGCTGTGTCTATGATAGAAACAGCCCCTTCAGTGATCCTGTGTTGTTGTGACCTGACTCTGCCCAGCTGCACAATTTTGGACCACCAGGGTGGAATGTGTACTCAGCATTTATATTCTCCTTAAAACACAACCAAGCAGTTTGTGTCTCATGGTGTCTTGTATACCTCTCTTGAGAAAAAAGTTAAGAGTCCATTTGTGCAGAGAGTAGACAGCGTCAGCTCATCTGGACTTCAATAGTGTAACTTCAGAAAACTTCAGAGATTTACTTGAATGTTTTTGTTTTTATGTATCATAGGTTTCTGTTTCTCTTTGATGCTTCTTCTGTGGTTTTCTCACAAAGGCCAAGTTAAAAGTTTTCACATACAATGATGAATCACTGTTCAGATCATCTATCACTGTAAAAAATGACTTTTGTTTCATGAAATCAACTGACTTTATCTTTAACTGTATTCATATTAACAATAAATCTCATTTGTAAAGTAAATCAACTCACGGAGGATTATCACCCGACTCTGGAGGACAATTTTAGTATCTTTCAGCTCATTGTTTTGGTTTTACCGACCACAATTTCACTGCTTCACTGTCACAGCTTTTTCCTACTTAGGTCTAGTTACCATTTTAAAGTGTTTTTTTTAGAACTTACCATCATTAGTTTGGCTTATTTCAAGTGTGCACTAACGTTGCTAAATTATTGATTTTTTTTTATTGTTCAATTTCCCAGCATGCATTGTTTTAGGGTTAACTATCTCGACCCCCCATTCCTTAAACAGTAAGTCGGATGTCTTTTCTCTGTTAAAAGATGAAAACAGACATAATCGTGATAAAGATTGGTATGCGCTTCTGTCCTTAGGCTCACTCACCTTATTTTAACAGTCACTGAGAGTACCCTTAGATGTTCTACCTTCACATTTGCATGATATGAAAGTGACTCTTAACTTTGCTGGAAAAGCTGAAAGGATTATGCTACATGTGAAGAACTGACCTTGATACAGCTTCAAAGTGGAAGAATAAATGTAACAGGAAAGCAAAGCTGACCAGTGACCCTGACAAATATGACTAAACAGTTTTTAATTTAACCTAACGTCTGAAATTTATGCAAATGATTTGTGTTAATGAAATTACATTAATTTCACACTCTAGCAAATAATGAATAAACAAAGTTAATGCACCAGCCTGTGCTTCTAAATTTAAATAGCTTTAAATGTTTTACAGTGTCTCGCAGCTGCTAGTTACCATTATCTACCAACAGCTGCCAGTTATCATCGGCTCCTACTTTTTTTTTTTCCTTCCAGCAAAATGTGATTCAGCAGCAGCCAATCACTGAGGTGAGAAGAAAGTTAGCACAAACTTTCCATTGACCTTCAGGACCTCAAAGTCCCCCAACCTCTGAGTCACCCGAGCCTCTGCGCCTGCTTCAGAACTTGACACTGAATGGCGCCCGGGAGTTTTAATATCACGGGGATTGTGGGTGCTCCTGACTGATAGAGGTTTGGGGTTGGTCTTTGATGTTCTTTGTGCTTCTTAATGAGGATCAGACTCTAGGGTTTTTTTGGCCAAAGCCCGCCTCCCCCTACCCCCTTCCAGTCTACAGAGGGACAGCAGAGATTGAAGGACCAGTGCTACCTCAAGAGAGGAGGATTTTTTCCCCTCGTCTTCTCTTCCCTTCTATATACCCCCTCCTCTTCTTCCTCTCCCTCCATTTCTTTCTTTAATCAGCCTCTCCGGCACCCAAAGCGTCTCTGCGTCTCAGAGTTGAGTTCATCAGTTCATTAAGGAGGCCTTGGCCCAGATGAATCAGGCCTCTGAAGTCTTTTCACCAGCACCTTGGGGAAGCAGGAGGTGTGCTTATGGGAGACAGAGAGCATGACACCACTCAGGAAAAACACCCAAGGGGGTCGAGCTCAGTCCAGACTGGCCGCGAACACTAAAACGTGTGTACACAAACCTGCAACAAGGCGAAGGGTTAGGGCAGATGTCAGACAAGGGGTTAGCCAGACAAACCCCTGACCCAAGTTCTGAAATTGAGGGCCAATCAAAAACATGTGTACCACTGCTCTAGTTAGGTTGCCTTTCCTGTTGAAAAGACATATTTGATGAATTAACTCAGGGAAACAAAGACCCACTGTAGTGTCATTGCGCTCCCTGTTAGCAAGGCACAGCAGAGTCCTCCTGGATGTGATTGACTCTTGTCAAGCGAGACCTTGTACTCTTGTCAATCAATAATTGTGGAAACTTGCACTTTTAAATGACACTCACAGAAAGCGTCTTTTTCCCAAAGTGGGCACAAGGAGATAAATGCCAGATGCTGCACCGTGAGAATACGCTCATCCTACAGTAAAATTAGTTCTCTTTTTCCCATAGGCTAAGCTGTCAACAATCGCCTGCAGCTATTCCTTGTGCAATTTATTACAATTAGCCTCAAGTCAGTGCTATTTCTAGCTGAGGAACCGGACTGTTAATTTGTGTTATTGCCATAGAAGAAAGTCATAAAGACTGGGGCTCATTATTCCTGTAAGAACATTTGGTGCCATAGCATAATTGAGAGAAGTGGAGCTAAAGAATCTGTATCTTTTGTCGTGAGATCAGACCCGTACAGCACGGCTTCTCGCATGACTAGTTCCCCCCTGTCCATCATCCATTCAGTCTTGCACCTTTCCCTCCATCATTAACAGCCGTATAGCCCTGATTTATTTTTAAACCACCTCTCTTTCAAGCTTCATATTTAGTGCCCTCACGTGCCTTTCTTTGTGCGTACATCACTTTTCTGTCCCTTTGCGTCAGATGCTTATCTCTGTCCTGTGTTTGGCCAGTTGCTGTTGGTTCAGCAGATCTCTGCTGCTGACCGAAGCCTTGTGTGTTTTTGTGGCCGTGCATCTGTGTATGTGTGCCTGCCTGCTTGCATTTACGTGTGCAGTTGGAGTACTTCCTGTTGTGTTGTGACATGGATGCTGATGTTTGCTGTCCCTGCACTTAGTCACCACTGTTGCTCATTTGCTACTGAGACTTTTTTTTTTCTCTTTTCTTATGGGTCAACCCTTTAATATCTCTCAACATGCTTGTAATTTTTACTCTTATATACGTGTGTACTATAGAGTTATATTATATTATATTTATATATAGCGTTCCACTGTGAACACATTTAGAGGCCCAGTTCTTTTCTCAGTTAGCAATGTGGCCTTACTTTCTACTGAAGTTCAAACAGTTTTCGATTATTTCATTTGAGAGATTTCATGTGTTTTTGGTTTTGTTTGCACTCTTCTCACTGTTTTGAAGTGGGCATGACTCTTGTAATTATTTGAAGTTTTACAGAAATACTTTTCTAGGGTGTGTAATAATAATGATAGTCCAAATCAAAAAGGTTTATGTCATAAATTTAAATAGACTTATTTAAATTTTAAAAGACTTAAAGATTTAAAAGACTAACAGCAGATATATATCCATCAGTAGCTCTTCAAACACTGAATTTCTGGTACTCTTTTTATCTTTGATAACATTTCCAAACCCCCCTCTCCAAACCATTTTCATCTCACTCAGAGCGTGTGGCCATGTCAGTTGTTTTAAACTCATCCCTACAACCTTTTTCAAGAGTTTGGAGAATAATTTATATGTCATCTCCCATCCAAGCACTTGGCCAAACCTCCCATGGAGGAAAGCAAGAAATGCTCAACGAAGAAAATACCACATTAATGAAGATCTGTAGATCATTGCATGGTTGGCTGACCTAATCTATCTTGCCTCTGCAGACATAGGTTATAAAGATTTCGAGATTAAACCGAGATTTGAAATTAATTACTGGTTTTAATAGACCTCGTTAAATGGCAACACAGGATACTTTGGATAAACCTCTATCGTGTGAATTATGAGTAACATATTTTTGCCACTGTAAAAGTTCCACCATGTGTTCCACATACTTCAACTCAAGTGTGATTTATGACATATGATATAACCGTAATGATTGGTGCATTTGTGATGTTGAGTGGAATGATGTTCACCGGTGAAACTATGCAAATTTATAGGGGTGATAATCGTCCATTTGAAAGCTGTCAGCTTGATTTAGAGACCCAAGCCATGAAAACCTCCAATGAAAATCTACTTTCTTGGCAAGCATGTGTATACACAGACATGCACACGCGCAGATATAGACACAGACACACACAGATTATTCACAATCCCCCTGAGAGCGCTTAGACAAATGGCATTTTCACATGTTAAAGGTCACAAATGGAATAGCCGTTGTGAGCATAAATTTGGGTACTCCACAGCTTCTATGGCAGAAAGGGAGTCATCAGTATAAAACATTACTTACTTCAGGTTGAAGAACCACCAGATTAACTGCTGAGGGTTTTATGCTTGACCACATTAAAGTTCATATCATTCAGCGAGCAGATTCTTGAGCAGCATGTTCCTGACAAGCCGGAGTGTTTTCCCTTTGTGCTTCATTTGTCCTGAAAATAATAGATTTTTTTTTGTTATCCTAGTTTGAGTTGTCCAAGCTGACCACACTACAAGTAAGAAGAGAGAACTTTCATCAATTTTGTTCTTGCTACACTACATTTGTATTTTATTTGGATTTCAGAGTTCCCAAAGTTTCATTTTGCCATAGATGTTTCTTATAGTGCTGCCTCCTAGTGGCACAAAATACAGACCAACCAATCATATGTCAGATTAACAAGCATCTAGAATTCTGCGCAATGACAAGGATGCTTTTATTAAATACACGTAGGATCATCTAAACATCTACTCGAGAACAGTCCCCCTTTTTGTGGAAGGACAACCCCAAGGTTGCAGCTGCTCCAGCACCGAAAACATGATCATTCTTCTTCCATAATATATGAGGCATTAAAAGGACTGCTTTAACTCCTCAGGGTGTTTACATGATGCTAACAACAAGATTTAACAGGTCCTTGTGGTGTAGATGTGTGTGTATGTGCTTGTGTATGAGTGCATGCTTCTTATGTGTTTGTGTTTTTGCATTCACATCAAATCCAAGTAAAGATGAACAGGTGGAGATGTTCTCTTTCTTCCCATGCATGGAAAGACTTCAGTATTTATTTTAATATATTAACCTTTATCTGTTTCCTGAGCTGGTGTGAATGTTTTGGCTATGAATGTTTTTTTTTTGTGTGTGTGTTTGACTTCTGAATCAAAAACAACCCAGACTTGACCCTGCAAACATCATCTCCTTAATTCCTCGGCTGTAACACTAGAATATTGTTCATCCAACATGTGAATAAGTTCATTGTGTTTTCCCACCACATAAGAGAGAAAGGTTCATACCTTCGCTGTTTTGGTTACTTAACTCGGGTATACAATCTCACAGCAAAAATCTGTTCATTACCATGAAATCCTGACAATATAATTAGGGGGCTCTGATTTCATTACGACACACCTTGTACCTTGTGTGTATGTTTGTGTGGGCAAACATGTTTTTTTTCTCACTCATTCGCATGTTCTTATCATGAACTTTACGGCGCAGAAGTGCCATTAATGTGGCTTTTATTCCCAGAAAGATGCTGCTGTTTCAGAATTCAGTAACCACTCCTCTCTGTCTTTCCGTGTCCTCCTCCTCTTTTCTCCGTTTCTGCCTGCAGCCAGCCATTGAACTAAAAATCAATAAGCCATAAAGAGAATGGAGAAGCCTCTTATTTACATCAGTCTGAATGGAGAGCTGGTTTGTCTCTCCTCGTATCCTCTTTTATACACTCCAGGCGAGAAGCATTCAGTTTGCCTCCAATAACACACTTGACAGTCTGTCCAGATAAGAAGTCAAACTCTCCTAAAATGCTGAGGCATAAAGTATAAGACGAAGCTGTGAGTTTAATGCGTAGCCACTACCTCTGGGGTAACTAGATGAAAATATGAGTTTTGAGGTAGACATTTCCAAATTGTGTGTGTGTGTATGTGTGTGTGTGTAGAGCATGTGAATGCTCACATGTCGATGCAGGGTAAAGAGCAGGAGTGATTCATAAGGCCACAGGGGGGCCCCAGAGACAGGACATAAGTAGGAAAAATCCATGATGACACAGACTGTTCATGCAGAATCCCGTCTCACTGAAAGCTGTGAAACAACTCTGTTTGTTTTTTTATAATATGTGTTTGTTTCCTCGCATCATGTGAAATGTAAGAGCATTCAAGGTAAACATTTTCTACTTCAGCATCTGTTACAATAATCCTCTTATGGGTCCATGTTAAGAAGGGGGTTCTACTTATTTCCAGGGACAGGAGCTCACCAAAATGATGTGACATGACTTTGTTCCCTAAAGCAGTTTGCCTTTTCAGTGGAGTTTGAGCACAGTCACTTTAAGAGGATTCTGCGTCTGTACATAACCAGTGTTTTTCCTGCATGTTTAAGCCAGTTAACTACAAATTCCAGATGTTTATCATCAGTGTGAATTATTTATTTTTGGGATACATTTCATCTCATGAAAAGAAATCAACTCTCAGACAAGCTTCAAACAGATAAAGCAGTCATTTGCGATGTATTTTTTCAGAATTCGCCGTGTTGTTTCATGGTGCTGCAGTTGCTTGAAAGCAAACTCTCATTACTGATGTGTCTGATAATGCTCAAAACATCTAAGATTTCAGATTCAGTCCATGCAAGAAGTGAAATTCATGTTGCACATCCATATTTCCTCATATTTTCTGTTGTGTTTGTTCATCTTTCTCTTGGCATAATGTCTCAAAATAGATTTTTTCTTTATCAAAGTTGAAGGAAAGTTTGATATTTGTGATGTGATTATGATTATGATGTGTTTTTGGTGTGTGTCTGGATACAAATATGTGTCCAATAAGTCTTGTTGATAAAGATCCAGATAGAAACTAAACATTTCTAAACATTTCTCTTGTTAGAATAACAAATTTGGGTGATCTTGCAGCCTTGGCAGAGACACGCGCTCACCAAATGCTTCTGGATTTGAATTTTCAACAACATAGCTTGTCAGTGTAATGCTTTTCGGCTGCCGATGATCAGTTTTTGGAGTCAAATCTTTAGAAGCTGATTTACCACGTCGAATAAATGGAGGAAATCAAACTTGAACACTTTCTTAATTCTTTGTAGTATATGTACCAAATAATCAAAAAAAAAAAAATCAGTATGATACCCAAGAGACTTCAAAATTGGAACAGAGCCATCTTTAAAACTTCAAGCCACATTGTTCTGTTTAATTAGTGCGCAGGTGAGTTGACACTCCTGCAGACTCACCTTGATCAATCTTGTTTGTTTCAGTGACAGCTGATGATAATGGCGGAGACAGTGCTTCTCCTGACTGGGTCAACGTCTCTTCTGACCAGTTCAATGAGTCTCGGCCCTGAGTGCTGCACTTACTGTAACTTTGCAACAGATAATGTGACATGTTGAGTGGCTTTCCCAGGAAGCAGCTGAGTATTAAGACTAATTGGTCCCAACTGTCTGTGAGTCCCATCGTCTTATAGACTTCTTTTCTGCCTTTGAGTCACTTTTCTTCACCTGGGAGTCAGGAGCAGTCAACAGCTAGAGCTACGGAGGAGAGTAAAAGAATTCATACTGGAAAGAAAAGGCACAGTTCGTCGTTGTTGACCAATTTAAAATACAGTATGTGTTCCAGATAGAGATTCAGATTCAGATGTTCATTTCATGAGTCTGTGAACTACTAAAAAGTCTCTGATGAAATATTGATTGCTTGCTAGGGTGAGAAATTGTTATTCTCAGGAACATTCGAGTTTTACTGTAGCCTCAGTGCAAGTTTTGCCTCAGTGATACACTTCTCTAGGTAAAATCTACGTCATTCTGGATGATAGATTTGGTATTTCTCTCCCGATGTATCATGCATCATGAAGGATAACAGGAAAGCCAGAAGGGGGGAGAGTTGCAACCTGGTCTCAGACCTGTTGTCTTGCACATATTAGGAACTCAAACTGTACTGGTCCCCACATGCACAATGCCATTATCGTTTATATGTACATTTCTGTAGAACTTGTGTGCCTTCAAGTAACTGATTCAGTGGCTGATATTGAGTAAATGTTACAGTCAGTAATGACTCATGATATGGTTGGGAGGGAGCACTGAGATGGAATGTAGAAAAAGAAACAACCAACCCCCGAGGGCTTGGAAAACATACTCAACCTTAATCCTCAGCAGAGAGGTACACAGCTCACCCATCCCCCTCAACAGCTTCCCAAATCCCCCAACCCATCGTCCACCACAAGCACTCTATAAACTTGGCCTTTGTGTTTATTCTGCTGTACAGAGAGCCAGTCACTGGGTAGCCGAAGTTGTTATAATCAATATTTTTATATGGATTAAATGACTCATAGACATGAATCCACTTGAGTCTTGAGGTTTACAACTTTACTTTTGGTTTACCCTCAGCGCTCTCATCAGTGCCGTTTCCAACTGCAGCAGGCAGCTGTTTTCAGTGAAAAAAATTCAGATAAACCACCTGCCCAGCACCAAACACACAAAAGTTAGCAACTAGCTGGTAAACACAGTTTAGCATTTAGCATTTAAAAGGTAAATTAATATTGAACTTATATTTGTGGCAGATACATCCTAATGTTGCTACATATTTGGTGGATGCTGCTAGTTTATGCAGTGGCCAAAAGTTGATGCAGATTTCATGTTGAACCTGCTATAACTGATTTTTTTTGTTGTTGTTGAACTTGTACATCAAGTATTCACTGTTGTTGTCTGGTTTCTGTTACTATGTTCACTATCCAACTGTTGTTTGGTGCTTGGCAGGTAGTGTAAAGTCAGCTTTTTCTGACGAAAATATCTGCTGCTGAAAACGACACTGTGAGAGTGGTAAGGGTAACCAAACGATGAGGTGAAAGACACTATAAAGCTCCATAAAGCTGAGGGAAATTGTAGAGTCAGGTGATAATTCTCTGCGGAGTCATTGAGCAACCCCTTTCACATACAGAGAAAATATATATATATAAAAATATTGGTTATAGAAGCTTTAAACTATATCTCATTAATTGAGTCTGTTGCATTTCTCTGAGCTTGTGAGTACTGCAAGCACTCCTGTGTACATTCAGTTATATATCTTGGAGATCTGTAGGCAGATTCTGCAAAAACAGCACATATACAGTGAGCCTAAGCAACACTGGCTTCAGCTCACTTTGTGGGGAGGGAGTCATTTGTAACCTATGCACCCAGTTTAATAATAACCCTCAGACAGAAAAGTCAGTTAATTAGAGAAATACCACAGAGGCACTCAGACAACTCTTGCTGAGCCCACCAGTGTTCTTAAATGTACCCAGCAGCCCCTCCTCTACACACTTATGAGCCATAAGCAGCTATACCAGAACTTGTGGGATTTTCTGCCCCATCGTATTTCCACAACCGCCCATCCCAACCTACTAAAACTTCAATCCCCAACTGCCTACTCCCTACTCAAAATGTGAAACAGTAGTCGGGTCTTTGGCATTTGGAAGCATGGCGTTAGCCAGAGCTAGCTGCTCACACGGCTCTGGGTGGCAGTTTAATCATTCAGGTCTTTATTGTCAGAGCCAATTTCAACTCCTTAGATAATCATCTTCACAAGTTTTTTTATTTTTTTTAAGTTAAAATATTTGTGGTTGGTTGTTTTCCACTTCAAGTTTGAAATGCAAATTGATGCCATGCCTGGATAGTGTGTCAACGTCGGGGTTTGTTATTTGATATGTGGACGTACTTTATGATCTATCATATTGCACAAAATCACAGGCTTAATTAGGAAACTCAAATTATATCCACCCCTAAATGCTATGTTATTTAAAGCCTTTGAACCAAGTTCCCGCCGTTTGCCTACAGTTAGAACTGGCTAAAAGCCTGGGAGGCATCCAATCCACACAGAGGGCTTTCATTTACTTCCAGCATGTACACACACACACACACACACACACACACACACACACACACACACACACACACATACAAATGGCCATAAATAGCCATATAACCAAAAGAGAGTTCACTCACTGAAACCTATGTGCAGTCTGTGTTTTTTCATGGTCAACCTTTTTTAGCTTTGACGTAATCCTTCGTAGTACGATGCTGTAAACATAGTAGAACTCAGCCAAACTGATGACGCACGAATATATATTCTGGCAGAATTCTAATATTTAATCTTATGGAAATGTCTCTATCTTCTGTACTTTTTCTCTCTTTTAAATCCATCAGACATGCAGCAGCTCCCATGGGGTTCTTAGCCCTCTGATTTTGTCAGCGTACTATTTATTGGGAAAGTATGTAGGTCAATCTGCTTTGCTTTTTATCTAAAGCCATACAGATATGTAGGAATATGATTAATATTTCATATCTATACGATCGGTGATGGCTGTCATCATGTTCCGAGGGCTTAGTAGTCTAAAAGGCAATCATCAGGGTGGGGGTGTGGAGGACAGAGTATGGAGGAATGTTGGGGGAAAATCTTCCGCACACATCTGAGTGTATTTTTTGCCCTCTAAATCCCTGTGTAAACGTCTGACATGTACATCAGTGTGTAATCATGCCGTGCAGTTTGAGCCACATGTAAAACAAAATCTGGCTTTTCTATACTAAGACTTTTAAGTGGGATGTTTTATGATATCGGAGTGACACAGTGCCCGTTCAGAGAGAGAGAGAAAGCATCCAGTCCCTGTGGATTGTTGCTCTTTTCTAATGTGTTGCCTGGACACGGTTGATCCTTTTTCTCGCTCTAATCTGTTTTCTGGTGTTTAGTCAGTGCGCACGCAACAACGTCCCTGTGCGTTATATCACATGTTCATTTTGTATGCTGTGGCATATTACACAAGTCACAGCCTCAGAGCTCAAAGTAGGGTGACCTGTCTGCGGAGATAATGAATTAGACAAGTTTATAGGATTATGGTTTTACTTTCCAGGGTCAGCCTGTGTCAGCAAAATGTGCTTTTACACCAAGAAAAAGAATAGTTCTCACTTTCTTTTAAAAATGTCCATGAAATCTTTCTTTAATGGTTCAAAGTTGTTGTTTTTGCACTTTCTGCCCTGCAAACAGTGATTCATACTTTATTGTGCTTGTCTGGCAATGATCAGTATGTGCTATGGAGGAAATTTCTGTGGGTCAGACAATTGTTCCAAGCACTTTGTCAACCGAGAAGAAATGTCTTTTGCTTCATGAGGGTTGAGTTTTTGGGTTTTTTTGTTTTTTGATCAGGACAGAGGGTAAGAGGAAGAGAAGTGTCTGAGTGCTCTGATCTTCTCTTCTCTTGCTGTTTCTCTCCAACTTCTGCTATATTTTTTTCTTGTCACAGATGATGCCTTCAGTGCAGGAGATCAGAACTGTGTCTCTTGTATACACACACACACACATGGTGTAACGCTCCCCTCCTTTGCGCTCTTTAATTCTCTGTAAATTCCACCAGTGAGTGAAGAGCTTGGTGTGTTGTGTTGTGCGTGTGAGTTGTGTGTGCATTCCTGCCTCTGGTAGCCTGAACATCTCATCATATGTGAGGAGTACAAGCTCTGAGACGGACAGAGAAAGAAGACGAAGAAGGAGGAAAAAATGGAAAATAGGAGGATGTGAAGTGATTGTACCAGAGTGTGGCTCTGAGTGGTCAGCTGATGACGTGAAACGCTGCACACACATCTGGAACAGCTTGAGCAGCTGCACCTGAAGAGAAGGGCTCCTCCGCGAAGCCTCTGCCGACACTTTCTCTTTCTCCCTCGTGCCCTTTCTTTTTCCTTTTTTTTTTTCTCTCTCGCTGTCTCTAAATCTTTCTCTCTCTCTGGTCTCTGCCTGCCGGGGCGCTGGAATGATTACCCACTGAGCATCAGCAGAGAAGAGCGAGTGGATCGGAGCGAAAGAGAAGAGGAGAGACAAGGCACGAGAGGACAGTAACATGGGAAAGAATTATGAGGCAAGAGGTAGGAGAAGTTGATTATGAGTGCAAGTGAAGAAGAGAAGGGCGCACAAGAAATTTGCAAAAAAGGAGAGGGATGGAGGAGAGAGTGTGAAAGACGGGAAAAGAGAGGCGGAGAGGGGATTAAAAAACCGGAATGCGCTGACACTGGAGACATGAGTTTCTGTTTGCATTTGGCACAGCATGTCCTGTCACTCCACAGGTTTATCCACACATACACCAATTTACCAGCACACACACACTCACACACACTATTTGCTTTGGAGGATGATCCCAGGAGGCCCTGCTAGAAGAGAACACCTTCCAAGCAGCTATTAACCCCCCACCCCTCACCCTCAGCTCGCCTCCCACCTAACTTCCCAAAAGTGCCCTCCCTCCCTCTGGCCCTCTCAGCCTACCTGCACCAGTCACAACACGCTGGAGCTGGAGAGTCACAGTCACACTCACTGAGAGTTGAGAAACCCTGGATTGCCCACGGGACACAGCTGCAGTCATACTGGCTGAGAAAGACTGAGGAGCTGTACTGATCCACTGACCTGCGGGATGTCCAAAGCCTCCAGGCTGGCCCGCCCCCCCTCAGTAGGGGCCGGATCCAAGATGCCCTCCCCCAGGAAGGAATGCCCTGGCACGGCTGGTCGAGCCCGGGTGCTGACTGTAGGGGAAAAGCTGATGAGGGCAGGTAGTGATGGTATCCTGAGCAGACAGAAGTCTTTAACAGCCGCTGTGCCCCAGGACAAAGCACAGAGGGAGACCCAGATTGAGACTCAGGCTCCCAGCCAGAGTCCAGGTGAGAAGGGCCAAAATATGGAGATGGTCCCTCCCAAGAGCAGGATCAGCCCACCAAAAGCCTCAAGTCAAGGCTCTGTGCAGAGTAAGTAATACACCAAACTTCATATTCTGAATGTAAACTTGTCTCTTATGGTCCTTTGGTTTACTTGTTAGATCTTTTCACATGAGAAAACTTTAATTTTTTAAATGCATAAACTGATTTCAATCTATAAATCAGGTGTCACATTTTAGTCCTTAACCGGCTGGTGTGATGTGTGTCGTCCTCCTCCTCATCTGTCATCATTTGTCGGTCAGTTCAGCATGTAGGAGATTAGGCTTTTTCTGCTTGTCGCATGTCCCCTGTAATGCTAGTTCATTGTGTTTTGTATCGTATGGATTAGGTCTTCTTGGGTTATCTGAGATTCCCTTCCTGCCCTGTGGCGAAGGATGGGATTATCATCTCATGCATCTAACAGACATGGAGACCAAAAATAGCACCAGGTTAAAAAAAATACAAGGGTCTGCTGTCGGTGTGGCCATACACAGCAGACAGGTAATGCAGTGGCAGTAATTTTGTTTTCTGTCTTGTAGGTATTCTGACAAGAACGCACACTTACTCTGATTAGCCAGACTAATGCCTTGCTCGTTGATGTTGCAATGAATTGCGGTAACACCTGGTTACATTTTTGCTGCATAACCTTGGTTTATTTGGTCTCATTGAAATGAATGAGGAAGCTTAAATATTTGACGCAGGTCTATTGTCGATGCGAACTTAGGATTGATGGAAGAAAGAGGAATAACTGCTCGTGGGATCTCTGTCGCTATCCCACTGCCACGGTCTCTGTGGGGTGCAGATTAAGAAATGGGGGTTGAGGAAAGTGGTCTTATCATTCCCATTTGGCCTTCTCACCAGATTCCCAACACTGCAGGGCGCCAGCTTTCATGGTTTTGTCAGGTCACAGTTATCTTACGTTCTCAAAGGTAACTTGACCAAGATTGTTTTGAGGATTAATTTGTGTACTCTCTTAGCAGTTGTTAAGAGTCTGATTGACAGACTAGACATCCCCCCCCCCCTCGTCCATTGAAATGTTTCTTGTCAGTCATTCTTGAATCACGCTTGAATGTTCAGCTTGTACTCAAAGACAGCAGTTCAGGAAGTCTAAGAGGGGGTTTAAGTGTGTAGATAGGGGTGATTCAAGTAAGAGACTGACAGAAGGAGGTCAGGAATGTGAGCAGGGTATGCTGGGAAATCAACAGGTCTTGAGCTGTGTCTGTGTGTGTGAATTCCTCTCTGCACTAAAGACAGGTTATGGGTTATAAGAGGGCAGGTTTGCACTGGAAACCAGATGTTCTTGTTGGTGCGGCTTCCAGTCTCTTCTTTACACAAATAAAATGGCCTTTCAGCAGAGCTGATTCACTTCTCAAGGTTAAGGGTCAGTGTGCCTTCAGTTCATTTGGTCCTAGATGTGCAAATGTACAAACTTTCATTCAAAGAGTAATCTGAAATTGAACCTAAAAATGTTAACATACCTCTTTGTTTGGTCACATGGAAAGTAATCCAACACCTCTTTTTACAGTCTTCATTTCTTCATCTTTCTTGTTTTGTCTTTTCCCATGTCCTCCCTCACTCATCGTTTTTCTTTTACCCACTTTCTTGTGTTTCTTTGTCTTTCTTCTCTCTAACATTCTCTCCACTTTTGTTTCTCATTGCGTCTTTCTCTTCTTCGTTCACTTTTTCCTGTCGCTTTTTGACAGCGGATGAATCAGTTATTGAAAGATGCCACCTCCGCCCACACATACATACGCATAAATTCACAAAAGACCATCAAATAGAATAAATGAACTGTGTGTATTCTCTGCATTTCACTTCTGTCCTAGTGTGTGTTTTCAAGTGCGAGTTTGAAGACACCAAGAACTCAGTACATTTCTAGTTACGGACAGTAACTTTGAAGTTCCACACTGAAAAGGCAGTGCTCCAACAGTCCAGTCTCTCTAGAAACCAGCTATACAGTCGGCTGGTTCCACAACTCTTTGATATATAACGCTTTATTTTTACATGCCATGCAAGGTCTTCACTTTGGGGAACTGCTGTTGGCTGCACAGAACCATGTGCTGCTTAAGTATCTGTATTTTATATAGGCCCTATCCAGTTATGGCTTGCATACAAACAAGGCTGGTTAATGTGGGGGGTTCAGGCCGTGCCAGGTCTCCATCTCTCCAGCTAATGCCAGTTACAGGGCATGACGGCAGCTAAAGCATAGACCCACAGGGTCACACAGAGCTGATGCACAGTACGCTGGCAGACGATAAGTCCGTGTGACAGGTGACATTTCCACTGTGTGAAAGCTTCAGAGCTGACTGCTGCTTGCCAAAGGGCCCAATTTCAGTCTTAAAGTGGCAGCTTCCACCGAAAAACAGAATCCGTTTGACATTTTCTGTCCAGAGAGGGTATAATATGAGTCTCAAGTACAGGTTCAAATTCTTTTGATACTGTGTGACATTGCATCAAACCACTGTTAGGCAACATTTTGGCTTATTCTCTCAGGTATTTCTAATCCTGGGTGTATATATCTATATGTATACCTATGCATACAAGTTTTTATGATATACCCTCCATGACAAAAGCATATAGACACTCAAACATTACACCCATATGTGATTTTTGAACACATCACTCTAAAACCATAACAGCCTCCATCCTTGTGAGAAAGCTTTCAACAAGATTTGAAATTGGTCCCATTCAGCAACAAGAGCATTAGAGAGACTGGGCACCGGTGTTGGCCGATAAGGTCTCACTCGCAAAATTCTTTCCAAAGGTGTTGGATGGGATTGAGCTCAGGACTCTCTCCAGTAAAGTCAATTTCTTCCACAGCAAACTGTGAAGACAATTTCTTTATGGGCCTTGCTTTGTGCACAGGTCCTAAAGGTCATATAATATATGTCCAAATGCAATGCAAACCTGTGTCCCAACCACTGTGGGGTATTATAAGACGATGGTGTAACATGGTACAGTGCTTTTCAAACCAACAGGGGTCCTTGAATGTGTTGTAGTAGGTCCCCAGCAAGAAGGAGAAGAATATTTTAACTTTTTATATTTATTGGAAGTTGGAACAACAGAAACAATTAATGTTTTGATTGGTTGTCATTTATAGTTATCCTCATTTGATCATTAATTGACAATGAAATTTTTTTTTATTCTTAAACCTCAAAAAATAAAAGATTTCCGTAAGGAGTCTGTCAGGAGTCCTTGACATGAAAAAGGAACCTCTAACATAGCATAAGAACAAAAGTAAGCGAACTCACATGTCAGCAACGCAGCAATATCCTCCTAAATTTGCCGAACATGAGCCACCATAAGCCACTGGTCATAGCAACCCCTGAGTGTACTGAATGGAATGGTTTTGTTTCTAAGAAGACGAATGTGTTATGTCTTCTCTAAAGGTTACATAGGATGACTAATGCTTTTCTATCATTAAAGAACCAGATGTAAACATTAGCACAGACTATTGTACAAAACTAGCTGGGCAAGGCTACCCAGTTGATTTAAACATCTGGAAAGGTTAGAGACTTGACCTCTCTTTCGCTCTCCTATTAATCTTTGCTATCGCTGAAACTCCCAGACTCTTACTTTCTCTTTGTGTCTAGATCAACTTGAAAGTATTTCACCTCTTGTGCAACCATATGTGTCCTTTGATCCCCTGCCCCATCATGCAAGGATTTGTTTTCAAGATGCTCTTGAGATAAAGTCACTCCTCAGATTTTTTTGGATGACCTCATCTTCTGGTGATTGAGAAGGTGAGTCAATAAAAGAAACAGAGAACAGCGTGGTTGGGGAGTGGGGTAGCTTTCATAAGCTTCGTCTGCATTTTCCTTACTCATCCAGACACAGGAACAAGCCCTTGTGTTATGTTGTTTCTTGCCTGATCAATTTTGCAAGACTTGTTACCACATCAGTATGTGCAGAATTGCTTTAGCCTGTTTCCAAGTGTCAGGGGTTATTAAGATGTTTTAGCGTTGCCCCAGGTATATTAATGTACATGTGTTCTTCTGCTCGTTGACAACAGCGTATTGACGTGAATCATTGGCTAGAGACTTGTTACATGCTCCTACATGCTCACTGTATGGTACACAGTGTTGCTAGTCTGAGTAATGTGTATCTGTGACAGCATTCTCAAATGCTGCCTTGCTTCCTTTTGGGGAAAAAAGTTGAAAAAACAGCTTAGTGTAATGGGAATGAGTTTGAGGATTGGGATGTGATCACCCATTTCTTTGACATTGAAGCCAAGAGTAGGGATTACATTAATTGCAGCCTCTCGTGACTCTTTAAACCCCCAGTTGTCTCTCTGGAGTTTTTCTTCTTTGACAACTATCAGGCAGACTGCAAGGGTTATTAAGATTACAAAATACTCCACATCAATTGGCCCACTAAAATGGATATGAAGCTCTGATTCTTCAGAAATCCATTTAAATTACCATTTTATGTACATATCTGTTACAGAATTGGATCATTCAAGTTTCTGACACTGTGCACTGTCTTGAAAATGCTTTTTTGCTCTGCCAAAAGGGAATTTGAGAGATTGAGTTCCTTTGTACCATTCAGTTATTGAGCTGAAGTCTGTAAGTAGGGGGTTGATTTTAAGCAAACCACCCCCACTCTGACTCTGAATCGAGCAATCACAAACTTTTCACTGGTATAGGTTGATATGACTTTCATACCATTACCTTCACACCTGTTGGTAGAGATATTTACTAGACTATCTCAATGGTATCTAAAAGAGGACCGTGCCACAGCAGGAAGAGCAGCAAAGTAGCAGAAATTAAGAGTTTTATAAGGGGACAGCATTTATTATCCATTTACGTGACTTCCTCTAACACACTCAGATGTTTGTTTTGTTTGTTAAGGTTTCTTAAAACGTCTCCAAAGAACTTTTCCTTCAAAGGCCAAAAGGTAAGAAGTGACAATGCCTTGATGTATTCTCAGCTGTGGGAGACAACTCACCTTTGTCTTTAGTTTGTCAATAAGTACTCGATGACTAGAGAGAAGTCCAGTGAGTCATGAGACGCATGGGAGTAGGTGAGTTAATGGTGTGTTCATGGATCTGGGGTCTGTGTTCAGAAAATGAGTGGATGTGACTCATCCCTCAAACAGAAACAGACAATAATCGGGCCACTGAGCAAGAAGAAAGAGCTTTGGTTATGTGATTACTCATGAGTGTGTATTGTAAATCCCCTTGTTAGGTCTCATGTCTGTTTTTCTTTCGGGGTCTAGCCTGGGGCAATGTTACTTCTTCCTGAGTCCGGAGGCTGTGTGAGAGACAGCCGTGGAGATTGGCTTTCTTTCCATGACAGATTAATGATAAAACAAAAGCCTTAATCTCTTTAATGCCCGCCCTAACTTTATGTCCCAAGGTTTTCACTTGTTGAAGACAAACTGATTACCATGTCTACATCTTTTGCATATTTTACTTTCCAGTGTTGCCGGTTAGTTTGGCTTGATTACACACCGGTTTTCAAAGCTAATACTGCAAATGTGGCATGAAATTCCTTCAAACCAGACATCTCACTGCTAGATTGTTTTTTCAATTTAATGTAATGTGTGTTTGTGTGTACGTGTGTGTGTGTCTAGCCCAAAGCATAAATGTGGTTAATTCACCCAACTGAGGGCTGTAAGTGGATGCAAGGCCTCCCTCAGGGTTTCCTCTCAAAGAGTCGACAGAGAAATCAATATCTCCACCTCCCCTCTTACACCCTGTTGACCTCCAGGCAAACGTGATGTGATATGTGTGTGTGTGTGTGTGTGTGTGTGTGTTGGTCTGGCTGTCCGTCTGTGTGGGCATGAGTGAGTGTACACACACATTTCTGTATGCACAAACTTCTAAATATTCGCACACTTTTATCTCTGTAGTTCAGATGATACAAATTGAGTCTCCAGCTGTGTTTAGGCCTATTTCTTTCACATGGACATGTTGGTTCAGGGGATTTTCATTTATACGTTTCATTAATATTACATTAATATTTAGTGTTGCTGGCGGTACTCATCTGTGAGAGGAATATTTGGATTAAGTCATTAAAATAATTTTGTGTCCATGTAGAATACAGATTAGATTAGAGGAGATTTTCTACCGGAATTCATGGTTAAAGTGAAATTAAAGGAATAATTTTTGGGAAATCGCTGCCTTTCAGAGAGTAGATGAGAAGATGTATGTCTATGTGCTCAATATGGTGCTGAAGCCAAAGTCAATCAGTGTAGCTAGCATAAAGGTTGAAAGCTGGTGGAAAAATACGTCTGCTAACACTAAAGCTCACATTGTATCTCATTTGTGTTATGTGTACACAAATGAACTAAATTCATAAAACAAACCAACATGATATGATTTGCAGTTATGTGTCTGAACCGTTTCTTATGACGACAAGGCCATGGAGCTAAAGCTACAAGTCAGTTAGTTTAGGTTAGCATAAAGCAGGGAGAAACACCAAGCTCGTTGTTCAAAAATACACCTATAAAGTTTGGTTATTAACATCTTGAATTAGTTATGTGCTAACAGCTAGCAGCTAAGCATAGTGACTTCCATGTAACTTCATGTAAACATGTTTTTGTTTCCACATTTTGGTTATGGAATACATTTTGAGATTTTGATAGATGGATTTTTAAACTCTTGACAGAGCTAGGCTAGCTGTATTCCCCTGCTTGCACTCTTTAAGCTAAGCAAAGCCTCCTGGCTCTAGCTCCATATTTAGCGTACAGACATGAGAATGATATTAATCTTCTCGTCTAACTCTTGGAAAACATGTCCCAAAATGTCAAAACTGTTTTGGCTTTTGAATAAAACAATGTTGAACAGCTGACTAACGGTCTCAATCCACTGTATGAGTGTGTAGATGTGGACCACATGACCCACCATGGGGAAGCTACCTCCTACAGTAGGCTCTGTCAGATGATTAGGGCATGTGGTGTTGCTGAAGGCAGGAAGGACTGCAGGATAAACAAGGTGCATGTGATATTGTATGATGTGATATTGCAAGCAATTTCTAGATTCCCGGCATCAATTTCAGCCTCACATTACTGAAATGACCACACTGTTACCGCTTTCCATTAACTGCCTTTATTCTTTTATTTGTTTTTGTTTCAGGGTCTAAAGCAGAATAGAAATTCGCCAGTCCATTTGGGAACTGATTTCCCTTCCCTGTTTTGTCACTTCCTTAGAGACTAAGAGAGTGTTTTTATTACCTCAAGCCATGACAGGCATGAAAGTGAAGCTGTGAAATCCAGGGTTAGAAAAGTTTAAAACTTTCTGACCCTTAACTGAGACTGTGTGGCTAAATGTCCTGCTATAAATCATTTCTAAGATAACAAGGAAAGTCAATCACTCCACCAAAATGTGTTCAGGGAAGACAAACCACATTCTTCTTCCAGTTGTTCAGGACGTTCAAGTGGGTTTTCCTGTTTACTTTGTGCAGAGAATACAGAATTTTCTCCATTGAAATGTCCCTTTTTGCTAAGGTCACCTCCCATATGAGAACTTCAGTGAGGACCAGTAAGAGCACTGTCAGATTTTTGAGTTCTCTGACAGGGTATAAAGCTTTTAAGGGCATTTCTTTACAGCATAGTTGTGGTTTATGGTCAGGAAAAGGAACTAGTAGCAACACAGAATAGGCATGTCTCTATGCGTTGAGGACAGAAAGGGTGCCTAGTGTGTTTACTCTCTGGTTGATCTTTGAACTTTGTAAAGGGAAATGAATACGCCATATGTCATTGGAATGAAATATCTTCACTTTCTTCTCAGTAAATGCTAGCTATAAATCCAGAAATAGAAGCATCATGCATATCTGAAGCACCATTGTAATTTAGGATTTTCCTCTTGATGTTACTCTGTTTTCTGTGCCGCTGGAATAGCAGCTTTTAGTGCCTCAACACTGCCCTTGTCTGTCCCAGTTTCCAAAACTAAATGTGACAACAGGCTGTGAACATTCAGTGTGGTGTGACAGTCACACAGCTCAGTAAACGACCAGGACAAAAGGATGTTCATTTCTTACAATGCTACTTATTTAGGAATCTTCATCTGTGATCCAGTTACAAGACTGAACACGCAAGTGTACAAATAACAGATAAATGTCTTATCTTGTGGTCAATCTGTGTCAAAAATAGTGTTGCCAAGCCTTTTTCTGTCTGCCAGAGCCGGATCTTTAAGCCAACATCCTGTGTTTGAATATCGCTTTTCAGCCAGAGAAGCCTATAAAAATCTCAGCTGGCTTTTTAAAAAAATGTTGTGATGCAATTAAATGAAGAAAATAAAGACTGAGAATAAGTTCCAAGATGCCTAGGTTGGGAGCTTGTGGTTCCAGCAGGAGCAACACATTACACTTGTGTTTTAGCCAAGGCGCTGGCTCGTAAAGATTATTGATGATGTACACCATGTGATACGAGCGCTGAGCAGGATGAGGCAGCATTAAATCTCACTGATGCATGGTCCTCTTTTTCTTTTTCTCCCTCTCTCTCTCTCTGTCCTGGGAGAGGAGGGAGAGAGAGGCTGACGGATGAAGAAGAGAAATTAAAAAAGTTGCTGGAGGAAAAAAAAAAGCAAGACAGAGCTGGTCCATGTTTTGCTTCTGATTTTCTTCTTCTTCTCTTTTTTCTTGCCTGCATCTGTGCATCAGTGGCATTTCTTGGGCACAGTTCATCTGTGTGCCTGTGTGTGTGTGTACTTGAAATCACAGTGCTGAGAGCTCAACATTTACTTCAGACAGGTGCATGTATCAACGTGTATTTAATAAAGGTGAAAGTGGAATGTGATATGAGAAAAGTGTGTTTACTCACAGCTGTAGTTACCTGTGCGGTTGTTATGGAGGTGTTATCGACCCCCTCTGACAGTATCCGTTTCCCAGCAGCAACAAAGCTTTTCCCAATAATGTGCCCTACGTTATGTTTACTATACCTGCTGCAATGCATGGATAACGAATAACGGCAAAAGTAGCACGGAGCGAGCGTCTCTTTTGGCGTAACGCCACATCGGATTTGCAAGGTTAGACACATAAATTGTGTTCACTCTAAGTAACTGTTGCGTGAGAGGAAGAAGTCCCACCTTTTTCAACGTCTGTCTAAAGATGAAACTGATAACTCAGGCATTCCCCTCTTTTGGAGACGCTCTGTCAGAGACTGCATCCATTTGAAAAGGCAAACTCTTCCAGTTTCTCAGTAACTTCTATGTGGTTTTGCTTTTAAACCCCTGATGTCAGGGGTCAAAAGTTGTGGTTGTTGAGGGGTCTCTAAGTGTTTAGGAGCTGCGCTGCTTCAGGCTTTCAATAGAATGGAGTATGTATAATTAAGTGAAAAAGACTTTTTATTGCCAACAGTGTATGCTGAATTTTATTAAAGCAAGCCAAGACAGCTTGATTTATAGAGCACATTTGAAACTCAGGGGTATAACAAAGTGCTTTACATAAGCAAAGAAAAGCATTAGAATGACATGCAAAAACAATAAGCAATAAAATCTGTCAAAGAAGAAGAAAATTCGATTTAGAAAATGAAATAAAATACACATGAAATAAAATACAAATTGAATGAACAAGAAATACAGTTTGTGGACAATTTGTTCACAGTGATCTATGCTTATCTCAGCCTCAACGATGGCCTGAGGCCAAAGTAATCACATTAATTCTAAATTAATTATAAAGATAGAGATTTAAGGTATATATATATATCATGGGGTTCTAAATCAACAGTGAAGCAGCGAGTGCAGCGAGTGCTTTTTCTGAAAGGGCGCAGTGCTGATATCAGATGCTGCAGCAACCTTCTGCTTAATAAGTGTGTGCAGCTCTAACCGTGGCTTAACGGAAAATAATTGAGGCAATTTTAAATGTACCTCATTTGCTAGGAGAACAGACAGACATTGTGCTGTAATTGTCATGTGCTCAGCGGGGCCTCGGCCTGTCTTAGTTAACGTAATGACTGTCAGATACAGAGAACACCCTCACTCTGAAGCCATTAAGATCACCGTGACCCATGTGCACTGAATGACAAATTCCTGGTTGCGTGTGTTCTGTCGGCGTTAGAAAAATAATTAAGGTGACAAATTCATAACGTAGATGCCTGTTTCTGTCATTTTATCCTCAATTATTTGTCTGACTTTGTCATTTTGTTTCTCTGTTGCCTCTAATTGAACACCTAATTGTATTTTTACACCCTCGTTTCAAAAAAATCACACTTTCTCTGACCTTTTAATAGTACTGACAATCTGTACAAACACCCGAGAACTGAAATATTCAGCTGTCTGTTCTTTCCTTTTATGTCTTTGCAATATGTGGCTATAAAACAAAGAGCATGTGTGCTGTTTTATATAAAAAACAGGAAGATTTATTCCGCTGCACTGCACTGTATAATTGCAACTGGAAATAAAACAGACTTCCTAGCCACATATGGGATCTTTCATATTTAGCCTTTTGATAGTGAGCAGGTTTCCTATCACCTCATGTAATTACACCTGACAAAGCTTCAAGTCTTTGACATCAGCAAAAGCTGGTGAGTTTCTTCCACTTTATGTTGGAGAACTCAATAGCTCCTGGCATGTAGCGCCCCCAGCTGTACAGCTAATGGGATTTCAGGTTGAACTTGATTCATTATGCCCACACTGGAGTTTCAGTCCTCATGTAGCTTTATGCCTCTCGTGCGGTTTTGTCAAAGAGTTTGAGTTGACGTTTATTCATTTTATCCCTGTTAGCACAGCTTGTTCAATTAGGCTGTGACTAAAAACTTCACTTTTTGCCAAGTTTCTTTTCCCCGAAATATGAAATACTGAGATGGGTTTGACAGGCGCTCTGTGCCTCTGAGCATCTTTGGTACATTCTTACAGTATTAAACACTAGAAACCTTGAATCAGGGATCAAATGTACTCCTCCCCCACCCTCTCTTAAATCTGGGGATTTTTCAAATGGGGAATAATACGGTTTGGCTTTGTGATGAAGTCATTGGTAAGACATGCATGCTTTCCAGCAAAGCAGCTAAAGCTATCACGAGACTGACGCAGCATTTTAGCCTGAGCTGCAGGGGGAGAATGAGGAGGAGGAGGAGGGGGTGATTTCTGCTAAACTGATGTTACCAGCTGGAGGTTTAATAGTTCACAGGAGACTGGTATGCAAACAGGAATTTTGTGACAGTGGACCTTTTTTTTGTTTTTTTGTTGAGCTTTATCTCCAGTTCTGCCACGCTTATTTCAATTCATCACAAGTATTAAATCAGAAAGGGTGAATATGTTATCAGTTTTGGAGTAGTGGAAACTGGATGGGAGCAAATTTAATAGACCATTCAACCGAGTGACAGGATAAAAAGATTTAATCCCTTCATTACTATACTTTTGATACTGCTCCAAGAGAAACAGTGCAAATACATTTTAAATCAGATTATTTTGGCCGTGCAAAAGTCAATTGTTTGCATCCGTTATTTGTAGTCTGTTTTTCAGCTGCAATTGTCTCCTTGTATCATACTCAGCCAAACAACCGTCTGTCACGATCCCTCCTCACCAATAGTTTTGTAAGACGCCCAGCAGAAGAATGTAAATTGGTTACGATAGGCATCACAAACTCTTATCTAACGTCCTATGTTATATAAACTTTGATTTCTTATGACTAGAGAGACTGGAGAAGAAGACAATGTAAGGCAGAACAGGCATAACCCATTCTGACATGACAGGCAGTGAAACAAGGATGGAAATCAAATGGAATAATTTTGGAAACAGGGCAGTGTGTATTTTTTTGCATGGTAAGAAAGCCTTGTAGTCCCCCAATGTGATGTGTTTCATCTTTATCCCACCTTGACAGCAGCAGAGGTTCAGAAATATATCAACACATGCACAGCTGTATAGCATCAGGACAGATAATGCATGGATGTTCCTGGCGGTGATGGTTACACTGTGTGGATATATGTCTGTCCCTGCAGGCTTGTTGTTTTCAGAGAACAGATGCCGGGCTGCTGGGCTTTGGTAATCCACTGACCTGTACTGCTCCCTGCAGACTCTCTGTGCAAACCCTGTTCAAATATCCGAAAAGTTTCAGCACCCCATACTGGCCAAGTTTATTCTCCTCAAGGCTTCTAAAGGGCTATCTGCACCCCTTTCTACTGTCTCAAACTAAAAGGTTTGCTGATGCTCCTAGCTTTGGAAAACATGCAATTAAAACACATTTTTTCATTATGAGAAACTACAAGTTGATGAATTCTGCATTTGCCTGCAACACTTACTGCAACACTAACAAGACAGGGATTCACAGCTAAGTGTTCTTCGCCTTAATTTACACTTTCGTGCTTATTAGTAGATGCACTCCAGAATAAGTCAAGTTGATTTAACTAAATGTTGCTGCAAATATAAACGACAATTAATGTAATTTGGTCATAAAACATTCTAATAATTAAATTACAGAGATGGAGGTTAAATCACTGAGTAATATCAGCAAACTAAAAGCAGTTCCTGTTTTGTGAGTTTATGTAATTTCAGATTTATTTGCAGATGTATAGATTGCTTCACACTGTGACCGTATGGAGCCGCAGAAATGTCTGTAGATGTAATAAGAAAGCAGTCCAAACAAATATTTCTTTTTGCTCTCTCCCCGCTTACTCTCTTTATGCTCTCGGAGACAGAATTTTAATTGTGATTAAGACCAAATGTTTCTCGCTGCTGCATATTTCATAAGACATTTGCTATTGTTGTTTGATCCCCTGAAATCCTTTGACAGGCAAACAGGGAGCATCTCTAAGTATAAGTGGGAAGTCAAGAAGGGTGTGCTAAATTGTTGATTGAGACCCACAGTTCACAATGCGACAGCTGGCAGTTAATGTTATGTGCAACCAGCAATCATCAATTATTCATTGTTGAAACATTTTCCAGAGTAGCAATAAAGGGCACTTTTATCGATAGGCAAATGACTTATATCTTTAGGGCCACTTTATCTCCAAATTCCTTACAGACATGTTTTGCACAATAAATATTTTGAAAAGCAGATGCAGCACTGCAGCTAGCTATAAAACCGTATCTTATGGGGAAAACATATTTGTTCATTTTCCTTTTGACATTACATAAAACATCTGATAAATATTTTAGCTTCGTTATTCGTGACCATTCTAAACGCATTATAAGAGCAATAATTCTTATACTGCACCAGACGGCACTGAAGTGCACTTTTGGGCCAAACACAATTAAGCTAAATTCCTTGTATTACTCTATAAAGCTGATTAGGAATCACATTTCTATGACAACTAAAAACATCTATTTACAGTGATTGTTTGCAGGGCTGCACTTGCAATCAAAGTGTGGGCAAGTACGAGAGGCAGAGATAGAGATGGAGTGATGGACAGATGTTGAACCAGGTGGGAGAGGAGAGGAGCCTGACCTGACAGGTTTGCTGCCTAAAGCAGATGGTGGCCTGGCCTTTTTCACACACGTTCACTGCGTAGGGGTTAAGAAACACACAGACACAAAGTTTACTTGTTATTAGAAGCATAAATGCCAAAGGGCACAGATGGCATGTCTGTGTTCATAATCTCTGACCCAGCTGATTCTTCAGTGTTCTTACAAACTATCTCAAAAACAATCCATGTGTTCCAGCTTCGCATCACTTTCCGTTAATATTTTGTCCTAACTGGTCTAGTATAATTTTAGATCTCGTAATTATCATTATACAAAAATGTCACCACAGCAAAGCCTCTCAATATCTGTGGTCAAAGATTATGTGATATTAAGTGTTGTGCCAATAAAATCATGCAGTATTGAGAACCAAGACATTTTCTCTGGTCAAGTAATCTACACTAGGCATTTGTGAACTTGTTGGCCAAGAACGAGCAATGGTTTTTATATTATGGGTATCATTGAGAACCATAGACTCAACCATACAGACCCAAGACCCAATGATGAGCTGAAAGCTTCAATCTGCTGTGGTGTGTTGATTCACAGTGGGATTGGCACTACTAGCTACTTTTTTTTTTTCACATTATGAGGCATTTGACACCGTGTTAATAACAAAAATAATGCTTAATGACAAGCGTGAGTATGTGTGCAGGAATGGTTGCGTGTTTGTGTGTATTTGTTAAATCACTGCTTGAGTTGTGATCACAAAATGCCGATGGGAATTCTCTCTTATACACATAACACCATGTATTGTCCATGTACCAGGATAAATCATTCATTCATATTATTGTATTACTATAATAAGATTAAACAAATGTTAGCAAGTAGATCTAAACATGCTATCAACTAGAAAAAAAGAAAGGAAGACAGATTTTTCTCATTGTGTTGGTTGTAGGCGAGTATTTTCTCTGCATTGTTTCCTTTTGTTCCTTCTGTAATTTCATATTTGTAGTAACAGCTTTATTCAAGGCCATACTAATAGTAGTTGAGAGATGGACTTTTCTGATTTACTTTAGTAAAGTATTTCATTGCTGAGGCATTTCTGCTCACTCTGAGATTCAGACCTGAGATCTTCAGATCATAAGCCAACTTTTCAAACATTTACGCAGCCTAGCGAGCTCTGAAGCTGGCGCTCAGCCACCGCTTTGTTACTTTATTTATCTCTGATAGCTTTGTTCACCCAGTCTTGGCTGTCGTGTTCTCGGCTTTACATTTCTGAGACTGTCTGATTTGAAGACTGATCAACACTGACCGATCTTCACCACAGGACGATGCATCCACGTTCTCTCTAGGATGTAATTTGTCTAACCACATCGTTACGGAGGCTGCCATTTGAATTCAGGCATGTGAGTGTGCCCACCCAGAGACAGAGAGAGCAACAGTCAGACAGGCAGGCAGACAGGAACACAGTCATGTGGCCTATCTGACCCTCTGTGCTGTGTTCTCTGGATGAGTTATGTCTCATTGTTCCTTTCTGTCATTCGTGCAGTGGGCCACAGGACAATCAGACTGGCCTCATAGTGCCACATTCACTTCTCCAACCCGGATCTGATCTCACACCTCTCACATCACATTCTCATTACCTCAGGCTGTTATTAATTTATTTAATCAATAGCTGTTTAGCTTCTCCTCCCCCGAAATCCATAATGGCAGGCAGATTCACTAAGCTGCTACATCAAGTTACGAGCGTGAGCTGTGGTGTCTCTGCAGACTCAGATGTGTTTGTGAAGGGTGAAATACAGGTCGTAACACATATTAATGAACATTATTTGCATAATGTAGGCATGGTTATCCTCTTTGGACAAACTGATAAAGTCATTAACTCAGAACTTAAATAAGATTTCATATCATGCACTTTTGGAGTTTTGACGCTGACTCAGAGATCATGCAAGACCTGTGCCTCCGTTGTTGCTATCGGCTAAACTCTCCAGCCTCCCTGTTGAAGATTATGAAACTGGCTTTAAACTAGAGAGCAGCAGCTCACCAGGGCTTTGGATGATTTGAGGCTAAATATATGTAAGAGGCAGCTCATTGCACAGGCTAGAATGGGATCTGGGTGGATAGCAGCCAAGGCCTTTGGTGTCTCTTTTTGTACTCTGTATCAGTTTGGTAGAAAGATGCCCTGTAAACCAAAACCTAATATGAACCAGCAAGACACGGACTCTGAGGTTCTGGGTATTGAAGTGAAAATGACTCTGCAGCAAAACCTTTGACTGTTATAGTAGTAGTAGTTTTTCAGTTTATCGTAGATACACGTAGAAACTCAGAGGATGTCAATTAAAAAAACATTTAACATAAGATAATTCATTTTTCATGTGTGGATTAATGTATCTGTCAAAACTTGTTAAATTTGTCAAAATGATTGACACTGTGATATGGCATTATTGTAATAACATATGAATTTGTTATTTATTACATGGATGTAATAATGAAGTATTTATTTTTCTGTTTTTTTACATTTATTGGTGACAGTCTGATAAATAATAACCTCATAAGTCTCTGTGACACCTGAGCAAACTTCATCCACTTCTGAAGGCCATGAGATATCCATCCATCCATCCACCCATCCATATATATCCATCCAGAAAGTTGGGTTGCTGTATGAAATGCATCAAATATAGAATGAGTGTGTATTTATGAAAAACAATGTTTGTCAGTTTCAACATTAAATATTTAGTTTTTCTACTGTATTGAGTTGATTAAACAGTAGGTTGAAACAGATTTGTGTTTTACACAGCGACCCAACTTTTTGGAATCAGGGTTGTTTCATGTGTATGACTACCAGATTTCACATATGTGCCTGGCATAATTTTTCTCCAGTCTTTTAAGATGTTAAGAGTTTGTTTTTTCTTGTTGTCTTTGACACCATGAAGCTACTGAATCTCAATCTGCTGGCCTTTGTGGTACTGAAAGCAAAGTGCCTATCGTTTCTCTCTCTTTACTCAAGTCATATAATACAAGCGCAGTCGAGTTCAGTCGCTTCCAAGACTCACAGGTGGCTCATTCACTGTGTGACTGCAGGATCAGTTCTTCAATGGCAGACTGGCACAGGCCATGGCTCCTAACTGAATAGCTTGAGGTGTAATCCTCACCTGCTCGCTCGCTGTTGAATCCCAAATGTTTTGATTTATTTTGTCTCCTCTCTCTCTGTTTGTTTGGGTCTCTTTTGAGCCATGGAAGCATTTCGCGCTAAGGGATTAGGCAAAGTAGGTTCTGTTTATTCTGTTCATGCAAGAAGAAGAAGAAAGTGATGTCAAGGCATATCCTCTGTCATATGCATCATGAGTCCAAAAGGTATTCATGAGCACATGCATACACTTTCACATACGCACAACTATACAAATATTGCATGCACGGTTTCATTGTGCCTGCTTCCTGTTATCTAGAAAGCTTGTTGCTCTGAGTCAACATCGCTTTCTTAGTCTCTATTACGTGATTGAAGCAGCATAAGAAATGGATGCTGATCTACAAAGCGTCCATGCTGACACACCTGAGCCAGAGGGAGTGACAGAGCACATTTTCTCTATTCAAGTTAGTGCTGTTTTGTAGTAACTGCTGCTTTGAAGTTAGGTTGTTTTGTGCGTCTCAGCCCCTAAACAATGGACCGCAGTTGTGAACGTCCACATCGCGTCTGTCAGCGTTGGGTTTTCTGTGCTTGTGTGCACAAGAGGAGGGAGCGGCCTCCCCGTTCCAACACATGGTGCCCAGACTAAACAACAAGATGAATGTTTCCTGAATCCAACCTGGCATTGAGGCACCCCAATCTGCCCGTGTGGCTTTGACGGACTGACTGAATGAATCGCATTCAGAGCAGAAGAAAGGACAGGTTACAGGAAGGGAGAGAAGAAGAAATGAGTAGAGTGGTTAAGACAGCAGAAGAAAGAGGATTAGTTTGTTCATTTCAAGTTTAGATCGCACCACAGTGGCATCCATCCTTATTTTCATAGCCTGGGCCGTCGGTTTTATCTGTAAGTATAGCATTGTACTCACTAAGTTGATGGTTGAGCGATTGGAATGCAGCATAGTCACTAAAAAGAAGTCAGACAGGGCAAGTGATATAATGTAAGTAGTCAGACTATGATACAGAATTTAAAGGGGCGCTCCACTGAGAATCAAGTTCAGTTTACTCATCATGAGGAGCACTACTCCCGTTGTGTGTCTGGAGGAAGCGCTACGAAGTCAGTCAAAATAGCTGGAGTGCCCCTTCAACAAATTTCCAGATTAGCTAAAGAGAAAACAAAGACGAACAGTGCATTTTTTATTATTAATCTGTCCATTTTAAATATCCTTTAGTTGAACGTGAACCATTTGAATTTACCATACTTGTATGTGTAGTTTTTTTGTGTGATCAGACATTTTATCTCTTGTTCGGTTTCACCTCCAAATTACCTCCAAGAATTAAGTAGTTCAGATAATCTGGCTGCTGTTGCTAGTTTAGAACCTGATTATTTGTGTCTTATTGCACTTTTTTTTCCTCTCAATGCCACTATGATCTCAGTAATTTCTTTAGTGAGTACAATGTTATCATAACCCCAAACATTTAAAAGGCCCAAGTCGTAGTAAGTAAGTTATCCTCTTACTGTCTACACTTTCAGGGGAAACGCTAACCCAGCACACACAAATTCACCTAGAATTCCAAACATACTTGTTACTTCCGGAAAGTTTATCTTGAAAGTCAAACATGTGTTTCAAATTATACCACCTGAATGTCAGTTTGGTCCGAAACTGCTCCATAACCCACAAGGTGTTACCATCATGCGATGATGGGACTGTTGACAACGCCAACAAAAGCTCAGTGTGCTGCTGTCAACCTGTCTCCTCCCACACGTCACCTTTCACCTTGCTACCCTGCACCCCCGCCTCACACCTCCGCCCTCTTTATTTCACCAAAAAAAAAAAGCCTGGCGAGAGCTGGCCTGACTGTGTTTGGCTGGCTTAGTGAGACAGTGAATTAGAGGCTGGGGCTTTGCGAGAAAGGGGTTGAAGTATCGTGGTGAAAACTTTTGGCAGACTATGGGGAAGGCGCCTCGTTTTGGAGACAGAGCTCTGAGGCTCTCTGGGAGCTTCGATGGGCTGAGCTTCATTGCGGTTTGTAGCAACAAGCTGTTGGATTTGGAGAGAAAGTTCCAGACACACCCCCAACCCTTACTCAACGCTGCTACCCCCTTTTCCCCATGGCTGGAAAAGTGTATCTGACTCAGTAAGACATTCAAGCAGGAAGCCCCCTCCATGTGTTTTTCTTCAGTCAACTAGTCTTACTCCCATCCTGCGTTTTCAGCTTGCAGTTTGCTCCTTCCTCACTCTTCTTCTCTTGATTGAGGAGAGCCAAACTTTGGGTCGTGGTCAAGAGGGAACACACACACACACACACACACACACACACACTACATGTGACAAGCCCCCGCCAAACAATGGCTGTTGGCTGAGGTAGTGCGAGAGGGTGGGTGGGGGGCAGCAGCAGTTTCTTGGATGGCCTGATTGGAGCATAAACAGCAGCCCAGGAAGTACTGAAGTAAGAGAGAGAGAGAGAGGGAGAGAGGAGGGAGGGAGGGAGAGCTGGGGAACTGTGCAGATCTGCCGGGAGAGAGCAAAAAGTTTGGGACTGCGGCGGTGTGTTAGTTAGTTTGTGTCACTCCGGTTGTGTCTGAGGCTTTGACTTTTTTCTGTCAGGACATACTGTATAGCAGAGAGCCTGAAAAGAAAGGTGAGTAGCTGCATCTCATACAAGGTCACACTCACACACACACACACAGATGTGAACTTAGTCATATACTTGCTTAGTCATATACATGTGAGTACAAACAACACCCATTTTCTCCTCTGTCTCTTCCCTCTGTGCATTCAAGCTGATGTATTCTGCGGCAAATATTCTAGAGAGGTGGCTTGTTGTTGTTATTATTGCACGCAATGTCATTTTAAATTCCAGAGGGTTTTTTGAATGGTATTCATGGTAGTGTTCTTAATGTGTGTGCTGTTTGCAGATGGTTTCCCCTGGCTCTGAAAGCTGCTTGTTTTGCATAGCTTGTTTTTTGTGGTGCCTTGAACTGCAGCCAGCCATTCAGTGCGTGAAGCAAAAAAAAAAAAAAGAAAAAGAAAGGGGACCATCTAATGTGTGTGTGGCTGTGTCTAATTAAGCTAATGGGGGAGATGAGCGGTGAGGGTCAGACCATGAGAGGTTGAACTTGAAAACACCACCGTCACTTTCTCAAAATACAGTATCCAAACTCTCTGGTTACATTAATCGTCACAGATTCAACGTCTGTGCATCCCACTTTTTAAATCACAGATGAATGATGTCTGCAGCTGATGGGAGATCAGATTTACTCCAGATTTTGGCCATGTAGGGTGCTGTTTGCTCGCTGGATCAAATGGATTGTTAAATTTTCCCACTGGGGAGATGCTGCATTCCTCCTCTCATCATCATTGTGTTGGAAGTTTGCAACTTCAAAGAAATTGTGATACTCACGTAGATTTATAGGCACAGCAGTAAACTATAGTAAGTAGTGACCTCTTTTTATCTGAGAGCTGTGGCTATTAGTGACTACTATTTCACTAGTGAAGGAGCATTTTAAGTATTTTACTGTCTTAACAAGTCTATTTTCCCGTCTGGAGCTCTCCAATTCTGCTGGAATTAGCTGAACTTTTCCGCTGTTGAGTAGATTTACATCTGGAGAAGACTGGCCGGCTGAAGCACAGGCAAATGGAAAAATTAATTTCAAAAAGTTCATTTCACAGCCATTCACATGTAAATGTTTCATATGAATCTCAATTAATGTCAAACTTGGTTTAAAAATGTCTTTTTTTTATCACCTTAAAATTGCAGACAAACCTAATAAATAATCAGCAAAAAGCAACTTCCTATGAGAAAACTTGTTAAAAAGCAGATTTCCTTGTTAAATTTGTTCTTTTTTTACTGCTTACAAAGTAAATCACATCATTAGGTAGCCGTCTAATTAGCCTTTTTCCCCTTCAGCAGTGTTTTGTACAATACAGGTATGTAACGTTTCCATAACTTAACTTTTTACTAGTCAGGTGCTCAGTGATGGGTGTGATTTGTTGTGTCTCTTTCAGCAATGAGTATATCAACTTCGGTTCTCCCGCTGGGAGGGAAGGTAAACAGGTCGGAGCGGAGTTCCTCGTCAGAAAGACAAATGAGCTTGCACCCTTGCACCCCTTCCAGAGCCCCCGAACCTCATCCGTCATCACTCGTTCCGACACTTTGACAGCACTAGAGTGTCTCTCATAAGTTTTCTCCGTGCTATGCTGATGTAGCAAGTTGTCAATTCTCTCACAAGACCAGAGGAAACTGTTATTAACTGGAAGGCAGTGCTTTGGCTGCCAGTTTGATTCAGCCAAGCTATTTGTCTAAGTGCTAGCATATGAGGCGCAGTGATTTTGGCAGTGTTTTTACAAGCAAAGGCACACAGTAGCTCCTGACCATATGCCTCCATTTGTCTGATATCATTATGGGACGCTAAGGTTACGTCTTGACCACTTGATTACCTGGCTGGACTGTTCTCTTGCATCAGTATCCAGACACAACAGATCATGTCTGGATCTGAGCAAGAGATCAAGCACTAACCTGGGCCATATGTATTAGCTGATGCAAATCTGTGGCTGTGGAGTTTGATGGCTGCCACGGGACATTGAGCTCGGTGGAAACACACCTGGGCCAGTGGCATGTGGCCGAGCAGTTCTGAAGCCGGGGGGGGTTTGTGGGTGTTAGAGGCCTGACCAGGTGTTTCTCCTGTGAGCTGTCTGCACTGTCATCCTTCATTGGGACCTGAGCCAACTTGCGCCACATCTCGTTGAGCTTCATGGTTTGATCAAACCTCATTACAGACCTTTCATTTCAGCTTGTATTTCCAGTTAGGTTATGGATATGATAAAACATTCCCAAAGAGAAAGAAAAGGAAATTACAACGAAAACATTTCAGTCACCTGTGGATCTAATGTGAAACCTGCTGATTTCGTCAATCCAAGTTCATCACAAGCTCCTTCAGGTTTTCCATATATCCTGACTTCCTTCACACGGTCACCTCACAGCTTTCTGGGACATTAAAGTGTCCACTGCTGTTATCATTTGAACAGTTTCGTTTAATAAGCTTTAAGATTTTGCCTGAGGCAAATTATATTCTCAATTAGCTGCGAATAACTGATCTGGTCTTCTAGGAAGATTTTCTATCGTTTCAGCAGCTTAGACCACGAGCCGTGCTTATGGCCAAAACAACTTGAGTCTAATAGAGGTGGGGATGATTAGGAGGTATAATCAGACGAAATCTCTATCACATTAATTGACTTCTACCCGTTGTAAATTGACCTCATTTTGAGCCATATAATTTTCTGTGGAACAGTTGAAGGCAGTCTTTGAAAATCTTTCCTGCAATGAAGGTAAGAAAGTATAGTATGTTGTTTCTCTTGGATGCAAGTGAAATGACTTTCTGGCAGTGGCTAATGTCAACATTTGAATGACTTGTACAGAGAAATATGACAGACTAGCAGAAAATCATTTAATAAGGCAGCGTTTTCAAGCTCCGCTAATAATGATTCATTAGTGTCTTTTCATTTTCCCTTCTTTCCCATGCCCTTTTTATTTGATTTTCACGCGTTGGTCTGAATGGAGGAACTGGAAGAAACCCCAAGAATAAATCGAGATGCAAAAAATATCCTGGAGATCTAAGACCATCTAAACGACGGAAGCACATGATGATGTTGTTGTCTTTTATTGTTGTGCTGTTGGGCTCGTGTTAGACCTCAGCATTTGCCAGAGTTGGTGCCTTAGGCTTTAAGGATTATCCACAGAGGAAGATCGTACTTCCTGTTGTGATGTTGAAGCTAATGAAAAAATCTGCCAAGACTAGATTTTTTTTTGGAGGCTGAACTGCAAAGAGCATGTTGGAAAAGTCACTTTAGGTTAGCCTACACATAGGCAAACCCACAGTAAGAGTACAACTGTAAAACATCTGGTGATTGGTCATAAAAGTTTTTTTTTGTTGTTTTTTATACAGGAAACAAGTCTTCATTCTTGTAAAAATGCCCAACTTAGATGACACAAAATCTCACTTTTTACTTCCTCTTGACGTTCATAAGTTTCACATACTGCATTGACTCCACCTTTTCAGTGAAGTCATTTGTTTGACCATCTCCTCTGGCAATAATGAGGAAGAGGGGGGTAAGACAAATGTTCCCCACCCACAGGCACAGACGGAGGCGGGAGAAGCTCAAGCGGACACTGCTCTGACACTCTTCAGTCGCTATTAACCCCCCCCCCAGCTCTTTTCTCTCAATGTAAACATCCCTCTGCCTCTCCCATCTGTCTGCTCCTTTTAAGCATTTGGTTTGACATGGTGCCTCCCGCAACACACACAAAAACATACCAGGGCTGTTTTTGTCCACAGACGGACATGCTTTGCGTACACATAAACAGGAGTTGTATGTTTTTGTCCAACCGTCTCTGCCCCGGCAAAATGAGAGTGGAAGAATTATAATTTCTCTCTAAAAACCTACAAATGACCTTATGTGTCAGGCCTGTGAAACTGTATTTTCCTACGTCACTCTTTATACTTTGAAAGAGTATAAAGCACTCGAGGTTTTCTGTTAATTAAGAAAAGTCTGAATTTGAGTATTAAAGCTGCCTAATCCCAATAAATATGGATGAGACTTCTGTCCTGAGCCCTGTTTAACAACCTTCTGTGTGCCCTTTTTCCTTAGATTTTAGCTTTTTTTTATGTTCTCTATCGACCGAGTTGACCGCTTGCTAATGAGTCATTATCGTTGCATGATTTCATAATTACCTCTTCGCCTGACAAACTCAATACGCTCTCATTTAGCCACGGCTGAGATTATAAAACTCCTATTTCTGAAAATATTCCGTAAAGCCTGTGACGCACAGGATGTTTTCGTTAAGCCGGGTTATTCTAGGAAAAAGCAGCTACCTGAGATCTGGAGTTAGACGTTTTGAGGAAACCTGTCTTCTACTTGTACATGGTCTGTTTTGGTCTGTTTAAAGAACTCCTTCCTGCTCCGACTGATAATAGACTAGACCATGTAAATACTGGAAAGAGGCCCAGCAGATCAGTTTAATGAGTATCAAATGAAACCATTCCAGGCTAAATGTAATGGCAGATATACAGAGAAAGTTGCTATTTTTGCAGCATGTATGGGTGAAGGCACAGAATCAAATCAGTGTACTCTGAGGACTTTATTTAAGTAGTACTAGGATTATACAAGTGTAACACCTCTTAACTTCAAATCCGCACTGCAGCAGATAGATTTGGTCACACGTGATAGCTACAGCAATTGGTGGCAGTGAAGGTTTGTGGCTGCAGTACGAGTTTCTAAGCTATTTTTATCTAATGCTAGCAGCTCCATGGATGGCAGTGGTGTTCTGTCGGTGGATTGATCCACCATTTTGGTTGAAACAACTCATCAAATTTTAACGGATTGTCATGAAATTTGGTTTTTGACATTCATGATGCCTAGAGGATCCCTTGAGTTTTTTTCTCTCTTGTCTTGAGGTTGACATTTTTAGTTTTTAGTCAAAAGTTTTGACAACTATTGGCTGGATTGCCATGATGGCCCTAAAGGATGAATCCTAACTGGACTTATTTTACAGAGTGAAACTGTTGGATGGATTAGCATGCAAGTTGCTGCAGACGTTCATGTTTTTTTGTGAACTTTTGTGACTTTTCATCAAGCACCATAATTGAGGCAAAATCTCGAGTTATCTACTTGATCATTTGTATTTCTTTACAGAGAGCCGCACAAAGCAGCTAGCATGGCATCTGATTAAATAATTCAGCTTGCAATATTTTGTATTGTTCTTCAAATCCTGCAACACCAAAACTAGCAACATCTTACTTGCATCTCTCGCTACTTGACGACTTACCCAGTCCATCCATTCCAATCGAAGTCATAAATCTTTAATAACTGTCCATGAATCTATATTTTAAAGGCTAAATAACTTCCTAAAATAGCTGGGTACTAGTAGTAGTTTTTAGTGTAAATAGTATGCTTGTTAGGAAATATTTTCAGTCACGGATTCAGCGTGCTTGTTAGTATTTTTGGTACCAGGATTGTGTATGTGCCCACGTTCATCATAATGAAGGAACAGTGTGGCTTAGGTATGAGTTCTTGGAAAGTTTTTGGGCAGACTATGATGAATACACTAGACTTTGGCTCATTGTTTTATTGTATCATTGTTTTCAGTCTTTTCTCATATATGTCTCTTAGAATAAGAACCTTCTCAGTTAATAAATAATTGGACGTTTGGAGGTTACAGGGTGGGTGTGATAGCTATTTTTACCTCTAGATCTTCTGGTCCAGACTGCACTCCTGTGCCAATGAGCTATTCCACCCCAGGCTCCCCCCTCAGAGTAATGAAAGCATTCTTGTAAAACCTGACATTTTCGATGTTTAAGTCTTTTACCTTTCTGCCTCACCTCAGTATCCTGAATATGGTTCAGATGGTATTGCCAGTGTTAATACAAGTTAAATATGTCCCCAGAGTGAAAATATTTTAGTAATATTTTAGCAGTCTTTATAGCTTCAAATCATAATAACCCTTAGGTATTTTCCATTTTAGCCTGCCCAGTAGTGACGAAGTTCTCGTCTTAGTTTTTAGCTTAAAAGCTCCTTCACAAGACATGTTGGGAAACATTATATTTTTAAAGCTTGTCTTTACAGATAATATCTATATTATGGGGCAGTCTTAAGGTTTACCAGTCTATCATTACATTTCCCATAAATGGAGGAAAACTATGGCTAGTAATTGGTTTGCTTAGAGTTTCCATTCCCCCAAGATTTCGCTCGGCTTCTACCTTAAAATTCAAGGCCACAGGACATTCCAAGAAGTTCTGAACATTTCCATTAGTTTTTATAATGGCAGGAAGAGGGGAAGCAGCCCCTTCACACACACATTCACCCACCAACACACAGTTCCGTCCCCTGTACCCTTTGTCACCTTTTCTTAGCACTTTGTTTCGAAGTTTCCTTCCCGTCAGGTTTTCCTTTCACAAGAGCGTGTATCCTCCCCCGGCAGGAGCACAACAATACCCCGCTTCATTTCAGCTCTCCAAGATCTGAGACCGCTGGAGCCAATGGGCTGCTAGGCACATGCTAAAGCCATTAGGTGGTGGATGACGGTGGTTAGCCACAGAGGCATCACAAAATAACCATCTCACTACGTACATAATGAAGCCGAGGGAAGGAACGGGGTACTGTGTCATCTATCTGCCTGTGTGTGCACGTGCAGCTGTGTGTGTGCACGTGGCACATTGCCTGCCCAATCAGTGGACTGCTAGTCATACAACAAGCATCTCAAAAGGAGGAATGTGCCTTAGAAGTCTTATTCAGACATTATGATATCAATTCATATTACTGCCAGTTAAATCTTCCTGTGAATTTTGCCAAACGCTGCTCAGGATCTGCTCAGGCGAATAGGCAGAGGAGGCCTTTTATTATTAGACTCAGACACATCCCATTTGGTGTCTCAGTCAAGCTCAGACAGTTTGATGGAGGACTCTCTGTGGAGCTGGAGAATGACTTAATTACAGTCACTATCTCCATCTGAATTTACTGGGAGTGCATCCATAATGCATGTCTTACTTGGTATCAGTGTGCCCCAATTAGAGTGGACCAATAATCATGGCAGAACTACGAAGTCCAGAGAATGTTTGAATTGTTGAACTCTTGTATGTATCTTTCACAGCGAGGGAAAATCTCTCCTCAGTGCCCTCTCAGAAACAACTAATAGATTCTCTTTGGACTATTAACAAATGCAGTTTCTATGGAGCAGCTGCATACTTCACACTTGATGACAGCACTTAGTTTGAGTGTCAGTACTCTGATTTCCATTTGTCTTGACGATAAGAAGATTTTTTAAAAATTGTCTCCTTTAAGGGTCTGTGCTGCACCACAGTTGTTGGTCTGTGGGTTTGCAGCATGTACAGTATCACTTCCATGGGGGGTTATGTGTAACACAGTACGTCCCAGTAAGCTGGATTCTGTGCTGCTTTGATCAGGGTAGAGTCCCCTCACTAATCCGCTTGAGCTTTGGATGTTTGCCCAGGACACGTATGTACACACATGCAAACACACACACACACACACACACACTCACAAATTGTGATTAAAAAACAGATGTAAGGGCTTTGCCAAAAAGATGAAATGGTCTGAATAAATCAAATGGGAGCAAACTGATGTAACACATTTGCGTGTACTTATGTTTAAGTGTGTCGTGCCACTTTTTGTGAGTTAGTGGTTGTGTCTGTGGTGAAGACTATCCCGTTACACTCTTGTAGTTGTATGTTTCTAAGTGTACAGAAGGGCTCTGCAGTTAAAACTACAATTTGATGATGTCATGCCGACCTGGGCTTTCATGTCTTTACTCACACCTTGTGGGGAAAAATGGGCATGATCTCTGATCCATATTTTAATTACAGCTGCAGGACAAGGACAGGATTAGGAAATCTAAATGCCCGCCTTCTGTTATTTCTCCTTGTCTTTTCAGGGGCCATTTAAAACTTAATAGCTCCGGGCTTAACTGAAAATTTGTGCCCTGTATTGGAGCACTAATAAACAGGTGGGAAGGGGTTTTTATCTGGATGCAGCTGATGAGCGGAAAGGGCGTAACGTAAAAGATGGAGATGGAGATGAAGAGAGGAATGGGAGAGGAGAAACGGGAGGAGGAAAGAGAGTAAGGCTTTGGAAGAAAAAAGGGGTGCTACTTGAGTTCTTGTCATGGCCCTCCCTGCATTACATCACTGAGATGCTTCAGCACTGATGACATCGTCGGGCTGGGAGGAGGACTGGCCCTGGGGATGATGTCATTAATAACCAATCAGAGAACTCTGGGACCGGTAGAGTCTGGCCAGCTCCTGAGGCTGAAATAGTAGGATCTCTGAAAATGTATTTTCCTCCTCTCAAATCATGGAGACGTTGCGTCTTGTGTGCTTTTTCCTGAGGTTATTTTTGGACTTCTGTTAAAACAAATATATTTCAGTCCTGTTCCTGCCTCTGCTCCAGAGCAAAGGGTAAGCGGAGCTGACTCTCCCAAAGAGGAGAGAGCCTTATAAATCTAGCCCTAAGGGAATTAGCATTTAACCAACTTAATAGCACATGAAGGAACGGCTTTGTGCCTGTCCACATGAATGGTTTCTACTTTACTGTGTTTGGTACGGACCATGCAGTGCTAAGCGTCCATTTCAAGCCAGGGAGGCAATGCCAGTGGGATATCTTAAATTCGCTTTGACTGTTGTTTTTTAAGGCCTGTAACAGTGGCCTTCTTCATCACTTTGCACATATACCGCATCAATGCTCTACATGCATAACACACTGTTAATAATCGTGACCTCAATGCTTGGCAAAGTGTGACACAATTTTCTGCGCAGTCCTTATTTGGACGAAGCAAGCATGAGTGAGCAGGTCAATTTTCATTATATGCGGACACATGGGCACACTGACTGTTGAAGGTATTAAACCTGTGACTTTTCATTTGCAGGACAGTTAAAGTCGAGATAAAAATATAAATTAGAGCAGCTTTAAAGTTGTGACTTTAGTTAGGACTTGCTTGTTGCATTCCCTCTTAAATCTTTATAGTAAAGGCAGTTAAATTAGCCTGCTGTGCTGCAAGGAGGAGGAGTTGAGCAATTCAGTATGGTGTCAAATCAGGTCTAAAAATGAAATTCTCCACAACTGTTGCTGAAAATTACAGTACAGAGGCCAATAATACGAGGAGGCAACATGATGCCAGGTAACTGTTTCATGTGAGTAAAATCAATCACTGGCACTGCTGTGCAGTTAGCATTGTTCCCACATAGAAACTCCTCTGCCATCCATACACCCTGTGCCCTGATTTCTGCCTGGCTGTGCATTATGGGCCCACTGTGGTAAAACTATTAAACTTTGCAGGCGCTCCCTTTTTCTCCTCTTCTCCCATGGGAAAGCTGCAGCGTTTCTGTTGCTGCAACCACACCACAATAAAGCTTGTGTTGTTTTTTTCTCTTACTTCCCCTCCAGTTGTTCACCTGCATTCTTGTGATTCCACTAAGAAATCTCCTCTTACAGTGCACAAATATATTTACATACCAATACAAACCGTTTAAGTGAACTACAGATCATTAACATTCCCGTTTTTTACAGAGAGCACTTGATGGGGTAAGAATGCTCTTACACTGTTACAGTTTATATACACTTTATGCATTAAAGCGTTTTTTTTTTTTCCTCCATCTGAATAGCTCCAGCCAAGCTGGTCCACATTCACAAACCTTCCAGCCCTTCTGCTCCTCAGAGCTTTAAGCTTGGATGCAGTCCACCCACTAACCGACACACACAGACGCACGGACAGCACACAGCCAGGTCTCGTAGATAAAGACTGGGACAGAGGCACTAGTGTTCCCAAGAATTCTCAAAGTGACTCCCCCACCACCATCCCTCCACCACCTGCATCACTTATCAGCTCCAGCAGCACTCACCTCTCCAAAGCAGGATGGAACCACTCAGCTTCATCAGCTCACTTACACACACAGATGTGAACACTTGGCTTTGTCTGCTTGGAGAATATAATGCAATCTGAGTAGGTCTGAGGCGTTTGAAGGCTGCATTTTAAAATAATGCACCTTTGTCATGAAGCCTAATGTCATACAGAGAATTTACTGTGTGGCAAAATGCTGATTTGGTATTATTTGATTTAGTAACACATTAAATTTTCATTGCATTCCTGAGCTGTTGGGTTGTAATAAGCTTTAAGTTTACGCTGGTTACACTGTGCTAGCATGCAGAGAAAAGGGAAGGGAGAGGAAGAGATACGCAGTGCAGAGGGGAAAGTGAGGAACACATGATTGACTGGCTGGCAAGTCCAGGCCCTAAGCTGCTTATCACTATGAAGAGAGTCAATTGCAGCGTAATCACTTTTTAATAAACTTGTGAGGGAGCAGACATATTGAAAGACATATTTAAATGGATGCCATGTGCAGGCTCAACGCATAGTTAACTTGCTGCAGCAAAGGGGACAAAAGTTGTTTTAATTTGCTCAGGACTTCTCTGTGTAAATCTATTGTGCGCCTTCATGTACATCTGTCTGTCCGACTCCATTGAAGACTCATCAGATAATAAGAGCAGGTGCTCCCACCTGTGTTTTGTGCAAAGTAAGCCATATTATCTGTAAGTATGTGTTTGTGTTGGATATCACGAGTACATTTCTGCTGTGTTGTTTGTTGTTTCAAATTGTCGACACATTAAACTTGCCAAAAACAGATACGAGATATCTTATCAACAAGCACACAGTTGACAGGCCTGAGAATTCAACATTTTCTCACACCATGCCTGTTGCAATGTGCTGCAGGCTGATGGACAGGCTGCAGTATGGCTGGTGTCCGTAGTGAGGGCCAGAGTTCAGCAGAGAGACGATAGAGTCCCAGGGATCTACAAGATTAAAGGATCAGTTCTCTCTAAAAAAAAACAAAGAAACAAACAAAAAAGTCAGCTGTTAGTTTATGTCCACCTTCCTGTAACTACTGAAGTTGAATTATACTGTTGTGGCTTCAATTCTAATATTTTGATTTCAATATTTCTATCCCTTTTGTCAGTGAGGATAAAGTAAATATAATATAACCACTGCCAGTCACTGTCAGGCAAAAAGGTGAGTTTGGTAAGCTATAAAAGCAGATCAGCACTCCTATCAAACATGATACCCAGCCCTCGTCACACTTGGTAGGTTGCTAAACAGATGAGTCACTCACACAGGGGATTTGGTGTGATTAAATTAACTGCAGTGAAATATTTTCTATCCCAGTTCCCCTCTTAGCGTTTTATCCAGGGAGAGTTCAAGCTCTCCTCTGGAGATTCTGGCCCTTAGGAGGTTGAAGCATTCGGCCCCCGAGTGAGTCAGATTCCATAAGTTTCTCTTCAGCAGGAAAGGAGAAGTAGCAAATTCCTCCTCTGTGGCTCCCGGGTGGATGTCCTCCTCCCAGATGCAGCTGTTCTCAGCATCTCTCCATCCCTTCCCCTCAGGAAGCCACTGGCCTCACTGTTGGCCTAGAGACGGTTGTCACGGGAGACCAGCAGACATCTGAGCCGGTGGCTAGGTTGACATACACCTACTCTGGCCAGGAGTTAATGAAGTGTACACTCTGCTGGGGTTTACTGGTAAACATATGTGCACTTGTGTGTGTGCGCACACACACATAATTGCACACAGGGACACACTAACAAACACACCGGTTCATTAAGCAGCACTTAGTGTCTCAGTTAATAAATGACAAAGGAAATATTTCAGAGTGCATTTCCTTGTGCAAGATTGAGTAGGCACACAGACACACTATCTTCTTTTCTCTTTCACACACTCGCACACACGCCTACACACACACACACTTTATAATTTCCTCTTGATCATTGCACAACATGGTCTGGTGCATGTTCAACAGCACCCCCTGGTGTGATGAAAATGCAGTGCACCTCAAAAGTTGCAGCAGCAACTTGTTTAGTATAAAGAAGGCCGGTTATTTGCTTCGGATTGATGTGGTGCCGATGTGTATCAGAGACGGGTTAGCAGACTACAAGGTATTTGTGCTAATGAGTGGAGCTGGCCAATAAACAGAGCTGTTTGTTTGGCTTAGAGGGAAGTATCAGAACTAGGCCTGCATTGCCAGCGGCTCATCTCTCCCTCCCACTTGTTTGTTTTGAGACCGAAGAAGGCGAAGCAAGGGTGTGAGAGACAGAGAAGCAAAATGATTGATTTGCAGACATGTTTTTTAGTGATTTTTACCCTCCTTGGAACAGCCTTATTGCAAAGGACTGAGCTCAAATTTATTGAAGTTGTAGTCCATTCAGTGGGAAAGTATTAACATTTCACTTAAGTTAAAGATCTACAAGTTTCACCTACTCAGGATAAGCAATTCCACTAGGAGCTAAAGCAGCAGTAAAATCAATTTGCCACGCCTCATTGAGTTTAGCTACAGTAAAGAGCTTTGCTTGAAGATGCTGCGATAGATATGTATTTAAACTTTATTTTGAAATGTTAAGCTGTCACATTCTGTGCTGTCCCATAGCTGTTTTGATATCGCATCCGCTCACCCCACCACTGCTACTATTCCCAGCACTGACACCCACACTCACACACCAGACCACATGTCTGTAACTCATATCTTTTGGCCGACTGCCTGTCAGGTTGGCAGCCCTGTTTGTTTATAAGGTTTCATCGGAGCGGAAAGTGTGGACAGGCCTGTGTATCTGACTGCACATATTCTTACTGTACATATCCACGCATACACACACACATGTTAATTGAAAGGTGCAGTGCAATCAGTGCATGCACCACAGAGGTCTGGGTGTTTGCAACTTTGAGCTGAGACAGATGTTTCTCTGGTCTGAGCTAACAGGGTGGGGACCGGTGTTCATTAACAGTGGCACGGCAGCTGGGAGATGCCTCATTAGCTGAGAGATAGAGGGGGGGGGAATAGATGGGGAAGACGACAGAAAGATGGTGAAGAAGAAGAAGAAGAAGAAGCGATGCAAAAATGTGAGAAGAACCGAAAAAATCCAGTCATGTGTTGAGGAGTCAAAAGAGTTACAAACTTCAGGAAAGGAATCTGACATCTCAAATCCCAGTGACTTTTTCAAGCCAGTAATGAGATTTCATTTGTCAGCTTTATATGTATAATTCATATGTGGTGTTTTATTTTATGGGATTTTATTCCTGCAGGACCGAACAGTTGCATGATTTAATGGGGAGAGAGGAGACAGTTGAGAAACAATGGTATCTTTTGACTATACTGTAGTTTATAGTATGACAGTGCCAGTGTCCTCAATGTACAGCACAGCTGGCGGGGTGAATGCTCTCACTGTACCCACGAGCATTGTGGACTTCACTCTTGAATCAACGGGTCACATAAACACACACACAGAGAGGCGATGGAGGTGGTTCAGTCACAAAGAAGAGTGAAAGAAAGGGTATTTTTGTCAAAGAATAAAGAAAATGAACAAGTAAAGTATACACTAAAACTATAAGAATTTCTAAAATTCAAAGCCATATTGAATTGATTAAGACCAGTTCTGTGCTAAGACACAGGAAAAGGAAAAAATCAGGTCATAACAGCCTGTTGTTCTCCAGGAATTGTGACATCCTAACCTGAAACTCATATAATCAACGTCCCAAATCAAAACAAAGCAGCACTGATCCACGGCCTATTGGAGGGAAGAACTTGGGGGTAAAGGTCGCCTCATTCACAATGGTCTCTCTGATTGGTGGATTTCATATGTGGACAATTTTCTTTGGCAGCTAGCCTTTAGCTTAAACTAGAAATGAAATCCCTCCTATTTATGAAGGGCTTCGATTTCCCCCTTCTCATTGTACGGAATCACTTTCACACACGACATGTTTTCAGCATTGTGTGCAAAATTCAAAAGTGTTGACATGCCTGAAAATGGTAGTTTTTATGACTTGAATATGCAAAGGATGAAACTGATAGCCAGTAAGGAAGTCAGATATTTCCTTCATATCTATGTTGCAGCAGGAATGTCTGTGTTTGCATGTGCATGTGTGTGTGTGTCTGACATGGAAAAAATGTGGCCAGCCTGCATTGCGGGGGCATTTTCGAACTCGGGTGTCAGTTACCTGCACAGAAGGAGCTTATCTGTCAGATTAGCAATCAGTGACAAGTTGATGTAGAAGTCAGCTTCTTTTTCTGTGGGCTTTGAGCAGATCACCTCCACAGACTCTCACACATTAGCCTTTCATACTGTAGTTTGGCTGGGTCAGTGTGCAGCGCTGGCTGTGGGTGGAAGAAAATAACGTGATAAGTGAAGGGCATGGGATCAGGTGCTCTCTGTCTGACACAGGGAGGATGACTTATGGGAAAACAAAGGTCCTTTAGACACATGATGCAGAGGAGTGGGAAACTATGTCTAACTATATTTCAGATGTTTTTCAAAAAATTATATGATACCCATGAAGTTATCTATTTTATTGTACTGGCTTTGGCGAATACCTCATTCTAATTAGTCCATTAAGACATTCAATGGTTATTTCTGAAGGGCCGTGTAATAAGTGGGATAATGTCCTGCATCATCCTGTCGGGGGGTTTATTTTTGCAACAATAACCGCCTTGTACATCATCCCTTACTTAGTACATTATAAAGACAAAAGCCTCTTTGAGGCTGCACAGAAGTGCTTCGAGCTAAATGCTAACATCAGCGTGCTAACATGCTTATGATGACAATGCTAGCACACCAATGTTAGCAGGTGTAATTTGTTCACCATCTTGGTTTAGACGGTTAGCACGCTAACATTCGCTAGAACAGATGAACTCAAGATTCGACTGGATGTTCTACTGAAAACAACAATGGTGACATGAACAGTGATATGTTCGGTTACTGATGTATGTGTGTTTAAAAATGAATGTGATTGCTTAGCTTTGAAAAAAAAATGACTAAATTAAATATTCAAATCAGGGAAGTGATTTGTGATTTCCACCTCTACAATCCACCCAATAGTTGTCAAGATATTTCAGTCTGGAACAAAGTGATGGATCACCTGACCAACCAATCACAACCATGCTAGCACGGCTAAAAAAAAAAAAATAATGGGTCAGCAAGTGGATATTATTGCAGTGTATTAGAAGCTTAATTTATTCTAATCATATTTAAATAAGATCCTTTTTATACACTAGGCTCAGTTCCACATGAACGGATCATTTGATATCCCGACTGATAAGTTTTACATAATAAAAATACTGTCAGATACTCAACAGTGGACCAGTGCTGTCATGTGTACAGGCTGTGTATGCTTCAGGGTATTGCTCTGTGAGCCCTGCTTTTACTGCACACAACAGGGCTTTGTATCTAACTGCATAGTTATGGGACAGTAATAGTAGGGCAGAGTGGGAGGACACACAGGGATACATTCCTCCATAAATAAGTGACAACCAGAGAGTAACTGCATACAGCAGGAGGCCCTGCTTCTCATAAGACTTGGGTGTTTATGGACAATTGTTTCATGATGTCTCTTTACTGAGAGGACATCATTTACTCAACAGTGGCAGCTGTGAAAGGGAGAGAGACGATATTGAGCTATTGGAGCGAGACACAATTCACTTGCACATCCCTTGTGACACTCAGCAAGAAGGAGGTCATTTTTTGGCCTGGAACACCGACAGTAAAAGTGCAGCGAGGCAGGTTGTTCAGACCACAGGATGTAATTGTTGGTTTGGAGGAGCTGCTCTAATTATGTGTTTGGGTTGGCAAAGGCTGACCTGTTGGTTTGTTGCGATGATGCATGTGTCAATGCACTGACACTAACTGCTATGGAAGATGAAAACTCAAGAATTTCAGTGGTTTTCCTTCAGATTTCAAATTTCAGACCGCATTTGACACTCCTTGAGTCAACATTGGATTATATATTGTCAAATATTTCATATAAATATTCAAGCAAAAGCAAAAAATACCCTGATAGCTTATCAAATTTTTAGGTTCACCATGTGTCAAATATCATTTCCACTGAAACATTATAAAATATTTAAAGATAGCTGCAAGATTGCAAAATCTTTTGGCACAAAACTTCAACAATAAAACATTGTTACTGGTGACTTAGGGCTCATTTTGTTGTATGTCAGTCAATATAACATTATATGGTATTTTCAAAGAGCCTTCAATGTTTTTTGGCATTTTATAGCATAACGATCCAGTTTATAGATTAAGTAAGCATTTTTCCCTGCTTACAGTAAGTATACAGGGATAAATCTATCATAAAAGAATGTTATTGCTGTTGCTTACACCAGCTGCTCATAGGCAACATGTTCTCTGGGGGTTGTTGCATAAAATTCTGGGAAATATAGGAAATCACTAATTTATGCAGGCGCAGATGAGGCAGCTTGAGGTGAAGATTGTGTGCCAAAAAAAGGAAATGACTACACATAGTAACTCTTGGAATTGAATTAACGTTATAAGTTTATTACCATAGCATGAAGCTAACTCAGTTCCACGGTATAATTAAATGACATGATCCCTATCTATTGGCCTGCTAACTGTCAGCCTATTGTGGCTAAGTGTCTGAGCATGTGAGCGAGTTAAAGCAGACAGAAAGTGGATGGAAGCAAGACTTGTCTCCATATGTTAGACATTATCCTTCAGCTGCTGCATTGTGTTTGTTCATGCTCTCCCTCCACCGCTTTCAATTACATGGCCCACAAACTAGGCCATTGATCCCCTCACGTTCTCCTCTTAAAGTATGTCAATTTGTGCTTTCTTCTTGCACATTTTGATCAGGTCACTTACATCAGCAGCTGCGAAGAACTGATCTCACGCAGAATCGCGGAACACCACCTCCTCTTCCTTTACATAAACATACATATGTCAGCAATAGACATTTACATGACAGGTTTGCACAATACATGTCGCCGGCGAGCGTGTTTGCTGACTGCTAGGCAAACAGCAGTGTTGCTTTTCAGAGACCCCAGAGTAGCAACAGACACAAAAACTGTGGTGTCTCCCACGAGGTTCCTAATTGGAAACAACACCGCCTGCAGGACTGACGCTTGTCTTATTCTGTCGTGTTGATCAGATAACTCGATCACATATTAGCTAGCTGCCATGCGCTGAGAGCACTTTGGATGTGGCTCAGAAGTAGGTTATGACACATTTGGATGCATGCTCGTGTCTGGTGGGCCCCACTGCGGAGACAGAGAGTTAAACAAGAGACAGCTTGCAGACAAAGTCATGATAAACAGACTGTGTGTGTTAGCGTGTGTTAGTGTGTGTCCATCAGAGAGGTTGACTGACGCCCTTTAGTCTCAGGGTCCAGTTTTAAGAGGAGATGGTGTGCTTCTTTTGCAATGCTCTCTACACTATATTCTGTCTTTCTCACACACATTTAGATTCAGTCTAGGACCACTTCATGGTAGCAGAACTTTTAGCCTGAGGGTGAGGGGCTAGTTGCTCTGTGTCCTGGAATGCAGTTGACTTTCTAAATCCCCACCAGTCTATCCTGGGGCTGTGGGGCAGGGCCTATCTCAAGCCCCCTTTTCCACGTGAGCTACGTCTGGAATCTCAAAGCAAGCAGTTAGCTGATTCTCACAGCCTCACTCTTTCACAGTCACCGTGTCTTGTGTGTGTGTTTGTGTTGATCCCAAAGTGCAATGGAAGAGGAAATAGCAGATGAAGACAAAGATTGTTCACTTGGGGAAGGTAATGAGCTTTCTGACATGCCACCCGTAAATGAATTCACATCCTTTGGAGGTTTGGGTCTATTCTGTCTGCTGAGTGTAATTTGGTTAGCAGTAGGGAAACTGTGTTGGAGAGTTAAAAATAGGATTGGAAATACATGAGACTACTGCGGCTCTGAACTTGAGCAGGGTGGGGGTTTTGGCTGATGGTGCCGGTGACGGGGCTTGATCATGACGCACCACCACTTAGTGTTTCTGAAACATTCGGCCTGCTTTCTGTGTTTGTTTTTTTTCAAAATATCTGCAGGTGGAAATGAATGAGATGAAAACTAGATTGAAAGTCAAAGGAAATATCATGGCACGGGGAAACAAATAGAAGTTGAGTCAAGCATGTGTGTTTCTTTGTTGTTGCATTAATTAAATCTATGAAGACGGCATCTATGACCTCTGTCTCAGTCCCAACATGTTTTTGAGAGGCAAACAAGAAATTCTTTGTTCATCCGTGGCTCGCAGCATGCGTTGAAGATTTCAAAAAAGAAAAGGAAAGCCATATTAAACCACCCACCAAATAGTGGCAAATCACAAATCACAAATATCCTTCTTCGACTGTTGAAGAGCTGAACTCTGTAAGAGGTCCTTTATTTTCTGCCATTACCCTCTGAAAGGTACACATTATAGCTCTACCTGCCTGTCTACAAAACAAGGCAGCAGATCAGCTTGCTTTATTGCTTCGTTCCCCTCTGTTCTCATGCTCCAGTAGCTCTCTTTCTTTACTGCCATCCATATTCTTTCCTTTACCTCCATCTTCTCTTCTCTTCTCTTCTCTTCTCTTCTCTTCTCTTCTCTTCTCTTCTCTTCTCTTCTCTTCTCTTCTCTTGCAGAATCTCAGATTGATAGATTAATAAGCGTGTCCCTCAGGCCCTGATTGATTTAAGATACCAAAGATTGGCAAAGATGTTCATGTGCCTAAATCGAGGTTGTTGTTTATTTTCGGCAGTAAACTCTCTTTTTTTGCTGTAGAAAGTATTTTCATATGTCATAAAAAGGAACATTTACCAGTTACAGTAGCAGTTTTGGCTTAGGGCTCCTTGAAAAGTATGCTTTCTATCAGAAACATGACTGATGTCATGTTACCATAGATATAATGCTGTGAGCAAGTGGAGCACAGCTGTGTCAAACAATCATCAAAAATAGAAAAAGACATTTCCTCTTGAATGTTTTTGAAATAAAATGTCACCCTTCAATAAAATTTATTGCATCTAAGAGTGTCTGCTCATTCTCAAAATTTTGCAAAGCTCTGGATTTCTAAACAGATGCTCTGGATATCGTATCCAAGTTTCTCCATTCATGTCTCCTTACATTAATGAATATCCTTGGCTTTTTAAGAAAGGAAATAAGACCGAACAGCTGTTTGAATTCTGCGTTTTCATCACCAACACTCTGTCTCTCACATTAAATTGTGAATTTTATTGCTGAGATATGAAACGGCATGAATATATAATGAACTGGGCCGACTGTGTATCAGATAATGTTTATTTCAGCATCGCTTCAGGAACAAATATTAGCATCAGTATTACCAACATTACCATCTTTTTGCAACCCAGTTTTTTTTTTTTTATCACATGGAGGATGTTAAAGTAAAAGAGAACAACTCACAGTCTTGATTTCTTTCATTTGTTTGCAAAGTTCTAAGTCTCAGATTCGCCCTCACGTGTCCTTTTTATGACCTACAGAAGAATAACAATAACACACATGCACGCACTTGTTGTTGATGTCAAAATATCAGCACAGCACATGTGATTGACCCCTCAACTCTATGTCCCCTCTGTCCCCTCAGAACAAACCAAAAGCAACCTGAAGGTAACCTCCCCAGAGGACGCCGAGCACGTAACCCGCAGGCAGGCCTCCCCAAATGGGACTGCCCATTCAAGAGGGGACGCCAAAGGCAGCCGCACTGTCCCTCGAAGGCACACTTTAGGGGGAGCCCGCGGCTCCCGAGAGATCCTGGCTATGCAGCCGTCAGACATGGATAAGAAGAGGGAGGCCTTCCTGGAGCATTTGAAGCAGAAATACCCCCATCATGCCTCAGCGATCATGGGCCACCAGGAGAGGCTGCGAGAGCAGGTCAGTGAGATGAGAGAGGCCTCTGTGTGAGATGGTGTTATTGTTTGGTCTCACGTTATTAAGATGATCTGAGGTATGAATTCATTTTAAAGTTGCACTAAATACTATATTAAAAATTGATCCAAAGACTAGGTGGAATATTAATACACAGAGAATTCCCTAACTCTGCAGTTTCCCCAAAGCCTTTAAGCACATTTAGCGTATAATGTATTTAGGTCTAACAAACTATCCACTCACAGTTGAAAGACAAAGTTAGCCACTAGCTGGTAAACAATGTACTCACCAGGAACACAACTCCAGAAGAATGCTATGTTGGTCCCAAGCAGTGAAGCAAATGTGGAAGTGTCAGAAACTCTCACTCTTCACTTACAGTTCTTTAGAAACCTGTGGGTGACGTCCATATTTATACTGTCTATAGTTGCTCCATGTCCCCTGCAACTAAAATGTTATGTCAAATTCCCAAGGTGATAATACAGTGATAATAGAGTGACCAAAAGAACCCATTCATTCATTTTTAATGTCAACTTAAGGCTTCCTGAAGCAGCTTTATTCAGAATAACTTCAAACTTTAGTTCAGTTTAGTTTAGATTTATTCATCGTCTGATTGATTCAAAGCTATTTTGCGAAATATATTTTTGACAGATAAAAGTGATGAGGTACTGGTATGTGAATTTTTACCTTAGTGGATAGAGCCTCGCAAGCTGTTTCTCCTTGTTTACCAGCATTTGTGCTAAGCTAACAGGCTAGTGGCTCCAGCTACATACACCAATACGAGGTATCAATACGACAGTGGTATCAATCTTCTCGTCCAACTCTGCAGAAATCAAATAAGCGTATCTTCCAACATGACAACGAAGAGGTAGATCAGTACAGATTCCCAGATAAATTATTATGTTTATGTACTCACGGGCTTGCTTTTGTCCACTAGTGGAGCTACAGGTATTTTCATTTTCCTTTTGAAGACTGAGGCAAGAGTGCAACTGCAAAACTATTTCCTCCTCTCTTTTCTGCCGCAGGTTAAATGTGAAGCCTATCCTATAAATCCAGCCTGTCACGTTTCCCTCCCACAGCTGGTGTGAAACAGGAGTGTGAAACATGTGAACCACAAACAGTCTGAATTGTCCACACACTGTAAAGCCTGACTTGATCGAAATAACTGGACCTGCTTATAGCTTCAGACTAGTTTGTGTATTCTAGACTACATTGTCACAGAGTATATGGCTCATTGTTGTTTTGGAGCTTTTTCTTGATTATAAAGTCTCCCCGTGCCTCAGCTTTTTGAAGTCATGTAAGATGATGGGGGAGGGCAGCACAGAGGGAGTCACTAGATGGACATTTGGCTCACCTGGTTATTGTCTGTTTGTTTGCTCCGGGTCAGAGGAGACAAAAGGGAGGAGCAAGCTGGCTTTGTAGCCAAAACAATCGAGGTAATGGTGAAACTGGCACCGAGCCACAGGGGAGCTCCAGGCAATGGTACGAGGCATTGTGCAAGAGGGATTTTGTGTGCTGTTTTCAGACCAGCCCACACAGCCTGCACACATGCAAAGTAAACCCTTTTTCATGAGGGATCGTTTCGATCCATTGCACCGATCATGAACTCTGTATTATTATTTACATAGGTAGTATCAGCCAGCAGGGAAGATGGTGTCACTCCAAGCATATCAACTTGGCAGTGTTTGTGTTTTGGAGGCACATGTGTGCTTGTGTACGTTATTATTTTATCCATCAACAGATTATCTATGAAAAAAAAAAATCTATGTGCATCCGCATTTCCAGTGCGCAGTGAGAGGCGAGGAAAGAGTTTCCTGTGAAATGTAGGTAGTCAGACAGGTAAGTTCAGCTCTGGACTGGGGTGGAGTCAGAGTTGCCATAGTGACTCATGATGTCACCGCTGGAAGGGTTCAGTTTACTTGTAGGTGCCTGCTGGAGCGAACTGGCTGGCTGCGTGAGAGCTTTGTGCGTGTGTGTGTGTGTGTGTGTTATGTGTGTGTGTGTGTGTGGTGTGAGCGAGTGCAGGATCGCTGCTCTGCAGAACAGGCGATGGATCTGAACGTTGTCTGGAGGCATGGCTCTCTGTACGTGAAGTCCACAGAGGAATAAAAAAAAAACCCAAACTTTTCATACAGACGGATTAAACTTGTCACATCAGCGCCTTTTAGTCCGGACAGAGGCAGTAAAAAGGTAGGATATCATCGGAAAATTTGCTGCTCTTTTTTGGCAGTCGGTGCATTCCCAGACATTCAAAACAACGTTAGGTGCTGCTGTGAGTACTACTTCACTAATGCATGGGTTATTGCGCTTTTAAGTAAAGTGTATGGAGCGTTTGTGCTGCACACCAGCAGGCTGTCAGGTGCTGCAAACTTTGAAGAGCGAATGAAAAACTTGAGGGAATAAAAATTGATCGAAAAGTCTTTGAGCGCAACTGATTCAGATTGTTTCACATTTAGACGGACTCAGCAGTAAATCGTCCATAAGGTACAATCACCTGCATCTTCCCCGTAATCTACACGAAATGGCAATTATGTCATTTAGCCATAATTGCAAAGCAAATTATCTATTGTGAACGGAAGTTAAGGGTTCTAACATGACATGTTTTATCTTGTTGGTGATTGATGGTGGTTATGATGATGGACATAGCTGGTAATAACTGGTTTCGCTGCTATTACTGCTACTGTACGCTTTTGCAATGTGAAATTAAGGATTTCTGAGGTATATATATATATATATATATTAGATTTCTTTAGTTGTCTTTTAGTGTCAATTTAGGGTTTTTAAAAGACCTTTACAGTCTGTAAAACCTGTTCTTATGTTTTTTTCACTGTCTCACTCCTGGCATGCAGGGAAGTTATTTTATTGACTTATTTCAATGGTGGTTTGCGTGTTTCTAGGTTTAGATGGCATTATTTTGACTCTGTTGTGTCCACAATTGCTGTTTTTTTTTTCCAGCATAATTTTGTGTGTATGTACAGTTTGTTCAAGCCAGCTCTGCTTGTGTATGAACCTGTATAGAAAATGACGTGTTGGGTCATTCCAGGGTCAAAATATGAAATCTTATTCCAGTTTGGGTAGTTTGTGTAAGCTCATCCTTTTGCAGCTGAAACACTGACATGAGATATAGACATGGAATGATCTGTTGGTGCTCAGTTTGTAAGACTTGGCACTTTCAAATTGATTTTGGAATGAAACTCATATGTTATTCAGATGTTGGGAGTCAGATTTGACTGGTGATTGAATACATCACCTCGAGGAAGAAGATGCAAGATGCTGTCACAAAACAGACTGGTTTGAGCAGGAATTTCTGGCAAATAAATGCAGTGCTGATAGATGAAAAAATATGATTGAAGACCGTATTTGTCATAATCTAATTCAGAATGTCAAGAGGAATGCAGTCATTCCCTGCTAATGTAAACAGCAGAAAATTAAAACAAAACAAAACAAAAATGACAAGTTTATTGAAGCGTTTGTCATTTGGCGTCCTGGGGAGGCCTAATTATTCTCCTTTGGGGAAAAAGCAGCAAGAAAACAAGTGGAGTAGCTGTGAAAATGTGACAGATAGTGTGTGAAAACTTTTCACACAGACGTGAAAGTGCCGACCATACAGGAAAGACAACATCAGTGGCAACAGGACATGCTTCAGAGGTGAGAAAGAATTGTCTCCGGAGGTTTGAGTTACAAAGCCGGAGATTCATCAAGGTCAAGCGGAGGTTTGGAAGATGATATCGCTTTAGTTTGAAAGGTGGATGACCCCACTCCACCCAGCATGACGGCACTCACATACACACGCACACGCTCACTGACTTATTCTTTTATAAGGTACCCTTCTATTCTTCCTTCGTCCCCCTTCTGTGATCCTTAAACCTGCAACAAAAACGAGTGGTTTAATTTCCTCCTCTCCTCATCAGGCCTGCAAAGACCTGGATCCCACCCAAGGAAGATGAGATAATATCCTATTGGCCTGACCGCCACCCATCCTCTCACCCCTCTCTCTCCCTGCCCAGGGGCCTTGACGACCACAAACTGAACCGCCTGACCGATCACAGATACACATACACACACCGAATTTCCCTCCTTCCGCCTGTGTGTCAGTGTCTGTGTGTGATGAGCTGTGACTTGCTAGGCCAATGGTTTCCTGCAGAGCAGAGCGGCCATGTTAGGACAGCTGTGTGCAGCTGTGGGCACTAGACAGACAGACAAACAGACAGACCGACAGGTCTGTCACCCCCAAGCTGTGATAATCCATTGGCTGACGAGAGCGCAGATTATGGTAACAGTGTGAGTGTCACGACGGGTAAATTGTATTTCAGTGCAATGTTTGACAGGTGCTCACAGTGACTGTGGTTCAGTGTGTAAGTGGGCTGCGTTGGGAAAAGGTGATGTCAGGTGTTTCTATGCACCAATCAGAGTTGAACAATAACAAGAACTGACTGTTAAATTTATGACGGAGCATGATTTTCCCTCAGGTCTTAGATCGCTTAGAGCCAAATACTAACGGTGAATAAACGTTCCAAATCTGCAGGGTGGGACGATTTTGCAATATATCACAATATGTGATACATTATTGATAAATTGGCACCAGTAGCACGACAGATGCATGTCTTATCTTTGCTCCCAGCTTTTTAACTGGTTCAGTATATTTGATGGGTTTTTTTTCCAGTTTTGGGCTGTTTGTCTTTGAAATAATGTCGCACACGTCAAACCTGATGTTGATGCATTGCATAAAGACAACATATGGTTGAGTCCACCTTTTGTTAAATGGCATGGCATTTTAAAAGAATGTTTTTCTGTTGTAGGTAACTGCCTTGTAATACATTATGTATTAGTTATTGTGGGAAGTATTGTATCTAGTTATGATTTGATGATGTAAATGTTTATTTCCAGTTATATTTTGTGTACAAACAGGCAGAGCCAATCTTGATTTGTTTGCTCAGAGTGCGTTGTGGTCAGCAGGAACAAAGTTTGCCAACAAGCAAAAGCGAAAGCCTGTTTACAGCTGATGTTATCAGAAATCTCAAAATGTTACTCGATGGTGTGCTGCTGACCTTTATTGCTTTATCCATCAAAGTTTCGAAACTTTGCCAGCATGTTTTCACATGCTGCTTTGTAACTCTATCACAACATTAAAAAGCTACAGGGGAACGGGTTGTATGATGATAATAATAAACTTTGTATTTTATTCGGTGCTTTGCAAAATAGACATGTTGTGACTGTCTTGACAGTTAGATCCCCCGAGAAGAGGGCAAGAAAATAACTTTTAATGGGAACCAAAAATTGGAAGAAGCCTTGGAAAAGCATCACATACGAAGAGATCCCTATTTGTAACTACTAGTTTGGCAGCAAGTCAGAAGCAGATCAGTGATATGGAAAAATGCTGCATTTAGTAGCAACAGCAACATCAATAAGATGGCAGGGTGCACAATATCTGCACCCTCCCACCAATTCATGTTGAACAAGGCCACATAAATACAGCTCGTTTGTCATTATAGACAGCAAATGTACTGTAAACTCTCCCTCTGAGGCTTTTTGAGCCATTGCAACATTTGAACAGTCCCCCACATACTTCTCTCTGTGGGCTCCTGGCCTTGCTACACTCTTGCTCCTCAGAACCAAGGTCAGCTAGATAACACTGTCCAGGCATGCATCAACTCCCTGCAAAAGATCTGACCATGATCAGAGAAGAAAAGACTAGGGAGGGAGTTTTGGGGGAGTATTGTTCCTGTTTTTAACTCGTGCAGATTATTGCATACTGAATCATTTATACCCATGTGATATTTTTATAAAACACCTCTTTGTCGGAGCCTCTATTGCACCTTGTGTCTGAAATCACACAATCAGACACTGTGTGCAGCAGGTCTGCAGCAAAACATCTGTTTTTAATCATCGCACCTCCTCCACTGACCATCAGGAGCAGGAGCTGCGCTGTTTTTAATAGCATCTGCCACCTCTGCATGAAATGGCACTTTGAGAGCTACCTTTAGTAACACAAACAAGAACCACAAGGTTAATGACGCCGGTTAACAGGAGTTATGTGGCGTTGGGTTTTTTTAGTTTTAGGGGTGCAGCACCCCAGCTGAGAGAACAAGTGGTCCGTGGAGTGGCGCCAAGGCTGTGTCTAATCCCGAGTGTCGTGGGGGGAGTTAAGCCACTCTGACAGAAGGCCCTGATGGACCTGCCTCTGATCACTGCTGATAATGAGTCAAGCCAGACAGAATTTTACACACTGTCTCAAACGCAATGCCAGTGTGGTAATCAGGCCAGCTAATCAGGTCTGAGCTCTTTTCAGGTACTACTCCGCATCATAACAGGGCTGCATTAGCCCGGGCTTAAGCTAACAACAGAAGTCGGAGTTACCTTCGGTTACATTGTTGCTTCTCCGACTTAGAGGGCAGGTACTCGTTATAAAAAGTTCAGATTTTCTTGACAGATTTTAGAACGGAGGTGAAATGTCTGGGACCTCTTTAACCTTTACATTCCTCTGAGTACGATTAAGACCATTTGTCAATATAGCAGATGCAGCCTGAGGAGCTTCTTCTGAGGAACATCCTTTCACTTACTTACTTGGGTGTCATCTTGCAAAACTACTGATTAACTAAACTATGACACATGTTAGTAAAGGACAATTTTAATGGCCACTTTTGTTAACTTCCAACTGGTAGTTGGACTAATTCAGCATTGGTGGAAACTACATGACGTACATGACAGGAAAAAGAATGGAGATCAGTATTATTACAGTAAAAACAAGCTCATAACATGAGATTAGTTTCTTTGTTACTGAATAGTTAGCTCTCCACCCTCAAATGTCACACCTTTCCCAGTGGCATGTACCTGTTTGGTTGGCCATCTTTACTTGGTACTTTAAAGAAGCTCGAGGCTAAAGGCATCTTGCGATCCTTTATGTCCTTTGTTGGCACCACTGATGTGTTTTTGTCAGTAACATGATGCCAGTCATTAGACTAGATTGAGCAACTAAGTGACTTAATGAGTATCTGAGTTAATGGACAAATATGTTGTCACCAGTCAGGATGATGAAGTGAACATATGGTTGCGTTGATGCTTCAAATCTCTGCTATGTTTTTGTGTTGCCGATGTTTACCATGCTCTGTCCTCAGTCTGGAGTCATAGTAGTCAAACGCAAGTTAGAAAATCTTTCATTTTGATGGATCGCCTTCACTCGCACAACTGTTAATATTTTTGATATACTAGCAAAGAGATTCCAAGCTTTATGACCCCTAGAACCAACTGGGGAGTAAAGGAGAGCGGTTTATTCCCCTTGCTTTCTCTGTGTGTACCTTTTGCTTTGCAAGTCTTCGCATGCAGCCCGACATCTGGACTCCACCTTGGGCCAAAGGTATGAACCTAACTTCAAAAGGCAAAGCAGACAGAGGCACACCAGGCTGATTTCACCACTGACAGGACCAGCTCCAAGCATCTGGCTCAAACCTTATTTTGATCTCCTGTGCTGTATTTCCAGTTGGCCCTTCTCAGTGGAGATAAAAGAGTGGAGAGTGGGCGTGGGGATAGAGAAAAACATGGCAGCAGCTTGGCTCAAAGTCAGAAGAATTGCTTTTCTAAATGTTTAAAATACATTTTGCATTCAGATAGAACAAGGGCGCAGGTTTCTCTTTTACTAAACAAGATGACAGAGATGAGTGGGAACACCTGGGACATGAGTAAGTATACAGTGGGAAAGTATATATTTCAGGCATCAGCAGTTAATGGAATCAGTCATAAATTAAACTATTTGACAGAAGTGGAGCATGTGCTGCAGTTTGTCATAGCACCTCCTCCTGAGGTTGACATCGTAATCTCCTTCAACTTTGGCTCATGTTTTACATATACAACCATTCACGTTATGTCCATGCACCTCAGCTACTGCTATGTTTTGTTTAAGGTCCAGTGTGCACTTTGCAGTTGGTGTTAACATGGTGGATAACAAAGCAAGTCAGTCATGAGAGTCATGAGCCTGAAGCTCAGTGCAGAGAAAACTATGTTAGCACCTGAAATACCAATGTGTGTTGTTGTTGTTGTTTTCTGACAGTGAGAGTTGGACTGAGATATATTGTTGACCGAGTCTTATAGAGCGCAGGACTTTGTGTGTGTGAGCAGTGTTTCTTATTGTCTCCCTCTGAGGTCAAAAACAGTTCACTTGGGTCAGAAGTTGATAACGAGGAAAAGGCATGCTACTACCAGTCGCCGAGAGGAAGAAAAAAAAACAATGCGATAAAAATAAGCATGACAGATAAGCTCAGAGAAAATAAGATAGAATAAACTGTTGCTGACAGTGTTTACATGACAGTGATCTATAAGGGATTGTGTTTTCAAAAAATGCAGAAACATTGGATTCAGTCCTATCAAGCTTAATTAAATCTTGAGTTTACTCCTGATTATCTGACTCTTTTTCCACACACACACACACACACACACACACACACACAGGCTCACAGCGAAACCCTCCTCCGGGAGAGTGGGTATAATAAATCTTAGGCTCAGTGGAGGAGCCTATGTGGTCCTCGGTGACTTGTTAATTAGGCATGAATAGCAAAGCCATTATCAGGGCTGGTTTCGTGGGACGAAAAGGAGACTTGACACTTGACAAAATACAGCGATTTAACACCAGCCAAGACTTCTGTTAGCGAATAAAGGTGCAAAAAATTTAGTTTAGCTTTGGCAGTACTAGAAATAAGCCCCTTTGATCGCATTAGATTATGTGAGTTTATGTGAACATGATGTAGAGGAGGCAGGACTCCGATTTCTCTTGAGAAAAGAAAGCCCTCTTTGTCTTGGTGACCACAGGCTCGGAACCACACACACATTCTCGGATACACACCCAGAGAGGCTCAAATTAGACCTGGAAGGTCCTTTATTTTATCTCAGGAGAGACACACTCTGGAGACAGACCAGGTTCATGTGAGGACGTGTCAAATAAATGGGCCTCCCGAAATATGAGGATGGCTTTGTCCTCCATGTATATATGGATGGGTGCTCTCTTTGTGTTTCCTTATAGAGGGATCCTGTGTTTTTGTGAGAGTTAATCAAACATTTATTGCCTTATTCTGAGGCGCTGCAAGTGTTCAGAGCTGTAAAACGCGTCTTACTCATCATGAAGTGATATTAAAAAAACAAGTCCAGGCAGATTATGCAGCCCTTTCAGCAAATAGTTTGCATGTATTTGTTTGGTAAGAGAGAGAGAGAGAGAGAGAAAGGGTGAGAGACTTAATGTGTGCACACTCGTAGGTGTATACAAATCATTGCATGCACGACTAGTAAATGATCTGCCAGTCTTGGTCAAGTCTGTACCTGTAATCTTATGTAACACCTTGACTTGAATATGTTTTTGAAACCACAACACAACACCTTGTCGATAAAACTGTGTATATTTAGCAACACAAATTGCTCTTTCTGTAACAATCCTAAACTTCATTAAAATAAAATTAGCTTGTTAACCAAAGTAGGAATATTTGAGAATGACGGCCGTGCCTATGTATGCATTGTATGACTGTGTTGATGCATTGGGTGTGTCCAATTGTGTTTGTTCTATAGGGCGAAGGCCTGTTAGGTATATCTTGCATAAGCTTTCAGGCTCCCTGAGGTTAGAGCTGGGTCTTATCTCCTCAGGACACAAGTGCCATCTCTCTGTCTTCTTCAGCCACAGCCTCAGGCCAGTGAGATGGAAGCTGAGATTGTACATGGGGATTAGTGTTGGAGCTGCCATTTTAAGATAAAAAGCATTTATTTAGTGTGGAATGGAAACTTTATGAGTTTAGTTTTTAGGAGTTTTTAATCTTTTTCAGGGATCAGATTTGCTTCTCACAAGCTGCTTTCATAGCCCGCAGAAATATTTGAACAACATGATTCGTGCAGACGTCCCTCGCTCTCTAACACAATCTCTGTCTCACACAATGGCACACGAGTGTAAAAAGGCAGACGTACAAACAATGACTTTCCCCCTGCTGTCCGCCGGTGTGGATCGTGTGTGTGTGTTTGTATTGTGCTGTTGGATAGTTTGGGATGTGGGGCAGTGTGTGCATTGGATGGAAGGGCATCCGCTGTGAGGTAGAGCAGAAAAGAAAGGGAGCAGGACCGGGCAGTACAGAGCAAGTATTACAAGGGCTGAAATAACATTGGAGGAAGAGACCCAGTTTCCCTTAAACCAGGGAGTTTCCAGTCTCACATGGAAGTTACTGCTGGAAGGAGATCGCCACTAGTCTGATATGGTAAATATGCTTTCTAAGATAATTTAGAGGATGTTGTTGTTGCGGAAAATGTTTAAGGCAGGTTGAACATGAGTTATATATTCAGAGATGATATTGAAATGACTCCACTTTCAAAGCTGGTATAGCAGAACCAGCTTAAGACAGCATTTCTACTCCACAAACTTCCACTGGCTGATATATCTGATGGTTACTCAGAGTTGACTTTTGTAACCTCGCTCATTCAGTCGAGGGGATGGTGTCTGCTGGTGATAACTGTAACTAACTCATGTATGCGTGAGTGGATGAAATCAATTGTACGGTGTAGCTCAGTTGTTTGAAATGTCACAAGAGATAGTCATCTTACCTCCTCTCTGCACTGGGTCAGCAGGCACAGTATTGTGTCTGTTGTTATTACGCACTTGATTTGCAGTCTGACAGATCTGCATGATTTTACTTGCCAATGAGGTGGTAACAATCCTGGTTATTGTTTTGCCCATAGCTTTCTTTTTATAAACTTGTAGATAGCAGGTCTTGAGCTGCCCACGACGCGGGCGCACACACAGCTTCACCTTCCCTGTCAGCTTTGACTGTGGATACCATAAAGTCATCTCCTTTTAACACACCAATTAACAAGCGAGCCCATCTCTGAAAGGTCATCTGGGGATTTGGATGAAGGGATTAGAGGAGGAATGCATCAGAGGAGGGAGGGAGAGAGGGATGTGGTAGCAATGAATGGGAATGGATGACTAGGGGATTTCAGTATAATGTCATTAAGGCTAGGGGAGACAAAGGATGATGGTCTGTCCACAGACAGCATACGGACGGAGTGCTGACTGGTTGATTGACAGGGGCTTTATGCTTTAGAGTTGAGCAGAACTGCAGTGGCGCTAAGTGTTAGACTCACACAGGTGTTTTTAATGAACTCTTGTCAGTTTGTGCCTGCTTTTATTTTTATGGGAAAACCTTTTAGACTAAAAGGGAGGACAGTACTGATTCAGTGTTTTGCTCAAGGACACAAATACTAAAAGCATCTTACTCAAATTTGACACCGCATCAAACCAGACCGATTCCAGGTGGAATAATGTGTCAGAATGAGACAAGTTAAGTAAGGGGTTAACCGTCTGCAGAGCCACCGTCCTCTGTTTATGTGTTTGCTATACAGATCAGGCCAGGTAATTACAGTTAGCTCTATTTCCGCTCCCCAGAGCAAGGGCCAAATTAGCATCTTAAGTGGAAAGCTGTGCTCACAACACTGGAGTTTGTGTTTAAAGCCACACAAGCTCCCACCTCCACTGTCATGTTTACGCTCTTTCACATCTGGAAAGACACTAATATAGAACGTGTGAATGAAGCTTGTTTAGCTAACTATCTGTGTGTTCTCTCTTGTAGTCCTTTTCTGGTAGTGGCTGTTGTTGTAGATAAATACATCTATATAAAAGTTGTTTCTGGCTTCTTGGTCTGACCTGTGAAACCTGCAGTGCCTCATCCATTACAGTAAGGTGAACAAGATTAACATTGACATTTTTTTTAAGGTAGAAGTAGGGCTATTATAACCCAAATAATGTTGATTATATAAGAAAGTAGGCACCAATCAGTGGGCTTTGTGTAGGCTGGCAGCAGGTGTGGTGCATGACGCTTTGGCAGTTTTTCGCGGCTATGTCTATACTTAAATCTCCATGAGTGACACAGCAGGCTCCTGGTGGGAGCTGCCATTATTCTTAACAATCGTGATTTACTTTAATCGCCCCATCTCGGCTCCACATGTCAGCATGTCAGGAGCAAAGATAAGGGGCCGCATGATATAACATAATCTGTTCTGCTTGGTGAAATCATGCAGCATTCAGCCCCTTCAGTCTGAAATGTCTCTATAATGTTCAAGACGGGCGACAGGTAGCAATGAAAATGAAAAAATCTATACTGTATATTCATGCTGGGTGCAGATCAAGTGAAATGTTGACATTGTACTGTTAAGAGAGTACAATGTTTAACACATGTAACATTTGAATATTACATATATTTTGGGAATGTAGACGCACACGAACACAGATGTGAGCTTTCTTTGTAATGGTTGCACGCTGTTTGTCAGACCACTGTAGCATAAATGTTTTCAGGATGTCCTGGGTTCGGGTCAGATTTTCTGGAACAATAGCCTGACTCACTCATGTGCACACTCTGTCTCTCTTTGTATCCCTCTTTCAAACACACACATACAACACACAGACAGCACACATTTGAGTTACTTACTTTCTTTTATCCCCTTTCTTTGCAAGTTCGCCTAATCGTTGCTCGTCCTCATTGCATTACACTTGACATCCATTTAATATAAAGCTGTTAAAGACAATTAGAAACCTTAAGATGCACAATGTCCTTTGTGAGCTAGTGCCTGACGGCCTGAGGAAAAGTTTTGCTTCAACAGCTACCCAACATGAGCATTTACATGTAAATGAGGCAAATTCCATTGAGTTATTTCTAGACCTGCTCTAAAATGCTCTAATATTGGTGAATATTTGACTCAGGTCTTATAATAACAACTCACTGATACTGGCTACTTCACAGACAACCCACCGTCTTTATGGTAGACATTTTCTCTTTTCTTTGACACTTTGAAAATCTATTTTCAAGACACGTTCCTTCCCAAGGGACTCTTTTCATGACTTTATAACTTGTCATATTCCTGTATATAAGCTAATGTCGGTGTCTCGGTTTCACATTCATCATAGCTGTCAGAGCAAATGTGGCGTGCAGAGGGAGTCGCTGCTGAAAAAGCAAAATCACAGGCTGTATGGTTTTGACTGAACCGAGAGGGGGGAATCATTGGTGTGGAATTTACTGGAGGTGCGAGCGGGTTGAAGCAGGTTTTTTACGGTGTTAATCAGTGGTTGGCCTGCGGTTTTCACATCTGGACCTGAACGCGGGAAGTGGTTACCCAGGACAGGAAGTGTATTTTGATGCAAGGCATTTTGGCAGTATCATACGTAGACACAATCAGAATTCATGCATGAGAAAAGAGGGAGAGAGAGAGACGGAGGAGTTTATCTGAGCTAAACTGTTGACCTTTGAAGGGAAACCTCATTTGTCAGATGTGGACTGGTGTAGAGTGGTTTAACTTAATTACCCCTTTCCACAGGGAGGTAGAAGGTCTCATTTGCAATTTTCTCCACTTTTATATGTGACTGCTTCTACTTTAACTATCTTTTTCTCCTGTGCAATTTTTCTCCAGCTCATATCAGCTGCTTTTACAGAGCCTGGCAAGCATTATTCCGCCTTGTCGTTCTGTATAAAAAATACTAACACAGAATGGGGTGGCATTGTTGTTCCACTATTATTGGAGAGTTTAACAGAGCCGTATCAATGTCCTGGTAAAATGGGGGCACTGGCAAGACGGGACACACAATTGGCACACTAGACACTGTTGTATTACATGTCACACCTCTTTTGCTTCCAAAAAAAGGCTGCATGCTATCTAAAATCATACAGCATTATGCCGGCGTTGTTTGGTTTTTTTACTTTTTCAAGTTAAGTCAACTTTATTGTCAATGCTGTCATATGTACAGGACGTACAGAGGACTGAAATTCTGTTTTCCTCATATCCCGGTGCAAAACAAGCAATAAACAAGTGTATATATATATATATATATATAAGATGTAAACAGTGTAAATATAGCAAATATAACAAGATGTGTGTAAACAGTTTAAATGTAGATGGCACATTTTAGCATTTCAGTGGTTTTATCACAACAGTAAAATAAGTTAATAAATAAGTTTAACTACAATTTGGTACACCTAAATGCCGTAGTTTCATGTTGTGAGTTCATTTATTATGAAGCTGGATAGCTTCAGCTAGCATAGCATAGCGTAACAACTTGAAGAAGGGAAAAGCAGCTAGCTTGGCTTTATCTAAATGAGGTATTGATCTTGTTATGTATTTTTCAAAACGTCGAGTTCCAAAGACCAAAGCCTTTACCTCATCAGATTTAACTTTTTATTTAATTATCTGTTGGCAGGGTTGGGTAAAATTGTTGTAGATCAGCTGGCAGTGTAATCAGATTGTGATTATATGATCATTCCATGTAATTGTTTTACAAAATTGTTTGCCCTAATGATTCCAGATGGTTGTAATTTAAGAAAAAAAAAAGTTGGTTGTTAAAGTTTTTGTGTTCCAAATTTTGCTTTTCTGTGCAAAAAAATACAATAAACTTGATACAAAACATGATAGTAAAGTAAACTTTTATACAAGTTAAAGTTTGAATGGAGGTTCCTCTTCCTCTGCTTTGGTATTTTAGAAAATATTGTATTACACTGCCAGACCACTTTGGCATAATTACTACCTACAGGTGATGGAGGAGGCCAATATGATTCAACATTCCCAAGGGTGACACGGTAGCATATGAGAAGAGCAATGTAGGAGGGCTGTTTGGACCCTCCACCATTGAATACACTCATAAATCATTCAGTGTCCAGATTAGATTCCCTGACACATGTCGGGTTTCAGGTGACATGTCAACTTCACATGACCCTTCTGTTTTTAAAGGTGGCTATCAGCATGTATAAACAGTCTGAGGCCGCATTTTTATTCATGTATTTTTAATCTCTTGGTGTTGCAGCCTAAGCGTATTTTAATGGAATTACAGGAGTTGAGTGATGGCTCAGCAGTTTTGCCTGCTCTGTTAGGTTGGCACACTTTGACTCAGCAAATATCACATGGGGATGAGGACAATGATGGGTGGGAATGCTCTATGGATATTATATAATATTGATGATGACAATTAATGTAATTATAGCAATTATTAAGTGGTGGGGTTTCCAGGCTTTCTATGTCAGTACTCATTAAACTCAAACAAGCTCATAAAACCTGGTAAGTAATGGTAAACTAATTACTCTGTGTTGAAGATACCTTTGCATCTAGGCTCTCCTTTTAGCCTCTCTCTGCGTCTCTTTGGTCTGCTGGTGAGATTGATTTGTTTCCATGGCTCCTCTGTTTTGTTTGATGACCATTTCTTTTTCCATCTCACCCTCCCACTGGCATTTCTTAGCCATTTGCTTTTTTTGTTTTCTCCTTCTCTCCTCTTTTCTCCCATCAGTCTTTACAGGTCATGCTCTCCTCCCTTCACTCTGAACTTGACATTCAGAGGTACTTGATGAAAATCCAATTGCCCCACAGAGTTAGTCAGCCTTTTTTTATCTTATCTGCATCATGCCATTGTGTTAGAGTGTGTGTGGTCGTGTTTGCATCCTCACTAACATCTGCTGTGTGACCATGTACCCAACCCTTGTGCCCTCGTGTCTCTCAGCGTCTGCCCCTATCCGTGCTTGCCAAGCACACTTTGGCTGTCAGGTTAAACCAGTTCTGGCCACGAAAGCTCCCAGAAATGTCAACTGCACTTAATATAAAACGTTTAAATACTGTCCGTACGTGTATGAGTGTGAGAGAAGAGTCGCGTGTGCATGCAGGTGTGTTCGAGATAACCTGGTGGACCTGCCCTCGTGTCTCCAGCTGCATTTACTTAACAGCACCACACGTCTGCCAGGGATGAGCATTTTATAAAGAGCCCAGTGTTCACTGACCTCTCAGTTTTGGTCCCACCTTGTCCCTACGGTACAGATCCCCTTACGGCACCTCACAATAGCTCAATGGGCTTGGCAGTCTTGTCACACATCATCTTATTGTAGCTGTGAGGATGCCACGTCATGCAGATCAGTTTACAGAGCAGCCAACTGATCTCCAAGTTCTGATGACACGGGTCTTGATCCTCTATCGGTGGTTAAAAGGAATTTCTTCTTCTGTAGTACCCACAGTGTAGATTTCTGTTTGATCTCTTTCGGTGTGTCATCATGCAGGGTTTGGACTATTTAAAAACTTCTCCTAGTATCATTATTAAATCAAACTCCGGCTCACGCAGGTGCATATTTAATTTAAACGTCGAGACTCCTGCAGTAAGATTAGAAGCTTCCTCAAGCTTGAGAACATTTAGTTATCAGTACTGAGAAGTGTTAGATGTGTGAGCGTGTATCGGTGACATACAGCATTAACACTCTGCACTTTTGCATGACGGCAGTCTTTTGGTTTATTTAGTTGTGCTGGAGTCAAGCTCAAAGTCAACATCAAAGGTGCTTTATTCTAGCTCACCACAGTGTTATTTCCTAACTCCACCAAATGCATCATTTCTTACAGAGTATGTTTGACACTAGAAAGCTTTGTTGTGTCATTTCAAGAATAAAAAACTAATGCATGCACGCAACGTGTCCATGGTCTAACCCTTAACGTGTTATGTTTCCATGTGCCTCCCCCTCCAGAGCAGAAGCCCAAAGCACGGCCCCAGCCCGCAGCCCGGCGTCGGCGACCAAGTTGACCACCTCTCTCTGGCCTCGTTGGAGTCATTGGACACCATGTCTGAGACCGATGCGCCCACAGGATTCACCCGCGGCAGCCGGGTTCGTGCTAGCCTGCCCGTGGTGCGATCGACCAACCAGACAAAGGACCGCTCCTTAGGTATGATTTGTATTAAGCTTTTGGTTTATGACATGAGTCTGTTGAGAAAATTCCCTGTCTGGTTTAGATAATTACTTTACTGCTTGTTGTTGACCACAAAATGTGTTTCAATTTCTGTCTCACAATCCACAGAGATATATTTCTATCTGGTCTATTGAAAACGTATTGACAATCAAGACTTTGTGAATCGACTGAGGTGAAAGTGAATCGACATTAATCCTCTTCAATAACCTACATTTTGGAACTCTCTTAGCATAATCTTGGCCTAACTTTAGAAGTCTCTGAAATAACTCACACCATGATCTCACCATTTCACCTTGTCCAAGTCTCTTTCTCTCACTCTATCTGTCTTCTCCTCTCCTCCCTCCCTCCTCTCTCCACCTCGCAGCTCCGCTTTAATTAGAATTCATTTCCTCTGTAGTGAAAGATTAGCGAATCCATCCACAATATGCCATCGTGTTATTGACAGGATTAGAAATGGGTCGTCTTATCAACACACATGGTGCTTCATTTGCATCCATATACGCAGAAACGATGTAAGTTGTGCAGAATTAGGTTCCTGCATTAGGGTGAGAGTGATGGAAGGAGTTTGAGAACTCCCCAAACAAAGTCTGTACTTTTAGGGTGTTAGTCTTCAAAGGTATCTCACAACTCAGCAAGACATCTGCTGCTGGATAATAGCAAGTGGCACTCCTTTTGAGCAAAGTGAAAATGAATGAAACCATAGGGTGCCATTTTCCACACCTCTGAATGCCAGTAGTGTCTCTTGTTTTGCTTGAGGAGCAGAAATGTAAAACGTGTGCAAAAACACTATAAACAAGTGTGCTTTATCATGCATGCATGTGCACACACACACACACACACACACACACTCTCAAACACACACTCTCCCTTTCAAAAACATCAGGCCAAAGCATTATGACAGTGGGGGGTTATGGTGTGATGAAAGGGGTGGAGAGAAAAGGGGGCACCACTTAACTACAGTGTCCCTCCCACAGTCTCTCTCTCACACACACACACACACACACAAACACACAGTCACACACTCGCTGAGTCCCAACGGACATTTGGGGCTTCTTCTTGGTGTTTAGTGTCTTCAAATTGTGCTGTAGGAGTTGTTGCGTGGTTTTTTCCTCAGCATCATAAGACTCAACAGAAAACAGGAAATCCTTAAAACCCTTAATGTGAGTATCAGATTTAATCTAAAGTGTGGGATCAAGTGTGTTGTACTTTATTCATTTATTCTGTGCTTCTTATGTAGTATCTGCTTTTTTGTTGCATTTAAAACCTTGTAATAATATTAACAAAGGCAGAATTTTTCATGATCACATTTGGTTTAGACTCGTGTGCCTCACTGGAGAAATGTGGAAAACTTTTAAAGCTCAGACAGTCTGCAGTGCTGTGCCCATTTGGTCAGGAAACCCACTGGCCATTTGCTTTCAATCCTGAGTGAAACCCGGCGCTAAGGAATGTAACACGACTCTCTGTTAGAACCGAACTCCCCAGCTTTGTTGCAACAAATAAATCCGATGTTAAAGAATTCGAAACTTCATAATGCATGCTCAATCAATGGCGCTTTGTCATCAAATGCATTTGCATTAATTGCTAACATCTGGATGAAAACTAGCCGACTGTTAACATAACAGCTCCCAGGGGAAAGATGAAGTTATTCTGCAAATGGGCACTTTGTTAAGTTATTACTACCCAGAAACCCAGACAGACCAGAAAGAGCAATGATAGACTCAGCACTTTTATTTCCTGGATTTGCCCTCTCTCTGTCTCACTCTGTCTCATGGAGCATGTAGGATCTTGTATAATATTTCACCAACATCTGGTAGCTTTTACTGGCTCTGCCCTTTTATGGGGTTACACCAACTTAAACCATACCTTCTTTCTTTAAAAACAGCTATTTCCAGTGCACAAATGTAAAAAGTAACATGGGAGTCTTTTGTCTCAGCAGCTCATGAAATGTGACATTCTGGACGATTCTTATGAAATATGACACAACATAACTAGAGGAGAAACACAGACTTATAGAACTTTGTTGTGCTTTTTTAATAAACTTTTATTGTTGCTACAGAAAACGTGGATAAAAAATCATTGCCATGCTGTTTGGAATGAATCAGAGAATAGAAATAGAAATGTGTTTTTTCCCTTTCCCCTGGCATTGTTTATACAAGTGCAGTGTGGGCGTGTCCATAAATTTTGCGGGGGAGACATCTGTTTTTCTAAAGCACAGTACAGAAGCCACACCCAGGGTTCAGAGGTTCAGACTTTGGTCTTTTTGATGCATGCACAACTTGTACTGTTCTACACGGAACATACAGCCCTGCTTCTGTCCCTTAGTCCTGCCTCAACTCACTTTCCAAATATCAAGTCATTTGTCTGGAATATAGAGCATGATGTTCTCAAACACAAAACAGCAACATGGACTGAACTTGTGTGGCAGGTTTAGTACAATACTGTATGTCTTGGAAGTGTGCTACTGGAAGTTTTTATCAATTCAAAAGTGTTGACAAACTAAAACAAAACTTTAAAGGGCAGTTCGTCATCCACATATTCAGAAACTGAAGTAGTTTAATGTGTTTTGAATTTTAGTCTGGCCATGACTAGACATTGAGGGCGGTACCTAATGTGTTCACAGGTCAGGAATGGCATAGGAAAAGTTTTATTTAGATCATGTGTCTTATTATCCAAACTACAATAAGCAGTTTGACCAGTTCTGTTGTGGCATTGTCTTCTCTTCTTACATGAATCATTTTGAGCAACTTTTATTGAGCATACTCAAACATACAAATTTAATTTGCAAAGTCAATACTTGCTGCGGCAGCTTTAGACTAAAAACCCTGCAGTGGGTTGCATTTCGAATAGGACTGATACTTAGCATCTGAAAAGATGGTGAGAAGATAGTGGGAGAGAAATGGAATGCATCGCTGCTCATACAAGTCAGTCTTAGTCATGGGAAAGATTCTCTTGAACTGAAAGTGAGTTTACTTCTCACCCTGTTCCTCCACTTTCTGTCTGCAGGTGTGCTGTACCTGCAGTACGGGGACGAGACCAAACAGATCCGCATGCCTAATGAGATCACCAGCATTGACACTGTCAGAGCTCTGTTTGTTAGTGCCTTCCCGCAGCAGCTCACCATGAAGATGTTGGAGTCGCCCAGCGTCGCCGTCTACGTCAAAGACGACATGAGAAATATGTACTACGAGCTCACCGATGTCAGGTAAAGATCTATGTTTGTGTTACATAAGCGTGGACACAGATTAAAGTGGGCATCATATGTTATTAAAGGGACATCCAAGGTTCATAGTCTTCCTCTAAAGGTCCTTTCCGTTTCTCCTCCCAGAACACTTCCTCTTTGAACTCCCCATGCAGGAAGTGTCACTGGCCAGGAAAACCTTGCTTCCTTTTGCCCTTATGTTGAAACTTAATAGAAAGAAAGTTATTTCGAGATGAAGCCCGATGGCAAAAAAGGTCTCCTACATACCCAAACAAACTGAACAGTATTCTTGAGAGACTTCGATGACTTTCCTTCCTGTTGTCCTCTCTCCTCTGCGGAAAGTTTGACTAGAAAGTTTGAGCAATGTCAGCTTTGTATTTTTACACTTTCTGAGCTCCTTTTATGCTTTTCAGAGTGTAGTTTCCAAAGTATTATGTACTGAGTTGTGTTTATCATTTACAAGCAAACAAACACATACTAGCTCATTACTTTTTCTTTTTCCATGTACCTTCTTGGTTTGGTATTCACCAGCATGCCTTATAAATATTACAGCAGATTCTATGCGCAGCCATTTGTTGTAGCTGTTTTTTTGTTTTTAAACAAAAACAACAATACTACTCTTGAAGAAAGACGCAACTTTGCCCCAGTGTCTCCAGAGTTCCTGCTTGAGTGCAATGTGTACTTTGTGACTAATACTTTATCAGGGCTGTAAAACAATGTCTCGTGGTTTTCTTAAGGTTGGTACAGGTGTTCAGAGTACAACACCGTAGTGAGAGAGTGAGACCAGCAAAAAAAAAAAGAACAGATCCGCTCTCCTATAATGTAGTCGAGCCACGTTTCCACTCAGCGTTCGTTGTTTTTATAGACTTTTTTTGGAGGTTTAGAGAAAATGTCGAATGACAGAGAGCTGCCAGAGGCTCTGTCAGGGTATGTACCCTTGGCAGGGCTGCTAAAGAAGTCCAGGCTGAGGAGGATCGGCCGAGGTCGGATGGTGATATATGGGCTGCCTATTTACAACCGGTCACCTCTTTCTCCTACAGAAACATCACAGATCACTCCTGCCTGAAGGTCTACCACAAAGACCCAGCACAGGCATTCAGCCATGGGCCAAGACCTACCAATGGTGATGCCAGGGTGAGTACCCAACTAACACACATGCAAACACAGCAGGGAAAATAATTGTCTCGTTAACAGCAGCAGCTGCAAGACGACCAGACCTGTTGCAGATAGAATTGTAAGCCCAGTCTCACATCCTGTTTGCTGTTAAAGGAAGGAATGTCCCCCTGCCTCTTCTTAATCTGTTTAGAGGGGGTCTCATATTGTTCTCCCGGGGGCCTGCGATTGGGCCTCGCCTGTACGCTCCAGTGCAGCCTGCTTAAAGGGACAATTGAATTCAAATCTCAGGACTATTTATTTTTTTTCCTTGTTCTCTCTTCCCCCAATATCAGCCCTAATCTCTTTCTCTTGTTCTGATTCCAGCATGTTTGTTTCCTGCTGATGTAACCAAACTAAAGCCCCAAAAAGCCGTTTCCTCAAATGTTCCTCTTAAAATCCACCTCACTAATCCGCCCGACCCTTTATCTAACCCGTTGCTCCTCTCTGCCTGCCGCGGATTTCCAGGCACTGCAGCACTATTGTGATACTGCAAAAATTACATTACCCTGAGCTATAATCCCATTCTCACATCCTGTATGTGTCACGTAAATGTTAAGTGAAATTGAGTTTAAAGGAATGATGAGGCAAACATGATGCTGGTTTAAGAAGCCGTGGTTCACGTGGCGTGATGACTTTGGGGTTTCTAGCTGCAGAAACTCTCACTATTCTCTGCTGCTGACCAGGCGACTTGCTTCGGCTGGCTCTCTGTGATGGGGTCCTTCGAGGGGAAGTGAACAAAAGACATTTGAGAAAAAAAGATGGCAAACCAGATACAACTGAAAAAAAGTAAAAGGGGAATTTAATAGTGCAAACAGTTAAAGAGCAGGAAAGGTTGCAAACTGGGAACAGCAGAAGCAGATTAATTGTATGGGGCAGTTTTTCTCATCCTTTTTTTTTTTAAAGAATTGCCTATTTAACAACTCTGGCACTTGCTGAATCAGCAGGATTGAAAAATATAACTTGCACTGGATGAAGTGAAATGCAATAAACAAAGAGAGGCAAGGAGACTCTACAAGGGCACTTGTGCAAACATTGTGAAATCTGAATGACTGAAGAAGACTGTTGTCATGAACACTTCTGTAACTGTTTAACCAAGCGGCAATTGACACACATTCAGAGCTTGTCGGGTTTGGGAGGCCAGGTTGGTAAACGGAGCAGGACGGGAAGTTCGAAAGAAGCTACTAGATAACATTTGTTGCGTTAATCCAAACATGTGCATTCTTGTGGCAATATTATGGCAGGCTGTCCATTCCAGACAAACATAATGGCAAGTTTTAACACTCAGACACACACAAACACACACAGACATTTTATACCCCGATTGTAAGCATGGTCTTTATTCTTGGCAGCTGTAAAGCTTGAACTGAAGATTTTTTTTTTTGTTTGCTTTGTTTGCCTTTTAAAGAATGTCTGAGAGAGACAAAAAACTCTTTCTATTTTTTTTTCTTGGCAATCTCTTTTAATAATGAAACAGAAACCCTGCCACTCAAAGCAAAAGGGCAAATACTGCAATCTAATGAGCTATACACCTGTTCAAACACATTTTCGGGAGGGGTGTACCTCACATCTGTTTGGGCTATTCAATCTCCTCTTCCTCGCTGGAATGCCAGTCTTCAGACCAGATTTTAAATATCATCTGCAGTTGCCTCTGTTATTGATTGGAGCTTTCTGGCCAAATAGAGCTTTCTCTGGTTACACAAACAAATCTAACCCTGTTGGTCAGTAATTGATTTAAGATGGACAGATGAACACAGTAAATGATGAGTAACTTGATAAGCAGGATATGCAGCTGTTAAAATTTTATTTGGAGTGTCTCTTTTGTCATATTTCACGTGATTGAAGAGCACAAGTATTTTGAAATATTTAACATAATATACTAATTATTTTGTACTTATGTAAGGGATTGTGCACAAAGCAGTGCTTTGTACTAGAATAGTCAATAGTGGCTGTCAGAAGTGATGTTATGTACACACAGCTAGAGGAGATATTTTGTAAATAGAGGTTCACTTATTGGCTAACCTGTTCTCCACAGAGTAATCCTCCTAATTAAGTGTTTATTCAAAAATAAAAAATGTAATGTTTTTCTTGTTTTTACTCACATTTTAATAGCAAGCTCCCGTTTTTTTCCTTCTTTTTAACACCATTATGTAGACAGCAGCGTCAGACATCCTGCCGTAGAGCCAGCTATTTAAATGTTGACACACTTCATCATGAACACTGCAGCACAGCTCCTCTTTATCTATTTAGCTCGCCTGTCTCTGAGGCTCTGCAGTTTGTGAATGAGTTTAGGAATCCTCTCCATCTCCAGCGATCGAGGCGACTCTGTGTTCTCCTACCAGACACGCTGTCCTCATTATTGGAAGCTTAAGAGCACGGTGGAAACAGAGTCCACCAGTCAAACTCAAACCAAATGTTCCTAAACACGGCCTCTCGTTTGCCTGACATGATCGCTCATGTGTTTATTTTTCAAGCCTTTTACTCCTCTGTTTTGTCTGAAAGCAGCGATTTATAAGTTGTACAAGACAAATACAGGCTGTCTTTATAAACTCAGTGCATTTTCAGGATATTTTAAGAAGGTGCAACATCTGTTTGGGATTGACAGGTGATGCCCCAATTGTTCTTATAAGGCAGTGCTGGAATTAGTAAAGCCTTGAGAGGCGTTATTTAGTGCACCAGAGAAATTCCTGCACAAGAAGGCAACTTTTCTTTGTATGTGTGTAGGCACATTGGATAGTAAAAGTCATTAGGGTCTGATGATAGTCTGCAGTGGCTCGGTGCTTCTTAGATTTCCTATTACGCTTTGTTGTTTGGTCAGACTTGTTGCTGCCATATTTATGGGCTTTGTGTGCTTTCAAGTTTCTTTTTTTTTTCCACCTTTGTTATCAGAGCCAAGCCTGAGCCCTTTGTTACTATACACTTTGAGCAGTTGTTGTTTTCCAGTTCACATACACACGCCTATTTCAGACACGCACACACACACACACACACTTGTCACACACACTTTTTTCAGGAAGTGGGTAAAACAAAATAAAAATAAAGACAACACTGAAAAAGAAAAGTGTCAAAAACTGTGCCTGAAGTTCTTTGGAAGAACTTTGCATTAGGTTTTGACTTGTCTTTCTACACAGGTGTTACCCATGAGTCACACCTTAAAGGAACAATAGCTTGTTTGTTTGACAGGAATAGAGCATTAGACAAGAAGACAGATGGATTGGATTTGGTCTTGCATGTGACACAAACAGCTTCAGCACAGGGTTCATATCCAGCACATCACGGGTTCCATCAGTGTTGACACATTTGAGTTATGCTTGTTAGCACAGGGAAACGTTTACTTCTATGGGAAATGAACTCGAGGTGGGAATAAAATTAACTCACTATATTGTAGTAACGGTTGTAGGTTCTAAGCTGGAAGTAATGCAAAGATTATAAAAGATAACGTTGAAGAAATATGATAACACAGTTGTTTATATTTAGCTTGTCATACTTTGCACTTACTGTAAGACTTTCACCTACTAGTTGTAGTTTTACCACTTAAAACCTGAGCACTTATAAATGTCACTCCACTTAAATGAAGTTTGGTTTATTGTACATTAGTGTTTCAGGGTTTAAGGGTTTGGGGGCTAAAGAACAGCTGTCTGTTTAAATAGACTGTACTTGATGTGCACATGCTTTTTTAGAAAGCAGAATTTATTTAAAGTTGAAAAAAGTAAACCAACTCACCTTTATTAAAACTACAGATTCTTCATCAAAGGAAACAATCTTGTGTTGGTGTGTTATAATTTTGTTTTTTTTTAAAGCCTTTTTTTCAAAGTATGTTCCTCTGGGTGAAAGGCTGTACTCTGAACTCGGGGTTAGTAGCCTTGCGAGTAACTATTTTCTGCTTCTGGAAAAATTGCTGACAGTGTGTTTTCTTTGAAAAATAACAGTGTAAACTGAGTTAGATGGATGTTTTTGTTTCAGGGCAACTTCAGTCCAGAAATACAAGATATGCAAAATAAACAGTAGCTGAAGCTCTCAAGCGGGCAGAAGTATGCAGCCTGGTTTACTGACTAATTCTTCAATTCTTTTTTTCTTGACGTTTTATGCATTAGCTTTTCAGTAATAACAAAGTTTTATGTTCATTAGTGTATAATTAACACATCTATATGCTTTTGTGCTTTTCCAGATGCACAGCGAGATGCATGCCGGTCGTGATGGCCCTCACCCTCTGAGACAACCCCCCATGGGTCCTCCACTACACCACCCCATGCAGGGAGCAATACAACCGTCTCCCCACTCCATGCCCCCTTCCCCCTCCAGAATCCCATTTGGCCCACGACAGGGCTCTGTACCTGGCAGTGCTACCATCCCAAGGGACAGAGTGTCTAACGCCAACCCTACGACCCGCTCCATTTCACCCTGTCCCAGCGCCATCCTGGAGAGACGGGATGTCAAACCAGATGAGGACATGGGCGGTAAAAGTCACAGTCTAGCCAGGGGAAATGAGGGGTTGTATGCAGACCCGTACTTGCTTCAAGAAGGAAGAATGGGCATGGCTACTGCCCATGGGCCACACCCCAACCCTGGGCTTGATGGTCCAGAACATGGCATGGGGGGATTTCACCGTGCCTCCATCCGCTCCACAAGCTCTTATGGCGGGCCCAGCCCCACAGACACTATGGATCACCCCTCTCTGTACAGGCAGAAGTCCAGAAACAGCCAGCTGCCTACTCTGGGCTCCAAGACTCCTCCTCCATCCCCTCACAGGATGGCTGAGGTACGGATGATTGACATCCACAGTGGGCCTCCTCATGGTGGGCCTCCTCATGGTGTGCCTCCTCATGGTGGGCCTCCTCATGGTGGGCCTCCTCATGGTGTGCCACCTCATGGTGTTCCCATGGAGAGAAGCTCACCTGTGCGCCAGTCCTTCAGGAAGGAGGAAGTGACAGGAACCAAGCCCCGGGGCAACATGGGTTCACCTGTAGTTGCAGACCTCCAGGGTCACCTCCAGGGACCGATCCCACCTGCCACTGACCATCAGACACGGTAAGCACCACGACCGGACCGGATGTTACATACATTGGGCTGGTTCAGTTGTTGAAATTAGAATTAAGACATTGCATGGGAGCATGGACTAACTCCGCATCCCAGTTTCACTCTAACCATGAGCTGCTGGCTCTGACTCTGTTTCATCATCCATGACTGAAGGCAAGAATATAACCTTCCCTGTCACCGTCTTGAGCATTAAGATCTGCACATTAAGAACAGCAGGCTAATTCACATGATTATGCATCAGTTTGGTTTGTGACTACAACCAGCTCTGCTTATCTGGCCATTGTTTTCACAGTCTTTATTAAAACTCTGGAGCTTACATTGTTGATTATTCTAAAGTGTGTAGATCCAGACATAGCTACCATGATGGAAACAGGATAGGATCTATAGACGCCATTAACACACTGTATATTTTTCCATTACTCTGTGACTATTGCTCTAACAACAATCCTCTGTAGAGTCTATTCAGTTTGGATAATCCAGCAGACATTTTGGGTTAGGTTTGTCTACTCTGAGTGAGAGCACATAAACATAAGAAAGAGACCCAAGAGGGATGTTTGCCACTTAGCCGGGCAAGCGTGGTTTCATTAAAAGGAAGGTTATATGCGTACCTAGGAAAACCAAAGAAAATATTGGTTGAAAAAGTATTTGAAATGGCCCAATCAGTCAAACAGATCAGGCTGGACCACCTGGGCAGCCCAAAACCCCTATTATAAATGCTTTGGGAATGTGGGAAAAAATGTAGCAATTTGAATGGGAAAGTACAGTACTTAACTTTCAAAATAAACATAATCCCAATAGTGCTCTGTAGCTGTCATAGGATTTATTCATGTGAAATATACTGTATGACACTGAGGTTAAGCATTGTTGTGCTTACATAGACCATGTGTCTGTCTATTGTCTATAGCACAGCTAAAACCCCAGCCCCCAACCCCCACAGTGTCCTAAGCTGGCCCCATATCCTTCCTCAAGATAAATGATGACTTCTGAAAACAAAAGTTGTTCTCTTTTCCAACCTCTAGGCTTACCAGACAATCTCAGTGTAAGGTCCCTTATTGACCCCTCTGGTGTTTGGCTTTCTTTTACGGCAGTGTAATTTTCCAGTTGTCCTTTCATTCCCTTCTGAGCGGTCACCACTTGTGGCACACTCTTGTTTTTTTTAAGAAAAACAATATAACTTGAACACCTTGTGTCTTTATCCTCGGGTTTCCTACTTGTCTTGAGTCGTCCATCTTGTTCATTCCACTTGGACTCAAGCGTTTTCTTTTTTGTATCGAGTGCTATTGCACTGTTGTAATTCAGAAACTATGTATATGACCTGAGACAATATTTACTCAGCACATAATTGCAAATCAGTAGCCAAAAAAAATAATTCTGTTGTATAATCCCATGAAATAACAGAAAGATTCATGGTCAGGTAATTAAAATCAATTGATTATTCTGTTTTCTGAGCTAATATTTGCTCTAGTGGCAGCTTTAATATCCAATAGGCCTCAGTGTTGAAAGTAGAATTTTCTGATGTTTCTGCAGAGAGCGAATGAAGGCAATGGAGCACCAGATTGCCAGCTTGACTGGTCTTGTTCAGCATGCACTTTTAAAGTCGCCAAACACTAGTGGCACCAAGGAGCCTCTAAGGTAAGCAATCATAGTATAGGACAGAGTGAGGCATCAGGGGAAATGGAGTTTCGAATGAAAAGCCTGGCTATCCAGCCAGAGTGGGAAAGATAAAGTATCCCCCTCTATAATAGCCATATCAAACACTCAGGTTAAATAGCATCTGGTTAAGAGGAAACAGGTTTGACTGTGAATCTGATATTAAAGCCATTTGCTCTCTAGAAAAATGGCCACTATGTATGGTTTATTTGGCTGCATTTCAACTCTTTGCATTTCTCTGTGGAGACCTGTGGTAATGTTTGCTCGACAGCTAGTCTGTGACTGCAGTGAATGTTTCTATGGTATGTTGAACACCAATGAAGCTTGTTAACATCATTAACATCATTTTAACCTTTCTGGTTTGTCAGTCTTTCCCCCATACTTTGTTGTAATGTGTTTGTTCTTACTAATACTAAAGTAAAATTCAAAAGTGCCCCAAAGTACTGTGGGTTTTTTTTTTTCATGCTCAAATTCCTGCTCTTATGAATTTTTCTCTGGCTGCAGCGAGAGACCACCGAAGACAGCGTCTCCAGCTCACAGCGCACACAGCTCAGGTTAGTATCGCAGTTATTCTGTTCCATTTCATGGCTCCTGTTTTTTTTTTTTTTTGAAAACAAGACTTTTAGCACCATAATGTCTTGTGCAGACAAGCCCACACATCAGTGTCAGTCAACAGACTGCAATGAGCAGTGCTGGAGGGAGAGAAAACAAAGTCAGGCTTCTTTGCTTGTCATCGGTTCATATTTCCTCACAATCCTTCCTTCGTACAGTTTAATAGGAGATGTGAGACGAGAGCCAGCAGAGCTAACACAAGCTCCTCAAAACACGACTTAAAACAAGACACTATTACTTCTCAAGCCTGCCAAGATGATTCAGCGATTCAATCTTGACTCTGCAGCGGTCTGTGGCTAGATCTAGATTTGATAAAAAAAAAGATGTGTAACCTCACCGGTAGCGGAAAGAGAAAAACACTATTCATGTGTCATGCAAGCTAATCTCATGTCTCATGGTACATTTCATATGTAGCTTTCGGAGGGATTTACTTGTCATGTTGTGCTTGAGTAAATCTCCAAAACATCATGGAAGTTACAATGTAGCCTTTCATCTCACCAATTTTGCCTCTACATAAAACTTGAAAAGACAGTGGCACTTCTTTGTCACCCTCAAATTCTTTTTCATTGTCACCACACTCTTTTCGATGGACATTGTGTCCTCAAGGCTCCAAACACAACCAGCAGTGTACATTGTAACCTGTACTTCAGGTCTAGGCAGCTGTCAGGTAGACTGTAAGGAAGAGTTTTGGGATTGTGGAGACAAAAGTTTGTTGTTTCATTCAGCGGAGGGTGAGTCTCTGCGTCAGTGGAACTTAGAGTCAACATTCTGTGACCTATTGTGTAACTAACTGGCTGAGAAACTACTGTTTTAATGGACCGAATATCTCTAAGGTTAAAGGAAGGATGGTTCTCCCAACTACAAAACAAATATTTTATAACTTACCTCCAGAGGTGCCCAGCCAAGCACATAGTTTTGGTTCTATTTTCCAACATTTTGAGATATTCATCTTTAAGATTTCTACCTCAAAGAATTTTAAGAAATTCAACACAAACATATCTTTTCAGACCATGAATCTATTTTCAACCAAACAAGAGTTCATTGTCTAGTTTGTAATTTGAGTGAGTCAATCATTTAATGTTGAGGTCTTCAGTTTATCCTGCTTACATGGATTGGATCTGCTCATTAACTGATATTAAACTGATATGACATCCTCTGTTTTTGAAAGTTTTTTGAAAGGATTGAATTCAATTTGCATTGCTGTTGGCCATTTAAGGACTCATCCAAGCCACAAATATTAGCTCCCATGGTTTCCATGGTTTCAACCTCTTTTCTGTCTCTCGTGGCGACTGAAATAGTAAAATCAGTTACCAGACATTTCAGAGGTGCAGCCAATATGAGCCCTGCGTCTGCGCTTATTGTGCTGGGAAAAAGACAGCCACAGAGAGTTCAGGCAATCATTACTAAACATTAGGAAGAGTAAATCAGACCAGTATGTTCCCAGAGAAAATATGTTTGCAGACATGTCTCAGCATGTGCATATGAATGAAAATAAACCTGTTTTGTTTGTTGTTGCCTGTTTGTATTATTTAAGACTTTTAATGTAACAAGCTATAACTTGATTTTATTTTGTCCCTCTAATACAGGTGGTTCCCCAGTCTTAGCTCCCAAGAGCAATGCAGCCCCATCAGACAAAGGCTCAGCTCCTTTCAAAGTTAACCTCCTGCAGTTCAGGAAGAATGTTTCTGACCTCAGGATGCAACTTCATCAGATGAGACAGCTGCAGGCAAGACCTCTTTCTCCTTTTAATTAATTTCGAGTGTGTTACTACAGCTTTGCATGTTGGTCTGCTACTTCAGGGTCCTCTAATATTTCATTCCCACTGTGTGCATCCCCTCAGCTCCAGAACCAGGAGGCACTACGAGTCCAGCTGAAGCGGGCAGAGCAGGAAATCAGTGTTAAACTTGTAGAGGCCATGCGGAGTCTGGAGGATCCTGTCCAGAGGCAGAGGGCTTTAGTAGAAGAGGACAGGCACAAGTACTTGGGTCTGGAGGAACGTGTCCTCACCCAACTTGGGTAAGGCTGCTCAAGAGTCACTAATTTACTTCCATGACAGTTTTTGTGTTTTATATAGTCTAAAATGGATTCAGTCGTTTGCATTCATTACTGGATGTTTATTGTTAGGATTTTCACTCCTTTCACGGGAGCCTTGCAAAAGTATTAGAAGTGATTTAGTACACACCCACAAGGCTCTAGTCAAGGTACTTCCATTATAGGAAATCCCCAAAAGGCTTCATTTTTATCAGCTCACCTATGCTATTCACTCCTAAACTCTTTGACAAGCCAACGCCCTCTAAATTACAGCCCACAGGTTTATACAGGCAAGCAGTGCCTGCCTGTCGGAGACAGCAGTCTAGAACAATGGACCCAATTTCTTACTCCCATGCTCTTATTTGAATTCACTTGCCTCATCTTGCCAACAGGGAGCAGCAATTAAATCCTTTTATTTGGATGTTTACAGGCAAGGTCAAGCAGCGTTGTCTTAATAAACACAATGATAGCCACTCGTGGAGACTGGAAAATGAACAGGCGGAAGTCAGTGGATTAAACTTAGTGTTACCTTTGGTATCTAGCCAGTTTTGAGTCAGCAAAACACGGCTGCTGGCACTTTAAATAAGGCTTAGTAATTAGGGCTGTTTGGCTTTAAGACCAGTAGGAGAATGTGGTGTTAAAACCACTGCCCCCTCAAGAGGAGAATTAAATCTATCATGACCTGCAAGGGCACATGTTGTAAGATTTTAGAACAAAAAAAGGCTCTGTACTCGAAATTATGAAACTGGTACAATGTAGAATAATTTGCTAGTAATCCAAAGACAGGAATAGTTTAAAGAGCAAGGAACCAAATTGGTCTCAGGAGTTTTGAATTGGATGATTTCTAATTGTGGACAGAGAGAGTCCACAGAGCAAAGAGAGTAGTATGTGAGTAGAGTCCAAGTAGTGTGCCACAAATTCACTTGCAAGTCAGTTTCCATTTCAAAGATACAGGCTCATCTAAAGTCAGAATATGAAAAGCACATGATGATTCCTCCAGTAAATTCCATCTTAAGTAGTTCATAAAGGTATCTGGGAAAGCTGCCTTTCATACTCTGACACAGATGTACATTATGGAGACGTACTGTATCTGTTTTTGGCTGTGGGTGGAATTTCCCATCATCATTCCTGTTACCAACAGGCCTTTGCAGGGGCGGGGGTAACACACTCTCCTTATTGCTTTTCCCACTCCCTTTAGGGGACTTCTATAAAAGAGTGTTTCTCAAGGGTACCTGGCCACAATGAAACACCATTTTAGTCCCTCTCATGCAGTCCAACGCTGCACACAGTGTTATCATTCTGCACATTTCCCCACAGAGTAGCCATTTTCCCGAGAACTGGGATGGCTTTAAAGCGATGGGATATGTTTTCTATGCGAGGAAGTGCCCACTCAGAAATAAACCTTCAGTGTACAAACATTTGTGGTTTGGGGATTAGAACCAATCGCAACTAGACTAAGAAATCTAATGTAGACAGGAAAGTGAACTGCATAGTGGAAATGTTTATTGTCAGTGTTAATCCTTGAGCATATTTCGAATATGATCTAATTTTTCCTTTTTTCCCCCCACAAATTCTGATCTCACCTTTGCCCATTGGGTATCGCTGTATGATCTTTAAGATAAATGATTGTGTTCTGCCCCCTGGTGTTCATAAAGAGTAAATAAAATGCTAGTAGAAGTCTGAGCATCTATTCTTGTGTCTATCGATTTAATCAAGTGGTGCTCAAGTGAATAAATATCTGTAACAGACAGTCCCAGGAGCGGAATAACATTTTTACAATAAAACATTCGATCATGGGCTTCCATTAGTTTTTGAACATACTGCATGTACTTGTTAGACATGGTTCCATACTGTATTTACTAACCAATTGTTTGAGAAAAACTGTATCCTTTCTCTCAGCTCTAAATCCTTTGTCCTTTCCGTTGTGTACTTTGTTTGTCTCTGCAGTGAGCTGGAGCAGTATGTAGTCTCTCTGCAGAAAGGCTCAGCAGCAACACACAGAGTTGTGACCCTGAAGGATGTGGAGGAAGGAGCGGTGACTCTGAGGAAGGTGGGAGAATCTCTGGCAGGGCTCAAAGGTAAGATAACAGATCATATTCTGACTATTCTTACTTGGGAACAATATTGTGTTATAACCCTCTGTTCCAAAATGGTTATATTTATACTTACTATGATTAATTACTTAAATAACTTTAATATCATTAGTTTGGACAATGAATTAGAGAACAAAATTAAAGGTATATCTTAATGACAGTGTTGTATTCGAGACCAGCTAAATCGAGACCAAGTCAAGACCAAGACCAGACATATAGCCTACTCAGATAGCTAATATTCGCTCTATCTCTCTGGGTGAGGCCAAGACCTTCCAGCCTTCTCAGTAAGCGTACTGCAGGATTAACATACTGCTGTGTTTTCTTATGGATGCTGTTTTGCAGATATACTCTCTGACGTTAGGGGGCGTCCAGGGGCTTGCTCTACCAAGGACAATGTACATTTTAAAGTTAAATGCATCAGTCTGGTGTACTTTGAGAACAAAATTTAGAGGCTGAATCTATAAAAAAAAACCTTGTGAACACATTTCCTTTCATACATTTTCAAATATAAAATACTATGTACACTGTAGCTTGACAGAGTACTTGATTGTTAATATTAAAGGTGCACTGATCAGGATTACGCAGGTCACAGGGTCTACTTGAAGCCTACTATTTATTGTGTAGCATTATGTATTATATATAATTAATTAAATAATTAATAAAATATCCTAGATTGGCAACAGTTTATTTCTCAGCAGGTAACATGTGCAACCCTCTCTCTTAGAGACACATTTTAAACCAGAGCAGCCTGCAGCAGATTATTGGGAGCAACTGGAGTTTAACAACATAAAGTGTTTCCTGCAGGAGGACAGTATAACGGTATAAATAAGGGAGGAAGGTGTATTTTTTTTAAATTTCTAGTAAGTTATTTCTTATTTTACCATTTTAATTCTCATTGATTATTACGACTGATTCTTTAAAAAAAGTTCACTGTCCTAAAACTGAACTTTGCAGCTGTTGGGTCATGGTCTCCTCAACGCTGGTCCCATTGAAAGTAAAAGTGAAACTTACGTTCTGCCTGAAGTGTTAAAGTATTTTCAGTTCATTATGAACCGGTGGCGGCACGAATGAGATGTTATTAGGTGATTAATGGGAAACACTGGTGATATTCCCACAGTTGTTGTCTTCACTGATCTTGAAATAAAAGACCGTTCTCGAGACTAAGACTGATTTCGAGTACTACAGCACTGTTTAATTACCTTTTTCAAAGGTAGTAATGTATCACATTGAACAGTTATAGTGAATAACAGTATCTTAATGAGCTGGTAATCTTTTAAATGTTACTACCTACTGAAGAGTTGTAGGCTTATGTTAGTCTGAGACTATCAGGAATAATAATGTAGGGAGCTCTAAAGTAGAACTTCTGAATTCAGACTGAAAAGTTGAGATTGGTCAAAAATATTCTAAAACAATATCTGTGCATGTTTCTCTGTGTGTTTCCTCAGGAGAGTTCCCAGCCCTACAAACCAGAATGCGGGCTGTGCTCAGGGTGGAGGTGGAAGCTGTCAAGTTTTTGAAGGAAGAGCCTCATAAACTGGACAGCATGCTGAAAAGGGTCAAGAGTCTGACTGAAACACTCAGCAGTCTGAGAAGGTAGAGGAATGATGGAGAAAAAAAAATCAGTGGTGATAAAGTAGGGTTCAGGAGAAGAGGTGCTGGGTATGGAGGCGGAGAGTGAGAGAGGGAATTGAAGATGAAAACAAAAAGCACTCTGCAGAGCTTCACACAGGGGTCTATGATGTGGGAGATTGTACTATTTGATTATTCTGGCAAGCCGGCCTTCATCCCATCAAAGAGGTCATTCCGTGTGGACGGAGGAGTGTAGCGTCCATCGCCTTCACTGAACCGATAAGTGAATTAATTTGGTGGACAGTGCAGAGCCTCATTTCCATTTTAATATGTCACAGATTCCAAATTCATTCTTGACTTTTCTCTCTCTCTCTCCCTCCATCAATGACTCTCTTGTCTTTTAACTGAAACATGCCTGGTTGCCAAACTATAAGACATTGCATCAAAGCCTTTGGTGGCATTTTTACCCCGGACGTCAGAATTAATCAACATCTTTATTATAGGGTTTGATGTATTTTCAATCTGGACGAGAAATCAAAAAGACCATAAAAAACAATACGACTCATTTTGTTTGTAGAATGGATTTGTATTAAATTTGTCATTTGTACATAAAGTTGTTGAGAGGCAAAACATTTTAAGTTCAATTAGTTTTTGCCAGTGTTTTCTACATGGTTTGTATTAAATACTGTTTCCGTCCTCTCTGCAGATGTGCTACTGAGGGCCTCCAGAAAGGACCCGATCCTTCTGCTAATGTCCCGGTGTGTAACAGCCCAGCAGCAGCAGCAGCAGCAGAAGCTCCTCCAGAAGCTCCTCCAGCATCAGTCCAGCCTGGCTCCACATCAGCCCCGCTGGAACCCCAGAGCTCCACCATCAGATCAGAGGTGATGCCTTCCTCTCCGGTGGTCATCCATCATGTCCAGAGCTCCCCAGTCCACATGCAGCAGTCCCAGCAGTCCGCAGCCTTGACAGCTCAGCCCAGTCCACCGCTCACCCCCAGCCCCTCTCATGTCCCCAGTCCCAACCTGAGCAAGACTCAAGGCCGGGAATCTCCCAAGGGGACAGCCGTGGATCCACCGAGTCCCACCCGTCATAAGAAGACACAAGGGAACCCAGTGAATAACGGCAACGGCACTGCCAATCAGGTTCTTGTCATAGAGGAGCTTCAGAGCAGCCAGGACAAGAGCAAAAACAGAGCTATGTCCATAGAGGTATGTTTAGCCACCTTCCAATTGTCACTTGGTCTTGATCTCATCCAGCATAGTAAAGCTAAATTGCTCTAGAATTATCAATTCTGTTTCTCTTATTTTGGCCCTTTAGAAAACTGTGGTTGTTCTTCTTTCTACCCTTTAGGCAGCAGAGAAAGAGTGGGAAGAGAGGAGGCAGAACATGGGTCATTATGATGGGAAAGAGTTTGAGAAAATCCTCCAGGAGGCCCAGGCCAACATGATGAAGGGCATTCCCAGTCTAGATGTTGAAGAGAACCCAGGTCTGCCTCCTGCTGCCACTGGAGAACAAGAAGATATCCACAACCCTGTGGAGTCACCATCAGGTACATACTTACATACAACACATTTTACATGTCATTACTATGTGAAAACATTTTAAAGTATCTCCTATATACTATATACTATAGTATCTCCTATACTAACTATTTTGTATGCCAGAAGAGCCCCAGTCTGAGCTTCACTTTGACAAATCAGCCAAGAAGGGGCCTGAGAAACTCCCAAAGCCTGTGCTGGAGAAACCTGCCAAACCTACATTGGAGAGACCCTCCAAGACTGCCACCAAGACAGCACACACTGACAGTTTCACCAAGCAGGGATCTGAAAAATTGAGCAAGTCCCCACCACCACCTCCTCCAAGGAAGACCTTTGCCAGCTCGAGCTCAGGCATGACCACCACACGCTCTGGCGAGGTGGTCTTCACCAGCAGGAAGGATTCTGTCTCAGCTCAGGTCGGTGTGATAGGAGGTTGTCTTTTCAAATGTGTTTATACAGCAGCTGTAAAAGACAATCTTTACTGATTATTTGTACTAATCTAACTATTCTAACAGGAGGGTGAAGAGGACACTCCACCTTCCCCTCCCCAAACCAAGGTTCCACCAGAGACCAAGCCGAAGCCAGCCACGCCTCCACCCGTCACTGCTTCTGTCACTGGAGAAGAGGAGGATGAAGGGGACAAGATCATGGCAGAGCTCCAGGTTAGATGCAACACAAGCACTCACACACATACAGTACACGTACACGTCCCCTCAAACACGTAATCGAAAACAATCAATAGGTGTAATGTTGGCTGGATATTTCTAATTTCTGCATTGCGGGTGTGGGTTGCCTATCATTCCTATCCATGGTGGTTGACTTTTTCAAAAGTGGCAAAGGATGAGCACTCTCTGCTGCCAAACTCCTTGTTTTTTTTAATTTAACATTGTCACGTGTGAAGGATTTACACCTGTGGCAAAGGTGAAGCACTCAAACTTCTTCCCTCCTCAAAATCCTTGTCCCCATTTCCCCCTCACCTTTCTCCACTCTTCAGGTTTTCCAGAAGTGCACAGTTAAGGATGTGGGGGTGAAAAATTTGGTAGAACCCACCACTCGAATTGAACCACAAATCAGAGAACTAAGACCGGGGGCCTTATTGCCCCTCAAAGAGAAAAAGGTAAAATATACGTCGCCGTGCGGCTACCCAGCTAACTGCCTGCCTCTGCCAACTGTCTGATACAATCGATGGCTGTGTCTTAACCCTTCTACAACTTTGCACCCTTGCTTTGGCTCGAGAGAAACCTGTAACAGCTGCCTCCAAAAAACTCCTTTCCTTGCTGCCTCAATTTCCTTCCCTCTTGTGATTCTGCTGGATATCACAGCTTCAATATTTCAGGATTAAGTCTGCATAAAATGAAGCCTCTGAAAAGATGCTGTGTCTTTTGTGCGTCTGGACCAGACAATGATGTGTTTTGCCACTGATTTAATTATCACTTGTCTTTTTCTCCAAATCAATAAAGACCTCAGCACTGTATCCTGCAGGCAATTAAATCGTCTTGTGTCTTTCTTTAATTACATGTCTTCATACAAAATCAACAATCAAATAAATGATTGACAATTGAGAGAAACAACACAGTTAAAACTCATTTTGTAGACACAACCTGTTTTTGCAGACTTGGTTCACTAGAGGTCAGTCTGGCCACTTTGCATGTTACTCTCCCCCACTTATACTTTTCTGAGGGATTACTTTTCTGTTTCTCTTTTTCTTTGCACAACTTTACCTCAATTTGCTTTCCCAGCTTTACACCTATATATAACCGGCACAACCCTATAACTGTTTTTCACATTTAGGTTAAACAATACACAAATGTAATATGATTTGTCATATTAGTAATATGATTTCTTATATGATGTCAATCAATGTGACAAAGAGGACAGGTATGTTCAAGTGCAACAAATTTGACTATGTAATCTAAGTTCCATCAGTTTTTTAACAGTACAGTACATAGTTACAGTTACTGTAAATAATAAAACATGTAATGCGCATTAGGTAATTTTGCAAAGATTATGGCCCATATTATTTCACTAAAGTAAAAGTGGTCTGTGAAGTGACTTGGGTAAGACTTCGTTTGAAGGGGTGTGCATAAGTCTTGATGAATATTTATGACATTAATTGTCATTAAGTGTCATTCGGTCAATTAACCTCAACCCTACTCCAAACCCCATTAAACATGATCCAATGACACTTAATGACAACAGTCATAAACATTCATAAAGACTCTGTCATGTTCACAACAGATGTCATGTCAGTGTTATAGATACCCCTCTAAAAAAAAGTGGTTCCGCAATTTGCATGGTATCAACAGTGCATACTGTGTGAACAAGATAGGAAACATATATAAATATAATCTGTAGTTGCTGTACTATCAATAGGAAAAGTCCCAAAAAAGACAGACTGAACAGACAAGGTGTCGCCATCAATAAGTAGCTGATCTACAAATAGTCGCTTAGAGAGTTAGTTTTAGTTCTCTTTTTCCGAACAGCATATTAAGGTGATGTCATATGGACACTGGAGTCTGTCAGTCTGAGTAGTACTTAGTGTAAATTACTTGCTGTTGCCCTGTAGAAGATAATTGCCTAATGCAGTGTTGACACCGCAGATGCTACTGCAATAATGTATGTTGAATTCACAGTTAATCCACAGCAGCCTGACACACCATTTGCACAGTAATATTATTCCCTCACACACTGTCCTAGCAGAGCTCAGAGCCCAGTCGAGAGGATAAAGATCCAGACACAGATGAAAATGGCAATACTACTGTCCGACAAAGCCAAGGGGTATGTATTCATTTATTAACATCATATTCATGTATAGTTCATGTACGTTCTAGATTTTGACTGATTTAAACTAAAGCATTACACTTAAACTAAGCTACTTCTTTATTTTTCAGGTCATATACTATGTAACTGGTCAGATTCCCAAAGAGCAACCACCACCACCAGGAACGGAGGAAACCCGCGAACACCGAGAACCTACACAGCCTTCATCACAGGTGTCAAATGTCAATGTTAATGACAATTCTCCAAGCCAGCAGCAGCAGCAGCAGCAGGAGCAGCAGCCACCACTGTCTCCGACACCAAAATCACCTCCACCTATATCACCTAAGCCTGTGGGACTGAAAGGATTCAAACTCCCAAGGAAGCAAGTTAAACGCGCCGAATCCTTGAAGACCAGTACAGAAATGGAGAACGGAAAAATCCTCAACAAAATAAACACTGAAAAGAAAAGCAAAGTCATTCCACAACGTGTTTCTAATAATAAAAACATAATACCTGAGCCTGTGGCAACTACAACAAGCAGTACTGTAAGAGAGGCACCTAAAAGTTCTGTTGCTCCACCAAAAAAGGCTCCTAGTGAGGACAGCGATCCTCCTAAAGCTAACTGTGACGAGGGTAATGAGGAGGCTAGTCTTAGTCCTGATTTACCTGGAGAAGAGGCACCTCCACCCCCTGACAACATAGCATTTATGATCACTAACACCAAAGTTCAGGCCCTGTCCTGTGGTGAGTACCAGGAACTGGTCAATGCCAAGAAAGGAAGTGTCCAGACTGTTACTGTAGGTAACGCGGCTAATAGAGGGAACACGACAGCGGATTCCACTGTGCCACAGGATAATGGCTTTAACAAGAAGCCTGTCATCATTATTTTTGATGAGCCCATGGATATCCGTTCAGCTTACAAGCGCCTGTCCACCATCTTTGAATGTGAAGAGGAATTGGACAGGATGCTAGCGAATGAGCGCATTGAGGAGGAGAGTGAGGAGTCTGACTCAGAGAGGAGTAGTGTGCAGGTAAAAGCTGGAGGGACTGAGGTGGTTGATGGCAAAAAGGTCAGCTCCCCACAAGTCACTGCAGACCAGACTAGCTTATCTTCCTCATCTTCATCTTCCTCTGAGCTGACGGACAGTGGAGTGAACTTAGATTCAAATGGTGACGCAAAGCAGGATGGTAAGAAGAAGTTCAAGTTTAAGTTCCTAAAAACAGCTGGCAGCACTGACCCAGGCAATTCGCACTGGCAACAAGTCAGGCAAGAAGACTTTACAGGTGGTGGTGTATGAAGATGAAGAGGAATGTGACGGTACTATCAGACAGCACAAAGAAGCAAGGAGATTTGAGATTGCACGCTCAAAATCTTTAGCAGAGTCTTCCAAGGTAACAGGCTCAACTGTACTGAAGAGACAGAACTCTGACTCCATTGGCAGGACGAGTGAGATTCGGAAGAACACCTACAAGACACTGGACAGCCTGGAGCAGACCATCAAGCAATTGGAGACCACTATCAGTGAGATGGGACCACAGTCCCCTGTGGAGCCAGTCTACGCAGAGGAATCTAATGCAGGGAATGGGAAAAGCTCAGAAGGGGTGGGACTGAAGAGGTCTTCCTCTCTCCCTACCTCCAGAGGGTCAGGCCCTAAGGTACCCGGCAAAAATTCATTGCAGAAGAAGACTAAACCTCAGCTCCTTCCTCGCCCTATAGTCATCCCTACTACCACCACCACCACTACTGTCCCCAGTGCCCCCAGCACCATACAACAGGTCTCTCTCTAGCTCTTGTTGCTCCGGGAAGCTTTGGGTCCTTCTTTTTCAGTTTACAACCTACCTTCACTCCAACCCTAACCACTGAAATTACAAAATCATTAATCCACTCCACAGGTGCTTGGAAATATTGTAAATGCCACCTGTGGCTTTCTCCCTCTGTGAAATCATGGTGACATGATTGGGGGTGGCATTTTGTTGGGTTCCTGGCTACCATATTCCTCCTTCAATTCATTGCTAAAACTGTGAGGTTTTCAGCAAGCGGCAAACACATCATCAAAGACTCTCATGATGATTAAACTCTGATACCTTCCTTATTCTTGACTGCATGTACTACTGTGTATTGAGGTTTACGGTCTCACTGGGTGCATGATCTTTCATTGGTGTTGATCGATGAGGTGTTAAATGAGGTTCTTTTACCTGTAGTGCCTTGATTTTCATACTTCCTATATGGTGTGTGTTTTTTTTTCCTTTCTTTTGTTTTATTTCTCCTTTTGTTTTTCGTTTGGATCCCCTTGCAGAACACCAGTGTCGCTTCCCCTACTAGTCGGATGCCCGTCCCTTTGTCTGCGAAGTCCAGGCAGTCGCCGGGTACTACTGACAAAGCAGGAAAACAGCAAAAACTGCAGGACGCTCAGAGGCAGTTCCGACAGGTAGTTTTACTGTAGGGCCTTACCAGAGACTAGAGGAAACAAACATATAGGAATCGAAAACATGAGGCATGTATTATTAGGGGAAAAAAGACTATCAAAGCTGTGAGATTTAAAGTGTCTTGAAAAAAAATAAAGTCACCACGGTGACAACTGTGGATCTGTTAATGTTTCTCTCGAGTCCGCTCTGACAAGAAGGCATGCTTGACTCTTGACTGTTACCCCATAACATCACTGTACTGTATGCTTTTGCATGTCCACACTGCTCATGGTTTCACTGTGTTGGTGACTAAACAAAAAAAAAAGGAAAATGGCAAAGAAACGTGGAATCCTGTCATCATCTGAGTTGTCATCACATCTCCAGATCCCATCACAGCTGAGTTCCTAAACAGTGTTGCCAATTCCCAGGATGCTTATGGCTATGTTCAAATACAAACCTAATTTTGTTTTTCGGCTATGCACCTTTCTTCTCACCTCAAACGCACCTCTGCTCAAACCCAACATTACTGCATAGCTTCTTAACCTCACGGTGATATATTTCCTTACCCTTGCCAGACCTCGCCACAACTCACCATCTTGCACCGTCAGTTTCCATGGAATACTGGCCCACATTTCCCCTGTTTGCTCTCACTCTTCAAACACCTAACCCTGTTATCTAATTCTCTCCAGTCTTCCTATGCATCTCTGCCCTGTGAATTTCCCCCCACAGCTCCTTTACAAGGCCTAACAATTCCTCTAACACAGGCAGAATATAGAGATGCCACTCCTGTCTGCCATCGCGCTGTCTAACCCTTTACAGTGTTCTGTTTCTTGGTAACATGTCTCATGTGTCTCACTTTTCATGTAAGCTAGTAAAAACAGAGCTTCTGTATATGTTGTTTTTGGTGTCTTTTAGTTGTGTCCTAGTAATATAAATGTTTGTGTAGTCATAGTGTGTTTCTATGTGTATAACTTGTAGTTTTTTAACATCGTCTTACCTTTTACATGTATTATTTGACCAGATTTCTTTTTTGACAACCAGTATCTGTTTTGGCATCTCTGTTTGCAGGCTAACGGAAGTGCTAAAAGAGTGGGAGGGGATCATAAAACTACTTCCCCTACTATACCCATCTCTAAAATCCCTGCTTTTTATCCTAGCTCTACTAAAGGCAGCTCCCAGTCTGCACAAAACTCAGATGCTACTAATCCCATTAACCCTTCCTCCTCCTCTTCCTCCTCTGTGACAAAGTCCTCCATCCTGTCCTCTCACACTCCTCGTTCCGGTTCCCTACCCTCCTCCCACATCCCCTCCCTGTCTAACGGATCACTCAAACTCCCCACACCCTCACAGCACACCGGTAAAGCTCTCTCGTTTCCATCGCAGACTCAGAATGGTCGAGTGCACTCCTCCTCCTCCTCTTCATTCTCCTCCTCCTCCTCCTCATCCTCCTCCTCCTCCCCCTCCCCTCTGTCGCCCACACCTTTGGGCCCAGGTGGAAAGAGCATCCGCACCATACACACCCCCAGCTTCACCAGCTACAGGTCCCACAACGGCAGCAGCGGCAAATCCTGCATCCCAACAGCCACAGCAGCTAAGGACACTACCTAGCTCAATTATCGCCCCCCTGGCTTTACCGCATAGCAGGTAGACCTGGTCATTTGTCATTTTATATAGTTTTGGTTTGTTGTTTTTTGTTCTGTTTACTTAAAAGTATTAGGTATGCACTCCCCATTTCATGTTTTATTTGACACTGGCATTCTCACACCAATGCTTTCACCTCCTTTAAATTGCATTTTCCAATTCAGAAAAAAAAAATAATACTTGGATTCTGATTCTTTCTTGAAGGTGTACCAGATGTTCTGACAAAATATTTTATAATGGAACTAAAACTTACTTCGTTTTACCACTTTGTAGTTTAAGTGGAAGGCTCTAATGGTGTTGAAAATCTATTTTTCTTGCTGTAGCTATGAATAGGGAATATAGAGTTGATGTACAATCACAAAGTACCATGTAAAAATGTTGTTTTATTTTTCAAACCAGAGATTGAATAACCATAGTATAATTAATCTTCTATATTTCTTATGTTGCCAGACATTCAACACAGCCCTTGTAAATGCCTTTTATGAATGTATACATAATGTATACAGATATTCTAAAGTTTAATTCATTGTTAACTTCTGTTTTCTAAGAGTGTTTTCTCATTTTTCACCCATATGAACTGCCAATTTATTTTACAGATATGTGAAACTGGTATCATGTGCACAAGTTTTCATTTTAGTGTGCCTATTTGCCAAAGTTGTTGTACAATGACTCACTTCAGGCCTAACCCAGTCACACGATTTAGGGGAATTCAAATGTGTAATGGCTGAAGTGTTGACCACAGTATTTGTACTGCTGGTCTCAGTTTGTTAAGTTAACATGTGTTGTTGTCTAAATGTAAACTGTACTAAAAACAAAAGTGATGAATCGGTTCTACCACATGTACATAGATGCTTCTACTAAGAAAATAAGTAGTTTTTTTTAACATACCAAAGTTTATTTGTATGCATGCCTTTCAAATACTTTAGGAGAGTGGTGTAAAAGAAGAATTATGTTTGCACAGATAGATTTTGTAAATATCTGGTTTTCTCTCATTTTTGTAAAGCTTTAAATCATACTATAAATGAGCAATGTGGTAAAGACAAAACTGTGTTGGAGTAGCAAAAATAAAGACTTGCATGCTTGTAATGCATTGAGCTTCAGTGTGTTTATTTTTTTTCTGAGTTCCTCTTCAATTCCTGTTTCATTGAATTCGCACAGCGTGGGTGTCGCATAAGTGGAGACGCACCACACAACAAAGCAGTTCTCACTTTCAGTCAATGTTTTTTTTCCACGGTTACTAAATACATAGAACTCTGCATTCTGTATCTCTACGATTACAGGTAAGAAGATGAATAATAATATTATGGTTTCTGACACAATGTCACATGTGAGGTTTATATTTCACTCAATTCAAACACTCAATACAATTTTGCAGTGGATTATATAAAGTTACATAAACTTTAGTTTAAATTTAGTTTAAAGTTTAAATCTTGTTTCCTCCTGTTTGAAATATAATTTTGCAAGCCATTTACCAGGGTTTAATACAATATGTTACATCAATGTAGGTAAAGGTGAACTACAACAATAATGCCATAAAAGAGGTGAAACTCATTTTTCAATATTTTACATAAACAAATGATGTGTTGATTACATCCTGAAAGTAATTTACATTTGTGTTTTTTTTGTGTTTTATAAACCTTTTTTGTATCTTGAAATTTTAATATTTGTAGTTAATCTTCCCCGGCTGTACTTCTGCAATACTGGCCGCACTGATACCAGGAACGCTTCCTGTTTCTAATTAACTTTGTACACACAGGATGCCGCATGAGTGTTTGACATTTTTACCTTGTGTTTTTAGTTTAGTAGCAGTGTGTCATTTGGTGAAACACAAGAAAATCAGGGCTGTCAATCATCATAACAAGTTATTTGTATCTATGCTGTAACAGGCTGGTCCTCTCCACAACTACAATGAACGTCTCTGAGGAAGGAATGCAGGGCTTCAGTGGCTCCCACCATGAGAACATTATCTTTTCTACTTTTTACATCCTGGTTTTCATCATCGCAGTGCCTGGGAATGCCCTGGCGCTGTGGGCCTTCTTTCAACAGGACAGCACATCTCCAACTAAGGTCTTCCTGAGGCACCTATCTATAGCAGACATTTCTTACATCCTCGTTCTACCCATGCGTATAGTTTATCACCTTTCTGACAGTCACTGGCCTTTTGGACATGTAGTCTGCCAGCTAGCAGGCTTTCTCTTTTACCTAAACATGTACTGCAGCCTATACTTGATGAGTTTCATCAGCCTAGACAGATTTCTGGCTGTGGTTCTAGCTCTAAGATCACAGTCAGTTAGGAAAGTTATGTATGCAAAGGTAGTTGTTGGCATACTTTGGGTAACAGTAGTTGTGTCTATGAGTCCTATACTTTTCTCAAAAAAGAATACTGCCAACTCAACTGGCTCCTGCAACAAGTTGTACTTGGAAAAGACATCGCCCACAGCTTTGGTCTCGACTGTTGTCGCATTTGTTATTCCCCTTGTCACCATAGTTGTTTCCTATGTTCTAATTTTGTTGAAGCTAAGAACACTCAAGCAACAGGAACAACGGCCTGTGAAGGACAAAGCCATAAAAATGATCATACTCATCGTGATGAACTTCCTCTTTGCATTTGTGCCCTACCATGTGAGCAGGGTAATCTATATCCAACACCACAGTCATGACCTTATGACTGCAGCAAGCCGTGAGTCACTGGGAAGAGCCAATCAGATTACATCTGCACTCACCTGTGTTAGTGGCATACTGGATCCTGTGATGTATTTCTTCCTGAACCGTGCATACAGGGACAGACTGCGTCATCTGTTTTGTAAAAACATGGAAGATAATCAATAAGTAACAAATGTCATGTATACAATAAATGTATTTTACAACAAATTATCTAACTACCTCTTTTTGTATAATTTTTAGAGAGGTGTTAATAATAATAAATAGTCTATTAGTCTGAGTAGTGTCATTGCTGGTTAACATAGAGCTGCTGTTTGGAGAACCTTTGTAGGTCAAAGGTACTCTGTTCTCAGGTGTGTGGGACTCCTGATAGTACCAGCACTAAGGACTTTTTCTGTTTGTGTTATTTAGGTCAAAAGAACAAAAACAGAAATTCTGTTGTGCAGTAGTTCGGGGGAAGAAGTGCCAATAATAAACGGTAATAAAGTTTTGTTTCCATTTTTAGATCTTTATCACTTGTGGAAGTAAAAACCGACATCACTTCTTACTTACTTGATCTTGTCAGCAACTCTTTCAACACATACAGCAACACATACAGTGGCACAAGTTTAACATTAGTAGGCTATATTTAATCAAGATTTTAAATGGGGGCTGAGTTCCCTCTAACTTTGCCACAATATCTTTTTAATTGGACCTAAACCTCATGAAAATATGATATGACAGAGTTGACTTCATTAAATATAGAAACACTACAGAAAAAAGTTTAGTTTTTTTATGCACTGGTCATTTTTGCTTTAATAACTTCTTATTGGGTCTGTAGAATTTAACGAAAGGATTAGATAATACCTCATTTGCATATTTAAACAAAGAAATAATCCAAAATTAAAAAATATTGACAATTGTCTTAATGTAGTTTTCTATTATTATTAAATGCCGGACTCTGTTTACTTGGAATATACCCGAAAGATCTCAAACAGACACTGAAACAGACTAAATTCTTGGATTTTGGACTTCTTCAAGCCAGATATATCATATATATATATATATATATATATATATATATATATATATATATATATATATATATATATATATAATTGACTTTTATCTAGTTTGTCTTGTGCGAGCACCCGTATTATCGACTTGTTACCAAGGCAGCCAGGAAGAAGCTGTGAAGAAGGGAGCGGACTGTAAGTGTATTCTTGTTTGTTTAAGCCAGCTTCATTTGTTTTCCACCAAAACTCCGAAACTAATATACGTACAGAGAGTTATTGTGTCTCCCCTGCAGTTTTTACATCGGTAAATATCGCGACGAACGTGTTGAACGGCTGTTTTTGTAATGTTACGTGAGCTAAGAATCGTTAGCTAGAAGCTGCCAACCTTTTTATAGCTGGAGGCGCTCCTTTAAAAATAACGGCTGCTTTTGTATGAAGCAAGTTAGCTTTGTGGCTGTTTTACTATACATAGACCGGCACGGAAAGCAGACATGGCAATAGGAATCATCTCCTACAACGTAGGTTGCTGAAAACTTTCTAATAGTTGTCACTATGCCTGCCTGTCATCGCACAGGAGCAGCTATGGGCACCCGATAGGCTGCCACCATGGGCACCGCATCCTCTTTGGTCAGCCCAGGAGAGGTGATTGAAGATGGATATGGTGGTGAAGGTGGAGAAGCCTGCGAGATCCCAGTGGAGGTCAAACCCAAAGCCCGACTCCTGCGCAGTTCCTTTCGCAGAGGACCTCGGGTGATTGGGGCCAGTTTTAAGTCCACAGGCTCTGTGGATCTGGAGTATGCTGCAGAGTATGAAAGACTGCGTAAAGAGTATGAAATCTTCCGTGTCAGCAAGAATAACGAGATCTCATCCATGCAAAAGAAGGAGGCCAAGCTGGATGAAGAGAACAAGAGGCTGAGAGCTGAGCTCCAGGTAATGAATGCATCGGATGCTACTAAGATTCAGAGACTGCCTTGTTTTGTGGATATTTAACATGGTGGTTATCTTTCTCAATGTGACACCAGGCTCTGCAGAAGACCTACCAGAAGATCCTTAGAGAGAAAGAGAGCGCTCTTGAGGCAAAGTACCAAGCTATGGAGAGGGCTGCCACCTTTGAACATGACAGGGACAAAGTTAAACGACAGTTTAAGGTAAACCACACCACGTGTGTTACTGTGTGGCATTTTTTCTGCAGTAATTATGATTGCAGCTTTAACCGAGTGGCTAAATGATCGCCAGATTTTCCGGGAGACGAAAGAAAAGGAGATTCAGGATCTCCTGCGAGCCAAGAGGGACTTGGAGGCCAAAATGCAACAGTTGCAGGCTCAGGGCATCCAGGTCTATGACCCCAATGATTCTGACTCAGACGACAACCAAACCACTGTCACTGGTAAGATCTTTTCACCCATCCGTTCAGTATTAATTTGTAATTATTGATTTAATTCTATCATTTAATCTTTAAAAACATTGTATTATTTATTCACTGTATGTTGCCAGCTGCAGGGACACAGTGTGAGTACTGGTCCGGTGGTGTGCTGGGAAGTGAGCCCTCTATGGGTAGCATGATGCAGCTGCAACAGACCTTCCGGGGACCGGAGTTTGCTCACAGTTTGATAGATGTGGAGGGACCCTTTGCAAATGTTAGCAGAGGTAAGTAAACTGCAATACATATGTAGAAAGAAGTGAGACTTCATGACATAGGTTGTAGGCAGGGCAGAAGTAGCCAGACATCTGTGCACTGGAAAAACAGTCATAATTTTATAGAAATTGACCTCTATATTCATTACCGACCTATTATTTTTCTTGTGTTTGTGTCAGATGACTGGGATGCTGCAGTGGCCAGTCTCCTTCAGGTCTCCCCTCATGTGCCCCAGGCCTTATGGAGTAACACAGTGCGCTGCTACCTGATCTTCACCCAGGAGACCAGAGCTGAGCTTGATATCTTTATTAAAGTTGGTTAAATGGGCACTGTGTGTCAACAAACTGTAAATATTCTGTTTTCATGGGATATTGTGACACTGTTATGTTTTTCATTTTTATGGGTGGGCCTTCCTGGACATGGCCTAAAGTTACACAGGGGGAGGAAGACTATGGTTAGAAGTAGTAGTCTGTCTGATGATGCTCATTGATCGTCACTGAAACAGAATAATCAATCAGTGTGTCCTAATCTGAAGTTAATCATGCTCACAGAGGTTTTGTTTAAGACTGTATTTAGTCTCGAACATTAGTTTCATCATTTCAAGACTAGACTAAATGTCAGACTCTGAGAGAACTGAAATTTGTGAGTTAACCTGCTTTAAAATGTTTTTCATCAAATTCATCTTCCAAGTCTTTGCTTTGTGTTTTCATTACAGAAACACTCCCCTGTGTTACGGAGAATGTGTGAGGGTCTCGGTCATTTCTACCTGAATGTCTGCTTCCCAGAGGAGAACGCTGCCAAATATGCTGTGGAGCGCAGGCAGGAGATTGAAAGGAGCTCTGTGTGTGTGCTTCTTCTCAAATCTACTGTCACTAGGTACAGTAAGTCCTATACACCATGAAATGAACATTGTACATACATTATATTGTTTATGAACAAATGAAACATTTTCTTCTGATGTTCATAATCTGTGCAGCTCTGTGGTGGAGGATTGTGAGGAGGCTTTTGTAAAGAATCCAGATGGCCATCCACTAGTGCTCTACCTCAGGACTGGAGAAGATCACAATCTGACTGAACCCACCAGGCAACTGTTAGAAAGGATCAATGCTGCAGACAAAGCTGCTAAAGTGAAGGTTAGTGCGCGCCGTATATTAAATGAACAGGACAAAAGAGGATACAAGGAATACAAGGAGCTATCTCACAAAGTATCGAAGGTTAGACAAAAGGTTGCATTTTACAGTGTTTACCATAACAGCTTGTCCTTTCAAAATGCCGTGAAAGTGCATTCCAAATGGTTATGACATTTCAAGTCATGAATATGTATGTGCTTTACGATAAATAGCCTTCATTATCCAAACTAGTTTTGCTCAGTATGAATGCTCTTCTGCATTGTTCTTTTTTACCCTCACACAGCTTCTCACAATCCTATGTCCAGTATTTATACAGCTTAACTACACTAATAACTGTGGGCAAAAAGCAGAAGTTGTGGGTTTATTGTCTTTTTAAAGTTGACCCTTTATCTTCCTCGTTGCTAGATGCTTCACAGTGCTTGTGCTGACATGTTTTGAACATTAACCCAGGTGGTGGATCATAGTGGCTCTGTAGAGGAGGGTGCTGACCTGATTTATGCTCAACTAGAGAAAGTCATCAAACAGGTACAGACTGTCCCTCAACAGAATCGGTCTTTTTGTAACCTAAAGTATTGTGTGTACAGTGATATATGTTCAGCTTTTTAACTTCTACCCTCACTTATGTAGGAGCTGCTGGGTCTTGAAGGAGCAGACGTTGACTCTAAGGACTCTGGTATAGAGGAGGGACGAGAGGAAGACTCAGGAGATGTGCTGTGGGACCTGCACGATGAACAGGAGCAGATTGAATCCTACCAGCAAGCCTGTAACAGCACCACCTCCCAGTTAGGTTTCCAGAAGGTATGACAGATCTTCTCCTCTTTTTTTTATCTCGTCTTCCAGTCCAATAATTTGTTCTTTAATCTCTCTAAGTCTGTACTGTATCTGATGTCCTCCTCAGTATATAGATCGTTTGAATGACATGATTGCGGCTCCCCCTCCCACCCCTCCTCTGCTGGTGTCTGGTGGTCCAGGCTCAGGGAAGTCTCTCCTGCTTTCCAAATGGTGAGAATAGATCAAGTAATCTAATATGTCCCCTGAAAGTTGCATACTTCGAACAAAATACATGGTGTCAGTGTGTTTTTAATGTGTCATTAAGGAACAGGACATTTTGTACGGTTTGTCTTTTTCAGGATCGAGCAGCAGCAGAAGCAGTCTCCCAACACCTTGTTCCTTTATCATTTTGTCGGTCGCCCACTTTCCACAAGTTCAGAGCCAGTCCTCATTATCAAACGCCTCACAGTCAAAGTAAGAGGGTCTCTCTCATTGTGTCGTTCATAGGCTTAATTCCAGTGAAGACACTCAGAATAACTGTGGAAATGCGTTTTCTTTCTGTCTGTGCTGTCACATAGCTGCTGCAGCACTTCTGGTCTATTTCTGGCTTGTCCATGGAGCCCAGTAAGATCTTGGAGGAGTTTCCTCGCTGGCTTGAAAGACTGTCAGCACGGCATCAAGGAAACATCATCATCATCATCGATTCTATTGACCAAATACAGGTACACCTCTTCGCCTTTAGAATCACACTCTCTGCAGTTTTTCTCTATTTTTCCAGAATCCGTCTTCTAACGTTACAGTTTCTATCCTTTTTTTCAGCAAGCAGAAAGACACATGAAGTGGCTGATTGACCCTCTGCCTGTTAACGTAAGAGTGGTGGTGTCTGTCAACGTAGAGACGTGTCCTCAAGCTTGGAGGTGAGACACTGCTTGAATTCTAAATTGTGTTGGATTGGTTCAAAATGTTATTTATTTATTTATTTATTTGCCTTGTAGTGATGTATGTTTTAAAATATGCTCCTGAAGTACATCCATTTGTAATTAAGTGACTGTGTCTGTTTAGGTTGTGGCCCACGCTCCACTTAGACCCACTGAGTCCCAGAGAGGTCAGGAGTGTTGTTAATGCAGAGTGCCAGAGCATGGATCTCAAATTTACTAAAGACCAGGTCAGTTATCATCCCATCAATCATTTCAGTCAGTTTTTATTTTAGTTTTTTTTGTGACAATGCCACACTTGAATCTTGTATCTTTGTTCCAGGAGAAGAAGCTGGAAAGGCACTGTCGCTCTGCGTCCACCTGCAATGCATTATATGTCACACTTCTGGCAAGGATGATCATCAGGTCAGCCACTTCTGGTTTCACACTGAGTTACCTATCCAGCGCAGTCAGGTCACATGCTCAGATACAAAGTTGAAAAGCATTTTCTGTGAATGTATTTTACCCTTTGAAATTTGGTTACTGGCCTGTCATCATTTTTGTTTTCATATTAAGCAACAACAGCGCTTAAAAAACGTTTTAAGAGCGAAGAATGTGTGTCTACATGAATTTTTTTTTGTTGATTTTGCTTTTTTTTTTTGTTCCTGCTTAAACAGTATATCATGTTGGTCACTGGAGAAGAGCCTGGAGCAGTGTCTGCAGTGTCAGGACACCATGTCACTCTACCGCCAGGCACTCAAGATGACACTGAACTCCCTGAACACAGACAGAGAGCGGCACATCATGAGAGAGGTGACCTAAGCCCTGACAAGACAATAATATCTTCTCTCTTAAACAGAGTTTTGTCATCATTATTGGTTAAATTGCAAACCGTCTTTATGACACAGTTTGTGTTTTTTTCCTATGCAGCAGAGGAATATGTGCTTGTTTTTGTCTCTCCTTAGATACTGTGTCTCGTATGTGCCAGCCATAATGGAGTGAGTGAATCAGAGGTACTAGACCTTTTCCCAGAAGTGGAGCTGCCGGTCCTGTCCTCTCTGCTTTACCGTCTGAACAGACTCTGCTTTGTAACCCTCCGTTGTGGGCTCATCAGGTTTCAACACCTGCAGGTAAGACAAGAGCACAAAGTCATTGAAAAAAAAAAAGCACAAAGTCATTGGAGTGATATTTATAGGACAGAGATTGTATGAATAGACTGTTCAGAAGTTTATGTCTGTATGTGTGCTTGTCTTTCAAGGCTTGGGAAGCTGTGAGGTTGGAGTTTCTGGGTGGAGGAAGTAGCTCTGCTGCTTACAGAGAGAAACTCATACATTACTTCAGTCAGCAACTCAGGTGCTTAAGAGTGGTCATCCTCCCTTCATACAATACAACTCACATTTTTCTGTCATCACAACTCATTGTGTGTATGTTTATGTATGTGTGTGTGTAGCCAGGACCGGGTGACTTGGCGTGTTGCAGATGAGCTGCCCTGGCTGCTCCAACAGCAGGAGGATAGGACTAAACTACAGCTTAGCCTCCTGAACCTGTTTGTCTCCCAAAACCTCTACAAGAGGTGTGAACTAACCCTAACCTCATATTACAAAGCCTGCCACATTTAACTAAGATATAGTTATATGTTGTTTTCTTTTTCTAGGGGGCATTTCTCTGAGCTGCTAGCTTATTGGCAATATGTAGGCAAAGACAAAAACTCCATGGCGACTGAGTACTTTGACTCCCTGAAACACTATGAGAAGAGCTGTGAGAGCGAAGACAGCATGACCAAGCTGGCAAACTTATATGAGACCTTGGGACGCTTCCTCAAAGACCTGGGCCTCCCTAGTCAGGTAATATACATGGTTGCAATATTTTAGAGAGTATTAGCTTTGAAATAACTCTTGTTTTATTTGGTTACATGGCCTAAATAAATGTATTTTCTGATTCTGTCTGTCTAGGCTGTAGCCCCTTTACAAAGGTCCCTTGAGATTCGGGAGACAGCCTTGGACCCGGACCATCCCAGCGTAGCTCACTCCCTGCACCAGCTGGCCGGGGTTTATGTTCAGTGGAAGAAGTATGGCAACGCTGAGCAGCTGTACAAGCAGGCCCTGGAGATAAGTGAGAACGCCTACGGAGCTGAGCATGCCAGCGTGGCACGAGAGCTGGAGTCACTCGCGATGCTCTATCAGAAACAAAACAAGTAAATGGTTCTCTCTCAGTGTTGATAAGCTTGATGTTTTTTAAATTGTTGTTCATGTACTATAGTTTATTGTTTTTTTCCTGCCAAGCATCCCACCTGTGTTGATGACCTTATTAAATGTTTAGAGTAACTAGTGACACTGTCAAGGCAGGATTCCACTAAAAAACACCTTTAATGGCTTACATCTGGCATTTTTACTATCAGGTACGAACAAGCCGAGAAACTCAGGAAGATGTCAGTGAAGATCCGTCAGAAAACTGCTCGCCAGAAAGGTCATATGGTAAGCACGTTTCACAGGTGCCCACATGCTTAGTCATACTCACTTCATCAGTCATGTTGTACATGCCTTTTGTCTGATCCTCCCTGCAGTATGGCTTCACTTTGCTGAGGCGCAGAGCCCTACAGCTGGAAGAGCTGACCCTGGGAAAAGATTCTGCAGACTGTGCCAAGACACTTAATGAACTGGGTGTCCTGTACTACCTCCAAAACAACCTGGAGTAAGGCACACATGTTGCTGGCATGCACACAATCAAAGACATGAAAAAGACAACGCTCTTTGCATTACAGACGTTAACTGTGTAATTCCAGTCCACCTCAAACTGCACTTTCTACCTGACTGTTAAGTTATTTATTTGTATGTTCACCAGCATATCTAAAATCCTTCTCTTTGCCCTCACCAGTGCAGCCAAGGTATTCTTGACCCGCTCTCTGGAGATGCGTCAGCGTGTCCTTGGGCCAGATCACCCAGATTGTGCTCAGTCCCTCAACAACCTGGCTGCATTGCACACAGAGAGGAGGGAGTATGAGACAGCTGAGGACATGTATGAGAGGGCGCTAGACATTCGCAAGAAGGCCTTGTCCCCAGACCACCCGTCGCTGGCGTACACGCTCAAACACCTGGCCATGCTCTATAAACGCAGAGTGAGATAAGCGTGCTTGTTGACACTTAAACTTTAATACTCTGTTGTCTGTTGAGCAGCTCATCTCTGTGTTTGTAGTAATTTGAAGATGTGTGTGTTGCACAGGGGAAGCTGGAAAAGGCAGTGCCGCTGTATGAGCTGTCTCTGGAAATCAGGGAAAAAAGTTTTGGGCCCAAACATCCCAGTGTGGCCACAGCACTGGTTAATCTGGCTGTAATCTACTGCCAGCTGGTGAGAATGTTCATCATGCTTTACTCAGTCTCTACCACATTATCCTGACTTGCATATTTCTTTGGAAGATACATATTTATTTTTATTTTAATGGCTGTTATGAGCACGTGTAGCTGTGTTTTTTGTTCTATAGAGCAAAACTAACTGCTGATTTCTTTCTCTATGGCAGAAGAAGCACAGTGACGCCTTGCCTCTTTATGAACGGGCACTGAAAGTGTATGAGGATAGTTTGGGGCGTTCACACCCACGAGTCGGAGAGACCCTAAAAAACCTGGCTGTGCTGAGGTACAGCAGTTGAGGTTACGTTCGACTAATCAGAAGTTTAATCGTGAATGTTGTATTACAGTTCTTTTCCTCTGCTTTTATTTTGTAAGCTACGAAGAGGGTGATTTCGAGAAGGCAGCAGAGCTTTACAAACGTGCAATGGAGATAAAGGAGGCAGAGCCGTCGTTGGTGTGTGGGAACGCTCTGTCCCGCCACTCCTCCAGCGGGGACACGTTCAGTCTGAGAGGACCTGCTCCCCTCCCACATGTCCCGAGGTGACTCCATTCAGCCACTTCGTGCCACGGAACAATTTAAGCTGTTGCGACAGCTCTAACTACCATAGAATAAGAAAAAACATTCCTGGACCATGGTTTTATCAAAAAAGGGAACCATCCTGGTCATCACACTGTGGTTGTTGCCTAGATGGAGGTTTAATATACTGTTCCTGCCAGTATAATTATGAAGTCTGCCGTATTAGTCTGTGAAACTTATGTATTTGCCAAAAGTATTTATTAATATTTTTAACATAATCAAGTGTTAGGAACTTTGAACTTCCTTTAAATAAGTCCTTTTATAGGTCTGGAACTCAGGTTTACACTTAATTCAGACTGAAACACAATTTACACGCCTCAAAATAAAAATGCCATGAAGGTTTGTCATAACCTCACCCATCAAACATGATTAATAACCAGACACATTCAGTGCTTTCTAATGTACACCACATATTACTCTATGCACTTTCTCTTTTGTGAATTAAGGATACAGGTTCCATCAATTTCAAATGACTAAATTCAGTTAAAAAAGGGCTTTTCAAGTTAAGATGAAGTATGAAATACCAAACATTTCAACAGCTCAGTCTGATTATGCTGTTACATCTCACCAAAACTATTCAGACCTCAAACAGATTGGTTGCCAAGTCTACATTCCTGATGTTCTGAAAGAAGGATTTTATAGAGCTACTGTCTCTCAAATCAAATGTGAGTATTGTGCAAAATTGGTACATTTATATGTTGTTAAAATACAATTTATGTTTACACTACATAATGTTTACCTACTAGTATTAAGTGTTGTGTGTAATCCAAAATTGTAGAAGATAAATGTTCAAAAACAAGACCATGTATGAGGAAACATCTCTTCTGGTACTGATTTCATGCTGTGCTTTTGCAAAACTTTAATGTCTGTGTTCATTTACAAAAAATGATTTTAAGAGATTTGCCAAAACCACGATGGTGCCACAGGTTAAAGTACACTAAAGTAAAGATTTATTGTCTGATTGAATGTACATGAATCCAAAATGGACACTAAAACCTTGTTTCATTGCTAAATATAGTGCATACAATGTATCTGATGTGTATGTAAAAATTTATTCATGTGTTAATGTAAAATATAAAATGTAGAACCTGTGCAGGACAGCAATGAAAAAAAAAAATCACTCCTCTCACATCCAAAATATAGATGATTGTATCCCATCTAATAAATACTTTATTGAGACAACTCAAACATTGTTCATCATTACTGTTGCAGCAGGTGTTTTTCTTAAAGCTGAGTGAATGACAGCACACACATTAAGACGTAGGGACACTCATTCACTAGTCAAAACCGTAGAAAATACCCATTGTGACACACGTTAATGCACTAACAGTGATATTAATCTGGGTTTGCAGACTTTTCATTAGAGACTGCACCAGTTCAAAGTGCTGAACACCTTTCCAGTACGTAAGCAAATTACACATTTGACTGCTTTGTTTGTAGCAGAGCCTTTCATGCATTTTACCCTCTTATGCTGTTAGAAGAATTAATTCTTGAATTGTTTATTTGACATTTCATGAGATGCTTGTTATCAAAGAAAGCAATGGACACGTGAGAAAAGGCAAGTCTTATCTGAACAGCAGAAATGCATCTTCAGATTGCTGCTTACAACTTTCTCATCTGAGCCATCAACTCTTCCAGACTCTGTTCTGTCTCCTCCACTGTCTCTCCGCTTGCTGGACTCTGGTACAAATTCAAAACAAAATATTATTACACATTATGTATTTTTTTTTTCATGCCTTTGCCAAATCTACAAATGCATATAACATACTGCTGACCCCTTTTCCACTGCATCATGATTTTTAGATTGATTTCCCATCTACCTTCAAGCCAGGCAGTACTTTTCATTTAAAAAAATAATAATAGACTATAAACTTGCCCGAGGTCATCTGTCATATTGAATATTTAGTTGACTTTACTACTGCAATTCAAAAATATTTGATGCTTTGGTAAAAGGTCAGCAATAATCTAATGCATAACAAAGTGTAAAATCACAACTGTGTCGTGTTACAGAATACCAACCTCAGCTGGAATGGTGTAAGCCACAGTGATGCCCTCTGGGAGGTCAGGCACGCTGCCTGATGCAGCCTGTAACTCTGCGTCAGTCACCTCTGATACTAGTTCAATACCTGCACAGCACAATTTTGTGTATTAATACGCATGGTGATATGGTGATATAATATGTTATACTACTAACACAGACATATCTGGCGTAGCTGTCTGGTACTCACCCCACTCATTGTCCTCGTGTACAACTTCCTCCTCTACCTGAACAACTTCAACTTTTGGCCGCTCTGCTTCTTTTTTCTAGAGAGAAAAAATTCACACATATGAACACTGTTAGCTTTCCCAACTGGTACAGCACCATATTAGAGTCTGTACTGCTATGAACAGTTGGTCCTACATCCTAATACTTGAAAACAAGTGCACACCTTGTACTCCTCCTGTTGTTTCCTGCAGTAGCGGTCATTGCACTGGGGGTTTGGTTTCATGGCCATGGTTGGGAAGAAGTCCTGCATGGCGTTGTAGCCAAGATAATAACTGACTGTGCCAAACTTTAACAGATACCTGAAAGACAACAAAGTAATGTAAATTATACTGTATATATTTATATATAACGTGTAAAACTTTACACCTTTAGGTCATCTTACTTGAGCACATTTTGCACCAGGATGCCTGCGACCACACCCATTGTTGTTGGTAGACTGGCAGCACATACACCCTCCCTTTTCAGGGTCTTCTCATCGATGTTAGCTGCCACCACCAGAGGAGGAGCACACTAAAAAGGATATGATACTGCATTACAATTCAGTAGTTCCTTCATTTTTTTCCCCTCACATAGCTATGTTGCACAACTAATGTAGGGGGTGCAAAGTACAACAATGTTAAAACAAAATATGTCTGTGAGAACATACAGCGAAGCACGCCGTCTCTCCAGGAATGATGAGCTGGATGTGTCCTGATACAGCGTTCTCACTGACACCAGACTCCATCCAGATCTGACCAAGTTCATTACAGGCCTGAGACAAACATGACAAAATTAATACAAGAGTAACATGTACAAAGCACGGTGTGTTTTTTTTTGTGCACTTACTGTATTGATGGCCATTCTGGCTTCAAAGTTGTCCACACAGCTCAGGACCAAATCCACAGGCTTCCCATCGTCCAGCCCTCCTTGACTAAAAAAGACACACAGAATATTTTGATGTGAAGACCCGAACCACTGAGGAGAGAAGAGTAAAACTAGAAACTGGAGGGTAGGAACTCCCACCTGATGCGCTCCATAAAATGTGTAAAATTCTCCATTGTGGTGATGTTGTAGTTGTGGGTCTCAAATGACACATCTGGGTTGATGTTCCTGTTGAGTCATTTGAGAGACATGTAAGCAAAAAGACACAGAACGTCTCTAGTTTGGGAGAAATGTAAATGACTGTAAACAGCCGTATACCTGAGTGTGTGCTCTGCTGCTTCGACTTTACTGAGTCCTGCCTGATGAGGCTGGAAGAACAGTCTGTTCATATTGGCCAGCTCTACTTTATCATAGTCAAAGAGGAGCAACTGTGATGGCGGAAGGATATGACATGATCGGAGTAAGCACAGGCAGGCAAACTACTGAACAAGATAAACAGGCATAAGGTGATGTAGAGGAAATAATAATGAAAAAAAAAGCTTTGTATTACCTTACCAATGCCACATCTAGTGAGCATTTCAGCTGTCACACTGCCCACTCCTCCAACACCAACCACAGCTACTGTGAAAGTCCGGATTTTCTGTCAACAAAAAGGAGATAATTATTCATCCTCAATGCAAAACACATCGTTTGATTAACAGAGGGCTATAAAAAAAAAAAAAATAGTATGTACATATAAAAATTGTTCCTGTGAAGGTTCTCAGTCATCCATGTCATCTTTCTTTGAGATGAGGGTCAGTGAACTCTCCTCTAAATAAATAAATTGATCGAAATCTTTCATTTTTCAGTGCTGAAAAAAAATCAATCTAAAAAGAAGTGGGGGCAGCTCATGTTTTTAAAATAACGCCGAAGTCACGTGGTCTTCAAAGAATAATAAACAACCTTAAGGACAGCCATGTGGTGAAACATATGGGAAATAGGCTTTAATAACAGTTCTTCCAGACATTTAATATTTCTTTATTATAACATTATGGTAATTTCTGTTAGGGGTGGAGCACCAACCCCAAACTCAAGCACTGCAATGCAAAAAGAACAACCTTTAAATCTCATACCTCGTAATCATCCACGATGCCCATTCTCTTTAAAGCCATGAGACGACTGCAATGAAAACACAGCTGAGATTAGCTTGTGGTCTTGCCACCATATGGGATGAATGACTCATAAGGCGTAGCCCCTCCGTGCTATGAGCAGTGCTGACAAAATCTATGAAGAGCTAAAATAATAAAATATATATTTAAAAAAAAATAGGTCACCTGTATGGGTTTGAATCCACAACTTCGGCGCTCATTTTGTCAATCTTGGGTCTGTGAAGTTCCTGGCTTTGAGCATCCTCCACGGCACACTGCTTCTGCTTACACTTTATCAGTTCATTTTCCAGCTCTCTCACCCGCAGCTTCAGCTCCTCTACTGTCGCCATTACGAAGACAAACCGCTAAACAACGTGAACGAGCTGTCAGGTTAGGAATATAAACGCAAATGAGCTTGTTTAGACGGCTAAACCCGCGCGGAAAGTACACGTCTTCACAACTAACATCAGCTGTCTGGATGTGTGTGCCCGTAAACAACGTCCGTGCAGAAAACGACTACAAATATTAAAAATTGTTCCTACATTATTAGTGGATTATTTCGACACTATTTCGAGCACTTGAGCACTAACTGTGTAACTGTTACCATTAGGGTTTAAAACGGCTGAATTTGTGTGAGATATTACAGTAAATATAAAGACTTTTGTGAGGATATTACGTCTAGTGATGGGAAGTTCAACTCTTTTTAGGGAGTCAGATCATTTGACTCAGCTCACCAAGAAGAGCCGGTGTTGCCATTCTCTTGTCAATTTACGGATTTTTCGTTTAAATATGACTACTGGAAACAATTGTACACATTCTTTTCTGTTTACTGGAATACAAATCACTATAACGAATAGGCTATATAGCCCAGTAAATCGGCATTTCGATGGTTTTATGATGGATTTCATTTCACTTAGTTTCGTTTCGCAAGTTTCATTAAAAGATATTCAAGTCTCCTCTTACGCTATATTAAACAATTAAAGGTATTAGGCTACCAAAAACAACACCTCTCAATCCATATAAAACTGCCGTCAGACCGTTGGCTAGAAATGGTTTTGTCATTTCTACCATAGCAGCGTTTAACAAACTGCCTCACTGCGTGAGTGATAGCCTACAAGTGTTGTGACAGACGGAGAATGAAATGTTATGGGTTTATGTATATTCCGTATAGCCTGGTGTGGTTATTGAAAACAAATTCCATCAATAAAGATGGTCTGTCTGTCTGTCTGTCTGTCTGTCTGTAAGTAACACCAACCATTTTCAATCTGCTACTTATTTATAAAGTTATTTGTAACTAGTGTTAACAGAGAGGAAAAAAGGAGGGGAGTCAGATTTTTTTTCAGGTTACATTTTACATCTGTCACAATCTGACTCCCCTCTTATATTAAAAATGCAAGCTGTAACACCAACCATTTTCACTCTGCTGGCATATTGTGACCTCTGCTGCTTATGTATTAAGTTATTTGTAACTAGTGTTAACAGAGAGGAAAAAAGTTATATAGCCTATTTGTTATAGTCATTTGTCTTGCAGTAAACAGAAATGAATGTATAAGCTTGCAGTGCATGCGCGTTCACGCGAAGGGGAGTCAGATTCTGAGGGGAAGTCGGAAAATTCAACAACACCGGCTACCATGGTTCACTTAAAAGAGTCGGCTCCTTGAACCGGCTCGTTCGTGACTGACACATCACTAACGTTTGCTGTGCGCGGCCGTGAACGGTCCGACCACTATCAACACAGCGAAAGTTGGCTCAACGATGCACCTGGAAAATATTAACCCACTCGAAACATGGAGGAGCTGACAAGTCCTGTACGACAGCAACATGAATTCAATGTTGGCAGACTTTTAAATTACCTGTCTGCTAAGTCACAGGTGTCAAACAATGACACACTCACTGTTAGACAGTACAGGTAAGATAAGATAGAGAGAGTTGATATGTTAAACAGTTTCCCACCGACGAAACTGTGTCTAGTTATTTTAGTTAGTTATCTGATAACACGGTAACAGATTCATGTTGTCTTTGCAGTGCTGGTCAGTCAAACCCAACCTTCCTAATCCAAACACCTTCAAACAGCTATGTTCTCAGGAAGAAACCCCCAGGTGTGCTACTGCCAGGGGCTCACAAGGTAAGGTTAGACCAGGGTTTGACACATTAAACAACTTACTAAAAAGAATAACATGAGAATTAGTTTGCAGTAGTGTTGATGTGTGTAGCCATGTCACTTCTCCAGCAGGGGGAGAAATCTAATTTCGGGTTGGTCTACTGAGGTACTCAATATTATCAGGTTATATTATATTATATTATATTATATTATATTATATTATATTATATTATATTATATTATATTATAAATAAACTCATCTATGTGTGTCTGAAAGCTACAAATGACAGAAATGCTCACTGCTTGTACATTGAGTACAAGTAAATTCCTACAAAGTTTCTTGGAGATAAATACAGTATGTTGTTTGGTAATAATTTGAGATAAATGTTAACTGTTTTTTTGTTATTTGATTTAAGGAAATTAGAGTTTATAAGCAGATGAAATCTTAATGACTGGTAAAAGTGTCAGGGATGAATTTAAACTAAAGAAAATATAATTTAATATATAAAACAAGATAAAAGAAGAGATTTTATTCATCCCACACTGGGGAAATACACTTATTTTGTATACAATTTTATTCCCCATTAATATCTAATTGCATGTCTTTCTGTGCAAAAACTCACAAATATTTCCATGTTTTGTAAACACTCTTTAGGTTAAGTTAAAATAATTAATGGAACAACTAAACACTGTCTGCATTTTACAAATATCTTACAGTATGGGTGATGTTTTTAGTATAAAATGGTGGATCTTTGTGACCTTGTTTGCAGGTGGACAGAGAGTATCGGGTGCAGAAGGCTCTGTTCTCTGCTGGCTTCCCTGTACCTCAGCCTCTCTTGCACTGCACTGATGCTGAAGTCATCGGAACAGAGTTCTACTTGATGGAGCACGTGAAGGTAAGTTGGTGTTACGAAGGCCAGTATGAAGTCAGTGTCGTGCAATCTTATATATTTATTGCTGTTTTGTTTGACCTTTACTCTATGTTCTAATGATAAAAGATGACTCACCTGTGTTTGCACACTGACTTGAAATAACTAACTGATGCCCTATGTTTTAAAGGTGTACTTTAATATCATATCATGGCTACCTATAATGAGATTAAATGTGCATATTGTGAAGAGACTCTTGCTTATCCATCACTATCGAGCAGGGGCGTATATTCAGAGATCTTCGTCTCCCCGGAGTAAGCGCAGCAGAGAGAACAGCTTTATATGTGGCTGCAGTGGAGGCGTTGGCAAAGCTACACTCACTGGACCTGGCATCACTGAACCTTGAAGGGTATGGAAAAGGATCGGGCTACTGCAAGAGACAAGTAAGATTAGACATTGTACTCAGTAAAATAACTTCATACATCTTCTCTGGAAAAAAGAAGCTGTGACATTCAAAAGTGGTTGTCCATATCTAAAGGTGTCCACCTGGATGAAGCAGTACACCGCAGCAGCACACAGAGACATTCCAGCCATGAATGAACTGTCTGATTGGTTGATGAAGAATTTGCCGTCCAATGACAACGAGGTCACGCTTGTCCATGGAGATTTCCGATTGGACAACTTGATATTCCATCCAACTGAGGTAGGTCCAACTTCTCAACAGTTATCTGCTTCATGGTGGCTGTGATACTTTACAAAGTGTGTTTGGTGTCACTAGGCGCGTGTGATAGCAGTGTTGGACTGGGAGCTGTCTACCACTGGGCAGCCGTTGGCAGACTTGGCCTACTTCCTCATGCACCACTACTGGCCTGTGAGCTTTAGCATCATCGGCACAATGGGCAGCTTGAAAGGAATAGAAGGTAATGATAATAAATAAAGTATAGAAAATGGCTCCAATATATAAACATCTTTTGCATCTATTCCATTAATTGTTGTTCATTTTCTGTCACCGAACAGGTATCCCATCTGTGAGCGACCTGATCTCTATTTACTGCCAGTGCCGTGGGATCCCATCTGCTTTGCCAGAGTTGAATTTCTACCTGGCCCTGTCTGTCTTTAAAATGGCAGGAATTGCCCAGGTTTGTAATTTATGTCCACAAAGCAGGTAATAGTAATAGACAGGCCTGGGTAGATTTGAATCTAATATTTCTCACTTTACCTTCTTCATCATTTTTGTCTATCAGGGGATCTATGCACGGCATCTCCTGGGTAATGCAAGTGCTCCCAATGCAGCTCAGTTCGGCCAGTGTGTGGAGCCCTTGGCTAAGATTGCCTTGCAGCTTGCAGAGAGGTTGGTAGCTACTGAAAACGAAAGAAATGTTTGTGGAGGTTTTAATTGGTTTTAAATAGGTTGCTGATCAAAACAATGACTCATGTTATTTTTTTTAAAAGCTGCAAGATGCTGTAAATGGTTATCTGAAGATTCTGTTATGAATAAAATATTGTCTAAATTCAGTGTCAGTGTCAGACAGGAACAGGTTCTGGCTTTGTGGGCCAGAACACAAATTCCAGCCAGTAAACTTAAGTTAAGCCAAGTTGGAGTTTGGCATGGAGCAGCTGTTTCCGATACTCCTTTTGGCTTTTTAACGTGTGAGATGTGTTTTGTTTTGTTTTTTGCCAGGTCTGTCACAGCTCCTTCAGAAGGTGGTCTATTCCTGCAGACAGCTAAAGGTCAGACTGTTCTCCAGCAGGTCAAAGACTTCATGAGACAATACGTGTTTCCTGCTCAGGAGGTCAGTGCCAAAAGCCGCCAGAACAAAAGAGAGATTTGTTTGCACAGATGGACTTTTAACTTGCACATGAAAGAACCTGTCAGGACACACTAGTTCATTCATGCAATCAAGATTCATTCGAGCGAGAGAACAAGAGGTCTGTTGATCACGCAAATTATGTTGCATGCAGAATCACCACCATTGGCTGGGCATCATAGCGTCCCTAATGCAGTGCAGCAATGTGGTGCTGAGAGATGGTACTGCGAATCTGAGTGTTGTCATTTCTGTGAAACAGAGCCACAGATTTAACAACGCAATAACAATATTTTTATTATATTAACATGCTGTAAAGTGGAAAAAATGAGGAAAAATGTTGGGGTTTTTCTAGGAAGTTGCAGAATACTACTCCAAACACGGCCAGTCCCCACAGAGGTGGCACACCCCCCAAATAATTGAAGATCTAAAGGTACGTCAGGATATTTTGTATGTTTTTTTTTAATTTTCTTTATTTAATCTGGTAGCAACATTTCTTTTTCCCAGTTACTACTATGAGTACAACATGAACAGTGTAATCAAACAACATTTAACATTGCAGTTAATCAAAACACAGTGGGTTAGAGAACAGGAGAAAAATCTGTGTAATCATAGCTCCATTAGGTGTTATTTCACTATGAATCAGGCAGGTTCAAAGGCCATGTTTATTTAAATCTTGTCTCAATAGTGCAACTCCCATCTGAGTCAGCCGCATACACACAACAATCCATCATTAAGAGTTTAAATTCAACAAAACACAATACAGTTATTTGCATCTGTGCTGACCCGCTCAAACGTCTTGAGCCCAGCTTGTCATCACTAGCATCTGCTTTTGAATAAGTTACACGCACATATACTCTTACGCAATAACGTGTGTCTGTGCATCTGTCCAGATGAAAGCCAGGGAGGCAGGACTGTGGAACCTGTTCCTGCCTGCTGTCAGTGGTCTGAGTCAGTTGGACTATGCCTACATTGCAGAGGAAACTGGACGCTGCCTCTTTGCCCCTGAAGTCTTCAACTGCCAGGCTCCTGGTAAAACATCCTACACGATGTCAGATTTGAGAGGCTATGGGCAATATAATGGGAACAGTGTGCCAGTCACATGACTATACTTACAACATGACTTTGCACTTTATGTATACAACACTCCTCTCTTCATAGTCCAGAAGTCACATTTCAGCCTTGCTTTTATCATAACAATGATGCATTCTTGAGTTTAGTCACTGAGTTTAACACATAAAAATCCCCTAAATTGACATTATTTGTCAGATGAGGTATATCAGTATGATTTAAATCCTGGAGAGCATATTCTTTTCCAAATTTAGATATTCTGGAAGACAGTGGTGTGGTGTGATGTTTCTCCACAGACACGGGAAATATGGAGGTGCTTCACATGTTTGGCAGTGAGGGGCAGAAGAGGAAATGGCTGGAGCCTCTGCTCAGAGGAGAGATCCGCTCCTGCTTCTGTATGACAGGTATGAACGTGACCATGTCCACGTGTTTCATGTCACAGGACACTGTGCCTTACGAAAGGCTGGACGAAGAAAACATACAGTGTTCTCTCTGGTCAGTGGAGATATGAGCGATCAAAGTGAATTTACCATGTCACTTTTCACACTGCACTTAGCTCAGGGCTAAACACATTTTTAGAACCTGCTTAGCCCCAGAAATAAGAGAGCTGGTAGCGTAGAATAAGGGCTAAGAATATTCACTGTGAAATCTTGGAACACTCATTGGTAGTGCCTTTCAGAACCAAGGTACTACTAAAGTTCAACATATATTTGTTGTGGTATTCTGCCAAACGTTGCAGCGATGGTTGTGGTCTTAAATAAGCCAGGTTACACATGGCACGCCTGCTTCCAACTCTGTGAAAAGCTTGTTTGGAAATTCTACATACCAACAGCAAACATACGCTCTCTGTGAGTAATTCGTCCCTGTTTTTCTCTCCTTGATTTCCACATTGCCTGGAAGCAGAGACATACTGTTGCCAGAGGTGACTGTAGTGGGTGTGTACCTCCCAATGGTTTTTCGTAAACAAATGTTGATTTGTAGCGTTTTGGGAGCTGTTTCTTGTCACAAGTTTGGTTGATTTATTAGTGTCATTGACAAGAGACAGGAACCGGCACCCCCCATTTTTAGGTATGCAGTTTAAGTGTGATCACACTTTGTCTGCGGTTTGAGCTGGAATTTTGGAAAAGATACAGCATAATGCAAAGGCAGGGCACTGGAAATGTGAAACTTGTTAGAGCTGAAGTCTCTTTGTTTATTATCTTTTAGCTGGTATAAAATATGTATGTTGTGACTTTCAAGCTGACCTGTCCTGACCTGATCCTTTTCCCAGAGCCTGATGTGGCCTCCAGTGATGCCACCAACATGGAGTGCACTTTTCACAGGGATGAAGACAACTACATCATAAATGGCAAGAAATGGTGGAGCAGTGGTAGGTCATTTTTTTCCTATTAGTTATATAAGTAAAGAAAACATATATATTATCCCACCATACCAATAGTATTTTGCTCAGTTTACGACTGAAGGTGCCATTAGAGAGCTTAAGACTCAAATGAAATAAATGAGTCATTTTATGTCTGCCTAGTTCGACTTGCTTTAAATCATTATATGAATCAAGTCTCCCTAAAGCAAGGAATGTTTTTAAAAGCATGAAACAGTAAACCTGAAACGTTGTTGTCCATTAAGCACACAAGAGCTTTTGTCAGGAAGACATGAATTTATATGTAACCAAGATGTTATTGTTACAAAGAATTACAGAGATGTGCTTACCCAAACTGCTAACATATGACAAAAACTACAAATGAATCATAAGCATTATATAACACCGACGGCTTTTTTATGACCTTGAAAATACTTGAATGCATTTCATCCTGGAAAATATGTCACAGGGCGTTTCCAGTAAAAAGGCCATGGATACTAAACACACCATAACAAAACTTAGTGTGTGTTCATCAGTTGACATTTTATGATTTAAGGTGATTCTGATCTTAGTTTGGTTTATATTATCTTATGAAAATGACTAAATAACATAATCTGATACAGAGAAGTACAAAAGGTCATCAACATTATCCTATTATTTAGACTTTGAATGATGCTATCACATAAATATCCAATCTTATCGGTGCTTTTAGCTGTTTATCATGCACTTCCTAAATTACTGTGAAGTGAAAGATATTCCAGATGTTTCCTCTCTTGACACAGATGTGGTCTGAGGTTTTGACTTCCAGTTTAAAGGAAAACAGTGGCCTGCTGTTTTTGTAGTTCTTTCAAATCTGCACAGAATTCCTTCTTGCCTTAACTTAAACACAATGGTTTACTAAAAATGACAAGAATTTCCAGTTTTGAATTATCGCCTTCACTTAGGTCTACAGCTAGACACTATCTCATGTTTCCTTGGAAGTGAAATGTCCATCCGTAGAAAAAAAAATCTTTTGGGGTTGTGAGAACGTCCTCTTCCAGCATGAATATCTCTCTGTTAGGAAAGAATGTTGATGTGTTGATGGCCATTTCCATGCTTACTGTGGCCTTTGGCTACTTTTGTTGCAAACAGTATTATTCATGAGTGGAAATTGGAGATGTCTGTGCCTACGCAGTGACTCATAATATCCAGGCACCCTGGGACTGATTTTTATAGCAAAGGTGGAAGTGAAAGTAGATGAAGTTGTGTTAATTGAAATTACGTTAAAGTATAGATCAACTGCCTATCTAACTATCATCACAGACAGATTAAGCGTTTTTGTTGTGTTCTTTACTTGTTTGTATACTTGTTATATATATACTATACTTGTTTATATTCATGCAGCAGCTTTTTCCACAGAGGTCTTGTCATGGTGGTTTTTCTGCTGTATTTCATAATGATAATAACACAGCAGTTCCCACATTAGCTTGTCATTGCTTTTTTTTTTTTACTTGTCATGGAATAACGAACTGTAAATTAGACTAGAAATCTAGGCCTGTCCACTTGAAAAATGTAGCCTGTAATCCACATACACGACAGAATCGTGCAGTTTTCTTCTTTGCTTTGCCCGTTTTTTTTTTCTCTAAAGTTGAGTAGCTAGTTGGGAGGTTCTCTAAATGTTTTCAGGGCAGCTCTGTCGTGTGAAGGCTATACAGGACTGTCCCGTGGGCATGATAATGTACTGAAATTATTCCCAGACCTGCATTCTGCATTTTTTAGCATTTGCATACACACTCACACAGGGACAGACCACGTACAGATGTTTAACTTTAACAGTGTGGTGCTAGTGGAATCGATCATCACAATAACGTGAATACAAGTCATAATGTTGGTTTCCCTCAGGTTGAGTTAAGACTGTTAGGTAAAACAATCTTATGACTTGGTGTTCTAGTTAATAATGTTGAGACATTTAATGCCTGCCAATAATTATGTAATCGTTTACTGTTTAAGAACAGCCTGCTTAACATCTGGCTCTGACTACAATGAATTTAAATCAATTGCAGATTGTGATGGCAGAGTTTAAAGAAAAAACTTCCTTGTAACGATTTAAACTGGTGACAGTCGATACTTGTATTCCTGTGGACTCATCATTCCTCTGCTCTGAGACTGTTGAAACTGTAGCCTAAACTTTTGTCTCTTGTTAAGCCACACCTAGTTTGTGTTTTATTTTGAGTCCAGCTCTCACGCATCCAAGCTGTAAGCCATTTAGACTGGAAAAAGGATGACTAATATATAATGGTAACCAACGAAATGTTTAAGAACTTTAAAAGCTATCTGCAGTGGATCTGGTCAGGATGTTGTGCCAAATGAAGCGGAGCCCTATTTGTAAAAGCTAGACTAATGTATATGTGAATTAAGCACTGTTAATTCTTAGAATATGGCCTACGCTCTGATCCTGGGTTTGATATGTGGTGAATGTATTAGGGTTAGCTTGAGCATAATGTTATATGATGGCAGGAGTCATTTCAAAGCGAAAAAGACCATGGTAGTAGCCTGGAGAGAGCGTTTATATACCACTAAAATTAAATCATTATATAGAGCTATTGATTGCACTCCACTGCAAACCATTTGCTCTTTCAAGCTCATGTTATTGAAATGAAAAAAGACAAGTGAATAAAAACATCACGTCACGTCACGCTTTAAGCTCCTCCAAGGAACTCATCTCTTTTCTGTGTCTCAGTTTGATGGCACGGAGGGGTCCTTCCTGCTTGTTTGCTGTTCTGTCTTTGTCTGCCAAATGGTTTTCCTGCACAATGGGTCACCCACTGTGCAATCAAGCTATCATCCGTCACCACAACCCGAAGCCACGGGATGTAATAAAATGCGATGCAGATGATCTCATGTAAGGCAGCGCACGCTGTAAGGTTGAATTGGATTTGGCGTGAGGAAACAGAGAAGCACTCAGACCATCTTGAAATTTAATTGCAACAGATGCGTATCACTAAAGATCTTTGTTCTTTTATTTAATAAAAGACATAATTTATACAAAATACTTTGCTTAGAGCATATAAAGTCACTGTACATACATGTGTATATATATTTATGAAACTAAGAATTAACATTTCTGGTTATTTATGTCTTTCTTGTATAATAGTAAAATAATACCATATATCTTTTATAAAACAAAATATATACTGTACAAAGAAATGCAATTTTGTTTATGTGCTTAAAGGGAAATAGATATTTCAAGTCTTAAATAGTGAAGGTGCTGGTGTCTTGTTCTTCTGAACCAGACTGGGATTGTTCTTGATTGCGCGTGTTGAGTGCAATCTCCACTGCCGGCCCCTCGTTGACATGTCTCGGGTGTCTCCCAAGTCGCTGCCCAAGACGCTTGGCAGCCTTGAGTACGTGTCCCCTGAAGGAGGACCCGATGAAGGCATAGAGGACAGGGTTAATGCAGGCGTGGGACAGCGCCAGGCCCTCTGTCACTTGGATAGCATGATCCAGACCCTTGCTGACTTCACAGTCAGTCACGAGGATGTAGATGACGTCCATCGCTCGGCACAGCTTGACCACATTGTAGGGCAGCTGGGTAAGCAGGAATACAGCCACGACAGCCAGCAGGACCCGCAGGGCACGCCACTTCCTGTCTCTCTGCACCCCTGCTGCCCGGCTCAGCACCCGACCTATGCAGCAATAACACACCACCATGACCAAGAAAGGGAGCAAGAATCTAAGGGTCACCTCTAACAGCTCCAGGGCAGCTTTTGCAGGTCGGGCCATGCTGGGAGGGTAGATGGCTGTACAGGCCTTCCTGTGATGGGAGTGCTTCACCGTGGAGAAGATGAGTTCAGGAAGGCCAAGAAAGCTGGCTACAGCCCACAACACCACACACACCACGAGCCACTGTCTCCTCACCCGGGGATCTGTTCCAGTCCTGCCTGTTGGATTGTGGGTCACAGCACGGTAACGATCCACACTGATACATGCCAGCAGCAGCATGCCACAGCTGAAGTTGGTACTGTAGAGGAAGGAGGTGATCTTGCAGGCTGCCGAACCCAGCATCCAGCCATGGACAGCATCAACCGCCCAGAACGGCAGGGTGAAGAGGAGCAGCAGGTCGGAAATGGCGAGGTTAAGGATGCACATGTCTGTCAGGGTTCGTAGTCGCACCTTTGATGCGTAGACCACCACTACCAGGGCGTTTCCAGCCAGGCCCACCACCAGAGCCAGGGCGTAGATGACCGGGAGAAAGACACCGGCAAAAGAGCGCACGTCCTGCTTGTCACAAATGCTGTGTTCATAACTGTAATCATAACTGTCATTTAACATGGAGTCGTCTTCGTCGTGATAATCGAAATCTTCCATTTTTTCTTGCTGTAGTGACAGAAAGTAGAGAGTAGTACAGAGAGAGAGAGAGAGTACAGTTTAGTGAAGAATTATTTTTTTTATTTTAAATTTAAAAATTCACCTGTTTAATTGCACATTGTGTGACATGATCAATCCGCCGCATGTACGTGTAATTTGTGTGTTATTTACAGAACAAGAGTGGAAGGAAAATCTCCCATGCATGATTTCCCTAACAGTTTAAGCTCTGAACAGTGTGTGGGCTTGAATAACTCCTGTGAAAAAGCAGACAAAGGGCTCGCAAAACAACTAATGACCCTTTGAATTCAGTTAGTTTGTATTCTGTTGGATGCTCAGTGATGTACAGGCTTGAGACAGGCAGAGCTTTACTACTCCTTTAATCTCAATCTCTGATGATTTATCGACAGTCATCGAATAGCTGACGTTTTTTACCATAAAAGCAAAAACTGCACTTGCAGACATATCTGACATCTACTGTAAAGTGTGATGTAGGACAGTGTCTTCACACTTTTCAAACCTTATCTGATCTGCAAAACATTCATCCACATATTACATCTTTCTTTCTTTTAATGATTCATGTCTCTTTGTCCGTAGGAGACAAAGTCAGGAAATATGCGGAGGGAGAAATGAGGATGATGCAAAAGTTTGACTGAGGTGTCGCACCAGATTCAAATCCAGGATGTTGTTTTTACTCTATATGGTATGTGCTAGCTCAACAGGAAAGTTCCAATGATGTAAGACTTTCAATCCTTACAAACACAATAAGTGATGTGTGTGAGATCCTGGACCAGAATATAATACCGTTCTGTAATATTTCTGGCAAACCAAACTCACAGATGACCACAGTCATTTAATGAAAACTGTCCAGGTTTGTTATATAATGAGTTATTATCTCCCATATGGGAGGAGCAGGCATTTACAGCAGATGTTCACTGGAACAAAGATATTTTTATATTTTTCCAGTGCTATCAACAGCTGTGCTTCATCTCTAAGGGCACCATAATAGATGGACAAATGTTGTTTTTGGAGTTATAGAATAGAGAAAGAAAAAAATGTAGCTCAGGTTGATTTAAATATATATTTTAATAGTTTGATATAGTCATGAAAAGTAATATTTTTGATTGTAACTGGCCATCATTGGAAATATAGGCTTGTTTTAGTGGTGTTGGTACAAACATACTGAACTTGTAACTACACAATAATACTTTTAATAGTTATATTTTGCTGTTTGGTGTTCTATATATTTAAACACACACTATGTATTTAAATGATCTTATGTAAAAGGAAAACTGGGTAAAAAGATTAAATCACAGAGACAGAAGTACTCTTTATCCTGTGATACTACTGATCTAAACTACATTAACATAATAATGATAAACTTTAGTCATATGGCTCTGTGAGTAAAAGTGTTTACAAGAAGTCACCCAGGCAAACAGAATGCAAGAAGCTAAGATTAGCCTGTTATCATTACCTCACTATGGTTTATAATATCGTAAAATATCCCGAGAAGGACTTTGACTGCTAGTCTATCAAGAAAGTAAAAGACAAGCAGGAAAACAAGCCACAATAGTTTTCAATCTATATCATGGTGTAATAAGTAAATGTAGATTCTAGTTAGCTAGTTTGACTTATCAATACAAACATAAAAAAACAACATTACATGTTCAGAAAAACACTTCTTGTGATAGTTTGACTTGTTTAATAGTTTATGAAAAGGTCACAAAATAAAGCGGTTTAAAGTTAAAAAGAATTTCTTACCTTGCGTTTGTCCTTTTTTGTGAGATTTGTAAAGCTGATGATATGACTCACACACACAAACAGTCTGTGTGTATCCTGAGGAGAAGAAGCTGCATGCACCACAGAGCTGAAGTGACTGATCAGTGTGCGTCAGCCTGCCTCGCTCCCTGCCTACTCTCTGCTGACTGCTGACACTGTGGAGCACCTCTCTTCACCACGTAGCTCTCCATGCACGTGCGTGTGTGCATGCATGCGTGTCTTTAAGAGCGCGTTAGAGTGCAGGATAAAAGCATAAAGTTTCTCATTGTCTTTGTACGGTTCCTTACACAGTCACAGCATATAAAGAGATGCTGTTTTTCACTGCCAGATAAATTGTGAACTTAATCTCTCACTTCTGATGTCACACAAGGGCGTGCCTTGGTGGCTGTCCTTTGTTTGTGCCTGAGCAAGAACTGAAAGGGTAAAAAGGAAAAATAAAGAGTGAGTTAACTGTGTCCAGTTCACAGGGCTTAGTGTTTACTATGGTTTGCTGGAATGCAGCCATCATTTGTTTGTTGTTAGTTCACTCTTTGGTTTTTAGTTACTTTAACTCTAAATTTATGAATGGAATTTTTCTCATGAATAGTGTTTTCCTTATACAGTGTTTCCTCTAAAACAGTTCACTTTTATGTGGCTGTAAATAAATAAATTTAATAAAAAATCAACAAAGCATCGGGGTTTGTAAAAGTAAACAAATAAAAGCATTCTTCCATAAAATTCTTTGAAGTCACACACAGAAAAATGTGTTTTTGAAGTATGTCATACTCACACTCAAACACAAAAAGGATGTTTGGATGTTATTGTCCTCAGGAAGATGCCTAACAAGGTTGGTAATGTTTATTTTCATTCCAGCAGGGATCGGACATGTATGGGCATGAGTGTCGCATGACAGCAGGGCTCACCTTGTATCATGGATGATGTCTTATGTAAGGGTTCACAGGAAAACCCGACATGCCCCCGAGCCAAACAGGCTTTCCTGGGCTAGATGTCATGTTCGGGTGGAGTCGGTTGTAAAGGTTTAGTGCTTTGCCACAGTACAAACATGATCACACCGATGCGTGTTTAAGTTCAATCAGAGAATGTGTTTAAACATGTAACATCTGTCAGATTGTGTTTAAGCGTTGACATGCTGTGATTCTCATGGTGTGAGCACACAGAAACTGTCGATGCTGTCTGGTGTCCATATGTTCTGTCCTTAGGGGACAGTTGGACCATAATATAAACAGGAAGGCAGACTGTTGGTCTGTACCTAAGGGGTCCAAAGCCACATGGGAGACATGTCTGAAAGAGGACTCCCAACCTTGGAAATTCCAGAGTATTTTTCATTTTCATTATGGTTCTGCACTGAGATTATGTGGTTATCAAATATGTCACATCATCATTTCATTTCCACTATATCTAGTTTGTATGACGTCTTGAAAAAATGTGCATCTACGTGATGGATGTTGCCCTCTAGTGGATGTTTTGTACAGTATTTACGTATTTTTGCTGTCATAAAAGAAGCATTTTATCCAGCAACTTCACTTTCTCCCCAGCAAGATCTGCTTCATGGCAAATGGAATTTTACTTGACGTGAAAGAATCCAACTCAGGAAATATGAATCAACCTGTGGCTATCTCAGCTGGCTGTTCACATGCTATCAATCTGTCACAAGCCCCTTCCATATTCGGCACTTCCCAGTTGGAGACACACGTTGTTTTCACGTTATAAAAATGGTTGAGGACAGAGTCACACTGTGAAAACTTGCTTGTCTTGTTGTTTGTTATTCCAGCAACAAAACACAAATTCAAATGAACGTCAGCAATTTCTGACTTTTTGCCCGCAGGTGCTGGCAATCCCAGATGCAAAGTTGCCATTGTGATGTGCAGGAGCGGTTCTCAAGAAGTCAGCAGCAGGTCAGTGATGTGTCAACAGCTATTTGGTGCAGATTATTGGTGTGTTTGTTTCCTCTTATGTATGTGCGTCATGTTTTTAACCACAGGTTTTTTTATTATTCCAGGATTTTGTTAGCAATATTCCAATCCTTCCAGCTCTTCTGGGTTCTCTGGGTTATCTTCCTCTGTGCCACTATTATAATGGAGGTGGACTTTGGTTAGGGAGCAGGGTGTACTTCCCAGCAAGCACTGTCTACCAGTTTGGATCACATGTCATGAAAAATGTGTCTATGTAATCTTGTTGGCGCTTGTTGTCCGTTGAATCTCGTGGCTGACATGTAATTGGCATACATTTTCTAAGCCAGTAGTCATCAGTTACAGGCATTTAAAACGTTGACCAAAAAACAACTCTAGAAACAACCACACCCACACACACTTTCTTCTTGTCTTGTCAGTAGTCTAACAACACACACACCCAACCTTGTTTCCAAAGAATAAAATGAATCAGGACAGCAACAGTAAAATTCTGGTCAAAGTAAATGGTATTATTCCTTTAAAGCTTTGGTTATAAACTTGTTTCTTAGGCATGACCAGCATAGCATGCTCCTCGTCCCTATGGACACACCGGGTGTGAAGCTCGTCAGGCCGCTCACAGTGTTTGGACAGGATGGTAGGATCATGGATCTGTCATTGCATCTTCATTGGCTGTTGATATTTTCCTGTTTTTCCCCCCAATCTTAATTTATTTTTTGCATGACAACAGAGCTTTCCTGACCAAATGAAACTTTTTTTTTTTTGCCCTCTTGTTTCTGTGCTCAGATGCTATCCATGGTGGCCACTTTGAAGTGCACTTTGAAAACGTGCGCGTCCCTGCCTCCAACATTATTCTGGGTAAGAGTCTGTAGTGTTTTGTGTTCCAGTTTCCACTTATTTACTCACATTAAGCTTTCTTAAGAAAGAAAGGCTTGACTGTTTTGTGTATTAAGTTACTAAGCCAGAGATATACATTCCCCCATGTGAGTAATCATTTTCTCTCTCTTTGTTATGTCTCTGGGTTCTGTCTCATGGTGTATTTGTTTACAGGAGAGGGCCGGGGATTTGAGATCGCCCAGGGTCGTCTGGGGCCAGGCAGACTGCACCACTGTATGAGAGCCGTGGGTCTGGCAGAGTTGGCACTGGAGCTGCTCTGCCAGCGCGCTGCCTCCAGGCGCACATTTGGAAAGAAATTATACCAACATGTGAGTGAACATTAACGCAAGAGATTCAATTTCAGGCACTGGAGCATGTGTTCAACTCTTTCTTACTATTGCCCCCTAGTGGACAGACTTTTAAATGTCGCCTTCTCATGTTATCTACGTACTGTTTGTAGGAAGTTGTTGCTCACTGGATAGCAGAGTGCCGACTCATGATAGAACAGACCCGACTGTTGACTCTACATGCTGCTCATGCCCTGGATAAACTGGGCAGCCGGGCTGCTCGCAAACAGGTAAAACAGTCTGTTTTGGACAGAGTAACATACTGTGTCACTATTCTATACTACATATGAATGGTGCATACACACAGACAACGGTAAATACTACAGACTAATATTTTGACAGTTTGAGTATAAGAAGTCAACATACTAAACCAATTTATATCAACTAAAAATACCATATTTGTCCTGTCAGATGCCACTGCCAATTAAGTTTAACAATGGCAGTAAAAGTTTTTCCAGATGTTTAAGACTTTTGTAAAACCGTTTCACCACCATTCAAATCAGTTTTATTTCATTTTGAGTATTACATCATGGGTGAATAGTGCACATGAAACAGTACACTCAAACTGAGGGTTTTCCCTCTGGCTGTTTTGATCATAATCTCCAGTATCTGCACTTACTGCTCGTGTGTTTCCTAGATTGCAATGATCAAGGTGGCAGCAGCCAGGATGGCCTGTAAGGTGGTGGATTTTGCTATACAGGTATACGGAGGTGCAGGTGTCTCTGGAGACGTTCCACTAGCACAAATGTAAGTCCCCCTCCCCCAACACACCGAATATGAATGAGCATTAAATACCATCTCCTCCCTCATGTCAATATTACCACATTCTTTGTCAGGTATTCTTACGTGCGGACTCTACGCATTGCTGATGGGCCAGATGAGGTGCACCTCTCCTCCATTGCTCACCTGGAACTGAGGGATCAGCTCAAGAAGGCACAGGCCAAACTGTAAAGCGATGGACGTCACATGACAGCTTCACCTACTTGCCTTAACAAAAACACTGATTTTAATTTGTTACATTAAGTGTATCTAAATGACTATGACCTAATTATTCACACGCTTTGTGTAAAATCATTCCATTAAAAGTTTCTGAATATCCACGTGATGTTTGATTTAAAAATGACACTTGTTTATTAGGAATTCTTTTTAATGTGAACTACAAAAACAGAAAATGACAGCATGAATATGACTATTGTCATCACACTCTGTACGGGTGTGGTCTACCACATGGATGAATTCCATTGGGAGGTGATGGGGAATCAGGACACACAAGCACATTATTTTTTTTTTTTTGTACAATATAAAACAGCAATGGCCCCATCCATTTGATACACCAGATGGCAACCCATGCAACACCCTCCACTCTTCATTGTCTTTACATTAACGTAGGCAGAGATCTTCAGCTGCCAAATCAGTCTGTCAATCTTTTATACAACACGGCGCAGAAAAGGGAAGAATGGGGAGGGAGCAGAATAGGCTGGTTTGGAGGCTGAAGGACAAGACGTGTCAGTGTTTGCTCTTCTTTGATTTTTTGTGAGACCGGTGTGGTGACCTTGATTTGGAGCGTGACTTCTTAGTGGATTTCTTGGGCGTCCTGGAGCGCGACCTCCTGGATCGTTTGGGTGTGCGAGGTGACGGAGATCTGACGGGACAAACGGGGACATGGCTAAATGTTTCAACTCCACTACAATTAATAATGAAAATGGTGAAATGCAATGAGAACATTAGTAGAAGCACTGGACAGATAGTGTTACCTCTTGGAGGACTTCTTGTTGCTGGATCGCGGGGAATCTTTATGAGAAGAACGGGATGATGTGTCTTTCGAGTATGAGCGGTCGGAGCGTTCTGATCTCTCCGACCGTTCTGAACGGGGTGACGATGACCGGCCTCGTCTGCTGCTACTCCGCGTAGGGCTCGGTGACCCACTGTGACGCCGCTTCCTATCAACCGGAGGGGACAAATATCTGTCAGATAGGGAATTAAACAAATTCCATGTTTTATGCACTTCCGAAATACTAGACCTACACCTTTGGTGATTGATGAACCTGAAGTGACACTGCAACCTGCCAACTGGTTATCTCACCTCTCCTTCCTGGTTGGCGTGTCCTCTTTCTCCTTTTCTTTCTTCAAGTCTTTCAGCCGTGCCTCAGCTTTCTCCTTCTCTTTCTTCTCCCTCTCTTTCTCCCGTTCAAGTTTCTCCTTTTCTTTTTCCTACAGTCAAGGAACACAATAAATTACACAAACGTTCCTGTATTATATATCATCTATAGTAATATGTGGAAAACCCCAACTCAATACCTTTTGTAGTAGTTTGTCTCTGTAGTGCTCTATCTGTTCCTGAATACTCTGGCCAGGCTTCTTGGGCCTTTTCCCAGACTCCAGCTCATCCTGGAACTTCATGACCTTAACCTGGGTGAACAATGAAAAGAAAAAGGTCAAATATAATGAATTTCATCTGCATAAAAACACCTGAGATGGCGGTGTCTGCTGGTACACGTGATATGTAGTCGAGTACCTCTATTTCTCTGAGTTTGATGCGTTTCTCCTCATTCATTTCAGACATCTTAGCCTTATGATCTGAGTCATCTCTGATGGGGTTGGAGTAGCTTTGATCTTCTGAACGAGGGCTCCTGTCATCGTCATCACTATAATCGTCATCCCTTCAGAGTTGAAAACAGTTTATAAAAATAAAAGTTAAAAGTTGCACTGATGTATTTTAAGAACAGAATAGATCGTTATCCTCAAGAGGGGGCACACAAAACTCACTTTTGGCTTCTTCTGGCTGCTCAAACATTTCCCATTTTGAGGTCGTCACAGCTAAAGTACAAACAAAAAGACACCGTGAAATGAACTGAAGCAAGAATGCATATAACAGAACTGGTGACTTCATGCCACTTAAAAAGGTCTCTCACCTTGAGCTTCTAACTCGGACTCGTCCACTGCTTCCCATTTCGAAGGTGCTACCTTGAAAGTCGCTTCCTTGGACTGATCCACTATAAAAACCAGGAAAATAACAAAGAGTCAGTGTTCAAGAGCTGCATACAGTAAAACGTCTGGACTGAGATCATCGTTAACATCCTATGTAGTCTCTGCACCACTCACAAGGTATTCCATCTATGTCTTCTTCCATGGGCTTGATAGGAACACCATCTAGGTCATCCAGTGGGGCTCCATCGATAGGAGCGCCATCAATGGGTCCTGCGTCAATCGGCACGCCATCCACGTCCTCCAGCGGAGTGCCATCTACATACTCCCCTATTGGAGCTCCATCAATATCCTCTGCTGGCTCAGCCTGGGCCAAAGACGACAATTAAAAAAAAAATTGTAGCTAAGGCTTGAGTAACTGACGGTTTCGACAGCCAAGTTATTATAAAAGAATTTTGAGGATGTTACCAATCATCAAGTATTGTTGCATCATTTACCTCCACAATGATGACGGCAGGTTCCTTCTCCACAGCCAGATTAACTAGACCTAAGAAGATGTTCTGCAGCTTGATAAGGAAGGGGTCTGGATACACAGCCCAGTCTTCCCATGCCCGGAAACATGACATCACTCGTTGCTGCCACAGAGAAGAAAACGGGACAAGGATGGTTGAGTGACAAACGGTAGGCGACAAACTGATTGTATAAATTATGTATTTAGTTTACTTAGTCATATTTGGATGCTTGGTACCTTAAAGTTCTCACTCTGAAGGTGGCCCTGTATCGCTTTGTATGTCGCGTTGAGGTCTGAGAAAATCTGGCAGAGCTTTGCCTCAAAACTGTTGAGAAGACGACGAGAGCATTAATGTGAATTTGAACCAGAAGTAGTGACTTGAGTATACCAAACTTAACAGTGGCATGTAATGCAGTACAAGAGGGTAAATTGCACAACTTACTATTTCCTGTAGTAAGACGCATTGGTTACTTTGGCAGACGAGTTGTACAGCACATCAGAAACGAGATATAACCGTGCAATCTGAAGCATAAAAGACAAAATATGAACTGATCTTTAAATGTCTATCAAATCATGGAAGTTATTGTCCCTTTTCTTAGCGTTATATCTCACCTTTTTGGGAAGAGGGGTCTTGAGGATAGAGAGAGACTCTGTGATACACTCCACAATCTCTTCAGCTGCTTCGGCGTGGCTGAGGCAAAACAACATGGCTTCTGCTATGTCTCCCCTCCTGGGAGTCAAACCACGCAGCATCTCCTCTAGTTTGTCACGCTCTCTGCAGAGATAAAGAGCAAGTATATATAAATCTTTGGAACTGGACAGGACATTTTACCAGTTTAGGGTTTTTTGACAAACTACATTTATGCCAAAATTGATAAGGAACCATTCTTACTCTTCTTTTAAGCAGCCTTTCTTGCTGCCCTCTTCCTCTTCCTCCTCTTCATCACCATCATCATAAGGACCATGGAGGTATGGATTAAGAGGAGGCGGACGCCACAAAGAGCCATTCTTAAACATTCTAAAGTCATCTGTTCGCCATTTGCCTGGTGCTTCACCCTGCCAAAGAAATATTTTACTGTTGACAGGAAAACAAAACCTTCTTCCAAGAACAATGTGTTTTTCTTCAATGTGGGCTGGATACCACTGAAATTTTGTCTGAATGTGTGCTGGAGCATTCGTTAAAAGACAGAAATCTGACCTGTAGTATGGAGTACAGCTTCCAACGGTAGTATACATGTGCTGGGCTCTGATTCTCAAATAGAAACCTGGAAGAAAAAAAAATACCTAAACATGAGCATATGCATCCTCAATTTTGCAAAAAAAAAAAATTTTTTAAAAATCTGCGGACCACTAAAATGATAAAAAGTATTGTGTTCCTGATGTGCAGTTGCACTGACCTGTACATTGGATTGTTGATTTCTCTGTTCATGATCATGGCTTCAAACATTGGGCCTTCACGCACCACAAACTCGATCATTCGGTGGATGAGAGAGAGCAAATTCCTACAAGAAAAACACAGTTAAAGCAAACGGATTCAGACTGGCCGGACCCTTGACCAACTACAAAAAGCCTGTCTGTTAAGTTTAATTTATGCTTGGCGGTTGGACACTCAGAGCAGTTGTCTCTTGACATGATGCATGTCTTACGAAACAAATGTTACAGGGCAGAACTGCAGCTGTCATGTACAGTAGGCTGCAACTGCGTAGAGCACTGCCACAGTTATATTAGCAATGAGAAGGTACCTGGCGGAAGATGACTCAGCCAAAGATAAACTAAATCTATACGTTACTAATTTCCCGTGAAGGATGAGGTGAGACTGTCAGAGTGTCACGTGACCGTGCATAAATTAAATGTAATTGTGTCTATGCCTTTGAGTCAATGTATAACATCAATGCATAAATGTTGCCAAAAATCAAAACTTAAAATGACAATGATGTTACAGTAAAACGTTCATATTAAGGATTCATTTAAAGAAAACTAACAAATCGAGTACTAGCAGAATGTTGTTTTTTTTTTTAATTGTGCATAAATTGTTACAAGTTCATGTCTGTGTTCTTTGAGTTTTAATTACATTGCACTGCCTGGACCCTTTCTTTGAAATCTTCCTACATTCAAATTTCACAAAAGTGAAGCTGGTGAACTTGGGAAAGAAGGAGCGCGTCATTGACTAAGACACTGTATTAACTGAAAATGTATGTCAATACAGTGCCTTTCAATTCCCACTCATCTCCTGACTAAAGTCAAGTGAGGAAGAACACCAAAGCAGTATAGGATTGTTGGCCTAAATAGGCTAAACATGTTATCTACTGGTGGAGTTGGTAATGACTGAATACAGTGCAAATGGGATCACTTAAGTATTTCTGTGACATTTTTTGGGGAGATACATGGTGCAGGCTGCATACAATTAGCCTAAAGTGGCCAACAAGACAAAGGATGTCTTTCATTTGACAACACAGATCACATTTACTTGTATTGGAGCCGATCGTACCAATGGCGGGGTAAAATTCAGTATACTTTCCCAATCCATCCCATGAGGCTTTTCAGGTCCCTCGCTGCTGCAGACAGTTCAACTTGTGCTGCTCACCAAGGCCAATGTCAAAGGTCATATACAGACTAATACTGGCAGGTTTGGATTTGTTGGCAGGGGCCAGATTTACTGAGCTCCTGACAGAGTGACAGAGGCCAAGGGGGTAGACGGTCTGAGTGAGCAATGGTCTGAGAACAGGATTTCTACTACAGATCTAGAATCAGCAGGCTATATGTGGCAGATTAACATGTCACTGAAGTTGAAAAACAACACAATTAAATGTTGATGTATGGAGTGGAACTGTGATGGACTAAAGTCACGATGTTGAGGCTCTAAACAGCACACTAAAAAAAGCACTGTAATGATGTTTTTGCTACATATTTAAAAAAGGAAACATGAGTGATGGTGGAGTGTGAAAGAGCAAAACAAACCTGTCAGTCAGTATTATTCTATCTACTGATATGATGACAAATGCCTCAACCATTGCTCACCCATACTGACCAGCCCCCTGTAGCATGCAGTGATCAACTGATCAAACTTTTAGCTTCATTATGGGATGTTTTTTTTTTCTAAGTTTGTACACCAATTTAAAAAAAAGAAAAACATGTACCTTTCTGTTGGGATAACCACTTTGACTATGGCTTGCGACAGAGTCTGTATATGAAGTCACATCAGATAATAAACATAGAATGTGAGTATTGTTAAAAGGCAACAGGTGAAAAATATAAAAAATGCATTTAAAAAGTGCAAATAGACAACAACTTTCCTTTACTGCTGTCAGTTTTACTAAAGGCCAAAGACCCCTGACACTGTATTCATTAACCATAAACACCTCTCTGTAACTCACTTTCCACACACTAACATTTCATTATACCGACACTTATGTACAGTGCAAAAACTAGTTAAATTCAGTCAACAAGACAAAAACTATCTCTTACAGAAACTTGGATTAAAGCCTGCACTGACTGCTCATTATAAAGGCTAACATCTTACCAGCTGCATTAACAAAACACTGCCATAACCCATGAGAAAATCCTAGGCAGACATGCTAAGTTACCTTCTCAAACTCCTCCTTGTTTTTAGGTGGAGGAAGCAGGGGAGCATTGGGGTTCTTTAGCCTCTCCCGGGGCTGTGCGTTGAAGGGTAGGCCAGAGGGAGGCGGTGGGAGTGTGTGCTCCATCATGGAAGGAGGGATGTAGATGGGGTGGGGTGGAATGGGCACACCTTTGCCCCATCCTAATTTCATCTCAAAGTTCATTATCATCTTTCCTGTAATAGGAGCAAAACAATTATTTACAATAACTTGAAAGAACACAAGTCATTTATTTATTCAATATAAAGAAATATAATTTTGTACCATTTAGGTTCTTGAGTGCTCGCTCAGCATCCCTCCTGTTCATGAAAGCCACAAAGCCACAGTTCCTCTCCCGAGCCCTCTCCTCGTCTGTCCTCGGCCACATGATCTTCACACTGGCCAGCGGGCCATAGCGGCCAAACTCTTGACACAGCATCTCCTCATTCATCTATAAGATAAATAAAACCACTGAAAATGGTTGCTTCTATAATGGACACCGGATAAATATCTGGACATATCCACTTAAAATCCAGGGCAGAAGCAGCACATTTCCACTTGGACTTTTAAAGTTAGGCCATAGCAAAGCAACAGGCTCAAATCAAGCAAGTCTATGTCAGTCAGTGCTTTAGTGTCTCTTTCCTCCGCTTCATACATGTTTGGATGCACATTCACCTGTGGATTGATGTTTCCGAGATACAAGTTAGTAGTGGATGGGTCTCCAACATCATGGGAACCTGGCGCACAATCATCCAAAACTGCAGAGACAGAAAGGAGACAAGAATTTCCTACTGCTGTCTGACAGCACATCATATGTTCTTGGCAAGATGAAGAAATTCACGGCCACTAGATTAAGTCAAAATTACCACTGGACGGACGGTTTCTTCTTGAAGAACCATCCGCTAAAAGAAGCAGAAAAGCAGTATAAATTTTGTTTCAGGGCACAAGTGGACAGAGGGTGTGGGGTAGTGTAGTAAGGCGTGCAGGACAGGGCCATTTTTAGGCCAAGTTAGTACATGGAACACAGTCGTGCAGCTAAAAGACTCTTACATGAGCGTCTTCCATCCGTGCCCGAGAGCGGTTCGAAGCGACTAACACGTCCTTTCATCTTGTGTCTTTCATCCCTTTCCTCTTGTATCCTGCAGGAAACAGCACATAGTGCGGTTAAGTACCATGTATGTTCAAATTATTACAAGTTTTGTACTTTCAGAACTGCAACACAACACCAGGGAGCTTGCTTGTTTCCACAACCATCAACAATTAAAAGAGTTTAAGAGACTAATGTGTTGAAACTTACTGTTTAAGCTCTTCTTTGAAGAGCTCCAAGTTGCTCTTCTTCTTTTCCTTCTCAGTGCTTTTCTTCAAAGACTGAAATACAGATGTGGAAACATTATGAGCACAGTAGAAAGTATGATTAACCACAAAAGAGGCTCTTGTTGACTGCAGCAGTACTTACGTGTCTCTTGTCTAATGCTAAAAACTGAGGTGGGGTTTCCAAAGGCAAGAAGCTTTTTGTTTGGGTTTCGAAGCGTGACTTGGGTTTGTACAACTTTCCTTTCTTTTCATCAGCAGCTGCCTCCTCTGAAAGGAAAAAAACATGTTTGATTACATTACCATTTCACTTTTTAGCATCGTGGATGGAGCGCGTTGTGAACTGTGCGTGTCAAGCAATCCATTTGGGAACACGTAATGTGAATAATAGAAGTGCTGTACCTTTTGTTGCATTTGCAATGCCGCCACGGACAAAGGCCTTAACTTTGCCCTCTCCTCCTCCTTCAAAAGCAGCAAGAAACTCCTCATAAATCTCAGCTGCTGCTCGCTCATCCTCCTGAACAAAGAAACAAGTGTCAAATAAACACAAATCTAGCTACCACAAATAGTACAGACACCATTCTCGGAAGAAAAAGGAAGCCGATACTCACCTTTTTCTTTATTTCATCTTGCTCCTTCTTGCTTAGGGTCCTCTTTGCCACTGCCATTTTGCCAATGCTGAAAGACTTCAGTTTGCTCTCAAGCAGCGCCTGTATTTGTAAACAAAGCACGGTTGGCTTTCAACAGGTAATTCATGGTGCAGCTCTAAATATGACACATCCAGGCTGCTACCACCACACAAAGCACTGCTGCTGCTGCTACATGCATGATTAAGTGTTAGTTATTACTCAGGTGACTGCTAAGGTGTGACAGTTGCTATGTTGACAGCCAAGTTACGCGGGGCTTCATTGCATTAACACCACCACACTCATACTACTACATTGTAAGGCGGGTGGTGGTGGTGGTGGTGGCGGCGTGTCCACTCGTAGTTTGTGAGCATTGATCTCTTTGTTGGTCGCTCTGTAAGTTGCATTTACGGCACACGTCTTCTAGTTGGTTGCTGCCGTACAGCTGTAAACAGCTAAAAGGCCTAACAAGCTGGTATCTGCTGCAGCGCCACCGACTGAATGCATTAAGCGCCAGATGACTGTTACACGGAGCTAAGCCTGAATATTGTTAGGCCCCGGTTCCCAAATATTTAACTCAACATATCTAAATGCAAACATATATCAACTAAACTTTGCTCCGAGGACTTGCTTTATCGGTATCAGCTCGTCAGCTGTGCTAACAATATTTCTTTCTGGGTCAACTGCCCGTACTATGCCTGGTTGTGGTGGCTAAATTATTAGCTTAGCTTAGCTGAATTAGCCCGTGTGCCCCGGAGAGCCGAGAGTTAGCATTAGCGCGTTGGTAGTTAGCTGACAACGTTGCGCACACGTTAACGCTCGTCTTTTTCATGCTACAAATATATAAATAGTCGAGGTCGTTCAGGTATACTATTATATACATTGTTTTCATTACGACAGATGATGCACAACCCATGCAAGAACGAAATGTAAATTCACCTTAGCGCTAGCTTTTTGAGAGCCACCAGGCGTTCGGTCCGCCATCTTTTGTGGAACTAAAATAAAATCGATCGTCGATTAGTAGATAGCTGCAAATGTGAAACTCCAGAGGGGACACAGTCGATCACAGAGACGATGATGGGGGATGTTTCTCTGCCACTCTTAAAGGTGCAGTGTGTAAGATTTGAGACCTTTATTTTCAGAATAAGACAAACGTGTAATATAATATTTATAACTATGTTTTCATGCATGTATAATCACCTGAAAATAAGAATATTTTTGTTTTTGTTACTTTTAAAATTATTCTTTTATATCTAGAGTGGGAGCAGGTCCTCTTTCATGGAGGCCACCATTTTGAAAAAAACATTTTTCTACAGCCTAAACTAAATAGTGGCTCTAAACAGGGCCTTTAGAAGAAGAGATACTTTATTAATCCCTCAAGGGGGAAATTCTTTTTTCACTTACATGCAACCCCGAAATACGACCACACACACAAAGGGCTCATAGACATGCAGCATGGAGAGAGATGGTGGGGTGATTTGACTGACTTTGGTTCATACTGGACTTGAGCCAGCCACTCTCCGTTTCCCAAGCCAAGTCTCTATGATCTGAGCTACTGCTGCCCCCTTTCATTCATTCATTCATATATACTTTTCATATTGTATTTTAGTATATTTTATATTTTATAATTGTATTTTTTTACCTAACTTTTTATAGTTTGTTTTTTTTTAGCTTATTTTTATTCTTGTTTCTCTTTTCTAACACATGTCATTGCATTGTTGACCCTGTGTTAACTTGCATATGACAAATAAACTGAAACCTGAAACTTGATTTGAAAGACAAATGGTCACATGGTCAGTTAATCACAATTGTTTTATTATTATCACAGAGGCTTCACGTGGACCAAATAGCTACCCAAGTACCTCAGTGAACGATCCTAATCTGTATTTTTCGGTTGATAAAGCTATGTGAAAAATAAAATACAAGTCTATATTTGATCTATAATGTTATGTAGGGGTAGTAGTTACAGCACTCTGACGAGGATAAGCGGTTACAGATAATGGATGGATAGTTGCTTACAGCATGTTTAATCCTGTAGGTGGTGCTCTGACTCTCTATCAGTCTAATTCAATTTCTGCTCTCTGTGCATATTACTCTGACACCCCACAGCCTACAGCGATTTCAAACACCTTTCTAATGATATTTTCAGCCGGTGTGAAATTAACATTCCTGTTAGAGAACAGGTGTCCTCCTTCACTCCACATCTGGATAATATGCGCACCAAATTGCAGTCACGCTGAGTTGTGTTATCTTGGGTATTAATCAAATATAGTATATATATGATCCATATATATTGGCTGGAATGCCAAACCATTCATGTATGAGTTCTTGGGTCAAGTTTATTCATGCCACCTCATCTACTTCAAGATTTTTAGGCCAGGTGCCATGTGAAACATAATGCGAGACCTCACACCCTTCCAGCGCTTCTTTAATTTTTTTTTTTTTTTTTGGAAAAAGCAGCAGCCTGTGCTCCGTCCCTCCTACCACGCAGCAGAACAAACGCTATATTCATCTGCTCCAGCTTGCAGTTGCTGAAACTCCCCGCAGGAACTCCTGGCTACTTTTCCCCACCGTTCCAGCTGCTGAACACAATGCCATTCATGCCACGGGGCGAAAACAGGCGAAGCGCCGGCTCCGTTAACACAACAATGTGGAGAACATGCGGTGTTTTTTGCGCATGGAGTCTACTGTTCTTGACAGAGATCTGTGCGCAGTCTCAGCGGAGGTACACCTTTATTTACATTTATTTATTTATTTTTCAATTAATTTCAAAGCTTTATGAGTGAGCAAGGTGTCAAGGATCTCTGTGGCGTCAGTGGACTGGAGTTTATTCTGCAGTCTGGGCTGCCTCCAGTCAGGACATATGTCGCATCAGATGAAATCTGTGTAAAATCAACCTGTCGTTAACGTTTATACATGTTGATTGCTTTAACACATCATCATAATTTGATATCTGGAAAATAGAAAACATTCTCTCTCTCTCAACCCCTATAGACCAACCTTCACATGCGGAGGAAACATTACAGGGGATTCGGGAGTAATCGGAAGCCAGGGGTACCCAGGAGTTTACCCTCCAAACACCAAATGTGTGTGGAGAATCACAGTGAGTCAATTTCATATTTACCATCTTCACATGTTTTGCTTTTTTCTGCCACAGCCTAGAATGATGATGATGATGATGATGATAAAACTGCTAAATTGTTAATTAAAAACACACCAAACTGCTGCACAGTGTAACAGTATGATAGTCTTTCACTAGCCCCAAGCCGCTAATTTCCTTCTAAAAATACTAAACCACAGCCAGCCAGTTTTTGCTGACTGTCTCCATTACATGACTGTACATTTATACAGCCACTGATCATATGGCTGCGCCAAGTTACATTCACCCTTTTGTACATAATTCAGACTTTTTGTTAAGAATGTGTTGTATCTGTAATCACATGTGGAAAACATTGTTTCACTGGACATCCCTGAACTAGCCAATACGCATGGGAGCTGTGACATTTTATTGTTCTTAGTAATAATGATAATTAAGTTAAATGAACTCTTAAATCCCACCCAGGTCCCTGAGGGAAAGGTGGTGGTCCTGTCATTCCGCTTTATTGACTTGGAGAGCGACAACCTGTGCCGCTACGACTATGTGGATGTTTACAGTGGCCATGTCAATGGGCAGAGGCTTGGTCGCTTCTGTGGGACGTTCAAGCCAGGAGCCCTGGTTTCCACGGGCAACAAGATGCTTATGCAGATGGTATCTGATGCCAACACCGCTGGTAGTGGCTTCCTGGCTGTTTTCTCTGCTGCCCACCCACATGAGAGAGGTACACAAACATGGGAATAGAATAGTTTTGGCATGCTTGCGACTTACTTTTGATCTCCTACACATAGGTGCCAAGGTTGGAAAGGTAGCAGCTGTGTAGAGAATATCTTGCCACTACCCAAGCATGTAATACAGAGCCACAGGGGACTGTGTCTCAGCCATGACTTCACCCCATAAAGGAATCTGATACTGGCCTGGGAGTGTGTCTGTTTGGGCAGAGGGTCAGTCTTTAAAAAGCAAGTGAGGTCATTGCACGTTACCACAATGCCCAGAACTGACCTCCTCAGATTCTGAATAATTCTGTGAATCACTTTCAAGGCATCCAAACACAAGAAAAACAAAAAGGAGGAGTAGTTTTTCTTCTGCTAACTTAAAACCAGTGACCTTGGGTAGTTTCACTGGGTTAACAGTTTCCAGCATCTGGACAAAAAGAGAGGAATATCTTAACACTTCTCTCAGTATGATGTGGAATTTCTCACTGACATTTTTTGGAGCCCTTCAATAGAAGACACAGGTCAGAAGTACCACTTAGAGTTGAATGAACCTCTTCGTCTCCGCAGGGTTGAAAAGTTGCCTCTTCTGTTTTGGTGGAATTTTAATGGCTGGTTCTCTGTACCCAAGTAGCTGACAGCTGTAACGGACAATGGCTATTAACTAGCCTGCCTGGCTCTCACTCAATGGATAGCAGCAGACTGTTGCCATAATGTCTCTGAGCGTCGTCAAAACTGTACAGCACAACATTTGTTAAGTGTCTATTTTTGTCACTGTACTAAATTGTATGTCTTTTTTTAGACACGTTGGAAAGAAAACATCAATCTTAAGTGTACGTTACACAGAAAACACAAGAGATTCAGTTCTTTGTCAGTGTGAACAGCTTGTGTGTTTATTGAACTCTCAAATGCTCAACACAAGCATGCTGTCCTTTTTTAAGATGTTCACTGCACAGGACTAATGAGTGACTTACTATTTTAGGATGCACATAATGACAAAGAAGGCAATGAAAGCACCTATTACAATAGATAAGTAGTTAATTTCAGGATCATAAAATGTTCGTGCCTTTAAAAGAACGATGAATAAAGTCTTGACATTTTCCTTCAAGGAGCAGAAAGGATATTTTTCAGGTTATCCCTGATGACTATCCATGATTAGCTTTAATTATTACTCCACAGGGGACCAGTACTGTGGAGGCAGATTGGACAAACCCACAGGGACTTTCAAAACACCCAACTGGCCTGAGAAGGACTACCCAGCTGGTGTCACCTGCTCCTGGCACATAGTGGCACCAAAGAACCAGGTCAGAATGTTCAAACTGAATTAATCAGATTTTTTTTCATAATAAATGGAGGTGTTATATGTAAAGTTCTCGTAGGAAATGACTCGAGGAAAGGGATAGAGAGGAGAAATTGGCTTACTGAACAACATCGATGCCCCATGCTGACACTCAATAGTGCCAATGTGTGATGTTTCGCTGGAGGACATGTCACTGATTGAATAAATTAGCCTTGTTGTGAAATAAAGCATAAAACTTGTATAACAAGTTACCTCAGATGTAAAAAAAAAAGCTCCTCCAATGTCTTCTTAAAGGGAACTCTTTAAATTCAGATCAAAGTCTATTTACAGGTCTTGTAAAAAAGTATATATATATATATATATTTATGTGTGTGTGTGTGTGTGTTATATAAAGCCTTTTATGGCTCCAGATGGAGCTTTGTAAAGTTTAATAAATTGCCTCAAGTGATGACATATTAGCCAGCGTTGGTTGGCTCTCAAGATTACAAGAGAAAGAAATCAAAAATTCTTTCCAGACCTCTGTAGTCTTGCCTCATCTTTTCTTGAGACTCGAGGCCACATTAGCCACTACTAGCAAAAAACAACCTCAGATCTCCAACCAAACTGTTACGGTCAAGTTGCATCGTGGGTAATGTAGGCGCCAGGGTTTGACAAGGGAGAGGAATGCGTAGAATAAAAATGATGATTTCTCTCTGATTTTGATCTTTTAGGTAAAGTGCTCTTTTAAGACGGATCAGTGTGTAATGCATGTACGGACTACATGATCCCATGAATGACAGTGTACCCTTTAATCATACCCTGATAGCACTATTACATATTAAAGATTTTCTTTTGATTTGTCTCCTGCTGCAGATTATTGAGGTCAAGTTTGAGAAGTTTGATGTGGAAAGAGACAACTACTGCCGCTACGACCACGTCTCCATTTTCAATGGGGCAGAAATCAACGACGCCAAGAGGATTGGAAAATATTGTGGAGACAGCCCCCCAGCGTAGGTGATTCTGTCATGAAGATTGATTCTTTACTCAAACATACATTCTGTGAATTCCTCTCAGCTTACACTCATGTCTGGGTTTCTTTGCAGGCCAGTGTTCTCAGAGGGGAATCAGCTCCTAATCCAGTTCCTGTCAGATCTCAGTCTCACCGCAGACGGCTTCATTGGACACTACAAGTTCAGACCAAAGAAATTCCCCACCACCACGATACCACCCACCACTACCACACAGCCAGTCACCACCAGGCCCATACGTAGGTAGCAACTTTTATCCAATAAAAACCCCTCGAAGATTCCTAACATCTGTATTTGTTGATGTAGCTATGAGACATGCTGGCTTTGTGCTACTGGATTCTGTTGCTAACACATGGGGTTTATCTTTCACTTAAAATATGACAGACATCTGGAATCTGCTTGATAGCAGATCTGGGCAAGAAAATAACTAAATGAAGTGTGCTTCTTAAGTAAGACTTAACCCCTCCAAGAGTCATATTTGCACTGCTTATTTGCTGAATTTGGTTGTCTGTTTACATAAAATGGGGGAAAACATTTCATACGTTCAAACTAAACAGTGGGTTTTCACGATTCCACATGCACTTGTGATGCATCATTATATTTTGTGCAAAGAGTGAATAGAGCACACAGCACTAGAGACTGCAGGCGCTATTAATGCTGCAGCTAACAGAAGCGCATGTCCAAACACAACATATGCTAAAAGTGCGCTCACATTTCTCTTGTGTAAACGTACATGACACAAGTTCATATACAGTGTGGGCACGAGTCTGCACCCGCAATCACAGCTCATTTTCATACTCAAACTCACATTCCCACACACTGTTGTTTTTTCCCTTAGTCAAGCCAGGTTATTTTGGCGCATCCTGGGCCATGATGTCATATTGTCACAACGCTTTCTGGTTGGCTTATCTTTCCTGACTTCCCCACCCCCCTCCAATAAGAACAATATTTAGACAGTCACCTTGTATTTTCTGGGTCCTCTCCTTTATAGACACTTTACTATCTCTAACTCTGAAAACAGATGTTCACTTGTCACATTATGTTACTATTTTATATTTTACACACTGCCTCACATTGTCTCTGAGGCTATTCGCTTGAAGAGACTCTTGTGTGACTGAGGATATTCTGTAAATTAACCATAGTAGAAACAGATGCAGTCATAACTTACATGCTTCCAACACTGACAGGCAAAGTTACAGAGATTGCATTTTCTTGTCCGTGTGTGTGTGTGTGTGTGTGTGTGTGTGTGTCTCCGCAGCTCTGAAATACTCTGTAGCCCTGTGCCAGCAGAAATGTAAAAGACGAGGAACGCTTGAGAGCAATTACTGCTCCAGCAATTTCGGTAAGAACATCAGTGCTTATAACCACACAAGCTACAGTCACTGACATGCTCCAGCTTTGCTCATGTTATTATTGAACTTACCTACTGTTACATGCATACTAATCCTTAAAAAGTCCAGTAAATACAATAAAATTCACATTACAGATTATTTGAAAAAAATCAGCACCGCGCACATTAGCATCAGCAGCCAGATCTTCCCTAACAAACAGTTTACAGTCTCGATCATGTCACTATCTTTGCTCCTCTGATGTCTGCCTGCACATCTCAAAGACTTCCTTGATAGTCTTGTGAGGAAGTGAGTGCATACAGTAGGACACAGTTACCTCCAGTATAAACACACACACACACACACACACTCAGACTCTGACTGTAAGTAAACTGTTGATAAATGAACGTGTTGATTCAGGCAGCAGCCCCCGTTTGCGACTCCCCTGCTACTGTGATGTTTTTTTTCTCGGAGATGTTTACCACATGTGTTAGACTGGCATTTCAAAGAGTTCACTTGGATTTGCAACAGGAAGTGAGGGAAGGCAAGCGATGTGGTGGTGCATGTGGGGGGAAAAAGTCGCCTGTGTGATGTGGCGGCAGAGTCAAACACAATATGTTACATCACATTTAATGAAGTGGCGAGATGGTAGACTGAAAATAGTTTGTCAAATCAACACTTAAAGTTCTTTAAAATGAAGACTTTGAATTGTTCGAAGCAGGTTTTTGTAACAGTAGCATCAGATATCACTGAAACAGGCAGTCCTCTGGCCATTCTCATCCCCGTCAGGAAATGAAACAGGCAGCACGTGAAGTCCAGACATATTGGACCATCAGTGTAAAGAATCCTGTTCATGCTGAATTGTTGCATAAGACGTGATTCCCTCTCACTCTCCACTGGCTCCACTATCACCCAGCTGTCACTGCTAAATGTCAGGTCCACACAACAAAACTGTGTATTTTTTTTTTATTGCATGTTTGTGCTTTTGGAGACCTGGTCAGACTAAACAGGAAATGACTGAAACAGATTTATCACATTCTTTAGGACAACCAGACGAGAACTACGAGATAGAGCAGGTATTCTGTGTTCTGGTAAATTAACCAGTGAGATGTATTTCTCATGGAGTTTCACTGGTTAGATACAAGTATCTCTTTTCTGACTCACATGCAAAACATTTTAGCTGCCTGTCGTCAGACCATTATGATATTACACATTTCACTTCGCCTCATCACATCAGGCACATATCCTGATAATTTGTATGCTTGAACGTCTTAAAATGACAGTAAATGATATCCTTGATGTGTTATCTGAGTTCCTGAGAAGGAGCTACTATTATTGGATGGATGAGGGAGTCATAAATAAGTCAAAAGGGGAGTGCTGAAAGCCTGAAATGAAATGGTGAGAGGCTATGCTGTCAATTCACCACGATAGGCTGCACTTCACAGACAAGAACTTAAAAGCAGTATGCACACATGTTCACAGTTCTCACAGACGAAGACAGTAAAAAAGCAGATCCTCTTCACTACAGCTCTTTGTGCGTTAAACTGTCCACTGTAAATTCCAGACTCTCTTTTCTCTGATGTCGAAACATCTGCTGTAAATTTTTCACATTATATATATTAGCTTTACATTTATAGATTCTGTCCCGACAGAAAACTGTCCTTTATTTTGGCCTGCAGTATGATGAACAGAAGTGCGGCATATAGACGTTACTTTAGCCATGTTAGCAGCTGAGGGGGGTGAGGGGGCTGCAACCAGCAAAAACACTGCTCGATCCCACTGAATTCCACACACTACTCCTTTACCTAACGTAACGTAACTACTGCTAATTATTCAACGACTGTGGTTGGCTGATGATGATTAATAGCTCCTTCAGGATGAATTTTAATAACTTTGGTGAGCCCCTGACTTTTCATCCAGTGCCATCATCAAGTTAAATGTCCAATATTCTGTTTTATGACTATGTACTTGCAAAACTATTGAAAAATCAGCCTCAGCTGTACTACTAATTAACAAATCTTATCATGCTAACTCACCAAATAAAGCTGGTGAGCATTATACGTATGTACAGCATGTCAGCATGCTCATCAGTGATGTTAGCATTTAGCACAAAGCACCACTGTGCCTCAGTACAGCCTCACAGAGTTGCTAGCATGGCCGTAGACTCTTGGTCTTGTTAATTGTCTGTCTGATCTGAGTCTGAACATCTCCTTTCACTCTGATGGTTTTCCAAAGCCTCATTATGCCGCTGTCACTGTCGATTAAAGTGTGGGCTTTTGTTCTAACCACAGCCCAGAAGAAGAACTCGCCAAAGTAGTGATGATTTTGTTTATAGAAATTAGCATCGCATCTCTAGATCCTTGTTTGTACGCTTGTTTATCAGGAAGTGAATTTGAATTCTAGGAAAGATACACATGTATTATTTTTATGTGATGTAATATTTTTGTGGTTTTTCAGTAGTTGTATGTTTGATTTTATTCTTCATGACCCATGTGTGTGTGTGTGTATATGACAGTGATAACTGGGACTGTCATTACTGCGGTGATGAAAGGAGGAAGCATGTACGCCACTGTCTCCATCATCAACGTGTATAAAGAAGGCAGTCTGGCCATTCAGCAGGCAGGAAAGACCATGAGCACCAAGATCATTATCCTGTGCAAGAAGTGTCCATTTATCAGACGAGGTGAGTTCACGAGGTGAAATTAAATTGGCTCAGTGTTCTTGAGAATATTTTTTGATGTATGAAATCACTGGCACACACAAAATAGCATTATCTAAATGTTGAGAATAAATATTCAGTTCCTGGTTCACTGTTTTCAATAACCTATGGCTCTGAGTTTGCCTCCTTTGCTGTGTCCGTCACGCTCAGTTGATTGAGCTTGTCCCCAAAGTGTGAGGTGAGCGGCAGAACTCACTGTCCGAGCAGTTAATGAAACATTAAATATGTTTATATGTATGCATATAAACATATAGTATACAGACCTGCCGTGTGGAGATTCTGATATTTGGCCTCCCTGAATGTCTCTGCCGTTCCGCCACTGCATTCAGGTTTTTTTTGTGTGACTTCACCAGGCTTGAACTACATCTTCATGGGCCACGTGGACGAGGACGGCCGGGGGAAAATCGCACCTCACCACTTTGTCATGGCGTTTAAGACAAAGAACCAGAAAGGACTCAACGTTCTGAAAAACAAGCGGTGCTGAGTTCCATTAGCTCTGGGGTTCACCACTGAACAGGCGCGCCCAAGGTTCAGCTGTGCATAGAAACAATTAAGCAAAAAGCATCTCCATCTCGGCAACACAAAAAACAAAGCTTAATCTGGATGCAGATATGCCAGCACGAAGCATAAAATCCACATGATTCATTCTATTAAACTCAGATATTGGTATTTATTCAATTTGCTGCAGATTGCATGTTGTTGGAATAAAAATGAGAACAGATTAAGTACTTCCACTCTGTCTTCTATTAAAAGACCAGTCACTTAGTCTGTTTGGCAACCTCAGATTAATCAGCAACAAAATGAGGTGAAATTTCCATCCCCATTCTCACTCTGCATATTCACATTCCTATCATGCCCCAAGCAGGGAATTAAATTGTCGCCAGTAACAGGAGCCCAGAATAGGGAGGTAATCAGATTGTTTAAAATTTTCACTGTGCACATCTGACATCCTATGATTGCACCATTAATTTGATTTTTTCCCCCATATTCTACTTTTCTATTGTTTCTCTTTGGGGCTGTGGAGCAGAATGGGGATAAACAGTGTGTTTTATTATTTAGTATGCATTAAACAAACAAATATAGAATAGACAGAATAGTCTTAAATTTCACAAACCTGATCAATAGCAACACGGTGTTAACAACCTGCAGTTAACGTTCTGTGTTCAATTTCAGTGGGCAGGATTAGGAAGTTTTTAAGTGGTGATAAAAAAGTGCAATATTTAATATATACATTATTCTTTTTTTTAAAAAGTTTTTTATGCTGGTTTTATGTGAAACAAACAAGGACCTACCTAGCTAAAGCTCTTTTTCTTCAGTTTGTTTACAGATGCAAAGCACCGCCATCATTTACCTACATTGTTTTTAAAGGCAGGGGTATGAAATGAAAAATATTTTCATATGGAAAAGTCTGTGAATATTATTTATATTTTATTGTTTTCATCTGCCCAAATAAAACTCTAACAAACATTCCTTTGTTTTGTCTGTCTTTGTACAAGAACATTGAGCTGGAAACCATGTAATGCCAAATTATATTTGAAGAGGTCTGTTGAGCCAAGGAAATTATGCTCTACTAAGCAAGAAAATGGATCAGGGGTGTGTAATGTGACTCTCATGTGGACTGGGCCACTGGGCAGCTGGCTGAACAGTTGACAGTTTTCTGGCTTTCAGACCTGGTTGTCCAAAGATCAGTATTCAAGGAGAGAAATCAACTTCAAATTTCAAATTCAATTTTTTTTATGCCATTAAATCCCAAGAGGGTCACATTTTTCATAAATCTTTATTTACCTTTCTGTTGAAAACAATGGCTTTCTTTATTTACAAAAAAGGGTAGAATAGCTGAATAATACATGGAGGGCCTGAGTCTGGAGGCTTTGGTGGTGAATATATATGTTTCTAGTTAAGTTCCAGGTTTAAATTTGCCTCTGTGGCTCAAAGGAGCAGAGTTTATCACATGCTCAAATCACACGGCATCCCAGATAAACGAGAAGCAAAGGTTTTGTCAAAAGAAGAGGAGAAAGTAGAAGAGATATTTGGTCTTTTTTTTTTTTTTTTTTTTTAGCTCCTTGGGTAGAACATGGCATATTTGGAGGTCCGGAAGCCGAGCAGGTCCCTCATCTCATTGCGAAACTTGGAGAGGTCTTGGCGCAGGTCGTTCAGATTCTCCACCGTCGCCTGGTCTGTGCTCTGCATCTTCTGCCGCGTGGAGGTCAAGTAGCGGTGAACCAGACAACACATGATCTTCTGGTAGTTCTCGTCACGCTTCTGCTTCAAGTTCTTCCACTCCTGGGTAGAAAAGACAATGAAGTAATTCAGATCGATGAGAAGATATCGTACAAAGCGCACATGGCCTTCCAGATAATAAAGAAAATCAGATCACAAACATGCACTGGAAGTCATCTTTCTAGCATAATTTAATGTTCTGACAGTTAAATATTTCTCTTACCTTGAGGCTGTTCTGTCGCTTCACTCTGCCCTTCGAGGTATGCGAACAGATCCACTTGCTCATGCTGGTCACCAGGTAGCAGACAGTCTTTGGGGAGGGGAGGATATTGAACGGTGGAGGCAGAGTACACTTGTCGTCAAAGTAGCTTAACCACAGTTTGGCACGAGCAAACTTCCACTCCTTATCCTCGTGATTCTACAGAAGTCCAAAAGCCAACAACAACATTGAGAATGAAGGAATGTGAGATTGAACTTTCACACACTGTTCTCCTTTAACAGAGGAATCTTGAAAATGCAAAACCGCTGTTTTTGTAGAAATCCTGGAGGGTGCAGATCTTTCTGGACAATGAACTGTTTTACTTAACATAATCAAAATCAAACAGTCGTTCAAAGGAAAATGTGCAGCAGGGTTCCAAAGTAAAAAACAATTTAACATCTGTATAACGTTTCAGGGTGAATTACAGAAATCTAAAAAATGTAATCTTAACAGTAAATGAGAACAGCTGCAATTTGTGGTTCTAAGCTGAGCTCAAATTAGCCTTGACAGCACAAAGAAATTAAGTCATTCTGTGCCAAAAGGTGTTTATACTTACAGCAATTTGTCTAAAGCTTTTATGGAGCATGGCCACCAGCAGCTTGGTCAGCACAATAACCACCACAACATTGTAGGTGCCTATGATCATGGCACCCACAAAAGAGCGCAGCTCCTCTGTGTAGGTGATGCGGGTGACGAAGAGTGCAACGTGTGCCAGGGAGAAGATGTACCAGAATAGGGCATAGCAGGTTCCCATAAACCTGTGAAACAGAAGAAGCTAGTGAGTGAGCCTTTAGTCAGACATATTTCACAAATTACGACGTTTAATTTTGCAGTTAAATCACAAAACACAAAAACTTGACTATGACTTTATGAAGGTGATCTCTAACATCTCTCAACAAGCACTCTGAACATTCATCATTGTCATCTTCTCTCTCTAAAATGACAGACTGAGGTTGGCCCATACGTGTGGAATGCATCATTGCTCTGTTGCTGGCAGAATATGCCCTCACAGTCCTTGGGTGGATTCTTGTCTGGGTCTTTCTGGTCCTTTCCATAAAGCTGGGTGAGTCCAATGGTGAAGGAGAATAACACCAGCAGGAAGAGGCCCAAAAACTTTCCAAACTCCTGCAGCATCTGACCCATGGAGATCTAGGGGGGGGGGGATAAATATGTGTTAATCCTGTGCCGCTTGTTCGAATCTAATCAAGTAGACAGTTTCTTTCTTTTTTGTGCCAGCAAATAACTACAAAGAGGGCTAGCTGGGGTCAGAGCGAAAACATGTCACTATTTATTATTAGTTAATGTGCTCAAAGTAGAACATTATCTTTGCTGTGATGTGGTCTAACTAGATTTGATTATGAACTAGTCTTTCTTTTTATTAGCACCTTTTGTATACTTACACACTAGCATTACTCCAGATACAAGCTAATAGAAACTCCTTTCCCAGCCAGACATTGACTTGTAGCAGGAAAAGCACAGCTAAAACTATTATTATTACTACTTATTTGGTATGTGTTGTTATTTGTTACTTTCCTACTCAAAATTATTAGTAAAGACAAATTGCAACAGTATTGTTTTAGTCTGTGTACTTGTAGTTGTTGCTAGGTAGTTTAGCTGACAGCTAACATCAAAGAAACGTCTTATCACATTAAAATATAGATATAGATGTAGTTCAGTTTATTTCAGCAGAATTTGCTATATTTTAAGTTTCATTACAGGACCTTACACCAATGTTTTCTTCTAACTCTTTAAAACTTAAGCAAGGCAGCTGTATTTCTGCTTGAGTGTAATGTTTTGGTACTCTTTCAACACTTGTCCTAAGCAAACTTTCCACCACTTGTTGCTAGTTTTCCCCATGTTCTTGTTTAGCAGCGGTCCCTTGAGAAAGAGGAAAAAGCAACATATTCTGGCAGCTGTAGTGCTCTCACCCTATACCTCAGGGAAGACAGACAAATATGGAAGAAGCCAAAAAGAGGTCTCAAAGACAGAGAAAGTCTTCTCAGACCATTGGAAACCAACTATTTATAGGCCTGAGTGGCTTATCTGTTTACTAGGACCTAGAGATGCTCAAACAAGGTCAGAACACACGCGGCCTTGCAAAACACAAACACACACATAGTGTCCAGTGTGAGGGATGACCACTATCCCTGCACCTCAAGGTGAATGGCGACTGTGGTGTTTGCACTGAAACCCGGCAGTTTGTTTGAGGAGAAGGGCTAGTCTATTAGGGCAATTCATTCTCTTGTCATGTCTAAATCCCCCCGGTGTATTCCTCTGCCACTTTGTACACGTCTGATTTAGGAGCTGAGGGTGTTCCCTGGCTGCTTGCCCGGCCTGACAGGTAGCCTAACTTACTTACTGTACAAACAGAGCAAGAATGCGACAGGAGCTCTTAACCTTGACTGGAGGGCAGGTCTAACACATTTAAGGTACATCAAATGCATCACGTACACTTTCTAATATATAGCTAAATAAACCATACAGTATATATAGTATGCAGCACTGTTTTGGCGAAAGTATGTATTTTAGCATTTTATTCTAACAGGAAATGAGAGTGTGCACCAATGTTTGTTAAGGAAAATTATTTAATTCGTTTTTAAATTTCTTTGGTTAACATTTGTTGTTATATAATGTTTTATATATATAAACTGACTTTACTTTCAATTAAAGGGCAAACTGTTTTGTTTACCAAGATGTTCCTGGAACTGTCTCAACACTGTTTCCAATTTGTTTTTAAATGTTTTCCAGCTGTGGCCAATGCATTGTGAGAGAACAAGACTGCGTTCAAGCAATGTCAGCAGGCATATTAACAGATCTCCAGTATTTTACACAGAATACACTGCAATAACTACTCAGAATCTGATTTCTTAGTGTGGATCTGGGGTAGGCTACATCTTCTGTCCGTCTTTTTCACTCGAACACACTTATATGTGCCTCCTGGTGTATCATTAGTTATTTAGGAGACTCATACTGTTAGTGAGGTTAAGTCTAGGCCATGAATGAGCTCATTGTATGCACAACTGGTGATAGTAGATGCCCCCACAGACACACGCTCACATGTTCAGTCACTCTTTCCAACCTCAGTAGGGGGCACCACCCGGCAGAAATGTGAGCTGGCCTCTTCAGGAAGGACTGAATCAAAGAAAGTTGCATTACCCACAGCCCACACATTGCTGCCTCACCGTCTGTGTGTGAGCAGCAGCTTGTCTGAGTGCACGCTCACATATCACAAGAGTGTGGAAATGTGTGGGCTCGTGTGCATTAGTAGAGAGGTGTGTCTGCCATGTGAGTGCGAGTGTAGCCATGAACACACGAGCCGCATCTATTTCCAAAGCTAATCATTTTTCCATCCTGCCAAGCCAGACAGTGATGTCACAGAGGGGGTGAGTGAAAACAAAGAGGGGAGAGAGGAAAGACGGGAGAGGGAGGCATAAAAGATGGGGGAGGCTGGAGCTGAAAAGCACTCAATAGCAGCCTACAGGGCACCTTTAGTGTTTTATAACTTAACCACAAACAGCATTCGACTTAATGACAGGAAGGCATCCCTACAAATAGACTGACTTCACTGCATACCTTTATGTAATAAAGTCACACGCAGAGGAGGAGAAATTCTGCCTGTGAGTCAAACATTGGCTGGCTTTACAGTCTCTCTCCCTGCCAGCTGGCCGGACGATACACAACATTATGATGCGATAAAAAGGGACACCTATGGCAACTGAGATTGTTGAAGAGCCTGAGTAGAAAATATGCAAACCAGATTTTTGGCTTGTCAAAGAAAATGGAAAAAAAAAACCCAACAATGACATAACAGCATATTTTTTGAGCAAGTTGTATTTTTTTTAACTGTCTATCTGAAATCGCTCAGCATAAAGAGATGAAACGTACAAAGCTTTAGGCTTGTACTGACACAGTTTCAACTCTTAAACACACATCCAGCATTTACACAGGTAGATGGTGAATACCGCTCTCCCATCGGGGAAAAGAACAGAACAAACAAAACCTCCATGAACAGTCATGTATAATGAATGGCAAAGAGCATTTCTTGTAGTTTTGTAAGTATTAAAGAAGCTGAAAATGGTTAAATATTGGGTTATGAATGAAATTAAATAACGTGTAAAATGTATGACGTGCACTATTTGCACTATTGTGTACAAATATTGTATGCCAGAAAAGTTTAAGGGACAAACAAAAACACGGAAATGCCGATTTTTGTTATACTAGATGACAAAAATAAATGTATTATGTGCTGTGTAAGAGGCATAAAGCAGATCTGTATAACCGCATTATGAAACAATTCCATAACTCTTTGGGAAAAAGAAGTGAAGAGATTCAGAAAATACATCACCTGCTAATTCTGTTCAAGTTGAATCTACGTAGCACTGAAAAGATTTTAAAATCTGTCTCCTCAGCTAACCAAGGACCTCAAATTAAGTTTACATAAATGCAAGTTCAGAAACTGAGTTGAAAAGTTTTCAAAAGCCACCGACTATGTGGCTTTTGTTACTTGCAGCCAACATTTCTCTTTTTAGATGGCAGTGGATCAAACTTACTGTATGCGCCAGATTGTGATAGAAATCAATGCAGGATCCAATGAAAATATGTTGTGGGTGTATAGAGTCAGCTCCTCCAGTTTTAAATACATAGCCTAAACTGAAGTTAGCTTGAGAAATCAATCTTGGGCAAACTGAAAGGCTCTCAGTCATGTAAATGATGTAAATTATGATAGTGGCATGGTGATACGTATGGCAGCTAAGCTGCAAAGCTTTATGATGTCGAGTTCGGTTTATTATGAGCATATTATCACAGCAAAATACATTCATCTGCCGCCTCAGTTCACCGTGCTTATACTTAATGCTTATGATGATGGTTATGATGCTGCTGAGCACAGCTGGTGTGATGTTTGGTGTGGGCTTGTCCTTGAGTGTTCACACTTTACTGAGAGAGGAAGAGAGTGGGCGGTGTGTGTGTGTGGCAGGATTAGAGAGAATGATAGAAGGGGAAGCAGTTTTATAATCATTACATAAGAATTTGAATCCATAATGTTTTACAAAGGCATAGCAGGATACATGATCTCAAACTTCAACCCTCAAATCTAGTCTGGCTCCTCAAGAAATTAAACTTCTCACTCTGAAAATGTCAGTGTTGAGCTACGGAGCTTTAAGTGCATGTGTCACTGTATTCCTACCTGTAGTGGCCCCAGTATGGAGCTGGTGGTGTACATGAAGAAGAGTCGCAGGTAACTCAAAATGTTGGCAAATGCAAACAGGCCCTCTGCCACCAAGATGGGATGGAAGGCATCCCAGTTCTTCCTCTCTATGTCGCCCACATTCTTGAACTGGAAAAGAAGCAAACACATTCAAGAACTAATACACACACTAGTCAACGCTGACACCGTCTAATGTGACACTAATCAAATAGTGGCTGATACCAGCTCATTCTATGAGGTTCACATGAGATTTAATGTGCTTCTAAATGACTTCCCTGGAAACATTACATCTCTTCCTGAAATCTAAAGCTATCTTTAATATCGAGATTAGAAAAGAGTTAAACAGAAGAGAGACTGGCTTGAAGGTTTCATTGTAATTTTTACACATCAGTTATTTAACAGTTAAAGAAGCAGTTCAAAATTCTGGGAAGTACATTTATTCACTTTCCTACAGAGGAGTAGATGAGAAGATTAGTACTACTCTTCTGAGGCTACAGCTAGCGGACAGCTATTTTAGCTTAGCATACAGACTGGAGACGGGAGGAAACAGCTAGCCTGGCTCCAGGATGTCACTAAGTCTTGCCAAACAACAGACCAGCACATAACTCACAGTGAAGCCACAACTTGTTGTTTTTAGTCTTCTGTTTTTCATACTGATTAAAAATTGAGCTATGATTTATTAGCGTGTTAATTAATGAGCATTGGGAAAAGCCAGGCTAGTTGGTTCCCACTGTTTCGAAGCTAACCAGCTACCCATTTAACGCAAGAACACTACACTAAGTGTATATTCAAGAATGTCACCTTTAAATGTGACATAAATGAAACACAAATCTCTCAAATTATCTCTGCAATGTATGGTGCTTTTTACTTCAATTAGGTAAGCCTAAACTGAATGCTTGTCAGTAATGTAAATCAGAATTACTGCAGCTTCGTCAGCATACGATGCACCTACATAGTCCACCCACATGGATGATTTCATTTATTTAGCCTGCTAAGACCTCTTTCTCAAGACTGTGTGGGTGTGTACAGACTGTTCCTGATTGGTATGTCCCTCCATCTCCTTTAGTCCCTGTTAGGGTGGTAAAAATGACACCCTGAGTTGAACAACTGAAAACACTCGTGTGGGTGTGTTGGGATGTTAATGTACTGAATTATGAACTCCTGATGTTGATGACCTATAATGAAATAAACTTTCTGAATTCAGTGATTAGCAGTCTTTCAACCTTTCGAAAACCAACAAAGAATAAATAAAAAGAGTGTGCGTAATGTGTGTGTACCTTGCTATGAGCAACTATCTTGAGGGCAAAGGTGGCTAAGTAAAGAGAATTCATGACGAAGCTCAGCTGGTTCCTAGACTCATCCAGAAAGTCTTCCAGCCCTTCGTACCACAGACGCTTCACATCCGACCACACCATCCCTACAGGAGAGCAGGAATTCACCATCACACACACACACACACACACACACACACACACACATATTATACACACATCACTGGAAAAAGGCTGTCATTCCCAACATTTTAAAATCACTTCCAGATTCAGCTATAAGACATTTCACAGAGGGAGCCCAGGGGGAACAGGAATGTATGAGACAGAAATCAGAGATTAATGTGTTGAAAATGTGTCATCTGTGGGATTTAGGGAGGTGTGTGTGCGTGTGGGTGTGTTAATAAAGATGGGTGTCTCTGTCGCTCTGTGTCCAAGTGGAATGTCATCAATTCTAAATGTACAGAAAGGATCATGAAATGAAGACGATGAAAGCTTGACTCCAGCTGCAAGTCAAGGCACAGTGACACGTCCTCAACGCTTTTATTCAGAATTTCTTAATTCAATTAAACCTGATTGATTTATTAGTTTCCATTGTTTCAACAAAAAGGAAACAGAACATGAATTGTTGCTGTTACTGAGTAAACACCACTCATATTGTCTGACTCAGATTTAAGTACTAAATGATTACATTTTATTTCTAATGCAGTAATCAAAGTGTACACACACACACACACACCGAGAGATGCAGTGGTGGGAAGTACTGATTTCAGGTACTTCACTTGAGTATTTCAAATTTCTGCTCATTTCCACTACAACCCAGAGATAACTATACGTTTTACTTTGCTACATTTATTTGATAACTTTAAGATTAATAATACAAAACATAATCAACAAATAAAATATTATATCAATAAGGCTTTATTGATTAGTCCCAGGGGGAAATTCACAAGCTACCCAGCAGCAGTTTATAAAGCAATATACATAAAAAATCTAAAAATAAAAAAGAGCCCAGATTAGTCGGCTTCAGTATTAAAGTGATTTACACAAATGAATAATAAATGAGCCCTTCTGCATATGAGTGCTTTAATTTGATGCTAATACTTGTACTCAAGAGTATTTCTTCACTGTGGTATTGCTACTTTTACTTAAGTACTTCTTCCACCAATGGATATATGCACTGAAACATTCACTCTCTCTCTCACACACACACACACACACATGCATGTAGCCCGGTGCACAGACGCACTCACAGTCTTAGCATCTGATTTCCCCATTAATGTGAGGCATCTGGCTCAGGGTAATCAGGATGGAGAGAGCAGGAGAAAGATGAGAAGGAGAGGGGTAGTGTGGAAGAAGGAGAGAACAATGGGAAAGGCAAAAGGATTTTAAAGCTGCTGTTTGACTTGTTAGTTATGTCTGTATGGAGCACACATAGCAACTTTAACTAGCTCCCTTTTTACATCCTGATAACATCTGCATTAGAAATCTCACTCTTGTTATTTGCAGAGAGAGTGCAGAGAGTGTGAAATCTGCTTCACTGCATCACATCTTGCAGTAAAGCTGTTTTGCAATGAGATAGCCTTGAATTAAAAAACACTGCTGAAGTTAATAAAATTGATCTTTGATGTTGCTCTTTTGCAGTACTTAAGGAATCTTTCCCCCTCTAGTGGGCTATCCCGGCCCATGGAAAAAAACCATTACATTTCTGTCTAATGACTCAACTACTGATCTCACTCCTGCAATATACCGAATAAATTGCAAATTACCCTACAACCATCTTCATAACATTGAATAATGGAAGTCAATTGCTTCTACATCCTTTTATAACCTGTCAGGTGCAGTTACTGGGATGATTTATCAACCCAACGATGAAACCCGGACCAATGAGGTGCGGTTGCGATGCTTTGTGTCTGGTGGAGAGGGGTAGGATGTTGCAACCATGAGACAAATATCTCTGCTGAGAAGACAGAGCCATTAAAGCGATTGAATGAGCATGCTAATGGTTTCTTGGCAGAAGAGGAAGGTAGAGAGGCCCAATCCCCAGAGAGAGACAGGGTCAATTTCTAACTGTCACTATCTAGCCTCATCTGAACTGATACAGCTTGGCACATGTGTTTGTCCTCGTGCAAAATATATATTTGCATGTATGTGGGCTGAGACCACTGATACCAGCACTCAGATGGGCCACAGGGGAGACAGAAGAAGCTTGCGGTTCCTTTCTATAGAGCTCAATTAGAAGCAGAACTGACTGATTTAATCCAGTCAAGCCAGGCTTTCTGTCATTTACCATAGAAAGAGCTGTTTGTCATGTTATGCCTGATAGGATTAAGGATACGAGATACTGGACTTTAGCCAGACCTTAACAGGAATCTCTCATTTTCACTCCACTATGCAATGTTTTCTATTAAATTCTGGTCTGTATGATTGAATTCTTCTTCTATTCTAGTTTTATTGTGTCCATTAGGAGTGAGTGATTTTTCTATTTTAGAAATGACCCGTCTAAGTGCTGAAATATACATTATGATTGCAATATAGACAATACCCCACTACACATAGCACACACAGCATTAGGTATTACATGAAAGCTTAGTTGAGATGGTGAAAAAAAAAAAAAAAAGCTGACCTATGATCCAGAGAATGAGCAGGAAATCTATCATCTCCAGCGCAGGACCCATGGTGTTTTTCTTGTCCTCATTGTAGACCAGAGAGTACAGGTTGAGCAGAAGCAGGAAAGTGAAGTAGGAGGCGCTGTGGATGATGAACTTGACGAAAGGCGTGTGAATGATCTGGCCCATACGTGAGCGTGGCACCAGAAGGTAGCAGACAGAAAGCAGCGGCCAAAGCATTGCCACGCTCAGCACTGTGGCCATCTTTAGACAGGTGTGTTTGCGACGGTAGCTGGCCGTCTCTCCAAACCAGACGGTGTTGAGGAACTGTTGACAGTTGGACTGAGCCACAAACTGTGAGGGGAGCATCAGGAGAGAAATATGTTCATGTTGAAGTCAATCAGTTGTTTGATCAGCTTAAGGGAGTGGTTCAACATTTTGGAAAATATGTTTATTAGCTTTCTTGCTGAGAGTTAGGTTAGATGAGAACTTTCATGCCACTCTCATGTCTATAAGATCCAGTCAAACTACAGATTAGCTTAGCACAAATACAGGAAACAGTGGGTTAGCTAACAAAAACATAACAATATCTGCCTGACAGCATGCATGGTAATTGAGTCTGCTATAAATGTTTCAATGTTCTCTCTGATATAAAAAATCCACCCACAAACCCTGTAAATACGGGAGTTTATCTCTGAGATGCAGCCTTAAGTGCTGCTATTTCTCCAGCAGGAAACAGCGGTGTGCCGTGAGTTTTACTGTGATATATGAGTCCGACTTTTCACATTGAGCCATCCCAGCTGTAAAATGCCCCACAGCTTCAAACTTCCAGCTTCAGTTTGTCTTTGACTGCTGTTGCCTGGAGGAAGCACTTGATTCTGCCAAACTCATATTTCACAAAGACAAGCACATGGTGTGCTGGAGCAGATGACTCTCATATATATTGTAGTACAGTAAATAAGAGGTCATTAAAAACAGATAGTATTATTATTTCCTCCTCTAATCTGCGGATCGAATTAAATAATCAAGTAAGATATCAAATCATTTCCTCGTTATTGACGCTGACAGAAGTTGCAGACTTGGCCCATCTAACCTCTTTTTGGTTGTACTTGATGGCAAGCTTGAGTCGACTGAGGTTCATGCGCTCCTCCAGTAAGCCTCGCTTGTCAACGTGATCCTCGCTGGATGTGTGATTGAGAATCACTTCTAGCTCTCGAGAGTTTCGAGCCTGAGCCAGCAGGTCCTTGGCAAACATCTTACACTGCTTGGCCAGCTCCTCATAGTCATTCCTGGAATAAGGAAATTAGACATAATCAGACCACATGAGAGTTTATGATTCTTATCAGTGCAGGCTATTAAAGAAATGGATTTACAATATCGCTGTGTGCATGTAGGACCATATGTTTATGCGTATATGTCATGTTTCTGTCTTTATGTGCAAAGAAATTCAATAAACATGCCCGGGCATGACGGATAGGACGTGCAGCAGTAGATGGCAATCGTACCTGAACTCCACCTCAACCAGGCTGAGCTCCTTGAGGTCTGTGCTTAGCTCAAAGGCCCTGAGTATGGGATCTTCTTCAGTCAACATGATCAGAGAGGGGCTGGCCAGGCAGCGGTAGATGTCCAGGCGGAACCTGATGCGGGAAGAAATGTGAAAGTGTGAGGGAAGAAACAGGACAAAAAAAAAAAAAAAGAGCCGCAAAGGAAATCTAGAAGCAAACATTCACCCTCCTGCTGTAGCTGTTTCATTTCTACCTGCTTTGACCTCTTATGTCGTTTGCCAGCCAAACTGCAGACTGATTCATTTAGCTCACTGTGTGGGAAGCTACACTGGCCTGCAGAGAGACTTAACATGCCCAGCAGAAGAGATCAGGACAATCTCATCTGCAAGTCTAAGATGGTACGAGGAGCCAAGAATCACTATTACCCAGAGGAGATGCTGTTGGTTTTGCAGCTTCATTTTATATAAGAGTTTCTAGTGAATTTATATTTCAGTGTAAAACCACCACTTCAATGAAAAATGATCACCATTTACAAAACTGGCAAACTAAATATGAGCTCCCTATAGCTAGAGAAGTACAGTTAGGCAATAACAGTGACCATTAGTACTGTAAGCATGTCATGTTACTGTCAAACGATACTGCATACGATAAATCATCACTTTCCAGATGCTTAGGATGACATTTTGAAGCTGATGCTATCATCAAAACAAGGCGCCAGCAATGTTTCATCTTTCCTGAACACTTCACTTGACAGACCAACTGATTCATAGCTGTTTTTAAGCTCCTGCATACCAGAACGAGGCCAAAACAATCATCACGTAAAATAACACAGGCATCATCTGGAAGACAAAAGTGATGTGGACCACTCCACGTTACAGTAATTCAGTGCAAAACTACTCTTCTGGTTTAGATCAATTGGAGCTTAATGCAGCCATCTGGGGACAGCTAACAATGTTTATACCATTACATTTTCTGTGTTCTTGAGCGCTGAAGTGGCCCAGTGCTGTACCTGGAGTGTCTTAAGCTGTCCTTCTTGTTTTTAGCGTTGCACAGCGTGCACTCGCAGCCTACGGCATGGGGCCGGGAAGGAGATGTCCTGTTTCAGCAGCATAGTCAGGATCTCATAGTTGTTCCTGTGGGCTGCCAGTATGACTGGAGCTACGTCCATGGTTGTGGAATACTCCGGGTTCTGAATCCTCTGCATCAGTTTCTAAAAAGAGAAATATGATAATAGGGTTATAAAATCAATAATACCATGCATAAATAATTATTTCAATTCAAAGAGGATTCATAAGAGGTAATGAGAGGAGACTAACAGCAATGGAAGGCTTGGAAGATCGCCTTGGTCTGTGGTTGAGGAGGATGTCCACAGCTCCCACCACCTCAGAGTCTATGGCCACCAGCAAGGCATCTGTTGCCTACACAGAAACAACACTTTTGAAGCTCTCACATAGCACATTACATGCTGAAACAAAACACGCAGCAACACTCATCTTATGTCTTGTGCATTCATTGTTTTTTTTTCCCTTAAGTGTGCGGGTGTTTCCTACCTGGCAGCCATGTTCTAGAAGAAGCTGCAGGATGTCTAAATTCTCGTTCTCGATGGTGATGGTGACAGCATCACGGCCCAGCACGTCTACACAGTTGATGTTGAGCTCGCCGTGTCGGTTCTCCTCGAGGAGTTTCTTCACCATGTAATAGTCACCTGAGAAGCATGTCGAAGACAAAGCATTCACTTTAGGGAAGTCAGACCTTCAAAAGCAGTGAAGTATTATCAGAGGATGACGCCAAACAGACAGACAGAGCTTCGGACATGAGGCAAACACTCTCAAAGAGTAGGCTGAGCTCCAGCAGTACTCTTAATTCCAGTCATGTATAACAATAACATCTCCCTCAAAGGATAGGTTTTGCTGCCGAGCCATGTTTAGAGACACTTTATATGGTCACAGTTGCTGGCCTGCACAACTCAAACAACCTTGGCCTGTACAATGTTCTCAACTTATCAATGAAACATTCCCCTCCCATCTGACGAGATGCCTCTTTGCTATTTTACGCTTGCACCGTCTGCACCTTGATTCTCTTCGGTTATATTGTATTAACTTTCCTTGTTATGGGAAAACTCTGCATAAGCAGGGAGAGAAACTTTTAGAAAAAAGCAGACATTCAACTAAATATATCTTTGTACCCTAAATTTCCACAGTAGCCAAAATGTAGGCAGTTGTGAGAGGTATTCACTGAAAAGAAATATGGTACAGTTGCTGGCTGCAGTGATCATGCTTGGAATCTATCAAGCTGCTAGTCCTGGTGTATGTTACCTCCAGTGCATCAGCCAATTGACAGCAGACATGATGCTTCAGCAACATCACATGATTTCAACATTAACATGAGCTTTTGTATGATCTTAAACTAAATATTTGATTGAGCATGAAAACAATGAATGAACCAACCTTTCTCGCATGCCAGCAAGAAGAGCTTCTCATCCAGCGTAGTTTCCTCTTTCACCTCTCTCACGTCTTTCAAGGCCAGAAATTTATCCGGAGAGGAGGCGTCCGTGCCCTGATACAGAGCTGCCATTACGACGGAGACCGAGCACGGCCAAACACTGATGTGCATCCCACTAGAAACCGGCGACCATCACACAAGAAAGCCCGTCCTATGGGATGACATTGGAGGAATCCTTTTCTGTTTTCTGGTTGTTGTGTGTCGCAGCGCAGCAGAGGCTTAAAACGTCGTCATGAGACCAAACCAATTTCATCAAGTGTTGTTATTGCCGTCGCATCTCTGCTGCGTCCATTTGCGCTGCTTCTGGGTAAAAAAAAGAAGACGTCTATAGCACTAAATGACTTCAAACATCAGGTACATACATGTAAGTTACGACTTTAGTCCGACAAAACGACGCAGTCATCTCCCTCGGGGTGTTTACATGCACCATCTTCTCGCATCGCAGGCTCCTGGGGATCTTTCTGGTCCTGATGCTGCTGACGAGGCGCCTACTGCGCATGATTCCTCCTCCACCTGCTAGCTCATTTCGCAGGCAATGATTACGTAACAGGGCAACTGTGTGTGTGTGTGTGTTTGCATGTATGTGTGTGTGTGTGTCTGTGTGCAGAGATACTGTGTCTGGTCGAGCATTCTTCGCACTGCAAAAATCAGTTTTTACAGACGTTTGAGAGCGGAATTTCCTGAATGTCACCGAGCATCATAATCCTCTGTATATTTTACAGCAAAAACTCTGAAGCATTAGCTATGTGAAACATATACATATATAGAAAGAAATCACATCTATGGTCTGTGCAGGATTGTGTGTGTGTGTGTGTGCTTTGAGTTGGACAGACTATGTCCTGCAGTAATAAGTCCATGTGATTGATGTGTTTGGACATGCATGGATGAAATGTTACTGCAGATGGATGATGGAAAAAGAGGAGAGAGATATCTGGGTCTGTGTATAGTCACTGGCAGACTGTGAAGGAGCACATATGGGAGATAGACACAGCTGTCCTCCTGGCTCCGACAGTCATATCCATGCATATCTCAGTCAGTCTGTAACACTTATCACATACCATTGATTTATGTAAATAGTGACAGAGAAATGGAGATAATAGAGACACGAGTACATGAAGCATACTGTATCTCACTTACTGGAAGGCGGTGAGGCAATATAATCAAGAGGAAATATGTACGAAATGAGCTGAGTGTAATAGCAGTAGATATTTTGACTGTAAAAGCACAGGTGTTACTAAAAAATAATGGTGTTCCAATAAGCCAGGACAGTGTGACAGCAGGCCAGCATGCACAATACCAGCACTCTGAAAGTGAATCTTTCATTAGTTTTATTATTTACACCTGTGCTTCTCTTACTGAGACCCACTGAGGAGTAGTTTGAATCAAACATCTGCTCGAGCAGTTGGGAATTCAAAATGGGGAATAAAAATACGACTTGATTTAAAAGTCTACATGTCATCAAAAAGGAGCTTCCCAATTAGAATGATTTCCGAGGCTTTCTACACGCGTTTCCGTTCTCTGTGATAATGAAGTGCCTTCTTACTGTTCATGACATCCACCTGTAAAAGCCCACAGATAATATTATAAATCTAGTCTAAGAGTTCAGAGGAAAAGCTCAAAATAGTGCACGTGGAATCAGACCTGTTCCGAGTAATTAACACTCAGAGAGGAGCTGTTACATTTTACGAGCATGTTAAAATAAGCTTCTCCCCCTTCCACTCCATTTCAAAGCAATTATATTTGCAAGTGGAGAGATGAGTCCTGTAGCTGCACTTTATTATCCAACAATGCAGCAACCCAGAACGGCCATCAGCTGACCAGACTGTACTACATTTATTAAAAAAAAAAAACATTGATGCACGGTGTGGGTGGGATACATACAGATTGTTATTTGGTGCTAGATACAGGAAACACGTGCCGCATTATCAGATTTTCAGCAAGCAGACAAGGAAAGGAAGACATTAAAATGACTGCCCCCAAGTGCTTTAATTTGATGACTTCTTACTGCGCAGTTAACACTTTTATCAGTTGGTTAATAGGATAAATGTTCATAAAATATATAATTTACATATGTGCTGTAAAAATGTTGTGGTAACGTTAAAAAAAAATCTGTTAAGTCAAGACATTTTATGGCAAAAAGAGAAAAGTGTGTTTCTTTGTCCTGACTGGAAGTGCTCCAGCAGAGGGCAGTCTGCACAAAGACTTTGTGCTTGTAAACAGCTGCACTGATGAGGACTATAAAATGAGTGGCTATGGGATTTGAAGATCAGCAAACACCACACATCTTACAGAATAGTTATTCAGCCTATAGTAAGAGATCCATCCTATATCAAAGCAAAAATAAATAAATACATTTAAAAAAAACAAAAACCTTATAGTAGACACATCTTTACTTGAGCTGAAATCCTCTTAGAAAAACAAGGCTACACTGTTTAGGACTATATACAAACTGACATATTACAGCTATATAATGTAGTAAAGTGTTACAAGTTAAAATTAATACAATAAGGTCACAATAAAATCACCAAACATTACCATAAAATCACTAAATCCCAATCTGGATGTAACATTTGTCGCTGGATTTCTAATCAGGGGTCAAAGAGCACGACCCCCTTTTCACTCAGTCAGTCTTTTTGTGCCGTTTAGTTGTGCGGGGCTGTAATCCCAAACTGGCAAGCCTCTTAGGAGAGATGATTTTCAATCTGCAGAGCATGTGGTTTCCTCTGTTCGAACACATGGCCTTACAGCTTCCCAGGACATGTCAGTTCCTGGGGAACAGCTGTCAGACGTCAGATTTCAGCTGATTCCACATGAGAGGAGTGTCAGTCATTGTTGCTGACTGCTTCCAATACAGTCAATGAAGAAAGGAAACAACAACAACAACAACACAGCGATATTTCTTCAGAGCTACTGTTTTACGTTATTTTCAAGTATTTATTTAAATCACAGATGCCCCTCTCTAACAAGAGCACATTTTGCAGAAATATGGTACTTTACTTTTAGGATTTTTTCTTGAAGGCAAGGAGATTTTTTTCTTATAGATCTGGGCTACCCTCTTGAGGCTGTAGTGGGAAAAACAAATGAATTTAATTTGAAATACTGACGCTTCTCTGTGGTCACGCACTATGGAGAGAACATATACAATAGAAATATGAAGACTGGACTCTTAATAGAAACTTTAAAGCTCATTCATTTAAACAAAGGAGAGTGTTATAGACAATAGGGATGGATGAGATGTGGCGTTTATAGGGACAACCATCAAAATCCTGTGAAACACTCACACCTGGCACAGATAAAAAAGCAGGGTGGAGCATGGTTACAAGGATGCAGATAGTAAGGTAGACCTCTCTGAAACATAACAACAGCATCATTTCCCACAGACTACCATTGCCGAGATCTACTGGAGCAAGAATCGAGCCTTGCAACGAGACAGACGTGCGGCGGGACCAATGGCGTAGCTCGCTTACGCACGACGCCACAACGCTGGCCAATGCAATCCATGTGTGGGCGGCTCTTCAAGCCCCTCTTGTATCCTGATTGAATCCGTCCAGTTTGTATTAGTTGGACGAGCAAAAGGGAGCAGGAAGAACGGAGGGAAATCTTCCAGCAAACGCCGTAACTGTGGATACTGGTCATTCGCTGCTCCGTTATGGCAGATGCGGAATGATATGAGCTCCAGCCGTGCGCGTCAACTCGTGACGGTTTTATTGTCTGCGGTGCCTGAATCTTACCAGGCTGCATTTACAAGGATGCATCAGATGATAACTGCGCAGGGATGCCTCCGCTGAACATGGACAAACAGGGCGTCTGTTACAAAGATGAAGGCTTCTTCCTTTTTGTTTTGAACACGGGCCACCCACAGAATCACTGCAACGCTCGCTATGGACAACTTAAACGCGCCTCTCATCCGTCGTTCCTATGAAGAACATTGCGCAGTGCAGTGAAAACGGGATATCGTGTTGTGGATTTCGAATTGGCGGTGACTATATTACCTAATAAGCTGCTATTCAACTGGGTCCCACTATAGGCTGTATACATTCTCCAGAGCGTGTTGGTGCACAGTCAATGTAAGGAGCTTCGTCCAGTGGTGAGAGCCACTCTCCGACGGTACAGATGAGAGGCAAACAATATCATCAACCACTGAAGTTGACAGCGCCTTGGGAGAAGGATGCTGGTTTTGGGAGGAAGCTTAAAACCTACAGGAATCATACCAAGATAATAGCACAGCCTGGGATCGTGATGAAAGTCCTCCGCAGGAAGAGGATTGTCTTATTTATGGCCTATTTCTTGCTGCTGGTTCTCACTATGCTTAACTTGGCTAATTATAAATGGACTAAAGAGCCACAGCAGTGTAATCATCAGATGAGGAGCACCACTTATCAGAGCAGATCTGACATTCGCTTCCTGTACAGGCCCTCTCTGGCCAAAAAGAGACAGCTTATCTATGTTCTGACCACCTGGAGGTCAGGCTCGTCCTTTTTCGGGGAGCTTTTCAACCAAAATCCTGAAGTGTTCTTCTTGTATGAGCCAATGTGGCACATCTGGCAGAAACTTTACCCTGGTGATGCGGTGTCTTTACAAGGGGCAGCCAGGGACATGCTTAGCTCCTTGTACCGCTGTGATCTGTCTGTTTTCCAACTTTACAACAGCCCCGGGGGCAAGAATTTTACCTCCCTAGGACTATTTGGGGCAACCCTCAATAAAGTGGTGTGCTCCTATCCCCTCTGCTCAGCCTACAGGAAAGAGGTGGTGGGGATGGTGGATGATAAAGTGTGTAAAAAGTGCCCCCCTCAAAGCCTTAGACTGTTGGAGGAGGAGTGCCTCAAATATAACACCATAGTCATTAAAGGGGTGCGCATTTTGGACGTTAATGTGTTGGCCCCACTCATGGAGGATCCCTCCTTGGATTTGAAAGTGATACACTTGGTCAGAGACCCGCGGGCAGTGGCCAACTCCAGGATCAAATCCAGACATGGCCTGATCAGGGAGAATTTACAGGTGGTCCGCAGCAGGGACCCTAAACTTCGCCGGATACCTTTCGTTGATCCTGGTCACAAAGCCAACAAGAAGGATGGCTCAGATTACCACTCCATAGGAGCCATGGAGGTGATCTGTGACCGCACCTCCAGGACTATTAGGACTGCCTTAAACCCACCCAGCTGGCTGAAGGGAAAGTACATGGCCGTGAGGTATGAGGACCTGGTCGAGAACCCGGTTAAGACCTTGCGAAACATCTACCGCTTTGCCAACCTCACCACTAACCACGACATCGAGTCATTTGCACTGAACATGACCAGTGGCTCCAGCTCCTCCTCTAAGCCATTCATAGTCTCGTCCAGGAACGCCACACAAGCTGCTAGTGCATGGAGAACAGTGCTCAGCATTCAACAGATAAAACAAGTGGAGGACTACTGCCACCATGCCATGTCTGTTCTAGGGTATGAAAGAGTCAGAACAGCCGGGGAGGCCAAGGACTTGAGCAAATCACTACTGACACACTCCAAACTGTGAAAACGACTCACCACCAAAGACCTTTTAATTAAATGTTCATTTTGCATCGAGTGCCGTTTCCTCTTATTGTGGAATTTAAGCTTTATTTTAAAATCAGCATTCAAGGAGCTCCACTGGCCACATTTGGAATGTATCATGTTTCCCTCAGTTGTTTTGCAGTGGTATTTGAAGGGACCACTCCTTTTATACTGGAATATTGGATGTGTTTGACAATGCAAGACCTACGGACAATGACTGAATTAGTGAAGCTGTAACAATGGAGAAAAAAACAACAACAACAACAACTGTATAATTCATGTATCTTGTTATGATGACACTATGATGAAGTGGATGTTTTGGGGTTATTTTTGAATGTTAAAAACCTAACAAGAAATCTGTTTTTTCTGTCTCCATACTGTCTGTAAAAGTGAAAATAGTGGACGGAAGAAAAACAAAATGAAAAAAAAACAAACAAAAAAAAAACGGAAAAAAACAAAGAACAACTGATTTAAAAAAAAATGCTCATTGCTTAATGTTTATTTGTAAGATCTGGTCGAAGTCAGAGACAATCAATTGGTTTGTTGATGTGCCATAGGTAGAGGTGTGATGAATAGGCTACACCTGAAGTAGCAGTAGTGCTATTTCTAGATTAAAAACAAAAAGAGGATGTTTTGATTTTTGTCACCAAATCCTTGTAGGATGATATCATGCACTGTGGATGACGTCATGGCACTGAAGCTGGAAGGTGTCTCTCAGCGTCGGTGTAAGCAGTGTGTTCTACCATTTCAAATGTTTACAATTGCTTGCTATAAAAAAAAAAAACAACAACAACAAAAAAAAACACACACACACACGTGGTCTGGGAATATTGCATTGAGTAAAGTTCACAGTTAACAAGAAAGTTTATGTATCTGTGTTGAACAACCCGCACTGCTGTACATGTTAAAATCATGTTTGAATACATAAGAACTTGACCAGTGGTTCTCAAAGTCTGGTGCATGAGGCAAGGTTCCCTTAAAAATGCAAATAAAGTCAAATACAACATGTTGAGCCACTGGATTTAATTGATCTTCTAATAACCAGACAAATAATAATAATAACAGTAATAAACAATATGCTTTTAATGTGTATTTTAAATTAGATATATGTTTTTTAAATAATTTAGTTCTTTATATGTATGAGATGTTTCAAGGCATACCTTAGTTTAGTACATTATGGACCACTGTGCCTTCCCTCACCATTTGAGAACCATTGTGCTGAAATAATGCCACACATTTGTTCCTATTTGCTACATAACTTAAAGGTACCCTGTGAAGGTTTCTTTTTTTTTTTTAATCTTTGAGACCTAATTAACGTGTTGAATGCATTGCCTTCCTCATGAAAAAACCCAAAAAAACCCAAAGCTAATTTTTTTCTTGAAACCTGCATTGTCTACATCAGTGCTTTACTTCCTGGCGGTGTTCTTCTCTGCCTTTTGCTTGTTCATTGATGTGTTTTTTTGGCGCCTTACCACTACCTGTAGATCAGTGGAACAGTGTCAGACCGTTGGCACACGCGTTATCTTATTTGCATGTGCAATTATAATGTGAGTAGTGGTCAGAAACTCCACAGAGTACCTTTAAGCATCATAAGAATGTTACTTGAAATAGTCAGAAATACTGTGTTCATTAATTAGTAGAGGAAATGACAACACAACCTTAAAGATCACAGAAATGGCTCATAAAGGGAAATATTAAATGACTTGAATACAAAGTTAAAAGTTAAAAGAACTCTGTTATGAAACCACAACAAAACTGAAACCCGGCTTAGTCATCTTAAGATTTTGATGTAATTTGTGGAGGGTAAAAGTTCACTTCAGTGAAACAACTCTGTTACTGTAATGCTTCAGAGTGCCCCAAAAATTACACGTGGAAAACTGAACAGGCAGCGGGTTTTTTTTCGCCCCCTTTTGAACGTTTCACACAAAAAAAAGAAAAGTTGTAAGAACTTGTTGTGAGCAGTTTGTTCCTCCCGCACAGAGAGAGATGCTCTAGTTGGTGGGCGTACATCAGTGAGTTGCTCTCAATGAAACCACCTAAAATAAGGTTTGTGGTTTAACAAAAAAACTGTCATATACGGAAAGAAATATTGCAATCGTTCGATTGAGCCGATACCTCCACACCTCGAGCAAATGACACCAAAACTAGTAAGATTGTGTTCTGAATTAGATGGAGGAGGATGAGATGAATGATGAAAGGCTCTTGCTGCTTCAGAACAAAACAGAATTCCAACATCAGCGCAAACAAAAAGAGAATCCATTTATTTATTTATTTTTTTGCAGCAATTGAGAACAGAAACAGAGGAGCATTCCATAGATGCACCCATGCATTCACAACATAAAAAAGGCCCTCGCCTCAAGGACAATGGTTTTAATAATATGAGAGAAAGCCGTCTGCATATTCACAAAGCCTAACCTCCACAGATTGGATGTAGGCAGTGCACAGCACCCTGCTTCACACAAGGGGGGGAAGGGGCCCTGAGATTTATAATGATGCACTCAGAAAGTGCAATCTATAGAGAGGTCTCACATGCTGATAGTCTCTTTTCTAAATACCGTTAATATACTTAAGCTTTTGGAAGTATTTTAGCTCGCCGCAGAATGATAAGCAAGACATGGAGGGAGATGTGGAGGGTGGGGGAGGGCAGTAATAAATTCAAATTCAATAAATTCAGTGGAATACATTTTGAATGAGTTAAAAGGATTGCAGAGGAAAACAGTGCAATAAAAGTTTAATAAGGAGTTGGGGAAGAGCAAAACAAAGTTGGCACAAAAATACCATTTCGGCTGATTAGGGGAAATACCGTAGCTTTCAATCACACTAGATGCTCATGAGCAATTCTCCCTGAAGCTTCAAACCAAGATATTATGTAACTAAGTAGCACAGTGCTGCTTTACTGGCAATCAATGCGAGACTTAACATGTTGCACTTTCACCGGAACTGTCGAATTATAATATTTATTGCTGTGTGAAAAGTACACTGTGCACACCAAGGTCAATTTCTGCTTCCTGTTGGTGGTGTTAGACATTAAGCACAAGTTGTACAGCATTAATTGTTCTGTTATTTCGGCTATTAAATTTCTTGAAACTGGAGCAAATCTTCAGCAGGCTAACAGAAAGAGCAGTGGCCTTTATAATTGTTTTTTTTTTTCCCTCTGAGACTGTCATGCATGTCAGTGTGAGGGGGGGTGAGTGACCTTTCAGGAACTATTGTAACTCCTCTCATGCCCTGATCAGTGACCCCATTCACTGTGGCTGGGTCCTTATCCTCAGGGTAGCAGAGGCTGATAAGCTGGGGTCAGAAATGACTCCTGGAGCTTCAGGCCTCCCTGGCGAGAGCTGCAGCAGTGCCAAGGCCCAGGTCTCCTTCCAGCAGGTCTTCCTGGTGCTCGGATCCAGAGTCACCGCCTATAGACACAAGCTGGTTGTCTGTTTTCTCCAAATCAAAGGTGGAGTCATCTGGTTCGGTCTTACACGGCTGCTCATCGTCCTGAATTGAATGTGGAAAATTCTAATTGATAACTTAATTTCTTTCTGTTCTCTGAAGATATGCAGAGAATGTAGCAACACAAGGGAAGTCTTACCTCCTGGACATGGGAGCTACCGAAGAATCTGGCATATACCCCACAACACTGCGGCAGTGAGTCAGTCAGCGGAGGGCCACAATGCGTCAGGAGTGGCTTTAGATATCTGTGATCTTGTTAAGGCATGGTTGCAAAGGTGTGTTAGGTGTTAATGACAGTAGAGAGGAAAATGGTTTGTTTTTAGCCTTTTCCAAATCTGGCCTCAGGGCACCAAGTTATAACTGTAATAATTTTAGCAGAACCAAAGCACACAAGTGTGAAAATAAGTAACTGCAGTGTTTTACTGACATATTTTAGAGGCTTTGGAAGCTCAAGGTCTAACATCTTAGTTGTATTACCATAGCTAGTTAGTTATGGGTGTGACCGGAGAGTTTTGGGAAATGGTTATTGTTTCAGACGTGGGAGGGCAATCAGAGCCAGTGACTACTTTAGAAAGAATTGGCTAGAAATTAGTCATTCCTTTCTGGAGAAGAGCATACCATGCACGCACAGAGCATCACATCACAGCAGCACACGCTGTGACATAGTACAAACGGAAACCACAAATGTGAGACGGTTACTTTTAAGGCAGATATCAGGAGTAGTTCTCTGTCACAAGGCTTTAACGTGTCACTCAAGTTTATTGTTTTCATCCTGGAAAATAAAAGTATAAAATACGACAACGTCTGCCTCACTTTCACCAGGCACAGCGTAGTGAGAGCCTGAACAATGACAAAGCTGTTTTTAAATTTCAATGACATCATTGCACTGAATCCACATAATGTACTGCTGAAATGATGAAGACCTCTGCAGTCATATTAAGCTTATTATTCCTCTTAAAAGGCCAATGTCAGCTTACTGTCACTAAGTGCCAGTGGCTTTTCACAACATACACCAAAGAGCTGTATATTAGTCATTCAAGCTTTAGGTGCCTGTGCTATTTCTGTTCCAGTTTGCTAAGATGTTAGCATATTTAATATACATGTAACAGCTCTTCTCTGCTGCTGTCTTAAGTAATAAAAGCCTACAATAAAATATGCAACAAAGAATGACTTTCCAGGAGGGAGTGCCACACAAGAGAAGAACTGCAGAGAGCTTGAAAGAGATGAAAATACTTTACTCAAATGGGGTGTTATTTTATTTCAGGCACGATGGGACAGTCTTGCACTTGATTAAAACCAGAGGCAAGGTCAGAACTGGTTCATAAATGTGTTTAAGTGTTGATAAAAGGCAGTGCTGAGAGGAGGAGTAGAATGAGCTGTTTTTGGATGCCAGATGTTATGGTAAAAGTCCTCTGGAGGTACTGTGGGCTCAAATCAACAAACACCTCTGATGGTAGGCAGTCACTTGATACTAACTACATATTATACACCCACTAACACCTCTTTTTGTGGCATATTTCTGCACAGTGTAGCCTGCTGACAGACGATCTTGTTTCTGTATCCTCTCCATTATAGACACTAACTAGCTTTTAGCTGTAAACAATAGTTCTGATTAATAATTGCCCTTCCGCAGGTGTTCACACTTTGCTCTACTTGTGCCATGGAAAAAGACAAAACAATACTTCACCGATCCTATAATTTCTGGACGAAAGCAACCTTTGTACCTCAGAGCCTATAATGAATAATGTGGGACTTAGACTAGGCACGCAAGTACAAAATCCGCTGGCATGGGCACAAAAAACAATGAGAAACAGGAAAATGATCTGTTGTTTGGTGCCAATACTTATATTCTGTACCGTTATCAGCAATATGCAATAGGTGGGAATTATGGACACCATTCTGCCAGCTAACAGGATTAATTTATAAATGTCTCAAATGAGAGAGAGGGGGGAGAGAAAAGAGGAAGGGGGGATGAGGAGGTAGAAAAAGGGGGGGGGGATAATGACTTCCTTGGGACCTGCAGGAGTGAGTTGTCTTCTTGTCGGCACAGTGTCCTCCTGTTCCACGCTGGCATAATACTAGACAGCGATGGTAATTATAACTGCTAGAGCTGCTTTCTGCTCCACAATGGTGTCAGGTTGTTTGTGTGTGTGCGGGAAAAGGTGCTGAGTAGCTGAGTGGGGGTAGAAGCCCAACTGCTGCTTCAGCCGTCATTAAGGCAAGTTTCTTCCCCTCCTACTTGTCCCACATGTCACCTTTTCCTGACCTCTAATCAGTGGAGAAAAGTAACAGAGTACATTTCAAATACTGTACTTCAGTTTTGTGGTATTTGTACTTTACTTGAGTACTTCAATTTTGTGCTAAGAGGAAGAAAGAGAGAGGAAATACATAATACAGTACAAGTAAGAAACAAAGGACACATACACATTTGAAAGAGGACCAAAATAAAGGAAATGGGATGGGGAATTAAAGGGAGTGTTTGGTAAGGTTATTGGGTTATTGTGGGAAACAGTCAGTGCATTAACGACAGTAGATGGCCTCCACTTTGGAAGAAGACAAGATTCCCAGCATGGGAGCTAACCAATGTACTCCCGTGGACAAAATGTATTTTAGCCACCCAAAAAAACATCAATGTCAGTTTAAGGACACTATTTAGAATAATTTTATGACTTTACCTTTCCGTCAGACAGCTCTTTCCAACAGGAAACTGAAGAGTTATATACTCTTATACAGTATACTATCGTCAAACCACCGAATATCATTGACAAAATCTGCAATTCAACCTCACAGAACACAGGAGTTGCCGGTCCCACACTGTGACTTTGATGTTTTAACAACTCCCATGTTCTGCGAGGTAAAATTGCAGTTTTTGTCAATAAACTCTGGTGGCTTTGCAGAGAGTATGGATCGATATAAACGCTTCAGTTTCCCATTGGAGATGGTTGTCTGTTGGCAGGGTGAAGCAGCGAAAATATTCTAAATAGAGTGTACACATAGATATTGATTTTTTTAAAGGTTTGCCTTGACTTTAGGTGGTTGCTCCTGTCCACAGCAGTACAATGTCCTCAGTTCTGCTTCTCCAAATTGGGGGTGTGTCGACTTCAAAATAGGTTCAGGTTTCTATCAGATAGTCGAGGAAAGGTCCCCAAAGATCTGAAACCGTTTTTTTGTGCTTCAGAGTTAACTGAGCGTAGGTGTTTTGTTTCACTAACACATGGATAATCTGATGATTTCTAATCTAAGAACATATTTTTTTTGGGATAATAATAATCATAATATTCCTGTTTATGCTGAGAATTAAATGTGAAACTCAGTATTATTCTACATAGCTGTCTTTGTAATATAAGGGTACAGCTAGCAACCGGTTAGATTAGCTTAGGGAATAGCTAGCATGGCTCTGTCCCAAGGTTTGCTTCTATTTCTTAGCTGTGTGACTTCTTGGAGTATTGCTCAAGGCCAGGAAATAGTCTGGCACAGTCCCCCTGTAAAGCCACAACTTTAACATGTGTGTTGGGGTGGATTAAACAAGCAAGATAGAACATGTTAGTTAGCAAGCTATGGAGGTGTTGGTAGGTTGCTTTTGCTTCTGCTTCCAGTCTTTATGCTAAGCTAAGCTAACTTAACTGGCTTCTAGCTGTAGCTTCGTATTCATCGGACAGACGGGAGAGTCGTATCAATCTTCTCAACTAGCTCTCAGCAACAAAGCAATAAGCGCATTTCCCAAGAAGAAAAAAGTATTCCTTTTATACTTGTTGATGGCTGTACAAAAATACTCATTGTCATCTCAGAATAACCAAAAATTATCAAGACTGTCTAGTTTTTATACTTCAACTCTATACTTAAGGGAAATATCTAACACCTGCATTTACTAGCTACGTTGCATATTTAGATTTTACATATGCCTCAAATCATCTTATCAGTATAATCCATCGTATAAACTACCCAACAGTGTGTAAAGTGAATACAGTAAAATTAGCTTCACTCTGAGCAGCAATAACAAGCTCTAAAACACTAAAAAAAAAAAGAGCCCTACTCTATAATGAATACTTGTACATGTCCCTCACACACAATACAAAATGTCAGGAGCACGTATTTAGAGGTGGTGCCGCCTCCCTCTAACTGTTTTGTTTTTTGTGTGGTATTGTTTATGCCTAGCTACTGTGGTATATTATATAATAACATAAATATAGAGATTTAACTCCCGAGTCACACGACACAGACTTATCCAGAGACCAATCCGACCATATAATGCAGCCACCCCGGGGCTCTTAAACATGGGTGGCCTCTGGGATGCCAAAGTCAAAACAAAAGCATCGGTTTCCAGCCCTAAAACCACATTCTGCAAACCGCTTCAGCGGGAAAGATCAAACAGGCTTTGATGTCCGTCAAAAATCAGTGCTTAAGACTAAAATGTTTGTCCTAATGAGCCTTAAAGCCAGACTGTCAGGGAAACAGGTAAGGAAGCAGCAGTACAGTCTTCCTTCAGGGTGAAACACCAGCAAGCTCAATTACATAGCAGCAGGATCCAGTCTGAGGCTCCTCTCACCTGGTCCACATCAAAGCATCTCCATAATGCACTTTTTTCCCCCTCCATCAATAGGAAACATTGGCCAGGACTGCGCCTTTCATCCTGCTCACAGCTTCTCTTATCCTCTCTCTCTTCTCTTTCTCACATTTACATGCAGGCACACACATTCTGTCAAATTAACCTACTATGTAGACTTTTAACCATAGCCGAAAGGGGTACGCTGTAGGTAGTTACACAGATTGCAATGTTTTGTTGCAAGCAATAAAAGCAAGTGTCATAAATCAAATGATTTTAGTGTGCCATATTACGTGTGTGTTGGTAGACACTATGCGAGCTAGCCTGGCTCTGCCTACACGTAAATAAAAATCTGGTTTATTGTTTATACAAAAAAATCTAAGATAAGATAAGCCTTTACTGATACGTAGCGGGGAAATTCGTTTGTTGGAGCAGCACAGATAAATCGTGAAAGATAATATGAGGTATACAAAAGTACAATATATAAATAGGTTCAAAAGACAATGGAAAGGGACCCCAAATGTGTGTGTGTGTGTGTGTGTGTGTGTGTGTGTGTGTGTGTGTCGTAATTTTAGTGGGGTCTGGGCACACAGTCCACAGTCCTGTGGACCTGGGTAGGTTGATAACATGATTGAATGAGATGCCCATCTGCCACAGTTTATCATGGAGAGGGTGAGGCCGGGTTTTTCAGGATGGCTTTCATCTTGTTCTTCATCCTCCTCTCTGCCACTGAATCCAGACAGTCCAGTTCTAGCCCGACCACAGAGCTGGTCACAGCCTAAATTAAATTTGCTGGTTTGATGCCACCATCCCAGCACGCCACAGCAAAGAACAGTGCTACTATAGACTGGTAGAAATTCGGCAGGAGTCTGGTCTAAAAGATCTGAGTCTTTTTACACCACTGACACCTTCTTGAAAAATGCGTCAGTGGGGTACTTGAGTGCACCCTCTCCACTTCCTTCCTTTCTTTCCTGGATGATAACAGGGACAGGGGGCCTCCTGTGACCTCCTGATGTTGAGCATTGTTGTGGTTGCATTGTCCTTGATGATGACAATAGAGGAGTCATTGGAAAACAATTTGCAGGGACCTAAGTTAAAATGGAAGTCTGAGCTATAAATATGGAAGAAAAATGGCACCAGTGTAGTTCCTTGAGGTGTGCCAGCATTGCTCATCACAACCTCAGAGGCACTGCGACCCATTGTAATGTAAGAAATTAGTCTATGATCCAGGATGCAGTGTCAGGATGATGTTGTATCGCCAGAAGCTTAACTCTGAGGAATAAGGGCTGGATGATGTTGAAACCAATGGAGAAGTCGAAGAAAATGACTCTCAAAGTGCTTTTGTGTTTCTCCAGGTGTGAGAAGTCCTTGTGTGTCAGGAAGATGTTGGCTTCCACTCCGATGTGTGATGATATAACATGCTGATTAGTGAACTTGATGATTTTAGGTGGATTGTGTTATCTTTGCACAGATTCAGACTAGCTATTGTCCCTATTTCTAGCGTTTATGATAAGCTAAGCTGTAGCCTTATATTTAATGTACAGATGTGAGAGTGGTATCAATGTTTTGTTGCATGTCACATGTCTACTTACAAGTATGCTTATTTAGCTGTTTTTTTTTCAGTCCCGTCTGCACAGTTGTTCAGTGTATTGTCAAAAAGTGTATATGATTTTATGTCAAATCACTTTCTACTGCTCAGTGGATTATAATCATTTTGAAATTACCTCAAATATTGTCTGATAAACACCTTGACCAGTTCAAAACTTTAAAAATTAAGAGTAGATCTCTGCAAAGAGCTTTTGTTATTTCTTTTGGGCACTAATTTTGACAACCAGTCTGAGAAAAGTAGTGTTTGACTCATTGTGCTCTGAGGCTGGCAACAAGGCACAGTGCAGTACAACAATGCAGCTTTTCTGCATTTTTTGGTTTAACAGCCATGACTGAAAATGTGAATATTTGTTACTCATCCTTATGCAACGATGCATAATGTAAGCCATTAGTGTTTTTGGTTACAAACAAATCAAGTGCAAAGCAACGAAATGTGAAACTCTTTGCAATGACTTTGAGGATCAGTATTCAGTTGCAATGTGAAGCACAATGTTTGGTTGAAACTTGGCTGAATTTATCACACATATAACACCACCTTGTGAAAAATGATGGTGGCGGAAGTATCATGTTGTGAGGAGGCTTTTCAACAACAGGGACATGGAGACTTGCGAGGACACAAAGGAACAATGAAGAAGCACTTTTCACAGAATATTTGTTAGACACCAGAGCGAAGCAGTGATATATGAAAATATCCTATGTCCTATCCTATGAATTACTTGAAGGTAGTTGTTCACAGATGCTCCCTATTCGATTTGATTAAATGTGAGATGACAAGGAACAATGTGAAGAAAATCCCTAAATCTAGTGGGGCCATACAAACATAACCAGAAAAATCCGAGGCTGAATTCGCTGCCAAAGGTGGCTCAAGAAACTAATTACTTCGGTTAGATTTATTTTTTTCCCTTCCTAAGACATTCATAAAAACCTTTGACAGTCTTTTTGTTGTATTTTGGGTATGCTATCCTCATCTTGCAACACCATAAAAAGCAAAAAAAACATTAAGGGAGTTAAAGACCTTGTAAACACAGATGCCTTTACCTTGTACACTCTTCTCCACTGCTTCATTACCATGATTCAATAAGCCAATCTGTGATGCATGTTTCTCATACTATTGGACAACTGGCCTGATTGGCCTGATATGACCTATGAGATACAGTGTGAAAACTTTTCCCAGGACAAGGACAAGGCCAAAGGATACTAATATAGAGTCCCCAGACAAGTAATTGAATAACACTTTGACCCGATGTGACCTGCACGGCTCGCTGCTGTGTGCCTGATAGATGGAAATTTGTCGAGCGAAGGTTTGTTGAATGTAAAAGTGAGAAAAGCTTGCACAAGCTCTGATCTTCTTCTTTGTATGACTGCAAGAATAAATAATCCCGCTGGGCTGCCCTCTTCAACAACAATTTGGTTGTCTTTCAACAACAAGAGCTCAATTTTGCTTAATCTACTATGCTAAACCAGTTCTTTTAGAGCTTTTCTACATCCACATTGAGTTGTTAATGGTTTACCAACAACTATTATATTGATATATATCTATCCTAACCTCAAATGCACTTCTCCAAAAGAGAAATAAATCTATTATTAACATTAACACACTCATGCATTAAATGAATACTCTAAGTGAATGCACCAGCAGACCTGCATCTCATTGTTTTGCAGCGGAGATAGAGCCCATAAAGTAAAATGATGTGCTCCTTTATCGAGCACTGGGCCAGGTCATGGGGCCATTAAGCGGTAAAATTAGATTAGCTTAAACGTAATGCAGTCCTCATGAAATTCCACTGCAAAGGACGGGACCGTTTTCTTACTGCCAAATGATTTAACTGCATTCACTGCTTACAGGAATCCAGCAAATATATTAAAGTGATAGTTTTACATTTTGTGAAATATGCATATTCACCCTCTTGCTGAGAATTGGTTGAAAAGATCAAGACTACTTTCATGTTTGTAAGGTAAAAATAAAGGCTACAGCTTGCAGCTTGTTAGCTTAGTTAAGCATAAAGACTGTTGCACTGACAGTAGGTTTCCAAAGAGCCTTTCTGAAGCTCAAAATCTGAGCACATCCCGGGTAAAAATTGGCAAAGACAAAGATCATCGGCGGATCTGCGGCGGGCTGAATGAAGCCTGGGTGCTTAAACAAGCCATCTGTAATGGCACCCACGTGTCAATCAAAGCGGCCAAGCTGTTAATTACACATAACTTTAAGCCTTAATATAATTTGAACAGGTGAGTTAAAAAACATTTCAGCCTCAGTGCAGTTGTCCTGAGCTATAGAGACCAAAACTGTTCCTGAGCCAGGCTGTAAACATGTTTATGTCTGCTGTGAAGTTGGACATTTTAACATGGGGGCTTATGGAGATCGACTCGTTCTGTAGCCAGCCTCAAGTGGACGTTTGAGGAACTGCAGTTTTTGGCTTCACTTCATAGCCACGGAGGTTGCCGCTTGGGTTGTTGTGGTTTAAAGCCATGTAAAACCAGCCATGTTTTAATTGGTATGGATTAAACGAATTAACATATTATATTCACTGTAAACACACCTGAAATAGTTAATGAACTTCTTCTTTATTCTGCCATCACACAACATATGGGCCTTTCTTCACATTCCCTGAAATGAAAGACTCTGAAAGACTCTTTTTCCCCCTTGTACTCATTATATAATACTACTCCACAGACCAGTGCATTAACCATTGTGAGTGCCAGCAGATGTGAGAGTGCTTTGGAGAAGAAAGCAGTGAAAGGATACTTGTAGTCCAGATGGTGCCACAGGCCTCGTGTTGTGTCTGGCCTCCCTGTAGCAACCTGTAGGCCATGAACGAACCACTGTTACTCATCGACACACAAAGGCCCTCTGGGGTGGCTGTATACGCTGCCTGATGGAAATGCTGGAAACCTGCACCCCTGGATGGTCAGTGGGGCCATATCCAATGACCTCCGCTTTTACAAGTGGGACCTCAGGCCCTGTGCTTATATAGGAAAACGGTGTTCTCAAAAACTGCTAAGTCCCTAGAGATCTCTTCCTGCTACAGTAAGAACACGCCCCCAGCGGTCCCTGTGCAGACTCTCACTCTGGGCAAGGTTACATTTATCAATTTCCATGAGAAAGAGCCCTGGAGCTCAGCCTCACCTCTCCACTGGGATCCACCTCCAGTCTGCCACACTGCCTTTTCTGTCTGCCCCTCTGGCCTCATAATGCCAGGGAGCTGCCCAGACTATGTCCCATTCACAGCGTGCAGAAGACTCAAATAAGAAGATGAAAGAGAGTCTGTGTGCCAGCCAGGATGTGCTACAGACTGTCATTTAGTAGGAAGCAAAAGTGCATTTCCTCTTCTTGAACCTCTTCTTCACTTTGATGCCATATGGTGTTAAATAAACAACAGAGCCATGATTAAAGAGTAGAAGCATATTATATGTCAGTGGGAGAGGATGGCAGGATGTACTGTAAATCCTTGCAAAATGCTGACTATTGAATCCCTATAATATTCACTACATGCAAAAAAACTCTACCACCATCCTATACCAGTAGTCAAACACGTACACACTCAGAATGTGACGCAGTACAGCCCTGCAGCACTTTTGTGGTGATTAAAAATAGCTCTTAACGAAATTAAGTTTTACTGTCTTTGAATGCGATCGCTGCTCTCCCATTTTCTTCAGTTCCCTCCAGTGCAGAGAGCTAAGACTAAGCAGGACAGCTTACAGCACAAAATTATGCATGCATACTTTATGTAGAATTACTCTGTATACAACTGTGCAACTAATTTCAACTATTGTCAGCAAGTGAATAATAGAAGCTGCTAAAGCCATCCGGAGATAAGAATTTAGAATTTTTTGGCCGTCATGTCTTATTATAAAGATAAGACATATAAGACGATACATATCATTAGTGATTAGGGCATTATCTGTCATCTGTCTCCATATTTTGTAAATTAGCTCCTCATTTTTTTTGTATGGATACTGGCATTAAAAATTCATCCCCTGAATACCTAAACCCATATAAAACTCTACATAGATCATTAGGACTACTGTTTGCAATAATGTTAGTAGTTTAATAGTTTAAGTGTTTTAGAGCACACAAAAACAACTATTGACTGTCTGTAATACATCGATATAGAGTAGCACTAATGCTCAAGATTCTAAATGGGATTGATGAGAAATACCTGCACAAGAGCTATGAAATGCAGATAAATGGAGGCAGCACACAAGCACCATGCCCTCTTGGGTATTACGGCAAGACAGATTGATGCTTTGCTGCCTGGTATACACAAAAATATATAAATATTTTTTTATAACCTAATTACTGTAACCTACTATAACCTAATTATTTTTATTTTACACCACAGAGCGTGCAATAAATGAGGTAATTCCACTTATTTACTTTCAACAGGTGGTGAAGCATGACACTATTTCAAAAGGGCCACTTGCAGCAAAACTGCTGCAAAGTTGTGCCACTGCAGTTTAGATTAAAATACCTCCCAATGCCAGTAAGGACAAAGACTGCTGCAATAAACAGAGCGGATAAAATATGGATTACTGAATAGTGACAATAAGGTGATTTTACCTCAAAAGAAAGGTCCTCTGGATTTTCATCTGCATCCACCCTGACTCTGTAGAGAATAAAAAAATACAGTTAAACCCTGACTTCATAAAATAAAATAACAAAAGAGACACAGACAAATCCCAAGGGTTTGACTCCGCTACATGTGAAGCTATACCTGTTCAAACAGTCTAGCACTGCATGTGACGATGAGAGTGAAAGTCGGTGTGGAACTGGGCTCAGTTTGAACATGACCTTTCAAGCTGCCTCATCAAAATCAGCCTTGTCTTCCACATCACACCAAGAAAATGTCAGCTGGGTAAACCTTTGATAAATGACAAAACAGCCGCAATTATGCTTGATATTCTGCGTGGCTGCGATTATTACTCTGTCAAGGTGTGGACCCCGCTTTGCTGCAGGCGTGCTCGAGCAGCAGGGCTGAGAGTGGAAGCCAACTGGTTGCTTGCTCACTCTGAATTGAGATAAAGTGACTCAGCACCGGCCAGTCACAGCCTGGTGAGCTGCTTCATTGAGGAAATGGAAGGCTGCTATCTCAGCGTGTGCATGCATACCCCTGCATCTACACACGCAGTCTCAGAATTTTGCATCATTTTCTTTTGTGGTGATGATTTAAAAAAAAAACTCCATTCAGTGCATCGTAAGTGTAAAATTTCTCACAGAGCTCTGGGGGTTGCTGAGCGCGAGTTGGCTGTCGATGCTAGTTCCTATGGGTCAGCAGTTAACTCTAATAGCCTAGCATTACTGCTGCAAGGCTCAGGACATTTTGAGCTTCAATCACTGTGCACTGTGTGTGTGCGGCTTTGGTAGAATCTTGAATGTGCTGACACCGAAGCCTTTCACTGAGAGGTTTGTGCAATAACACAACAGAGAGGTGATTCTCATCAGAGCATTAGCCCGGTGCGACTACTTAAGGTTGTGCAGATTTTTGTTTTGGCTGCCTTCCCTCCATGATCCATCTCTAGTGTTTGTCTTTAAGGTGTTTCAATTCCTCCCTCTCTGCTCATCACTCCTACTGTTATTGGTTTTCACATATTGTATGAATGGAGGCTATTTTGCACTGTGCTTCTGACAGGTCCTGTGCTGTGAAACTCTTATGTGCATTACCAAGAAAACATCATGGCCATGGCCTATCCCAACAACCCATCCATCATTGAGCCATTTCTCTTAGTTAGCCTTCACTTTTCACTATCTGTCACTGCCTCTTTCTCTGCTTTGTGCCTTTAAGTCCCACTCTAGACCCATCTTTATCTTAACCACCCATTTTTGTCTAATATTCCTCTTGTTCCATATTTTCTGCCATCTCTCTTCTTACAAATGTCTCATTGTCTTCCACTTTTATCCATTTGGCTCCCTCAGATCACTGTCCCAGTCTTTATCACCTCCTACCTACTCTTAATTCTGTTTCTTTGTCTCTTCCTACCACCATCTCTGGTCCTCTCTCTGCTTCTCTCTTTATTTTCTGCCCATCACATGTATCTATTCTACACCGGAAAAGAGGACCTAAGGTTGAAATTGTGCTGAAATTGCAAATGTATATAAAGACGGTGCTTGAGGTCCGTTTTTGTAATGCAACGTCTTTCTGAATCTACACTGGAGCGGGTTGTTTTGATGTGGTTGTCACATCAGCTAGCAGAATAGACTCTGTCACTGAGCTAAGCTGATAGGAAGAGAAAAAGGGCAGATAATATGTGAGAGGAAAGAGCAAAGAGGAACATAAGCTGAGGCCAGGGGGAAAAGTATAAGGGGGGAGGTGGGCAAAACTAAGAGAAGGAGTTTCAGTTTTCTGAGTATGATGGTGAGTGAGATAGTCTGTGGTGACATGCTGGTGACAGAAGGAGTAGGTGCTGCTGGTGAATGTGAGAGAGAGAGATAGTGAGTTCGGTAAGTGAAAGATTGACTGGAAGACAGGGCAAGACAGCCAGAGAAAGACATAAAAGAGAATAGAGTGTGAGAGTGGCTTTCTCTCTCAATACTGATGCGAGAGAAGAACAAGGAGATAAGGATATAGGAGGGTGTTTGTGAGTTTATGACGACAGTCTGCTTTGTGTCTTGGGCAAAATATTTTGCTGTCAGTCAGCCCGCTCTCATAGTATCGTATCATAGTACGTTTTTTTTTAATTGATGTGACCTCCTGTGACCTGTTACCCTTATCTTCAACACACTGACATTCAATATAGACATGTCAAGTCCAAACTAATCCAACTACTCTGTGACTGCGAGGTCACTGAAACAACTTTTGCAAATGAGTGCAGAGGCACACACTGGGTGTGGCAAGAAAGACGGGGGGAAGTCTGTAAACTTTGCATTTATAATTATATATATAAAAAAAAAAACATAATTTATATCTAGTGCAGGAAATCCTGCGGGTCCTGAACAACAGCTGAGCCACAGATATTACTGTAATGAGCCTCCACTGGAATATGTGATCCTCCCTTGGCCCAGTTATGCTCCCAAATGATGTTGAGCTCCCTCCATTCTGCGGGGAAATCACAATAAAACCCGGTCAGACTATGCGAAAATAGACAATCGAGCTCACATCTGGCAGTAAGACTGAATTGTTGTTGCATCTGCAGCCCCCAAAACTAAAGTCTACGCTACTTTTTTTCCATTAGTGGGCTCTGAATGTGCTGATATGATCTTAACTATCTTGTGCTGAGCTCCACTGTGACTAAAATATCTCTGAACACATTCCAGGATGACAGCGCTCTGCACAGGGCCTTCACTGACGACTCATCGGCTTTTGGGGAACGTTGCTATTAATATGAACACGTTGTGTTTGTGCTTTTTAAAATGGTAATAGTTTTTTTATTTTTTTACTACATCTTGTCCAAAACATTCATAAGCACAAAAAAAGAGGTAAATCACATACCAATACGGATACAGAAAGCACCCACGCACTCCCACAAACTAAAAACCTCTTTACAGGCTAATATTTCCACTGTGGCTCATACAGAAGAAGATGAGTAAAATAACTTGGCCTTGTGCAGTGATGCAGAATGTGTGTGCGCACATTCATGTGTGCCCGTGTCTCTGTAGCGTTGTTATCAGGCCAGCTGACAGAAGCAGGCTGATAAAGCTGTGCTTGCTGTGCTGCAGGCGCGCTGTAGACGAGGCCTCGAGAGAAGACGTCGCAACATCACAGAAACGTCAACTACTTGGCACACACGTCTCATTTATAATATATCTTCTTATAGCTCGGAGGCAGTCTACAGGTAGAAGTTAACCGTGTTTACATGCAAGCAAAACATTTTCCATCGCAATCGTTTCCTCGGGAGGAGAAAATCTCCACTTGATGTGATTAGCAGTACTGGTTAATAAACATTCAAAAGAATTTCTTCTTGAGTTCAAGTACTCAAGTAGCATATACTCAACAGACAGGGTAAATTAAGTTACAACACTCCTCCTTTCTGCTGTGCCCACGCTGTGCTGCTCTTACAGACAGAGAGGAATAGACGGGGGAGAGCAGAAAGATAGAGATGGGAGACAAAGGGAGTCTCACAGGGACTGTGCTTGCTATATACTGTGAGTTTGGACAAGAGGAAAGCTGTAAGTCATCCCTCCAGTTTCCTGTTTGGTTGTTCTTCTCACCAGGGACTGAGATTTTAGACGAATATTCAACAGCGTATACTCTCAAGAGAGATTGGAATTTAGGACCAGCACTGATATGAACACAATGCACAACACATATACAGAACACATACTGGTGGAAAGTAACTAAGTATATTTGCATAAGTACTGTAAGTAATTTGAAATTCTTGTACTTCCAGTTTTCTGCTACTTTATACCTTTAATCCACTACACTACGACAATTCAGAGGGAAATATTTTGCTTTGTGTGTGTGTGTGTGTGTGTGTGTGTGTGTGTGTGTGTGTGTGTGTGTGTGTGTGTGTGTGTGAGACCACATATTACCAGTGAGTGCACACTAAACAAAACATGCACATTCGCACCATGAGGAAGCGAGGGTGTGTGCTTCATTAAGTACATCAGTAAGAAAACATGTATCTGCAGTTGTTACCGCAGATGGTAAAATATTAGAGCGAGTATAAAAGAAAAGACGTGCGTTTAGAGAATATGTGAGAATGTGCTCTGGCACGTGAAGCTCTCATCACTGGGTAACAAACAAACAAACAATATAACAGGAAACTCACAATGCAGACATCAATGCCTGCAGTGACTCAGACAGTGTCTGTAAGCTAACTGATTGCAGTAGTGAGAGAAACCAGTAGTGAAAAGACTTAACAAAAACTAGAACTGTGCATTAGAGTAAAGAAATTTTTACCTCAACTAAACCGATAGATAATAAGATAAATGACTTTAAAGGCGCAATCTGTAATTTTTGGGTTCTTATGAATAGATGCATGTACAAATATATAACTGTTTGCCTTAATGATGAAAATAAGCTTTTTGTTGATTAGTGTGCTTGTTTATAGCTGAAATTATTAATTATTAATCTTACAAACCTGTTGTCTAGAGGAAGTCTATGCATTAAAACTGGTAGTCACTGCAGGTTCCAACCCTAAAATAACATTAAAATTGCGGTTGCTATGTCGTTATGCTGCAGATGTCAAGAGAAAATGGAGCAAACATGAGTCACAAATAAAACCACAGAATGTCAGCTCCGCAGCATATTAACTCCAGCATGTATGAAACTCCTCCCTAACCACTGTCAAGTGTTGTAATAGTTAATAGATGAGCCCAGAATGTTGTACTTCATTTAAATCCCATTCTCTTGAAATGATATGAAAGGAAAAAGACACATTGTGTTATAAGTTGTTACCATCCCGTATTTATACTGGATATAAATTATAGATCATAACGCCAAGCTTTACAAGAGACATAACCACATATGAGTTGTCATGCATGAGATGTGCTGCACATCCCAGTGTTTGGACTGTGCAAAAGATGAGGAGAGATAAAACAAAGAACAACACACATAAGCTTCCACTCCTATTACTGCAGTGTTATAAAAGAACAATCCATATATGGCAAAGTCTCTGACTGCAGTATTTAGGTCAATCTACTGAAACCTAGAGTGTGAATCCCACTCACTCTGTGGCTTTAGCCTAAATTTCACACCACTTGAGCTGATAAAAATAAAGTTGGCAGAGTAGAGAAGTGTATTGGTGTGTGTATGTGTGCAGTGGGCTGTATAGGGCATTTACGTATGAGCACAGTTCATATAGTGTCTAAGAGCCTGCAGATATCTCATCTGCAGGCAAAACTTTGAAAATACTCTGCCATATTGCACACTGATGAGTGATCACCCACTCAACAGATGTCCAAATATCATGTTAGCATTTCTGTTGTTTAATCAAAGCCACAGGACAATAATGGCCAGAAATAATTCTGCATATTATGTAATGCCAACTTGGAAATTGCTGCTAGTCAGGACTTGAGGCCAACTGCTTGCACTTGTGTGATAATACAATTTGTAATTTGATTTCTTTGGTTAGGCAAACATGATAATACAGAAGTGGATAAGCACTTAATTAAAAGCAGGCGACCTGAATTTCACATACTGATCAATGCTACAGAAAGGCTCTAAATAAACCAGAGTGAGCCTAAAAGACACATTTTCATATTCATTTTGAAGAATTCCCCTTTCAGTGAACATTATTTATTATTTATGTAGCAATGTGCGCACAGTATTTCAAAGAAAAAGTTGGATATTTTACATCTTCTTCGTCCACTTGTTTTGCTGAGAGTTGGATGAGAAGATTGATACCACTCTCATATTTGTAGTCTAAATAGCCAGCTAACTTAGCTTAGCATAAAGACTAGAAACAAGGGGAAAAAATAGTACTGCTCTGCTGTCTATCTAGCTCACACATTAACACATCTTGTTTGTTTAAACTGTAAAAAAAGCCAGGCTAGCTGTTTCCCCCTGGTTACAGGCTTTGTGCTAAGCTAAGCTAACTGACTGTTGGCTGTGGCTTCATATTTAATGGACATATATGTGAGTGAATCTTCTCTCCTACCTCTTGGCAAGAAAGCAGATAAGCATACTTCACAAAATAACAAAAGTGCAATATTTCTCTTGGCAAGAACAAAACAAAAAAGTGATTTTCAGCTATTTTCCTGCTCTCTGCCTCAGTTTTGTAGGTGGTGTATTTGAGATTAACTAGGCACTAAGTATACTTTGTTATCTTCTTTCACTAATTTGCTTTGCTAGTATTAAGATAGGACTATGCAACATATGTGGTAAAATAAAGCAAAATAAAACTGCATCATATCTCTGCCATAGTTTGTGCCTCTCTCACATTTTTCTCACTCCCTTCACTGTGGAAACGGAAAACCATCAATGTTTCAAACGGTGTCAATTTAGCAGGAGGGTGGGTTTTTTTTTAGTCAGTTGGATCCCTGTGGATAGCCAAGGACAATTGGGAGCAGAGGAGGCCGTAGGAGCCAAAGATATTATTATCACACAGAATTCCTTTCCTTTTTCGTAACATTCACCTGCATGTCTCAGCATGACATAGGGAAATGACCTAAATTTAGTCCAGTGGAGTTAGCAGGATACGGAGCATGGCAAGAATTGGTTGGATAACAGTCAATGACCATGAGGAGTAAATTTAACATCCAGACACGTCATGATCCAACGCGTCAAACTGCAGTACTGTTACATTTTCTTTAATACACAATATATGATGGTTGTTTTTATTTTTAGTAAGAAATAACCAGTGTCCTCACTTTATCTTCCCAACTAATTTTGTTTTTGTGTAATGTGTTTTAAGACCGTGCTAGCTTTTATCAGTGAAACTGTGAACCGGAGCTTATCATCTGTAGACATCAGTGCTACTTTGCTTCCCTGATTGCTCACACTGAATGGGAGGTGAGTGATTACTTTTGAAGAAAAAAAAAAAAAGAGCTCGACTACCAGTTTTGGTGGTGTAGATTTACTGCCCTTGAGGAATAACAACATTACTCGTGACAAATATATTACCAGGCAAATATATTACTAGCTCACAAGCTCTGCCCAAGTAAAACTTACTATACTATTGGCATGCAAACAATGCAAATGTATAATGGGTATTAAAATGGTCTCTACATAATTTGCAATTGGGAAACAATGCTCCATTAGGGAAATTAAAACAAATTAATGTAGCTACTCAGATGTCTAGACTATGCCATCAGCAAGAACTGTCAATGATTGTGTGAAAGTGAAAGTCATGCACAAATATGGACATCTATGCCAAAGTCTCAGGCAGATCCTTGCTGAATTGCTCTAAAGCCTCAAGCTGTTTAATGATTGTTAATGACTAGAAAAGCATTTGATGAAAATACAATAATAGCCTGTTGGATTACTGCTCGCTGGTGTGTGTGTGTGCACAGCGAACTGGGAAATCATAATGAAGAGGGTTGTGGTCAGTGAAAACCACCCATTTTCAAAAACAAGGTTGTTGATGAAGCTTTTAATAACTGGATTAGTCTGGGGGCACTCGCTTGCAGAACTATTTTACCTGCCAGATCGTTCATAACTGTGGCAGACAAATCCTCTTCTATTACTTTTTTATTTCTTCCTTCCTCATTCTTTTCCCTCTCTCTCTCTCTTGCCAAGAATTGCTTCAGAGACATGAGATCAAATGTGTCCTTTTGATAACACCAGTGAAACTCTTTCATGGCTGGCTCTGAGAGGCGTCTGGATGCTGTGTTTGCTTGTCATATCTGGACAATGGCATCTTTTTATCAAGGGCGGTGTCTGCTGGCACAAGCTAAATACATCAGCAGACTCTCAAATAAAGGACTTATGTGGGTTAAAATAATGAGAAAGTGCAACAACTGCAGCCTTTTTTGTGTGATATATGAGGCACTGGGCTAATGACTTAATGCTCCCTGCTGCAGAGCCGATTGGAAGGATTTCTTTGTGTTTTTACAGGAAAATTAACAACACTGGCCTGCTTTTGTATTCCGGGACTTCACCTCAGGCTAAATTAACCTGCACTGGATGGAGAAAAAAGGACACTGCGTCCACTGTGTAACTTTTTTTTAGTCAAGTAGAACTGAAACAGGTAAGACAGCTAGAGATGACAGAAGTGGTGAAAAGATAAGTGAATTGCTGTGTGTCTGCTGCCATAGCAGCCAGATAATGGATGACTGTTTTGTCGAGTCTGTCAAATCAGATGAAGTGTCAAACCACTGTCTTACACCCCCAGGCATGGAGCTGGTATACTGCCATGTTCATTGATGCACAGATGCATGTGTTGCCGCTGCACAAGTGGTCTGTAATCGTTTAATCTGGGTTTGGATCATCACCCGACTATCTTCCATATATTCACTCATCTGCTGCCTCATCACTGCCCTCCCTCTCGTACGCACACCTTCTTCACGATGCTGCTGCTGCTGCTGCTGCTGCTGCTGCTGCTGCTGCTGCTGCTGCTGCTGCTGCTGCTGCTGTGGGGGATATTGTTCTCTATATGTAGGTGCTGATGAAATTTTGAGGGCGAGTGGTGAATTATTTAAGAGGCAGGATTATGAAAGCAGCTTCTTGGCGCGTTGCTAGCGGGTATGAATCGATATGAGCCCTCCCCAACAGCACAGCCTCCGCCACCGCCGCTGCCTCCCCCTCTTTTTTTTTTTTTTCTTCCCTGAAACCGCAGACCCTCTGAACAGAAGTCCAGACACATGGCCATGGGACACGCCAGACTGGACAGCCAGATGCACCGTGCCTGCGCGTGTAAGAGGCTCGATGAAATATAGTACATGAGAAAGCTAGTTAGAAAAAAGGACCCAGATTGCGTATGTGCATGTGTGTGAGACAGACAGAAGGGGCTAATTCAGATTGACCACATCCACAGGAACAGATGGCCAACTCAAGGTCTGCCAAGTCTATTCTTCTTTTCCTCTGGTTCTGTCTGCAGGCGGGGGTCTACAAGTCCAAGTCAGAAGGGTTAGAAGCCACACACACACACATGTAGAGCATGCATACACACAAACAAGCCTACATTTCTGTGGGTGAAGTCTGATGCGACGTACAACTTACAGTTTCACACAGTTGCCTTCGATGAAGATTTGATTTCACGGACTTGATTTGTGCACTGCCAATGCTCAGAGGCTCTCAAGACTGAATAAATGACCATCCTCCAGCACTCACTCTCTCGTTTCACTTGATTGTCTCACAGTGAGTTAGTCAACATCTAATTTTCTCTCTCTGTACCGCCGCCTGTACCCCCCGCCTTCACCTCTCTTCTCTCTATGTGTGCCCATTCTGCTGAACCATTCTTCTCTTTTCTCATCTGTGTATTGGGAGTCCATTTTTGGCCAGTGCTGTTGATCTCTCTTTGGCCAATGATTTCCTGCCTCAAGAACAAGCAGTTGGGACCAAACAAGAACCACCTGAGGGAATTTGGATATCACAGCACTGATCAAAGAAAAAAAAATGGACGGGTTTCAACCTTGAACTTAATATTCAGGACGGAGCTGATCATCATCGTCACCAAACAAGGAAACAAACAACATAACAATAGATAAGTGTCTAAAGAGGTGAATGTGTGCTCTCAAGCTGTTGACCTTAAAGGTTTTTCACAAACTGGGTCACACCAGGTGATGAGTCAGGTTGTAAACAAACTCCCTGTTTAAAAAGTCAGACGATCCCTTGACTTCTAATGGGATCCTGAGGTTGACATTTTTGGTTCACAGTTAAATACTACAACTACTATTGGTCGGAGTGCCATAAAATTTAGTACAGGCATTCATATCCCATTCAGGATGAAATGTACTAACTGTTGTGATCGCTTCACTTTTATTCAGGTACCATCATCAGGTTTAATTTGTAATCAGACCAAATACATGCAAAACTAATGACATTCCCATCAGGTCGGCTTATTTTAGTGCTAATTAACAATGTTAGCATGTAAAGCTAAGATGGTGACCATGGTTTAAGGGCTGTGATGGCTTGTGTATTTGTTTTGAACAGTCACAGTCTGGTGCACGCAGCACGCATACAGACTACACAGTGCGCTGAGGTCAGCAAAACAAGCAACTGCAAATGAGACGCTGGAGCAGGAAGACACACCTACATCCTTTAATTCAGTTGGTTGGGAATAATTTGAGCTCATGGCCAGCAACAACAACAACAAAAACAACAGAGAGAGTTGTGGATAAAATAAGGACAGTGTGTCGGCGTTGCTCCACCGTTATGCAATAAATAAATGTTTGGATGCTTTAAATGTTAAAATATAGCCAAAGTGGAACTAATTGAAACACTCCTCCTAATGCAATTATTTTTTGTTATTCTGTATATTTTCAGTTTCATAACATAAAATATGTTTTATTCGGATTCACAAATTTCTCTTGTGCTGCATTATGAGAAATGAACTTGGTGAAACTTCATACAAGGCATTTTTCAATCTTTTCATCTTTTCAGGCTGTCCAATTTTCTGTCTCCATCTTTCCCTCCAATGTTCTTTCTGTTAATTCTTCAAGAGGCAGAGGGCTTAAATTATAGAGGGCTAAAAATAATGGCTCTATAAATAAGAGGTGCCCATTGAGAGTGATTGAGAGGCGAGGTCGCTAGGCAGCTAGGGATGCTGGGTGAGTCGGATTCATTAGCGCTCTCCGTTTCCAAAGAGTAGCCCCCACAACTCTCCCACACAAACGCACGGCATGGTTTCATCGTAAACAACACACGAACACCGATGCAGTGTTGTGTTTGCGAACACACTTTATATCTCCAGCTCCGCGGCTCTCTGCAGTGTTGCAAATTTAGGCCCCATCAGTACCCTCCATCAACCCTCATTACCACTTTCCCCTTCCTTCCCGAGGAATACGTGCGGACCAGCATTTTTTAAAGCATTGTTCATCCACCAGTGGAGTGGGAAAATGTGTGTGCATTTGCATTTATGCATGTGTGAGACAGTGCGCAGCGGAGGCACCCCGTGTCTGTTTTATTATTCATACTCATGTGTGGATCCTCTTTCAGCCCACAGACACCTGCCAGAGTTACACACAGCACATACTGATGTTCTCGCTATATTTTCCCTCCAACCTGTCTCCCTCTATGGTGCTTTTTGGTGCAATTGAGGCTTTCTCTAAACAATAAACTCTAAAATGCTCCTCAGTAAACCATCATATATGTTTTGTCTCCCCTAGCTCTGCATTTAGAGCATCTTTCGGCCCTCATACTCCCACACAAGTAGACACACACACACACACACACACACAAAAGTGGACACTTTTATTGCCCTGATGCTCTTTTTAATGGCCCTCCTCCTCCCTCTCCATATTGACGTCACATCCATTAGGCCGTGCCTCTGGGCCTTTTTAGTGGAGAGTGGAGCACAGGACTCCAATGTACGAGATCCCCGTCCAGAGTCAATCTCCACCTGATAAACTCGCCGTATTGGCTGATCTGACAGACACAGTTACCACGGCAATCTGTTCAGTCTCTCCGCTCACCACCACAACTATCAATCCACTGTGAGAGGAAACCCAATGAACTGTGTGGCAGAGGGTAGAGCGGTACGTTAACAGTAGCACATGCACTCTGTGAGCTCTCGAGCTCGCTCCTGTTTATTGTCTGCACACACAGACAAACACACACACACACACACACACACACACACACACACACACACACACACACACACACACACACACACACAGCTCAACTATCAACATACATAGGAGTGTTGATAGTTGAGCTGAGAGAAGACTATCTGTGTCTCGTGCCACAGAGAGTAACTCTGGCAGGCTAATGTGAAGAGATAACGTTTCACGTCTGATCAGCATCAGAATCATAATTCACTGGCCCCTCCCAGACTCCATCTCCCTCATTATGTTCCCAATAGCAAAATCCTCAATTAGGGACCTACTTATCCAGAAACAAGCTCATTTTTAGACCTTGAATATAGCACTAGAGTCCTCTACTACCCTATAAGTTGCACTGACGGACTCTTTTCCCCTTCATGAATATAGAATGAGTGTGAAGTACATAGGCAACTTCAGCCCGAGCAAAACTTGAGTGGTGACAATGCTGCGCTGTCTGGCATAGACAGAAATGGCAAATGACGGCTTGGGGTCATGTTGATTTGGAGCTGAGAGCCCCGCCGGACGATGACGGGCTGAATTCTGATGGCAGAGCCTTTTTCCCTGACTGAGAAAAGAACCGTCTGAAATGCTAAAATGAAGCTTGGTTCTTCAACACTCGGGGGACATAATCAATGGTCGGCGCGGCTGGCTGAACTTGCAGGGCTACGCTGTGACTTAGTGCTGCAAATCTAAACCTTGTCGCCAACCGGAGCTGAGCTCAGTGTAATGAGAAATGAGACCTAACTTTTCGTGCAGCGAGAGGGGAAAGGCACCCAAGTGGGGGTGAAGATGAAAAGAAGAGAGAGAGAAAAAAAATTGCAGGTTGTTTTGATAAATAACAGCGACAAAGTGTTCTGGGAAGAGTATTATCAACAGGCTACATTAATAATAAATGTGTTTTGTCGACATAATAACAGATGCATTTTGTTTGACAAATCAGACCAACAGAGAGACAGCTACCTGAACACATTGATCCATTCCTGACAGGACACAAGAAAAGAAGGATCATTTTATGAGCTCCCATGTTCTTAAAGCTACTGTATAAAACAAAGATTGCTTTGGAAATCACATTAAAGAAAATGTTACATTTTTAAAGCCAGACAAAAAAAGCTTTTGTTCCCTGTCTAAGTTCCAAAGTCATCCTTTGCTGTAGATTGATTTAATTAAATCTAATTCACACTTCTTTTATATTTTCTCATTTCATTTTTTTTCTTTTTTACACAAAGCAATCACTTTGACTGGACAGAATAAAGGATATACCAGTGACAGAGTGAAGGCTTTTTTCTCTCTCTTATCAGTAGGGGCAAACCTATGCAGGAGCCATTCATCTTTGGCGTCCTTTGAAGTATCTTCCATCCAATCGGGTTGACATATTTTATTATGGGCAGTGTGTATTAGCCTGTGTACACGACGATATGTGGTTGACTTTGCTCTCTCCTTCAGTCAGCTATGCCTACACATGAACAGGAAGGCGTGTGTATGGATGTGTGGCCTTATTCTTGTATTACACAGTCCCCACAATTGAAGAAAATGTTATCACAGCTCTACAGGCAGATGCAGGTCAAAAAAAAAACAGTGAGCGAGTGTGTGTGTGTGTGTGAGAGAGAGAGCGATAAGAGGTCAGTGGGGCATGAAGGAGAGTGAGTGACATCAGAGACATGGTTTTCCACCCGTCCATCTGTCCACTCAAAACAAACAGGCCAGTCATTATCCAGACTCCAGCTGTTGCATCTTAGCCTCCAAGATTTGAATACTGCTCATTTATATATGAGCACGCACACGTACACACAGATAGTGACATACACACACACACATAAGCGAAGATGTACTACAGCAGACTGCAAGGTCTCCTGGCTTGTCCTGCCCTCCAGTGACCACATTGACTTATTTTAAACATGACATTATTTCATAAAACTGTAAAGTGCGAACAGCATGCATGTGAGCATCATCTCGTTCTGTCCATCCATCTCTCACGCTCCATGAAGTATGCAAATTAACAAGACGGGCCACAAAGTGGAAATGACACAAACCTTTCACCTGAATACAAGTCAGTGTCGCATCAACATGATTTAAAATCAAACCGTTAATCCATCCATTTATCATGATATTTCACTCTGAACTAAATATGTCAAACTTCTGGTGATGCTAAATGAAAAGTCATCACATGAGCAGGATTTTTCCATCTGGGTACCATCAATGTCTGTACAAAATCGGGTGGTGGACTGACCTACTGTCCGATCTTGCCATCCAAAGAGCCATGCCAGCTAAAGTGGTAAAATGTACACAGTAAACAGTATCTGAAGAGTTTAAGTATGGAAAGCAGGAATGTTGCTCAAATATAGAGCCAAGCTATAAACTACAGTAAACACAGAGCAGAGGCATAAGTCCAAAGGTTTTGTGACCACTACTGTACCTATAGCTACCACTAATAATAGATAAGCACATGTTATGCCAAAAGCAAAATAAAACTATTAGTGTGAGCTGGGCTGAGGAAAAATAATGATATTCAAAGTGAAAGGGCTTGAAGAGGACATAACTGGCCAACGTTCAAAGCCTAGGGCCCCCAGACTGCTCACTGTGACTGGGTCTCAGATCTCCCAGGTGCCCTGTCACCTCCAGCCCTCATCAAAGCCAAGGAGACAGACGAAGACTGAGAATCGGCAGTGTGACATTGCGTGTGTGTCTGAGGGCTCATGATACCGCTTGGGCACGGAGTTTCATGCTCAAAACAAAAAGACAAAGGCAGAAACATATAGAACAATAAAGAATGGATGTTCAAACAATGTGGCATGGCGTCATTTGTTATAATTTAACAATACTGCTGCACTGTAGCTTAGTCTGTTGCAAGCCACTGTCAACGCTGACATTTAAGAAATATAAGTGTATGCAGTTCATTTGTCTACATTTTGGTCATATGACTAAGACTCAGTTTGAATTACACTAAAAGCCTTTTGAAACATCAGAACATAGTGTGTCAGTGGCCTGTATTACTCTTTAAATTGAATCTACAGTGTTGTATACTACAAACCTTTCGGAAAGATCATATCAAAACATATAGAGTACTTATCACAAATAGTGGCTCTGAACACAGAAACAAACATTCAACATGAAACCTGATGATCCATGCTGGTGGAGGCATGAATGCAGCCAGAGAGACAGTTTTATCTGACACATCTTTGTACCCTCCTGACCATGTTCAGTAATTTCATGGCTCCAGACAACAGTGGAGTAATTAGTACAAACACAAGCAGTCTGTGCGTAAGGTGGTGCTCTGGTGCTGCGCTTGCAAAAAAGCAGGTTTTTCCAATCATTCAAGTGGGGGTCGTCTGTTTTGGCTGCGGCGGTCCGTGTGGTGCAGGCAAAATAAGAAGTTATTTTCTGTTCAACACATATAGACAAACCCCAAGCAACACCCCTCACACCTCACATTGCTGTAGGGCTGTGCGCTCAGTCCTGTCTGAATACAGCCTAATTCTCCCCTCATCTCACGTCTGAAATTTCATTTCTTGCCTTTGTTTCCCGCCAGATTTGAAAGTCTGTTCTGCCCTGATTAGTTTCACCTGCTCCTGATCAGTTTTCACCTGTGGCTTGCTTTCCTACCCTGACTAGTGTATTTAGTCTTTGTATTTTGTTTTTGTCTCAGTGCCAGTTTGTCATTGTACCATGTGTCAAGTGTTTCAGCCCTATCCTAGTGTTTTTTGGATCTCTTCCTGGAACTTAACTGTTCCCTGTTGGATTTGTTTGCCTGTTTGGCTTGCTGTTCTTGGTTCTGACCCCTTGCCTGTCTCATTATTAAGCCTTTATACCCTTCATTAAATCTTTGTATAACACCAGTTCAGCATCAGAGTCTGTGTTTCGGACCTATTTATTGTGTTCTCAGTGTCCCTGCTTGAACTGCCACAGTAAAGCAATGTGACAGATGGCTATTTCCAGAATAGGGGAGCTTGGAAAAAAATGTAACATAAAATATTATCACATATATAGGTATCCTACAAGAATATAGATATTACATAAAAAAGTACAACTTTTCAGAACATATCAGGACATGTTATTTCATATTGATCATATACATATGGTGCAGATAGAATTTAAATGAAAACCCAACATTTGGTAGCTTGCATTTGCGCTTGAATAACTTTATTTTTACATTATTATTATTATATATATATATATATATTTTATCTCTGCAGAGTAAAACTACCATTAACTGACAAGTGTGCATGTTGGTGGGTGCACTGGAATGCAAACATCCCTGGAGGTTGGGTTTGGTCTTAAGCAACAGGCGTAGCAATGCAGAGGGGGGAAAAGGAGAAGAAAAAAACTACCATTATCCAGTTTCATGGTGAGTTGTGTTTAGATATATCAATAATTACTATCAATTGCACATAACAGGAAAATAGTATTTTCATTACTGTATGCAGTTTAGTATAAATAATCACTTTATTTTGCAGCGACATGATGAAACTCAAGTGTGGGCAATAATGTACCTTGAAATTGAGACTGAAATGGAGAGGAAAAGAGAGAAATTGGTTAGAAGGGGAGAGGCAGACAGTCTAGGCTTTTAAAAGCACATTTTGTCTAGTGTTTGGAAGCCTGACTGAACAGCAAGCTCACTGAAACTGAGACAGTTTTTTTTTTTTTTGCTATAAAGTTTGTGTCTGGTTTGAACTATCTAAACACGAAGCACATGAATTGCAATCTGACAGACTCAGCTGACCCCTGTACAACATACAGCTGAGTTTGTATTTGTATAAATGTGTGACGGTCTTAAGATGGCAGAATAGTGGAATAAACAAAGCCATCCTTTTATTGCCATGTGTTTTCCTTTTCAGCCTCGGTTTAGAAAAGCTTCATTTTTTTCCCTTCTTGAATTCTGGTGCTCACTTTGTGGTTACACCGGGCATGGTGATAAAATCAGCATGCGTAAAAAAAGGGGGACAAAAGTTTTTGCATTCAAAACCAAGATGGACACGTCAGACTGAAAGAGACTAATCATCACACTACTTTCCGTCTACAGCATTTGTGAAAGTGCAGACTGCACCGACACGTGTACACCCAGCACCATATCATGTGTTACCAGCTTTCTTGAACAAATTTCACAAAGTAGAAACAAAAGATATTTTACTGCCTCTTTGTCTTTATTTGATGCATGCAGTTAAAGGTCTTTTGAGGTAGCTACAGGGGTAAAAAAAAAGAAAGAAGAAGAAGTAATTTCACACAAAGTACAGCTTTCAAAGACTCCACCACAAAACCATTTCAGAGATGGAATTGAAGTTAAATTTGCTCCAGGTGAAGAGATGTAATGCATTATTCACTGAAATGAAGTCTTTCAAAGTTGTTACTTGTCCCTTCACTTCATACTATCGGATGAGGGAAGGGAGATGAGGAGCGAAGTAGAGGTGGGAGTTTGGGAAGTGAGGAAAACAGAGCTATTCTCTGAAACATGACAGCCCCGAAGGCTCGACGCAGTGTACTGTGATGGGCTCCAGAGATGGAATGACTACCCACAAAGACAGCAGTGCCATGGGGATAGAAATATGCAGACAAAGGCTGGTGCATTATTCAGGACAGATATGCACAGAAACACATGCACTGTATGCGTGCACAAACATACATACAGCAAGGGTGTGAGGTAAAAGTCAAAGTCAAGTCAAGTCAACTGTAAAGGTGTTTAATCGGTTCCTACGTGGAAGCACCATTGCTATTTTGCATGATACACTTTTGCATGTGTGTTTTGTTTTATCCCCTCATGTAAAGTGGACTGAGCTCAGAAACTTTGCCTACCAGTCAGATTTAAATATAAGAATCAGAGTGTTTGTTCAGTTGTTGGGTTGTTTGATTATATGATGTCCACTTAAATGCTTTTTGATTTTGTGACTTTATTTGGATGTTTGACTTTCGACGTGCAGATTTGGACATATATGGCTGTTTTCAAATTCATCTGCTGAGGAGGGAAAGTTTCTCTGTAATCGTCTTAAAGGGTGTGTGTAGGTTTTGAGTGGCATCTAGTGGTGTAGCTCCTGATTGCAGCCCCCTTCCCTCACCCTCTCATTCTTTAACTGAAGCAGTGAACAGATATTTAAATTTAGAGCTATTTAGAACCAGTGTTTGGTTTGTCCAATCTGGGCTACTGTAGAAACACACGAATACACTAATGAAAACACAGTTATGCATATTATATTCCATTTTTACTCTATGCCACAAATAGAGCCCCTTAAATCCTTAAACACTGAACCTTTTAAGACATACAGTCATGTTTTTGAGATCACAACTAGTCTGGAAGTTGAACATGTAACTGACACATTGCAGATAATCATAATTCTGGCTTTTGACCACCTTAATTTTGTTGTGTGTGTAAAAAATGTATCCAACACATATACATTTTTAAATATCTTCCTATTTAGTCACAGTTATTTCATGTTAATGAGAAATGTGATTTAAAGACAGGCAATAAAGGATCATAAACTCATCCTGTAGTGACAGTCAGTGGGTGTTTACATTATTCCACTAAGTATAGAGGCAGGAAAATGTGCTAGCCAAGAGCTAGAGAGACATAACTGCAAAAACATTCATCCTTTGTTGTTTTAAAAGTCACTGACTATTAATAGTGATCCACCCTTAGGGATTTATCTGCCAAAAACACATTTCACCAGAGTTTAAAACTTCTGTCATGGTGAAGATGGAGCAACAAAGCAAAATCTCCTGCAGCTGCTGAGCTGACACAGAACAAGAGGCATGAGGTTGTGGACACACATCCAGTGCCCAGGGGCGTCTTACAGATATATTGGTTCTTTGTCTGGTTCATAAACGTTAGCATTATAATGAAATGAACCTTATTTGGCTATATAAAAGCTCACACAAACAACTTGGCAGATTGAATCTACAAAGCCAATCTGCAATTCATTAACAATAGAGCAGCTCCAGGTTTTGTTTCACATCACAAATTGCTCCATTGTCTGTTTTGTAGCTCTGAGGGGAGGCGTTTTAATGTTCAAAAATGGATATGTTGTACATTTTCTATGATTTACTTTTAATACCGTTTATAAATATCCATTATTTCTTTTGGGTACATTACTTCTTTTTTTTTTATTGTATTTTATTTTTAAAATCAGCTTCTTGTTTCTGACCAGAGCTTTTATTTACTTCTGTTTATCTCTTCCTGTACACACACATCACTGAAAACCACTGGAGATTCAAAAGCATTGCCTCGAAAGACTGTGGGAGTCAATTATACCACCGTGATCTTGGCAATAGATTACACTTTAATAATATAAGTATCTAATTACTGCCTTACATCCTTCACGCCTCTTCTGCACTCCTCAGTCATTATCGCCCACTGGCCTTGAATCACAGATAGTACGCAGACTTAAAACAGCGCTCACCATGTATTCTTAGTATGTAACTACAGTTTGCTACAGTTTGTAATGCTATCTCCTCTGTAACATGTTTCCAGGGACCTGTAGACCTGCTTTGCCCTGTGCATCAGCTGTGCAAGGCACTAATAGAGGGCAGAGCAGGAGCAGACACACAGAGCTAAGTGTCTGTGTTGGGCTGAGCAGCAAGGGAAAGAGGGAGAAATTTAAACACGCAGAGAAAAGCTTTACAGAGAGCTGTTTCATATACCGTGAACTGAATATTTAATGTGGGTTTAATTAAGCTGTGTCCATTTGTATGTGCTTGAGAGACAGAGATGGTGAAAAGAGATGGACAGCTGGAGACACGGGCCGATAGGTTTGACTTGCATCGTGCTGGCTCTGTCGCCCAGCGAGGTGTTAGCACTAACCTGATGTCCAGACGGCGCAGCATGGGATCAGCGGCTGTACCCAGCACCCAGATGGTGAAGCCGACCAGCAGCAGAGTGGTGGTGAGGATGGTGCGCTTCACTTCTGTGGATGTGTCTCTTAGAGCCAGGCTAAATGCCACAGTCCCCCTCAAGCCTGAGAGCAGAGAAGACATGTCTGAGCAAACAGTTGGATTACTGCCATCCACCAAACCAACAGATGACCATCTACCAACCTATTAATGGAGAAAGTCAGGAGAGCAGTTAATAGCTCTGTCCGTGGATAAGAGATTGAACCCTGACTATCACCATTATTGACCACTTGCTGACCTGGCTAGAGCCCCAAAAACCAACTTCCAGATTGCTGTACAGTGGTGACATAATACTCAAAGCCAAAACAATTCCCAGAACAAATCCACGAGAAATGGATGGGGGAGGTGGTGATGATGGGGGAGTTTTGAAAAATAGCAAGACAAGGGCTTTTTTTTTTTTTACAAAGAAACCTTCTTACATAAGCGGTAAAGTGGGTCAGGGAAGCAGGCAGCGAAACATGCTGCTGCTGCACTACCCCACATCATTGCACATCAAACATTCCTTTCTCCTGCATCACCAAACCACCCAGAGCTTCAGCCATTAGACACTAAAGGTGAGGCGATGCTTTATTTACTCGTCTCCAAAATGCAGTTATAAAAATAGAAAAGGCTGACAGTGAATTTTTTTTTTTTTTAAAGATTATGACGATATTGATTCATCCTAAAACGCCTTTCGTAATGAGGGTAGTGAATTATCATAAAGCCTGAGGATGGCACCCGTCTTAGGATGGACACACTCGCTCTTCTCCCACAGGGGACACTTTCTCTCAGCATCGTCACTAATGCCATCAGCTGCAGGCGGCGAAGAGAATGGAATAATTAGAGTTTTCAGAGTTTTCCTAAGTTAAATTGGGTTTTCATTTTTGAAGTTTGTTGCAGCTGTAACGCCACCACCACTAATGTGGTGCAAAATGTTGCTATGAATTAAAATAAATCCCAATAAATTATGCTAATAGGTACTGTGATCTTAAAAAAACAAAAAACATTCACCTGCAAACATCATGAAGTGCTGGAAGTTGCGAGGTATCTTGGTGGTGCGTCCCAGGTTTAGGAGGAATGACAAAGGGTAGATGTTCAAGATTCTTGATATAAAGATGGAGAGCTGTTTGTATTTTATGCAAATTAAGGAGAATATTGTGACATGAGACATTCACGGGTACACACTTAGACAAGTACACGTATGAGTCAGAAGCATGGTTTCATGGAAAAACTGGTAAAAATGACAGACCCAGAGATGTTTTTAGGCAGTTACTTTAAACTGTCCAAAGTTATTTCAGGCAAGGTTAAAGTAAATTATTGACAGTTAATGTTTTGCTTTATTCATTCTAAAAAAATCCCTCTGGTTGACTTCACATAGCATAATCCCTTTAATGTGTATCAGATGCGTTAATTCCGTACTAAATACAAAAGTACAAATTCTTTAGGGGATCAGTCTGTAAAAGCACCCCCATTGACATATACACACGTGCACGCACATACACAAAAGCAATCCCTGAATTTTTTCTGTTTAGGATGCAAACAGAGCAGTGTGGCACCATGCCGAGGCATGAAGCCAATCAGGCTCTGCCAGCTGTCTCTGCCCTCCAACACACACTTTGATGTTTCACATAGGATGGGACTGAATGCTAAGTGTCCTGGGCAGCAGTTAGGGAGAGGATATCTGTACAATTATCAGGCTGCCGTAGCTGCCATACAGGATACACTTAACATCTTTTGTCAAGTTTTTTTTAGAAGAAGTTACTCTAGCCCCGTATGACATCCTACCCTCATAGGAGTGCAGCCTGAGATCTTCCAGTAGGTTTGTATCAGTGGCATCCAAGCTGAGGCTATAAAGCAGAGAGAATCAGACAAACTTTCTACTTTTTGAAAAGAACTATATATATTTTAAATCTATTTGAATTTTGGTGCATTAAAATCATCTATGCAGACAGATACCCCTGCTTAAGCATCATGGGAAGAAGGGATTTTAGCTATTCTACAGTAAGTCCAAATATGATGCCTGGAATAATAAAAGGACCAATATCTTAGGCAGGGGACCTGATTCTGACAGGGCTATTACTTAAACAGAGCCCCCTCACACCCTGCAGTCAATATTAGATCTCATGCACCCTATGGATTTTCAAAAGCAATATCCTGCTCCCAAAAGCAGTAATTTCTCTTTATCAAAGGCCTCTGAGCTATTTGAAAGGAGGTAATTAAGCACTTTCATCTCAGCCTCATTTCCAATAAAGCCCATCTCCATTGTCACTGGCAAAGGCTGCAAGCTCCGGCGATTAAAATCTACTGCGTAACCAAAGAGCGATTAACAGCGTTGAATCACTGGGGTTATTTCATTTTTATAGACACTTTTAGCACTGTACAAGAAGACTTTGACCTCCATTTATTCCTGTTTGTACATCCGGTTCAGCTTCCAGCTGGTGTAGTTGGCCAGATTTTCTTTTCACTCCAGCCTTTTGTTATGGAAGCACATTTGAGGACAAAGCTAAACAGACTCAGAGCTCAAGTCAAACATTTTCTTGCTGGCAGCCCCTCACACTGAACATAAGAGCCCTGGAAAAAAAGAATCTGCTCGATCGACTCTTTCTCTGGCTCCTTTGACCCTATGGTGGAAGATGGATTGTAATAATAATTGCTGGCCATCTGGGCACTGGACTGTGAAAGAACAGCTCCTTGGAGTGGGGCCACTAGAGTCTCTCCTCAGGCATACGCTATGGTCATGCCAGCTCTCAGGCAAGGACAACTGTAGCCAGCAGTCTATTACAACCCCTCTGTTTCCCTCAGGAAGTAAAAGCTGACGGGTACAACAACAGCTGTGGAGACACCCTGTTATAACTTAAACATGTGATGAGTACTGTAAGAGGCATTAAGAGGCTTGTGGCTTTTAGAGAAAATAAGAGGAGAAATTAATTTCTGCCAGCATGGTCTTTGAGTCAAAATGTTAAATGTGACAAGCTCTTGCTGTCTGATTCTGAACATTTTCTCCCAAAAACTGACATTTAACATTGATGTTTGAGATGACTGTACAGTTTTCTTCTTCAAACTGTCTACTAAAGCTTCAACTAATGATTGTTTTATCAATTAATCTGTCAACTCTTTCTGATTATTCAGTAAGCCGTCATAAGTCATTTAGTTCATATCAGAAACTAGTGAAACCATGCTTAACGTCACTATTTTCTAGAATCTATACTCAAGAAAAGTCAATAACTGATATAACACTGAGAGAAGCAGTAAATATCAGCAAAATCTGACTGCAGACAGCAAAGACAAGCTATGGTGGCCATGAAATGTGCCAAAAACACGAAAGGCCCTATCTATATCTAGTGTTTAGTTTGTCCTTTCTGGACTACTGCAGAAACTATGGTGGTTCAACCTGGCAGAAGAGGACCTGCTGCATCTGTAGAGATTAAAGGCTCAATCTACGGTAATAAAAACATCACAGTTCTTATTTTCAGGTGATTATACACTAATGAAAACACAATTATCCATATCCATATTCCATTTCTGCCTCATTCTGTAAATAGAGCCTCCCAAATCCGATAAACTGGACATTTATCAGTGTTTATCAAGCATTTTAAGGTAGATTTTACCTTTAACAACATGAGTATACCATAAAGTACAGCAGGAACTTCTTCAACTGGAGTTTCCAGAACTAATAAGATTTAATCTTCAACCTCAACAGGGATACGACGCTTAATCCAATACAAATGAAAGTACTGTAAGCTTATTTCAAACAGGCAAACATCTTTATTCCACTGAGCCTTGCTGGAGAACAGAAAACAAGCAGCAGAAACAATAATTAAGGACCTATTTAAATTTCTGTTTCATAGGCATTCCTCAGAGCAAACCCTGCACTGCAGCATCTTAATCTGCAGAGATGGTGATCATGGGAGACCAGCTGAATGGCATTTGCAGAGCTCACCGGATCAAACCTGTACAATTTAAGTGCTGAGTTTTTTTTTTTTTTTTTTTAAGGACTGGGGAAATTACTGCACTGCAGCAGAGAGGCAAGATAGAAAACAGGAAAACCACTCTGGTCAAATAAGTGGCGAATTATTGTGCAGATGAGGATTATGACAGAAGGTTGTAGAGGCAGAACAAAACAGAACAACCTGGGGTCTGAGTGGCATCCAAAGGCTGCACAGCAGGGTATGGAGATGCTCCATCGTGTAGCAGAAAAGGATACAAATGCCCCAGAAATGAAGAGGGCTTTGAAGACATGGTGAGGAAACGTCAACAATACATATCCCATGTTGCTGAAGATGAAAATCTCCCCCAGGAAGTTGAAGACTTCAAAGAGCTGCAAATTATAAAAGGGATTGAGAGGATCATGAGGGAGAAGGTCATCTGAGATGGGGAGGGGATTCAGGGTGAATGGTGTGTGTTTGTGTGTGTGTGTGTAGGGGGGGTGAAAGTAAAGGATTCAGGATCGTATCAGAAACGGGTAAACAGGCTTAGATTTGTACAAACACAACAAATCTAGGGATGATGCTATTCTCTGATCCTTTTAGGTAGCAAAAGCAAACATCTACAGCTCAAGGCCATAATATGGTCGAGTTTAGCACCAGATTTAATCATTCTTGCTAAAGAATTTCATTTCAAACATGCCATTTGTGGAAACATCTAATGGATAGATTTCTCTCTCATGAAACTCCAAAACAGATGAACATAGAGACTCATCATCCCAGTCCTGCAGTTCCAATAATGATCCAGAACAAATCAAAAAGCATGGATGTCATTTACTGTGGACGAAAACAGAGTTTGAAGAATTTGAAGTATTCCTGCATGAGAAATCAAATATTAATTGGGTTTCTTATGTTGTATCTGGATTAAATTAGATATTATGATTTGATTCATTTCTAGTTTTTACCAGTTGCACCAGCTTTGGATTAAAGCTATCTAATTGAATAATTGTACCTTAAGAGAGAGAAGAGATTCACATCACAAGGACAAAAGATGCCACACAGAAAAATATTTCTCCTACTAGCTATTCAACTAGTGTCTGCATACACTAAATCACTTTGTCTGTTCCTTTGAGCTGCAGCTGCATGTATAAATCATAAAAATGTAGATAAAGGCATTCTGCCAAGTAAACATACTGCACCATACAAACGCGTTGACTACCGCATACCCAATCCACTTTATAGGCAAAGGTTTCAACTGTGCTGCAAAGCCTCTTAAAAGGCTTTTCTGTGATAAACAGTTAGCTCCACTGTGGCACCGATAATGAATAATAAATGCATAGATGAGTATCTGTGTGTACTTCTGATTTATTTGCTCCTCTGTGAAGCTTGCCGGTACAGTACGACAGTGTGCTGGCCTCCATCTGTGTTCAGCCTTTTAAACAGATAGCTGGAGACTGGCCTCCCACACAGACACCCACTGGACAACCAGAGCAGTAATGGCAATTAATGATTGCTTGCACACACACGCAAGACACAAATATTGGCATCAAGAGGCAACGTCAACAAAGTGAGTAGACTGAAAAATGCTGTTTGAAAACAGTGAAATGAACCTCAGTCATCCTCCATAGACTCTACCTGTTTGGTCCTGATCTTGCCCTCGGAAGATAAATTATGAACGGTGTACCTTGCCTGGCTCAAGCCACAAAACAGCACCGCCACAATACCTGAAAGATAGAGAAGTCAAATTAATGATAGTTCAAAAAGGGCAAGTATTAAACATCCATGATATCTGTCAGCTGTAAATGTGAGCATTTTGTAGCTAAACGTCAAAGAGCTGTTCTATAGACAGGAGGGAGTAAAACAGTGTGCTGCATCTAATGAGTACAAAGTATGCAAAATCTCTCTTATACATGCAAATATTATGTAATCAGGCAGCGAGAGTGTGTATGTTTGTGCGCTGGTTAACACACAGAGCTGTGGGGCTTCTCATATTCAGAACATGCTGTACAAGACTCATCCATAATCAGAAAATGATTTGTGAAAAGAATGTTTATCTCCATCCAACCCATTTAAAATCAAAGCAACTGAATTCACAAGCCAGAGATATGGTGACCTCCAGTTCAGCCCAGTAACCTGATTTTCAAACTAAACTTGGAGTTGATGGTAAATATGAGAAATGTTAGCAAAACAATGCGTCTAAGAGTTGTCCTAAAAGTCAAAGAATCCAACTGAATCCTCCTGTGTGCAGCTACTTCTGCATTTGAGTATAAAATATGTGACACCAGATCTGACTGGGCCCAACCCTGTATCCACCCATTGTCCAGGTTCCAATGAAGTCCAGCTGTATAAACAGCTTCATCAAAATGTGCCGTACAACCCAACTGAAGCATCATCGTGTTTTTGGCCAAAGAGCTGACTTCAATTTCTACTCCAGAGACATAAAGCTCGGGGAATGATAAATGCTAAAGTATGACATCATTGGAGAAGATCATGCCAGATGCGGAGGAACAGAAATGACCAAAAGGCAAACAAAGTACAAAGTAGAGAAAGGAAAGCAATGCAGACTAAAAAGGCAGCTCCACAGAGAGAGGAAACAGGGTGGAGGGAGCGATTAGGGCCCCTGCTGGTTAAGAGGAGGCTGGCCAGAGCAGAGAGCTGGAATTTGAAATGCATAGCATGAAAGGTGTGTTGCTGCCTCACAGGACATGCTGGCTTTGTTGCAGAAATTCAATTTCACATTTTTGCTCCCTCTGCTTTGAGAGAGAATCACAGAAGATGGAAAAATGTAAAATTACTGTGATGGGTAGCAACGGTTAGAGGACAGAGCTGGCAGTAACAAGCAGAGAAAAGATAGCACCTCTGGTTCAGGCTGCTAAGTGGAGCCAGTCCATTACTTTCTCTCCACTATCCACCTTCTCACTGGGATGGTGACCTGTGCCTGCACTTTGCTACAGTACTCCCTGTTCACAACGTCCTTTCCAGCACTGTTCAACAGAGTCTAATGGAGCATTCCAGCATGGCAGATCTCATTTTGGTTCCATTTGGTTTAGGGCAACAACACCCTCCTTAGTTTACCTAACACTGACAGAGGTAACACATCATCCACCATCTACCCTCTTCCACACAGGGCACTTGGCAACAGATGAGATGCATCCCATAATGAGCAGTTTTGAGGGGCATAGGATTAATGATAGCAGGTCTCCCTGTAAGGCTGAGGGTCATTAGGCGCCCCCTCACTAAACTCCCGCAATTAACAAAGACAGAAAGAGCTGCGATTACCAAAGGACACCAGGGAGAACTCCCATCGCTCACTGGGTTGCTCTGTATGAGGTACCGATTCACCCCAAATGGATCATTGCACAGAGTAGCACCCTACAGATTAGTTCTGTCAGAGTTCAATTCTGTAACAAGCCTATTGATGATTGCAACAGGACTCATTTTTAGGTCTCACAATTTAAAGATTTTAGCTAAGAATTGAGTATTTTTACTATTCGCACTGGTAATACAGTACAGAAAAGTTGCATCTGCAATAAAAATACCCAAGGATCTGCATCAGATGCTGAGAATCACTTCCTAGGCTCTGCTGCGGTGTGCCTCCCACCCTGGACAGCATTCAGTGCGGTGTACTTTATAGACAGGTCATCTGGGTCCAATAGACAAAGGTTATGCTATTTCATTAAAACTGTCTTCTCCTCCTCCACAGGCCACAGGGAGTACTGCCAAGTAAGAGGGAGCTCTACAGCATCAGCTGAATGAGTGCAATCCCTCTGACACAATAAGGGCAGGAGGAACAACAACACTAATGCGTCCATGTACACCACATTCATATTTCAGCAACGACATTACGACTGGTCGACAAAGAAACGGATGAGGACAATTTCAGGCACTTGAGCCAAGTAATTGTTGTTTTCCTAACAAAAGGTACCCAATATTTTAATATACTATGAATCAGCGAAAGTGAAACATCTAACAATATAACACAAACACATAAAGAAATCAAAGCATGAATCCTAATGCAAGTCACGTTGTATCCATTTTTACATCAGGCCTGAGTACGTCTTGACTTTCCAGGAAATCTGTGCATACAGCTAAGGCAAGAATGTTATTATGCTGTTATTGCTTGCTACTATCTGCAGTGCCATCTCTAAACCATAAGCACAAACATGCTCAGACAGAGGAGGGCGAACAGCACTTTAAAATGAGTTATGGGGGTTGAGTCCAGAATGGGATTGGTACCTGCAGTTCCCTGTAGAGAGGAGATGGCTTAATACTTTCTCATTTGTACATTACTGACTCGCTACAAGGATTCTCAGATAGGTAACATATGTGTGTGTGTGTGTAAGGGAAAGGGAATCTTCTAATGCTGGTGTGGGCTGAATAAGAATTCCATTTGTTCTTGAGCTGGGAATTGTGCAGATGGTCATGTTCAGACAACAGAGACTGTGCGCACATCGTTCACAGGTTTGTGGCGTGCCAGTGGCCACAGAGACGCCTTGAAGCAGCAGAGCTTGCCAATCCAGCAGCTGCTAGTGCCACTGATATTCTGCAGCAGTGAGCAAGTCAGTGCATGCAGTTGGGAAGAGACGCCTGAGGAGAAAAGGGCAGCAGTTCACAAAATGGGATTTGTGTTCTGTCTGACCTCGGCGCCACACAGAGCACTAACATGGCCACACACACACACACACGCACACATGACATGTAAGTCATACAGCGCTCACCTGAAAGTCCACTGGCTTCAGCTGAGAGGAAGCTGCTCCAGGACAGCAGGAAGAAGACCGATGTTTCCAGCAGTGGATTCTCACACAGCCGAGTGAATTTGGTGAGGTGGAGAGAGAGTTAAAGACGTACAAGAAGATAATCAGAGTATTTAGCACCAATACATGGCTGAAAATTGCACTGCAATACAAATGTACGACTGTTGCAGATGACATGCGCTCTTCAGTGTGACAGTGGGCAGGGGATGCAGGAGATACTCACTAAGCCAGGGGTGCTGCCACATAGAGTAACCCAGTGAGTCTTAATGTGATCTTTTCTGCAAGTTCTCCAACAAATAATCAAGTCCACATCCCACTCCTACTTTTTCACTGTCCTACATGCCTTCTAGGAAAGCATCATCGTAAACCATACAGAAAATACAGAAGGAACAACGCAGGCTGAAGTTCTGTATTTGTGATTTTCATGCAGAGGTAGGTTTACTGTAAATATTGCAATTTTAGGACTGCTAATTGTTTACAGTTTGCTGCTCTTCCTGCATTCCTGACCCCTTGGCTTACAATAATGAAAACACCATGCCTCGTCTGATTGTTTTTGTAATTAACATGGACAGGTACAGCAAGTAATTAAAAGATAACTGAGCAACTGTACATCAAAGTGGACCTCTTTAAGAAACGACAGTTTGATGAGACAGCACAAAAGGGCATGCTGTTGCTATGTTTAGCATCAGCAAAATCTAATAAATGCTCACTTTGTGCTTTGCCCGCACCCAGAGATTAGTCACTGTAAATAAGAGCTGAGCTGTGCCCTAAACCTCTCATGACACAGCCTCATTTTTCATCCTAAAGTCTTATTACTAAAAGATCAGAGAGAAATGCTGGACAACAGCGCAAGTCGAAACTTCATCAGAGGCTATTGGCTTGATTGACGGCCTCTCTGCAGCCATTAATGTCGCAGGAGCACTTTAGGCTTAGCCATGTTGCTTTTGTTGATAAAGGTGGTACAGTAGGGGTTTGTTAGAGAAGCAATTACCAAGTTGAGGAAGTGGATAGATTGCAGCGGATGCTGAGGTGATAATTGAGTTTGGGGGTGCAGAGGCAGAGATGGGAGGGGGTGAAAGGATATGAGGGCTGTTATGACTGTGAATATGAAACCCAGGAGGAAGGAGCCGGCAAGCACTCCAAGAAAATAACCAACAGAGAGGAAGAAGGCGGAGGGGTCGAAGCTGTGTCCGGCACCCATCTGGCTATAGGTGGTGATGGCACTGGAAGACAAATTGAAACAACATACTGGAAAAACGGTTATGAAGAAAAAAAAAAGACACGACGCTGTTGTGGAACAAAAAGAAGCCAATAGCACAGTCACGACAGAAATAAATATGAGTGTTACAGATGCTGAAATATTAAAGCAATGGCTGGTTTATGGCTCTCAAACAAGTGCAGTCGTCAGAAATACAGCTCACTGGGTTCTTGGTGTAAACCAGTCTGGAGCAGTGAGCATAAATTCACATGCTTATTATGCTGAGCTAAGCCTTTAAATGCAATTTATTGGAGTCTTTCCTAAGAATACACGGCCTTTCTTTAGAAGTTAATTCCCTCCCTGAAAAACAATCCATTCTGAGTTATTTTCCTCAGAGACGTCCCTTAGTAGTTAGTGGAAACAGGGGAAATACTACTGTTGTTCAGAAAGACAGCAGCGTTGTGCTATTTACACTGCTGTAAATATTTACTTTGCGGGGGGGAAAGACTTCCACATGGAAGTCATTAAGTGTAAAAAAGGGCCTCAGAGGGAGGCGAGATGGAGGGAGAAATTTGAAGGGAAGTAGAGAGAGAGGGCCTGAGGAGGAGCAAGCAGAAACATGCACCCATGTGAGTGGCTGATAGAGCTGTCTTTATGGAATGACGGGACTTCTTTACCCAACACAGGCCCTCCCTGTAGACTTTTTTGTGACTGTTTAAAAAGCATGCTACTGAATCAGGTTCCTACATTGTGCTGTACAGCTCACAGAATCTTATTTTATACTCCAGCTGCCATGAAAGTGGTTTGTTGAAGATCCTCATAGTGTCAAAGAGAATGTCTGACAAATGCACCCATAATGTATCTCCACTTTTCATGCTGTCAGGTTGAAATGAGCTAGCACACACCAGAACATGCCTTAATCGCCACAGCAAAAAGGGGGAAGAATCAATCAAGCTGTCGCTAATGAGCTCAGCAAGCTGAAAAGAGAAAATCTATTATCCCCTCCACGAAAATAAAGACTCCAGTTGTGCTAGCACATTAAATTTGGTCACTAAATAACTTTGGTTGACCCTCTATGTGACCGTATCTTCAGGAATGCCGAGCTGTTAACTCCAAGTCCAACTCCCAAGTATATCTAAAGACGAGACAAAACTCCCAAGATATCAACAGAGGACCTGGTTGAATGGTGGCTGGGTCAGAGCTGCTGGAGCAGGAAGTTTACTGCCTGTGAGAGGGCACATGAGCGTAAGGTTGAGCTGCACTGGGAGCTTGTTAAAATTCCAGTGCCAGGACCCCGCTTGGCTCACTAATAAGGGCTGGCTTTGTGTGAGGAGCCAGGGCGACCGGCAGGCTAGCGAGCCAGTCAAGTGACAGGAGATGGCATGAAGGCCGGTCACGCCACTCCAGGAACAAACATAGCACTATCTGACTGTTTGTCCGGGAAGACATGCAGGCTCCCTCCTCTGCACTTCAATGTACACAGCGACAGCAGCCACGGCGTGAACACAACAATCTGCACACGCGCCTCCTTTTCTTTCCGTCTGAATGCCTCAGCCCATTTGTGCGATCGGCGAAAGACTTGTCAGAGTATGCAGGTACTGTACATGGGATGTGTAAGTCTGTGTGAATACAATATGCAAATATGGACACATATCTTATCCCTGTCATCTTCATTCCACATTCATTTTTTCCATCTGTCAGCCTGGTCATGAATGTGAACCTGTCTCCTATCTCTCTGCTCCCCATCTGTTAGCTCATCTACTTGTGCAGCTTTATTCACTAGCAATGCATAAATAAAGCAGACAATGACTGCGATGTGTGTGAGCAGGACAAACATGCATATTTGTGCAATGTTGGAGAAGTAGCGGGGAATGAATGATGCAAATGAAATGCACGGACAAGGCATGACTGCATCATGGCTACTTCAGTGATCGTCCAAGGGTTGTATGCGGCATTTTGTCTGAATTTGACAGTAGCTGTGTTAGCCGGGTTCGTTAGCTGGGAGTGTGTCTCTACTCTGGCAGTGAGTCTCTCCACTGAGTACCTTAATGAGATGCTGACAGTGCCAGGGGCAACTCGCTTACGCAGTCCACTGCAAAGCATCTGAGGCACTCATGCGGTTTTGCCAATCACACCCTTTCCTTAAAGCTGGCAGCATCCATCCAGCCTTCACTCCCCCACACATCCACCCCCATAATGCCAAATGGAAAAGGCTGAACTCCCACACAATCAAACCTGGAAATATATTGCAATCCAAATCCTAAAGCAAGACACTCACTGCGTCAGGACGATGGCCACGGCGTCATTCAGGACACTCTCGCCAAACAGCAGGGTGTGCAGATCCAGGTCCACACGCAGCTCTGACAACAGGCCAAGTACTGAAACTAAGAAAGTAAAACAAAACAAGAGTTAGTGCTATTGCTACTGCAGGAAGTGCAATAACTCCTCTGCTAATCACACAGCTAAAGTGGTAAGAAGTATCACATCTGGTGCTACAAACAAGAAAAACCAAGGGAATTAAGGTTACAGTGTAACAATGAAAGCTGACAGAAAATGTCAGCACACTGACAGCTTAAACCAAGCAAAGACAAGTTTAGCCGAAGCTATAGAAAACACACAAAGCTTAGGAAAGGACCATTTTTATGTCCGCAAATGAAACAGAAAGAAACGCTGTGCTGATCATTGTCCCTTTTTTAATGGTTGTTGTGTACTATAAAGAAACACAAATCAAATGAACAAATAATTTGGCACGAAGCAGCATTTCAGCCCTCAATGCAAAATCTCAGTCTGAGTGTGTATTGTGTATTTTACAGGGTATATTTTCTGTTGTGGCAAATTATAGTCATACCACCTGTATTCGCGACATGGCAATCTGTGCTGGCAGAAGTAGCGAGGGCATATATTGCAAATCATTTAAATAAAGTATACAACTATATTGCCTTATATAATTCAGATGTTGGTAGCAACCAGCTGTTACAATTTCCGTATTGTTATAGTGCTGCAGTTTCTCTTTTATATGTGTTCTTGTTGGTGAGCATGAATATACATTATGGGAGTGTGTTTATTAGCCTGGGGTATTGCTGCAGTGTTCACTATAGATAGAGATCACGACTAATATTCTGGGAATCGCTGGTGGGAAAAGGGGGAGATTAAAGCTAAGATGCTGCAGCTGATTAAAACATCCAAAAGAAGCCAATTACAGTCTAATATAGGGGAACTACAGACAGAGAGGCCCATGCTTTAAATAATGTAAGATTCCCTCACTGCCAGAAATACATCTGGATTATAAAATTATGTATGGTTTCAAGAGAAGAATGAACATATAGTGATAGGTTAAAGGCCTGTGTGATCCTAATACATTTATTTTAGCCAGCAACAGTGGAGAGGCAAACAGGAAATGGGGGAGGGAGAGAGGAGTATGACATGCAACAGGCCATCATGGCCATGTGGTTACAGAGGTGCTCTGCCTCTCTGTGGAGATGTGTCTGTTTCACCAGCACTGATAACTGGACGGGGGTCTCTAGCATTTACTCTAACCTAAGTGGACAGTTGACCCTCTTCTGTGATATCAAGGTGTGAGCTGAATAAGTTAGATGCTGGGAACAGAGCCCCTAACCAAACAAACCTCTTACATAGGGGGGAAACATCCGAGGACTACATGACCCAAAGTCTATTTACCCTCTGTGATTTTCTTTTTTCATTTTTACTGGTCACAAAGAAAATGATGGTTCAAACACAGGTGAGCAGAGATGCTTAAGGACCGTCATTTTTTACATTTTCTTTTACTTTTTCAAAAAAATAAAATTTTTCAAATGGTTGCCAATAAACACAGAAATTCTGGGTCAGTTTTGCACTTACTGCCTTACTTGCTATGTCCCTCATAATAACATAATTTGTCTTCAGCACTGGATTAGTAATAAAAGGCTCATAGCACAGGTGCTAAAATTTTTAGCTTGCATGCTTTGAAACCATAGTTGAAATTTGATAAATTGAAATATTAATGGTATTGAGTGTTTTGTATTGTCTGTTAACAGTAGTTGCAACTTCAGTCAGCAGTTTAAAATCAATAATCAGTAAAATGCATGCTGTGGTAATCTACATTATTATTCATCCTAATCTTTAACTTGCATCCCACGTCATGTGTAGAAAAGCAATTTCTCAGCTCGTTTAGGATGAAAATGACAAACATACAGTATTACTCACGTATTTATACAGCTGCATCTCTCAGCACACTACATCCGCTGAGTGGAATATAAGCTGAACTCCAGGGTGAGTTCGTCAACAGTAAACATCAAGCGCAAGATGCTGGGCATATGAATGAGCGCATGCACACACAACATGCTCGGCACCGCAGGGCAGCTAAGCGTTGGCTCTGAGTGACAAGACGGATACTGACATTGACGAGGCGATGACGCGCCTGTCAGCTCCTCACTCTGTGACACCTTAAGTATCTCTGGCAAGATATCGGCTGTAGTGTTGTCGGTTCTATGTTTACTGATATTGTAGGTTACATTACATTAGATTAAGTTTACATTAGATTAGATTACATCCACTAATACATTAAGATAGATTGATGGGTATACACACAGCAGGTAAGAGACATGCACTGGCACAAATCCGAATTGTAACAACCACAAGAGAAACCAGAAGCAAAAGAAAATTATCATATAACAAGAACATTGTCAGATACGGAGAAAGACACACACAAACACACACACATGCGTCATAAGGATCTAAGCATAGACAGGAAAACAGAAACAGAGCAGCACCATACTGAAGGCCAGTCAATACTCAAAACAATAACAGCTCCCAGTAGATTCATATGCCACCTGTTGCAGCAAAAATAATCCTATAAATTAGTTTCAGGGAAACTTGTGATATGAATAATGAGTGAACTCTGATAGCAGCTTTTGGCCCTGTAGTGAACACAAGGCCAGTAAGGGCAGAGCCAGCCAGTATACAACCAGACTGACAATAAGAGCAGTGGCAAGAGAGCAGCCTCAGGACTTGTTTTGACAGATCTGGCTCTTTGGTCTTTGACAGGTTTAAAGCTCTTCCTGGTTGGGGAAAATCCTTTATCTGGAGAGGGTGAGGTAGGCCCTGGAGTCAGGATCGTTCCATATCCCTGCTCCCATAATGCCTGGCTGATGACAGCATGTCGTGCGCCAGTCACGCTGCAAGATGAGGGGGAAAAAAAAAAAAAAATGCCAACCCATCACACACACAGACAGGCACACACACAAGGGTGCGGGTTGGCTGTGTTGTCATGGCAACCTCGTCCTACAGCTGTCAAGTGTTCATCAGTTTCCACAGCAACACCATAAGGTGGAGAGAGTAGACAATTATTTCAGACATAATACAGTTGAAAGGGTCGAATGGAGGCCTCATTAGGTCAAATTACACTGCTGCAGAGGTTTAGCAGAGGCAAAGCTCATGGCCATATCAGACAGAGAGCATGGGATTTACTCACCGATTTCACCAAATTAGGCAGATATAATACTGAAAGTGTTGCATTACGAATGAGATATCGGTCAAAAGGGAACTGCCGGCTGTAAAAACTGCTCACTTTTTTTAGGCACTGACACATGCTCAAACAGGGGTCACCAGAAAAAGCCTTCTTCACAGTTTGAAACCAAATAAACCAACCCTTAGTAATTAGTAGTTTACAGTTTTGTTTACTCTGAGTCATTCCTTGATAGGTCAGCACAAGGTCTCTTCAAAATTTTAATTAATTCTAATTACTTTTAAAAAGCAACTTGGCGGAAAAAAAGCAATTCTGCTAAAGTCTTGCAAAAAATAGAAAATATCAAACTGCTTATTGCTCTTTTTACCAGGTTATTACCAGTCTTGAACCAACATCATCTTTTCATTTTTTGACATTTAAAACTTAAATATGGCCCAAAAGCTGACGGGTTCAAAAAATATTGGCAAATGTTTGATTCTATCTAAAAAAGCAATGTGTAAGCATGGCAAAATAACCAATATAATATTACTGGTAAGTTGCACATATACATATAACTGTGTTTTAAATGTTCACTTTAAATAAAAGGTAGTTACTGCAGACATCTGATTTACAGATCTACAGATACTAGAGCTGTAAACAAAGCATTTCCAACTCTGGCATCATTTCCAGCTCCGACATATGAAGAGAAATATGTATGTGCAATGTTCAAGAGAAAGAAAATAAATAAATAAAAACAAAATACAAAGATAAAAGTGCCTCTGACCCCAACCTCACAAAAAAAGTCTTTCTTTGAGAAGTTAAGTGAGGGTTACACCAACCTTTTGTAACCATCCCTGAGGCTAGAGGATGCAACGCAGCAGGCGTTCCACTTTGTGACCTGAACCATGTGTCTTATTCCGAGTCTAAGAAGAACAAGTTTCATGGCTACAGAGCTTTGGGGGTTTAAATAACAGCAGCAATTTAAAAATCAACAGATGCACACTGAAAGGAACAAATAAGTCCATGCGCTGGATATTTGTGCCTATTTCCAAATGAATAACAATTGGTAGTGATGACTAAGGGACACACTCAGTGATGTAAGTATTTCTCAGATTCTATCTGTCTGTCTGATTCAGAATCTAACCTGTATCTATCTACCTTTAGATCTGCCCTTACTAGAAATAGCTGGAGTCTATCCTTCAGTCATATAGGGCGACAGAATCACAATGATATTATTTCGGAGCCGCCAAACCAGCAGACTGGCCTCATGTCGTTGGAACAAGAGAAGAAATCACAACCAGAATTTTAGAAATATTGATTTATCCGAATCATCTGCCAATGCTACCTCACCCGCACAGCAAAAACATACACATATAAATAATAAATATATACCTATATAAAGGTTTTGAAACGACTTGAAAGAATCTTCCTCACAGCCTAAAATATAAATTTGAGGGAGAACTATTTGTCATAGTCATATTAAGTCATATTTAAGAATGCTGACTCCAAAAATACCAGTATCACCCTTAAAAAGCTCACCATGGGTATTTTGTCTGTAATTGTAAAGTCCTCCTCAGGTTGTTAATGCCTTGAATTGTAGCTGCAGCACTAATTAGGTTTTAAATTAATAAAAATAAAACATTCCTAGCAATGGCAACATCCCCATATGCCAGAGCACTGCTGTTTGCTATCTGCTGCTCCCAGATTTAGCTTTCATTTAGTCATTATAGCTGTAATAAGAAGCTGGCCTATCAAATATCACTGTTATATTACATATTCCATTACATTGCAACCAAAGTGGCAAATAAATTGGGCTCCCACTTCATTCAAAGCTTGATTTGGAGCCTGCAATGACTTTCACAGTGTTCTCAAGATCCGTATCATGAGTCAGAGACAAAACCGGAGAGCTGTCACACAAGGGTTATAACATGGACCTTATTCCTCAAAACTAAATTGAGTCACTGTGCCTGAGTGTGTGCAAAGGTAAGCCTGTGACTGTTTCTGGAGTGTTTTGCTGCTTTTGCTCCCCATAAATGCAAATGTAAAACGGAAAGAAATGGACAGGGACATTTTAATGGCCCCCTTTCACTGAATCAGAGAGCCGGCACTATATTTGGACAGCACGAGATGGAGAGACAGCCTAGGGGTCTTGGTGTTTGGGCCATCAATGCATCGCAGTGTGATTCTAATCAAAGTGACGAGGGTGCTGGGGTTGGAAAGGGATGAGCATGGTAAAATAACACCAGTCAGAGGGACAGCTGCAGCATGATTTACAGCTCCTCTTTGACACTCACCCAGATCAACCACTTATTGGTATACATAATTCATTACCAAATGAGGACATTAACATTGCCACTGTCACGGAGTCACAAGATGCCTTATGACATCCCACTTGACTGCTCTTGAATAACACAGATTATATTGTGGTTCCACTTAGGAAAAAAGGTGCACCGAATTCAAAGCAGCTGCATCCACTGAAAGGGCATTGTGACTTTGTTCCTTCATATAGGCTTGGCTATCAATCTCTCTTTGTCACTGTGCAAATGGAGATAAACAAGGAAGAGGATGTCTATACATGGAGCGCTGTTTCACTGATGTAGAGGTAAATGTGTATTAAAAGGGTCGACATATCATTGATGTCCAAGTTGAGTAATATCAGTGTTAAATCTTGGTTTTATGTGGATAACAAGCACCCTGCATAGATTTACACCTGAGAGTATCGTGTGCAATAGGAAAAGAGGTATAGACAGAATGTTTGACCTTTTTAAACATGTGTGTAGATTTATTTATTTCTGCAGTTTCTGGGTTTTGATTTAGTACTGCAAATTCAAGATGTTCTCTACAGTATCAGACAACACTTGGGTGTACAGTCATAGCACATCATACAACTGTTTTTTCTTTCACTCATTTGTACGTGTTTACCTAAGCTGTAACTGTCTAACCCTAACCCTAACCTAACATTCCTAAGAATATATTTTGGCATTTTCTGTGAATTTGTGTTGTAAAAAGCAAAAAAAAAAAAAGTAAGTCTTGTAAGGAGTAGAATTCTGCAAGAGAGATCAGAGGTTTATATCTGTATAAAAAGCAGAAGTGTTTAAAAAAAAAATCAATGCTGGGGAGTTATTGTAGGAGTTCCTTTATAAAGCAAGCTACCTGGGTCAGTGGCTGATATAATGGCACCAAAGAGGAGGCAATCAGTGAGGAGGAAGTCTCCATCTGCTGCTCGGCCCAACAGCACCATCAGTCTGGTGAATCCATAGACGCAGGCCCTGGGATTGAGGACAAACAGACAGAAGGATGCACAGTGAGGTCACAAGGGAGCACCAGCCAGAGCAGGGCCTATCAGTCATTCCTCTAACCACAGCAGGGCTTCCCCCGGAGTAGTCTGGGTAATGGGGCCAGACGCTACCAGCACATGAGTTGACCCGTTTCCAGGCAGTGGCTGCTTAGCACAGGTGGACACACAAAGCTGTGACTGCTGAGTAGCTTTAAATGTAACCACATTTATAGGTGTGTGTGGATCTCCCACCCCCACCCGCATTACACATAATACACACGTGACAAATACTTGTTAGACAGCTTTTACCAGCAACTACCCATCTTAACCCCTGGCATCCTGACAACAGTAATACTGTGACACACTGCTGTAATAAAAGGGTTCCAGAATTATGAGCATGTGTTTGTGTGTGTGCACAAAATCACCTGAATGACTAAAACTATGAGAAGTCTTTGTGAAGGAGATTGAGATAGATATATGACTAACACAGGAGAGAAAGAAGAAGATTTTTTTTTTTATCAGTTTTGGGGTCTGGAAATGAAGCAAATCTAAAATCTAGCTGCCCCAGAATGCACCACTGTCTGCTCTATGGGCAAAAACTTGCTAACATGCCCATTCAGCATTCAACACTGCAGTCCAGCTCCTGACTGTTAACCGGTGTGTGTTAAGCAGTAATCCTGTTACTGTGAGGCATCCCATAATAATCAGTATGCCAGCGTGTCCTCTGGGGGAACCTTTCTGTCCATTGACATAACTCTGTTACCATGGTGACGACACACGACCTGTCCCCAAGGGCGGGGATTTAAAGTACTGCCCTCGGGTTGAACAACTAAGCTGTTTTATTTGTGTGTCTTAAAGGGAGATTTGAGGCTATGGAAATGATGTTCAGTGTGTGTCTGTGTGTGTGTGTGAGAGAGAGAGTGAGACAGGCAGACACAGACAGAGACAGAGAAGAAGTGCTTTATCAATTGAGTCAGTAAGGTTCCCTCACTCCCCTGAGTCTCTTTTCCCCATAGGATATGGCAGACTCGCTAACAGGCAACATGATTGGTCAGGTCTGGTGCCTTAGCATCAAAGAATGCACACGTGACCTAACATGTCAAACCCTGCCTGGTATCCCAGGGGAATCAGGGTGTGTAAGACAAAGGGCACTCCTTAGAAAGGACTAACATATGGGAGAAAAAAAGGAGGGAAGTGAGGAGAGACGACTCTTTAACACTGGGTTTCAGCAGGTTGGAGAAGTCCATTAATTCCAGCTATAATATCATGAAGATATGAACCTTTTTTCCATGAATATAAAACACTGTGAACCACTTAACAATACATGATGGTGAAAATATGTATAAACAACAAGCACACTAAGTAACTTTTAAACCCAGTGTTGGAAGAACATGAAGAAATATTGGCATCACTTTTACATCAACAGAAAAAAACAAAAAACATTTATACACTCAGAGGCTACTTTAATTAGGTACATCTGTACAGTGTAGCAGCCCAATGCAACTGTTCTACCATAACATTTTCTTTACATATACTATTTTTGCTGACACTGTCAGGAATGTGCAAATTTAATTATATGTTAATGACCAAGCTCTTAGTTAACTGTATTATATTACCATTTACATGTATGAGGGGAGGCAGAATATTACATACAACATTACCACTCAATGTAATTCAGTCCAGTACACCATCACCATCATCTCAGTGCTAAAACATGTAACTTAATTAATACCTCTGTGACACAGTGAATTCAGTAAAAGCAGGGCAGGCATGTTGTCATTAGATTGTATAGGTGAACCTAATAAAGTGTGTACATTTCTGCATCTTTAGTGAAAACCTTGTACCTCCAAAACATCAGAAAGTAAAAAACATATAATAACAATAAAGTCCTTTGAAATGTTTTCAGAAAATAATTTTACAGTAATTTTCAATAATTTTCACAGGAAAACAACAACACTGGAGTTATGAGGTTTTCACACAGTCTGTGTGCAGCAAATTTGTGCATCAGTGCAAAAAAATCTCAATTTCCTCCAAAGTCTGAGAGCACCATCTAGCTTTGTGTGGCCAGAATAGCAACACTGCACATCAGTAACAGAGCCACAGTGACGTAGGTTCTGATTATCTAGTGTGTCAGGTTAAATCTGGTGTGCCCAGTTAATGCTGAAAGTTTAAAGGTGCTGTTGGTGTGCACTATAGTACTGCTCATAGCACACAGCACAGGTGTGATTAATAACCTTAACAATGGCTCCATTTCATGTATGTCACTCAGTTCCAGTGCCTGGCTATTGTGCAGGCTCACTCAGTGGGACACTTAAACTGGAATAGTAATTAATGTTATTAGTTACAATTGTGTTTTTCCTGCCACATGAATGACAAAAAGGCCCATTGTACCACAATGCAAGGCACCATCGAGAGGCTGCTCACAGCTTGAAATAAATGACACAGCTCCTAAAAATAGTCTTTAAATCTTTAGTAAAAGCAGTTTACTTCTTAAAATACTAAATTCCATTAATTTTATGTACCATATAAAAACTCGAAAATATACTATGACAATTAGTATTCCGTCTATAGGTCTACTAATAGTATACAGTTAGGAACTGAGACACAGCATGTGAAAATATGATTTTTTTAAATAGAATTGAAATAGAAAACAATTAGAATTCACTATAATCAAAACATGAACATATGTGTACTGTAAAAAACTATAAAGAATAGTTGCTTTGCAGCTCAATGTGCCTCTAACTTGTAATCATAAGCACATTTTTAGTGGCATCTACTGTAGCAGCGTAGTTCTGACTGCAATCACCTCACCTCATCCTATCCATTCTTGTGCGAAGGAAAAATTACGTCTGTTCTGGGAAACTATAGAAACATGGCAGTTCAACATGGTGGAACCATGGTGTAGGTATAAAAGACTCATTCAAAGATAACAAAAACATAACAATTCTTATTTTCAGGTTATTATACAATCGGGATGAGTGAGTACGCCATTATCTGTATCCATATCAGAATGGGCATAGCTTAGATCCGACATAAGCAGGATGAACTAGAAGTTGTTCACTGAAGCCTGAAATTGATATAGTTTGATGAGAGGCTGCTATATTTATTAGAAAACTATTTACATAACATTATCCATACTGGACACTTGTTTCAGCCGAGTACTCCCTCAACACTACTGTACACTAATGAAAACGTAGTTATGCATATTATATTCCATTTCTGCCATAATTCAGTAAATAGAGCCCCCTAAATCTCACACACTGGAGCTTTAACACCAGGAACAGAGTCAGTTATATTTTCACAATTGTTTCACAATTGTTATATTTTGTATTATTTGTATATTATGTTGTAAATTAAAAAACTTTGTTTTTTTGTGTGTGTGTTTTATTGTATTTTTGATGTGATTTGTGTGAATGAATCAAAAAAAAAAAAAAACTTACCCTATGGTCATACAGCTGATTATCGTACCCAAAAAAGCAAAAGTCATGACGGATCCAAGGTTGTCAATGAATCGTTTCTAGGACAGAAATTCAAACAAACAGGTCAAAACACATTGACATATATTTCATATGATAGCTGCACACAGTTTTTTCTGATGGAGCTGCCAAAACAGAAAATCGAACAATTGTTTGATGATGTCTTTACTTCAGGAGGAGGATGTCAGGACAGCAGTCTCACCTGATTAAGGATGTAAGCTCCATGGAAGATGATGGGTGGCAGGAACAGATTGAAAAGGACCTCAGGATCAAAGGTCTCCTGTAAAAGACAGAGCTGTTCTGTTGGTGACTGACAGGGCTCCGTGGGGAGTGAGAGGACGCCATTTACTGAATGTGACTGACTGACTGACTGACAGAAGGATATTACACACGGGTTGTTCACTTCAGCAGCTCTGTTTTGGCAGACAGACAGCAGTCCATTTTTCTCTTTGAATCCCAGTGTCACAATAGACACCAGGTACCATAACAACTTAAGATATCCTCTCTTTCTGAAAAAACTATTGCATGTTGTTCATAGAAAAAGCGTGATACTCCAGGCTTGTGTGCCAATGTTCAGGCTTTTGCCTATAATGAAAATATACTAATATACTATACTAATAATTACTGTGTACTGCACTAGCATTCTGTGCAAGTACCCTGACTCTGACTCTGACAGCTGATTAAAGCAAAGCATAATACAAACTGAGAAGTCTAACTACTTGAGTCAGTCCTCAACAGAGAGGCTCAGCATTCATTAGAATGGGAATAAGCAAGCAGAGTATAGCCACGCATGTTCAGACAACAGATGCATTAATATTAAACAGAATCCAAGCCGCTAACCACAACAGCCTACATTACCTTCAAGACAAACAGAAAAGAAAGTGCAAGGTGTTCGCTTAACATACCATGCACGTTCACTGTCTGTTTCTCATCTTAGCCAATATGATGCAATACAAGCTGCACAGAAAGGCAGCCTTACATGTCCTTCATCCTTGAATCCTTTTTATGTCCGTATGTGGGTACATTCCGAGGATCAAACAGTAGTGATATTCAATTCAGATCAAAATAATGCTACTTTTGTCCTGATTCCTTCATCACACAAGGTCTCATTACATTGCTACAAATTAAATTCCAATTCGATTAAATTTCAGTCCAAAAGGCAAGATGTGGTGATGAGGCTTGCTCGCTTGAGGTAGGGCTGTGGTCACAGACCTTTCGAGAATGGCCTAGATTTTGCTTTTGAAAAATACACAGACAAAACGTTGAAGCAGCCTGAATAGCATGAACATTTAAATATTTGAACACAGTCCTGTCTCTGTAAATGTAATATTTCCAGGACACACTTCATTTTGATAATCATGTGTGGATATAGGGAAGATTACACTTTTTTAATTATCACTCCTAATGCTGAAAATCCCCTATAGAGTTTGGAGAGCACCCATGCTTCCTCGGTGCTTGACACGTTTGCTAGAGCTACAAACTGCTCCTATCTATCACCTGCCTTAATATAAATTGCTTTTTTGCAACTGCAATCACCCACGCAGCAATATCCAAGTATTTTTTTCATATGTGCAGGCCGTGCATAACAAATTCAAAACTGTATAACAGAGACTAATACAGACACTGTAATCAATAAATTATGCATATGCTGGTGGTTTTATTCTAAAGGCCACCTGCTCCACACAGTCAAGGATGGAGGTGTGTTGTATACACTAATTGCCTCTTCAGCTGAGCAGCACTAAATTTAATCAGACCACAAACTTTAATGCCTTACTCCCTAGTGGAACATAATGGACTCAGTAATGCAATGAAATCCTTATCTCTCTCCCTGCTATGTGCCCATATGTATCAGACGTAATGGCGTGAAGGCTACACAGAATGGCCTGACCGATGTAATGGCCTTTGTGGTAGCCTCTGCTGGTTTGCTAATGAGACCCCAGCATTCAGAGGACCCAAAGAGTCCAGGCCATTACTGAAGAGTTACACTTGGCCCAGATGATTTGCAGGTTCATGGTTGGCTTACTCCCTTTCTCATGAGCTGAAATATTTCTCTGAGATGAAGAAATACATTTCCAAATATGCTCATTCCAGATGCTCCCATGCTTTTTGGCTGAATTCTTGGCTCGTTGGTTGGCTTCTTTGATATGACAAATCTCCCTGATAGTACTGCTAAAATATGAAAGCGAGCCAGAAAACAGTAATGATACTAATGACAACCAGAGGCCCATCTCAAGGCTTAGGCTCTTCTACTTAGCAGTGATATTAGAGTCTCTGACTAATTCCTTTGTACCAAATAATTGCTGTGAGTAGTTTTTAAACACTCTAGCTGCTGGTCCACTTCTAACACTATTTCTGTTGCTCCTCAGTAAGAAAAATAACACAAATATAATGTACTTTAATCAACTGTATTGAAATGAAATCCTTGTATTCAAAGAATTCAAATAAGGCGTTCAGCATTGAAAAATATTAACCCTTTCTTTGTTTTAAGTGATAGTACGTACTTTGTTTTTGATTGGATGCTTATTATTTTAGAAACATATTGGGATAAGAAGTATATTGGAAAACGTAAGGTTATCAGTGCAATCTTCAGACATCAATATACCAATATGATAGGGTATATTATATTGTACTATATTTATATTATAAATCATGAGTGTAGTTGAGTGCAAGTATGTTAAATGTAACATAAATTAGCAAAGAGGATCTTTTTTTGCTTTCAGCAGTGTTCATAAAAGTAATAGATGATAATTAAACGCAGCGTCAAATCATAAGCAGCAGTGCATCTCTTCTACATTGAGAAAACGTCAGTGATGTACAGAGTGTGCAGCATTTTGATTTGAAATATTCTTCACACGGTTACACTTCCCACCACTTTATAACAGAAGGTATTCTAACAGATATTCACAACCATTACCACGTTCTGTGACACAGTCTGAGATCTTCATCTAAGAAGAAAAAGCTGCAGTGGCAGTGCAGATTACCGAACTATCTTACATCCTTTCCTGCAGTGCCGAGCAATGCGGCTCCAATATCACTTGCAACAGTAACTCATTGTGGGAATTCTGCATGTAAACACACAAATACAAATGTATTTAGAGGAACACACATTTCAAGAAAAAAAATGTAATTGTTGCTTTTAAGAAAATGCTTCTTTTTTTTTTTTTGCTGAACCATTGTGTTGTTGTATCTAGTCTACTAAAGTCTGTTTATTGGTTTCTGTGTTTAGTTGTTTACTAATTTCCCCTTGTCCGCACAGCACACCTGAAAATGTAATCTCCTCTATCTGTTCCTTAATAAATCCTTAATATAAGTTCAATTGCTCTCTTGCCCTCTTTCTCTCTGAACCACCACTCTTTTGCTTCCCTAATAACAAACAGACCATGCAAGCAATTTAGAGGAAAGCCAGTAAATAAGCACCATTAGAGGAGACTGTTGATGTAAATACCCAGCATACACAAGGGAAAAAAATATAGATGTGATCAAAGGAGAAGCAGAAAATAGTGTTATTTCAGACTAAATAAAACTACATCAGAAAAACAGAAAGCATCCTTTATAGTGCAGTTTGTTTTTACACGATCCCTCTGCAAAATTGATTAGCAACTTTTCAAAGTAAATGTTTAATTTGGAAAGGTTGTTTCACTTTTCAATAGTCTATTTTGTGCTCTAACCTGCAGCACCTATCCACATAAAATATTCATTTTGTAACATGTTTTTGAAGTGCAGGTAAAATAAAGTTGCCATAGTTACCATATGAGGGGCTGAGACCAGTGGGCATCTTTGGTTGACTTTCCCGACATGTCTAAAACAGTGAAAGTGTGATGTGATGTTGACCGTCAAGATGCGAGGAGTGCTGTTAAAACCACCACAGCTGCACACAGTCTCCGTATTGTCCACATGTTCTCCCGAGTCAAATGACAAGCATCTCACGATGAACCCCATGAGAATACCTGCAGAGGAGAACAGAAAAAAAAGAAAGGAAAGGCAGCTGTTATGAAAACTATGGCAATCCTGTAATATCCTACATTCCTGGAAAAATATTCCAGGGGTAAATAAATAATTATGCAGCTACTATAATGCAAAAAAACAAACAAACAATAACATAAGTTATCATAATGGTCTCTTTGAAGATTAAAAGAGAGCACAAATGTACCACATATAAGAAACAGGCCACATTACATGTTATAGGGATGAAACATTTGTGAAACTACTCTTTAATATTATATGAATCAAGTCACAGCAGCCATTTTGACATGAGGGTCAGTACAGGTGTTTCCAATGATACTAATTTAGGTTTCATTCCATTTATTGCAGCAGAGACTTTTCAGTGTGCCAACATGCACCACAACAGCACCCTCTGTTTGGCCTGAATGGAATAGAATCACTGGTTACACCTGTGTTAAAATGTAAAAATGGCTGCTAAAAAGGTCTATTAATACACCCTGTTTGGTGCAAGGCTAGCTTCAACTTAAATAATTAAGCCAAGTATAATTTATCACCTTAAAGTCAAATCCATATATACAAACTCAACCATATATCATACCTTTAAAAATATCCTTACCCTTAATTTATTTTAGCTGTGAACAGTTATTTTCCACATAAAGATAAATGAGTCTACTTTGCCAATACAAATGGTGGATAAATCAAAAGTTGATGATATGAACATCCGCTACATTCCCAGGCCCCAAAAACTGTGACCAAATTTGATTTTTTTTTTTAATCGAAATTCTGATTTATCATTTATACTGTGAGCACAGGAAGTGTTGTTTAGAAACGACTTCCTGCTCTATACTCTGAATGCCATAAGGCTACTTACCAAAAAACATCGCACCTCCAGTTTCATGGACAAGTCTATATTTAAATTGTTTTAATTTCCACACACTGAGAATGGTTATGAGCGTCAAGCCAATTGCAGCGAGTACCAATGATGCTGCATAGTTTTGTTTGGGCTTCATAGCGGCAGTCATCTTCAGTGCCTGGGGTCAAACTTTTCGGAAACCGCCGCTTCCCTTGAGACTCAGTAAAAGCAGCAGCAACATCCGCATCAGCAACGCTTGAGATACTCGTGCTGCGTTTAATGCTACTTGGAAATCTTTACTCTCTCTTTCACGGGTATAAGATGCAAGAAGAATAAAAAAAACATACGTAGTATAACAATTGGCCAACAAGGTCTAATTAACATATTATAATAAAGCCTAGCCACAGTTGAGCTAATTTTTTAAAAATTACGCAGCTCATGCCGTTATGTCTTTGGTATGCTTTAAAATAATTCTAGTATTTCAGGAAGTGTTTAAACGCACCACTCACCTCTCATTTTCCAGCAGATGGCGGTAAATACAAACAAATGCACGCGGGGCTCCTCGAGCCCACATTCGGCTCTTTCACTGTCCCTCAACTCAAAGTGATTCATGGGACTTCATCAGTTTTGTTAGCTACACAATTAATTATGCCCTTTCAGCTAATTATGTTGTCTGATAATAAGAAAATAAGCGGCTTGTTTCTGTATTTTCCTCTTTGCTCACATTGTTCCACTGCAGCGTAAGTTTAATGTTAAGCACGTAAAAAGTTTAATTTTAGATTATGCAACTATTTTCCATAAAAGAAAGAAAGAAAGAAAAGAAAGCTTTTAGACTGATGAGAAAAAATAGAAATCTGGTACAAACTTTGCACTTGGTGGGGCGGCGTTTCAATCCAGACGAGACAATATTAGAACAGTCGCCTAGCAACCGACGGCCGTAAACGCACAGCGGGTGTCGTGAGGGCTAAAGAGGCTGGTGTTGAAAAGAGTCGAAACAGAGCCCATTGTGGTGTTGAAGAGGAGTGAGCTGCTGCACGAGAGAAAGAGGAAAAGAGGCAATACCGTGACCATAAAGGGACTCGTGATTAAGCGGAAAGATATGGACGTTAACACACGACACGGACGCTGCTGTCTTTTGTGAGGAGGACCGTGTCGTCCAGTCGGAAAGAGCCGGTATATGAAGAGTTAAGAGTCGACATCCCAACTGTTTATTTCAGCAGCTAGCAGGCTAGCTGAGCTAAAATACCCTACGAGCTACAAATGGGGAGCCCGTGTGAGTTTGAATGATAGAAATCTTCGTCGTGCTTTTGAGGAAGCTGCCCTCGGTTAAGATACAGCCGGCGGTGAATTGAAGTAACCGTCGCTCGTCTCGTTAAGTAGCCGCAACTTTGAAGAATGATATCAACTGAGCGCTAAGCAATTCACTACTACAGACCCGGAGAGGAGAAAGTCATACAGGTTTGTTTCACAGTTTTGCTCCTTCTCTCTGCAGCCCGTGCTGCTCACATTAAACCAAACCTGTAATAATGTCAATTTAATATGTCGCTTTTTTTTGTTGTTATTTAACATAGCCTCTTCTTTATAAAGGGAGAACAGATATAAAGGGTTTCTTTATGTGTGTTTGACACTGTTGTTAAATCAGATAAAGATAAAATGCAAGGCGTTAATGATTATATGTAAACAAACTCATCAGATGCCCACATCCGCTCAACGGTGACATGAAGTATATTATTACTACACATAGAGCTGATGGTGTTGTCATTTTTTGTACCAACAAAACAGTCTTTGTCATCTCAACATCTTTTTCTGTAGTTTAAAAAAAAAAATCATTAGACACACATTAAACTTAGTCCAAATCACAAATATCCTGCAGAATAATATAACTCGCATCACTGCAAGGGAGAGTTGTTATGCACAGGCAGATGTGCATAATATGATAGGCAAAAAAAAAAAGTGCAATCCCTTCTTAACCTCTAGACATGTATTTCTTGGATGCAGAACATATTAAATTATAGCAGCATTTCTTTGCTGGAGGCACTCCTAACGTCTTAGATTTCCTCTTTCTACCAAAACATGTTTCTGCACCGCTTCACATTTTCTTGGCACTGTAGTCATTGACTACAAAAAAAAAAAAACAAACGAAACAATGCACATCAACAGGTTTCCACTTGGCCGACGTGATTTGGATTGATTTGCTGTTATTCGTCTTCCTTGTTGGCGTGAACGGTCGGCAGGTTGAGCCGTTTGCCCATCAGACAGAGAGGCTCGGGCGTTAAAAAAAGAAAGCGTAATTTGCAATACATGGCTAAATTGAGTTCACTGTGAGGTTTCCTGTGATTGTACAGCGCTCCATGCAAACTTCTGCCCTTGATTATTTCAAGGGGAAAATAGATTACCGCAAAAGTCTTACTGTTTGCTCAGGAAAGGACTCATAATAAGTCCTCAGGAATTTCTTTTTTACAGTCTAATGAATAGAGCCGGCTGCTTAGAATTAATTTTTTCCATATCAGGAGACTAATTGTGGAGCCTTTCTGCAAGGTTAGTCAACAAGGGAACAATGAAAATAGACCGGTACACTTAAGACGTTCTGCTGGTGGTTGATTTGAATGTTTCTCAGCACTCAGCAGGGAGACGTTTTGTAATTGTAGCCTAAAAGCTCCCACAGGAGCAGTATATTTTAGTTTTTGACCTCCAAACTCAACAAATCATGCACGGATAAAGCCACTTCAACAACAGATGGAGCAACATTAAGAGTGACCTTAGATGAAATAATAAATGTCTGTCAGGTAATCAATTTTATTTACCCCCACGACTCCAAACGCATTTGTTTAAACCAGAGCTTGTTTTTAATGAGTTCAAGTGGAGCTTCACTTAGAGGACACATTTGTTTTGGAATAGCGTGAGACATGAGATAAATAAATGCATGACAACTTTTCAAACTTGTACAGAGTGATGTGGGCTTGTGAAACTGCGCAGCTGTTTAAAATTAAACAAAACAAACGTGAGATCGGATGAAGAATCCAGAGCAAATCCCTCCCGGTCCAAGGGTGTCCTTCCGAAACAGCTGCGTCAGTTTGGCGCAAAGCAGATACCATTGATATTCTCATTAAAATATCTAGCGTTTGGTTTGGGCCAGGATTGAATAGAGTAATGTTCATGTGGGGATGCTGCTAATTGGTGCTTCTATTCTGAGGACTCAATTTTCCATTAGGCATGTGAATGTTACTGTCATTTGTATCCAGCCATCACTGTCTGCCTGTTTGCTGTACTGAGGCAATCCGGCTGTGGCTGAATGTTTTTGTGATCAAACATTATTGACTCCCCCAGTCGATAACCTTGGCAACAGTAGTTCCTCTCTCCGGCTTGAGCCGCACATTGCAATGGAATGGGATGGTGGGGGAGGCAGGGGAGGCTTTTTCCAAGCTTTGAGTAGGGCTTGGTGGTAATGCCTGCGGTCTCCGGGGGTAGACACGTTTATGTGTGTGTGTGTGTGTGTGTGTGTTTGTGTGCGTCCATTCAGAGATGGAGAACTGCTGCTCTGTATTCAAGTGATCTCTTTCCATTCATTCCCATCACAAGAGCAATAACTCAAAGTTTCTCTCACCTTACTGTCCATTAGCGGTATATCTTTCCTTTTCCGTTTCTTTTTTTCCAACTGCCCCTCTGTATTCCAGCTCATTTCACCACCTCCTCTCTCTGCACTCTCTTTTGCATTTCCAATGGAATTAATCAGGCATGTTCATGTGTGGCTTGACTTCATTATATCCTAATGAAGTTTAGCCTCAGGTGCAGTGAAGGAAATGGGTTAGCCTGAGAGTAGCCTTGCCCTCGCACACCATTATCTGAAACCAGTCTTAACACAATGAGCTGTGGAAAAGATTATTCAAGAAGGAAATTTCCTTTTCTCCCCCCTCTTTCTTATCTGTGTTATTCTGTCAAAATCTAAGTTTAATAAACGTTGAAATATTAGAATATTACGATGTCACCTTCCTCTGCCTCGACCTTTGTCATTCTGTTTTATGCCAACACGGGGCCTATTGCTTCATCTTGCGCCTTTTCTGTCCCAGTAATGAACCATTTTGCGGCTCTTAACATCTGCCAAACTTGGAACATTTTGAATGCGAGACTCATCTCCCATGCATGAGAAGTCAGGCATCCTTTGATTTGCCCTCTTTTCTTTGCCTCTCTTTCGAAGCGCTCACCGCAGTACTTTGTAGACTGAGTACTCTGAGAAACTTTCTTACCCCAGTTTTGGCAGCGTCTGCGTATGATGAGAGGTAATCTTGGTGCTTATTCTAAACAGGGTTTTCCTCTTGGTAGTGTGCATCCCTCGTCCTCGCAGAGGGAGCAGCAGAGGCACTGCGGGGAGGGATGGGAGGAGGGGAGGTGGTGGTGGTGGGGGGGCTAATTTAAAACACAAGTTTTCTGCGGGCACGATGAGGTTTGTCCAAAAGAAAACACTGCTTTAAATTTCACTGCCCTTCTATTCCAGAGGGTAACATCTGTTAGAATACAAAGCATCTGGCTGTAATTTAGAGCTTTCTCTGAACTTTAGCCTTGTCAAAAACCTGAGTAGGCAACCTTGCCGTAGAACACTATACAAAGCTATGTTAAATAAGTCTCAGCCATGGGGTGGCACACAGCAATAGACAGTGACAGAGTGAAAAAGTTTTTTTTTTTTTTTTTGCAGGTGTAAAACTCACCAGAAGGGGTAATTACCAGGGGAAAATATCCCCGTTTTAAATCACCACGCCATCCTTCCGGTAAAGCTGAATGTTTTGGTCTCATTCACACTATCACGTTGTGTGTTACAGCAGCAGCAGCAGCAGCAAGCTATGAAAACTCTAATCTAGTAGCATTTCAATTCCTATACTCTCCTGCTTCGTGCTAAACAAAAGTACAGGGTCAAGGATAAGCCATCTGTGGCAGATTCGTGTATTTCAGCATCAACATTTTTAAGCATTTTAACACAGTGGTTGTGTCGCACAAACGTGGTGTAGCTCTTATCCTGTCAGTTTATAATATAATGTAATCCAGGTAATGCTCCGTAGGTAATCAAGACACTTTCTCTGGAGAGGAGAAAGAAGCTATGCACAAACCCCCCCCCCTGTGTTCGCCGCCAGCTCGCGCATCTCATTACACGGCAGTGTCCAGGCCTTGTTCAGGGCTTGTTCCAGCTTGCCCCGTCCCTCTGTTGTTCTTTTTTTCTAAGGGGCATAGAGGTGATCATTTCCTCGGCCTGCTGATCCTAGTTAAATTTCATATCTGCTCCGGAGACCTTGCAGCCACGTCTGAGCCGCGACCGCCTGTGTCAAATGCTAAATGGCACTTGAATCAAGAGCTCATAGAAACGGGATATTCCGTTTCCCCCTCGAGCAATCAGATTCCTCCCGCTCCCTGTTGTAGGAGGCACAAGGCGCACATCCCTTTGACTCCTATTGAAATTGTTACTTTGTTTCTTTATTTCCTATCTCCCAATCCATCCTCCCTTCCCAATTTAATATGAATATCTTGTAGAATTTGAATGATTCCCCCCCCCCCAAAGACACTATTAAATTATTGTGTTGCCATTCTTTTTAGCTCTATCTGAACGGGTGCGGCTGAGAGGTTATTTGGTTATTGTTCATTTATCACACTGGAGGCATTTTGTTGAAGTCAGCTCGACGTGGACCCACAGTTTCTTTATTTAGCATGCCCATTAAAATGCTGTTTTAGGCAAAACGCTGAAAGAATGATCTTTTTGTCCAGTTTTGCGAGATATCACAGGTTAATGTGGGCACAACGTGCTATCAAGAAGTATCTTCTAAACGAGTGATTTGTAGCGCCTCATTATAATGACAGTACTCCATTATAATGATAAAATAAATAAATACCTTCCATCCCATCATGTCATGGGAAATTGTGACACATTAAGATTTACAGTAGCTATTTGGTTTAGTTTAATTGAGTTTAAGAATGATTTACGATAGCCTCTGTTTTAAAGGAGAAATTAGATGTCAAAAAGTCTGCCACTCATTATCCCTATCTTATTTATGCTACAGTGCTCACTGTTGAGTCACATTGCTTGAGTTTTAGATTTGTGGTAAGAATAGAACAAAAAAAAAAAAATGCATGAATCACATTTTTCTTTTCCCTAAAAACAAATTATATAGTTCCTCTGTCTGTTTGGATATGGTCTATTTTTACATTAGTGATGTCGGCCTGATCTGCTCGAGGTATTTTCAGACAGAGGTGTGAGGTAAGAACTGGTGTATTCAGCTTCTTATCTGACACTCGGCAGCCGCACATCTCTCACAGCCGCTGCTCTCTTGGCTGCCTCCAGCCCCCGTGTCTTTTCCAGATCTCAGCCACTTCGATCTGAAAGCAAAATGCAAGCAACCCATCGACATGCACACTAATCACACTAGTGCGGCCGCTCGTTAGCCGTGCCCTCTCAAGTCGGCTGTTCTAATAGTCATGTCCTAATGAGCTCTAATTGAGGTTGGCAAATTTGCATGGCCTGAGTCATTGTCTTTCTTAAAGCGACTTAGAAGACTTACAAGACTCATTGGTAAAAAGCTGATTTGGGGAAGGGGTCTTCATCATGAGCCGGCTTCTAGAAGCATTGTTCCCAGATTGTTGTCTCTCTTCCATTCTTAGTTCGTACCATTTCCTTCTCTGCTGACATCGATATGCCTAATCGAGCTATTCACAGATTCCCCCCTCCCTACCCACCACCCATCACCACCACCACCACCGACGTTATTTTAGTGACACTAGCCATTTTCAAAGAAGCGACTTCAAAGCGTGATTAAAACGAAGCAGGGCAACTCTGATCAAAGGTTAAACTACGCACAGCGTGACTGTTCACAATGCAGTGAGATTTCTGCATTTGAAGTGAGAAGAAGAAGGGAAAAAATCACATTTTCTGAGCTCAGTGTAACCGTTAAGGTATGCAGATGGCGTGTTATTTTTCTGTGCATCGGAGGAAAAGTGATGGATACTTATGTAGCTACAGAGGTGGTCCTTTGAGGAATCATCCCCAGTGCTGCACATTTTATTTACTGGAGAGGATGTTGTACATTTCCTCTTAATTTGATCACTGACACTTTATTTTCCCCTTTTCTATATTTTTATTTATCTTTCTTATATTGGGGGAGTATACAGGAAATGATTTCCCAAAGAGAAAAAGCTCAAACGGGCACAGGCAGGTTTATTGCATTGGCTGTGGGCCATCTCATTTCTGCTCAAAAAGTAATGAAATCTCTCAAATGACCCAAGCAATTCAAATTTGCGAGACAATTTCATATGCCAGAGAAAGTGCTTCTTTGTTTTATAGGAGGTATCACATGTAGGGGACTCAGGTGTTGAAGTTGCAGGGCCAGCAGAAGAAAAATTGAATAAAGCCCTTTCACTTGTTATTCATGACCAAAAGGGCCAATTTTAGTGTTATGAAGTGTAGCTTTTTTTTTATTTGCCCTGATGTAATGAGTTCTGCTCTCTCTTTCCTTGCTTGATTTCAGGTCTGCTGGCTCGAGGTTGCTCACAAACACCAAAAAGGGAGAACATGACTCACCGGCCTCTGCCAGAGACTGGCACGGGGCAGCTGTGCCAACCTCACCCCTGCCTGCCGCTTTAGAAGCTACCCCAGTACACCATGACGGAGAGGCATTGAGGTTAGCTCCCTGACGATCATCTCAATACCTCTCCTCCTCCCTATCCCTCAAGAAACCCCCCAACCCCCCCTTCCCTTGCCCCGTCCCCATCATGCTGCGCTTCCTGCCTCTCAAACTTGGCCGCCTATACCGCTGTCTGAAGCTCTTGCTGGTGGTGGGATTGTTTGTCATCTTGTTGATGAACACCCACAACCTGTTCGCCTCCTTCCAGAAGAATGAACTCACTGACAGACGTTTCATCAACCTCAACAAGTGTCCCGCCTGCTTTGGCACCAGTTGGTGCCGCAAATTCATGAACGGCCAGGTTTCCTTCGAGACCTGGGGTCGCCTACGATTCCTAGACGTTTTCAATGTGAAGAATGTTTACTTTGCCCAGTACGGTGAGCCCAGGGAGGGCACCCGGCGAGTGGTTCTCAAGAGACTCGGCTCCAACCAGGAGCTGGCTGAGATAGACCAGAAAATCTGCAAGAGAGCTACAGGCAGGCCACGCTGTGACCTCATCCAGGCAATGTATAAGACTGAATTTGCCCGTATCAATGGCGATGTTCGTCTGCTCACTCCAGAGGTGGTGGAGGGCTGGTCAGACCTGGTGCACTGCCCCTCTCAGAGGCTGCTGGACCGTGTGGTCCGCAGGTACGCTGAAACCAAAGACTCTGGCAGCTTCCTGCTAAAGAACCTCAAGGACACGGAGAGAATGCAGCTGCTCATGACCTTGGCATTCAACCCGGAACCGCTCGTATTACAGGTACTGTACTGTTTTTTTTCAGTGTTGTGTGTCAATTGTAGTGTGTGTGACAGTGTTTTTTTTTTTTTTCAGTTATTTTACTGAGTGATGTTTGATTATTATTGAAGAAAATATTACATCTTGATAAAGATATGTCTGAGTTGCCTGGGGCCAAACTTTCAAATGGGCCCACTTTGGCATCGTGTCATGGAAACAGCAATTTCTTGGTTGAAAAGAGGACGTACGCCATTGTTGGCATGGTTACATGTCCGTGTCCTCTTAAAATGACGTTTGATTCAGGCTGGTCTCTAGTAATTGGTTGGGGAAATCCTCCTCCCTCCTCTAAGATAATTGGCTACAGTGAAGGCAATGCCAGACTAAAGATGGAAATGGAGTGTAAGAAGTTGCCAATTTTGTCTGATATCAGCCAGGTCTGTCAGCTGATCTGTGGCACCAGGTGTAGTCGCTAAGCCATGGTTTCTCGATTACCACTGCGACAAAGAGGATAAGCGCATCGGTACAAAGCAAGCCAGGGTGTTGGCCCACAAAGCCCCCCGGTAAATTACAGGGTGGGAATCCTTCTTTTCCTTCCTCTTGCCTTAGATCTAAGACAAGCCATTCCACCCTCCCTAAACTCAAGGCTACACGTCCGCTATCTGGAGCACGAATATTCCTCTGCTTAGAATAGAGACGGGTTTAAGAGCCATGCCCTCCCAAAAGATGAGAGATTTTGGCTGGCGGCGATACTGCATATTTAACACTATATGTAGGGCAGTTTTGAATTATTCAAGGATGCATCTGTAAATGGCCCAAGTTGTTTTTAGTTTTAATATACATCTTTGTCCACTGCAGTCTCGTCACTTGTGGGGGACGGCATGGAGAGGGTTCACTTACAGCGGTATCAGAATAAATATTTTTGATCCTTCACCAACCTTTTTTAAAAAAAGGTTTTCCACCTATATTGCTGTCCTTGCTTCAGCAGTACACTGCACAAAAAACTGATGGACAAAAAGCCAAGACGCTGCAAAGATCGTGTCTCTATTTAGGCATTTGTTTAGTTCTGATGAGACTTTGATCGAATGATTGCTTTATTCTATGTTCTATGAACTTATTCGTGCTTTGGCAGCAGGTTTTGAGTAAAATGATTACCCATTTCTCTTCTGTCATCGCGCATGTCAAAGCAGTCCTACTGTATATCATCTAAGCACTATCCACATCTTTTTGTCACTGATTTACAAGCGCCCAATCAATTTTAATTTCAATCTGGCATTGACTGTGTCTCGTGAGGGGACAGAACAACAATGGCCGTGGCCTTTGTAGACATTCAATAACCTCCGCTACACACAGGGCCACGCACCTCCAGGCATTCCGACGTACAAAAGGCGAGATCAGCCTTTTTCACCCAGTCAATCTATAAAATCTGATTAGCCATGTGTGGTCGTTTGCCCACCCCATTCCTTTCTTTCTCCTCTTTTCTTTCTTCTTTCTGTGTCATCCTCCCCTCTATTTCCCTGTCCGCTTCTGTACGCTCCACAAACTCTGGACAGATAATTCCGTCAGTGTTTTTAATGCCATTATGCCCCAGTTCAGACGCTCGGTGAATCAACCCCCCGCCCTCACCACCATCCCTTATCTTGCACAGGGCTCCAGACATCACACACACCAAACGCATCTCGCCATTTGTCCACAGCTCTCCTCACTCCCCGCTCCCGTGTAGGCTTTGCATGTTTACAGAAAACCCATGAATTGTTGATCTCATCCTGAACTTGTGACCTGCGGGCATAAGAGAGAACCGTGGAGTTCTGCGTTACGCACCGGGCCAGAAGGTAACAGATGGTGGGCATGAATTGTGTGGATGGATAATATACAAAGAAAATGTGCCAGACATCTCAGGGATTCACAAATCCTGAGTGCCTCAAGTGTTCGTCAGCATCACTGAACTCAAAAGATGAGGAGGAAAATATGCTGAGAAACCCTATACACAAGGTCGGGCAGCAATAGACCATAAAGAATTAATGACGTCTATAGAGATTGAACAGGAGACGTGCTGCACTACAACACCTTGGTCTCCTTTTTTGCCAGAGGTTAATGCTACTGCGTGGGGACTGGTTTTAACAAAAGATAGAGGAATGTGGGCTGAGTTTTTTATGACTAGTTATTTAATGATATCTGATCCTTATTTCGACTATTTATCACTCTGCCTTCTCGTCAGGCCCAGAGCGATGCTCCATTTTGTCTGGTTCTAGTTAAACACTTCTTCAGTAAGTTAGAAGGCCGCTATCTCTCAGTGTATAATCTATGTTTGCTATATTTAGGTTAAATGAATCCCTACTGCCATGGGTTGCCGTTGCTGTGGTTTTGCGGCTTTTCTGTATCTCTTTCCTCTGGCTTTCTACAGTTGAATAATGCCAATAACATTTCTGCTGTCTGCTCAGTGAGCTGCACTCACTGGCTTCTGTTTCCAGTCTTTTGAAGCCACAGGCAGTAAATCGGCCCTGTTTCACTATGAGAAACCAGACCTTCTTTGTCAGTGGGAAACAATCTGCCGTGTTGTTTCGGGACCGGCCAACAATGCGTTTTCTGTGTGCTCTGCGGTACACTAGCACACACGCACTCACACACACACACACGAACACCACCCCCACTCCACTGTCACATGGAAGACAATTTGGCTTTGGGGAATACATATTTTTGGAAGACAAAATGACGACAGGCATAGAAGAAAATCCTTGTGCAACGAGAGGCACCTTATGCAACAAAATCTGTTTTTCTGTTAAGCAATGGTGTATTTTTTCTTAAGGTTTCACAGATAAATCATCCTGGAAAGGTTTCTCTGTTAGTGTGATAAATCTACTGGTGTCAAGGGGTTGGCTATTTGCTAAGCAGAGAAATTACATGATGCTGTTTAATTTTACCTCTTTATTGTAACTCGGTTTGCATGAAAGGCAAGTAATACATTTTTCTCCTCTCCCCCGGCCAGAACCTTATTTGCCTGCTTCTCTCCTTCAGCTCGATTACTCACTGATTCATCAGGAGTTGGTTGTGTTTGATGGGGTACATCTGGTGCAACCTTAAATTAGTTCGATTTGGCCTAGTCTTCCCTTCCAAATCATTAAGTTCGGTGAGCTAGCCAGAAGCATGTGACTGCACTCGCACCTTTTTGGTCCTCATCCCTGTGTTGCTCAGTGAAGCCGAGAATAGGATGTGACAAGCCTGTGGGGTTAGCTCAGTCATCTCCTCTAGACTCAAATCTATGCTCTTCCAAACACCCCTCTCCCTTCTTTTTTTTTTTCCTAGCATCCCTCCCTAACCTTCCCACAGATCCACTTCCTCGTCCCAACACGCCGCCCTCACCTGACACAGTCACACTCTCGCCAGAAGGCATGCGCCCCACACGCAACACTGTCTGTTTTTCCCAGAGCGCAGACGTCTGACACTGATACTAACTTGTCGAAAAGACAGAAGAGAGAGATTAGATGGATGACCTTATCTCCTCTTCCTCAAAAGATTTTTGACAGCGGCTTTTTAACGCGAATGTGAAAGTAAACATTCACGGCACTTTGAGCAAACACACTAGCAGCTTGTTTGAATTTTTCAAAATGGGGTGATGGTGCCTCTTTCTCTTTGGAATGCTGTTGATTTAATGAGGCTCTGCATAATCTATTACGATGCTCATCCACTTTGGGAGGCTGAGCCAAAGTAAAGGTTATAAATTCAGGGTTCCTCCTGGCGCAACACGAGGCAAAGGTGGTACCTTAACCGTAACCTACTGAATCTTGATTTATTTCTTATAGAAAATAAATGACATGCGTCAGGACGTAAGCTGAGGTGCGATCTGCCTATTTGTCAGATAAACTGAAAATGAGTGACAGTCATTTGGTATTAAGAAGTTTTGTAGAGGCTAGACAAGCAGTAAATATCGCAAAGAAATATTTCATACTACATTATCTGTAATACAAAGACATTATGTTTATAGCTTAAAATATACATTGGAAAATAAATCTTTTCGGGGACTGTCAGAGACAGGTAGTTTGTGGTAGTGCTGTATTAGATTGCATCAAAGTAAGTCATTTAATTACAGTGGACAAATGTTAGAAAAACAACAAGCCAAGATACACAGTTTCTGCACTAATGTATATTAAAAGGAACTCTCTGTATTGCCCACATGGGGATGTTTCAGCAAACGATGCAGAGAATGTGAGCCTCTATTGTGTGTACAAGGAAAACTGCAGTTTTATAGTCTTGGCTATCTGGGTCATGCCTGTTTTTGTTTTTCGTTTGATTTCTTTCTTTTCTTTTAATCACAGCCGCCGCATGCTGTCCCGTCTTAAGTGAGATCCTTCTGTCGCTAAGGCCGGCTCAGTGGCTAAGGTCCACCGGTAAATAGTGTTTAAGTTGCTAGCCTGTGATTAGAACCTTTTGTTTTTGGGTCTGGGGGGGATTGCGACGCTCTTAGCACATAAGAGAGGAGGCAGTGTACGCCGCTTAACCCTGCTTCAACTGCTCCCAAACCCTCTTTCATTATTCTTATAGGCCTTTGTGTACTGACTGAATCCTGTTAGGATAAGACAGGGAGTTATCTGGGCCCGACTCCCCTCTTTTGGCTGCCCTCACTGGATGGAGGCCCTGGTGGAAAGGGGAGAAGAGAAGGAGGAGGGTTTGTGTGTGTGTGTTGTACAAGCCAGAGCCTTGTGGTGTTTTCCCCCTATTTGAATGAGCCAGACTGCTTGTGTTACCATAATCCTTTCTCTCTTTCTCCCTCTCTCCAAACACACACACACACACACACACACACACACACACACACACACATGCATGACAGCTGTGTTTGGTTAGGTAAATGCCTGTGGCTGAAACCCTCCCACCCGACTCATCCCACCCACCAGCTCGTTTTTTTAGATTGCCCCCACCTCACCCCCCCAGCTTCCTACTGTTACAGCCTGCCCCCCGACCTACCTCATGCACAGCTCCTGAAAATGCACTTCGGTGTAACCCCTTTCAAAACTTTCCCTAAAGACAGCCAATATGGATCTGTAATGAGCGGCTCTTTGCTGTGCCGTGTCCCCTGGAGATCCTCGGGCCTAATGTCGGAGCAAGAATATGCTTTTTAGCCCATCATTTTGCCTGCAGTAATAAAATTGTTCACTGCATTAAAGCGTCAGGCACCTAGTTCCTGTCATAAAAAATATGAGAGGTCAGAGATGTACTGTAGCATCTTCAAGTCCTGGTAAAACAAGACAAAACTCCTCACTGGTAGTGTCATAGGCTGGCACCTCTTATTAGTCTTTTCAGGCATGTGAAATCCTAATTGTTCCTTGTAGGGGAAATCCTCGCTGTGTATTGCCCTCTTTCTGCAGAGAGGTGAGAGTGCAGGGTCAGCGACAGCAGTCTCCACACTCCCAGCGCTCGGCTGCCCCCGACATAATTGGCGCCTGCTCTGAAATACACAACCCTTGATGTAGGCCTCAAACCCACAGCCCTCAGGTCTCCGGCCAAGCTTCACTTGGGTTCCTCTCCAACCGTGTGGGCGGCAATACCACCTAGACTGAGTCAACACCGCTGCCTATGACTTAATACATTCCTCGTCTTCCAGTGGAGGGGATTTATGAGGTGGCTCTGTGCGCCGTGGCTCAGGTTCAGGTCGGCAAAGGGTTTCAGCTATCAGCTAGCGGCGGAGTGTGTACTAGCAACCCCGGGCTGCACTGTCCTGTGCTCTCATTCCTCATCCTGCTCTCATTCTCTCTCCACAGAGCAGAGATCTGCAGAACTCAGACCTAGCTAACCCATTTCTATCACTGCTCGCCGGTGCTCAGTGAATCATGTGCATGCTGTTTCCTTCTGTGTTACACAAGCTGACTGTATATGTTCTTACTCGGCCCATCTATCTGACCTCTTATTTTTTTTTTATTTCTCATCTGAGCTCTGTGTTTTTTGACCTCTTACTACTTATTGGCTCTGACTTTACCACAAACACGTACACTCACACACCCAGCAGTCTTTTCTAGTTTCAGTCTTCTTCATTCAATGATTTTCCTGTTTCCCAAGACTGCTGCCAGCTCTACACACTGTGACTTTGCACTCTTTGAACCGCATGTCTGGTAAAGAAAGAGGCAGGGCCTATTCTAAATTCAGATACATACTCTTTAACAGACTCTGTCTCTCCCTACTCTTCTTTCTCCTTTATAGACAGACACACACTCTCTCTCCTCTTTTTGGTTGCTCTGACTAGGCATTTCCTGGCTTCCATGTCTGGAACAGACAGCATCACTGCCCTGTATTGGAGGTTTTTTGGGGGGGGTGGAACAAAGAGCGAAAGGGGGGGAAAAGGCAGGGTTAGCAGGAGAAGCAGCAACAGCAGGAGACTAGAGCACAGGAGAAGAAAGGGACGGCACCATGTGTGCCAGGATGAGGAGTTAGCGTCGGCTCCCCTGTGGGGCCCGAGCTCTTGCTGCGGACCAACCGACTGGATTTTAAACTTAAATGGCCAGCAAAATGCCAGACGGGGCTCGCCACACATCCTCCAGACACATAAGGTCAACGGGAGAGCTGCACAGAAAAGCGGCGTTTTTTTTTTTTAAGTCCAGCTTGGCAGCTCCAACCTTGCAGAGCAGATGTGACTCCTTCTTAACGCTAAGCCCCTTTTGATAAACAGACTAAATTATGTTTCTTCTTCTTCTTCTTCTTCTTCTTCTTCTTCTTCTTCTTCTTCTTCTTCTTCTTCTTCTTCTTCTTCTTCTTCTTCTTCTTCTTCTTCTTCTTCTTCTTCTTCTTCTTCTTCTTCTTCTTCTTCTTCTTCTTCTTCTTCTTCTTCTTCTTCTTCTTCTTCTTCTTCTTCTTCTTCTTCTTCGTTCTTCTTCTTCCTTGTTCTTGCTGTTGTTGTTGTCGTCTGACTGAACACGTCGCCACGCTTCCTCAACTTTACCTTTTGATCCCCAGACTCCTGGCGAGTCCTGTCCCAACTTGTTAGCTACAAAGCGGCAGAGTTTTGTTGAGGACAGAAAATGTTGAGAATTTACACCACACCCTGCTTACGGCTTTAACAAGCTGCACACATGAAACACTTCTGTGGCAAGCTACTAATTTCCTTTTTACTGTGAGTAGTTGTGGTCGCAGGATGAAGGCAACTGGTTCCTTTTTAAATCTCACATTCATGAACGCAGCTCTGTGTGTCCGCTGTATTTGCTCGTGTGTGCTTCTCTGTATGCATATGTGTGTTTGATTGACCAGTGTTCTTTGCAGCCTGGCCAAGGCAATATCTTGGGAGCTGCTCATGTTTACTCGGCCCCTGAATAGAGGTTGTTATCAGCCCTGGTCACGTTGCATGTTCTCATTCACATGCGCTTGGATACAGTTTCGCATAGACACACACACACACACGCATGCACACACGCACAAAGAGCCTCTTTTCGAACTCTCTCTCTCACACACACATACACGCCCACGCCCTCCCCCGAGTGGCCCAGTAGAAGGGCATGCCTTTGTCAGCAGATGTCAGGACGCAGGTGTGTGTTCCTGTGCCTCTCGCTCCATTCGTTTCATCCTCTTCTCCAGAGGCTGCCCATTTGTCTGTGGCCCCGTTTCATTTCAGCCCACTCCAATCTCCCCCCAAGAGGACGCCAGTGTGTCTGTTGTATTACAGGAAGGGGAGTAGTAACACAACCACCACCACCACCACCACCCTCCTACTAGTCGATGCTACCATCGTGTACCGGCACAACCTTTAAGATTAGATTAGTCAGACTTGGTCCTAGAGTCACTGTGAGGTCGTCTTTTAATGAGACGATTCTGTTGTGGACTCCCACCTTCGCCAGGCTCATTATTTCTGTAACACTGCAAGAATATCCAGCAAATAAATTTGTACGTAAAATAAAAAAAGGAGCATTTGGCACCAAGTTCTATGAGTTAAAGGTTCTGCTAAGCAGAACATAAAAGGTTTTTATCCAATGACAGGAACAAGAAGTGATAAGACCTTTTTTTAAAGCAGTAAAAATCGCTGGGATGTGTCATTGGCAGGTCTGCACCCTCAGCACTTTCTCAGTAGCATAACATTATTGGGAGTCGACTGGTAAAATTCACTACCTGTGCAGTACGCACGCATGCAAGTGCACACATACACACACACACACACACACATACAGTACCTCCCATTTCTGCTCAGAGATAGTGTGGTGGATGTAACATTAGGCTGGGCTTTCCAATTTATTTCGCCCACACCCCCCTGAACGCCTCATTGCAGACTTTAATGACTTCTGCAGAGTAACCGTTTAAAGAGCGCTAAGGGAGAATGATTGGTGGGACACGTGGAGTATTTATCAACCCCTGCAATAGGTGAATCCAAAGCTCAGGTGCCCATTTCCATGGGCCTACACTCTTCACTAGTTCTCACCTTTAGACTTATTGCATATGAAACTTAAATATAGGACTCACACAAAAATGGCACCCAGGTATGAGTTGCTAAGGCACCGGTAATGAGCCGCTCAATAAGAGAAGTGAACAAGCGACATCTATGTTAAGAAGCAAGGATGAGGGCCAGACGTGCAGGCGTTCTCATAACAGTCATTGACAGTGTCTGAAAGTAGCCTTAGGGCATTCACCCCCATCTGCCGTCGCTCTACTTTTGCTCCCATTCAGGCAGCAATCTGACAACAAAGAGAGAGATGTGTTTAGCAGGCAGGTCTTTGCTGGTTTATTCCTCCTGTCCACTGGAGCGGAGAAGTGAAAGACACTCTGTTTGTCTCTTCTGTTTGCTGTGTCCGTCGTATTCTCCTCTTTTGCTCTCTGTCTCCACCACCCCTTCATCACATCGTCTATCCATCCGCCCTGCAGGGGGTAGAGAGGCAGGATGGTGTTTTACAAAGCAGGTTTAGCCGTAGCATCGGCCATGCTAAGTTTTGTCAACAAGACCAAGAGCCGCTTAGATTTACAGCAACATAAAGCGATCTGAGGTTTGAATCTGGGTCAGAGGGAAGCAGGCCTAATAGGGATGTACCACCAACTGATCCAGCTTCAACCTAATCTTTCTATACCAACTTCAGAAATTAGAAAGCCATTTTAGATATTTAGCCTGTTCTCTAATCCTAAAATCTCCTGTGTAGGATTGCCTCTTGGCTAGCAACATCTCGGCAGTCCGGGTTTGTCTCCTTTCCAGTCAGTACTCTACTTTGGGAGCCCACCATTATCCTTTTTGTTTCTTAGCACCCACTGGAATTTTTCCACGTTTTTTTGGAGACATGTCTCCTTCCTCAGATTCCTCCTTCTGTCAGGTTTGTTCTATCAGAAAATGTAGAGGAAGGCTATTAAGCCAAGAGTTTTTTGGGGGAAGTTGGGTGAGTCATTGCCAAGTCCAAGTCTGACAGGCACAGACAGACAGACAGGCTGCTGGAAGCCAGTAGTGCTTCCTGGACAGACTTTAGTCTGGCCCACAATTGATTCGGTCACCTCGGGGAAATGGGCTCGACCAAGACTGCATCGCACGCAACTTATCATTGTCCTCCTTTCTTGGTGATATTTCTTAACACTGATGGGAACAAGAGACACGCCTAAGGAGACTGAGACAGACCATAAAAGTCTGTTTTTGTGAAGAATGCGAAAAGTTGCAAGTCGTAATTGTTGCATCGAGATCTTGATTTTTATTTATCATCAAAATAATTCAAAAGTTGCTAGACGTCCTTCACTTAGAATTGCATTCGGCGCGTTGCATCTCATACTACAGCACAGGTGGCATTCATACACTTTGGCCTTTAATGCACTTAGCAAATTATAGCGTAGTCGAGGATGTAATAAAGGAGCTTAAGAGCAGCCTAGTTTCAGAAGTGGAGGTTTGTATCAATGGTGCACTAGTAAACCTGCAACTCGCTGCACAGTCATCCATTCAGAGCCACGGTTTCTTTGTCGCATGCGCCCCTCGGTGCCACAGTCTCCATGTGGCAGGGGTCCAGATACAGCAGCTGCGTAGCCAGTGGGGGGGTTAAAATATATGTTTTTAAATAATTTGTATTTCATTAAAGTTTAAAGGGACTTAGGGCAGCCATGCATATTTAAAAGCCCGCCCCCCTCTCGGCAGAAATTGAAAGCTGGTGAACTATTGAATAACCACGAATGTAACGTGAAGCACAGCAGTCATAGTAGTTCACACCTTACCTGCAGTGACATGGTGTGTTCCCTGCCATATCTCCGATGTGGTTTCAGAAGAGGGGAGGGCTACTGAGGCTCCTGTGAAACATGAGCACCCCTGATTCTTTGTTTGTCTCCGTTCGCCTGCCAGAACCAGCAGCCGAGATTTGTTACAGAGGAGTAGTGGGTTATCATTAAGCTAGCATATGGCTGGGTGTTTATTGGAAAAGATAGAGGCCTGTGGCAGGGAGGTTTTATTGTAATAGATGTGAACTTATCACTTACAGCAAAACTCATGTGGGCTGCAAAAAAAAGGGGTGGGGAGGGGGGATTTCATTCTATTATTTTCCATTAATTTGTCCACCCGTTGTGATAGCCCGTGGCACCGATATAGACGAGGAGGGGGGAAAAAAATGATTTAAGGGAAGTGTGAGACACCAGAGCTCATGGAGAGAGATGGAAGCGGTAAAGAGACATACAGAATCAAGTCCTTTAGCAGCCCGGCACGTTTGCCAAACGCAGCTGCTTCACACTCGTTTAGGGGGTCTCTGCCTGCGCAGACATTACCACTTGACTTTAAGTGATGACAGATGACTGCGCACATGTGCCAGTTTTTCCTTTGCCCTCCTAAATTGGCAAAATCTTAGAGAGATTGTTTGTTTAAGTTCCTTCCCGTCTTTCATAATCATAAATCGCTTTTGGCAACAAGTGTCAAATGTCATGGCAATAAAGCCTGTTGAACTGAAATTGGAAAATTGATCAGGGTTAGCAGCAGCGGTATCGCTTCCTGCTTGTGGTATTACTGTGATATTAATAATCAGATTTAACCTATAATACACTGTGATTTCTTGTCAGCATGCCCAAACTGCATTAACTTGGTCAGCCAACACCATGCAGCAGCTTAAATCGCCCCACTTCTGCATCATAACACATAAGGCTTTCCCGCTAACTGCTGCTACCACAAATCACCTCCTATCAGTTCTTTGGAAGCACTGAGCACAGCAGCGTACATCAGCTCATAGCTGTAGGGCTTTAACACAAACTGGCTCTTTTCTTTTTATTAAATTTAATCCATTATACCCTGTGCTGGCTCCGTTTTGTGTGATCCTTTGGCAGATTTTCAAGTATTGTGCTTAGAAACGTGTATAAAATAATTACACGGCAACACGGCAACTTTGTGTTTGGCGCTTGGGGTTTTGTTTTTCCTCTTTTGTTCCTCTTTATTGTGAAACTGATTTTCCGTGCACGCTCAACAAACGTTTTCTGACAACGTGCAGGTTCTTTTACGTTAGCCTCTGCTTTTCAAAGCCAACAGGGATATTTCTGCCTTTCTTTCAGCCAACTCTACATTACACAGCCTGACATCTTTTTATCTGTGTTTTTTAAATCAACAGCCTCTGTTCTCATCTGTTTCTCCTTCCCAGAGCTTTCCGTCAGACGAAGGGTGGCCATTTGCCAAGTACCTGGGAGCGTGTGGGCGCATGGTAGCTGTCAACTACGTGGGCGAGGAGCTGTGGAGCTTCTACAACGCACCCTGGGAGAAGAGGGTAGACTTAGCGCGTCAGCTGATGGACATCGCTGAGCAGCTCACCAACAATGACTTTGAGTTCGCCCTCTATCTGCTCGATGTCAGCTTCGATAACTTTGCGGTGGGCCCACGCGACGGGAAGGTCATCGTCGTTGACGCGGAGAATGTTCTCGTTGCAGATAAAAGGCTGATCAAGCAGAGTAAGTGGTGGCGTCATTCATTACCTGAACACATGTGGTCTGTGCGTGTGGGTGTATATCCATATGTCGGCGAATCATTCCCAGTACAGCTTATTCCCCCAGTTGCCATGACAATTCCTCGTTGTTTGCGAATATGCATGTGTATCACATCTTTTAAACATTACCACCTATGGAGCTACATAAGAAGAGAAGTACTGTTCATTTGTACAGGATGATTATAACACCTACTTCATGCTCAAAATATGTCGCCGTCATTGGTGGTTTTATACTTTCATATTCATAACACGTGTACTCATGCAGAGGTTGTTCTTCCATGTGTTTATCACAGACTTCCTCAAAAGCCTAAATCACTGACCACAGCGTGGATTCTCCGGAAAACACTTTATGTCAGAACTATGACTGTAGCCAACTGTAGCTCATGTAGCTCATGTAGCTCATGAGACAGTGACGAAGGTTCGGGGGAAAGGTCTTGAGGGACAGACGGCTGTGGGCAAATGCTCGAATCCTCCTCTCTTCTAAGAATACACTCATCCAGCACCCCTTCTGCCCCCCACACGCTCGTCCACATCAAAGCAGAGATCTTTTGGATAACAAGCCATCTCCACTGCCCTAGTTTTTTTTTTTTCCTCTAAGAATAAACCTCATAACAAGGACAGAGAGAGCTATACATCACACACTCAGTGCGGCAGGTTCCTACCCCTCTGTCCCCCTTCCTAGGGCTACTTCAAAGAGAGAGACGACCACCCAGCCAGGCTCTTAGATTTGTCACTTCCTGCAGAAATCCTATTAAAGTGATAAACTGTTATGTCGTTAGGTGTTGAGGTTCCACCATTGTGCCCTGTGACAGATGTGAGATTGTCTGTCTGGGTTAGGTGTGGGGGGGGTGTGTGTGTGTACGTAGTTGGAGGGGAAGTATTGTGATGAATTTATCCTAAGATAAAGTGCCGCTTTACCAAATTACAAGATCTGACACCAGAAAACCACAAATAGATGTACAACATGTCGAGGTACTCATGGCCTGTAGTCTCACCCGCCCCGGAAGCTTGTACTTCCTGTGTGGTTCTGCTGGTGTGTGAGCTCTGCTCAAAAGTGTGTATATATTAATCTTATTGCCAATAGCAGCAATTTTCCACCCTGTCACAGTAGCCTTTTGCAAGTCCTGAAGCACAATCCAGGTTGAGACTCCCTTTGTCTGGCTGACACATTTAGAGCTTGACATCTCAAGCTGCTTACCCTGGCCATTCAGAGTTTAAGCCTCAAGAATGTTTACATCCTCCTTGTGTGTTTGTGTGTGTGTGTGTGTGTGTGTGTGTGTGTGTGTGTCAAGTGCCGGGGCACAGCATGAAGGAGGAGGATGATGGCGGTAATGAGTATTACGAGGTCACGGCCATGTGTCGGACAGCGGTAGGGAAATAGGCGCGGCAACCTCCTAAGGCTCCGCAAAGGAGAGAATCCAATCCCTACAATTAAGAGGCCCGAGATTGAAAGCTTGTTGGAGTGTGTGCGGCGCGAATGTCATCGGACTAAAACGGAGGCCAATTGATTTGCAAATCAAACGGCGCACAAAGCCACGCGCAGTGCCACCCTCTCGTTAGCGGCGTCCATGTTGATGCCGGCGAGCTCCAAAAAAAAAAAAAAGCACGCCGCGCCTCAAGTCATACCGCGCGCCATGTGTTCTGGCACGAAAGGAACCATTCCCCATCATTGAGTTTATAGCGTTTGAGGATGGTTTCATCCCCGGTGGTTTTTGGAAACACATGCTGTATAATGTAACACACACTTCGCTCCACTCTCATTCTCCTGTCTCTTCAAGACGGTCGCACACACAATCGCAACTGCACTTGACACACACACACACACACACACACACACACACACAGTCTCTTGCCTTCACTCACATTCAATAATGCACACCAACACTGGCACGCATTGTTAAAACCGACTCGTATTCTTGAATGCCAAGACTAAGGCCACGCTAACAAGCATTTCAGGCCCAATGTCCCTTCTCGGTGTTAGCCCTGGGATGCCAGAGGAGTGAGCTGAATGTATACAAGTCTGACCTGAGCTCCTTAACATGGAAGGTGCCGGATACGCAGGAGATGAGAGAGGCTAGGCAGCCTACCTCCGTCCACGACTCTCCCACTCATTTGAATTGGAAATGATTTCGTTTGCTTTGGAAATGTTGGAGCTTTGTTACACTCAGGCCTGCAGTAAGAGTGGAACAGAGGGGATTGTGGTGCAAGTAAATAGACCTCAGACTTCTTCTTCTTCTTTTTTTTTCTTTTGGCTGTGCTCATCTTTGTCCTTGAGTATGAACCGTCTCCTCCCTTCTTGTTCTTTTTAAGTGTTATTTCTAACTTGTGTGTGTGTGTGTGTGTGTGTGTGTGTGTGTGTGTGTGTGTGTGTGTGTGTGTGTGTGTGTGTGTGTCCACTAGTGCGAGTGAACAAGAACAGGACGCTCTCCTGATGCCATCTGTCAATCAGTGCTGAGGTGTGATGCATGGCCAGCTCTGAAACATTAATTGCTTTCACCTCACCTTGCTACTTGTGCGCATACTTCTCTAAATGTGTGTGTGTGTGCGTGCGTGCACGTTCTTGTAATTCATACACAGGCAGATCCATCTTCCGTCACCCACACTGATTGAGGTTGATGTGCCCCTCCTCTTCAGGGGGCCACAGGGGCCCCTTGCTAACAGGGCAGCGCTGGATGTTTGATTGAGTTGTTCTGATGAGCCAGAGGAGAAGTGCATTACAGCGCTGATACACTGATTATGTGTTTGCATCCTCTGGGTCCACCCCCCTCTCTCTCTCTCTCTCTCCCCTCACCTCCCAACATTGTTATTGATCTGGTTTTTAATGCACAAACCAATAGCTCTCTCATCATTCCAGGTTATTTTCTTGGCTGCCTCCTTTCCCAGCACAGTCCCTCTAAAGAGAGAGAAAAAAGCAAAGCGAATTGAGCGCGCGAGAGAACTTTATTTGCTCAATAAATCTGGAAAGTGGTTCATTTCTGTCAAATGAAACGGCTGATGAGTTGTTTGGCTGTGCGCTTTGAAAAATAATTTCCTGTTAGTGCCCCGGGGGATGTCAAAAGTGGCACCTCGGCCCTGTCAGCTGCTGGTCAGGTTCACTTCTTGGCTAACATTTTTTCACCCTTTGAAAAACAGTTATTCATCCTGATCAAACGCGGTCAGTCGGTTAAAATCAGTTATGATTCAAATTTCTAACCGTGTTTAACTGTTGTACATTTTGATAACTTATCTTGAAAAGAAAAATGCTCTTACTGCACAAAATATAAAAATTGCATCCTGAGCTCCTAAGTGCATGTCGCTGTGTTATAATTCGACGATGTTTGGATCAGATAGTGTGCAAAACCTCCATATCCTGATCTTATTACATATTCACTTCATGAAGGCTGTAAGAAACGAGCTTATGACCCAATAAATGCTTTTATTTATTTGAAATGAATGCTGTGCACCTACGACTCTATTAACATTATTGACTATGTTTTATGATCAGTACGTTTTTATTGCAGAATGTTCATTTAACTGTCTGTCTGTCTCCCCGCAGACAAGCCAGAAAACTACGACGTGTGGTATGAGAGCCGCTTCGAGGAGTGCGACAGGGAGGCCTGCCTGTCTTTCTCTAAGGACTCCCTTTGTTCCAGGGTCACCGTGGACCACAACTACTATGCCGTGTGCCAGAACCTGCTGTCGCGGTACGCTACGTGGCGGGGCACCACTGGAGGCCTCCTCCACGATCCCCCAGCCCACATAGCCAAAGATGGACAACTGGAGGCCCTGTTGGACGAGTGCACCAAACCCAAAAAGCGCTACGGCCGCTTCCAGGCGGCTAAGGAACTGCGCGAATACCTCACGCAGCTAGCTGCCGCTTCCTCTTCTGCCACGGCAAGGTAATAAATGGAGTCTGCGTTAGCCTGACGCACTGACAGACTAGATCCTGTACTCTTTATCGCCGGACTCTTGGGATCCTGGTTCTTGTACATGATGTCATTCGCTCCCCTTTGTGCACTGGAGCTTGAAGGTGTTAGAGGTCTTGCATCAGGAAGTGTAAGAATCAAACTTCAAAGCAGATTTGCTAAAGCTCCGGCTTTTAACCGACTTTTACTCCTATGTGGGGAAAAAAGAGTGCGGCACTAAGAGATTCTGGTTAGAACCAGGAGAGGGGATAGAGGTAACATCTCCTCTCCCAGGGTGGGCTGCCATCCTTGGGCTTGGGGGGGGGGTAGGAATGTGAGAAAGGGCTCTGGTAAACACATCCTTCACTGGACCAAGGTTAACGCAAACCAGAGCATCCATGCAACATCACCGCACAGCCCTGACCACATACATCCATCGTCCCGTTCACTCCTCAGAACTGTTGTGTTTCGTAACATCAAATCTTAACACCTGTTTCATTTTGCCCCGAGGATCTCTTGTAAGTTTCATTTTGTGTGTTTTTTTTTTTTTTTTCAGGGCTGAATTTAAGTAGATCGGTGCGTTTACATTTTTGCTGTGCCATGGCTTTTTTTTCCCCCCTCTGTAGCATGGCTGCAGGGAAGGCGAAGGTAGCATGAATCTCTTGCTGTCAGGCAGCGAGGAAGGCCAAGCTACGGCAGGTATTCGAGGAGAAGCAGGGCATTGGAGCTTTGGTTTTCATGCAGGAGAAAAAGAAAACCCTTGACGGCTATATAAGTCTAATGTCCTGCTACTCCAATCAATCACTTGATTTCCAGGTTCCAAGATTGTGGCAATCATCTTTTCTTTTTTTTACTGTTTTTTTTTTGTTTGTTTTTTTGTTCTTTAATAGGAAACAGAGTGAGACAGCTGCACATAGGAAAAGGAAGGGAATAATTGAACAGTGGTGGTCCCTTGATGCAGATGTGCCTATACCAAAGAGGCTATATATAATATTAAGAATCCTGAGCAGTACAGAGTGACAGCACCTTTCCCTCCAGTTGTTCCCCACTAGAGCTGTCCAAAGGAACTGTAATGTGTACACAATCTTACTTGAGCCGGCAGGCCTGCATCCTCATTTTCTTTTCTTGTTTTCAATAAGAACCTTATACCAGAGGTATGCAAGTCAAAGATTTGGCGTACTTTATGTCACATAAGCTTCTCTGATTTAACCTCCCATTCGATTGATGAATGAAGACAGATAGGAAAAGATGTTTTTTTTTTTTCTTCAATGAGATTAATAATAAAAAAAAACCTTGACTGAATGAAAGCAGGAAGTGAAGTGATTCTTGAGAGGACTAGAAACACAATAAAGCAGCATTGTAGTGGCCTCCAGTGCCAAATTCTCTTTAAATGTCTGTAATTGATAGATGGATCCTATTGTCAAACTTCTCCCACCAGTGTTGAGTGCAGCAGTGACAAAAAAAAAAAAATAAGGAAATGAAGAAATTACTTTGCTCCTGGCTTCTGACCTGCACTTTGAAATTTTGCAGCCCAGAAAATTTCTGTTAAATATTTAAACACTCGGCACCACTTAGAGGTTGATTTTACACTCTGTGGACTAACAAATTAAAGCATAATCACACATATTTGGTAATTGGATATAATAAGAAGATAATAATAATGAAAGCAGAAGAAAAGAAGTCCCCTCTTTGGCTCCATTTTGTTTTGTAGGTCGTGTGTCTTGTGAATCAGACGCTAAATGCCCAGTGGAGTCTTGTGTAACACAGTCAATAATCAAGTAAATATGAGCCACTCCGTCTGCGGGGGAGAATTAGAAAGCACAGCAGTTGCTTTTTGGCCTTCTGCAAGACCCGGGGAGCTGACGTGACCCTTGTCAGTCAGGAAAAGCAATAAAGAGAAGTTTGGCGAATGGATTTCTGGTTTCGAACCCTCTCTCTCTCTCTTTGTTGTGTCAGATATATTTCTGTTTCCCCCTGTCTGGAGGATATTGAACCTGGAGGGATTTGTACGTGCGTAACTAACTGTCCACTTTTGTACTGTAATTTTTCTTTTGAGTATTATATCAGCATTGTCTGATTTTTCCTGTGCCTTTCATTCAAAAGTTGTATTTACAACTTTTAGTGGGTTTAAATATTAAAATAAAAGAAAATATATATATATATAGATATATTCACTTCCGCTTTGTGTGGACTCTTATTGATTCTGTCTCAATTTTCTTTTCATTATTTCCATGCAAGTTGCAGGCGATTTGGCTCCGGTTCTATTGCCTTTTTAAAATTTGATTCAGTGTGGCACAGCTGGATGACAGTGTTTGCCAATTCCTATTCCTCTTTTCTCATTCATCCTCTGTTTTGATCTTTCATATCTTCATCTTTCCCCTAATTTGGATCCTAGCCCGAGCTCTCTTCTGTTGTGTCGCCACTGAACTTGGACGCTAGTGCTTCTCTTTCATCCATATTTCCAGAGATCATTTTTTTGAAACGGTTTTTTGTGAATTTTTTTTTTTACAAGGACATTGGATTCAATTTTAAAAAGGCAAACATTCAGAGTAGTGTTAATTATTACAAACACAAGACAAACCATTGTATGCTCACACACATGCAGAATTGCTCATCACCACTTGGATTTTATGTTTTAACTCAACTTTAAAGTCTGTGCAAAGGCAATTCTAAGATTTCTTTCAAAATACATTAAACATGTTGGAAAATAGTTGCTGAAAACACTTGAAAAGACTTTTAATGATATATTACTGAAATGTGGAGTTAGAGGTTAAAACAGTTTTTCAGCAGTTTTCAGTCCAGGATTTTGTGGGCGGTCCTTAAAAGGTGGCTCGATGACACGCTGAGGCCACCCTGAGCATACCCCTGCACCCCTAGCAGAGAGAGAGAATAATTCATCACACTCAGAGTGTTTCAAAGTTCGTCATGTCGTTTTCTGAACTCATCTGACACGTTTCAGTCGCTTCAAAATTGCTGCTTGACTGCTCCTGCAAGTGGGCGTGGCTTCAGATAATTCAACGAACACGCCCCCACAGTCCTGGAGCTGAGAATACTGCTAATTTTATCCTGATTTTTGACAACTAATTTCATAAACTTGTCCATTTTTTATCATTCAAATTTGGCTGGGTGGTTAATAACACTTTCTTCTTTGATCTAACAAACTCAGAACACATATTTATTCTTTCACAGACTAACTGTTTTTCGTCCTTCTGATTTGTGCAGGAGGATAGTCTTTGCTAATTCAATAGCTCTTCTCTCTCCATGTTTTCAGCCAGCTCGTGCTCGTAACATAAAAGCCTGTGGTGGAACAAAGTAATGTTCGAGCCAGAACCAAAATTAGAAGCTACATGACTGACACACTCTGCCTCTCTTTCTCTGTTTTTTTTTTTCTTTCTTTCTCTCTGTCTGTCTCTTTATGGTCATTTCTCCACCTCTTCCCTTCTCCTCTGTAATTGTGCTTCTCTTTGACACACCCGCTGGTTTGTGTGGAGAGCTGATGTCACACTCATTGTGGTGAAGTGCTGTTTAGCCCTCTACACTGTAGCTACACTTAGCCCAGCTGATGAATGGCTCTGGGGTCAGCCTTGGCTATAAGAAAACACCACAGAAAACGAATGGGGCACCAGTCGCTCCACTGCCGCCCTCTTATGTTTAAATAAATATGAGGCAATTTCAAGGGGCGGCCACTGGGGAGTTTATGCAGTGGACACTGAAAGGAAAAAATAATAATAAATGGTTGTGGAGGAAGAGTATCTGGATTTGTATGAACCACAAATTTCCTCACTGCATTATCCAATTTTCTCCAGCTAAGTTTGCCTCCTTAAATTGCAGTCAAAGTTGTCGAAGCCACAATGGAGGCGAGAGCAGCTTATTTTTTTATTTTTTTATTTTTTTTACATATTGTGTTTTGCAGCTGTGCACCTGTTATCCAAAGAAAGAGCTGATTTAGTTGTAATTCACCTGCCAGTGGTGGAGGGGATAGGTATCATTAAAAATAGGTAGGAAGTGATTGTGCTGTCTGTCATGTGACTACCTCTGTCATATCAGCAGGCATTTGCAAATCCAAAGCATTTTGAAATCCACCCCTGAATTCCTGCTTATCAGCACGGGGGGGGAGTCTGAAAAGGAAAGAGGTGGAAAGCATTGTAAAGTGTTCCGCGACCGTATTATCTAAATCTCTACATGACTTTAGCCTCGCCTGTCATATTCCAAACCTGGCAAACTGCTGATATCTTATTCAGGTCATAAACTGAAAGAGAGGAGGGGAGAGTGAGAGAGCCGCCATATGTTAGATTACAGCAACAAAAGGGGATGAAAAATGAGTAACCACAATAAAAAAAAAAAAAAGGAAGGAAAGTTGGTTGCTGTTGCTTGGCTAACGTGATGTAAAGTCTATTTCATGCTCTGGCAAGCCCCAGGGGAAGCAGCCATTTTTAGAACTGAAATGACCTATATTTTTTTTAGGAGTGGGGGGTAAATAGATTTGGCCAGTGTTGATGGTGGGTTATGAATAACAACGTGTGAAGCGGTGTCAGGCACTGTGTGCACATGGCCTCTTGTTTTAGGGGCTTTTCCGGGTTTGGCTGTGGCTCAGGAGAGAGCGCTCTGAAGACTCTTTGTGAGCGGCTCCTGGAAAATCATCACTAATGCAACACAGGAGTTGCTAGAAGCAATGTTCCTGTCAGGCTGCTTACATCCCTTCAACATAGTTATGTCACTCTCACATCTATTATGCCTCATTTAGATAGCACTCTGCTTCGAGGCTTTTTTTTTTTTTTTTTTTAAAGCTGTCGCACACTTCAGCCCAACACAAAAATCCACAGCTGAAGTTATTCGTTGTTTGAAAATACACCGACAGTACACTTGACAAGGACCAAAAAGAAGAATCATGGGAGTTGCGGTGTTTGAATTTTTTGCATGTTAGTCTGGTTTTAGTTTGATATTCTAGCTCTGCACTTTTTGGCATCTGAAGGTGCTTGTGGAGAAAAAGGTAGTCCAAGAAAAAACTGAATGAAAAATAGCAGTATGCGTGAAAAGGCTAAGGGCATTCAGGAGGGGGCCACAACTCTTTAACAGTTCCCTCTTCAAAGTGCAGCTCAGGAGCATCTTTATTATGACGTCTTCTTCTTCTGCTCCTGAAACCGAGTCAGCCAGTTATCATCAAAGCTTTGGGAAAAATGTAATGATTGCAACATGAATAAAGCTTCATACACAAACTATGCGCTGCATTGACAGTCTTCACTTCATGACCTTTGAAGTTCAAGGAATATTTCTTTGAATTACTCACATTTGCAAAGGTGCATTATTCAATTTAATGCTTATTACCAGTATATGTCAGCTATAGAAGAGGTCTGGCCATCAGCAGGTTTAAACATGAGGCAACCAACAGAGCTCCGAGCAGGACTAATCCTAAAACTGATGTGTCCAAATCAGAATAAATTACTTAAAGTCTGTGCAAAGGCAATTCTTTCAAAATAGTTGGAAAATAGTTGCTGAAAATACTTTGAACTTTGAACGACATATTACTGAAATGTGGAGTTAGAGGTTAAAACAGTTTTTCATCAGTTTTCAGTCCAGGATTTTGTGGGCGGTCCTTAAAGGGTGGCTCGATGACACGGTGAGGCCAAACTGAGCATACCCCTGCACCCCTAGCAGAGAGATAGAGATAACTTAATCTCACTCAGAGTGTTTCAAAGTTAGTCATGTCATTTTCTGAACTCATCTGAGACGTTTCAGTCGCTTCAAAATTGCTGCTTGACTGCTCCCACGAGTGGGCGTGGCTTCAGTACATTGACATGCACCCACAGTGCTGAGAATACTGCTTCATTTTACCAGATTTTGACACCTAATTTCATAAACATGATATTTTTAATCATTCAAATTTGACTGGTCTTCTTTGGTCTTACAAACTCAGAACACATATTTACTCTTACTTTACGTGGACTTTAATATGTCAAGAGGAACTGCATAAAAATCATTGCAACACTGGCCAACCGTGGCATCCACAGAGGAACAACAGTCACAAGTTGAAACAGAGAGAGGCAAAGAGGAAGCAGCTAATTTCATGCAGCCTAATATGATTTATTTATAAATGTGTTTAAATGGAGCCTTCCTTATAATTTTGCCCACTCCCTATAGATGCCAGAACTAGAATCTTCCATGAACTTTAATAATTGATGCCTTAACCTGAACAAAAGCATCACAGAAGTTTAATAACAGCAAATATCCTGAGCTTTCATTCCTGCTCTGCCCTTTCTTATTTTTATTTCTTCATCCCCTATATTTTCTGGCTCAGGATATGTGTACACCTCCTACCTTTTCACCTTCCCACCGCCGCACCTACCATTGCCCTTTTGTCTCATACATGATACCTGCAGTCTAAACACACCCACATACACCGAATCCCTGTCCTAGCTATCTGGTGGAGGAGGTCAGTTGCGCTATCAGGGGAGCTTATCCAGCAGGAGACCAGTGTGCTCACAATCCCATTACCCACCCGTGCAGCAGTTTAGAGCCACATTATCATCTGCCTTGGAGGGGCTTGCTTGGACAGATGATTGGAACTCCTCATCACCCCCCACTCCCCACCCACGTCTCCCCAGGCACATTAGCTGACACCCAGGGCTATGATTATAAACATCATTTATTCAGCAGACTCACTTATCGAGGCTTGTATTCATCCCCGCTAAAGACAAAATATTATCCACCGTGCACGCAGATCAGTACAAGCACCAGCAGTCTAGATAGCAGTGAATGCCAATTGCACATCCTCGCCCAATGAATCAAACTCTGATGTGCACATCTGTTCAAAATCGAGGCTTTATTTCAGTGTATTTTTCAGGGTGTCTGCACTGAAGGCGAGATAAGATTTTTTCTTTTTCTTTTAAATCTTATCACTTGCCATATGCTACGCTGTGACTCAGACAAGATGTAATTAGCATTTAGCAAGTTGGAGATGATACTAGGTGACATTTGGACTGATTGTGGTGACTGTTCGAGCTTCAGAGACAGGCTACTGAATGCTAGAAGTCTGGAAAAGACAAATCATACATGTCTATATTGCATGGATTCAAACTTCTACAACCATTATAGCATTAGACTCACAGCTTGCCCTTCGTCTGTCCTACCCACGTTGGTGCACACTAATGATATGCTTAGTTTCCCTGCTCTCCAAAGCATAGAAAGGACGACACATCTGACATGAGCCTGGACCCAGACCGAGGTCTTTAACACCCTCTCGGGGCTATATTTACTCCTCTGTGACCTCACATGGCATCTCCACTATGCCTGTGAAAAGCAGTGCTAAAATCCTTGGTGCTTTTCACATTTGGCCCACAGGCAGCTGCAGAACTGCAGCACGGCTCACTCTGGAGGCATCCACCACTTAGTGACACTTGAGTGGACAAAATGGAACATTTTCTCTGATGGCTGTCCACCTCACTGAGTGACATTCAGCAAGAGCTGACAGCACTTCGGAAAGTTTCAACCTGGATTTTGTTGGATTTTCCATGTGAGCTTTGGAAGCGAATTAACAGTGCACAGGTAGTATGAAAGCTGATACCCCTGGATACAAATACACCACAGCCTCTCTCACAGTGTATCCACTCTGCAGGCAGCATGATAAAGTTACTGGCAGTCAAACATGGTTCCAATAGAGCTAAGTGACCCAGGACAATCGGAAGACATGCATCCTCCCTTGTTCTCCTAACGCTGTGCATTTGTTTCGTGAACAATAGTTCCCATCTGACAAGTGCAAAATTGATAAAAAGTTGATTACAGTTATTCGAGGATTCTCAACTCTCTTCATATTTGATCTGAAGCACTACAGGAGTAAACATTTGAGAAACAATGCTTGAATAAACACTAGACACTCACATCCATCGTTGGGGTCGATAGTGAGCTCTGAGGCAATTTTATTTCCTTTAGCTTTTGATTAATGCTTCAGATATGTTGACTCAAAGCTAGTAGCAAAGCTGCAAAAAAATATCATTGTCTAAAACTTCACTATATATACACAATCAGGGCCTTTTGGACATCCGCAATTGATAAAAAAGTAGAGCAATTCATCACAATGCTGACTGTGTGCTGCATCATGCAGCAGCTCTCGCACTCTAAATGGTAAAAAAATGCTTGAGTGGACAGCACACCTTGCCATTGTCTGGGCGTTTGGCCTGTCTCGGAAAGAAAGTACAAGATGATATTTTAAAAAAAATCTCCATTCAGAAGCTGTTTTGTCCATCTGCCGAGGTCAGACCTGCAGCTATTATGCTCAGCCTGCTCTTCCCTCCAACCTCTCATCTGCCCACCAGCCAGTCTGACAGTGTGGATCGTGGAATGCACCGCAGATGTGAACTAGCATCTAGCGCACACTCGCGCCATGCCACTGCCTACCATGCTGACAGAGACTTCAAACAACTCTGTTAGCGCACCACAAAGGGATTCACCAGACGTCAAAGCAGCCAACAAGGAGCGACAGACAATTATTTCCACAGTTCTCCTAGTCAGCTGCTGCTGCACAGAGATTGTGGCTTGCATGTGCAAGCAGAGCACTCCAGAGAAACTGCATAATAAGCAATTCAAAGCTGTCGTTCGAATGCTGAGACATGACGCACACAGGCCTACAGCGGGCTGGACAGCAATTTGTTGAGTAGTTATGGTGTCTGACTGCCAGGTTTTGCCTTTTGCGTGTGTGTGTATGTTGGAAAGAGAGAGAAAGGGAGAGTGTGTGTGAGTGCATCCACATGTTGAGACAAAACATGACCCCTATCTTCCTCCGCCAACAGCCCACATATTCATTTTTATGACTCCCTTCTGGCTTTGAGCAACATTCTGTGAAGCTGAAGAACTCTTCTCATCTAAAACCATCATCTTCAGAGCAAAGTGCAAAAGTATGACCTTGAAAATGTAATACTGCATAAATTGGATCTGGACTAGCCAATCGGAGGCTTTGCAGCAATGAAAAGGAGAGGAAAAAAAGGAGCGCAAAGTAACTGCCGACTTTGCTGAGCTGAATAATTAGGACCACGCAAGGTGATACTCTAGGTGGTATTTACACCCTGTTATCTAGTAAATATGTTCTGCATTTGCATTTCACGCTAAATTTTAAATGTTACCACCACTCCTTTCATACGCAGAGCTCGCAGCGACACTGGTGTTCAATTATGCAGGGTAAATTGTGATTCCTTAGCGTTCACACAATGGTTTGTAACAAGGAAAAACATGTGTCAAATCTTGCCCTCACATGACATAATAGATTGATGTGCTATTCACATGATGCAGAAGTTCAAACTTCAGAGCTGGAAATTATGGAAACTAGGAAAGAATGTAATACACTGTGACTTATTGAAATGATGGATTTAAAAATTTATTTTGCAGTTTTACCATTAAACCCACAACCTCACTGAAGCAATTATAGCACATATTAGCACATCTAGCTAACTACATTAAAGCATTGATTAAGCATTCATTAATTTTTCATAACCAGTTATCCTTATCATGGGCTGGAGGCATTCCCAGCTGACATTGAGCGAGAGGTGGGTTGCACAAACAGGTCACGAGTTCATCACAGGGCCGACACATAGAGACGAACAACTATTCACGCTCACATTCACACCTGTGACAATTTCCCCAAGTCTTTGGACTGTGGGAGGAAGCTGGGGTACCCAGAGAGAACCCACGCAGACACGGGGAGAACATGGAGAACAAGCTGGTTCATCCTCGTTCTAAAAGCCATGAAAAAACATGAAATATACTATTGGAAAATGCTACAATAGCCGAAAGTCTTCCTTGTCATATGTAAGCTAAAGAGCCACACAGTTTGAATTTTTGAATGAAAGCGGACTGCCCATTGTTTCATTGTTACAGCAAGATTTAGGCTTTAAAACTACTTGGTTTGTTTAGGAAAAAATCATGGTTTGGGTTAAAATAAGTTATTTAATAAGTTAGTTTAGTCGGTGATACCACAGTGTGTATTTTCAGAACAATCAGCCTACAGAGTGGCGAGTGTTTGTTCTTTAAACAACGTGCTGTGGGACAAATGGGCTTTTGTTTCAACTGGACACTTTTCTTGGACTACTTTTGGGTTCGGAATAATGGGTTATTGGACGGGTTGGCATGGTAATGAATAAAATACAATCCAGGTCTGACACATTGCAAGGACTCTAATGGTTGTTGTATACTGTTCGTATACTTAAGATGCTTTTATGGGATTCCCATTGTCAGATAAAAGCATTTAAGTCAGCCAAAAACAGTGTTTTCAGCAAACTCATGAATTAGCTAGATTTCTACAGTTGAGAAAATAAGCCAGCGACAGTTGACAGCTGGAAATGAGAAGCTGCTTTAGCACCTAGCTCACCTGTTTAAAAACTAATCTGCCACTGGTATTATTGTAATCTACATGTATATGTGTATAAAGCTTTTGTCCGATCCATCAGCTGTGGGTTCTATAAGCTTTTTCATCAAGTCTTGTTTGCATTGTCCTCCATTGCCTGGCTGCGGATTAAGTACAATTGGATGAGATATACAGCAGCACTGCTACCTGAGCTATGTTGAAAAATTTACAGAAATTCCAGCAGCTTTTTAGTTTTGTCTCAGATGAAAAATTGACTGCGGCTACTGTTCCTACATGCTGTGATGGTGACAGAAGAAATTGCATGTTAACAGGTGAACAGGCTTACAGAAAAAGGTGCTTTAACTAATATATTTAAGAGGTAAAGGTCTGTGGAAGAAGCTACACTTGCACTGTTAATGAAAGGTCATAACTTAAAATAAAAAAAAACGAGAGAAGAAAGAGGAAAGAGGCCAGATAACGGAGCAAATAGAGGAAAAAGATAAGTATGTATGGTATCGGGTGTACTTCAGTTGAAATCTCAAAAGAAAAGAATGTATCTACAGTTAAATTTAACATTGGTTTACGATGTAGCTTTATCATTTATGTTCCTATATTATATATTCATATATAATAGATGCAGAAAGCTTTATTTATTTATTAAGGCACATACTAGGATCGTTGTTGGAGGGTTCTGAATGGCTAGAGAGGCTCTGACCAATTTACTTCTTGTTTGTGTGTGTGTCTGCGTGCATATATGTGCGTGTCAGCGTGAGCGAGAGATGGGAACAAATATGGCCTATTCTCTATCTAGTATCATTAAAAAAACATTAAAGAAACATTAAACCTGAAAGCCACTATGATTTAAATCTCTATCAGTGATGTGAAATCCAGTCGAGTTACTGTAGCCAACAAAAGAAGCCAATATTTCTTCACATTTCAACACTGACGTGTCACGCGGTATTAACTGTTGTATCGAACTGATCAGTCAATACATGGTGGTTATTGTAGCGTGGTATATTCATCCTGACACACTTTGGGGTTTTTTAGGATTTGAAAAAACACAAGAGGAGCTCGACTGGTTCAGATCCACGGTCATGAAGATGTGAACTAATGATGTATTGGCTGTAGCAAAGACTTTCAAAGGGAAGATGAATCAATTCGCTGTCTGAAATAGATCATGGACAGTTTCAGGGTATGAACACTACATATACAGTGGGTAAGTCTAGTGTTACGCACAGCATAATAATTGCTTGTCCACTAATCTGAAGTGCTTTGGTTGATAAGATAAGATGAGATCAGAACATAACACTTCAAATTACCAAAAGTCTTTTTCCTTCTATTTGAACCCGTGGCAAAAACGGTTCAATGCACATCCAGAAACAATTGATGAGGGTATCATCAAGAAAACGCTTGGATGAGATGAAATCTAATGCTGAAATAAAGCAGCACAAAGGATTAGATGTGGTTAGGTACTCTCAGGAACAAAAGGATTAGTCGGAGAGAGGGATGTGGGTCACACCCGGCAGATAGTGAAACCAGCCAGTCAGCCTGCCCCGAGGCCTTCCCATAATCCACCACGGATGGCGAGGGTTGTGTAGGTCATGTGCCGGCGGGAGCGTGAGGGAGGGGTGGGTGAGCGGCGGGGTCACATTCAGGGTTGGTCGGGGTTGTGTGACTTTTACGGCGAAAGATCTGTTTCTGTTAACCAATCACACATTCGTTTTCACACCCTTGTGAATTACACTTTTTCACGAAATCTCAGGTTTTCATGGACTTGTCTGGACTGTGGTGCATTTCCTGGGCTGTGGGCACTTTGACCTGTGGTTCAGGGGATAAGTCACTAAAAGGACAGTCTGCCAGACTGGCAGCCAATGCGGATTACACCATTAAGCGCCTTGTTAACCCCATGACAAGTAACAGACCTGAGTGTCACGAGAGATGCTTAGAGGGATGCATGTACAAGATTTCCTGGAACTGTCTGCTATAAATGGTAATAAGCACATATACAGGAAGTTAGAGCATCAACTATGCCTTTAATCATTTTGTTTATTTCTGATTTATCCATGAAAATTACACTAATTTTCACAATCCTGTCACATTTAGGGAAAAGGCACATAAAGGAGGCCACAAAACTGCTTCTATTGCCATTTGAGGATAAGTGGGTGTAGATGATATCGTGGCGCGGTAATTACTCTGACATGGCCTCTCCAGCAGTCTCAAAAGACATGGATTTTCCTCAAACATAGGAAGTAATATGGGGCTACAGATCTGATAGGGTGTCATGGCGGGAAGCAGCCTTCGAAACAACCTCCTCCTTATCTGATGGGATCAATGGGAGCACAGGAAACTCAGTGACCTACATCTGTTTTCATACAGACATCTGTTACCTTCCATTCCACACCCTGGGCCAACGTGAAAAGCGCCAGTTATTGTGATAAACCACTTTCAGGGTCGCCCCCTCGTAGCTACTGTAACTTTGAACATTCAGGTGGAGTATTACATTCTGTTGTCCAGAGAAATGGGCACAAAGCGTGATTTTTTTTTTTTTGGAGAGGATTTTAATCAAATGTTGCCATCTGCAGCACAGGGATAATTACAAAGATCCATGGTGGCATGTGGTGCAGGCAGGGGCACGGGACAGAAGGAGGAGAGATGATTATTATTATTGTATCATCTGAATAAGATTGGTGTGTTCAGTCTTGTGTTCTAAGCCCTGGAGGTCAGGGTAGAAGAAAGAGGATTACAAACTAGGAACCAAGTAGATTAAACAGCGGCCGACTCTACTGTACTCTGCTTAAACTCATTCCTTCACCCAGACTCAGATGAACAAAAGTGATTACAAATCAGTTACACTGATTACTACAGGTCATATTTGAAGGAATTTGAAGAGTGCGTGTGTGTTTGCATGCGAGTGCGACTGCACTCGCTCTGTAGCAATCACCTGCAATAATCAAAGGGTACTAGTAGCTCAGAGAGAACAATCAACCAATGCAGCTCTGCTACACTGGTGTGGCCTGAGTGATCATGCAATCAAGGTTATATTTTTGGCCATTGCTGGAATGTGCTGTATTTCTAAAAAAATATGCACAAAAAGTGTTGTAATTTCAGGAAAAGTGCATGAGCATTATACAGTATATAAAAACATCAGATGTAGAAAAAGACTATTTTTCTTGTTTTCCTGTGTTTTCCATTTCAGTCATTCACTCTGAGAGATGAGTGAGGAGAGGATACTGTGTGGACTATTTGAGACTTCTGAGCTGATCTGAGTGGGAGTGTGTGTAAAAGCTACCACGTAGAGGCATGTTTGCAAGCCTCTCTGCGCTCACTTGAAAAAATAATGTCATTAATGAATAACTAACATGCTGCATTTTGCTCGTGCACTTTGCGTGCCCTTCCGTGAAAACAACCTAAATGCCCGCTACCGCAGAATTGCCTGCTCGCGTGGGAGTCAGAGAGCAGGGGAAGTTGATGCATCTGAAATTGGAGGTGGATCTGGCCTCTCGGAGGACACGAGGAGCAACAACACGGGGGATGACATTTTCTGCTTTGCATCATACACAAAAGTGATTCACAGTCAGTCTGGCTGATGGGATAGGCTATCTTTCAACTCGGCAATTTAACAGGCTATGATGAAATGGCAGTCTGGTCTATGGCCACTCAATAAGAGCAGGAATGCATAAACAGAGCGGAACTGTATGCCTTGAGGCTGATAACAAGGTTAATAACAAGATGTGAGGCCAAAGAACGCCGATTGAACAACCTTTTTATCTTCTCCCTCTTCATCTTATACCAATCTTCCCTCAGGTCATCCCTGAAGAGTGACTGTAGCTACCCTGAATGACCAACCTAAACATTGGCTCTGACTGGAATGCAACATTATCCATTATGTAAAGGATAAGTTTTATTACTAAAGGAAATCATTTATTCAGTGAAAAGCACTGGAGCTATGAATTTCTAATGCTGTTTTGTTACAAATTTGTTCCAGAAATCATTTGTAAGAAAATTAAATGGTTAAGACATTCAGAGGGGGTATTGTGTATATGGAAGGCAAGTCTGAGCCATGGTAAACACTTCAACACACTCAAGCGACTCCTTATCTAAGCATGGCAAGTGTGAGGGTTCATCTTATTAGACTTTCAGAAATAGACTGGAGTGAATCTCTCCCCTCGTATGGAGAGATTGGCAGTGCAGTCAGGGAAGTGATTTCAGCACTGCATAGAATTGAATTGCTGGGGGGAGGTTGGTTAAGCAAGGGGTTTAATTTGCTCTGGAGTATGTATTCTCATACTGATATGCCAAAATGTAATTGGAGTCGGTACAAGAGCTGGTCGTTTTCATTTGAGATTTGAGGGTGTTCATTTGCAGTTTGAGATTTTTTTCCCCCCGTCTAAACAGTATGTTTTACTCTGCCTATACTAGATCAGTGAGCACGCTGCAAAACAAAATGTAAACTTATCCGATATGTATGTAAATGAACTGTGTCTGTGGAGATACAATCTTATCTGGTGTGATAATAAATGTGTAACATGCAGCTACTGTAGGCAACCAAATTTTGTTTATTCCCCCAAAACCAGCACCAAATCAACATCCGTGGTTTCTGATTGGATGGGGGTCGTGACATATGGCGATGAATGTCAGTAAACACTGGTGCGCACGTTGAGTCACATCCACTTCCCACACACCTTTCCCAGTGTGATTCCTGTGTAATGATCTGGGGAGTCTGGACAGCCGTCTGCTTAGCTTTGCCGCGCCGTAGGGTGCTGAGCTGAGCGAGAGGAGGAGAACGGAGAGGGATAAGACAGGAGCTGAAGGTTTCCTTTTTCATCCAGGCAACGCACTCTCCATCCTGTGCAGAGATGTGAGAAATTAACAAACACAACCTCCCGCGGTGACAGAGAAAAGATTGTAGTAGTAAAAATCCTAATAAATGACGACGGTTCACTGAAGTTGCACAGAAAATCTGCATCCACGAAGATTAGAAACCACAAAGACTCATCCTACCGTGACTCATGCGTGTGATTTCATTCGGAACATCATTAAAAATAAAAACAAAGCTGATGGTGGTTGTAGTTTGAACCACTCACATTATGATACAAATCCCATTATTCAAGATGAAAAACAAAGAGAAGATTTCTTGGGTTTACTGATGCAGAAATGTGAATGCCCTCTGTAGCTCCCAGTCCCTTTATGAATATTTTACATGTATTGTTACAGTGAAACCAAAGACATTAAAGATAAAAAGACGTCAAGTTGATCTTTTCGTGAGGTCTGGACCCTCAAGACCATTCAGTTAGGGTTTGAAAGCTAAGTCTTTCTGGAACTCGCAGTTGTGAAATCAGTCAAACGGAAGCACATCACACTGCCAGCTTAAGTAGGCCACTCCTGCTGAGTTGTTTCTTTATTTTTGTGCTCTGGCCTCACACATACTGGTGAAACTGTTGGTTTAGCAGAGGGAGAGATTGTGATATAGATGTGCTTCCACTTGGCACAGCTGAATCCTGAATGCCAAGTGTAACCACTGATAACCGTGCATAGCAGTCGTAGGAATCCCTGAGGTGTTGGAAACCTTGACCCCTCCTGACATGATCCATGTGGAGCATAAAGATAGAAACTGGTTGAGTGACATATGAACTCCCTCCTTCCTCCTGAATATCATAAACTTCTTGGTCCATTTGTGAGGAGAAATATGGAGGTGAGGGTTTGGGGTAAGAGGCTTATTGGGAATACCAACCTACTATCTCAGAAAGAAAAGAAGAAAAACAGAGGCATAAAGAAGAGGAACTTGAAGAGGAAAAAATAGCAGAGGCGAGGTTGCAGGAGGGAAAAAACAACAAACCCTCGAGGGCTCTATAATCCAAAATATGAGAGAGCTGTGACTTTGAGACACTCAATCTGACAAGATGCATTAAAGCAATGGAAGAAAGGGAAGAGGCAAATCCAGATAAGAGGGCTGCTTCCAGGAAAAAAAAGAGAGAGATGGGATGATGAGCTGCAGATGTGACAAAGAAGATTGTGCTGGAAACCAGCCATCAACAGATCCATGAAACAATGGCACCATCCTGGGCAAAGAACACAATCACTGGGATTATGCTGTGTGACACACTTTCATTCATTCTATCTTTGTACCATGAACCTTTAAAAAACATATTTGCTTCTCTATTACAGATCAAATTCATTTTTTAAGTAACTCTATATAAATTATGGGTCCACATCATAGTTTTTACTGTTTTAGTTTAGCCTGTGGCATGCTAACAACTGCCATTCTGCACTCAACATACAGTAGAAGTCTGTACACAGGCTAGAAACATACATTAGGCCCTAGAAATCCCAACTTGTTGCTTTGTCTTTGGTTTTTGTACAGATTAAATAAACACGATATAATGTGCTAATTCGCTAAACTAAGCTAACTAACTAAGCTGGCTGTAGTTTCTCATCTTGCTCTCAGCAAGAAAGAAAATAAGCATCTTTCTGAAAGTCTCAAACTATTCCTTTAACTCTTAACAGCATGGTTCACTGGCCTCCACTTTCTGTAGATTTTTGTTTAACCTCTATTTAACCAGGAAGGGTCCCAGTGAGATCAAAAACCTCTTTTTCAAGGGAGACCTGGCCGAGACAGACGGCAGCACAAACTAAGAACGGGTCAAATTAAAACAGATACAAGACAGACAGGATTACACACAGCAATCTAGAAAAATAATAAAAGTACAGTCATAAATTCAACATGAAGGTTTAAACAAGGACACCCCAATGATTTAGTCTCCAGGTCTTCAAATGTGGATTTAAAAGCATTCAAAGAAATCCGATCTTAAGATGTTCTGTGCAACATTCCAGTCTGACGGTGCAGAGTATTCAAACGCCCTCTTCCCAAGTTCAGTACAAGCATTTGGTACAGACAACAAGTAAAAGTCCCTTGAATGAGTATTGTCCATCACACTTCTGAGAAATAAAAGAATAAAGATAGTATGGAAGTAACCCGAGAATCACCTTGTATATGGAAATACACCAGCGGGCGCGCCTGCAGGTTGCTAAACAAGGCCATCCAACCTGCGCATAAAGCTCACAGAGTCAGGGCTTTTTCTGAATTACTTAGACCCTTTGTGAGGGCTTTACTTTAGGTTTAGGCAATTTGCAGTTGCATCTGCAACATGAATTTGTGATTACAGTCATGTTAATTTTTCTCATAATCTGCACCAGTGCATTCAAACACTAATATAAACCACAGTTCTGATGTAATTATTGTGTCAATCTACAACTATTGGGAGCTTTTTGTGTGTCTCAAAGGGGAGCCTGTGCTCTGCTGAGCAGGATATCACAAAAACAAATTTGTTTGCTTTGGTTTCATGTTAATTTTGGAGAAGAAAAACACATACAAGAGGAAGCCGACAAACCAAACCTACGCAAAAGTTCACAAGAAAGGAAAACAAGCATGCTGAGGTTCGGGGTCAGGCTAAAAAAGTCGTATCAGTTTGTCAATCCGTTTTATTTACTCTGCCCACATGGATAGAGTTGTTGATGTTTTAAGTGGGAGCAGAAGGATTTTTAATTCCTGTGAAAAGATGACAGTAGAAACTCATTGCCCAAAGAGCACTGTCTGTTTATTCCAGATAAATCTTGCCCACCCTCTGGCATAATTTCTTATTAATTTGAAATGGTGATATTTTATAAAGAACTTTTGAATGAGACAGAATGTTCAAATTAAATTGCTGAATATTTAATGTCACTCTTATGTTGGACATTTCAATTTATTATGCAATTATTTGATATGAAGATTTCTTTTGAAACACAGCTATTTCATTCCAGTGTAGTGTAGCTCTCGAGTACGCCAAGTTCTCGACTTGGCTCCTGTAATCTTTTCACGCAGAAAAATACAAGTTACATCTTTTAGGTGGAGTTTTCATGTAGATGCAAGGTCTCTACACTTTCTATGACAGTTACTGAGAAATACAAGATTAAATTAAGTTTTATGTGACATCTTACCTTAGGTGTATGTACTTATATATATGAAATATACCGCTGTATATTTATTCATTCTTGTGATCAGACAGATGCAATGGGAACTGTTTTGGAGAAATGAGGCCAGACAACTCGCTGCTTTACATCCAGAAAAAAAAAAAAAAAGTAACAAACTGTTTGGATGACTACACTCACGCAGCACACACATCATCAGTGTAATCTTTTCCCCAGCACAATGTTGTTGATGCTGATCTGCCTGTTGGTGACATGCAGAGAATGTTTTGCATTCATTCCTGCATGAATTGATGTCAAAAAGCCTTGGAGGCTTCTTAATCCTTCTACATCAAAATAGGACACGTTTCCCATAAATTACAATGGTGTACTCGCATAATTACTGTGGCCCCCATGTAACATAAACAACTGGATGATGCTGTAGAGTTAGGATCCTCCACTACTTAAGTTGTATAAAGTTTGACTTTATGGTGGATTTTGAAGGTGATCTCTGATGACAATACGCTCACTGTGTGCTTATTACAGTTCCAGTACACACATGGGACTTCTGTGTAATGAGAGCACTTTCTTAAAGTGGTTCTAATCTCCTTTTATATTAACAATAGGTTGCATGAATACTTGTATGTGAAAGGGGTCATTTGTGGTGATAGATCCACAGAAAATTATCACTTGACCCTGCAGTGATTCTCAGACAATCAAAGCTAGCGATTAGCTGGTGAACATGGTGGCGCTTTTAGCCACTAATAGTCTAAGAGGAAGCTGGAGTCCCCATGCACCCAACTGATATCATTTTCTAACTTACTTTTTTGTAATCCTCAATGTGTCAAGTAAACAAATTTTGATATTAAATATTCTCCCAATGGTCTGTTTGGCAGCCATCTACATAACTTTAGAACAACACATCATACAGAGACAAAGGATGGAGCATTGAAGAAGCCAACACGGAAAGAGATTGAGCCTTGAGCCCTAAAACTTGTTCTACATTGTCTACATCGCAAGTCATTGACCCTAAAGTATGCCAATCATCTGTGAAGCATTCATGCTGTAGTTGATTTCATTCAAGACGTAATGACTCGGCAGAAGAAGGTTGTGCAACATGCATCGTGGCGTCTTCTCTGCAAACAAGAGCTGGAGAGAAATGGCTTCTCCAGTCTTGAGTACAGGCAAAACTTGAGAACCATCAGATATATGAGACGATCGCTTTTGCCAAGGTCAATCCAGGTGACCAAGATTGTATCATCTACAGCCTGATATACAGTGCCAGCATATCTGTCATAGATATGGTGGTGACCTAGGCATGTAAACTAGGGCCCAGGAATATATGATAATGTTGGACTTTCATTCATCAGGTGGACACAAGCATAATTCCAAATCAAAGCTTAGGTCTCTCCATATCTAATGGATGTAGAAATATATAACATTTTGCTAACAGGTTCACCATGTAATATATTTTGTAATATTTTGGTTTTGTGTTTGCTGCTTGTTTGTGCTTCCCCCAAGTGGCCAACAAATTGTTTACTGCATATCTAACATGCAAATACAAATGAAGGAGGTAGCTACAGGCAGTAATGTAACAGTCTGGCATAAAAAAATCTTTTATTTAATTCATTTCACATTAAACAATATTTTACCCTTTCCATGACCGAACTGTTTCCCCATAGTTAAATTGTCTGAGTTGCCTGATACCATAACCTTGACCCAAGTTACTTACCTCGCCACAAATGAACATTTTGACATTGTGGGAAGTATATCCTTTTTTGCTTTCTTGCTGAGAGTTAGCAAATTGATACCACTCTTATTTCTGCATGTTAAGTATTCAGCTCAAGCCAGGAGTCGATTAGCTTAGCTCTGCATTAAAACTGGAAACAAGGGAACAGCTGTCCAAAGGTAAACCAATCTGCCTACCAAGACCTCTAAATTAAAACCGGGCAGTGCTTTTCATTTCTTGTTAAACTGTGGATGATTGCGGTGACCTCCTGGAGCCTTATCAACACCAGGAAACCAGGACTCCATCTAACATCCTCCCAGACCCAAGACCACTTTTTTATCACAAGATATGTCACAAGATATGACATACTCAGTTTCGCATGATAAAAACGGAACCATCTCTATCCGCTGAAGAAGGCCATGACATGTGGTTGAAAGATTTTAAATTACAAATTAAGTTTTGAAAACATGAATTTAACCATTTGCTTCATAAGATAAATTTGTGTTATGTCATGTGTCTGAGCCTTTAATCCAAATTTAAGATGTCTGTAGCAGCACAAAGTCAATGTCAGAGCACAGCTGGATATTTTTGAGATTAAATTATGCTCAAAGGCAATCAGTTTTTTTTAAAGATCTTGCGTAGTGACTTCAGCAGCCAGTCACAGTCTAGCACGTCTTATTAAAGTAATAATCATCAAGGTGAAATCATTTGCAGATTAGTTTATGTCTCCAGAAATGAGTCCACTGCAGATGTTTCACTAGATGAGCATCATGCTGCTTACTATCCGCAATCTATCCGCAAAAGATATTCCCCTTTAGATGTGCGAGCCTAGAGGGATTGATCTGTTTTTATCTTGATCTCACCTCACAGCAGCTGGTGTTATATGTTACTGTCAGTCTTAAATTACTCAGTTATGCCATGTTGTGTCTTACTGAGCCATGTCAATCCTCAGGCTTTCCAGGGGACCTGATAGGTGTCCCTCTCTCACCAGCATTATGAAAATCAGCCACAGCAAAAGCAATGAGGAAAAGCATGACAGATTTTTGTATAATTACTTGTATACAAGGAGGAATCCAGGGAATGCTGGCATGCATCATTAGCTGCAGATACACGGATACAATCTCTGATTCATAATTTGCAGTAATAATGCTCATCAAGGGTTTTTAATTAATTAATTTTAACATTTTTATATGCCTCTTGCAAAAACTAATCACCCACAGCATATTATTAAGTGTTAGATTTGAAACAAGGTATGGTATGTCTATATGAAAATACAATAGTCTAACGTTATATATATGTAAAATGTATATTAAAGCTTGCTCAAGGTCGTCGTTTTCACCTACTTCACAGTAAATGTCATTAAAACAAACAAACTGAGTCACCAGAAATATCAAGTATGCCTCCTTCAAATCATTTCAAGGTATAACAAATATATGATGCCGGCATCCTAAGCAGTTTTATAACTCTGCTTGGAAAGATCATACATCTTTTGTTGATTTTCTGGCACCACTGAGAGCACCTAATGACACCGTGTTGTATTGAAGGATAATGCACACTTGTAGTTGGAAATAGGTAGGCGCTTACTCACACTAATGCAAACACTCATCAGTAAGTCACATACATTATGTCTGGGCAATACTGACACACACACAAGCACACACACACACACACACACACACAGTTTTTGTGATGTGCTAAATTTTAAGCACTTTATTTATATCCATCAAGCTAATTAGTGTGCACAGGATCCAAATACTGAGAGGTTCTTACAATGTTTGGACAATTATAAATACATAAAGCGCCATCTGCTCGACACTGCCAGGCTACCAGTGGCAGCTGAGATAGAGCAAAATTTTGCCAACTACCTACTTAGATCTGAGTTATCATCATATGAATTTATAGGCTGTTGCAAAATACAGTGATTTATGTCATCGCAACCTCATGAGTTACTGCCTCCAGATAGCTGAACCAAGCTTGTGTTGTTTCTCACTGATACTTTCTGCAATGAGATTTTAACAATAACTGTATAAGCCACACTTAACCTGTTTATTAAACTACAGGAAAGTATTCAAAGTTCCCTTTGTGCATAATAATCATTTCTCTCATAAATAATAAATGAACTTGAGAGGGAGCAGCGACACAAGGTTTAAGCATCATGTATAGTATAAATACTATAGCACGAGAACCAGTTGTGCAAAACATATAATCTGGTGTGCTACATTTTATTTAGTGGTAATATTTTTTAACCATTTGCATTTTAGGAATCCCGACCTTTCTGTGTGGAGTTTGTTTGTTCTCTCTGGATACTCCGGGTTCCTCTGACAGTCCAAAGACATACAGTAAATAGGTTAATTGGTGTAATTTTTTCCATGCCCATAGTTGTGAATGTGAGCATGAATGCTTGTCTGTCTCTATGTAGCAGCCCTGTAATGATGAACTTGCAACTTGTACAGGGGGAATCCCGCCTATTGCCCTATGTCAGCTGGGATAGACTCCAGCCCAAATGGCACCTCCGTGGCTGGGAAATGAAGCCAGTGCAGAAGGGCCAAAAACTGTAACCCCTCAAGCGGCCGCTTGAGGCTGGCTACAGAACATTTGAACCTCCATAAGCACCTTTATTAAAACGTCTAACTTCACAGCAGAAATGAGTGAGTGTTTACAGCCAGGTACAAAAAAACTGTTTGAATTCTATTAAGGCTTAAAGTTCTACATAATTAGCAGTATAGCTGCTTTGATTGACAGGTGGGTGCTGTTACAGATGGCTTGTTTGAGCATGTGGATGGGTGAGTTATATAGAAATTCAGCCTCAGTACAGCTGTCACGAACAGGAAATTAGCTATAGAGACCAAAACTGTTTTTGGTACCAAGCTGTTAACATGTTTATCTCTGCTGTGAAGTTGGACATTTTAATATGGAGCACTTATGGAGACTGACTGGTTTTATAGCCATGCATGATTGAGGTTTCCAGCCACGGATGTTGCTGCTTTACATTAAAAGCCCTCAACTGGTGAAGCAAAGGGAGGCTTTGTGAAGAAAATACATCGTATAAAGAACTGACTGTAATATCCGAATAAACAAGACAAAACAGGTCATTTTTTTGGCATTATACTGGGGAGCGTTGCGATATAGCTTTCAGACAGCAGGGGGCAGCACGGAGCACAACGCGGCGCCACCGCTGCTCATAAACGAAGAAGAAAATTTCGCGCCATGTTTAAATCAAATCACCAAGTTCGTCGTCGTTAATTGGATTTTACCTCCCTACCTTTTCCTGAAATAACTCCTTTTTTTTGTTACTTAACTTACGTCAAGTAACGAACATCAACGTGAATTCAGGTAAACTGTCGCTGAGACGTTCACCTGTCCTTTCATGAGCTGCTTATCTTCAACAGTTATAGCAGATAAACAACTTTAGCTAGCTTAGAAAGCCTGAAACGGTTGTTTAACTAAAAAAAAAACACCCAGGAGGGATGTTAAGTAGTAAAAATGGACTTAAAGAAACTGCCAAAATTTCTACAATGGATATTTTAAAGACTAGAAAATGCCACCAAGCTAAGAGGAACATATCATACAGAGGATGACCTTTTCGGCTTTGATACAGATGAAAACAAACAACAACGCCACAAAGGACATTGTTCTGAACGAGGGCGGATTTCATATAGACCTTCATATAGAAGAAGACCTTCAAATAGTAAGTGGTTTTATTATGCTAATTATGTTTGTGTTGTATGAGCCGCTGAGCCATATATATATATGTGTGTGTGTGTGTGTGTGTGTGTGTGTGTGTGTGTGTGTGTGTTACCTGCTCTCACACTGTTACTGTCTTTATTTCAACATAATCTGTTGTTGTTGTTGTTGTTGTTTTCTTGCACTGACTGTGGTTGGATGGCTGCCATGCCTGTTCTTTTATTGTGCTGATACTGTTGACCTCACCTGTGAAAATGGTCTATTGTGAATAGACAGGTGGTGGTCAGCCTTATAATGTTGTACTGTGTGTCTGAGTGTGGCTGGATGTATGAGATTGGGTTGTATAGTACAAAATAGAGATCTGTGTTTGCATGATTTTTTTGTGGTTGCCATGCCGAAATGCTTGTGACTTTACTATTAATTAAACTGTTTAACACTGCAGAGTTTACTGATAACCTGGGTGACTGCAAAGGAAAGCAACCTCACATTAGTTTGTATGCATTTAGTGTTAAGAGTTCATTTCCCGAAACGATGTGCCATCTTTGGTGCGTTGCAGTGGGATGTGAATAATACGTGAATGAAAGAATAAGGACGTTTTGAGAACAGTGATTGCCAGAGTAGAGCAATAGAGCTGTATCAAAGTAAAGTTTCTGACAGCGGAGAATCGTTTTGGCTTTTAAACTGATGAAAACATGCACGACGCCGCTATGAACATTGCTACAAAGGAGGATTGATGCACGATGGACTTCACTTTGCTCTCAAGCACACCTCCAAACGGTAAGTGCAAGTCATTGTTTTGAATTGTGCTGCATTCGCTGCAAGTCATTCTTTGCATTATGCTTGTGTTTTGTCGCACTGCTCTCGTTGTATTTGCCACCCTGCCATCACTGTGCTCACGCTGTGACCTCGCTTGTGGCTGTGAAGCTGGAAGCTGCAGAGCTTGTGTGATTAGACCGTCGATGGGAGGGTAATTCTCACACTGTTTCATTGTGTGTTCATTAACTCGAGTGCGATTTATCTAGGCTTGATGTTTACAGTAAAACTGGGACAAGTTCTTGTTTTTCATTTGTTTATATTATATCACCGTAATTTCTTGGCTTTAATGCTTGTTGCTTTGTCCCAGTGGGTGTTGCACAGCACATGTGTGTTACATATTTTTGTCTCAGTTTTGGCATACATACTCTGCTGGTGTGGCTGCCGTGCCATCACTGGGCCTATGTTGTGTCCTCTCTTGTTTGTGGAGCTGGAAACTGAAAATCCAGTTTTTATTCGACCTACTGTAGTTCACATTGTTTGTTTTTTGTGGCTCAAGTTGTTATTTGCAAGGGTAGCCAAATGTGTTTACTTTTTATTTTGTATTGAACAGCATGTTTTCCTTGGTTATCATAGTGGGTGTCAATATGTTCAATTCTTTCCCAAAATAATTCAGTAATAATCAAGGTTTTTTATGCATAAATCTGGCTTACCTAGTAGCCAGTACCTACCGAGCTCTTGCCTTAACTTCACCTCAGTTTACCTCACTTGAGCTGTGTAGTCTCTGCCCTGACTCACTCCTATTGTTTGCAGTTATTAGTGGTAGTTTGTGTAAAGAGAAGAAAAGCATGGCTTGCCTCTGCCAGAGGAGGTGCCTTTCATCACCCACCAATAAAAAGCTCCTTTTGTGTTTTCTACATATAGTCCCACAGCACCTTTTAGTTTACCAGGCCAAACTTTCCTTTGTGCAGCTCTCAAATTACACAATTGTGCTAAAAATTAATAGGCGAATGGAAATCTTGCATAAGGCTGAGTGCCACCTGATATTTTGAAACAATGTTGTCGGTGCCAAAGCGTCCAGGCTGTGCAAAACAAAGAGAAACTGGAGGCATTCGCCGATTCCAAAGGGATTATTATTTTGTCTCGTCGAAGAGTTGCAAAAAGCAGCATTTTCTCATAGCACCACTTCTGGGGATTTCAGGCACACATGTCTGTCTGGGAGGTGTGAGATTGCCATAGTGCACATAAGGCAAGTCTGCAACTCGAGCCATATGGTCAGTATGAGCTCAGTCAGACCACATGTCCACCGATGCTCCCCAACACACTTGACATTGCTTCACTCTAAATTTAAGATGTTCCAGGGGCATGTAAGGAGTGCACAAATTTAATGATAGCTGCTGTTTCTAAATTAGATTTGGACCGACATCCTCTCTGTCCTTCAGCAACCTCCACACTTTCACAGACTTTCTTCAGTGCTGCTGCAGCAGCCTTTACTCTGTCCCTGTGTATCATAATTATTGGGAAACCTGAATGCAGCAAGAATGATTTTGTCTCTTGTAATGATTTTATTTCCATAGTGAAACTGTAGACTATGGGTAAAGCAGGTGGAAGTTAGACTGGGATGCTTTATGAGCAGATGTCGATCAAAAAAGACACCTGGCAGTTCATTAGTCAACAGTTCTTTGAGACTGCTTAAATTTGCATACACAATTTTCCTTTAAACGTGTCCACCTCACTGCTTTGCCTTGCAAATGTTCAATACTCACCTCACCACGAGCCTTTGCAACATAAGTACACGTGTCCTTGTCCAAATGAATAAGGATTGTAACTTTGCAAGTGAATTTTGTTGCAAGTGGTCTTTTAGAATTGGATTTAACCTTTTAAACCCTGGAGGACCCACGAGGGGGACAAGCGAGGACAAGCACTTTCACAGAAGTTTCTTTTTTTTTATAAATTCTAGTCACGACACAAACCTTTCCAAAGACACCAGATATGTCAGGATGCGTTAAAGGGAAATGGGTATATAAAAGAATGCGTAAGAGGCGACTTGAGTTGAAATATGTCACTCAGTGTAAGCATCATGTAGCTTTGGACACATGAAACAGATTCAGAACATGCAAATGGGAAATTTAACGAGTGAGGCAGTTAAAGAGTGTATCCAAACCATTGTACAAAGAAGCAAACTAAAGCACAGCTACAGTACTGCGACTCTCCCAAGCCCTGAAAAGCTTAGCTGCAATCTGAATCAGACCTTGGATTTCAGTAGATTAATTAGGACATTAGTTAGAGGTAGGTACATTAACTATGGCCCTGTTGTTAAAGAACATGTTTTATTGAACACCCATAAAGGTGGCATAATACAAATGGCCTACAGTATATCATACATTACCATTTTTTAAAAATTAAGAACAAGACCAGACCAGAGTTTAAATAGACACAAGTGAGTAAAAAAAAACATATAGAATACAAATCTAAAAGTGTTGATTGATGTTTGAGAATACACTTTGAAAACCAGAATCTATACGCAGTGCCAGCCTACAGTCACAGTCGTCGTCTTCTTTGGTAGAACTGACGATGCTTCACTCCAGCACTGTTCCTGGAGTGGTCGACTTAAGCTTCAGTGGAAAACCTTAAATTCAGTGTAAAAACACCTTAGTGGTGTTTGTGCTTTAATGTGACAAACGAGGCTTTAGCAGCGGGTTAATGTGACAGTGTTGTTTTATCGGGTAAATTATCATTATTATGGTATTTCTCTGCAGATTTTGTTACGACAATTTATTAATGCATCAGCTGTTCCTGCATTTCTTTTATTTAAGGCGCAGTGGTTGCTTTTCTAGTATTAATATCTTACACAGTACAATATGTATGTCATATCACAAGCATACATATAGATATACTATTTGTACATTTCTTTTTATGAAGCAGTGTGTGTTGCCATAATACAAACAGTAGGCGTATGTGTGTATATTTGCCATATCTCTCCAAGTCAATACTAAGTAATGAATGAAAAATATAAGTACAGGTATAAGGGCCTTTTCTGGAATTACTAAATGTATCACCGACATTATTTTTGCATATTGTGTCCTATAATTGTATCAAATGGTTATTCTACACACTTAGCACTATAGGAAAGTGTGATGATGCAGCCTCGGTGTTTCCATTCTCTCACCAAAGCCCTGAGGATTATGGTATTAATGTGAAAAACTGCAGCTAAGAGGAGCTTAGATGTGAAGATTTATAAGTTCAAATGAATTCCCTATGAAAATATAACCTTTGCTACTTTCTGTATTAATTACATAATCCTGTATAGAAGAGACCTGATTAGTTAATCAGAGCGTGCCGTTTCACATCAGCCATCTGAAAAGTCTCCTCTTGACAAGCTGACCTTTGTTTAACTCGTGAAGATGGTAGGGGTTGGGTCAAAATCGATTTGTTTCAGAACTCTTTTCAAACATGCAAGTGTGAAAAGCTTTGGGTGCAAGAAGAGTGTTATGTCTGTGATATTGAGATTGTTTCTTCACAGATAACTTTTTATTGAAGGCAGAGGTTTAAAATGCACAGTCCACGGTGACTTACACAATATTACTCTGTTTTTATAAAGCCTGTTCTTCATTTCTTGGGCTTGTACTCACTTACTGCTTCTAACCTTTCGAAATTTCACACACAGTAAGCTCAGCCGCACACACACACAGCACACACGCACACACACAGAGCACACACTCACATTTTCTGAGGAATTCGGATTAAAGTGAGACTTTTGTGCTGAAATCTTCCACCTTTTCCTTTGCATTTTGTTGCATAGCGAGTTAGCGAGCCAAGACTGACAGATGCTCTGTTGATGAGACAGCTGCCAGCACTCAATCCAGCAACTGGGTCAAGTCCTTTTGACATCCATGACAAGTCCCTGCCATGAGGGCTGTGCCACTGTCCCCCCAGGCTCTGCGACTTACATATGTGTCACCTCTGCTCCCCGGAGGCCTTTGAGAGGACCGTGGAGCCTCTCCTGTGGTTCATTTTTGATGGTCACATGCCTATGGACAGTAGATGAGGCTTAGGCTCTGTGGCATCCAGGGGCATACAACCTACGTCAGCCGTTTAGGAGTGAAGATGACTGCTCCTTTCCCATCCTTGCTGCATTATTAAGGGTGACAGGACTCGTTGCAGAGTGTCTCTACCATTCTCTTTGTACCGCTTCGCCTTACCCGCTACCCACCCCCCCAGCACTCCTCGACATCCCACCGCCACATGTGTCCTCTGTGAAATGGAAATGCCGCCCCATTAAAAACCGTCAACCTGAAGCAGATCACTGCTGCACTTATGCTAATGTAGACACAGGAAAATATCACACAAGGAGAGGAAGAAAAAAAAAGTTAGAGAGGGAAGCAAATCGGATAAAAAATTACCAGTTTCACTTGAGGGATGAAAGTATAGTGTCTCTAATTGGAAATGAATACGGTTGTAGTGTGTAGTTAGGAAATATTCACAATTGTGCAGGAGTTGGGGTGGGTTTAGAGTGAGAGCTGAGGATGCATAAGAGAGGACGAGAGGAAAGGAGATGGGGAAACACAGACAACAGCAAACTTGGATGGGAGATAATTAGGCCCACAGTTTGCCCCAGCAGAGGCATCAGCATACATCAGCATTTGCAATGGGCCACAACGCTGTAGTTGGTGAGCACGCAGGCCGGATTTACAGCTGTTTGTTCATTTTTATGATTTTCATTTATTTTAAGTTTTCAGGTTGATGTTTAAAGTGGTTTCTGGATAATTGTCCACCGCTTAAGCACGAATACAAAGTTGTAAAATGTAGCCGCGGCTCCTGGGGAAACAGGCCTTCCAATACGAATTAAAATCTAACAAGACTTCAGTCTGCAAGCGATGCATTCAAGTACAGCAGAAAATACGGACCCTTTTACTAATCTGTTTGGTTGTGTCTTAGCGGCCTGGGATCAGCCCCTCTGACACCATGGAGAGTGACAGTAATGATAAACAGTAACCAAATCTGCTCCCGCGAGGGTCTGCCTCATTCCTCATTGCACATAATGGGGAGAGGGGAGGAAAATTAAGTGTCCCTTTGATCCATGCGGCTGAATACTGAGCATGTAGCAAATTAAAAAGAGATGCCTGCTGCACCTGCCTGGAGATTTGCTTCCAAACAATAGAGTTTTTTTTTTTTAAAACACTCTGACATGCTTGATTGTCAGTTTCAGACCTTAATTTTCTCTAACGGTGCAGATGAAACACTTATCGGCCCAGACAGAGTAGGATTTATGTGCATTATCAGGAGGGACAAGAAGTGAAACTCTTTATGTCAGCACAAAATCTAGCACACCTTTCTCTTAAAAGTTTAGAACAGTAAATATAATTACCGTAATTATGTTGTGTTTTCCATTTACTTTCAGTGTTTGACGCTTCACCTCAGTGTTAGCTATAAATTCACACTGATGATGTTCATCACATATGCAAACATCAGTGGTGAAATTTACATAATATGCTGTAGCGTTGAGATGGAGGGGAAAAAAAGCAGCGCGAGTGCTGAATTTCACTCACAGCTCTTTACGAGTGCAAACATCTGTGCACCACCCGTGCAAATGCAGGACATCTTGATAAAATGTGCACTTCATTGTGGGGCTTGCCATGGTTACGGTATTGTGCTAATAGGATTAAGTGATTTCTATTCACCATGGTGAATATCATCATGTTACATTCTGGTGTTCTAAAAGAGCTCCTTTCTTCAGGTGAAAGTATTTGCACTTTGATTCTTTTTCTTGCTGTATATGTGGCGATGATGATAATGATGATGATAATGATGACGTTTTGATAACTGTGGTAAAGATAATCATTATAATAACAGCTGTTGGATCCCAGATGCATAATTCTGTGTGCTATAATTAGATTTATGCCATGGCTGGAGGGAAAAGTCATTTCAGATCAGATTGTTGTTTGTTGATTATTTTCACAGATACCTCCAGTTGAAGGCTAACCACACTTTGCAATTGAATTAGCAAGGTTTGAGCATGTCAGCGCATCACTGCTGATATTCTGTTAATCATTTCTTACCTTCAGTAACCAACTCACTAACAAACCAATCGAACCAAACAAACGCACCCCAGTATCTACAGTTCTATGATTAACGTGAGCATACTTTTATTATTATAAATTAGTTGGGTTTAATTAAAAGCTATGACGGAAAACATTGCACTGTGCGACATGAAGTATTAATCACTAAACCTTTCCAGTTACCTTCATCAGCATGGTGTCAATGTTTGAAACTAATATGAAGCGTTAAAGGAGGGATGTTAAGCTGAACTGATTTATTATATAGTTATCTGTGTATAAAGTGAGGGGAGGAGTTACTGTGCTTCACATCAAGTTGAAAAAGTTCAGAATTTGACTTTCAACATTACTTAAAATAGAAACACTCTACTTTGTCAACAGTATTTTCTAAAGTTGGTTGTGTTAATAATATTGTATATGTTGTATCTACAGTAATTTATCTTTCTCTTCTAGATGTTTCTATCCACAAAGAGTAAATATTGTGTTCTGTCAAACCTATTTTACATGATCACATGTATACTATAACAGATTTTTTATAGAATGTTTGATGTACAGTACCAGACAAAAGTTTAGACACACCTTCATTGATTTTAAAATGTAGATTGACATGATATGTTTTAAAAGAATTTCAATGACTCTCAAATATAGATCATACTTTGTTTAGTTTACACTTTTGGCCACATAATTCCATGTGTGTTATCTCATAGTTTTGTTCTATAATGTAAAAAACAAACAAAAAAATCAAAGGTGTGTCTAAACCTTTGACTGGAAGGGAATGGGATGGGTAACTGGTTTGTACATAGGGAAACTGGAAACCACTTCAAACTGTCGAAGGCCGACGATCGCATCCCAACGAGAGTGATGGATCATGCATCATGCGATGGACTAATATCAAAGCTCACACTAGTCTATACGTCACCGTTTGTCCTTAAAGTTTGACCATGAAAAACATTTAAGGTTAAAATTCAGAGTGTTCAATAATTAGGTATTTGGTAATTAGGAGAGAACAAGATAGGAAAAAATAATGATGTTTTGTGAGACCACTGAATCCTCTAGACTCACATCTAAGCTGCCAAAGTTGAAAATTCTGTCACAATGAATAATGAAGTTCCTCTGACACCAATTGTACAATCTGAGCTCACGTTCAGTTGACTTAAAAAGCCCTCCACTTCGCATACTTCTTAACTAGACTTGTGAGTGATAGCATGGCTAAGTATCATGGCCCAGCGTTGTCAAGCGGTCAAACCCTTCAGGGGGAACAAATTACTCAGAGAAATGTGGGGGGTGATGCCCAGCTATATTACACATTACACGGGTGAAAACAAATGTAACACTGCACATGAGAGTCATTGAGGCAGAGTTTTAATTATTGTCAGTGTCAGACTTGAGCATAGCCTCCACTCAGGGAGGCAAAAATAGAAAGGGAATTAGCCCCTTTTCACTATCCCTGACAGCTAATTACATATAAAATGGCTAACACTGCAAAACAAAAGCAGCCAGACAATTACACTTGGCTTCAGCTTGAGCTGAGCCCTAAAGACTGTAACACGGATGCTTAAACTTTGATTCTGAGGAGGAATTTACACACGGATCTCGTGAGGATTGTGAATCCAGGAGACATCATCTGAATGTTTGCGTAAATCTTTTTTTGGGAGATCAATATTATGTTCAGTCTGACAGTCAATGAAGGAGGGCGGTACGTTCAGTTTATATTTGGCCTCGCTTCTTCATGCAGCCTTGAGCAGATATCAGATCATATACTTGTGAAAAGTCAAATGCAACGAATGCTAAATATGAGTTCAGCCAGGAGGACTGCTCTGTTGGCCCTTCTCCAAATGAACATTGACTTCTTCATCTATCGGATACATTTCTAACTCCATCCAGGGAGCGATTAAGAGGTAGCATGACTCCAGGACACCATGAATGTATCATTCTGTCTTGTGTGTCTTATTCTGGTATTTTCAATTAATCATATTCAGTATGGTCCAATCAATCTAATTGGGGGTCAATTACTTTTCCCCTCTGCTCCTGTCCTGGATCTTGGCAGACCGGTGGCTGAATGGCAGTTGGTTTGAAAGGAAATAAAAGGCTCTGTGGTTGTCCGGGCTGCAGCTTTGTGTCCTTTCCCAGCCTGGCAGAGGCTCCCTGCTCTCTGTCCTCCAAGTCAAAAGCCACCTCAGCAGCCAGAGATGGACAGGGAAAAGGCAGAACAGGAGAATGGTTCTGGCCTAGTTTGGTCTCTAGGATACTGTGACTCCTAGGCCTTTTCCTGGACTGTCATACATTTTGTGTGTATTTGCCTGAGTGTGTAAAGATGGCTATCTTATTGCCCCTATCCTTGTTGTGGGCTGAGTTTGCAATATGATACTGCAGGTGTGTTATCTCGCTCATATCAGTATATGTGTGGGTGTGTTTGAGAGGAAGAAGCCCAGGAAGCAGCTGTATTTATGTATGCGTCTGTGCGTTTGTGTCAGTGATCCCAGACCAGCTGTATCACCGCACCTTTCGTCCGGGATCTGATTGCTTGATGCTGGCATAAACAAGCAGGGGCTGATCTGCGACATCCTCACATGACAACCTAACAAAAGGAGAAACAAAGCGCGTGACGGCCTCGATGACAGCCAGTCACATCCTCCTGATGTGCTGGCTGAATCGAGATTTGCCTGTGAAGCAGCGAGGTGGCGTATACCTCCACGACTGCTTTAATTATTTCCCAAACATGTTTGGTCCATCCTAAGTTGAGTCTGTTTGAGGAACCAGCTGGACTCAAACAGCTTTTGTTCTTTCTTAGTCTTTGTTCTTATCCAGCTGTTTACCTAAAAATTGCAAGGTTTAAAAGAGAGAGATGGCAGCACAGTTGAGACCACTGAGTAAATATCACATGAAAGAATTAGACTTTGGCGCCAGCTGATCTGTTGAAACTCGTCTTAAAAGCTATGAGTTGTTGCATGCTGTGGTGGCATATTTCAATTTCTTTTAATAAGACTGTGCTTGTGCCTCAAGATCGTCCTCTTGTGCCGCTAATCCAAAGAACCTGGAACAGCAGTTTTAATAAACAGGATTATTCAGTTGTAGAAAATCAAGTTGTCTTCCTACTGGTAGTAGACCATGGCAATGTCTGCATTTCCAATAATGCTACATGGAGTAGCAATGATGCTTATTACAAATCTGAGCTTCCCATGTGATGGCATGAAATGGGATGAAGACATAATCATAAAGCTTGTGTAAAGGTCTTTGTTCTGAGCCAACTTTTTTTTTTCTTTGCTGGTATTCTGGGCTCTGGGTAAAATTGTAATGTAGTTAATGCACAGAGTAAATGTTTCTAACTGATGCAAAGCAGCAAAATTATAATGCTTGAAAGCATTGGCAGTGATTGAAGCACAGTAAAGCACTGCTAAATGTGTTCAGTTGATAGACGTTTAGGGGCCCATTAATTTGAGAAGAAGTAGTTGTGGAGGTGGGAAAACGAATTAGACTAAAAGCCCTTTAAAAGTGCAGCTTTAGGTGACGTCCAGGAAAAGCAGAATAGTCTCTCTCTTCATGTCTCCAGGGAGAAATACACATCATACGGGCAACAATACAAAAAAAAAAAAAAAACTATAGTCCTTAACAGTTCTGTTGTTCCATGTGGTTTCGAGCTGAGATGACGTCTTGTCACATTAGCATCTGGATGAGCAAGCAGAACTGGTGATGAGGCTCATTACAAATATCAATCAATGGAAATATATTCCTGTTTGTGCCGCACTTGGCTAACTAACTTTGAATGTTTCGTCTGGACTGTTTCACTCGTGAAAGATTTATCAAGGTAAATCGTTGTTGCTGTCTTTGAAAGCATAAACAGTCCACAGTTTGACCTTTAATTTCCCAAAATGTTCATCCACTGCATGATCCAAGAGCTCAGTACGAGACCAGAAACCATCTCTATAAATAAAAGAACTCAAGGGTGACATCAACATTGAGTCAGGAGAAGTATAAATGATATGAGATCCAATAAATCATAGCAGAGTTTGTGGAAAAATGTATGCCGAAAGCTGTAATGTTTTAAATATTCAGCTAAGGGTGAATTCTTATGAAGTGAAGTGCAGGAAAATGAAATGACTAATATGTTTTTCTATTATAACAATAACTGACTCTGCAAAACCCCCTGCTGTATTCCTCTGCGGGATTATTGTAACAATTCCTGACAGCTCAATACGAAATTTACCGAAATTGTACCCGTTTATATAAACTCGTAGGTCAATGAGGTTATCGCATCATCTTTAGCTGCATCTTGAGATCGGTCCCCAGGTGTTCCAGATGTGCTACTGACTTTCAAATGGTTATGTTGTAGAAAGGGATCCTCATTCCAGTGAGTTTATAGGAATAGATTATCATCCCAGGGAGGTGATACTCAGTAGGTGATCAGCAGTTGTGTGTGTAGCCAGGTATGACTGATGAGGTTCAATATAAGTGTTACTCTCCTGCTGAGTTCACAGGGCACTGCTCCAGTTTCAGTGTTGGAGGATCGAGATTGCACCACAACAGCCGTACATACTTCTTTTCCCTATAAATCTGTGGGTGTAAGCTTAATGGCGGAGCATAGGCAGCAGTCCTTAAATAGAGGTAACTAATTCCTCTGTTGCACTTGGCCTACAATTCTGCTGAGACATTTATAACAGGATGAAGCTGCCAATACCCGCAGAAACAAATGTATTGCTGATTTTGGTCACTGTTTAACAGCAATTAAAGCCCCAAGTCATGATTGCTTTACAGTGTCATTTATTAGATTGTACCTCCTTTGGCGAACATACAGGAGGGAGTTGCATGTTGCTATTGTCAACATCCTTTCCACACAACAGTTAGTCCTGACCAAGTAATTTAATTGGACAAGAGTTGTTCCATGATCATTTTACTCTAGAAACACGGGACAAAGGACATCATATTTAGACAGTTTTCCTGTCAGTTCTGTACCAATATAATTTATAAAGATAAACTATTTCTGTGCTAACTTTATATTTTTGTTTTTATCGCCTCAACAACTCAAGATCAGCCTCCTTTGGTTAAATGCACTATTTTAATGGGAGAGGACCACAGGAATGAGGCGAACCATTTAAAAAAAATCTATAATTCACTGTCTTTCATGTGTTTTTTCAGCCGTTACCAAAGTAAGTACAGAGTTCCCTGCTGTCTGTTTGATGCTGAAGAGAGAGCAACTACCTTCTGATAATAAGCATTTCATCCGAACGTCAAGACGAGATAAAGACTGATATTTCCACCAAAGCGGCTATCAATATACTTTTATTCCACTGCTTGCATACATTATACAAAACAGCTGGTATGTGGTAACGTGTAGGTCTACACAAAGCAAGCTAGTGTTCAGGAGATGTTTGTGTTGCTTGGCAACTGTGCTGTCCCATTCCAGTTGCAAAACTATTTGTGTTGACGGAGCCAAATAAATGATAAATAAACAAACAAATCATAATCTGTTGCCACTTATTCAGTTAACTAATAAATGGTGCTGTTGTGAAATAATAATAATACATTGCTTATGGCAGGGCACTTCCATTTATGTCCAGAGGCTATTAATAATGTATTGGGATTCCACACCATTGCACTGGGTATACTTAATTACCATGAATACATTTAAAAGAAAAAAAAAAATACATTTGTTAATGTACATGTTGTTTTTTGAATATTGTCTTTAAAGCTGTACAGTAGGTCTAGGTACAGTAGGTACTACTGGCCTATAATTTGCTCCTAATGTGTATTTATTGATATTTTGAAGTCTGGACCAATACAGACCAAAGTAAGCTGAGCCCATAAGGCTTTGGAAAGAAAAGGCAAACAGGGATAAGCTAATTGGGCAAAGTTTACTTCAGAAAGCTCCAGTGAAGTTTGTTTTCATCTGATATTGCTGTGAGATGAAAATGTTTATCCAGCAATACCTATACAGAAGAAACCTTATTCTGTTTTTTAGCCCTTTTCTTTCATTCAGAAGATCCCCTCATGAGTTTTGAGGTCCACATTCTTTGGCAGACTGAGAACCATTACTCCTTGCTAGGGAATTGTAAGTACCCAGGTCTATATATAAGTGTAGCCTAAGGCAGGAGCATACCTATTTGCCATGGCTTGCTTTCTGCGTCCCATGGTACCTTCCCATCTCAGGTGCCCCTCATACATCATCTCTGGCATTTCTAATCATAGCATGCAAAACATTTTTTTGCATATTCTGGAGTGGTCACTCTTATTTCTCATCATAATAATTGCAGGTGTTCATATTTTTTCTGTTTATTTTCATATGATTCCAAACAGTACATTATTAGTACGATTTTTTTCATATAATGTAGCATTAAGACTAGTTAGACTTTTCTTCTGGGTCTATTTTCTGATTTAGCAGGTTTTATATTCTAAAAGACTATTTATTCCCTGCAACTCAGCTAATGAAAATGCACCTAATTTGCATTTTATTTTTCTGACATTTCAAAAGTGCAATTTGGATTTTCTTGACAGTTGGATGGAAACAGTAATAGAGTCACCAACTGAGGGCAGCGTGTAACTTATTGACAGTTCAAAAGAACAATTAAACCTGTAACAAGTTGGTGAAGAGAAAAAAAGCATACATCTCATACATACATCAGCATGAATACATCTCATGGCTGTGAGGAAGATGGAAAATGGAACTTCAAAGGACTCTAGGACTTCACCATGTGTCATTACTAAAGGCTCAATATTTGTGCAAGCAAAATGCGTTGTGAACTCAGTGGCTCACTTTGAGTGTCCTGAGGAAATGAAGTTCCATGACAACTCGGAGGAGTCAATTAATCGTAGGGTCTTAGTTCAGGCGGAATGATGAGGTCGGGTTACGACACAATGGCATTTCAGATGGATGCTTGCTAATGCACACGTGCATGTACATGCATATGTCCGCATAAACAAACACCTGCACGCAAAAAAAAAAAAATTGATTTCTCATTAGATAACACTGTGGAAAAGCTGCTCTTGCACTGCTGTGAAACGCCTCACTCCAAGGTTTGAAATGCACTTTGTGCGTTGTTAACGGCATAACTGAGTCCAGTAAAATCTATATGATTATCCTAATCAAAGAGGTGATGGAGAGCCACATTGATGTTGGCTAATAAACTCCATTCATGCCCAACATTAATTCAATGGCAGTGTAAAACACAGTTACATGACATTGAGAAAGCAATTATCAGCGAGACAATAATTTGGTTAATAAAGATCCCATTAACAATCATTATGCTACTTGGCTGATTCTTTTATCTCGAGACGTGCAGGAGGGAAAGAAGACAGATGCCCTAACTGCTGACAAAGACCTTATTTCAGTTCTTTTGTTTGAGCGGAAAGACCGTATTAGAGATAGCCATGCTTTTTCAGCCCTTTATAATGTATCAGTTATGTTCATTTTCTTCTTGGGTAATAAGCCTTAGAGAAGGACAGTGGAAGAATGGCTCACCTCTTCTTCTTCACCTCATTTTACCTTGTCCTTCACAGGCCCTGCCTTAGAGCGCCTGTGCTTTGATTTTTTTTTTTTTTTTTATGCAGCTAAATAATGAAAATGTGTGGTGTAGTACATGAGCGCAGGGCCCAAATTGCATTTAGGTAGGTGGGCTGAAATACAACTGGGCATCATAATATACTTGACTACACGGATTCCAAGCACAATCATCATCATTGTCATGTAATGGACTAAATGAGAGCTTAAAGGTATCACATGAAGAAATGTAACAATGCACCAGCAGTAGGCAAAGTAGAAATCTGCCAGCTGACAAACATGGATGTCAACAATGCAGGTTTCAAAATGATCCAAAATTTGTCTTTGAAAATGTTTATATGAAAAGCATGAAGTGCATTCCCACAGCGGGATTTGGAGAAAAAGCACTAAATATAAACAAAACTGAGTGAACTCCACAGGGTGACTTTTTAAATGCCCAGAATGAATTTGTCTTAAAGGTTAAAAAGTGAAAGGAAACAGCTGGGAAGCATTTCTGGAACTGGTTCTGCTAATGATTCACTGAAAAAGTATATTTAAGACATTTTGCATATATGGTAGAGTGATGCTGATAAGCTGAAAGCATACATTTTGGGAAGGTTCTGACTTTTTATTTAGTATTCTCCTCTTTCTCTCCTCTCTGCTCTGTGCAAGGTAATGCAAGACTTATCATATAAAAACTCCCAGAACGATCCTGCTCAGGCAAAGAGCCAAGGAAATGCTCCATCAATCTTAAATAACTTAAAGGACCAGAGTGGAGGATTTTGTGGCATCTAGCGGTGTAGTTGTGGTTTGCAACCTCCTTATTTCACCCTCTCATTCTTAGCATGAAGCTTTTCTGGGCTACTGCAGAAACATGGCTGTTTGACAAGGTAGAGTGAATAAAGACCAGTGCTGTAGATATAATAATAACATTCTAATGACTGAATCCCACTGGGCACGGCTATGATGTGTTCTGGCCAGTTTCAGAGAAATCCCAGAAGTGTCTCTCTTCTATTTTTGATGGATGCCGTGACCAGCCACATAACAGATCGAGCTGGCCAGAAGTCAGACACACGCAAACGGCAACGAGAATCCAGTCGATTTTCAAAATATAACACTGTGTGCAAACTTCTGATTTTAACTCACTCATATTATGTCATATTATATATATACCCTATTTATTCATGGTAGAAGCACATAAACCAAAGAAAAATGACCAAATCTGAGCAAGTTAACAAAGTTTGGCTAGCTTAACGCTCCTGGAGTGGTATGAGAATGGGTGGAGAATGGATCAAAACAGTCGTGGTAACTGAACCATGCCCAGTGGGATCCAGGCGTAAGGTAACAAAACACTTATATATTAACTTATTATACACGTATTTTATTCAATTGAATCCATATTCTATAAATAGAGGTCCCTTACATACTGGACTTTTAAGGTCGAGCTGATTGTTGCGTGTGTGCATGTGAAAATGTAAATAAAGCTTTTCAAAGGTCCAGTAGGCCAGACTTTAACCTGATATTGAGTAGGTGGGTGGGTCATCCAGTTTTAATGTGTTCTCCTTTACCTTTCTCTCTCTCGTAGCAATATAACTTTATTTGTATGGCACCTTTCAAAACAACTTTACCAAGAGCTTTACAACATAATCACACACCACCATGCACCATTAAAAAGGCACTGTAAAGTTCAATAACACAGCGGGAAACGGTTAAGCTATAGACCAAGAGAAAAAAGAGAAAAGACAGAAAGGTCAAGCCAGACACAATGAACTAAAAGAGATTAAAAGCAGTTAAGCTAAGACAAAAGAATATGTCATTGAAATGAGAAAAGGAACAAGGTTATCATATGCTGTTTAGAGGTCTAGAGCGAAGGTGAAAATGATGTGAGTATACTTTACATTTGTAGCCTAAAAATAACCCCCATCTCCTCCATCAGCACCACCATACAGAAACACACTCCCACATGTGCACTGAGACCAAGGATAATCTAATTTCCCATGTCTTCATGGATGAAGGAGTAGAATCAGAGGTACAGTGGCCCGCTGGCTCTCAGAGACTGAAATACAGAGAAAGGATAGAGGAGGCATGGGAGTGAAGATAGAATGAGGGCAGCTATTATTCCCACAGTTCTGGGAATGACACTTCGTCGGAGCATCATCTGTGGTTTTCTCCTGGGGGCTATAACTGGTTGGCTAACAACAATAACAACACATCTCTCTGGAAGGGAAAACCGCTGCTGGAAAAACCACATTCTTATCACACACCAGTCATCTTTGTCATGTAACTAAAAGGCGCGGTGTATTGTGTCACAGAAGGAAACGGGAAGTGATCCTTTGTGTTGTTGTGTGATAAGGAGGAAGCCAGCAGGCTGAGTTAGATAATTGTCAACAGTTTTGATATCTAAATAAGCAAAAATATCAACTGTTTTCTGTTTTTCATTAGAAATTGAACAGTATTTTACCATTTATGTAAATGATAAAATGGATATATTCTATAAAAATTATATACTGCCTTTCTAGTCAGTACACTACATATCTCATTCACGTATTCATACACATTCATATACTGATGGCACTGGCTGCCATGACAGGTGCCAACTGCCCAGGAGCCGGGGATCGAACCACCGATCATCTGATTAGTGGATAACCTGCTGTACCTCTTGAGCCACAAATAGGGCTGCAACTAGTAATTGATTACTGACTGAAACTATAGATTTACTGATGATTGATGCCAATGACTGTCATAGAGGACTAAAGGAACCAGAAACACATTGTGGATGCTGAAAATCACTGACACTTAATTTCTTCAAAATGATTAATCAGTTGTCAAGATAATTGGCTTTAATTACAATTAATTAGCTATTCGGTGCAGCTGTATACTAAATAATTAAGAAACAATTAACAAAATATTGCAAATTTGAAGTAATTGTATATCACAGTAGATGAATTGTTAATCTGTATAATCTATTTATCTACCATCATCAGGTAGCATCGATGTTCTCCACAGCAGCCCTCCTGACTTTGTGTCCCTGCAGGAGACAGTTTCAGTGATGTGGCTCCCTGCCACCTTGGTTAACTTGGGTTAATTTAAACATCTTGATGGTGTCCAACTCCCAGGGGCCACCCCCCGGCTCGTAACTGATGCCTCTCTCACATGCCGCTCAGCAAGAAGCACCCACGATCAATACCTCGATGACATCTTGCTGTGTTTGCGTATGTTTCTTGTCACTTCTCACAGCACAAAGACACGCAACTCAGATGGATCGGACACTTTAAACAGTGCTGAAGTCTTTGATTGTGCCTCATAGGACTGAGAAAATATTTCTGATGGTGTCTCCTTCTTTACAAGTCAAGCACTAAAAATGTATTATGTGATGCTCTGACACGGAGCGATCAGTTAATCACAATATAAGTTTATTGTTCCTTTCATGGCCCTCTCCATGTTGCTTTACATTGTCTGTGTTGTGTCTGAAAGTGTCTAAATTTCACCGAGTCTGGGAGGGGGGGATCTGTGCGAAGCAATCGATTTAAAATTGCCACTGAGCGGGAGAGTGCAATTGATGTCAAGGCAGCTCAGAAATGAGTTTTCTTGGCTTTCCGATTGAAATGACGTGGAGCCATTGTGACTGGAGGCAAAGTGGAGCCAGGCGAGGACCTATTATCGAGTGCTCCCCTAGCCAAACCAAAGCCGTTCAGAATCAGCTCGCTTGCTACTGTCCCTCTCGTCTCCCGCCCCCTAACCGCCACCACCACTCTCCCTCCACACACAGTATTCATTCGCAATAGAGGGTAAAACACACGTCTGGAAGCTGCTCAGTTCCTCATCTGCCCTTTCTGGGCCAGAACAGGTCGGGGCATCTGCTTTCCAGAGGTCTCCTCGCTGGAGACAGCCAATTAGAATGCTCTCTCTTTGCCTGGTCCACAGGGAGCTCGAGGAGGCGCCCAGGCGCACCTGTCAATATTTACTGTTCTAACAAAATACATCATTCATTGCCATCTGCTCTCCGGCAGCACGCATAGGGGCGCTGCTGCTGCAAAATTAATAGCACTTCTAATGCTCCTTTCCTAATGGGCCTAATCAATTAATCAGCCCTTCGCAATCTGGAGGCACCATTAACCAGTGCATAGATCCCTAATGCTGTCAAAAGATATGAGGTCTGCTCCACTGCTGTTACCAACTAAAAGTGAATGGCTTTTTTTTTTTTGCTACATTTAAACTAAAACATGATTAAACACCGCTGCTACTGCAGAAATGTAGCAGCGAAATCTGTAGCTTTACTGCTGTCACTGTTGTGTGTCATCAGCGCCTTCCCTGCTTTGTGATGACAAATGCAATGCAAGTGGAACCCATGTACTCAGAAATATTGCATGGACAGCCTGAAGCTTAGGCCCAGAGGCTGGGTGTGATCGTGCATTTTGATTCTACGTTCTGTTCAGCAGCAACCGAAATGCACCGTCGTCAAACCAGTGTGTCTTTCAGTCCCACGTTCTGTCTTTCAACACCTTTGGTCCTCCCCCTTTTTTCCCTCCATGCAAACACCCCAAACCGAAGAAGACAAGAGATGTGAAATGATGTTTGACAAACATTCTTCTCATTTTGATTTCACGACCTCAGGCACCTGGAACAACAGAAGTCCATTTCAAAGCCGAACCCCACATTGGAATTTTCGGCACACTTTTTGCTCTAGCATGTAGGGCAAACAGTCTGGGGATTAGTGTGTGTCGTGTTAGTGGCGACAGTGGGCGGGCGGTGTATATGTGAATACAAAACTGTGATTTTATCCGCACACTCTCGAGCTATCAACAGTATGATCACGCATCAAAGTGGCTGCTGTGTCTGACTGCATAATCACCGGAGCAAATCTCACTCCCATTCAGCCCCGAGTTATCAGAGAGGGTATTGTTTTAACCCTTTGTTATGCGGCTCTGATCGAGCATGTGGAGGCTTTGTGCCGAGCTGGTTGATACAACCGTACCTGAGCAATGAATGCAGGCCGATAACCTTAAACGTGTTTGAATTGCGAGGGTGTAACTCGCACACGCATGCATACACACACGCTGGAGTCAAACATAGCGATATTCAGGTATCGCCACTGTATTATTCACTCTTTTCTCACACACAAAGCACCCCCTTCAATCACCACCTCAGTCTTACATACACATAAGCATTCATCTATTGCTGGCTGTCTCTCTAGAGAATATGCACACACACACACACAAACGCACAAGTACACACCCGAATCTCTCATATCTGCCTTTAGTATGCTTGAATTCCCATAGTAATGCTGTGCCTCTCGCTTAAATACACTCATACAGACACACACGCAGCTGGATCTCTCACATCTCGCCCACAGCCTAATTCACATGCAAGACCATTCAAATATTCCCATATCATTTATGGCTGTCTTTTTCTCATGTGCCCACACAAAGACACACACACACACACACACACCCTTGCTAGACGATCTAGCCCGGGAATAACATTCAACATCTGGCGGACAGGGGTTTTGTCTCCTGCTACATCTCCTGGGTTGCCCTTTACCGGACCCCTGCGCGTCCTGATGGATCACCTGCAGACCGGGATGGATGGTGCCTCGTCCCCCCTGTGCACTTTCTACGCCATTTCATCCTACCTGCGAGGCTAATCTGTCATTCTTATAGGCCATTTGTTACTTCGCTGTGGCTGCCGCGCGCTTTACATATGCGTGTGTGTTTGCATATGCCCGCACAAGTGATTCCCTGACCCTTGCTCAAAGCTCCAGTTGGGCTGCCACCATGAACCACACCTGGGGGACGTGCTCTCTCCTGTAGCGATTTGTCTCATCTTTTGCCATTCTCGTCGTAAATCACCTCATAACAGAGCGGCGCTTTTAAACAGATTTTGTAGGGTTACGCTCTGTGCTGTAAGTTTTTGTCCTCCGCTCGTCTCTTTTTGAAGGGATGGACAAAAAGGTGAAAATTGGATCAAAAGGTGAAAATTACTTTGTCTGCTGTGGTGAGGAAAAACATGCAAATAGAAAGTGGAATGTTGATTTTTTTTCTTTTCATCTTTGAACAGTGTCACATGTAAGATAACACTTTATTTGGATAGTCGAATGGTGCTGTATCATGTGAGAAAAAAAAATCTGCCGAGCAAAGTGCCACTTAGCTGCAGTCTGCTGTGCAGACCGTGACGCACTGTATTGTAAACTAGACGCTGCACATATAGCCTAGATTTATTTTTGCTTTGATAGTTATCAGAATGGGCTACACGAAAACCTAAAAAAATTGAAAGAAATGAAAAAAACGAAAAGACTTCCAACAAAATCAAAGCAATTCCCCTCGGTTTTCAACCCTTCCGTCTTCTGATGCTGCACAAGTGAGTGTTAGTAGGCAGAAAGGCAGAATACCATGGCCAGAGGGGAACCTGTCCATCAGTCAAAACCCTCAACTCTGAACCAAGGGACCTCCAGCATCACACCGAGCTCTGCAACACAAGCACATGTTTAGCCCCGCAGCTGTGCAGAGAGGAAACTAAATAGAAAATTCAAGGAAACGGTAAACAAAGTTGAGCCGATCTGTGTCAAACAAAAACGCTTAGCCTGGGGGAAAGACAGCGCAGACCTGTCTTGCTCCTCGGCCTTGAGTATAAACACATGAAATGGATTGCTTGCCTCATCCCGTCCACATGTTCCCAGGCTGTTTCCATTCAGTAGCTTATTACTCAGGGTGCCTGGATGTGATTTTAAGCATGGCCTCTTTATCCACTGGAACCTCAGAGAGATGTGAAGCTAAGCCCCCCTGGAGGTGCCTATGAAAAACATTTTCTTGTGTTTACACAAAAGTGTCCCAGCTTTTCTCATTTTATGGTTCATGTCGGTCAGCAAGCCCCGTTTCATCCACTTTTGCTACGGTAGTTAGCCTCCGGGCAACGCCTTTGCCACTCATCGGTGGTAGCAACAGTATAGATTGTCAGAGCAGTGGGTTAGACTCCTTGCAGTGTTTCTACCATCTGAATCACTCCTCCATTGCCTCCAAGAGGATGGTGGAAGAGTGCCTCTCCCTCTGCTCTGGTTTTATCAAAGCAGAGAGGACCATGTGTTCCACAGCGTCTCTCAGTGCTCTCTGCCAGAGTGGTACAAATCAGCAGCACACACAGCATTAATCAATGGCATGGGAGGTCAGCTAAGCATACCTGTCCCCTCATGCATCCTTCTGGTGAGTCCTTGAAATTCTAGGCTGCAGCAATCAATCACAGATAATTCCCATGTGAAGCTTGGATGATAAGCCAAGCCTTTTGGTTGTGTGGAGGAAAAACAAATGAGGAAAAGTTTGCAACAGTTTGTCTCAGACAGGTTTATTTTGAGCTCTGTCAGCCTCTGCTTCTGCCTCGGTACACATGGAGCGTCTAAGAGTGGGTACCTGAGGTCAAGCTGCCGAGGCTGTCAGAGCCTTGTTCAAACTCCCATCGAGGCTTTTTTCAGTTGTTTGACAGAGTAATTAAGCTGCTTGGCTGTATGTATGACAATGAGATGTAAATTATACAGTGACACATCTCACTTAGCTTGTTTTATGTATAATGTATGTCTTTTTGTATAATAAGGCCTCACAGTTAAAATATGTGCCCAGGAAACTCTGCAAAGATGTGCATTGATTGACATCCTTAAAAGCTTGGCAGTATACTTCACCAGAAAAATATGTACCTTAGCCTTAAAGTAGTTTGATATTTCCAGCCAGACATGTATGAGTCATTAATTACATCCACAGGATTATACAGACGTATTTGATAAGAGCAGTGGCGAAACTTAAAAGCAGTATTTCTTAAACATTATATACCTTTTTTTTCTGCCCACCATGCAAGATTCTTCCCTTTTTGATCCTCGATCTTGTGGCCAGATGTTATCGTGAGTCTTATCACAGAATTGCACCGTGCTGAAGGACAGGACTCTGAGGATGCTGGGATCAACCTTGTGCTAACAATATGTGGGAGAGCGAGGGGAACAGTTGGCATCTGCGACACTGCCTGTGCTTATTACATGATTTAGTTTCTTGTTGTTTCTTCTGGTGAGTGTATTATATCTCGTCTCTTGTCAATAAATTACATCTCATCTATCGCTTTGCTAAAAGATATTGATTTAATATAATGACTTGCATGCAGCTTTGGGGACAGAGGCCATTTTAGGAATCATTAAATATCCGTTTTATTTTTGCCATCTTTATTTCAGATCAGTTTTCTCAGCCACTGAACCTCAAGTTGAATCTAACACCAGTACTTCTTGAGTCTTCATGACCTTTTGTTGTGCCAGATTGCATGACTTGAAACAGGCTCTTGGCTGACTTGAAACAAGGAAAATCCGTATTGATTCATGATTCTAGTTCTCCAGAGATAGAGTCTATGTAGATGTTTCCCCTTTTTCCACTGTTGTTTTTCGGTTGTGGGGGATTTGTAGTGAAGTGTGAGAAAAGGCTGCAAAAAACGAAAGAGTAAATACTGCAGTGGTTTTCATTTCCCATTGGAAACCCAGCAGGCGAACAGCCACAGTCGGAGCCATTGGCTCCTGTCTCATATCACAGCACGATGTCACACTTTTAAAGGCATCAAAATCCAGCTGCAGCTGTGACTGACGGGTGCAAGCTTTCCATCTCCGGGACCAGTGAAGAGAAAAGAAAAGCGTCTAAAACAAAAGCTGAGTTGAGTGATTTGAATCTAACTGCTTAGAGGGGGAGGTTCGGGATTCGACATCAACAGCACAACTGAATGAGACTCGGGATTCTGCAACAGTCATGCGCTGGATATATCTCTCCTCTTTCCAAGGGTGGTGTAGGCGGAGGAAACAGAATGTGGTGCTCTGCTGCTCTCAGTCATTAATCAGCGTGGTGACCCCCACCCTCTACCATCCACCACTCCCTCAGCTCTTTCTCTCTCAACACCTGCCAGGCATCTAATGCAGATTCAACACATCATACACCCCTTGGGCTCTGAGTGATGAGCAGAAATCCTCTGCTTTAACCTAAAGCTGTTCAATCCGGACAAGAAGCAGAAGAAGAGAGAGAAAGACGGTCTCTAGCTGTGATCACCCATCTGTGAGCCCAAAATGTAGGCCTGATGAGGCCGATGCCGCTGCCGCTGAGGCGGTGGTCGTGTCGGTGGTCTGATGGCCTAAGCTTAATGCATTCTTACCGAATGCAAGTTTGATGAAGACCTAATGTATGGAGCACACATGAGGCAAGAGATTAGCTCACCACACTGGTGTTGCCAGCACAGGGGAACAAAGAAAAGTAGGGAATAGGAAAGGAGAAAAGAAAACACCACATGGCATCCCTACAAAAATAGCTCTTTCTCTCACATCATCCTTATTTCCCAGTTCCTTCCTCAGCAGCTGCTTTGATTGATCATTTTGTCTCCCTAATAGCAGCTCCAAATCCCTGGATGCTCTCCATTTATGTTCCGTAGGAGAGTATAACAATTTAGCTTAATCCATCTGAAAGATTAGTGCAGGAACAGAGGAAACAGAAAAGACAAAAGTCTAAGCTTTATTCAAGAGGGCATCAACTTGTACTTTATTTAGACTTTTCTCTGCCTTTTAATTTTTTTTTTAAGTTAATGCTTTGTCAATATTAACTATAGTTGCTGCTTGCCTCTTGATTTTTGAAGGAGCTTGGTATAAATGATGCAGTCCTCCAAGCTTGCAGAGGCCTTTCAATCATGCATGAGTGGTGGATAAGTGATGGAGGCTGCTGTGGCCCGCCACTCTCTTTTCCTCCCTGTCTGGTTTCCATTTTAACTGGGGAGGAAAAGGATGAGAGAGATTTTCTATCACACCCACCACTTCATCACAAATATCAAGAGCAGAAAAGAAAGCGAGTGATGTGTTGAACAGTAGTCTCTGCCAACCACAGTATATATATATATTTATATATATATATATATACAGTCTTGGAGACATATCAGTCAGAGCAGATCATGTGCAATAACTTCCGTCTGTCAATCAGCAACACATGACTAACTCAGGGTTTGCATGACTTGTTTGATCACACTTTCCCGACATGACAATTTAACATTTATAACGACCTCATTACACATTTATCAGACATGACTGCAAATCAGATTTCAAATTAAAATTCCAGAGGCAAAAATGTAATTTATAGCTTTTCCCCTTCTGCTTTTTTTTTTTTAATTGATTGAATGTACTGTGAGTGATTCTTCAGTATATATCAAAATATCAACACAAAATGCAATCAGTAACTATTACATGTCTGTGAACATCTCTGGATGCTAAGTCAAGGGCAACTGGATTTTTCACCACTGATCCAAAAGGCTTCTTCCGCTCTGACCGACATCATTAAATAACGATGATGAATTATACATGTACTTATTATTTGTAGGAATAATAGTACTAGATGTATTCTGTGGGGTGTGCTTTCTTTTAGGAAACTGAAAATAAAATATTCCAGTGTTAACGAGATGAGTGCTCTCAGTAGAGTGCAGATTTCATGATTTCTGTGATAATAATTTTGATTTAAAACTCTGACTAGCTGTTGAGCTCTCCTCGTAGGATTTTTGGCTCTCCTTGTACTCAGCAACGTGCTTCTACTTGAGGTGGTGAAATAGGTTTCGTGCAATGCCTTGTCTCCTTCTTACAAATTACAGTGGTTTGTATTACATTTAAGTTTTTGTAAACGAACCAGCTCCCCACAAATGAAATCTCTGAACTGAACTCCTTCACCATGGAGCTGGTAGCAGTGTTACTTTTAGTTTCAGCCATGCTTATTGTTGCTGTGCATAATATCGTGACGACATTACATCAACAAGGCACAATATGCAATGATTTAAAAAAATAAAATCATATTCAATTTCTACGTTTTTAATATTTACACTTGATATTGCATGTTCATAGATTGGCGCCTGCATCCCCCAGTGAAAGTTAGCTATTGAGACAACTGCATGGATCCAACAAGTAACTGCTATCATGTTCAGTTTCTCACGTTTATTAAGAACCAAATTTCATCAAATTGGTCCAAAATTGAGCGATTTGAATTGATTTTGCAGAGAATTCTCCATCTCTCAAAGCTCATTGTATCCCACTAGATCCTGACCTCTCTAATATGGTGACTTCACAGACGCATAGGAGCAACATACAGCAGTGGCCAGTGTCTAACTTTGGGTCATGCGTATATACATATGTATATGGAATAGAGATTCCAGAGTCCAGATTGACCTACCACAGATAATTAACCTCTTGAAGAATGAATTATGTAAAGCAATCATTTCCACACATGGTACTTGATTACTAGCAGATCTTGACCTTTCTTTTTCTTTTTTTTTTTTTTTTTTTTTAAAGATTATTTTTTTGGCCTTTTCAAGCTTTATTTGGACAGAGACAGCTGAAGAGTGACAGGAATGCGGGGAGAGAGAGAGAGATGGGGAATGACATGCGGGAAAGAGCCACAGGTCCCTGGGCTTCAAGTACTGAGCCTTCGTACATGGGGCGGCTGCTCTACCGACTGAGCTAAACGACACCCCAGATCTTGACCTTTCTAACATGGTGACCATGCAGATGCAGAGCGGTAACACACAGCAGGCTTCCTTCCAGTAAAGATGGTGGCGAGGCCAAATGAAAATAGGGATTTATTCATCTCATATCATGTCTAACTTTAGGGGCTCACAACTAGTTCAAGTTGAGACCAAATGTTTCTATGGATGTGGCCTACAACATACTAGGTAGGCTTTCTTTTTAGCCTAGCAGTTGTTGATCCCCTTACTGGGCAGTTAGGAGAAGTGATGTAAAAAGCAAATCGCTATAAGGATCAATCTCCAACCATGCTGGATTACAGTTACATTTGTCTGGAATATTTAGTTTTCATTAACTGGCTCATCACAGTGAGGAAGAAAGAAAAGATAGAGAGAGAGAGAGATGGTATGAGTTTTGTGAGCGATATCTGTTTCTCAATTTAATTTTAATGACTTGAAAACTTTCAGCAAAATATAACAGTGTTATTGAGTGTTATTCATTTGCATTTCTACGCCTTTGTTAAAAAGGGTCTATTTTCAAGGTACAATCATATCAGCCTTTTATGACACATGATGATGTTCTGCAATTGATGAAAAAAAAAAAAAGTTATCCAGCAATCCCCTTGTTTGGATCAGCAGATTCTCTATTTCAAGTTGAGTTGTGTATCCTGCTTATTCACAGAATAGTAGAAACCCCTGCAAATGGCTTCCATGCCAAATAACCAGAATTACTATTTTTTATTATTAACCATTTTGTACAGCCTCTTTATGTATAGTAACCACATATCATGCCAGGGGCTTTTCAAGCTAACTCACCCCTGCAGCTTGTTTTTCCAAATTGTCCTTTGATGACTAACCTTGCCCACAAAAGAGACTCTAAGCTGAGCAAGCTGCCATACCGTAACTATGTACAAGACCCAAGAACTTGCAAACAACACAGTAACCTTCCACCATGGCCCATGAAGGCTAAAAACAAGCTCTTTCAATATTTGAACCTTGTCTCAAGAACTGTATGAGATTTCTTCCAAAATCCCCCATGTGTCAGAGAGTGCAGGGTATAAGCTGGTTTTCATTCTGGCCAAATAATTGCAGTGATTACATCCTCAGCTCTGTTTGAAGCTCAGGTAATCAGTTTTTGGCTGGGTGAAAATCGACATACTCCCCACACTTCATGCCACTGTTACCTATTCAGTAGCGATGTAGGAATGGAATGACACTGCCCAAGGTTTTTGCGTATTGAATTATAGCCTCACATTTGTTATAAAATAATTTTATAAGCACACGTCTGAGAGATGTGCAACATGAGATGTCTCAGTTTGTCTGCTGTCTTTGCATCATGCATAACAAGTAGCTCAGGAAAAATGTAGACAGCAGATGTACAGTGCATATTATGCATGGGCTGATAACATTAACAATATACTCACCTCATATGACAACATTACAATAATATTCAATGAAGGGAAGGGGGTAATATTCAAGTGGATGCCACTAGCTTAAAATGAACCACACAAAATGTTTCCACCCTTAAACCCACTGACTGCATATGAAACATTTGACATTACTGCTGGCATGGCCCTTAGTAAAAGCAGCAAAATGACAAAACTTATAAAGTACATTTCTGGTAAAAAGAAAAATTGTGTCAAAAAAACTTCATGCCTGCAACTAAACTAATTTCGATATTAAATGTTGTGGCTCAGAGCAGAAAAAATATGCCCACTGGACAGCCTATAGTAAGCATTACTTAAAATTAGTAAAGCAATTTCAGTTCAATTGACAGCAGAATATGTCTGCATTAAGAAGAGACCGACTACACAGCTTACCTGCGGTTACTCCTACAGGATAATATTTAGTATAGTGCTCTATGATATTTTATATGTGTGTGTTTTTGGAAAGAGTACTCTAAGAAAAGTTTGGCCAGTATCTCACTTTCTTGTTGCATTCCAAGAGCTACTGCTGTGAAATGTTGTTATGAGACCTAATTTTTAAGCTTTTTAGCCTGGCTCTGGCTTTTAAGCAGCAGTGGTGCTAGAATGCTGTGGTTTGCCCACAAACTGAAATAAATGCTCACCCACCGCTGCTCTCTTCCCATAAAACAAACTTGTTGCCATGCGCTATTCTCTTTAAACCTTCACTGAAATGACAGCGTTGTCTTGATTGAAACTGCCAGTTTATTTTCTGTGACCATGTTTCCATCGCAAAATACTAACAGCGTTTTTAATGGAGCGCAACACCTGGAGTGTATACAAATTACTACAACTTGGGCAAAATATTATTTCCTGAGAGAATAGTGACAACTGATATTTAAAGGGAAACTAGCCTAACCCTCATCATATTAAAATCTATATATTCAAATATATATTCATTACTTACCATTAATACCAAACAATTCACTGAAATTATTCTTGCATATGCCTGTTAAGTTTGTATCCTTTAAATGTCTCCCCCATCGAGAAACTTTCTCATTGTTTTTTCTACATCCAGTGGACATGGAGCATGTGCAAAAGCTAGAGTCAATAAATGTTAATTCCAGCCAGTCTCCAACATTAACCAGTCATGAATGAACATAGACACAATTGATTTCATAAAAATGTTGTTGTTGTTGCTGTTAGAAATATTGGTACATCATCATCTCATTCCATTATGATCTCAGTTTAGAGTCTTTAACTCTGAAAAGCAATGTGTGATGTACCCGAGAATAGCAACATTATTATATCACTTTTTTTCTTTGAGCACTACAGTTCGTAGTGATCTTGTGATACAATGAGTTTGTTATTGTTAAATGAGTTAGGAGGGTGGATAATTGTATGTGACTCTGCTACTATGCAAAGGTGATAATTGGTGTTCAGTTTCAATTAGTTGCTGGTTCCCATACTCCATTTGACACCAAATATAAATAAAAATAACAACTAAGTTTCAAAGATGTGTTGCCCCAAGCTGAAAGGCTTACAACCCCATATCATCAGTGAAGTGTTGGGCCACGTAAATTTTTATTAAATAACTATTCTAATTTATTACTACTATAATTTAAGATGGTAAAAATTGACCTTTGCTGTTTCATATGTTTGGCTTCTGTTTGGTTTTAGATGTTGGTCTCTGGTTTGTCTTTGTAGTCAAGTAAACGTGTTCTGAATATCTTTGCAATTAAAATATTCAGATAACACCTGGCACAGGAATGCAAAAGGCTCCTTTAGACTTCACACCATCAGTGAAAACAGCTTTGGGTGTTGAAGAACATCACAGCTTGGTTGTGTGGGTGGGTGGAGACACGGGAAATTGCCGGGCCTCTCAGATGTAGCGTGTTGTGTTGTGTGGGACACCACATCGTCACATTTTATTATGGACACGAAAGGAAATGACAGGACAACATCAGCAGGGAAATCTCTTATGCAAGAGAACATCTTGTTCAGTGCCAGGAACACTGATGGCATCCATCCCCAATGGACTGAAATTGCAAAGAGAACGAGGAGGCAGAACTCATCTACCTCTGTCCAGGGAATTGATTCCAAGTATACTGTAAACACACCGACAGATAACACTGGTCATGAACAGTCCTATCTGCCTGCCTTTAAAATGATCCACAATCTCAGCGGATATGTTCCGTGACTAAGGCGAAGTATCAGAGTAACCATACAGCTGTTTAATCATCATAATGTTGCCATCAGAGGGAGATTTAAAGCACTTTCTGTGCCTTCAAGTAGGCAAAGCTATAAATTAGTTTTTACACTTGCATTGTTTACTTTCGTAAATTATTTTACCCTGTGGTTGGACAAAGCAAAGGTTTATGGAGAATGCTTTACTGAATATGCAAGGAGTGTTCCCTGTCAAATATCCTTGTCAAATTACCTCCTCCAGAGACACCCATGGCAGTGTTAGGTGTAAATTATGCGTTTCATGTCTTTTTTTTGGACAAATAACTTTACAAATACATATAACAAATAACAAAAAAAAAACAACAAATATTTGATATAAATGAGTGAATATTACTACATGTGAAATATCCACCATCTATTATAAGTTGGTAAATGATGTGTCTTTTCAGTTAGTTGTTATGTTGTTGAGATACCTAAACCAGAAAAAAATGAAATGGTCACTTCAGTGCAATGTGTCCTTCCAGAATCAATGCTCCAGGCAATTTCATAGTTTCTTCTTTAGAAAACTGTTTCCAATAAAAACTGTTCACAGCAAAATCTGTGGATTATCCAGACAAACCAGGACCTTATTTCTCCAATGTTATGTCGCTGTCGAGCTTTTCAAATGTCATTTCTGATGCTTTGTGGACCACAAATAAAATTATCCCTTCCACCCCATTGTACTGGGTTAACAGCTTAAATCTCAAATTTCCTTGAGATTTCTTGAAACCACTGCACATAAAAGGAAAACCATCTACGCCGCTGCACCACACTGTTAGATGGAAAACAGCTATATTCTTGTGATTTGGAAGAAATGATTCATCAAACAGAGGCTCTGGATAAATAGCATCATTTACACAAAGTCCTTTTCCTGAGTGCTTCCGGGAATACAAAACCAAAACAAAAGCCAAACCAATTTAGATGTTCACTCAGTGCAACGACACAAACAAAGCAGGAAGCGAGGTCACAGGGCCATATCCCAAGTTTGAAGTCCCAGGTTCTCTTCTACAATAAGCGACTGCATTCCCTACTCCAACAACCTCTTCCAAATTAGGCCATCACCATGGTAACGGGAAACTGCCAAAAATTGAGGGGATTGTGGGACACAGCAGGACCGAGTGATTGAGGTCAATTCAAGAGGTCAGCATGCCATTTTCAGAGCAAAGTTCCTGTTACCTTTGGCAAACAATTTCTCGTCCCTTGGCTACCAATCAAAGTACTTTGTGAACCCTTTTGCTTTGTTCAAAAGTATTTGAGGCAAACTCTGAGTTGAGCCTCTAGAATTTAATTAGACCTAGTGGTGATATTGACGCCTGTCACATTTCCCTTGAAAACTACTTCCTGTGCTTTACGGGTCAGTTTAAAACCTTTGAGACCAAGATTCTCTGGGCCCACCTCTTGAAAATGGCAAGCTATAAAGACGAAGCATGTTTTCAGTTGGCCCTTAGGTTTTAAGTGGCCCCGTGGGATAGTGATGATATATCTATGGTCGCAGTTATTAAAAAGCTGGAGAGTGGCATTTAGAAATGACATAGAGTCTTGCCACTGGTAGGGCCGTAAGCACCTTGCTAGTTATTTGAGCGTGAGATACACTCTCCTGTCTGACAGCAGAGTGAGTGGGAGCCTGTTGTATAATATGGGAGCAGGAAAAAAAACTGCTGTAAATATTTCATGGCAATAGGTCAACAGGATGTTAATGTTGTTTTTCTTTTGTGCCGTGGCCCCCTGGTAAGGTTAGTCAGTGACAGATTAAATGCGCTACATACAGTCACTTATGTCATGATGTACACCAGTGCTGCCACATATTAAATTCCAATGAGGACTCGGTGTGCTGGTTGGTTTGAGTAATATAACAGAGACCTGAAGGAACTTTAGAAACACACACTGCATGCCACAGAGCTTCTACTGTACAACACTTTATTAAACATTTACTAAAGTATGCAAGTAAGTATTGTGAAGCCCGCAGATATAATATTCTGATGAGACCTTTGTGTTGTGCTTGGTTTGAATATTGCGACAGCCCTGAAGGAACTCATACAGCATGTCATTGCTGAGATAGTTTATTAAAAATCTACTTGAGTATGCAAATACGTATTATCAAGACCCCACATTTTCAAATCTGATTAGATTTAGCTTTTCTCTCTCTCATCATGTTTTTGTGATTTTAATTTTGCTCAATTTTTGCTAAGTATTTGTGACTTGTTCGCATGTGCGGTAATGCCAGGCTCGGCCACTTGACCATATTTCTGTTACATGTGAAGCACTTTGCGAATTAATTTGATTGTAACCTTTTGATTATTTGAGTATGATTGTGAAATGAGGGTGAAGGCTTGTGGTGACGAGAAGCGAGTAAGGGAAGATGAATAAAAAACAAACCCTTCATAGAAGGAAACAAGCTTTCAGTGTCCAACCAAACCTTTTAATTTTCCGCTTCATTAAGAGCTGCAGTGCTGGCGCTGTGAGCCCAAGGCCAGAGGCCGCTTGAGGCAGAGGCAGACCCTTTAATAGCCTGTTTACAACCAGTCTTCTGCAGCATAGGGAGCAAATGGAAGAACGGTGCTTGTTAACAATTTAATGGCTGCAGTGACTGATTTAAGGATTTGCATACCCACAAAGGTCATATTTGTTAGGTTCTTCACTGGGCAAGACTTAAAGCCACATTCACAGAGGTTTATGATCCACGCTGATCATTTTCAGGGATGGGTGGTTGTAATGAAGCGTAATTGGAAACTGCTCCCCTCCTTTGTGGCCCCTTGATAGGTCAGAAATTAGTGTTCAGTACAGCAAACAAAGACAAGTGTGGTGCCAATGTTTTACATGACTGTCAAAACTAATCAATTTGTGCATATACTAGAGTGAAAACAGGCTAGAAATATTAATGAATAACTTCAGTTTCACACTGATTTTAAACGCTTATCACAGTTAAGATATTCATCATTGCAGATTTATGGAACCAAGAGCAACTTGAAAAGATCCACAGGGGCAGCTGCTGGTTATGGCGAACGTCTAGGAATCACCCCAGCCCCATTGTTTAGGTCTTGAACCTTTGCTCCTGGTCAACTCACTGGCTCAGATACCCTCTGTGACCGTCAGTTCACCAGTGTGCCGGCATGCTTCTTAATAAACACGCCACCACAGCAAACATCTCAACTGGACTCGATGATTTCTTCGACAGGCGCTGTCTTTATGGCATTTCTTACATTGAGTGGGGCTCAATGAATAACGCACTATCTCATTGCTTTTCAAATAAAAAAAACGGAGCTGATAGTATTAAAAGAAAAAAATGTCAGTTGACTCAAAATAATGAATAAGCCTGACCTTTTTAATTTAGATTGTACAGAGACCTGAAACAAGGCTTACAGCTTGTGTCCCTGATTTGTTGAATCCCGCTTCCTTATCTGTCCTCCTCTTTTTTTGTATTCTGTAAAAGAAAAATGGAGATGGTGACATTATGATTTAAGAGTAGTCCGTGCTTTTGCACCTTAGTAATTTTTGACAGCTCTTTCCTTCTCCCTCTACCTTCTTTTTTCTCACTTTCAGCTAGACTCTGTCAGACCATGTCATACATGCAAGGTTACACGTTGTCTGGACAAGGACTAAGGGCATACAAAGTCAATGGACCTTGACTGAAACAAGTGTGAAGTTGCAGCAGAATGGGAAAACCAGAGCTGCCGAGTGTGGCCAAGGCTGCCGCTTCTGTGATGTGAATTTATGTCAAGTGAATGTGTGGGCCAAAGCTGCAGACTACAAACAAAGGTGGAAGACATGCTGAGTACTAATACGCACCAACATCAGATTACATACCTGACCCTAGGCACGACTTGATCAGTGGAGGTGTTTGACAGGTATACATGCTGAATTACCCTACCAGTAACTTCATCCCCTTCTTTGTCATTTCTGTCCTATTCTGTTCATGTTACTCTCTGCAGCCTCTGTATCAGAAATTAAAAAGGCCAGACTTTGACCTGAAAGGAGGGCAGGTCACCTACAAAGCACGCTTGTGGCCTTTTTGTAATGTTCTCTTCAGTTCTCTACGGTTGCTTGTTTTGTTGCCTCCAACTGGCTGCGTGCCTACACCAACGCAATTCAGCATTGGAAGTCCTTCCAAGTCACTGGTCATGACAGGCTTTCCCTCGGCTCTTTCTGCTGCCCGGGGATGAACCTAATACCCTCTCATACCTCCGTGTTTTACTGAGGGCACATGGCAAGGGTGAGGGCGTCGGGTGCTTCTGGGGATATTGGACTGTAGGAGTTTATGGTAGGGTTGACACATGACAAAACTGGAAAATGTTTTCATGTAGAATTAAAACTAAATTATTTAAGACCACTGATAAGCTCAGACGTTACAAGATGTTACACACAAGCGATGAAATGCAGTGTTTTTGACTGCAAGGCTCATTTATATGTAAATATGGGTCCATTCATAAATTCATTCAACCTACTGTGTTATTTTTGATCAGTGTCTAATTAGAAGAGCATATTGGCTGATTCTGGTCATTCATAATTTTTAATGATGTCCAAAAGACCAAACCAAACCAAAAGAAAACCGTTAACGTACTAATATCAATAAGCAGTATCAGTAAGAGTTACAGAACTACTGGCTGCTGCGCTTGCGTATGAGGCACATTCTCTCATAAGCTTGGGGAACGTGTGTCGTGCAAGGGGTGTCAAATAAAATGTAGATTTTGGCCACACAACCAACACCTCTTAAGTTTCCACCTGCAGTTGCGGGAAAATCGACCGAGAGATGCATCGATAATCATTTTAGAATTGAATCGTAGCCCTTTGAATTGGAAATTAATCCAATCGTGAGGTGTCCAGAGATTCCCACCCCTAGTTAGAGTAGTCGCACCGTTAAAATCTTAACAATTCCCTTCCCTATACCTCGTGGGGGAGTTTACTGAGTAGCAATATAGAAAGTGTCTCAGAGATGCTGCCCTATAAAAAAAGAAATCATGGGATTGTGAGAGAGACAATGATGCATTGTGAACAGGGAGAGTGGTGAGGCAGGACTGCAGAGATATGAAGCAGCTGTAGCGTTGGCTTTGGCCCTTGAACCTATCATGCACCGGTGCTCTGTCTGTCTGTCTTTCTGCCTCCTGATGGCTTTGGAGTCCCAGAGGAGAGAAATCCTGACCTCCCCCAGCTGGTTTGCCTTCCCATGGCCTACTGTCAACATCCCCACGCACAGCAGCATTGCCATCTGGAGCATTCTCCCTCCCACTCTCTTTATTGTTTTCTCTTGTGTGTTCACAAAGATACTGTCTCTTTCTTCACCATGCAAACACACATGTACCTGCACAAAGCCGCGCACAATTCATTGAATGCTCAGTATAAACCACAGCGGACAGCAGGTTTCCACTGATGCACACCCAAACAACTGGAAGGTAGACTCATTTGTTTTTGTCTAGAGATGAAAGCCTCTCGTGTGATTGTGTAAAGTCTCTGCACAGGACAGTACATATTAATAATGGATTTTTATTCTGTTTGATATTCTTTCCATGTGCTCAAAAAGACCATCAGACAGTGGAATCATTTCTGTAGTTGGCTGCGAGGACAGCGGCCTTTTACAGGTCAACAGACATTTATTTTGGTTTCAGCTGTGCCAAGAAAATAAAGCAAGATGTAAATAAACCACAACCTCCTGTCTCTTGTAGGACATTGCTACACATTTATATTAGCATAGTAAAGGCCATTGCTGCTGCTTTTCATAATGCGCTCATCTCTGTGCTGTGACTCACTTGTGTTAAGTAGATTTGGACCTGAATTTCTGCTATAGGGCATTTCCATTCAGTCCAAGGTGAGCCCCTGTCTTCGCCGTGTTGACATTCAATTTAGCGCCCTGGATTTTCACATTATGCTTACTTTGTCTAATAAATTGACACTGTCACAGCTCAGAAAAATATTCAGCGTCTAATACCTTACATATCCGTTTGACTGATATCGCTTTCATCAGCCAGAAACCCACATGAAAGCAGTCTTTAATCCACTTCTCACTTCTTCTTCTTACATATTGGTCGCCTTATACGGCTTGTCGCATGCCATGCATTGACTGGGTGATTGGAATTCTAATAATTGCCAATCCCTCAGTGTCGGATTCAATGTTCAACCAGGAACATTCACTTGAACACAGTGATGGCTGCACGACTAGTATGCTAGCTATTGTTGTGCTGGGATTTCATCAGGATTCAATAGCCTGTATCTCCAGCGTGTGAGCGATGGTGGGACGCGACAGGAGGGACAAGTGTAGGAAAGAATAATTACTAGGCCTATTTCCTCCCCAAGTCTTTCACGCACCAGCAGGCCCCAACAAAAAGGACTCTCCCCCTGCATTGTTATTATGAAATGAAAAATGGGCAGCAGATCAGTACAGTGACAGGCTGTTTGCTGTATTTACCTGTCATTTGTCTCCTTTTGGACAGAAGTGGACACTGTGCAGTTTGAAGCTGTGTGCGCGCCCACTGATGACATCAGTTTCGGAGCCCCTACTTTGTGTTGTAGATGGATGTGCTGCAGTCTAAGTGTTGGGTGTAATCTAGCCACATGCTGGTTGTCGGACACGGAGAGGAACACAGTGTGTTTCAGATGTAATACGTTTGAAAGCATGCCTAATTAAAAAGCGAACAGGCACTTGGCAAGCATTGATTGTTTGTGTACCTGCACATTGAGGATAAGGACGAGACCATTCAACTGCAAGGATACTCTGTATTAATTAGTGGCTTGAAGCAAAGGCCACATCTGAACATGGAGAAAATGAATTGGCATGTACTGTGTATTGTCACTTCCTCTCCTGCACTTACGTTACTGAATCAGTTGGATGTCAGCTGCACGTCTGCTGATATTGGCTGTAAATAATGATTGAATCTTTAGAGGAAGGTACACTGAGCACTCACATCAATACACATCAACTAAACCAAACTCTTTTATTAGCTTTAAAAATGATCAAGTTAAGCCATTTCCATTTTTTTTTGTGTTTATTGGATCAATTTGCACCAGCTGTCAGGCGTATGAGGACTAATGGAGGTGTCATGCTGGGTTTATTCATGAGCTTAGAATTATATGATTCTCTCTGCCTTCAAGATCGTTGTGAGTTATTGACCTTAAAGGTTTTCAATACCCATTGAGTTAAATGGTGATTATAAACTCAAAAATCATTCCTTTCATAAAATAACACTACAGTGACACTAATTGGTATTCATTGACTTGGTTGATGTAAATGACTCAGCTTGGACCAAAACAAAAAAAACAAAAAAAAAAATCCAAGGACCCTGAAATCTACCACAAGTAGCCAGCAAACTTTGTTTAAACAGAACGATCAAATTTCATTCAACGTTTGTTTCCATTTTCAAACATCACTTAACAGTTCTCTCTGCAGCTTCACATTATTTACTGTCCACAATAGCCTTTGGACATTTTGAATTGAAGAAAAATATATTTAAAATTGCCTGTCCTGTCTGTCAGCTTAAAACTTTCACATTTACTTATCGTCACATAAAGCTGCCTCCACTTGGTCACCCAATGAGAGACCTTTTGAGAGATCCTGTAGAATATTTTGTCAGAGAGACAGTGACGTGTACAATTAATCTGCAAATGGTGGCCATGACGTCTGAATAATAGAATGTCAATCCACCACAATCCATCTTTACCAAATCAACTTGAGTTGCAGCAGACTGCAGATTTACATCCTTTGGTTTTAGGCAATGTGTTATCGGCAGGACCAGTGTTTGACCTGCAGTTTGGCTGTCAAAACACTAATAAATATGATTTGCTGTGTTGTCTCGGAAGGTCTCAGAAGTAAGTGCACCTTGTGAAGAAAACTGTTTTGAATTAAATATAAATACCGTGTATCTAAATTTTCATTCTGCAGCATTGAAGTGTTGTTATTTTTCCACCTTCCAACATCTTTGCTAGTGCTTGCCACCATCACCCCTGAGTTTCTCACTGACTGACTGGTTCTAGGCAGTGAATTTTTGAAGCCTTGGGCCATTTTAGATTGCTGATCAGACATGGAGGGAGCTGATCTCTACATACACGATAACCTGCATCTGTCTGCAAAAGGTTTGCTGTCAGAAGTAAATTCAGGGCGATCAATCCATGGCTACACTCTGAATGACACACTGCCGTTATTTTCTGGCACTGCAGAGAATGCTGAAAATGATAGTGCTATATGCACTGAAAGGAAAGTCAATTTGCCCTAGCAATTTACAGAGACAGATCATGCCACTCAGCCAACACGATGTTGACTTTGATGGCACCAATCACAGCAGCACAGAGACACGTGCTATGAACTCACTCCCACGAACTCTGTGGTTGGCGCTTTCCCCTTTCTTTCTAACCCCTTTACCGGCTCTGTCAATACACTCTCTACACGCATCACTGACAATACTCACTCAACCCCTAAAAAACACAATCATTAAAAAATAAATACATAATTCTGATAGCAGTGAAGCAGGTGGGAGTGGTAGCAGTGTGAGCCTTCAGACAGAGTCAGACTGAATCATACTTCTACCCACTGACTGAATGCATTTACTCAAAGCCACTGCCGACTTTATGGATTCCAGGCATTGATTTTCTTATTTTAAAACTTAATGAACTGTAAAGAAAAAAAAAAAAAAGAAAAGAAAATTCCCTTGTCCAGTGAACTGCTTTTCCTTTCTGGCTGACATTAATAAGTTAGTTTCCCATGCATAATTGAAAGCTTTATGATTTCATTAATGGATAGGGTGGCTTCACAAGAAAGCTGTAGTCATGATATACAGTAAATGACCTGACCATGAGTCTAATACTTCCCAAACACACATACAACCTCAACAACAAGTGAAATTAGCCTTATAATTGTTATTCTCAACTGACAGATATATTCAACAGATTAGCTCACTAAATGGCAAAAATTAAAGGATATTTTTCTTGTCTTGACACCTGCTGTGGCAAATATTAAATATGTTTAATTTATGTACTTGTATTGCTTTGTGAAATAAAGTTTTCCCTTTGCTGTACTATTGACTTAAGGCTCCCACATAAAATACAGTGCAAACTGAATAGAAGAAACTCAAAATCTCACCTCAAGGTACGTTAAGTAGAAATTCTGGATAAGATCTGCAACATACAGTCATTACATCTTCATCAGCTAATCAGTAATGGTTTCATTTCTTTTTGTTTTTAAGCAATGGCTCCTTGAGTTTTAAAAGTTCTGGAACATTCAAAGTAGTGATGCACCAAGCATATTTCTTCACTACCAATCCGGATTTCCGTCGTCTATGAGCCTTTATTGACTGGTTGTTTGTTTTGTTAGAGCATCTGATTTAGGATTATTAAAAAAAGTACTGGATTACATTGAAAAGTAGGTAATTTTTTTTAACAAAGTGCTTAAAAAGTCATTGAAACTAAAATGAACCACATAACTCTGCCTTATATTTTGACAAAGTTATTAGAATTGAATTGTTCAGAATCAGAAATTCACTGTCTCACTGTCTAACTCATCACCGTCTCGCCCTTTCCTTTCTCCCTGGCCTCGTTACTGAGAACTAAATTTACCAGGGACGTGTAGATTTAATCCATCATGGCTGGAAATGGATCTTTATAGCAACTGGCTTTTGAATGCTCTGTTTTATGCCGACTGCTAACCTAATCTCCTAACTGGCTGGCAAGGGCTATGCTAAAAACAATGCATGATTGCTCTGTCATCCGTGAAAAGCTGCTTTGGCCAGCTTGATTGGAAAGCAACATGCTGTATGCACGGTTGGCATTTCAGAGAGGTCAAGATCCACCCGGAAGACAAAGACAATGTGCGTCATGGATTGTTTTTCGTGATTAGTGACTCGAAGGCATTAATCCTGATCTCCAACGTATCACATCAGTCTTTAGCAAGATGAAGATCTTGTAATTTTAAGTTCCATGAACTATGAGGTGAGATTGTTTACAGGTACTTCTTGTATTTTCTTTTTTTTTAGTAAGTGACTTAAAATGTTAATATTCTAGAGAATTGAGGGGTTACACTTTATTTGATTGAGTGATGTGGGAAGTAACAAGTAAACATAATTAGTACAGATGTTGGGCGTTAGACTGATAGGAAAAGTCATAACAGGTCAATCATTTAATTAAGTATTTAATTAATAGATAAACAGTGGGTTTGTTTCTGTGGTTTGAAATTAACATCCCATTTGGAGAGTTACTTTACAAGCCATATTTAATCAGAAAGAAACTCAAAGTTAACCCCTCTCAAGGAACTGTTAGCTTCAACAACTGTATATTTGAAGTGCTGAAATTAGATTGAAAATAATAATTGTGTTAGTCATATTACAGTATTTATCATATTTTTTATTTATATTTGTGCATTGTGAAAGAGCCAAGCAGAATGATTGTATCTCTCCGTCAGACATCCTGGTGAAGAAAAGTGAGCTAACAGTTGTTTGTATTCTCCAACATTTTATCTAAGCGTGTAATTTTTCTCTGAAGTTTCTCTCTGTGAATATCTTGACGTGGCCTCAGCAAGTCCTAATTATTGTATTCTGAACTGTGCAGCATAGACAGCCACAGGTTCACTTCTGGTGTTTATGCAGGGCCTTCTAAATGATTTTGTTCTGCTCGGCTGCACACTTTAATGAAAGTGTAAATGCTTTTGGAATGGTGGAATCAGCTGAGTTGGGCGGATTAGCACTTCCTTTTTCCAGAGCCTTGATGTTTAATTACCACAAGTTTGTTGTTTTTTTTTATTCATCTGTTACTTTTTCAACTTTCAGACAGCTCACATTTAGCCCAGGGCCTGAGTAATTGGTGTATTTGGGAGGGGTGAAGGAATATGCAGAGGAACAGTCTGTCTGGCTTCTGTCTGCCAGACAGAAGATGTGTAAAGGTAGTTTGGGAGCAGCCAATCGTTTTACAGCAACTGCCACACTTTCCACACAGACACCTCTGCAAAACACAGCTGAATAGATATTTATATTCAAATTTTTAAAAATTCCTCTATCGCCTTGTCTCTGTTCTCTCACCATTGCTCCTGTCTTACCCTTCATGCATCCTTTTCCCAGTCACCCAAACACACACATGCCCCCTCTCCTTTTCTCCTGTGATGTCAGATTCTGGATTTTCATTACACCCAGCCGATGGAGTATGTTTAGGTCATTGGTTGGCTTTGACCTGTATTTAGCATTTAAATCAGGCCAGGCTTGGCTGTGATCTCATTACCAGGCCACCTGACTGTATTTGATGTAAAGCCTGGGCATTAATAAAGATCCCTCAAGGGTTGAGGGAGGGAAAGATGAGGCTTGTCCTGCAGCCCAGGTAATTTACTGCAGCAGAACAAGATGGAGAGACTGTGTTATTATAGACTTGATCGCTTGGCAGGCCAGCTTGTAATTGATCTGTGCTCTGCAGAAGTGCTCGGTGGTGATGGAGGGTGTGGTTGTGGAGGAAGAATTCGATGCAGAATGTAATACATACTGTATAACAGTGAGACAGATCCATAGTTTGAAAACCGAGAAGGCAGGCAGAAGAGGGTTAGACAAGTGAGTATTGATTAAAAAAAATACTCCCTGTGACATACATTTAGCAAATTATATGATAAGAGATTTTTTTTTTCAAGTTTGGCTCCTGCTCATCTGAAGCAGTATTCTGATAGACACACTGAATTCAGTCATTGGGAGGCAATGAAGAAACAAAATGAACCCAGTGGTATACTGTAGTAGACAGAAGTGAACTAAATATTAAAACCGCTCAGTTTATGTCCCACCTTTTCCCTTAAATCTTAAAGGTCATTCACATATTACACTGTTCAAAAAATGATCGAAAATCTTCCCTTAATCTCACCAAGAGTGCCGACTGGCAATTACGGTAAAGTATGTTTCAAAATAACTATATTATAGGTAATAAAATCCCATTATGTCCTTTTCATTGAAATCCCAGGCCCTCACTAGTCGTTTAGAAGCTGGTCATGAATCAGGTTTCATTGTTTTGATAGCCTTTAGTGCATATGTTCAGGGCCTTGTCAGTGCAATACAATACAGGTCACCTCTGTCACGGTGATTATTTCCCGTTTGTGGAGCTCAATTCTGCTTTTACCATGCCGATAAGACGTAAAAACTAATTTAGATAAAGAGACAGATTTAAAATAATAAGATGAGGCACCTTTTTCTCTTTAATTCCATGGCTCTCTCTGTGTTTAGCCACTGTGCTCGGCACAAACGGTAACCTGTTTTAGTCATTCTCGTCAGGAAAATGTGAAATGAGCTGATTCAAAAACATCTACTCCAGCCCCTCAACACACCAGGGTAATACATCTTGCTCAACAAAAGCACAGATGAATACAAATCCTGAAGGGCTCTCCATAAAATTGCATATCCTGACCGCAGCGTCTCTCATGCACAATGTAATGTCTTCTGCTTTGTGCATTTCAAGCATTATCTTTACAAGAGATGAACGACGCAAACTAATCCTCCCTCAACATTTACCAAAACATTGTTTATCGTCTTCATTGAAGACGGCAGAAATCTCTAAAGCCTGTACTTGATATCAGAGCGGTGGCACAGCCTGAGTGCAAATCTGGCCAGACAGTCCTTTCTCTCAGCATCTGCAACAAGGCGCTATTGATCGTCGAGCTCGAGGGAGTCAAATCTGCAACAAATAGAAAAGCTTCTTCAGGCTCATCTGAGCTACTCTAAATAATTTTGCTGTCTTCATCATGGCTGCTTACAGCAGGGTCCTTCAGGGAACCCTGAATCAATCGGGCACTGTGGAGGTCTGCTTATTATCTGCCAATAGAGGGTCCAAGAGTTATTTCTGGTGCAGTGGAAGAAATGTAATATCTAGGGGGAAGATGGGTGTAAAGGAAACACAGTTGGTGATAAAAAATAATGCTAAACCAAATCAGAAGAAAGTTAGACTTTGAAGTCTGCAAGCTGTTGGCACCCTGCTGCAATGTGGAACACTTCCTGCGTGAATCACAGTATTTGGACAGAACAAGTAGCAGCAACAGCATTTGGAGTTAGCTGTAGTGTGGCAGCAATGTCACTTTATGTTTGTCAGCACAGTTGAAAATGTTTTTGGAAATAAATAGAGATGTCTTTTCACATCAAGTATAGCTTTGGCCCTAAATTCAATTCCCCTCCTTCACCATCCCCCCTCTTCAGTCCTCTTGGTGCACTGCTCCTGCTGAATGTCTGGCGAGGGTGCAAGGAAGGGTGACATCTAGGTCAGTATGAGTGACTCAGACTTATCGCAGGAACACAGGGAGTTTGGGAGTAGGAGGTGAAAAATGCTTTCTGAACATGTGCACACAAACACATAGGCACACAATCTCATTGCCGTTTTCTGTACTTTCCTGAACATTAAGTGTGAATGTTCTGTGACTTAGGATGCAACAGTGCAAGGACAGTTACTGTAACTGTAGACTCTCTGCTCTGAATGTATTAGCTTGGTACTATACCCAGATCTGAGGCTGTTGCAGAGAAAACAAACAAAGCTCCAATTTATTTCATCTTTATTTTTATTACAAAGATGACTGCTTTTTACAGATTAAATTCCAAACCCCATGGCCTTCCATTATTGTTTGTGTTGACTTAAATTGCCAATGAATCTTGCAAGTTACTGTAGGAACAATATTTTGTCTTATTGTTGCAGAAATTCATTAACGGTGGGTTCTTCTGTTCATCAGCTCTCCTCCTCAGATTGATTATTCTATGACACTCTCCATTAAAGCCCCATTAGCTACCATTATGCCAAGCTATTCTCATTGCCAACAATAACACTCAACCAGAATGCAATCGGAAAAGAGCACAGGATACAAGCACAGTTTGACAGTTACAGGATTGTTCATCGTTAGCTGACATTGTCATTCACTAAAGGGCCACGGTGCGTCCTTCCCAGTCGAATGGCTTTACATGACAGAGGAGATTCCTCTTACATTCGTACAGGGTTCTCCATCAACACTTGTCAATAGGCGAAGGGGAACAAAGGAGGACTCACTAATGACAAAAGACGCGATTCATTTAGTTTAAGTGCAAAACATCCATCCTAAATATCCTCTCCTGCACCGAGGCTTTGATTAAGAGATTCAGTGAAATCGCTTTAAAAGGAGAGTGTCAAGAGGAGAAGTATAGGCCATTTCCCCAGCGCCTGCTATCCTTCTCTCTCCCTCTCATTCTCCGGCTGTATGATAGATTAGCAAAAAGTGGATGGATGGTCATTACTTGAAGCAAAAAGAAAAGACCGAAAAGAGTTTCTTTCTGAAGTTGCCAAAGTTACTAATGATTAGGTAAACGTACCTATTAGCTGTGAAAAGGACCACAACTCATACACTGTCAACATGAATAATTAAATCTGAAAATTGCCATCATATCCAGGAGATTGGCCATTATTTTACCAAAGTGTGAAAACACTTCATGCTTTTGAGAGGTACTTGTTTTGCTCTTGTTTATTTTCAGGTTTTCTATTTAATCCTCTACAGACACCAAAATAAGGATTTATGTGCATTTATTTCAAAGTTACCTACATTATGATGATAAAACCTGGTTTGTTGGAGCTTTCCTGTCTCTTCACTGTTTGGTGTTTTATCTCCAGAAAGCGTTATAATCGCTGACAACAATAACAATAATAGCAAATCAATATTTAAAAACGTATAAAACATCTTTAGCATTGTTTATATTGCATCTTAAATACTGCAAAATGTGCAAATTCACTATATATCTTTGCTGTACATGTTATAGATGACCATATGTTTCTACTGTAAATTGCTGGTGTTAGTGTTACTAAATTTACCAAAACAAAATGTTTAAGTGACAATTCCCAATTATTTCTACATAGATTAGATGTGTAGATGCTTATAGAAAGCAATTTATAGTTCATGAAATAAAGCAACATGAATTAGCAAAACTATAGTATATAAATAACCTGAACATAACCTGTTACTGGTGAATAAAAGCCACATCTTCCAGCCTGAATTAGACATCACATGTAATGTGTCACTCTGTATGCTCTGCAGGCATTTGCAGGTTTTCCTACGGGAAGGTCGAGTGCCATTGAATCAGCTCCTGCACATGTATTGATGTTTAATATGCATTTAACATATATTTTAGGAGAATAAACGTGGAATAACAATGTGCAAGTAATTACATGGTGGGTGGCTTCCTCCCAGCATCTGTCATTCCAATCACTGTGCTGAATATCATTGTGTCTGTTCCGTTTCTCACTCTGAGCAGAGACGGAGAGTTTTAATTTGCTTTGTGCCCTAGCCCGGGCTCTCACGCTCATTGATAATAAGCCAATAAAATTAGAATTTGGAGGCTGTCTAGGAGATATTGAGGAAATATACATGGAAATCAGAGGCACGCGTCCCTTATGATAAAGCATTAATAACTTTCTGAATGAATGTCGTCGTGTAAATGGCAGCAAGCCGCCCGGGGAAATGGGCTCAGTATAGATATTGACATTGCGATGGAAAGAAAATGACAGAGCAAAGATGACAAGAGAGACGCTAGAATAGTGGACAGCAGGGATGTATGCGGTGAAATTAAAGTGAATTCTTATTACTGCTCACCGCCGTTGTGGACACAACCACTGCCATGTGTCACTCCGGTGTCTCAACTCACTTATATTCAAAGATGATTGCAGCTGGGTCAGTCTGCAAGTATAGCTTCACAGTAGCAGGGGGAGATTGTGCAAAATATTGCCTACTCACAAAATAGAAGCCAGCATTAAGATTTCCATTTTCTTTTACACAGGTTTAAGTGGAGACTATACATATTTGATTAGTGTTCTGTGATGTAAATTCTTTTATGCACCATTAAAACCATAAAGTGTTCCTTTAACAAATAGGCTCGTCATGAATCTCTGATGCTCAGTACTTAAACTAATTGTGTTTCTCTGCGGTGAATAATAGCAAAGAGCCATTTATATGAAGAGTGCATTCATGCTAGTGCGCGTTGGGGACTGGGGATGACAAATGATGCAGCGTTGTGAATTTACTGATGTGTGATACTGACTTCAGCACTTCAGCACTCGTTGCGACATGTATAAACTTCAGTGCGATACTTATGATCGTGAACAGGCTTTGATTTGCGGGGCACTGCTCTGGATGGTGAAATGACTATAACCAGTTTCTCTCTCAGACTTCTTAATATTGATGTTTCACATGCTCGGCTCCCCCTTTGAAAATAATTGATTACTGCTGGCTACAATGTGCGTGCACATTGTTTGGCAGTGTAGGTCTTTTATTTAGGTCAGTGTTGTGGAATGCTACTTTATAGTTTTATGAGGGCGATTACCTCAATACATCTCCAAACACGCTAATCATGGTCTGACGTCATCCAACTGATCTCGAAAGCATCTTGGCAGCAGCTTTTTATTCCGCAATGTCAGCGAATGCTTGTGGAAATTTCTGAATAGAAAATGATGATTTTCCATGGAGCCTTCCTGTTGGGTTATATTTGAGTGAAAGATTAATGTTTGAAGTTTAAAACGCATCAATCTTTCACACAGCTAGACCGGGTTAAACTATTCTGAAACCTTAGGGTTCAAGATGAATATCAATGAGTGAACCACATGATTCTGATCTGACCCTTTGACGTTTTCCAATCTGAAATATTAACATATTTCATCATGGCAATTGACGGGTTTTGCTAATGATGATAAACATGTCAATTATGCAACCAATAAGCGGGGTTGTTTGTGATTATGTCCCATAAATAGATGCAGAGGACAAAAAAATTATGTAAGAAAATTATGTGGTATGACTAATGCATAGAACAATTTACAAGAAACTTATTTTTATTAGTTCTCTAAACCAAGATGTGACTGTGCAAAACTCTCATATTCAACAACTATATCACAGCGCCTGCTGGCATCTCTATTAGCATCCGCTCAGCAGGCTTGTTGGAAGCCTGGCACTCAGTGCCACTTCTTGTTGTGCAGAGAGCGAGATGCCAAGCTGACTTAATTACACCACAACAAGCTACTGACGTCCTAAACCTTTTATCCACTTTCTCTCTTTCATTTCCATCCACTTGAATCGATACCTCGTTGTCAATTATCGATGCAGGTCTTCTGTTTTAAAGCTATATTATGCAATATCACTATTGCTAACGTATCAAATGAATCCCTGTCGTGTGAAAAACTTACTGTTTTTGCTGATTCCACTATAGAGTCTGCTTTCAGCCCCTGATTATGAGTGCATAATGTCATATGCATATGCATATATCACAGACCACCCACCTCCAACAGTTCACACGTAGACCTTTAGAATATAAGCAACAAACAAGGGCTCCCACTTCATTTTGTAGGCTGCTTACAATCGCAGTGCACCTTCATTTTAGCAAATACCCAACCAATTTTGTAATATATCTTGCAGCTTGAAAGATTCCCAGAGCTGGAAGAAAATGAGACTTTCGTCTCCACAGCAGTCTGCCAAACAGTTGTTGGTATTTTACATAGTGGAGCCAATAGAACCTGTTCTCCACCCACAGACTGTTATAATAGTCATGGTGACTGGTCAATGTGTTGGATTTATTGCAGTATGTTTGTAAAAATATGATCATAACAGCATAAGTTGTCTGAATGTGGGTGTTAAAAATGCGCTAAAAACATGCTGATGACATAGTTTCTCCATCCAAAACACAGTCACAGTGAAGAAAATTCTGGTTAGTAACACTATAACACAGATGGACACGGGCGTATTATTTTAATTTTGTATTATAGTCAAACTATACATTCTATTATAGCCAGCAATATGGAGCAAAATGGGTGGGCTATATGCAAAGATTTATCACAATGACATTCAATCATAAAACAACATCTAATGATTACAATAACACTTAACATTTCAATAGATATGAAGATATAAAGAAACACAAGACACATTAGTGACACTAACATAAAATAACACCTGCAGTAATGATCACATTAAGAGACCAACAAAATAAAATGGTGCAAAGTGCAACACTGTAATCTGTACTCTGCAGAGGTGGCTCAGTGACTTGAGCAGTGGGCTGTATGAGTTTTTTTTAATTTTTATTCAGAATGCAATACTTTTAACTTAAATTAAATACAGGTCCGGGTAGAGCTATGAAAGCCCATATCTAATACTTGAAGTTAAAATAAGTGTAATAATTTCAGTCTTTTGCTTCTGAAAGCATGTGCAGTGCTAAGTGCACTAGACACTAGATATATAAGTAAGTAAGTGGAAGGGGTGGGGGTTGTAAAATGCAAATCGGCACGACACAGACAACTCGATCAGAGATGGTTAGCTGGTCCTTGGTCATGACTCCTCAGTGTTAAAACATATTTCAATGCATTGTTAAGCTGCAATTTGATTAAGTTTGTGACCAGGAAGGCTACCTACCTTTGACCCAAACAAAGTCAAAACCCAGCACAGCCTATCTCCGAGTACAGCACTGGACAGCTCCATGTCCAAATGTGCTCACTTTTGGCTCCAAAAACCCAAGATGGCAGCAGCCATAATGCCAAACTCAAGGCTTCAGAATGGTTGTCCACAAACCAATGGTGGGTTTACATTTGGTGGAAACATGGTGACATTGCTACAACTAAATCAGGTGGGGCAAGAAAGACAAGAAATCAGACAGGTCAATAAAATACAAACAAATGATTTAAACTAATTAACCAAAAAGGGGTTAAAACCAAAAATTAGCACTGTCCAACAGACAGTTTACCAATTTGATTTAAATTTTCCCTCCCAAATAGATTTGGCTAACCTGTTTCGTCTGACTGCCTGTCTCTTTAGAACTTGCTTAAACAATGTTGACATGTTTACAGATTTCATCAATTTACTTCATGAGTAAAATGTTATTATCACAGACAGGAATAACGGTCAAAAACTACAGAAATAAGACCCAAGACGCAACGGCAGTTACCCATTAAGCAGCTGTTGATATTGCTTATTGGGTATAGTTGATTATGTAGAAACAGGCAGAGATAGATGGCAAGCAGTCACAGGGGAAATAGTGTGTGTGTGTGTGTTCTTACTGGTATGTTGCATCAATGACTGAGTGAGTTAGCTTGACTAAGAATACAGTTAACACGCTCCGCTGAACCCTTAATGCACTTAGGGCCATGATAAGTAACGTCATAGGCCATTTACTTCATATGCAGAAAATCAAATCTACATTTAAATCCGACAAGTTAAAAGGTAGCAGTAATCCGACTTGTGTGTCTATGTAATTGAACAATAGACAGGCGCACATCTGTTTCCACAGATATCGCATGATTCCCATATTTACATTTGTTATTCTTCGCCTTGCAATATAGAATTAATGGGGAAAAATTACGATCCTGCCCGAGGCAGTAAACAAAGAATTAGATATCGGAGCAGCACAGGGCTTCTGTAAAATGTTGGCAAACCTCTTCTGAGAACACAAGTGACATAAATTCAATTCGCTTCATTTTGACACTCATTGGAGACTGTGTAAAGCCAAGGTACTATCAATTTAAATATCATAATTCAGTACCAACTTTAATTAAAAGATTTGTTTTAATGTCTTGCAAAGGAACATCTTGTCTGAATCCAAGACGTTCTCTTCCCCTGTAAAACGGTGACCATATTCCAGACAGATCCTCGTGTCATTTTATAGGAGTCCGTTTAAAAGCCATAACATTAAGGTCATTTTGCACAAAAATGTCTTCAACCTGTGTCCATAGATAGAGTTCATGAGTGATTATCTTCCCCACTAGCCTGGGGGCAAATTCCACCTGAGCTTTCTCTCCCATGTCTCTTCCCATCACCATCTCGGAGTAAGTTTGCTAATGTCACCAGAGGTTCTTTAATTTCTTATAGAGCTGAACAACCAGGGAAACTCGACCAGTGTGCAGGATATTTAACAAGCTGAAAAAAGTCGTCTGTGGCTTAACTTTTCACTGGCCAGAGAGATTAGTGTGCTTCTTGCTTTTCCTACTGGTGTATTTTATTCATGAAGTCCTGTCATAGATGTGTGGCATGGATTAAAAAAAATGGACTGCAGCCATGCAAAGTTCTCCTGTTTTTTATTTTCTGTTTAACTTCCAGTTAATCTTTGCCTTTGCTAGTAATATCATGAATGTCAACATCAAGTGTGAGTTTTCATGCATGAGACAGAATTTTAGGCAATAACGTCAGGACATCACATGCAATGGCAGTCAAATGTTGGATTTACTGTTAATAAAACATATTTAGCCATTTAGCTATCTCCTCTGCGCATGCATGCCTTTGATCACCAGCGAGACACTGCTAATTTCCTTATTATCTACCCTATGTGTAAAATTAATTTTAAATGCCCGTTGCTGTATTTCACTGCCACACAACACGATTAAACTGAAGCAGCAGACGTACAGCTTGTTTACTCCCTGGTGCATTTGGCTAATCAAACGTACATTAGCTGCCAGTCAGTAAAATGGTAAAAACAAAGATCTAATTTCCCAGGATCCCTTCATTTCAGTCCTAACTGTGAAAAGGTTCTTTGGGAAAGGGCATGATTCTACCACAATGTTCCCAGGCTTTCATCTACCAAAATTAGACTTCAGGCACTCATTTTGTCCACAGGCCTCGGTATTTCCGCTATCTATATTCCCGACTGACTGAAGTCTTTTTTTGTCCTGGCTGGGAATGAGAGAGCTCTTGTAGAGGTGGCTGGAGGGCTTCCTGATTGATTAGAATTCTTCAGAGGGAAAAGGGCTGAGTGGTTCTGAGGCTTGGAGCTTGAGTGTGAAACACTGGGTGACATAGGCCACGCAGGTTGCAGCTGAAAATGCGCAGCTTGAAGATCTTGTTTACTGAGACAAGCACAAAGTGTGCTGATTTGTGTTGTGTTGAGGGAAGCGTTTCATAGAAATGCACAGGGGATTTTTGCAGGTGTCTATGCAGGTGCTTTTGAATCTACTGGACCAGTACATTCTTGCACTGAGCCTCGGGACACTGACACTAAACTATGTACTGAAAGTTTGAAACCGCCTAATATAAACATTGCTGATATATATTTTTCTTTGTCTAAGGTAGAACAAAAAAATAAAATAAGTTTCTGGGCCATGTGCTGTTTTTCATGTTTTACTTTGGAGGACAAATAACTGTAGCACAAAGCAAATTCCATACATGACTCAAGAAGGGATATGGGGAATAAATCTGGGACACTTCAAAGCATGCATAGTCCAAACAGTAGTAGCTCCATCAAGGCACAAAGACATCTAAGTGGGTTTAATGATGTTCTTACACTTATGTAAGAATACCCGCTAGTGCTCGCCTTAAAATCGGAGAGACTACACAGCTCAGATTTGATGAGTTGTTTCCGTGGAGGCTCCATGCTGGCTGGAGAAAGTAAACACAACATGCCAAACAAGATGAAACAGAGCCAGTTACTAGCACACGGTGTCAGACGTCAGAGAGATCCTTTTACACTGGGATGAGGACATGATATTTCAAGACGAGTCTCATTACGTTGTGCAAAAGGCAGCAAGCAGCCTACATTTGCACGCTCGCTTTACATTTTTTAAATTTAGGAACGGACTTTGACTCCTAAATTGTCTGGTTAGCTCAAAGCACAGCTTCACTGTAGCATCTTAGCACATATAGAAGATCCAGTTCTCCAATCTCCCACCTAAAGTGGACATTGATGTCACGTCAGGCCAAAAGGAAATCCTTGACTACATAAACTGTGACAGCAATTCCGGCTGTGTTTACAGACGCTTCTCTGAAGCATATTTTAAAGGTTCACTTAAGGCTGCTACTCAAACACTTACTGTTGGTGGTTGGACAAATGACATCATGTGAAATAATGAGGAAGAGCCACTATACAGGAGAATCTATAGCTAATTAGAGTAGCAGGCTTTTAAGCCAGACAGTTTGACGATGACATCAAGAAAGCATGTACGCTGCGTGTCGATACTGTTTATTTTGTTCCCTCTTGCACTCTCACACCGTGCTCAGCAATATTGGATGAGTTTCATTACCTATAAAACAGACTGAGTGGACAATGAATGAATGCCACATTGCGGTTAAGGTTGGAGGCTTCACCTTATCTGTGGCCAAAATGATTAAAGTAAAAGCAGCTCATTGTAAAATATTTCATAGCTATAACTTTTGCCGGTCACTGCGCACCTCAAGAATCTAAAAGTAGTTCTTATATCAGCAAATGGATACCACGTGTTGGAATCTTAATTGAGTTTTCATCCTCATTTACGTTGACATTTTGACGTGATATGCAAAGGAATACATTTAGTTAGTCATGCTAATTAAAGATCGTAATTTATTGGCATCAACTTGAAGGATGGATGTGATTGCTGTGGAGAAACATGGAGCTTCATTCTTTTAAGGAATTGTCCTAATTGAATTTAGCTCTTATAACCCTTATCAATATATTTAATGAGGCGCTAATGCTCTCCCTGTAAAATCGCGCTGATCTGTTCTGAATGCTCTGATTAGCCTGTGAAGACCGGCTTCACCGGGAACATACCTGAGCATACAGTAACACCATCATCTTCAACATTAATGTGTTTTTGATTGGATCGCTGTAATGTGTTTCAAGCACTGTCAAATATTTTGATAGGACTCAGAATTGTTTTACTGCCCTGTTGCCTGGAGGGAAATTCAGAGGCTGTAAAACCCCTTCAGTCTATTGAATGAAAAATTAATATTTTCTCACCAGGTCTCGCGCTGTCTCTTCTTCAGCTGCAACGCGCTCATTAAACCCTAATTTTCCTGAGCCACGTCCTGTTCGCTGTGTGGTTGCAGTACTCAAATGGGAAGATGTTAATTATGTGGAATGAATTCTATCTTTAATTAATCATTAATGTTGTTTCACATTTCAGCTAAATTGGACTTAGCAGAAGACATATGGAGTGTTCCTATTTCAAAATAATACATCCACCTTAGAAATAGCACTGGAGGTTAAGAAAGGAACATATTTGATTATAAGTAATAACTTATAACTGGATATTGTTAATTTGAATAACAATATAAGGTAATATAAGGTAATATAAGAGTTTTTGTTTAAAAAATGTGACTAATGTATGTTTTTATGAGTCAAATATGTGTGTGAATATTAGTAGAACGCCTGAATTAATGTAGTAAAATTTGAAAACAATCCCATTATATCATTTGTATACATTGTCTGTTCTTTTAGAAAAGAATAGGTCACAGCTATATGACCTATAGTGTACAAAGTATCCATGATTTGAAATCTAAATAAATAATATTCTGCACAAACATTCACGGAAGGTGACCGTATTACTTAAATTAACATTCCCGTTGGTGGACTTTGGTGCTAAAATACAAATATCTTCATTTCCGGCAATGACACTGGTCACACTGTTTCATGATGAGTATCTTTTCTGAGTGCTGCATTAACAAGAGAGAGTGCTGATGGGGATTTTACAGAGAATGAAATCATCGACTAATCATGTTTGCAAGGTCTTTGGCAGGAGGAAAGCTTTTCTCCTTTTCACGGAAAGAAGCGCCTTTTGTAAAAAGCAGAACCCATGTGAGGAAAATGGAAATGCAGGAGAAGTGCAAGTGGACTGACCTTGAGCTAATGATGCTTTTATTGTCAAGAGAAAAAATAACAAGCATAACTGACCAGCCTTCCACATCAGACCCATTTCTGTCCGTTTTGCCAGTCTGCCCGTCTGTTTTTCTTTTTTTCTCTCTGCTTTTTTTTCAAGGCCTTGAGAGGCGAAAGCAAAGCTTTGAAGGACACTGCTGTGAACTTGGGGCCCAGCGCAAAGAGCTCAAAGCCCATCTGTTTCATTTCTCCAGTTCCAAAATGAAGTGCGTTTTCTCTCCCCAAACATCATGTGAGATTCCTAACTATCGATTCTGGCAGCTAGGCAGCTCCCGTAATTAAAAAATTCTATGTGGAAGATGGTAAACACTGCTCAAAGCCAACTGTGGCAGGGCTCTTCATCCTTAATGAGATTTCAGTGGAAAAGCTAAGCAACCAACCCGAAGAATCAATACTTTCTCTCTCTTTCTCTCTCAAATGCTTTTGATAATCTTCTCTAAGGCTCTGATCAATTTGGGCTGATGCAACTCATTAATAATACTTGTCCAGGCCCACTTAGACTATGTTAAGTCTTAGAAAAGGATCAGACACAGCAACTTAGTTATATTACATTCCTCGGTCGTGACACCTTGGCAACTTTCTCTCTGCTACACCACTCATCTGATGTTACTGTAGTACCAGGAGGTGGAGTGGATCAGTCTACAGGAACTTTTAGTTGAATGCATCACTCAGCGGGTGCTAGACAATGTAGGTGTCATCTCATTAAAGCCTCAGTCTTTATTAACATCTCGTCTCATACTATAATGTTCTGTCTGAAGGAGGGGCAAAATCAATAAACCATTTACTTCATTTTGTACTTTGGCTACAGCTAATCTGTACACGGCTCCTTCTGCTGCGACCTCAAAACCCGACTGTACTCATACATTAAAGAGAATACTGTGAATTCAGCAATGCGGTGCACATCTCCATACGCACTGTGTATCTATTTCAGGCCCATGGATGTGGAATGGCACAAACATACAGGGTGGGGGTGGGGAGGAAGAAAGTGTCCCAGTATCGTTATCCAATGCTAACTCACCATAATGAGCTGATCACACTTCAGTGTTTACCGGTGTGAGTGACATTAGCTCTGCAGGGAGCTCCTCATCATGATAAACAGCCCGGTAGAAATGGAAAAGTCAGGATAAAAATACATTTATCATCTTTCTGGACCATTACCTCTCAAACTCACTCTAAAATAAAGATTGTGACACTGGGATTGCTTTTCATTATTTAACTCTCCTTCCTGTGCCAGGTGCATTTTTTTAACAAGGTGAAGAACATTTAATACCTCTAGTGGCTATAATTGATGAGCATCCTCACTTTTCTTTAACAATGAAAACAAAACTCAGTCATTTTCATGTGGGTGAGACATAATTTCCCTGAGGTTAAAAAGCAACCGACAGTGATTAAAAGAATTCCTGTTAATTCACAGACCTCAAAATCATTTTCAGCATAACAACATGCATTTATTACTGCAGAGTGCTGAGGATTTTTTGTCCCCCTTTTTTTACTAGAAGGATAAAAGGAGTGTGACGTCGCATATTCCTGCGCGCTATATTTAAGACTAAGCATGTATAATATATCACGGCAAATTTGCATGCATTTGTACGAGAGCAACTGTGCAATAAATTGAAAAAGGTAATGGAGGAAACAACACAAGAAAATTCCCAGTAGACCTGAAGACTCTGAGGCAAAGTGTGGAAAAAGTACAGCAGCCCTAGCAGCCCACAGCTGGAGATAATATTGTCAGTAATTACTTCCATCCCTACTGGGCAGAGGACCTCACTGTTGTCTGTTTCTCTGTCATATCTGGGCCAGCCGCTCATCTCATTCCGGACTGCATCGACTCTGTCAAGCATCAACGAGGAAGGGGAGGCATTAGTGGACCCCGGAGAGGAGCGGGATGAGGTGATAAGAACATCACAGGGAATCCGCCTCATTTAATGCTACACACTGCTGAAAGTTGGGCTTCTCATTTGTGTAAACAAGAGGTGTGCAAATGTTTTGTTTGCACGTATGTGTGAAAGAGAATCACGGTGTGTGAATGTGTTTATGTTCAGTTTAATCCCATTTGAACAATTTTGAGCAATTTGTCACCAGCGATACATTAATAGGATGTGCGGAATGGTGTTTATAGGCACGTTATTCTGTTTTCTAATGCAAAACAGGCTGTGTCATTAAAAACAATTATCAACAGATGTTTGAAAAAAAATGCTCAACATCGTATCCATCCAATACATTTAGTGATTTACTATAACAGGAATTAAAAGCCAGAGCTAGATGAAGTATTTTACTACTTGGAAAAACTCTTTTAGTAGAATCTTGATGAAGTAGTAAGCTATTACACACCATGATTTACATTAGTAAAGTATTTAAGTGGTATTAGGCATGATGTAAATCAGATGATTGACTAACACACCACCGCATTCAAATAAAAGGAGTAAATAAAACTAGTTAGAATAGGAAACTTGCAGTATGTGTATTATTTTCATATCCGACCGGTTTCTCTGTGCTGTTTGTGTGTATAACGTATTCTGTGCTGATTGACGCGGCTGCTCGTGGCGTCCGTCTAAAATAGAACAGCTGGGTATCCTCAGTGGAGAAGAGCGGAGACCTGCTTCTGAAAGCTTCAAACATTGACTCGAACAGCTGCGATTAGCTCCAGCGGCCACCGCGCACCAAGAATGTGTCACAAAACCATGCCTGGTGGAAACTTGGGAAATTGAAAATATTGTGAGTAAAATGGAAAAAAAAAAGCTAGCAGAAGATAAATAGCCATCAGATAAAACATCTTATCGACAGATTTGAGATAACAGAAAAGGGTTGTCATTTGAATTAATTTCACTTTCAGGTTTGCTTGAACTCATTTGTCACTTTGTAGGCTCCATATGTCTCACAGTCGTGCTCGCCGTATATCTCTCGTACGATGACGTTACCCAGACAAATCATTTTAACACCTAGAATTAGACTCAAACAGGGTTTTACCAGCCATTTCTTTTGCCAGGATATATTAAACCACTGCTAGTAACACAGGCATCAGTGCTTAGTGTGAGAGCACAGTTTCATCAGCAGTGGGTAGACGTAATAAATTTCCAACCTGATAGGCAAAGACCTGCTTCACTTGCTCAGTCTAGTTTTGACAGAAATATTTGCCTTTTAAAATTTGCTCATAAATTAATCACCAAGGTTGCAAAGTTATGCCCAAGACTGGGCTAGCCAGCATCACTTAATGTGAAGAGAGAGAGAGAGAGCATAATTTGAGATTGATGAACTGACTGACTTGAATTTAACTAATGAACAGATTATTTTTCTTTGTGCCAAGTATAGGTTGTGCCCAGATACTGCTGTACACTGTAGCTGCATTAAGATTTGACCTATATGAATGTCTCTTTAGGAATGAGATATAAACCTAATTGCTTTTCCCCTCCACCTCTTTGGCATATTCATTATGGTAGGTGCCTTTTTGTGCTTTCATTTCCTATCCGCAGCTAATGAAAACGTATGGATCTCACACATATAGCACACTCTGTATGCTGTAGTTATACCTACAGTAGCTCCTCCATGCTGTGCTTCAGATGAGGTCATTCCCTTTGGGATTAGCTCAGTGTCTGCCTACGTGGCTTGATAAGAACCAGCTGCAATCTTAAATCTTCCGGGTGAAACTGGAGGATTTCTGTTAGACTCTTAAAATGATTTGTGATGATAATATTTTTTTTCGAATTCAACTTTTTTCCACAAATATTTGTTCAGATTGTTAATATATTTCATAGTCTTTCATTTTTTTTTTAACTCACTTCATATTTAATTGAAAAATATCGCATTGATTGCTCTGGTTTGAAACCCCTGAAGGCCTTGAAGAGTAGGAGAAAGATGAGATGTTAGAGGAGTCTTCTTGGTCTTCCATACATCCTTGACCTTGTTTCTTCTTAAGGCAAAGTTTATAAAGAGAGCTCTATCAGATCATTACTTCCGACTTTAACAGAAGTCCTGAAGCTCAGGCAGTCGATATGGTAATAGCTAATGGATGATCGAGCAGGTGGATGTTGTTTTTTCTTCAGCAAATACATGCAAACACAAGCATCATATCAGTTTACCACATACTGGAAGTAATACAACAGAGAAAGACAATATTTGCAGCTTTGTTCTACCTGGTTACTAATAGATTGTCAATAATCGGGGGGAGGGTATAATCTCAGGACTGTTTGCTTCATTGGCTTGAGTGCACAAGTGAATCGATGCATCGATACCGGGGGTAGTTCTTGCACCATCAGTCAGCCAGCCCATCTCATCACACTGTTTATTCAAACATGGTAAACACTAACAAACTTCATGCTAGCCCAGGCCTCTTCTTCTAATTACTCAAGCATATAGAACCGAGATGTATGTACCTGGAGAGTGTCGGTTTGCTCCTTCTCTCACAGAAGAGCACGGGGACGCTCCCGAACAGGTACTGTGAATGTATCCTCACAGAGCTGCGAATGAGCAGATAATGGGCTCATATGCATAATACTGACAAGGGAGTTAGACTGTAGAATACTCCTCCTGCTCACAGACAGCATGTTGTGATCCACTAAGTAGAAGCCTGGATTCAGGTGAAATTAGTGCTTCTGGCTTAAAGGGCATGGGGCGAGTTGAATACATCAAGCTTTGCTTTTTTGCGCTTTATTAACGTAACACTTTATGTAGACCTGCAAAATGACCCGTATTGTTGTTTTCATTTTAAACACAAAGTGACAGGCAAGCAAGCATGCAGACTATTTTTAAATGGGTGGAAATTAAAGTGAAATCTCTCATTTAAGTGGGACAGTACGTACACATGAGCCCAACTAAAGCTGGAACACAGTTACAGTTGTGCATTCATGACATCTGGTCCATTAATAACACTGTGTTGGGTAGCCATTACAGTGACTCAGAAGTGTCAATTGTGAACGGATCATTACATTGGTGAGATTAATATAGACAGTGAGATAAGTTTAATGGGTACAGTAGTTTTCCCAAAGGGAGAACATGTGACACAAAGTCAAGCAGGTGACATATGAAGACCAATTACAGGGCCTGTACTGCCTGGAACTTGGTGTGTTGCACCTCAGAGTGCTTCCCTAATCCAGCAGCGAAGATCCGTTGCTATTAATATTGCACTTCCTGCTGAACAGCAAAGGACATCACTGCCTCAAATTGACAGAGGCAGACAAAGGCCAGTAATCAAAAGCCCTTCTACTGTAATGAGGTAGAAATATTAAACAGTACATCCTTGCCTTTGATCCATGGTATCACCTTTGGGTATGATAATAAGTCGGATGCTAATGTGTGAAGTGCTAACAATAGAGACTAACTGCTCTAGATGGGGGCTGAATGCTGAATATGAATTTAAGATCAGGCCACAGGAACTTGTCGTAGAGCATATAGGCAGATATGTGAGACAGTACTGTGACGGATGAGGGCTCCTCGAGTCATTTTACTGATCTGCAGTGTACCTGTGTGGAAAAGATTCATCAAGCCACCAAGGGGCTAACTACGACTGCTGAAATATGTATTTTAATTTGGGTAAACATGCAAATTCATTGCCAACCCAGGGATGAATCATGACATACATGAGGGACACAGCTAATGAACCAAAAACCAAAAATTTTCAGCTACATGCAAATATCAAAAGACGCTGTTGTAAGCCTCCATCATCTTTTCAGCACACTGAGCACAGCAAAACAACAACAAATCATCCGTGTGCTGAAAGGCTACAAAGAATGGCAATTCATTTGAAAAACTGGGCTGCTAGTTAAGTTTACGAGGTGCACATTTCAGTTCTCAGGCTTTAATATAATATATAATACAGCAGAGCATAATAGTCTTGTACCCATTTGCAATGAGATGAAATGCAATTGGCTGCTAGGATACAAGGTAACACGGGCCAACGCCGGTTTTGAGTCAAGTGCCTAATCCAATGTGTAAGGCAGTCAGAGAGCCCCTGACAGAAATGCACAAATATATCAGCTGCAACACGATTAAGCATCATCTCCTTATTTTCAAAAGCCAGCTCAATTTTGATTGACCCGTGCTTCTTTATATTTAGGTACACGCAGCAGGTCCTTTTGATCCTTCAGTCAGCGCTGTGTAGAGCCTTCAGCGTGAGAAAAAGTTGATCGATGTAAAACCTAAAGGATGCTGCAAAAGAAGAAAACCCACTGAAAGTCTGTGCTTGACACTAATTCTGAGTGTAAAAATGTACCAGCAGAGTGATGATTAAATAATTAAAATTGTTTAGAGTGCCTGTCTGTTTCGGGACATTTGAAATGGCACACATGCCAAAACACATGCTCCCTCACTTTGCTGCTTAATCCTCCAACAATATTTCGGATTTACTGTCTGTTTGTGTGCAAACTGCAGTGCTGTGGGATTACCTGGTTCTGGCTCACCTAAAATCAAGCTTTTATCAGTCAGGATTATTTGGGGAACATGTTATCAGGTCTTTGCTGCTATAGACGAGGTGCAACCAGTTAGATCTGAGCTTTTTCTCTCTAATGTTGCCTTTAGTGTATTAGTGGAGTCATTGTTTCATCCTGGCTATGCCTTAACTGGAAAGCCAGATGTTCGCACTGCTACAACAGAAGGTTGAGCTCACTTCTACGACTCACTGCCTTGCAGTACCCTTCTGGTTTTCTGTGAATGATCCTCTCCTGGCTTGGTACCACCGCCATTAGACAGGCGGCTATACTATAATCTCTCGTTATTGTGAAATCTTCAACACCCTTTGGGAAGGATATTTGACCCAGGCTGGGAGCTAAACACGAGCAACTGGCTTACTTTCCTCTGCTCCTCTGCTCCCTGAATTGCCATTTCTCAGAGTCTAACAGTCCCAGTTGTCCTGGAAATGGCACCAGAACTTAAACAGCGCTGTCTACCCCAGGGGCTAATGTGTGACATAGGCTGGTTGTACTCTCCTCCTTGTCTGTCTGTAACAGACAAACATATTCCCTCCCTTTGTTCTCAAAGTATCTGCTTCTCCTGTTGTTCATCCTCCTTGAAACACATTTGCAATGCAAGCATAAACAATTGACAACAGCCCATTAAAACAAACTTTAAGCTTCAATATCCCTTCATTACCAAGTCACTGTCATTAAAACTTAAAGCATTGCTGCACTAACCTTTTATAGGTTATAGATATTCTGTTGTGTTGCAGAAGTATCGTCTGTTGCCCTTCTGACAAGCAGCAATAGAAATCCACTAAAGGTGCAGTGTTGCATCATTTTGGATGCTGATAGTAGGGATGTTCCTAATCTCGCTGTTGATTAAGCAGAAATCTAAATCTAGATTAGTGGACTAGTCAAAACTGGGCAAAATTTAAAGACAAAAGCTAGATAACCTGTTATTATGAAGTATATACTGTTAGATGCATCTGACATGGGAGCAGTTCGTAACATTATCTCCACTGTATCTCCATACAGAGGTTGCGATACTACTGAAACAGGAATTGTGGACAATATCTTCCTGCTGGACAACACTGTCAATCATTATGAAGTGAATGAAGACACGTTAGACAAAATGTCAGTACATTTTTATCATATTGTTTGGATTAACCGATGATAACCGAGGATAATGTTACAGCTTTCAGACTGCTAACTAAACATTGCTTTACACTCATATTTTATCTTCTCAATGCTTAATGTCATTGTAACTTACCATACTCTGGGTATTTTCTCTTCAATGCCAGTTCCACCATCCTTTTACCCTTTGATATAGCCATCTCAAACTGATTTGTTGTGTGAGGTGGTAGAATCCCAAAAGCGGACTGCAGTAGCAAAAAGTTATGACTAGAACTTTACTTCTAGAGTGGGAAAAATATGACATCTCGTACAACCAGCAGGGGCATTTGTGTGGGGAGGGGGAGGGCTGCCGCCTGGCAGGGCTGCCACTCTGCTTGTGACAGATGGCTGCGTAAAGACAAGATAATTGGCATTGTACATCAAAAAAAAAAAATTCTAATGAGTTTAACTGACTCGTGTCAACTTGCTAGGTTAGCAACAATTAATTGTTTAGTCGACTAATTATGCACATCCTTAGCTGATAGACAGTTTTGATAATATGCTGCAGTGTGTTAAACTTTGTAAAATTCTAGAAATATTGTGTTTTGGGTTTGTTTATAACTGAGAACAAGCAAAAGACACTTTTCTCACTTGTTATTCCGACACATCACTGTTTTGTCTACTAGGCTTTTCTGCAAAGGTCTCATTTGCTATTTGTGCTGTAGTCTCGGGAGAAACCCTCACAGTACAGGATTATTTCAGAGCGTTTGCTGATTTTGGTTACCAAAAATTATATCAGTGGCACGTCCTAATAGTCACTTGATTCACCATCGATAATCATTGCCAATTATCCATTCCAACCCTTCCATCAGGATTTTCCTTTCCCTGATTTTGGGGACAGGCAAATCCCCTCTGGCAATCATGAAAATAACTAATTATTTCTCAAAAGCGAAGAAACATATTTCAACAAAAATTTTAATAACTCAAACTAGATTAGTGTCTTTGTGCGCTGGAGTGACCACTTACATTCTGACCCACTAATTAGGCTGTCGACTGGCTCCATCCACTGTTAAGAATAATTGTTATTCTCTGTCTGCTACAGCTTCCAGCCAACAAAGAGCTATTATAAGACTTACTTTGATGCTGTCATGTGACTTGTTTGGAGGCCTTTGTAGGTTAATGGAGGGATAATCTGATTAATTTGATCTCAGCAGAGGTTTAGCTGCTATTAGCCTGTGACAGACGTGTCTTGCTTTTGCAGTAGTCCAGTGTGTTTTTTTTTTTTTTCACTTAAAATTTCTAGCTGGTTTAGCATTATTTAAGTTTATATTCTGAAGTTACAGGTCATATCATATTTGCATCACCTTCAGGGCTTTTTTAAAACATATATATATATCTATATATATCTATATATTAATAAATGCAGCACTATAAATTATGCAATTTACTTGCAGAAATGTCCACATAACACTGAAAGATAACTACATTGTCACTGTAACCCTGTGCAGGATTAGCAGGCATAGAAATTAATGGATGGACAAATAAATGCTCGACTACAGCACTAAATATTTTAGGTATCAATGTCTGCTCTTTGACAGCACCTCTGTACAGTTCTTGCTATAAAAACTGAATGAAATTTCTGGATATTTTTTTCTGGTGCTGACAAAGTCTGACTAATGCTTCATATTGGCTCAGCCATGCAATAGCAGTTTGACGTTAAACATATGACGTTGCACGTTGACGTTGCACATTCCCAGGTGGCTAATCTTTGCCATTAATATACTGTACATATGGTGTTGCGTCTTAACACATTTCTCTGTAACACATTGATTACTGTATGTGATTCTAACACCCTGCTATGGTTCTTGGTTAGTTTCACAAGCAACATGAAAATCCCCGACACTGTTGCCTCACCTTATGCTGTTAAAGTTGCGCCAAAGTGAATCAGCTGACTGTGGACAAACACATGCTCTGTGTATAAGTATATAACTCCTAACTAGTCTATATATATACTAGTTATATATACTGTCAGCTTAGAATATGTCTGACAAAAAGTTGTAGTTTTTCTTTGCTTCACACCACTTTATGGTCAAATTAATATATGATGACTCAACAAGAAAGAGTTGAAACTGATATAGTTTTCTTTCATCCTCCTGTTTGTATGTGCAGTGTATTATCGGCGTGCAAACCCATTTATTGAGCACTTTGTTGTCCTTTTTTACTGAACTTTCCACACAAACGCAGGCAGGACAGGGTGAGGTGTACCAAGCTTCTATCTGAGCTGGATGAGAGAGAGCTTTCAACCTAACGTTGTTCTGCGTGGTTTCATTTACTGACAGCATATTTTCATGTAGTCGATATATGTGTCTGCCCTCCGTAACTCAATATAGTATTCAGAATTTTTTTAATACAGCACATTCTTGAGTCCAAACTCCTGGCTTGTCATCATTCTTAGCCAAGGAAAATTTCATGACATAATGCACCACTAAGGGTTTTAGAGATGGGATTTCAGCTTCAGTGTCTCTGGTTGAGGAACATTTCACATAATTGCTCTCCATTGTCTTGAAAAAGGGAAATTCCTGCGCCTTGCACAGAGCATTCTTGCCACTTCAGTCAATCCTGGTGTCATCTCAGTTACCCATCATGATCCTCCATGTACGCTATTGACAAACACAGCAAAACATTTTAATGAGGTTTTCACAATATGTCTTCTCATGCGACGCCCATTATTCTGCAGTCGAGGTTAAGTATCCCAGCTCCATTGGAAAGATGTCTAAAGAGAATCTATACTGTTAAAGGAGAATTCTGCTCTTTTTTTAAGCAGTAAAATTTGTCTCTTCTTTTCGAAAAGTTATGTGATCCTATCTACTCATATAAGAGTTTAAACTTTTGTTTTTTAATTTGGTTGTCCAGTCACTTTTACTCCCTGAACTCTGGTTCTCTAAACTCGGAGTAGTCCTTTTTTATATTCATGCAGCATTCTAGGTCTAAATCAGTCCCTATTAGATGAATAAAATGAAATACTGCAGGGCTTTGGGTTATGATGATGATGATGATAATTAGCCGAGGTGGGAAACATATACAGCATTTGACTATTGAAAATTGCCTGCATGGCTCCCGAGTAGTGATTTTCATGTCTGTTCAGTGTATAAAAGTTTTAATAAGCTTTCAGAATACTTATCATGAATTTATGATAATTTCAGCAGTAATGAGTTTTTTTTTAGTTTTCAAGAGACATTTTAGATATTCAAATGAGGCCATAGTGATGTCTAACTCGTCTATATAAAGCTGTAAATCTGTGCAACACTGAGCAAAAACATCTGGAATATGATTATTTACAGAACCTGAAAATTTAAAGACCTTTCCTAAAATCATAATTCTTAAAACTTCAACAGTTTGTGTACCTGCTGTCCTGTAAGGCAGTTATGGAAACACAGATTCATGCTCTCCTCAGTACAGTGTTTTATTATTCCTCTTGAGTATTGCGTTCTCACCCAGCTCCTCTTTCTCTTTGTTATTGTGTCTTCAATCTACATTTTACTCAGGCCACTACACACTTCCAATTATCTTTGCCCTGAGTGGGCTCTTTCGGGTGATTGAGGCCCAGGATTAGGTGAGTGATGAAAGAGGGTGACTGAACAGGTAAGAAAAACTCTTTGAGTTAGTGAGCGAGGGGAAACACTGAATTAGTGCGGTGTCAGGGATTGTCATGTTCATGGTTGTGAAACTTACTAAACCATAGCCAAATGCTAGAATCACGTACGCTTTTCACTTCACCACAGAGGAATGTGTCAGGATTCAACACGGCACATGTATATTACAACAAATATTATCCACCTGGTAATGTGCAACATCATGTTTTTAACATCAGACTGCTACGAATGGTTAAGAAGTCACTTCAAAAAAGAAATACTTCTTGAGCTGTAAATATGTGGATGCCATTTACAACTAACAGCTGTACATTCATGTAAAAAGGAATATAGCATAATAGCTACAACAATAGACCTTTTTCACAGCAGCCATTTTGACATGAAATAATAGGGTCAACGCAGGTGTTCCCATTGATACTAATTAAGGTTCCATTCCATTTACTGAAGCAGAGACCTTCCCGCAAGGGAGAAACTTCCTTTTAACAGACAGAAACCTTGAGCAGAATTTAGCTCAGTGGTGGGCGGACATCTGCGGCAACTGGTTGAGTTAAAGAGATTATGATTATATGTGGCAATTAATCCAAACTAAACTTCTATGTATCTATATCTGTGCACTCGACACGTACTTTACTGCCTTCTTGGCCAGGTCACCAAAATTATTTTATCTCACCTGTTTTTTTCACTTGGTTAAGTCCAAAAATTAAAATTAAGACATATTATTATAGGCTGAAGCTAATGTAAGTCGTGTAGGTCTTGGACAAAGTTAAATGACTATAAAAATGTATGCCATAGAGCAGGGATGTCCAAAGTACGGCCCGGGGGCCAATCATGACCTGCAGTCAGATTTCATTTTTACATATAATAATATAACATATTATTTATGGCCTGCTAGGATTGTCAAATACTGTATGGCTGGCAGATTTGGCTTTTCTGGTTGACATAATGAAGCATTTGAATGCACTAAACGTTAACCTCTAAGGACATAACTGCTGGTGTACATGAATATATCTGTAGATGTGACACAAAATATTACTTTCTGGCGACATTGCCGTCTGTCTGTCTGTCTGTCTGTCTGTCTGTCTGTCTGTCAATTGTGACAATGAAAACAAATAATACAGAATAGTGCATTTGTATGTAACTTTTATTGTTCATTTTTTCATTTTTTAAAACGTTAGTATTGGCCCCCGGGCAACTTCACGTTGTAAAATCTGACCCTCTTTAAAAGAAGTTTGGACACCCCTGCCACAGAGCCTAAACAATGTGGAATTTCTAAGATATAATACTGATTTTCGGCAAAAAAGTAAATATTGTTGTTTTTTCTACAAGAAATTCTACACAGAGCCATACGTCAAGGTGGTGGTGTGAAATCTTGTGATCACATATACCAAACCTACGCACAAGACAAACAATCTTTGTTTACTATTTTAACCTTGAGAAAAGTGCTACATACATAGAAATCCATCTCCAACATTCCCGGAAACTTAAATGTCATGATAAGTGTTTTTCGTAGTGTTGTTTGTTTGTGAAGAGACGTTCCATCTCAAATCGAAACATTTTAAAAATCAAGGACCATTATGGCCATGCTAATGCAAAGAGGTTTTTGTATTAGCAACCCCCCCCTCCACTACTCTTAAGAGGAAATAAAAGTTTCAGCATGCGGCTTCAAACACTTTTGTTGTAGCCCCTTTTACAAGTTTGTTGAGCCGTTCCTGCCAGAAGCAAGTCTGGGAGTGAGAAGAGTTCCATACATCATTGTGCTGAGGCATTACTGTGGGTAATGAAGTGTGAACTAGGAGCAGCACTTCGTTTTGTCATAAAGAGTGGGAGGGAACTCACTGTAGCACAAGGAGATTGTGGACAGTCCTCAGGCGATCACAGCCAAGTGCCTCAAATTACAGTTGTCAGTTAAATAAAAAAAAATTAACTCCAGATTTTCTGCCTTTGTCTCACATTTCACTTTGAAGTTAAAGGCAACGTGGTCTGTCTCTGTGGAAGATATCTCCAGGATTAGCTTCGAGTTTAAAATGGTTTAAATAAGTGTTTTTTTGTTTTTTTAGATTAACTGACATTCACAGCCACGTCTAGACGGATGAGAAGTATACAGTTTTATTTACTCTGAGCCACACAGCTAGCCAGATAAGAAATACAATATCTTTTTTTTTTTTTTAGTGTTGCAAACCATGCTTGCTACACATCTGGATAGAGTCCAACATACCCCCATCCAAAGAGCTGATGTAAAGCACCAAAAGCTTGCAAACATGAAAAAAAACCTTTTTAAAGCAAACTAAGTAGAATAAGGGAAAGAAGAACAGAAGAAAAAAGACAATAAAAGCAGCCCAGCGTTTCTTGATAAATTATGTGGTTAGTGGTTATAAAACACTGGGGGTGGTATCTTCCACACACCACTTATTGGTATATTTCCATCTGGGAGGAGCAAATATTAATAATGTGAGAAAAAAACGTATATATAAGAATAGAGTGAATGCATATGAGAGAACATACTGTATGTTTTAAATGAGACTTACTCAACCTATTGATAGGAGAAGTCCCACCTGTTTTGCTGTACGCTGGATTGCTTTGATATCATCCCTTTGTTCCTCTCTTTTCTATGTACCTCATTGAGCAACCAGCCATTTCCTGTAAATGCACTACAACCCTCAGGTAAAATAGAACCTGCAGGCTGAAGCAAGCTTTCTGATGGAAACATTTACAGGCGTACATTTGTTCCTAGGCTGGCACACATGGTTTTACAGCATGATTTATTGTCCGCACCGACAACATTGCCCCAGGACATGTTAGATAAGTGCACTGCATTAACAAAAGGGAGCCTCTGTTTTAAGCAGCTTCTTATGTAGTTGTCGGATTGGATTCAGGGATCACTGGCAAGGTGGGAGTTATATTTAGTTGACATGTATTATGATAGATGAGCGTGTTGGAGACCATTTTGCAATGATGAACACCCAACATTTTGTGGTGTTATGAAGGTGCTCTTCAATATTGTTGAATATTTGACACACAGCTAACAGCCGGATTCACCTCTTCATGCAGTATGGACGCTTATGTGACATATTGATTTAATATAGTGTCAAATGTAAAATCTGACTGCAGAACTGCAAATAGGTGACACAGGTTGGACTTGAAGCAGGTGTGAACACGATGCTGCTGCAACTCTGCAGCAGGACAATATTGGATGGGTCAGGTTTCATATCCTTTGCATCAGTGCCATAGTGTGTCCTTATTCATGTGGAAAATGCAGCGTACGTTGTTACCCATTTTGCCTAGAGTGAACAGTTAATTGTTAAAACTGATGGGTACAATCCTGAGATAAGTGTTTTGATACTGCTTCAGGCTAACCCTGCGGGATATCAAGAAATTACGCAACTATCCATCTTGCCTGGCTTCAAGCTGTGCTTTGTGTCCGAACACAGTGGTTACGGACCAATCAGCATCTTTATAAGGTATTATGGCATGAGTTATGCATGTGGTTTTGCCTTAGGTGCGTCTGACAATGTGTGTTAGAAGCATCTGTTTGCTTGAAAAACAACAAAGGTGGTTGTTAAATTGGTTAGATGCTGCTAGCATCAGTTGTGGCTTCGCTAAGAGTTTGACTTCATTGTATGGTTCATTGATATGAGTTTTTGAAGTTCACCATGATAGACAGATGTTTCATCCAATCACCTGCCAAGTATTTTTTCAAAGCGGCTGCCCTCCAAACAGTTTCAAACAACAACCTGCCAGATGGTGCTTTGCTTTTTGCATTTATATAAATTCTATTTTTCAAATCTGTGTTCCTTTTGTCACCAATGTATTGTTATAAGTGCTTTTTAATAAAGATGCCCACTTCTTCATAATACATAAGATGCAATTTCCTTCCTAACAGATGCAAAAGAAGATTTCATAAAGATAAATATATATATATTTATTATTTTTTAATTTTCTTGAACGTGCCCTGTGTGATATGAAGTTGAAATCTGAATTAATTAAAGGTTCACTGCCTCGTGGATAAAGTGTAGTGTAGATAAAGTTTTCTGCTGTACCTCAAACAGTCACAATGAACAATCATTGTCTCCATTCTCATAAATCCTTAACTACCCATAAGGAATCTGAATTCATTGTCTGCACCATTGTTCCAAAGGGCCCAGAATTTATTGGTTCCTTCAGCTGTGATAATTGCAATTTGCAGTTCAAAGAAACAAATCGCATAGTCCTAGGGGAGTATATTAATATATTGTTTGTTGCTCAACACAGGGCAGGTCATTTGTTTTTATCAGCCAGCTTAAGCAATGCATTTATTCTTTACATTACGGTATATTAATATTTGAAGGCACTATTATTACCCATTTTAATCAGCAAGTGTTTTTGATGATTCAACTACTGACTGTCATTCACAGACTAATGTTTACAGGGTTAGATAGCTGTGAAATACAAGATGGCTTTTTTATTGCATTTATTCATTTTGCAACTGCAGACAAAATGTTGCTTCTTTGTACACTATTTTAGTCATTACTTCTGAAATAGCAAGTATACCAAACAAATAATATAGTGTGTTGGGATAGATAGATAGACATGGAAAAAAGCCTCTGCACCGCACTAGGCATCACCTTTACCTCCCTATATCTTTATAAATTCAATTAATATTTCAAGATTTCTGCATTTCAGCCCAGTGTTCAAACTGACTCCAAACCCATAGGAAAATATTCACTGGTTGTGAGTACATCACACTTTGGCATAATTGCAAAGCTGTCAATCAGCAATATCTATGCATCACATATGCAGCTTTTCATCATGGACATCATGGGAGAACTGGCACTTGCTATTGATTTATGACTTTAAAGTTTGCTGTATTTCAAATCTCTTTTTGTGTTTGGCCAGCCAAGCTCAAATGCACAAGTCAGGGTTTACTGTACAGCTGACACAGCAGACAACAGCCATGCATCTGGAGTGGTACACAATAGGAAATCAATCTGATATAGAGAAAACAAATAACTTGCGTCAGTATTGAAAAGAATAGACTGGATGTTTCTAAATGTGTATTTCTGTGTGTTTACACGGGTTGAGTACAGTTGAGTGTGAACTATTAGGGGTATATTTCTTGTATTCATATAACCTATAATATCTGCCGTATATGTGCATGTTCTGTGCCATGACATGCAAAAAGTGTGCAAGTAGTACAGTAAATATGGAAATATTATGATACTGACTAGGGCTGTAGTGATACACTAATCTCACGATACGATATGATACACGATATTCAGCCAACGATATAATACGCTACTGGTGCTCTTTCCACCAGACCAGTGGATCTTCTTTCACTTCCAAGAGATCTGCCTCTTTGTAGCGGGTCATCTGCTCCTTGGCCTTGTCCTCTCGGGTATTTGTCTTGGGTCGTGCTGCACCACCACCGTATCGCTCACCAAGAAGGGCAGCAAGTGGACAAGACGGCCTTGGATTCCTGGGTGGAGGATGCTGACCTTCAAATAAATAAACAATAAAAACAAAAACACATTATTTGTAGTTAAGCACGTTCCATAATTCCTACACAGAGGTTCAGACAAGACAGTGCGCTTCACTGGATAACAATGGGTGATACTGACTGCTCTCTCCTTCCTTGAATCGCCCTCCATCATCTACAGCCTCTTCTTCGGATACCATCCCCTCATCATCAGCGCTAGCATTTGCTTTCCCCTCTTCGTCTACACTCCAAAGTGACAACTAAAATTAAATAGGTCAACATGAAATGAAATTCATGAGCTTTTACTGTAATAAATCTTTTAATTACTATATTTAATATCTATGCCTTTAAAACTCTTAACATTATAGTATTTATGCTTTTTAAACTTTTTAATATTTTTCCATTTTAAACTGTTAACGTTGTAGGATTTGCCTTTTAAACTTTGAATAATGTATTATTTAGGCCTATGCTTACTCTCGTGAGGAGATGGCGGATAGGATACAAGGCCAAGGGTTAAACCTAGCAGTACCATCAGTGCATTACCTCTGAATGTCTTGCAGCCTCTGTAATCAGTCCATCATAAACTTCCTGTCTTTCGTTCTCAATCAGGAAGGGAAGACTTTTGAATATTGGATCCATCGCTGAACATGCATGGAGAGTTGCCTTAAGGTTGGTGTACTCTTCTGAAGATCCCCAGCCATGGCAGCCTTCATCTATTTTATGACTGCAGATTCAGCTTCGATCGGTTCCAGTCCGTTGGTCAGTGTGTCCTGATGCAAACCTTGGTGAGGTGTTCGAGGGTTGGAATAAGATAGTGGGGCTCCATCAAGTTCACCATGTGCATAAAGCCTGCGTTTTCCACCACTGAATAAGGTCTCAAATCCTGACAAATAAAGTAGGCAATACTCTGTAATCTTCTGCGACCTTGGTGAAGTAGACGGGAACTTGTGGGAACAACCGCCATCGCTGTCCAGCATGGTTTGTTTGTTAAATCCAAAGTGGTCCCACACATCGGCTTTTAAGCACGAAGGTGCTGGGTTTATTTTCGCTGCCATTCGCTTGAATCTCCTCGCTCTGACTGCGTAAACATGAAGAGGAAGACATCGGTGTGTGTAAAGAGAGTATCTAGACTTGAATGGGACTTAATGTATCGAAACTCGCGGCTGAAAAATCGATAATTTCTGGGGAAACAAAATATTGATATATCGCGGGATCAGTTAAATTGCTCAGCCCTAATACTGACTGGGTTGAAAGGTTCTCTCCGTGACAGGTTATGTGTATTAGCTTTGCTTCTTACTTTCATTCATTTGAAGGCCAAACAAATTCTTTTCAGTCAGTCAACAAAACAAGACTGCAGAAAAAAAAAAGAACTTTCTTCTCCTGGTTGCATCTATAATTATAATCAAAGACGACCACGGTTTGAACACATTGTGTCCTTGTGCATGGTGCTTGCCTTCAAATTCAAGACAATCAGTACACAAAACAGCGTGATTTGCTAGTTGGTGGACAGATGTATTTAAAATGAATGGCCTAAGCCTACAACAGCTTTTTACCCCCTCCAAATACTCATAACATACTTTCTCATTGCCAAATATTGTTTTTGCTTGAACATATTTCGATGCTCTGCGGCTGTTTGAGTCTCGATTTCTGGGTTTGTTAAAACAATGACTACTCTTTCTAAGACGAAAGTTGACAAAAGCCCATTGTAATGGTATTATATCCTGTGGACGTGATTTCTGGCTGTGTTGTTAATTTATTGTCTTTCTCTATATCTATTTCTGGCCTAGTTTCATGTTATTGAAACAAGTTGGTTCCAAGGCACCAGCAACTTAATCTGGGGAATTACATGCCATGAGCCGTCAGAAAGGCAGACAAAGACAAATCCTATGAAATATTAGAAGATGGTATTTATAGTTCTTATGCTGCATCCATGTTCCCTTTTGAAAACACAATACTGCAGTGCATCTGCTTATTTATGTTCAAAATGTGCATTCTTTTCTTTGTAGATGCAAAGATGACAAAAAACAAAGCGACATTTAGACGTTTTAATGATGTGTTTTACATTTAAAAGTGTATATAGGTGTTGTCTTAGTTTAGATATTCCAACTGGGACTAGTTGCGTGACTCCTGACAAGAGCATGAGAAAGTAATGATATCTTCTTCAACAGTGTGTTGTTTATGTCTCCAAGGGGCTAATTACAATAGGGGAAGTGTGAACCTGTCAATTGAATCCAGGATCTCACCTACTATACTCGTCTTGACTTGTCTCTAAAGGAAGTCCACACTCAAATGTTGTATAACTGAGATCTGATACATCATAGCAGTTTTCATTTATTAAGTATTGAATCTTCACATCAGAACTGTCCACTTTTCCTAACACATCAAATCATTCAGAATCTTGATTTTATGAACATCAGCACTGAGGGATACATTTCCTTAACAGCCAAATAATGGATAATAAAGTCATTATGTCAACATGAATATGCAGACAGTTTCTCAGACAGGTAAATACCAATGTCTGAACAAATTTAGCATTCTGCGATAACCAGCACAAGGCCAGATGCTGTCAGAATAGACAGTGTATCATAATCTTGTTCCATCTGGCATATGGTGGTTCCAGTCTTCAAAAATGTTTCACTTGAGGGATGTGCTATCTTAGGGCCTGGCATATCCCCTGCTGTCTACATTTGAGCTATTGCACTGACTGTCTCCAAACATTCCATTTTAGCTGGATGTCTCGAAATGTCACCCCTGACATCTGTACAAAGAAAGCCATCTCCACCAATCAGGTGGCTCAGGTTGAAGAGATAAATGGCATTCTTTTGGAGAGAAAGTGCAATCTAATATCTACAGCATCCGTAAGTTGCACAGCCCTGATAGCCTTGCACGTAGCTCTATTGCGTCTGCCCCTTTGGGAAAGCAGACCATTTTTCTTTTTGGCCACAGAGCCGTGCAGGAGCCAGCCGCAGTCAGATTGGCAATATTTATCTTGCTCTGAAGAGGGACTGAACACAAACATTCAGGGTAATTTTTACTTCTGGAAAGAGTGCTAGGGAGGGATGCAAGGATTGTATCACTATCAAAGTGAAATAAAGCATTTCATTTCCATTCGCGACTTTTCCAAGTGGACACCGCAATAAAAAGGAACATCAGTGGGGATGACGAGATGAGAAAAAGATCATCGTAATGCTGTGATTGTAATACATTAGTTGAGCTAAGTTATGTTTTAGTGAACTCTATGTGGCTACAATGGATCACAGACTGTTTCAGCAGATGTATGCCTCTTTTTGACACAGTGAGCAAAACACAATATCCACATATACTGCTTTGGAAAGCATAGCTGTTGGAGCCAAAGCCTGTTGGGAAATGTTTTTGTACCAGTCCCACCAGACTGCCAATCAATAAAAAAACTCCAAGCCTATTAGCCTCCCTGAACTATTTAACACCAACTGGCCCCAATTACCTAATACCAGTCAGTGATGTTTGTCACTTTAATGCGATTAGTACCATTTTCGATTAAGCCTATCACCGATCTCTACCTGCGACTCTAGGGGTCAGTGGTGGGCACCTACCTTCCACTTAACCAACCTTTTGAACGGCTAATCCCTCTGGTTGCTTCCACAGGTCAGTGTCTAATTTAACATCAATAGTCTTTAAAATCGCCACATTTTGCTTCTATTGTTGGCTTTCTTGCTACAGTTTTTTTTTTTCCCCACCTCCTTGTTAGGCTACATTCTCAGTATTTCAATCCTGTTGTCCTTATGTTTTTGTCAGTTTTAATCCACATAGCAGATGCTGATTTTAGAGACCTCTGAAAGCTAACGTTTAGTACAAACACTGTGTTTCAAGTTTCAGTGTGTAAGAATTACAGAATATGGTAGAAATGGAATATAATATTCATAACTATGTTTTCATTAAGCTGAAAAAAGGAGTCCTTGTGTTTTTGTTACTGTAGGAGATACTTTTACGTAATGATTTAACTGTAGGGGGAGTATTGTTTTCTTTGTATATACTGACTGCAAATGAGGACCAGGTGTATTAATTAGATCAGGGAAGATCAGTCTTGGTTAATATGTGCATGTTTCTCACTGTAAACCAATCAACTGCAAGCCAATGTGAAGATCTATAATTAACTATTCAACAGTGCAATAAATGGGAACATAACCTAAAAGGAAAGTTTACTGTGCCGGTTTGATTTCTTGTCTGATGGATACATGACAGGAACACCACATGCCACCTGTTGAAGTTGACTCAAGTTTGGATGGTAAGTGTGGAAGAGGGTCCTCTTTCATGGAGTTTGCCAGGTGGAACTGCCATGTTACTAACAAAATGGACAAACTAAATACTGGTGGTAGATGGGACCTTGAGTAAAAGGGTTGCATTGCGGCAAATACACTGCTAGATGCCACACCTGACAAATGTACGTTCAGTATTCAATCTCCTTTAGCTTCTGTTCCACCAACTACCATGAAAAACACCTTCCTATTTAGTTTGCTAGATGCTGCAAAATATTCGCTAGCTACTCTTACCCTGTTAACTATCCTTGTTTGCTTTTTAGACCCGTGGAAATACCATATGGTAGATGGGAAACCATTGTGTTACAATTATCTGTGATTTTTTTCACTTTCACAGTACACCAACATTTGTTCCATTGTTAATAGAAAAATATTGATTAGTACATCCTTAAATATCAATATAACACTTTGTCACATACACACATGGTCAGCACACTATCAATAGCTTGTGGTCGTGAGTGATACAAGTGAAATCAGTGAAAGCAGAGATGTCAGGTTTATACCTACAGGAATTACAACAGGCCTACCACTTTACATTTTTAAATTAACATTATGTTCTTCTTGGACTTCACACATCTAAAAATATTTCACACGTTGCCATTGTTTGGAGTAGTGATTGTGATGTTTAGTCTCACCTATATTCTTTCTATTATTGAGAAACTTCAGCGCGTTTGTAGGAACAGAGCTGTCATGCTTCACACTTAACTGTAATTTACTGGTGTGATTGAGCGTGAACACAAAGGTATCGATGACTTCCTTGTCTCGATCAGCTGCCTGTAGAGGTGGGTGTGTTCAGACGGCACCTTTGCTATTCTCCTGTAGACAGGAGACAGAAGGTCAATGGATTGAGTTGAGATGAAGCAGACAATTCAGTTGGCTGGCAAGTCGACCAAAGAAGCTCATTCTCTTTCCGCTTTTTATTATTATAATCATGATTCTGTTTGAGCCTATAGGGAATTGGAGAGAGAAAAAAAAAAGCCATACGACAAAATTATATTGGGAAATGAAGAGGAGGTGGCGGGGTGGGTAGGCGAGGTTTGGATTGCAGGGAGATGAAAAGAGGGATATCAATTGATACCCTCTGTAGTGTGCATCTTGCTTGTGGCACTGCTGGCGCCATGAAATGCTCCCTTTGTGGATTTGTGACGAGATGTTAAATATAGGAGAGATGCTGTCAGTAAGCAATGATTCATACATAGCCCCTGATTCAATGCAAGCAATTATATGCACTAACTAATTGGCACTTCTGTAGGGCTTGAACCATTTAAAGGCTGACATGTGTTGAATTAGTATTTGCCATTTCAAGTAGGTTAAACTTTCAATGATGTAATTAACAGAAATAAGTCATTTTGATGTTGCCGATTGAATTTCAGACAATTACTATTTCCTACAAATTGTTACCCATCATTCTGAAAACATATTTTCCTAGTTTAGCGGGTATGTTTTCTAGCATTTTTCAGTTCCTCCACTTTGAATCTGGAAGTGCACCATGTGAGCTATCCACTTTTTCCTCGTTACCACATTATAGATAATAGTAATTTTCTTTTCACCTTCCAGCCGCTGGAACCAAAACACGATTAAATACTTTCTCCCTTCCTATTCTTCATTCTTCTCTTCCTGCTCAGTTGAGCCCATAGGCCAAGATGTATGCTTGTCACATTACTCTGAAAAACACATTAATATTCTGGCCACAAACTGTTCTTGGTACTGTATGCTAATGAAAATGTACTACACTCCCTCTACGTAGTCTGTTTTTACAAGGCAAAGACAGTCGCTTAGAATAAAATGCCTCTTGCAGTCTTTATTCCAGGTATTATGTTATAGGGTACAAGAAGAGAGCTGAATGTCAGCATCATAACTAATACAGGAGAACAAATAGCTGTTCTTTGGGGAAGTGGTTGCAGGGCAGAGGTCAGTGAGTGCTCATGTCCGGAAATATCTTGAAAATCCTGTTGTTTGACAGATCACATGCAATGCCGCCTTTTTTCCCCCCCGACAAACCACACCAAACCATTTCCTCTGGCTGTGTTTTCCTTCATTGTATGTGCTCTTATCATTTATGCGCCTTGCCACTGTGAGTTGAAGAAGACATCTTTTATCTTCCCCATACATGAATCCATGTACTACAGAAAAAGACATCTATGTCCACAGCATGTGTAAGTGTTATGAGTGTGGTGTGAAGCATCTGTGTTTGTTGGAGAGAAGAAGGGGAAATGAGAAAACTAATTTGACAGGACAGGGCCCATTGTTGCAGTACTTCACTCATTCTAATTGGCTGTGTGTTTTTGTGTCTGTAATGGTTTGAAATTATTTTTCTCAGGAGAATACATTTCCCATTTCATCCCGTCAAGGAAAGACAAACTAAAGTAATTTGTAGCAAGAAAAAATGAATATATTTCACCACGAGACAAACATTTTACACATATTTATACATTTATGTATATCATCATATATACCATCTAGATAGAGATACATAAGTGTTGTTAAAAAACTCTTGCCTCTCTTTTACGTTCAGAGGCTTGTTATCTTTAATAGTCTTGCGTGCTTGACACCATTTTACACCTAAGTGCATTCAGACAGGCAGCTACTCTCTGCCAGCCTAGAAAAATCAAGTCCTAAAGCCATTTACAGTTAGAGACAAAACTTTGGATAGAGAAAGGCAGGTCTTTATAATTTTCAATTACACCTTTTTGCTGATGTTTCTTATCACAGAGTGGCTGACATTATGCCTTCAGTGTCTTTGGCATCGATTGTCTGTTGGCCCTGTAGGATTGGATGGTCCTACACTCGGGAAGCAGGATGCAAGTAGCTCTATAGTGAAGCAATTAATGAGATTTTGGTTCGGAATCGATCTGTATGCTGAAAAAAGAAGAATGGAGTTCAGCAGCAAGTCCTTACACATCAAAAGCAAAACTTTCTGCTCTGATCCTGAATAGTAGAGTAGTTTGGTGAATCCTTGAATGCTTTATTCAGCTTATGTCCACATTTGATATTTGACAATCAGGAAGTCAGCCTGATTGACTTAAAAGAATCCAGATCATTACATGCACATGTCTGTGCACATTCACAACACTGAACAATTTTTTAAGCATGTATTTTCTCTTGAATTTGTTCAAGGGTGTAGCTCAGTTCTTCACAGCCCTGTTTCTCTTTAGCCTAGAAACTGCTCTGCTGTCAGTAAGGTGACTGTGCTGACAATAAGCTGTGTCACTGGTGAGAATGCTGAGCAGACAGAGGAGCATGGGTAATGCATTTTTGATGCCCACAATGGCTACCATTTCCTTGCTCAGGGAGTAGTGCGGCTGCACTCGGAGGAACTTTGTGAGTCTCCAGGTCTAGCTTCTGAATAAGTGTTAAGTGTCCTATTAAAATGGATGTCCAAATCAGCAGGGAGAAGCAGATTCTCCTGCAAGCTCCTAATCTCTCCTTTCAGCCCCGCTTATCTGCACTATCTCGGAGGGAAGTTCTCCAAAGGTGGCACAGTTGGAAGTCCTTGTGCCTCGCCCTTGAAGGCTCACATCTTTTCCCCCCAGGTGTGTAATCAAAAAGTTTACTCCCCTCACTTGTGCGCATGTCATCTCTCTTCTTTTTTTGCACATGGTGGGCTGTATTTTCAGAATATGCAACGGGTATTATGGTGATACTGCGGCCTTTTTTTATTATTATTTTTATGAACTGCAATGCATTTGTACAAGTTATAAATACTTATTAGTTACTTATAATGTTGTTTGGTGCATGATAATCATAATACTGGTAAAGTAAGAATAGACTGAAATAAATATGTGAGTGCCACTGACACGACGCCGGCAGACTCGCCGCTCGGGCCCGGTGCTTCTGTCATGGTGAGTGTGTTGTCTCGTGTTGTGTGACTGTAAGCCGTGCGCGCGTCTGGGCGAGACAGAACTTTAGCTTGTTGTTTGTTTTGAAGCGAATTTCTATCGAAGTGGAGCTGTCTCCATGGAGTTCGTTCTTGCCGGCAGAAACACACGAACAGCCAATCAGCTTACAGACGGGCGGACCCAGCGTGCGGAAACAGCCTATCATATCCCCGGACGTCACCAGTAACAGGCAAACAGCCAATCATTCAGCAGCTGTGTAGTTCGGTTGCAGTAGTTGCCATGTTGGTTTGTTTACAAGGGAGTAGCATGCAGTGAGAAGCCGGGAGGAGTGTAGAGGCGGCTGCCATGTAGTGGAAACTGGCACCGGTAGTATAGTAATCCACGGTAGTACCGTCGTGTAGAATTTCTAGTATAGTAGGAGCCGTTATGATTTGGTACCGTGGGGTACCGTGGGTACCGTGCAACTCTAATGCACATTCTATGGTGTTATTCTTACAAAGATTTCTTGCATACAGAATGTCACTGCTTTCTCATAGTGATTTTTTTTTTGCATAGGCATGCAAATATTTTGCATTTTCTGTCCGTTTTAAGTTTAATTTATGTTTTATTTTTTTTTTAAAACCAATTTTCAAATCCAGTGTCAGATCACTGAGCAGTGCCCTCTTCACACTCACACAGTTCTGCATAATTACAGAAGGTGGGCAGAGCCATATAGCAAAAGCACTGCAATAGTAATACAATTTTATTCCCCCCCCACACCTACACATGGTTCCATATGCAGCCACACATCTCATGAAACCTGCGACTTTTGGCTTTAATAGGAGCCCACTCAGATCCTCGGGGGCGGGTCCCTGTCATTCAGGCATTGAGCGGACATTATTGAGGAAGGTAATTGGCAGGGAGCCTCATCTCTGGAGGTTTCCCTGGGCTTCAGCGATCTTTCAGAGGACTGTGGGACTCTGCCATTAATCAGTGGGGGGATAAGAGAAAGGAGGGATGTGCCAGCGTCGGCACAGACCCCTACCTTTCCTTCGCCCTGACAGAAAAATCCTTACCTAATCAAACTGCCCACTCTAATCTACACTTAACATCTCCGTGGATGTGACAGCACACAAAAGGAGGAGAACTCTCTCCGCTTAAATGGTCCTGCCGTCTTAGTGGATCCAATTATATTAAAGAGAGAATTTGTACACAGGAATGCATGTTTTCTCACAATAAATTAGTTGATTAGATGATTTCATGCCACGTAGTTAATGTCTAATGTGAATGTTCAGTGCCAGTGCAGGAAGTGGTAGCCCTTTTATGTAACAAGGTGGAAACTAAGGGTGTTGATGTTGAGATATCTGTGACTATTCCAAACCTGCAGCTGTAGCTTTTGATTATCAATTACTCAGGATATTTCCATAACCTTTTAGCAAACAGTAGTTGCCGTTTGCAGGAATAGTAGAAACCATGGACATTTTACCTAGTTAAGCCTGGCCCATAGCATTGCTTTCAGCTGCTATGTTCTCTGAAAATAACACCCAGAAAACGGCATTAAGCAAACCTAGACGTCACTTGGGGTAACTCTTTTTTTTTGATGAAAACGACCGCCACATCAAGCCGGGTGTTCCCACAACGCATGAACACACCACAAGACAATAATAATCTTTTTGGGATATGCACACATAGCAGCGTGTAGTAGCATATTCTTTCAACTGAACAGGATAAAGCATGCAAAAACATCAGTATGGTGCTCAAACATGACTGTAAAAGATGCAAGAGTGAAGAAAACAAAAGCTGAGCAGCACTTTAAGGAGGGAGTTATCACACCAAGCAAGGCTTGCAATACACCATATGCACTTATGTCCTTTTTATGTTCATGCCTTATCAGGGAAAAAAAACACTGTTTCTATCAGATACTGAATCCTAACCACTGTAACTGATTGCCATTAGAATTTAGCAAAAATGCATTCCCACATTTCTTTTCACGTTTTTAGAAGCAGTAACATTAATATTTCTTTGACTGGGATATCAGATAAAGAATGTAACTGACATTAAATGCCTTATTTTACCTGCAAAGGTGGGGAAAAAAAAAACACTGAGAAGAACAACAAAGGAACAAATCTGTGCCCTCTACATCTAATCCCATATGTCATCCTGATTCTCACTTGCTTAGCCTTGGATAGATGCCGCATGAACATTGTTTTGCAAGTCAATAAGACCGTAATTGCGTGTGGTAAGTAGGTATCATCTTAGTGGAGGTCAGGGTAGTGAAATCATTCTGTGGCTATTTGACTTTATGTTTTGCTCAGGGGAGACGCACACCACAGAATGCAAAGCAGCCTCTTTTCTCAAACTGATGGAGAGAAGATTGTAGCAGATGCCTGACCCCTCCCAGTGAGGTTACTGCTAATTTGTTTGTCCCCTTTTCTCCCACGGGGTGCTTTGTGCGAAAAAGGAAACGATTCAAGGAAAAATCTTACTCAACATTTCTTTACCCGCAATCTTTTTTTTTTTTTTTTTACATTTTTTTTTAGCAGAAGCAAATTACTGATTTGTTCCTGAAATAGCAGTGTGGTTGCTCACTCAAGCTTTAATCAGGCTTGCAATCTCTGTGTCTGTCTGTGTCATGCTTTTGGGCACGAACGGCTGTGAAGTACAAAGATAACTCTCTGGGCTTTGAGATGATCGTCTAAAATGACCCACGAGATCAAAACGAACTACAGACTTTTGTAATAAACAAAGTTCTGTGATATGAACTTTAAAATGCCTGACCTCAATCAAAAGGCTAAAGCTGATTGGATAAGTTTGATCTGGAACAAACGCCTGTTCCAGCGGCTTTAGACGGACATTGTCGGAACAGATTACTTCCAACAGAGAACAAATTACACTGTAGCAGTGTGTATGTATGAAATGTATGTCTGATTAAATCCATGTGTCTCAGCCTTTGATTATTTGGACTTAATTATATATATGAAATATACATATTCTCTTCCATCTAAGAATCTTATTGGCTAATAAAAAGATGTTCGGTTACATCATGTATGTAGGACTGATAGAAGCTTTGGATAAATAACGTTTCAAGTCAGAATGATGCCCGTCCATCAGTGTCAGGATAAACCTTATTTCAATCTTAAATAGGAAAATAGCTTTGATGAGGCCAATGTGCTATGTGGAAACATGTAGGACGGTCTTCATATTGATAGCTTACCAGCTGAGGTGGACATAAAAAGGAGAGTCGGCTTTGAAGCACCCGCACGTATCCGCTTTCGCTCACAATCCACGTGAATCTATTTAAAATATTTATCTATATCTTTATAGATAGACAGATACAGAGATATAACGACTTTAGAACAATAGAGCATTTATCTCAGCATTCAGAATCTGTCTTGACTTTTCAGCAGTGACCCTTATAAGCGGCCCATGAGGGATGATAAGCAGGTTCACATTTTGCCCCGTGTCTATTGATGAATACAAATGTGATTTTTTTTTTTTTTTGACAATGATGATGGATATTCTGACAGATCCTGCTCCCTTTTCTGATGAATTTTCAAGTCAGGGTGGAGGATGGGGGGTGATACTGGATTTTTAATTTTTTTATTTTGGTTTTGGACTGAGTGGGCATATCTATTCATGTTTATCCTTGTGAATGGATGCGAGATTTGGTTCAAGGTGACATGTCGGTATACGGCAAAGGGAGTATAAACTCGGTGAAAAACAATAAGCTTGGTCATGGTGAATCATCTGAATAGGAGCTGCAATGCCCTATGCCTTTTAAAGATTAGATCAAGCTGTCATTACTGGCATATTCCAATGAAAACAAGTTTAAAAATATGATGTTGAATCATTCTTTACTTTGTGGACTATGAGTCAGAAGTAGAGAGCCAAACTCGGCATGCTGTACTGAAAATGTCTGCTTTTAATATTCCACTCAGTGCCATAAAATCCCCGCTCTAGTAAGCCAAACTCTTATCAGTCTTATGCCATTGCTTTTATTACTATAAAAATCATTGTATTTCAGAGCACAGCCTGTTGATGTCTTGTTTATAAAGGAAGCCATTACATTTGACCTTGAGACTTGTGTGTGCCTAATTGCTGTTCCTGCATAACAATTTGCAAAGCACTAACAGCACAGAGAAAACAGCATCCATCAGTGGCACGACTGGCAACTGGCTAACAGCTTTGTATACACGGTGGACAAAGAAAATGTCACGCACACATGCAATTGAAAACTCTGGAAACACGCTGAACCAGGCTCCTTGAGGAGAGAAGAGGAGGAGAAAATAAATACTAGCTGAGAAATTGGAGGGTTGTGTAGCATCTTTTTATTTTATTATTTTTTAACAATATTAGCAGCATGCTAATGGTAGTGAGATGGACATGTTGATCTCTGTTTGTTTGTTCACCACTTTTGTACAGACATTCATGATTTCCAGAGGATTCTTGACATTTTTCAGCGAGACCGTAACTTTTCCTCTAGTGCCTCCAGCAGGTCCAAAATCTCACCATTGAAATATGGATTTCACTGTTTGTTCCCAGGTGATGACTTTTAACGTCTTTGGTCATTCAGTGATCCAGGGTGAATTGTAATTCTAATACCAAGTACAGCTGTGGTTAGGGCTTATTAGCACATGTTAATAGGCCTGTGGTGAACATGGTAAAGATTATACCTGCCCAACATCAGCATATTAGCATTTTCCCTTTCAGCATGTTGCCATGCTATTGTCAGCATTTAGCTCAAAGCACTGCTGTACTGTACCTACAGTAATCACAATCTAACTCTTAGCATGGCTATAGACTGCCATAGAACCGCCACATTTCAACATAAAATGTTCACGTTTATTTAAATAATGGTACTATTATAAAACATCTTACATCTCGTACGTTTTAGCAAACAACAGCAGTAAATACACGGTAAAAGTGTATTTGTTGTAGACATACAATGTCAGTGGGATTTACTCACAATAAACTACAATGCTCATCATTTATTGTTCATCGCAGTGAAGAAACAGTAGTGTGGCTGACTGATGACAACAATGGAGGTCTTTGGCACAGGTAGTAGATAAATCCATTGTTGGTTTTGGTCTTTTCATTGGATTTGTTGACCATAAGATAAATATAAAATACACAGACCTTTCTTGTTTAAGAGATACAACCCATCACCATTAGAATATATTTTAGAATATCATGGCCATTGGCCAGTATTGATACTCAGCTCAGAAACTGCAGCATTAAATAACTAGAGTTTAAGTCGATATAGGTTTCAGTGTGAGATATCAGCAAATCATGTGGTCGACTGAGAGTGTGCTTGAAATTCATCTTGATCTCTTCCAAAGCAGTAATCATGCTGCATTACTGATGATCTAATCGTTATGTTAGAGGCTTTTTCACCCCTCAAAAGCAAAAAATATGTAACGTAATTTCTAATGTCATACAATTATAAACATTTTCAGCATTTCAAATTAAAGATACCATGAATATATATATAAAAAAATCTTTATTTTCAGTTCAGTCGGCTTGGAAAAAAGAAAAAGGAAAAACCTGATTGGTTGAACTGTGGTGAGAATAGTCAATTAAAGTCACTTTCCCATTATACTTTGATGTTCTTCACTTAGGACTGAAAGCAAACCTTAATCATTCTGCACAGAACATCGATACCTCTAATGCATCAAGGGCCCAGCACTTGTACATACTCACAGTGTTCGAGACTTTGGACCTGCTAACGGTGACTTATTTATGTGAAGTGGGAGAGAGGCGTTCATCGCCTCGCCTTGACTGACAGTCTTCTTGAGTGATTTTACCTAATGCGTCACTTGGAAGGGAATTTCTCATACACCTGAACGCTGACGAGACGTGCTAATTAAGTGTGGTAACAGCTTAATCGGCAGGAACGTCTCTCCTTTTTTTCTTATTTTTCACATCGCGTGGAAAAAAACCTATATTCCGGAAAAGTTATTTTCAACCGAGTGGAGGGAAAATAGAAACACGTGTAATTGTAACAAATGGAGGCAGCTAAAATTTTCAATCACATCTTCTCGTGAGGATGATAGGTGTGACAGATTGGATTAGAGAATCAGCAATTATAATGGCCATTGGGCAAAACCCCCAGGTTTATCTTCATTCTGCGAGGCACAGCACCTGTGTCACATATACTGTGTCAGATTAATCATACCCGTCTGCATGAGCATAATCACTCTCTCTCTCTCTCTCTCTCTCTCTCTCTCTCTCTCTCTCTCTCTCTGCTTTTGCCTGTGTCGCATCTCTTTTCTGACATTCATTACATTCGGAGCAAAAGTACAAAATTGTGAATCTCATGGAACGTTGCGCACCCAAGTTCTCTACGTAGAGACATATGTGCAGCGAAATTATGCCATATGTGAAAAACGGTTGACGGTGTTTATAATGTGCTGCAATGCTGATGAAAACCTGTTTGAATGCCGGAAAGGATTTTAGCTGTAACTGGCAGAGAATGTGTAATCATCGCTTTTTCTTTTTTTCACGGGCTGTATGATCCAACGGTTAGCTGTAATCCATACTCTGTGCCGCACATAATTAGCAATCATAACCAACAACCCTTGGTCTCTTACTCTGTGCGTTTAACATGCATCACAGAGGTAGGGCAAGCTGACAAGGATTTTAGTGAGCACCACAGTTAAAAGTAAATATCTGGATCGCTCCTTGCAGGGGATTTCTTAAACTACTTTTGACTTCTTTCTTCAGAGGCGTTTGAAAAGGGAAGAGCACACGGCCTTGTTATAATGACACAATTTGTGCGAGATCAGGCTTACGGAGAAGAAAGTGAAGCAGAGCCTCATGACAAAATTTCATTTCCTTTTGCATTTCAGATGGTGACAGTTTTGTCAGTGAATTGTTCCAATACGGTACATCATTCCCAAGGAAATTGTTGCACATGTTTTACTGCTGAGGGTCTTGGTCCTTTTGGGACTCCACGGTATCAAACATGTTTTCTATTACTTCCTTCAGTCCCATTGGTCCTGTTTGAGAAACGTTATAAATAATGCAGAAAATGCTCCTTTCATAACAAGCTCAAAAGCAACATAAGTCTCCTATCTGTTGTTCACTCTCACAAACACGTACTGAGGCCCTTAGCTGTGCAGTAAATGCAACAATGACAGACGCGGAAATCGGTAATAGAAAGACAGACGGGCTAAAGTGTGAACACATAAGGATATCTACTGTATTAGTCAGCAGTAACTACATAACAATCAGACAGCTATAAACAAACTGTAAACAATAAATACAAAGTTATTTAAAGGCATGCTGCAGCAGGAACAAGTTAGACTTTAAATCTATTGGACATCCTGGCAGGTTGTAATCTGCAGTCAGCCAGAAGGAACCTCAACTCCTCAGACACAGGGGATGGGCTAGGATCAGCCAACACAGACTGGGCCTTCTTCAAAGACCTCGCCGCGTATATGTGTGGACGATTATATCTCATAAGATTGTGTCTGAAATTTTGATGCACACTTTAACAATAACCCGTAGCAGCTAACTAATGAGATTGTAAGGACTGATTGAATGAAACATTTTCATCAAGGTGTTATTAGCCGATAGGAACGGTGGGAACGGATTGAAATGGAAGAAAATATGACTATTTGGAGCATATTAGGTGGACAGCAGAGAAGCAGATTATGCTTCAGGAGTGGTTTAAAAAGTTTCTTCTGTCTCTTGATACTTGCTGACCACAGCCAAAACTAAAAATGTTTTATAACCACCTTTTAAATATACAGAGCTGCTGTTTAATGCTCTAATTATTTATTCTAACATCCCTTTAAATCCCTGAATATTCAGGTCTCCTTCTTTTAATTTTGGACATTAGTGATATTCAGCAGCCACTGTTTGGCCCAGAGATAGCCATATTATCTAATGGCAGACACTTCTGTATGTTGTTGGTGTTTCCTCAAGCCACTACAATGCCTTCAATGTAATTATCTGTTAGTGCTTCCCGTTACTGATGTTGATCATGTTTTTAATCAAACACATAATATAAACTATAGCTTTGCAGCTGCTATGGCCCAAACTACACCTCGGCATTACAACTTCTCTCCCCTTCAGATCACACCGCCGCCTCATGTTACACTTACTGGGTTTATTATTACATTACATTTATTTAGCTCACGCTTTTATCCAAAGCGACAATACTATGCAGTACTTGCAGCAATAAGTTCAGTGAACCGTGTAGTCAGAACCCAAAAAGTACATGAAATTCATCTAATGTGCCGAACTGCTTCAGGTGCTACATTTAGAGATATAATAAGAGATAGAGAAAGAGTTTTTTCTTTTGTTGTATTTTTAAATGGGCCGAGGTGCAGACTCTGCTGAACAGTTGATTTTTTTTTTTTATTCTGTGATGGAAGATCTGAGGAATCCTGATGTAAATAAGGAGCCCGTTCCAACATTATGGAGCCAGGTCGTGATTTTGATGAACAATAATCGAATGGCAGTAGCAGAGCGTAGTGGAGGAGTGTATGGTTTTGACCATGTCCTGGATGAGGAGTGGACCTATTCTCAGCATGGTAGGAAAGTACCAGTGTCTTGAATCGGATTCAAGAAGCCAAAGGTAGGTAGCCGGTGCAGGGAGTGGACGAGAGCTGTAGTGTGGGAGAACTTGGGTGGGTCGAACCTGCGCCACCACCTGGGTGAGGGATGGATTATCCCCCTGATGTTGCAGAGGATGACTCTGCATGAGCAGGCTTGTTGCAGCGATGTTGGCAGCGGAGGACAGCTGGTAATCCAGATTCCTTGCAGTCCAAGCGGGGGACACCACAGAATTCTCATATCAGCTCTATTAAAATAAAGTAAGACACCGAATGTGTGCTGCTTATTTCTTTATTCATTATAACAGATGCTGTGTGTTGCATATGCAAGAAGTGATATTTGTCTGATTTGAACTAAAAGTTGCTTGAATTGCACAATAGCTGAGAGCCCAAGGATTCAGAGGAATGCATCACAACGCTGACAAAAATACTTGTCTTTAAGTTGCTTTGCATTGAAAATAGAAGAAGAAGAAGAAGAAAGTCTACTGATGATTCATGTGCCTCTTTCTGTTTCTGTGAACAGATCCAGGGAAGACATCAATATTTTACACATCCTTTAAAACATGAAAGATCTGTTGTGTCCAAAATTTCTATCCCTGATGAATTATTCAGCCTCTTTGCTTTTGAAATGTAAAAACATCATGGGTTTATTTGTTCTCATAATTAGCTGGTGAAAAAAATAAACTTTCTAAAGGGAGCTGTCAAGTCATTTATACTTTTATACAACTGGTAGCGTTCCCCTTTAGAAGTGCATTCACATCTGCATGCTTCTCATGTCAGTATTCAAGATCAAAGAGAAACATTACTCAGCTAAAACATTGCCATTGATATAATAATACATTTATCCTGTTTAGTTTATTGCAGCTTAGACACCTTACCCTATTTGACCACAGTCCACAGAGAGCCAAAACTCAAACCAGCCTCCTGGTTGAAGAACAACAAAAACATTCCTGTTTATTTCTCACTCTCAGCCTCTCTCTCAAACCAACAATAACAAATACATTTTGCAGAGTCAGCTTTTCATTATTACTTTTCATGCGCTGAGGACATGTTTGAATAGTACTTTTTATTTTAGTTTTTTAAAAGCAGGCGGCACATAATTGCTCATCTCAATGGATTTCCGCCGTGTTATGTATATGTATATTCAAATTCTCCTTTTTTCTGGCTACTATTAAGACATTGTGTGGTCACAGAGATAGAGATGCAGTAAGCAGATGTATTACAGATAAGAGGATTATAAGAAACACTCCTTCTTGCTCCTCATTTGAGATTTCAAAGCAGCTCCAATGCTCCAGGAGCAGCAGCTGGATCCATCTGAGTGTTAATCTTGGCCTCTCAAAAGTCAAAGAGATGGCTTTCAAAACCTTACTAGGTCTCTCTGCCATCATCATTACTGAAGCTACAGATGGTCCCCATTTTAGCTTGGCTACTTGAAGGCAGGGGGCATTGAGTGAGGCTGAGCCTGAAAGGGAATAGACGGTTTTGCTGAGAGTGGTTTGATGTGAAGCAAAGACAAAAATGTTGGAAATTTAATGTTTCACAACCCACATCACACAATTTTCTCCAATCTTGCATCGACCGTAAATGCAACCCTTTGTTGTCTCCAATGTTCGTACACCATTTTCCTTGTTTACAGGTCCGTATCATGACTTTATAATACATGATCATAGAATTAGGCTACTGAGTGTCTTCTCTTGGTTTGATGTTTTTAAATAGTTGAAAGCTATATAGGAAGTCCCACAAACCTGTACTGCACCACTAGGATCATGCTCAGCAGGAGCAACAAGGTTACCATGGTGAGAGTGATTGAAAGCCCATTAGTGCACTGTTAGTATTGGTTACACAACAGGTTGCTGTTATCTGTGTGGATGGACTGATGACGTTTTTTTTTTTCAGCTTTCTTTCTTGTGGTGGGGATCAGCTGAAGATGAAAAATTACACTCTTGAAAGACATTGTAATTACTCCTTGATAGAAAACTTAATGGCCTCAGATTCAATAATTTCCTCAAGCTAGTTATCGAATGTTGGAAAATCAACCAGCAGACTTGAAAAGAAGAACAAAGCATCCACTAAAAAGACATCTTCAGCAATATTTAGTCTCTGACAACCCTTTAAAAAACCGTAAACAACCTTCATCTGATCTATGAAGCACCTGAGGCTAAACTGAAAGGTTAAATGATTTTAAATGTCACCAAGGGGCAATCAGCGATTACTGCCAAACTGTCAGAGTTTGTGTACCAGGGCTATCTTTTCATACTGTATGCACATGATAACTGCAGCATTGATCCTGGGGATTTCCCAGTCATTTTGTGCCCCCTAAAAATTGCAATCTTCCGACAATCGAACTCCAATCGAATTCTTAATCAGTACAGCTACGCAATGCCCACGTAGCTCAGTGTGTATTGTATTTGACAGCTAAATAGTTCTGCATTAAACAAACACAACCTGTTTCACAGCTTTCCATTAAAAAAAGTTTCTTATAGTGTTTTGTATACTATGTGAGAAGAATAATAACATGGATCTGTTTTAGCTGGAAGCTTTGGACAGGATGTTGACAGCCTCTTTTCAGAGGTTTAAATGCAGTTTCCAGCCAACAGTACCACTTAAGAGGCATGGACATACCGCAGGCCATCTACAGAAAAAGTAGGGGCAAATTGTCCTCCCTTTTGTGTGTGTTTATTCCCTGTGCACATCACTCACTGATGCACACTCTCAGTGTGGAATATATTTTTAATTAAAGTGATACCCTCTGCTCTCTTCTGTGTGTTGTTTGTAAGCTTTGCAGGTAACTTACTCATAATACTTTGCATTAAAGGGGTCCTCCACCTGGTTTACACATGAAAATCTGTTTATAGTTATTGCGGAGTACTACCACGTATGTGGGGGAAGAAATTGTATTCAGCCTTTTGTGGTTTCAGAAGGAGTTGCACAACGTCTGGTAAATGTCCTCAAGTGATGTCACTTAAACTCTGGTTGGGGAAAACTAGAAGTTTGAAAATAAAGTAAATTTCAGGGTTTGGAGTTAGAAAGAAGTGAGAACTATTTAGTACACTCATCAGCTTTGTCTGAAGCTAATGGCTCAAGGCAACATTAGCCGCTACTAGCATAAATCACCCGATTCACCAGCTGAACTGCCTGTGGTTGAGTTGCAGTGTGGGTAATGAACGCATCATGAATTTTGATCCCCCTTTTTTTAACTGTTCATCACAAGTCTGACAACGTTATAGAAGTGAGATGCTAAATTGTATTGACTGTAATCTTTCAAGGAATAGAAGCTCAGAGTTAAACAATGGGCATACTGGGAGTAATTGATTTCAGTTGATTAGAGTTTACAAAAAAGACTGAATGAATTTCAACTGGTTTCATGTGGAAGTAAAAACACATTCATTTGGTCCTGATTCTTTAATAAACACCCTACAAGCGACTGTTCTAAAGACCTCTTGATGCTCAATTGTTTCCTCATAATGCATTGTCGCTGACCAAGGGACACTGGATGTTGGCCTCTGGCATTCGTCATTGGCAGTAACCCCATCACAAAGCCTATCAGCTCTTGCAGACCTTTAGCAAGTCGGACCTACTTAAACGTCTTGCCCAAAGCTAAGGAGACAAAAGAAATAGTCATCTAAAAATAGGGAGCCTCCAGGTTATCGCAAGGAGGTTTCATATCTCAATGGATCCAAGCTCTGTTTCCTTTTTTCCTGCTTCAGCCTGGGATGTACAGACTGAGGGGCGAAGGCTCATTTTACTCAAAGACACTCAACCCGCAGGGATCAATGGAGTTGGAGGGATTATTTTTCCAGTGCCTCTGGAATGATTTTTATGGTTCGTTGGGCTGCACAAAATGGTCAATGCATTAACATCAGATCCTCAAAACATTTCTGATTTTAAACAGAAGATGGTCCCAGGATTTATCAGTTCTTTTGCAGGGAATCAGTCTTGTTCTATTAAATCACTGCTGGCTAAAGAATGCTTCATTGTGTTTGATTCCGCAAGTGAAATGTTGCCAGTCTTAAAATTGTTGATCGTGCCTGCCTGCCTGCCTGTTTGTCTGCTCTGTTCATTCTCCCACCCATCTATTAATATATCAACTTATACTTTTAAACCCTTGGTGAATTATTACTGCATGGTTTTCCAAACTGATTTTTGCTTCTCACAGTCCTCACTGTTATTTGGTCAAATCAGCTGGGAATGCTCCTTACATGCTCAATGTACTGTAATATTGCCTTGGTCTCTCAGGATCTTCTCAGCATTACAAATATAATACAAAATTTATATTTGCAAGTATCTGAAGTCATGACTCTCAATCCACTAGACAATGAACTGGCAGAAAACATTTGCTTTGCATCTACATGGATATATCTTGTGGGAGTATTTGCATACCACCTATCATTTGCATGTATTTATTTAACAGAGCTTCCCTGATATGATTAGTTACCCAGCCTGATGTTGTGTGGACAAATAGTAATGCATTGCCAACTTGGTCCGCAGGTGCCTCCAGCATGTGAGACAACAGCAGTGACAAACTGATGGTAATTTCTGGCAAAACAACCTTTCAACCACCCACCTCACACTCCAATCCTTTTTCCCCCCAACTCCTACCTTGTGCCCTTGTGATTAATGTGTCTTACTCTCCACATGCTGCCCTTAAGACAAGAGCAGCTTACTGCTTCCCTTACCGTGCCACAGGTCCCCAAAAAGACACAGTCAAATAGGATTAGAGTTCACATTTGGGGCGGTGGGTGTTTTTGTGCTTGCATGTGAGGGCGCAGAAGAAACATCCATGGAGTAGTTTTTTTTTTTTTTCCTCTTTTTTTAGCCAATTTATGTCAGAAGAGAAGAAAGGTGCAGCAGCTCGGGTGGGTTGATGCCTTGGCAGCCGTGTTGTTGCGAAAAACAAGACTGGAGGGGTGAGATAGGGATTTGAGGGGGTGATTCATTGCAATCTGCAACAATGGTATATGTGCCCAAAGCTGAAATCTCAGCCTAGGTTCTGCCTTAATAAAGCCTGTTGGCGTTAAGCCTTATTACTCAGCAGTCAAATGCCAAAAGACATCTCGTGTTCCACAGTGAGACTACACTGTTCTCTATCTGGTCTTCCATTAAAACGCTGAAGTTTGTGTTTATGATGTGAAAATACTCAACAGATGTTGATATATTATGTGAAACCTTTTAATTTTGTACCAGAGCATGCCAAACCAATTTGATTATTAGGCATTTATCAAAATGTGAATGAACTATAGGGCTACTCTTCAGACTACAGGGAATAAAGTTCATATATGTAGAATTCTTATGTAAAATGTACTGTAAGAACTTATACTTTTTAAATTGTTGCCACAAAATATCTTTTCTTTTTATTTTTTGAGGCTTGCCTGTAGGAAACAAAACAAAAACAAACCAAAAAAAGAAATAATTTTGCCAAGTTCTCAAAGTAAACATGACATCTTAATAAACTTCAGTTGGTTGCAATTTGTAGCCTCTCGACTAGATGTCACTAAATCCTACACAGTGAATGATAATAAGTTACTGTAAATTACATTCTCACTTGAAGCTGATGCAGCCTTAACGATTATAACAATTAACTACAGAAACATCACAGTGTTGGGATCATCTATATATTTTAGTACTGTCCTCAAGAGACTGGGGCCTGTCAACATGAAGAAAATGGGCTGAGGTCTAAATGTTAAGTGATGTCAACTCAGTTAATCTATTGTCACATTTTCTGTTGATTTTATCAGCCTTTCCATCCATGACAGCCGGCCCTGTTTGCAAGAAAGCAACCTTGGATAAATCGCAGCCCAAAGGGAGGGTTGCAGACTGTGCCTTTTTTCGCCTCATCACCCACTCTATCCCCCAGACAAAAGTAACAACTTTCAGACAATGCAAGGCCAAGAACACAGATGTTAAGCAATCTGGGTCTCAATAAAACGTGTCTCTGGTTTCAGCTGCAAATGGAAGGAAATAATAAAGAAATTCTTTTGCTGCCAGTAAAATTCTCTGACGTATCAAGGGTGAATCCTTCCAACATGACTGGAACAACAATGAGGACCCAGCAGGTTTCTGTTTGTTCACACAGCGCATGTGGTTTCTGACAGTGATATTCAGTAGCCATATATCTTACAAATGACCATCACCATTTTTCCATTTCTTGTTACTGCAGATGATGGTTTTGGTACTGCATGATGAAAGTGGAAGATTGGAATTGGTAGCAGATATAAAGACCAGTCCCCATAGAAATGTCTGACTTCATTGCACTGGATGAGATTGAACCTGTCTTCTTAACCACCTTTCTGTCCACCTGCCACTGAACGCCAATTGAGTTGATGCAGGTGCACGGTGGACTCTGCTGTCAGTCAGCAGTCTAAAAGCTAATTCAGAATGACACTCTCTGTCCATCTGTGCAGCCTCGGTCTCAGTTTATTTTGGAAAGCACAACTGGGAGACAGCTAGCTTTCTTCTAAACCTACTTATCCTAAACATGTGTGTCACATTTTCTTTATGATGGCATATTTTCTCTGTCTTGATTCTGCTATGCATCAGAAAGCGGTAAATCTGGAGCCATTTTCTGCACCTTTCTAATCCTCTTACACTTCATCTTTGACCCCATATCTTAGTTTTTCTTAAAATTACATAGCCTAATTACATATCACGAGTAGAAATTGAGCTGGATTTGAATGCAGTTCTGGGCCATATGTGATGTAACAAAATTTGCTGTGCAACTTCTGGTGCTGAAGCTAATCCTATCAAATGAGGATAAGTACAACACAATCCCAGGTGTAACACAACCACTTGGGTAGCTGATACACATCCTCTCATGTCAGCCTGCCAGAGCTGATCTGGACCAAAGGGATAAATGTTTCTGCAAAACAGCAGCACAAAACAACACTACTCTTAAAACCTGTGTAAAGGCAATTCTGAGTTTTTTTTTTTGGGCGGTCCTAAAGGGTGGCTCGATGACACGCTGAGGCCACCCTGAGCATACCCCTGCACCCCTAGCAGAGAGATAGAGATTAATTCATCTCGTCCAGCGTGTTTCAAAGTTAGTCATGTCATTTTCTGAACTCATCGGACACGTTTCAGATTTTTCACCAAAATTGTTGGTGTTGACTGACAAAATATTATCCATGTACTTGATTTTGCCTTGTACAGTAATAATAATAATAATAATAATAATAATAATAATAATAATAATAATAATAATAATAATAATAATAATAATATATAGAACAATATTTATCTATTTGTATAGTACTTTCCAAGTTACAAAGTGCTACACAAAGACATGAAAACAAGAAAAAGTGCCAGATAAATACACATTAAAAAGTAGAACTCATAGTGTAACACAAGCAAGATATAAATTACAAAACAGTGAAGTAGTACTGAGGAGTAACCGTAAGTGTATTTTAGGTGGATTTAAAAGAAGAAACAGAGGCAGGTTGTTTCAGGGGCCTGAGGCTGTTTTTTTTGCCTTGACCAAGAAAGATCACTGCCTCAGGCTGCATTCAGGTTCATAAGGAGGTAATAATTCAGTGATGAAATCCACAAACGTGCTTAAAGAGTAATCCGTAAAATTTTAAAATCAGTTGTGAAACATATGAGTAACCAGTGTACAGATGCTAAGATGGGCATTTTGTGGACTCTTCTATTGGATTTTGTTGTAGAGTAGTTTTGCTGCAGCATTCTGAACTAAGTTGAAGTTGGGAGAGGTTTCATTGAGTGAGACAGGAATACAGCGAGTTACAGTAGTTTAGACGGGATGTAATCAAAGCGTGGATGACAGTTTCCTGATTCTTAACGGATAAAAAAAGATCAAATTCGAGATATTATGAAGTTGCGGGAAGCACAAGTAGCAGTATGTTGCATGCATGTCACATTTCAAAGAGAAATCACAACAAAGTGACTGAGAAAGAGTGAAGCCATGAACCAAGAAAATATGACAGTCTGCTGCACCTTTGCGAGATGTTTTTGCACAGAGCTGTCTTGTGTCAGCACAGACTGACCTTCTTTGCTGATATGAATTACAGTTACATTTGTCCAGCAGACAGTGGAAAGCTTATAAAATCTGTCTGCCATATCCTCTCATAAGGCCATATCTAAGGCAACAAATACTCAATTATTGTCCAAACACATCACAGAGGAAGCCTATATAGCTGTGGCCTCTGTAAAGCTGCCAAGTCAGCCCGCTCCTTCGCGGGCATGTTATATATATTTGCTGTCAGGGAGTGTAGTCATAAACGAGCAGGTCTCTGTCCATAACTTTCCTCTTATTGTTTATCATCTTATTCCAGACCACAGTCACCATCTCTAGACCCCTACAGAACGGGTCATCTCTTCTGAAACATAGATCTGAATTTTGACACCACACCTGGGATGGAAAGGTGGAAAGAGCAGCAAAGTACGAAGAAGAGAAAAGGAGGATGGTATATTTCAGGAATGACAGACTGTTCAGGGGCATCTAGCAGCAGTTGCTCTCACCTGTGGTCTTTGCAGTTGGGTCATGAATCAAGTAAGTCAGCCAAACCATCACATATAGTAGAGGTCAAACTTTATCCTCTCAAACACAAATTAAATTTACAGTGACAATGATAAGGCAGGATTGGCAGACCTTTAGAGGCCGCAATAAAGCTGATATTACAAACATAGAACATAGAGGTGAGAGTTTTGTTACTTACCTCCAGCTCCATTTGGGTCCCCACCAACTCCCAAGAAAAATATAAAATTAGCAATTTAGCAGCCAGTTGCTAACTTTGTCTGTCTGCTGTTTTGTTGTTATTTGCTCAACAGCTACCTGACGCTGCTGGAAATAAAAATGATACCCGTGAATACTGTAAAAATATGAATGCAATGTATTAAAGAGCAGGAAATACATATTAAGAGGAATATACAAATGCACAAACTAAAAAACAGGTCATAACTGAATGTACTGGGGAAATAAGGTTCTGTTTACTGTATACTGTGTGCAAAGATACCAGGAATGTTAAGAGGTTAGTGCACTACAATTTGTGATCCTCATTAATTCTGCATAGTTTGTAAATATGCATAGCAAGTAGAAGTACTGAAGGTAAGATGGATGGTTTCGATGTGAAATACAAAAAAGTCCAGGAAATGTGGGGAACTGGGGACGGCGCTGCAGTTGAGTCTACAGTGTGTAGGGAAGACATTACTCGTGTAATATATTCAGTTTTGGTGTTGCTGTTGATATTACGGCATTATTGTGATGAGTCAAGGTGTAGGTAATTGCAAATCAATACAAAAAAACCTCAAAACAACTGCTGCAAATGGAGCGAAACACTTTATGCAAGCATTCTCTAAGCACTAACTTTGACATATTCACTGCAGTCATTCATAAAGTGTATGAAGAGCAGAGAAGCTTGTTGGACTTTAGCACCATCTCTCTCCGATTCAGACTTGGCAGGAGGATTTATGTCATTTCTGACCTATTGTTGGCTGTCTTCTTGGTAATCTGAACGCAGAGTAAGTCATCTTAAAGAAAGACCTGTCTCACCCCGTGAAAGAAAAATGATCAACATCCCTGCTCCCTTCTAAACTGTAATTACCTTTAATAACAGTATATTTACTGTATTAGTCAAGCTCATCTGAAAATTATCTCTCTAATTGCTCTATTAGTATGTGTAGCATCAGCCCCCACAAAAGCCAGTTCTGTCATTACGTGAAGTTATCTTGTAAATGAAAGACTGCACTGCATGGAGATTTGCTTTTAATTATTTTATTATTATAAGTTATGCAAATGTATCATTTCTGTTTTAATGATGATTACATGTCAGCGTCGTCTCTCTCTGTAAATCACGAACATCACTCTTGGTTTCGGGTTAATGCCGTCTGTGTGGGTTTTCTCCCTCCTCTGCACATTAATAGAGCAGAGCGTGGTGTGGCTTTTATGGACTGAAGTCAAACACCTGCAGTATCTGTACGCTCACATTTGCCGTCATAGGTGGTAAAAGAAGGCCAGAGGACCAGAGATGTTTTGCAATTTCCCTTCGTACAGAGAGATAATTAGGAGAAGAATTTGATTCATTAGCCTATGGAAAGAAGCGTACCTTCCTCCCCGAGCGGACGGCCCTTCCACTTCAAAGGGAGCACGGGTTCTTTGATCCACGACCAGGAGTAGGAGATGGGTAGAACAGTACAGAGTACCACCGTGATTACTGCGCATTTCATGGATTCGCCTCTGCCTCTGGACACCAGCTCTAGAAGATGGATGGCGATCGTCAGCCACATTAGAAAGATAGTGTGATCTGATTCTGAAAGGATTTGGCCCCTAAACTTGCTTGGCCCCAGCTGTCGAGATTAACTTTGTGTCATGACCTGTGATATCCACCTTTTATGTTTTTTGTTTCTTTTCTGCAACTTCTAGTATCTTTCTTTTCTTTTTCTTTCATCCCTTATCCACATGTGGTCTATTTTACAGCTCACTGACTTCAACGCTGATACAGTCACACAAACCTTGGAGACAGATTTCTGCACACTAACATGCACTTTCTTTTCCTTTTCTCTTTCTGTCTCTTTCTGTTTGTTTTTTGAAGAGAAGGACAAGGTAATATTCCAATTCACTCGGTGGCTTTGGTTCTTGCTATGTACCAGTCACCTTCATTTCGGTTACAACATATCTGCTGCGATGGTGGCTGATGCAAAGCTTGTACAAGCCTTTTCTGAATGTTTTTTTTTTTAGTCTGTCCTATCTCCTTTTCTTTAAAAGCTTTTCTACAATTCTTATACAGATACATGCACTACTTCGGGGTGGAGAGAATCCCAATTAATTTAGAGGTCGTTTGTTTAGTCCTCCTCATCAGATCAATTTTATGCAGGAGGGAAACGGGGAAAATCGTTACACAGCTTAAAAGAAACCTAAGTGAATTACAGTAATTATTTAATGCTTGGTCTTGATCAAGCTAAGTGTCTGTACAGGCTTTTATTTATTTCCTTAATAGCCCCCCCCCCATCTCCCAAGGTCCCCCTGTGGACTGTGATAAAAGAAACATTCATGTACAGAGGACGAATCCGACTGTAAAGAAAAGTAGATGCTGCTGGAATGCTTGTACTTATTTACCAACTTGGAGATCGCTCAAGCTGCTGGAGAGGCTATAAAGTACTCACATTTTGTCAATATATAGGAAACAGTTTTTTGGGTCCTGAGATGTTTGCCTATTTTCAGCAGTAATCAAAGAGAGTGGGCAATTTTGTGTTTGTGTGAATGAACGTTTTTGTGTAAATTGGACAGTAAGCGAGGCAGATCGATGAGAGAGAGAGAGAGAGAGAGATCACTTTACCTTTATAAAATGTTATCCCAGAAACTGGCATGTGTATGTGTGTATATGTTTTACATTTCACTATGATTGAACGTGTATAATTATATGTGACAACTTCACCACCATAAAATAACAAATTCTAAATCATTTTGATGCTACATTGACTTATAATATGGTGAATGATGTCTGTAATATGCCTTTTCTTGCACTATATAACTTTAGACCTCCAGTAGTGGGAAGTATGTAACATAGGCCTTGAGTCATACACCACCAATTATTTCATTGATTTTGATGAAACTGGATCATAATTTATCGAGAAAATGTTTTCTAGTTTTCTGTCTGATGTCCTCCGGCTGCTCTGCCCCAATTCTCTGTGATTTACAGAGTTTCTTGATGGACATTAAAGTAAACTGTTGCGAAACGTTATGTTTTTCCGAGCACAACAACAGTGCACGGCACAGGTAATTGTAGGTGGTTATGTTGCTGAGAAGTTGGAGGTGTGTGCAGCCTGTTGCCTGCACTTTCACACAACAGCTCAAGGTGACTGCTCTTTCCTTTTCTTTTCCCTTTCTGAAAAAAAGAAAAAAGATCCGCTGATGAAATAAAATGCTAAAAATGACATCTTGTTTTGTAGATTTAGTCATGGTCTATCGTTTTCAAGGAGTCCCTTGTGCATACAGTATGAAGGCAATTTCAATGAGAATGGTGGGCTCTGCAACTAACAATTTAAAATAATACACAGAGAGGTAATTACGGAATATAAATACATTTCAAGACTATTAAAACCCGTCTGTAATCAAATTCTTTTCAAAAAATGCTTTGAAAAGTGTTCCACATACCAACCATTGTCAAAGCTGTGGATTTGACACGTACGTCAAATGCAATAGTCGTACATACATTTCAACATTTTAGGCTTGGATACAATGTGTAATGATGAGGTGCATAATGTAACAACCAACAAAAATGGATGTCTTCATCTCTAAACATTATATTTTTAACAGTTAAGCTAAATTACACTTTCCCGTATCTTAAACTTGGCCAGTGTTATAGTTGACTCTTGTCAAAAGTTGACTTTTAGTCTACAGTAAGTAAACTAAACATAAAAGCAGTAACAAGATCAGCTTTCTATCATTTTATAAATACAGCCAAACTCAGGGACTTTATGTCAAAAGCCAAACTAGAAAAACTCAATTATGAATTTACTTCAAGCTGAGTTGAATACGAGTCTTTTGACATGGCTCCCCAAAAAAGACGATTAATAAGCTTTAGCTTATTCAAAATGCAGCTGCTACTACACTGGCTTCCTTAAAACTGAATACAAGGCAGCGCTGCTTGTTTATAAATCAATATGTGGAGCGGGACCAAAATACATTACAGACATGTTTTAAGGAGTACGCTCCTGTCAGATCTCTCAGGTCAAGTAGGTTGCAAATGCTAGTAGTGCCCTGTGCTGGGGCCAAACTGTCGAAGATCGACAGGCAGTCTGTCGAAATCCTAAGAAACCTTTGAATCAGGACTGAAAACAACACTGTACATGGATGCTTTTGCTTGGGTTTGTTGAGTTGTTACAAAATGTTAAACTTATTTTAAAAATTTAGATGCACGGCTTTCTTAGTTGTTCTTAATTCAGTCTGAATAAATGACCTTGAATTGACGCTGTCTATGAAAAATGTGTTGCAGTAGAGTAAAGTTGCATTGACTCGATCAAAGGAGAATGAATTGTAGTGTCGACTAGTTGGCCAAAGACTCTACTCTGCTTCCCCGTCCCTTGCCCTGACTGAGCATTGAGAGATTTAATTGAAAATGACTGTTCCATATTAATCTTTTATTGGGCAATAAAGTGTCCTGACATTTGTGTATACCAATACTTAATAGATGTTTGTGTTACCATAACGATCATGTCTGCAGTTTCTATGAACTTCATACAGTTTCTATTATGCTAAGCAATGCATTATACTAACGTCCTCAGTTCAATGTTTCTTTTTTATCACATTCCACAGGGGGACCTTGGGAAATAAATACTAATATACTGGATTGATTATATCTTTTTAAAATTAATTTTGAGTCCGTATAATTCATGCTAGAATTTGTTAAGTGATCATTGCCGTTATAACATTTTTTAATGAAGACATCCATTTTGGTTGGTTATTACCTAATGCACCATGATGTTATATTTCCTTTTAGTGCAACTCTGGGAAATGTGGGGAAAAATCATTACATATTGTGTTCGGGCTCTTTATTATGAGAAGCAGCAGATCATTGCATAAACACAACATTATGTAATAACTCAACAAAATCTAATAAATTATAATAAATCACAATGAGTTATTACATCATGTTTTATTTTTATTTTTAATGAAGTGTAGAGTCAGAGCTGAAAATAACGTTAACGTGAGGTCATTACGATTTTATCTGCACCAACCAACCAGATATAGTTTTGTTTTGGCCCAAAGTGAAATTACATCCTGCCAGGTGGAGTTTCACTTGAAGCACAGAGGATTTTTGTGTTGTTGTGGTGCTCAAGTCAGAACTGGTGGATTTCTCTGTCAACACCTCTCATGCAGCACAGCACAGAGCTTGACACTCTTCAGAGAGTAACAAAGTGCTCCAGCACAAGGAGTCAAAAGGAAGGTCAGTTAATGATTTTGTGAGATGTAACCTAAGGAAAAACTCTGCCTCTTTTAAAAGGCCACTGTCTGAGAAAGAACAACAGTTTTCTATTCTTTACCCGGGATTGAAGTATGAGAGACAATAAGGCAATAGGACAAACAGTTCGGACTAAACAAATGAAGATAAATCTAGTACCACATTTGGCAGACCAGTTGGAGCTGAATGAAACCCACCTGCTAATTCATATGGTTGCACAATCTGACATGGCCGCAACTCAGAGAACAATGTCTCTGCTGCCTGGTTTGCAAGTCTAATTGCTTCTTGTTGTAAATGTGCATTGAATAGAGGGATTTAACTGAGGAGTAAAATTGGGGAAACATTGTGCAGGGGCAGCAAGTATACAAGCTTTTATTTGGACTGTAAAAACAGTAGCTTCACTAAAGCAGTAGAAATTGAGCCAATAAAATGTAGCTTGTAATCATAGATGACATGAAAACTTGCTTCATGATTCTGTCATTTAAAGAAGGAAATATGGGTGTGCAGTGTAGCCAATTGAGATGATATTTCTGAATACATTTTTTCCCCTATAATGTAATTTCAATTTCACTGTGTCCTTTGAGGTCAATGAATCTTTGTCTGACTGTGCCCTGGGAAGGTAAACTTAATTTACTGCTATATCTCTTTCCACTACTAAGGCGCAGCATATCCAATAGTGAACCTCCTAAACATAATCAATTATCTGAGCTCCAATGGCAGAGAATGCAGAATGCTGATAAGACTTTGTAGACTTTTTTTTTTTTTCTAATGAAGAGAGAAAAGACGATTTGGTTCAATACCCTGGGGGAGTTTTTTTTTTTCTTTCCTGGTAAAAGAGAATTATTCATTGCATTCTCTAAGGGAAAAGTCGATCATTCCCAATAAGTCACAGAGTTGTTGTCCCTTTTCGGTTGTGCTGAGTAGGACCCTAGGCAATGTCGATTTTATGTCATATGCTTTGCTCTGCTTTTTCTTAAAGGCATGGTTGTCAGGCTGACGTTGAAGGGACTTTGACTCTGCTGTATTATATACACAGCTGACACTCGGTGTTATTTATCAAGGTGCAGTGAGACTGTCATGTTAGAGATGCTGGCGTAGCCTGAAATCAGCATCCCCTCTGCTCTCAGTGCAGAATCATCTTTTCTGTCTTGTACTCTTCTGTACGCGCAACAACAAAGCATGAGCTTTATCAATAGCAAGATACTGTGTGTGTGTGTGTGTGTGTGTATGTGTTGTGTGTGTGTGTGTGTGTATGTGTTGAGGCTTCCTCAGTATTATTACTTTGACTACGTCCCTTCGGCTGTAATATTTCAAAACTCATGTTTTTGTTAAAAACATTTATTTTGCCCCTGGGTTAAGTTTATAAGAGGCCAGCTCCCTAATGCGTTCTATTGATCATTTCATCCAGCTGATTTGCATGTGAATAGCTCGTGTGCAGAGATGTGCAATGTTGCACATAGATAAAGAATGACACTTCACTGTGGATCAACTATATTATTGATTTCTGGTTCAGGTTTTTTTTTTTTTTTTTTTGCCAAGCTTTGACAACCTCAGGCTTGTCTTGACAAATGCTACACATGGGGGGGCTATGCAAACAAATGAAAACAATGGATTACCCTCTTCTGCCTTTTTTAATTCTTAGCAGTAAAATGATTCAAAGTCATGCTGACCTTTTACAAGTAACATCTGTGGGGAAATAGAATTTATGTTCCGTAGGCCAGGCTTTATGCCAACACACTGGCTGCTGTTTTTCTACCATTAAACAAGAGTTATGTCACACTTCCCATTTAATCACAGGCTTTTTTCAGGGGCCTGGGCTGAATCAGAGCACCAAGCCAATGACTCACTGTGAGGGGCCCATTTGACAGATTACACCTGCAGTCACACTTAAAGGTAATGTTAGCAGGCCCTTGGTGTAGGAGGAGGAGAGCCTAACAATTCCATTAAATGTTCTCAATTGACCTTCACGGCAAATGAACAGTCGAGTTCAACACAGTGCGTAATGCAAGCAGAAGCCACAACATTCAATATTCCTGTTAGAAAGCTGTTAATCATCAATTCTGCCAAAGTAATGTTTGCCATCATTGTATTAAGTCTACCTCTTCTCTTATTGAAGTCAAATTTTATATCCTGAAATTACTTAGGCCGGAGTGTTTCCTCAAGGGTATTCCAGCAGCTTTGAGGGCAAGCTTGGCAGTTTCATGGTCCAGTGGTCTGCTGTAAGCTCCGTACAGCTGCCTGGGAGACTCTCCGAATCATCTAGACAGCAGAGTGACAAAGTGTGCAGCAGAAACCTGTTTAACACTTCATCATCACTGTCATAGACATCCGGAAGGAGTGAGGCAATTCACCACATACAGGGAGAGAGAAAGACTCCCGGCAAGGTTGATCACATCTGTGAAATTAGAAATACTTTAGGCCTAAATGGCCACCAAGTGTGTTTGCTTTCGTAATTATCTGCAGCCACTCGTTCCCGGCCTCCCCTTTTTTTCTGAATAATGCTGCATGCTGTACCCAAGCTGCATGCATACTGCCTGAATTTGTCAAAGTCAAATAGAATCTTTGGGCAAATCTCACGGCAATGAATAGACTTTATTTCATGCGCTGTTAGATTTAAAGAGTATGATAAGCCATCCAGGAAGATATATCTTGAGGGTGTTAGATACACAACATATTGTGGGATGTTCTAATAGTGGTTAACTGGCTGAATCAGTACATGATGACACACTAGCAGCAACAGTCCTAAGTTAGAAGTTCGATAAAAGCACCACAGGTGACCTCTTCTTCACGGAATCTGCATTTTTATGGGATCGCTATATTGCTTATTTTATATTTGGAACAGGGATTTTTATTGCTGTATATTGATGTTAAGATCGTCAAAAAGTTTTATACAAGACTGGGCATGTGTTTCAACCTTGTCTGATATTAAATATCCAAGCTCTTCTCTACTTTTCATTGCTGAAATTCAGCAGGGCAAGTTCACGGCTTTATTTTAGATAATAAGTACACTATAGGCAAATACTGCCCCTACTAGTTTTACTCAACCAAGGGTATGACCCAGCTGGCAAACCGAATGTTCCATTTAGTAATGGGAATTGAATACCAAATACAAACTCAGCCACATTCCTGAATGTAAGGAAGTACAGAGGGGGTCAGGAGAGATGGTGCTCCTGTTAAGGCCACATGGGGGTGAAGGATGAAGGCTAGCTCTGTGGACGTTTAACAACAGCCTAGCCATCAAAACTTCTGCTCTGGAAAGTACAATTTGAAAGCTTTGCTGTGAACCGGCTCTTTCAGAACTGTTAACAGCCTTGATCCATGGATCCTACACCCGTTTGCAGAAGTTGCATCAACATTTCTAAACTTCACTGGAAAGAAATGTTTTTAAAAAAGCCCCAGCTTGTGGGAGCTGGGAATTGGTAGAAGCGAAAACACAATGAAACAGCTAATTCAGTTGGTATTCATATTAAAATCACGTACATATACTTGCAGTAAAAGCTGTTTCGGAAAATTGTGATATTTTTCATTAAGTAGACTTATCAGACGTAATAGTTTCTGAATATTTTAGATTTTGATCTTTCAGGAGGCTGTGAGTGAGATTGATTTTCTTATGTGTGTAAGAGTGTGCATGTGTGTGTGTGTGACCAGAACATAAAACAAAGGCAGAGCTGCTCGACATTATTGAACATTTACCAATTAGGATTCTCCGAGAACCTCACCACAGGTTTCATAGTGTGTTAGTTGAGAAATGCTCAATATGGGAAACGAAAATGAATTACTTTTGTGAGCTTTCATAGTGTTTTAGTGCACATGACAGCTTTTGCGTAATGATTAGGGATCTCGAAAATATTTAGGAAGGGCCCAGCTAAATATACAGCCAAGGAGACGTTCTCATACCTTACTTAACCAAGTGTGAAATAGCTTTGGCTAAGTAAGGGGACAACCATTAATACTGATAAAAATGGGAATAGGTGCTCTCAAGGTGGAATGTGAGTTCTCACTAAGAAAGTGATTTATGTCACCTTCAACCAAGGTAAAAAAAAAAAAAAAAAACGCTCTCTCTCTCTCTCTCTCTCTCTCTCTCTCTCTCACACACACACACTCACACACACACTCGTATGCACCTACACACTTTCTTGGTTGTCATACTCAAACAATGAAAGTTGCAGTCGTGATATTGCAGAGCTTCTATAAATCTACATGATCAATTTTAAATCAAAGCACATATCATGCGTTATTGACACTAGACGGCATGACTCAGGATATTTTCTTTATATCAAAATTTCACTTAAAGGTAGTATATTTAAGACCTGAAGTTTTGTCAGTAGTGAGAAGTTTGTGGGGGTTCATTATATTGGGCTTTGTTGTGGTGTAATAAAATATTTCTTTCTTTTTGACAAATCATCTGTTTGGCTACCATATGCAATCATAATATCAACCCAGTTTCAGGAATCAATTGTCACTGTTGCTTTTGTTTTCTCTCATGTCGGCTCAGAAGGATTGAAACAGCTTGACAGCCATGAACAAAGAAAAAGTTTTTCTCTTAGAAAATACTTGGTTATTGATTATCTTTGGTTTTCTAATCTCAATCTTGATACCAAACCCACTTTTAGAAAAAGTCATTTTCTGATTACGATTTCAAAAGCTGTATCTTTGGCCTGCTGTATCTGATAATGGATATGAAGAAACCAAAGAGTCTACTCCCTCACAGCAGCAACATGTCGGTCTTCAGACCTTCATCAAGTAAAACTGTGATTAATGGTGTGCGTGAATGTTTAGTCTCTTCACAGTTGAGATCTTTTGATCCTATGCACTGTGACTTTATGATGTGCAAGAACTGATTTCTGAACAGGATGGTAATTTGTAAGAATTAAGGTTTACAAGATTACCAAGCCCATGAAGCCTATTTATATAGCTTAATACAATGCCTCCTGGTATTAATTTAATTTTTGCATTATTTGCAACAACGCCTACAGTCAGTCTGCCACAGGGACTTTTGGCACTTGACCTTGAAGTCACAGGAATCAGTGTTTAAGAAGGATCTGAAATTGCTGACTTAATGCCAGTGAATGTTGTTTATCCTAAACCAGCTCCAACAAAGTGGCAGAACATGTAGCTCTGCAGCGTCTTTATTATCATATCATAATACATCCTTTGCAATCTGTCAAATCTGTCAAATGACCTTAGAAGAAACGTGTCAGACTGCCAGAACCCCCATCTGTCTAGACGCTGATGCTCGGTAGTACAGGTTTCTCTTATCCTTTTTCAAGTCCAGTTTCAAAATTCCTCCCTTGCGTCATTATCATAACATGAGATTCTGAGTGTCTGCATAGAGAATACGTCCAGGGTTTGTCACCTTCCTAATTGGCCAAATCAACGTGCAGTACATGCCTCTGGATATGCTTTATTAGCCTAATCAGGTCTCTAGAGGCACGACCCTCAGCATAAGACCTCTCTCAAGTAGTTAATAAGGTACTTGGTTGAGATCAGGTTGTAGCACTATAGCATGCCAACAATATAACTGTGGGGAGAAGGGTAGTGAACACTGTATGTCTTTCAGAGAGGATTAGGGATTTATGTGTGAATACTAAGCGAGTAATGTATGCAAGTGCACTCAGCAATGCTGAGGCTTTTTTTTTTGTACAGAAGCCTTAGCTGAGCTCAGCCTTAGCTTGAAAAAGACCATTACATTAGAAATGTACACTCAAGGCTGCAGCAAGGGCCCTGGTCAATAGCTGTGTGGAAACTGTCTTCCGCTATCCACAATAAGAGCTCGTGCACTGAATGACTATTCACTGGCTGAGTCCTAAGCTAATGCAAATAGTAACCTAGAAAACAAAAACTAACACAATTAACACTATATTTTTAGCTACCTGAATAACTCTGAATTAATGGATTTCTACACACGTTGTTCCTTTCACACTTTTCTTCAGCGCAAGGTGATGTAGAAGGGCATAATGGCAGAAACCTTCTTTAATGCTTAGCACAAAGAAGCTGGTCCCCAATGCTGACGGCTATCCGCCTCACTGAAAAGCCTCTGGATGAAATAAAAATGAATTCTCCTTTTCAGCTGCAGTAGTTTGAATATAGCCTACAATTGTTGTTTGACTCTGTGCCCTCTCAGAAGATCAATCAGGGTACGTCACGCTAAATGGCAAAGCTCGCTAAATGGTAAGAGCGTGCCCATATTCCAGAAAACCTTCGATGCTATTGTAACTAATGGTTGTCAAGGGTGTCCACACAAGGATGACAGAATTCAGCACCATGGACAGGGATTTATGCTGCGTCTGTAGAAAAGGCCACGGACAAATCAAGAGTATCACTGCAGCAGGAAACAAATAAGAAGCCTGCTTCTTTGTCCAGCCTTTCTGGCCTTGACAATCTTTAGAATACCAGTCTTTTACTCCAAGAAGACATTGTTTTAGTGAACAATTTCACAGGTGCCTCGGCTCAGAAACTGAAAATCAACTTAACTTGGTGGTTCACAGTTTCCAACACAAAATTGTATTATCTGTGTGTATGTAATGTGTATGTCAGCCATTTAACTGCCTCTTTTAGTATAGTAGTACCTTTGATTATCACTGGTAGAAACTGACTTTCCTGCATGAAAGTGTACCTACATGCAAGGGATTCACAGAAAACGACACGTGCCTCATGGTGAATGTGATGCAAAAAAAAAGTCACTCATTACATATGCTTTAAAAGAGATACAATCCAGAGTTCATTGTTGTTGTTTCTGTCTGATTGTTTTCTTTATTCAAACAACATGACAGTACAATGTATGAACCATGTTGTAAACAGATGCAAACATTTCTTTGTTTTTTTTTTCTGACACGAGTTAACCGTGGCATGTTTGCTACCTTTAGACGTCAATACATGTGTCACTTTGAATGCAACTCTGGGACCTGGATTATTAAATATCATGTAAATATCAAATCAACCCAGACTGCAACCACAGACTATATACCACCAATATAAACACTTGGAAGTAATTTACAGTTCTTAACAAATTTATTAGACCACAACCAATGTAAAGTTTATGTCACTGCTGCCCTAAATTAACAGCATTGGTAATTACCAAAATCATTTTTATGTCTCTGTAATGGTTAATACATCAGTATGTAGAAGCTCTTTAACCAAAATGATATTTTTAATGCTAAAATTTCATTATTGTTATCCATGAATTTTCAAATTTACTGTTTTACAAAAAACAAACGAACAACAACAAAAAAAAAAACAGAAAATAGTAAAGCACATTATTATTTCTTGATTAAGATGTAGTTTTAGTGGTTGAATGTTATGCTTGATTAATTTCTGACTTCTCAGAGAAGCCCAGTGAGCCGCCTCTAATTTGGGTATAAAAAGGTGAATTCAGTTTCAAATTCCACATTAAAGCACTTCATGATGCTGGATGGTCTCTGACAGATGGTCTAATAAATTTGTTAAGCACTATACATCTAATCACGATAATAGATCCAATGGAGTCTTGGATAGCTGTATGAGCTACTGTGTTTTATAAATGAGCTTTAATTATATTCTTAAAAGATAAAGACTACATCTTTCCAATGCTCATGAATCTTGGCTCAAGATGTCTGGGTTTGTAAGATCAGGATACCTCTGATGCTTAGTTAAACACAAAAAGTACTTTCCTAGTATATTGGTGAATTTATATAAATGCATGCACCCACACACATCCAGCTTTCTTGTGCAATCATCTTGTTTATGCCCAGTTCTGCAATGATGTCCACTGAGCAGGGACTCCATGACATAGACAGCCCCTGGCTCAGAATGGCCCCATGTCACCGCTGCCCTGCCTGTTCACTGCCGCCCGCTGGCTTGTGCCTTTCCCTACCATATGCAGCTGTCTCGCACGCCTCCCAGCAACAGCTTGTGTCGGCCCCAGCTGCTTTATTAAAACCCCAACAGCGGCAGACAGACACACAAGTGCATAAACATGCAGACTTACTGGTATACACACTCCTCTTTAACACCACATTTACACCCACTAAGACTGTCACAGAAATGTATAAGCACAGATATGCTATAGTGCACATGGAAATTCTGTCTGCCTGCTATCCTCAGTATCAGCAAGAAGGTTAGCAGTTATTAGCCGTCATACAGAAAAAGCAATCTCATCCCAGTGAAAATATAGCTCTGCCATCACATATGCGCCGAGTGGATGTGAACCACAGTCCTGGGAAACCTCACGCTCCCTTGTGAAATGCCTCTATAGCGATCCAACTAATCTACCTACACAGACCCAAACCTTTATTTACTTGAGTCCCTGCTTGTCTGCTCATTTGTTTGTGTGATAGTGGGTTGGGATATGGGACATGCTAGTCACAATGTTGATGATTGACAGATTGGTCTGCCACAGCAGCTATTCTCAGGGTATCGGATGCATTTCCCATGTGCTCACATTCCTATTTTTTTCATTCTGCTGTCTCATATTGACAAAGTGCAGTAGATTCTGACATGCATCAATATTCCCCGCTCCAGTAACGAACAAGGAAAAATGAGCTGCTGGGAGCCAAGGGGGGCTCACTGTTTAGCAGGACAGAAACAGCAGGAACAACAAGAGCACAAGAAACGACAAACTGCTACACCCCAAAACTTTGTTACTTATATACATTATAATAAAGATGCTTCTTAGTGGAAATATTACAAGATTAAATCAGATGGTGTCAAGTATTTGCCATGTACAACAGCTATTCAATTTTACTAGGATAAGTAATGTGGCAGCGCTATTTTGTCATTTTAACATTTTTATCAGATGAGAGATGTTTTAGCACAAAGGGGCCACAAAAAATGTGTCGTCCAATGACAGCTTTGGTAATCTAACAAGTCTGGTGTTTGTCTTTGTCTGCAAACAACCAAAATAATAATAATTCTTGCTTCAATTACTGAAAACCTCATTTGCTTGATTACCAGTGTAGAATAAGTCAATACTGAAAGCTCACTTGGCTTCAATACCTGTCGTGATGTCACGACCGGTATTGAAAGACGTGCAACTTGGAAGTGGCAGCGTTGAGTGCATTCAATAAGCATTGAGCCATACTGTTCTGGTTGATGAACTACTTGTATAAGACAATAATTTAGCCTGTTGTTGATAGTTGCCAAATGGATAACGGTCATATGAAAATGTCATCAAATTCACCGTGACTTTACTCAAATCTGAACAAACAGATCAATTATTGGCAACAAAGACTCCAGCATTCATCAATATTTCCCCTTTTTTGACCTCAGCCAATGACTAAACATTTTTTAAGTTTACTGTATGTGATCAGGTCTTTCTTTTTTTGCAAATCGCTATTTTATTACTCAACCAACTATTTGCTTGTTTTAAGAGCATATGAAAAGCATTTTTGAGATAACTGACATACTGTGTTATGTTGCTTTCTTCTACTTTTCCTCTGATTAATGCCTGTCCCTACTCTAATATCTCTTACCTCATCTTCCTTCCATTAAGAATGGCCTTGCCCATACAAATAAACTTTTAAGCAAATTGATCATAAAATTGGTTACGTATTTTTGACATTTAAGTTATCTTAACCGAGTCATCTGCAGCCTTGATAGTTTACTTAGCAAACCAGTGCGGCTGAATACAGGATCTCAAAAGAAAGAAGAGGCAATTTTGTGTAGAACCGTTTTCCACACAGTAATTCGGTCAGCATAGAAGGTCAGTGCTTATACCGGTTAGCAACAGTAAATTGGCCACACTTACTGTGCTCTTGACATGTTGTGGGGCATAATGCATTTTCTTATCGAGGGTAGAAGAAAATATTACCAGGTCACGTGCTTTGGTAAATGGCAAGTAATGATGCAACGGTGCGGAGGGACCTTTTTATTCGTTCAACCTTTTTACTCAAGACCCTCATTTACAATAACAATGAGTCAATTACAAAAACAAAGAAAAATATAAAAGTAACAAAGAGATATACGAACAGAGAAAAGGCAATACCACAATTGGATGAGAAGCAATTAAAAACTTGAAGATAAGTCACATTGTTTTATGAAAATGCTCAAACTGTGTTTATGAAACGGTCTTTTTTTGACTATCATTGAGCTTATTTCACACCTTGAATTTCATAATTCACTTGCCTTATATCAGACAGAATTGTCTACGTGTTACTAGTGGTGGGATAATATGCTTATATCTCCCAATCGATATGTATTACGATTGTTATTCCTCAAGCATTGCGATTGGATATTCTGATTTGTTGCTTTTTAACAGTAGAGCATGGGAAAAAGTTCTTCATACGCTATAGACGAAATGATATGAGTGGTATTTCCAAACCAGTGCACATCACATCATTCAGAGTTCCATTTTAGCAGCATCATTGCTATACTTTAAAGTAAAATAAACTTGTGTTTAACAGTTCCTGTTTGTCAAGCTAGTGCTTTAGCATTGTGTTAAGATAATATTACTACCATCAGAATTTATGTTGGCACGCTAATGGTAATTCACATTACGTGTTAGCATCAAGCTGATAAAGTGCCTGTGTAACGAGTGAGTGTAACGACGACGGGTGGTTAAAAAACAGTTCAGCCTAAGTATCATGATTCCTTTATACCCTCAATATGAATCAGTCACCTCAGTGGAGTGGGTGAATTTGAAGGTCTGGACCCAGCCAAATAATTCACGTCACCAGTGTACAAACACGGACACATAATGTTGCAGCCTTTTTGTCATCGATGTCAATCGTGGCACAGATTGCAGCTTTGTCCTTCTTTCCTGCAGAATGATATATCTCGATGACGACTGAAGTCAAGCAACAGTAGTAATGATTTTTCCACTGTGCTGCCGCTACACAAACACTAGGCCTGTATCCTGTGGCGTGAGATGCTAGTAATCAACCAACCAGTGGGTTAGATAGACACCAATCAACCAAAACTCTCGTCTCACCCAGCATGGCTGCCCATATCAGAGATGGCCGGTACCACCCACAGGGTGCCATCTGCTCTGCATTTCATTTCAAAGTGCCTTTACCATCTCTCTGCTCGCTTGTTGCACACTTGAGGGACTTTCTGATGGGTCGGGGTTGCAGTTGGATTGTGACATTCTGTGGCTTTGGTCTGTCGGGGGGCGGGCAATATTTTTGTGTTGTTCATGCTACCCTGAAGAATCATTTCTTCTCTCCACACTAACTTGCATCAATACACTACTTATTCAAGAGATGATCGCTTCACGCCATGGCAGTGCTGTCAAAATAGCACCATGTACTTATGGACATGGTCAAAATTTTACTTTAACTTAAGGTATTAAGGAACAGGTACTAAGATAAGCTACTTTTTTTTTTTTTTTTTTACTTTATAAAAACGCCAAAATCAACGACGTGTTCCCTACTTTACTATCCTGTTGGTCACTTTCCCACTTATTACTCACATGATTCTAAAAATATTCATGTTACAAATATATTGTTTCATTTTTTTTAAAAACAGTAATTTCCCTCATTTAAAAAAAAAAAAACATTAAAACTAAGGAAAATATTTCATTTGTTGGGGCCTATTTTTATCTGTGGATTAATACACATTTGTTGCTCTGCAGTGAATGTTTAGTTGATCTGGACAGTGTTTTTGGGATGACTCAAGATGAACTACAGCCGCTCTATTAGTTAGCCAGTGCAACAGTGCAGATCGTTAATGTGCTCTTCACAGTTTTTGGACAACAATGGGGGTCAATGGCACGGATAAATACGCAATATCAGGACAATACTTGATAGGAGCGATTCACTGCTGGTTTTGGTATTTTATAAATAAGGTTGGTAAGGAAGAGGAAGATGAAGATGGATGTCTTTTTCGTAAGCATAACCCTATTTGGTCTTTTACATTTTAGCCTCTAGCCTGATTGATTTTGTTGTGGCCTGGTATTGACATCATTTACCTTTTTGAAATGTCAAACATCTGCACTCAAAGAGCTCTTGCGATTTTTAAAGTCTGCGTCTTTAAAAAAAAATAACAACAAAAAAAACAATTCTTGGATCCAGAATCAAAGCAAATTGTATTCTCCTAACCATATTGTACTCTCCAGGGGTCCAACTCATTAAAATTTAGCATATGAAAAAAATATTTTAAACCTCAGTAGCATGTGTTTTTGTGGTGTTCCTGTGCTGGAGGGAGCTCATTGATTTTACAGCTTCGACACAACATACATTACACTGACATTCATTCTCATCTTTGTCGTTCCGACTGAGGATTATGTTGTGCAAACCAGATCCAATCAGCATGCAGAAACAATAGTAACATTGTCTGCTGCACTCCATTGCGCTGCAGATTATATTATTACTCGCCAAACCTACAGCAGCTCAGGAATACCTTGGAGTCTGCTGGCAGCCTTGACACAGGAAGCCTTAGATCCATCATGCCATATCTTTGTCTTAGGGTGCTTTGTTACATTTTAGGGGCTTGCTCTCGGGTGAAGATAAATGCTGTAAACACTGCTTTATGAATGAATAAATTCCTCCCATGCCGACACTGCTCCATGGCCCACCGTTAATAAACTGATTCATGGCGTAATCCACTCTCTCAAGCGTTCACAGCCCCTTTTTATACCCCCTATTTATGTTTGCTGTTATTTCAGAGAGTCAGCTGAAAGGAACCACAAGAGGAAGAAGATAAATCACTTTTGCCTGCTTTAATTTATGGAGGTGAAGCGGGTGTTATATGAGCAAATTCTATCCCACAAAACAGCCCTGGTGAGGAGCAGTGGAGGGTAGCCTGAAAGGAAAGTTCAAGTCGGGCACAGCATCTTTCTCAATAACCTGCGAGCAGGGAAAGTGAGCGAGTTCATTACAAACCTCATTGTCCGTAACCATGACGGAAAAGAAAAGTTAGTCCAAAAGCGAAGAATATATTGCACTTCAGCCCCTTTAGAAAGAGCACGTCTTTCATCATTGTTATCCATAGTCATGAAAAATTTAAGGCCTTTTTTCCACAGAAGTGAAATCATTTTGCAGAAATGCTGACAGAAGCATCATAATTTTCAGAGCTACTTCCTGGGGAAATATTTATGGCTTTAACAAATTTGTCAGAACAAATGATCGTCCTGTTAAACCTCTTACTTTGGGCAAATGCAGTGTGTCACTTACATTTCTTATTTCACCGAGGATGGACATTTACAGTTTGTGACGAGATTAATCGTGTTCGACCGGAGGTGTACAGTTTATTTTGACGTGACTTTGCCATTTTGACCCGAGCTCATAGAGCACACTACAGCATTTAGCAAAAAAAACCAAGATGACCTGCTCGGTGTGTACTGATGCCACTGGAAACCGATGTCAACATGTAAAACACACAAGGCTGGGATTTGAGACACTACTGGGAGGTATAGTAACTGTACAAACTACTCAACCACAATGCCTCCTGTGAGCTTTTCTTGTTCTTTTTTTTTCCCTTCAATTAATTTTTGTGAAAACACTTTATTTATACATGTGAAACTGTATACACACACATAATATACCAACTGCTCTTTGAGGATGAGTGAAATAGGTGAGCGCAAGCTGAGCGACTCCTGCTCAGAGAGTGATTTGATATGCAAATAATGTTGACCCATGGTCCAAGTCTGACAGAGTGGCCATCTGTTAGCAAGCCAGAGAGAGGCTGGCGGACGAGACCTCCAGCAGTAATCCCTCTGCCTTTGGTCCTCTAAAAATAACCTACCTTCAATGTTTGTTGTTCTGTTAATGCAGCAATAATGATGCAAATGTGTTTTTGCACACTGCATTTTTAATGCTGTTAATGTTTTCCATGGATGTTCATCAACACTTGTCCAGAGGCTGCATATGATAAACAGGTACATCTATTGTTAAAGGTACAGATTCTTCACTTCCATGACACTTATTATTATGTGTAAATTGAATTAGATATTGAATTTTTTGTATGATAAAAGTTAAATTCAGGGCACATTAGCACATTACTGCATCGTTTACATTATTACCGTGTTTTGTCTTACGGAAGAAAAAAAGGAATATAAACATTGTATATGTTTAACCCTTGTAGCCAGTAGCAGAGAACAGTTTCTGCGGCCAACAACAATTAATAATTCATTATCATCGCTCCTGCCACCATCACCTCTGGAGAATGTCTTATTATGAAACTTGAAAAGCAGCATGCTGAATATATTCTCACAAATACTAGGACGATGTGTTTTTTTTTCTTTCCTTTTTTTTTTTCTCTTCGTGAAAACAGTGGGAAATGTCCTTGAAGTTTATCTGTAATGAACCACCGTGCTTTAGTATTTAAATGGGAAATGTACTTAGATGTGCGGAATACACCTGATATAAGATCTGACAGCTTGAAAAACGGAAGCAGTAAATGCATATGAATAAGTCAAAAAAAAACTCTACAACACAGTATAAATGTATACCAGACAATTTGACCGAATGTGAACACACTCTACAGAGAGTTAATTGGCTAATCATCTTTAGTAACTGTGTATATGAAGGGCTATAGTGCAACATTTTGATGCAATCATAGAAATCTGGAACGTGAGGAACAATAATTACACCGTAGACCACAGTCAGGTCAGCTGCGTAGATACTGATTACAGACTAGAAGCTCCACAGCTGAACACAATCAGGCTAATTAGCTATTCCATTACCATCACTGATTGGCCATGTCTTCAGGACTCAAGCCGAGTGCCAACTTGGTTAAAAAGGGGACTTACCACGTTTGACCATCCACTGTAGCTAACAAAAAAACATTCAGTCCAGAAGAGTAGATTAAAGTATTGGGCAGGCTTTGTTAAAATGAATCCACTGAGCTGCCCGCCACAGGGCCAAGACATTTAAAATGCCATCATAATTGAATTGGACCTAACATTATGTTTGAAAAAGCCAAGTGAAAACTGGCATCTGCACAGTAGTTTGTCAGCTGGGGAGTTGAGATTGAAAGCACATGATATTTCAGAGAGGTCAGAATCAGGAGGCGTGAACCTTTTTAGCTTGAGTCCATTAATTAGCATTTATTATTCCTCTATAATTCTGTAGAACTGTAACAGAGACACAAATCACTGTTTATTGGCCGGAGGACCATATATTTGAGCTGGAGATACTTGAGCTTATTGGTCTTATGGTTTGTAGTGGGTGTCTGTCTCTGAAGTGAAAGCACACTGAAGGCTCACTCAATCAGATCTGTCCGCAGCATACAATAACTTCATATGAGAGCTAAGCTCCAAGTTTCACACAAAAAAAAAAAGAAGAAGAAAAATGTAATGTTTTCCATCTAGTCTGCTACCAAAGAAGAACCTTATGCCCCTCATTTTCTGCATTGTGAAAGGCAGAAATAATGATTTCCTATTTGGTATGCATTTTTCTGCCTCTCTCTGGTGGAATGTTGATTCTTGGGGAGCAGAAAGGCAATGTGATGCCCGTGCCTTATTAAAAGTCTGCTCTGTGTTCGCTATCTTATCAAATACAGAGACAAAAAATTACGAAAACAACCCACTATGTTGAATTCTGCGGCTGAATGGTAAATATCAGGTGAATAATTAGCTTTCCCTGTCGCTGTTTTCCTCTTTTGTAATGTAAATGGTTGAACACCTCTGAGAGAAGGGTACTGTGATGCTTCGGTAAACATCATTTCCTCCATTGCTCACAACCCTGGGACATCTAGCGTCTCTGCGGCATAAAAAGTAAACTGCATCTTCAATAAACCCAATTATGGGGAAAGTTCGATCAGCTGATCCCGGCCTTGTTGAATAACCCACGCATCTCATTCCCGTAGAGGCAAGTACTGTAGAGTGTGAAGCAGAATGGGCTATGTGCCTCTACCTTGATGCCTGTGGATAATTAGAGTCTGACTTCATCAGTTACACTTTAATTAACAAACCTGAAATGAATCACCGATGATCAAATCAAAACATGTGCAAGAAGTAAGTGGAAAACATTATCAACATTTGTAACTGAATTACACATTTGTGAAAATGGCATTTCATTGATTTCTAATTTTTTTTTCATACTGATATCATAGTGATAATTGATGCCTAATGTTATATATAGTTAATGTTACCATATATCATTAAACAATGTGTAAATGCTTTAAAACATATGCATGTATTTGCTAGTCTAGAGTTGATTTTTTTGGTTTTAGCCCAGAAGAAATATTGACCACAGATCATTTAAAGTACCAGTGATTTATTCATCATGAACACAGTTTTGGTGAGACATGAATGTAAACAAACACATTTTTTGCATCATGGTCTAACAAACCTGCAGACTGCATATTGAGCAATATAAACACTGCATTATTTACATCAAGGTCCTGTTGTGTTGTCTTGAAGAAGATACTGAAAAAAGAGAATTTTAAGGAGAGATTTAAAAGAATAAACAGAGTTAACCTGCCTGCTCTCCACTGACAGGTCGTTCCTGGTTTGTGCGGGCCCTGAGGCTCGGCCTCCACTGGGTTTTAGCCTTGACCTGTGAATTATAACAGACCTCTGCCGGAGGATCTCAGGCTGCATTCAGGCTTGTAAGGGGTTATTAAGCCAGTTATATAGTCAGGGGCCAACTCCAACTGTGCTTTAAAAGTAATCGTTAAAATTTAAAAATCAATTCTAAAACGTATAGGTCACCAGTGATGAGATGCTAAAGGTAACGTGAACTCTCCTGTTGAATTTTGTGAGTAGTCTTGCAGCAATATTTAGAATTTTTGAGTTTGGAGAGCGAGTAAGACGGGAATACAACAAGTATTCTAGTCGGCAGGGTTGTAATGAAAGCTTGAATGACAGCTTCCAACCCTGCTGGATTAAAAAAAAGATAAAAAGAAAAAGAGATTTTACAAAGTTGCTGAAATCATGATAACTGAAGTTAAGCTTCGTATCAAAGATAACACCCAGATTTCTGCACCTTCTCTCTGGGTTTTGATGCACTGCACTGTATGCACTGTACTTTGCACATAAAGAAAGCTTTAACATCTGACCAGTTGACACTTTGTCTTCTGGGTTTTGTGACAATACATACAAGACTACGAATTGTCTTCATGCACAGACTCATTTTTATCAGCATGAATCTGTCCATTGTCAGCCAAAGGTCTAAAGTCCCAATGTATTCTAAGTTTTGTCCTCCTAAACAAAAAGATATTTCTTGTTTCCCATTCTTCTCACCATGCTCAGTTGCCTACCATCCACACACCGGAACATATTAACTTGTACCTCTGCTTGTTTTTTGTTGGATTTTTTTTTTTGTGGGTTGTTGTGTTTTTGTTCTGTTTTATAAGCCCATCTGTATTTCTGCTCTTTTCTGCAGGATTTTCATTGTTTTGTTTTGGTGCAAATAAATAATGCAGAGATTCTTCCATTTGATTTAATACTCTTTTATTCGGTTGATATTTTTACCCTCTATTTATTCAGTTTCATTCTTGATAAGCTCTTTCAATTAATGTAGCGCTTATAAACTTATATCACCTCCATAGTTCACAGTCTAGACTGCAATAATTAGATATATAGAACCAGTCTGCTCATAATTTGTTTTGTTTTCTTCTTGAAAAAACGCTGCATGTTTTAATGATTGTGATATCTGTGGAGGACTCCACCATAAATGAATGCTGAAAGTATGCGAGCTACAGTCTGGTGTTGCATTTTTAAATAGATAGCTCATAAATGTTAATGATTACTTTGTCCTGCTATTGATAGAGCAGTCCGTAGAAAAACCAATGACTGTAAGTACACTGGTTCAGTTGGTTGAATACTGTAGTTTTGCATGAACACTTTTTTTTTTTTTTTCCAAAGAAAACCTTCTCTACAGTATGCAAATATATAACATGATTATGCTTATTGTCTGTCTATTATACTCACCAGGATAATCATTTTATCCTGTATGTTCACATTCATTTGTTCTTTTCTCAAAGCTGGGTTTACTGCAAGTACCTAACAAACTCTGTCTGTTTGATGTCTTGTGAAATTAGTCAATCAATGTCACGTCCATCAGCGGCTCCAAAAAAGAAAGAAGAAAAACATAACATACTCTCAGCAATATGAGAGGTGATGTTGCACAAGGGATTTTCAGCCCATGATTTGTGTTTTCTTTGAAATGTCAGAGACTGGATTCATGCCATCTGTTACAGAACTACCGTATATATCAAATACTGTACTCAAGTGCTTTGACGGATTCTACCGCGGATCCTAAAATCCAGTCCTGTTGCAGTGTCTGACAGGGATCATCTTGTTTTTTTTTTTCTAGCAAGAAAAGCACAATCACACTAGTACATGCACGTAACCTTGAAAATCACAGTATATTTTAAACATTTTTCTAGCGTGGCAGTTTGGCTTATATGAAGCAACGGTGCAAATTCAGTTTGCGATTACATTTAGGTGAAATGTCACTGCTGTCATTGTTAATAACTTTATTATTATTATTTTTAGAATTTTGTAGATAACAGGTTACAGAAAACAGACGCACATCAGAAAAAAAACAAAAAACAGAACAGAAATAAAACAAATGAACACATGGCATATTTAAAAAGAATAATTACGTACACTACTGCATGACTGGCACTGGCATCTTACCACACCTTGCCGGTCAGGGTCATATTTAGCAAGGTGAACCAGAAATAGCTGCCATATATCCGAGATATCAAGATTGTCTATCATGCCGTATCAAGTCTTAAAATCACTTTCTTTGCAATTACCATTCCATACCTAATTGTGCTCTGTACCGAAACATTGTGTTTTAGTAGAATTGTTATAGACAAGATATTATGTAATATGAGCATGTATTTGTATCATGGCTTAGACATATTACAATAAAGACACATACTATAAAATGTTACAGTGCTATTTTACAGAATGGCAGTCTAACTATTAACATTATTACAAAGAGATGCATTGTAGGAAATGCGTCATAAAGACAGTAGTAAGTGCTTACCAGGTTGGTAGGGTTCACCTCTTGATGAGTCCATAATTAGTGTCCCTTTTGTTTACGCCAATGCACGCAGTGCTGTGGTTGTAAAATGAAGACGGTGCTGTGCATCAAACCTCATTAAAATGGTATGCTTTCCATGAAGGCCAACCACTCGAACACGCGTCTCATGTTGCGATGTCACTTGGGTAAGCCTGGCAGAATTCGTGTTTCAAAAGACTTTTGTTTCATCAATGGTTCACCGGTGGAAACTGATTTTCACATTTATGACTCTATATGCTCCTCTTTTTTTCTTTTTAATACCTCACAGTAACCTTACAAATGTGTCCCGTTTTGTGCGTGTGTGCTTATGTTGAGCGCTATATTATAGTCATTAGCTGCAAAACGGATGTAATTTAAAATCACAATTACGGCAATATCAACACAAGCCTCTCATAAGCGTTATGTTCCTAACACACAATAAGGAGTTTATCATGGCATTTATATCCTTGACAGCAATAGAAAACTAGCAAATTGCACTGTGAAGTCCTGTCATCTTGATATCTTTTGTACTTGTGCATCTCTCTTTTTTTGCCTCCTCTGGCTGAGATTAATTGCTCCTGCACCCAGCAGTGACAGCAGCATTTATGGAGGGAGGGCTACGGATATGGGATGCTGGTATTTCAGGTCCGCTCCAACTCTTGCTTTTTTCTTATCCTCCCTCTGTCCCTCTTATTTACCACATTGGTGTGATTCACCAGAGGAAAATGCAGCGGGGGTATGTAATGGGAACATGGTAGATATGGCACTACAGGCAACTGCCTGCAGGGGTAGGCGAGAGGTGATGTCTCAATTTATGATTCACCTCCCACATCTTTCTTAAATTTGTCACCCAGATACCGCCTGCTGCCCTTCTGCCACTACTGATGCCTTTGTCACCCACGCAAGTACACTGGCTGTAATACTCTGGAGAACCAGTTAGATGCCAACATTGCAGTGTTCTTACCATGAAGTACAGAAAATACAGTACATCTTATAATAAGCGCAAAGTTTTTTTTTTTTAGCAAACTATCTTAGCAGCCCAAATGTTTGCACTTCTATTCGTACAAAATTCAGACTAGAGCTGTAAGGTCATAAAAAAACACTTGCAATTCTCATGACTGTGACATTGACCTCATCTTCCTGACAGGATGGTGGGAAATCAGATTGGCAGTGTATATACGCAATGGACAGGGAGTAGAACCGACTGTTAATAATTCATCTACCTTTCCCACATGTGGGACTTTATCCAAGACATTGAAAGGTGTCTTTGGACCTGAATAGGTTTTATTCTTGGCTGAATTAATTCACCTTGCATTGTCCTGTTGCACGGTTCTTGAGAGGGTTTCTGGAGATGAGTGCTCTAAGATACTACAGTGTGCTTCCACACTGAGATACTAGCATAATTTCCTCAGTTGCTATCGAACTGTGTGTTACATGATGACTTAATAGACAAAATCTAAACCCAATTGAACCTCTCTGGCTGTCAGCTAGACAGCCATTGACAGACTTTCTATTACATTGTCTTTTGAGATGATTATTGTTGTTTGTTTTTCACTAAACTCCTATATTAGCCTAGATAAGTCATTTATCAGCCTACCAGATGTTTGAATGACTTTATTAATTATCTTTTGATGTGAAAACACCAGATGTCCAAAAAGGCAGAGAAAGTAAAAGTGCGTCCTGGTCAGAGTTCAGTTATCAAATCCCAGTACATCACGAAGTGTCTTTCCTGCCGGGCTGCTGAGAGCACTGTCAGTCCCAGAGGCGGTGGTATCACCGTCTGCTTCATTAGTCGAGTTCACTGACAGTCATCAGCCAAGCAGAGAGCATTGGCGCAACCACTGTCCGACACCATGCTGATCGCCGTTTCCATCACCCATCTCCACCTAACTCACAGTTAGTTTTGTGGTTTGAGGCTTAGTTTGTAAAGTTCACAGTCTGCCTTGCTGTTCTTCTGTGTACAATGGTGCAGCTAATAAATAAATGCAGAGACTCGGTGTGTTCTCGTCTGATGACTCGGATCATCGAGTTTTCGGGAGCAGCCCTGCTCCTCAGTTGATAAAAACATGATTGAATGGCTCGTTGTTCAAATGAAAGGTCACTGTCAAATATTACACCTGGGTTTCTGACTGCACGTTTGACATTTGTAGATGGGGAGCCAAGATGTTTGTGTAAAATTGGGATAGACTTAGAAGGACTAAAAAAAAAAAAAAAGACATTTAGTAAAGGAAAGTCCTGGGACATCCAGAACTTTATTTCTGTTTTTTAATGGAACATAAATTTGTGTATTGTTTTCATAACAATTGTACTGAATATAGTGTATGTGGTCCAGTGGCAGCATCTTTACATAGAAAAACTGGAGGGCTAAGATTGAGCCTTGGGGAACACCATATGTCAGAGGGGCAACAGAGGAGAAAAACATCTTTTGGTAAATAAGTTCTAACCTGTCTGAAGCAGAATCTTTGATGCCAACCTGGTTTTCAAGGGGATCCAGTTGACTACAAAGATCAAATGTGTCAACTGCTGAGCTGAGCTCAGATCAAGAATAATTGAAAAAGTAGAAGATCACTTCTTTAATGTATCATACAGTATTATAGTATTTAATGTGAACGGAAACCTGAAATATGTCAAGGATATTATAAATACTCATCGAAGAAATCAACTTTTGATTTAACTTTAACAATCTTCTATAAAACTAAAAAGACAAACATTTGTTTGGGTCCTGTTTATCTTATGATAGTAAACTGGATATCTCTGGGATTAGAACTGCTCAGACAAAAGAAGCATTTTGCAGAAGTCGTCTTTGGCTCTGGGACTTGTCTCCCATTTTTATCTTTTGTCTGACATTCTAGACCAAACAATTAATGGAGAAACTATTCTGCAGACTAGTCTGTAATGAAAATAATTGCAGCCATATTTTATGATTACTAGCAGAGAAAAACAATAAATCCTCACATTTGAGAGGCCAAAATCAGCAAATATTTGACATGTTTTTTGTTAAAGGACAGTTAATTGATTGTCAAAGTTGGTGGAAAAAGTTTCTGGGGGTTGACTAAACACTTAATCATGTCAACCCTAAAAATAATTTTATCATTGTTTCTTATTCAGAGCATGGGTGTGAATGTGCTTTTACCATTCACAGTTTCTATGATATGAGCTTGCAAGCTGATTCAATAACGCGAGCAAAGTGCTTGTGATGCCGTCATTTGTCAGACACAAAGAGCAGGATGAGAGCCAATTCCATTCCTTTGCCACCTGATGTTGTCTCTCAGGACCGCAATTTTGGTAGATAAGTGTCCTTATCCTTGGGTGATACGGGACCCACCTTGAGAAAAATCCCTCACATTCTATTATGCTTCTGCCATCCAGACAACACCTAGAGTCATGGTTACTACAGACATCCATCATATCTCCCTGGACACAAACGCAGAGAAGATAAACCAAGCTTCCACCATGACCATTCATCTCTTCTTCTTGTGCAGAAGAAGAATAACAATTCTCTATGACAACACATCCCAACTATTCCCCCTCTCTGCTTCTGAAAGCACTGACACCAATACGTTTGCATCTTCAAGGGGAAATATGTTACAGATATAAGTTTATTACAAAAGATATGGGCCATTCAATTTGTTTATGAGAACAGAGCGGAGAATAAAAGCACATTTTTATGCTTTTGTCAAACACATCAGTGATTCCCAAATTGTCGCCGTGCCTCTGTAAAAAACAGTTACTTATACTTTGCCTGATTTCTGATCACAAATTCACTGAGGGCACAGAAATCCACCAGGCAGCCAGCGAATGCGCACTGCTGTTTACCCCCTACCCACTCCCATCCCCCCGCCCCAACCCGCTTTCAAGCCCCAGTGGCATTCCTCTATTCAGCTGATGAAAGAGATTGCTTGGGTCTTGCACTAATGAATTGGCATTATTATTAAATGATGTTTGTAAATTATGACCCAGTTTGCTCCCAATGAATGGCGCAGAAACTCAAAACCCACATCGTCAATTAGGAGCTCACAGCCACTGTGAGCAGTTAGGGTGTTGAGTTGTTGGGTTAAACTGGGTTTTTTGGATGCAGGTTGTGAGTTTGGAAATTCCATTCCTAGCTCGCTGGCGCTGCCTTGTGGTGTGAAGAAAAATATCCTAATTTCCCCCTTGAATATCGGCTTTCTTAATAATAATACATTACATTATCCCATATTATTATTATTATTATTCAGTTATTGTAATTATTTTGATTGTTAAAAATCCATAAAAATGAGGTTATATGTAAAAATAATTGTGTTCATTTTAATCACACAGAAGTAAAACTTCATGAGAATATTTTCTTGGCCAAAGTATCAAAAGGAAAGAATTAACACATTTAAAATATGTGCTTGAAATTCTGATGGTGACTCATTCATTAGGACTGATTTTTGTGTCCCATCCTCAGCCACAAGGGGGAAGAAGAGTGGAACAGATGCAAGCTTCTCATCTCAGTGATCAAATATTTCTTTTTCATTTGAAATTCTGCTTTGTTGTTAATGATGTTGACAACAACTTCACTCAACTTTTGATAAGTCTGATGAATGAGCATTTGACGAATGCAGATGAGCAAATGTTTAATCAGTCCTTTTGATCAAAATGTTTTTTTAAGAAGCATATTTTTTTTTTTTAAATCTCCCCCTGTACCACGTTGATTATCTTGTAGGAGCACATATGCTCAGGGTCATTCTCATAGTGACACCTTGTGGAGATTGCATGACATAAGCAGCATGCATCCTCTGAACTGAAGTCTCAGTACGGTTTATTTCGCTCAAGGGTGACAATTCTCGAGCGATTATTCCATCACAGAATATAGTCTTAAGTATCTGAAATACGCTTAACTCTTGCTGTTTTTAACTGAAGACGTGTGTTGTTTTTTGCTGCTTCGTTGTGGTAATGCCACGTCTTTTCTTGTTACTTTTCCTCCTTTAGCTTGGGCATCTGTGTTGTCACAGTTAGTTTGCTTATTATGCAACTGGGATTTGCACGTTCTGTCTCCCACATGTGAAAACATCATCAGCACCGTTTGACTAGATTTATAGATCAAGAACAAACCTACAAAGAGGAGGCGGCTGCTTTTCTTTCAGACAGTTTAACGGGAAAATATATTTGTTACATAAACGTAACTAAAAATTAAATTGTCATAACTGTTTCCATGCAAACTGGATTTATGAAGCGCTTGTGTGAGTCGAGGTTTAGTCTAACAGTGTTGCATGATTGGCTACTTTCCACTCTCATACTTCACTGACCAGATGTCTGTCCCACTCCCACAGCAGAGAGGCAGAGAGTGTTCAATGCTGTCCTTCACACATAATATTACCAGAGAATTTGTCCATCTTTATCGGCACTGAGTCACAACATCAATACGGGGGAGGTAATTCTTGGGAAAAGATGTCATTCTCAGGAATCCTTTTGGCCTCTCTTTAATATTCACATCTCCCAATGTGCCCAAATCCCTTCAATATATTTCACTTCTGATATTCATATTCAGTTCTGCATCTTCATCATGGCCCCATTTAAATTCACAGTATTTCATCACATTGCAATAATAACACCATTCAATTTGGTATTTAGCTTTATATTCCACCCATGCCTGGGACATAATGGAAGCAAAACTCACTTAATGCCTATTTTTTGTGGCACAACCCTGCAATTTGAAGAGGCTGGATTACAGTGCATCTCTGTAAATAGCAGTCAGGAAAATATCCGTCATTTTAGGGCTCTTATTATTTTCTTTATGTTTCTTAAAGTGCCTCAAGTGAAATTATATTATCATAATGTCTTCTTATCTGTGGATCCCCATGAGTGGCGAGGTTGCTGCTTGTCTCATATTTGACTTTCACTCAGAGGTCCGGGTGTTGGCGAACCCTGATTGTCTCTGCGGTAGATGAATTTCACAGCTTTGTCCAAACCAGACATAACAAGAGTCGGGGCTGGAGGGTGGGTGAGGAGGAGGGGTTACATTCCAGAGCGACTAAGGCTATAAGGAAATGATGTCACCCTTGTCCAGACTACCATGACTCATTACTTTCAGGCGGTGTTTTAATGTTGCCCTACATTTAGACTTCTTGGCAGTGCCACGGTAACTCTATGAGGAAGAACACCTTGGCTATGGCATTTTTCTCTCGGCGCCCATTTCCATGTTTTTCTCTGCAAGAAAAGCAAGCCAAGGATTTGATCAAGCTTGTCCAAGGTGCAGAATACAAACTGACTTCTGTCTCACAGCTCTCTTATAAAGCACATTAGTGCCTTGTTAGCAAGCTGTAAATTTTTTACTTCTTGTATTATGTTCCTCTTTGCAACCGTGGGGCAAGGCACAAATGTAGATCAGTACATGCAGGTTTGATGATTTTGGATTTGGCACAGGAGGCAGTCCTGCGAGTTAAATGTGTTTCATACCATCGTGACTCACTTGAGATCCATTTTAGAACATTACTGCTAATGTACATATCATTTTCTTGCAAATTCTCTGGATGTTTGCACTGTGAGTTGTGCAGCTGTGGCGAATTAAGTTTGTAAGCTTAAAATGAATGAATAGCAAGGAATACAAACATCACAATTTAATTAGCATTTACTGGGTCCTTCTTCAGGTATTCCCATTTTTATTCTTAATGTATTATGAGAGCAGATAGAGCAGCAAAGTCCTAAACCTGCACAACATACTGTACATGCAGCACTAAGGAAATTCCTTGAAGTCTGGAGGTAGACTGTGAGATTTCAGTAGCAGAATCAGCACATTGTGGGTGGGACAGAAGGCAATCAACACACCCAGCGCTGGGTGGCCATATGTGTACATTTAACTGGCTTCCTGCTAAAGTGAAAATTATAGGAAATTATGTGTGAATATGCACGTAGGCAAACATAGACCAACCACTGATTGACCCAAGTTATTTCAGCCTGCCGACTAAATCAAATGAGTGGCTTGAAATAGTCTGTGTACGTGAGCAGACGAGCATGTGGAATGTAGTATTGCCTGTCTACAGTATGCAATCTAAGAATTTGCTCATAAGACATACAGAGACGTATGACGTCCACTACTACTACAGTAATTTTATTATCAGTATTACTACCTTTGATCATATCTCCATTAAAGTTTATAGCTAATTTTTAACTTGCTATCATTCTCTCTATCTCTCATGCCTCCACCCACCACCCTCTCGTCAACTTAGCCGATTGAGGCAGATGGCCGCCCACCAATTAGCTGGGCTCTGCTCGAAGTTTTTGCCTGTTAAAAGCAGGTTTTTCCTTGCTACTGTCGCCAAGTACTGGTTCATGGTGGGAATTGTTGGGACTCTGTAAAAATTATTATGAAGACTGCAGTCTAGACCTGCTCTCTATGGAAAGTGTAATGAGTTAACTTTATGATTTGGTACTATATAAATGAAATTGATTTGAATTGAACCCGTGGCACTTGAACAAGATCCTCATTTATACACATAAACTGATCTTTGACAGTGACAGCTTGACTATTCAGGATATTTATAGAGCTCTCAACAAATATACAAACAAAAAGTACACACTCTCAAACGGTTTGAAGTGCACATAGCACATAAGAAAGAAATTTATGACTGATATTCTGGATCAACTTCCAGTCCAAGTCTGCTTTGATCACCTGCAGGAAAAAAAAAGGTGCTTTACCGGAAAAGATGTTTCCCATATACGACATCCAGTATTCCAGCTGTTTTATGAGTATTCATGAGCCAGCCAGCATAAAGACAAGCAATGAACTATGAAGCTATCTCGAGAGACTCAATGTGTGTTTGACGCTGTACACGATTCACATGATTCACAGCAGGTGGAGATGTACAGTAGATATAAATGTATGAAACAACAACAACAAAGTTTTCAGGTCCTATTTTCTTGCCAGCAAAGCTTTGTATTTTCCTAAATCTGCCAGACTTTAAATGGACAAGCTGATTTAACCACAATATGTATGACAACACAATTTATCTATCGCAGACCTTGTGACTCTGACTGTAAGAGGCTCAAAACAAACCTGTGTTGCAAGCCTGAAGTGATGGTGTCTTTGAATAATGCTCTTCAGGGTTTTTGTTTTCAAGCTGCACTAACAGAAATATAGCCTTGTGAGAGCTACAGTGTGTGTGATCTGAGGTTAGGAGCCCCGTATGTCAGGCTTTACACGAGTAAGACTGTATGTACAAAAGTGGAAACATGTGCAGGCTTGCAGTGTGCCCATTTCCAGCAATAAATCGGAGATATTGTGGAATTTTGCCACATGAATGAGCTCAATGGATACTCCCAAGCCACACAGCAGAAAATATCAAAAACATCCTGTGACTATTTTTAACATTAACATGCTTTTACAGTTCAAAAGGAAAAAAGCGGTGGTGGAGGAGAAGGAGAAAAAGTGAGATACAGAAAGTGATCTGAGAGAGAGGGAAGGACACTTTTGACCTTGTGAACCTCTCAGGCTTCACATTCCTGGGAGGTTGTGTTACTCGAGAGAGTTGTGTGATTTCTAGCTTTCATAACTCCCCCTGGTTTTAAGCCTCTGTGTTTATGTGTGCGTTGAGGGAAGAAGGGTGAGGGTGTGGGGGTTGGCCTCCCATGTGTGCTCCATCATGATCACCACTTGGCTTTGGCATTGTGCTCTGCACTTGTTTCTCAACCAAACCCTGACCTTCAAAGATTAAATTCACTGCCATTTTTCAGAGAGGACCCACTCCTATGTCTATTTTACTCTGTAATTGTATCAAACCAACCCTTATATTACACAGGGCAGCACCTGCCAGTTATCTTCTGCCACAACACACAATATAAAATAACTAATATGGTCAATAAAGTCATTTTATCATCAAGAGAAAAGACATTTTTGACTGCGGTTTTCAGATTTCCTGTAATACAAAACATTGCATTGCAAGTGTACTGCGATTGGTCATGGAAAGTTCAGACCTGACAAACACATAATTTGTAGTTGAGTCGTCAGTTTTGGTATGATTTGTAAAGATACAGTAGACTTTGTTTTTGTTCTGTCATTAAGAACCATTTGCATTGGGAGATTTGAGACATGGCTAAAATTGGTGAAATGAAAAGCAAACAAACAAAGTGAACCCTTAAATTGACTCATTTTCTCATTTTCCTTTTTTTTTTTTTTTTTTCCCTTCAGCCACGTTGAGGATGGCAATGACTGCCAACTTGGACTTTAAGAAGCTTGTTAAATGATTTCATTCTGTCTCACTAAAACAGAAAAAAAGCTACCAGACAACCATGCAAACTTACATTTATTTTTTGTCTATTGGTAGGAGTTCTTTCTCAATACAACACATATCTTGTTACAGTAATGTGCAATATATTCGTAGATTATAGGAGGGTTCTTGCTATCGCTTTTTAGCCATGGCAGTGTTGTTCTGTTGGTTGGTCCATCACTTTGATCCAGCCTAAAATATCTCAACAACTGTTGGATGGATGGATCTCGTACAGACATCCTTGTTCTCAGAGGATGTACCGTAATGACTTTGACCTGCTTACAGACACTAGATGAACAGTCAGGGGGTCACCAAACATTTCACTTACCCAGTGAAAAATCTCAGCATTTACCGGATGTGCTGGCATGAACATTTTTAAAGACATTCAAGGCTCCTAGAGTATGTGATCTCATGACTTTTCTTCTTGCGCCGTCATGAGATCGATTTGTGGTTTTGAATGAAATTCCTCAGTAGCATGCTGACATTTTGTGTTTAGGCCAGTAGACCTTCACACAGCCGACTCTTAGACTCTTAGTCTAGTTCATTTATTTATCTTGGGAGCTGGATCACACTATGACTACAATCACAATTCTTCAACATTTTGTGGTAAAAACCTAAAACCAGTCTTTGATTGCTATTAGCTTTTGTGCTGCATTTACAGAAAACAAGAATATCTTTGTGTTCTTTTGAGGACGAAGCTGGTAGAAAAGGAAAAAAATATATATTTATTGAATTGTCTTACAGAGACTCATTCATTCATAATATTTGTATGCATGGCATGTGCCTTTTTAGGCAAATCCTCCTCATGAAAACTGATATAAAAGAATTGCATGGCTAGTTACACTTGACCCAGATCATAAATTATCCCTCTATGTAAAGTTGTGAAAGTCAAAAAAAAAAAAAGGGTCATGGCATGGTGCCCAGATGGAGGCAAAATGCCACAACACTGAGCTACAGACCACAGCGTCCAATGTGGAAGATTTCCTTTGTACATGCACCAGAGGTATCCAAGGGAAAAAAAAGCCCACACTTGTGGTTGGCCTTTTTAAGTTGGAGCCAGGGAACCAATTAAAAAGGATTAGGGTGGATCACCACTGGTTTTGTCTTGATGTGCTGTGGTCACCAGATTGCCAGTCTGCTGCTTCTGGCTTCTCAGAGGGCAGCAGGTTCACTTGAATGAACTTGGCTGAAAAACAAACACACCCCTCCCGAGGGATTCTTCGTCTTCAGTATCTGATAGGACTTGAAGACGAAGTGCTAACTACAAATCCAACAAGAGCCACACAGCTGAAAACATACAATTATATCATACCGTTGGATAGAAAGGCACTGGGAGAAAGCCTTCTATGGCATGAGGTCAAGAGCAATGGTGGGAATGCTCTTCATGTCACAAACGCTGCTAGAACCCAGTTCTTTTTCTCAGCGAATGAACCACTCATCTACAAAATAAACATAAATATAGACTTAGACCCCGGAAAAAATGAATGTGGTGGATTCATTATGTGTTCCCGGATGAGCCTTGATTATGCCTTGTGGCACATTCAGATTAGCGAGATATTTGATGGTTACTTTTATCGTGGTAGTCGCAGGTTCAGATAGGTGGTTTCTAGTCAGTGCGTACTAAGTAATGTTTTACTTCAGTTTCCCCTAAGGCTCTTCCTTGCTGGTATAGCTGACATGACTATTGGTGGACTGTACTTTACTTTTTTACCTGTCTGGCAGAAAGCAAACATCTTTGGTATCAAGCTCTGATACCGTTGAGTGCAGATTTCTTTCTTATTTCTTCTATTTTTTCCGTCTCAAGGCCTCATCTTTTCTTCTTTTTCAACAGTCCTTTCACATCTGCCAGTCAGATAACAATGATCTCCAGTTCTCCTTAGGTAGCTAACATGCAACATGTACACAAGCTTCAAAACATACTCAAATACCTTTTGTTAAGTGAAGGTAAGATGTTTTTTTCTACTTTAGCAAAGAAGGTAAAAATCATACACGGCCTGAGGAGAATGTTTACCTGCAAGGCTTAGACAATTAAATCTCTCAGACATTGAAATTATATCCATCTGGCAGATAGACCTGCTATGTTGGATAACATCCTTTTTAACTCACTGTCCACAAACACCACATTCGTGCTATGTATCACGGACACGGTGATTGTGGGTGGTCGTCTCGAACACTGCCAGAAGTAACAGGAAATAGGAAATTGAGCGCACGTAAACAAACAGACAACTTTTTGATAGATATCAACAAACACTGCATCATCTTCTGACGTCTGAGCCATTTCCCTGTCGGTCTAAAACAAAGAAACGTCAGCACAGACATTACATCATCTTGTTCCTATCAAACAGCAACACTTCAATATCATATTTTTTTTGCGTGAACACTGTGATACAATGATATTGTATGATTTTTTTCTGCTCTGGACCTTCCTGACATGGATGTTAAAGTTTTTTGAGATGTTAGAAGAAAACAAGAAAACATTCTGCTTCATTGTTGCACCAACCATCCTGAATTAGTAAAGATTGATTTGTTGTGATACGTCTGGAAAGAAGAACTTGTTTTGACATTGGTACTGTATCTAGACTGCTCATCTCTCTGTGGCAAAACTTTGTGATATCCACCCTAAAAATGGCACAGACATTCTGTACCCACACGGGGGCTCTGGGGGTCTGAACACAGGCCTCCTGTTGCTCTTCCGTCTAGACCCCATGATGACCTCAGACACGTAGCCTCCACATACGCTGTGGCACCCACACCCTGTCACCAGACCACCGTGCAGTCCTATTCTTTCATTCTTTAGTTCAACTTGCAAAATACTGATTGAAGGAGCAAAACCAGACCAAACATGCTTGAAGGATCGTTCAAAAGACCCCAAAATAGCTCATAAAAGGCACTTTGTGTGACTTATATTTTTGTATGCTTACTATAAACGGAGCTTCTGCGGCTTTCAACAGCTCCCCATCCTCCACCCGTCTTCCATTTCACTTTTGTCTTTTCCATAAATCAATATCTGTCTGCGAGTGTGGGGCTGCTGATTGTTTTTACAGAGCGTTGCTGTGTAATTTGGCTAAATGGCACTTGCACCCAGTTTACTCTGAAATGGTAAACAGTCTGGCTAGTAAAAAGGGAGTGTGCTGATAGTTTCAAAGCATACAATCATCTATAATTAGTATTGTGGACTGTGGACGTATCTGATTACTTACCTGGGAGATAGGCACGATGGCAGGCTCGTAGTAATAAGTAGTATTTTGGTTTGGTTATACAGCGTGGTTCACTATATCACGTTCTACCTGATGTGTGTGAATCCATCTTTGCATCGCATACTGTATAATCCTAAATATCAGTATAAAAGACAGAAATGATTGGGGATTGCGTACATTGCCTCTTTTTAAAGAGCCCAATAAAGTTTGTTTAAAATAAAAGACTTTTACGATGTGTTAGAGCTGCCGCTGTTGCCAGACTCAGTGGTATTAAGTTGGACAAATTAAAGAATTAAAAGCTCCTACTGTTCGGCTGGTGAAACACTTCATTTTGCCATATGACAATGATGAAGATTTTAATTAAAAGGGAAGATTATACAGAGTCCGGTTAAATGTTAATTCTTGTGATCTATCTGTGATCAGTTTTGTAGTTTTTTATTTATTACAGAAAAATACTGGTGTTCTTTTTGTTTGCTTTGCTTTATTGCAAATGTAAAGATGATAAACTACAGTAGCACCAAAATAATCCTGATATGCTCGTATGCACAAAAAAAAAAAAAAAAAAACAGGAGTTCATCTTTATGAGCCTGAAATTGTGGAACGTACTGCCATTGTGCAAGTAGCTTCCCCAGACACATTTTTGTTTCATACATCTTTATTATTTCTTTGTCATTTTGGTTTGCCTTTGGTTTCATGCAGGAGTGTTTAAAAATGGAGACGCTCAGCACTCTGCAGAGGTCTCACACTGCCAAGTAGCAAATTATACAGAAGGGGGTCTTGTTTCAAGCTTTCAAACATTCCTGTATTAAATGTATCTAGCTCAAACACACACATAAACATAAACAAACTGTTCCTAGAATACTTTGTCCTTTGAAATCCCATCAGTTGTATCTGTGCCCAGCAGACGTTTCCTCACTGGATTTGTGTTCTGCCCCAGTACTTTTCCACTAATGTCTGACTCACTATTGCACTATGCCTGAACCCAGAGACCCCCCGCCTCCCACTCCTCTGTCCTCTTCTTAACCCTGAGATACATTGCGTATAACACATACATATTTAGCCTGCTATGTCATTTTTCTTTTTTTTTGATAAACAAGTTCCACAGCATCCTGCACAGATGGCCTAAACCTTAGGGATGGCTGTTATAGGTTGATTTAAACTAGATGTCAAATGAGGCAGTGACTTGTTTACCACAGGAGTATCTGTTTTAGAACTATAGCATAAGACACAATAAATTACCCAAAAGGACAAGGTTGGTGATATTCTTTATTTTTACTCTCAAAAACTTCCATGAAAAGACCTAGACGTAGCTCTTTTTTCTCGGTCCCTCCATTGTGTTAAAAGCAATTCATTAAGCAGCCTTCTTGCATTGGATGACATGTTTATTCAATATTATTAACACGGACACTTCTGGTTATTTTGAGTCACCTCCACGTACACCATGCTGCTGCCAAAAATACTCAGCAACACGTCCAAGGTGTGTCGAAGTGTAGTTCCCAATAAACAAACCTTTTCTTTTCATTTTTCTTCACCCAGATGTTTAAAAAGGAAATCAATGTTAAAGAGGAAATTAGAATAAAGCTCATTGAAACTATATATTTGCGAGGCCTCACTAGGAACAAGAAGTGCCTGCGGTGGTGTAAGGGAATATACTGTTTAACCTCGACTGTTCCCCACTATGTTTTCACTTTCTTCAACGGTATTTAAGAGTGTGAGAGACGCACCAAATATGGCCTCAGGCACTTGCATTCTCACATTATTGCAAACACTTAATTTAAATCCTGTGTTTAGTCAGGACCAGAGTATATGCCACAGTGATGGTTAAATCACTATATCTCACTAGGCACCCTGCAGTTAGTGGCACACTTGAATTTACTTTGGTATAAGATCACATTTCCCATCTCTGGAACCATTGACCTTAAGCATGGGTATATAAACAGGGAGTTTTAGCCTCCTGGTGTGTTCAGCTTTGACTGTAAAAACATGCACCCCAGAGTTGAATTATCTTACAATTCAAGGATGGGAAATGATCTAAAACAACCTGCTTTTACATTTCAAACACCCACTGCGATTTTTTTTTTTCTGTCTGACTTCAAAAATAAACCAGGCTTAAAACATTTTTCCTCCATTTCTGCCTTTTGATAAAGCCATTCCTGTGAGAACCTGCTAGTTTAGTAGGTATGCAGGTTTCCTGCATGCCTGGCAGGGATCAATGTCACCTTTCAGTGTGTCTGAACACAGGGCAGACCAGGGGAAATGATGCCCACAAAGGGCTCTTTCAGCAGGAGAGAGCCTTTCCCCCATGCTGACCTAAATCTCCTACCCCCGCCCCCCCCTCTCCTCTCTGCCTCACAGCAGCTACTCAGACATTCAGCCTTCGTCGAGGCCTGTGGAGAGCAGAAACGTGCGCCTAGTCAGGGAGTCAACCCTGCAGGGTAAAAACATAGCCCTCAGGGAGGGGTGGGGGGGGGTTGAGTCTCCAGAGACTGTTGGTGCTAACAAGTAATGAGATTTGATAGCAAGGTGAGACCTTAGATGATGTTTCATAAGTGAAGCACTGATCTAAGGTTGAGATATTTTGTTTTTGAGGCGTGTAACTGCTCACAGTTCCCTTGCTGATCAGATTTCATCAGTTTGTCCCAGTTGTTCAATCCAACTGGCTGGTTAAAATGGTAGAGATAAATTAAAGCGCACTGACGCTCCCTTTTTAAAAGATGACAGGTTTTATGTAGACCCCCACCCTCCATACTTTCCCCCTCTCTTCTGTCATCAGGCTCACAAAACCCCCATCTGTGGAACTTTCATAAGGTTACATGTACATGTTTACACTCGGCCCCTAAAGTAAACTGAACTACATTTGCACTGGTGTACATCATCACACCACACCCTAAACACTTCGGCTCTGGCCTGGACAGGCGGGACCTGATTGTTTCTACATGTGTTCAGTTGTGTTCAGTGAAGATAACTTGACAGACTTAGAAGATGAACTGGCAGAGTGATAACACAAAAGAGGGACTGTCCAGTGATCACTTCCAGACGTAGCTTTGCTTCAGCAGAAAGGACTGAATTGTTTATGTTGAACTGAGTATCTGAAGGGACTGTATGCTGGACTATTGTGTGCTTTAAGTGCAAAACAACTGTTTGAATGATACAGATAAACATGAGAATAATACATAGAAAAATACGTTTTTATAAAGACTTTTATTAAATTGTGAAAATAAGTTAAACAACTTTTTATTATTATTTTTTGTTTCAAAATCCATTCACACACATTTCTTAGAAAAGAAGAAAAACCTGTCAAGTAAAACTTCATTCAAACAGAATTCATATTGAATTCTGCCGTCTCGTTTTTCTGGTGTGCAAAATTCCAAAAATAGATTTCTTTTTTTCACTGGGCACAAAATAAACTTTAATTTAATTGAAATCATCAATGGAATCAGGCCTGTTTCGGGGTAGAAAACTCCACCGCACCACTTACACTCCACCAAATACCGACTTAAATCTCTAATGTTGAAAACATGGATTGTCGAAAAAGCACCTCTAGTCATTTTTTTAAGCAACGACAAGTTTTTACAGTGTAAATGTGTCTAGTGACGCTTAACCTGAAATACAAATAGATACACAACAGCCGTCTGCATGCTAGCAGGATAAATCTAACTGCTAGCAAAGCAGCCAGTGCGTATTGAAGTCGGTTACCATGACAATGATAAATCAGTATTGTAAAATTCATGACAAGCTACAGTAGCAATAATTCCTGACAGGATGTTGGTTTTAAATGTAAAAATAAATGCCTTATAGGTCCAGTGTGTAGGATTTAGTGGCAGACTTTTTGCAACCAACTGAATACTCTTCCATGCCTCGCCTCTCCTTCCAAGCATGTAGCAAAAACTCCAAATTCACAAAAAAATCAAAAGGCCATATCTGTTTGGTTTGTCTGTTCTGGGCTACTGTACAAAAATGGTGGTTCAACATGGCAGACTCCATAGAAGAGGACCCGCTCTCACTGTAGATATAAAGGGCTCATTTTAAGACAACAAAAAAACAACAATTTAAATTTTCAGGTCATTCTACATGGAACGAAAAACATACTAATGAACACTGTATTCAGTCCCTGCAAAGTAATACTCCTAAATCCTACACACGGGACCTTTAAATGGAAACAGGAGTGTGACACAATCGGGTTCCCTGATAGCATACTCTTTCTAATTTGTGAACCAAAATGTGAATTACTTTTGTCAATTCTCTCTCCACTCAACACTCTGTTTGACAGAGAACCCTTTACTGCAATTATTGATTCTTTTAAAGCTTTTGCTTCAGAAAAAAGAATTGCATCAGCAAAACATCTGGGGCACAACATGCCAATGACGAAACAAAACAAACATGACAGAGAGCAAAGCAAAAAAAAAAAAAAAAAAAAAAAAAAGAGACTAATTTACAGTCTAATCTGGTCTTTCAAGGGTCGATGAAGGACACTGCTATGTAGCGGGTGCCGTTGGTGGTGGGCAGGCCTTCGTGAAGGTGAGTCAGTCGTCCTGGGTGCATAAAGCTCCAGCCTTTCTTTGGTGAAACTATAGAGCAGTTGTACCTATGGAAACGGCAACCCCCACCCTAAAACGAGAAAGGTTAAAATTGGATTAATTGTGTCAGATAATTGAGAACAATATTAGAAAGATGATGTAAGTAGCAAACTTGATGACATCCAGATTCACCCAGACTTTCCTCTCCAACATCAGCATGACTCCTCTCCCTTAACGCAACACCTACCTGAAAGTCTATGTCTTTGTTATTGAGGGCGATGTTGATGGTGAAGGTCGAAGAGTCGTGATGGGGCCTCAAGTACGCTTGCCTCTCAGGCGTGTATTTTACAACGAAGTTCATTATAGCGTAACCCTGTGATGGATGTGCATACATACATCAAGTTAGCTGACAAGTCAGTGCGTCTTTGAATGTGTCATCAGATGGAAAACCGTTCAACCACTGTTTAAAGCTCAGATTAGACAAAACAATGGCTCATGCTGTACTTGTGAAAACAGGTTAGTTCTTCAGCTTTAGCTTTTGGGCAAATAGAGGTAGGAGTAACTGTTTGTCTTTCCTATTTCTCCAATAACTCATGCTAACCTTAGTGTAGTAGCCAGAGAAAACTTTTAACGTGACGGGCGATATGAACTCTCGAATGAAGTGTAGCCACTCTTTGTCAAAGCCGATTTGCTTCATATGAATGTCATCTGTCGGCACGGTCTCATAGCCGCCGGCGATCCGCTTGTCCTGAGAAAAAAGAGAGAAAATAAAGCGCACTGCAGTGTCATTAACGACGGAACAAATGACCCACCATCCTGTGTGTGTGACCACAGTGATGGTGATGACTGTGGTGTGTGTGTGTGCATGTGTGTGTCTTTTAAAACCGCAGGCTGTACTGTTGACTGCCTGCATGAGGCTTAATGACGCGTTCAGCTTCAGCCTTTTCCCAAACAGAGTTAGTCAGAGTATCTGTGCACATTTAGTCTCTGAGGCAAACTTTTAGACACATGAATTACCAATTTCAAAGTACATAAAACAGGCCACATGAATTAGGAATGATAAACATAAAACACAACATCATAACCATTTGTTTGGCTATATTTAAATGGTCGACTTGGAGAGGATAGTAATGAAATTAAGCATGTGTGTACAAGTACAGCCACCGTGTGTCTGTGTGTGAGATTGTGCGTGTCATAGCAAATATATGATATAAAAATTCAAAAAGTATCTTAAGAAGAACAATCCACTTTTTACTCCCCACATCTGGCTAACATTTGACCCCACACAAAAGGATCTAAAAGGTACTTGAAAGTAACAGCTCACCCAGCCACCAAAGACGACAAAGACACGGCTATTACAATAAAGTTTACAAGGCAACATATGAGGGATTATTTCCTGATGTCCACGTCTTTCGTTTGGTGTCTGGGTTTGATTAATTACAACACGCACAAACACTTAGCCAGAAGACTTCATCTTTATGATAATTATCTAACTCAGGCAATTTAAAAGTTGTGAAAGTTTTTATTTTCATGCTGAATAAATTACAGCAAATGGCTTCTTCTGAAGGTTAGAAAATGAGCCCTCCTGTCTCCAACTGTGCTGACGGTGTGCAACCATTGCTGGAAATGATGCCAACCTATTGTCACAAAGTTTTGGTGGTGTTATTTACTGTAGCGCTGAAATAATTGGTCTATTAGGAGGGAGGAGGCACGGATTTGAAGAAGGTAGTTTATGAAATGAAAATGCCAAAAATTAGAGTTATTCTGCTTATTTTTTTCAATATCATATCATCATTAACCAATATTCTTTTGGTCTTCTTAGCTAGCAGCATAAACTAAACACCAAACATCAGCATGTGTTCAGTCATATAGACAATATTATCCTGCTGATGGTAGCTTTTAGCTCAAAGCATCACTGCTGAAGTGTAGCCTCAAAGAACTGCTAACATGGCTGTTAACTTGCTTAACTGTTGTTCAGACAAAGTTAGCGATTGGAAGAGCTTCGGCTGTGGTTCAGGAGAAAGAATATTTTGCTGCCATAATATTATTCTTCAAACATTCTTGCCCTTATGTGTGAACCTAACTACCCGAAAAAGTTGTGTCTGTAGATGTAAGACATCAACAGTGTCTCAGCTACTGGTACTGACCTCATGATTGCCTCCAGACCAGGATCCGTAGTGCTCCATCTCCTCAACTAGCTCATCACAGGCCTTCACTGAGAATACTGGAAACCAGAACACATCTGGGCAAGGCTGAAATACACACATATACACACATACAAGGTCAGACTTCCGAGAATAGCCTTGAGTCACACCTCTACCTTGAGCTGTAGTGTCTGTAATGTAATACCCAGATATATTAAAAACAGATGTTGGGGTTTCTGTGCAATATTATGTCATTCTCTTTCACTGCCTACACCTTGAACACACACACACCAACACAAACCTCCTCCAGCTGGTTCTCTGTGAAAATTCGAGTGTAATTTTCGTGGATGTACTTCTCCTTCCAGTCCTGCAAAGAGAAAACAATGTCCGATTAGTCTGATTAGTTTTTGGCATCGTTGCCTGACCTGCATACCTCAGAGCTAATCCTCTCTACCACAGGGGCGTGTCCCAGCGTGCTAGATACAGAAGTAAATCATAAAGACTTATCAGTCAGGACTCTTATCACACCGAAGTCATTATTTCAAAATCGTCTCACATCTGCAATTCTTCTGTTATGGCTAATAATTTGTACAGGTGGCTGATGTTTATCTCAGCTATTCAGGAAAAAAAATGTCTTATGGTTGAAGAATAATGAGAGAACATAATGACTTACCACGGGGTTTTCAAATATCTGCCACAAGTCATTGTTATAATGAGAGATGTTATAATTGGCTGTGGAAATGAGCCTCCCAAAGTCGTGCCGGTTTGTTATGTACATGAAGACTCCCTGCAGCAAACAGGGAAAGTTCAGTCAGTCTCTCAAAAGTTAAAGTTGAAATCTCTCAGAGGAACAATTCCTGACAGATCCATATCTACACAACCATAACACATGCAGATTTACAGTATGTAAGCATACTGCAGGCTATATTTATGGTAGCTATTCATGACTTAAACATGGTTAGCACAAAATCTGAAACTGTTACTTGTGTCAAACTACTTCAAAGTTTCATTTGCACAAAAATGAAAAGTGTGATTCAAGTGTGTTTAACACACTGTAATCAAGTATGTTCAACTTAGATAGAGACACAGATGCCATATAAATAATCTTAGATTATTTATGGGTGGTGGGCTGCAGGATGTTGGTGGGTTGGGAACAGGACAGGGTGGGGGAGTGAGGTGAGAGGAATGGGAGAACAGGAACAGAGGGGTAGCTTGGGACAAAGCAAATCCAGGAATGATATTCCCTCTACAGTGAAGCATGGGGAAGGGCGCTGTGTAGGGGTGGATTTGGACTCACTATCAGACTAGGCTTTGTGGAGGACAAGAGATGATGAATTAACAATTTGTTTTGTTATTTCCTGGTGTAAGTTTCCAAATTGCTGATGTACTAAATCATCGTGTGTGTGATTTAGACCAGGTGGTTTACATGGGTGAAAAAACGTATTGTTGGAGCCTAGTCTGAGATCAGTCAGTGTGCTTAGAGGGAGCAGCTGGTTATGTGTGTTCTCTTTGAGGTTTGGCTATTTGGTGTAAAGCATCAGGACAGGGGACTTGCATGTGAACCGACTCTCCAACCGTCTTTTTCCTCCTTGATCTCCACTTGGAAGGCATTATAAAAACAGGACAGAAAACAGGTCTTTCTCTCTCTAGCTCAGACATATATCTGCGTTTGAACCTAAACTCAAGCAAAATGTCAACATCTATTTCCAAAGAGCTGCCATCCTGATTTCTTACACGAGAATATAGGCAGCAGTTGAATCTTAAAATATTGTTTTCTATAAATATGTAACAGCCAAATCTGCAAGAATACTTGAGAATTCTCCAATATATTTCAATAGACAATACAGAAACATGAAATTTAAGTGTTTAACTTTATAAAATACCGACACATTTACAGAATTGAATTCAATGCAAAGAAATCTTCAATCAAACCAAGTACAAGTCTTTTGCATGTGAAGATTCTGCCAATGAAATGAGCCAAAGCTTGGAATGGCTTCTGAGTGCTAACCCATTGGAAATGGATGTTTCAGTAAGCAGAATAATCAAAACAAATGGAAACCTTTGGGGGCCTGAGCATATGGAATGATTCCGGAGTAGGGGAGTCTTTTTCTCTGTGACTGGTCTAAAATAAAGGAGAAGCATCATGTAAATAGAATAACATGAATTATTGTTTCAGAATATGAGACAGGGTGACAGTTGAAATATATATATATATATGTCACATTCATAGCAACTCAGGAGGAGAGGAAATGCACCTGCATGAAAAAGGAGCAAGGTTCCCTCTGAAGCTGATGTTTTTGTGGGTTAACATGGGAATAGTGCATGCTGTGGGAAAAGGGCCAAGCAATCCAAAAGTGCACCGAGTTTGGATCAGGCATGCTAGTTATGTACACAGGTGAGGTGTCGGTGACATAAAACACAGCTGGATCATTTACAAGTGTAAAGGCAAACACTTAACAAACAAGACTACTTTTGTCAGCTAGCCAGTCAGGCACTGCAACTGGTTGTCATGTGACAAGTGAAAGTGAAGGATGATGGGATACAACTGGAGCAGAAAACCTAAAAGCACCATAGAGAAACCATAAACAAAGAAGATTCATGCCTTGATGACAGACAAACATTTCAAACCGCTTATACTTGCCAGCCTTTGGTTTCCGTTGAGCTGTTGACTTTTGTTAGGTTAAATTTCATTATATTTTAAAACTAGTCTAAAAACTACTAAATATTTTCTCTATGTAAATACATAATTTTCTCGTATAAATATCCCTTGCAATGGCTATGCTCTAATGCACACACGTTTTGCTGAAGTATCTTCACAATATGTTTACAACACTGAGACATGAATCCCTAAAGATGGAGGTTGCGTGTTCTTACCATTTCTCTGGCATTTCTACACAAAGCCATATCTGGGTCGAGTTTCTCCAGAACAAAGTAGTTCCTCTCTTTCAGTTCATTCCTCAGGACACTGCCCTTGACAAGGTATACATGTGCCATGTACGGGATGTTCCACACACCCCTAAAAACAACAAGATGTGAAGGAAGCACACATAAACACAACCAGCAGTTGTATTGGTGAAAAACATGGTTAAATCAAGGCAGCATGTGGTAGAGGCCTTTTTATTTGTTATCTTTTGGTTACCTGGTTACATGACAGACTTTTTTTTTTTTGCTCTTTTTATTTGTTTGTTTGTTTTTGAATTTAACCTTTTCCTCCCACTTTTCTTGTACAACTTGAACTGTCTTGGAGGTTTAGGCTATCCCCAGACTCCAACCCACTCTGCCTGCACATTGCAAGTGCAATAGCGAGGACATGATCCCTTACTGTCTTCCTTCCCACAGATCCATGGGTGATTAAACCTGGGTTTCTACTGTGGTGGGTGAATGTTTACTTCTTTGTGCCATCTGGTTGCCATTTCGACTTATTTTTAAACACATAAAAAGAGAGTCGAGGAAAAATGAGTGAATTTGGCTACAGCTTTTTAATGCCTTAGTTTTGTGGCTTTAATGACAGTGCATGTGTATTCTGGGATGGAGCTCATTTTATGCATCTTGCTGTTTATGGCTAAACAAGCATGAGAACCATTTCAGCACAATAAGAAAATATTTAATTTAGTTGTGGACACTGAGAGGTCTAACACTGGTGTGCAAACCATAAAAATGCTAAACTGTTGCTGTGTGGACCCTTTTTGCGCTTGTGACTTACACACGTTTCCTCTGCACAATGTCGACATAATCTTCAGAGCGAGCATAATAACCATCCAGGCTCAAGGCTCCCCAGAAGTTGGACCACAGCTTGCTATGACGAGTGACAAGGGGACCAATTATTTTCCTGTAGGGAAGCAAGACACAGAATGGAGAGATGGTAATTCTGTCAGAACAGATAAAACTCAGTGACAATCTCGCAGACAGCCAACCACCTAATGTACTGGGTCTCTACGCTGGTAGAACCAGCGTGCTGCATCAAGGAGATCAACTTCTTTGTGGCAAGATATGATTACTGCCAAGTCTGTAACAGATTGTAGATGTGCATAATGCAAACCCGACCCACAGATCATACTGGACTGGAATCAGATGATTGTGATGGCTTGCTGCAGCAGTCTGTTTTTTTTCTTTATTCCCTGAATCTGGTCTATTTGCATGAAATGCAGTAACACAGGATTTTTCCACTGCTGTTCTTTTAGTCTTACAAACCCAAACCACAATGAAAGGGATTTTTTTTCAATTTCATGAAATAAACTGGGCAGGCCTAAAATAATTGAGCCATAAATCACAGTGTTAGTTGATATGGATGCTCTACTGTACTGTATACTAATGCTGAATTTTCCTGGTTAAGATAGATTGGCATTTTCCTCCCACAACTTCAGTGCCAGCAGAGAATTCCCATGCCATCTTTAAATATCCTAGAAGAGGCTTTTACTTTGCATGCCTCCAACAGATCACAATACCATGCCACCGCCACAGTGACATGTAGTTTAATGGAAGGTTACTTCACATTCATGAGCTGCAGAAGGGAAAAGGGTTTGCATGTTTGTTTTTTGTATAATGTAAAGTGGCATTTCAGGGTTAGTGCAATTGAATCTTTTAGTTTCCATGTGGCCAGGCGAAAACAGGAAACCGGAGCGACTTTATTTTTAAACTTTCACTCACTCGGCTGTAATGTTCCTGTGGCTTTGCCACTTGAGGCATAAATTCAATGGTTCAACAATCATGACAACTACCAGGAAGGATTGTTGAAAGGGCTCCAGTGCAGCTTCTTCTCCAGTTACTATATGATTACCTGTTCTGCTCAATGAGGAGCTTCAGTGTCTGTCTGTTGGTGAGCATCACATCTGAATCTATGCTGAGGTAGTGGTCACATGTTGCATCCTGTCGGCAAATATCCCTAATGAAATCAAAAACACAGGAATGGCAGAGAAAGCAGTGAACATTTTATCCAGAACTGAATGCAGTATGAATGCAAATACTCAGACTCTCTCTATCTTTATGCTTCTAGCGGATAATGTGATTTTAGGAAGATTAGAGACTGCTAATAAACCTTGGACTTCTTCGTTATAGTTAGTGTCAGACTGATGCTTTTAGGCATGCTGTGCTTTTGATATGATCTCTGTGACGAGACCTTACAGATTGAATTATTACCATGACAGCAGCCTATACTTAACACAGAGCAATGAGAAAGATGAGCCATGTAGTCAGTACAGTATATCACATGCATAATTCTGTATGCTCTAGCCAAGAACACCACATCATCACAAGTCTGGCAGGTTAACTATTGAGCTGAGAATATTGCATACTGTTTCATTCATAAAACATTGAGTTTGAAATGAATCCCTAAGGGCCAACAAGCACAATAATAATCACCTGAGAAGCAGTGACATAAGGGGACTGTTAAAATAAAAATAGAAATGCATGCATCGTTTAAAGGTTAAAAGTTTTCCTTCAGACATGATTAATCGAGGGCAAAACCCCATCATCTGTTTTCATCAGTTTTGTTCTTCAAACCACTGAGTTCTGAAAGATGATAGCTTAAGAGGAGAGACACACATACATGCCCATGTTCCTGGCCTCCCCTTGGCTCAAATTTTCTTCTGGCCCCACAACCTTGAAACTCTTGAACACGTTCCTGTTCTCTTCCCAGAACTTCTGGATGTGCTTCTCGTGGTAAACCTCCTGGGCAGGGAACCAATGTTAATGGATTAGAAGCCACATATGCAGAGCCATGCATGGTAGAGATCAAGTGAAGATGAGACCCTAAGAGCAGCTGCAGCTCCAGCTGCATTGACTCACGTTGTTGTGGACAAAAAGTTTGAGTTTGTCCTTAGGGTAATCCAGCGTTAGCAGCCGCTGGAAGAATTCAGGAAGAAATGGTGTTGGCTGCTCAATAAATACTCCCACCAAAACATTTGGATACTCCTGTTTAGATAAGAGCAGAGATAAATTGATACCATTTTAAACAAAACAGCTTCTTTATGGAACATTGTTTAACATTAATCACTCATTAGTGATTAAAGGTTAAACAATGTTTTTGACATTCCAGGTTAGACATCAACAAACGAAGTGAAGCAAAGTTGCTACAGTGGTCACTTGTATTGTATAAATATATAATAACTATCACTAGATATGCACGGCTTTACGGGTATTCCAACTTCTGACCTCAGATTGCCACGTATAACTCTTTTCAGAAGACACTCCATAGACAAAATTACTGCTCAGACAGCTGGGCTAAAGAAGATAAAGAAAAATAAAGCAAGCGACACAGAGAGGAGAGGAGAAAACATTTTCCCATGAGACTCCCGTTCCAGCCCACACAGCTCAGTCTGGATCCCTGATCTTCTTGACCAGTTCACAGCAAAGGTCTGGGCCAGGGATGAAAAGGGATCGGTGCAGAACCGTCTAATTTTCAAGTTCCGCAATGACTGTGTTTTAAGCGCAAGAACGGGAACTCATGCATCTTGCCAATCTGAGCTTAAATTGTTACGGGCATACAACTGGACAGGCAGCAAAAAGAAAAGAGTGGCAAGAATACCAGGAAAAAGTATAACTAAAGTATTTATTAAAGCAGAGAGAAGCAACACCCAAACTTTCCTTTGAACACGAAACAAGAATTGAGCTTTGAAAATGAGCTGAACCTTGCAAAGAGACAGTGACTGTGTCACTACCAAAGTACACAAAGAACCAAGCTAGACTGCCAGTGACCAGGGTTTACCACAGCATGACCTGATCTCCCAGAGGTCTCAAATAGTCTCAAACACACGGTGGCAGGAAATATCTTAACTAACTTGCCTATTATTGAAAATATGTTTTTTCCTGCATTCATTATGGAGGGTCACTAAGAGTAACTTTCACAGAGATGCTTTTCATGTAGCCGAGTTTGTTTTGAACCAGCTCCAGGTAAAGATTGAAGCACATATGTTTATGGAGTCTGCAGCATTACGGTAAAAATCCAATTCATCTTGGTATTAAATCTTCTCATAGACATTGTACTGTTTGTTTAGTTTTAAGACCTTGATGCTATATCAAGAAAGATCAAAGTAGATAAAAACAAGGATAACTGAATAGATTTACTGCGGTTTTAATCAGTACTATACCCACAAAGAGAGAAGTACTGTAAAGTTTGGTAACACTGCTGACAGACGCAACCACACAGTGAGAGTCATTTCCAAGTGCCTGCCATTCCTGCTCTCTATACGTTGCCAGACTTGGCTGAACTCTATGACAAATTTTCAGCATAACCACTATAACTTACTATTGTGGATAAAACCCATACTGAGAAGCCCACTAAAAGGCAGGCTGGTCGACAGTGACACCCCTTTAAATGAACCCTTCTGAAAACCCCAGAAGCCATATCCTGCACCACAGCAGTCCAGTGCTTCCTCTTCCACCAAGTAGTTTCCCTGGCACTTATTCTCTTTTAAGAGGGTCCAAAAGGACCAACGGGTACATAACCCATTATTGTTGGAAAGCGAGTATGTGCAGCACCACCAGTCTTGCCTATCTGTTAAAATAGGGCAAGCAGAGTTCCTCTCCAACTGTCTAGACAGACACAGATGAATGGTTCATGCTGGAAGACCAGGTGATGTTTCATCCTTTCCAATGTCAACAAGGAGGTGGCTAAATACAAACTTTCCACAGCTGCGTTTTAAATTTCTAAAATGGACAAAAGAAGACTGCAAAAAGAAAAACTTTGAAGTACTTACTTTTAACTGAGACAAGTCCACAAGATCGTCATCACAGTGGCTACAGCCATGTTCGTAGTTCCATGTATTGGGAACATAGTTGGCCAAGTAGTTCAAGTACATCTGTAAAGGAAAGAATTCACAGCAGGTGAATGCCTGGTCACAGAAGATAAATATCAGCATAAGCAAAAACTCTGATTCAGCAGAGCTCCCATTTGTTATGATGTGTTTGGAATATCAACTGTACCTTGGAATATGACGATGGATATTCAGTCCAACGATTCATTGTTGGAATTTGGGAGAAGATAAGTTAAAATCATCATGCAGATTCACTTGTCAGACTTACAGAGCTACAACTGTCTTTTCCAGTGAAATTGAGACTTTACAGTCTGCCAGTGTCATTTTTACTGTTTCTTCCTGGTTCATTTGTACATGTCAACATGCTGTGATCATAATTATGTCTACTCTGTATTTAGTGTGCATGAAACTTTCAGATTTATGGGTAACATAATAGTTCCAGTGCACTACTGTTTACAAGTCTCTTATCGCAGATAGGAACATAGTGACCTTGCATTTATAAGCAGATTGAACTTGGCATAATAACTGGAAAGTAAAAATAAAAATAATGGCCACAGATCCAGCTAGGAAGCTCCAAATGGTAAAAACCATTCTGTGATCTACCATTTTAGAAACTCTCCTCCAGATGACTCGGGAAGGATGACTCAACAGTTTTGTGGATTTGGGTCATTATCAAGGAAGACCAGGGACGAGTGGGTGGTGGTGGAGTGAGACTTGTCAAGAGACGAGGGAAGGAAAATACCAGGGAAAAAAAAGAAAAACCCTCCACAGGATGATGATGATATCATACGGACATCCTGCTTTTCATCTTCCTGAACCAGTCACTGAACCAGAATGTACAGACAGTGATGCTGCAATAAAAATTGGGGACATATGGACAAAAGAGCTGTAGACTAGTTTTAGTCAGACCTCTCTTATTCACTGAATAACGAGCTGTTTTTTGGCCAGAGTTACTGGCAAGTGTGATGGAAACTATATTTCCTGAATGTGTGGGGAAATCATGGACTGAAATGCAATCTTTGGTAATTGTTAGTTGGATAAAAAGGCACAGGCCAGCAGAAACTCATCTGCAAAAAGAAAGAGTTCAATATCTCAACCCAAAGCCAGTGTCCTTGATGAGAATCATCAACTTAAAAAGTATCTATGCTGTGAGTATACTATGTTAGAGGAACCATTTTTACTCACTTTGGTGTTTCCGTTGCCATGGACAACCACTGGCAGAGAGTCGTACACTGTGTTTCTAACTCTTACGCGGTCTGTTCCAAACTTGAGAAGCACTTCATCTGCCAAAAAAGAGGAACAAGAGATATTTCAGTCCGGGTTATGAAAATCGACTAACCACATGGCCAAGAGTTGCGATGTTTATAACCTGTCAGGTGAACTGCCAAGTCTATGAGTTCTTTGAAAATATACAGTCTTTCATAGAGTGTGGGAGTATGACAGTACAGTGTTGGTTTTAGTGCAGTAAGTTATTTAATGCCCAAGTTTTCATTTTTATTTCACTTACAAAACAAAAAATTGGGCCCAGTACATGATTTAAAAATATCATACAGATTAGGAGGAAATTGAATTGAATCAGTTTCTGTAATTTCTTACCAACAGCCCCGTTCAAGTTCTGGAAAATCTGGCACTTGTGGTCCAAAGTCATGTTTAGAGTTTCCTGAAAGACATGAAAACACAGAGATTATCTTCTCTGGTCCAAGATGTTTTCTAGGGATATGTTTTCACGTCAAGCATTTAAACAAGACTTACTCGCTTTAAAGGATCCAAGTATATTTTAGTGTAGAAGAGTTGGTCATCATCATTGTCATGGAGGCTCCATTGTGAAACAACTCTGTTTATGTATGGGGCGTAGCCGATTATACCTGCAAACAATAAACAGTGTGAAACGCATATCCAGCGGTAAAGTATAGGGTTGAGAGACGTTTACAAGGTCACATACAACTGGCATACTGTTGGTGACAATTATACTCTATCTGCTGGCTCCTTGGTCTATGGAATTCACTCCAGGAAGGCTGAACGCTTTACACAAAGTGTGATTTTTGGCAGTAATCCTAGGTACACAAGAAATGGGCAGGCACTTTCTCTTCCCACAGTCTGTAGCACAATAAAGTGCAGTTAGAAAGCTGTAATATGTGTCACTGAGTGTCTGGAATAGTATGTGCTAGTACAGTGTCTCACACCCTCTCTAAATGTATACTCTCATGGCAAGCTCTACCCAGGTTTTCCCCTGTCTCTGCTTTTTTCTTTACTTGCTCAAGGATACTGACCACAGTAACAGATTGCAGGGTTTGGCTATGTTGCTGGTGTGCACCGTTTTGTATCCCATCATTTAAATAAAGGCCTAGACACTGTCAACAAGTGGATGGATAGCCATGACATAATCTAAATGGCTGGAGCAAGAATAGATCAAAAGAAATTGTGGCATTTCACGCAAATCTTTAGGTTATCCACAAAATGATGGACTAAAAACAACAGATCCTAGAAAGCTCTGGGAAGTGCATGCCATTTTGCCCCAATGCTTTCGTTGAAATTCACTGCTTTTGAATTGCTTAGGTGGAAAACACAAAATTTATTATTCTGACTGCAAAGCTGCAACAAAGAAAACATCTATCATGGAACAATAGAACTCGTTATCATGATATGTGTCTGTTTTGACACTTAAAACATTAAGAAAACCTTTTTATTTACAGGTTCTGTGGTTTCAACCCTTATTAGTTTTGATAGTGAGTAGATTTAATACCTCAAACAAACACAACGCTACTGTGTCTTGATTCCATCTCCTAGACACTGTACTCTCTGTAGCACAGCAGTGTGGGTCTGTCCAGATGCTATAAACCATTTCCCAATGGTCATTTGGGCGGTAACCGTAGGAACATAAACAAAACCTGCAATTTTACACAAACTGCGGCACATTCTGGGGGCCAAGACAAATCCACATGTCATGTCAATGACAATGAAGGCTAAAAACAGACTCTGATCAGTCTGAGGCAGCTAGGCTCCAATATGGGAGGTCAGACCAGGCTGATGACCACAGGGAAAGTAGTAATTCTATGTCCCGACTGGATCCTGACTGGCAGGGTGAATCTTGCCGTACTATGTGGATTATGCATCTGAATATATATATATATATATATGAAAGGAAATGCCACAAGGGAGCCATTTTACAGGAAAAATATACTTCCATTTTACAGAAAGATGATTAAAAAAAAAAAAAAGTCCTGTGGTTTTATATTTTAAAACTAACACACGTCTGTTGTCATTCCTTAGAGTCTCTCCCCCACTCAGTGTTACTGAGGGCGTACTGCTGCTTGGCCCCCTGAATTCCAACTAAGCCTGCAAGTCTTCAAAGTTTGACAGCCAATGGTGTAATGTAAGCCAATGTACAACCACATCGGTTATGGTTTTACAACCAGGTTACTAAAACACTAGAAATGAAGGCACATAATATAAATAAAATGGTTGTCATGTGAAGCACAAACCAGTTGGTTCACTGATCTTTTCTTTTTCATCGCATGAGGCAATGATTGACCCACAAAAATAATCACAATAAACTGGGATTATTCATTCTGTACAGATGAGTGTATGCATTACAGTTAATTTCCAAGTTAATGCAACCCATAGTGTCAGTTATGGGTCAGTAGATGTCTATACTGGAGGCATAACATGAACAGCAGAGCTGCTACGTCTGTGTCTACACCAGATGCATTCAGGCACTGGATTTTGTCAATTCTCAGAGCTGTATCACTGTAGTTGGTCATGCAAAACAGAAGAAAACATACATGAAGTATGAGGATACATGTGACGTGTTTAGCATGAGTAAAACGCAAGTCGTGGGTCTACATATGTATAACACCTCAGAGTCTTGCCTGTTTCATCATGGTAAGCGAAGGAACACAACTATGCTGAACCAAAATTCAGATAGAAGCTGTAGAGATGCAATAAAATCCACCTGACAGTTGACTGCATTTTCCAAACAGAGCATTAACACAGCATCATGTCGACCATGACAGAGGATTGAACATTCTAGCATTTTCATCATATTTTGAATTTTTGAACCCACCTCCAGAGTTGAGGTAGCGTTTGCCGCTGCGGATTGAGGGATACTTGTCAGCTAGCCGTTTATCTGGCCATATCTGTCCCTCTGCAGCAAAAAGCACTTTGTGATTCGCTTGCTGGAATTTCCTGAGAATCTCCTCTGGCCCACCAGCAAAGATAAGATCATAGCTAAAAGGAAGGAGTGAAGATAAAATACAACAGATCATTAACATTCTTTTTTTTTATTTTCCTTTAGGGACAGTTTCCTCTCTGACAGTATGTTTTTCTTGCATCTGACACACCATCTAGGCTTCTACATGCTTGAGATAGATAGACATCTAAATGTAAACAGTGGACATTCTTCATGAGTGGGCATCTGTATCAGCAAGCATTTCTGGATTGTACTGTACACCAAGGTATTTACAAAAGCTTTGACGTTAACACAAAGACATTCAAACTGTGCTGGTGCATGCGTGGCCTTTGGAGCTGCATGACAGAGGAAAAAAGTGCCTAACCCTTCACAAGGGCTGGTGGTGACTTGTTTAAAAGCATACTGTTATTCTAAGGGCAGATATTTTAGGATGTGGAAACTAAATGTTTCGGGTGATTTTTAGTTTGAGGTGTGAAGTCATAGCAGTAAAAGAGCTGATTCATTTTGGTGGCACTCTTTCCAAAGAGTCACTGGCTATAAAATACCCACTTCTAGATGTGACTTTGATTCTGACGTGAGTCTGTATACTCTACACACTAGTCTAAATTTGAGTGATCCCAAAAAACCCTGTTCTATATATATATACACCAGTTTAATTAAAGATGGAAGGAAAGGTTAAAGCAGAAGGGAAGGCTAACATAGATGAGGAAGCCTGTAATGCTTTACGCTATCCACATCTGGCTAACACGTGTTCATACAAGTGTCCTCCATCGCTTGTTAAGTCATCAGTCATAGTTGTTGATGCAGTATAAAATAGCCCGAGAGTGTGTGAGTATATTATGTTGATTGTATGAAAATAAATGTAAGACTGACCTGGCCTGGGACTGAACTGCTCTGTTTTACATTCTCTTTGTGGGTGCCTAGTTTATCATCTAAGATATTGAATTAACTGTTTAAAGTTGCAAACTACAGTGTGCTTGTGATATTTGACTTGGTTTGAGGGCTTAACTGAAGACTAAAACAGTCTTACTTTTTTTTTAAAGACAGAAACCAGGGTTGTGTTTAAAGCTGCATTATACTGTATGTTATATATCCGCTTTAAGCAACAGAGAACACTAAAAGCCAGTGTTAAACACGTGCTACATGATTAATGATGCACAATATGCATAGTGTGTTTGGAATACTGTTGTTTTTATATACTTTTTCTTTAACTCTAGTCACATCTACCACAAAGCAGCAAACTTATCTTAGTGTGTAAGTGAAACATACTTCTTTTTGTTTTTATACTGGCATTATAAAGGTGGGGTGTTAGAAATAAGGTAACATCTTTAACTGGTTTTCCAAACTTCCCATTGTAAAGCCCAAAAGTCATTACTATACGCTTCACAAATTTCTGCCAATTCAAATATGCATAGAGCGACTGATGTATCGCCAACTCGAGCAAAATGTTCTGGCTGTGAATGTCAATTGTGGTCTCCGTTTAAGGTGTATGGCTTTTGAATTGCATGCAGTCATTTTCTTTTCACTTTCAAAAAGCTCAACAAGACTGAATGAATTTCAATGTCACTCGCTCACTCAAGTAAGTGAACTACATGTGAAACAAAATGTAAAACTGTGACTGAATCAGCAGCAGAAACTGTCAAAACAGCCAAGGTGGTCCTGCAGGATTATAGATTTTAAAATAAATATGAATGGCTCATAATCTTCTGGGAAATGCATATGCAGTTTCTTACACTACAGTCATTTCCTCTAAAAGAAGAAGAAAAAAAACCTATTCCAATTACCTGTTTCAAGGGCGTGACAACTTTGCACAGCAATTATAGCTAACATTATTCATGTGACATGGTGCATAAGTATCATCATTGTCTGCTCTGTTTGAGGAAATATGGCTCGCAAAGCTTATTATTATTCTAAACCACTCACATTATCTCAGAAAAACTTTCCATTGGCTTTGAAAACTTATAATTCAGCTACCTGCATGTGAAAATTACTCTCCTCATATATTTGATGATAGTCTATAATAATGCCTTTACATGAATGAGTGGAGGGCGGTTTAGCACTGCATAAATGTGCAGAAACACCTCTCACTAAGGAGACATCACTTTCAAAGCAATTATTACAGTCTGTGATTGTAAAAAAATAGTTTAATTTCTAATTCAAAGATCTACATAGCAATTAAAGGTATTTTGCATCCCTTTCTTGTTATGGAAATGTTCTATATTTCAAATCAAAGATAAATCAGGACAAAGCTCAATCACACTGGTGTTTGGGTAGAAACTGAACATCCAAGAAGAAGAAAAAAATGAGTAACAATTAGATTTCTTTCTTATATTTGTTGGCTGCAAACATATGGAACCAGAATGAGTGATTTCACTTCTCTACAGTGTTTTAAAGTAATATATCTCTTGGCAGTGTCACCATTAAAGTGCATTCCTCCAGGAGCAAGGATTAGTTTAGGCTTTTAGGTTGTCGCTGCTCCAACTCAACAAAAAAGTGAGTCTGAATTTTAAGGAAACGCTGTTCTGAAGTTAAAATAACACATCATGTAAAGCTAAAAAAGTAAAAAAATCATACCTGTCCACGGAAAGGACAACAAGATCTTCCTGGTCAGCCAAAGCCTCCATGGCCTCCTTCAGTAGTCTGACTTTTTGCCCTCCACCAATAGAATGACCGACGTCACCACCCTTCCAGGGATCTCCCATTCCCAACACCTGAGACGGAATACATGAAGGACAAGATGCAAAGCACAACATGAATTGGCTTGACACGAGACTTCACCAGAAGGCAGGCTCATAACCAGTTAGGAATTCTGCCAATGGGAGGAACATTTTCACTTGTCTTAGGGCAGAGTAAGATGGATCTACTAATATCGAGAAAATAGATTAAACAAGCTGTCTTGGAAAAGGGGCAATAATGTTATCCTATAGGCAGATCTTTTTTATATCACTGTTAAATCATTAGGTTTGCTGGAGAGAAATTGGTGCACTTTAAGCTTCATTACCAATATTAAAATAAAGTAGATGTCAAGAATCATTTGAAATAATGACAAAGTAGCTTGCAAGTACGTGTGTGCAGGTGATAGAATGTTGTTGCCATTGGTGCAGCAGACAGAAAGACAGAGGGCAACGCAAATGCTTGCAGTGCACCAACTCGGAACCAAAAAAAACTATTTAGTTTTACTGCTGGCCTCAACCACAGAGGGGAATTGTGGACCCACATTGTGGAGTGTCCGTTTAAGATGGATGTTTTGCAGCTTGCTGCACTTCATTGTTTCATTTTTAACAGGCCTAATCAATCAGGCGTGTCAAACATTTGGCTGGTGTGTGCGATTGCAGCATCGTTAACTAGGGCAAACTGCTCATTTTAGAATATGAGAAGACCGTCTTACCTTCACAGTGTAGTTGAAATATCTTGCAGACTGCATAAAGCGGTTGAAGCCATCTGTTTTCTCTGTTGCAACAGTGAGGACGAGCAATTTTTCTGAAAAAGAAAGAAAAGCAAATTTTCAAAAACTTACTTATGTGACTTTTAAAGACATTACACTTTTTGGCTTCTACATTATAGGTATGATATATATATATATATATATATATATATATATATATATATATATATATATATATATATACTGAGTTCCCATTTCTGTGAAGCAGATTCCTTGTAAACCTCAGACCTATGTCAACATTCTGGTGACTATTTGGTTTAGCAGTCTAAACCTACATCTCAAATTAGCCACATCTACTGTAGTTCAGATCTGATTCTAAAACAGAAGCATATTTTTAAACACGGACTCAATAATTTCTCTCTTCTTCGGTAAAAGGAACTCCCACAAACATCCAGGACATTTCCAGTGGCCATGAGTGCTGTAGTCTGAGGTTTGAAGAAGGGTTTGACCAAATACAAATTAGCACCACGACCTCATACGAAGCTTGAAAAAGACAGACTAAACCCACTAAGCTAGTTTTCACTTGTATTACGTATTATAAAAGCAACTGGGGGTAGCTTGATTAGAAAGATTGCAATCTGTGATTGTGAGGCAAGGAAGGAAGTCCCCTGATCTAACTCTATTATTGCATGAAGGGGAGAGCGCATTCAATTCAAGCTTTCAAAAGATAACTTCAGATTGTGCAACATTCTGTTCTGTGTTAGTACTGAAACAAAAAGTTAATGACTTTAATATGGTTTTATAAGACCACTTGAATACTAATCCCGCTTTTCATGTTTCAAAGGCTCATGCGCCTTCTTTTTAATATATTGCACTATGTTCAACTAAACCCTTGTAAATTATTAATTGGACATTGGAAAGAGTGATTGGAAGTGTGAAAAGAGAACATATGAAGTGCACTTCGTCCCAGTTAAAGGCCTGGTATTCTTTGGAACATAAAGATGAACTGGTCTTAACAGTTTTATTTCTGTGGCAATTTTCTATGAGCCTGGTTTTGATAGTTTTGTTTTGTTGACTGCTCACCAAATCTCCCAATGTGCATTCATATAAAAAAAGAAATATGTGGTGATGTCAGTGCCTCCTCTACCCATCTGGGTGTTTCTATAAAAGCTGTGGTTGCCATGGAGGTGAAAGTTGTGATAATGCTAAACAAATCCTGAAAAGGACCTTAACAGGATACCAGACAATCTGTGTTGTGTATGACAAGTTGTATTTTATTTCTACACCAGCGAAGTAAACTAAAATAAAACCCTGAGGGCAAACAAAATCCTATGTCCTATTCTGAACCATTATTCGTCAGCAAAATCAAAATCACCCGCCTCCCACCCACTCGCCATAACTAAAAAACATTAGAAGCAGTCTCCTTGCAGCTCTTTTCCATCCATTTCCTGTTAATGTGACTTTAGCCATTCTCTCATCCCAGTCTAGCCGGTGGCCCTGTCATTGGTCTAATAGCCATTCCAGTACTCCACTGACACAGAGGTTCTGTTACAGGTTAGAAATAGTTCCCTGTCTACCTCTAACCTAACAGCACAAGATGAAATATGGCAAAGAACTGGGCACGCTCAGAACAACATGAGTTTCAAATCGCACAGGGGAAGGGATGGCTGTTATGAGTCACAGGTGCGTCCCTGTTCTTGTTTTTAGCTTGAAGGTAAGAGACGATCAAGCATAGCGCAGGGAGGGGGGGGTGGTGTCTCTCACATTTGGGAAACACATTTTGCAGCTCTGTAAAACAAGCGATTGTAAAGGTTACAGACAAGGTTTATATGCTTCCTGTCGTCCTGCACCAAACACACTGGAAAAGTTGAGGCCCAATTCGGTATCGATGAAGCAATTAGCTATTTAATGCACCAAGTGCATGCATAAAAGACACTGTTTGCCTTTTTTTCTTCTTTCCTGTGTGAAGCAAGGCTTTTTTCCCCTTAATATTATTGTTTAAATATGGGATGCAGTTTCAGTCTCCCGGAAACCATTCATAATGTTGTATGCACTAAAAGTGTCAGAAATAGTTGTGTAACATGAAAAAAGACCGCTTGAGAGTGAAGTTCACACACAGTTTATTTTCTCATCTCTGCAAACCTGGCCAGTCACTGCTTGAATTGGCTGTGAATGTCAGAAGTTACAGAAATGGTTGTACACAGCCAAAGCTGGAAAGGTGCGGGCAGGATTCTGAAGTTTTTTGACCATCCGACAAGCAGTTCTGACAGAGCATACTGCCTCCTTAAGTATTCTCTACTGGGATGTCTTGGCAGTATTTGGAAACCTCCTTAAATATTCTCCATTTCATAAAGCTGTGTACAGCCCGAGCACGTTTGGGATTTCTCCTTGCAATAATCATATTTCATTTTTCGGTTCTCACAAAAAGCAACTTCATCGGCAATAGCTTTGCTTGTATTAATGCAATGACAGCTACTGCCAAACTACATTCGTTGTGATCTTTGCTCTATTCAGTTAGCATCACTTATTTATTTTGACTTGCTAAACAATTGAAAACAAAACAACTGCATTGCCTGTGACATGGGAGACATTTTCCCACCAGGAAGAAATAGACTGACAAGCACTAATTAACCCTCAGTGTCCCTGCCCTGAACTTATGGAATCACGCACTTTCCCCTCGTCATAAACATGCAGGCCACATAAATGCATCTCAACAAGCAAGCTCCCAGTTAAGTACAGCCTGGAGATACAAACCACCTTTGATTTAAAAGAAATGCGACAGACACTTTTATTTCCTACATTAAAGTTGGTGTTCAAACACAAGTCTCTTTCATGGCTTTTCCCAATGGGGAAAAAAAATAAATAAAATCCTTTAAGATTCACAGTGGCCTCATGTGAACTCTAGCTGGAAACCCTGCCTGGATATTATATTGTCTCCAAATACAACACAGACTGCAGGGGGAAGAATTATGATCTGCTAACATTGTTAAATTGTACATCGTAGTACATCTGCACATCATCTTCAAGTATGCATCACAGACTAAAGGTGACCAACCTTGCACACACAATTTTTACCCGACTTTTACCTATATCTTATATCGTCCTACAGCTAAAATGTGTTGTTTCCTTCACCAAAAGACTCCAGTAATCCTAGTCTTATATTATATCCCTTTTACAGAACTTAAAAATATGTAAAAGGGTCACTCTTTCAGATGTTGTCTGAAACCTACATACAGGATCGCTTGGACAACAGAATGTAACAAAGGGAATGAAGAATGTACCATTAATTAACACGTCATGGCTTAAACAGATTGATCACCTGGTCGCCTCAGGTCATATTTTCTCATGTGCAGATAACATTTCATGAGGTATACCTTTCAGGTCAACCCTTCACACTACACTGTTTAGTTTGTATATACTGATGCCTCATCCACAAGCATAGTATCAACTTCTACGTGTACGCAGATGACATCCGGTTCTATTTTACACACATTGATTTGCATCCACTTATTATTTAAAAGTTAAATCTATTCACTAATTTTATTTTTCATTTGCTTATTTAAACTATTACAAGAGCAGACTTGTATCATTTATAAAAGTAAAGGACAAGGTCATCATCTTATTGAGTTGGCGCTCCATGAGTGCTTTGCTACTTTACTCTTTGCCCTAAACCACAAACAGTTGTAATTTAGTCACTCTGGTCTAGCCAAAATGTCTCACTTGATTAAGCCTTGCATGCAATTTATAAGTAGTGACAGATGTCTTAAGACAAATCTGGTTATTTCCCATTCTCAGACTGTAATTTAGTTTCTGTCAGTAAGGATGGCTTGTCCTGTATTGCTTCATTGTTCAAATCAGTTCCTAAGGAGAGAAAACAGTAATTGTTTACAAATGTACAAATCTACCTTCCAATCTAACTACAAATTTGAATCCTGGGCTGACCTTTGATGCATTTTTTTTTTAAATATATAAAGAAGCATAACTGAGAGACATGTGGCAACATTCAAATGGAGCGTCTTTTTGACAGCTGCAATTTTGGTGAATAAGTGTCTAGTTAGAGTAGACACAGCCCACCCTCAAGTCCGATATCTGTAAACAGCCCAAAAGGAGGAGAGGAATGTAGTCCCTACAGTATTCCTGTAACTCCAAGAAATGGAATGGATGCCTCCAGACTCACTCTTTTTCTGAACCATATGGGTCTCAGCTGTCTAGGTAAACTTTCACACTTTGGTGAGTGAAAGTTCTGACTCACCCACTTGGGCTAAGCCTTAAGTAAGCATTTCTTGCAGAAGGGAAAGAGGTATCATGGGAATGTGCCCTGGCCTTGAACATAAGGATAACACGATCTTTCCTCTTTGACGGGACCGTCCTGGCCAGTGAACACAAACCCTTTTTCTTTCTATTTTGGTCATCCAAGTAAATAAACAGCATTAACTGTTTGACCTAAAAACTCACTAGAATCATCTGGGAAAGTGTCAGGCAAAGAAAAGTACTTCAGTTGATAAGCCCACATTCCTTTGTTCTCGCATCTATTTGACCAAGCTTGTCTTTAATCTTGAGGTGAAGCAAGAATCTATTAAATTGGACAAATGGAAAGGATTACTTAAAACAATAAGGCCTGGTTCAGACTCTAATACCAGGATTGAAAAGGGAGGCATAATTCTGCTTTTTTGAGTGCAACCCAGTGTGCTATTCCTGAACCTTGCCCGAGCATGACAAAACCTCCTGAAATCCTCCTCATCATATGAAATGTGATTTTTAACTAACTCACAGTCAATGTGTGTTCCTTTACTGCATCTGAAATAATGAAAATAGACATCAATATGAGAGTACATGGAAACTGTTTAAACCTGCTGAGTGAAACAGACTCCCAGGCACTTAATTTTCATGGATGGGCCTTGGCCTTTGAGCTGTGCCAGGATTTCAGCAGTAATGCTCTGCCAGGTTGTACAGCTGAAACCCCTCAATGTATTACTCAAGATAGCATACACCTTTTTTCTTCCTGGAAACAACTTTATCTAAAAGGGAATGTTGTGTCAATCTTTTGAGCCAGGCATAAATTCAGCAGAAATTTATAGTTTAAAAAAAAAAAAAAAAAAAAGCACATCTTTGCTGTGTCCAGGCAAGGCATGTTGAAATCGACATAGTTTGATCACCACCTAAGTGAGTAATACAAATGGAGACATGTCATCACATCCCTAATAATAGAAAAAAATGTAATGTCTAGAGAAAAATGAAAAGACAGTTGCCCAATTTTGTCACCTCAGCAAAAGGAAGACAGAGCATTTCATGAATCCCAAATCATATTTTAGACACTGAACAGGCTAAATCAGCCAGCAAACAGTGCTTATCTCTGTTCTCAGCTGCAGAACATTCTTCAGGTCCATTTTGCAAAAGAAACAAGGCCAAGTGTCATGTTCTTGTGTGCTGTAATTTGGACACTACTTGTACTTCAGTTTATTAATTTAAATTATCAAATAAATAAAAATTATTTTATTATTATTATTATTATTATTAATTATTATTTGGGTTAGCTGCTCACCTTATTGGAAAAAAAAACACAAAAATCAAATGTGTTCATCTCGGCCACACTTGAAGGCGCGAAGAAAAGTCTACCAACACAGATTGGGGAGAGGCATGATATCATTTAAATCTGGGGAGAATGACGTACAATTTCAGACAGTCTGTCCTGAAAGAAAGCTAGAGAGAGAAGTTCAAACCTTGGCTCCTTTGTCACATCCGCACAGCTGGCTAATCACTATGTGAAGTGGGGATGAATGTCAGGTTGTCAGTTTTGAAAAAGTCATAGAAAGGGTCAGACAAGGCCACTTCCAAATCTGATGATGGACAGGAAGCAGTTGCCCAAAGCTTTTTGACAATCTAACAAGAAGTTCTGATGAAGCATATGGACAGCGTAGACACTGTGTATGGAACTACATGTACATAATGAGGAACAAAATCTATTCATTTTGCCTTTTTAGACAAATATATTTCTTAAACTGTCCTCACGTATACTGTATAACATAGGACTCGTCCTACAGCTACTTTTAAAAAATATCCAGCTTTAGAAAGCATTAGATTTTTAATGTAACTACAAGTAGCTTTGGCACAGAAGAAGCACTTTTGATGTCTAATAGTGCTAGACATGGCGACATTCCTTTTCACCTTTTTAAAAAAAATAAAAAAATACTACTGCTACCTAGGTGCGTACTCCATGTGTTTGTCATTAGCGGTAGTCACCAAAATTGCGGCCTGGGTACCCAAGGGATTAGAAAACCCAATGCTCACAGGTTGGTTAGTCCATGATTAAAATAGAGCTTCATCTCTCGTGAGCCACCATAGCCACCATAAGTGATAAAACACATCATATCCATAATAAAAGAGCCCCGTAGGGCATCCGCAGAAAAGGGCTGTATTTTCAATTACACATGTCAAACCACAGGCACTTCAGCCTTAGGATGTGGCATGATGTCACCAGCGTTGGGCCAGGAAACAATTTTGTAGTCTCGTCACACGTCGTTTTCGATAGTTTATTTCCCCCCCCAGCAAAAACAACCATGATGTAAAACTAATCTAATCTGTTCTTTGTCATGCTGTGCTTTTGTCAGTGGCCATGAATACAGCCATTTCCTCTGTTGGCCACAATCCGGTGTCACTGGAGAGTTTAGAGCTTTCATTATTGGGCAAACACCTAGTTTTATTCAACATAGGACACTTTAATCAGTGTGCTTTAATCAATATATTAATTATTTTAGTGCTAAGATTACTATAACTAGAATAGAAAAATAGAATTTTAACCACATGCTGTTATTTCAGCTAGTAGATTTATTTTAACAGGTGTTAGTGATTAGTAAACACAACTGAAATCATTGAAAGTAAGTAAACGTCTTGAGCCATTTCTCTCCTTTTAAAATGTATATCACGTTGGTATGTTGCATAAACATTCTAGTTGTAGTATCCTACACATCTTGACAACTGCAAATGACTCCAGATTAAAACAAAGCTCTATGAGTTTGAACAATCAGCCAGCTGTGTCAAGACAACATTGAGCCAACATAGCTCTAGTCAAAGATCAACAGCTGCTCAATTCCCACTCTTATTCATCATTTAAAGTGACTTGCTAGGTAGAACAATAGAATATTTGTACAATAGCCGTAATCCTGACAGCATATCTGAAATGCTTTCGGTACTGTCTGAAAGGAAAATTTTGCGTCATGGAAATTGACCTTTTGATATCCTGCTGTTTTTATCTTTTTGATACTTGGCTGAAAACACCTCAGACATAGCTAAGCGAACAGAGAGTGCAAAAGCAGACAACACAATGCGTATTTGGCTGAAAATGAGGCACGGAACCGACGTTGTGGTCATATAGTGACAATGTTCTAAGGCATGATTATAGGCTCGGCCTGCCAACAGGGTTTGTTAGTTTGTTAGACTGGAATTACAGGCAATAGAGAACACTATTATACAGTATATAAGGCATGGACAACTTTAGGTGGAGTTTCCTTGTCTTGTCTATAAAATGCTACTTGCTGACACGTCAGTGATGTCTGGGATAGGTCTCATCTAAAGATATGCATCTATGGGACAGTGGAGCAAAACAGATCATAATGAGTAATGGTGTTTGCTGCTCCCCAAGAAATATGTCCTCATAACTGTATAATAAATATATAATATCAGCAAAACATCATTGTGAAATATTGTTGATATAAACCATTTGTCCTTTACAAGTTCAACTTCAAACTGTCGGAGAAACACTATTTGTCTTGCTCGTTTTAGTTATTGGGGACACAAATGACTCCAAAAGCAACTCAAGTGATCTAATCAATTTCATCTAAAAACACGATTTGAGTGAGAGTTTATGTTTTGTAGCGAACTACTCAATCGTGGGCCACAAGAACTACAGGTTAAATCTAATATATACTCTGTCAGAAGTGCCGTTCACACAGTCAGTCAGAAAGAAGTGAAAGGCTCCTTTCAGATGGCTGGACAGTGGGGGTCTACACAGCCCAATTTTTGTAATTTTCCAAAACCGACAGACCAACAGCCACGTCCGCTGTTCACATCGGCCAGGTGCACATAGGTGAGAAATGGGCAGAGGTCTGCGTTCCTACTTCTTCCGCTGTCCCTTTTCACTGCTGAATCACATCGTTCACGTCTTTGCTACAATCTGCATTAACTGTGAATCATCAGAAACATCTCTACTTGCACAGCAGGCATTTAACACAAGTCTGTTTTATTGAGTCCTTAATAACTACTATCTGATTGGTAATACTCCGTCACTGTGACAACCAACATCTTGCCCCACCTAAAAGGAAAGTCACTCACAAACAATATGTGCGACTTGACTCGTCCTGATATGGTGGACGACCGACACGTCACCTGACCTTGTTCCAAAGTTGAGGATTTAGACCTATGCCCAGCTAGCCTAAAAACCAACACGACTCCACCAGTTATTTGCTTCACTTTCCACACTTTTTACCACAACACCCCGCATCCTTCTTTCTTCAGGACATAGAGGAAAAGAAAAGTGTTTGACTGAGAACTTGGTGGGGGAAAAACATGACTCATGAAGCTGATATTCCAAACTGTTAACACATCATATAAGAGGTGTTATGTACAATTGTTTCTGACGTTAGGACCCAGACAGGCCCCAAAATGGCTGATAACTGGTAATTAGGGTTTTTATCACTACAGTGCGTCCCAGAACTTCTGCACTACAACTTTGTCAAATAATACGTAATGTGCCTAATGCAATGTGTTTGGGATCTGCAAACTATTCATGGGGTTATACTGCATACACTATTAACTGAGTCTGTAGAATTACTCAGCAGTGCCCTGTTCAGTTCGTTAAACGTCTTAAGCAGTTAAAGAATGGTTTTAAATGAAGATATTGCAAAAACTAGTCTATTTTGCACACGTAGGAAGTTATTAGCAGAAAAATTTGTGCAAAGTCTAATTAAAATACTTTGATATAATCACGTTAAATGAAGTCTTCATTGTAATCATTACGTATGGTCACATTAGGTATGAAAGCTTTCATTTACAATTGCAGATTTGCCTCCGGCTCCATTCATGAGAGATTTAGTAAATGCAGTGTTTTCATCCCAACAAGCTGTATGACTTGAGCTTTAATCCCTCCCGGGTGGACTGACAAGCCTTTCACAAGTAAACATTTTGACCCTCGTAAAAGTTAATGTGACTACTGTGTGAAAGACACCCAGTTAGTCCTGACCAAGGACAAAACAAGCCTGTGGAGGCTGAGGGCGGCTCTCACTACCTAACCCGTCCAGAATGCATCATTAGAAAAGTAGCAGACTTATCTTAAAACATCAGCAGACAGTACTTATAACACCAACGCTGGTGTGTGTGTGTATATATATAAAAAAAACATATGTATCCACTTATGTTGGTGTTTGCAGGTTTTTACAACATGCCCTGAGTGCATGAAAGGAGCTCTGTGTTTAACAATGATTTTAAGCCAATTTGGAACAATTTAGCTAGAACAAAATGCTAACAGGGGGAGGGTTTTCAAACAAGTCAATAAAACTGACACATCTGGGGTGCTTTACATAAACCTAGACGTGTACAGTATATAGGTTACATGAACAGCTGAGCAGTAAAGCAGGTTGCACTTGGCTGAACTCCATGAAACTTTAATTATAACAGCTTTACAACTGCTCCTCTCTCTCTCTCAAGCACATGATTGCTTGTTTGCTGTTAAATCAAAAGGATTTCTCTGCTAAATCTTGGCTAATAACTGTATGATTGCTCTGGTGTTTCACTTAAGTCTCGATGCAGAGCAAAGGGAAAGCTACTGGAACCACTAAAGAGTCGCCTCCACTTGGTTAGTTATTTCTCGCACTGGCATTTTACAGCCTGGCATCTGCATATAAAAGCCGGGGCTGCACGCAGCCAAACAACATGATGTAAAAACAGGACTGTGAGAAACCGCAGACTGTTCTTTTGTGTCCACCACCATCATGTAATTTTGCATTCAGATTCACTGGCATGCGACCTGCACCTCCTGCAGAGTATCATCATGTAGCCGGTAAATTACCTCTTAGGAAATAGATTTGCGCACTTGGCATGACAGCTCCCAGAATCCAGATAAAAGATGTGTGATCAAACGTTGAAAAGGCAATAAAAAATATGATGCGGCTTCGTGCGTTATGGCACCACATCATCCTATAGTGTTTAAGATCGGAGGAACAATGGGAAGAAAACAAAGTTTGTCGTTGCTTACCTTTAGGAAGAGGCGCAGGAGCTTGAGGTGTTTCAGTAGAGTAGACGGAGTTTGCAAACTTCAGGCAGCATGAAAACACAAAACAAAACTTGAGGTACTCCATTATAACTCCTGTTATAGTGCGTGCTCCCGACTGGGCTATTACTTCCCAGCCCAGTAGTGGTCAGGATCAGCCCTGGAGAGTCTTAATGTACGTTCTCGCGATATTAAAATAATGACTATGAAGTTTTGTTGGACGAGCAGCTCTTCAGACTGTTCTTTTTGCTCCAGGGAAGGGTAATATAAGTAGTGCGATGGAGGGGAAATTAGAGCGCAACAGGCGTGGTTCCTTAATTGCAACTGCAGCCACTCTGGTTCCCGGTGAAGTTACAGCCCACGAAGGGGGAAAAGTGGAGTGAAAGATAACGGTGTTTAAACTCCTGACGCAGGGGCGTCCTGCGTTAAAGTGTGAATATGCAGAGCTGTGTTTGAACTCCCCCCCCCGTACTGTTAAATATCCCTCCCAAGGTCCCCTCCCCCTGAGCACCCAGCCTGACCAACACTCTGCCTCTACACACCCTGCCCTGCTCACAGCATGTGGTTCATACAGTGCAGTGTAAAACCAGGGGAAGAAAAGGAGAAGACATTTAAAGTACGCAGTCTACAATATTAATCTTTCTTCACTAGTTGCTTTTTTAGTGGATTTTTATCCATTATCCCCCTCAGATATATGGGGGGAAAAATCCAATGTGCAGCAATCTAAAAACTATTCAGATCCCTTACTCAACTTAAAGTAGAAATATATGTGCAGCAATAATACTTTTTTAACAGTCCTTTTTTTTTTTTTAACAAAACAACGTGTCAGAAGCATGTATGCACATTTTAAATGTAATTTTTGGTCATATTCTGTTAAAGTGAAACTTTATAGGCTGAATTGTGTCTCTGCCATTCCCACTATGTGCCCCATACACCTGTTTCTCCCCTGTGTTCCCTCGGGAACCTCTTGGGTTGCTGTGATAGCTGCTTAACTCTTTATGGCACTAAGTCACACATCGCTAACTTTAGTGAAACTGGATCATGTTGAACGCTCTGCCTCAACTCTCTCTGATTGACAGTGTCCTGATGGAAAGATGTGAAAAAGAGAGTGACTGATTGAGAGTTTGCCAGACGAGAGTAAATCTCCGACTGGCTTTTAGTTGTTGGGGGAAAACTTCATGAAATAAAAGGCTGCAGTGCAGATGCGAGCTGGCTTGTGTTGTTGCACTTGATGTTAAGCTGTAAAGAAAGTTGTTGACTCACTGTTTTTTTTTAATCTTGGGTGATGTAATCATAAGCAATACACGTGTAAAGCTGTTCATATTTATGACAATGGTATTGCATGCCAGAACTGGGGGCGCTAAGTGGGAAAATAAAACCTAGTTCTTACATTATGTTGCTTTACAAAGTTAAATGTATAACAATAGATCATATTTTTATATATGATTATAGTTTTTCATCATAGACGGAGACATGTGGTCGTACAACATTTCACTGTGAATTGTAGTGGAGTAGAAGCAGTGATAGAACTTACAATTCACTAGCATATTTCCACAAGTACTGTACTTAGGTAGAGTAAATCAAATAGATTTAAACTTGATGTATCTATGCTTTACTTGGATTTTTATATTTCATCACACTTCTGCTTCCACTCCACTGCATGTCAGAGTGAAATGTTGTACTTTTTACTGACTTTACAAACAAAACACATTCTAAACTTGTAAAAAACATGTTATAATTGGCCAGTTTTGGTCAATTAATTGATTCATCAGTTATCAAAAAAATGGAGAGTGTTTTGATCTCTGATTCATTAAAGTATTTCATGGTTTCAGCTTCTCAAATGTAACAATTTGCTTTATTTCTTTGTCCTTAAACTGCAAACTAAGTCATTTTGAGGTTTGGGCTGTTGCTTGGACAAAATGAGACACTTAATTGTGACTACAGTGTTGAATGTAGAATCACAAGATTAATCCATAATTAGTTACTTATCAACATTTTTGACAGTAAAATCTTGCTTTTACATTAATTAATGAGAACTTTCATTACTTTAAGTACAATTTATGATTTTCATATTTTATTATCAGTATCATTTCACAGCAGAGTATTTTCACAGTGTGGTATTAGTATTTTACTAAGTAAAGGATCTAAATGTTTCCTCGACCACTGGGTAAAGGTATAAAGTGGGATAAAATAGAAATACTCAGGTACAATTAACACTTGAGCATTCTGTTACTTTCCTCCATTTCTGCAACTGCTGATTATTTCCTTGATTAATAAGACAAATCATTTAGTCTTTGAAATGTCAGAACATAGTGAAAAATGCCCAGAACCCAAGATGTTATCTTCAAATAGCTTTTTTTAATTAATTAATGCACTATCGCATTTTCTGCCACTTGATTAATGAACTAATGACTTCAGCTCTTTTCTCCACCATTTCTCAATATCAGTGTTTCCCAAAGTCAAGGTTGGGACACTATTATCTGCAGACCTGTTTTTATGGGATCCCAGAGAATAAAGTGCATAGCAATATTATGAAATGTGAATTTATGAAATTAGAGGCCTAAGCTCAACTGGAGTTACATGCCGTAATGTGTTTTCTAAGTTGGTCTGTTCTGCTCAGATGATCAGTATGCAGGGCCCTCCTCCTTCTCTTTTTACGAACACCGATCTCCAACCCACCGACAGTCAGTCATATCTTTATTTACATTTGAATTGGAATGTGAACTGCCATAATCAAAACCGGTTCCCCTCTGCTGCCGCCCCCTTGTTGAAATGAGCGGAGGCAGTGGTGTGAAAGCAGCAGTTCAGTGTAATTTCCAAAGAAAGTTTGGGAATCCCTACTCTATACAGCGAGTAGATAACCCTATGATTATGATGATGATGAAACAATTAAATGATCTTGCAGATGTTAGAGTGGCTCCTTCATCCCTACAGCAGTGTGTATACACACACGCATGCACAAGGGAGAAATGAAGAGAAAATCAGGGCTCGTGTTTAAGAACGAACAGAAAAATAGAAACCAAACATTAAACCGAGCCTCCATTTACAGTCGGATTGTATCTGTGTCTCCTAGTGTCTCATCCGACCTTGAAACCAACGCTTTGTCTCATTTCTGTCTCTCGTTCTTTATTAGAAATAACAGACGTGCCCCCTGGCTCAAACCATTCCTGTCTGGCAAACACTTTGTGCAGCAGTTGAACTGCCTGTGTCCAGATTGTTTTACTTCATGACATCACCAGATTCCAGTTTGGAATACAGAGAGAGTTGAAGCCAAAGTGAGATAAATGACTTCTATCCAGTGAGGCCATGATAAACCACAAAAACGGAGAGCCGTGCCAGAAAACTCAACATACAATACTTGGCCTTCAGACAATATTTTTATTGTATGCATGTGGCCGACAATAAAAAGAGCACCGGGCAGGGATTTCTTATGGAAATTAGCATGTAACGAGAAAATTGCTGCCTCATATTTTGCTATCTAACTGTCTCAAGTAGAAACACATTCAGCAAAAAACTTAATCCTACTGTGAAACTCGCAGAGCTAACCCAGATTTGTAAAGATATCAGTCTGATTATTTACAATTAAACAGCTCAGTGACAAACAGCTTACAGTGATTTTTGCCCTGTGGGTTGGTGAGGGAATTCTACTGCTGGAAAATATAATGTAAGTGTTTGTGGTACAGAACCTCATACTAATTCTTGGCAGCATGTGATAGGGAATGGGCAATGTATTTACTGGCCCAAATCTGAGCACCCACCAAACATTTGGAATAGTCAGTAAAATGCCCTCTGGATTTGATTACCCCCAAAATGTACTGAAGGTTATATAAGCAGTTTAATATCCCATTAGAGGCCTCTACTGGAAGATGTGAGATATTGTAAAGAAACATGAGGCCATGGATAGTCTTTTACCTTTCTGAAATAGGATTTGCAGAAATGCGACACGTTTTATGCGTGGCAGTGGCACCGAAGATTAACTTTGGGATGCTTGTGGTGTGGGTGAGAAAATTACATTTAATTACACAAAAGTTGGCGGATACAGAAGCTAGGAGACTGCTGCGGTAAGTGGGGTGAAGACAGAGTAGAAAGTCACAAGCTCATCAGGACATCGAGGAATACTTATCCATAACTATCCCCACTTTATTTCTTCCGGGGTATCAGTAGAAGACACTGACTACTTTGGAATGTATTGACGTGCAGCTAAAATACAGCTGTTTGTCGACCTTAAAAGGGAGGATAGACTGCATGGAACCTTTTAACAGCGCAGGTGGTATGCTCTCGAGCTGGCTTTTTCGTTTTGGCTTATTTCAACGCCAAATAAAACACACAAACCGCCAGCCTCCACTGTCCTTGCATTAGCAAAAGACTAAACAGTGTTGCAGCTTCCTGATGACGTTAGCCCATCCTCTATTTTCAGCACTGCTGTGGAGACAGTGGGTTTACAGGCTCTGTTTAAATTTAATCAAGCTGAAAGAAGAAACAGATGATTCATTAGGGTGGCAGACTATAAAGAAGATGCCCAATACTGAGCATAAAACTCTCATGAGGAAAAAGAGAACTGGGAAAATGCAGCTGAAATTGTTCCTCCATTCCTTCTCTTCTTTTTGACTAAAAAAAAATTTTTATTTTTATATATATATATATATATATATATATATATATATATATATATTTACCATTAACCAATATTGGTTAGGCATCTAAAAAAACAATGCATTGTTCCTTTTTTATTTATTTTCTGTTTCTGTTTATTGTTTGAGCCGATATTTAAGCCAAAATCACAGAACAGTCAGTGGTTGGGACTGGTTGGGACACACCTTAGATTTCTTTCTACTTTCTACTCTATTTTAACCCTCCTTTGGTGGTACAACCGGATGGTTTTGCAATTGCCTGGTGAGTCAGTTGATCCCCTAAACCCTGCTTTAGAACCCACAATTGCACCATGATTGTAAAAGAATGGGTTTTTATTTTTATCCCAAATGCTTTGATCAGTCAACAGAAGGTTTAATTACTAGTCCAGATCAATGGAAAGGGCAGCACTCCATTACCCAGTCAGCTCATCTTCATGAGTATTTGTCTTTACGTCATCCCCGGCTTACTTCTGTCTACGTTGGTCCCACTTATGAGGCCACAGGGCATCCACTGGCCCAGGGTGTGGTCCAGGGGTTCTGGGAGGGTGCAAAGGAAGGGATTTCATCAACACCACATTTAATCCAAGACCAAAGAACTTTAACAAGCACAGCAAGTAAATTTTTAATGTCACCTCACCCCGAGTCTGGCTGCAAAAGGGGAAAGAGGTTCGACATAGATTAATTCACTTTGATCATGGGCGGTCTTTCATCTATTGTCTCCTACTAGAAGCATGAGCTTAACGTAAGATTTGAGCAGCTAATTATATAAAATTCACATTTGAAGATGTTTGCAATTTCCAAACCTGTGTGAGTTTCCGTCCTATAAATTTGCATTTCTCCTGAATAGACTAGGGTTTTAGGGCAGTGTTGCTTCAAAATTACACATAATGAGCTCCTTTGCTAGCCTTTCATTTGAATGTCATCATTAGGCAGCCACGTTGAAACCACAAGGCTTCAAAATCGTTCCAGAAGTAGGTTGAGGAGAGGACGATTCAACCATGCATTAATCCTGTCCTTCCAGTACCACCTTATTGCCTTAAGAAATGTTTACACTGGGGCGTTTTTTTTTTAGCTCATTTGGTAGAGCAGCCGACCCATGTACAAAGGCTCAGTCCTTGCCGCAGCGGCCCAGGGTTCGAATCCGACCTGCGGCCCTTTGCTGCATATCATTCCCCCTATCTCTCGCCCCTCAATCCTTTCACTCTTCAGCTATATCTATACAATAAAGCTTGAATAAAAAATAAAAAATCTTTAAAAAAAGAAGAAGAAATGTGTACACTAACTTTGCCAAAAACGGTTTGGAGGAAATGTAATTCTTACTTGGACTTGATTCATCAGGAAGGGTGACATCTTTATTTTGCCCTGAAGTCATAGGGAGAAGGACAGGGTGGGTTCAAATCTCAGGACTTTTGATTCTGGTCCTGTGTCCCACATGTTGTTAGAACTTTAACACTCAGTAAAGGTTACGTTTTGGTTAGATAGTGGTTACGTTTTGTAAAAAGTCAACGCATCCTATCCTATGACTTTTGGCTTTTTCAGTACTTTACAAAAAGTGTTGGTTACATAAAAGCTAGCCCGGAAGAAGAGAGAGAGGGCAATTCAGAGGATTTGGAAGGGATCTGATCAGGGAATGCACCCGGCTCTTTTCTTTTCAAGCATCCACAGAGTGACTTCGGCAGCCACGGAAATGTCACAACAATACCTCCAGTCTTTGATTTGTTTCTGGGAATGCCAGTGTAAAAGCAAATAACCACCCCCCCCTTTTAAAGTTTACATCTGCTCTCTTTCCCCCAGTTGTGTGCATATGTGGTGTTTTCTTAAGCTGCGTTTGCACAGATGTTGCTTTAGTCATTTGTTTGTCAGTGAGTTTAAAGCACAGATACCAGAAATTCTAGATACTCTAGTTCTGCTGTCTGTAGTGAGTCCCTTCACAGTGTGTGTTTCGTTCCAGTAAGTAATCAGAGGAGTATATAGTTTGTCCATGTTAGCCAGAGTTTAAACAGACTTTCCATTAAGACTCTGGCTTCAGTGATTTGTTAATCTTAACTGTAACAAGACATGCTGACACCAATCAGGCTTCACACTGTCATTTCATATTTGTTTTATGGTCTTTCAGCAGTACCTAAAATGTGGCCCATACCACAACTAAGTAGTTCAATGAATAAAACAAAAGGACCTCAGCCTGAATGAAAGTGAATTTAGTGTAAACATATTACTTTGGATGTCTAGTTGGCTCAACTGAGTGTGCTTCAACCACCCAAGCACAGCATGTCAAAATAGCTTTAAAGACGTGTACAGTGATCACACATTTGATGTACTGCAAAGCTAGAATATGTGTTTAATTATAAGGTTATAAATGAAATGGGATGGTGCACAGAACACAATGTACTGTATTTGGAGAGATCATATGCATTTTTCCCAGTCTGAGTCATCTCAGCCAACAAATCACTGCTGCACACTACTGTCATCAGCGACATCATTTATCTGAACACTGAATTCACACCAAATGTAGAGAGTTCCTGTGTAATGTAATATCGCAGCACAATTCCTGCAAATGGTTTCTTGCGAATTACCCCTAGAGAGGGTGATTTCTAAGGAAGTCTCCTCAGTCCGCTCAAAAACGAATGGACAGGATACAGAGCAAACAAGAGAAAATGTAGCTAAAAGATAGCCACATGTTTTACAGCTGCTGGTAAGGCAGCACAACAAATTTATTTTTGGCTGTTAGCTAACTCAAAACCCTGGGGGCAGAGATCAATCACTTACTTTAGTTTTTGGTATAGATCCAAGAATTTTACTAACTAACAAGAGATTCCCACAAATTTCTGCAGTTACTGGAAAATGTGTATAAGGCATGCAGACCATGATCCAGATGTGCACTTCTCTTCATTTTTTTGTTATCAAAGCTGTGATCACATACCATACAGACCCAAAAGTCTTTGGCCAGGCTTTTGGGTCGGTGAAGCTACACTCGGCCCAGCAGTTCAGGCCGATGGGACTGCCATAAGTTTAGCCGGTAACTGGTCATAAATGATAGTAGCGAACAAATTAGAATTTCGACCTGATAATAAGTGATGATGGTAAGCAAAAGACAGACCGTCATTGTTGTCCCCAAGAAGTTAGCATGGTTTTCCAACCACAGCTTCATTAACTACAGCACTGCTGTGTCGTATATTCCAGAAAACCATGCCAAGCAATGTGTAAAATCTATCATTATTACAAAATGTGGTATTCGCCATGACTCACAGAAATATTACAGTATATTCATGTGAAATTTTAAATGGGTAACACTGCTTCACAAGTGTTTTTCTGATATACAGGGTATGTTAATGAATTGTCACATATACTCTTTAGTTAACCTGTTAAGCTCTACAAAGTGAAACAATTGAAATCGTGCAAATACTTGTTTGTAGGCGGAATATTCAAATAAAGTGTTACCTTCAAATGTTGGAATATTTTCACAATCGATTTTTTTTTTTAACAGTTTGTGAAAAAAAAAACACAGTACATGTATGAGCTGTTCCAAACTGCACCAGAAAAGGCAACCTTGGTCTTTACTCAGCCCCAAAGTAGCTCTTTTCATTGATGTGTGATTAAAAAAAGCTTAAAAAGGCAGTTTTAAATGAGAGTTCTTTAGGTTCATCCAAGGTTAACAGCTTCAGGTTAATGGCTTACTTGAAAAGGGAGAAAATTAAATGTTCTCATTTCCCTTTTCATGTTATCTGTCAAGGACATCTATGTTTGACGTAATCGGCCCAATCAATTACTCTGCAAGCCAAATCTTTTTAAGCAAAAAAGGGGGGAAAATTACATTTACATTTCACAAGGAACGTTACAAGAAAAAAAAAATGCTTTAAAAAAGGTGAAGGTGGCAATTACAGTAGGTAGACCCTTACTGATTAACAAGCAAGGCTACTGTTGTACATGACCATTTACGTGGTAACATTCATACAAACTGTATTAAATGGACTATAAACCCTGTTAACGAGTGCTGTTTTAAAAATCTTTTTTGAGGATCAGTGGTTTTTATGCCAAATGCATTTGGTGATTGAAGAAACAAAAATCAAAAGAACGGCACACATCACAATATTATTTTTTATTGAAGTGTTTCCATGGACTATTTGTACAATTTAAGCTTAGCTCACGGAGTTTATTTGCATTCATGGCATGACTAAATGGTGTATTAGTTCACAGTATTAGTGCAAAAGTAGAAGAATAAGTACTTTTTTTTAAATATATAACTGACTGGGAATAGCTAAATTCCCTTTGTATCACATTCTGACTTTAATTTTTGGCTGTTAAACACAATCAAATAGCCTTCAGAGATGTAGCACCAGCATCTCAGACAATTAATGCAACCAAACAATACATGGCAAATCATCAGGCTAATCTTAATGGCAAGAATCTAATCCATGTTTACTTAAATTGAGTAGTTTCTCAACAACTTAAGCCGTGAAAAGAGAATAGACTGCAAAAAACATCCATGTTAAGGCTTAATCATGAATTTATTCTCTTATCAAGTTGCTTCTCATCAGGTTTAAGATAAATCCACTTGGTAACACTACAAACAAGTGAATATATTAAAGGCATAAAATACTGTTTGAAATTGTAGCTACGCCGCTGGAAATATTACTTTTGCCAAATGGCAGTTAATAATACCTTTTACAAAAATCAAAGCATTAAAGCTTTTAAGATTCGATATCTGTTAATAAATGACTTAAGATGGATGTTTTTTTCCAGTCTTCCAGAACCACCGATGACTTTATATGGATGAGAAAAATACTTTTTATCATAATGCTACAAAAGAGCACATACATAATGTCTTTGCTCCAATACTTTGTATGATCCCTAATCTGACTCATGGCCACTCTCATATTTGAATATTAATTCTATCAGTTGAATCATTTAATGGAAATTGAGATTTTATTTAGCATTTTTGACACATGGAGAGCTGTGTCACCATGTGTAATGTAGAAATTCAAGTTGATACACCAGGAAATGTACATAAAATATGTATATTTAGATGACTCAATGACAAAACCCTAATCTTAATATTCATAGTATCAGGTGCAGGTGTGTAATTCCAGGAGCCAACAATATCCAACACTATAATACAGTAGCATGCATTTCAACCTGAGTTTGTCCAAGAACATACGATGTCATCAGACACTAATATCTGAATAAAAACCTATGGCATAAGCAGGCAGTTTATCTGTGTGGGGTTATTCTTAAATGAAAAGCTAGCTCCCTCTTGTGGACAAGATTGGGACGTGACATCAAGCCATAACCCATCTGTTCCCAAAGACCACCTCAGGGTCGGCAATGCATAATTATTATGGCATCTGAAAATATGATTAAATCCTTTTGATAGTTTATGTTTTAACTCACACACAAGAACTCTCATAGCACACAGACACACAAAGTCACACACAAAGCTGTGCACACACACACACACACTGCTCTATGTTAACAAAACAGACCAAAATATAAATCAATAAATAAGAATGTTAAATATCTGAACTACATACTACTACATTACATGAGTCCTTAAGTTCTCACACAATATAGCTACAAGCATAGTGTTCTATATAAATTAACATCTCAACTACTAATATGACCAAATTCTGCCATTTGGCTGACCCACTTTGCATACTAAACATAGTAACACCAATCTTTCTTTCATAAACTGTATAACAGCACTTGCCTGTAATGGTGTTCCCTTTTCATTACTTGTATATTAATATTATCCTTCTATTCATTTTTTTAAGTAGTAATTATAGGTTGTGGGCCCAGATGGGCTCAGTAACCATAATGTAAACTGAAATGAATACCTCCTGAAAACATTGCCTAAAAAAACACTGCACTGTGCACTCACAGCCCGATAACGTGTTTGAACAACCAAACCTGAGCAGCTAAGACTAAAACAAACCTTCTATTTCATTGTTCATGCAAAGTTATAACATTTAGGTACCTTATGGTACATTCTTTAAACTATCTGTTTGAAGGTTGTCCTGTGTTAGGGCATTTGGGACTGATCATTATGGCTTAATGGCCTTGTTCTTCCAGGAATGTTGTATGCTTTCATGGATATCCTGTTTGGCTCCTAGTTAGTACTCTCAAAGAACATGAAATCCTGTAAGAGAGAATAAAATGAAAGTGAGAATCAAATTGACAGATCTAATGCCTAATTACAGTTAGAATATATCAGCCAAAGTGTACAATCTATTCACTGATATGTCACTGCTAAATTAACTGTAAAAACATGCTGAGATTTTAGCATTTAAGCATTTTAGCCAATGGGACTCGTGCTCACTACAGACAAGTCTCACAAGCTGTTATGCATTTGTGGTGACTGAGGTGGTTTCAGGTCACATTTCCCACAAATGTAGGCTAAGTGGCACATTAAGTGGTAGGTACAGGAAATTTCCGGCTACCAGTGAGGAGAAACACATAAAATCTGGGTCATATGAGGCTACTGCATCTGTAACAGCCACATTTTGGCAAATAGGCAATTGAAGAATCCTAAAAAGGGAATTAACTTTATAAATAACAAACAAAAAAAAACAAATAATAGTTATTTTTCTGACATGCTGAATCAACAACTAAAGACATATAAAAAAAAAAAAAAAAGGTTGTTACTTACAATGAGAAAACATGCCCCAATCATGACGGCCTTCATTTTCACATCCAGATCCATGGGGAACTGGATACCGAAGTTGTCTGAATCTGTGAATGCTTCCCGAAGAAGTCCAGTCCACTGCTTACTGATTTTCCCAATCTTACTGACTTCATCCATTGTCAAAATCTGCAGAAAGAGTTACAGAGAAGATGCTGACATATGTTGCATTAGGATCAGGATCAGTCACTAAACGTGTTTGCTTTCATTGGAGGGAGATCATGGAACAATTCATAATCCCATCCATTGGCAGCTTTTTGCCTGCTGCCACAATAACTGAAGTTTTGTATCCCCAGTAATGACTTCAAAGCAGCTACGGAGGAACAGAGATGGTAATATCATGCTTCAGTTACCCTCCTCTGGGTCTGGTAAAAGGTCTGTATCGCTGACCCAAATCCCCTTCACAGCTCAATCTAATAAAACCAGCTGAGCTGTGGAACAATGTCCACACTGTACCACACAAGAGCATGCCCTGTGCGATGGCTTCATCCAAGCTACAGCCCGCTCTGATTGGAAACATATTTCCTGCTTCAGTGCACGAGGAGGATCCCTTACAAAAAAATGCCCAGAGGGCAAGAATGTTACCGTGTCGTGTTATGTTTTCACAAATTTAATGGATTTCTGTGTTTAGATAAACCCACCTCAAAGTCAACATCTGGAAGGCAGCTCCATCCACAGAAGGGCCCATGGATCTTCAGTACAGGCTCACTGTGTTCGTTCGCAACGATGAATTTCGGGGAGAACGGGTGCCACTGTTGTATAACATACCCTACTGTGTTACCAGGGGGAGCCTGCACCTCAAGCTGAGTGAGGGATTGAGGGAGAACAGAGTGTGATTTGTAGCGATATCCTCACAAGAGATGGTGTTTCCAAAAAACATAAAAAAACTAGACGACGTCAAGTTTAAACAATACTAGGCGTGGTGAACAAAAACCACCTTCAACACTGTAATTTTATGGACACAAAGTGAGTGTGCCTAAAAGTGGTTTCACTCACCTCTTGTAGACAACAAGGGAAGAAGCAAGACATGCACTTAAGCGGCCTGGTTACGGAGATGACCTCTTGTCCAAAATTGTCCAGGACGTGGATGTTGAAGGGCCGTAATGGGCCGCAACACTGTCGACTCAGGCAGTCGTTTTCTTCAACAGCGTAGAACACATTCTGGCCCATTACGTTACGGACTTCATACTTGTTGTTGCTTTCGAAACCGACAAGGGCTGCGTGGATAAACAATATAAAAAGATGAAGTCATTGTTAAACAGACTTTTGAAAATGTGCCATGTGTATGAAACAGAGGAAGCAGCATGAATTATATCTTTTCTCAGAAGTCGATGCATGTTTACATACTTTACCTTCGACAAGTTCAACTTTCTGTTTGATGAGTAGCTGATCGACCTAGAAAAATCAGATTACCACATACACTGGATTCAAATTCATGCTTTTTTTTTTTTTTTTTTTTTACTTTTAAAAGGTCCAGTGTGTAGGATTTAGTGGAATCTAGTGGCACAGTTACTGATGCAACGCTGTCATCTCATTCCTAGCCTAAAGGAGGAACTATGGTAGCCAGGAAAAATGAAAGGCCGTACTAGAGCCAATGTTTAGTTTGACTGTTCTGGGTTACTGTACTGTAGAAACATTACAGTTCAACATGGTGGACTCTTTGGAAGAGGCGTCTGTAGATATAATATTTCTCTTAATAATATTTCTATATTACTCATATTTCTTATTTTCAGGTGATTATGCACTAATAAAAACACAGTCGTGCATATTACATTCTTTTTCTGGTATATTATGTAAATGGAGACACCTAAATCTTACACACTGGTGGTTTATGCAGGAGGGCTTGAAAAAAGTTGGCATAAACATGCTCACATAACGCTAAAGATGGTGTGGGCCACTGAGTTGTTAAAATACCTCTGTACCTTTTTGTATTTTTCAGTGGGCGTTGTTATGTACTTTCCAAGCAATACTTGTTTTATACATAAATACTCAAATTACGCACTTTGTTCAGTTTCTGAACTTTCAATCTACAGAAGAGAGGGGTGGTAGAAGGGTCAGTCAATAAGCTACTCCCTTCCCATCAGACTATTTTTACAGCTGACAATTTGACCTGTCATAGCGGCAAAGTGTTATTCACAAGATTAACGATGGCTCTCTTCTCTTTAAATGTCCCAGCCAGACTTGACTGTTAGCCAACATGCACAATAGAGGACTCTGAAAGCTTAATGAAATTCAGCCATCATTCATCACATTACATCACGATGAGGGCCTTTCTTTCGTCGCTGCATTGTAATATCAGCATCTTCACATTTTTGGTGTGAAATGTTTCAAAACCAATTTGCTTGAGGGGAAACATCCTACTTCTTCGGTTTCCCCCGTGCTACTTGGAATTGATGGTGGTACTATATCCTGAGAACGCTAAGGGAATGAAAGGGAATACTTTCTCATTTCCCCTGGTCTCGATTAACAGACTTTATAGTATGGAGACTATAAGCCGCAGGACTAAGTGGCACTAACGTGTTGTAGAGAATTCTTTTAATCAGTTTTCAGTTCAGTCAGTGGAGAGAGAGCGCGCACAGGAATCTGAGATGTCTTATCCTAAAAGGTTTATTGAAGCTTGGCCAAGGAGAATGAAGGATTTATCAATACGCTTGTCGTGACATGATATCGCCTCTATCCTGAAGATGTCCTCTCTTGCCCCTCGAATAGTACCGCAACTACTCTATGTCCTTAAACGGTCCTACTCAATGCATCTACGGTATGAGGTATTGGTCATTACTTTACAGATAAGGAAATGTGTTTACCCTGAGAGTACCTATCTGTTGTGTCTAGAGAGTGAGACAGCCCTATCCTCTGATCACAACGGTGCCTGCTTTCCTAAACACAAACATAAATCTGCTTTGTATCTCCAGGAGAAGGTTTAACACTGTAACCTCCATATGTGGCATGCTAGAATAAAAAAACTCCCTCATAACAAGTATTACTTTAAAATAAGGAAAAGAAAAAAAATGTCTTACCTGGGTCAGGTATTCTAATCCTGGTGGACAGCCTGGCATTTCCGGGTTGGGCACAGCATACATATTCATTTTGTTAGACTCGAGGAGACCTGTTGATAAATGGGAGTGTTTAAAATGAGATATGGCGCCATCTTGTGCTTATTTGGGTGACACTCATAAACAAATGGAGATAAATCGCAGCAGATGGGACAGCGGTTCATACTGTATATCTGTGCTATGTTGTCAAGTTAACCCGGAGCCACCACTGTATTATCGTGCCCACATGCGTCCATGTCGGGGGTGTAAACGAGTGCAGCAGTCTCGGGGGGGAGCCGCACGCAGACCGTACATGGTGGGTGACACAGATAATCCTCTATCTGGAAGTGACGGGGCTTCTGACGGGAAGACACCACCATGAGAAATCCTCTTTACTCCGTTTGTTTCAACAGCAGGCCTAAAGCCAACACAAGCTCCGCCGCTCCGTCACTTATATGTAGGTCACTACATCTCAGCTCTCTGTGACTGATTCCGCTCAAAGTGGGATGTTTTACTGCCCGTGGAGGTTTCAAGAGCTGGTAAAGAGAGCGCACGCCGTGGGTTTCATCTGCCTACTTTTTTCATTTAAAGGGAAGGCGACTTGTTTAAAAGCGTCGAGTTCAGTTCAGCATCGTCAACATTTACATTACAGCCTATACAGTTTATATGAGCCACGAAAGGAGACAGCTGTTTTATCGGAATCAGAAGTACTCACCGATATTTCACCTGCTACTTAAAATAATAACAGGCCACTCCACAACCAAGCCTACGGAATAAACCTATAATCTCATTGGTCGACGTCATTGTACTTCCCATTTCCATGCGCCAATGACAAGACGGGAGTATAGAAGAGAGCTCAACAGAACAGAGCAGACTGGACTAGAACTGAATATAATAGAACATGTCACTATCATATAAGTGACAGTTTGCAGAAATAAAGCGTATAGAAAGCATACGCAGTTCATTTTAACAGCAATGATTATTTTTTTCTGTATCTGATGTTGTTTTCTGATCAATAGACACACGTTTGATGCTTCAAAGAGGTTTTATTGGGCTTGTTTGAGAAGCGTTTATAGTGGCGATGAGTTAACAAATTACAATAATTAATAATCCCACAGACAGCTAAAGCAGAGTGAAAAGATGTTACGTTATTATCTCACATATAAAACTAATAATTAGCTATATTCATGCACTATTTTTTTTTATTTCAGATAGTTTCAGTCATGCTTGCTCTATGACTAGTGTTGTGATTTGTTATTTTTGTGTCTTCATTTCTGCTAAAGAATACAGTGTATAATACGGTCTAACATGTAATCCAAGCTGAAGTTCAGTTCCATACCTCTCCATACCTGCTCCACCACTCATATTCAGACGTTCACTCAAACTCACGCACACTCTATGCTGAAATTATTACCTATCTAATATATATGAGGGTTGATGTTGATACTCTGCGAGGTTTATATGAAGCTGGCAGATCTTGTTGAACTGTGTAACTCAGGAAATTCAGCAACTTTGAGGCCTCAAATTTAATCAGATGCCTGAACCACCTCAGTGGCTCCATTCAGAGCTCCCTCCGGATGTCTGAGCTCATTTCAGCTTGTTTAAACATGATGTATTCATTACTTATTACTTTTATCCATTACTTAACTAATTACCCAGCAGCTACAGAGGTACCCACTGGTACCCCAGTGCAGGAATCACCCATTCAATATTTTGGGAAATGCACTTCCTTGCTTTCTGTAGTAAGCTAACAACAACTTTGAACTCATTCAGTCCATTAAGACATATTTTGATTGTAGGGTCCCCCTTTTACTTTAGATTTATAAGAAAACTTCATAAAATTAAGCACGATTAAGCATTGACAAGTGTTTTTGTTTTGTCCTCCCATATAATAATGTTATTTCTTTTTATTGTTATATGTTATGCATTTACAGTTTCCAATGAGTTTATTCATGTTGCCATGTCTACAGTAAGACCTTCCACCCTCGTACAATAATGCTGGCCTTTGTCGGACTAAAACAAATAAAGTTACTGGATGTAGAGTTTAGAAATAAACACTGATGACAAATGACAGTTTGATGATTTCAAAGATTCTGTTGTTGTGTTTGGCACAACGGATGCTGAACAAACAAAAGCGTGAGGCCTTCCACCCAAACATTCAAATTTTAAAATGCCTCACCCAAAACCACATGACATTGACACACTGCATGTATACATACATATATACAAATATGTTAGACATTAGCCATAAGATATTTGTAGCCAGCGTGACTCAAGATGCATCACCTTAAAGGATAACTTAGGCATTTTTCAACCTGGAATTTATTCTCAAATGTTTTTTGTGTCAAAGTGATTAATGGAAATAAGACGTTTTGAACTTGGTCCAGAATTGAATGAGAACACTGCAGCTGGCAGCTGCGAAAATGTAATCCTTATGGGCAAGTGCACACTGTCAAAATATTTCCACTAAAATAGCTTGTTTTTGTGACTGACTGGTTCAGATTGTTATTATAGGTCTCTGACCACAAGACCAAACAGAGAAATTAAACATTTTCTATTCTGTTTTGCTGGATCTGCTGTGAGTCAAGGAGAACTCTCGTTCTGAGGTGACTTGTTGCAGGAAGACATTGGTTTTTAGTGATGCTGGAGACTCAGAACAGACAACGTAGCTCCTCCATAGCTGAATGTTAAGCTGATTTTGACAATGTGGATGAGGCCTTTTGAATGCAATGGCTGTTCATAAAAATTTGAGCTGGAGTATATAGATAAGACTAAAAATTGAAGAGTGGACGAGGGGGGGGGCAAAGGACAGAGGAGGTCAAACAGCTGCTGCAAGGCTGTGAAGCTCTGGAGACAGGTGGTGTTCCCGTGGGTGCTGTGGCCCACAGAGGAGATTTCACAGACCTGATCAGGAAAAAGGTTCAGAAAACGATTCATTTTTCTGTAGGGTCCTTTCCAGAGTGATGTCAGACACTCTGAACAGTCACTTTTAGTGGACATAATTGCCTGCAAGGATTACGTTGCAGCCCGTTTTGTGGCTGTGATGATGCAGTGCTCTCACTCAACGCTGGACCAAATTGAAAACTTCAAAACTCACCAGTGTGGGACACAATCTCAACTGCAGTGTAAGAAGTACTGGATTTATTTATGTATAGTATACCGTCTATGTATGCTGATGACACATCCTTGTATACATTCACATAAATACTAGCATGGAAAGAGAACTTAAACAGGGTTGTTTTGTTCAAATGTTTTCAAGCAGATACTGTTTTTAAGTATCGATGCCCCTGTAAATATCGCTGTCGCTCATAAAAAAAACAAATGACAAAAACAACATGTGTAGACACAACACAAAAGGATCGAATGAATGCCATCTTCCAAGAATAGCATCGCTCCACTGTAAAGGTCATATTTATACTATTGAATGTCAAGCAATGTTTCCACTATATCTACTGTGTTCTAGCAAATTGCGTGTTAACACTACTACAATGTAGTGGGAGAATAATTGTTAACAGCTGCAACCGCAACGCTGCATGCACAGGCGGTGGAGACATGAAGGTAAAAGTTCTCTGGATATGTTTGTGCATCCTTTTTTTTTTTTTTTTTAAACTTATAGGCATGGCATCTTTTAGGGAGTTGTTGGTGTGGTTTCCTCGGAGAAAAGATGGAGCGATGATGATACAAAGTGTGTTAACTAAGTTATGAATGTTAATGTCTGTTATTAGGAAGGTGGCTGTAGCAACATTGGTCAGGCAGCTCTGGCAGCCATATTGTAAGCACTCGAGCAGTTTCTAAAAAGTGCTTCTTTCTTGACGTGAAACACCTTGTGGTGTTTGTTTTTTGTGTCTGCAGATTCATTATTTTGTCATTAGACTATTTTATTATTTTGTCAGTGCTAAACCAGATTGCTCTTTTATTTTGAAAATATCACACTTTTAGCTGCAGGCTCGCACTGTTGTTGTGATCTGATGAATTCAGTGTCAGCAGTTATGTAGAGAAAGAAAAATCAAATCTGTTAAAAAAAGGCACATGTGAAATGTGTCCCTTACCCTATGTGTGAAATGATCACGTGAGATTTCATGTAGTAAAGAAAAGAACTCTCATGGAAGATAACTTAAAGATGGGCTTCCTAAAGAACATCATAATCTTTTTTTTACAATTAGTTTGAAGTATATGAGTGAATTTTATGTCAGAAACAAGAAGTAAATGTAAAAATTTAATTTCATCTCATAATATCTAAAAAAAAAACACTTTGTTTATACCATTACAAAGCTCAATGCAGTAACACAACTTCATCTAAGAGAAAAATCTTTACACACAGCTGAACTTGAACTTTATATGCCGGTCATTTATGCTCGGTGTCCACTGGAGAGCAGTGTTGAGCTAATGATGCCCGGCCTCATGGCCATTACTAAGACTAATGCAGATATTGCCTTTTCATTGTAAAACAAAATGGACACAAATAGACACACTGATAAACACACAGTACACACACACACAAAATACACTTACTACTCTGTTACAAATGACACGACGTTGTTGGGTCGAGTATCCTTATTTGCGAATACAAATTACCTGATTTCCTCAAGCGCTACTGATTTCTCCAAGAAACACTAATGAGAACAAATGATGACTCGCACACAGATCTGCTGACACTTCAGGCGCAGACAACTAAAAACATATTTTAATTGATTCATGTTACAGTAATTGCCCATAGTGACCTGACATAACCTAGAAAACACTGCACACACACTAAGTAGTGTGTTTTCTGCTGTACAAATGTATTAAATATCTGCTTATTTCTTTACAATACCTATATATATTTCTTTATTTTTTATGTATATATTTAATTAAGCTTTAAACACTCAACTGCTGGTAGCACCAGTTGCCCCCTTGTTTTTTTTTTTTTTTTTTACCCCAACTGCCCAACAAGAACACTAAAAACTTATGTTCTTCATCAGTGAGGTCAAAACAAAGTAATGCAATGACTTTGAAATGGTGGTGTTCTCTGCTCCCATCTGAATAAACAGAGCGGACAGTCAGGGGTCTTTGAAAGCCAGTCAGATTGTCTTTCTGACTCCAAGAGCCCAGTTACTCCCACTAGGGGTTTGTATGTTTGCGAGTGTGTGTGTGTGTGTGTGAACCAATTGTACAGTCCCTGCAGTCTACATTCCTACCTGTTTTGTCTGTGTGTTTGTGTTTTTGTATGTTTTTTTTTTTCTTCTTCTTCTTTTGTGCGTGAAGGTGGTGCTCTTTACCCGCATGGGTAATCTTTCGTGCACTCCTAACGAGGTTGTCATATTCGGCGCATAATGAGGAGCCTAAAGATGAATGTAAAAATGCCTCCATTACACCGCTTTCATCCTCTTGTTCATTAGGTTAGCATAAGGTTACAATACATTACGCCAGTCCCAATGTTCCGCACACAGAATTGCATGTGTCACTGAGGGGTTGTGTGTTAGTTTGCCATGATAATGTTCATTCACACACACACACAAATGCATTACATAGTGTTACTGTACCTGCCTAAACTTAACCCCTGACTGAACCTCACACATAACACTCACATTCAACCCGAATGTGACACTTTCTTTGGGATGTTTGAAGAATAGGTTGTATTAATGTCCACCTCACAAAGGCTTTCTAATGCAATATGTCTGTAATTCACACTCTCACACACAAAATATGCAAATATACTGGGTATGTTTCCATCATCTGTGGATGTCCAAATTTGCCACATTCACCGCTTTTGTTATTCCGTCTCTGTCTCTTCACCTCTGCCCATCCCTCACCTCCCTCCCTCTTTTTATTTCTCCCATTTCTGCACCCCTGTCAAGTGCTTTGTTTGCTGTGACTTTCCATGCGGTTATCTGAGCGGAGACAGTATGCCTCACCCTGGCACAGGACCTCAGTTTCCACGGCAACTTTATAATTGTTTTGGATGCGTTCCAAACGCCACTGGATACCGAGGCATTATTGATGTCAAAAGAAACATGTATGAAATGAGGAGATGTGGAGGCGTCCATATGGTTCTGTACACAGCCTCACGCAAAGCCATTTAACCGTTTTTCAATGGGAGTTTTGTGATACCGCTGAATAGATCCCACATGTGTCGCATGATATTTCATAATTTTGATCTTTCTGTTTCACAAAGGGATAATAGCACGCAATACAAGCCACTGAACTGTGCAATATTTCCCCTATTCATGTCATTAAGTCATTGTCACAGTATGCACTGCTGGGTGGAGTATGGCGACCTTACTGAATACAATATGTCCATCATGATGCTTTTTTTTTTTTAAAGAAATCTGAATAGTGAAAATGAGAATGAAGTCCATCTGAACGCATGAAAGAAAATAAAAGTCTCCGGCACCAAAAAGCTTTCTCCACTTGCCATAAAGTACGTTGTTGCTGGCCTCATTCACTTCAAGTTGTCTTTGTTTTGACAGGAGAAGGCGGTATGAGTTATCCCAGTGCTTGTCACCATAACCATATTGTGACCCCCCCCCCCAACCATCTTTCTGTCTCTCTTACGCACACACACACACACACACCAACAGCACCTCTGAGCCATGAGCTGTGGCCACATTAACCACTATGCCGCAACACTCATTAAAATAACATATAGTGTCAACAGCAGTGTGGCCCCAAGTGGATAAAACCCCAAAATGCTCCGTCTTAACTCACAAATCCTCAGACTTGTCTTTGCATCAGAGAATTTCCCTCCGAGCAGCACGTTTACTTCTTACCGTTGCTTATGAAATTTTTCCTCTTTCGGCGCTGTTATATCACAGAATGTGTGATAAAAACCGAACTGAAATGAGGTCCTGACTGATCTTTTTTCTCTGATCTCAAGCCTCCCCTCCCTCCGCTTAATTTATGACCTGTGAGGAGGAACCCAGGGAGTGAGAAGTGAGTGAGACTGGTGTGAAAGCCCTGAATAGAGCCGGGGCAACAGGCCCTCCAAATAACACAAAAGAGGCACCACAGCTGTTTGGAGGCAACACAAGCCTTCACGAGGCACTGTCTTCTGCACTGAGCTCCCAGACTGGCACTCACGCTGACTTTGTAAGCCGAGTTGTTATATGAATACTGTAACACAATCATCACATTAAATTTGTGGGTAGAAAACCTTCCAAGACTCATGTGAATCGAGTTTAAACAAAATAATATTGCCAAAAGAAGGCTGGCTATTTTGCTTGACTAAAATCCATCAGTTTTGTCACTGATATTTATCATTGGCCTTTAACTGGTCACTAAAAGGAGGATGCTCATACTGTGACATTTGCCTTTGAGTCACTTGATCTTTATATGACGCTAGCAGCCGAACAAGAGGAGAGAAAGATGTAAATGAGGTGGAAAAGGGATCAAACCTGCTCTATTCCATCGTGAGAGCCAGGAGGAGGGAAAGAAAAACAGCACAACAGCCGATCACCTTTACAGAGGGGCTGGATCATTCGAGGAGCCCGCTGAGCCGCAGGAAAGTGTCACCAGCCTTCATGAGCATGCTGTCAAGTGCCGGTTACTGACTGTCAACTGCAGCTAAAAATGATTTCAGAATCCGGGGTTAGAAGTTCAGCGCGCTGTTTTTTTTCCCCCAGACTGAGGGAAAAACGCTGTCACCATTGCTGGGCCTGTAATAATTTATTCCCCCCTGTACAAAACTCTGTTGGCTCCCCGTTCCTACGTCTGCTTCTTAGTTTTGCACTCACGCCCATTAGCTAGCCACATGCAGGACACGTGTGAACTTTTAAGAATGATGGCGGCTCTTCGTATAACTTAATTGCAGCCCATATTCATCATCGTGACTGTGTAAGAGGAGACATTATCGCAAAACTGCTTACTGTTGAGCATCTTTGTGTGCGTTTAGAGAGGTAGTTTTTCAGTGTTGTATTTGCATGTGTTGTCAGCAGTATTGGGCATGGACTACTCTGTTCTGTTGCATAAAATCTTGGCACCAACTTGAGACTACATTGGTAGGATGAAAAATTAGCTTACTTAACTTGCCAAGATTAGATAAGATTCAGAAATCTTATTAATTGGAAACTTTTGGACGTTACACTTCTCACTTTTACACATTTTTCTCCAGGTACAAAATGGATGAAAAAAGAGCTTAGTCTGCTTTCCTTCTCTTTCACTCTGTCTTTCCCATCCATCCATAAAGAAAGTATCCGGAGCCATCTGCAGACCACGATCCATCCCCAAACACTGGGGATCACAAAGGTGTTATTTTTCAAAGCTGGCCCTGTCCACCTCCTGCCGAGGGTGTGCGGCTGCGGTTCAAGGGAAGGTGGGAAACTTCTGAGGCCCTGTTCCCCTTGTACCCCCCTCCCTGTCGCCTGCCTCCTTGGGGGCAGCCCTTTGAGGGTGTCATAACTGCGGCCTGTATAACATGGGTTACTGCTGACGGCGGTTGGTCACAGTTGATGAAGCCTTTAAAGAAGCCTCCCCTCTCATGGTTTCTGTTAAAATTCTGGGGAGCAGGAGCAAGGCCTGGCTCCCAGACAATTACAGACGTAGTAATGGGAGGACTCTGGAGTGAGCCTGCACTTTGACTTGCGATGGGTAGAGGGTGCTCCAAGTCCATGTTTGAAGAGTGAATGTTGTTCTGTGCATTGCAACCCTACACTACTGCCTTCTCTTCCCCCTCCAAAAAAATGAAATCGCCCTCTCCATTTTAGTTTTGTGGCTCTATGCTCGCAAGTTGCCTACACAAAATGAGTCCTCCATGTTTTGTGCTACAACGCGGTCTCCATTTCACAAAACTAAAGGGGGAAAAAACATCCATGAAGACTATGAAATATGCTGTAAATGGACACAGCTGCAGAACATGCAGCTGTTGTGGTGCCATCCTGTTGTCTTGCGGCTTGGGGGGAGGGTGTATGCAAGGTAAAATGGGACAGAAAGCCATGACAGTATGGTGGTAATAGCATGAGAGGGTTCGCAGCACCTGGTACTCACCTCTTTCTCCGGAGAGTCCCTGTGGACATGGTGTCCTGCTGGCATACCGTAAAACTTGATTGTGGAAAACACCATCACGCTGAGACTGATAAAAGGAAAAATAGGAGATGTTTTTATTTTCAAATTTTGGTTGTAACAGCAGAGGAGGGAAAGAAATTGTTGTTCAAATAACATTTTTTTATTTCTATTTCCCAAACCCTTGTGGATTTCTGACAAATGTTAAGAGTCCAGGAACTTTATTTAATTTTGCCTGTTACCCTTTTTCTTCTGAAAACAATCAACTTAGTTGCAGTGGAACATGATCTGACAGTGTGGATAAAGCTTATGAAATATTCTAAAATCGTTAGGTGGTGCGCAGTTATGGATATTTAGTGTGTTAAAAAATTATTAGCAATTGTTGTACTTTGTCAATTTCTTTTCCTATATATATTGTTTATATTCTATATATAGAGAATAACTAGATATTCAGAGTCTGAATTAAATATAAATTATTGTCTTGATAAATCAATAGGGATTTTATTTTAGAAGAAAAATGTTGCATGCCAAGGACCACAGATGCTTCGACGTGTTCTAATTAATAACATTTGTCATCTATTCTGCAGTTTGCATCTGCAAATACAGTGCCATTTAGTTTAAGAGTGATTATTTTCTATTTAATATTTAGTTTTTAAAATGCATTTTTAAACATTTATGTTTTTTTCCTGTTGTAATTTCCACATTTTTCTACAACTTCTTTTCTAAATTTAAAAATAAAACTTAGGATTCATTATCAGTTTCAAATTTAAATTCATTTAATTTAATTGTCCACATCCGTGCTGAAGAAATGCTCGTCGAGATGCCTCTGCTGAGGTTAGTTCACCAGTACTGAATGCTAAATGAGAAACAACACATGTACAGTGAGTGTGCTGCTCAGGGTGTGTGTGTGTGTGTTGAACCTGGCCTGGCCAGACAGATACAGCGAGGCGGCCACTTTGCCCTGTGTGAGTCGTTGTTGGTGCAAAGTGCAAAGGCCAGTGCGGATCAGGACTTCTCCTCAGGCCGTGCTACGTGAGCCACAGCGTGTGAACGACGTGCTCCGAGTGGCCCTGAGGAGGCTCAGCAGCGCACAATGCTCCTCTGTTCTTTGTGCTGTACTTCTATCTCACTCTCTCTTTGTCTCTCTCTTTCTGTCCTGCAAACACACACTCCCTCTCTCACACGTACACACACGTACACACACACACTCATGCACGCACACTGAAGAGTTCTCTCCACACAGTTGGAAAGACAGGGGTCACTGACTGGATGCTCCCAGCTGAGTACTTCAGTGCAGCCCTTCTCAAACACACACATGCGCACAGTCGCACACCTACATGCACACACTCACACACACTCACACACACACACACACACACACACACACACACACACACACACATCCGCACATGCACTGTGTTAATGTCTTTTTCCATGCTGGCACCCTGTACAAAGCCTTGGCGATGTTGTAGTCTGCATTTCTCTCTGAAACTCGAGCATTAACTGAATGTTTTTCTCATTCATTATACAATCAGTAAAAATTGTGTCACAAAAACATTCTTAGACGGGTGAGGGAATGCTGCCTCTGTTGCTAAGAACAACAATCTTGGTAGTCAAATGTTTTAATAGTATTGAGACAAATCAGTCAGAAATTCCAAATAAAACCTTTTTCTATTTACGGTTTAATTTTATTGGGGCATTTTAAACCTTAGAAAAAATAAAAATTAAACAAAAGTATGAAGCGAGCAAGTCATACAGGTGCTGTAGGATATATTCTTCCTCAATGAGTGCATCAAATTCTGTCTGCTTTCAAACCCCGAGCAAGACAACCTTCTACAATCTTACTTCGGGATCCCCGTAAAATGAGTAATTTCTTTGTGAGATCTCTTTTTTTTATTTATTTTTACAATAATGTGATCATTAATGGTCCAGGAAAATTGAAACCAGACATACAAGATATTGAAAAACAAGGTTTGTGCAGTGAATGGGTATTTCATTAGTCCTATAAGGGATGTCCTGCAGTGATTAGCTGGAAAGCCCATAAAGGTACTGAGTTTCACTTCATTACAAGGCAGGCCTTTTATATTACAGTAAATTGTAATAACTTGTGATAAAAATAATGCTCAACAAAGAAAACAAGCAAAGTATGGAGGGCACGAGTGATAGACTTTACCCTCACAGAACTTTTTCCTAAACTGCTGGACCGTGGTCGGCAGATGATTCAATCGACAACCTCTCAATGCACCACTGAATTAATTACTGCCATAATGCTGCAGTATCGATCAAAAACACAGTAATCCTATGGCCGTTAATCATTTGTGTCAAAATGGGAGAAACATAACCCAGCCAGACAGCGCAGGGGGCATGCAGAGGAAGTGGAATGCATGAGGAACAGGGAGGTTGATCCCTCTGCCGCTTTGACGTCAGGCATCCATCTACTGGTGTTATTCCTTAATCTGATTCACTTGGCTGCTCAGCAGACCAGTGTTGCCTGTTGGAAAGGTTTCATGTGTGTGATGGATGCTATTGTCAGAAATGCCAAGGTCAATATGCGACGCAGCAGCAGCAAAAAAAAGAGAGGACTTTCTTATTTCAAAAGTGCTTCCCATGTATCATCATCTCTGCAATCTGACCTTGCTTCCCTCTGTAATAACATTCAGAGGGAGGACAACTGCTGGGTGCGTGCTCATGGGCTGGCGTTGATCTTTAAAACGGGTCATGGCGCTGCAGAGAAGAGGCCCGTGTCACTCATGACAGTATGCAGGCGTATTACTTACACTAAGACAGATTTGGAAATGGAGTTGTAGTGTCTGACGCGAATGCTGGGGGACAATTATGTCTTGATTTGAGCATCTTAACAGAGGGGCCACCATTTGACTGTGCGCTCTCTGTACAAGAGTAATTAGCTTGATATCGAGGCACATTATCACGTAAACAGATTTAGAGTAATGAAATGTCAATTTTGGCAAATGACAGACAATAAAGGAGAACTTGTCGCATAAACGGATTTGAAAAATTCAATCTAACAGTTTGTCAGATTGACTGACAATGTCAGCCATAGTTACTTTTGCTTCACATTATATGATTTGCTCAACCACATCACCATTAAAACTTAATCTCAGCACTGGCAGTTATGAATACCACATGAGGCAGTGGGCAAACTTCTTGTGAAGTATAAAAGTGGGATTTTCCTTTCAGCAGATCCCGATGCTGGAAATATATGGGCTGATGCAATGCTGCTCATATTAAGGACCCCCTCTGGACAAGCTTTTTAAGAGCGTATAAAACTACTCTGCTTGGAATGATAATTTGCGTCTGATGTGTTTTTTCCGCCCCAAAAAAAGTTCAATTAACTTTTTTTAATTCTTAAAAGAAAAACATCTACTCGTTCTCCCTCATTGAAAAATCCAAAATCTATGATTATGCAATTATCGTTTCAAACTTTAAATATGAAACATAAGATGTTTTCTACTTTACTGAAAAGTTCACTCTCAGTGTTTGTGCACCGCAGTTGTGTGAGTTGCATACTGGACCAATGATAGCTTCCAAACTAGTTATAAAAATCTGGCTACACGCACGTCTTCAACACAAAGTTATTTCTCTCTCTTCCAGTGGTGAAGGTCAAACATCCAAGTGACAAGTTTGATTGTAGGGGAACCATTATACTGTAATTTCTACCTACCACTCAGTTAATAGCTTAATTACTGATATAGTTTTAATGGGATTTTCTAATGAGAAGAAAAACATTACATGGTGTGTTATAACAGGGCTGTTATCGCCCAACAAGATGGACATCAGACCATCGAATCCTCTTTTTTTCTCCCCTAGAGTGATGTAAGGAAATGGCTGCAAACCCAAGGTGTGTTTCCCCACTGAGCCCTCATCTCCGACTGTCCACTGATTCACCGCTCCCACAGGGGGAGACTGACCTCCTCAGCCACCTGGGGACGACCCCCCTACGCACTGTTAAATATGCTCACAGGAAGGAGCCAGAGAGGAGAAAATCATGTCCTTAAGACTCTACACGAGGCCTGCTGCGTTCGCCCTGTCCAGCTTCCTTATTTCTAAGGCCAGGGAATAAGAAATACCCCAAGTCTTAGAAAATGACTTCAATTAACCATAATGTTAATCACTATTGCTCAGAACAAAAGTCAAGCTGAGAAATCCCTTGATGGAAATTGTTATAATTGCCCTAACAACAGGAATGAATATTTCTCCCTGCTTAATTACATGTGACTTAATATTTAAATATACCATTTGCCGGTTTTAAAGTATCTTAATCACAGCCATTAATTTTAAATATCTAGCATTTGGAGTGGCGGGGGAGCAGACAAACACCTTTTACAGTGTGACTGGTTACATGTGGCAGGTAACGTTAGCAGAATGTCAGGTATGTATTATGCACGAGGTGCTGCTGACAGGGCCTGTATGCCTCGACAAGAACAGGTAATTGTGCTTTCCTCGTACAGTAGGAGGTAGGGAGCGATCTGTTACACACAAGCTGGAGCCTTGACTTGTAGCTCTGACCCATCTATTGTCAACAATGGCACCTTTCAGACCAAACTCAAACTCAGTTTTCATCCATACGATCAAATAAGGAAGGGCGTGAGAATGCGCTGTCCGTTTTTTATTTACTCTACAAGACAGTAGTTAGATTCTAACTGCTAATCAGTTGGCCAGGAAATTTATCACCAACCGTTTTGATTATCAGTTAATTGTTATTTATTGTTGTCTGTCTCCAGATGGGTATATTATTTTTTAATTATTAATTGTCATTCATGATACAGAGCTGCCAAACATCAGCCAGTCAGACAAAAAGCAATTTTAAGATATCCTGGAAACTGTGATGACCTTTTTACTCAATTTATGTACAATTGATTGTTTAAATAATCAACTTATCACCTAAATAATCTTAAATGGAAGCCCCTTCAGGTTTTCTTTGTGACCAAGAAGCTAATATTTTACAAAACTGACTGCAGTACTACTCGTCAAATGTTCATTCCCTCCTCTTCCCTCGCTGTGGTCATTTAGGAACCCGTGGCATGGCTTCTCGAGGTTCAGGGGTGGCAACCCCAGTGTCCTGGCCAGCAGCCAACAGTGACACTCCCAATCTGGCCACCTAAATCACCGCCTCATCTAATTGGCCAAATCACCCGCTGTTCTTGGACCCCCGTCGCTGCGTGGCAAAGGCCTTCTGAGGAATCAGGCAATGTTTGTAAACTGTTAATGTTGTGTTTGGTCAGTGTTCGGAGACCCTTCCAACAGTCAGGAACACACAGGTTATAAGGTCCTGGGGAAAAAAAAAAAAAAAGTTTGGATCAGTGTAGCCTTAAACCTAATTTTTCCATTTCATGGTTGATTTTCAATAGTGAGACAAAGTTTCCAGTTTCAGAGCAATTACTGCAATATACACAAATCAAGCAGACACCGGGATGCAGCATTTCCACCATGCTGTCACTTATCGAGAGTTGACAATAAGCTGAAATGCTGCAGGGCTAACAAACACGCAGACATACATAGAGAAGCACACGTACCAATAGACGATTGCACGTACACACACACGAGTTAAGCAGGCCTTTGGGTCACGCAGTGTGAGTGAAAAACAGAGAGTGGGAGTGAGCGAGCAGCTGCAGGAGCCATGGGGTGGGTTGGGCCTTACGGCGAGCAGCGAGGGGCTGGGGGAGGCTTAGGGGATGGAGGAGGCTGGGGAGGGCTGCGGGGAGACCCTGAGCCAGGGGCCGCCTGTTTAATTGGAGCTCATTTACACAGCAGTGGAGCAGGAGACACCTGAAGGGCCTTCCCTGCCTTATCAGCTAAATGGCTCCCACTCCCCATCTTCCACAAGTCAGATTCCTCTTCTTGTTTATTCACTATTGTTTTTCTCTCAGAATACCAGTCCTGCTTCTGATATTACACATTTTTCTCCAGATTGGTGGTTACACTTAAAAAACCAGAGAAAAAGACAGCAGCAGAAGAGGAAGTTCTAAAAAAAACGCTGCTGCACACGGGTTGCTGACAAGCCTCGTAAAGTGAATTATAAATGATCTGTGCTTCTAGTGTATTATGCTGCTTTAAAATAATTAAATCACTTAGTCTTGACGTTGATAATACCCACCATACCATCTTCCTGTAGCTTTGAAAAGAAGGTACAGGATGGCGAGGTGGAAAACAGGAGGGAGCGTTGAGGGGGAGTATGATGAGGAGGAAGAGGAGGAGGAGGAGGAGAGGAGCCAAAAGAAGGAACAACTTACTGTAATCATAGTCATGTTCAATCAGACACCTGCTATTAAGTTGATAAATACACTTTTCCCAGTGTGAGTCCGGATACACTGAGTACCCCTAAGGCACTGTTCTGCTCTTTAACTACCTACTCTGCCTGGCTTCTTCACTCAACCACCGACTCTCTTCCCATTAACTCACATTTCACCCAGTCTCACAAGATGTCCCGAAATCCATTCCTTATAGGGAATTGTGTGATTGACTGAATGCAGTCTTCAGCGGTGAGACTGAGAACAGATTTGGTGAGTGGTTTTTCTGGCTGTTGGGGAGTGAAAGGGTTGGGAGTTGGGGACATTTTTAGTCCATTAGTAAGTAGTATTTTGTCCTTTTTTCCCTTCGTGCTTACGGTAATAAGAAAAAATGGGAGCAGAGAGAGTCTACGTGTGTGTTGTAAGGGGGAAGGGAGGGTGTATGGAGAGGTTGTTGTGTTTGAGGCAGGGAGGGTGCACAGACAAAGCTTCTTGCCTCCTTAATCTCTTGTCTCGCCTTTTCAGCTCCCGTCGGTGCCCACATGCTGGCGACGAGGCCAAGAGGATGCCTCCTGTAGAGAATCTTACTCAGCACGGTGTCATGGCCGCCACGACACCTGATAAACATTAAGTACAGGCTGTGATACCTAAGTGTTATTATTGTTGTTTATTTATTTTATGTGCCCTTAGTGGTTTACAGCCTCCTCAGCTTGTCTGCAGCTGTCGTTTGCTAAGATAAGGGAGCGATACGGCGGCTTGCTTGTCTTTAGGTTGACTTTTCTCCGGACCAGAAGAGAAAGTAAAGTCGCTTCGTTGTAGCCCAGATTCCAGATTTAAGTTGGCTCTGAGATTTAATTAGCCAAGTTATTCAGATTACTTTGTTCCTTGTGAGTCAAGCACCTGAACTTTATCACTATTTTAGGGATTGTATGAAAATTACGAGTGTGTCCCTGTTATTAAGATTTTCTCTCAACCCGTCTAGGGTTAGGAAAAAAGTAATATAAGTAAGTAAATATGTAAGCAATATACTTGTATTAACTACTACTTGCTAATACTTGCTAATTGTGTGCCCTAACTTAAAGATTAATATCTTATTGGAACTTTATTTGTGTGTCACCAATGTGCACATAATTAAAAAGTACAAAGTACACTTCATGATCCATGGCACAAGTGAAAGTTGATGTAGTTATTTATAACTACTATACAACTAACTATATTGCAAAAGAAGAAAATACATTTAGGAAGAAAAGACCCTCACCTGCTTTGCAAACTCCTTTACCTTCAACCAACAGAAATTACACTACCCTATCCTTTTTTTCTGACGGCCTCTTCCCTCCTTTTTTCCCCTGCATTTTCATACAGTCCCTTGCGATCCACTTTGACCAAATACAAAATACCTTCCAGCATCTTTGGTCCTCCTGGCAAGCATTACACCCCCTGAGTGGCTGCCTCTGGCATGATCACAAGCCATGGGGATGTGGTGAGGCTGCCGTGTACAGCAAAGCCAATCTGATCAATAATAAGAGCATAAAATTTGAAAGCCTAATTCTCCCGTTTGTTGTGTTTTTTGGCAAAATTAGTGGTGCAAAGAATCTGCCATAAATAAGATCTCTTCCTGAGTAAATGAGCTAATAAGGGTCTTGTGATCAGCAGTGTGACAGTATTGTATTCGGGTTGTCTAAACTCCTTGCAACAATATTATGAATGACTGAAAGAATGAACAGAACAAACTTGTGGAAGCAGCATGGTTAAAAGGCAGACTTCCCAACGTTATTGAAATCTAAACTTGCTTTGAAACATGAATATCCTGTGTACATTGTCCTGAAAATATTTTCCTTAAGTTCCTCTGAGTCTTAAAAGAAAATTCATAACTTTGCGGTCAAAGTTCAAAACCATCCCCGGCTCGAACATCTGAAAAAAAAAAAAAAAAGAGTGGCATAACATACAATTCCCCTCTTAAAATCGCACATGTCACTGATTGAGTTGCAAACTGGCTGGGACGAGATGTGTCTGGAGGCATCGGAGGGGGTCTCTCTCCATCTTTCTCTTACTCCTCCATCCCTCTCTCTTCTTCTATCTATCGGCTGAGTGGAATTCATCATCTGTTGCGAGGGCGCGGCACATGATAAGCATGCAAGCGGGAGAGCCGGGGCCGCTATATCACTGGGAATGAATGAACGACCTCACTTTGACCCGACCAGGGGAGGAAAACACATGTTCTGCTGGTCTTGGCTGGCTGGCTACCTGCAGAGAGGGTTGGGAATTCCTCCAGCAGGAGGGATGGGGAGATGGAGGGATAGAAGGAGGAGGAAGAGTTGTCGGTCTCCATGTGTCTGCGGCGCCCTGACATTAACTTGGAGAGGTTGTTGGCATATTGTCCTTTTGTCAGACATGACTGGTGTCTTGTTGAAAGGATTGAATAATTTAAGATGTATGAAAGTTAGGAGATGGATTTGGGTGAAGAGGGATTAGAGGGAGGGTGACAAAACGTGTAACATGGATGGAAGGTTGGTGCATTATATTATATGTAGTGGTACATTGAACTTGTTAGGGGGAACAATGTGTGAGTGTGTTAACCTCTACAACAACCGTAGACTAATAGACATTTAACATGATGTTATAAAGCTGCTAAGCTCTCTTAGACCCTGCTCAAACTGCAAATCCTGTGTTTCCTGCTATGAGCTCAGCAAGCTCTATGGCTACCTATTGTTTTTTTATTACGTGTAAAGCATTTTTCCACTCTCTAAAGCTATGGGGGAATGGGAACTTTGTCCACCATCGCCTCAATTCCGAATCACTTTCTATACTTTCTCCACCCGTGTTGCAATGAAACGCAGCTCTGGATTTCATTACTGGTAAGTTTGTGTGCATCTGTGTGCACATATGTTTGTGTGTATGCATGCATTTGCGTGTGCAAGATGGAGGAGTCAGCCGCACTTGAAAAACCTTTTAATTTAAGGTAGCGTGCACTTGTGGCTACACACGTGCATGCAATTTGTTCCGAAGCACGCTCATGTGTTGCGATAGCTGCGATATAATACATGTACATGTGCAGCTGTAACACAGTACGTTTTGTATGTGTGTGCGCGTGTTTTATAGAGCGAACGTGTTTGCATTTGTGAATATTTTACACACATGGTGTAACGCTGTTTGTGCCACCACCAGAGCTCATATACTGCAGCTACCCGACTGTGTTTCAGTGTCAGACTGTTACAGACTGTGGAGAAGGGGCCTTGGCCTCATGTCTGGACATGGAGCTGGAGAATGTAGAAAAGGCGGCATGTGGCAGTGGAGGTATGGATGGCTACAGGAAGGCGTGGTCAGTGGATAAAGAGGCCGATTCCTGTTACTGGGCTGTGGGATGAAGGGCGGAAAAGGGGTTGGTAAGGGGGCTGCTGGAGGCGGTCCACATCGCCCCTTTATTTACTTTGACCCCAGGTCCACGGGAGGCCCAGGGAGGGCACATGCCAAACTCCCCAGGCGGGCAGAGCTGCCCTGCCCTCTCTCTCACCTCTCTGCCCGCCCCTCTGTCTCCAGTTAGATATATGTCTGTTTGGAGCCAGGGCTGCACCAACGGCAAAGATACTACTCTTCTCTTTCCTTACAAATCTGGGTTAAGACAGTTGAGAGTATTTGCTTTTGAAAAGCATCCCTCAAAATGTTGTTTTACATTAACAGTATAATTTATGGTACTGTTGTGGCAAAAGTTCTCATGCTGTGCACTTTATGTTACAGTTATAGTTTTATTACTCTTTCAAACGTCAATTTATTTTAGTTTTCTGTCAGCAAACTTCACTGTAACTGCTTTTTTTAAAGGAAAGGCTTCACCAACAGTTCATCCATATCTTTATATTTATAATGTAATTATAATGTAATGTATGTATTTCATTTCATCATAAACCAACTATTATTTATATCGAAGCTCCTCTCCAATAGCTGGGGGATATTCTGAGACAAATTAATTTCCGAGTCATAAGCAAGTAGACACATTAAACTTTAATCCTAAATAAATGTGACACGTGTTATTTGAGGATGCAATTTTACAAATGTGTAGAACTAATTGGTAAATTATGCATAGGGCTCATCAATCCCTTCCTTAATAAACTCACAATTAGTAGTATAAATGGAGGGTGATGGGGAGGGAAAAAAAGGGAAAAGGAGAAAGAGCAATGGCTCTTAAGATGTTAATTATTCAAATGAGGCAAAATGTACCTGCCTGATGTCAATGTCATCACAGTAGTAATTATTACCATGGTATTGCTATTGCCATGGCGAATCAGAGTGTGATTTATTTAGTTAAAGCAATTAGAGTGTGATTAGAAATACAAACATAATTGCAAATTTAAAACGATGTTTTCACTTTTGGTGGTCGGTTTCATTTATTTTTTTTAGTGCATGTTTCTCTTCGTAACCTTTGACACGACCCCCCACAGTCACCAGCATTCATGGCAGTGTTTAAATATTTCCATACAAATACGTACATGCAGTAGTATAGAAAATACAGTAAAACCCGGGGTCACGTTTCATTTATTTTTACTGGCAAAGAAAAGCTTTCAGACTCACGGAAATGAATGAAGTCAAAACACAACCTTGGAGCCATCATCATGGCTCAGCAGCTAATATGCCTTTTTTTTTTTTTTTTTTTTTAGTGTTTTCTATGAACAGCTTCTATGTATTGTTTTTGAAATAAAAACATACTTTTTCACGCTGTCGTGTCTGACAGCGGAGAATAGCCCGATGCTGACATCGTGGACTGACTACTTGGGATCGAGAAGTCTTGTTTAGCGAGGGGACGGTTAATTGATTGTCAAATCATGTCATAGTGTAGAGGGTAACTGAGATGACTCCAGGGCAAATACGTCCTCGTGATCACGGTGCCCTCCTGCCCAGTGAGCTCAGCGGAGTCAGTCGCAGCACAGTGGCAGTGCTGAAAATGTCACCCCAAGATGACAGTCATATTCCATTACAGCTATCGCTCAATATCTTCATGCAGGGCAAATTACAGCGTTTCAGCGGTGCATAAAGTAACAAAGGAAAAGCCATATGGATGTAAAATAAACTGGAAGCATTTGAGGACTTCATAACTCCCAAATTGTGCTTTATTTGTAGATTTGATAGTTAATCATGATTTCACAGTTTGCACGTATGCTCTATGGAGAATAAAGAGGAAAAAAGTTCCCAAATGAAAATAGGCATGTTTTGTGTTTAGAGTAACATGCTGTGACACATTGAATGACCTATTACTCTACTGTAAACCGCTTTGCTATTGAAAGTTGAAGCCAGTGACAAAATCTATCCAATTCCAGTGGTTGTAAGTACCCAGAATGTATTGGACTTCTATGGGGACGCGAATGAAGCTGCTGGGCATCCAGCGAATTTCAGCTCCATCTTGTTTCTCGCCGAAAGGCTCTGGCGTGGGCCTGTGGTTGCCAGGCGCCTCCTGAGGTGACTCTATCAGAGCCAGTCAAGCCTGAAATCAATCACTCACACCCATCAAAGGCTGCCCTGCACCGCCATTGTGACTGAGCCATCTGGGCCTCAGCACACTGTCTACATTTATCTCTATGAACTATATGTGGCTCTGTGTGCATGCTTGTGTTTGTGTGCCCTCCTGCATGCGAGTATAAGTGCAAATGGGATGAAAATAATAGAGTAAAAATTAATAAGCCATACTGCATTGCTTTCTAAACCATAACCATCTGCAGTTGTGAATGCAGGAGGGGAGCAGTGGCTGGCCATAGCATCCATCATGCAAGCATGCTTCTTTACACCTGTTCACAGCCTTCCACTACATGCCTCTCCTGCATGGCATCATCTGCTTGAACTAGTTTTCCTGTGTGGAGGCCTTTCTCCTTTGGCCCCGCTTTGGTCAGTCTCATGGTCTCCAGTCCATCCTCTCAGTGCTGAGTGCTAACTGCCCAGCACTGGCAGGCAGAACGGTGTGGAGTGCCGCTGAGTGTGTGTGGCAGCTGCCATTGGAGGGCAGTAGAGCACCAGCGCATCCATCTCTATCAAAGTGGCCCCCGTAGCCCCAGAGGGTGCCCGAGTGTAAAGCACTACTTAGAGGGATGTTGGGAGCACAGAGACAGGCTGGGGAAAATGTGGACAGGTCAGGCCAACATTGGACTCCAGTGGCTCTATGGACTCTGTGCAGCATGTGCGCTCACAGCTTTATATGAAGAGACAGACTGACTGAAACAAGACCATGGAAAGGGGAGGGGGATAATTGCAGTTACACATGAATAAAAGTGGATATTAGAAATAAAACATTAAACGGAAACAAAAGGAAATGGTCGCAATTATTATATATTTGCATTTAGCCAGTAGCTCACTGATTATTATATTTATGCATATAATTATGTAAGTGTACTCTCTTACGTTATAATATTATAGAATGCTCATCAATACACATGAAATTCCACATTATGCATTTACCAACGTGTCACAAAACATGATAAAATTTCAACATTACATGCTGAGTCTTAGATTTTAAAGAATAAGTCTCCTAATCATGAAGTTATTATCTATGTCCTTTGAGCAAATAACTCCCTGTCATTTTTGCAGAAGGACATCTAAGGTCAGCACTATTCAGCCAAGAGCAGTCAATGCACTTCAATACTCTTGGTTAAAAGCCTTCTAGAAAAAGAAAAAGGCAGCTGTACTTCTACCTTTTTTTTTTTTTTTGTCTGGACATACATCCTCTAATCCTTTTTTCAATAACAGTTCAATACTGTAAGGATATTGTGCCAATATCCATCAGCTCCACTGTTACGTGTATTATACAAATCCCTTCAAATGCATTTGGCCAATAATCTACTTTCATTTAAAATGAGCCTTAAACCCCATTTAATACAGAGCAGACACACTGTTACGTGAATACTTCCAGATTCAAAGTCATCTTTCAGATGTCGAATAGCTGTTACAAACTATGACAAATGAAATATGCATTTCTAACACTTCTCCAAAAAGTCCAAAGTTACTCAAAAGTTTAATTCCTGCCCTTTATAATTCTCATTTCTGTGTGAGATGAATATTATTTCCTAAGGCGCAACAGAATATGAAGAAATATGTTATCGAGATAGCCTCTATATCATTTTGAATAATTCGATTTTTACAGTTTATTTCTGCATTTATATTATTTTTCTAACAGAGCCATTCATTATGATGTCCTTAGTGGCAGTGGCACCAACGTCATATGAATCTTTTATGTTTTCAGCATTTTAGTATCCATTTAAATTTTAATCCATAACACCAACTATTTTACCGATTACATATGTAATAGGCATACTGTTTGAAATTATTAGTATATGTTGCCGCAATAATATAATTTTATTATTTTATTGCAGCAATATTATTTTCAAAAGGGTAAATTAAACACGACTGGCAACAGTTATAACTACCATAACTGTTTGCAGGTAAGGAATTAACACAGATGAAAAAAATAAAATAAAATGAAAAACATCAGGTTCAGCACTTTGTCCTACATTTAAGTAGCTCTCAATTCACTCTCAACAAACCAGCCTGTAAACTTTCATCTCGGGAAGAAAACACATGTTCCTTGTTTTCTGCTTGTACATTAACATCCATGTTTTCTCCATTCCATTTAGACAGAGAACTGGGATGCCCCAGTCCCGAGTGCAATGTCCCAGACCTTGGCCGGCTCTTTTATGTAAACAGAAACTCCTCGCTGTGAAGGGGTCCCATAGTTAAGAATTCCACTTAGAGAGCACGTTGAACTCTGCAGCGATATGGGGAGATTCATGTTCTTGCCTTTTGCTTTAAAGCTACTTCATGTAGCTCTAAATGTAGCCTCAATACCCAGTTGACTGTGTATAAGTACAATAAACAATTCAGCTTAAGTTACAAACTTGTTTACTTCTTATGATTTTATTCATTTGTGGGTTTTTAATTTTGTCGGCACCTCCACTGATTCAATGCAAGTAAATTAATGTGTACATTAGAAGCCTGTTGATTTAATTGTTTTGTGAAGACATGGTCAATATTTAACAGTTATTATACAATAATAACTACACTCCACTGTGGTGTGTGTGGTAAGATTAACTTTCAGAGATTATGTCGCCGTTGAACTGCATAAATAAAATCATTAAAATAACCGTAACAGAAAAGTGCTTTCTAATCTGTGCATTTACATCTTTAATTTCTGATTTGTCAAATAGTCTTACATGGGAATTGTGTTCATATTAAATATGCAAATGATTAATTCCAGTTAGTGTATAAATTATAAATAAGCAAATTAGAATGTGTCTATAAATCCAGGAATTTTACTTAAGGGATTTAATACCTTTTCTCCAAATGAGTATAAATGATAAACAGTTTACTCACTTGCAATATATAAATTCCTCTTTGTTTTAATCGTGTTTTCTTTCTTTGCCATGAAGTGTTGTTTGATAGTGTTGCCAGATACAGCGGGAAACAGAACTTTGCATGATGACGGCAGCATTTTCCAAACACCGTTACCATGTTTACAAGTGCCAGAGGGCGAAATAGGACCTTTTATTTCCCTCCTGCTAATTGTTTGATTTCCTGTTGCCGCTGGAGAGCTCGGCGTACTGTAGGGGAAGAGAGAAGGCCCAGGTTGGCACAGGAGCTTGCACACTCTCACTTCATTTGTCTCAAACACTGCGATGGCTCCAGGCTAGCCTCTCTCTCTGGAGCTTTGTAGAAATACCAAACAGTGACATCTGACGTTGTCTGTCTACAGTTCCTTTTTTATCATCTCCGCTTTTTTTTTTTTCCCTCTCCGCCATCTCAAGCTGTTACTGACACCCTTGCAGTGCCTGCCATTGTTTGTTTTGCAGCCCTCACCTCACTAATAAGGTAAGGACATAACTCTGTGTCTGTATGTTGATCATACAAGGAAATCACTGAAACCATGAAATGCTAAATCATAAATCTTAGCTTTTTAAAGTGCATATTTTAAAGGGAGAGTCCCACCTCCACTTAGTGTTTTGATTTCTACCCTGGACTGACATTGTGTCTATCTGGGGCTTGTCATCGGTTAGTCTGCATAGAGATACGATCCTCTCATCTCACACTGATCCCAGTTCTTAGTCCAGCAGGTGGTGGGCTTTAAAAGTTCTTGTTTGTAAGCTGCCGTGGGAGAGATGACACATTTACGATGAGCAGCACAGGCCAAACAGCCTGGATACAGCCAGGCAGGGGAAGATTCCCCTCTCGTGGCGTGCAGCGCAGTGCAGTGCATTGTGGGCTCCCTTCTGGCCATAACACCACATAGAGCGCCGGACTCACCTACCACTGTTTAATCACAGAGGGCTATTCTCATGTAAATGTGCGTTAATCAGGACACAAGGAGATTGTTTTAATCGGATTGCTGGTTTTTGTTTTGTTTTCGTCTGCCTTCAGAACTTGGGAGTGCATCAGGAACAAAAAGTGTCATTGTCAGGTGGCAGTAAGCCAGTAATTCCTCTTGCAGCTTTTTGACGTTAGCACAATCCCACCGACAGACAGATTCTCTGCGGGGACCTCCACGGTGATTGGGCTTCTGTGCAATCTCACCCCTGAACCTGGGCGCTGTCCTCTTGAATTAACTTTAAGAGAGGGCTGCATAGTTGGGCTGCTACAGCTTCCACATTTGAAACGGAGCCATGAAGAGGGCAGCTGTCAAAAATTAAAAAAAAAAGAAATGAAATCCATAAAACAAAAGGCGTTTTCAGGACCAAACTATGAGGCAAGGTCACAAGACAAAGTTGCTATCCAGTCCGAACATAATGCGATAAACTGCTTCATTGCAAACCACCTGTGATGTTTTGGACAAATAGATACAGTAAAAAAACAAAACAAAACACCGTCAGCATGAATATCCAGGTTTACCTTCTGCTTATTAACCATAAAGTGCATTTGCATCCCAGTATAATGCTATTGGAACATGGATATAAGTAAATAAAAATCCAAAGTTAATATAAATTTTATGAAATTGCATTACACCATCTTATGTGGTTGTGATGAGGAGAACGACAGCGGCTGTCAAGTGACTGACTTGTGCCACATCGCCTTGGGTTTTGTGTGACGGATGCCCCTGCCAGTGCCAGTGCATTTCTGCCTGCCAGCAGGCCTTTAATCCCTCCTAATGGGGGTTGTCATCTCACCGCTAATTTAAATGCTCAAACCACGAAGCTCCCCCACCTGGCTAAGCTAATCCCAGTGCGAAGGGCCCCCTTCCCCACAGCTAGCCGCCTCGTTTTGGGGCCCAGGGGCCCGGGGGCCTCACCACCCTCCCACACAACAACAGCATCTTTCAATCATCTCTCCCTGATTGTATTAATCTTATCTGTGTTTAATTACATTTTTTAAGATTATTGCTGTATGCCATCTTTGCACACTGTGGGGGCCACAGAGGGCTGCTCATTTCGGATGCATTTTCATTTGGGCACAAATCCCCATCAAAGACTGCCAGAAATTATAGGGGAGCCATTTTTTCATGGATGAGAGAGTTTGTAAACTTGATCCTATAGCCTGAAGTTATGTAGGTTATAGTACGGATTACATTGTCTTGGACAGTTTGAATTGTCGTAAAGATTAGCAATTATAAATAATACTTTGGAGAAATTGGATTTTACATTAAGTTCCGGTGGTGATAAAAATATTCTGATCTTTTGTAAAAGTCGGAGTACAATAGTGTAAAAATATTATCGATTACAAGTAAAAGTCTTTATTAGTACAGTATTAGTAATATACTTAGTAAAACTATTTCTTAGACATACTTAATTGTTATGTTGTTTTTTAGTATAGCAAATACTGAATACAATAATATGGGTAATTGCAATTTATTGCATTATTGATGCAGTGTGAAGGCTGCATTATACTGTGCACTGCAGAATGTCACATTTTATATGCTCATCACGTGTTTTTATATAAAAAATAACTAGTAACCATAGCTGTAAAATAAATACTAAAGTGTACAATATTTCTCTCTGAAACATAGTGGAGTAGAAGTATAATGCTTGACTACACACTCCGCTTAAAGCACGTGTTCTCTTCTCTCATCGTTTCATCGTTCAGTGGTTGTTTTATTTGTCTTTATGTGACAGGCCGAGCCTTCCCGTCCCACAGAGTGAGCATGAAACATTCAGGTTTTAAAGGTTCGTGTTATTCAGGTGCGCACCTCTTTATTAAAAATTCAGAACTCTGTCTTGTACTGACAGTAAGTAATTTTGTTTGTGCCATTGTGTATCATTTACACAGAACCCTGGTGAAAGGGGGAAAACACCTGAACGAAAAGAGAATTTTTTTTGTGTGTGATGTTTAGCCATTTTTGTTAACTCTCTGATAAAAGGCTGGAGGGCGCCTCGGCAGGTGCATTTCATTAAGCAGGAGCTAATTCTCCGGTGTTGTGAATGACACATGTTCAAGACGTCATCTTGACATGTCGGGAAGATGCACATGGTCCAGATTAACATTAATAGTAGCTAACAGGTGTTTTTGTATCTACCTCGTCATGATTTCCCAACACTGCCTAATGAAGCTGCGATGGTTGAGAGTGATTGCAATCAGAGATATGCTTTTTTATCATCCAAATAAACAATCAGCCATCTGGTCAGATGAGGAGTTGTTGTTTGATTGCAAACTCTGGCACTGACCTACTGCAAAACATCATGCCGTCTCGCCGCAGAACATGAACAAACAATAATATCTTTGCATAGAAATACGTCAATCCTGTGTTTTTATACACGACTTAACTGTTGTGAATGTGCACCGGGAAAAAAAATAGCTGCCGTTCAATGGTCCATCCTGCTGCACAAACACTTCACCACTTGTGTTTTGTCAACAAAAATGTACCATAGCAAATATGAAGGTGTTACAGACTGTGTGGCAGAATATTTACATACAATAGCTATGAAATCTATCTTCAGCTCACCACATTCATCTGTAATGGTGTTATGCTGTGACTGTAAGGCTTGTAGCAATCAGCAGGACCCTGTGTACCACTTTAATATGGAATAGGGGGGTGATGGCAGGCGCACACAGAGCCTGTTGATGATTTTTGTGTGTGTGTGTGTGTGTGTGTGTGTGTGTGCGCGCGCATTTCTGGGAGTGATCAGAAGTTGAATGTGAGTGTTTTTCTATCCTTAGGTGTGAGTTAAATGCCTGTCTAAGTACAGCGAGGGGCCGGAGGGTGTCTGCCTAGTGGCTCCCCCTGAACCCTGGATGGTGGGTTCACCTCCCGACAGGGGGCGGTGGATGTGATTATTAAAATATTTTCAAAAAAATAATAATTTGATTTTCAAAGGTGCTACACCTGAAAAGAGGTGACACTGTGTGCAGCTACATCACATAGGATTACATGCACATTATTGTCATCGCTTCAAGTGGTGCTGTAAAATAAATGTGATGGCAAGCTCTGCTCATTTGAATAATTTCCAGAGTGCGAAGACAGATATGGGTTCTGGGCAGAGGGGGTGGTGTACCAAAAGGGACAAAGGGATGAGAGTTGGCAGCACATGAAAATGATCATGTGACTTCAAACGTCCCCATTTAATCAGAGACGAGAAACCTCATATGCTCAAATATATTTGATCTGTGCACGTCTCTTCTCTTATTGAGTGGTTGTACAATCAAAAGTGAAATAGCCATATCGTCTCAAACACTGATTCGCCGTAACATCCCCACACCTTACCGGGGGCCAAGATACCAGGTTAATGAGGAAAATTAACATAACACAACATTTTCTTGATGTCATTATTCTGCAAGTTCACAAACCTCAGAAGTGGTGTGTAATTCTCCCAGCATACTGAGTGACTTTGTAGCCATCGCAGATCAGATCACTTCTGAAGCTCCATTACCAACCAGCCATTCAGCCCTGGAACACTGGAAGAGGAGCCCTAGTCCACGTGTGACAACGGAAGAGGAGCCCTGTAATGACTCCCTCCAACAAAGAATCATTGATAAAAGGATTAACTAATTAAATTAACAGAGTAAAGTACTTTATAACTGTTAATTATGTGGTTCCCTTGGCTGCTCTGGGCCATGAGCACCCTTTGTTTGAAAGCCCCTTGTCTGTACTAATTGACCTCTGGGGAGCTTTTGGTGTGTGTGTATGTGTGTGTGCGCGTGGGTGTGTATGTGTGTGCATTGGAGGGTGCCTTACATAATCAAATGGCACGTATAAACAAACTGACAATTTACTTTGGTGTAGAGTGACACTTTGTAGAACGAGGGGACACTCGCTTAAATGACCTTGAATGTGCCACCAGAGAATAGTGCCTCTCTCTGGGTTGGGCCCCTCAGAAGCCTCGCCCTGCTCTCTTAGGGGGCCCCACTATCTTTCACATCGAGACGGCACTCAGAATGGAAAGCTGCCCTAGTTTTAGAGACATGGATGTTTATGTTTTTAATATTTTCCAACTTCTGAACCTGTTAAAATAAAGTATAAATCAGATATTAGTAATATAAATAGTTAAGTATATGTGGGAGCTAAAATCTGTTGCTTGCAGCACAATGTCAATGTGCAATATAAGGTTTTATAGAAGACCATAGAAGCCTTGTTTTGTTTATGCACCCGTCCTTTAAGGTTTTCATACCATCACAAGGAGGCAGTAGTAGAGACTCTTTTATCCTCTGTGGTGTCTCCTCTAACGCGTGGCCAATCACATTATTAATCTCCATGGCTGCAGTCAAAAGGCTGATAGATGTGACCCGGTCTCCCATCCATTCCCGCCTCAGCCAGCTCCATCTTTTCCCAGTCGTTCTTTTAAGCCCCTCTCTTCTTCCAATGGGCCCGGCCACCAAAATCCTAATGACATCCTTGACAAGTGATCCATCAGTTGGCAATTACAACATCTGTCGCCATGACAAAGCTGCCCACAAAGATGGCTCCTCTCTTTTGGGGCAACTCTTCCTCCCCCGCGATTATGTCTGGGGTTTGGGGAGGGGGGTGGAGAGATGCAAAGTTGGTGGGGTCGTGTGGGTAGGGTGAGGTGGAGGGGGTTGGCCACTTTGTGCAGTAGAAAGGGGCCGCCCCACAACACAGACAGACATGTTGACAGCAAACACAAACATAGCAAAACAAATGGTTCACGCCTACCTCTTTAGATTTCCATTCAAATGCACTCCACAACTCTGTGAAAGTGCTCTATCTTCTATAGAGGGAAGAACCTACCAGCTGCCATCGTCTCTCCTCACTATAAAGAGGACCTTTCACTTGGGAACAATGAGAGGGCTTCTCTTGTCTCTTGGCCCGGAGTCTGTGCCACACCATGTTTAATTTCAATAGCCATAGATCAATGCAGAACAACACTCCATAAGTGATAGGGCTGATCTCAATCACCCAACGGGACTTTTGTTAACGTCAGCAAACATGCATTCAAACAGTGATTCAGCATTAACCTACAGTTGTCGTTGTTCCACGCAGCATTTAACCAGCAGGCATCTCATTTCGAACACCTACGCACTTTTCAGAGAGCTCCCTAATCTGTGAAGGTGTGTTTTGAGAGGAATAAATTGTGTTTCAGGTGGATACATTTGCAGATGATGCCTTTCATGCTGTCTTTTCTGTGACTCAGTGGGAGGAAGGTGTGGGACTTTGCCTTGCTTTTCTTTCTCCCCTTTAAGTGGAGCACCGGATAGATGGCATGACATCACGGGCCAAGCCAGCAGCACAATGCAAAGGTCATGCGGCCCATTGATCTAGGGGGCCCCTGATAGAAACCCCCTGTATTATGGGTCCGCGCACGCGGGGTCTTACACACACTGAGCCATAGAAACAGACCACAAATGGAGCCTTGTTGTCTTCCCATTCAGCGCCTGCAATCAGCGGATTTACACTTTGATGTGGAGCTGAGGAATAAAGCCCTTTCGAGCACTGACCTTTATCGACTGATGGATTAAAATCCATAGCCCTCTCTCTCTAACTCTCTCTCTCACTCACACACACACACACACACACACACACACACAGTCTCCAAACTACATATCTAAGTTACAGTCCAGCTAGCTTGCCACTGAAGCTGAGCATTTCTAAAGCCAGTTCTTTTCTTTTCCCTTTATTCTCTTCTTTGCTCTCACCCTGACTTTTATGCCTGGCTGCTAACATTGGTGGCTGTTTTGATTCAGGAACTGCAGAACAAATAAAAAGAAGTGACAGCCGCAGCTACAGCTTACTGCCTCACTTAGTGTCAGAGCTGTTTCAGTGATCGTCATGTGCAAGAAACGCAGACGGTGTTTAACATTCGTTTTTTTTTTTTAAAGACAAATCTGCTATTTTGGGATGCACTGAGACCATTTCTTCTCTTCTAATATATCTACCAATATGAGTACCAAGCTAATACCAGTTAAAATCTGTATACCTCACCGTGTGGATTATGTAAGGCAGAGACCAGTGATAGCTGTGACACTATAAAATGAGTTGGCAGCCCACCAGGACTGAATGAATTTAACTGATAGCAGACCGCTCAATTTCCCTAAATGGCATTGACAAAAAAATATGTTTAATGTGAATCGATTTTCTCTGGTCCTCTTTATCAGGCCAGTATTGGTGCTGATACCGATCTGGTGTATCAGATCTTCGTTATTTTCTTTGATGGAAGAGAAAAAGACATTTTTACACACTGTGGTCACTCATATAAATACAGCTGTCTCTTCTTGGCAAAATGTGCCTTACAGATGTACAGTAATGGGCCTTAAGGCTCTCTATATCATACTGTTTCTATCCCGCTCGTTGTGGACCAAACACGACCACACAGCTTCCATTTTACGCTTCCTAACGCCTGGCTTCCCATCTATTGTTTTTAAAACCTTCCCTGATGCCCACTTGGACATTTCTCTGTTTGCTGTTCTCCCAGAGGTGCCAGCTTGAGCCAAATGAACAGAAACAGAATCTATCACTTCTCCGTCCACTATCAGGCCAACTGGTTTTGATGGCCCCATTCTGCTTTGTCAGAAACATGCCAAAGCCTGCTGTAATCCGCTAAAGAACACTTAACAACCAAGTAATGTCACGGTAGACCAACGATCTGTATGCTGTGACGCACTTTAAAAATCTCACAGCCATATCCACTTAATTCAGCTAGTGCTTTAGGAAGGCCCACCTGAGAATTGTGAGACTGCCTGCAGAGAGCCAACCATCAGCATTAGAGAGCATTACCACCATGCAACAAAAAAACACTTAGGCTATTTCTCACTTGGAAATGCTGGCCTACAAGCCTTTCCCAGAGCTCTTCTAAGTGCAATGAGAGTTTGAGTCTCTGTTTACTGCCAGCGTCACAGGCCCACAATGCCAATTTGACCACTGATACCCGAGTTGTATTCAAGTAATTACTGTTCTGTTACTGTGAGCCTTTGTTAGAGAGTCATTAATTTGTTAGCTAAACAATCATGGTTAAAGCGCTCTAACTGTGAGTTTAAAAGGTTTAGAGTTGTGTAGATCATGAAACCATCCTTTGTTTTCACCGTGCAACGTGAAAGGTCTCAGAGCAAAACAATTACATCACAGCACAACAAGGTCCTGAGTGTACAACAATGACAAGAGAATTGTGCCTTCAGGCAGAAAACACTTTACACACTGGAGATGGAGAATGGGGAAGGGGGGGTATTTTCTGGTTGATGAGCATAAGGTACATGGTCCATTCAGACAAATGGGGAGAAACAACAAGGTACACTGAGAAAAAGCTGCAACAAAAAAACAGTCCTATGAAATATTAATGGGATATATTTACTGACAAGCTACTGGAACCAGCAGCTCTCTTCAGGGCTTCGGGAGAGAGAGAGAGAGAGAGAGAGAGAGAGAGAGAGTGCTTGCGCTTGACTGACAACCACTAGGTGCAGAGGTACATGCACATGACCTGAGCATACAGACACAGAAACACACTCATACACGCACTTGTGAAATTATAACTGGACAGCACCCCTCTCGTACCTCCAGAGGACACTGAGAGCAGTCTTTGGATGTATTTTGAGAATGCCAGAGACATGACAAAAATGTCTACATATGGTTGCATATATATACCCTTTTTTTATTATCCTATGCAATGAAAACACCCCCATAATTTGAGTTTTATGATTAATACATAACATAATATTAATTACATATTAATTATGTAAGCATAAAATAAGACTGCAGCATGCACTGACACACACACTTCTCTATCTCCCTTGGCCCCGCTCCCGAAATCTTGCTCTGTCCCAGAAATTCCAAACTTTGCTTACCTAATTTTTGGAGCATATTTCTTTGCCACAGGAGGTGGTTATGACAAATTAGAAGTCTACAAATGTTCTGATGGTGTAAAGGCTCCAGCTGTCACCAGGGAGATGGTGATCAGGTTTCCAAGCTGCATGGTCTCTTGGCGCCACAAAGAGTTCCATATGGTCATCCAAATGCTGCACCTAAATCTGCTCCCAATCTCCACCCCGGAGCTGAGCACTTCTACTGAATTAGTCACAAGGCTTCTGAGCATATGAGGTACAAGACAACAAAAATCATATGTCCTTCATGGAAAAAACAGGGTAGGGGGTACAATAGTGAATGAGAAACAGGAGTTTATTAGCAGACATAAACATGTAAACATATCATTCACATTTCTTGCGACTCAGACTGCCTTTGTAGAGATGTGGCAAATGATCTCCAACGCACGGGCTGATTTGCAATGGGAGTGAGTTTCAGAGTTTGTTGTTGCACTGAAGTGTTACTTTGGGATTTTTGTAAGGGATAATAAACTGGGTGGAAATAGAAAACCAGGCTTACGCAAAGAATGCCACGAAACAATTTGGATCGCACTGACGTATCTATGGCCACAAATTAAAAACAAAAACAGAAGCTGTGTTTAGAACGCAGTCTATTTTTTCCTCAAGTTTGTGAGCAGTGGACCATTTATCAGCAAGAGTGAACTCGTGGCCATTTACCTCACTTCTTAGTTGTAGGAAATGTTTACGATTATCATTTTATTTTGCATTAAATGGTTGGATAGTTGGAAATTCAAGCGAAAATCACTTAACCATCACGCGTGTGATACTGAGATGGGAGTTTCTGTGGGTGCAGGACATTGTGACATTAATCTAAAAAAACTCACAGCGGGTGGAAGTGAAATAAAAAATTCAACTCGCGGTGTCATGTTCTTTACCAAACCTGACAACCTGCCTCAACAGAACATCTCCCCCATAGCCTCATGCTCCTCTCATGGCTGAACAGTGAAGAGCAGGGGATTGGTGATCTATAATTAACCAGTGGGTCGGTGTTGATGTCATTGACACAGCGTGGAGGTAGAAGGTGGCAGTGCCAAGGCACCTGTTGTTGTGGAGTGTGGCATCTGATATCATTACCTACCCAGCCGGAGCGCCAATGTCCCCGCTGGGTCGCGAACTGTCCAAGCTACCGACCACGCTCACCTTTCGCACGCACGCACACACACACACACACACACACACACCATCATCCACTGTCATCATGTCCTCCTTTACATAACTAACACTGACTGCCCTAACACCTAGAGGGCAGAGATCCACAGAGAGTTTCAATTATTGTTAATGATATTTTGATGGTAGCTGGTTAACTTATGCAACCGTCAGTATACAGCTGTACAAATATTTGATGGTGAAATCTTCAAAATCTACAGTATGTGGGTTTGTAGCCCAAAGGGTTTTAAAGGAACAGTCAAATATTTTGCGAATGTTTGCAGTCACACACACTGTCTAATGAGAATGGCTTCTTTAGTGTACATGAGCACAAATACTTGAATTGTAAGGAAACTGTGAGCTTTGCTACTTCAAAAGTGATTAAAAAAATATACCTAATAAACCCTTAATGCATAAAAGATGGACATGTTTCCTCTTTTTATCTTGTTTGCTAGAAGCTAATCCACAATATATACACTGTTACATGGGATTTACTTCTGGTAGGGTCGAGGTGCCACAGCTGGCAATCCTAACAACCATATGAGACAGCGATATTGTAAGTGTGCCAAGAATACCTTCGTTCTTAAAAGAACACACTATCTGTTTTTTATGTATTTTCCCTGACATGTTAAAGGATAATTCCAGGTTATTACAACTGTTGTTTTATTTTTTTATGGTGTTGGTCATCATGTCTATGGGTTAACATCATACTTTACAGGTAATTGCTGTTTTGGAAACATATTGACATCATAAGTGCTCCAGGGCAAGACAACAGTGGTGAGACAATCAGAGAGGTTGTAAAAAGACCAAAGGTTTAGCCAGGTTTGCTTCGTCAAGAAGGGCAGGTCAAAGTTGAAAATAAAAGTCGGTGCATGATGCAGTTTAAGTAATCATTACTTTGATTTCTCATCCACATATTTGCTAATTTGGTGGGTTTGTTTAAAGCCTCTTTGACTGCTTGTGTTTCTTGCCCGATCTGACTTCTTTTTAGTCATTTTCATAACCAATAGAAACAATGAGCTGCAAAAAGCCAAGTTTGTCATAAACCAGAATTATCTTTTAAATAACAAGATAAAACTGTCTTTTTGCTAGCTGAGTTAAACCCCTCCTAGAACTATCTCATTGTGTGGACGCACGTTTTTCTCATCTGACTTTGGGGTTTGACAGCAAACATACGTTTTCCCCAAAATATCAGACAGTTTAACAAACAAACCCCTGAGGGTTCTGTTGGAAGGATATTAGGGATTTTTTTTTTTTTTGTGCTGATTTCAGTAAGACACAATATTGGAGAGAGCGGGACTGCTGCACTCAAAGTATGAAAAACGAATTTACAGTTAGACAATGTGACCGTTCCGGGTGAATGCCATTTATTAGTGTAGCAGCTTTCCCAAGCAGATCAGAATGCCTAAGCCCTGAGCACTGACAGGGATTTCACAGCCCAAACTGATTTTCAGGCTGGCAGGGTTCACACACACACACACACACACACACACACACACACACACACACACACACACACACACTCACACAGAGATACACATAAAAAACACAGCGATATCATGTCATGGTGATAAGATGTTAATGCATTGTATTTTTTTTAAGTAACTGTTATATTCTCCTATCACAGGATCTACAGTACTTCTTGATAATTATTTTAATAATTTGATGCTTCAAGTTTAAGTCAAGCGTTCCTAGACACCGCTGTGATTAGCAATGTGTCAGCAACTAAGAATCACTTCTTAATAACTTTTTACTCTTTAATGAATCATTATTATAGATGCATGCATCAATAAATTAACAGGCATATTTACAAAAGACTTCGATGTTAGACTTTTTTTTTTTATTTCAATAAGCCAAACCCCTGGGCAAGCAAATCCCATAATGTAATGTGTTTTTTTTTTTATGAATCGGTAGCTCCCCAGATATGCAATAAAGGCACAGCAGTGCTCTACATTATTGATTCAGTTTCATAACAACCCAGAGTGTCTTTATTCACTGCAATTGGTGAAGAAGGAATCACACACACTTATTTAAAAAATCACTGCACCAATTAGTGAAGTTGGAGCTTCTGCTTTCGCTTTAATAAGTCCTTTGAGATCTGATTTATAATGAGAGCAGCATTGTGTTCACGGTGGCGATGGCTTATTGCTAATTTGAAATCATTTACTACATTGCTGAACGTTTAGGAGGTATATCACACATCACAAGTATGTACACAGGCGATTTTGCAGGGAATTGTATGTGCACAAGAAAACACAAAGAAAGATGCATCTTGTTGAGTCAAACTTCTATGTTTAATCATTAATGCGATTTTTTTTTTTTTTTTTTTGCCAACTACAACAATCACTACAGGGAGGGCATTGGCTTTCTGTCAGGAATCTGTCAACACACTGCTGAAAACTTTGTTTATCCAGTGTAGTTCTTGTGAAATTTTTGTGGTTGCTTATGTCAGATCAGTAGTAATGATGACTTCAAAAAAATATAGTTTCCAACTTTTGCAAACTTTCTCTGTAAGAAAGCTATTCTTTCAGTCTCTGGTGGCCATTATCTGGTGCAGTGCTCGTGCTATTTCTTCGGGGAACTAGTTGCCTTTTTCATTAATGTCCCTCAGAGTTAAAGCCTAATGTCCTCTGGGACTGCATGTCATTGGCTGACAAGGTTTAGGGATTTGAGTGAATTTTCCTGTAATAATGGAAATATCTCAAGCCCCTGAGACAAACAGACAGGAGACTGGCAGGAAATATCTTAATCTACATTGACCCTTTGTTGGCACAGTCCCATACCCTTAGTGAGAAGAACATGTGCATGTACACCCAGCGCACGCATACCTGCACACATCCACACGCACAGTAGAGTACATCTGGATTGTGTTGCAGTGACCATAGGCCCCTGAGTGTGCGGCCTCAGTGGCAGTGCGTGGGTGAGAGCCAGGGTCCAGTGCACCATGGTGGGGGCTCTCCATCACTCTGCCTCCTGGCTTGACAGGCCCTGGCTCTGGGGCCCGTCAAGGTCTTGCTGAGTGCACTCAAACTGTGCACTGCTGAGGAAGGGATTCTGTATCCTTCTAATGGATTACTCACCCACATCACCTGTCTGAGTGGATTCTTTTGACCGACAGACACGCACTTCATGCAGACATGTACTCTTGTGCATGTACAACCTTCAAGAAAGTTTGCATTATCAGAGCTTCCTTTATCAAAGCAACATTACCATCAAATTTAATTTAGGCAGCACTATAATTTTTTTCTTTGTAAAGCGCTATTCCAAAACAGTGCTCCACCCTAAGAATCAAGCTTTCCTCTTACTGGATGGCAAGTAAAGTCGTTTTCTCTTCTAACTAAAAAGGTCACATCTATGTCATTTACTTTTAATTCGGACAGAGAGAAAGGCTGGTGTCATGCTGCTGGACACCTGCGGACCCTGGTCAGGGCCGCAGTCCTAATCAGCCTAATACATATGTGTCACATCCAATGACCCACTGGCTCTTTTCATAATAAAGGTCACTCAGTGAGAGATACCCTGTCCCCCCAGGTCCTCCTTAATGGGGAGCCGCCGTACCTTTTATAACCAAATGCACACTACTGACTTAGATACTCCAGCATGTATGTAAAGCACTGCACAGACGTCTCATTATTAACTAATTCCATAGGGATTTTTGTTTCAACATGATTAACTTTTGTGGATAATATTTCCCTCAAAGTAAAAATGACAATAAAACATCATATTCCTTTTCTCTTTAGTGTTCGACCTCTGACCTGACACGCAAGGAAGAGAGATTTAGTAAGCGTATTGTCATGGTGGCATTGATCTTCTGCTTAAAAGGTGCTACAGGGAAATATGCATAGTGCTGAAACTATTATTTTGATAATAGTCAGTTACTTTTCGAGCAAAAAATGCCAAACAATGGCTTGTAACTCACTTCATATATATGGTTTTGCTTTTCTCTATTTTAAAGTGAATATCATTGGGTTTTGGACTGTTTGTCAGACAAAATGAGTAATAAAGACGTCTCTGGGAAATTGTTTTGGTAGCTTTTTTTTATTTTTTTAAAGGACACTTTTTATTAATTTTTTACTTTTTACATACCATATATTTTTGGACAGCTGTGTCTTTATTTAAAGGCAGTCAGTCGAGAGATTATAGGAAACGAGGGAAGAGAGATGGTGAATCGAACCAGAGACTTTGAGATTACAGCTTCTTAACCTCCAAGCCAGTAGACGCCCAATTTTCTGATATTTTATTGACAAAAAGATCAATCAAGAAAATACAAATAATCATTAGCTGCAGCCCTATGAATGCAGTCAAAGATAAATAGGACATTTACACAGCTTTTACACCTGTCTTCACCTCTCCTACACATCGGTCACAGCAGAATATTTAAGCCTATTAGCTCAGTTAAGAACAATGTGTCCCCCTTTCCACTCAGACAGATACTGTACATCATTTTCAGAAAGAGGTGAAATGCTGTTGCCTGTAAATAATGGTTATAGAGGTCAGCTATTGATCCGGTGCTGAAGGGGACCTTAGGGGCATGTTAAGAAGGGCTATTGTTGCTTGTCAATGAACCCTTTATGGCTTTGGACTTGACAGGTCTGGCACTATAAATCAAGGTTAAACTAGTTCTCTAATAGCAAATCAATGATAGTCAATAGATATTATCATGTGATTATAATTCAGTGGAGTAAACCATTAGTCAAAACTTAAATAGTCTTTCTAGTCTGTCTACAGTCCTCCAGCTGCAGAGTCTTTGTTCGGGTCATGTGTTGATGCAGACTGTTTTCTAAGTTCCCAGTCCTGCCCCTAAGTCATGCTACTGTAAAATGGCAAGATCCTCCATTAGTTTAACTGAGGAGGTTGCTGAGATTTGAGAGAACAATGTAGAAGTTATATTGAGATAACCTTTACACAAGAGTAGATATTTCACCTGCATTAAGATTACCCTGAGAGTAACCTACTTGTTATCAATGTGCTTCTACTTGTTTGAAAGTAGCATCAGTCAAAAGTGTCCGCTATGCAACTAAATGGGGCACAGGGACATATCTATCTAAGTATAACCTTTGCAGTACTGATATTTATGATAAAGACCATTAGGCATTTGTGAGTTGCTTGCGCAAGGGCTTTAAGGCTAACAATGATCGTGAAGCGAGCCACTATCCAGGGTTTACATGGATGTCTGTTTCATCTGTCTGCGCTACAGCACAGCCTGTGATGGAAATGTCATTATACTGTACACGGTGAATTATTGGAGAGGTTATGATACAGACGCTGTCTCTAAAACCTCCGCAATGAAAGCACAAAGGATAACAGGATCAGTACATATTGTTCTGTCTCTTTCTTATCTTTGATGGCGGCCCCTCTGCTCCACTCATCACCGGCTGGACAGCTCTGTACTCACCTTGCTGTCTTGAAGGACAGTCTATACTCTAAGTAGCTAACTACGGGAGAAAGGGAGAAAGGGGAAGGGAGGTATGGCCAAGTTTGAGGACTTTAGTTTGGAAAGTGAATTGTAGTGTGCAGAACAGTTTCCTCTCTCCTCTATAAATCTAATCTTAGGTGTGTATCATGATAAATCCTACGGCAAACAAGTTTATAAACTTTAAAACCGGTTTGGAAAATAAATGTGCATACGCATAATATTATTAATTTCCTTCAGCAGGCAAACTGCACATGATCAAGGTGTCTTAGGTTGTGCATCTCAATGCTAATGTGCAAAAATGCAAACCAAATCAAATTCAAAAGTGTCCTATCAATTGCATCAACACAGCAGCGGGAAGCCCTGTCTTTTATTTTGCATATTCATATGATTACTCGTCCAAAGGACAAATACATTCACGTCAACACCATTGTGCTTTGATTCCACATGATAAAAGACTATCTCATTTCATTCTTGCACCTTTCTAGTCCAAACCTAGACACAGATTTGGTAAAATGTAATTCTAATTTATCATTTTTCTGCCCGAGGCAAAACTCTCTCAAGCCTGGGGCTGTTTGAAAAGCAGTTGGACACAAAGACAGACCCTGGGAACTTTGCCCATGCAGTCAATCAGTCAGACACCCCAGAGTGCCCAGAGCCGAACAGCTTGTTTTTTGTCCACGGATATCAAACAACTTCTCCTCTCCCGTTAGATAATAAAAACATGTTAATAGGAGTGAGTTGTTTCTGTCTTTTTTCGCCGGAGATGGTTGGTGGATACGCGGTGTCTCTGTGGTCATGGGCTGGGCAGCAGAGCGGACATCAAAGGCCGGTAGAGGTCTGTGACAGTGAATGCAGCTGGTGTCTGAGTCTCTGTGCTGGACAGAGCTACAGGCAGGGCCTCAGCTGCCCCAGAATAAAGACACACAGGGGAAGGCAGAGCCTTTAAAGGCTAGACAAATACACACACTCGTGGACACGCAGGCAAACAAGCACATGAACACGAACAATACCCTCTGAAAATAATTTACTCCACTAAAATATCATGCGGTCTTTACAGACAAATCATGAAATCGTGCTGAGTTTCTCCTCTTTCTTCCCCTTCCTTTCACTTAATTCCTCCTAAAGAGTTTTCGTCTAATTTTTGAAAGTAACACTGCCTCTTTGCTTTTTTATAATCGCTTAGTTTGCTTCTGTGCAGATATTTTTGTACGTGGTTCTTAAAGTCGGGTCTTAAAATGTGGACTGGTCTCTACCAGGGACCCTGGGGAGATGCCTCCTCATTAGAAAAATCTAAAATAGATCCACAATGACAAAAATATTTTCATTTACTGTGAGCTTGTCTGGATTTGAGCTTCCTTGTTATGAAGATCATTGACACAGCTACATTATGACTAAATGTATCTGTGACTGTGAAATAGTATAATGGAATCATTTTTTCATCCATTTGTAGACGAGGGAGGAATCTGAAGGACAAAGAGTGAAGCCCTGCTGGCATACTGTGGACAGCTTCATGTCTGATGTGGTCCTGACTTCACAGTGGGACTCTGTGTGTCTATGCTGCTGACAGCTTTTCCCTCGTGTCCACTCGGCTAAGTATCTCTGAGCACGATGCAGTAATAACACTGACCACTTTTTGGATTTTTAACTTTAAAAACAAACAGCAGTTTTACATTGTAGTAATACTGTTTGTCAGTTTGAAGACTGAATAACCGAATGTTGTCTTCTGATTAATAATGCCTCTGTTCATATCCCTTCATAGTTATTTCTGAAAAGATGATCTCAAAGGACAGTTTATCCATTTGCCTGTGGACTTTCAGTTCCAGTTTTAGCCTGTAGAGGGCATGCCAAAACAGCAATCTGGTCAAGCTCAGTGGGGAGTCCAGAGACATACAATATCCCCACAGAAGAAAAGCACAGGGCGACTTTCATCTGTCTATAAAGGGAGGAAATGGTTTTGTTAGATAGAGGAATACTAATATTACAATACAGAGAATATGAAGCTAGGAGCTGTGCTGATTAATTCAGATTTTATAAAAAATTTTTAGGAAACTACATTTGATTTAAAGCAAAGAACTATTACCTGGAATCACCAAAGGCAACTTTGTGGAGTATCCCGGCATTAAAGGGTGCGCGCAGAACTTTATTAAGGCCATGAGATTATTAAACTGAGTACTGAAAATGCAAAAAATACATTCACTCAGAGGGAATTTAAACAAACGACTCATTAGAATAACGTCCTCTTTTCTCTTTAAACGGGTTAGAGGTCCTGAATAAAACATGACTTATCTATTGCGATCACGTTAGTCGAGCCATTATTCATTTAACCATTTATTTATTGCTCCATTCATCTACATAAATATTTAACTATGTCTTGGCATCTTTATGGACTGCTTGCTCTGCTGCTCAATTACAAGGAGCAGTGTCCTACCATGGCCATATGCCTTCTATCTGGTGACACTATATCTCCACAATTTATGGATGCCAACTCAGAGCATTGTCATTCTGTTGGGTTTTTATGTATATCCATGCAAGTATTAATCTGGGCCTAATGACTGGCAACAATATGTTCCAGCCTGTGTGCCCAATAGGACCGCTATTGTATACATATCATATGGCATAAAATAAATGGAGTGTTCTTTTTTTTTTTTTTTTTTTGCTATTGTATAGATTAAATTGGGTGCCCATATGGGGTCCTCCTGAAAGGGATGTAGAATACGTCTGGACTCCAACTAGATGTATGCTTTAGTACTCACACACCATATATTCACACCATATATTATAAGCCCTTACAAGTTTTCACTTCCCCTTCTACAACAAAAGCTCCTGCTCGTTTGGCGAGGGGAGCATGGAAGCATGCAGAACCGAGGGGAAGCGAGGAACCGTAAACACCCGCCATGGGTCCTCCTTTAAAGTGATGAACAGCAATAAAAGCAGCACCGGTTGTCTGCTGAGAGACAAAAAGAGCATTTGACCACCTGGGTGCACATCATTTTCTCATGCAGTTTCTCAAGCACGACTATCAGGAGATGTCCCCTTTAACATTATATGTGGCTAACTCAACCCAATCCCCAAGTCACGTATAGCTTCTTTTCATTCAGTGAGGCTGCACAGCTCGCTCTGTCATGCCTGCTTCGATGGCGAGAGAAATCTCTCCACGCGGCGGTGTGACCTCGGAGCTCTGTGACACTTTCACATGTCACTTTTCCTGCCAGGTCACCAAAAACCCATAGATGCAATTTGATCAACCAAGTTCCCCCATTATCGCCTGATAACTGCAGGAGAAGCCAGGATGACTTCTTGAGGTAGCAGAGGGAGTCTGTTGAACTGGCATTAAACTGCGTAACTCCCTGTAATCTGGATCACTTATTTTCCCACACATAGTTCAAATGTGCTATAAATATATACATAAATATATACAAAATAATGTTTTTAGAGCTCTTCTTTTTGTCTTGAGTCTTGGTTCCCAACAAGAAAAAAAAAAAAAAGAAAAATCACCTCTAGATGCCTTTTGGAGTTCTTGTTGCTGATTTAAATTGCGGGACTCTGCAAATCAACGGCAAATCAAACATCCAATCCACATATAACCCACCCCCATATCCCCAAAATTGGCTTTTTGTCAATTACAATCAAGGGCACTTTCACTGTTGTCGCCCCCCTTTCCTTTCTCTTTTATGTGTTTCCTCAAATCACAGAATCCTGTATACACTGGATCCTTAATAGAAATCCATGCATTAGGAACAGTATTGGTGTGTGTCACTGTACTACACCATATTGATTTAGTAAATAATCACCAGCCAGGGCCACAGACCTCCTATATGAGCATATTAAGTATTTAAGAACATATAATATTCTTTTTGTTTAGACAATTTCCCAATCACAAGATAAAATGTATTTACATGTACTGAAAGTCCTCTATCATATAGTCATGTATATGTAGTATAATGTACTAATTAATGTGATCTCCAGACCATTCCTTTATCTACACACATACCAGTACATGCACATAGACATACACTGTGCATATTTTCTTTTTTCATATTTCCTTTTTGTCAGTCTCCAGGCTATGACATTTCTGTCAATAGAGCAGATGTCTTGCTGAATCTTGGCTAAACTCCAAGAGGCAGAATCCACAGTAGAGCAGTCTCACTTTCTGCAGCCTGCTCAGCTGCAGAACATACGCACGTAGTGTACTGCAATCTGCAATGAAGGTTTTTCACTTTAAACCCTCATATTGCAGCTACTTCTCTGTAAACATAACCTTTCTCTATATGGTAAAGTTATTGACCAGTGGTGTCCTGCTGGCTCAGCTTGGCCTGAGAAGTCTGCCTGGCGCATGGGTGACATGTCTGGCATGCCACTGCTGGCTCTTTTTGATACCACAGAGAGTGTATGACTGGCAGGCCATGTTTCTCGTGTCTCCAGCCCCTGAAACAGCCATCACTCCAAAAGGATGTTTTCAATCCCCAGCCTCGTAGCCCCTTGCTGCTCTGAGAGAAGGTCAAGTTTGGCCCATCAGTCACTGACCAAAGGGCGGGGCCTAGCAGCTGGTGGCCATCAACGGCCGTTAAGATGTTCAGTAGTCCCAGCCCTATCACATGTCTGACATTATTTTTGTTAAGCCTAAAAAGCCTTAAAAATAAATGAATAAATATAAATAAAGCCACTTGAGTATCAATCTCATTATGATAAACTTCAGAAGTGCATATTGTAAGGCAAGTTTATCACCGTGCTGTCATGTAGATCTATAGAAATAACACATCTGACCTCGCATGAAGAATGCTACACGCACACATGGGTCATAGCTTTGTGCACTGACACATTCAGCTGCACGTCACATGAGTTCAAAGAAGGAAACCCACGAGGTGGTCATTTGCGTGTTTACCCAGGTTTGGGTCAGTGTTTTCAGGTGCATATACACCTTTACATGCCCTTCTTTCACCACTCATAGACGCACACACACACACCATTTACACCCAAACCTATACCCATATTGACGCACACTTTCCCTGGTGTTGTTTTAGCAGGGGGAGAGCAGCAATGGTCTGGAACAGGCCTGTTTTTTAGTGCGGGTCAAACTTTGGCCAGGCCTAAAGGCGGCAGCCATCCGATCCCTACCGAGGTGCCTCTGGTCTGGGACCCGTTTGAACCTCCACCTGCTGAGAGAACTTCACTTTAGATACATTGTTCAGGCCTCTCTGAACATTGCAGAGGGGAGGTGGGACATTATGTTAAAGTCAACACCACAGGATCAGTCCACTCTTTGTACTGGGCTTTTGAGGGTGACCTCCATTCTTGGACCATGTAGCGTGCATTAACTCATGCGGTCACACACATGGACCGAGCAGAATGGGATACGTTTTTTCTTACACTTTTCAGAGTATGTTTGAGCTTAATTTCTTAAGTTGCAATCAGTCAACGGGGTTCTATACAGTCTACAGAATACATGAGATTGGGCGATATCACAAACGTAACATGACACAGAAATCTGCCAACCATCAAGAGAATTTGCTTTACTGACTTTGCAGATTTATACCCAGGCAGCCATCAGTGGGTGTAGTTGGGCTACAAGTCCAAACTTACATGTAATTCATTTAGTTTACTTTGACCGTCTTGAATAGTTTGGTGTCATGATTTTGGTTTCAGCACGACTTGCTAGTTTTCTCAGTTTTTGCTTTGGAAAAGAAAGCCACAGTAGTGTTGTTTATTATTACAGAAGGACAATGCTTTTTAAGAACTTCACTGGCGTACCAGGCCTGTTGCTCTTAAACACAGATGATTACAGGCCCAATAGTTCTCTCATGTTCAGCAGTAAATCCAATTTCAAATCAAAAGTAATAGCCCTGGGGTGCCATTGCTGCAAATCAACACCAATTCATGGCAATCTTGGATTTACTGCATCAACATGATGAAATACTTTATCAGGTATCTGATTCACTGCGTTAGCTAAAACAGATATTTTATCTTAGTTGAACTAAATTTCCGCCTGATTCCCTGACTCTATTAAAATATCCAATTATACATAGAATTTGACTGAAGATTTTACTCTCTATCACACCTCAGTTATACATATAAATTAAACCACCCAAATGTCCCCTATGTGATGAAATGTGGGTAGTTATGGTGTACTATCTCTACTTTCTACTTTAAATTTGATATTTTAGGGGCCACATTATTTTAGCTATCATGCTAAATTATTAGGTAATAGTGCATCTTAAACTTAAAGCTGATTCATGCATTTGATTCACTCGTCAGGTTTTTTTTTTGGTCGGGGGCGGGTTTCCCTCCACAAAAATCACGCAGCACTGCCTACTGTATAAACAAAAGTGCTACTCCTGGCTGCATGTTCAGGTTTTCTGTGTTGTTTTCTGCCTGTGCACTCTACTTGTCGGAAGGGGCAGGATGAGAAGTCATCCATCTCCAGCTAACAGCCACCAGTCTGGCCCCATGCTGGAGCCCCAGAGAGAGGAAGCGATCGCTCACAGCACAGGAGCACATTCCCCCTCAACACAGGGGGGACAAGGCCATTTAACCCATCAAGGCCCGGTCTACTTTTCTTTGCTATCACGTGCGACTGTGTATGTGTGTGTCTGCAATGGTGTATGCTTCTGTCATTGCATGTGCACGTGTCTGTGTGTAAGTTAATGTGTGCACAGTCATTAGTGCCATGCTCCGTTCTCTCCTGTTTGTGTTGGTGGGCTCTTCAGTACACCGTGCCTGCCGGTAAGTAGTTAAATAGCCATCCTGGGGTCAGACCACATATACAGTAGCATAGTACATCCCTCACATCCTCCCTCCTCTACCCCCATCTCTCCTTGATCCTCAATATATAATTCTTAGTGCACCCACCCCCTGTCTCTCTGTCCTACTGCTATGACGATAGCATCCCTGGACACACAGAGACTTGCAGTATAACCAGCCTGAGGAATTGACACTCCAAGTGTTTCTCCACACTTTTTCTAATGGCATTGTGAGCCCCTGCCACTGCTGGGATGGAAGGTGTTTAGCACCTCACTGTTTTTACTTTGACAGAGGAGGGACACTAGCACTCCCCTGGCTATATGGGCCTAGACCAGTTCCACTGTTATCATTTCCACTGTGGGCACGCTTCCTTCCATTGAATCATAGGTATTTATGTGGGTGGCAGTTTAGCTTAGCTAGCTGTGCTAGCTCTGTAAGACAAACATGGTTTGAGGTGTCAGACAAGTAAAAATGCTCTGGACAAAGCAAGTCTAGGTGACGCCAAGGTGAAAAACTCAATCTGTATATGGGCAAATGCCTCAGACAGACAAATGTGTGATAGAGAGATAATGGCTGACCGTGCACCATTACAGAAATAGAACTGTCCGTGAAGAATGAGACGACAATGAAGGGAACGCTGGAAACGAAAGAGGTCTTGCGTGGTGAATACATATGCACTGAAGCCATCGAGTGAGAAGGAGACGAGAACTGAACGGGTAGTTAGGTCAAGAAATGAAAGAAAATGGAGTCAATAAAGGTTAGCCAGAATGACTTTTAAACAATAAAATTGACGACCCTTGTCTGTAGAGGTAAAGTGTGGACGTTGTGAGCCATGACCAAAAAGCTATTGTTGACTAACGTCAACCGAGTGCGTTATCTTTGACCCCTGCGGCTGGAAATGGGAAAAGAGAGTGAAGGGAGGAAGCAAATATGAATTACAGACAAACATGTGGTAATATGGCAATGGAAGGAAAAGAAATGAGTCTTTACACATTCAGAGTCAATTCTCTAAATGATTGCACAGTAGTAAGTATCCTCAGGTAATATATTTGTATTCATAAAGAAAGTGCAACAACACTTTTTTTTTTCTCTCTCTCTCTTTACAAGCAGTGCTCTCCATGACAGAACGGCATTCTGGGAGAAGACAGACTGCAAAGGTCATAATTATTTGCGGTCATGCTGCTCCTCACTTAACAGATGGAGACAACCTGAGTCAACATTTTTCAATTAAAAAAGAGAACACAAACAAACAGAAGGGAAGAGAAAACACACACTTGCACGTGCACACAAAGACGTACACACAAGCTAAAAAAACGGAAATGACCTTGAGGACCTGATACCTCATTAAAAGTGATGCTCCAAGCCTGCAAACAGGCTAATTAGACAAATCCTGCTCACACTTAGCAGTACTACACATGGTGGGGGGTTGCAAGAGATCGTAACGTGTTTATGTGTTGGTTAAATGTTGTAAGAAAGCAAGTTTACGCCTGATCTTGGTGCAAACATCTAAAGTCAATTAAGTCTGTGAAACAGGAAGGCAAACTGATACAGAGACACACTGAATTAACACCTTAAAATACATGAACATGGACATATGGATGCATTAAGTTTTGGATATGGATGGATGACGACATAACTCACTGAAAGGACAGCAAGTCTATGAAAGGAGGGAGGATTAAAAGAATTAAAGTATGTTTTCATGTGACAAACGATTAATAGATTTTTAGATTAAGGACTTTTAGTAAACCTGAGAGTTTAAAGGGTCACCCAAGTACACCCAAATCAGTAAACCTCTCACCATTCTCATTTACACTGGTAAAACATTCAGTTGTTGCAACTTAAAAATGTATTTTTTATAATTTTGAGTTAGCTGAACTGTTAATAAATAGTTTAATTAGTTTATTCAACAGTTATTCTAATATGAAACTCATGGAGTCACGTAAATATGTTAAAGGGGAATGATTTCACACATGAAATTCTGTTTACAGGTCTTTGAGAGTACTACTGCATATGTGAAAACAGTCGTATAAAACGTTTTTTTTTGCGCCATAGCGAGCTGCATGGAGTTTGACAAACTGCCTCAAGTGATGTCACTTGAGTCAACGTTGGCTAAAAAAAATCGGTTCAAGGCTAAATTAACTACTTTCAAGTTGCAGTGTGGGTAATGTAGGCTCCAGGTTTTGACAAGTTTTTTTAGTGTCACGTTTTAACCCTGTTGCCACTCCTGTCAAGCTTTAAATTGGGTAATTTATTTCAGACACAAGCAGGCTTGTACTCTCTAGCTTGCGACCATCAATTTGGACAGCTATAATGACAACTGTCACTAGCAGATTTTGTCAGTTGTATAGCTAATTAGCTAATTTAACCAACCATAGCTCCTTGGGTTTGCTGAGTGCATTGTCTGTCTCTTTCTGTGCTTACTCGTTTTGAAATGAGCATCCTCTAAATATGCAATTGATGGCTACATATTTGATAGTGCTAAAAAACTGAAGCTAATGCTTCATGGATGTGGAAAAAAGTCAGCATCATGAACAGTGATAGAACAATGTGTCTTATCTTGTAGAAAAACACACATACAAGCCTACACCATGTTACTTAAATCAAATTAGGAAACAGAAGACTCTCTGGAGAATGTTAACCCAAATATAGTCCATGCAGGGAAGTATGCTAATACAATAATTAGGTCCCTAAAAATTTAATTTGATGAGTTAAGTGTTATTATTATCTTTTTTGTGTAACAAGACATGAACTCACGATTAAAACCCCTAAAATAGTTCTGAATGTAAAAACTAGACAAGTTCACCTGGCTCAAACCTCGTGTAACCACATCGAGGTAGTGATAATTAAGTTCATTCAAAGATTATAAAGCGTGGTAATATCAAGCCATGCACATTTTTGGTTTCATGTGCCCAGGCATTGAGATACTCTAAAATATTTCCTTTTTTGTGATTTGGGTGGACCAACCCTTTAACAGCAAAGAAAGATTCTTAAACAATATCAGTAATAGCAACTTTTCTGATTGACAGCAGCATCCTGGTAAACATCATCTCAAGCTGACAGCCCTGGAGAACTTAGCCAGAATGTGACAGCCATCACAGACCCACATCCACACATGAAAGGGCTTTGTGTTGTGAAGCCTCTCTACTGAGACAGAAGAGGACATGTTGTTCTCAGTTAGAAACAGACATTCAGAGAGACTGGGAGAGCAAGAGAGAGAGTGAGTGTGTGCATATGTGTGTGTGTGTGTGTGCGCGTGCATCCTTTCTGCGATAGGACAAGGAGTGCTGATTTAGACATAGCCAACCCAAACACAGATGCCCCAGTCCTTCCTTCCTGTGGGTAACAGAAGGAGACACAATGTGTTCAAGAGGCCGGAGCTGACAAAGGGATTAATCCGATGACAACAAATGCTGCAATCTCTGGCATAAGTCGCGGCAGAAAAATACATATCATATGGTCGCAACAGCACTGACACAGACAAACATGCACAGAGAGCCAGAAACGTCCAAAAAAATAAAAATCATGAGAGAATATAAAAAAAAAAAAAGGGGGAGTAACTCAATAGTTTGCTGTCCTAGATGTATGAGTGTCACAGATTTTAGCACCACAATTACCTTCAAGAAACCTATTACGTTAGTTCTGGGAATTTTTTTTGTTATTGACATATAGTATCTCCCACTGGTAATCTGTCAATCTCGCTATTACCTCTTGCTTTCTCGCCATTGTCGGTTTTCACATCTTTCTCTCTGTCTCTTCCTGTGTCTGTCTTTTTCTCTCACACCCTGTCTGAATGTCGTTTTGGGGGCTGATATGAACCTGTGAACATCTGCCTGCGATACAGTGGGAGGAACAGACGAGAGAGAGACTGAGATGAGGTTGAGTTCATGTGAACCACCCATGGTGCCGGACTGTTACGGCCATCAGTAAATCTACCATCTCACTGCTATCAAAGGTTCATTCTCTGCCTCTGTGTCCGTTTATATATATATGTGTGTGTGTGTGTGTGGTGTGTGTCCATGTCTTTTCAGTGCAAGTCCTCGCCTGTCTGTATGTGTGTGTTTTCTTCTCAAATAACATAATCCCATAAGAGGGTGGGAGAGACATTTTTTGAGGATAAGGGGAGAAAAGAGGAAAAAATGATGGCAGTGAAGAGAGAAAAGGCGATGAAGGGAAGGAGGGGAGGGGGGGGCAGAGTAGAGCAGGAGAAAAGCATTAGTAGTTCCAGCCAGCTGCCAAATGATGCCCTTGATTGCCTCTCTTCTTGTGCAGAAACAGAAGGTGTGAGGGGTGATTAGGCCTGGGCCCGATCCCTGATGAACAGATGTTAATAACAAAGCCCATGTTCATTGTGGTTAATAGCCAAGCGCGCCAGGGCTGGCTGCTGAGGCTAGGGGAAAATCTGCCTCCATAGCTCTTCTCCTCCCCTCTCCCTTCATGGGAGAGAGATAGGCTCCCTCTACTAATGTTTTGGCTGTACACTAACGTAATGAGCATGGTATTTGCAAGAAAAGGTAATGATAATCAGTCACGGGGGCAGAAAAAACACAGCAAATGATGGTGCGTCGCATTCAGGAGATAGAGGAGCTCAGGGTTTGTGCTGTTAACTTTTAGTTGATGATAGCCTTTTGATGATATCAGAGATAAAGGGATGTTAATAAAGCCGGGCTGTATGGCTGAAATCACTGTTGCCTCATTTTTGATCCTATTAGGCTATTGTCTTCAGGCAGTAAAGACAACAACTATTATGTGCGGAGGAATTGTCATAATTCAATTTCATCAAAGTGAAAATCATTCAAATCTGAACAATACGGAGCAATACTCACCGTCTAAAGCTAAACCATCCAGTGCTAACAAGTTCAAAATAACGTTCTGTCAGTAAATATATCAGGCGGTAGGGGTCAAGCCGGAAAGGGTTAACCGTGAGGAAAAATACATCATCATCCCATCCTTGTTTATGAAAGACGAAGTTGCATCAGCAAAGATCACACCGTTTACTTATAAAACATTCAAATGCAATGAATTATTGAAGTGCCGCAGATGCTGTAAATGGGATACTTTTGCTCTGTTTCTATTGGTGAGGAAAAACTTGCTATTCTTCCTAAGTATATATGCGCCGGCACCAATTCTCTCTCCTCTGTGTGTACACAGCATGGAAGGAGACTCATCTCGCACTCAAATATCTCCGTGGGGAATGAAAAGATGGCAGAGATGCATGCAGAGGCCACTCCTTTTTCTCCGGGCTACAGAAAGAGAAACATTGGCACCGTTGACAGGGAAAATGTGACATTTTCTGCTCTGTGATACCTTACATCTTCAAATTGATGCCTTGTCTGAAATAGACAGAAGGAGGCGTAATGAATGTGCTTCGGTGACACAAAGACATGCCACCAGGACATTGTTGGATCGCAGCTTTGGAGCATTCTGACTGGTTTGCTTTTTAAAGCACGCAGTGCCAGCTGTTTATGTTATTCAAATTTAGAGAGGTTGGAGAAAATGTGCGTCCATCTACTATAGCGGGGGATAATAGTTTGGACGAAAGCATCCATTTCTGAAATCGCTCTTTATGATATTTTGGTCAATCACACTACATTGAAAAGTATTTTTTTATGACACTGCTTGAATTTTCTCTTTATATACAGCCGAAATTTGGACAAAAGATTAAAACGATTGTCATTTTCTTCAGTATGCACGCTGTCATCTCCACATATCAACCGAATCATTTGTCCTTTATGTGAAATCTTTCACTGCCAGGAGACCATGTTACTGTATGTGTGGCGTTCAAATAGACTCATGGGAGGTCATGGGAGTGCTGAGCTGACAATCAAGGGACCAGCTGTCATTCATAGCCCCATCACCAGCCCTGCCACGTCGAGTCTTGTGACGACCACATGACTACAATGGCACATTTCTGTTCTGTTTTTGACAGGTATGTATCAGTTTGATGGATTGGCATCGCAGAAAATCTTTCATCAAGACCCAAATATCCTCTGTAATCATCCTCATTGTGAGACATAAAAGCACACAACACGTTTTCTCATGGGCTCGAGTGCCATCAAGGAAACTATTCACTTCGTTAAGCCACATACTGCATGTGTGTATCAGTGGTTTCAAACCTTTTTTTTTTTTTTTATCTGACATACATATACAGCTCTGTCAGATGAGCTCTTCTTCAAAACCACCCATCTTGTTCCAAACATGTTCATTTTAATTTATTTTGAAGCAGATGCTAACACTGTTAATTAAATATCAACACTAATTAAATGTATTCATATCTTGCATAGCACTGTAGCTGCACTGTAATTTCTATTCTGTTTAATTTGTCTGTTTTAGCTACATTTTCTGTCTATTTATTTTTAGTTTTACTTATTTTTAAGAAAACTGTTTCAACCAATTTATCCTACATTAGCTAACTCTCCATTACTTCTAGCTGTTTTAGCAATTTCTACCTTCTTTTAGCTGTTTCAGCCATGTCTCCATCACTTTTGGCTAACTATCTTAGCCATTGTCAGAGCTAAGTATTTCAACCAAAACTCCATTCTTATAGTTAATTATTGCAACCATTGTTCTTGTTAACCGTTCCAACCATTTCAGGCATCTCTCAATTTTGTATCTCACTATTTCAACCATTAATTGTTTTTATGTTTAGACTTCTCTATACTTGCCAGCTAGTTCTCTCTGCTCTCAGAAAATGGTCTGTAATCTCTGTCTGACGGTATACATCTTATACCAATACATGGTATTTCATGCTCCTAACAAGTCTGCTAATAGTTTGTCAACTGTATTTTACAACATTTACTATTTTCGCGGCCATAAAAAATCTATGTGTGGCTGGAAGGGACAGTCATAAATGCTCACATTGTGCCAGCTGACATATCCCAGGGCACATAAAAATTTGAATGCTGAAATTCATTGATATCCTCCTTTAAAAAGAAAGAATTATATAGATGACAGCCCTGGTTCCTCCTTTAAATTGAAAGGAGACAATGCTAGTTAAGAGTTATATTCCCAGCGGTATGCTTCCTCTCACAGGCGTCAAGCACCGCTGTTTAATGTACACTCATGCCCCATCTACCTTCTCTTCCATTATTCCACTCTCCAAACCTCCGTCTCATGCGCTCTTTCCCCAGGCCCCATGCTGTCCCTCTCTATTTATTGAATACATCTTTTACTCTGCAACATTTTTCCACCTGAGCTGGCAGTTGCAACTTTTATGGGGGTGGTGCACACAGGGCCACAGAGAGAAGAGGACCCTCGTATTTTCATTGCACGCATCATGCTCCAGTGAACGAGGGCCATCTAGGCTGAAATGAACTAACAGGGAAGATGACTTAGACCGTACCTTTTTTTTTGTTGTTCCCTTGTTTATATTATTTAAGAAGGAGTGATAGCAGCACTTGGTATTGCCCCCACTTCACTTCATGAAAAAATAACAACAAGTCAATAGAAGGCCACCAGCTGAGAGGAGGCAGAATAGGGATTTAAAAGGGTAAGTAAACAGCAACCTGATCAACAAAACAATCTATTATTCAATGCCATTTTTGGCAAGATCAGTTTTTACATGGCCCCAATTTATCAGGCAAGCCAAGCAGACAAAACACATAAACAAGCTTTCAGTGTGATAAAAAAAAAATCTTTGATGGTGACACATCATCAGAAACACCCAAATAGAACTACTTAATGCCCATCAAGAGTGTTTTAAACTGTTTTTAATACAGCTCCAGGGCAAGAAGATAATAATAGCTCTTCCTTTTTTTCTGCATGCACGCCTATAAATTATATTACACACTTACACATCTGTATGTCAGGTGTGTCTACATTTTACAACACGCAGTGTAAGTTCTGTCAGGTGTAACTTTCCAAACATGATGTGACCCTATCAGACGCAGGTCAAAATAGGACGAGCGTTGATGTGAAATTCACTCCATTAGACTGAAGCCCGGCTTTGTATTCATGGCAAAGGCGAAGCTTTCCAGCAGAATTACACCAGCTTTGTGTAAATAATCAAGGGCTGACCTGTGGGGTTAAACCCCGTAATTGAAGTGATACTTCAAAGAGACGACTACCACCTTCTCTAGGCGGCAAAACGCTGCATGGAGCAAGCAAGACAGACGTGGGGGAGCAGTTCACACACGCGCATAAACACAGACAGGCGCTTACACACATATACACACACACACAGGAGGTAATGGGGTGCCCAGATTGGATGACACCGTGTGAGTGCCTATTCTGTCATACAAGTGTTTTCTCTGTCTCTGTCTTTCTCTCTGGTAAATGGATGACCAAAATGCCAAATTGCATCTCAGCCACAAATGAATAAATGAAATGAACATGTGATGCTTTCACACAGGTGCGTTTTATGTGTGCAGCCAAAGTCACGCTGCTATGAACTGAAAGTATTCGAAAAAGAGGAAGAAGTTTTTTGGGCAAGATGCTTCCACTAAGTCAAACTTTTGAAAAGATTTAGTGTGTTCATTATGCATGCGTGAGTGTGACTCCAGTGTCTGGGAAAGGTGTTAATGGGGTCAAAATCCCAAAATGTATTATTTTGCATATATTCAATCTCTCTCTCTCTCTCTCTTTTTTTTTTTTTTTACAGTATTCAAACAGTCACATTTATCATTATTCATGACTTTTGTTGCCACTCACAAATGGGGTCACGTAGGTCGTCACGATGATGCATGCATTCATCATTTCTGCCGCTATGATCATCATCATTCACATGTTGTAATCCAAAATCACATATGAAAATAGAAAACACACATCATTATAAACTGTATTGCTGCTTTGACTCCCCACTGAATCAGAGAGATCTCACTGACCCAGAAAAATTCACAAAGGATTGAGTGATTTTTGCAAATTTCCCAATTTTTGCGAGCATCAAAACCCCACAAATCTAGAAAAATAGTAAAAACACTGACCCAGAAAAACAAATCCGCGATGTAATAAATCCTGATTATTGAGTGAGTGTGTGAATTCCCTACGCCTTGCCACAACCGTATCAAAAATCCCGGTAATTCAGAAAAAAAACACACACAAAAAAAAAACAAACATGAAAAACCTAGAAACTAAATCTGCAATGTAATAAATGTAAAAATAGGGGGAGTCTGCAAATTTCCCTCCTTCTGCTTTGACACAATAACCCCTCATCAAGAGAAGAAGAAAAGAAAAAAAACAGTGACCCAGAAAATTCTAGAATAATCTATAATGTAGAACATCCTGAACAATGAGGGAGTTTGCAAATTCCCCTCTTCCTGTTTTGACAGCATCAAAACCCCTTTGACCCCCAGCCATCCCCATGGCGACAAGAACCACATGCAGCCCAGATGCTGAGCTATTCGCACTAAACTAGCCTCGCTCTGCCACAGCACAATCGTCACTGTACCGCCAGTGCTCCACGCCGGCAAGCTCCAAGACATTTGCCCCGCTGCAATTCAATTAGAGGCTGTAAACAAGTGACAAAGGCAAAGACAGACAGACGGGCAGCCACGACTGAAAATTAATCAGTAGGGTGGTGGTGGGTAAGGAACTGTGCTGTCTGTCAGGGCTTCGAGGAGTGACTGGCACTGCTGTAATCACTCATTTACAGTAGTGATCACCATAGTGCATTGTGGGTGACGGATGCCCACGCTGTAAAAGTGTACAACCCACTATCTCCCTCATCCCACCCGCCTCTCGTCCCGCCCCCCCTCACCCAGCTTCACACACACCTCCAGCAAAGAGTAGCACCAGCGGAGAGAGGCAGATTGATCCCTGGATTCTGCGTAGCTACGGGCCTCCTTCCCTCATTAATTCTGCTGATTCCACCAGATGGGAAACAAAATATTAATTTTATTCAGCCCTAGGCACAGGCTCTCTGTTAAGGTGTTCACTAAATCACCAGGGTTTCATCAGGATGCTCTGATATTGCAGCCTGGCTGTAAAATTGCCGGGCCGGTGGGTGGGACAAAGGTTCAAATTGTCATAAATGTAATTAATTGTATGGCAAGAATGATTAATTTATCAGAAATGGAGGAGCTGACATGACTAGCCAAGATGCCTAGCCATGCCTTCAAAGTGGAAGAACATGCTCGTTTGAATTATGCAAATTAATTGACTCTTTCAATGTGGCATAAAATGCTAGTGCAACTACATTGCATGGTACATTAGTCTGTTCATCCAATAAAACTGCATTCTTTACAAGTGAATCCTTGACTCAGAGGGCTCTGGGATACAATTCATTTTCGGCACAGATGTGAGAGTCTGGCAGCATTTGGCAGAAGGTTTCAGGCGGAAAGTGAGGAGAGGACTGAAGGGGGGGGGCTTAGAGAGAGATGTACAGTGTGGATGTATATGTATGAATGTTTGGTGTTCGTCTGCTGACCCCACTGAGAGCTACGCTGGCATGAAACCCTGCACATTTGCGATGCAATCTTAGTAGCTCCGTTGCACCGTGCTCTCAGTTTTTCCCCCCGTCACCCCTTTTGTTTCAGAATGAGATGACAACTTAGTTTGTTGGTCACATCTAAAGAAGCATGGATCATTGATTTCATTGCAATGTTGCAGTGCTGCCCTCCCACCCGCCGAGCCATAGTGGAAACTGGCAATGACAAGGCATGTGCTCAAATGCGCAATACACATGCATGCACACACACAAACACACGCCTAATTATAAGCACCGCTTTGCCACAGTCAAACTCCAGTGAAGGATGATGATTTCCTAAAAGGCGCAGAATTACGGACAGATAGACAATATGAAATTTTTCATACCAAAATTAAGCATCCACCATATGAAAGTGTGTCATTACATGCCAAGTAAATCACCATCAGAAGTAATGTCTCATATCAGAAGAATAAATCAAGATATGATTCACGCTGTTATTTATTTACTCATTATTTTAATCCTCTATGTAGTCTAATATTTCCCAGAATTCAGATATCATCATCAGCATCCACATTAATATTACCCCTGCTTTTACAATCCCTGTCTGAGTTCTGTGCAGCACCTTATCGGAGCCTAAATGTCTTACTTTATGCCCCCTTATGAAATCAAATGACACTACACCTGCCATTCACTTAGCAGCATGGAGATGGAGTGAGTGAGGAGCGCTCCCTTGCCACCTAATGAAAGCCCAGCATACAACTCTTACACCACTGCCCTCCACCTCCCCACACCACTCCCTCCCTCCTCCCTCCTCCCTCTCCGGCCACCTCCTCACCACTGCAGCCACTCCCCACCCCCACGTTGATATACATGTGTCAAGGCAAAGTGACAAATAGCACATATTAATTAGGCACTAGGCCGGGCGAGATTGCTGTTATTAACGGTGGAAAGGGGTAAGGTTGGATTTAATTGCCTGTGACATCAAAGTCAAGTGACTGGTATTTCAAGCATCATTTAAAATGTTTGATATTGAGGCCATTGTACTCACATAAAAAAACATCTAAAAATATAAAGGAGACTGATGGGGAGGAAAATACCTACATGCTTTTGCTGCAGCTATCTGGAAGCTAATAACATCTCCCCTCTGATAAATTGACTAGATCCTGATGGAAAGTATATTGTGGTTGCCCCTGACTGACTATCACTCCCTCTCTCCGATTTGCCATGTACTCTCACGTATTTCATTCGCTTTTTATATCACTTGTATGCTGGGGGGGGTGAAAAAATCATTTCAATATCAAGTACAGACGTGGAGAGAGTAAATTTGCTTGGTTGGTTTGGAAAGCAAATGTAACAGTGTTTTTTATTACAGAGTGCGTCTGCTAAAAGATGAATGAGAAAAGCCAAATGGATAAAGCTATTGTTCTTGTGTTATTACTCTGTGATAGTGTGCAAATGCCAAATAATAGGAGCTTTTGTACAAGATCTGAAGGTGAAGACAAGATTAAGCTTGAACAAAAGGGGAATAAAAATGTATTAAATGTGCTACTCTTGTGCCTCTGCATTTATAGTGTTATATAAATTCAATGAAATGTTTAAACAGGTCAAAAAAAACGAAACAAAACAGATTTAACGCTTACCTACATTTTCCATGCTGGAAAAAGACTGCTATAATCGGCTGTGTGTCGTGATGACTGATTATTTTGGGGCTCCTATCAGATTGTAGACAGTGCTTTTAGCTGTTAACTGTTGCCATGGCAATGCTGTTCTCCTGTTGGGCGTTCTGCTAACCCTGAAATTAGTGCAGAGGTGTGGCGCCACCCCAAACTGCGCTCTACTCCTTTGCTGAGCCTGCCCTGATTTGCTGTCCACAACAACCCAAAAACCTGTTGAAAAGATAAGCTCCTGACGCCCCTGGAAGCAGTCGCCAGCTAGACGCCACAGCACACCAAAGCAAAGCAGGTGAAAGTGATAAACAGCAGATATACTCTAATAGTCAGAACCATAACCAGTACCCACTATAGTCCTTTTAAATGTTTTAGAGCTTTTCTTGGATATGGGACAGTTCTAGATGCTTCTAACATCTGCATGTCACAGCCGTTCCACTTTTACCACCAGGCATGGGCTGTCTGAAACAAGCCCCAATGGGGTCCCTACAGCAGTCCATTCAGACCACTGCTGTCACGCTCCTGTCTACATTAATCTGAGGCCCTGCTCAGTGGAGGGCTTATAAAAGCTGAAGACTGGTCATTACAGGACATGGTGGCCATGTTGAAAGCTCCACTTCCTCTTTATCTCGTCCCGCTCTGGTCTCTCGTTTAGCAAGGCGCAGCAACTTTTCGTGGCAATGACTTCATCCTTCTTCATTTTAATGGCCCGTTAATGCTAACATCGTCAGTACCTCCGCTCTGCATGGAAATAACCAAACCCAGTAGATAGAGTGCCATTTCTCGGCACTTGTGCACGCAATAAGACACACCAGGTGCGCTCAGTCTCAAATTAGCCGATCAACAGGGAGGCAAAACTGGCATCCTGATGATCCCAGGCACCAGCATGGCACATCATTTAGAAAATGGCCTATTATTTTTGTGCAAGCATTAAAAATAATTTACTGTCTTTAAAGTCTTTGATTTCCCCAAAGACATGACAAAATGTACAACAACTTGACATAGGGTTTATTGTGTTGCGGAAAACAAACTAAAGAAAAACACTGGAGGGGAAACTTAAAATCACCTATCACGAGTAGTTATGTAGGTTATGAAACGTGAATTTAATACTGCATGTTGTGTTAGGTAAGTTTTCAGTGGATCTAGCCTAAATTAGAGTCAAAGTAGTACACTATTATTTAGATAATATGCAATAAATTATCCCATAAATTGTAAAAGAATCATACACTTACAGAATAGAGTATGCAGGGTCCATTTCTACATAACTAATGTGCCATTGTGTTCCTCTTGACCATACCGTAGTACAGTGATGTGAACATGGAGGTTTCTATAGTAATTAATAAAAATATCACAAGATATGTCAAATATTTAAGTTCAAATTTATAGCAGGTATGTAACTAAATGTGGTCGTTCATTTCTATGAACAGACTTTTCGCGTTCGACACCTCAAGTTTGCGTCGTTGTTTTTCGTCACAGGTTTACATCATGTTCCTGCCATGATGAGTTGGATACTATCTTGACAAAGAGACAGTGAGAGACGCTAGTTAGCCACAGTGCAGTCAGGGGCCACTTGGAGAGGTGAAAAAGGGGAAATACATATTGAAAAGATGCGGTAGGCCCCTGTAGTCCCTTCCCCAAGACAGGCCACAGACTGGAATTATAATGAGTGGGATTAACACCCCCTACCTCTCCTGTTTCTAACCCCTCAGCCCCCACCCTCAATGCACACACACACACACACACACACACACACGCACACACACGCACGCATTTGTTCCCCACAAGCACTTCTACTCTAGGATCTGCCCTGCACGAAGGACAGGAAGCCAAGTGCCAGCGAGGAACATACTGACATTAATTAACAACATCTGACACAGATGCCACGCTTGTACTCGCTCGAGAGGTGGTCCAGCACATTATTTCATTTTGGTTATTTCCTTTCATTTTTTTCCTCCCCTTTTTCTCTCCTTGCTTGATTCACTTCTTAATCTCCTTGACATGCTGTCCTCTCTTTGCGTTAGGAATGCAAGGTTTGAACTGGCTTTGAATGCAATTAACTTTCTACTTGTTAGGCACTTTTGTTTAATTTTGAATAACCCTTTGCTCATAATAAGGAAGCGATCAAATCTCATGGCAGAGATACATGCGGTGATATTCATAGACATTCACACCTTGCTTTGCTCTAATCTGTTTGCTCTCTCTGATACCCCAAATATTGTGACACCAGACACAACACCGAGGCCCCAGTATTGCGGGCCGGTTGCTCTGTGCACCACCCAGAAGCACGTACACAAAGAAGAGCCATTTCACAACGCCGCTCAGGAGGCAAAGGTCAAGCTTTCAATCAAACTTAGAGAAATAAAAGACCGTCAGACGTTTGGTAATTAGCGGGAGCTTCAACTGTGCTGGAGTTGCACCATGCCAATCCAAAGAGTGCAAGTGACACATATGCTCAATCCCGTATCTGCACCACTAATCAGCCGACCTCAAACTAAAATAGATGTGTGACTTGCCAACTTGTCTGCAGACGTGTTGATAAGTGGCACATATGTCAAGCCATTATTTGTGATGCAACTCTGAGGGAGAGAGCATGCCAAGTGCTGCAGCCGTATACTGTACAAGAACAAAGAGCAGAGGTGAGGATGGGTAATAATCCCTTGCTGTCTTGAGGACCATTCACCCATCAGGGGCCCTGCGTGCCCCGGAGAAGGTCTGAAGAGATGTGGCATTTTCTAAACTGGCCAGACACTTTCTGCCTCCTCTGCTGTTTCTCTTTGGTGGCAAGAATGACCCGGACTCCCTCCTGACCTGCCTCCGGTAATGACCGTCGTACATCATGTCTTAAGTGCTGCAGCCCTCGTCGGCTGATGTCGCCGGCCTGTCCAGCGCTCATTTCCATCTGACCCACCGAGTCCTGGACTGGGGCCACGGCAGGGAAATTAAAAATGCATCATGTGATTCATCTTCTGAATGACTCCCACCACATAAGGGACCTGACCACTGGGGATAAGTCATCACAAAGGACCTTGATGACTATCCTGTCTGGTCCAGGTGTCATCCAGCAATGCTGAGACTTTTTTTTTTTTTTGTTATGATTTGTTCAACAAGCGAAGATGCATTATTGTCAAACCAGACACGTGAGTGCATAAGGTCTGCAATTCAGATAAAGATACTGACCAAAAAATAATGTTTTTTTTATTTCGTTTTTAAATAATCAACTCATAAAATCCAAAGATGTAAAAGCAGCTTTGAATTTCACTCATCGATGATCAATAATATCATATTTGCTGACATGTTGACAGTTTTAATTTCTCTTGAGCTGGAGGATAAAACACCTGTCAATATTAGCAGAAAGTCCACAACCCAGAATCTGAAGGGGTGGGGCTGCTCAAACGTTATGCTGCCGCCACCTGCTGGTAAGCAGCTTTTGAAGCCTTCTCCACCCCTCCTTCTCCCCTTTTTCTGCCATTCAAACACACACCAACCCCCCAAAGTAACCAAGAGTAAAATCTCTCCTGCCTCCAGCTTCACTCCACTGCTTTTTTTTTTTCTTACAAATCCCAAAGCTGGAGTAGTGTTTATTTTTTTAGCCTGTAAAAAATATTTCCTTTCACCTTTTAAAAAACTTCTAGACATGATATGAGTGGAAATATGGGGGCTGTGTAATTCTGTCATGCACAGAGATGGGTGCAGACAGGGTGGGGTTGCAGATATAAAGGTCAGCACATAGATAAATGGTCAGTGATGGTGGAGGAGATCCGGTTTCAAGTTCTGCAATCTTCATTATTCCAAAAAAAGAAAAAGAAGTTCTCTCATATTGAGCAGGCACCTGATGATGAGGCCATTGTTGCCCGTACAAAGGCCACGTGTTTTCCTTAAATCTCCTCAAGTCGCCACTCAAACCCTCCTGAGACATATCTGCAGCAGGCCTGAGTCCAAGAACAGACAAAGACAGTCTTCAACCATTTATCTTAAAGCTGACATAAGGTGCCTCCGCCACATTACTCTAAACACTGTCTTTTCAATCGAATAAAATAAATTCTAGTGCTCTCGCTAATGGTCACATCGAACATTGACCACGGGAGGTAAGTCTAACAAAATTAGTATGCAAAAGACCTGCCCTCGCGAGGCCTATAATTTCCTTGCAAATGATTTCTGTATTTGAGGATGAAAGAGGTTAAAAAAAAAAAAAAAAAAAGACAATGGCATTTTTGAGCGTGCCTGCGTGTGCAGCCTCCCAATAGAAACTGCATTTAAATAACTTAACCCGCGTCAGCAGGTGGGATTGATGAAATAAGGTAAAAATGCAGAGTGGAAAAGATCCGACACTCTGCATCTTTGATATTTAGTTGATAGGCTTTGGCATGACGCCCCGACGGTGTGAGCTGAGGACAAAAACAAGTGCCTCAGAGAACCGTCCAGCTATATAGAGAGCCCTGCATTTGCTCTTTCGCCTACATTATGTGCAGCGGGCAGGCTGCTTGCGGCATGCTGTGACATCTTTTTCATGAGTTAACTTAATTAAACGTATATCCGCCTTACATTGTTTTGCCCAGACAGACTTTGGTCTTTGAAATAAAAGGTCTGTCCCACGACTGCTTTTCAAGGGAGGGGGGAAGTTTTTCACTTTGCAGGGAAAAAGCACACAATTGTAGCATATAATAATAATAATAATAATAATAATAATAATAATAATAATAATAATCTTTGCACTAACTTCATTAAAGCATCTTGTCATTTTCCACACAGGCCTATAGTCTTCATGCAAGGCTGCATTTATTCAGACCACGAGTCTATGAATGTTAATTGCACCGTTTCCGAATCATAAATACTAACATAAATCATCGGACTATACAATATTATGCTCTACTTTTTTTTTCTTTTCTTTTTTTTTTTATGTCCCCTACGTGGTCTGCAGGAGTACATCCTCATCACTATAAATCACATCCCTGCAGCTTCCGGGACTGGTTGCAGGGACCGAGCAGTGCCCGCACACTTTCCACAGCTTAGAGACCATTTCATGGTATTAATTTTAATGTATTTAAAAGATGGAGCTGTACTTCCCATGTTCGATGTCCATTTAGTAATCAATCATGACTTATAATGTACATCACGGAATATTAAAATCCGGCCAGGGTAATTTCTGTGATAAGTCACTGAAATAAACGATGGCAGAGGGATTCGTTTAAACTGTAATAAAATGTGAATTATTATTATTATTATTATTATTATTATTATTATTATTATTATTATAGGACTGTAAAATAAAATTCCCTTTCAAGATTATTTCATCTTAAATCTTAACAATTACTTGTCGACTATTTATTTAATGTGCAAGCATTTGACAAGCAGTCAAAATATTGAACAAGTGTTAAAGTGTGTAGACACTCACTGTGATGGTAAAACATTTCATGGGGAATCCCAACCTTTTTTTATTTGACGTCTTGAAAATTTCAGATTTTTTAAATTAAATGTTCTCAGTGTCTGACATTTTCTCTTCTAGTTGGTTCCCTTATTTTAATTTCAAAGAATTATGTATGTTATTTAAGTAGAATTTCTAAGTAGAATTTCAATCTTTTGAAATTAATTTTGAGGTCATAATTTATTAATACTTCATAAAGCCAAACTATCCAAATTAATGAGAGCAGAAAACACAGGAATCCAGCCTGCTTTTAACTTGTAAAGGCACAACGTCTGTGGTGATATTTCAAGAAACACTGTGTGTATTTACGTGTAAAGTCCACAGTGTGAAGTCTTATCAATTCAAAGAACATTTATTTTTTTTGAATGATTAAACTTTGACACTTTAAAAAAAAAAAAAAGAGGAAGTAGACATCAAAAGATGTCACTAATACAGCAACAATTTAAAATCAGAGACAAACATTTATTGTTGTGTTCTGATCTTTACATTTTGTAACATGCGGGTCGAAGAATTAGCTTTTCTTCAACTAAACTGCATGTAAGTTTTGGCTGTTTTCAGTCCTCCTGCACAAAACAGCAGTGAGTGCAGCAGAGTGGGCGCCTTAGCCCTCCAGTGTACACGTCTCTCTATGTGTCTGTGTCATAACCTCCATCAGGGTTTCATATTTCCCTCTTCCCTCATCTGTCCCAGCATGGTAGCCTTAATATGCATGTCTCCGTACTGACACGCTCTGACTAAATGGCCACATTTGCACATCTTTTTTTGCAGCCTATGTCCAATCCCCTCGCTCCGTTAATGTGAGTTAATTTCTTCCTCCAAAATAATACTTTGGCAAATCATTCTTGCAAAGTGCTACATCATTTATTGTGAGGACTTCGGTGAACTTCTTTGAAAAATTAATGCCTTTAATTTTGGTTGATGGCAACATCAGTGCAGCTCTGTAAATTGCACTTTAATGAGATTTTGCTACAGGGGATAATCTGCAACTGACAGAAAAACATCTTGAAAACATCTGTAGACCTATGATTTCACTCTGACGATTCTACCCCCCGTAAATCTCGGAGCTGAGGGATGAGCAGAAAAATGGTCACTTGATAAGTACAACTTTATGATCTAAGCTGTTCAAAGTTAAACTATAAGAAGTAAACTTATGTCATATCATTAGTCTCAATGGGCAAATGGGAGATGAAGCAGGAGAATAGGATCCTCAAGATGCTTTATAGAGGGGGTTTGCTGGGACCTGAGGAAAATCAAAATAATATTAATTATCAACTTGTGTCCACTGTAAGATGCCTTAATAAGCATAAATGACAAATCTTTGACTTTAAAAACATCAGACAAAGTAGGCGCTGTGCAAACTTACTGAAGAAAAAAAAAAACATAAAAAGAACAAAAATTTACAGTCTGATGTGCAGATCAAAAGATTGTTCAGACTGATCAAGTACCAGAACAGCCAGCCAACTTTTGCATCTGATGATGAAAAAAAAAAAAAAAAAGAGAGAGAGAGACAAATTCCATGCAGATATTTAACATTTGATCATAAAAAAAACCCACAGCGCTTCCACCTTTGCAACCAATCCAAATTGAGCCCATCTGAAGCACTGTGGTGTGGATTGCCTTCCTTGGGGTGTCTGGACAAAGTCCCATGGCCCAGTAACTCTTCCAAGGAGACAGATTTGGACGCCGTCCAGCAAAAGTATGGACCGGATCATCTGCAGCCCGAGCTAAGCCAAAGTCCCCCCAAATTAAAGCTGACACATTCAATCTCATCAACATGGTATTTTTAATGTGTCTTTCTCACACTGTCACCTGATCTCTTTGCGGCACCATGTTAATCTCATTTCTTTTAAAGGTTGTTTCTCCCCCCTCTCTCTCTTTCTGCAGCTTTAACCCCACCGCTCTCCATTCACTGTAGAGAGGAGTGGCACTGAGAATCTGCCAGGTGAACTGTGAATGTCTCATTACTGTTTTATAGATATGTCCAAAATGTCCACCTGGTCTGTATTTTCCTCATTCCCTCTTTATTTCCCTGTCTATGTTTTGTCTGCCTCTAGCTTGCTCTTGCTGTCATGGAAACAATAGCTTGCCTGAGCTAATTACAGAGCAGACAGCAAAACTGCAAGGTGGGATGTGGTGAAGAATGCTTGTTCTCGTAATGAATGCAACGCCGGATTGGAGGCAAGTGATGGAGTCCCACCCTGTCTGATTTGGTCCCGCTTTCCGAAATTCCTGACATTTATTGGCCCATCCTTATTCAATCTGTAAAGAGCTTAATGTTTTCCATGTGCAACCTCACAGCCCTGCAGTGGAGAAAGACATGTTTCCAAATGTTTCATGGTGAGAAGTTCCTTCACTCAGTTTCCACGTCTACCTCTGATAACAAACAACATTACACCTATTGCGGTACGCACCCTACCATGACAATTTGAGCAAAGAAAAAATAGTCCCTACTGGAGGCTGAGGAGAGATTTTACAGTCGTATTAAAGTAAAAGTGTAACAATAAATGTTGCGGCCATGGTTTCATACTCTACTGCAACCGTGCCTTTCATTTCTGTTTTCCCCAAACTTCCTTTTTCCCCCAAGAGTGACACAATTAAATCAGCTCCAGTGATTGGTGCTGTGGTCAGTGCCAAGTTGGGATCACGCTCCCAGCACGGTCCTGGGTCTTCTGCAGCTCGAGCAGACAACTCTTGTCTGGTTGGTGGCCGAGCCGCGCTGTTGGGATGGCAGCACCTGTCAGAGCCAGGCGCATCATGCCAGCGTCTCGCTAGGAGCTCCTGAACCCAAAAGAAATGACGGCCTTTTTTTGCTGCATAAATGTGGCATCTCTTCTCATACGCTTCCACCTGAAATACACTGGGCTCAGCCGCTGAGAGCGGTGTGGAAACACAGTACAGTGTGTGTTGGTGTGTGATTGCACGCCTGTGTTGTGCAAGTTGGTCTTGGTCTCTTGCTCTCCCTCTCTGTCTCTCTCCATCTCTCGCATGATTTCCCTGACTCGGGCTCCCCAGGGGTTAGTCATCTTGGTCATCAGCTCCACTCGCAGGTCAATTGTAGCAGCAAGTGGTCGGCCAAACAATACAGGAAAAAAAGAAAAAAAAAATTGTTATAGCCATGATCCACCGCCGTGCTCATATCACCAGTGCGTGACAAGATCAGACCAGAAAGCTGGCCATAAACAAGCCAATGAGTGGTGTGAGAGATTTGCTGAAGCACTTAAAATGGATGAAGAGAATATGTTAAAAATGGAGAAACAGAAACCCGCTGTATATATTTGCATCCATCGTGCCTCTGTGACTGAGGCAGGCTTTTTTTTTTTTTTTTTCTCGCTGATCTCCAGTAGTGGAAACAGTCCTGCCGGGGCAAATTAACTAGAGAGCCTTTGCACACAGGCCCCATAGACTAATGAAGAGGCCCAGAGGATATTTGCAGGGTCACACAAAGGAGGTGGTATAGATGCTGAATGAAAATTGGGCATTAAGCAGGATGCCATGGGTAGCTTCAAACTACTGCGGGCCTTGCTTCTAGGGAACCATCACTGAAAGAGGATTGTCGTACTATTTTTTTTATTTATTAAATTTCTTTCAAGAAATGAGATGATTATTCACAGAATATCTGCATGTTTAGTAGAGGAACTGTCATCATTTCTCTTACCCTGCAGACCCACAAAAAGAAAAATTTACATTTATTCAGGGCCACAGGACTTTTATTGGCTCCATATGCAGGCTGCAAACCCACAGGAAATTTCAATTTGAAGCCACTTAACTTCAACACTATTGCAGTCGTCTCCAACAATGAGGCATTTAGGTTTTAAGTATTAGGAGGGAATCCCAGAATGCCAGTGTCAAACGCTGTATACCAGTCAAGTGCAGTGGCCACGAGGCATCCCTGCGAACGCTGGCATCAACTAATGCTTTACAGCACCGCTAGTTACAAAAGGATTCCAACTGTTTTCCCAATATGAGGTAAAATTAAATTAATATCACTGACCATACATTTTGTGCTAAGTCCCACAAGCTATTGTGATTCAGAAACCTGTGGTGTAATAATACAGCAGTTGTTGAGTTACTGTTGAGTATTTGAGGATTATAATAATATTAAAATTCCATTCTTTTCATTTCTTTTTCATCTATGTACAGTCTACTAAAAGCACAACCATAATGAGCCATATATCCTTTGTGCTACTCTATTCCTTGCAGTTTATCTTCCTCCATGAATATGCTGTGTAGTCATTTTCCAGTGGAGATATTATTCAGTTGTTCATCAGATTCAGATTTTTTTTTTTTCTCAGCCGAAGAAGAAGCTGCAATTACAGAATCTAACTATCCGTTTACTTGATGAATTCTATTCCTCTGTGTTGTTTGATAAATAAGGAAATACGTCAACACTTGCACTATGTACAGTAATTAAAGTGAAAAATACTGTCACAATGTAAATCCTTAATTGGACTCCCAGAGAGATATTGAAAATTTGTCTTTAATAATAGGTGATGACTGGGGACAGAAAAACAAAGCGTGCTGAAATGTGGCCCTGGAAGTTCAATTAATCACAACATAGAAAACAACCAATTTAGCATAGCTCATTCAGGGAATCACCAGGCCCAGGTAATGCACTTTTAATCATCTCACTTCGGCACCTCGGTGCAACGGTAAAATAGAGAGAAGCCTCGCTCTCTGGGAGGATAATGTTTCTCTGGGTGTTGCAAAATGTTCCTTTCTAAAAGGAAACGATTAATAAAGAGTCAGTGAGAGGTCCACCATCTTTGGACTGCACTTGTGACATGTGTGCTATGTGTTGTGCAGTTAAAAAAGCTGGTGAGCTATTCATCTAAAGACTGTAAATACCTCCAGTAAAATGTTTGTCAGCGAGTCCATAAACTGCACGCTAAGTATCCAGGCAGGACCTTATTAGCAGCAGCGGTCAATCAAATCATGTGTGTGGACTGACCTGGAATTCCACTCGCTTCTGACAAGTTACAGCTTACTTGGTAAAACAATCTCGCATCGAAGATAGAAAGTTTTCTGCTGTTTACTATTCTCTCATTAACAACGCTCCCAGCCATCTGTGAAGTGCCGCAAACACACCTGCTTCACCCTGGGCTTGTAATGGCTTTTCTCAATGTGCATGTGGGTCTCCAACTATCTCAAGGAGAGGGGGCTGTTATAGACCTGTCATTCCAGGATCATCAACCAGACGCACAGCACCTTGTATTCCACTCGCATAATTATGGATATTGTAAAGCGTTCAAAATGATCAATTTAGCAGGCTCTGTCACCGGAGGAGTTATTAAGCCACTTTGTGTTGATTTCAATGTTCATAATGTGGTTTTTTAAAGCATACCCGACTGCGTGAATTTGGAGCTCTGTTGCAGAACATGGACTTGTGCAGCTTGAGGCAGAAGTATATTTGTGAGTGGAGTCATTTTGAGCGGTATCCATTCAGTTTGTGTCGAGGCCAAATTCAACAAAAATCCCCTGCTGCCATCCACAATAGTCACTATATTCAGATGCTTCGCCTTGTCACCGATGGCGAAATGAGTACGAGCTCGGGAGAGAAATGTGCAAAAATCGATTTTTGTTCATTACTGATGAATTTGAATTGTCCGTAGGAGTGTAAACTTTGGGGTGATGCAGTTGTTAAAAAGACAGACTGACTCATTTCAAATAAGAACTCTTAATAACGTCGCCACCTTTGAAGTCTCCAGCTTTAAACTGAAATGCCTCACGAAACAAGAAGCAGTGAACCACATCAGGTGCTGAGATGAATGAACTCCAGCAAATGAACTTTGGCAAGACCCCTTTGGATCCTTTGAACTTGCTATAGGGTCTGTTTCTGGTCTGTCAGGGGAGGGTGCAGTGTTGTGGTCACTCTGTGGTATGGTCATCAGGCTTTGGCCCTCCACTCCTCTCTGCCAGTGTATCTGTTTCCAAATGGGACTGACACAGGCCTTAGACGTACCCTGCTGAGGTCCTCTGAAACAAGAGACCCTTGAAGTGGACGTCTGCCTGTGTCCAGTCTGCTCCCAGAAACCCTTTCAGATCCGAGGACTCCAAATGTGGCCTGCTGCATGAAGACATTTTGGACACAGCCTGGTCGTTCGGTTATGTCCCTACCCCCGACACCCTGGCCCTCTACACACTACCACCACCTCTACCATGCTAACCACCAGCAGCCTCTGCAGACCAGGAGCAGACCACCCTGGGCTGGTCAGCAACCCCTGCTTACACCTGCCATAAAACTTAAAAGCTACAGTCTCATCCCCCAGCTTTGAAGTGTTCAAAGCATAGCTTAGTGACCTTTGATGCGACTTTGGCCGCAACACATGTTTTGCACCCATGTATAAACGCAGGCCTCTCAGCAGACAAGGCGGGATTGTTTACCTACATGTGCAAAACGTAAGGGCCAATGCATGGCAGCCATGCATGGAACCTCTATTCCCACACGTCAAGCTCCCCGCGGTGGGAAACTGACATAAGTCGAGACGGACACTGCTTTGAGATAACATGTTCAGCCACCATGTGTTCAACATTACTTAAAGCACTTTCTCTGTGCCCTCGCACTGACCACTAGACCACAGTTTTTCTTAGACTTGGATACATGCAGCAGTCTCCTTTGACATTATGCTGGATGTCCAGAGATTAAAAGTACATTTACTAAAGTACTGTACTTATGTTCAGTTTTGACATATCTGTACTTCAGTTCCATTCTATGCTTTATACTTCTACACCACATTTCAGAGGGAAATATTGTAGTTTTTATTTTATTCATTTGACAGTTCTAGATACATTTTACATCAAAAAATATGATATGCTTATATGACATGCGGTACTATATGTCTTACCAGTAGTTTAAGGATCTAAAATTGGCTCCACATTGACTACAAAATATAATGTAATATATTGATTTAACACTGTGAAAGACTTTCTGCTTAATGCATTTACTATTTATACTTTAGGACATTTTGCTTTTAATACTTCTGTACTTTACTGATCTATCGAATATGGCATGTAACATTTTTTTGTTGTTTTTGGAACTGGAGGGCGAGTGGGTTGCAATCTACAACTACACCGCCAGATGCCACTAAATCCTACACACTGATCCTTTATAACATTTTAAATCTTACTAATAATGGAGAATGTTTCTACTTTTACTTAAGTGAATGATCTGAATCTGCCCTTCAACACTTATGTACATTTATTTTCTACTTGAAAGCTGTAATGTACTGAAAGTAGACATCGAACGCATAATCAGATTTGTAGTCTTGGTCATTTATTCTTTGAGCAAGTATATACTATTATATTCAGTTTTGACAATTTTAGACTACATCTTATTTTGGTTCTATAGCTATAAAAAATACTGTGTTACAAGTCAAATCCTTGTACTGAACATATCAAATCCTTGTCAAAAGTAACAATACTCATCACAGCAAAATAGCCCTTCTTATATAATCAGTTAGTCAATCAGTTATTGCTGATGCATGAATATGTAAGTAACATTTTACTTTTGTAGTTAGTTGAAATGAAGCTATTTATTTGTCTTATTTTACACTTATTTTAGTAGTTTTGTGTGTAAAGCTGCACCACTTTAGCATTTCATTTTATCAATATAGAATTTGTAAAAGTAACTAGTTGCTAAAATGTAGTGCAGGAAATAGTGCAATGTTTCCCATTGAACTGTAGAAGAACAGTACTTTTACTACTAAATGTACTTAGTTACATTACATTGCTGCATTTAACATTTGCAAATTTTGGCTCTTTTTTTAATGAAATGAAAAAAATCAGAACATATTATTTTCCTCAATGTAACATGAAAATAGTAGTTTTGCTATCAGTATTGAAAACTTTTGAATTGAAAGGTCTTTTTCTTGTACTTTAGTATTTTCATTATGTGCAGATTTATACTTACATATCACATCACATCAGAAGTACATAAACTTATATAATAACCTCATAAATAAGTTATATCAGTGTCTGCTCCTTACAATATTAAAATGATTTGTTTACAGGAAATATAATATAAAGCAGACAAGAAGATTAGTTCTTTGGCTTTTAAACGTTGATGTAATCGTGCTGCTAATTGTTCTTTGGGTTTGCGTGAGGCTTATACTTGTAATTGAGTATTTTTACATCGCTGTGTTGCTGCTTTTGCGTAATTAAAGGATCTGAACTCTTCTCCCACCGCTGTGCATATCATTTTCAGGGTTCAGATCACAGCAAATGCATCTAAATGATGTAAAACTGATTCATGCTTATGTGAAATGCAGCATACTTTGTTCCGCTGAGTTGTATAATATATGGGTGTTGTTTTTTGAGTCCAAACTTAAGTGTGATGAGTTATTGGTGTCTGCTGGCATCTTAAACTTGCACACAGTTACAACTATAATCATGTTTACTGGGCACATGTCAAGGATTGTATTTTAAACCCTCTGCCTCTTCCTCTCTCACAGATAACACTGCAGCATTCACTGTACATTGCAAATAGCTGGCTGTTTTACAAGGTATTAAATATTTGACAGAACAGTAAGCTCATAATTACACAAGACCATGGCTGTGTATAAATGTCAAACAAAGCAGGCTGATATATAGCCGGCCATGGGGTTTACATGCTTCACATGCTAGTGTCTGAATGACAAGGCTCAAGATGATGTAATTATAACACGAGAGGCTTTATAAGTGCGTGAACCGTCACAGTATGCACACAGAGTTAAAATAGCACACGCTTGAGTCTGGAATAACCTGGCAGCAAAACATAGGCTCCCCTTTATTTACACAATGTATGCAAGACCTGCTGTGCATACAGTATAAGTACACCAACACTGAATCTCAATTACAGTGCACATAGTATAAAGTTGAAACATAATCAGGCAGCAAATGTTTTCTGATTTTGCTGTTTCATTCTCTGCACCAATCAGAGAGCTGGCAGTGCTGATGTCAGTCCTGTCCCTGCTCAGTGGAGCCAGAGGAGCTGGCCTTTCGCTAACTATAGACTGAGAAATCCCGAGCGTGTTTCTTTAGGCCTCGGGGCTGTGCGGCCCACACAAATGTTGATGAGGATGAAACGGCAACGGCTGCGTGGTGTCTGCACTGTGACCTATGGAATGTGCCTTCAAAGAGGATTCTCAGGCTGCGTGGATTTCTCAGAGGATTTCAGTCTCGTGGCACTATGTTAAACCAGCGTTTATTCACCGGGGTTTACCCAGAAATGTATAGCATGCTATGATATTGATAGTGCAATATGTCAATGCTCGTTTGTTTTTGTTGCACAAGAACCCAACTGCAAACTCACTTCTGTCCCTTTAATGTCACCAATCATTGAACCCAGTTCTGAAAAGTAGCATCCATTTCATCTATTTGTCTGCAAAATGTTGTAAACTTCCACGCAAGTGGACACACGGTGATCCAGACAGGAAGTCAAAGCAACATGAGCCCCAGAAACCGTATTGTCCCTCAGCCCAGAATGCCTGGACGGTATACAGCACATAAGACAGCAACAGCAACATTAAAACAGTATGAGCGAGAAGCTGTCAAGTGTGGCTGTCAACACCTCTATTTCAGCAGACATGACAGGCCCTTTAAACCTTGATGGATATAAATCAGGAGGCCATTTTGAAACAACAGGGTCATATTCAATCCTTGTTGAAAGTGTGTGTGTGTCCACATAAACCCTGCCAGCATGGGACTCCCCTGAGGGCACGCTGGTCTCCCATTCCCATCTCTGCCAGGCAACGATTTCATATCGAATTCTTCTAATTGTATCCTATAATCCCTCATTACTGTTAATTAAAATGGCTGGCTTGTAAACTCATTTATGCTGTTTGTGCTTAACTTTGAGGGTTTGTCGCTTAGTTCATTATTTACTGATGTACATAAATGGTTTATGATGGAGGAAATATTCTTTTATATATATCTTGGTGAGTAAATGTTGTCAATCTTTATATAATACATAAAATCTATAAAATCACATGAGCTCCTAAACTGTTTTCATCAAATGCAGTAGAAAATATGATTAAGTTCAGTAGTAACACAGCTTAAACTCTGTTAAATAGGCTATAATATGCAGTGGGCCAATATATATTATATCTTGTGTATCTTTCCCAGACTAAACAGGTGAGCAAACTCTTTTCTGCTTGTTTAAAAGGTGAGTAAACTCAGTTTAAGTGGGTTTATCCATCCACTCCATCCCTAGTTAGGAAGGGAAATCAAGCACAACAACAAAACTTCCGTTCTTTCTCTAAATCTTCCGACCCTCTTTCAGAAATGTCCAGCCCCTTCATTCCTTTCACTCCAATGGGACTCTACGGAGAGCCTTTGTACTCGGCAGATCAGGCTGTGTCCACTACTCCCACTCTTTTCAATAGAGAGTAAGAGGACTGCTAAGGGCTGGAACGACAGTGTTACCCATGCAAGCAGAACATCCCTCTCTTTTTGTGCAGTGGGTTGGTGAGGGGGCAGTGGGGAAGGATGCGGTCAGTCTGCTCCGGGATAATAGAGGGCTGGGCAGCTGCCTTTGGCACAACAAAGGGACTAGTCTCCTGTTAGTCCTGTTTACTTTAGTGTTGTTTCTATGCCGCCTGCGTGTCAGGGTACCTGAAAGGGCGTATGGATAAAAATGTGCGTAGGACTTTGACAATTGAGACATTTCAGCTTCCCCGGGTCCTGTCGGGATTATTATAGGCAGGAAAAAAACAGTTTAACACGACTTTATTTATGGTCCAGGTGTGCTGCGGCTGCTTTCAAACCGCAGATTGAGCATATAAAAGAAAAATATGACTGAATTCATTTTTCCCCGATTATATAAAATAAAACGCGCAGTCATTCGTGTTTAATCCGTTAACGTGCTTTTATGAGCATTTTAGTGCATAAAAACCACATGGATGTTTGGGTTTATTTCTCTCTAAATTTCTTAAAGCATTTAATGCAAATGTGCACATACAGTCTGTACAGATTTATTAAAAAAAAAAAAAGCAATAACTTCTGCGTAATGACGGAACTTTGGAGGTAAAGTGCTTTTAAGGACACTTTCAGAGACACATGCTGCAGAAAATAGGTCTCTAAAAAAAAAAAAAAAAATCTTGCCAACACTTAAAAGTCAACATCGTCCATCTTTTCTTCACGCAAAAGCCTTCTTGAGCCGAGCCTTTGATCCCTTTCATTCCCCCCCTCACCCCCTCTCTTCCCCCCTTTTCCTACGCCAGATCTGTTATGCGCTAAAATTCTTTAGTTTTCCATAGAAACGTGTCCTTTCCGCGGGGATATTGATGTTTTTTTCTTCGCAGGGGTTATGATATGGTGAATCAGAATTTCAAAGCCGGGGACAATACTTGCATTCATGCTTGTTTTTTTTTTTTCTTCCTCCTTCTTCTTCTTCTTCCTTTTTTGTGTCGGGTTTTGTCTCGTTGTTCAAATCCTCATTTCTCAAATGAATACAAATATTTATTCTGTGAATGTCTGAGCTTCTGTCACTTCGGATGCTTTTCAACTATTAAAGTCTTTGTCGGAGCAGCAGGTTGCAACGCCAAAGACGCTCCAATGCGTGGACGCAGAGTCTGCCTGTCTCTTGCATTCAGGTCTGACTTTTACGCAGCATTTTATCCACTTTAAGCGCCAAATTTTATAGTTCCTGAGCTGCATGGTAAGCTATGACTCACACAGTTTGGAGGAGATCTATATCACTCCATAAATTATGACTTCCAGATACTCGTCAACGCTGAATATTTTCCTTTCGACAAACATCACAGAATCCACAATGTCAAATTTGGACTCCCTTGTGCCCTGTTGTTGCCCATGTTTAGCAGCCCCCCTCCCAGACATGGATCACAGATGCTAACTGGAAGAATACTGAAGAGAAACGACTTGGCCACAGCTAAAAGCTTCAAATTCCTCCAGTTGGGGTATTAAATCGACACCCAGGCCTTTCTCAGCCTCTCCCCTCTCTCCTTTCTGCGGCCTGACATGTCTGATAGACCACGCTTTCTCTCCGCATTGTCGCCCTGTCATCTCAACAATGTACATCTTCGGGACACCAATTTCAGAGAGCTTTGATCTGCAGACCGAAAGGAACAAAGTTATGGAGAGAAGGAGATGATAGAGGAGGATTTTTTTTTTCACTCACTCCCCTCCCCTTGGTCTCATGTTTGAAAAAAAGCAGAAAGACAGAAATTGATTATCAGAACAACCCATAAAGAATAACACTCCCTCCACTGTCATCTCCCATGAAAAATAACTCTAATAAATTTCAATAAGCAGCTCACATGCTTAATTTATTTAATGCTTCATGCAGTTACTGTATGAGCAAAGAGAGGAATCAAAAGTCCTGCAGGAGACACACAAGTCTAATGTGTTTACTGTAAACTGACTATGGAGCGCAACAGCGTCTGACATCTACTGTTTCCATCCTTCCATCTTCTTAAGGAGCCTATAACAGACTATAACCTGCAATTATTGTACAGAGATGGAAAACCGAGTGAAAATATGACCGAGAAAGTGTGAGCAGTGACTCAATTTGCAGGTCTTTCTGCAGGCTAAATGATAGGCATATGAAATTCCACACATTCCCCCTCTGTGCCCTTAAGGCCGTCAAGAGTCTACATTTCAAAAAAAAAAATCTGCCCTAAACATTAATTATGATATTCAGGCTCTGTCTCGTGGGAGCTTTAACATTTGACACAGTCTGGGTAAATCCTTGTTTTCACCTTCTGATCTTCACCTCTGAGCTGCACTGTAAGAACATACAGAAGTGAAGCAAAGGGTGCAATAGCTCCTCTTTGGGGTAACACTCATACCCCTGAAATGTGTTGGCAGGGCTGCTTTTGTACAGCTCAAGTAGTGTATGCATTAGTAACAGTTTACTGGTGCCAAAATATTCCCATTTCACCTTTTGAAGGCGCAGCATCAGAGGCAGAGTTAAGACATCACTCTGTACACTTATTAGAGCTGTGAAGTGGTGAGTGGAGATGCTTTTGGAGTTGGAAAATTAGTAGTTAGATGTTTGGCTGTTTTTCTCTTTATACTTGGGATAATGTATAGACTGCGTTTCTGCACAATTCAGGCTCATAAAGCGACTTAATATTCATCAGCAGGAGACTTTTGCTATATAAGTCATGCACAATTTACATCCATCTATCAGCCCTTATTAGACCAGCTATTCAGTTTCACCCAAATGTAGCATGAGCCTCGTACTTGCGGTGCAGCACGCAAACACACAAATGAACATCACATGTACGTTCACCGTTGCATTTGCATTGCGTAAAAAAAAAAATGGCAACACCACCAACACTCAGCAGCGTAATTATCGTCATATAGAGTCGTTTGATGAAGCTTTATGATGATGAAGAAAAGAAAAGAAAAGAGAGAGAGAGAGAGAGGGGGGCTGCTGTCTCTGTTTTCCATGTCATCTCACACGCTGCCACTCATGATAAATGAACACATTCCTGCTCCCCTATAGGCTGCGAGCAACGCAATCATGTCCCTCCTGTCATAAACAGCAGTCGTTTTACTGGCTCCGTTAGTATTTCTATCGCTCCCAAGCAACTTTCCCGCGGTTTACTGAGTGAGTGCTGAGAGTAAGTGCAACGTAGAAATAAAGATACTGTGAAAACTGACAACTCGAGTGTTACAACGTGTCAAAAGCCTGTCGGGAAGGAGGGTCAGACACACTATGCTGCTAGTGGGTGCATCAAAATAACTCCCCCAGTGATGCTACATACTTATTTAGCCTGAAGTATTTTTGGAGGGGGGCATTATTATGACCCATTTTTCTTGCACTGTTTAATCAGTTCTAAACACACACAGTGTATAGATTTAGTACCGGGCTGGGTTGATGACATGAAAATAAGTCTTTGAATTATTTAAACAGGAAAACATGAAGCTTTTATACTTTTTATTTACACACTGCACCTGAATGAATCTGCTTATTTGCGTAATTGGTTAAAAATTAGTGTTTAAAGCTCACAAAATGAAACAATCCAGGTGGATTCTGGAGCTAAAGTTACATTTTATTTTAATTTTATTGTGAATATGTCTTAACTTTTAAGTGTACATCTCAGATTATTTTAATGAAAGACAAACAAACTCTTTGAATTTGTCATTTCTTTCATTTCCATCGTGGTTCATTCGCCTCAAAGTGAAGCCACTCTTCTTTAAACTGCCACTTCATGACTGTATGCAGTGTTTGTTTACAGTCAAGTCATGAGACGACAATGACAGAAACCTGGAGGAATCCCACCTCCGAGAGCTCCACTGACCCGTATGTCCATCCAGCAGAGATGTAGGTAGACCTACGCGGTGACATGAATGGTAACAAGTTTATCTCTCCACCGCAATATGAAGCATGTGCGTGTAGGAGCATCGCGGGGTCCTTAAATGCGTTTCAAACGTGTTTACAGCACACGCGAGCGAGAAATGAATCACCTGAAGGAAAGTGAGCATTCAGACACTCGCAGCAACATTTTGTTCTGTAAGTTTGTTTTCTTTTCACGCTGCCATATTTTTCACCAGAAAGTTTACAAACACCTATGAGCCATTGACGTCCTCTCCAATCCAGCCTGACTGCGAACATCCATCCGCTCAATAGGACGTGTCACGGCAGCGCATGTCCCCTCACAAAAGACAATTGTGATTTAGACAAACATTGGGGAAAACATAAAGGCAAAGGTCAAGTCCTCTTTCAGTTCAAGTGTGCTCCGATTCACCTACAACACAACGGGGACAAAGAGTTGCAGCTACCTCCGTTTCTAAAGGGGGATGTGATTACCCGCTTTATGGTGGATAGAGGAGGAGGAGGAGGAGGAGGTGGAGGTGGTGGTGGTGGTGGAGGAGGAAGATGCTGATTTCTCAACCTGATTCAAAATAAGAGGAAGAGCGTTTAACACAAATCAGCGGAGGATTCTTTGGGCTCCTTTAAAAGGCAGCCCTCCTCCTCCTCCTCCTCACCCCCTCTTCCTCTTCCTCACCTAACACACACAGGGAGAGAGGAAGAGAGAACAGAAAGTACAACCTGAATTCTTGATGGGACATATAATAAACAAATTATTATTATTCTAATTACCGTGCCTTTAAAAAAAATATGCATTTTCTACAATTTAGGCACTGGGTCGTGCGTGTTTTTTTTTTTTTTTTCTTGTATTATTATTGCAAGTTCAATTATTTCTAGAACAGAGGGATTAGCAGAATAAGTAGTGTTAATTGCGCGGCAGGTATAACGAGCAGGTCTAATCCTTCTTCCCCCCTCTTTGTATTGAGTTTTTGTGGGCTTAATGAGTGGCAGGTAGGGCTGCTTCCTGCTTTCTCACATGCTCAAATAGGCCTCTCACTGCTTGCAGTCCTGGACCCTGGCTGTGTACAGGAAACAATTGATTTTGAGCATAAAGTTAATTATGCTTAGAAATTAGACAGCCTTAACGTTGGGTAAGGACTCAGAGGTTGATTTCCTGACAGCTCTTAACACACTCTCACATATCATTCACGCATGTGCGTGCATTTTCTTTTTCTTTTTTTCTTTACTATAGGCTGGAAAGACAACACTTACCTCGTCTGCTCCCGCACCGTGTTGTGCTTATTTTTAGCATATACAATCCTTAGAATAAAAAAATAAAAACGTCGCTCTGCTCAGCAGTTCATTTTATCCGAGCCTTTAATGGCGAATTTTGGAGACATAAGTGGACAAAAAAAAAATCCTTTGGGTTTGCTTCTGTGCTGCTCTGAGTAGTTTCCAAGGCTACACAAATCAGTATTATGAAGATAGCCTAAGCTCAAAGAATGTCGCAGTGGTCGACTTATTATTGAAACCAAGAAAAAATCTTATTGAAACTTTTTTTTTTTCTTTTGATGAATTAACTCACGGACATGGCGGATAAGCCTCACAGAGCGTCTTCTGCGCTGAAGTAGGAATATTTTATTTTATTTTTTATAGTGTTTCTTTGGACAGAATCACGTTTAATTCTTGTGTTTTTTTAAGACTGTTCAAAATAAGAGTTTTGTTGCGTCAAATATATTTTTATTATTATTATTGTCTCTGCTGCTGCTGAAGTGAGCAGTGCCAATAAAGTTTTCACGCACAGATAGAGACCCGCTGACCTCTCTGAGAGGGACTTTAGCCTACATATGGTTTACGCGTCAAACTGAAATTGCCTGCCGCTGAAAGGGTTTTCTTTAATTCTATTACCGGACGTGGGCTCGCTTTGTTTCAATACTGTCGTATCAAAATGATTGACAAAGTAATAAACGCGTCATGCTGCTGCATCTGATTATGCCGCGGCATTTGCATTGGACATTGAGCGGAATATGACAACCTTGACACGCTGGGGATTTGCTCTGTCAAATAAACACGTCTCCAAGGATCTATATTGTTGCGCTGACAATACCTCCCATTCATTGAATTTCAAAGTATTTCAAGTTATCGTTTTTGATCAGCGTTCGGTTTTTCTTCTTTCTGGTGTGTGGGGTGTGCAGCTTTGGCGGGTCAAAGAAAGAAAAAATAATAATGATATGAACGAATGAATAAATAAATAAATGGTTGGCCTGAGCGGAAATTAACTCTACACTGGCAACACTTTTCTATAATTAATATCTCCCCCCTCCTCTCCTCTCCACCTCCTCTTCCTCTCTTTTCTTCATTTCACAGGTTCAGTCCTCCAAGTGCCTCTAGACGCTGTAGTGGTCACACAAGCTGCGTGCACTGCAAAAATTAACAAATCATGCGTTACACTCTTTGCTTATTTATTTTTTCTCAAAAAGGAAGTGGGGGAAAAAATCACATTGGGATATTTTCACTCTTGTCAAACTTGATCCAAAAACGTGCGTAAAACACATTTAAAAAAATAAAATAATAAAAATTGGAACTACTTTTGTTTAAAAACAAAAAACAGAACTAATATTTTTGTTTTGTAAATATCTTTGTGCAGTGTAATGCTGCTGAAAATTTTATTCATTAAAAAAAAAAAATCTCACTATAACATTTAACACTTTTTTTATACAGGCTACTGGCATTATAGATGGAGGCCATTTATATCCCACGGCGTGCCCACCTCCAGCAGGTGATCCTGATGTCGTAACGTGTCAGCGGTGGCCTGACATAGTATAATAATAGTTAATAGAGCGTGATAGAGAGAATGGTATTAAACCTAACAAAGATGTGTCAAAAGCAAAAAGTCTATGTCTTCATTAGCTTGATCTCCAAGGACCGTCGAACATTTCATTAGTTTGTAATTTATGAATGTTTGACAAATATTAAAGAGTATGTAAATATGAGAGGCATAATGTCTTTCCTGCGGGAGATGGCGAAATGACCCAAAGTCTTCGATACTGCTAGACTGATCACGTGCATTATGTTTCTTCTCAAACTGTGCATTTGCTTGTCTGTTTGGAACATATTTCCCATCTGACGTGTGAAATAGTGCAGATAAAGCAATGATTCATAATGTTGGCAGCATTTGCATCCCCCTAATACTCTGTGTTATTTTGATATATGATGATATACTGTCTCTTTATCGACTGTATGAACGCACTTTTGCCATTATGGCTTTGGCTAAATCAGTGGGAGGGTTTTTTTTTTTTTTTGTCCTAAAACGGTCCATTTCCTTGTTTGTGAACCACTTCCAGAGCAGAGAAGGAAAAAAGTCGTTATTTTATTTTTATTTCAGCAGCTCTGGATATCTCAACTTGGAGCCAGGGCTGAAACTTGAAAAAAAAAAAAAAACTTTAACATTTCTGTCTCTAGTAGAATTTCCTTTTTTTTTTTCTTGAATTGAACACACCTGTTCGCCATGACTGCTGCTTTTGTCAGATATTAGTGTCACCGAACACACACTCTCTCAGATCACGCAGAGGTCAGCAGACGATGATAAATTCAAGTTATGATAAATTACAGTACGACTTAATCGCCATAGGGCAAGTCCTCAAATTCAGAATCATTTATTCTGCATGATGCATGGCCCACTTTTCTCAGTCTGAAGTTTGAGTAGCCTACACGAGCCTTTTTTTAAATATATATATTTGCATTCATATTGAATTTTAACATCTTAATCCCCTTCAGTTTGCTGTTATGGAAGAGTAAGAAATTTTTTTTAAAAGAGGACTCATGTTAGAGCTCTGCAGATGAATGTTTACTCTTTTTAATTCCTCATATTTTTCCTCCTCTTCATGAGCACATGACGCCTGAATAGACTCTCAACAATATTTAGATCTATATGTTTGCAGCAACAAGTTCGTCTGCATATAGGAAACGACTTGCATGGATGAAGGAAGTCATCATTGCATCTTGGCAAGGTCTTTCAGTTCAGATATGCGAGATAGAAAAAAAAAAAATAGAGAAGAGATCAAAAGAGAGCCAAATAAGCGGGGTCGCTGATTCATTCATGCAGCTGCATTGAGACCAAGGCCAACAGGCGTATCATACACTGAAAGGAAGCAGCTATTCAGAGTGCAGGTGTGAAGTATGTGGCACATTCTGCCATATAATGTGGAGGTTGTTAGAAATCCGTGTTCGGGCCTATAGGCTACTAGGGGGCTGATTCGCATTGGAGGGAGCCCCGCTCCTCTATGAAAGTAAAATAAGTTCGTTTCCTGAAATCTGCGGATGACGGTAATCCTAAAACCTGGGGAGTGGAGGGTGTGTGGTTGGGTGGGTGGAGGAGGACTATAAGGGGAGCTGATTTTTTCCCCCCCAGCTTCTCCGGATAGTGACTTATGTGAGGTTTGCCTGCTATATACAAAAGCTACCGCAGGGGTGTAGCCTTAAACCTGCCTTAACTCTGCTTGCTCACCTTTTTATATGCGGAATACAGTTAATTTAGCTTTAAAGGTTCTCATAAATCTTTATGACGGAAGCTCGTGGTAGCCTATACATCACGAGCCATGTGATCTTGTAAATCCTCGAAACTAACCTTGGTGTGTTATCAGAATAAAATATTCAATATTCATGACAAGCTTTATGGTTGTAGTTAACTTGTGGGTGCGCATAGTTTGACCTCACTTCTGCGCACTCGATCAAAGTCGAAGAAATGAAAAAAAAAAAAAAAAAACAGCGTAATGGTCCTTTAACGCAAAGACAAACACTAATCCTGTGATAATATTTAGATGGAAAGCCTCTAAAATCTGTTTATTTACTGACTATAATAAATCAATACATCTTTTTTCTTCTTCTTTTCTTCGACCAGTGTTCCCAGGATGCCAGCCTCTATTATTCCAACCCCTGTCCTGCTTTTCCGGTCTGTTTCTGGTGGCTCTATTGCACCTGTCTCTGTCTTTTCTCTTTATTTTCCATGCCAATTTCGGCCACTTCATTCCTGATAATTATGACCTGGTTGGTGTTGGAGGTGCTGATGGTGGTGTTGGAGCGTGGGGTGGGCGTGGAGGAAGAAAAAGGAAGAGGAGGAGGAGGAGGAGGGGGTGTAGGAGTGATGAGGGTGGGGTTTTTTGGGGGGGTGAGTGAGGCTTTTACTCCTAGACTGCTAATCCCCCTATTAAAAGGGTTTTGTTCAATAATGCCGGACAGTTTCCGGAAGTAGGATTACCGCCTCCATTATTTTACAAAGAAATGATATTTCACACTCAAATGAGCCCTAGGATGCAGCAGTGGTGGTGAGAGGGCCTTGGAAGAAATAAAATGGATTCATTTTCTTTTCTTTTTGTTGCGCTTTGGAAGTTCAAACCCTCCCCTTTCCTGTATTTTTTTTTTTTTAGAAATAATGTGCATATTTCCTGTGAAACTGCAATCAGTTTCCTGTTTAGTTTCTTGGAGTGGACTGGCATTCGTGTTGCAGCTCAAGTAGCTTCCTCCTCTCTCTCTCTCTCTCTCTCTCTCTCTCTCTCTCTCTCTCTCTCTCTCTCTCACACACACGCACACACACTACACACGCACACGCACGGACACCCACACACACACCTGTTCTTGATTCTTGACCCCATAGCTGATATCAGATCAGAGGTTGTCACTCAGCTGAAGGTGGGAAGCCCCGATGAGTGAACCCAACGGGATCAGCTGTTAGAAGATCCTCTCCTAAGCTTACGCACAGCCTGTGGGATCCAGCGTTTCCGCGCCAGGAATCTAAACTTTTACAATGAACGCAAACAAACATCATATTTTAGCTCTGCTGTGGCACAAACACTCCACTTTACTACACACGTTGAACTATTTGGATCCAAGTTTGTTCGCAACCAAAACCTACTCGCACCAGCCTTATTTCTAGATGTTTATATTTTGGTCAAAGTCGTAAATTATTACGCGTAAAGGTCATTAAACTATTGCAGATCACACGTGCTGCGTGATTTTATTTTATTTTGTGGCTTTCTAAATGAATTCGGGGCCATTTCTCTTTGATCTGTGCCTGCAGTAAAGATTAAACACTTTGGCAAAAAAATAGAGAGTTTGACATACTGACTCATGTTTTAACCCTCGCTAACTCTCTCTAACTCTCGCTTCTTCCTCCTAATGAAACAAGCCTTTAAATGTTGCCTATCCTTCACTTTCAGCCCTGAATGGAAAATGTTTTTACGCGACTCAGTTAGTTCTTGTCCATTTTGACGACTGGAACTAAAAGCTTTAGACGGCCCAATAGAGAGGAGCCCAATAGAGAGGAGCCCAACAAATCGGTGACAAAAGGCTTTCCGTGTCATCAACGTCGTTCAGACGACCTAGAAGAATCCCTCTGATATCAACTTCCACTTCAAAGACTCCCACTTTCAATTGAGATCCAACTATCTTGTTTTTTTTTCTTCTTATTCTTCTTCCTTTCTTTGTTTTTTTTTTTTTCTTCTTTACGCACAAATGCTGGTGCCAAAAGAGGCATCATCATCATCTTCTTCTTCTGTTTGGTTGGTTTTAGTGTTTATTCTTTTCTTTCAGCCGGGCCTCTTCCACAGAGCAAACTGTCATGCACTTAACCAAACTCTATAAACGTATCAGAGAGTTGTAGCTCTGTTGTTTCCACTCACTTCTTCCTCAAGTCAAGGCCGGAGTGAAAATTTACCTCTCAGCCAAAAAGTGTTCCCAGCACAACAGAGCTCTTCGGCGGGTTTTTTTCTTCTGTTAGCTGAATGTTTCCAACTCCTTCAAACTATTTTTTATATTATTAAAAAAAAAAAAATTAATGAACACGTGCAGTTATCATTACAGGCAGCGAAGCTCTAATGATTTCATGTATAGAGCCTAAAAATATGATTATGGTTAAATGTGTCCATTCGGCCCTCTTGCAATGCAAGTCTATTATGGTGCGGGACAACTGCGTTTCAGCGGCTTCTCCTTTGATTGTCGTAAAGTAGGCCTGGACCAAAAGAATATATTTTTCTTCTTTATACTGCCCTCGTCTGCAATATAAAGGACATAGATTACCGTTTCCTACCCCATGGGAAGCAAATATTACATTCTTTAGAGCGGGCTTTTGAGTCCACGGACTTGGCCCCATATCATTTGAGTTTGACTTGGCTATTGCTATAGAAATCTTAATTCACCATGAGGATTCACCGTCGTGAAAAAATGGCTCTTTGTACGAAATGCTCTTTGAAGTCTGGATCAGAATATTGTAGCCCCCTTCATCAGACTCTGCCCACGTCTGCATCAAACCAAAGCTCAGCTGAGAAAGTAAGACTTTAACACAAGTGGTGCACAATTTAAATCACCCCCCTCCTCCTTCCTTTTTTTTTTTTTTTTTTTTTTTTTTTTTACACCGAGACACACTTTAGAAAAATACAATCTTTAAATGTAAGGACCCTTCATTATATGTTATTTCTTTGAATTCAAGCATTTTTTGTCTAATCTGAAGAGTAGTGGCTGGAGTTTTCCTGCAGGCTTTATGTAAAGAAAGCAACAGTTTCATTTTCATTAAAATATTATTTTTAAAGCCATAAAAAATGAGAAATTTTTGGCACATATAGCCCAAAAAAAAAAAAAAAAAAGATCACTGATAACCGTGTGTAAATTTCAGATAGACCCGAGTGGCTCAGCAGAGTTTTCACTTTAGTCATACAAGATTTATTCAAAATACTCACAAATTACAAGGCAATTCGGTACGCATTTTGAGTATCGCTTGATTTCAGATATTCAAAAAAGGAAAAAAAAAAAAAAATATTGACGACAATGATACAAAACCACAAATTGCCCACTTTGATAAAACATTTATAATTTCACGGTCGTATATCAAATACTGCAGGCTTATGAAACAGGTCGACTGCTGACCCTCTGCACAAATGGAGGAAAAAATGCTGTAAACATAAAATGTTTGTACAAATAACTGCAGGAACCGGTAAGAAGCTGCTTTGAGACAGATCCTTCCAAAACTATCAACATCAACACATCGAAAAGTTACAAAATTTACAAATGTACAGTTTTGCCCTAATTGAAACATGCACTTTGGTTCGATGATACAAAATCCTTCAAGGTCAGATCGAAAAATAAATAAAAACATATTGAAGAAAAACTCGAATTTACAAAATAACTTTACACCAACATGCCTAGCCTAACAATAATGTACCACATATTCTAACGGATTTACACGCGTCTCTCCACAAGTGGAGCAGTGGGCCGTCAGGGCGTCATAGGCACTGAGCCAACCATTTTGAATCGCTGAGGTTTGAAAATATATTCTTTTATTGTGCCTGGAAATTAGCACGTCTTTAAGGTTTGCACATTTTCCTTCCAATGTGGTTTAAACGCGTCACTTGGCTCTTGGGTGTCTGTTTGGTGGCTCAGTGGGGCCTTCACAGGCGTATATAGGCACCAAAGCCAAACCATTTTTAATAGTTGAGCTTTTGAAAACGTGTTCTGTCACTTCTCCTGTTACCGAGCTCGAGTCCGATTGGGTTAAAACGCGTCCCTCGGTTCTTGGTTTCTGTAAGGTGGCTCGTCTGTGGGGTCGGGCGTGGATGGCCCGCTGGGTGGTGTTTGGGCGCCGCTGGCACCTGAACTGTGGCACACGTACCATTCACTTAAATTCGCGGGCTGGGAGGCTCCCACCGGCTCCGACAGCACCGAGGAGCCTCCTGGCTCCCGGCCCAAGTCTGAGGAGGGGGAGACCAGGGACGGGGTGGATGATTCGTAGCCTGAACTGGGCGGGGGGGACTTGCAGTGCACCTTCATGTGTTTCCTCAGGGAGCTGGGGTGTGTGTAGGACTTATCGCAGCCTCTCACTTTGCAGTTGTAGGGCTTATCGCTGGTGTGGACGTGGGAGTGCTTTTTCCGGTCACTGCTGTTGGCGAAGCGTCTGTCGCAGCCGTCAAACTCACATTTGAAGGGCTTCTCACCTGTTAACGGGGATGGTGACACAATCAAATATAAATCAGTTAATTATTTAAAGCATGGTATTCCTTGACTTTAACCTAGCAGTGATCTTTAAAAACACTGACAATGTTTGCAACAACACTTTATGGGCTTAGAATAAACTAAGCAACAAGTATCTGTGGCCCAAAAAAAGAAAATCTGGCACTTTGATTATTGTTTAGCATTTTTAAAAATATAATTTGATCATATTTCTTTGTATTTACAGTAAACACACTCCTCTCCCTCTCTCCACTTGCACTTAAAAAAAAAATTAAAAAAATAAAAGTTTGCCTGTTTGGACAGACCTGCCATGAGTCTCAGTCTGGTGTAAACAGGAGGTCTGAACCCCTACTGTCCTGGGTCTATACCTGACGTCTGCATGCATCAAGGCATACGTCAAAACAGACAAGCTATGAGCACAGACATAGCAGGCCTAAAACCAACTGAAAAGCCATGATAAATGAAAGTATCGCCACAGCCAGGCTTCACCTACTGTGTGCTAACAGCACAGCCTGTCTGCTATTTAAAAAAAAAAATCCTGCAAATGGTTATGGACTGCGTCTAATTTTGCGTCTTAATAACAAGTATTCCTACCTGATTATGACAAGGCAAAAAAAAAAAAAAAAAGACAATCTGAATAAATTACACGGAAATCATCCACTGATTTTTTCTCCTCCGATTAAAGCTTTTGAGAATATGTAATTGCCTCTGTCTAATTACACTTGCGGGTTGAATATCAATTTGACCTTCAGCTGTTGGGTTGAGAGAGCCAATCAAGGATATTAGTGTAGTACAAGAAACCGTCGAGGAACAGACCCCAGGGGCAGCCCCAGTCATAACCACACTTTCGGATAGGTTTTAAACATGATACCAAAGACCAGGCCCCTTGGGAGTCAACACACAGAAATAATTTAACAGATTTGTACTTAGGTAATGTGAACAAATTATATGAATAATACATAGGGTGCAGAAATGGAGCAGAGGGGGGAGTGCCATGCAGCCAACGACAAAAAAAAGAGGAATGTAATCATTGTATTCATTTACAAGTCTGACTCGACATTTTGAGGCCTTTTTTTTTTCCTCCTCCTCTCCTCTCACTGACTCCACAGCACGTCACTGGGCCACAGAGGCAAGCAGCCATATTGTACTATTATATGTTTTTAAGGTTAAAATCAGAGCTGCATTGTGCACATGTCAGTCATTACAGACGCAGTCAGCTCTGCCAACCTGTTGGTGAATTATTTTAGCCGTCTGCACTTGTCAACTTGTTGCTTTGGCTACAGGCTATCAAAGAGCTGATCATTCCTAAAGCATGCTTCTTATTTCATCATGCATACATGTCACATCACTGGAAAAATCAAGTTCAAATAAGGCTTCAAATACAGACATGGAAAATAAAAGTACTCCCTTCTTTGTAGCTTTAAATATGCTAATGCAAAAATCCAACCAACTGTCAAGAACTAATATTATTACTGGTTGAAATAACACATCATGCATAAAACAGCTAATAAACATAGCAACAAGTGGCTGGAAAATAAAAATAAAAATAAAAGCATCATATCAGTTACAGTGAAAGTGAAGATGCATCTTTCCAACCTTGCTGCCAGTCATGTCTGGCATGCACTAAGCTACATGGACAAGATCTGACGTGGGCCTCAGTCTTTGTGCTGTGGTGTAAACAAGAGGTTGAACCGTCAAACGCATGAGTGAGCTGTACAATAATCCCCAAAGCTCAACCTTTTGTAGAAGAAAGAAAAAAAAAAACTTGCGATGCAACTCATAACAAACAGGTGGCTCAGTGGCTGCAGCGTGCTGATGTATCAGCAGCACAGATTGATTAATTGTCATTGCTTATCAGAGTATATTTTAAATGCGTAAAGGTAATGAAAATAAAATTAAAACTAATAAAAAAATAAAAATTTAAATTTTTTACTCGACTTGTGTCTGCATATATGCAGAGCATATATTTGAATTTCCACATGCGGCTTGGTGATTTTATTTGACATGTTACAGCGCATTTGTTTTACAACATTTCCTTTTATGAATATATAGCCACTGACCTGTGTGCGTCCTTTTGTGAATCTTAAGATTCTCGGATCTTGCAAACACTTTCCCACAGCCAGGGAACGGGCATGGAAACGGTTTCTCCCCGGTGTGCACTCGAATGTGATTTACAAGTTTGTACTTGGCTTTAAATGGTTTGCCTTCCTCGGACACTCTTCCCAAAACATATATGGTTCGCTTGCTCTGGTCCTCCGACGTGCTCCACCGTCACATGCGTTACGAGTTCGTGCATGGTGCTGTAAGTTTTGGAGCAAAGTTTCTTCGGCGAGTGCTCCGGCTCCAGCCACTTGCAGATCAGCTCTTGCTTTATCGGCTGCCTCATGTAGCGGAAAAGGCACCGGCTCCGTGGTGGTGGTGGTGAGCGCTCAGATTCATGTTCAGATTCAGACCACCGTAGCCATGCAAAGGCGAGGCGGAGAACGGATCAGCCCTGGAGCTTGCCACTTGACTCAAGTGATCAGACCTAACATACATTTCTCCAGGTAGTCCTAACCTTATTTGTCCATTCAGCGCTTGGCCACCCGGTGATCCGCTAGAAGGCTGGTCGTGATGGAGTCCGGAGAAGAGGGTATGGTTCCCAGCGTCAGGATGATGACCATAGTGTCCGGGATAGCTACCTGTTGTTGAGACAAACATTCCGTGGTGAGAGGCTGAACCAGCAGTCTGGTCAGTCAGCACTGGCATGGCTTGAGCTGTCAGATCTCTCCGGATGAGGAAATCCTGCCTGCGGATAAAGCCTGGGCCGTGTGAGACATAGAATAGGGGACCGATGTCGCCTGAACCGGGCCAAAAGCTCCCGTTTGACTGGAGACCACTTCACTGTGGCCTGCCATATGATGATTGTGGTGGTGGTGATGGTGGTGGGGATAATGATGGGCTGGGCTGATTTTGAGGGCCGCGGAGTGCCCCATGTGTTCTGGCCCGAATGGACTCGGCCCCAGGCGGGTTCCGCAGTAATCTCCCAGGGTGCGAGTGAGCCATTGAGTGTGGATGGCTGCTGAACCCCGGGAAGCCTGTCACGCTCTGAGGGGTATGGTGGTGATGATGGTGATGGTGGTGAGCCCCTGCCAAGTCAACTAATCTCAGCGCCGTGTTCCGTTTGGAAAACGTAGGGTCCATCACGGGGCTTCCCAATGCATCCACGCTCATTACTTCCTAATTTTAGAATAACTTGACAGCAGGCAAAATAATAATGATGATGACAAATATATTTTAATCGCAATGAAAAATAAAGAAAAAAGACTTTATAAAGTTAAGTCTATCTGCAGACTACATGGAATCCCATTCGGTTGAGAGGCAGCAGCAGGACGCTTTGATACTGAATAGAGATTCATGGTAGGCGCTGCAGCCCGTGGAGCTAAACAATCACCCTGCGCTCTAATTGGTCAGAGCTCGGTGATTGACGTCACCAGTGACAGTTTCCAACGTGAAGAAAAATGTCTTAGTGACAGCGAGCAGCCAGCACGCATGCGCAGTGCCTCAGGCAACGCTTGAGAAAAATAGTTGTTATGCAAAGGTTATTGTACAATAAAACTCCCCCCCCAAAAAGTTGATCCAGATATACAGTCGTCTTTTCTTTGTCGCAGCGAACAAAAGCAGCGCGGCTATGAAACAGCAATTTCCCCACTTTGATTATGCAATTACAAAACAGACTGCCTCGCAAGAGTATGCATATTGTCCCTATAAAAGTTGTAAGGATCATAAATAATGCAGTGATATCTTAATTTTGCCCCGCAACGTCTGAAAGACAACTTTACGCACAAATTACGCACAACTTTACGCACGTAAAAGATCGGCGTCAGCGGAGAAAAACTTGTCAAGTTAACCAAAGGAAAACTCCACGTGGGGGTTTAAAACAGTCCGGAGTACATACCATTAATGTGCGCTTTGATAAAACCCATATTTACATATCCAGTGCTTTGCCCTTCAGCGCGCACTACAGTGTTTGACTCCGTGCTCTGCTTGGTGGGATCCGTGTGTGTAGGAAGTGTGAATGGGGCGAGCTGCGGCCATTGTCCCGAGGAAAAAAATGTAATGGACGGGACCTGTTGTTATGATCCGGGGTAATTTTGCTTTAGACCCAGGACGGCAGCAGATGAGGGTCACAGGAGGTGGTGCCGTTGCAGACTTAAGTTCAAAATAAAACATGTGTGTACTGTAAGTATCGGTTACTACAATATTATCCTACAAAGTATTATGTTTTATGTGAGTGATTCTTTTCTGCTTTTAATTTGAATGCTTAAAGGAAAAATATTAGTTATGGATCATAACAACATTCCGTATAATTATCCATTATTGATTTTTTTGTCCTCCCATGGACGGTCTGTTTAAACCATCAGCCGACGAACAGGACTATTTAAAAAAAAATCTAATATGTGGTTATTAAAATGTCGAGTAATGTTTGAATGTTACTGTACACGGATTATAGTCTTAAGCACGGTGGATATTTTGTCTCTAACAAACATAAATGCCCGAAATTTTAACTGATCTTTTAACTTAAACTTAAATTTAGATTTTTTTGTTTTGTCTTGGAAATACAGTTATAATTAACAGTTATTACATTAACACTTTGTCTTAATTGTTTGAAGTCTTTTGAGTTACATCTTGTGTGTTGCAACTAAAATTGTCTGACCGAACGCTTCAGATTTTTTGGGGAGGATGTTTGGAGTGAACGCTCAGTCTTTGTAGTTGCAGTCAAAAATAAATGAGTGACTGAAGTGACCTTAAAGACGGTCACATACAGTGCTGGTCACTTTGATGTCGAATATGAAATGTGTTCACATGTGTTACTTAACTTCTGCGGTGATCATGAAGTCATTTGTGAAGGTTGTAAAACTACAACCTAAATGTACTGTCACAGGCGCTCGTCAGTATCTCAACCTGACACACTTTATTTTATTTTTTTTATTATTTTGTTGGTAAGAAAATGAAGTTGTGTTTTTGGAGGACTGAGTGCGTCTTTTTCAGCCACAAAGCGAAGTTAATTAACTCAATGTGCTGACTCACATGGCAGATATTTTTATATGAGAAAAATAATTGTAAAAACTACATTCCTCTGGGTTCATTCTCTTGAATTGACTTGTCAAAATCGTTGCTGACAGCGTCATATCAAGCACGTTAGAAATTGAGTCAATATTTTGAGACATGACGGATCCAAAAGATGTTTATTAAATGGCCTTTGCGCATGGGGTTCATGAGGCTCACAGCTGTAGCCTTCAGAGGCATCACCAGCGTAATGCAAAACTTTGAAGTGCTATTTCTGGTCCAAGTTGTGCATGCACTCACTCTTGGAGACGAGTAAGCAGGGGAGTTGTATAAGATCCTAAAAAAAAAAAAAAAAAGCTGAATATTACAGAGAGGTCTCATAAAACGCTGCTTTGGCTTAGTGGCTTTCACTGTAAATCCTAAATAGCTCCTGGTAGCCATTTTACATTCTACACTATGACTCCAGCACAATTGGATCATGACACTAAACGGTTATTGGGCTTTTAATTAGGACGCATCTTTTATGCATACAAGTCAATTATGTTAGAATCATTTTGAGGCACAGAGGTGACACAGAAACCTTAAATACACTTGCAAACTTCTGTGTAATTCCAACAACTCTTCTCTTTCTTCTTGGCATACAATTCAGCCTCACTTGTTGCAAGTCTGACTAACATGACCTCCAGTCCTGTTCAAGTATTCAGCCTTTCTTACCGTTTTCCACCTGTTGAAAAATCCCTCCAATTTTTGCAGAGTAGTTGACTATAACTAAAAAAACGTCGGGTCAAAGTTGTTAAGTTGAGAACAACAAACCTTCCCCTCTTTCCTCGGTCTCTTAAGACTGACTTGGAGAATGCCTTGTAGAAACTAGCCTAGTAGCCAAGATGATATTTTAATGGTTCGCATGGCACGTCTGTGCATGTGGCTTTGAACTCTAGCAGCCGGAGGTTCCTGCAGAGAGCGCCGCAAATCCCACTTGATAACTTCGACAACCCACAACGTTTTGCACACAGGCTATGCATCACTGGCCTGAAAAAAAAAAAAAAATGTTGCACAAGCACAGCCAAACTGTGATGGATACATTAAGCATACTAGTGCATCTAAGTTAAATACTGCCCTATATATTCAAGGTAACCTTTCTGAACGTAGGGGTGCTGCTGGAGAGAGCATGATGATGTGGAAATCTAAAGCACAGATGTTCCACTGGTGTGAGCTCCAGTGGACGTAGAAACATTGTGTCCAAGCGAGAAAACACACACACACACACACACACACACATACACAGATAGAGAGCGCAAAGGAGTCAGGCAACAACAACAACAAAAAAAAAAAAAAAGAAGAAGTGGATTTCCTCCTAAAAATGGTATAAGTTGATAATAACAGGCCTTTAGAGAGAGTGATGACAGTGGGCAGACTTCATATCAAACCTCAGGGTTTCCCATGGGGGTTTCCTGAGAGAGAGGACGTAAGACTCGTCTGTGGCATAGTTAGACCTCATGCGTAATGAGGGTCCACCTTTCCATTTGAGGCTTGTTTAGTCCATCCAGTTGCAATATGAAATTATTGTAATTATTTATTCATCTGGCATTGTCCATAGGTAGATAGGTAGGTAGATAGATAGATAGATAGATAGATAGATAGATAGATAGATAGATAGATAGATAGATAGATAGATCGTGTCTGAGTGCTTAATTCCACAAAAACGTCACCAATTACACCACCCTGTGATGTCTCCATGTTAACAAAGGCAATCTGACACATTTGCTTTACAAACACTTTCTTTCAGTTACGTTGCTCCAAAACGTGCTTTGACTTTGTACGTCGCCTCGCGCTCCTCAACTTTTGTTTTTTTTTTGTGTGTGTTTTTTTTGTTTTTTGTTTTTTTTTGCTGTTATTCAGCCTTTTAACCAAATTCACAGTCAGCAATCTCACAATATCTGGGATTGATGATGCAAAGAGGCCAATAGAAGTGTGGGCCCTGCACCGTGGATTGTTATTTGGTGAGTGGATGTTATTGGGGGGAAAGAGGCTCCGCCAATGAGAGCGCTGCACCGGCGCCACGTGACTACCCCCCTCCTCTCCCATTCATCAGGGCTGGACTGTGTTGTCTTTTCAATTCATTTATCTGCAGGAATGATTGCGACTATCAGTCTAGAGCTCACCGCCTGACTGAGGAGGTGAAAGTTGCGCCACAGGAAGATAAACCGCAAAGACAATATTGCATGTATACATGATTTTGCGTGTGCATCGGATGAGCGGTATAGGGGAATTCCTCGCGTCTTAAAAAGTAAACAGAAAATCGGTGGATTTGAGAGTTTGCTCAGTCGCGTGAGGTTCAATAGATAGAGAGAGGGGGAGGAAGAATATCTGTGCGTGATTTTGTGATTTCTGCTCTCAGTCGTCTCGGCGAGTCTAGACTGAAGATGCTCTTGGACGCAGGACCGCAGTATCCCACCATAGGAGTCACTACTTTCGGCTCCTCACGGCATCACTCAACAGGCGAAGTCACAGAGAGAGAAGTGGCGTTGGGGATAAATCCGTTCGCGGATGGGATGGGCGCCTTCAAAATAAACCACAGCTCCCATGATATTGGCTCCGGACAAACGGCGTTTTCCTCCCAGGCGCCCGGCTACGCGGCAGCCGCTCTGGGACACCATCACCACCCGACCCACGTTGGCTCTTACTCCACGGCGGCTTTCAACTCCACCAGGGACTTTCTCTTCAGAAATCGGGGATTCGGGGATGCCACCGGCGCGCAGCACAGTTTGTTCGCCTCCGGAAGTTTCGCAGGGCCACATGGACACTCAGATGCAGGGGCACCTGCTCTTCCCGGGGCTCCACGAGCAAGCGGCGAGCCATGCGAGTTCCAATGTGGTCAACAGCCAGATGCGGCTGGGCTTCTCGGGGGACATGTACGGACGGGCCGACCAGTACGGCCACGTTACAAGCCCGCGGTCCGACCACTATGCTTCGACCCAGCTGCACGGCTACGGCCCCATGAACATGAATATGGCCGCACATCATGGAGCAGGGGCCTTCTTTCGATACATGAGGCAGCCGATCAAACAAGAGCTCATCTGCAAGTGGGTTGAGCCGGAGCAGCTGACGAATCCCAAAAAGTCGTGCAACAAAACTTTTAGCACGATGCACGAGCTCGTGACCCATCTGACGGTGGAGCATGTGGGGGGACCGGAGCAGACGAACCACATCTGCTTCTGGGAGGAATGCGCCAGAGAAGGAAAGCCATTCAAAGCCAAATACAAACTTGTAAATCATATCAGAGTACACACCGGAGAAAAGCCGTTTCCGTGTCCGTTCCCGGGCTGTGGCAAAGTATTTGCTCGATCGGAAAATCTAAAAATTCACAAAAGGACTCACACCGGTAAGCTCCGCACAGACTGACCTCTTTTTTCTCCTGCAAATCCACGCTGACAATATCCCATCTAAAATATGCATGCGATCCGGCTTATTATTTATTAGGCAGCTGGGGTCTCTCACTGGCATGTGATTCAGTGCAGTTGTCAACAGAAAATATTTGACATGCTTTTTTTTATTAAGTGTTATTTTTTTTAATTTAATATTAAAAGTCTTATTTGTGATACATATTTCAATTGAATTAAATGAATTAATGCATGAGCCTAAATTGATTCAACTTAATTAATTTGCTCTCTAACTAACTAAGTTATCTGCGTTGAATTATTTAAAAGTAAAAATTAAAATGAAAGCTGCTTTTTTTTTTATTCTTCAGAGTTATTAGGTTGAATTAAAATAATATTTAATCTGACATGTTGAAATCCAGTGTTAAACATTTGTGTTCATTATTATATTTATTTATTTTTTTCTTTATTTAGGTGAGAAGCCTTTTAAGTGTGAGTTTGAAGGCTGCGACAGGAGGTTTGCAAACAGCAGTGACCGCAAGAAACACATGCACGTCCACACGTCGGATAAGCCCTATCTCTGCAAAATGTGCGACAAGTCATACACACATCCAAGCTCCCTCCGAAAACACATGAAGGTAAAACCCGATGACTTTTATTTATTCATTTCTTTTCCAGTCTTCACTTATTTTTAACGGAATTATAGAATGTTCCAACTCGCTTAAAGATGTTTTTGAATAGCTGAGAATGAGAATAAAAATATCTGTGTTGTGTAATATTACGAGGTTACAGCTTTTAGTCCAGAGAGTTAATTTGCTTTGACATGTTCTTTCTTTCTTTTCTTTCAACCGATAAATGAGATTAAGATCTTAATGAGAATAATAATGTTTAAGATTTTTTTTCATTGCAGACAGTCAATTTAAGAGTTTTAATTTGTTGTGATGAATTTTTCATGTTGTGTGTTTGCATAAAAAAAAAAAAAAAAAAACACAGAGAGGGACAAACAGCATGTGCAGGATGCTTTTCAAAAACATGTTTTTTTCCCATTATTATTGAAGGTCCATGAATCCACCAATCCGGGGCCGCAACCGTCTCCAGCGGCCAGTTCAGGGTATGAGTCCTCCACACCTCCCACCATAGTATCACCGTCTACAGAGAACCAGAGCAGCAGCTCCATATCACCAGCAGCCTCAGCAGTACACCACACAACCAGCCACAGCACGCTGTCGTCAAATTTCAATGAATGGTACGTGTAAATATTTTTGACAAAAAAAAACAAAACAAGAAAAGAAAAACGCGAGAAAAAAGACTGCAGAATTTAAAAAAAAAAAAGAGAAACTGCTTGGAATCAAAGACTTTATCAAGTCAGCCAGTGAAACATGGACTGAGAAAACACGGGAGGCCCAAGCGATCAATTAAAGGCTGTCTTTAATGTCAATGAGAGAGAATGCATGGACAAAAAGGAGGCGAGGACAGCCACCGAGTTAAACTTTTTTTTTTTTTTCTGCTCCTCAATATTTTCTTTGACTCTTTATTTTTACTGAGAGACTTCCTCGAAAGAGATCTCAAAAAGCATGCGGGCCTGAATTTTTGTACATAAGGATTTTACCAAGTTGGGGAAAAAATGTAATATTTTATTTTGTAAATAGTTCTATCACAGTTTAAGGGAATTTGTGAAAATGTGGTCCCTAGATATATGGAAAAATGAGATGGTTTTAAGAATATTGCGATGAATAGACTTCATTGAAAAGAATGTTATAGTTGTGAACCAAATGTGAATTATTCAGTATTACTACAGTCTACACGTCGACCTAACCGACTCTTAGTATTAATGTGCTTTTGTAGCCTATTCAGTGCAACATTTTCGTCCAAGGTCCAGTTTGAGTAGCACAGTATCATTGTTGTTATTTAATGTCATGTCGATAAATCGTGTAGTGAAAGCCTGAAATTCCGTGTCAATCTGTTTATGTACGTGATAAATATAAAAATCTCTGTCAATTGCTTTGTCTGAAAGGAAGTATTATTACATGTAAGTAGCTCAATTTTCCATATTTATCCGCATGTAAAGGACCGGTAACATGTTAGAAATGATCGGTATTTATGGAGAAATGCGCTCGTATGTAAAATTTAGTTTACAAAAAAATGTTTGGATACATTTCGTACTATATTAAAGGATTAAAAAATACCATAATGCAATGCGTTGGAGGTTATTGGTTTCATTGGTGTTTGAGGTTGATCTCAACATGGAGTGCTGTGTGAAACTAATGGGGTTCTTTTTCAAAAAGTAGAATCACTTGCTGCAGTTTTTTAAAGCAGAACAATGCATTTAGTACGGTTTAGTGTGCATGTTTAGATGCACAAATTTAACTCTTTACTGTGTGTGTGTGTGTGTGTGTGTTTTGCAAGTGTGTGTGTGTGTGTGTGTGTGTGTGTGAGGCTCACTTAAAGCTAAAGCTTATGTTTTAAACGCACTGTCACAACTTCCCTGACAGTCAATAATAAGTAAATTCACTCCCCCTTCTGCATCTTCTGTTTATCCAAAATTAACATCCAACACTTTGCCCTGCAGTAATGTGCAAATTAAATCGATTAATCACGGAGGTTGTTCCTCAGTGTAAACCGGGAATAGTTTGCGTTACTTAATTGTTCGGGAATCTAATTTTCAAATCTAATTTATTTTCTTTTTCCTGCGTTTGTCGGATTTCATAGATTTAAGGGGAGAGCTGAGGAGTCAATGTGGCCCCTCATTGTTCCTGGCTGCAGCTTGCTTGACCGCCCCATTAGGCAGAGATCACATCAGCAGCCGCCAGTGATCATGGTTAACACTGCCAGTGTGCACGGAGCCACGATCTGTCAGTCTGCAGCTTTGTCACACACACACACACACACACATACAAACAAAAACTGCTGCATTTTAAAGCTTAAAAAGAATCTACACAGCAACAGCACCAGCACAGGAGGGGTGTGTGCGCATGCATGTGCACGCATGCTTCCTGTTTACTTCAACCAAAATAATAATAAAAAAAAAAAAAAAAACATCTACGACTCCCTCCATCTTTAGATGATTTGTTGAAATGTATTGAAATGTATTCATATTTTCTTTTCACGGACTATTAAATTTAGAGATAAATGAAGGATGGTAATAAAATGACTTTTTCGACTCTATTTAACACTATCTGTCTAGGTTCCAGTGCTGATGCTTCACTGCTATAGAAAGGGAGAGAAAGAGACGCACTCCACAGCCGTGTGAACTCGTTTGAGGGAAGTCACTTTGTAGCTTTTATAGAAAAATGTTCACATGTAACTGGAAATATAAATAGTTTAGAGTGGATGTGTTAAAACTCATCTCATGTGGTTTCTAGGCTGGCCGGATATTCCACACGTGCGCCATATTTAAATGTAAAACTGATGCCAGTTTGACAAATGTAGAGATAGATAGAAATCCACCTTTTTTTATTTTTATTTATTCATCATGTGAACTTGAGACAACCTTTAAAAAATGTTAAATTCTGTTTCAGAGTCCAGGCTAATAATGATGGAAAAATACTTTCCTGGAATATATAGGCCTATTTGGAGTTTTGTTTGGATTGATTTGCCTCATTATGGCCACAGATTTGAGTTTATCCTCCTTTTTTATTTCCTTGCACATGTTTTTACTGAAGACTGTAGAAACTACAACGTTTCGCCCCCTCCTCCCTTAAAAACAGCCAGACGCTGCTCCTTTAACGTGCCAGTGCGAGGCATGAACCTTGACTATGCTGTTTAATTTCCACTTCATGCTTCTGTCGTGTTACTTTCCACTGAACCTACACACCGCTGTCGAAAATAAAATGCTCATAAAAAAAAAAAAGAGGAGTCGACAACAGGCTCTAGCGCGTCTGTCTGGAGCTGATGGTGACTCCAGATCAAATAGGAGCGCAGGAGGAAAAAACATCCACTTTAAATGTATTTACTCTCAAGTCTGGAAATGACAAACACTCAGATATCGGGAAGGCGCAGGCGCCAGCATCATGAATATTTATTACCAGCACTTGTGGCCAGTAAACCGAGCCTGACGTTTGTGTTACCAAGGTAGACACTCTGCAGCTTAGCTGCGCATCAAATATCACACAGCTTTTCACTTCATGTTTTTTTTTTACACATTTAAAAGTCCGAGTTGTCTGTTTTTTGTTTTTTTTTTCTTCCTGCAAACAACATAGATGTTCAGTAAACCGATGCAGGCTATACTAGAATGGAAAAAAGTTTAAAATCAACCCATAATAGTCTTGTTTTTAGTGCAATAATGGCTGTATTTTGGTTCATCTTAATGACTTTTTGGCATTTTTTTATGGCGAGCTCCCTCTTCAGAGACTGAAGATGGCCGACCCTGTTTTTAAACATTATATGTGCACATAAATGCAACTTTTGGCTGGACTTTTTTGCAGCCTCGTTCGGACTTTAGTCCAAGATTAGACGAAAACTATAATCCGTGCCCCTTGATGGATGAGGTGCCCATGCATGCGCCAGCACTCTGATCTGCATGCCCAGCTGCCGTCACTCAATGAGAACTAAATCGATAAGTTAAACATTTGCAGTTCAGTTTAACTATTAGGTTTCCGGCTAAGTGATCCTGTTTGCAACAGAGAAGGTGGGGGGGACATGTGATATCTATTTTTAACAGCTCCTCAGTTTAAAAACTTAAGAGGCTATAGATGCCCCCAAGTTGCAAGTCATGAAATATCTTGCAAAAACTGCTCTCCTACAGTCTCCATCTGCTGAGCTTAACAGTCCTAATTCAAAAAGGTCAAATTCAAGTCAAGGCCACTTTCGTTTATTGGCATGCAGACATTTTCAGAACGCCTCCAAGAAACCCTGTCGTATTTGCAGCCATAAAACGATTTCATTGCCAGACTCTGGGTAATGGAGCAATCCATCCCACACTGAACGTCTAAGTTTGCATACAACGATAATCCAGACATTGTTTTTTTACAGATAATTATTTATAATCTTAATGCATAGGAAGAAAGTGGACGATGTGAAGAGCGGACCAGTTTTGTCTTTTTGAAGTTTGTACTTTTTTTATTTATTTTTTTGGCAACAAACTCAAAAACCAGCAGTAAAAATATCTATTGGTGTAATTAATGATTTAATTTAAATATGTTTAAATATCCCAGCATGGCATGCGCTTTAAGATTGTATTTAAATGAACTCCAACGTCTTAAAATCTCTGAATTTGATTGACACAATTTTACAACTCATCCTGAATTATGACTCGTAATTTAAACTCGGTCTTTAAATCTTTTTATCATTTGCAAACTAAAGCATGAGTTAACTAACATGCAGTTCGAGCTGCTCACAAAGCTGCACTGCTGCAACTTTCCCGAACAGGCTCCATCCGTCTTTACAAATAAAATGCCAAACTAAAAGAAAAGAAATAACATTTTTTTTTTGTTTGTTTGTTTATTATTATTTTTAGTCTAAATGGTATTTTGGCTGCGTTATGATAATCCTGACTGCAGCTCATATAGTTCACAGCTCTTTTATTTAACCACATCACTGATTGGGACATTAATCTCCGCTTTGCCAGCACAGTCCCAGTGCCGTGGCTTTGGAGAGGGTTCGTTATAGTGAAACATTAGGCTCACGGTGACCCTCGTTGCATCAGTTGTGGTCTCTGACATGCTATTAAGTTTAGACCGTGGAGGAGATTTGTGGAGGCGCTGACACGGTGTTGTCGCGTCCCCCCTTTTGACGTGTTGCTAAATGAGGCCACTCCAATTAGCTCTTTGCGACAAGGTGAGACCGCTGCACACCTCTGCGCGGAGGAGAAATAGTCCCTGACTGAGCCGCATTTATTCAGGGAAAGCCGAGTGAACGTGCAGCGACGTCGTGAATCACACCTGAGTGTGTTTGCTTAGCTGTTGTGTCCAAAACGTCTTGCTCAGGAGCACTTTGGTAGTTGTTGATATAAGAGAGGGAAGTGTCCTCTTAATTCCAGGAAATGGAACCAGCAACCGACGAGCTTCCGGTTCGCTTAACCCTTTTGAAACCAGTTAAAGGGCCAGTCTGTATATATATTTTTTCATTTATACTATATGTTTATTCACATACAAAACCATAACAAACTGACTTATTGTTGAAGTATGAACAGTTAATGTTTCTCTTAATTTGAAATATAGACAGATTTTTCTAATGTGCTTGCAAACATTGAAAATCATTAATAAGTTAAATATAGCTGTTCGTTTGTGTATTATGAGACCTGTCAAAGAAATTAAGAGTGATGGCAGTTTCTTGTGTTTCTAATTTCGGCAAACAGAGCTCCAGCCTTTTGTTTACATTGAGATGCAAGTGCAGCTGATTTGCTTTAAGGCATGAATCATAAAACATTTTTAATAAATTCATCAGCCGGAATGAAGTCAGCCCCGCATTTAGATTTTTACGTGTTTTTAAAAAAAGAGATGCATATGGTGTGTTAATGTACTGTTTCAGCGGAGGGGTCTTCTCGCTTACAGAGCAGCTTGTCGACATCTGCTTATCTGATGAGTCTGATAATGACTTGTTATTTTACAATGAGGATGACCAGCCAAAGATAATCACTGACAGATTTCTCCCGATCCATTCCACGTCGTAACGTTTTTGTCAAAGTGCATCATAAGGTGGCCCCCGAGGAAAAACATGGCTCAAACCATATGAACTCCCAAGGTTTTAATGGTTTATAGTGACATGAAGGCTGATTCCAACTGATGCTGCTCTGTATTCCCCTTAAAATTTAACAATGTGTCCCAATTAACTTATTTACTAGTGCTCCGTATAGATGACATATGGTGTTTAAAATTGGTAGCAGACCCACATTATTTCTCACTGCTCACATTTTGGACATCATCCTAGGAGCCTACGTCGGTGGTCATCACCAATTGCACAGAAACTGAGAATTTAAAAATGAGTTTGGGACTTTGTCAGGAACGTTTTCTAAAATAAACCCTCCTCAGTGTTTCCTTTAACTCTCTGCTTTTTGCTCAGGGTAGTCTTGGTTAGGTTAGAGTTTACAGTTTCCACTTCAAAACTTAAAAAGATCAAAACTACTGCTGTTACAAATGGTGCTCACAGTCAAAAACATGAACATTGAATTCTGAAACTCAGGTCGGTGGTTGAATATTTTAACACCAAGCAGCATTTGTACACATTAACACCATGTCAGAAAAATCTAACAAACTAACTAGTCTCTGCACAAACACTTTATCTTTGGGTTGCCTGAAATTCATTGTTGTTTTCCTGTTGGGCTCCAACCCAAAACCTTCAAATATTTTTCAGAGACAAGGAGCAATAAATACAGGTCGTTTTGCTTGCCCGTTGTTTTGAGTGCAGATATTTTAACTAGAAATGGATTTCATTTTTTCTTTTTCCTCACGAGTAAATCATTTCATGGAGAAAAAAAAAACATGTGTGCAGTGAAACAAACTGGAATCATAATTCCTGGTTAGTTGGCTCGTGCATGCAGAATTGCAGCTATTTTCAATGTTAATATCCAGACCTTTTTTCTGCAAGCATTTGCTGCTTTGTAATTGTTTGGGCTCTCTGTTGTTCAGTTTGATTCTGATAATGGAACTACATCCATCATTAGTCCATTCATCCATCATTAGAGTCCAGCCTGCACTGTGGCTGTGTATTGTCATGCTAGTGTGTGCATCTGTGGATATTTTCCATTCCTTACTATCGAAGCGTTTCTTACATTAAATCTATTCAGATTGGAATGAAACTGTGGCAGCGTCATCAAGCCAAAACCTCAAACCCTGTAGTAAAATCTTACGACTCAAAGGATTCATGTCGCTTGATACACACATATCTTCTCACCGTGCATTTTCACTGACCTTAGCAAAGACCTACAAGGCATTCTGACATCTTGTACAGTTAGGTATGAACACCAAGAGAAACGTACCAACTGATGCAACGCTTCAATCACATCCGATATGTTCCACCTCTCTGCAGCGCTCATTTATAATTATACTGGCATCACAGAACGAGGGTGATTAAAAGTAGAATTTGGCAAGCAAAATGTGGTATGTAAGGTATCATCATAACTGTGCGCTTGGCATTGGAATATCATTCAGCAGCTGCATCAGCAGGACACAGGTGGAAATGCAACTTGACTGGTGATTGGAGCCAAGAAAGACCTGGGAGCTGAATGTGTCTGTGTGTCTGTCAGTGTGTGTTTGTATGACTGTGCACTAAGTGTTGAACTCTAGTAGTATATCAGCTTCCTGATGTTGCCAGAGGACAGATCTGTGAAGGACTATGACTCATTAGAGAGAAAACTGGCAAACATGCAAGACGTTATCGAAAAGTATGATGAGAAAAGCAAAGAAGAAATCTTAAGTCCTGTCTATGGAAACAACACAAGACTGTCAAGATTGAAATGTCATGTTTTAATTAATAAAAGATGCTAAATGACTACAAGTGAGATGTATTAAATCCTTCTCAATGTACAAAAGGTGGTCGGACCTGTGTGCAGCAGCTGCTCCTGTAAGTATCTCACAGTTCGATTTTATGTCTTTGACGCTGACATTCCTCGATATCACAGCTAACTGAGTGATACGCTGTGGTTGAGGTGAGAATGGACGATGTAACGGGGTCAAATCACTTCCAGAAAGCTGTGGTGACCTCTGTGCTCCTGTGTGAAAGCACCTCTCCAACAATATTAAATACATACCAGTGGTTTCAAAATCATTTTTGGGGCTTTGGAGCTAGGTTTAGAGTGAGACGCTGAGAGGGGACTGCTCGGTTTCCTATCAACATGCAGGATAATAAAACACAACATGCCAACGTACTAATGTGTGAGGAGGCGGTTGAGTAAAGGGCTGTTCTGTAAAATGTCAAACACACACCCCGAGCTAAAAGGTCATTTTTTTAACATCTTGATGCTATGTTTGCTTACATTTTGATGACTCGAGGTGTAACGGACCTGGGGAAAAAAAAGTAATTCCCTCTCATTTTCCTGCATGCCGCTTTAAACACGCTGGCAGACGAGAAATCCATCTATTCTAACTGAGTGACCAACCGTTGGACAGTTGCAACTGTGATCATTCAATTTGTTTGCTAATAACAATTTCTAAATAAAATGTCACGCTTTTTCCGACATTATAAGGCATGTGTATCCCATTAATTCCAATTGCTCGTTGCTCACTCACGGTTTGATTGATAATGATTGGCCCAAATTTGCTTGCTCCAGGTGTTTGCCGTTTATTATTTTTCCACCCTTTCAATTAATCACTAATTGGTGTTTCCACCTGCAATGGAAATTATACCACAACTGTGGCCAAAAGCCTCACACTGCCACTCTTTGTGGGAAAAAAAGCATCAAAATATTTGTCGTAAAAATGGTCGGATTGTAATGTTTTCACAATGAAAAAGAAAATATCCCAAACTAAAAGAAAAAACCAAAAAACAAAACATTTGTTGTGTCATTGTTGCCTGCACAGTGTGGCACAGTCACTGTTCAAGAATTTTGAATGACAATAAGAGCTGATTTCATTGCTTTCCGTGTTAGGGGATTATGTGTTGGTTGAGGTAAGGTCACAGTGTGGGATGTAACATTATATTTGATGTCTGCATATGGAAACAATTCATAGTCATAGTGGAATGTGAATCATGTTGCCTTAATAAAGTTTTTTTTTTTTAAGTGTGTCACTGCAAGTCAGAATTTCTGTCCAATATCTTTTATTTATCCAGAAGTGATAAAACTCAGTTTATAATGCCTTTTCTCTAATAATATGACTACTTGTAGCGCTTGCACTTCTCTTTAGAGTTCTGCTTTAGTGAGGTGGGGTATAAAAACAACTCTGCTTTCCGCTGAAAGGGCAAATAACAGCATTCACAAAAGGTCAAGTTCTGAAAAACAGCAAGGCTTTAACCGACAAATAACATCTAAACCGGGGTGGGCGGGGGGATGAAGACTGAAATCTAGATGAAAGTTTGTGTTTCTGGAAAACGGAGAAAAGAAGCATTACAACTAAATGCAAACCCACATCAGAACATCAGTGTTCACATTGCACAAGGGATGTTGCACTCGTGGTTTATGGCTAACTGGGAACTTGTCAGCATGTGCTCCAAACAAAGATGGATCTTCTCTAGCTGACTATAGTGCAGACAGAAATGTTATTACTATAAGTATTCTATATAAATGAATAATTATGTTTCCAAAACACTGTGTGTCTGTTTACTCATAGCAAAGAATTTAAGTGTCACGTGACTTGTCTGCAACCACTTGTGTTGTGTTGTGTTGTGTTGTGTGTGTGTGTGTGTGTGTGTGTGTGTGTGTGTGTGTGTGTGTGTGTGTGTTGTTTTTTTTTAAACATATGACAGCCCCCTGCACTGCATCTACTCTCAGCTATTTGGTACAAAGCCACGCACAGCAGTGGTTTGTGTCTAATGGACAAGTGTTGATAAGTCCTTAAAAGAGCATCCAGCTGAACTCTCGCTAAAGGTTGTTTCCAAACTTATGCGAAGTAAGTATCCATCTGTCATCACTTCACAGAAAGCCGCAGCCCCCGTCATCAAACAGATAAATGGCGGCATGTTGCTACCTAATGGCGAGTGGAATGATTGTTTGAAAGCAGCCATTTCTGCAGAGCATTTAAATATGTCTCCTTCTTTTTTTTTTATTAAACAGTTGTTTGTATTTTCTTTTTTATGAAATAATTACTTTATGCTTTAAAACCGCAATCTGTAATTGAGTCTCAGTGTCGAAACACTGTCACTACAACACTGGATTTGTTTATTTTTTGATCTCTGCAACTGTGGATTTTTTTAATTAAAAAAAATGACCAGATGAGGTTTTAAACTAAAGAAAAACATCACATTTTTAAAAACTTTTTCCTCATTTAGGTTTTGTAATAATAATAATTTTGAGTTTCAAGTCAGACACACAACGTCTTCAGTCCTGTACTTTGTGAATCTAAACATTGAATGTGCTGAACCCAGACTTTCTCTCGGTTTTCATTAATGTATTAAACACATTAACCCCCTGTGATATTAGCTGCTGAACTGATAATACAAGACGTAAGTCAAGACAGAGTGAACACAAAAAGTACAAAGCCGTCCTCTTCTTTTTTTTTTTTCCTCTTAGGGTTTTACACATGAAGAGAGATTGAATCAGGATTACATCACATAGAAACATATCTTTAAAATAGTGTTAGCATCAAACACTGAGAGTTAATTATAACCAAAGTGTGTGTGTGTGTGTGTGTGTGTGTGTGTGTGTGTGTGTGTGTGAGGGGATTAGTGTATTGAGTCCTAGCCTTGTTCAACAAAATGGTGACGTACTGTAAGGTTTGAACAGTTTATCCCACCGAGTTGCAGGTCGATTCTTTGTACAAGTACACTGCAGCTTTTGTTCTCTGAGCCTTTACATATCACACACCTGCTCATGTGAATTATATGTGTTATATATATATATATATATATATTTGCATGTCTATTTTGGGAGGCCTAGATTTAAGCATCTGGATGATGATATGTCGTTGACTCATAAATAATTTCAAAGTTACATCACTCCGTGGCTTTAAAGCTGCTTCTGCTACAACCAACCCAACCTCATGGCCACGCGCAGCCTTTCAATAAATCACTCATTCTTGACACTTTTGCTGATGGTGTTTGACTAAAACCTCAAACATCCATTACAAAACTTTTTTTTCTCCTTCCAAACATATGTTTCACACAGAAACATCCAAAGTCAAAACTATCATTCTTTGTATTTTCTAACTCTTGAAAGGGTTTTTTTTTTTTCTTCTTTCTTTTTCTGCAATTAAGTTCATTCAAGTTGAGGATTGTTGCATGTGCAGATGGTTTGAGGAGCATCAATCTCTGTCAGCAGTGTAATAATGCAGACATTCCATACTGGGACACTTCATGAGCAGAGGAGGCACATGAGAGGGGGAGTTCCCTAAATCAAATAAAGGCTTGTGTTCTGGCTGAAGTCTGAGAACCAGCACCCGGTGAGGATGCAGTGGGAATGAAATTATACACAGCCCCCCGGTTACACTGTCTGCATTTTTATACATTACAGTTATACAAACGTTGTTAAGTATTAGCAAATAAAATTCAAATGTAACATGCAATAAAACATTAATCTCTGTGATGTGTAAGTCTGAACCACCATAATGCATTTAGGGAATGATTGCAGTTTAATATTACGGTGGTTTTATTGTAAAAAAAAAAAAAAAACAAGACTATACAATAGTCAGATTGGGATTGGCCTTTTAAATGATTGTTTATCAACTATAAAGTCGGATTATGAGCAAAAGATGCTTTGAGTTTCTCTAATCTTGCCAATCTTTCCCCGCTTTGTCACACAAACATTAAGATATATCTCTATTTACACCATTTCCAGGTTTCTGCCATCTATCTCTTATGGTGATCTTTCATCCACTGATCAATCTGAACATGGATTCCAAGGCTGTAAAATGTTGGCAGCACTTTTGATTCAACCCCTTGTACCTCCCTTGACTTTGGGTCCTGGCTTGATGTTGATGTTGACATCACATAGAGAGAATTCTCAGGAATTCTCTGGAATAACACATGGAAAGTATTGGGGCCGAAGGGAGACATGGGATGGAGAATGATAAGACTGGATGCCCTTCATCTTTCTCTCTGAATTCAGGCCTAAGTCAATTTTACTCTCAGCATGAGACTTTCTTCAGCCCAAGTTTTGAGTAAATCCAATCAGCTGTCTGCAGGATTGAGATGTAGTGTGTCAGTGATGACAGAGTTCGCTGAACAGGGAGGATGCAGTCCAGCATTTTTAATAAGACACTACACTATAAGCCCCTCCTAAAGAAGTAATTATCATTTAAAGGGAATTATACTTTAAGACTTACAGACGTACATCAATAAATGATCAAGTATTACAATGAGTGTAATTTTACATAATTTGCTCCCCTAGGACAAATCAGTTGGATATAATTTTCCATTAATATTTCAGTACATTAAAATAAATCCAAAGAGTAAAAAAAGTAAATCAGAACAAACTCTTACTGATTTAGATACCAAATGTTTTTTTAACAATCACACCAGCAAGAAAAAGTGTGTATATTTATGGGCCCTCTGTCATGTTTTGTGTGTGGCGACCAGAGAATTAAGCTCTGAGTTTAGCATGGCATTGCTTGAGTGCTTTGGCATTGCAGCATAGCATGAAATCTCTCAGTCTGCCAGGTGCGAGTTCCCAAATCATACTTCCCCCAAATGTGCATCAACAGTTTTGACAGGCGGACAGTACAGTGCTATTCTACACTCAACAGTGCTGCTGTTCCAAGAAGACAGAGCACACATACATCACATGCAGCCCACCCACCCCACATGCTCTACTTGATTTTTTTTTTTTTTTAGTTTTTGGGCACCTTCCCATCCCCACCCCTCTCTCTTTCTTTTCTCTCATTTTTTTGATTGGCTTGATTCCATGCTCATTAGCATGTGCCATTATCTTCTGGAATATTCAGGGGAATGTTTCCAGTTGCTGCCATTCCAATTATTATAATATACAACATGGTTCATGACTTTCAAGTTTCTGGAAGTGCTTCAGCTTTTTGTCAAGGTCCTCAGTCACATGTGAGGGCTGTAGATTTTTCAAGGGCATCTGTTCCAAGCTGGCCCAGAAGAGAGACAACGCGGCAAAAGAGGGGGTGGGTTTGTGGAAGGGGGGCCCGGAGCAAGCTGGAAAGATCCACCTAGAATTTGTTGAATCAAATCCTTGCACCTGGATATAATTGTCCTGCTGCTGTGCTGGGAGTTGCCACTGCCACAAAGAGACCAAATTAGTGGCTCGAAAATGGCGACCTGTCAAGCCACGCAGCCTCACCTGGTACCATATTTTACCAAGACAAAACGCTTTCCTTGCATTGCTAGTTAATGATTATTTTGTTTACGGGCTCGGATAAATACACCACTCTGAATTGCTGAGATGATGAGCATGAAATCAAGCTGCAACAACACCAAACAATACAGCAGTGTGTAATAGCTTCTCAAAGTGCTAAATGAATCATTTCCATGTGAACTAAATCAAATGCAAATGGTTTTGTGTAGTATTTAAACCTTTGTGTCGACTTTTGTCAACATCTGGTTTGGTATTGAAACAATGCACATGTTTTTATCTTTGTCGTTGGATATGGGTTCATGATAAACAAAGGATTTACATAAAAACCCAATCATCTACACATAGTGACAGTAACTCTATCAGACTCTTGCGTGCATCCAAAACTTTAATCACTTCTTGTGTCAGATCAGGGGAGTCTGTTCATCTGTGTTTTTATTTCCAAATCTATAACTTAAACACACTAAAGTGCAAACTCGCTTATGTGCGGCTGCTTTGGCTCGGCCTGCTGATTGTGTGAAGGGAAAAGAATTACATCTTCCTAACTAAATAATGCAGTTTACCGAGATGGCAAGGATAAAGAATTACAACCCTGGGGGGTCTGGACAATAACTACTAACATTGATGAATCTTGTGGAAGATAACACCAGGCCTAAGCATTCCTCTAAGAATATTAATAGAATACCCTCTATTTATATTCCTACATAAATTCCAGCTGTATGGGAAGTTTATAGTATTCATTTTCAGCCATGACAAATTAGTGTTGTTACATTGCAAAAAAGATTATCGTCTGTTTTTTAATTTAATTTTTAATCTTGGCATATTATCCAGTATAGAAAATACTATAATTTATCACACTTTCCTCTATAATCTGGCCACTTTGCAGTTTGCATCTCACATGGATGAAAGATTATACGACGCTTTGAAATAAAAAACGATTCTTTCAAATCATAATTAATATCAGATTTTTGAATTAAAAGCAGTTATTGTATTTCGTTTTATGGATTGAAGTGGAAGAAGATTTTTATATTCTCTTTCCACGAATCTTCATGGGAGTGTTATTTTGGGGTGGATTTGGCAGGGAGTAAAAGCAATGTGGTCAAAGTATGGTTAGGTGTGTAATGATTGCTGGGTGAAGCCATACAAGCATTGTGGCAGCTTCGCAGCCTCTGAATGTTTTCAGTGGGGAAGGAAACATGTTCTGGAGTTTTTGTAGCTGGAAGAAAGTTGACAGCAGAGTTAGTCAGAGTGGTTCTTTGTTGGTGTTTGCATTTTTTGCGCACACTCCCATTGCTTGACTGGAGGCAAAGCTTTTCAAAGCTTACTTCACTTTCCAACAATTTTTACAATGTTAGCATCAATTCAAAATCATGAAATCATGTTTCAGGCCAGTGCAAAAAACATCATAGTCACCTCGTTTGACTTCGAAAACATTCCCAGAACCATTTATTTTAGCATGAAAACGAGAGTTCCTGGTAACGCACGGAAAATATGCATCCAGTTGTCTCATTCACAGACGATAAAAGAGGTTTTTTCGAGGAAGCAATTGCTAAATCTGGAGTAATACATCACGGTTTCTCCGTCTCTGCACCTGCATGGTAAGGGACGTCCTCCAGGGGATCGGGGCGATAGACAGTGTGGTGTGTAGTCTAATGGTTGAATCAGCTGGCAGGTGTGCCCCAGAAGTTTCTCTGCCACCTGCACACTGGACAGTCCATAAATGGTGTAACTGTTGTATTGCTTAGCTGGACAGAGAGAGACACACCTGGGCTAGGTTGAATTAAATGCTTAATGGTTCTGTCTTCTTTTACTGGAGAAAAAATGTCTGTAATCTCCTCCTCCACATTTTCAAGCCTCACACGGACCTTGATGAAGATGCAATGACATAGGGGCATAAAATAATAATTATGTTATCCCCCAGTATGTGTTTCAACCACAGATAATCTTTGTTGAACTAAAGCGACACTTGTTAAGATCTGCAACTGTGAAGGTATTAATTTCAGATTAAGACGACACATTTCTGTTTTAATCAATTGTCCCAACAGACTGTCGAAAATCTCTGATGATCCTCGAAGATTACTCGTTGGCAAACAAAGACGTGAACAGTAGAAGGTAAATGTGATATTGAGTTGCTCATCTAATGATACACTTCATGGACTGAAACAGCTTTGAGCTAACAATGATAGAGACAAGCAAAAAAAAAAAAAAAAAAAAAGCTCAGGAACACCAATATTTTCTTGTAAGCTGGAATAAATTGACCTCTTTCCTCCCCCTGAGTCTAGCTGTGGAGCTTGAATGGCCATTAGTGCCATCATAAAACAAATGAATCCAAGAGAAGATCCAAGAAAGCTGATGCTAATTTCCAACTACAAAATTCAAAGTAAGCAATTACAAGGAAGAAGCTCCAGGTACTTATATTCCCTCTGCTAGCCTTGTTTGTGTAGAAGTTTCTCAACATTTTATTCAAAAATGTCACCAATCAGGTCGCTACCAGTGTCGTGTTCTGCATTCGTTTGATTTCTTTTAGGTTTTACGGATGGAGCTACAGTTTTTAATACATCAGTGAATCATTGTTACATTAGTAATAATCTGTTGTTATTGCCAGTGTTTTGCAAAATTATGGACAGTCTTTCCATTAACCATTTCACTTGCTGCAATAAGGCTGCTACTTCACCTCCTGGCATCACTCTACATGAATTTACTGTAAAGACTAGAAAAACAAATAAAGGCTAATAGCAGCACTTGAATATATTCAAGCAAATATGAATTTTGAATAAGGCAGCTAACAACTGAGAGCACCTTCAACATACAGTATAGTATTAGTTGTATGGAAGTTATACGTTGCTAACTGCGCAACTATTTCAGCATCGGTCTGGTGAGTAACATTTATTGGATCAAATGGGGCGCCATCTTGGAACCACAGACAGTATAAAGAATGGACATCAGCCACAGGTTTCTGAAGAGCCGTTTTGAAGCTCATAATGTGGTGGCTATGGCCGACGCCATCTTGACAGTACTACCTCTGCCAGGTAATCTAAAAAAAATGGACAAAGACGTGGACCAGAGGCGAGCTGAATGATGCCTTGGTGCTTAAACAAGCCGCCTGTAACAGCATGTGCTGTTATTCATGCATAACTTTAAGCCTTAATATAATTTGAACAGGTGATTAAAAAAAAAAAATTCAACCTCAGTACAGTTGTCACGAACGGGGAAATTTGCTACAGAGACTAAAACTGTTTTTTGTACCAGGCTGTAAACATGTTTATTTCTGTTGTGAAGTTGGACATTTTAACATTGAGGCTTATGGAGATTGACTCAGTCTGTAGCCAGCCTCTAGTGGCTGTTTGAGGAACTGCTTGTAACACAACATCCTGTTCTCATATGTACCTTGCAGGTTTAGCGTTAGCTGTGTCAGGCACTTATATGCAAACTCAACCTGATGAAATCTTTTTATCGATGCACAATAGCAGACATTTTATTAATAATAAAAGTTTAATACTTCACTTCACTTCAAGACAGTTCATCATCATACCTCCACACACATGAATACTAAACATTCAGTATTAACAATAATTACAGTATAAAATTGCAGTAATTACAAATGATTATAAAGACAGCATTTATTGTAATTTGATCTCCATTTCAAACTGGTAACGTTCAGTGACTAAAACTACTAGGCTGGTTTTTGGTTGATCTCATCATTAAAATGATAAATATGCATTGAATCAGCTGTTTGTTTTGATAATGTCATTTATGATGTTTTGAAACTACTTTTACTAATTATGATTGTCTTTAAATAATAGGTGGCAAAATGTTCCCTGAGTTTTAAAGATGACAAAATGAATAATCTTCATGTCTTGTGTGTAAATGATGCATCTGTCTTTTTATTAATGCTGTGTGAATAATTTTGGCCTTGTCACAGCTGAGATGTGTGATTTAAGATAGAACAGGCAGTGGAATGGGAGGACAGACTTTTAAAGGCAGATTTACTGACTTGACGGCTGCAAGCTTACATAAAAAGATTTGATGTTTATCTCCCCAAAGATATCTGATACAACACGAGTTGATTTTTGAACTTGATACAAATAGAAACACAGTCATTGCTTTCTGCACGGAGCTCCCGAGCCAGCCGGCGCTCCCAAGTGTACTCTTTGCGTGGGCCAACCCCGTCTGCGGCGCATTAGTTTCTAGTTCTTGAGATTTAAACTGTGGCAGCAACACATAGTGTAACAGCTCCCCAGAGAGAACCAGTGATTGCACTCCAGTGCATGAGGTGATATTATGTTTAATGTGTTGGTTTACTCCTTGAGGGGTTCCCCAACATCTGGTGTGCTTTTAATTCTTGGGACGCTCCCACTTCCAAGGCTTTGACTTCTCCTGAGTATGTATACAAAGCTTAGACTGCCAGGTTTATTATTTACATATTTGTCCTTTACAGTTGCCAGTGTGGTTGTCATTATCCATTAGCTAAGGAAAGTGGCCATTTCCTGTTGTATTCTTCCAGTGTCCGTCTTTGTTTTGTTGGTTTCCTGCAGCTTTTTTTAACAGAACATGGCATCATATGCCATCTGGTAATACAAGCAGTATTTGCACTCATGCTGTTAGTATACTGGTTTGAAGTTTCAGTGTTACCCAGCCTCACAGGTACTAAGAGCGGCTCTCTGCAGGCCCCTTCTACAGCTATCCCCTTAGTTAGCCGTACCATATTAGAGGCCAGCTCCCTGCAGTAAAAGACCCTGCCGGAAACTGGGTTTGATTTGTTGATGTGAGTGCACTGAGGGCAGAGTGGGGGCCAAGCATTAATGGGTTCGAGACAATAGGCCATCACTAATCAGAGACCTCAAGGTTGCCATGAGGTTAATTGTAATGCAGGTGGCACTAGGGAGGGGCGAATAAGAAATGTCGACTCCTTTACTGCCCTGGCGGCCATTGTGTTCTAACATTAAGCCCTGGGGCTAGGATTTGGCTTTCTCTGTCGCTCTTTCTCCTGTGCCCTCTTTACCTTTTAATTTCTTATTATCCGCTGATTCCCATTCAACCTCCATGGGTTAAAGAAAACCTTTTGCCACATGTCAAAAGGAAATGTTAATATTGGGCCTGTCCTGGCTGTTGTGATGCGTGCCAAACCATTGTGGGGCTCCACTGGCGATTCAACAGTGCATTTCACATTCACTGGAAGCACTCCTGTTGCATCATTGTTATTTGTTTAAACTGACAGAAACAGCAGACCCTGCTTGCTTTTGTGTCAGTGAAAGACCATCTCCAAACAAGAGCCAGGTCATGAATACACAATAGGAGAGTGTCTTTAGAGCAGCATTTGTTTTAGGTTTTGTTGTTTCTTGAGACCATTTTTCCGGGAGGTTGGACAGAGTTGCATTTACCATGTTTTCCTGAGTTTTGCTGTGAGCCGTTTGAAATGTGGTGGAGTTTACGGAGAGGGACACATTACTGAAACATTGAGTTTATACACTACTCTCACAAATGTATGGATGTGTGTGGTCTGTGGCGAGGGCTACCCAACCCTGCCTGATCTTCTACTACTTAACTTTTCTACTTGTTATCTTTTTACTTGACATAATAAGGAAACTGTTTAATGAATGTGCAAGTTGCAAAATGTTAATACTGAATGTATTTTGAAAATCTTCAGTCACAATGTATTTAATCTCATGCAATATCCATGCTAGCAATACAGTATCAGTTGATAGCATGATTAAAAATGTTTAGGCACTCACAGCACTGAAGATTGTGCTTTTGGTTCAATAATTTTAACAAGCCAAAGAGACAACAGCCAGACCAGCGGCTCTGTGAGGCTGTATTTAGACACAGTGGTGCTTTGAGCTAAATGCTAATGTCATCATTAGCTCGTAATGCCAAATGCTGATGTTTAGCAGGTGCAATGTTTACCATTTTATTATCTTAGTTTAGCATGTTAGCGTGGGAAGTATGTTTACTATTTTGGTGTTCCTACTGTTAACTGTTTGTTATTGTTTCTAAGGCACCCCGCGATATATTATTCTAGCATAACTGAAAACCACAATCTTTCCCTAAACTTAACCAAAGTGCATTTGTTACACAAACATAACTGAGGATACAAACCTTAGTCTGCAGTTTCAAAGTGGTGCTCTTTGTAGTCGTGTTCTTTGTAAGCCTACCAGCCTGACCACCAACTTCCGTACGGTACAAGAACTTTGTTCCCTGAAAACATAATCCAGGCAGAAACTATGTTTCCCTCAAATCCAAACTGGCAAAACAAATCACTAGCAATATAAATATAATTTCCAGAGGACAGGGTTGGGGCTACCATAGCATTCGATGAAATGATTCTAATCAAATATCAGGATTCTTTATAGATGTGTAATTGGTTAATTAACCCGAGTATCAATATTTACATTTCATTTTAATCTGTGTCTCAGTTTGCAGATAGGATTTGTTATTACAATGATTAATCATTCAAAACCATCTCTTTCATCCCATTTGATTTCCCTTTGATATATAACGTCCTCTAAAGTTTGACATTTTTTCTCCTGTTCTACATTGGCCCTCTCACAACTTTATTAATAATTTTGACACCAAAAAATGAGGTTTCATGTCATTCGAGTTTCACGGCCAGCCACAGTAGCTCTACTACTGGAGATCAGAGTGACTTGTAACAGTTGTGAGCGCTTACCATCTCTTTTTCTTTGCGTTTGAGAGGGAAGGGGTCAGCTGGAGTAAAGGGAGGGAGGTGGATTGCCTTGAAAGACAAACATCTCAGTGTCTGCCAACCTGCAAATGGCCCCTGTGTTTATTCAGCTGAGGATTGGACAGCAGCCAGAGCATCACTGTGGCAGACTCCTTCTTCCACAGCATATGTGAGGGCAATACGTTGAAATTTGCGTTTGATACATGACAAATGAGACGGTATTGAACAGCAGGGATGCTGGTAAGGCATGGCTGGATGAGGTACAGTCGGTATGTTGGAGGCTAAGAGGAGGGAAAGGGGCACCATGGTTGTGCCAAGATCCTTCCTCATTAAACAATTGTGTTGGGGGAATTGCTGATATTTCTGACAAAAGAATGGATAATGTATTGTTATCTTCTTGACTGTATAGTGACATGGCATTACTGCTGAACAAAACTGCCATGGACCAAAGGTTGGATCTCCACACTTGTCTGCTCTGATCACCTGTCTGTGTCGAAAATGCTAATTAGCCTCAAAGCAGCCGCCTTTCGTTTAGAAAGCCTTTGCATCTTGCATGCAAAAATATGCATTTCGCATTCCAGCTTTATTTTTAATCCAAGAGTTTCAAACTTGCACCATCCAAATAGTATTAACCTGGTGATTATACAGTACACTGGCATTAAAAATCGCAAATGTTATATACACCTTTCATCTTTCACCCACTTCATGTGACCAAGACCTTGGTCTGACAAAACCAGATAAAGTGGCATTATTCCAACTATGGGCTGATATTTACCACATTTATCCGGATATGTGACATTGAGAGGGACAAGCAGAACCAGCAGGGCGATTAAGGCCCTATTATCACCTGTGCCTCCAAGACATCCGTGACTTCGCCACATATCCACATGGGCAGGAAATCTGTCGAGCTGCAGACTAGCAGTGACTTTGAAATCAACCTCTTACGATGAGTTGCAATGTAAAGCACTTTGAAAAGCAAGATGGTGCTTACCTGAGCAGATCATCTGTTGTCACTACACGTCTCTGGTAGTAGTGACGGGGAGTTGAGGAGGGGGGGGAGTTGGTCGATCACATCCGTCAAAGTGTTTAGGAGGGTTCATATCAAGCGGAACATTCTTTCATCTTGCTTAAGGAGGAGTGTGGCGTTCACGCCCAGCTAAGCTCAGTGACACCTCCGTCCTGATCGGTTGGCCTTAACTGGGGGTTGATCAGCAGCTCTCACATTCAATCAGAGTGGAACATCATGTCAGTGTCGAGGAGCAGGTTTTTTAATCCAAACCTCTACGCAACTTCACATCACAGTGCTGTTCTTTCAAACTCGAGACGCAATTGCTAGGATCGGATGAAGCTGAAGAAATTAATCTGGATATTGAAACTGTATTTTTGAGGGTTTCTGATTGGATCAGTCACATCATAGTGACTTAATACATGAATTCAAAACCTATGTATTTGGTGGCTAAATCTCATGTCAGTGCAATGGTTTTACTATTCGTGACTAATAGTTATTCTGCCTCACTGACACGGAACAAAAATGAATAAATATATGTCAATTTCTCCAAAGGGTATTTTTAGTGGTTTTACAGGGAAGCAAACAATGAAGCTGTTAGTTTACAGGGATCCGTGAATGTTCAGGAATCACTCCGTCGATCTGAAGTCAGATAACAGCGTTGGCACATATTAAGTGAATAATTACATAATTTTTCAGCGTCTGAAGGCCTAATCACTATCAAGACTCTGGTGCAACAAGTCTCGTTCTTAAGGAAATCCTGATTATCACCAGGGAGGAGGGATCTTGCCTTAAAACGCCATCACATACCATATTTTATTTTAAATATAGCACCTATTGGGAGGTGTAGGCTGTCTTAAGTGAGACTGCGAAATCCCTTGAGGTTCAGTGACGGAAAATGTGTCTAAATTCTCAACTTGACACCCAGCTTCTGCCACCTCTGCTACTGTGGGATCCAGTGTCTCCGGGTGAAAGGGATGTCACAGGAAGAGTTCCTTGCAGCTACTCGAGCATGAACACAAGAACGCCTTCATTAGGAGATGTTTCCATTTAAGGTGTATAGGTTGACTAAAATACACGATCAGCTGTCCCCTGCTAGCATTGATTAGAGTGTTAAATACGAGAGTGGAAATGTTGTAGGTGGATAATTGTGTGCTTAGTGGATAAATTAAGTTGTAAAAGCCATCTGGTACATTTCATTGTAAAATTAAAGAGCATCGAGGTTCCTTTTTGCTACCATTTACCTGAAGAGGAGGGAGATGCATTCAGGTTGTTTGTACAAAAGCAATAAAGACATCTCACATGTGTATTTAGCACTTAGTCCCGTTTTCATTATGTGCGTTTACATTATGTACAGCACTGAATCATGCTATATAAATGGTCCTGTGAGGAAAAAAACAACAACTTCAGACTCCCTACCTTCTTCCGAGGAAGCCAACCAAATGGGATGGTTTTAATGCCACAACATGATTTGTATTTTTACATTTGCTTTACATATGATTATGTTATTACATATTTTCAGTTCGCAATCACAATCAGGTTGCATTACAGGGTTAGATGTAATCCCAAAGTAATACAAATTCAGCTCACAGCTAATGATATTCATGAGGTTCAGCGTGCCCCAGCGCTCTGCCTGTAGCTTGTACCTATTGTTAAGCCTTCCTATCTTCCCCTGAGGTATAGGCTAGTGGCAACATTTAAAGAAATGACATAATCTACACTCATGCACGGTGTAGAAAAGCTGTCGTTGAAACTGAAAGTATTCCGTGCTGGTTTGTTAATGTTTGCATTATATCAAATGACTTCTTCTTTTTAAAAACAGCACAGGAATGGAATTAAAATCTTTAAGTTATGAGGTATGAATTTATCCTTTAAGTAAATTATTAGGGGGGAAAAAACTGCTTGTGAGATGACAAGTATTTTCTTTTTCTTTCACAACATCAAAGCGGCTCAGTCTGTTGTTATCCTTCATGTCATTATCCAGAGCTTTTCTAAAGGACATGAAAACTTGCAGCCCTCGTCTATGTCCCTGCCTGCCATTTAACATAAGACAATAACCTCCTTAAGTACGAGACTAAGTCTCAGCTCCGCCTGCATTAGGCAAAAAGGCTTGTGTAATTAGTCTTGCACTATAAATCAAGTGGTGTGAATCTATTTCGCCATGGCCTAATTGAAAGTGCTCTCTTTTTTTTCTGTCGGTGCTGTAGTTGGACACAGAGCTCCATCGGATGGTGATAGATGTGGAATCCAGCACAAACAGTTTGAACCAGTCAGGCCGTGATTGATCAGTACCCTCTGGGATGTCGGGTGGATCTTTCTCCTTCAACCAGAAGATAAAAGCCTTAACGACTCTCCAGTCTTGTTGTACCTCCCAATTGTGTGTTTGTGTGTGTGTCTCTGTGTGTCAGTGTTTTATTATTTCGCAGTGTTTGACCTTGAAGGTTCTGTGTGCATTTGGGCTGTGATGTCTCAATGATTTCTCTTTAAGTGCCAAAATGCGCTTTATGCGCCATTGATGCTGCTATACACACACTACATAAATGCCCCATGGAGGAGGCCATTTGCATGAAAATTTAGTTGATTTATGACTGGATTCTATAGCATTTTCTATAATCACCCAGCACATTTTTGCAGGGGCTTAGTAGTGGCCGTAGTGATGCCACAGTACAGTGCTGTAACCCAACTTCAAAGACCGTTTTGTTCACACGCACCCTCACAAAAACACAGGGTGACTTCACTGGCTTCCAGTGGCAAAGGTGGACCAGCTGGGTTGTTTTGTTCTCCACTTGTGTTTTTTTTCTTCCTTTCTCTCTGTTTTCCCCCTCTTCATCGTCCCCAGTTGTTCCTCCGATCTTTTTTTCTCTGAGCATTTGCTCCGGAGATTTACACTTGCTGTTGTTGATGGAATGAAAAAAAAAAAAAAATTGCAAGCAGGAGAGCGGGCGATACTGGTGATTCAGGTTTGGTGTGTGGTATTTCAATGAGGTCTAGGCTGATTGTCCTATCGTGGGGATGGATGTGGCTTTTGGAAGTGGAGGTGCATCGAGGGGATCACTCGGCATCTGGCCCAGCACTCTTGTGTCACCGTGACCCTCCTGTGGGGAGGCAGTGAGGGCCACAGCAGGGGTCCCACTGAAAAGCAACATAAATTTCAGAGGGAGAATCAATAGACTGTGAGAATTGTAAGAGATGCATTGGTTTGGACTCTCTGACTGTGACCCTGGTACTTTGCTATATCGAAGTCGGCGAGGATGCACCTACAATCCTCGACAAGAGTGAAAATAACAACATAAAGCAACAGCTAAGACAAGACGGTTTTGTACGTCTTCTGATTATCATGCTAACTCAACTCCCAATTCTGTGGCATGGGTGAATTTTAGGGATAGCCTCAGAGAAAAAAAAAAAAAGAGGAAAAAAAAGTCTGTTACGTGGGGGAAACCTATTCTCCCACAAGATGTATAAATAGCCACAGCCATGGCTCTCTGTGTCAAAGTTAGGACACTCAGTGGGGTGCAGACTTCAAAGCAACCAGGGATTTCTCCAAAACAACTGCTGGCAATTTCGAATCAGCATTCCCTCTGAAAGCAGTGTAACCTTTCACCTGTATTCTGGCATGAGATGACTAGTGGAGAAAATGTCAAATTCAGAATATACAATACAGTTTATGGAAAGAAAAACGGGAAAGCTGGAGAATTTAGACATTATGAAATATCCCTAAAATGATGACATTGATTTTTAAATAGTGCTGAGGCATAGATATGTCAATGCATGTCAAAACATTGTTTTTTAGTGGGCTTTGTCAGCAGATGTCATCCTAAGAAACTGAAAACGCAGCTGATCAGGCTTCAAAAGACGCCTCATTTGCCACTTGGTGGGAAATGAAAATGACCCAGAAGGGTTAAAGGCCAGAAAACATGTCAAGAATTTCCTGAGAATATATTTAAAGCAGCAACAGGACGGCGAACCTCTTAATTCTAATTTGGACAAAAACACGTGCATTGTATTTATTTGTTTTGGTCTCCAAACCAGACATGTGAATTCACTGTAAGCTGAAAAAAAAAAGAGAGAAAGAAAGAGTTAAGCCTATTCAATGAAGACATGGGGTTAACATGGTATTGTGTCTTTGATGGAGTCGGCCTGTGGTGCATTGTGGGTAGTGGGGTGCTCTTTGGCAGCAGCAGGATACTGGCGGCTCTGTCCGGTTTTCAGGTGCCGTCGCTCTCTCTTCAGTTATATTAATTATGGGATAGAAAAGTCTAATCCTCAGCCTTTGAAGCGCCAGGCCACTTTTCAAGGCTACACTCTGGAGTGGTCTACGATATCACACCCAAGGATACAGGACAAATTGTATACTGCTTCAAAATCTAAAAAGATTGCATATGCGCACTGATGACGATCTTTTTATAGCTAGTCAAACTCTAAGAATCATAGTTCCTTTATCTACATAATTAAATCTATACTGCATACAATTTCCTCCCAGGATTAGTTCACCCAAATGCTTTGCTGTCAGTCATTTAGCATCGCCGCCTGCAGCATTTTCAAGCTATGAACGAAGATAATATCGATGTTTAAGTTATTTTCAGCAGCATCAAGGTGCACTGTATTCACGTTTCATCTCCCCATCGCAGGTGAGTGCTCCACAGAGAGCAAAAATCATTCACAGAAAGCCACGCTATGAACATTCCCTGAGTTTTACATTTTTCAACTCATTACCCATAATCTTCTTCTTACTAATCTTCTCAAAGAATGAAGTCAGCATTAGCACAGGCGATACAAGGGGATCTTGTTCCCTTTTCTCCTTTATTAATTTGCTGTTACTGTTTGTTGTTATGTCTGAAAACACGTTCATGCAGATGGAAAGTCCTCTCCTCCAAAGATCAAAGTGGAGTCCCTGCTGAACGGCCATACAAGACCGTCACCCCTGTCTCTCGTAAGCAGACTGTGGTCCAGTTTCCCCTCTGTAATCAGATCTTAGGCCTGTGCTTCATGGAGGAAAACAGCCACTGGAGATTGGCAGCCTACAACAGGTTTTATGGCTGTTTTTTCAGGTGGGAGGCAAGTTAGTCGGATGGATGACTGTCAGAGGGATTTTACACTGCCCTCTTGTGCTCTGACACATACTGTACTCCCTCTCCCCAGTTCACGCTGACTAATTTTTACTGCTGAATATCCCTGCAGCTCAGACGGCACAGCAGCAAACAAGAAAAGAGGCAACAGTGCAGTTAAATATTATGTAAATATTATTCAAAATGCTGAGGGATATGAGTTTTTGTTGATCTGTACAGTCATTTTTGAAAGCTGCAGGTTATGAAACATACAGCAACAGTGACGTACATTGCTGGTTTTAATACTTAGCCTTTGAATGGGCTTACTTAGCCCTCACACAAAGGGATTAGTGACATATTGCTTTTACATAACAGTTTTATTTACACCTCAGAGTGCTGTACGGGTAAAATATTGATTTTTTTTTTGGGTCATGTTTTAATTAAAAAAAGCTGACCTTTCGCTTCAAAAGACATGTGTATTCTCTGTCTTTTCAAATTAAATAAAAAAACAACAACATATTTTCTTATTTCAGTTAAAAAACAAATACATTTTTGATAAAAATAAAATAAAATAAAACCTCAATATTCTTTTCTATTAGGACTGATTAAAAATGGTAGAAATTCTGAGCTGCACTCTTCCTGCTCTGCCACATGTCAAAAGGATAGAGAGGAGGAATAATTGTTTGATCTGTCCTTTTGCCTGTCGCTGCCCTAATCACTCAAGACTGATTCAGAAAATGCAGGCTTGAATGTCAGAGGGCCTCCTGTGGAGAGGTGGAGCATTTCAGCGGCTTTGGACAGCCGTGCCCCGGTAATCACCACTCTCAACCTGGCCGGGCACTCCAGCACTCCCCTGATTGAGCACCTCAATCTAACAAGGTGCTATTGCTGGAGCCAGAGATTCTGCCAGGTTTTGACAAACCAGTGGATTGTCCCTGATCATCATGGGACATTGCTTTTTCGCAGCTCAGCCATGCATGCTGCAGGCAGCCTCAGAGTCAAGCACACCTGCCAGTGCTCTGAATGTGAGCGCTGCACAGGAAATTAAAAATGAGCTTGAAGGTTACCGTCCTTTAAAAAAAAAAAAAAAAATCTAATAATTCCACATCATTTGAAGGGTACATCACCAGAGATCAGCTTGTTCCCTGTCATGTCGTACTGTGGAGCCATTTTGGGAATTTCAGTTTACATTTCCCTGTGATTTCTGACTGCTACCACGCTTCCTCTGACCTTGTTTCAGTCTGTGACACCAGGGCTTGTCCTGGGGGAATATACATCCCGATCTTAGCTAGATAGCAGCATGTTTACAATTACCTTTAACCTTGAGCTTTTGCCTCTAGAGACGTAATTGATTATAGCAGCAAGCTGCAGTCTGGCAGTCTTTGAATCGTAGTATTTTCTAAGATTCGAGACAAACAGAGCTGTAACTAATAATTGCTCTTATCATCAGTTAATCTGACAGTTATTTTCTCAATAAATTGATTCATTTAATCACTGAAATGTCAAAAAAACTGTGAAAAAAATGGCCATCACTGTTACCCAGAGCCCGAGGTGACGCCTTCAAATGTCATGTTTTGTCGGACCAGCAGTCCAAGTAAAGAAAAACTGCAAATTTTCACACTGGAACAAGCTTAAGTTGTTCATTTAGTTTGAAAACATCAGCATGATTCATCACTTTAGCTGCACAGTCTGTCAATCTACTCTGACTAATCATTTCAGCTCCACAGACAAGTATAACACTTGTGCAATGTGTTTAGGGACACATCTTGCACAATGAATGCAAATAATATGCTACAGATCAAAATAACTATAGGCACAATGTTATGAACATGAGCACAGCAGATAAAAACAAACCACTACTGAACATCAAAACACAAAAAAAACAACCTTCTTTCCAAAGTGTAAAATCAGCCGAGTTGCTCGACAAGTACATAACACACATCATCAACACAGCATTTTAACATGACTAACATTAGTTTCTTGGCTTGTAGAAATGGTTTCTCATAAAGAATTCATGTATTTTACTTCAATAGTCTGGGACAGTCCAATGAATATTTATGCCAGTGAACAACTCTCAAAGCAACAGTAGATGTAAAACTTGTGATGACTGATAACTGATTTCACACTCCCATGACTTTTGAGTTTCAGTCAAAATGGATTTTTGCCTCGAAAATCTGTCTGGGTCCTCAGGATGACTGCGGCTATAACACTACATCATACAGGCGGCAAGGGATCACCGGTCTAACTGGGCTAAAGGTTCATTAAAATAGATGTTATATGTTAAAGCTGGACGACAGTTGAAGCAAAAAAGCAAGACTTGTTTTGCTCGAAACTGTTTAACTTAACAGAGACGGGTTAACACAAAATTAATTCTTTGAAAAGAAAAAAAACACAAGTCTGAGGGCTGAAGCGATTTCTAGAGTTATAACCTTTACAGTTAAATTAGGACAGTTTAAGTGGTACTTCCTGATGGTTTCAACCTGCTTAAGAGGTTAATTGTAAAATCCCTCTCGTAGCATTTCAAGACATCATAACACAGCTGCAGAAAAAAGACTGAAGTACTTTTGAAGGGTTCAAATGCATTTGGAGTAACTACTAGCTGTAGGATGTTCGGCAATGCATTCAGAAATTATGATCAATTTTAGTTTTTACAAAGCTGGATTTAAAGTGTCATAAATGTCTCAACTCAACGTGAAATAATAGCCTTGTACAGACTTGCGAGGGTTGAAATTCATTGTAGCCTTCCCTCCAGTTCTTTAACCTTATATAATATAATATAATATAATATTGTTGATTTATCTGTGATATATTTGGAGCTGCAGGCATTTTTCCGCTCCTATTCTGAAATGAATAGATTGTCTTCAAAGGTGTGGACGGGTGTTTCATTATTCTAGTTGGCTTGACTGTGAATTGTGGCAAGAACATGGCGGTCACTCCATCAAAAGGAATTATGTTCAGTTTCTCACAAAGACATTTGTCATACGGGGACAGGAGGTATTAGAGCAATGAAAGACTCTTAACTCCTGTTAAATTCAGCACCTTGGACTTCTTGCTAAAGGAGCCGAGGAAAACAGCCACTTGGTCTCCTGCTCCTGGTGGCATTTTCAACGCAGATCCTCATAACTTGATGCTGAAAGTTGATTAATAGTACATTTAGCACAACTCACAGCCTTCTTCTCGGTAATAAATTAGGTCATTAATCAATAAAGAGCACAGCAATTCCAGGAGACAGGGGACATGCTGGTTCCTAATAGAAAAAGAGGAGGACGCTCAGGCCTTTCCCACCATTGACCACCCTGGCTGAGGTGTTCATTGTGCACCTGCCTAAATCCAATTAAATGACATAATTAATGAACATCTTTCTCAACAATAATGGGCTTTGCCTCTCTGCCAGCCTATTGATTTTTTTAGTGACAAACCGGTTAGGATTGCCTGTCACTGTCAACTTGAAGATTTAGTGGGTTTCAATTACTTCGTGGCTTAAAAGTTAGACTAAAACTAGTAATTTGGGGTATTTCTTTTAATTAAAATGGAAGGATTTCCTCATAAGAGAATCATAGATTTTGATGTTTCAGGACAGTCTTTGACGTCTGGTAGCTAAAAATACAATCTGGTCCATTTGATTAATTTAAAGACAGCTTGCATGTGTTCTCCATAGCATCCGACCATGATTAAAATTACACAATCAATTAATAATGATAAGGGAAGGGAGATAAAATCCTGCACTAGCACAAAACAGTTACATGCTTGAATAGAGGATGAATGACTCTCAGGTTCGCCTGGCTACCTGAAAAACGCCTTCCCCATCCAACGCTGTCCAAAGCTGTCACATTGCCTCTGCTTCATTCAGCTTGATTAATGATAAGCTGTGGGGCACAGCTAGAAGGTCTAGTCTCAATTATGAAAAAGGCAGTAACTAGACCATTGTGCTGATGCCTTTATTCCACTGACAACGCTGAAAAATAGCAATATTTCTAATCAGAGTTGAATCATTTATCATTCGAGTATTGGCGTTCTTTGACTCCCTGCCTCATCCATCCAAACCTGACCTATCCTTTAAGCCACAGAGCTACATGCTACACCCTTTACATCCTTTATCAGCCATTCTTGTGTTTAAATTGTTTTATTCCATTCATGAGGTTGATCTTTCTAATAAGAAATGAAATACTTGACTGTGGAAATCTCCTAAAAGGCTATTTGCATCTCCAAAGCATTTGCAAGTGTCAATTTTGTATTGTAAATAAATTTGCCTGGAAAGAAAAGAGGGAACTTTCCCTATTTCACCATTAAATTCACAACGCCTAGAGTTTATAGGGGAAGATAAGTGAGTTTAATATGCACTGGAGGGTAAAGAAAATATTCTATTACTGCATGTAGTGTAGAAATTACCCCATAAAGAAACTAATATGGCAATTTGGGGAGCAATTTTTAATATGATTTTTATGATGCACAGTTCTACTTATGGTAATGAAGTTGTCATTGTACTTGTTCACTGCTGCTAATGCAGAGCCCATCTTTCAATTTGTACGAATTAGACTAAACTGTTACGAATGAACTTCATTAATGCTGGAATGAGAAAAAACATGTTATTGCATTTCTGGACCACTGGCTCTGGGATTGTGTGTTTTATATTGTTTTGATCTAATTTTGGAGTTTGAGAGAAAACACTCTCTTAGGTATATAGGACTGCTCGAAAATACAAACAAACAGCAGGGGGTCGTTATCTATTTTGAAATGGATACTACACCAAAGTCTCATTGAGAAGAGGGATGGTGTGGTTTACGATTGTTACTGAACTAACACTTTATCTATTCTAATTCTAGTATATTTAGTGTCACATGAGTATCAATTGGGTATAACAAGGTGTTGCTCTCATAATTTTTAGCCTATATGGATCTAAATTTATTGTGGTGGTTTCTTATCATTATAAAGGAAAGATCAAGCAAACTTAAAGCTGAAATAAAAAATAAAAAAAACATCAAAAGAACCATTCAGGACCAGTGTTCACTCTGGTGATATATTCTTTTATTGACAAAATAATAATATCTTGTCTGTCATGAGTAATTGCTCCACTTGTCCTTTAGTTGATGTAAATGGGTGTGAAAGCTTTCCTGGAAAATAATAAGAGAACACCTTGGGTTTAGTGTGTGTCTTGATGGGTTTTACTGCCAGACAAGTGTCGCCAAGACACAAAAGAATCCAGATGTGAGACACTTACTGGACCTAAACTAAAACCTGAGACACATCTGTTTCACAGCCAGTGTATAAATATTTCCATATATTTTGGAGCTGCCCAGCCATTCAGTCATACTGGCAGGCGGTAATACAAGCAATACAGAACATTTTAGCTGGCAGAACTGACTGTCTTTTCTCTACAATCATTTTTAACACAATTAATAAAGAACACATCATGACAATGGCAATGTTCCGACTTGTTGGCCACACCGCTACACACAGCAACAATAAGCATGTCTGAAAGCCAATATAACATTGCTACTGGTTCAGTGGTGGAGGAATTGGTTCAAAAGATTCAGTAACCCTAACCCAGAGGTACATCAAATCAAAATGTAAGAAAACTGCAACAACAAAACGAGGATACAACAAACTTATTTCAGAGCTCGACAGTTATTGTGAGTCCTAAACTAAGAATATTTTTCAGCATCATCAAGAACATTATTATCACAGAAACACCCTTAAATGTCGGGATATTATTTTAGGGCCATATCGCCCACACCTAAGTGCAGCTCATTTATTAGTGTGAGACAAATATCTATTAAAGATACTATTAGCAGCCAGCAAGAAAGCTGTAACATGAAAATAGAAAGACTGATGTTCAGTCTAATGTTTGAAGTATATATATAATATATAATAAAATATATAATATTGTTGCTAAATGTACAGCAGATAAATTCCTGCAAACTTGGGAGAATGAACTGCGTTTGTGACCTCATTAGATTACGGTTTTAATTTATTATGAATGCATAGGTGCAGTTTGTTCCACTACGTTTTCTTCTTTAAAAAGTAAAAGAAGAACTGCACATGTAAAAATAATGTGAGTTTACAAAACTATCCCACCCCTTCATAACTTCTTACTCTGCTTTGTAAAAGTAGTATATGTAACTTACTGTAAAACGAAGTCATTGAGGTAAATTCATAAATACAGTAATTACACCACATTTTGATTAGCATGTCATTATGTAATCACTCTAACCCTCTCTGCTACCTGCTTGAGGAACATAAATTCCACACATGTAATTGGGGCGGCAGTAGCTCAGTCCATAGAGACTTGGCTTGGGAACCGGTGCCGGTTCAAGTCCAGTATGGACCAAAAATATGGAAGGTGGACTGGAGGCTGGAGAGGTGCCAGTTCACCTCCTGGGCACTGCCGAGGTGCCCTTGTGCAAGGCACCGAACCTCCCCAACTGCTCGCAAGGCACTCCTCAGGGGGGCTGCCCATCACTCCACCATCTCTCTCCACATTGCACGTCTATGACATTAAAATGGGTTAAAATTTCCCCGTTGTGGGATTAATAAAGTATCTCTTAAAATAGAATGCATCATTTCTCAGGAGTTTTATTCACATATTTACATAAAATTTTGGATACTGATAGCAGCTTCAGAATGAGTACCTTGTTTTGTTTACTAAAATGTTGTCCCCAGTGATCAATGTTCCCTAACAAATCAGAGAAAACTTAGTTATCTTGCTCCAGTCTTGTGAGTGTAAAAATCAATGTCCAGTGTCAATACCAGGTGGAGTAATTACCTGTTGAGTCTTCATTCATTTCAAAGTGAACACAGAGCTTGGCTCAATGAGTACAATCCCTTAATCTTATTCCGTCCGCTGATTAGGAAACCCAGAAACGGTCAAATGTGACTGGACAGATGTTGAGAATCAGGTTTGATTTTTTTAATTGCTTCACACAGTTCATGGACAATGCTGAAATGTCTGTTCAAGGATTCCAGCAAACACTGGTGCAGTTTCATTGGTTTTCTAGAACAATAACAACAACTGAAGGGCATTGGCGTAAGGTTGACCAAGCAGCAATCAGGCACAGAGAGGCATCTATTTAACAGTCTGAGTGTTTTTATTTTTACAGCAGTGGAGTTGTGCAGTGTATTTACAGGTCTGGCAAAAGAGGAAAAACAAGACTTAACGCCCCCCTCCAATCAGAAATGTGTTTTTCTTATAGTTGTTTCATTTGGATGTCTGACGTTCACAGTGCAGGATGACATGCAGAGTTTGACACTAGAAGACTGTTTTCACATTTATCTGCTCAGGAGGTGTGTTTGGAAGCCAGTCGTAGGAGTGGATGTAATTTTTAACGAGTTAATTGAAGTTTTTTGTGGAAAAAACATATCAGACACACACTATTATTATTCCAAGCAGAGTCATTTCTGTGTTTTAAAACATGGAGGGAGCTTTAAAAAACACAAAAATAAAACATTATATGGTGTATTATATTTGTTTTTTTGCTTTTGTTCATTATGTAATTGCTCTTGTTGATTATGTTTCTAGTTTCTAGCCTGGCACTTGCTCTTAAATTACTTACTAAAAAAGGAAAAGAAACAAGGTAAAACAAAACAACTCTGCACAAGGCTGTGTCCCTTTTTAAAAGAGCACTCCACCAATTCAGCATTGCACTGCTATAACACAATCAGACACTCGATGGACAGAGATATTGTCTTTTTTATTCCATCCCTTCTACATTACCCACGATACAAGTCGACCGTCGACAGTTGGTTTGGTGATTCGGGTATGTTATGCTAGTTGTGGTTAGCCTCAGGCAGAGATGAAAATCAGACTCCACAGATCTGCTAAGCTTACTTCTTTCTAAAGCCACACCCACAGATTTTTCCCATTTTCAAACTTCAACTTCAGTTGCAGCCAATGATGGCTTAGACTTTCACAGCTCCCGCTGAAACTACAAAAGACTTATTACACCTTTTCACTTATGTAGTAATACCCTGACTGTGTGAAACCTCTCCTAGGATGAGCCCTGCCTCTGCCTGCAGGGTCACATCTTAGTAACGTACAAACTCCTGCTTCTAGTACTGTACTTTACTGTGCCACTCCATTGTGCATTATTATAATATAACATAAAAACCAATCAAAATATTAAGTCTTATCGTACAAAGAATTGATTGAGCTCCACCAAAATACATCATAACCCTCACTACCAATCAACTACTTTGGCACATTCCCACAGGGATGCCTCTATAAAAGGAAACTGGATCACCTGAGTCTGGTTTGGTAGTTTCTGGGTCTAACATAGAAGATGGCGAAGTACAGTAGAGAGGAGAGGTGTAAAACCAGTCCAGATGGGATTATTAAAAATATAAATCTAATCTCGTTCGGGCTATAAGCAGCAGCTGTATCAAGAGTATCAATATGAAAACATATCACTGAACAAACCAAATGCCGCTCAGTGTTACAAGATGTGTCGGCAGTAGTGATGTAAGTGAGTGTATCTTACTTAGGACGGCACAATCTGTTTCCTCTTTGCTCTCTTTTTGACTTCTCTCAGTCTTTATCTGACACTTGTGAAATACGGGTATTCCAACTTGTCTGTGAATGCTGTGACATCTGCTATTACGCATTTCAGAGGGTTGTCTTTGGCGATTTATTTGCAGGTTTGGAAAATGAATTTAACATTCACAGGATTAGAAGGCATAGGATTTATTATATCCATCACCATAGCACTGAGTGACACTAAGCTGTCTTTCAAGCATCCAAATGATACTCTCAAATTTAATGAGATCTTAAGCCCTGCCAACATATAATTAAAAACGTTGACACAGAGAAATAAGAATGCAAAAATGTCTTGAAAGACTCTGCCGTGAACTTCAAGCCACTATGCTTCACAAGGACTATTCATTAAATACATAAATAATGGAAGTGCAGTATGAGGCTATCCATTATTCACTGCTGTCTTGCAACTGTTTAGAGATGTCTTTATTTCTGTTCTGTTGTCATAAGTAGATATGCCTTTATTTCACTCCCCACCACTCTCTTGTGTTCAGACTGGAGTTCTGTTGTTAATAGATCCCCGTGCTGTGATTTAATCATTAATTGGCAGTCTGTCACTGTATAAACTCAACAAGGACTTATTTTGAAGGGCAGGAACTGACTGAAGTGTTAGAATCAGGATGACACTCCATTTTTCATGCCACCCTTTAGTGCAAGGAAGCCAAGCTGAGTATTAACATGGAGATATGCGTCACAGCTTTTCAAGCTTCTCTTCCTCGTGCAAGACTTAATTAGGTTTTAAATTCATTCTTACCACAATGTAAACTTGTAGGTAAATGTTTCAAAGATACAGTTTGTTTATTAATTTAATCTTTAATCTATGGAGTTCTCCTAGAAACAAAGAAACAGTTCTGATTACATTCAGTGTTTCTCATCATCTGGCCTAATAATGGCAAAAAGTATTTTTATTTTTGATATTTTTTGCTATGTTATTAGAACCTAACTACTTGCTAAAGTAGCTAACTGCTGCTAATTGTATCCGCAGTTAGCAGGCAACAGAACTAGGCTCAGCAGCTGGACCAGACCAGGATCAGATACAGTTGCAACACCAAGGTGATTTACAGACTTTCCTGACGGAAAACTGCTAAGTAACAAAACGCTAACTGTCGTTAGTTTAGTCAGCCATCTAGCCATATTTTATTCCCAATAGAACATAAACAACATACCACGTGTTAAAACTGAGATATTTTATCATTTCATGGAAAATATTAGCTCATTTTGAAATTGATGGCAGCAACACATCTCAAAAAGTTAGGACAGAGCGATGTTCACCATTGTGTAGCATCCTCATCTTTTAACAATTGTCTGTAAATGTCTGCAAGTGAGAAGATCACTTGCTGGAGTTTTGGGAGAAGAGTGTTGTCCCTTTCTTGTCTAATGGAGGATTCTAACTGCTCAACAGTCCTGGGCCTTTGTTGCTGGATTTTTGTTTTATGATGCGCCAAATGTTTTTTATTGGTGAAAGATCTGGACTGCAGGCAGGACAGTTCAGCACCCATACTCTTTTCCATGATGTTGTGAAGGATGCAGTATGTGGTTTAGCATTGTCTTGCTGAAATATGCAAGGCCTTCCCTGAAAGAGATGTTGTCTGGATGTGAGCATATGTTGCTCTAAAACCTCTGTGTACTTTTCAGCATTGATAGTACCTTTCCACATGTGTAAGCTGCCGATGACATAGGCACTAATGCAACCCCATACCATCAGAGATGAAGAGTTTTGAACTGTCCACTGATAACAAGCTGGATGGTCCCTCTCCTCTTTAGTCCACAGGACCCATGGTGTACAAAAGATTGATCTGACCTCAGAACAGTTTTCCATTTTTCCTCAGACCATTTTAAATGAGCTTTGGCCCAGAGAAGACGGCGGCATTTCTGGATCATGTTCACATATGACTTCTTCTTTGCATGATGCAGCTTTAACTTGCATTTGTGGATTGCACAACAAGCTGTGTTTATAGACAGTGATTTCTGGAAGTGTTCCTGAGGCCGTGCAGTGATTTCCAGTCAAGAATCATGCCCATTTTTAATCCAGTTCCAGTATTCAGAGGGCCTGAAGATCATGAGCATCCAGTTTTGACTTTTGACCTTGTCCTTTGTCTCCTCCTGATTCTCTGAATGTTTGATGATATTTTACACTGTAGATGGTGGGATCTTCAAAGTCTTAGCAATTTTACGTTGACAAACATTTTTCTGAAATTGTTACACGAATTTTAGACGTAGTTTGTTGCAGATTGGTGAACCTCTGCCCATCTTTACATCTGATAGGCTCTGCCTCTCTGAAATGCTCCTTTTATACCTAGTCATGTTACTGATCTACTAACCTAATTAACTGTCAAATGCTCCTCCAGTTGTTTTTGATTTGTGCCGTATACTTTTCCAGCCCCTGTCCCAATGTTTTTGAGATGTGTTGCTGCCATCAATTTCAAAATGAGCTAATATTTTCCATGAAATGGTGAAACGTCTCAGTTTTAACACGTGATATGTTGTTTATGTTCTATTGGGAATAAAATATGGGTTTGTGAGATTTGCAAATCACTGCATTCTGTTTTTATTTACATTTTACACAGTGTCCGAACTTTTTTGGAATTGGGGTTGTAAGAAAACGAGACAAAATTATTATTTTTCAAAGCATATATTAATTATCAAAACATATGAATGCTTTCTGGTGTTCTTAAAACATTGTTTACATTTGTAATGTTTGCAAAGAGCCGTGAAACAATCCTGTATTTTCAAATTTGAACAACACTCCATTGATAAGGCAGCTCACACTGGTATGGTCAAGAAAAGACTATGAATTGCCCATTTAACTCACACTTCTACAGTAGAATGACGTACAAATTACAAGTTACCTCAATAGCAGTGTGGTTTCCAAGGCTATCCAGTCATTTATTTTGCACATTTGACAGGCTGAAATAATGAGGTTTTAATAACAACGTAACTCATATGATGTCTAACATTATTTTTCTTAGAGCTCCTCGCCATATATTCTTCAAAACTGTTTCTTTACTGCTTCTGTCAAAATATCTAACGCAATTCTTCCCAAAAAATCTGTTTTCTGGTTCAGGACTCCAGCTCCTGGATTTTAATAGTTGCATGCAGCCTTCTGCTCCCAGCAGGTGAGGGTGATGACAGGGCCTGGTGGCAGGCCAAAGCCTGGCTGGCACGTGTTGTGCCTTCACCCAGTCGCTTCCTGCCATTGCGAGCATATGGGTGGAGACATTGCTATCCATTGGCCCTTCACCAACAATCTATCACCTTTGCCCACAAACTGAGCAAGACCACACTGGACTGGAAACTAATTTCATATACCCGTGTTTTGTTTGAGTGACAGTATTGACCTGTTATGAACAAGAACTGATGCACAAGAATACCTGAGATATGATGCTTGTTTGTTTCATGTCTGTATAGATTATGTTGTTAAACTTTGTGACTTTTTGGGCTTTTGTTTGAGTTCTACTGTGTATTTGTGTTGTGCTGAAACTTCAGCACGTTGTCGGACTTGTGAAGTCGCCTTCAGAAATGATTAATTAGAGTCCTTGAACTTGGACGATGATCATGCAAACAGATCTTTCCGTTCTCTCAATGCCATGTTTTCTCACTTACGCTTGCAGTGAGGAAGCAACGATACACCAAAGCTGGCTTGGTGTCTTCGCAACTGTCGACCTGAATATTTGTTATGGCGCAGACTGCAAAAACAGCATATGGTGTAGGCATTCATACAGTATTTTCCATTCAAGGTGGTAGCAGTGCTTTGGAGCAGTAGCTTTGCTGCTTGTGCAAAGCCTTTTCACCTTCATGTTGTAGCTGATTAAGCCCAGATAATAATAGAGGCAAGAAGTGGAAAACCAACCCCACCCTAGAAGCCCTTGCTGGACTTACGGTCTCGCTTACACTTTCAGGAGCTGTCGCTTTGAATCGGCAGAAGGCAGCCAGGCTGAAGATTTCCCACTGACTGAGAGGAGTCGTTGGCCAGGCTTTCCTTGTCACTGGGAGTTAAGGCAGTCACTGATCCTAATGCTTACACTGTTGTTGCAGCATTCCAATTTTTAATCACTGCGTGACTTGTCAGACTTAATGAGGGCAGTCGGGTAAGAATGATCAACACACCAATAATGAGAACATCACAGGCTGAGGATGACTTCCTGTCTTAAATATATATCCAGTGTGAGGTGTAGCCAGAAATATAAGAAAATAACTTTTTCCTGCTCTAAACAATGGTACAACATGTTTCCTTCAGACTGATTGGTTGCTAAGGTGACCGCTAACACCATCTTATGTAATCACAGCTCTTTACATCAACCTTTCCAATACACATAAGATGGGGTGGGTGGCGGGGTCAGCATCTGTAGCATTGATTTGTTAAATGATTTATAATCTGCAGGTTTAAATAAGATGTAAGTTGGGTCCATATTGTGGACATCTGCAGGAGTCTGAATACAAAGTTTATCCTCTGTGTGTGTGTGTGTGTGTGTGTGTGTGCAGGCACCTCTGTGTGTGTATATGTAAAGAAATCCAAGCCAAGGCTGAGTGTGGCTGGCGTGTGTTCTGTCAGATGTCTCTCCTCTTAATCCTTTGTGTGTAAGAGGGTCAAGAGGCAGGCAGACTCCTACTGTAGTGGCTGGGTGAAGTGCTGAAGGCGAAAGACTCTCCAGCTCGCCACCTTTAGTCGTGTGTCTGTAACACAGAACTTGGCTTTGAAGTTTTAGAGTTTTAGATTGACAAAACAAACCAAGAATCACCCATTTTTAGCCGCTTCATGAATGCATTTATTACTTTTGAGTGTGCAAATATGGAAAACTTTACATTCATGTTGATTTTACATCGTTAGTTAGTCGTTATCTTGTTATGTTTGGCAAAAGGACAGAAATATGCAGATATTTAATGCAACATATTTAGTTTACAATAATCTTAAGACAGAAAATCAGCAATGTCTTGCTTTATCATCTAAACAGTTGCTCCTGTCAATCAGCTAATCAATTATTAAACTAATTGTTTGTTTCTAGTGCAGTTTTGCCAAATTGTGACATTATTTTTTAAATTATAGGACATTTTATAATATTTAAAGGTGCAATATAGACTAATATTTAAGGAGTGAGTTATATACAGTATATACATTAAAAATCTATATTCTGTTTTTTTATAATGTATATTTGTTTTTCAAACATTAACCACAGGAGCCAAAAGCTAAGCCCTCAGAGAGTGAAATGGCAAATACTAGCAACAATAATAGCAATTTTAGGGGGACATAGCTGGGGTTAAAGGTCGACTAGGGGCGCCAGTGTGTTGCTGTCTCTTTTATTAATAAACAACATTCATTAAAGGAGGACTGGGGAGCACCGTAACTGAATATTACCACATCTCTCCTTTCCTTTGTGTGATAAGAAGAACCCTGGTGATTCCTCACATGGCTCCAAAAGCTACGGGGGAATTTCTCTCAGAAGCTGCCCCTTCAGCTCAATTCCTCCCCACATTTCCGAAAGCTTTTCATTCGTATCCCCTGGAAACCGCTCCACATTCTTTAAACTCTCCTTCAAGAAAAAAAAAAAAGAAGAGAAGGAGGAGGAGGAGGTGAAGGAGGAGGAGGGGAAGAAAAAAAAAAGGCCCTTACACGTTTTGTTATGCCCTTTGATCACACGTTTATCTTTAAAACAGATGGCTGACCACCGTCCTGTTTATATCAACACATGCTCATTTGAAAGAGGGGTCCAGAAATTGGGTTTAGCATCTCTTGAAATCCACAAATCACAAATCATAGAAATAAAAGGCTCATCCATTCTCATCAAAGCTGGTGTGCTTAAAAGAAAGCCGAACTACCTCCCATCCCCATAATATCCATGTCTACAGCCAAGTGCTTTCAATGTCTAAAACAGTTTATATTGCTTACAAAGGATAATCTACTAATATGATTACTGTTGTGTAAATTAGACAGAATTATGTATACACAGTAGCAGAAATCACCTACAGTAATTTGCGCTGGGTCGCAGGTACTAGAAGGTGTGAAGAGCTTTATTTAGCAGTGAATATAAGATGTGGCAGGTAATTGTATCTTAATAATGCAGCAAAGCAAAGTGCAATGTGAGGATTTCAAATGAGGGGCCATGTTTAATCTTTCGATCCATATTTATCTCACGAGTCAAGAATGCTTTTGCTAGGAGGCTACTGTACATCAAAAGGCTGTCAGATGTCCTCAGAGGCTTTCAAGTGAACTGACATGCTCTTTATGTTCCATAAAGTGGTCATTTATTGCATTAGCTTTGGTAACCGCTGGTAACCGCCTGTTAAAAGCAATGTTTTGTTGCATTTTAGCAATTTTCCGTTCAGTTTTATTTCTTTTTTTTTTTTTTTCTTTTTTTTTTAGATCTTCACTGTCAGTTAGAAATATTTTCACCTTGAAACTATCTTTTCCTTTAACTCCTGGAAACTGACACTGCAGTCAGTAACAACAGGTTAGCAACCTCTCATTAGTCGATGAGTCGGTTGCATTTACGAGGTCATTTCTGTGGGATGGGAGGTTATGATGATGAATGGTAGCAAACCTCTGTGTAGACACTCTTTTCCCATGTCGCCCTGTGGTTGCTATGGTGGACGTGAGGGCAATTTAAGCGTCACCATATCCTCCAGGGGCCGCCTCTGGGTAAGTGGCTTTGCGATAGAAAGCTGACGCCTGCCACCGCCATCAAGGTTGTTGTCACAGGCAGCTCTTAGCACGGAGTCGCCATGTTAAGAGATGAAAGTTGCTGTGAAAGAGTGACGGCGAGGACAAGAATTACAGGGGGATAGGCGCCTGGAAATGAGGTCTCAGAATGTTGCTTACATGAGAACATGAGGGAATATTACCTAATCAGTCAAATCCTCCCAAGCTGACACCTCTTGTGAGACGCCCGATGATACCCCACGGGACCCCTGTGCCCCCCACCCGTGGCTCAGCCCTGAGGGAGCCCCCAAGAGAGATTCTGTGGTTTGGAGGTTCTCGTTGACAGGCATTCTCAAAATTACTCAAATGCTTTTTGCATACAGTGCAGTATCTTTCTACCGGGGCACTTTACCCTCAATTAAAAGTGTACCAGTGAAGCTGCATATTTTGCATTTTGTAACAATGCGTGTGTTAAACTGAAGGTGATCTTAATAGGATTTTCTGCGGTTGGGAACCAGAGATTAGGGGCTTTATATTGCAGAGCTCGAGTATGTGAACAGGGGAGTGTTTTAATCTGAACTGGATAAAAGAGACAGGCTAAAAAAAAAAAGTTAAAGGACAAGACATCAAAAAGAAATGCCCATTACCTCTTCGTTTTAAAAGGTGTGAGCTAGCACATTACATGTTAATATCTGCTGGAGCTTAGAGTGTGTGTGCAGGATTGGGTGTTTCTTTTACCCTAATGTGGATGTTAACTTTAAAACCACAATCAGCATTCAATAACTTAGTTTTGTAACACGCACATAGTATTTATTTTTATCACTATATCAGTCTTACAAAAAGTTATTTCAGTCCATATGGTAATATATACACGCACATACACACATACGCAGCTCATGCGTATGCTTGCAAATTGTATGCTAATGACTGACCAGAAAACATAAAAGGAAAGCACCGGGATGTGGTCTACCTACAGCTGTTAAATATATAATCCATCTGTAATCAAATTTGACAGTTAATCAAGTGAGGCATTTGCGATGCAGACGTTTGGACAGACATAACTAACTCCATCAGCGTCTGCATAATAAATGTATGATTTTAATGATGTTTCTATTAAGCATCCCCGCTCACTTTACAAATGATTTGAGGTGTCTGCTGTTTATTTGTTTTTCAGGGAGCTATAGGTTGTTGCTAGGAGCAATAATTATGATGGGGTGTGGTGTGAGGTGGAGGGGGTCAGCAGAGAGGGGAATTTAAGAAAAAAAATGTAATTACTTATAGATTGGATGAATTAATTTCTAATGATATTCACTGGGTTTGCATGACAGCTGCCAAAGACCCATTCAAGAATGGCGGAGAGTAAAGGAGTCCTTTTGATGGCGGACAAAGGGGTCTATCATTTACAGAAAGTAGGTTTCACCACACCAAGAGGGGAGAGGGTGCAAGTGACACATCAACAAAACACGGTGGGCTTCCTGTATGGGCTCCTGACATCCACAAAGCCTGAGACATGTGTTCCATCTCTTCAAGCTGAAAGAGCAGAGATCCTGCCTGCAAAGTGGCAATTGTTTCCACCTACGTCTGCATCTGAGTGTGTGTGTGTGTGTGTGTGTGAGACTGAATACAAATATGGTCCGTGTGTGTGCATATCCTAATACATGTGTAGGTACATGCAGTGTGCGCATAAGAGTGTGTGATTTTGTGTTCATGTGCATGCAGAAAACAAGCAGATACTGAACATATACTTAAATAACAGAGTTTTAGATTTCTCTCTGTCATAACTGTGACAGCTATGCATTTTCAGAATGTTAAAAAGTGACTTTAATGCAAAATCCGATTGTAGAAATGTATAAATTAATATAAATTGAGTACTGGGGAAAACATAACAGATAAATGATCACTGATTTTTAACAGTGAATTGAACAAAGACCCCGCGTGCCTGCTGTAGTAGTAGACTTCTCCGTATTCTTACTTTCTGTGCAAGAAAAAACATATTGCTGAAGTGGATTGATTGTAAACCTCCCTCACTGGCTGGGTGACATCTATGACACCTATGGAATATCTGACATATTGGTCAAAATGTACGAGTCATGTATTTTAGAAGATTTGGGCCCTGTTCTTGAAATATATTGGCACTAGACTGGCAACCATTCATGATATGAATACATAACTCGCTTGTGGGGTTACACGGACTGTAACTTATACTTGCTTGAGTGTTCAAGATGCTGCACTGCTCAGAAATATTGGATGTAGAAGCTGTCTCTAATGGGTCTGCATTTTATTGTATAATGTCTTATACATGTTTTTGATGTGTACCATGGCCTTCCCCCTTTTGTTTTACCGTTTAGTTTGTTGGTTTGAATATATTTTTTTGTGTTTAAGCGTGTATCTGTATTGCTTATAGTGAAGTACAGAACTGTGATACTGGCTTTGCTTGTGGACGTGTTGTCTTAGTCTTTCTCTTTAATACTGTAATTGTTTTGTTGTTTGTTTTGAATTTGTTTTGTTTGTCAAAAGGGAAAATGTTCAATAAAGATATTGCTAAACAAATGTATATAAATTGCTCGTTGTTACTGTAGTACAATTAGTTTTCTTGGACTGAATGCATCTGCCACTTCCAGTAGAGGCATGCTTTTACATGTCTGATACAGCAGAAGGGGCAGAATCCAAGCCTCAGTTTAAGTTCTCAAAGAATCATTGGCAACACATATATTTATTACAGTTGATCTTTATAATATAAAACATTTCTGTCCATCTTCTCTTGTCCTTAAATGATTTTTAGTGGTAGAATACATAAAGTACTTCATTAGAACTGGCATGTTAAGCCTTTTTTTTTTTTTTCTGTTTTCCTGTGGCCTTTACAGAGAGCAATGTCCTTGTTCTTTTGTGGAGCAAAATTAAATGGTGACACATATCCTATAGAGAGCCATTGTTTTAAAAGGTTCAGATGCAAACCATGATGGAAAACCATAAAATGCTCTTCATTTAACTTCCCGTGGCTGCCACATCAAACAAAAATATGTTTTTATCCGAACACCAAAAACAACCAAAAAGGCCTCTTCACTAACATTTAACACAACACAAAAGGCAGACACACACTATTTCCTCTGTAGTCTCAAATCTTGACTCTTGTGAATTGCTGACAAGCTAATCTGTGGCATTCTCAAAGCGTTAAATTCCCTGTATCTCTAGAGTTGACATTACATCTTGTTGTGTTTGTTCTAAGGATTAAATCCTCAACGTATCCACACACTCCTTCCAGACATGGATCACAGACTATTACACACTCCTTCTTCCGGATGGTTGTTCCTGTATCTGTCTGAATAGGAGGAGTGCCACAAAAGGTTGGCCGATTTAATTACATGTACACACAATTGTCCCGTCCTCTCAAGGCCTAACACCTAATCATGATACTGGATGTGTGTCTGCACTTCCACAGTGTCTCCCTTGCTTTCCGGGAGAGTCAGGGGCTTCACCGGTTAGCCGCTTTGACGAGGTACCCTATATTGTCTCTTGCCTGGGAGAAAGAACCCTTCGCCTCTGTCTCAGTGTCAAACTTTAACCTTTCTCAACTTTAATTACACTAAGTAAGTTTGGAGTGTGCCGCGGTGCTGTCTGGCCGACTCAGCTCCATCCCTGCGCTGATGGGAAGCCTGCATGGGTGCCACGGCCCCCACTGCCTCTGACACAGTGACGCTACACAGCACTGACGCTGATGCTGACGCTTGCTTTGGCCTGCTTCCTGACCATGCAAACACCGCACGTAAACACACACACACATACACACATACACAAACCACTGAAAATTTGCCATAGGAGATGTATTCAGGCAACATTTAGAGATTTCCTGCTTGTAGGTTTATTTACAGATCAACAAATTCAGAAAATCTCTTTATCTACATCACGGGATACCACTCAGTTCAATGCATGTGTGTGTTTATATGTATATAAATGTACATGTAATGGTAAAGCCCTTAGAGAGACACTTCTAAACAACAACCTCTGGTTAATAAAGTCATATTTTAGCCATGCTGAAACAGATGAAGACAACATTCCTTCATCATAGCGTAGATGACCTTTTTATACAGAAGATCTACACTGTGCCAATAACACCATTTGGTATTTTTGTTTGTTTATGTGCGTATGTGTGTGTGTGTGAGAGAGAGAGGGAGAGAGAGGGAGAGGGAGGGAGAGGGAGGGAGATGAAGAGAGACAGAGCTTGGGTCTGTGTTTGCTCATTACTCATTCCTCTGCAGGGGTGAAATGGCTGTTTTTCCTGTTATGTCATCAGAACTTCCACTTTGGTTATAACGATGATTTTCTTGTGGATGTGCCATTGCACAAAATAATAATAAAAAAAATAAAAAAAAATACATGTATGAGTGTAATTTATTTATCTACATTTTCTCCTTTTGACATGATCTGCATCTGCAAGTGCAACTGCCCATTCATCACTGAACTACTGTTGAAAAACTATTCTAAGCAAGTAATCCATAATCCTATATAATGACAGAATGGACCTAAAAGTAAGAAACCACATTCAGCAAACAGTTGTAAAAGAGCAGCCTAACACAAAGCAACAAAGCAAAGTAAAAACAAAACGAAAAAAAACATTGCAATATCTGAAAATCCGCATATTCTCCCCACACTTTGGCCTTATTTTTAACACACATGTTGAGTGCTTGGCTCAGACAGTTCGATCGATTCACAGGTAGTCGATTGCGCCACTCACATGTGCACCCTTATGATAATAGGCCCTTTCAGAGTCATCTAATTCTGATGATGAATTGGGCTTCCATAGAAAGCCAAAAAGGAGTTACTGTGGTAACCGCATGGCCTGTCAATCACTTGCAATCAGCCTTTTTCTCTGTTCATTGCTTGATGCGTCAAGATTAGGACCTTCTCTGTGGGGCTTCAAAACACTCAGAGGAAATGAAGAACCGTGTGGAAGTTCTCTGGCTGATGTTTGGAAACTTTGCAGAATGTGACCCTTTGGTTTTGACTTACTTGCAGCTGAGAGGAACTGAAAACTTGACTTTCTTGTGACGTGGAGGTACCCTACTTCAATTATCCACTAAGAGGACACACACAAAAAGCTGCAATGAAATGAATTCTCAAAATTACGACTGCATGCTAACCCCTTGTTCTGAACCGCTCTTCATCTATGTCAGCTACAGAGACAGCATGTGTTTCTGACCACAGAGGCTTATAATGAAATGCCCACATTAAGAATAGAAGACCATTTAAATGCTAATGCTTTCCATGTATAAGCGTTAGGCAAGGGTTGAAAATGTCCTACTGTATACCATGTCTGTATTTATAGATGACACAATCATTAATGCCAATTTTAGAAGATGCTTTTAATAAACACACACTACATGATATGTTTGTGTTGGATGGATTGCATAAGCTTTGTTTTCGTGCCTTTGTGGTTTTCTGAATAACTCTGGTCTTCAGCGAGCACAGGCTCTTTTAATTAGGTTACACTTTAGCATAGCACACTGGCAGCAGTTAAACATTTAGGGGAAGTGCAACTAATTCGCTGGGCAGGACTATGAACTGTGGCATTACATCCTTGAAGAAAAGGGGAAAAGCCATATAACAGAAGCACACAGGCTCTAAAGATCTTAATTCCCCATTAGTTCCTTATTCTCTCCAGTGACAAAGACGGGGCCCTTTCAGTCTTGTGTTCCCTTGCATACCAAAGTCATTCAACAGAGGAGACCTTTACCAAGAGCAATGCTCTATTCAAGCCATGTTAATTACAATTTTAAACCATTATTTGTTTCAACACCTGGTTAACCTATTCAGACCTGTTTAAATCCTCTTTATTATCCCAGGTGTGATGGGAAGGCACTAAGGAGTGAAAGGGTCCTGTGTGTACCAGGAACATAATCAAGCCAGCACTACATAGTGCTGAATAGCTTTTGGGATAAGATCAGATGTTACACACTCCAGTCCTCAAGTAAAATGGTGCTAGGTGGATTATGTCTGAAAAGAGGATTTTGTCAAGGATGTGTCCTCAACTTTTCTTTTTCGGCAGTAAAGCATCATGAATAGCACACTGCTTCTTCAGCAGCTGTATTAGGCCTAGAAAACTCAATTGCGGGCTTAAAAGCAATTGGCTTTGTTGTGCATTTCTGTGCATATATTTGTGTTGCAGTTATAGGCTTTGAGACCAAGGGGCCATGCTGTGTCATGAGGATGGATGGTGTTTCTATTAGAGGACATGGTCATAGAAGGGTCTCTTCATCTCCTAAGCTTCTTTTCTCTCCATCTCTCACCTACTTTGAAGTTGTAGTCAGTAGTTAGACCACAGTCCTTCGTCCATTATGATGTCATTAACACAGGCTTTACACAGGAACTTGACCCCTGTGGAGGCTTTGTTACCATAGCCACTCATGGCTTACCTGTCTTAGGTACTTGTTTGAGGATGATCCCATTTCAATAGGAAATATCAACAGAGTGGCATAATAGGACAACATGATGGAAAATGGGGGAAAAAAACACATGAAAAAGAATATTACACCATCATGAGAGCTTTTTTTTTTCTGACTTCACTCAATGCCTTTTCTAATTTCCTGGCCCAGCACCTACATCTACAATGGCTAGAGGCTGTTTGTATACACCTCCCGCTGTGTGGTTCAAATATAGTGCAGACTTCAATATAGTAAAGGATAGCCACACAAAGTTCTGATTAACGAATTAACACCCTCTAATAGCCCTTCACCATCCTCCCTTAAATGGATTAAGGCTCCTCTCTAACACTTTCTTTTGCGCAAAATTTAATTAAGATTTAGATTTGGTTTGAACATGCCAGGACAGATTCGCACTGCATTCATGATGTACTTCAATTAAGGAGCAAAGCAACTTAAGCTGCTTCACCAATAATTAGACTATCTCCTTTTTTAAATGGTATCTAATTATGCTTTATCCCTGTGTAATTCAATTTTTTTGTAGGTTACATCGTGGATACTGGGACCATCTATTTACATTTTAAAGGTCATCTTCTCCAATTTTGGGGTTGTATTGAGTGCCATCTCTTTAAATACATAGCTCTTTATAGCTTTGTAATGCAACTGCACATTTACAGCAACAGCAAATATTCAATTAGACGCCACTTTAATCCTCCACCATCCCTGACAACATACTCTCAGTTAGCATCCAATCAACAGCTACTCAGGAAAATATGTAGAATAAATAAAGCTTCATGGCTAGTGTTTACATACATGATGGGTTTCCAAACAGTATTTTTTTTGTCTTTGTTGACATTTGGCCTCCTGAGGGGGTTGCCCATGTATTTGTATAGTGATTTAAAACAACAGAGAATGTCCTGCCCAGTGTTAATTTACTCAAAGCAGCAGGGGTCGCTGGCCTGGCCACTGACCATTACACAGTAGGACAGGAGTGTCCAGCTGACTGTCCTTTTAATCGACAACAGCAGGCCTAAGGAATTTAACAGCATGGGATTCACCATTTTTTCCCCAACAAATAACGTTTATGGAAGATTTACGAGTTGCCGGAATTGTCTGGGCTTTCCTTCCTTTCAGTTCATTCAATTAGTGGCTGTGAATGTCGTGGTTAAAGGGGGTGACGAGACAATTGAAGGTGTCATCTAATTATTTTAGCCCAGCACTACGCAAAACCACTCCCGTGCAGGAATCCCTGGCCTTGGCTTGGTGATATGAAGTAAATGGGTTAAAGCAGCAGGGATGATCCAATATGTGGCTCTCCTGGAGATGTTCCCCAACCTCTAGCATCTTTAAAGTGAATCACGGACCTGCAGGACTGCAATTTGATTAGATAGAAAATATACAAAGTCTAAGGTAAATCAAATCACCTACTTTATATGCACATTTATGAGTAGACTGTATCTTGTAAGGTCAGATACTGTACAGGATTCACTCAGTGTGCTCCCACATCCATTGCTCTTGAGAGCCAGCCAATGTACACAGGGCTGTGGTAAAGAAATAAGTGATCCCTGTCCCAACTCCATCAACCCCATATGGAAGTTTCAAATGCTTTACTTTACCCCAAGATGGCCAAGGAAAACTCAGACTGAGAAGTCATGTGACATGTGACTTGCAGAACAGTGCAGAGCAATAGCAGGAGGCCACAAGCTGAAGTCTGTCCTGCAGCCAGGTTTTTCCCTTGTTTGTAAATTAGCTGTGAGTAATGAATTCTGGGAAGCTGCCCTGCTGCAGGGTTGCTCCCTTGCTGCCGGACCCTCCCATGCTCCCCCGTCGACATTGCCTTCCCAAATCTGTCCTGATGTTCCTAGTCTGTCAGGAGCCGCCCCAGGGGGCAGTGCGATAGCCCGCTTGGCCTGCCCCCTTCCCTTCTCTGGGCCCAAGCCAGCTGAACCGTGTAAGTCCCTGCCATTGCAAACATGGTGACCCCAAACGGGATTGACAGATCGCAGACCGTGGATGCTAGGCCACCAGTCCAGTGTCTCTACTGGTGGTAAGAAAACTGCTTGCATGAAGTGGTCACATTGACAATTTCAGGTTTACATTCATAATCTGCTACAAAATGCCAACACTCGAAGGAAATCAAGAAAATCTAGACCACGATGGCTTTACTTATGTGTAAACAACTGTTTAGCTGAAGAAAATGCTTTTTAATTCAGTTTGCATGGGATTTGCACTGTATCAAATTCAAAGAACATGCTGTATTTTCTCTGTACTGCTACACTTATCCTTGTGTCTGTAAAAAGCCTTGGCTATGACTACCACATGGGTCCCCAAGCGCACATTAGAGAGCCTGGGGTCCTAAGTGTCACCCATGAAATCGGGATGTTAGGGTATGAAAACCGGGGGAGGGACCGCTAGTAATTCTCATTATTGTTAAATGTTCATCGTCTCTGGTGTTGACTTTGCCTTAGTCTGGCTCCGCTGCCAAGAAACAACATGACTACTACACACGCAGTCAGTTTTAAAAGCTACAGATATGGGAAAATCCTCTTAAGTCTGAACGTGACCCTAAATTAATTACAACATCTGACCAATAAAGGTTGCAAATTTTCCTCACCACTGCTTGTCTTACAATTGCAAAAAACCAAATCAGATTTCTTGTGAAATATGAATAATTATATGGTGATAAATGCTAAATTCTCTAATTCTAATTCCAAAGGTCAATAGCAATTTGTCAGCAATTAACGTAAAGGAGGAACTGCAGGGTATCCACATCATTTACACTGTGGCCCTGTAGAATCCGGGCTGCAGCGCTGACTGGCAGAGAGAAAAGAACTTCTCAGTGGCAGATTTTTGACGTCCATAATGGCTTAATGTCTGCATTTGACAGAGATATTGGGGGAAGAAGAGTGACTCTTTGCGCATTGGCGTGGCCCAGAGGCTTTTGCTGTCACAGCTGATGACAGTAACTTTCTCCATGCAGATTAAATTGGTGTTTACAGATTTGCCCTGGGTGTACATTTTTCCCCCTGCTGGGCTCCACTAGCTGATGATGAGTTGCAGATGAGACCAACCGTTCTCGACACTGATGCTTATGCTTCCATCACACAGAGCCTGTAGTGGCTTACCAGGCATCCAGCACTATACTGCCACACAGTGCTTTCCACTCTGGCACAGTAAATGGTACAGTATTACCAGCTATTTACATTTGCAGAAAATGCGAGTGCTGTCACTACTGTCACTCCGGTACTTGCTGCATGCCAGAGCTGTTTGGTGTAGGAAGATGAAATGCTGTTGAGAAAATTAAACATCATCAGTCATGATGTTGATAGTAGACTCCAACCAAAGGTCCCATAGTGTTACAATAGATATCAATGACTTCGTAGTGTTGTTGTACCGCTGGAGTTGTTACAGCTGGTCGGTAAGAATGTGCTCAAAGTTTAAAGACACAGTGGGTTGTTTTCACAGATGCCTTTTTTTTTTTTTTTTTGAGACCCCACTTCAAAAAGGAATGGAACTTGGCTCATTGCAAACTTTGATGTATGTGAATCACATAAAAACAGAGACATACATTTCTCTATAGTATTTAGTTAGCGTTGTGTTTTTTGAAAAGCACTGAGTAAACAATCATGCGGTCACGTAGCCTTCCACTGCCCAAAACAGCATGTGTCCCAATGGCATGATGCAAAATATTAAGTAGTTTGTTACATGTAATTTGCATTGATTAAACTTTAAGCATACAATAGTGGGGCAGGGTCTGCTGATTGCCTGAAGTGTTTGATGCAGAATATTTACTCTGAAGGGCACTTTGTTAGTGTAAATTAACTGCCCTGAAAAATCAATGAACAGAATAGTTTGGACTGCTCTGGTCGTAGCAGCAGGGGTTAATATAATGACAAATATTCATATTTAATTTAATATTTTGTTATTTTTATTCATCTATTTTTAAATAAACACACCAGTACATGGGTGAATAGTAGTGGTCAGCTTCCTATAAATCAGTTATTATTTAGGTATAATTAAAACTCATTAAAACTTTTAAATCATCTTTAGATGCAAAAGTGCCCATAGATGAGCGGTGACTATACAGAGCAGCATCTATGTGTGTATTCATTTCAGGTTGTAAACAGTAGTCTCTGACACTGGGTTGTTATCGAGTTGTGGCCCCCGGCGTAGGATTGATCCACTTCAGTCCAGCAGCAGGGGGGCGGGAGCTCTGGAGGGGCTCAGCAGGGCTCCAAATCAATAAGGTTAATAGATGTGGGGGCCACGCAGTCAGAGGTGTGCAGCCTGGCATTTTCGGTGCCAATGAGGAAAATTCCTGATGACGAGGTGTCTCTTTTGGAGCCTGCATTAATGTCAGTCTGATTACCTGGAACCAGGATGTCAGATACAGTGGGTTAGTGGAGCCTTGTTCCCTGGCCATTAACTGGAATTAGCTTTACAAGGAGATCCTTCAGATTGGAGACTTTAACTTGCCACCTCTTCATCCGCTGTCCATTGAGAACAAATTGCCAACCCCCTCCCTCCTTTCCTCCTGACTCTATTCTTTCACTCTGATTTCTATAATGCCAACAGTTTCATAATCACTTGATGAGTAATTTCCTCTCATTTGGGATTTTGAGAGAGAGGTTTCATTAAGAAGTTTCTTTTTTTCCCTCTCTCTCTCTCTCTCCCTCCTGCTCTCATTTTTACGCTTTTCCTCACATCACATTTCAAGAGAGGGTTTGATGGGGAGAAAGAAATGACGGCATAGCACAAAAATTAAACGTTAAAAAAGGGAACGTGGTTAAAATCTTGTTTAACTGACAAAATGGAAATGAAAGCTTTCCATTATAGGATCTGTTCTTCCACGTTTGCTGTTGGACTTGGCGTTTGCCATATTACAGCCTCTCCTTCAGGAACTGAACTGAATTTCCTCCTATTATTTATTTCAGGGACAATAAGCTAACAGTTCACAGTAAGTCTTTTGTAAATTTTCCTCACACAGAAAGTTTGTGCTTAGCTTTCCCACACTGTGATACCCACTAGACTATTAAGATTTCTGAATAGGGCCCTTCAGTTTCTCTCAGACTTACAGCAGAGTTTGAATGGCGAAAATGCAAATGAGGTGCTTGCTGATCTATTCTCTCAGTACCTGGCTAATGTCTATACAGAAAGCCAAGTGTCTGCGTGCGTGTCTCTCTCTGTGTATGGGTGTGTATGTGTGGATATACAGGGAGGTGGAGGCTGGCCATTGCCACACCTGCAATTAGCCATGCACCTGCATCAGCTGAATTAAAGTGTGCAGGCAGAAGTCATGCTGGCTTCACTACCCTCAGCCCCCCTAAACAAAACACTGAAGTCATTTGCAATAAAAGAATCAGTTGTCTCCTTTCCCCCCTTTTCAAAAGGTCCCTTTGCATAGGAAATCAGTTGTCTCTCCCTTCATGGACATCATGCAGTGTGGGCTCCCATGGAAATGAGTTTTGGCATTGTTGTGCCGAGGCACTCCCCCTCTAATAAATTGAGGAGGATTAAGGGAGAAGAATGTAATAAAGGATAGTCATTTCATCATGACAGCCATTTTTAGAGGGGGTTGGGGCAGCCAGAGATTTAAAGGATAATCAGCCCCGGGTTTATTTCCATAACATGCATTACAATCTGCTTCTTTGAACTTTGCTGCCACTTAGGTTACTAGATTTGTAGGAGGAGAAAGAAAAAAGAAAAAGACGCATTATTATCAAATGTTTAGTATTTGAGACTTGAGTGACATATTAGAGACATCTGAGTGAGTTATTAAACCGTTATGGCTCTTGGAGATTATTACGCATTAATCTAAGCACTTTGAAGTGTGTCTGTTTCTACAGTGGAATTATAAGCATGCATTTTGGCTGGTAAAATAAGGCCGTCATTGTAAATGATATTTAAGAAAGAGTCTTGCATGTTCTTACTTTGAAATTCGCTGTCGCTCCTTCCCTTTACTTATTTATATGCAAAGAAATATCGTGTTCAAATTAATAGGAACCTCAGGTGGCCCAAACATTTAGTTCAGTCTGATCATTCTGCCAAATTTCTCCACGCATGGTTTTGGTTTTTATTGATCATGAAGTCAGCTTCCAGCCTGCCCCTCCTGACTGTTTGTTTAGTCTCTGTATGTGATTGGAAACACTTCAGAAATGGTGACCAGCAGCAGGTGAAGGGGTGCCTGAGCTTTGAAGTCTGTGCTCCTTATTGATCCTGTGCATATTCTAAAAATCAAAGAAGGCATCAAAGGCATAGCTAAACTCTTAAAGACTCTGCACGCACCAAAAAAGGGCACCAATGACAGCGTGAACAAGCAAAGCAGGTGGTGGCTGCTGGTCGGAGCAATCACCCCTCCAACCCCCGTCACGCCCCAGACAGACTGCTGAAGGCTTCTATTTTAATGTTGGACAGCAGTATGGCTCCCACTTTGACTGGCACTTGTCTCTCATTAGAGGAAGGAAAAGCAGCTTGGGAAATCTTCAGTTCAAATTAATTAGTGCTAAGCCAACACACTGTAGACACTTGGCTGCAGAGGATAAATGATTGGAATATAACATTTGGAGCAATTAGTAGATACAGATACAGATACTTGATACAGACAACATGATGTGTGTCATCATTCTAATACTATAAATTACAAAAGGTGCTAATCTTCATAACATTTTGGGAGGGAAATGATTAGAGGCTGGCCAATATATCAGCTGGGTTGACATATCAGCATGTCAGTATATGAGGCAATGTTGAAACACATTGGCTAAGGGCAGATGGGCTTCAAGATTGCATTCCACCTCTTTTGCTGTCCACATGGACCATTTATCTGCAAGCAACCAAAGCCACTTCAAATGACACTGGTCAACTCTACTTGGACTATTAATGGAGTTCTTCCGATGCCAAAATCGTGGTCCCTTGCCACAACTTTGCAACTTTGAGCTAACTTAGAAAGAGTGTTGTCATCATAAAGTCTGTCCTCCAAAGAGCATCAACAAAGTTAGTTTTACAACAGTAAAATGTCTTATTTAATACATATCTTGATCATAATTCTGTCCATCCATCTATCCATTATCTGTAACCACTTATCCTTATCGGGGTCACGGGGGGCTGAAGGATCCATTATTCTGTAAAAAAAAAAAAAAAAATGTTTGTCCTACTGTAACTGCTGCAGGGTATTTAGGGTATTGAATACTATTACTATGATTTTCAAACTTTACCAGTAGAAAGAAATACATATTAATGGCTTTATTTTCTTGCTGTTATGTTACTATAACTGTTTTTGTCAATCAATAATCTAAACTGTTCCACTGTTATACATTACACTAGACAAAACTCTCCACAGAAACTCATTTTGTTTATGATTTGCTAAAAAGACATTGATTTGGACACTCTTATCTTGATTGATAATTTTTGACATATTTCTAAGTGTGAACAAAATCAGTATTTACTTCAGAATTGTATAACACAGTGTCAGGTAGACCTAGCTTCACGGTAACCAATCTTTGTGACAGCAGACAGTACCCAGAGCCATCACCACAGTCAATGACTCCACTATTGGCAGAATTGATGACACTAAAGCAACTAGGTGCAGGCTGCAATTGGAACATCTCTCTGAAACTCCAGGATAAATCCACACTCCTTCAACCTCCAGCTCCCCCTCTGATGTATGCCTGTCCTCTGCTCTCCTTGGGTGCACATGGGAGTTATTTGAGCCTTTCTGCGACCAGCGGAAGCAGCCCTGCCACACCGGCTCACTGTTGGATTACCCTCATTGCGTGAGTCTTTGGCCTCTTTCCTCTCGTGACGACACAGGGTCGAGTTCACAAGGGGCTGATTTAACTCATTCACCGCAGTCCACTGCCACTAGCCACATGCCTGCCAGCTCAGTAATTCTAACACAACACTAAGTGTTCCTGAAATGAGGAGACAAAATGCCTCTTTGACTCGATTCACAAAGATTGAATTTTTGTTTGGGGGGGGACTGATGGTTTGATTTACGCCTAACACTCTCCAGGGAGTTAATCTTAAAGAAGTTTAGCTCGGAGCACTTTGAGGTCTTGTTTCTACTGTAAATGTGTATCTTTCACTTTGTGTCTTATTTGCTTTCCGAATGAGGTCTGGCTGTCTTTGGGAATACATTTGACGTTCAAACTATTAAGTCAATTGACAAAAAATGAATCTGCAACTACTGTATTTTGGTAATTGATTAATGGTTTAATTTAACTTTTCCAAGCAAACATACTTTACATTGTCTTGTTCCAACTTCTCAGCTGTGAGAATTTGCTACTTTTCTTTGTTTTCTATCATAGTAAACTGAATGTCTTTGGGTTCTTGACTGCTGGTTGCACAAAAACGACCAGTCACCTTCTGATTTAAGAAACTTCTTATAGAGTAAATGCTTAAACAATTAATTAAGAAAATTTGCAGATGACTCAATCATTAAATAATGGTTAGTTGCTGCTCTGTTGTGCTTTTTTACTATTTGTACATGAAACCAGAACCACATTCACATCAAGATGTGTACATATCATGACCCACTAGAAGAAACCCTTTCAAAATATCAATTTCCTTATTGTGGATTTAAGGCCACAAAGTCAAGTTTTGAATCGCAAAGCTCTATAATGTGTTTTTCTCAGTTACATAGATCTCATGCTGCCATCTCAACATTGATAGAGCAACAGAGAATCTTCCATCATTGTCTGTACCAACTTTAGTAACTTTGTTGCGTCTGGTGCAATGATATGGATGTGTATGACATAGCATTTTGTTGCCATTATGCCACCTGTGGCATAAATGCTATCCATAAGCCTTGCAATTACGATAAATGTACTGACGTAATTAAAACTAGTATACTGCTGTGATGAATGAATGAATATAAGGCTACTCAGAATATACACTGTACTGCTGGATGTAGTTTAAGTCCAGCTTTGGCAGCTTGTGTATTTCAGTCCAACAATGCCATGACAGGTTTAATTTTATACTTGTCAGAAAATATGAGTAATCCAATTGTTGATTTGAATATAACCATTTAGAAATAAAAAGCAGGTATAGAAATGAATATCTGCACTTTACTTAGTGTAAAACGTTACAAAAACTAAATTGTTCTTAAAGTAGATCAAATAATTCTGCTGTTGAAAATCTCCTCCTAATTGCACGTGGATTATCTATCTCGTTTCATGGGATGTTGCCACTGAGCTCAAGAAAAAAAACACAAAAAGCTTATCCTGCCTTTTCCCAAGAGACTTAACAATAATACATACAATGAACCTACTGACCCTCGAAACCCTTCTTTTTAGTCAGTGTGAGAATGTCATGTTTTTATTGGCTGTGTTTCTTAGTGCTCCGATTGCTGTAAGTAGCCTGTACAGCAAATGTCTTTGGCCTCCTAACTGAGGCATCCCGTCATCTGAACAGAGACATCCCACTGACGTCCCAGGAGACACAACTTGAGTAATGTTCTCACATTAAGAGGGCAAACAAGGGATACTCTTACATCGGGACTATTAATTCAAGGTCCTGCAGTGTTCTGGCTGCACGTTATGATTGATCTAATATGATGTCATTTTAACAACGTGGTTGCAATGTCAGTTAGAGTTTCATTTCTGATGTTTCTCCTTTCTAAAACTTTGAGTCTAAGTGGTTGGGTGTGCTCTTCAGAAAAGGCATCGCTAATTCATTAGCAGGACAAATGAACATCAGCTATGGGTGTGGTAGGATGTTTCCTCCGTTTTAGTGTTTGTGATCCGTGTCATGTAATTAAAGCCCAAACATACCAAGTCAACTCTTTTGCACATTAATTGACATCTTTTCAAGAAAATGTTATGTCAAGTCAGAATGGTTCCAAATGAGCTGTGCATTTCAACTTTGTTTGACATAAAACATGCACTCTAACATATTTGTATGTCTTAACATACTTTCTTCCACAGTGTTTCAGCGTGGGACAATCAGAACATTTAGAAAGGGTGTGAAAAAGTCTGCTGCCTGTGGCCAAAAAGAATGAACTATGGCAGACTGGAGATTGTGAATAGGCCTTTTACAGGTCACAGAATCCATTCAGCCCACTGACATTGTTATTATCTGACCGTCATAGATGGGCCTAATTAATATTCTAATCATAGGCCTCCGGAACATTGTAAACAAAATTATCCACTGAGTACCATTTGCTTATTCAGTCGCTCGTTGACTCTGTTAGTGAGAAATAAGCACTCTGGAGAAAATGAACACTAAGTAAAGGCAAGCTTAAAGACAAGAAAATCTCTTTTCATAGGCAAAGTTTCTCTTTTCATCTCTGCAATGTTTCAGACATGAGTGCAGTAAGAAAATCAATACTTAACACTATATTGAGTTCAAGGGAACACATATAGAGGACTGTTGGCTTTATATATAACAGAAATCTTAAGTAGGTAAATAAATAAATACCAATTGTGAGATCTTATTAGCTACCTCTGTCTTTTTTAAGTTATTTGTGCCCAAATGTGCATATTTAGATAAATCAGTCTTTATAAAGAGCTACAAGCAGTTATGACTTTAAAATATCTCATTAAATCAAAGTTTTAGGTGTCTTACAAGCCTTCAAATCTTCTTCCAAGTCTACAAATATGCAGAAAAACCCTCCTTTTTGGGCTGGAAGTGCTGAATATTAAGATTTCATATTCACGTCCCTTTTAATAATGTTTTATGGTACAAAGCCGAGCCAGTGAAGTACATGGATTGTTATATTAGTGCACATAGATCAGCCAAATTTAAAAATCATCTTTGCATTGGTGCCCAATATTGAAACTGTATTATACTAGTCTGTTGTTTATGATCTGCCTACAAAAGCAATGCTGCAAATCTCCATCATTATTGTTCCCTGTCAACTTAGAGATGTCTCTCTCGGTGGGGTGTTGGGAGAGTTATGGAGTGTCGTGACGAAGGAGACCTGGAGTTGACAGACATCTTTTCGGGGCACACGGTCTCATGACGGAGCTCCTTCAGATGGGAAAGTGAACAGACTGAAATGCTAATTTCCACACGATGATAAATCTGCAGTATGAAATTGTCGGTACAGAGCTCTCTTGCCCTGAGGCTGTGCGTTATTGCTTTATTCTATTAGTCAGTTATTACCAGCAATCACAGTCAACCCCCACTGCCCCCCGCACACAAAGCCCCTTTTACATTACATTTATCAGACGTTGTACAAACGTTGAAAACATATGACGGCAGCCCTCAGAGCTGTGTTTCCTCCGGGGCTGGGGGGCCTCTGCTGAGGGAGGGGACCTCCAGCTGGCCCATAGTGCATCTGTTCACTGGGCTGGGCGGCAGTGACACCATGAGGGCCACTTACATTCTTCTCAATCAAGCTCTCACACATCCTCCTATAGATTCCAGTTTTTAACTCATGTTTATGTACATTTGAGGATCTCTTGAAACCAACTCTTTTTAAGGCTTAAGTGTTCACAATGAAGTGTGAACACTGTCAAATATATGTTTCTCCTGACGCCTGTGTGATGTAGCTAATCACCTGACTCTACACTTCTAATTGTGCTACCTCTTCGCCCAGATGTTCAGCCCCGTGCCCTCTCTCCACTTCCTCTTATGGGAGCAGCAGCCTGAGGCTATTTACATCGCTATCTGTGGAGTAATTACCATACTGTTTTATATAATGCCAAGGCAATCATAGGGTGATAACATGCAATTAAGAAGTGTTCTCTGATTTGTACGTAGGCAATCTTGCATCTCTCCAGCCCTGAAGATAAAGTGCCCATCTCAAAATGTCAGATTGTAGTGGGGCTTAATCTGATTATTTTCAATTAATATGCATGTCTCTCTATCCTGGGATTGCCGCCGTTATTGACATTGATAAATTGAGCTCATTTCGATCCTATTTTTGGGCCAGAGACACTCCATTTGGCTAAATGTCACCTGTTATACTTTTCCTCCACTCGCTTCTTTCTTCGTTTTCTCCGGGCTTGAACTGAAATCTCCTACATCAGATTTGTTTCAGGATTAGGGAAGTCTTGAATGGAGCAACATACTCATCGCAGGGTGTTGGGATATAATTGTTTGTCGTGTCATTTCTCCACCTTGCAAATTCCCTGCGAGTCCTGTTGGAAGGGAGCAGGCAGCCGTGGATGACAGGTGCCAGGGGGGCTAGGTGTTTATAGTGTCGCCCAGGAGAGTGGTGCCGGACTGGGCCTCGAGAGACAGTGCCGTCTGCCTGTCTTAGCCAAGAAGCTCTATACTTCAGCTTCAAAATCTCAGCTACAGAGCTTGTGAGTGTCATGTAGGCTTGAGGAAAAACAGAAAAAAAAGCTCTGTTAAAATAATTTTTTATGTTTGCAGTTGAAATATACATTTATTTTGGAAGACATCTAATTTTCTGAACATTTAAAAAAAAAAAGAGGTCTGAGCTGTTGTAGTGAGCAGGCTGCTCAAACGGGTAGGCAGCTCCGTCACATTTGAGCAGATTCTTCCATCTAGCCTGAGGGAGCGTGGTGCTCACCGTTTGAAGATTAAAACATCCACTGTCATTTCCTGCTCCAGTGGTTGCTTTCCCAAGAAGAGTGGAGATATGAATTGTATTTTCCACCCCCTTCAGAGCTGATTATCGAGAGCCAGCCTTTCAGTGGCCTCCATGTTTCATGGTGGTCTCAGGAACAAGCCACCAAAGAGGCAGAATCGGAGGGGTGCGGATCAGCTGTGTGTTGTATTTGTGTAAGCCATTGTTCCAACCAAATACAAAAGGTGAAGCATGGCTAAATCCTTTCTACTTCCTTGTGTGTGTGCGAACAGCCGCGTCCACGTATCTTCCTTTACACACATGTGTCTGGGTCTGTTTTTATGTGTGTTGGTCCATTGGCGTGTCTCTGAATGTGGCTGTTGGTATGTTTAGACCCTCCATTTAGTCTTCCCCTTAGCCCATCAGTGCATTGTCAGCAGCACGTCCAGTCCAGAGAAAGGCCTGGGATAGGACTAGGTGCCGTGGTGGGGGGCTCTAATAGAGCCATCAGTCAAGTGCCTGTCCAGCCAACCATTCCACAGGGCGTTAGCGTTAATGCTGAGGCACATGGCGTAAGCGCTGAGGAGCAGGGCTGTTTGTCAAAGTGCATCCAATGTGAAGGAAGTTGTTAGTTAAGTGTGTTCACACGACTGCATGGCTGTCCCACTGGAACATGTTCTGTAGCTGCCTTTTTACCCCCCTTTTCTGATGCTAGCGGTATTTCAGGGTTTTGTTTTGTTTTTTTTTTCTCACAGGAAGTGTCAACCACAATTGTATCAGTTAATGGACGATAACTGATTTGTCATTTATCAAGCCAAATGTAAGCATTCCACTGTGTTTTATATCATTTTTAATTATATGATTTTTTTTTCAAACTACTCAAATAATAAATCAATATCGGCCCTAATATTCAATTAATCTAAACAATTGTGTAGAGTTTTTATATCTTAAATAAGAGTTGGAACAAGCCAATACAAATGGGATAAAATGATTTTAACAACCTCAAAGCTACTTAAGGTCAAACTGGATGCTAATCAATAATGAAAATAATCATTATTTCAACACAATCACAATTTGTGCAGCACGTATTCATTTCCTATACGAGAGCTCTGAGCCGAAGACCTCTATGGCTATTTTGAGAGGTTGGCCCAAAATGTTGTGTGTGCATGTGCGTGCATGTGCTCAAGCCACTTCCTGTGTGACCTTCTGGAGTGTGAGAGGAGCCACAGTGAGACACACACCGACTCTGCATGAAGCAACAGCCAACACTGCCCACTCTGCATCATCAGATCAGCATATCACTCCAGTTCTGCTGCATCACACATCATCTCTCACCACATTATTTGGCCATTTCTGCATGCCATTTTAACCCTGACATGTCCTACTGCTGCTGTTTTTCCCTCTTTAATAGTTGTGTTTTATTTTCTACCTCATCAGTTTGTTGTTTGCCTTTATTTTACAGCTCAGAATAGTGTTAAACCCAGAGCATCTGTATCATTTTCGCCTTTATCATTGTTTTTCTACAAATACAGACTTTCAGTAATTAGTATGTTTTCAAGTGTTGTTGTGTGTGAAAAATGTACTATACATACATATACATATTTAGACGTGTTTCATAACCTCCACCGAGACACCTGGTTTGACACCATTTACAAAAGTAAATAATGTTTTTATTCCACAGTTTTGTTGGTTTAAAATAGAATTTAAATACATAACTGAGCTCATTAACATAAAAAAAAACAGTTTTCTCATACATGGCACATTTGCACCTGAGGAAGCTATATCAAAAAAGAAGCGGTTCAGATGGGCTTCATGGAAAAGATTTCTGACACATTGTACGGTGCTTCGAGACACTTTTTTCAGAGGAGAATGTTGCCTCGGGCTGAAATTGAAATGGTTCAGCTGTTTCCAATACAACAGCTCTCTTTTAGCAAAAACAGAAGTCGAGATGTAAAGATAGCACATGTTGGAGCATATAGATCTTATTTTCACATGGGACTTGCTGCTTGTTTAGAGAATCTCTGATCAAAGCCGCCCCTCCTGAGAATGGCTTTATTAGATTTCACACCTTCCCCTAGGAGCCAGGGAAAACACAAAGCATACTTTCCTGCATCAATAAATATTCATTTTTCTCTCAGATCAATCCCTTTTCAAGTTTGTCATTACATTGCAACACATTACGGTTTATCGGGCCGGGTGATGATCGTTTGACACAAATATTTAATATATAAGCCTTTAAAATCATCCCATATGTTCCGCCACCCCTCCCAACCACAAAAGCAAAGCTCTACCTTCCTGGTGATGAACTGCAGTCTCATCAGCATAACGACGGAGGAGGAAAAGCAACACCATCTTTTAATTGGCTGGGATTAAGTTTGGATTGAGAAGACTTTTTGGTTGAATGAGATCTGGGCACGCTGCCAAATGAATAGAAAATGGTGTTCTCTTCCTCTCGACTGGCCATGGCACTCCTCGTCATTAGGAGGAGTGCATGTGAGCCATTCCAGATTTGATTTTAATAATGCCAATGTCTTCATTTTGCCTCCCAGCCTCTTTAAATTGTGGGTTTTGGGGAAATGCAATACAGCCCTCCTGTTCCCCCAATTTAGGAACTTAGATAAAAACACCTCTCAGTTCTTTTGATTCCAACCTCGAGGAGTATCAGGTGTGTCTGGCAGGAGTGTTTGAGGGCAATCCTCTGAAATTGAGGAATTGTATTAGCTTCCATGAAATAGAGTTTGCTTTCACTGAGGGTGTTGAAATAGAGCGATTCTCCCTCTGCCCTGTGATGATGTCTTATCTCTTTGTTATGATAAAGCTGCTCCAGTGTTTTGGTTTTACGATCGCTTTTTAATAAGATCTACTTAATAATTCTACATCATCCTCATTGCCGTGGATTGTATCACAGATTTCCTCTACATTGCCTCATGAACGCCACATAGCACTTGACAGATAGCGCCACAATGTCCCTGTTTCACCTTTTTCGAGTGCCGCCATTGTCAGCATACAAACAAACAGGCACAGTGCTGTTTCCTGCTCTCCCCAAATGAACCGTCTGGCCTGGGAGCCGGCTAAAGCCAGAGGTTAGCACTCCCATTTTCCTCCCTCCTCGCCACATCACCATGACAACGGATATAGAAATCACACTGTCTCCTGGGAAGAAAGCCTGGGTGACACCACACAGTGGCACTTTTGTGGTACATGGAGGAGACGCAGGGTTCATTTAGGCGAGCCGGTCAAGGATGAGTATTCAGCCATCTGAAGAGGAAAGATCAGGCTGGACAGAGGAGGTCGGGATGGGGGGGGTGTGAGGGTTTGGGGTGAAGAAGAGGTTTTGGTCAAAGAGCTATGATGCGGCTCCAACCATTGAATTCACCAGCCAGAAAGAGAAAGGTGACCAATTTATTTATTCGCAAAATAGCCAACAAGCCTGTCGAGAGCTAAGGCTTGCCTGAGAGCCTTTAAAAACAAAACAGCTTTATGTTTCATTTCCTTGCTCTGAATATTTTGCTGCACTTTGTGATATTTGCAGTGCAACTTGGATCATTCAAAAATGTCTATTTAGCTTTTACTCATGCAATTCTATCAAGGGTTGTATTAGACATGAGAGGCCTCTACTGGCAGCTGAGGTCCTAACATCTGTCGCATGAGTGGGAAACAAACCACATCCTACACAGGGGGACTATGACATAAGAGGCATTCGGAGGAAGTAGCTTCTGTAAAATAAGCAGAACAGCAACATCTGAAATCCAAACGCAGCTGTGTATAGTGTATCTTATGTCTGAGAAGCTTATTACAATTCAATGCCCACGTTGTTTGATGGATTAAATCCAAGAACTGAAAAGTCTTCCTCCCTGTGTTTAAGAGCATGCGTCTAAATCCGCTCAATAAACCAGTCAAAGTCTTCACACTGTTCGGCGAACAATAAAAATCAATACCATTAAACACTTCTTTAAGAAACCTTAAGTGTTTCCCCAGAGGCCTTGTCGGTTTCTATGTATCATATCTTTTTACAGTCTCTTGTCAATAAAACATTCGGAGGATCTTAAATTCTTCATTACATCTCTGAGGCAAAGGTCTCCACACGTCTTTTTTTCTCCCCCTCCCTCACCAACGTTCTGAAGATTCAGGTAACTGATAGATCAATAGACAATATTTTTAGAGGAGCGAACGTACCTTTCATGCAGCGCTAACTTGTTTCTTCCTGCTCCCCAGGTGTCTGGGGCGTCCGTCCAATCAGAGGATCCCATACGAAGCGGCCCGACCGACCACAAGCCTGATCATTCGCTTCCTGAATGCATTCCAATTCTTTCACAGGCGTATAAGCAATTTTTACAGTAGTTAAGCAGAGGTGGAACTGCTTCATATAATCTCGCTTAGACCGTCTCCACTGTCGGCCCAGTGACAAATCATGTTAAATCCCAGGCTGAGCTCAAGCACAAAGTGGAATAAGCTTTTTTGTGGTAATAAACATCTGAGTACGGACAGCGAAAACACTCCTGTGATCAGTGTTATCCATCCTTTCAGTACACCAAAACATCCGCTACCCAGCAAGTCACAGCTTGTGGTAATGGATGTTTAATTTGAGCCTGTTTTCCCTGGACTTATTGCGCCTTTTACCAAATGTAACTAAACTATAATTCAGAGCTAAAACAGCATGTTCTGACAGTGTTTACAGTATATTCTGCTGGATTTGATCAGTCATGTTAGGTTGTGGTTTCAAGCTATTAGGAGTCATGTTTGGTGTGATGCCTTGAGGGTGTCAGCAGGTCAGTTAACCATTAACCAAGACGAGTTATTTACTTTCTTTTCATCCTCTTTTACTAACTTCTAACCACTGGTTTCTGTGCCTAACTTGACACTAACTTGACTCTAGGGAGCTGCCTCAATTGTTTAACCCTAAGCTGACCATGACAAAGTAGCCCTTTCAATACTAACCAACAGGCTTTCTTCCGCTACAAATAACAATGTTTGGCGAGCATTCAAACCCAGAAAACATTCACGTAACACAAATAAAACATGACAGTGACGGGACAACGACAACATCATTCTTCTTTATGTTCATCTATTTTGCACTTTTTGGTTTGATGCTAAACTGCATTCTGTTGTACTAGTACTTACTCTGCGCGGTGACAATTCAGCTGAATCTAATCCAGTCATTATCGACCAATCTCCCATTATTTTTTCCAATTAATCTGCTAATTGTTTCTTCAGAAAATGGCAGAAAAAATGAACATCAGCATTCTACCAAGTCCCAGGGGAGGTCTTTAAATTGCTTGTTTTGTCCAACCAACAGCCTAAACCCTGAAGACAGTTGATAACCACCATTATAACAAAGTAAAAAGCGGAAAATCCTCACATTTGAGAGACTGGAAGAAAATGGAAGGATGGAAGAAAATATTTCCAATTTTTGTTTTTTGTTTGACTTAAATGATTAATCAGCAATCAATTAGTGATTTGTTGACTAATCATTTCAGCCCTAAACTTACATTTAACAGAAATGATATATATATATATAGGAACAGCAATATGAAGCATAACTGAGAAAGAGAAGTCTCAGAGCTAGACTGACCATTAAAGGCCAATTGCAAAAAATATTTCAAACTTCTTAATCTGGGTTTGTGTTATAATGTCATGTGTACCTACAAACTTTGTTTTTTAACCACTGAGACTGACTCTTGACACTTCTTGGTCTTGGGGCCCTCTGAAGACCGTGGCATGCATCCCACCCCCTGCCTCATCACCCATCCTCCCTTCCCTCCTCTCCCTCCCCTTCACCCCATCCTGTTTGAGCTTCATCAAAGCAAAAGTAGCTCAAGGATTGCTAATGCTTCAGATGGTAGCACTAGTCCTAACAACCCTGAGGTTGTGGAATTCTTTGCAGCAGACTAAGGTCATTTTTTCTACATTCTCTCCCCCCTTCTCTCCCTCACTTTCTCTCTCCATCTAACCCCCTCTCTCCCCCAAAATGCTTTTCTCTATTAATCAGAGCTCACAGCTCAAACTGGTCTTCAACTTCCTCCCCAATCCTCGCTAAGCCTGTCATTTCTGGCTATTATTTACTTTAATGGGCTTTGGCTGATCCCTGGCGAAGCCTTGGATCTGAGAATAATGCGGCTGAGGGTAGCAGGCCCAGACGCAAGCGCGGGGCTGCCTGTAGATTAGCTATGGCAGATGGGCTTTACAGGGGCTTCCTGTGAGCAGGAGTGTTGATTGAGAGGGCATAATGAGAGAGGTGGTGTCCTCACAATGGACCCAGCCACCTCGCTGCACCTCTTGCGTCCAAACAACCTCCGAGCCCCTCAGCGCTCTCTCCCTCTCCCTCTCTCTCTCTCTCTGCCTCTGCCTCCCTCCCTTCCTCCCTCTCGTGGTCTCTCCCTCTCCCTCACTCTCTCTCCTGTGTGGAAGTCGGGAGTGCAGAAACAAGCACAAAAGCAACTGTAAATAACCATGAATGTTAATCCAGCATTAATTGGTTCCCTCTTAAACTGGGTGTGCACTTTCACAGGCTGGGCTCCTCCGCGGGTCATTAAAGGCATAGACCCCCTTCTCATTGTTTACTTAACTAGATTCTTCTATATTTCAAGAGACAGACTAATAAAATTGACCATGGCCGCGATATCAAGACGACCTCATTGCTCGTCTTGAAGAGAAAAGTGTAAAATCTGAGCTATGATACGTTTTCTCACAGCAGCCAAACATCCTGTAAAAACTCTCCACAGCCACCACCCACCACCCCCCTTAAAGTTTTTATTTTAACACTTCAAAATGTAGATAAAACTGAAGCACTCCCATTGTTGTCACCCTCACCTGTTTGTCTATACACTGCGGTGTTGACACTGGGCCCCGAGCCACACTGGGGCAAACACTCTGCGAACGAAGTGTGGAAAACCCCGCAGTAGTCCCGGGGTCAAGTTTGTATACAAGAGTTTAAATTTTGTTGCGTCCGACTCTCTCTGTCTCCAGCTCTGGAAGTTTCCACACAAGGGCCACTACACAATCCACAGACTCCAATTATCCCCTTCCTCTGAGCGCCTTAAGCAAGTTTTTCTAAACTCCTTTCACTTCGCTCTTGTCAAGCAATGAAAGAAAAACTAACCACCATGTCAAGAGAACTCAGCTGCCTAGCAACAGGGCCACAGTTTAATTCTGATTTGCTTCAGGTTTTGAGTAATGGGAATTGACAATGTTAAGCCAGTCACAAGTGTTGTTTGTCACCTCTGAAATGCAAACAAAAATGCATTGTTTTTCCAAAGTATTGAGCATGATTGATGTTTAGAGACCACAATGGTATCATTCATTTCTCCCTTGTGTTTTTGCCAGGATTGATGTCATATCTTTTCATGGCAAGTTAAAGGTTTTGAAGGAGCATGAAAATGCACAGCTTTTCATCTCGCAGCAGACGGCAGCGCGGCGCATGCATTCCTATAACTGGTGAAGTTTAATGATTCTATTCAGCCTCTGTTCATCTCACCCAGAAATAATTTAATAAGAAACTTTGGCCTTTAGAAGTCTCTGTGTCGTGTCACAATAGTCGCAGGACGGACAAAAGACAACCTGAATACAACAAAGAGAAAGTCCTGAATATGAAAGCCTTTGATACCCTTCATTTATTTGTTCTGTGACTTTTTGTAGGATTTGTTTTTCATGACAGACTTTGATGCTGAAATATTTGGATTTGCAGCTTAACACCTGGTTATGCGACTGTCAAAGAGATATGATTTCCCATTTTAAATTTGGTTTAGAGTCCAAAAAAGTTCAGAAATGTTACATTTCACCAAGTTATCTGCTTTTTTGTTTTGTAAACACACTGTACTATTTATATCATTATGTGTGTTTATATTATTTTATCATACATGCTACTGTATACTGTACTTACAGTATATGTGACATACAGATTTTTGAGAGATGATTTCTTATATTACTGTATGAGAGAGGTGTTTAACTGTATCAAAGCCACAAGAATCATATTGCGTTATTGATAGATATGTCATAATCAATACAAAAAATAAATCATTTATATAATAGAATTTGCTATTTTATTGTTTGTTTTTTCAGAATACATTGACCTACCGCTGCTCTAATGTTGTGTAGTTTTTTTTTACAGATTTATTTTAGTTATTAATTTGTTTAGAGCAATGGTAGTATTTTAAAATCCCACCACTATATTTTTAACATTTCATCTGTAATTTTGGACCATTTTGGATTGTCCTCTGTGTCCTACACACAAGATTTTTTGATTTTCTTTTTTTTTCTTCTCAGAGAACTGTGCTTGATTGTATGATTTGGAAACTGGCAATTTCTTCTGCTCCAAGGAGCATTTTTCAAAAGGCACAAATGACACAATAAGAAAGCCATCCATCACAAAGGAAAATTAGTGTAGAAATATATGGCAGTCTTTGCTCTCTCTCTCTCTCTCTCTCTTCTCTGTGTCCCATGTGAAGCTCAGATGAATATTGAGGCAGACAGCAGAGAATAGTCAACAATAACCTCAGTGACATCAAAGGCCCAGACAGTGGTACTGGGGAAGCCCACAGAGGGCCAAAGACAAAATAAACAGTGGCTATGTCAAAGCCCACATATCTCCACCTACAACTCCCCCTTCAGACGTGTTACTGTTGCAGGTCTTCCGCGTCCATGCTGCTGTGTTTCTACTGCCATCTGCAATAGATTGTAAAGCTTAATCTTTGCTGCAAATAATTTTTTTCCCACCCCGGGGATAACACTGGCCTCTGTGATAATGCACCATCTTATCCTTACCAAACAATGGGAAAGACTTAATTTTCTTAATTGTGAAAAACCCCACTGTTCACTATGTGTGTCTCGCGCGTGTAGCCATTTCAAAGGACATTTCACTGTATGGAAACTGTAATCTCTTACAAGCATTTAGGTTCTCCTTTATATGCAGTTCAATTCATGTTGTGTGAAGTGTGTACTATCAGTGCAGAAGTCATGCATATAATTTCACAAGCTTACATCACAACTGCGTCTACATTCCCATTTCTGTCTCAGTGATCTTATCACAATACATGCCTCCATATTTAACATATGGACACATGTTTATGCTTTGATCAAACGTATATAATTTTGTTAAAGGGTCTTGTAGTGATCAATGATGTCATTTAACACAAGAGGAAAAAGGAAATGTGGCGGGATGATGAAATGTTACGAGTCTGCCATCACTTAAACAAAAAAAGAAAATGTATATTCCAAGAAATGCATATCTATACGCCACAGTCACAACACATTGAGGGAAGTATCTGCTCATTTATAATCATCAACATGCTGAAATAATCAAGAACTACACCACCACAACAAATAGTGCTTGGTGTGAAAAACATATCTGATGTCTCTCAGGTTCTGACATTGTCTGAAATGTCTTCCTGCATCCATAACAAATGGCTTTCAGCGCTCATGCCATCTGTCCTTAATGAGTCCATTTTCTCTCCAAGCCATTTCCATACTGTATTGTGCATTGCCTTACATGCATTTGCATAATTGTTCAAAGATTTTGCGCCAAAATAGATATCCATGCTGGGAGTGAGTGTGAGAGGATGAAGCCGGAGAAGAAAAGAGAGAGAGAGAAAGAAGGCAGAGTGAAGATGTTTGTGAAATAATGTGCAGGGAAAATCCATTTTTTCCCCCTCTAAGCCCTGCAGTAACCTAATCAGGAGTTGCTTTATCTGCTAATCCACATTTAAACTTTAACCTGTAGGGGGGCTCTTTGTGTTAGTTAATGTAAGCATAAAAGCAGAGGCCGGCCTGAATGACTAATCAGATCCATCATACATTGTAAAACCAAATAGCTTTTCCAAAAGGAAATCAGAATTAGCGTGACTTCCATCTAAGGAGAAGCAGGGTAAATTTTAAATGAAACAATGGCCATATAACAAAATGGTGGAGTGGAATAAATTAGTGTTCAAAAGGCAACTTCTTAATCAGCTCAGCTGTCTAAGCCTGACAGAAATGGGGATGTTGGGTCATTTGGTAAATGAAGGCATGGAAGGGGCAAACCTCAAGATGCAGATAGGCAGCTGCTAATGGAGCCAAGTTCAAAATGAAATGCGAGGACAGGCATATAAACAGGAACAAATGCTGGCAATTTAATAAAAAGTAATTTGAAGGAAATCTTTACAGGCCCACAGGACATGCTGCAGCTAAGATGATAAATGACAGCCATGACAGGTGACATATTAGGCTTTTAATATTTCAGTATATAAAGAGAATTAGAAGTTTGAGCTCAAAGCCGGACGTAAATGAGATCATCCAACAACAATGGTTAATTCATTGGAGTATTTGAAATGTATCAGCTGCTGAAGTCAACTTTCTATTGAACAGAAACGCCAGCTGAACAGCAAAGGGATGATGACATTTTGTTTTTGTGTTTGGAAAACACTTTAAAAAATAAAAATAATAAAAATTAGGATTTATCTTATAACTAGAAAAACAAAGTTAAACATATATAAGCACATTTGTTTAATGTCTCTCAATCAACATAAACTATGAATATTCATAAAGGCTCTAAAACAATGCATTATTTACCATGACACAGATACTCCTCGTTGGATTCTGAAGTCAATTACCTGTCACCACTGCTACATGCTAAATGGTGCAATTCACGTGAGAGATCAAGAGAAATGGTGATTCCCCAGATTTCACAGCATTAAACATCTGTTGACAGAGTTCACGTTTACTCCTGTGGGACTAGCACTTAATTTTGTTTTCCTTCAATCTTACATTACATTGTGTCAAGACACCGAGCCGATGTGTCTCTGGCACATAAGTGACATACGGAGCTCCAGACATGTGATGTACATCATATTCTTTGCATCTAAATCAATACATTTATTTTTTATTGTATTATTCTTTTAGAGCAGGCTGTACTGTACTATTTAAATCTGTAAAAAAAAAAACTGGTCTGGTAATGCTCTGCAATTACAATATTTTTTCTGCTTTTAGCCACCATTAACACTAAAATGCTACTCTTGGATTCAAAGCAGAGAGAGAGAGAGGATTGAAAAAAAAAAGAAAGAAGAATAGCATGTCACTTTCCCCTTATCGATGTATCTAACTATATAATTTTCTCTCCATTAGAGACTGGGACATGCTTCTGTATCAGCATTATCATATCACACAGTAAGGCATGCCGTCAACCCATTTCATGACGTATTTTTCCCACCTCCCCCCTTCTTTGCTCTATCTGTCCCTCCCCAAAAAAGAAAATCATAATAATGATGGACCTTAAGATTCATCTCACAGAAAACCCTGTAAAATTAGAAAAATGTTAGAAATTACAACCTCTAAGATGTTACACATTTTCTCTTAAACTTGTGCAGCCTTTAAACCTGGAAGGAGTTGTTCAGCAGTTTGACACGTAAAACTGAAGTATGCAGGTGTAAAAACGCAGGTCGTCGCTGTTCATTTTCTACAATTTAAAGTAAAAGAATCCCATTCTGGTCACACAGAGCCTACGTACATATATCTGTATGGATAATCCAAACACTAACATAGGTAATTAGCTCACTGTATGAGAGAAGGTGAAAGCTGGGGGATGCACTCAAGGTGATTATCATTTTCATTTTAATAAAAGGTAGCTGCTCCCATGGTATGTATGTGTATGGTCTATTTATGAGTCACGCCTGCTCCTAGGATACTAAATAAGACCACTGGAAGATTGTGCTGTGGTCTCTGTGCAGGAAACTATGCATTCTCCCTTCCCAAGGTCTGAGCACATGAAGGGGGCTACGTGTCCTCTGCTTCACTTCTGCTGTTATTGTCTTGTTTCTGCCAAGGTCCCAAAGCTCTTCTGTAGGATCTAACTCCATCTAGTGGCCCAGTGGGCTCTCTTCAGCGTGCACAACACCCCAAACCAGACTCAACCTATAGCTGTGTACACACTACTTCACCTCCTACAGCCTCTAAACAATTTCCAAAATATGTTTAACCTCACAGGAAATGTGTATACTTGTACAATCATTTGCTCTTTGTATCTCCATACCATCTTTATGAAATGTTTTGTTTTTTTTCCCCTTTCTTTCAGTAGCTGGGACCACTGTCGTCGTGCTTCAGCAGGACCAGTCTGCCAGAGGCTGGGGGTAATAAAACAATTTTTCGGAGCCAACACTCGGAGCCTAATAATAAAAGAAGCCATCTCAAGGGACATGTAATCTTTGTACATCCTCTAAAGCTCATTATTAACATAATACCACAATAAAGTTGTCTCTGTCATATTAATGTTACCCACTTTTTTTAGAATTCTAATGAAGTTGTCCGGTCCGTTTTCATTTAGCAGATTACGATATGTAAAGAAACAATAACGGAGGCCGAGGCTTTGCGACTGTAATCACACAATTTACCACCACTCTCAGGTCTTATATGACAGGCCAATTTCCACACTTATTAAGCCCCTGACACACTTGAAATAATCGTATTAGCGTTTTTTTTTTTGTGAAATTAGCCCAATTTCTGGGAGACTGTCTTGAATTGATGTAATAGACTCTTATTCATAAGTTGTGATGTCTCTATTGCTGCTCAGCACCAGGCAGGGGGTGGAAAGGCCGGGCCTTACTCTGAGCTATCAGTCAAACCTTGCTCCCTGCTTGGCCTTCTATATACTACCACATTAACTTCCTTTTTGAAAATTTCTAATCAACGATGTGGTGCTAAACGATTTAATTTGCTCTGGAAAGAACATTGGAATATTTTAACACTTCTAGCGACTCCCTGCCGAGGAGGTCAGAGGCAAGTCTGAGACCTCTACTCCACAGATAAGACCGAAAACAACTTCCCCACTTGTTTTTCACCCGCTATGTTTGACACGACTGACATTTTGCCTCGGTACCATTGGTAAACATTGCCAAAGTAGCAAGCACGAAACTCGCGGTGTCATAACTCACCACCGCAAATGAGGCCGCTCACTGGGAGCGGTGGAAAGAAGAAACACAAGGCACTCTGCTCATCGCCCCCCTCCAGTGAGGAATGCACACACTGCAAACCGGTTTCTAGTTGGGGTACACCACATCCTGGTACTTTTATCTTTAACCCCTGACCCCGGCCACATCTGGAAACATAGTTGGACTCAAACATGAGGAAGTTTTCTTTTCTCTTCGCTCAAAGCGATTATGGAAGAGAAGCTTTTATGTTTTTCTGTAACGCAGTAGACATGTCTTTCTCTGTTTAATGGATGCACTAGCTATGAACTCTGGGATACTGACCATTTCGAGCAGTACAGTGAGAGAGAGCATGGGACACCGAGATGGTGAGAAAACACTATTGTTCTTTTTGGCTGGGTGGCTTCAAGACTTGGAAGCAGACAAACATCTCAGCTGGAGTTGGGCGGCTTTGATGTTCGAGGATCAAGATTTGGACATCGAGCTGGAGCCAATGCAAACATGCCAAGCAGGATATTTTGAAGTAACGCACAGAGGCACCTTTTTTTTCTTGGATCAACTGTTTCCAAACAGCTCTTTATTAGTGCTTTTATTACAGAGTCTGTTTTTGCTAAGTGGTTTAAGGTGGAACATTCTGATCTTTCTTGCTGGGTGTTTCATTGTTTCTCAAAGACAGATTTTTGTGTGTGTGTGTGCATCCTTTGCATACAGACAGTACATATTGTCATCCTTGTGTAAAATCATCTCTTTATAGGGGGCTGTGAGTGGGCCTCTTTGACAGCGTGAGTCAGCCTGAGGGTGTCTCAGGGATACAAAAAAATAATCTTTCCCTCTGCTAGCCATCGCTGAATCAAAACAGCAATCAAGTGGAATATAATTAGTAGAATCTATGCAGGTATTTATTAGCCGTTTATTATCCGCGCCAAGAGTGTCAGTCAGCACTGTAGACTGAGGAGTTGGACATTTCTGAGTGGAAGAAATTATTTGTCCATCAATCTGTCTTTTGGGACTTGTCAGTGAGGTTATGATTTGATCATCGAAGTCTTTCAGCAGAGATTGGTAACCTCTTCAGGTTTTATGATCATTGTTATTTCAATGTTGCTGGGGAGAGGGGGGTTAGGACCATAATCCTGGCCGTTTAGTAGTGCTGACATTTACTGGAGCGGCGGTTTTATATGCCACCGCCTTCTGCTCCTCGTCCAGCCACAGCTGCTTATTTTATTCCATATAAATGACTATTTCAGAGATAACACTGGATCTCACAGCGACAGTGGAAAGGAAAGGGCTATAATAAAGAGTATTGATAGAAATAGTGTCTATAGGGATTTTTTTTTTTCATCGGTCCAGTGTCTGTCTCAGAGGAAATATGCGAATTTTAGATTCCCCAAAGAAGCATTTGATCTTCTTTCTCTTTCTCAAAGGAGTAAAAGGTGTTTCTAAGGCAAATCCTCCATCGTCATCTGCCCTTTCAAGCATGGACAGACACATATTGTTCACATTAATATATCTATTCACGTTTCTCTTCCCACATTTTCTACTGACTAATCTTTCACAACTTTGAACATGACACCAGAAAGCAAAGGCCACATTTGAATTATCAGTCAGTTTCAAAGAAATAAACTTTGAAAACAAAAACACCCCTTTCTTGTAAAATAAACAAATGTATTTAATGAGATATGAAATGCTTATAAATGTCTTCTCACTCCACGGTTAATTGCAGCTTGTCACCCTAAAGCATTCAGTGATATATTGCGTGCACACACCAAAGAGTTTTTGTTTTCAGTGTATGACTTTTATATCACATTTATGTTTTGCAGTGTTTAAAAACGCATACACAGTGTCACTATTGTCTGTTCAGTAATTTAAATATGTATAATCATATTAATCACTGGAAGTTTAATAGGTAGGCTTACATCATTTAGCAGATCACAGATACCAAATCATGCCCAGGGTTATAGTTTTGCAGAAAATCAAAGCGAGTGTCGGCATGAAAGCTTTTCTTCCTTGAGAAAAGTAAGAAAGTTCCAAGTAAGGCAATCACTGCTGCCATTTACATCAAAAAATCACCAATAAAGTCAGTGTTCTGTAAAAACAGGCCATATTTTTACATCTGTGGCCCTTGCTGAGCGAGGCTGCACAGGGAAGACCATTTCACACTTCTTACTACCCCGTGGTTTCCTGGCTTACAGTCTCAGAGTCCATGTTCTCCACATTTTCCTGTATGCTCTGCCTCGTTAACTCTTACTCAGACCTGATAGTGTGAAAACACATTTTGCTTTGTTGTTCTTGATTGTTATCTGGCCAACTTTGTTTCTCAATTTACTTTTTTTTTTTTTTTTCAGAAAGAAAAAGAAGTTACAGAAACCAAGTTGCCTTCGCCAGGCCGATATCCGAACTTGCATACTGCGTGAGAAGAAAAAGAAATGACTGGTATCTCCGAGTTGATTTGGAAAGCAATTGTAAAGCATTTGATCGCTCGTGCATGTGTTGGCTGTCAAGTGTTTACTATGAAAGCCCATGAAGAATGCTGAATTCTGACCTCCCTCTTTGTGCTGATAAAAACAGCAAAGAGAGTGATGGAAAGAAAATGAGACTGGATGTGGCAGAAACAAAAACAGATGAGAGAAGTGCTAACTTCACAGCAACTCTTCCTTGCATGCTCTATCAGAGGGAACACATCGGCAGCCATCAGAGGCCGGTTCACCAAGCAAGACAAGAAATCCAGTAAAGAGTCTGGGAGGCAACAGATTAGAGGAGGTCACATCATGCTAATGAGAGTCATTACTATCACATGATAGCCAAATAAACTAATTGCCAGCTTATTTACGAGACAGAGTGTCCTAAATCAAAAGGTTAATTACATCTGAGACAGAGTCCTTCACTGGAAATTGACCTTTAGATTTTTTTGTTTTCTTGCTTTTTCTTTTCCCGTCCTCCTTCCTCTTTTCTGTACAAGATACAAAAGGCCATATCCAGATAGAGTTGCCTGCTTGTTTCTTGATAAGCTTCAGGCGCAGAACCTTGCCTATTACTTTTTGTGTTTTCCCAGGAAGTGCCTGGCTGCATAATTAGCAAACATCATCAGACAAGACTTGGTGCCACCAAGGACTTTATTTTTCCTGAAGTTTCTGCGCCCCGAAGCTTTCCCCCAGCCACCAAAGAATGTTTGTTCTTCTTGAAATTAGATGGGTTTAATTGCTGTGGAACAACAGCAAAACACTGCCCGCCCCCCCTCCAAACACACATACACACACACATGAACACACCCTCATACATAAAAAGTCTAAGATCAGGCTGGCTAATTATGCTAATAGCCAATTGTTCAACCATGGTGATATGTTTACTGAGGGAGTTGATGTGTTTCCTTTTGCTTCGTCATAAGCAGCCTGTCTACGGGTCCTCTGTGAGATCGCTGCACCTGAAGGCAAGAGGACTGTGCCCTCATCCATCCTGCCTAACCCATTACCCTTGGACAGGGAAGAAGATAAATATTGTTGCAGATGCCTAACTCTCTGCAAATGAGATTTTTCAAGCCAGATTTATCAAGGCTTGGCGGGGTGTTTAAGGCTCCAAAACTTGGCCCTCGGCATGATAAAATGGCAGCACATGTTTCTGAATCACCCACCACAGTGTTGTTGCCAAAGGGTTATGATGATATAGTCAGCTGCTTTTTTCCTGTTGTGCATCATAGCCTTTGAGGTTTTCATATTCTGTTTTCTCGACGCCTAAGATCTTAAATAATTTGGATAGAGCTGAATGTTAATCTTTTTTTGTTTTGTTTTGTTCCTTCTTTCGTAGCACATTTCTTGTTTATAGCATGCACTAAGTGATAGTATTCATACAGAGCACTGCACTGAACAGAAATGTCTAAAAGTTTTTATATATGCCGGCTTGATCATGTGTAGTGTGTACGTACAGGATTTTGTGTAATGGGGAAATTAAGTTTAAGTTCTCCAGTGCGTTGGGTGCATCTGTTCTAGTGATGCGAATTAAACAAAAAATGTAAATAGAAGAAAGAGCAAAATTAGGTATTCTCCCCTGTGTTTAAGATCCAAATCATCTCCCATCAGCATCAGAAATCCAGATTTTTTTCTAAAGGATTCACAGTATGTGGCCTGTGCTCACACCCAAACATGCCGAGAAGGCATTGATGGGAGAAATTCATAGGGCCTGCAGTAAAAGTTGTGTATCCGAACCTGTTGCTGCCAAGCCTATGGTCTTAACGACTCTCCGTGGAGCATCCCACAGTGAAGTGCCATATTTATGTTGGCAATATATGCGAAAGAATTAGGATCATAAAACTCTACGGCCACACAAAAGCTCTTAAGGAAGCTGTTTTGTGTGGCCGGCTTTATTTATGCAACTGCAGGCTGAAGTCAAGTTGTCCGCTTTTTCTTACGTTCAAGACAATATTTCCTTTTTTGCCCACCTTTGTAGCTGTAATGACTGGATAAGATTTATGACTTCAAAATATTTCTTTACTGCCACCGTCATTACTGAGTAATGCTCGTGTTTTGTTTCACTTATTTTTCCTATACTGTATTGTTTATTTTTTTGGACCACTGGTAGGAATCCGGCCACACAACACTACACAGCAAGCGTGTGCAACGTGGCATGTCTCCTGCAGGCCATCATGCCTGAAGGCCACGATGAAAAGCTGAAAAACATGCCTAAAAATTTGTTCATTTCTATTTGGGCAAATATAAATGATGTTTTTGTACAAGTTGAACAACAAAAATGACTCTTGGTCAATGCAGAACCAAAGGTCGACCTCTGCTGCATGGAAGCTATGCAAGAAATGACCCCTGCACTGAATAATGATCTCACCATCAGTTACTCCTAAGCCTCTTGGGTGACTTGTGGCACCTAGGTGTTGAAAATGACAAAGTTCACGAGCAGCTAAAGCGTATATCATATTCACTTTTTCTAGGCAAAGAGGCGCTTGGAAATTCAAACACGCTACAGTATACAGTATATTTCTATTTGTGTATGAGCATGCATTCCTGTGTATGAAATGTCACTTATTTGGAGAAGCACCTTTTTAAAAATTCTTATAATTTTTTCAAGGGGGTCTGGTCATAGTAACGGTGTCACTTCACGATAACTCTGACATTGCAGGAGGGAGGAATTACAGTAGAAAACTAAGACCAGAGTCCAAGAATACTGTAACTCTAAACTGAAAAACACTCCCTGCCCACCCCATCATCTCCACCTCCAGGGGTAGCTCTAACCAGCAGCAGCAGCAGCAGCGGGGGTCGCTCGTAAAATAAACACAAAATTCAGGCTGAAGACTTTACCTGCCCTTTGAGTCGGGAGAGGAAATGCAGACAGGAAGGCTGTGTTTTACCTCTTTTCCCATCTTCACTGTGGGTAGTGGGACCAATAACATAAAAAGAATATTATAATGTTAAAACCTGAAATGAAATCACAAAATAAAACTTTTACGCACTGGAGATACCCAGGATGGACACTTAATTTAAGGATGGCGAGGTGTCTCCATAAAGGTGACCTTTGACACTGCATTTCCACTCCAAATCAACACTCTGCTCACACACTCTGCTCAAGCCAACAGGGAGCCTGGAGTTTCTGCAAATGAACGATCTGTCAGGAGGCTGTTTATATCCCCTCGCCCGCTCCTTTATTTAACACTCTCGCATTAAAAGGGAAGAGCTTTTTAATTAGCTATGGACTCTCCTATTTTAATCAACTCACAAGCGGAGTCCAGCTGTGACAGCCTTGACAGGCGAAGACTGGTGACGTTCCGACTGCTGACTTTCCTCCCGAAAAAAAAAAAAGAAAAAGAAAGAAAGAGAGGAGACCACTGAATTTGCAATCTCGAGCAGTTTAGCGAGATAGATGGGTTTTGAATTAAAGTGTAACAGTCTGTCTCTTTCCAGCTAGAAGACGGTTTGTGGGAATTTTTAATTGAGTTTTTTTAGTTCTTAAATATACAAAACTTGTCATAATGTGTTGTACTTCTGCTGTCTGTGCAATGTAAAGTTTTGTTGATGTGATACAGGAGGATATACGTAATAAGTCCTATATAATATATGCTGCTCTTGCTTGCTCTCAGTCACACCACACACACACGTTAAACCCTTTGGTTTGGTTAGACTGGACACATTGTGCCAAAAAATGTGCAGAATGCAGCGCGCTCGGCGCGTTAATCAACTTGCTTCATCAACACCATTTGCTTCATCTTCCTTCACTTCCGCCACTGACTTCTTTTATCCCTGGAGTGGCTTTAAGCTCTTAAGCGAAACACAACAAACAAAGAAAGTATAACAGAGGTTCTTGTTTGAGCTATTTGATGTAGCTGCCAGGCAGCCAGTGGGATGCTTTGAATTTAATTTCCTCTATTCACGATGCAGCTTTTATTTACATGACAAGACTGAACAGATTGCGCCGGCCTTGGAAAAGATAAATGAAAGAGGAGGGAAAAAACAAACTTGGACAAATTAAAGCAGATATTTGCCAAACAATGCAATGCAATTAAAACGGAGAGAGAGCTGTCGAGTACGTAATGTTAGTCCACTCACTTCTACCATCAGTGACTTTTTGATCTTTTATTACACATAGGAGAGTAGCCTACTGTTAGACTATGATGTGCAATCTGCTCGCCTCTCATACTGTCATGCAAATACATTAGCTTAGGAGATGGGTCCCTCCACAGTACTCTCAGTGGACAACACTCATTAAACTAATTACACATTGAACCTAAACTGAGTGGAGCGTAATGAGGTATGTGATATTCACAAGGAACTTATGCCATTGGGAGCATGCCAATGGAAATTTGTGATGCCACCATTCCACACCAGCCTGAAACCACACATACAGTGAACACATAATTTGCTTTCTGTTTGAGTTGGTAATTTGTTTAATTTATCCACCTGGGCTGCTGGAGGCTGAATCACTCTGAATCCAAAACCTTATGGACTCTCTGTGTACAAGTTTAGCGCTGATTGGTGTGGATTACAAATACTTTATCTGCAACCATTTTGATTTGAAGTATAAAAGTTCTTTATTTGGGAAATGTTTTGGGTTCCTGAGAGTTTGATGAGAAAATCAAAGCTATTCTCACACTTGTATGCGAAATATGAAGCAACACCCAGCAGCAACTTAGCTTAGCCTAGCATAAAGACTGGCTCTGTCCAAAAAAATGAATAAAGATCTGCTTACCATCACATCTAAAGCTCCCTAATTATGCTAAGCTACGTTAACTGTCTCCTGGATGTCGTGTATCATCGATCTAATTCTCAGCAAGAAAACCTATTTTTCCAAAATGTCAAAACTTTTCCTTTAAAAACCTCATCATGCACCACATGACCAATCCTCAAGTCTTACCATCACAACAAATAAAACATTTTTAAACTCTCTTAAAAGAGAAATATAATAATCTACATGTGTGTATAATGAACATTGCAGCTTCTGCTTGTTCGACTGAGGCTTGGAAAATGGTGACTCAAAGCTGTTAGTCACTGCTTTAGGCACTTACTGTAACTGAACTTCATGAGCAGGACATTAAAAAAGTAATTAAACTTTTGTTTATTCTCAATTGAATTAGAGTTTAATCTTTGTGTATAGATCTGCCCTTCCTGTGTCCAAGACAACAATCAAAGTCGGCTGTAGCCGAGCACTGTTTGTGTCCTGATTAAAGAAAACACCAGAGAACTGCAACTTAATAGAAATATACCGCCCTCCCATAACTCAGACACACAGATTCCACATCTCAATCATAAGGTCTTTACACGATCATTGGGATATCCATGATGTGTTTTTACTTTGTGGAAAAGGGACCTACTTTGACTGTAGTGCTACAGACAACTGGTACAAACACTGTTGTAGCAGCACAAATGTGAAAATATTCACACTCATATAGGCTCAGCAGCTCAGAGTAGAGCCATTTGCTTCTTTGAATCGAAGTTAAGGTAGTTCAGAAGTTTTCTGAGTACATCCAACTGGTAGAAGACCCTGGGATAGACCCAGAACACACCGGAGAGACTATATCTGGCTTGGGAATGACTCTGGATCCCCCAGGAGGAGCTGGAAAACATTGCTGGGGAGAGGGATATCTGGACTACCTTGCTTAGTCTGCTGCCATCACGGATGGAGGTTACAACGTAGTATTCCATAATTCTCTCACACTGATTTTCCATAGAAACAACCTCGTTTCTGCGTGTCTAAAAAAAAGTCTTAACAGCATGCTGAGCAAAAAATCAAGCTGAGAAACCAAAAATGGAAGTTGCTCAGAGAGTAGACACTGCTAAACCAGTCACCTGGACAAAAAAGAAAAACTGGGATATAGTGTAACTGAAGCGAGAAGCCCTGCTGTAGTGTGTGCTTCCCACACTCATGCAGCAACTTAGGGAAGGGTCTCGAAGTAAACGCTGTTGCAGTAAATAGAAAAAGGTTCTTGCCTCTTCGACTCATCACCACTGTCAGTCGGCCACACAAGATAGTGTAGGGTTTCAACTTCCTGCATTCAGGAGGGGCCAAGGGATGACATGCATATGCAGGGTCAGTCCCTCCCACCACCTTCACAGCAAGCCGGTTCTGGTTCCAGTGCTGTCTCAGAGGTATAGGTGATATAGACAGAGTGAGGGGTCCTGTGTTCGTCATTGCTCATCACACAGAAATGCTTGCTCTCAGTATTCTGGTCGAGCTGATGGTGGTCAGGAAGCAGTCTCCTGTACTGGTGGAAGTGCCGTTTTAGATGGATTCTCTTTATTCCAGGAGAACCGCTGTGGTTCTTCCAAGACAGGAAGGGTGGTGATTATTCAGCCGCCAAATCCTTGACCTTCTCAGAGCTTGGTGATTAACCTGTCCAGATAGCCATAAAATGAATCCCTTTGGCTAAAGCAGCATTCTTGTTTTTGTCAGCATTCAGGGACATATCAAACACATGACGATACATGATGTTACAAGCTGTCACAGTCCGAGCCACCAGGAGGAATAGTATGTTTTAATATTCAGCCATTTCTTTGTAGCTCTGCTGTAGATAAACAGGTTTCCTGCTCTCAACTGGCAGAAACAGAGACAAAGTGGGTGGCTCCTCTGTCATCCAGTTGTGGGATATATGGACGCCAAAGGTCCAATTTTCCCACTGCTTTGGTGAATTCCAGGACTGTTGCATGGTGTACGAATAACTGATGATATCACGCAAAATGCATCTGCTGTTTGTGTAAATGCACGTAACTGTATGTTTTCAGCAGTTAGTCGAAAAGCTGAAAAGAAAACTTTGAAATATTAGAAGAGAACCTTTCTTTTCTCGACCTTTTTTGTTGGCTTCATCCTTGTAACACCTCCACCATCTGTGTGCGTGTTTGTGTGAGCATTGGGGTAGAGGGAAAGCATTTAATTCTCTGTGCACTCCATGCAACCTTCTAAGAAGCATGAAGAATTAATTCATTGCTACTTTTATACGTTGCTAATAAATTTGCACTGCTATGTTTATTACATCTCACACTGAGGAGAGAGTATCACATTTCATTTGGCAGGACCGTTTGTTAAAATGTTTTATTTCACTACAAACTCTCTAATTCTCTGGCTTTACTTTCCAAACCACCCTGCCTGCTTTCGTTCCCCCTTTTATTTTTTTCTTCTCACTTCACTAAATGTATCCAGACTGGCTGTGATGGTGTGTGCTGGAAGTTTTCCATGCATCATAATTGTTTCGCTAATTTACTATGCTAATTGAGTAATTAATTCGGGAACAGGAGATTAGAAGGGGGCAAAAATACAGAAATAAATAAACAAGTAAAGCGTTGAGTGTTACCGCCGGGGCTACCGTTTTGTTCTGACATTAGGGATGCAAACTGACTCAAATACTCCAGCATGTTTGCTTCCTTTGCCCAAGGCTAGCTAGTTGATGTGCTTGGTGTGCAGGCACAGAGTTAGCATCCCCTAACTTCTCACCATGGGACTTACAAACATTCAGCCGCTAACTGCATGCTACAACGCATCAATTGAACTCCAGTGGCGTGGTCAAACGTAATAGTCATCACTGCGTACACTTCCAGTGATTTAGCTGCTATTTTTATTGCTGAGCACCTTAAAACTGAACGCATAAAGGACGAGGTCATTTAAGTGTCAGTGTAATTTCAAGAATCCCAGTTGTGGAGAAATTTCATGAAGCAGAAAAGTAGAAAGGAGTTTAATGTGCAAGGGAAAACGTGGCACGATGTGAAGAACACGAGCGAGAAAAAACATCTCTCAGTCTAGTGTCAGCCTGTTTCACTGCTGTGAAAGTGTAGGACAATTAATATAACAAAAAGGTCAAAGACGGTCTGAACTACCAATGCCAATAACCTTAATATAAAACAGCCTTCAGGAAAGTTTTCACTGTGTCCTGGTAGTCCAGATGCTATTCATACTTTCAACATTGGGATCACCTCTAGAGTGGGGCCTTGCATGTCTCATACAAACTGCAAACTATCAAATAAAACTAAAAAAGCTCACATTAAGCAGGAAACTGAACCTGCTGTACCTCACTTTATCTTTAACTCCACTGCGGCTGAAGTGAAATAGATTCAGTTTCTTCATTTCATTGAATGGATGATTGGATCTTTTTTGTGTAATTGAGATGAGGAACCACAAGATGGCAGCCATCCAATTCACATCTTAAATTCACTGTCTGCTTTGCTGCACACGGAATAACAATCTGCTGTGATGTCTTTATTTTGGATAAATATATCGATCCCCTCGTGAGAATTTTTTTTATTTTTAAATTGATTTTCAGACTGGTAGATCTCACTGAGCCAAACTATGAATGCAAGAAGTGTTTACTTGCACCAAATGTTCATGGCTAAAATTACTAGTGCTAAATCAGTAACCTGAAGTGATCATCATTCTGCATTGTATATTTTAATGAACAATAATGCCTTGATGATTACACCAATTTTCACCACAAACTGTTCAAACATGCCACAAATCTATTTCTTATTCATTTGTAAGGACATAAGAACCACAATGGACTATCAAAAATGAATGATTATTATTTTAAACTTCAGTTTAAAAGAGTTACTGAAGAAATAGATCAGCAAGCAAAGAGAGGCTCTCATTCAGCTGTTAATTCAAGCGTCCACTATGGGGCAGAGTTGAGACATGGGAAAGATTTCAGAGTACAATTGCTTCATTTTACTTCACCGTTAAATATCACTGTGCTGAAATATCGAAAACAAAATCATCTTCATACACCAAAATCATGTATATGAAATGAAAATACGTTTTCCAAAGTTATGGCACACATAAAAAGGAAAGAAGTAGACCATAAAAGTTGTATCATTCATCACATAAAACTGGACACATCGTGGAGAGTATATGGAAAATTACAAATCTTATCAGTGGAACAAGAACAGAGTGCCAGCTGTGACTGGAAGTGATCTAGTGGCCTACTGCCCACCTATAAAACAGTACAGAACCTCCTTTTTCAGGAACAATGTTTTGTGTTAATGAGCTAGTATACATCCTCTCAGTGACATCAGCGCAGCCTGGTTACACAGACTTAACAACCTGTCTGGTAATGCCTTTGTTTCTCTGTTTTTCAGAGAGCTCCAGATAAGTGTCCCTAATGGATGTAAAGCTGAAAAATGGTACCATGAGGCCCTTTCATGTCCCTGACTTTGAAGGCCTTTGGATGACGTCAGCAGAGTCGTCTTTATTGTTGTGTGCATGGTCTGAGCAGATGGTCTCCCTGGTGCTATATAATGCTATACATCACACAGGTATGGTAGTGTTTGACAGTTTTTGAAGCCGTCTTTTAAATATTTAACCAAGCTACGAGAAGGTAATAATATTGACTAATTCTTTGTCCTGAAACAGCCCACTCACCATGTGTGACACCCTTTTGTTGACAATATAATATCAATGTATTGTGGTATAGCCTTTAAATGAATAAGAGGGAGGGAGGATGATGATGAAGGGAGATGCCGTTGCACACATTTTTTATCCTTCTTTAATTCCTCCCTAATTCCCTTTTTTTCTTTCTTGATTTCTCAGATCCTCCCTTTCCTAATTCCTTACATTCTTAGTTTCCATCCTTTATTCTTTCCTTGATTCCTTCTTTCCACAATTCCTGTGCATTATTTTTTAATTCCATTACTCCTTCCTTCCTCATTTTCTTCTTCAAGTGTTTCCTTCCTTCCTCATTTTCTTCTTCAAGTGTTTCCTTCCTCCCTCATTTCATGTCTTCCCTAGACATATAATTCAAGTCTTAAACATTTAAGAGGATGCAAACCATGACCGTCTCAAAACATCACAGGAACATCACAAAGATCACAGAAGCAACTGACTTTTTCCAATGACACTGATCTCTGATAACGTTATACTCTCAGAGCAAGCTAAGGATAAATCATGTTTGCTAATCATGACATCTTGGACTGGTCTAAAACACTCCCAGATAATGTGTCCAACTGTCCATGGCGACCTTCCTCATTTTTTACACACCAGTGCAGGCTGTCGAGGCTCTTGAAAATCAGTTGATAATCAGCCTCTGTATCATATCATGTAATGTGCTTTTGGTTTTAGGACGATCGGGAACATATGAAATATGATGTGTTCCTAATAAGAAATACCTAAAATACAATGGTTTGGATCACATCTAATCAGTAAAGTCACGTCTCATCTTAGAAAATATATTCTTGAATTTCTGAAAAATTGCAGTTAGTCATGCAACCTGTTAGAAGCATGAGAATACATCTCCAGACCCCCACGTGTCCTCTGTACAAATTGTGTTGCACAACCTACATGGGAAACAGGCATGGGAAACTGTCTTACTCACACAGGCTTAACCTTGCAAGCAAACCGATGGCCAGGCAGCCCAACTTTACTGTAGAGAGAAAATGTTTCTCCTGAATGTTTAACATATGTCCTTGACTAAACGCAGAGGTCATGATAACAAAACCTAAATGTCAGTTGCTGAGAGAAATATGGGAAGACGTCCCTCAAATGTCGCTCGAACACAATTATTGAGGGTTCCTTCAAAGTAATTTTCCCTAGGGAGTGTAACTTATGCTATACATAATATGAAACAGATGTACAGTAAAGGAAATGACCCATCAGAGGAAGAATAACAGAGTGTGTTTTAAGTTTGCTTGAATGTAGAGAATCTATTGAGTTTTGCTGTTCTGGTATATATGAAAGTGATGTTAATAGAGTTTGAAATGTAGCCTCTTTTTAAACTCTTCGAATCATTTGCACTCATATTAACTGAACTGATTCTCGTCTCAGTGCGTCAAGTTGCCTTTCGACAAAGCAGATCATGAATAACAACGAGTGACTAGCTGTCAAACACAAAATTATATAATGGTGTAAAAATGGCTAAAGGCTACATATTTCTGGAAAACGTGACTGTATGTCCTTGGATGAAGATGTTGTTATGAAACCAGTCTATTGGGAAGCTAACTTGGAATTGGTTGACATAAAGGAACATGTGAAGATCCATGCCAAAGAAAAAATCTTGGCTTTTTACCATTAGTATTACAACTGCCTAGAGCTGAGACTACATCAAGTAATAAGATACCATAATGGAAATCTAAAAATCAGTCGCTTATTCCACATTCATGTTCACTCTGTTGTGTCTAGTCGACATGTTTTCTTTAGTCAAAAGATAAGCCACAATGTCCAGCCAAACTCCAGACAAAAACAATGCAAAAAATAATTTGTGCGGTTATAAGTAGCCTTCAATTGTCTGCCTCGTTATAGCTTTTAATGGGTCTGAGTCATTGTAAATGATCATTGTTAGCGCTGTTGTCCTCCCTCTGATGTAATTAAGGAGGCGACAGAGACGAAAGGCTAATGAGTATCGTCTGTTGTGAGGAAGGTCAGCGACCAACTAAACCCTGATATGAGGGGAAAGTGAGAAAGCGTGTGTGTGTGTGTGTGTGTGTGTGACGATCTAAACAGTACGGCAGATGCACTTGGGGATTGATGTACCATGGTGTCTCATGTCCAAATCTATATGGCTCTTTTAATCCAATGAAAAATGAGAAGTGTGCGGTAACTTTGTTAGAAGTGGGTAATGTAGCCAGGGGAAATGGAACAGGGGCCAGCTTTGCAGGCCTCCTCCACATTCAGTGTAAGAGCTAACCTGATTTGCACTGTGCTAGCTCTGAGACCAATCAGGAGTGATTAAATAAACATGATGGACAGTTTTCTGAGAACCTATTAACTGTGACGTCTGTTTAGCATGTCCTTGTCGGTACAAGTGGGTCCTTTTACCATCAAATTTGCTGTTTTACACTCCGAAGGTGTGACCCTCGCTCGCACCTTTCCATGGGTTAATTACTTAGTCTTCTAGATTCTGTTCATGAGCTAAAATGATTCCAAATAAAAAGAAATATACTACCCATTTTATACCATATAGAATATAAAAGAGCCTGGAAACTATGAAAATAAGCTGAGCGGTTTCTATCAGGTACGATAGAGACACGTGGTATCCATCTGTGGTTTGGCTTAGCTCGAGTAACTGACAAGAGGCTCATGCGGAAAGTCAACTTCATCAATCAGTATTACTGCCATTAATAAGTAATGCTTTTCAAATAACCAGGATGAGTGAAGGAGTTTAGGCTCTGCAAAAGTTTGGACGAAAGACAGATTCAACAGTTTCCTGAGCATGACTGCTGCATCTCGCCTGTCAAAGATGGATTACGTGTGCGAGCGTGTGTATTTATACGCTGTGTGCGAATCCAAGTATCCGTAACAAAGTCAGTGTATTATTTCAATTAGGGGTGCAATGATTCATCTTTTGCAATAATAATTAATGAAAAAAATCTGGAAATACTGTGTTTCAGTGTGCAGTTTTGTAATATTTTTCTTGATTCTGCCAAACCTCCTGCTGCAGATTCATCTTTATTAAAGAAAACAGCACCATCTTATAAAAGAGAGCAGTATTTCCCCTATGTAAGGCTATCAGCAGCTTATTGCTGTAATGATTGTGGCTATTGAGACAATTATATCATAAATGCCTATTTGGGAAAGAAACTAATACAAGAATGTGAATCTCAAAGCAGCATGTCCTTAATAAATAGTCACTGCAAGACATGTAATAGTGTTACTCGGGGTGAAATAGACAAGCGTTAGTGTATATGAGATAACAGACATTTTCTTCTGCGGGCAGGAATACTTTTAATATCTATGGTTAGAATAAGTCACAGTCAATGTTGTCAACAGGACTGCTTTATGGAAATATTTGATTTTTTTGTCAATGTGATGATGATATTGATTTTTCAGGTGTTAAATTAACTGGATCAACCAAAAACAAACATTTTCTATCTGGTTATGGTACCTCAAACATTTCCAGAAAAACGTACTACCAAAATACTTGATATCGTGGTATAAAATCTTCTATTCCACGACAACATACACTGTTAAAATTACTTAAAATATCTGTCCAGAGGTAGAAGTGAAATATTTACCTAATCACACATGATGATTGTATACTGCAAAGAGTCAAGACCTATGCTTACAACCATTACTGGCATTTTAAAGTCCCAACAATGATTAAATCATATTGATCCTAATTGTTTTGATTGTTTTCAATTAGAAAATCACTTAACTCATTGAAGGTGTAATCCAATAAAATCTGATTAACACATTACTTTTGTGTTCAATCAGCTGAGGCAATGATTTTCTGTTTAAGAAAGGACTCACGACTATTACAAAAGATGGAATTAAAAAGGTGACTAACACATGTTTTCATTACACGTGTTTTATGGCGATTACTTTCTTTATTAATCATTTGTCCTAATAAATGTCAGGAACCGATGTAAATGCGCACACGGCTGTTTAAAACCCAAAGTCATGTCTTGTCAAACTGTGCAAAACCCAGAAATATCTTGTTTCTGGACAAAAAAAAAGCAACAAATCCTCAACAAATCATTTGGGAAGTTTCAACTAGATAATGTCCTGCTTAAAAAAAAAGGCGTAAATATTTTAATTGATTATCACAATCATTGCCAATAAATGTTCTGTTGGTTAACCGATTATTCAATTAATATTTTCAACTTTAGATGGAATTTCTGCATTATATTTATAAAACTAGAAAATGCATTTTATTGCAGAAAATGTGTGAGATCCCCGGAGGCTGGAATAAATCGCAAAGCATTACTAAAAATGCAGAATGTGAAATAAAAAGTCTTAAAGCAAAAAAAACTGAAAACACTGATGCTGAAATGTACAACAGACAGAGGAAATACTACAAAAGCTGGAAGTGGAAATGTGCCACTATTTTCATGAAAGGCTATTTTTACCTGCCTGTGCACACACGTGTTAAGCTGTGTATGTGATTAGAGGTCAGGATGGGGTTGCATACAGGGTGTTGATGTGGACAGTTTCCAACAACAGTCGTCTGACCACTTATCCAGTTCCTCCCGTCTCAGCCTCTAGTCTCCACTCCTCAGTGATTAATTAGGAAAGTGAGTGGAATTAGTCTATCAGCAGGCTGAGGGAGAGGATGAAAATATTTACGGAGCTCCCAGGAAGGGATTTCATTAGGAGGCGACTCGTGGTGAGCCGCCTCCTCTCTCTTCGTGCCGACACAGAGTGGGAGTACTCTAAAACTTGACCTCCAGTGTCAAGTCATGTGGTTACAGAGTTAAATGCCATAATGACAGCTACGATACAGACATGAGGCAGAAATTAAGATTTACTTATTGGATTAATCCTGACAAATATAAGTCAAATAAAGCGCATACAGTAATGGGAAATGAACTGCCTCAGAACATGAAAGGCTAAACTTATGGTATAAAATATCCAAGGAGCCGAAGCATAATCCCACTGAGACAACACAATTCAAGGTACAGCATGCACATTAACCACTCTCTCCTCTGAAGAGTAAAAACAACCTACACAGTCTTGGGAAAATCGGTAAGCATCAGTCTTTTGACTAATGTTTCTCACTTTGCTGTATGTTGATTGGCATGAGATATCCCGCTGCTGTGTTATTTCCTCTAGCTCCACTCCTCCTCCCATCCACTCCAGCTCTCTCAGCAGGGGTTAACTGACCTCAGAAAGGCACAGAATGAGCACCCATTGGCCGGCTGAATGCCTGTGTGATTATCAGGGGAAAAATAACAAAGTACATGCATCTTATGACCAATTTAGGAGCATTGGAGTCCAATCCATAATAATAATGGTTCAAAAATATCAAAGCAAATATGTTTCTTTTTGAATGATCATGCTAGCATCTACTACAACTATTTTTAGTTGCGTCTGAGTCAAATGATTACACAGATAAAAACAACGGTTTGATGTTCAATAAAGTCAGTCAACAAAGCATTCACGGTTACTGAGAGATTAAAAGTTAAACACTGGAACACAAAGATGAACAAGAATGCATATGATTCATCAGTGTTACTAAATCTCTATGAAAGTTTCACTTCATGTATTTAAAAAATTGCAAATATTTACCCTACGGTTATCTTCGTCCTGTTGCTGTGATGCATTAGTCATCTGTCGGTCATTGCCACATGAAAACATGCTGGGCCATTTTGGCTCCAGTTAGGGAATTCCTTGGCACGGTTTCCAAATCTTTGTCCAAGTTGTTCATTGAAAGTAGGGGACATAATCTAATATGTTCAAGAGTATGGTACTTTACTCTTCTCTCCTGTGGTTGGATGTTATTAGTACAGACTGGTGAGTGTACATGTGCCATCACTATTTATATTATATCCCTGCTTTGTTCTGCTTTCTCATGGAAAGTCAGACAACATTTTTGAGCATTCATAGTTTCTGTTTACAGTCAGGAGCATAACAGAAAAAAACAACACATTGCACAGTTAACTTTGATATCATATTGTTTGATATCAGTTGTATTATCTGGACTGAAGGTGTGCCTTAGTATTACTATATAACTAGGTTGTTTGTATGCATTCACGTCTGAAAGGCGATAGTGTTTATAGCTACTCGAGTAGTATGAGTAAGAGTATGACGGAGTCGTACAAATGGGAATAATGCAGCACATTCTCGGACAGTGTGTATTCAAATCCTCACATTTATGATGTTCACATGAGAAGTGACAGAAATAGATGTGTGAGAAATGGAAAAAGAGAGCTTGGGAGTAGAGCTGTAATGATTAGCTGGCCAATTATTAAATGAATTGGCAACTATTTTTGATAATCAATAATCCTTTTGAGTCATTTTTTTAAAATAAAAATGTCCAGATTTTGAATCCAAAATGTGTTTCTTTAAACTCTTGAGGATGTCTCCTTGGGCGTTGAGGAACAGTGATCAACATTAGTCATCATTTGCTGACATTTTCTTGACCAAAAAAGTAATTATTAATCATATGATTAATCGAGAAAATGAATGATTAATCGCCCTAGCCCTAGTTGAGAGAGGAGCTCATACCCTACTTACTTTCTCATTTCATAACGCCTGGCCAGTGAATGAGTGAAGTGGCCGTGATTGCAGATTTAGGAAAATGACAAAAATTGTTGGACGAGGCACACCCATGCTAGCTGTTTGATAAACTTTAATTCAAGCATAGGACATCTTCAGTTAGTGACTTTATCTGTCACAACATGTTAATAAGTAAAATGAAAAAAGCCTTGTTTGCAGTGCAGTGCCAAAAGTAGTATGGTTGGAGTATTTATTTTGGCCTCCAAAAATGCAGGTGAAGGAGGCGTGGGTGGAGAGCTAGTATCCAGCTATAAATCCCTGTGGTTCTCCAGAGAGTCATGTTCTCTGCGTCTTTCGAGCAGCAACATAAAATCCCTGAAATGATCCCATGCCTAAATATTCCACTTCACTTGGAAGTACGTCACATTAGAGAAGCTAAAGATGCTCCAACTTCCCAAATACAAACAGAAAACAAAATTAGAAACCAGTATGAGCTCCTCCTTCCCAGGGACTATGTGCTGATCACAAGACCTTGGTGCCATCCACTAACTGGCACTCCTCTAAAACAGGACCAAGACAAACTCCCTAAGCAAGGCCACCTCAGCAGAAAATGTTGGGAATTGGCAGGAAAGTTTTACAGAATGTTCAGCCGTCTGGCAGACACTGCTGCGTCACCATCAAATGAATTAAAATGAATTGAGTAAATGCATGGCAAAACACAAGTACTGTATTTTCTAACGTGCCTGTTTCTGCATCTCAGTGCACAAAACTGGACTGGAGGGATGGACAGATGCCTGTTCGAGATGGTTCGAGCAAAGTTCTTGACCTTTTGATTACTTTAGGTCAAGTGAACTCAGCGGCCTAGGGTAAACATGATGACGAAGAGAGGATGACTAAAATATGCAAGTTAAGGACATTTCGAGTCTGGTTTCCAGATTAGAAATTGTTGTTTGCACTCAATGTCACCAGTAGAGCTTGAATTATGTTACAGCACTACAGTGTGTTCTTTTAAAAGGTTAATGTCTGTCTTTACTGACTCATGGCCCGTATAACACACAGGGGATAAAGATCTAAGGGGAATTATAGGAAAATATACCAGTAGGAGTTCTTTGGAGTTTACTGCAGAAATAATTTAGAAGAAATGGAAAGTGCAATACTAATAATCTTTAGGTTTCCTTATAAGGCAATAGTCTTACAGATTCTTATGGCGCTTCCCATCGTCTCTTCTCCCAGGAGATAATCAAAACGTTTGATGTTTAAGTGTGTGCGGAGCCTTTCAGATGTCTGTACATTTTGTAAGTAGAGTCTTGTGTACCCAAACAGGACGCGACTCAGAACTGATGTTAAATCTTTTAATAATAAAGATGTCCAAGTTTGGTATTAAACATCAATACATCATCATAACCTTACTAGTGATAGGTTGTCACAACCACCATGAACAAATTGTGTGTAAACATTTCTCAAAATGTTTTATAGAAGTCCAAACCTGCACATAAATCAAATTGTGTTTAAAAAATAGTGTCAGTCCTGAAATGTCTAATTTAGTTTCTATCCTAGCAGGGAAGTTTAGTTTAATTTCAAATACAGGAGGTGATCAAAACTATACAAGTCATTATTAACAAAATATTGTAATTAGATTTCTTTTACAGATCTATTTTACTGGTGGATTCAGTTTTATGATTCAGAATACTAACAGAAACTATTTAGAAACATTTTGGAGAAACAAAATGTTTAGAACATACTGAGGATTTGGCTGGAGACAGAAGTGGATTTCACATTTGTTGTGATTCTTTCTGAAAACCGACCATCTTTCTTCGTATACACAATAAATCCAGACAACAGCTCTCTAATAAAACAACATGGATGATCATCTGGTGGCTCATATAATGTTTTCATATCAGCTCAGCACCTTAATCTGCTCCATTCAGACTGAATATAAAATTTGCAGTGATTTGTTTTAACTGCGTCGTATACTGCGCCAATTAAAAATAAATAAAGAAAATCCTGTTTATTTGCGATACGACAAGGTCTCTTCAAAGAACGACTGAACCGTTTCCCTCCAAACACATCTGTCAAGGACTAATCTGTTTGTTACTACAGAGATGAGGACATGACAAAACATCGCCAGCGTGGAGCGAGTCACCCTCTTCCCGGAGGACGGGGGTGTTTATAGGGTCTGGAGGGCCTCAGGGCTATTGACTCAGCTGAGATCCGAACTCCCCAGCAGCCCCAAAGAGTAACAGTGTGGCCGGAGGGTTTCTTTTTTAAAACAGGGAAGTGGGTACAAGCTGTACCCGCTTTTGGATAGTCACACACAGATGAAATCTAGTGCAATTTAGTGTCTAGATATGACTGATGTTTATAATCAACATTTGTTTTATTTTATTTTTTTATTTAACTGAAAACTCTGCGGGTAATGTTTCCCTGCCTGGTTATGGCTCTTTTACAAGAGAGAAGGACACGGGTGAGAAAGAAAACTCAACTCTGTTCACATGCTGTTTACACAAGGAAAGCCTGGCTGGGATAAGAACAGGTTCCAGACCCCTTGGTACACCATTGTGTGTGTGTGTGTGTGTGTGTGTGTGTGTGTGTGTGTGTGTGTGTGTGTGTGTGTGTGTGTGTGTGTGTGTGTGTGAAACTTTTTTTGTCTTCTACACAAAAGTTCCCATGCGGACACACTGAATTGTTTGCATACAGTAACTGACAGCCCACTGCAACTGTAAAAACATGAGAAAAAATAAGAAAATGAAAGAACATGGAGGCAAATTTATTTGTTTACGCTCGTACGATCTGTGTCTGAGATGTCTGAAGGTAATGACAAATCTTTTTAATAAAACAGAAACCTTGAAAAACAACAAACTCACTTCCTTGCTTGGGGGCAACATTACCTCTTCCTCCATTATCTTCGTCTATAATGCTCCTTTGGCTGAGCAGATAGTACCTTAAGGAAGCGAAATATGTCTGCATGACAGCTCACTGTTTTATTGAATTCAAATGTCATCCTCTGCTGATAAATCAAGTACAAATGCCTTATTTATCCGACATAGATCTAATAAAGAGCTCAAAATATTCATGGGAGAGGTTACACTAAAGGAGAAGTAGCGGGCCTCCCTCAGCAACCCCCTCAATATTTTCCCATCCCTCCCTGTGTGGTGATGTAAAAAAGCAACCTTGGGGAGCCCAGACCTAAACAATGTGATCTCCTAGAGGCCCGTTACAGGCCTTCCCACCACTTTCCTCCCAATCTCTTGGACACTTCCTGTTTGTGTAAAAGATTTGTTGTCTTTGACATATCTGTACTTTTGCTCCAATTGAGAGGAGTGTGGCGCCTACATAATTTTGCATCTCAAGAGTCGACCTCTGGTTCAGCGATTTCCGTGACGTTGAGCAGGAATGGAAGCTCGGTGGGGGGCAAAGGTCAGCCAAAAACCAGCGTGCTTACAGGTTGTACATGTATCCCTAGATCCTGGCAACAAGAAGAAAAAAAAACACAGTACAGAGTGTGACACTTTCTGTTCTGTTAGTCTTTGTCCACGTCCTGCTCGTCCTCCCACACAAACAGTTTTTTGAGTCAGACTCGCATGGGCAACAACGCTAACAAGGCAGGTCCATTCAGTGTGAGAGATGCAGTAAATATTTTCTGAGCCTTGACTGCACCAGAGGGATGGTGCTAGAGCTGTCCTTGACACCTACGCAGCACACTGAGAAAATAAAAGCCTTGTTAAAGTCACATTGGACAGGTCCCTTGTGGGCCATCCGAGGGTGATATATGTAGTCCTGGATGTTTAGGACTGTCAGGAGCCCAGAAATTAGTTCTGTACAGATGGATGTTTGTTATGTCTATAGAGCACGAGAGCGCTGAGTGTCCATTAGACAAAACACATGTTATAAGGCTTGCTTGAAGTCCACTATGACAAAACATCTTTTTCAGAGTAAATATTTTATAGCCTTTAACATCCCAGGCCAGATGTAAATCAGTTATTTGCCACTGACTCCCCTAGATGAACATCAGTCTTAAACACAAGGCTTGCATGTTCTATTTATTACAACACGATAATTACTGCAATATGTTAAACATAACTATTTATGTCAATTAGGTGGCTAATTAAGCTGATAAATGTCTTAATTAACATATATCTCTATGTCAACATGTTTGTCAGTATATGCTATGCATTTTAAAGCACAATATTAGCGTTTAAAATCTGTTTTATGCGTAAAAATGCTACAACTTTTAATCGTTTATGCACAAGAATGTTTCCACACATCCACCATCCAACAGACAGCATAACATAACATAATGTCCTGCATGCTACTGTACATATTATGGTGTCGGGGCCTTGAAATGGCCCATTTGGATGGTTCAGCGAGCCAGCTGACATGACAGGGATTTAGTATGTGAATGCAGAGTTGATATTTGGCATCCAGAACTGACCCCATCACTCCCCGCAAGCATTCACCAAGTTCGACACAGCGGGAATTGGGGAGCAATGACAACAAACTTAGACTCCACATGTGGATGCTGTGGTGGAGGAGTTTTTGAAAACCAATGTGAACAGCAGTGGAAACGACAGCTCACACTTTTTGCAGCAGTTTGAAAGTAAAGTTTGCAACAGAGCAATCAGGCACACAATCTCTTCTTAAGCAACGCATAACCTTTAGGACATGGATGTAAGATTAATCGATAAATACAGTTTCAGCAATTATAACAAGCAAGTTGTCACGTAACAGAGTTGAAATATATCTCTAAATCTTAGATGTATATGGAGGGCATGTGTCAACAGCCTTGCTTAGTTACACTGTTTGCACGACAACAGTTATTACAACATGAGCATCTCCTAGAGACCCAAGCTTTCAGTGGGATATAGTACGAAACAGTAAAAACTTGCGAAGGATAGTGCAATATCAATTCAGCTAATAGCACTCACATAAACCAACACGAGTATATTTCAACACTATCAAAATGAACACAGTAGATGTGGTAGCAACAGGAGCAAAAGCCGAGACATAGTCTTACCTTAATGAAGCCAAGCAGTGAGTGAAGCAAACTTGCACAGCAGGGACAGAAAACATAATTTCTGGGTTGACATGACAGGATTTTCTTAATGAACCAGAAGAAGCACCGAGTATTTTCCGAATTAAGACGTCCTGAAGCAAAGACGACTGGTGAGTTAGCTCAAGAAATGCTACGTTAGCAGGAGAAACAAGTAGCTTAAAATAGCTTAGCCTAAATTAGCCTTAACTTAACATATTCATTTATTCAACAGCTTTAGTTATTTCTTACTTTACAAATTATGACTTTTGCAAACAAAACTTATGAAGAGCTTAGAAAATACAATGCCTTTTTTATGAATATGCTAGCAACAGTATAGTACAGCTGAAGCTAATTAACTAATTAGTGATTAGTTAGGGAAAACATGGTTCTGGCTTTACAATGTGAGGATTTTCTACATCCCCATTTAAAAATATTTAAATAATTCAGTTTATTTTTTAATAATTTTGAAGTTTGGACAAAACAAGTATTAAAAAGTGTCACTTTGGGCTCTGGATAATTGTGGCATTTCTCAGTATTTCCAGAACTTTTACAAACCAAACAAACATTAATGGAGAAAATAACCAGCAGAGTAACCATAATAAAAAAAATAATAAGTATTATATAAAATTGTTTAAGTAACATCCTGCTTTTAAATTAAAGCAAGAGTACTGATAGTCTGATGATGTATAATGTAATAGTATAACAGTTGCAGGGGACATTTTTCTGTATTGAGTTCCTACATACATTTTTCTGATTATACTTGCATCCTTTTACTTGCGTAACATTTTGAATGCAGTAACTTGTAACAGAGTCTACACAGTGTGGTAGTGAACACGGTCAAGACCTTAAAAGGAAGTCGAAGCGGCTTGTTTTTTCGCTGCATACATTCGGTCCTGTCAAACGCAGGTGTATCTAATAACATTATTGATTGCAGCATTTCATTGCAGTGATTGTTGGAACATAGACATCCTTTGTGTTATTAGTTCCACCTGTACTTTTCCTGCTATGACGCGACAAAATGTCTGCTGTTGTGAAACAGGTCTGTGAATACAATTCATTTGGGAGCGATGGGGAGAAAGGTTCCATAAAACATGCACAAAACTGATGATGCTTGTGAAGACAACAGAAACTAATGATTACCATGTGTGGAAACAAACATGTTAATTTTATTTTAATGAAATTCAGCTTGGCCCCTCGGCTGGAGTTTTGATAGAAACCATGCAGCACTAACCTGTAAACATGTCAAATGTATTCATACAGGTATAAGAGGTGACTCAGCTTCACGTCACTCAATACTGGCCAGCAGTTTACAGCTGCAGCTCAATCTTCAGACCTCACAGAGTATTGTCTTTCTTCAGCAGGTGGCTATGTGATGTTTGGCATTTTAGTGCCTGTGTTGTTCTTGTGTAAAAGGTCCGTCGTTCCCCGCAGTGCTCTGGGCTACCAGTAATTACCTCAGTCATCAATTCATTCTACTACAGCTTAGGTGCTAACGCAGCTAATCTTGTTAGAGTCATTTGATTAGCAAGAACATCGCCCACTATCACACCTCCGGGGTATGAGTACTTGAGATTAAGCCTTGTCCTCTTTTCTGGCCCTACTCACCCAGAAATGATGTATTACCCAATAGATGATAAATGACCATGTTCTTTGGATTTTACTATAGTTGCTTCAGATTCCTAATTGTTGCACAACGTGAATTTAGAACTGAGAGAGAGAAAGAGGGAGTGAATTATGGAGTTCATTTTCAGGCCAACAAGTTTCACTTTGTAAAAGTACCACAACCACAATCTGAGATAGACGCCACCCATCTATTCTAAAATAGGTACAGTCTCACAAGAAAGTTTATTTCCCATCTAATCGTCTCCCTGCAGCTCTCCATTTTTAAAATCATCAACATCTGTTTTTGCTTGTACTCGACCAGTGTAAATCAATGCTGTAGTGCGGGGTGTTGCAACAACATCCTGTCCCTACTGAGAATTATTTGTTTTGAGGTAAATGCTGTGCATATTCGGAGCTTGCTACATAACTCTTTCCCCGCTTCCTGATGGGTCTCGTGGGTTAGATTTAGTTTGTTGATAAGTCTTGTGGCAGTAAGGCCAAGACCATGCACGCAACTTGATACTGTACGGGTGCTCGCTGCTGTGACAGGATATGCAATAAGATAACGTTCACCTAATGGATGATTCTTATCATTCACAGTAATTGAAGGCATAATGGAGGATCATAATCCCCTGGAGGTGTAAATGGCTCTGTTGCTGTGTTTTAGAGAAAGTGAGACACTGTCCTCCTCTCTGCAACCTGCTCTTGAGTGAAGAAAAGAAGTGCATGTCATGTATTTACAAAAAGGTCCTTGTACCTTTTGCATTTTGACCCCGTGTGACCTCCGAGAAGCTGCGAGCCATAGAAATCTCTGCAAATGTGATCATTCTTAAATGACTAGGTCACGCATGAGCGAGCAAAACCCACCAAACAGGACCTCCACTTAGGCCAAAGTGTTTGTTTTTCCTTTCTTTCCTTGTTTGTCTTCAACCCAGGTGATGGCTTTCTTCGACATCAACACTGCAGACACTGAAACTGAGGGGATTTACGGGGTGACAGCCACACCGCCTCATCCATCACTATACATCTCCGTGACGGTTGTGAGAGCTGCTTTGGACTATGGTGGAGAGGTGAGATTGTGACCCACTTCTCAACGCCTGTCAAGACCTTAAGGAAAAGAAGAATAGTGAGAGACAAATAACTTCAGTGCTTAGGTGTGTCTGATGGATGTTTGCTAAAAATAGACATTCTTATTACAGCTGCATACACAATGGTAAAGTGTGCAGGTTTAAAATTCCTCCCTTTCTCACCAATCAGATTTTTTTTAATATTATTCTTTGTCGTTACAGTTTTACTGTCACATTCATCAGCAAGTGCCTCAATCACACTTAAATAGCCTCCACAAAGCCACCTTGACCGCGGGGAGCTGTCAGCTCGGTCACCCTGACACGCATGCACATGCGTTCACACACTCCCAACAATACACCTGCATCTTTTGAAAGAAAAAAAACCCTGAAAAGTTTGACAAATGAGTGACAGCTGAATCACACTGGAAAACGGAAAACATTCTTAGGAAGCCCAGCAAGGAGTGAAAGAAAATTGGTAACCCAACTCTCTGACTCCACCCTGCCAGTTTCCCCCCCTCTCTTAGCCCCTGGTAGACCCTGATCCAAGCCAAGGGCAAGCTTGTTGCAGCTATTAATACAGTGTGTCGACAGGTCCAATCACAATCAGAGCCTGGCCATTCCTTTCATGCTGTGCAGAGGACAAGGGACAGGGGACTGTCATAGGATGAGAGATGATCTAGTGGAGGAGAGGGGTGTCCGAGATATTAAAGTAAGATTAACCTGTGTGCTGTCAGTGCGGGTGTGCATATATGTCTGATTAATTCAACTTTATATGCCGAATTAAACATAAAGATTGTGCAAGAGGCCCAGATTTGGCGCTTTAATCAGCACCGCCTGTCAAAAGCAGCAATCAATTTCAAATGAAAGAGATAATGAGTGATTAAAAGCAGACATTAAGAGAGAGAGAAAAGGAGAGATGGTGCTTGGGGAGTAAGGGGGCGAAAGAGGAGGGGAGAGGGAAGGGGGAGGAAGAGGCGGAGGAGGCGAGGTGCTATTGTGTAAGATCTTGTGTGTGTTTGTTTATGTGTGCGCAGGCAGTTGGCCACAGAGAGAGATGGGCTAGGACAATGCGTAGCTCCAATATAATTCATTCATCACTCTAGTGTGTGTGTGTGTGTGTGTGTGTGTGTGTGTGTGTGTGTGAGAGAGAGAGAGCATAGTAGGGGGGTGTGTGTCAGTGTGTTTGTGTGTCAGACGGTATTCCTGCTCGTCTCGCTCCACCAGTTAAGTTAAATCAGAGGCAGTCACTGGCACACTGCAGTGGTCTCTGTCTCTCTGTCCTGTCCTCCTCTGAAAGCATCAACAACCTCCCGCTTCGGCGCCACAGGTAAGAGATCACGTTACCTCATTCTCAGGAAGATGTTTTACCAACTTTTATTAATAATTTTTTGCCAGTTTAAATTTACTTAAATTTAACTTTCTCATTGGATTAACAAATCTTAACTCGTTACGGCTGCTTTTAGGCTTTTCTAATGCTCCAACACGAGCGCAAAAAAGGTTTCACTCTCTGTAAATATTTATCTCATAAGCCTTTTGTTGAAAAGCGCTGATATTACCTTGGGAACCAACACAATGTAGTAACTCCAGAGAGCACAATGTTAGATGTATTCACTGGTTTAATCAGCGCTACCTGTTGTTGCTGTTTGTTCAAGTTGTTCATGTGAAAGTCCTGTGTGCGCAGAGCATTTAAAGGAAGCGGTGTAGCTGTGCGGTAAGCATGGTAAGAGTCCAGGATTATAGAAACTATATGAAGAAAAGGACAGAGTCTGTTGTAAAGTTTACGTTGTCTCATATTCCCTTAGAGAATTACAGCCACTTCCTGATAAACAGTAGCTCTGAGCTCCCTAAAAGTCTTCGCTTATGAGGAATTTAATCCTGAAGCAGGCAGGAAAAGGGGAGATGGTGGATAGCGGGGCATGGTAACTGAAGAAAAGCAGGTGAAATTAAATTTTCTGCACTGCCAGTGAGAGAGACGGGTATGCTTGTTGAAGAAAAGTGAAATAAGAGTGATGGACTGGAGCAGGAACATGAGGAAGAGAGGAAAAGAAGTCATGGCTTCCCTCCTAGGTTGTTCAGAGTGGAAGCTGCTCAGCATCATGCTCTTAAACCAAGAGCTTTGTATAGGTTTCAATTTTATAGGTGCTTACTTTGCCCCCTAATGTGTCCATGTGGGAGACACAAGCTACTATGAGAGCCAGTAAATGTGTTACTCAATATAAACTCACGTTCTGCAGTGAAATATTCTTCCAAATTCTATGATCTAGTCTTCTAAACAATCACAATGATTGAAAATAAGTGGGATTTATAATTTGTTTTGTTACTGTAATCGAAAATGCCAATGGCATACTTCATAAAACGCAGCGCAGGAAATGAAGGGAAGCTTCACAGGCTTTGTGCTGTCATGTGAAAGCGTAGTTTTATAAACAAAACAAAAATTCAGACATGGTTTCTGATGCCAATATTTCCATTAGCCTCTTTTCTGCAAACAGAAGTCAAGTCCTCATTTAGGTCATGGACACTGTCACTCTGCCACACACACATATGCACGCTTAATCAAAATCTTCTTACTCTTTCTGAACGTGTGTGTGTGTGTGTAAATGCACAAAATTAAAATGGAGAAGTCTGTTGGTTTCAGTTTTTTTAACCATCCTTATTATTTAAGAGTTTCTTTAGTCACCAGTGAGTTTACTCTTGGTCAAGTTTCCTACTTCAAAAGCTCTTCAGTTGAAGTGACACCCTTGTAAGTTGAAACAGAGGAGGAAGTGAGTTGAAGGAGGCTGCGGTTGAGGTGCGCTACACTTAAATTAAACACCCGTATTATTACTCTACATGGAGCAACGGTGACAAATTAAGCTGTGATGCCATTTTAAGGTAATTTGTTGGTGGATATTAAATTTGTATTCCTGTAACGTGTTCGAAGATACACGAAAAGTTGAGGTTACAACAACGGGAAGAGCCGGCTGTAACGTTTTGTTGACCGAACAGGCCTAAATCGAGGTCTAAACGAGCGGATGATCATGAGGTGGGTGGCTGAGGTGGTGTGTTCCTAGTAAGATGAACCTCACTTCATAATGGGCTGATATAAATCATTAACTCCATCAAGCAGGCATTTTAGTGGCTGTCTCTATGGGCAGCCAGATGGTGGTGCTCATGTCAGAGCGGCCGGGGCGCTCAGGCCAAGTCGAGGGCAGCCTCAGATATTTCTGTTGATTGGAACTACGCTTCAGTCCAACACAGCAGCCCAGACCATGAACTTCTTTTACTTTTAACTTTTAAGAAATTCCCATGATCCCAGCAAGAGTCTGCAGTTAAATATCCCGAAATAGGATTAGAAATGGAATGTTGCTACTACAGTGACATTCATGAGTCGGCCCCTGCAATGTGGAGCAAAAATGTCCCCAAACTTCCTTCTAATCCTGATTTTATCGTTCATTGTAAGCAGCTATGTATTTGCAAACACAGTGTGCAGTCCATTGTTGCGTCTGAGAGGATGCAGCTTGCTCGCGGATCCTTGTGAAGTGGGTGTTTACCTTCCTGTGGTCTGTGGTCACCCAGGGTTTATGGCTGTCATTCAGTAATGTACCATCTCACTCTGAGCTATACCTCACTGGACACGGCCGCACTTAATCACCTGCTTCCGAGTCGCCTTCTGTTCGTGCCACCTCACCTTTATTATGGGGCTCACTTACATATATAGGCAGCAATAACTTTCAGCTTTGTTTATATTCACTCCCCACAAATGTCCCCTCACCTTGAGCATCTCCCTCATGGAAAAATACTGGCGGTTAAAGTGCCAACCATACCAACAATGGTAAAAGGCATGTGGTGTCCATTTTCTCCAATATTTCCATTTGTGGTCATCAGAAATCTTCTTAGCATCAGGGGATTGTCTTGAACGATTTTAAATCCCTAAACTGTGTAACTGATGTGTGTTTAGTCGCTCTCTTCTGTATAGTTTAAATTTACAGCCACCCACTGTTATAATCATTAAAGAAAGAAAACACATGTACTGTAAATCCAAGCAATGACATCTGTGTTGGTGCTTTACCCTACCTACTACCATCAGGAAACTCGCAGAGATATTTCATTATTCTGTTGCCCTTGGCACCCACACATCTTCCACACTCCACAATCCCCCACATCTGCAACCGATACGGTTGTTGCTTTAGTGCACGTAGATTTTTTTTTTTTTTTCATCCACTGAAACCTGGTGGAAAATGAGGAGATCATTTACTTGGAGATAAAATAGTTCTACTGGAAGGGCTCAGACTGTCTTAATGCCAACCAGAGGCGAGAGGAATGCAGATAGTGAAGACTTTTAAAAGAGCATTCAGTTGTAGTCCACTGCAGCTGGATTCCTGCAAAAAAAATGTTTTTCCATTAAATATATATGTGGATTATCTGATGTAAAACTAAATGTATCAATATGATTTCCATCATGATATCCCTGTACTGTGTCAGTTGTGAAATGGACAGAATAAAATCTTGAAGCTAGAATGCCATCTTGTGGAAAGACTGCTTAGTTTAGTCAAGCCGCTAATCATGAGGTTTTCATTTCTACTGTGGCAGCTTATAGAGAATTATAGAAGAAAATCTATTTCATATTGTAAAAACAGCCCATAAAATAGTTCTTTCATTATCTATATATGGTATTTGCCCACATTTGAGCTCCAAATTCACAGCATGTTTTCCCCTGGCATCTGTTAGGTTTTAATGTAACCACAAACATGGTGTCATTTTCATGTAATTAGTAGCAGAAACTATCATTGCAGCTTTAGTAATAGTATACATCAGGCTAATATTATTACATCAGCGCCACAAATGGCACTCACTAAGCTATTCTATTAAACATAAAGACTCTCAACAAATGGGAGAATTTGTTTTTTTTCTCCCATTTCACATTCTGCTTGTACAAATGAAGCAACAACAAAAAAAAAGTAGCCCAGAGGCAGATTTTCCGCAGCACGCAGGTTTGATTTTCTCACAGAGCAAAGTTTCCACAGAGCTGAATCCCTGCTGTCCTGTTTGTTTAGGTGTGCGCTGATTAGAAGTTCTCATGCTGGGTACAATGTATCTCTGCACACCAAGGGTTTGAAACGTGACATGTCTTTTACAGTGACTGGAGCCTCAACCCTCTCTTTTTCTCTCCTCCCTCAGTACCTCAGTGTTTAATGGTGTTGTTACCCAAGCTCACACTTAGCCATGCAGTCTTCATTAACACAGGTCGTAACATGAGGCATAAATGTTCTCCTTCCGGGTGCCGACAGTCCACCCAGATGGACAGCCCATTTGATAAACACTGTACAGTTTTACTGTTGCTATTCATTAGCCAAGAGACGATTTAAAGGAGAAGGGAGAATGCAGACTGTCTGAATAATGATGTTTCAAAGGGCATTTTTGGAATATTGAATAACATACAACATCTGTTTTTCATGGCCTCTTATTTTACAGAAATAACATAAAGCGTCAGGATGACTTTAATGTGCAGGTCTTTAATGAGCTGGTGTAGGGTGAGCACTTTCATGGGTGCTCGTGTGGATTAGCGTTTATGGGCCATGCCAGCGGTAATGATGACTCTTCCCCTAGACTGCCTATGACATTTTTGTTGTGTTGTTTTTTATAGGACTCGTTGAGGCCCTCGCCCAAGGCCTGTATCAGTCACCACAGACGCACCCTGCCGACAGGGCCCCCTGTTTAAAAGTCCCAGGATCTGGCACTAAAAAGGCAAAATGAAGAACATAACGACAGGAGCGACAGAAGGGATAGTTCTGTCATGCGGCATGTCTGGAAGCCATGAATTCATCTTCACCCTGGTACCCATCGTCTACGGCTGTATTTTTATCATCGGCATTGTCGGAAACAGTATGGTGGTGGCCATCATCTACTGCTACATGAAGCTCAAGACGGTGGCCAACATTTTTGTGCTCAATCTTGCTATCTCTGACCTTACCTTCCTGATCACCCTACCCATGTGGGCCACCTTCACTGCCACAGGCTATCACTGGCCCTTTGGAGGATTCCTGTGCAAGGCCAGTGCAGGCCTGGTGATTTTTAACCTTTACACCAGCGTCTTCTTCCTCACAGCACTTAGCATTGACCGTTACCTTGCCATCGTTCATCCAGTTCGATCACGCAGGTTCCGCACTGTGTTGTACGCACGCATCACCTGCGTAGTGATTTGGCTTTTCGCCTTTGGGCTTAGTGTGCCCACAGCACTGACCAGGGACGTCCACCACATCACAGACTCTAACACCACAGTGTGTGGCATTCTGCATCCTGTGAGCATTGAAAATGTCGTGAGGTTGAAAGAGCTCTTGCTGGCCATCAGCCTGATGAAAAGCCTGTTGGGTTTCCTGGTGCCCTTTGTCGTCATCATCACCTGTTACTGCCTCATCGGACGGGCACTGTTGGAGGCGAGACACATCCAGAAAAGCTCCCGTTCCCGGGATGACGAGGTGCTGCGCATGCTTGCGGCAGCTGTCCTGGCCTTCTTCCTGTGCTGGGTGCCCCATCAGGTGTTCCACTTCATTCAAGTGCTCACCCAGCTGACACTGGAGGAGAACTGTGCCATCCTGGAGATCATTGACACGGCCATGCCCTTCACCATCTGCATCGCCTACTTCAACAGCTGCATTAACCCCATCGTGTATGGCTTTGTTGGGAACAACTTCCGCAAAAACTTGCTGCGCCTGTTGCGCTGCTCACCAGGTGGAGCGACGCATCCTCACATGAGCATCAGCTCCAAGATGAGCGCCCTCTCTTTTCGTACCTCTGAGGCGCTTAGCCTCACAGCCAAGAGTAAAGCCTCCTCTGACGTTAAGTGAGAAAAAAATAAAGTAATAGGGTACAAGTTCACTCTCCGCGCTCTTTTGGTCTGTGGTTAAGGGGCCGGGGATGGAGACATTCCATGCTTTTAAAACCCCAACTGTATTACCAAGCACTGAACCATGCAGAGTGGTTGAAATGTTGTATTCATGTCCCTCTCTCTTTCACTTATCTGCAGAATAATTATTCATAAACCTTCACGTCACACAGCACTCACGCACAACACAAACATATGGTGAAGTATAAAAGAAAAATCCATGAATAAACTATATGAATGGAGTATTGCCCTGCAATACGTAATTACAGATCGCTTATCCCATTATTTATATAAGATATGCATGTACTGCAAGATTTTTGTCGCCATTTTGCCTTCAGGATACAGTGCAGTAATATATTGTCCAGTGTGTTCTGTGTGCTCAGCAGGTCTTTCACCAGTTAGTCAAGTGCTCAGCAAAGATGCCAAAGCTTAAAAAAAAAAAGCGACAACGATGCATGCTCTGCCAGCAGTTGTATACACGGAACAATTGAAAAAGTGTAGCAAAAATGTGATATAAATTTATATCAGTTGATAATATACTTGACTATGATAACTAGCACCTGTATACTGTATGTGGTCCTGTCAAATTATGTACACCTTGTAATCTATAAAAAGTGCTTGCATAATAAGATTGAAATGCTGAAATGTGTGCTAGCCTGGGAGTAACATGCTGTATAAAAAAAGGAGTGCTACACCAACACTCCAGGTAGGGTGATCATTGTCAATAATTTTGGTGGTTGTCTTTGTGGTATTTAAACATGTTGTACTACTCTGTAAGTGTACAGTTTGTGAATATATAAATAAGTTCATTTTTCATGTTTCTTTATTAAATCAGTATAAAGAGAGACGAATCATCGTCATCAGTCATGAAAATGTGTCATTAGTGACTATACCAAACCATTAAGTACTTGGCTAAAAGCACATCCAGCATCTATTAATCATTGACGACGCATCACACCGGCTCCTGTTCCTCCACGTAGCACCTAAAAATAACAGCTGCATAAGATGGTTTTGGGAACATGTATGACATGTTGCTGCATCACAGATAGGGATTGGTGGACGGGCGGGCAGGTTGGGGTTATAAAGGCTGTCGGGCGGTGAGTTCAGCCTCACTGCCAACATGAAGGTCCTCCTGTTTTTCGGATTGGTGGCTGTTGCCCTGGCTGAGATCACTCGCTTTGAGGGGTAAATCTCTTGACATATATTTCCATTATTATGTGGAACACTACTTGTATCAGATACTTGCAGTGCTAATCAAGACTGCATTAAGTTAAGAATACATGCAAACACAATGACGTACTGTGACTCATGACCTGTTTGCTATGTATTATAGGTATTTTGAGTAGTGTATAGGTGTGCATTCTGGTTCAGTGTAATTAGCCTGCTATCAATTCAAAATATGTCAAGTTCAATATTTTTGGCCATTGGTAAACCATTTAAAGCAAGAGGTTGTCCTGAATTTAACACATATAAAAACAGAAATATGCAGTTACTGGATCTATCCTCCTCATCGCTCAGCTAATAAAGCTACATGGCACCATGGCAAACATTAAATAACACACTAAAACAATCACACTTCATTATATTTCTGTGAAAAGCCAACGCTTGTGCAGTTTGCTTTGTTACGTGAAACACAAAAACTGCGGTTGTTGTACTGTATTTGTGGCCTCTCTCCGTTAGAGAGAAAGTCTTCCGTCTGAAGCCTGTGCTTGATGAGCATGTGACCGCCATTAAGGAGCTGGCTAAGAGCATCGAGGTACATTGCTGCCTTCTCTTTCACGCACAAACACACACACACACACACACCTTGTAATGCTATCCTCACTCACTACAGTGATTCGCTAATGGTGGATAAGGTTAAATTGGGCCTTCTTTTGAGGGCCTTTCTGATATTACTTAATTTCTATTCACATATGAAAACACCTTCTTGAACACAAACATTACCTGTATTTGCTGGTTGTTTGGCATCTCACATTCACTTCACACTCATTTCTTTCAGCACATCAGTTTGTCAAATGAGCAGCTGAAATGCTGCATTTAGATTTCATAGCTGAAAAGCTGAAATATGCTCAAGTGTTTGGCTTTGGCGCCATCTGCAGGTCGATTTCTGGAGCCCCGATAGCGCTGAGCTGTTGACCATCGACATTGATGTGGACATCCATGTGCCCGCCATGTACCTTGATATGGTGTACACCGTCCTGCAGCAGAGTGACATGGAGTATGAGTAAGTCACTCAAGATGCAACATTTATTTCCACTTAATTAGCACTTCTGTAATTAAAACATCTTGAAAACTAGTTTTTGCATATAGTGTTTTAACATTTTTTAATGAATCCCTCTTCAGGATCCTTATTGAGGATCTGCAGGCTGCTATTGAGGGCCAGGCTGACAACAAGCCCACTCCCAGAGCCCACAGCTACACTAAGTACAACAGTTGGGACAAGGTAAGATTCCAAAAATATTATTAGTAACATTGTCTTCCATGTCTGGACTGTATTCTTATTCGTACTCACTTTTATTTCAGATCCAGTCCTGGATTGCCTCCATTTCCACCGCCAACTCAGCTCTGATCAGCAAGCAGGTGATTGGAAACACCTACGAGGGACGCCCCATGACTGTTCTCAAGGTATTTCAAGACTTTTCTACTATATTAATTCCTTGTGTTGAAGAATTCCATACCAAAAAATACATCTAGCAAATCTTTTGTCATTGCTGTTAACAACCACAGCTCGGTAAGAAGTCCAGCTCCACCAAGCCTGCTATCTTCATGGATTGTGGTATCCACGCTAGGGAGTGGATCTCTCCTGCTTTCTGCCAGTGGTTTGTCAAGGAGGTAAGGAAGACACCTTGATGGCCACAACAAGCATTTATACAGAGGCTTCCACCAATTGGAGCATAACATATTTTCTTCCTCAGGCTCTGTCCACCTATGGCAGTGACTCTCAGATGACCAGCCTGCTCGACCAGATGGACGTCTTTGTTCTGCCCGTCTTTAACATTGATGGCTACGACTACACCCACAAGAGCGTATGTTATAAGTTTATTGCCTAACTTAATATAGACCACGCAGTTTATCTTAAAGTGTTTATTGAATTGTTAAATGTCTGACATGGTTTTTTTTGTCCACTTTTGGGACTTTAGAACAGGATGTGGAGGAAAACTCGCTCCAGGAAGTCTGGATCCAGCTGCATTGGAGCCGATCCCAACAGGAACTTCAACGCTGGCTGGTGCAGTAAGTGTAACATACACGATTATATCTTAAAAGGGCCGATTTTATATTGCACTTCCGTAAAGATGGGGAGCTTATGTGGAACAGATTGATGGACCAAAATCTGTGCAGCAGAGGCCGAGACATCTTGACTTTTAGTGAGTTACAAAAAAAAAAAAAAAACTTAAACCCTACATTTCCTATCATGCAACATGGTCATAGCCTATATTATTAGACTCTAAATGACCACATCTTTTAAACTCCACACCTCCAATTTGTTACGCAATCTTTCTGTTATAAGGCTGAAAGAGGTCACGTCGTCAGAGTTATTTTCTGCAACTTTAGAAAACTCCATCGAGCACCACAGAAGACATAGTTTTCAGAGGCTGTATGGTACTCCTCGTGACAAGTAAATTGAACTTCATGCGTACAGTCGGTTCACCTTTCCTCAACGTCTTTTTCTTTGCAGCCCTTGGAGCTTCCAGTAACCCCTGCAGTGACACTTTCTGTGGGTACAGTCCAGAGTCTGAGATTGAGGTCAAGAATGTCGCCAACTTCATCCGCAGGAACAAGTCCATCATCAAGGCCTACATCACCATCCACTCCTACTCCCAGCTGCTGCTCTTCCCCTACTCCTACACCTATGATCTGGCTGCAGACCACAGTGAGCTGGTAAGTCATCATCAGCTATAAATAAATGCACTCTACTCTATATACGTATTGACTACATCACCTAAACATGCTTTGTAGGTCACAATGACTATATAATTATTCATCATGTCAGTGTCACATGCATCGCTGTAGTGCAGTGGCGGTTACTGGAAACATTTAGATTGGGAACGCAATAACAATCTGCCTCTTCAAAATAAAAGTAGTGTCACTGAATTATATTCACTAGATGCAGAGCGTATAGTTCAGGGAGTGTTTCCAGTAAGGGGTGCATCTCAATTCAAAGAATAGCATCAAATTAAGACTCTCAGAACGAAAAGATCTGACATAATATGAAATTAATAAGACGCCGATTATAAAATCTCAAAAGGTGTTTCCAAAAGCTTAAGCAAGAATTCAACCCAGTCCCATTATGACTCTCATCTAAAGGCGACACTTAGCTGCTGCAAATCATTTCCCTGCTCATATGCCTCATTCTCATGGCTCTTTTACCTCTCACTGGGGTGTCCGAGGGCTGCACAGTTAACACTCACACCCCTGCTCCAGCTCTCACACTAACTGAGGCAGATCACATGTCTCTGCCTCTCTATTACTCACTTGTAATTTAAGCTCTCTTCTGACACTTTACAGAACAAAAGAACTCCAGGGATCTGTCATAACTCATCTGTTCTCCCAGAAATATAATTTCCTCCTTGCGCATTTCTCTGGGGGTTTTTCATTTCCTGTTGGAACTCACTGGAGATTTTTACTATTTTCTGTAATATCAGTAAAAATGTTTTGTTTGAGACTAGTGCAATCGATGGTGAATGCTGCAGGGCAAAACAACATATTTACTATTCTTACTTCCAGCTGTAAGTCTGTTTAGCATTGTTCTTTTTCACTTTGAAGCCAGACTAACTTTCAGGAGAATTAATAACTCAGTCTTACAAATCAAAAGCCAAATTCATATGGACTAAAATGCAATTATGTTCAGTCCATTACACTAAGGTGTTCTGCTGATACAACCTTACTTGGTGTGGTATAACCAGTGGCTTATGGTGGCTAGTGTTAGCTAGCTTTAGAGCGTGTAACTTAAACATGTTTCTCTGATGCTGTCTGAAGCTTGTGAATTCAGGCTCAGATTTATTAATGTATTCAGTAATATATATTAATATATATGTGCTTTATATGTTCAAAATCCTTCTGAATGGTCCTTTAATACATTTATTTCTTCTCTGTCTTGTAGCTGAAGGTTGCTCAGGGAGCCTCTGCTGCTCTGCGTAGTCTGTATGGCACTCGCTACACCAGTGGACCCGGTGCTACAACCATCTGTAAGTACAGTGGATATTACAGCCGCATTGTCTCCAGGGGGAAATAGCGTATTGAGAGGAAGGTTGAGTCTATTTTCCGTCTATAATAATATGTATTATGATGTGTTCACAATGCACAAGCCTCTTTTGAGGGATATGTCCTCAAGAGGCAACAAAAAAACAATGATTTGTAGTGAGAGAGAAAGCTATTTCTAGCAAACAAAGGATTTCCTGGCCTTCAAAAGCAATATTCCTGTGAAAGCACACTGAGACTGTCCTAGGTTAATCAGCATATCCCACTCTGAATAATCCCCCACTCCTCATCTGCCCTCAGACCCCGCTGCTGGAGGCTCTGACGACTGGGCCTACGACCTGGGAGTGAAGTATTCCTATACCTTCGAGTTGCGTGACACTGGTCGTTATGGCTTCCTGCTGCCCGAGTCTCAGATCAAGCCCACATGCGAGGAGACCATGCTGGCCGTCAAGTACATTGCCGCCTACGTGCAGAAGAACCTCTATTAAAGAGCGGAACTGCCAGGACCCCTGCCAACTCAGCTCCTCTGTCCCAGCCCCCAGCCCCTCCAATATCTCAGCCATCTCCAGCCTGTATCCATGGATACGGGCACCACCCGCCATGTTTCCTCGCTGTGCTTGACAGAATGTCAAGATGAGTGCAAACAATAAAATCAATGATCCATCCCCACATGCCGAATCAATTTTTTATGTGTATATGATAATACAGTGTGTGATGGACTGAGCCTTTGTCATTTATATGAAAATATACAACAGAACAGTGATGTATGGTGAATAAAATAATGCTCACACTTTACATCCCATCACTAATAGGCCAGAAAACTTCTTGTTCTGGCCAAAAAAACAACAACACAAACTGTCCAGTATGTTGGCTTGAAACTAGACAATGCTTTTCAAGCAAATAAGCACACAAGAAACAAAAGCAGCCACTAATTTACTGTACGAGACCCCTCTGAACCCCAGTGATCCCTCTTGTTGAGCTGGCAGGGTTCCAACAGTGGAGGTCAGGCGGGTGGGGGTATCAGTCTTTTAAGGATTTTAGTCCAACAGCACAGTACGTGACAACCGCAGAGTACTCCTTGGCAGCGTCTCCACTCGGCCAAGCATCTGCCCGAGTGGAGAAAATAAAGGAGCCAAAGATCAGCGGGGAATCTAACTGCACTGGCAGACATTTCTGAAGCAGAAGGTGAGAAACATCATCCTCACTGATTGCTTTTGTAAACATTTGTAAATTGAGGGTTGGTTTCGTATTATCCTTTTAGCTTCTATGTGTTTATAATTTTCCAAAAAAATCAGTAGTGCAGTTATTAATATTATTATTATTATTATTATATTTTGCACACATACTATATAAACAAATAGGCATGGTTGAGCCCTCTCCATCTAGCACCACTTGATCTGAAAAGAGCTCCACAGAGACCACTAAAAATAATTCACTGTTGTGTAACATAGTAAAAAAAAAAAAAACTAGGGACCTCCCCAGCAGCCTTGCCCAACAGTTTTGTCTCGTCACTCGCTTCCTATACTGCCTTTACTCCACAAGATGGTGACAAAACACCAACTGTGTAGCAAAGAACACCTTGTTCCTGATCGCCTCATTACAGCATCATCACCATCTCTACATTGTCACCACGGGTAAAGATGACACCTCCCGGGGGATCTACATTTGGCAGTTGTTTGAAAGGTCAAGGCTGCGGAAGGATGTTTTGGGAATTATGTCTGACTCGAGACTTTAAGTAAGAAGAAGTTTTTTTGTTTGTTTTTTTGCTTGAGACCAGCTGTAAACAAAAAATAAACTAAATTTCATAAATGTGTGCTTTCTGCATTCCCTGTGAATCTGTGAAGAGCTGAACTCCTTGACCTGCTTTAAAAGGGGGTGTGTGGAGGCTCATGTTGGGAGCAGGTGGGTGTGTGGAGCCGGTCATGTGACTGGCTACTGACACACTGGTATAAATCCACCTCTGTATATTTAGTCAGTCCTTTTCTCCACGCAAAGCTGCTGTCAAGTCCAGGCTACACGAGTAGCTTCGACTTTTTCCTCCTTCTGTCATGGCAGGTATGTGATATTATTATAACATGTTCAAACCCGCGACACGGCTGCAGAAAAAAAAAAAACGCGTTTTCTGCAAACTTTTTTGTTAAAGTCTCGCGGTGTTAAAGAAGCGTCTATCAGCTGTTTGTCGTCGAAGGTCGCTTGTTTGCTGTTTTGGTTATATAAGAGTAAAAGTACATTGTGTCTCCATTTGTATCTGAGTTGACTTTGCCGTATCTGAAACATGACCACCACACATGACAGCTAAATGTCATTTTGACTACAAGTTAGTCTCGTTAACTGTTTGGTCCTCTCCATTTGTCATGTGTTTAGTGTCTAAGAACAGTTTTCTGGTTAATATAAGCTTTATTTTCTGGTGACAACTTCTAATTAATTAAATAATAGCTGTATTTTTTTTTTAAAGGATACCCCTTTCAGGTCCCTGGACCTTAGTTTTGCAAACACTGTGCTACTGTATGTCCTTCTCCATAACTCATTTCCCACTTGTGGTGTAATCTTACTGGGGGGAAATTGAAGGGGTGGGTGTGTGTGCGTGCGCACTGACCGAGTCTACATGTAAGCTGTGTTTGAGCGAATAAACCCTCATTGTGTCAGTTTAATTTACTACCCTCTTCAGTCATTAAGGACAAAAATGTCCAAAAAACTTTACAGATGAATATTTTTACTGCATAAATCTCATAAACAACTTCATTTTGAGGCGTTTAAACCTTTTAAAATGTTTCTTTACCTGATGTCACTGTTATTATTAATGAAAAAACACAAACAACTTGATGTTCATAGGTAACATCAAGTAAACAAACTGACATTTAAAGGGTTAAAATCCCCCTCTTCTATTGAGCTATTAGAAAAATTAAAATTTGAATTTCAACATTTGTCAAGAGAGATACTTTTGTTACAAAAGATTGTGCCATATGCACTAACACAGCCAAAACGATGACCAGATAAAGAGGTAAAATATCCACAGTGACCCATGAGGGTTAACGTTATTCATCATGCGTGTCATGTCAGGTTACATGCTTGAATACTACAGCACTGTGTGTACCAATTGTAAAGGGGGTGTGAGAGGAAAGGATGTGTGGTGCTGTACAGCCAGTGAGGCAGACCAACTTTTCCTGGCTGCTCTGTCTGTCTCAAAATTATAAAAAAAACTTTATTTTAGACACGCTGCTTTTAATTTCTTTGCCCATTCTTGGTAGTGGAGAACAAAGAGGTTACAATCCAAGTGGGATTTGTGCTGGCCTACATGCTACAGTCACATAACCTCTAGAGTGGCGTTGCTGACTTCATCTCAGATTTATACGTCTCTCACAGGCTAGTCATTGTTCTGAAAGATGACTTGGCAGGTGGCTGACAGTTTTTCCTCCCTGACGTTAGAAGTGGTGGTATATAGAGGAGGCACCACACTGCAAATAAAATTCACCTTAATGAGACATTTTAATCTGGTACTGGCTACTAAATATTATTCTTGAAACAAGTGAGAAATCCACTGAGGACAGATTTGTTTTTTTGGGCGTGTTTTTACTCATTTCAGCCATCCAGAAATACTACCAGAAATAATACTATTACTTTATGTTGTGAAACGCTGAAGATAACGTGCCAAAACATGACTAATGACACTTCATTTGCGCTGCAATTATGGTGTAGTTAAATTGCAAAAGAGCCTTCATTTTTTTTTCCCGTGCCACCGTGTCAAATAATAGTGGCTACTTGTACGACTCAGCGTTTATTTCCTTTTGCTTTATCTCAAGTGGAGTTAACTGCTTTGCACTTACTGTGCTGTAGGCATTGTTTGACTTTCCTATTGTACTCTCACTCTGGATTTTGTTGAAATATTTGAAGAACTGTGATTTTTGCTAGGAGGTAAAGCAAATCCAAAATAAGATCAGCAAGTCCACCAACTAATCTCTTGCATTAAATCATATGCCTACATATGCATACATCAAGTGTCCAAGAGAGGTGTCCTCTTCGTTAAGTGTTTCTTTTCTCTGCAGATCAGGCTTTTGTTACGTTGGCTACCAATGACAACTATGCTCGGGGAGCCATGGTTTGGGGCAAGTCCCTCCGTAACCACAATACATCCAAGAAGTTGGTGGCACTCATTGGTCCACATGTGTCAGAGCCTTGCCAGTAAGAAACTTTGCCTCCAACCAGTCGTGCAACATTTCTGAATCACACCTGTTAACATTCTTGTCCATCCTTGTTTTCCACTTGGATTGTTGATGGTGATTCATTCTATAGTATTGTGAATCATTAGGTCCGTGCTGAAGAGGATCTTTGATGAGGTGAGGGTGGTGGATGTGCTGGACAGTGGCGATACGGCACACCTGGCCATGATGAAGAGGCCTGACCTGGGCGTCACCTTCACCAAACTCCATTGCTGGACTCTGACGCACTACTCCAAATGTGTTTTCATGGACGCAGACACACTGGTGAGACTAATCGAGCATTTGTCGATAAGAAACATTCAAGATGTGTACTATGACTACGAAACATGTTTGTCTATGTTTGTTTTGTGTCTGCATCCTAGGTGCTTTCAAATATAGACGAGCTGTTTGACAGAGAAGAGTTGTCAGCTGCTCCTGATCCCGGCTGGCCTGACTGCTTCAACTCTGGTGTGTTTGTTTTTTGTCCTTCTATGGAGACCTATGGCAAACTGCTTCAGTATTGTACAGAACACGGCAGCTTTGACGGTAAGTCAAAAAGGACGCACGTTGATTCTTAAGTTTTATGTTTTTCTGACGTACATTATTGGATTTTTGACTGTTGATTGGACAAAACATGTGAGACGTCATCTGGGCTCTGTGGGTTTGAAATGAACTTTTTCTTTTTTCAAATTAAATACCTCAATAGTTTAATCAGCATTAATAATTAGTTACATTTTGACATTCACCGCCACGAGATAGATGAGATCAATACTAGCACAAAATATAAAACCCAATAAAACCAAAACTTTTTTTTACACATCGATTTTTGAATGAATTGAACAAAATATAAGTTGCTAATTAGTGAGCTTTTTTGGGGTTACAGCCATGCTAGCTGTTTCCCACAGGTTCCAGTCTTTATGCTAAGCTAAGCTAACCATCTCCTAGCTTCATATTCATATATATACCAATTAAGAGTGGTATCAATCTTCTCGTCTCACTCTGGACGAAGGTGAATGAATTACATTCACCCAAAATATTTCAAATTATTTCTGTTACTCAATAAACCAATGACAGTGACCCTTATAACCTGTTTCTACATGTTGGTATTAGATGAAATGTAGTCATTTACAACCTTTCCTCAAAATAGACATTTCACATTTCATTGCTAAATGCATCACAAGGATTTAATATGTCTAATGAATTGCCAAACCAGAAATGGTTAACCACCACTGAGTTCTGATGTCAGCGATCTTTTTTCAGTCATGCTCAAACATTTAGGCACTGACCAGCTTTGAGTAACACTGAGTTCTTGGTAACATGATGTTAAACCGAGCTTGTTTATCTTTTGCTCTAAAGTAAGGCCTTTATCGAGCCCTGTGCCCGGGCACAAGGCCCTCCTGTCACAGACCGTCTAGCTCTGCTGAGTTATTCTCAGGGGCTCGCTGGGGTGGGGTGGAGGTTAAATTTGAGAGGCCCTGTTTTGCACAGAGCACTGGTTGACATTCAACAACTCTTCTGCATGAGGCGTACTGTAACTGAATTGTGGTCGGTGTTTTGGCCCTGTATCAGGTGCACTGAACAGCTTGACTCAGCGGCTGAAAAGTTCATTGGGCCATACTTGCATGGTGCTGTGGTTCTCATATACTGCAGGTTTGCCACCTTTCGCTTCCAGAGAAGATTACATAAATCAGCTTCCTAACATTGCCATTTCAATAAAGGTATTTCCATCATGACAGAACATTCATTCATGGTAAAATATTTTAAACACTTAGACATGCTAAAGTATACAATTACGTCACCTCAGTCGAGCCGTACATACCTTTTTTCATATACGCTAGCTTTTAACTTTTATACAATGCTGTGTTGAGCAGCTTTCACCTATTAGCAAGTGTAAAACCTGAGACCTGCTATCTCACAAATAATTATGACATATTCTGATATATTGTACATATATTAAAGGTCCAATGTGTAGCATTTATGAGGAACCATTTTCCAGAAATATAATAATATTCAGAAGTATGTTTCATTAGTGTATGATCACCTGAAAAGTGGTCAATAATCACGTGTTTCGTATCTGCAACTTCACTGTTCAGTGCCAAACCCTACATACTGGACCTACTTTGCCTCATCTCAGTGTCCTGCTTCTGTCAACCTTTACTTTAACTGCAGAGACACGTAAAAGTTCTGGGTAATTTTGTGAAATGTATCTGTAATCTTGTCATGTTAGATTGTTGAGACAGATCTAGGCTTTATTATGTAAAGATATGTACTGAAAGAGACTTGATAGTTGATGTCACTGCTCCCTGCTGGTCAAACTATGTAACCGCAACACAAAATTCCATTTAAAAAAAAAAAAAAAAAAGGCAATACAAAATATCGTAATGACAAACCGTCTTAACTCAAGGTTCACTTACTATCCTTTTTTTTTTTTTTAGCTTAGAGTTTTCAACCACCTATCACGGTCTTAATCACATGACCTTGGTTACATGATGATAACACCATGACAACTGGGATAATTTCATTCTTCTTCAAGACTGACCACTGTTAAAAAGCCCTGCAAATAACCAGAAACCGACCTTAAATTGAGATTATTTTGTCAACGTACCACTTCCAAATGATCTCACCTGCCTATATACTGTTGGGCTGTAATCAAACTCCTCAGGGTGCTGTGGCCTCAAAAATGCTACCAAACAAAGGAAACCATTGTGAAATAAACAAAGCCGGATGCGACTCATAGTAGGGCTTGGACGAGCCGGGGCTTGTCCTTGTTAGCAGCAGTGGACCTTTTTTAACGTTAAATGACAAGCTGTTTTCTCTTGTGATACTGTGAAAGAGATTCCATCAGGGAGAGTCCATTGGAAAAACCAATTAGTTTGCTCAATAGTGGCCAATTCTTTCAAGTGCCGACGCATTTTGGCCACCACAAGTGTTTGTTGGCAAGGATGTTTCCATCACAACCGCAGACAAAAGACATAATTGTCTTTAATATTTCCTGGGAAGACTGTCAATGAAAATATATATAACTTTCAGTGTTGAAACAAGACAAATGTGGATATATTTACATCCAATATTTCAACATGATGCCAGTACTTGTATGCCTGATGGCATGCTAATGAATAAAGCTGTCTTATTTATAGCCATGGACAGTCTTTTCATGTGCACCAGGGCATGGGTTGAAATTGCTTTGACCTTTTAGCATTTCACTTCCCCTCCACTGTAAGGAATACATGATGTACACGTGCAGCTCTCAGCAGTTCACGGATAATATTGAAAAAATAGCTGAGCAAAGACAGCAGGAAAATAATTTCTGTGGTCGAACCCCGAGGCTCTATCGCTTCATCTGTAGCTCCAGTGTTGTCTGCTGCCAACCCAAACTGGCAGAGTTACATGCACATTCTTGCTGAGCTCTGCTCATCCTTTCAAAATGAAGATCCTCGGCCCCATATTAAGTTTGAAATCCCCAGTGGAGGCTGTGGTTTCGGTCAAACAGCAGTTATGTGTGTTATTTTAAACTGCAGCAGTCTGCGGTTTCACAGACTGTACAGTCCTGTGCTTTTTAGGAGCTATATGTGAAAGTTCTATTAAAGGCCATCATCTCACCTTGTGCCAGTGTCAGTCCAGTGACTTACTGTATGGCTACAGGGTGAATCAATTCAGCATGAATAGTTAATGAGCGTGTGTCATGTTTTTGCATGGTTTCAGTGTTCTGGTTGGTCAGTTGCAGATTCGATTATGTAACAAAGGAGACGGAAAAAAAGGTTTTAATAAAGGCTCAATTCAGATCCGGTTCTATACTTGAAGTGTAACTGACCTACTTAACATCAAATGCATCCCAAACTGTTCTCTGAGCTCTCTGTGTTTACGTAAGCCACCGTGACAATGCCCCAGTTCTAAATTAGCCAAATTGAGTGAGGCCGACTGGCTGTCCAGCCTAGAAAACCTGAGGAAACCCAAACTTTAAAACAAGTTAACCTAGTAGGCACCCACAGAATTAATATTTAAAGTTTAGTAGTCATGAACAGGACTGGAGAGCTCAATACAAGTACAGACACAATACAATATCTATGCCTGCCTTTTAAATCAAAAAGGGTGCAATTACTCACCAATGGAAGACACCCAGTCCGTCCAGAGAGTGATCATCGATTAGCTTGCCAACCCCTTGCAATGACCTTAAAAGTCCATAATTTCTGGTTCATCTGTTCTGCAGAATCAGATTATCCCTCAACTTTTATCTCTACTCCATGGACCAACCATCAAACCACCCAGCTTACAGGGAGAAACACTAAGCCTGTCTATTAGATGCATTACACTTGGATTTTCTGTTTTTTGTTATCTCACTTGCACTCTGTTAACCCAGCTCCTAGTCAAAACCGTTACTGTACACTACAATTTTGCATCCCATCAAAACATAATTTCTCAATCAGAACTATGCTTCTTGTTCAGGGTGCACCCCCACACAGGTGTTTTCACGTTAGGCTGATTAGCTTTCTCCTCACACTGTGTGGGTGTGAACAGGCCGTGCCTGATTGATCAATCACCCTGACTCATTTACTCGTAATGCACCTTGGGGTCGGAGCACGATATGAATGATAAATTGAAATAAAAAAATGAATTGCACTGACAAACTCGGAGAATTATGACCTGACTCAACAGTTCCGCTCAGCTCTACAGAACATTTTAACATCTTTCAGTTCACTGTTTTCGTTAAGTGTCACAGCTTTAATCAGTGTTGTTTCCAAAGCATAGCAAGCTGGTGTTTCCGGCAAAAGGAGCTCCGATAAGGTGGCGCGCTACCACACTAGAGCAATCAAACCAGCATTGCCATCTGTTAACAGGCGGCCTTTGTGAAAGGCTTCTGGTGTTGCCGAGCAGATTTTGACTTTGAAGTGAGTGTTGGAGGTCAGTGAGCAAATAACAGGCAATCAATCTTTGTCAAATATAAGATGAATAAATCCTCACTTGCTGTTGTGGATTACCCAAAAGAACCCAGCCTTCCATATATATGCATACGTACATACATGATCTTTGATATTTTGCCATCAGTGGAGAGTAGGGTGTCAAAAGTAATGCGCATGTGACAGACATGTTCTGTACATCACGTCTCTGCTACGTGCAGCTACTGCTATCCCTATAAATCGACACTGTGCACATGCATTGCTGCAGGGCTGTCCTAGCAAATCAGATCATCTTATTTTCAAATTACCACACACCTCTGTGCTCTGAATGTGTGGGAACATTACTCAAACTGATCCCAGCAGACTGCTGACTAATGTAGATCAGTCGTAGAGACAGATTAATCTAGCTTTCACAGGTTACTCTGCTTTTCCTCTTTCAAAAAAGCCACTCAGTCATACACTAAACCTGTCAAAGCATGTTGTTACTTGCGTTTACGCCACCACACTAGAGTTTCTAATAACATGCACACACTACTATTAAAAATAAATTGGACAAGCTCCCATACCCTCTCATTTGACCTTGTATTGACACCTGAAGTTCAGTTCAGTTTCATCCCCTGTAAACACATTTTTAAATGTATGAAAATCAAAGTGAATTTAAAAACACAGATCTTGTAGTATTGCTCACTGGAATTCTGCAGAGGTACAAGCTTAAAATATGTTTTATAAATATTCATCTAGGCTGATTTGTCTTGTTTCTTACAGTTGAGAAATAAAGTAAAAGTCAAACCTACATTATGTAACTCTTCACAGTCCTCTGTACTTCAGTTTTCAGTTAGTACAGAATGCAGTAGCAAGGATGTTACAGGGTGTCAGTCCCACATCACCCCAGTCCTTCGTTGGTAAAACACAGAATTGATTTCAAAATTTTATGAATCACATATAATGTGCCTTGCGTGGTCTGGCCCCATCCCTGCACATATGTCAGTGGTGACTCAAAACTTTGGAATAGCATTCCTCATTTAATCGGATCTGCTGAAAACTCATTTCTATAGGTTCATTTTCTTATAAAACACTCTCCGTTGTCTCTGTTTATCATTGTAACTAATCATCTCTACATTATGATGTTAATATAATGTTTAATATTGATTTTCCCCTCTCTCATGCAGGTGGAGACCAAGGTGTTTTGAATGGCTTCTTCAACAATTGGGCAACAGCTGACATTTCAAAACACCTCCCCTTCATCTACAACCTCAGCAGCATAGCCATCTACACCTACCTTCCAGCATTCAAGCAGTAAGTGTCCGTCTACACAGGAGGTTGTGTTTCTGGAAAAAATTCACACTGAAGTTACTTAATTTTCGTTTATTTTGGTGTGTTTCTTCAGTTTAAGCTACTACAGTGTAGACTTCCACAGGACGGTCGTATTATACTACAGCAGTGAGTCTGTCAATGTGACTGAAATCTTGCGTAACGGATGCAAGGCCAAGGTGTAAGCAGATCCTCGATCACATGAACGTGTAGTCACATCGTGACATGACATCAGGTTACGAGCGAGATGAGAAGATTCCAGCGGCTTTGCCGGAGCATCCCCCAGTGCTGGGTTGGATATCCACCACTGAGCTCCCAACAGCTGAAACCAAATCCTAAAATAGAGTGGTTTATTTAAAGACCTTTTATGTTTGCCTCTAGGACCGGTCATTGTGCATTCAGTCTTAAGCCCCCACCCTCCTCACTACCTCATCAGCGAGCTCTTAGGTTTGGTATTTCCTGGCAGCCAAATTAGGATGACAGGGGTGATAAACATGTATTTGCTTGTTTGTAGCTGTCAGCAATAGTAGGCTTTCAGATATCTGGCACACAAAACAAAACAAAACTACCTGCCCTCCAGGGTCAGATTAATATTTATCTGGTTTGTAATAGTCACTATTTAAGATAAGGTAGTCTAATACGAGCATGATAATACCATGACAACAAGTGCAACCTTGAACCTTATTTTAAAATGTCAGCAGGCTGCAAATCTTTGTTCCACATTTATATGAACATATAGATATCAGGGTTTCAGTGAGAAGTAAGGCATTGTTTTGGATTGAGGGTATCAGTGCTAACAGACCAGACCATGCAGCTTTATAACACATTGTACATACAGTAGCTTAGTATTTTAGCTCAATACTAAACAATAGTTTATCATTAAGCATTAGCTCCTAGTTGTAGTAACATGTAGCCACAGTGAATGTATTGTTTACAAGAATCGCATGTAGTCTGAAGTAAACAAATAACTTAATTCACTAAAGCTAACAACAAAAAATGTTCTAATTACTCATTACAGATATGGTGGCAATGCTAAGGTGGTCCACTTCCTAGGAAAGACCAAGCCATGGAGCTACACATTTGACCCCAAAACCAAACAGATTGCAGGGAGCGTGCAGGAGGCCGCCACACACTCTACCTTCCTCCTGGACTGGTGGACTCTGTACTCCAGCGCTGTGGTGCCCATGCTGCAGGAACAATATGGAGACCAACCTTTCCACTCCGGATGTGTGGAGGTGAATGGACACATTTGTTTTTATTGGACGTGCAGTTCAGTTTTTGTTTGTTGATTTGCCTTTTTTTACTATATCACTTTAGGGCTTTACATTCATCTGTCGAGCTTGAATAGAAATACTTAAGAGTCACTTCAGAGCTGTAAATTGAAATGTCACATTCATGGCCAAGTGTACAAGCCAAACAGCTTCTCTAGCATTTCCAAATGTGACATAACCAATTTTTTTACAGCTTTCAACTTTGTGGACCATCAACACACTGACCAAGGTTTCCTGGTTGTCCAGCTCTATATAAAAAAATTATAATTTTATTGCTTGTGGTGCTTGTATTGTTAATACAGGAAAATGCTATGTGTTTGAAAATAAGCATTTCACCTTTTAATTTATTTTACTTTTTTTTATTTTATTTTGCTTCGATTCTGGATGATATACCTCTTTTCTCCCTTCCTATTCATCTCATAAAGTTCCAGTACAGTGACATGGTCACTTTTCAGAGTGCACAGGTATGGTGCTGTATTGGTGTTGCTTGTTTTAAGCAGTAGTTTGTCGGCCCCTGGTTTAATGCTATAACTGCTCTACCTCTAAAATCAGAGTTAGTTTAATGCTAATAGTGCTCTACCTCTAAAATCAGAGCTTTCGTGTGTGTTTGCCTGTGGCCATTAATTTGGAAAGGCTACGTATGGCGAGTTGCTGTCACAAAACAATGTGTCTCTTGTCATTAATTCATATTCAGTTTTTTTCACTATTGTGTATTGTTTCTATTTTTGCTCAGGGTGAGGGTCCCTCTTCACTTGTACATGCACAAGAACTCGAGTCCCAGCTGTCCTCTGAAGAACGGAAGCAGAAATGGGAGCAAGGTCAGGCAGACTACATGGGAATGGACTCATTTGACAATATCAAGAAAAAGCTTGACACTTTTCTCAAATAAAGAAGCAATGAAGTGGGATCTCAAAATAGCACTTGCAGTTTTTCACTACATGTCTCAAGAAAATACTGTAAAAACAGGTTGCCTTTTTTCCCTTCGTACCTGTTTCTCAACTAAAAATGAGTTGAGTCTCTCCTTCCACCAGCACTGCCCCCTCAAATACTCCAAAGACAACGCCGTTTAAATGAGAAATAAAAAGTTAAATATTATGAACGGCTTTAATTGTCTATGCAAGATTGTCATTGTTCAGTTTACTCTGCCACAGGTATCTCTTCTGTTACACTGTGAAGAAAATCAGGAAAGATTTATGACAAAAATTCACTTTTTTTAAGGTACTTGGATTAAAAATGCTGCAATATTTTATTTTATTTTTTTCTTGTCAATGCTCTTTGTGAAACGATGGTAAAAAGAGTTGAAATGGTCTAAGATAAGCGGTCACTTACATTCTTCATTTTCTTTTGTTTTTTACTATACAGTCATCAAGCAGTAATATTTTCTTTTCTCACAAGTTGATTTTTCGTTTGAATTGAAGCAGTCTCTGTTTAACATAGACATAAAACATGTTTACAGCACTTGTAAAGGCCATAGTATGGTCATTTAGACATACACATACACTAGATCCTTAGTGTCTCGCTTTCTCTATTGCCATCATCGTATCTGTTCTTGACTAGCAACTTTTCTGTAGATTTGATTTATAACTTTCTTGTGTTTACTTGACCAGGATGTTTGCTGTACCACAAAACATTTCATCTGGAAATATTAAAAACCTCATTTAAACTTTTGGATTTGCTCGTGTTTTTTCCTTCAACATCATCATACCACAGGAATATGCACGTTAATGTGTGTGTGAAATTAGGTTATAATGATTAAGAGGAGATTATGACTAAGAATGCAAACTATAACCACAACTATTTGCTATCTAAGAGTCCGCAAAGTAAGGAAAAAGCAATCCCACCTTTACTAGCTGCAACGTTAATGCATCAATCACCGTTATCAAATAATAAAATGCAATACATAATTCAGAAATGGCTTTATTTGCATACAGTATAAGGAATTTGGCTTGTTGTTTTAGTGCATGACAAACATGAAGTAGAAAATATAAGTAAGTCTAAGCAGATATTATAAACATAAGTGCAATATGTTTTTAAATGAAAAAGTATGTGCAGGTATAGACCTTTCACACAGCAGCCATTTTGACATGAAATAGGGTCAATTATATTAATTAAGGTTCCTAATTAACCCTAATTAGTATCATTGTAAACGCCTGCGTATCAGGTCTATTCCCCAGGTAATATATACTGAATATTTAATTGTGCAAGTCAAAAAGGTAGTAATCCCAAATGATTCTCTACAATGAGTACATATACTTTTAGTATTTTAAGTATATTTTCATGCTGATATCTACTTTTAAAAATAATAAAGAAATACATCTGCATGACCTTATTGTAGTCTTTTTTTCCATGCAGACTATGCCCCCACACTGTTAGCTGAGAGCAGGACAATTTATGAAACGTCGTCACCACCAAGAACAAGAGGCCAGAGAGAAGTTTCACGTCAGACCGCTTCCTGTTTCGCTTAAATCCCGTTGATCCGCATTTAAAAGTTATGGGAAGATCACACACACACACACACAAAAACATTTACACACCACCAATTTAGAATAATAAGACTGTAAACTAACACCTTGTGGTTGGGCCCTGCTGACGCTAGTCTCACCCACACGCATTTTTACGTGACGTTTACGGTTGAACGCTTTTAATAAGACAACAGCGTTAATTAGCTGATAAAACTGTTTTTTAATAAAGTGTTAGTAAATAGCAACCGAAAACCGTTATACGGTTACTTTTAAATAACACACATTAATTTCCCGTTAACTCGGAGGCATCTCGGGGATTATTTAGCGGTCTAACACAGGGGGGCGTGCCGTGCTGATCTGCGGTTGGTGATGCAGTCCGCTCTTCCAGGAAAGTAAACACATCATTCTGTCAAGATGGCTCCGCTCTCCGTGTTCCGAGTGACACTTCTGGTGTCGTTTTCAGTGTTTCTGACTGTTGTTTTGGGTTTGGGACTGCCTGCTCTGCTGAACGCAGCGATGAGGGTGTTGGGATTACCGGAGACAAATGTCACCGAGTGTATAGTCATGCTGTATTTACTTTTTGTGTTATACGTGGCGACCCCTCGAATTCCCAGAGGATTGGTGGAGGTAATGACCAACACGATAATGACTGTATGCCCTGCACAAAAGTGACGGTATATTATCTTATAACACATTTTACTTGAAATAATGCGTAGTGGTTAAAGAAATTGCTGTTAGTGAAATTATGCTGTTTTGTACATTAATAACCTAAATTAACCCTTTATTAACGTTTAAACAACTTTTAATTTCTTAAATGTTTCTATGTGACATATCTATTTTATGTTATTACACTATATACTATAGATATTAATGCATGCAAGCATTTCTATATCTATATTGCTTTATATGTCTCTTTTATTATGTCCCTGTCTGCAGGTGAAGGGGAAAGCTGTGTTTGTCACAGGTTGTGACAGTGGATTTGGTCATGCACTTGCCAAACATCTGCACAAGCTTGGCTTCACCGTCTTCGCCGGATGTCTTCTTAAGGTACGGATAAAATATATAGAGATTAAACACAAATATCACACTCATCAAAGGCAGAATGATCAGCTCTGAAGAGGTGCTGACACAACTCTATGGCCTCTAATTTTTTTTTGTTCAAATGTGTGTCCCTAAATTCAACCGTAACCTTGTCATCGTTTCAGGATAAAGGTGGAGACGGTGCGAAGGAACTTGAGGACTTTAATTCAGATCGCATGAAGGTAGTCCAGCTGGATGTCTGCAGTGAAGAGCAGGTGAACCAGGCGGTGGAATGCATCAAAGACAATCTGTCTGACTCAGAAAGAGGTGAATGAGCTGTATTCATTAACTCAGATTAAAGATCCGTATGTGTGTTCATTCACTGACTTTCTTTCCTGTCACTGCTCATGACACAGGTCTGTGGGCCGTGGTCAACAACGCTGGTGTGTCAACGTTTGGAGAAGTAGAGTTTACTCCCATGGACACCTACAAGCAGGTCTCAGAGGTCAACCTGTGGGGAACTATCAGAGTCACCAAGGCTGTTCTGCCCTTAATCCGCCGGGCCAAAGGTCAGCAAACGGAAAATAACACTGCATATTACATATTAAACATTTGTGGAGAAGTTAAACAGTGTCCAATGTGGCAGAACACTTAAAGGGAGAAGCACCTTGGATTTGAACTATTTTTTCTTAATGAATGCAAGAGATTTATCCGTCACATGCATAATGAAGTTGAAAATTAGCGAAGGATTATAAGGATTATACGAGGAATGGCAACAATGCAAACAAGCCTGGAATTTAAAGACTTCGTGTGGCATGAAACTTTTAATAGTTGACATTCACATTTTTACATAGATAGATAGATACATAGATAATTTATTGATCCCAAGGGAGTTGCTACTACAACTATTATAGATAATGTTAATTAAAAATGGAACAAAGAAAATACAAAACCTGACAAACCACATCAGCAGAACAGCAGTGTGGTGCAGTGTTGGTAATTAGTGACTCATCAAAAAATGTAGCTTGTCTAAGCACAGCTCCGGGCCACATTTTTGTTAAATATGCCCTTGAAGACAGTTGATGTTTAACAGGCTATGAGTTTGTAGTTGTTTTTATCATGCATTCATGCAGATTCAGCAGTTTTAAAGAGAAAAATATCCTCAGATTTTTTGGTTGCAGGAGAATATAACAGCCTGTTTCTGTTTCCCACATCCCTGCAGGCCGTGTTGTGAACCTGGCCAGCATGTACGGGAGGATGGGAAACATCATGCGCTCGCCTTACTGCGTATCTAAATACGGCGTGGAAGCGTTTTCTGATTGCCTTCGCTATGAGATGAAGGCCTGGGGAGTAAAAGTGTCCATAGTGGAACCAGGGAACTTCATCGTGGCCACCGGCATCCTAACCCGTGACATTGTGGCGAGCACGGCGAATAAGCTGTGGAGTGAGGGGCCCTCGCACGTGAAGGAGGATTACGGGAAAACCCACTTCGAGCAACACATGGCTCTGATGCGCAGCTACTGCAACAGCGGCCAGAAGGACGTGGCTCCTGTTCTGGATGACATCACCGACGCCATCATGTCCAAACGCCCTTACGCTCGATACAACCCCATGGAGCCGCACTGGTGGATCAGAATGCAGCTGATGACCCATCTTCCCGGCGCCATATCCGACTTCCTCTACTTTTAAAAGAGAAGCTGTCCCTGTACCAGCTCCCTCCAATCCCCCCCCCCCGCCTCAGATCACAGATATCAGCATATTCTTCAACTATGTAGCACTTCGCAGATCTACAAACTTACCCTGAGGAGGGGGTCTCTGCTGTGCATTCCTCAGCAGTCATTCACTGATCAAGCCTTAAAATGTAACCTTTTTTTTTTTTTACACTGTAAGTGCACTTTGCTTTTTGTATGTCTGACAAAAAAAACAAAACAACATAACTATCTATTCAGATATATTCCGTGATAAGTAGTAACTACTTTGTGTTGGATATCAGCAGGGCTATGACATACTCATGGCTATAAATACAGCATTGTTCTTGCTTGTTGTGCGTTCATCTTTTAAAAAAGAAAAAAAGATTGTTTGTCCCCTTATATACTTTTTTTTTTCTTCCTGTCTTGTAATATTATGAGAATCTTTCGGAGCCCCACTAGCACGAGGACCAAAAGCTGGTTGAGCTCAAGAGAAGGCTCCTGCTGTTCTGTTGTGGCTGACGCCGGAACAAACCAAGGTCAGCTACTGTAAGACCGTGGTGAGATTTGGCTCGACTCGCCCCAAAGTTACGTAACAACTAACACAAGCCCACTTTGTCTCATTGAGATCCTGAGCGCCGCTTTCGACAGTGAGGTTGATTGATGTGATTAATGGGCGTGCTTGAACACAAACACCTCTTTGGTGTCATCGTATTTTATATATAGAATGATGTGAATGAATAGAGCATTTTATTTTGAAAATATTACAAATCACAGTATAATTTTTTTTTCCAAGAGTTATTTGAAATAAAGTGACCAAAATGTGATCGTTGGTTGTTTTCTTGGTGTCGTTTCAGACAGGCCTGGGTGTTGCCAGTAAATGTAGTTATACAAATGGCCACCAAGTGGCATATGTGCATCATAGAAAACTACCACTGCTGCCTTCATGCATTATTCATCTGCTGCCTATCACGCAATGCTAATGTCCTAATTTAAGCCGCAAAGCTGAAGCACAGTATTAGTAACAACTCATTCTGAGACTGTTCGAACATGACAGGCAGAAGCAGGCATCACTTTTTGTATCGTTTTATTACGTCTTTTGAACACTCTAATAAACTCTTCTAAATTATTACACCTGAAGACGATCTCCCCTCCATAAAAACAGTATTAAGAGCATGACATTTAAATTTCACAGCACTGCCTTTATCATTCCACAGCATGGATCTGTTTTCTTCACTCCCTCTCATACAGAAAAAAAAAAAAGCTTTGTGAGACAAAGAACACCATGGAAATGTAAGCAGCACAAAAGCACCAAAGTTTTTAAAAACACAGGGGTCACTTGTTCGAAATATTATCAAGAAATCAATACTAAGATTCAAGATTATCTCAGGCTTGTTTAGCAGTCAGGACGGAAAGAGTTCCTGCTGCGCTGTAGTTCTCGAACGTGAAATATAGTTTGATAGACGATCTCTTGATAATACATGTCACAACTGACTTCAATGTCCTTTTAAGCAGATTTAAAATAATTTCTGTACAGCTACAAGGCTCTGCTCATGCGGCCTCTGTTGGTGTAAAATGAAAAAAAGATCCCAGTTCATAACAATATCTATGCAGGGAGATACTGTAGTTTTGTATTTGAATATCAAGTAAAACATTTAAGTATTGAGGATTTTTTTTTTCTTTACATATTTAAGTGGCTAAACTGCAAAAGTGAATGTCTTATACTAGTCTTATATGAAATGCATACAGACATAAAAAACTATTTCCTTGGAAACCATGACAGTTTCTTCACAACCAACAATGTGTGATACCGTTACTTGAGGTGCTCATAACACGAGATTCAGGTCATGATTACATCACACCTGGGGTTATGTTTCTGAATGAACATCAGCACATATTTTTTTAATTTTTTTTTTTATACTGTACATGTAGGCATTCACCGTTCAATTAAGAAGTTATACTTGATGAAATCAGCAAAGGTAAGGTCACTTGAAAAACTACACACAAGATCACCTAACGGGCATTTTATGCGTGACAAACAAAAATTAAGACTGACATTTTTTTTTCCTTTTCTTTTTAAACCTACGTCAACAACGTGAGCGCTCAGTGAGGAAATACTAAGGATGTTTTCAGACGTCGCTCACTGATCAGACTCGACTGACGCACATGCAAAGCTTTAACCAAATAGCACGCAGCGGTGACAAGAGAAGTGGGAAGAACAAGATAAAGAATTAAAAAGACAAAGAAAAAAAAAGGGGTAGGGGTACACACTGAACCTTTGGTTGACAGAAAGCTGTGAAGGCACATTAAAAATCTCCTAAATCCTTCAAAGTGGGGCACATTGCGTTAGCGCTTGTCACTTTAATGCTGCGTAATATTGCAGATGCTGTAGGACTGGAAGTCTGGGAGGAAATTTCACAAAAAAAAAAAAAACTGGGTTGCTGATAGCAGTTGATTACTACTGTAGGAAAACACTATCTCACATAAAGTGTCGGGGAGAAAAATATGGCACTGATACAAGAATGGTGGGGAATAAATGATTTCTGTAACCCAAATACTGTTGACTGAAACCAAAAAGGGAAAGGGAATACAGGCACACATGTCCTACATGACCTGAAATAATGGTTACAGGTTAAATTGAAACAAATCTTGGGACCCCAAAAAAAGATCAGTCAAGCCACGCGGAGAAACAAAAAGCTGTGATTTACATTTTGAAGCATGTAGTTGTAAATCTGGCAGGTATCAAACAAGATCTTTCAAGCTGCGACCGAAGTCTTAAAATCCTGGAATGTTTTTGGACCGTTTAATAAAATGTAATCTCACTTAAATTAATTCATCTCAGATTTTTTTTTACTATAAATTAAAATTGTTTCACTGTTTCATCACAAAGCTCTCGTATGAATAGTTCTGTCAATCACCTGGGGAATGGATAGAAGAAAAAAAAAAAAAAGGTTCACACCCATGTTTTGTGCTCTGTGGCATGACTGACTTTTTCATGCATGGATTGACTAAACTTTAAAAGCCCTCCCTTAAAACACCGTCACCAAAAAAAAAAAATCTTTTATTCTCTGCTATGATACATCAGCGTTGGCCTCCGTTCATTTCTCCACCCATGTACTGGCTGGGAGTGGTAATCCAGATATCCTATTCAGTGGAACAGATTCTCCCAAGTCTCCTCCCTAGATCCTACTTTTGTTTTTTAGGGTCCAATTTTTCCATTCCTCTATGAAATCCCTCTTCCTCCCTCTCTCCCCCTTCTTTCTCTGCTCTCGGGTCCAACTGGCCACAGCTGGAGAACTCATCATCGCAAGCATCGTGATCATCATCATCATCATCATCATCATCTTCCCTGAGCCCACTGCTGGAGCGGCTCCCTGCCAACGCTGCTGCAGTTTTGATTGCAGGCGCTGACGCTAGCTGCCCTTCAAAACATTCAAGCACTACTTGGTCCATTTTCACTCAACAAATACCCATTCACTAGAGACCTGTACTGTAAATATAAACCATGTGTTTCTGCTGAAAACATTTAGGTGTTCCAACTTGACACTGACCATATATTTGGAGAAAAACAAGCTGGATTCCCCAAACTAGGAGACGTCTTTGCCTTTAAACCAATTACTTTTACCAGAACTTAGCCGTGAGGAGTCGTTTCCTGAAAAATCCCTCGTCTCCGGGCTTGATATACACGTGCAGCAACCACACAAGCAAGACCCCTGGGTGACCCTTTACTCATCCATTCCCTCAAGTGATCACTAATTCAGGAGCAGTGACATCATCCTTTGGACTGCCTGGACCGGTCCCTCCATTTCCCCTCCCAGCTCTGGCCGGTTTGTTTGGGAGCTGCGCTGCTGTCAGCATACACCCCCGCAACCCTCCCCACCCACTGCCCTCTCCTCATCCCCAGAGAAACGTCCCCTATGGCAACACTGGGTGGACGCATCAGCCGTCACTCACACTCTCTGCGCAGAGGAAGTCTCTACAGACTATGAGGGGGGAAAAAAATACTTTTTGACTCTTCACATGACCTCTGGACACATGGATAACCTCCCACGTCGTCACCCATGCGGACTGTCTCTGTTTTTTGGAGCTACAGTTTAAAAAAAAAAAAAAAAAAAAAAAGTGTGAGGATACTATTCTGTTTTTACGTGCACGCATGCAAAGACACGGGATCTCGAGCCTCCCCCACAGTCTGCGATGCCTCGGCTTTGTAACATTCACATGATATGGATACAGCAATATGTGAGACAAGCAGTTGTGTTGTACAAAAAAAAAAAAGAAAAGAAAAGTTGAACAACTAGTTTGACCTTGCACGAGAAGAGGAAGTCCTCAAAAACAAACAAACAAAACAAACAGATGTGAGTGTGATATTCTGATCTCGACAACCGTTATCCTAACAGAATTGTATCAATAAATATATTTTGGTCACTTAATTTTTATTCGTGATTAGGAGTTAGCAGAAGTCGTGGATTAGTGAGTCCACAACTTTAAAAGATTGAGTTAAGACAGACAACACAAAAATGAGTTGCAATGTAGACCTCTACAGGCTAGACTGTGAATTTGCTAACATCTCAAAATGCCTCATACGGGTGGTTGTTGTGTATTGGATACAGTTAAAAAAAAAAAAAAAAACATCACATTTTAAAAAGAAACTGTTAAAAAGATTATATATTATCAACAAAAACAACAAAAAAAGAAACTAAATGCAACTCTAATAGATAAAGGTGGAAATACATGGCATTGCCTATGACCTAACACATCTGGATAATTTAAAATAGGCGACCAAGAGGTCTGTAGTCATCTCTCAGGAGTCCATAAGTCTTTTTGTCTCCCCTTTTTCATTCCTCCGTGTCTCTCCCATGCTTTTTCCATACCTCCTCTTGGAATGCTCACAGATCGGGCATTGAAGTCCTGATGATGTGTTAAGTCCTCAGGCTGGGAGTTTAAATGTTAGTGTGTGTCCTGGCGTTAAGTATCTGTATGTATATATATTTATTTATATATATTTTTATATGGATGCAATTAACAATGTATAAGGGTGTGTGTGTATGTGTGTATGTGTGTAAGTGTGTGTGTGTGTGTGTGTGTGTGTGTGTGTGACAGAGAGGGATCAGGAGGCAGCCAGGGCCTTGATCAGGTACAGTTTGTCTCCCTGCTCACTGGTGAAGATGGGGGCCTTTTTGTAGTGTTCAACAAGCTCTTCCATAGAGTTGAACTTGCGCTGTCCAATGCAGTAAAGGTTTTCCTTCAGCTGCACTTTGAAATGCTTGTTCTTGCTCTGCGCCTTCAGGGAGATGGAGAAGTCGTTTGGCTGCGGAAAGAAAAGCAGACACGAGGTTTTATTATCAGACAACATCATCCTTGTACGTTTACTGTAGGTTTCCTGTATTTTGGGTGCAATGTGTCAGACTAAGATATCAGTTTGGGTCGGATTGTGCAATGAATGCAAGATTAATCACATTTTGTGTTTTGATGAGACTGCTGACACTTTGTACACTTCGACACTATGCATCTAAAAAAAAAAAGAAGGCGGAAAGTTTTTTCCTAAACTTTAGTCAAAGCTGGCGCTCATGAAATGTCGCACTGGCCAGACTTGGCTCGTAGCAGCAGTCACGTTGTGAGAATTTGGTCCAAATCGGCCATATGTGGATGAATCTCTCATTCTGGAAAGATTTTACCATCAACTTTCACCTCTAACAGTCCAAATCTCACAGCGTGAAGGAGCTGAAATGCTGTGTGACGGTTTAGTAAGCAGGTGCAGGTTACTGACCGATGACTCGCTGTCTCGGATGAGGAAGTCTCCCTCTATGCCTCTCTGGTTGAGGGCCACCTCCGCCTGGTGGCGCGTCACCTTTCCGTAGTACCACTCCTTCCCCGCGAAGCGCCCACTGCCTGATGGTGAGATGTAGTCACAGTCAGGTGTGGGCGGCCCAGCGGGCCCTGCTGCAGGTTTATGGGAGGTGGAGTCCAGCACAGTGACGTAGTTTTTAGGCACCAAGCCCAGCTGTCCGTCCGCTTTGCGACACTTCCACCACTCTGGGTCGTTCTCGGGCTTCTCCACGACCTCCATCATCTCGCCCTTCTCAAAGTTGAGCTCCTCGTCGTTGCCCGAGCTGAAAGGGTAGAGCGCCTGGACCGTGTGCAGCACTCTGTTCCCGTTCGTGGTGCTGTTCACCACGGCCGCCAGCTTCTCCGTTAGTGATCCCGCCGGGTCTCCGTGCCCGCCCATGCCCCCTCCCCCCGCCGTCCCGTCCACGTCCTCCGTCACGTAGTTTGACGGAAACCAGCCGGAGCGTCCGTTGTAGCTGCCGCGCCACCAGCCGTCGCTGCACTTCTCCATCACCACCACCCGCGTGCCTTTCACAAGCGACAGCTCGTCCTCGCGCTCTGCCGAGTAGCTGAACTTGACCAGGGCGGGCAGGTTGAGGTCGTAGAGCCGCTCGCCGTTATCGTACATGTCTGTGTCCGCATTGGAGGCCGTGTCTCTCCCCTTTCTGCCCTTCACCTTCCCAATTCCTGGAGGAAATAATCAAGGAAAGGTGTCAGAGTTTACAGAGAAAAACTTCATCACCAGCTACACTAAAATTAAGTCCAATGAATTAGGTCAGAAACTTAATTACAAGGCAGCTGATATCCTGAATTAGCAGGCACACATGCCTGTAGGTCTTTTTGTGTAAATTAACTTAAAAGTCGCCGCTTCACTAAAACACAAGTGCCTGGAATTCCAATTTTCACATCCTTCCACTCATGTGGAACAAGTCTCAACAGAAAAACAAAAACCACACGCGCCATTTAAAAAAAAAAAAAAAAAAAGAGAGAAAAAGAAAACACCTCTGAAAATTTAAAAAGGGAGGAGGGAAAAAAAAAAAACCCAGACAAATACCAGGCAGCGATAATAAGCATTAGGGGCTGTGCTAAAATACAGGGAGGGTGGCTAAGTAGGTCTAAAAATCATTCCTTTTCCACATTACAGTGCCCTAACCCCCCCTACTCCAAATCCAAATACATTCTTGGGGATTAAGACAAGGTGCTGAGAAAACAAAAAAAAAAGCAACGCTGATGTGGCTGAAAAGAAAAAAAAAAAAATCTGAGTGGGATGAAAACTTGTTTTGGCATGGGCCTACAAATCCTGTGGAAACGTACACTCATTTATAAAAAGACATGAAATTAATCACAAAACAGACTTGCCTTGAACTCCGTAGGCAAAAAAGGGATCAGTCGCGTTTCATTGTTGCTAATCACATTGCTCTAATCACCTGACTGGCTGACCTGACACCTGCGGCCTTGCTTGCACAGCAGCTGGATACCAAAGATCTGTCCCATTTCTGCCAGGGCTCTTTTTAGCTCTCCGTGCAAACTCCCCAACCCCTCCCCACATCATTTCCCTCCAAAACACCCTACTGAGTTGACCATTTGACTTCAGCGTACAGCGGGTTTGATTAAAAAGGGCTTATTTAATGAGAGTTTATCAACTGTGGTCTAGCAGAGAACTAGCTTTTCCTTTCTGTTTGCAGGCTAAATGTCAGCCAGCCTAACAGGGAATAACCACAGTGTGAATTTTATCAAGAATGCATTCAACGTCTTGGCACAGCAGAAGCCTTGCACTCAGTTGTGCCATCTGTAAACAGCCCAAAGGCTAACAGAAGGGGGATTATCGGGCCCTTTAGCCTGTCCCTGGGTTATGGAGCCCGGAGGCTGAGCTTTGGCAGGCCTGTGGTCATCGTCTTACTGGACAAGAATTTCCACTTGGCAGCCTGGCATGCTAACAGTTGTGTGTAACACATGTGTAGCTCGCAGTGGACGCAGTGGTGAGATCACACCTTCTTCCAACTTTCCAAGACACCAGAAAGCAGCTCTAATACTCACGGCTTCATCTCTCTATACATTGTACTTTGACAGTCCTCCATTTTGCTAGTTCTCGCAAAGCTAAGATGACATTACTGTTATTATCACAGATCTAACCGATGATGCAGGCAAAGCCAGACTAGAGCTGAGGCAGACATTAACACCAGACGCAGTGAGCAGACCAAAGTAGTGGCTATTTATCATTTACGTTTGCGAGGTTATTGCTTGCATAATCCAAAATCAGCTGGGTGAAATTATACAGGAAGGCAGGGTGTAGTCTCCAGGACTGTGTGCGTTTGTTTACTGGCCGAGCAACGTGACTAATTTGTCACAACGCCATACTGAATCTGTTTCACCACAGATAAATTGTTACCGAAAAGTGTCTGTGACTCAAGGGGTGCAGACAAATTTCATGGTAGCGCTCAGAGTCCAACGTCAAATTGCTTTCAGGTAGACCCTGTTATTAGTCACACCACTGTACATAACTACAGACTCCAGACAGGGTGTTAAGAGCTGATGTCTGTACGTGGAGGTTCGGTCTAGTTTGTTTGCCTTTCTGGAGTGTAAATAACTCAAAAAGGAAGAGCAGCAGAGAGACTAAATCAAAACATTTATATATAAACATACATATTTTACATAGAGATGAATCACAGTTCCACAAAACCTGGGTTTGAAGTTTCACATACTAACAACTCGACAAACAACCTCTTCAGTGTTTAAAAATCAGACAAAGATGACAGCTAAAATATCACATGATGTGGAGGAAAATGTGTTCGTGCAGGTGCAAGACCCAGGATGTGTTCCGTGCACAGTTGGAAATGACCTAGTTAGCTCCAAACAAAGGGTGAAGGGTCAACCCCGCATAAATAAAGTATCTTTTAGCTCCAGCTGAGAGTGGAGACAACTGAGAGCTTAATATTTTATCTCTCTGGCCAGGTAACGCAGCCCTTATCAGTGTCCCTTGTCTGGGATTTTATATGCTGCTTCCTGCTTTAGTCACACGAACACTTTGCATGAAAAAAGCACAAAGCCCAGGACAACTGCATTTGACTAGATTCTAAATCTAAGCCAAGGTAATAAAGGGCAGTTGGGATTTGCCTGCACAGCTATAGGTGGGTGATACTGGGAGAAGATAAGGGTTATTGAGGGCATCTGCTTCTCTAAAGGCCCATCTGTCATGCAGTTGTAGGTTAATTGCTCAGAATTCACTTATGTGGCAGCGAACAACAACTGTGAGCTTGAGCTTCCTTTTACAATTTAGTGGACACTCTTATCTTACTGGGCTTTTACATTGGTACCGCTTAGAGCGAGGCCACCGTCCTCATGGTGGACACAGCTGCGTTCCGTTCAAATGACGGCGACTGATTTCTGCCAGGTTTGCGAGTTAACTGAAGTTGAACTTGGAGGACAATCTTTGGTCCTTTAAAATACACGGACCACTACGAGGCGTATTCAGTGGCATTCTGGTAGAGACAAGAGGGTGAATGTTTGTAGGAAACACATTTGACGACAGGAGGAGTTATCCGGAGTATTGGGTGCAAAATAGTCGAGTAAAAAGTGTAAAATGCCAAGCAGTGCATCTAAAACAGGTATGTACAGCGTACATATAGTTTAATTTGGATGGACATGCTATATGCTACACATTAGCTTGTTAAAAAAAAAACCCTGTGTATACTATTCAAGTTACACAGTTATACTGACTGGGCAGTCTGAGGTCAAGCAGTTCAGACAGGACTCATAGTTGTTGTGATGGTCACATCACTGGTTATTAGGGCTGAAGCTGGAAATCTTTAATTACGGCACAGTTCTTCTTACTAGCAAGCCACAGTGCTGTCCACACCTTTCACCATTACCACAACACAACCGTGTGAGGACGTGTAGAATTGAATTGAGTACAGTAAATAGTAAATAACAGGTCAATTTAATTTGCTAGTAAGTTCAAATAACTAACTCCACAATGACTGGTACAGATACAGTAATAGTAGCAGAAAGTGGAAGTAAAACTACAGTTCCCCCCACCCCCGACTCCTCTCCATCCTCCTCCTCCTCTCAGTGGCCATGCTTGATCTCTCCGCTTAAAGAGTTAACCCTCAACAATGCCAAGTGCATGAACTTTGTTTCTGTAGGCGCAGATGTGGTGGCTGAGCGTTTCCCCTGAAACCCGCAAATCATGCTGCAACTACCTGTGAAACGTCTTCAAGAGAAATGAAGTGGCACATCGTGCTGGAAACTTTTCTGTTTCGAGCGTCAGATGCTTTTTCCTGTGCATTTCCTGAGAGAAGGACGCAGAGGAAGGAAATCGTGTTACGTCGGGTAGCAGTAAATCACTGCATACAATGACAAAAAGGCCTTAACACTCATAATGTTAAACCCTCTCTGAAAACTTCACTTTTTGTTTACAGATGAGGTGTACCAGCGGGAGGAGAAGAAAGTGCCGGTGGAGTTTGTTTGGCTACCAGTGACAGACAGGAAACAGTTTTGTTTTTTAACTCCGGCCTCCCTACGCTGGCTGGTGCTCCATTGTCTGCCAGGGCCCTTTCGACCTCTCGGCTTCCCTCCATTCCAAGGCTCTTCCTCTGTGGACGACAACACCCCGCGTCAGGCTGTCTGACAGTGTCTGAACATCCCTGTACTTGAACAGAACACGAAGTGGCTCACAAAGACAAATCCTAATATTTTAATGTGTCTCTATCATATCCTAAATTACAATTATAGCCAGGCTGCCTAATTACTATGCTGCGACTGCCATGGCATCACCGGTGAGACTGTTGACTCTCAGAAAACGCTCCAAGAGTCCGTGGCTAATCAACAACAATGTGTCACTCACATCAAACCAGACGCGTGCCACACAGCAACCCTCAGCTGTATGACCTAGTATGAGACTTTGACATTAAATGTAATGACACCACGTGCAGTCAGAAAGAGTGAGTCAAGCAAGCTGAAGGGAATCGCACGCAACAGTGAGTTGGTGGATGTCTTTGATGGAGTTGGGTCTGGGCTGCCTTTTAAGACGACAGCTTCAATCAAGCTGCTAACATGGCTGACTGATGGCTGCACAGGAAACGTGCGCGGCTCTTTCAACTTCAGCCGTCGGAGACATCAAAAGCAGGCAGCCATCAGTCTCTGTGACGGAGCTGAGGAGGAAAAGAGCCTCTGTGCTCCATTTGTTTTTGTTTTGTTTTTTACAGCATTACTGTCAGAGGCTCAGCCAACTACAATCCCGATAGTAAAACAAATCCACTTTGTTTCTGAAATCGTACTGGCTGTAAATCCACCCAGGTTACTGATGTTTGTGCATTTGCTCATCGCTGCAGCAACACAGGAATGATTACCTCACTCCCAAACTCCTGTTGCAGCATTTTATCTGTGAAATGTCTTTACAGACAGCTGCTTTTTTTTTTCTCTCTCTCCCTCCACTTGACCTATTTTTCTTTACCTCTAGTCTGGTGATCCAAATGTAAAAGTACTTTTCAGCTCGGGTTTCCCCAGTACTAATCATTTCCATTGAATATGACAAACCTTTAAAACGAGAAACAAACCAAACAAAAATAAGTTAACACGGTTACGAAACTGGCCAAACATGTGATGCCGGCTTTGAGCACCTGACAATTTTTGCTGCTCGGTGCTACATTTCATTCAGTCAAAAAAGGTGTTGATGTTTTATAGAACTCTACTCATGACATGGACTTTGAAAACATGTTGCTCAACTGAAAACAAACTAATTCAGTTCTTTAAAAACAAAATCGTGTTGTTGCTCACCGGCGACCACCAAATTCAAATCAAGAAATGACACCATTACAGCTGAAGCAGTAACTTAGTTTGCCAAAAATGATTCTGGAACTTATCAATAACTGACTACTTCACTGGTTCCAGCTCGCCAAAATGGGAATGTTGCTGCTTTTCTTACTCTTTTATGATAGCAAGCTTCATGGCTCACAAAAACAAACCCTAATATTTTAAGTGTGTCTCTATCATATCCTAAATTACAATTATAGCCAGGCTGCCGAATTACTATGCTGCAACTTGCCATGGCCAAACAAAAATCCAAAGACACTGAGTTTACTATTATGTACGACAAACGCATCAAATCCTCACGTGAAAACTCAAAACATGTCTGAGGACTCAAATGATCAATCAATTATCAATTTTTTTTGTCAAATCGACAAGTCTCAGCAGCTCTACTATACACCAAACAATCTGTCAATTAATCAAGAAAATAATCTGTACAATCAGTAATGTAAATAATCATTAGTATGATAACAGACATGGGGAGCTGTGCTAAAGACGTTACCACTGTACTCTGAACTGTTTACAGCAGTGGCTATCCTTCAACAAGCCCAGACCACTGCTCACTTCCTCTTAAGCAATCCTTAATGGCAGAAGACACTGAGTGGACAGCCTTACGAGAGAAAAACATCTCCGGTCGGAGTGCTTAATTATGATTATGTCTTTTGCTTTTCTAGTTGGAGTGGGGTGGTGGTGGTTTGGAGAAAAGAAGCGGGACTCCTCTCTGGCAGTGTCTGTCGCTCCCTCTTTCCAACAGACAGAACCCCCGCACAATGATTCAACTTCCTTCTAACTTCTCACTTCCTCTCTGGCCTGCACTCCTCCAAAGCTCAGGGAGAAATGTGGCTCAAATTAGAGTTTCCGCTCGCTGGGGAGGCTGAGAAACAGGAAAACAGAGGGAGGGGGAAAAAAAGAGAGAGGAGACTAACAGCTCTCAGTTTACACAAGAAAAAGGTTTGTTAGCTCATCTCTGTCATTCTCAGCCCTTTACACTCTCTTTAAACTACAAGGCCAGTCAGCAACACACACACACACACACACACACACACACACACACACACACACACACACACACACACACACACACACACACACACACACACTAGGAGGGAAGTCAGGGAGAGACAGGAGATACCACTCAACAGTTACAAGGTGAGATTACACCATGGGTGTGCGCCAGGGCCTTTTGAAAAAGTGTGTCAGTGTGGCTGTAAAGTATCCACGGCCGGCGGAGCTGCCGAGGTAGTGACATTCCTCTGATAACCGAGCGAGGTGCAGGAGATGGGAGTCCGGGTCCCATCCATCAGCGGAGACCCCTTCCTCCTCTCTGCACAATGACTACAGTGTTCTACATGAGCACCCCGCGTCCCTTCAACTGTAGCTCATGACTGGCGGTGGGTTTGGGGGGGGGGGACCCTCCCAGAATGAGCGAGCTCGCCCTGAGGGCGGCATAAAAGAAAACAGACTATGTCTTGAAGATATTCCTAAAAAACAGGGTGGAGGGGGGGGTGTCTTTAAGTATGATAATGTAATCCACTGAGTTGCAGCCCACTCACTAGGACAAATGCTAGGAGAAAAATGAAGTAGGATTACTGTGTGTGTGTGTGTGTGTGTGTGTGTGTGTGTGTGTGTGTGTGTGTGTGTGTGTGTGTGTTTAAAAGAAAGACACAGAGAAGGATTGCTGAGGCAATTACAGGCTTCGGCTCAGCAGAAGGCTTTTCAAAAAAGCATATCCACCCAGTCTTTGCAGCCGCTCGCAGAGACACAGCCTCAAAAAAAAAAAAAAAAAGCTGTTAAGACACCCGCTCTCCCTCGCCCTGCCAGCACAACATGTTAGCACAAAAATCGGTTTCCTGTCTGCTCTAATTATGACACGTTAATTTGGCTATCCTGAAGATCAGACCGACTTGTAAACCAAAGTGAAAAATCGAAACAAGAAGATGAAAAAAGAAAGGAGGAAAAAAAAAACACCCTGACAACCGCTCCTGCAGTCAGAGAAAGAATAAAGAACTGCTCAAACTTCAGACAAAAGCCCTCTTCACCACTTGTAATACAACAAACAAGACAGAACTTTAAAAAATAAGAGCTACAGGAGACAAGGAAAGTTTAAAAACTCACGAAAGAAATGTTTGAATAGGTTAGCCATGTCCATTTTGGGCTTGGCGTCTCTCCCTCTCTCTCTCTCTCTTTCCCGGCCCCTGCTCTCTTCCCACTGCAGCTGTAGAGTTATTCCATGTGAACACCCAGAGAGCTGGGCGGATAGCGGAGCAGGGCGGCCCACTCTGTGACCATGTGGTCAAGCTCAGCCAATGAGAGCTGGGGTATAGAGAGGCCTCCGGTTCAGCTCTGGAAGGCAGAGCACAGAGGCCTCATGGAAAGGGGAAGAAGCAGGGAGGGGAGGGAGGAAGAGGGGGGTGTTGAAGCTCAGACTGAGAGAAAGAAAAAGAGATGAAAGAAGACAGATATAGGGGAAAGTGAAGGAGCTATCCTATCAATATTTAACAGTGGAGTATATTTATAACAGCGTGGCGATCTCTTAAAAGAAATCCACTCAGTAGGGATCTGTGGGGACGCTGCAACGGCTGAGTGAGTCAGTGAGAGCCCAGAGTCACATGACTGCAGTTGTTTGTAGAGACACACAGTCATAACTTTACAACAAACTCGGGAAACATGAGTCCTCAAACAGTGAAAAACACACACCAAAACACAGCCATCTGCAGACGGATCATACCCTCGCACATTCCTTTAAACGATGACACCACTCCACACCCAATAACAGGCTTGTTTCATAAAAGAAGAAAAAAAGAGAAAAGGAAAGCGATTTTTCCTCCCACATAACATGTGAAAAGTGTGGTCATCATCTCTTATCGTTCTCCTACACACACAAAAAAAAAAAAAAACACAACCACCCACAATCTGCCAGTTAAGCCATCTTAAATGTACTCATGAGTCATAAAAATAGAAATGAAGGTGAAGTATTTACAAGCTTTCTATGGTTGTATTAGCGTTTAACGAGGCTCGGTTTTGGTTTTCGTATTTTTACATTAGTCTGAGGTTTATTGGGTTTATGTGTGAGACCTAAACCTGGCTGTGTGTGTGTGTGTGTGTCACATTCATGCAGCTGTTCACCTGAGGTTATTTGATCAATGGTTGTAGTGACAGGTGGGACGTTGTTGGAAAGCTCATGGCTGTGATGCATGACAACTTATACCTCTAACCTAAACACACATTACCTAAGAAAAACAAAGCTACACACACTTAAGGGCAAAATAGACTGGACAGACTAGTGTAGCACTTTTATAACTAAATTATTTAAATGTATATGCTCAACTCAAGGTTGACGTTATCAGGTAGAGAAAGTGGGGCAGGGGAAAAGTTAATGAATAAGCTGTAGATAAACAAAAAGTGACTTCCTGTTCTTATATCATGTTTCATCAGAGCATTTCAGCTCACAGCATTGCCCAAATGTCACCAGTATCCTCTCACACAAACACACACACACACACACACACACACACACACACACACACACACACACACACACACACACACACACACACACACACACACACACACACAAAACTGTGCCGCTAACAGGAAGACACAGTTCACGTGTCCAACAGATAAGTGTTTTGCAAACACTGCAGCGTATGATACAGTTAGAAATTCATGACACACTTCTGGTTAGCAGTACAGCAGAACATTCTTTCTGCCCTCTGTGCAGGGAAAAGACATTTCGAGGGAGGCGAGGGCTTCCTCACATAGGTCACCCTACGCAAGCGGTACGTCATCACCACAGCAAAACGTGAGCGAAGGATATACAGCTTTGGTGCGATGTTCTGTTTTTGTGGAACAGGCCCATAAACAGCACATGCTGGTTCTGGCTTGCTTGCTCATTCAGCTTCACAAAAAAACACTATTAAAAAAAAAAAAAACACTGACAATGTTCAGAAAGTACTGTATTAATATGTTACACCTTTAGGATATATCATGTAGGCCTGTTTTAGGGTGCCTTTAAGTCGCAGTGTCTGGTGTACAACCTTTAACCTAATCTAATGAGATCTAGGCCAAACAAACATGGCTGAAGTATACCAACAAACATGTTATCCCATCATGCTCTTAATTGAGACACAGATTTCCTGCAGAGCAGAATAAGTTGGAGATTAAAGTGTGAAAAGCACCAGAAACCAACAACAGCTTCGCATTTTAGAAAAACACTAAAGGGAAATTATCAAATAGTGAAATCATGGGCAAAAGAGTTGAATGTGGCTGTGTTCCAGGCTGGATGCCAGTGGTCAGAGTGTATATCCCAAATTATCATGAATGTCTGTCATCAAGAAGAATTAAGCTAAGACAAATGATAACCTTGGCTTACATACACAGTTACATTTGGCTTGCTCTAGGCGGTACAAGGCCCTTGGCGAATGGCAGCGCCCAGAAATATTACGGTTGCGGTGACAGAGCAGACAACACCTGTGCCGTATCAATTCTGGTCATGATAAAAAGAACAGGAGGATACCCTCTGGTGCGGTTGCTCATACACAGTCGGACACAAAGTGGAGCTATTTATATTTGTAAACACAAAACTGGCTGAATGCCTTTTTTTGTGCTAAATTATGAAACAACTCTTCACTTTAACCTCCAAAAAACATCTTAAATCAAAGAAATGTATTTCTGTCTTACCTGTGACAATGCTTCAAGGTAAAATGGAAAAAATTAACACATTACGTTAGACGCTGCACTATAAGACAATCGAACGCTTTCAGTCTGAGTGGGTTTCAAGTCTAAGTGGACTGTGAGAAGAAAGTAAGTTCTCAGCATTTCAACCAATCAGACATCAGCCTGAGATTGACTTCCTGTGAAGGATGTTACAATGTAAAGCAGATACCACAACAATGTGGTTAAAAACATACTGAGGGGAGTGCTGGCCTTGTTAAAGATGCTACTCCAATTAGGTTGCGTGTGAAACGATGCAAGTCAGTCTCAATCAGGAAGATGTTATGAGTGACTGACATGTCTAGAGTGCAAACACCTATGTAAGTTAACTGTAATCTTACTTACTAAAGCATCACAAACAAACTAAAGAAACGTTTTGTTTTTTTTACCAAGTGTGTCTTTGAGATTCTTGACAATAGACGCTTTCCTGGCACTGTTTTTCCTCTCCACATAGTTGGACGGCACAAAGCCTGTTTTGTTGGTGGCATTTCGAACCCTCCACCAGGACTTGGAGTCGTCGAGGAGCCAGAGGCGCTCGTTTTTCTTGATGTCCAGCTCCTGGTCCTGCTGGGCCATGTAGTCAAACTTGGCGATGACAATCACCTCTTCCGTCATCTTGCACTAGGTGCACTGGGGGAGAGAGGAGAAGACAAAGAATGATGTCAGTGTGGCTAGAGAGATTTTTTTTCCACTTTTCTTTTACAGAAAACCTTTGTCAAGACATCTTTTTAAATCATACAGTGTAATCTAGGACAGCGTTGGCAGCTTTAATTTCTACCACAATGATGAGGAACATGATGACACAGTTACTGCTCTAGTAAAACATTAGATATTTGGCAATTCTTTTGCAATAATAATAAGTTAATAGACATTTAATTACATAAACCTACCTAGGAAATTAACTAAAAAAACACTTTTTGGAACCCAATTTTCACAAATCCTCCCTTTGAACTGAATCTGTTCCCTCTCCATCCATCCAGCCCTCATACACATTTTATTCTCCAACTGTGCGGTTTGCTCTTGACACAGTGATTAGACGCACCGAAAGTAAATTTAGAAACTGTGTTTGGAAATAGAAAGCTGTACCTGTACTGCATCAAAGCTCAGAACTTCAAGGGCTCTGATACGTCTCTGTAGACCTGGGAAAAGAACAGAGACAATGCAAGAGAATTACAAACTGACTCTTCTCAAAATTTGCCCATAGGTTTTTTTTTAATAAAACTAGTACTACTTAGATACTAAACTTGTATTTATATTTCTGTTTGAGTGACTTGAGAGTGTATTGATGATGTATTCATGCCAGGACAAAGACGGCGTTATCCAAATATACTATCTCGAAGAAATGCCAGCTACCATTTCCACAGTTTAGTCTCCTCAGTCATAATTTCCCTACGCCAATTGTACTCTTGAAATAACAGATATAAATTACTATTCTTTTCGGTCTTCAACACTAACAGCTGCCGGAGTACGGAGCCAATCTCTCACTATTCACATTCTTCTGAAATTTACAGCGAGGGATGATTTCCTCTTCGAAGCAGTCCAACGATTGTCTATTGTGTCAGGCATCAAACATGAACCTGAGAGCCAGGAAGATGGCAAAGATTGCTGCAACGGGGAAGTGAAGAAGAGGGGGACTGTGCGTCAGCACTGTGGCTACGTCAGGGAGAAGCTCGCTGAGCACTAATGATGTCGGATACTGCTTTAAATTTAGCACAGGCTTATAAATATTCCTAAGTGTGCAGCCTATGCAAATGCCGTGATTATGTGATCCGCATTACAAGCATGGCTCCATTGTTTGCAAAGTTGCTTATCACAAGAACTTTCAAGCTACGCCGGTCATTTTAAAAATTATCATTTGGGAGTGCTGTGATCCACAATCAAAACTTGTTTGTGTTCAACAATGAGCACATTCACGGCCGACTGGTCTTATGACCCGTGTGGCCATCAGTACAGCTAGACTACGCTTAGGTTAATACGGCACTGAAGCGGCAAGGCACTCTTGAAGCGGCTGCTTGGCTGCTCTGATGTCACGGGAGTAGATGGAGTTTCACCTTTCCCCCCCTGACTGACTTCAGGGACCAGACACTGACCTCATTGATCGAGAGCTCTTGGGTTTTTTTTAATTTTTTTTTTTTATTTGAAGCAGTAGTGTCTAGGTTTCAGCTGCAGCTGGCCTTAAGATAGGCCCCTGAACCTGATCTTAGGCAAACATGAGGAGCTAAGCTAACTGACAGCATGATTGGCCAAGAGGAGTAAAATACAGAGTAAATAAGCATAAGATAAGAGCAGAGAAGAACTTCTTTATTAGATGGAGTCTGGATAAGACAAAAACTGAAAGCTAAAATGTGTCACAGAAAGGGGGACACCTGCGGTTTGGTCTTTCCTCATGTGGGGTGTTGTTGACTTCGTTTACCAAAACACATTTAGGGTGTATACTGTGGTTTTATCTCATGGCATGTTGTTGCCTGCTCCTTTTCCATCTCTAATTAAATTAATGAACACTGGGAGACATGTCAGGGAGCGGCACACAAAAACAAAGAGCTGATTTACTCTCTTCGAGTGCTGCCTCTTTCACCAAGACAAAGGCAACAATCTCTCCACTCCCTGGGCTGGGCTGGATAACTGTCTGCCAAAGAGGCTGACAAGTGTGTGTATGCGCTCCTTCTCCATTTACAACATCCCTCCCCTTACTATCTTTTTTTTTCTTCCACTTTATACTCTCCATACCACAGCATGAAAGAATCGTCAATGCAGGACTTTCCCTTTCCCAGCTATCTCCAAATTTCAGAAAGCACCCTGCAGTCCCAGTCTCACTTCTTTTTTACTGCAATCACCCCCCATGTCTCGAGCGGCTGAGCACTAAGTGCACATTAACACCGCAAAAGACTTACGATAGTGCAGATGTGAGGGAGGATCAAAAAAAAAAGTTGGGCGACAGATGCTCTGAGCTAATCGCGCAGCTCCAGACTGAGCCAAGGCCACACGCCACTCCAAAGAAGTAACCGCGAGGTCAGACGGGTCAAACTGCTCAAATGGTGTCATATCCACGGCAGATCTCCGTTTACCATGCCGCCTGGCAGAATTAACAGGTATTCAATCCATCACCAACCCGCAGCGCACATTAAATAAGAGCTGAACTTTGCAGATCAAAGCCTGATTTTTGCGCCTCCATATGTTTCTTTCTTAGAGATAACTAATACTTCTCTTAAAAAAAAAGGTCCAGTGTGTGGAGTATTTATTGACAGGAATTGAATATAACATTCATTATAATCTGGAAATAAGAATCATGTTTTTGTTGTCTTAAAGTGAGACCTTTATATCTAAAGTCAGAGCGGGTCCTCTTCCACAGAATCCGCCATGCTTTTTTATTTCCTACATGCTTAGAAGAAGGAGAGGGTGAGGTGTGGGTGGAGTATTCATTTGGTTGCTATTTGCAACTTCACTGCTAGGTACCGCTAAATCCTACACACTGGACCTTTAAAAATCAAGCAACTTGTTGAAAAGTTGCACTAGAGTTTCATATGTTTACTGCACTGTTTTTAAAAAGGAATCTCGTCCAGGTTTAAGATCACAAAAACAGACCTAAGTGCGGAGCAGTCTTCTTGTCAATAACGTCAGAGAAGTGTGCAACAAGTAACTGTTCAGAAAGGCACGCAGCAGAGGGGAATCATCCCAGATTTTAAAAAGGTAAAAAGGACACAGTTGCTGATTTGGAAATTAGAATAAGATTACCATAGATATAATGACTCACTGCTCCTCATCAAGCTGCATACAAACTTTGTAATGAGCAACAAGTCGTATAGATGTTTTGAAGAAGCGTGTCCAAACTCTGAAAATAACTTGGGTACCAGACATAAAGCAAGATCAGAATCTGTATGCACGAGCTTTGCGGTTGTCAACAAGGGCGACCAGACCACATGGATGGTAGACAGGTGGTCAGATCTGGTGACCAGGGTTTTCCCAGCTAACTGTAGCTACTTCTCTGTGGCTACTGCGCCTCCCTCGCAGCATTTGAAACTGACGCACTGAGAGAAAACAAGGTTTCCATCTTCATAATTTGTTTTTAAATGACTTTAAGAATGAGAGGAATTTAAAGCAGCACTTCCTGTGACTCCTTCACAGTATGACCTATCAAGTGGTTCACCAGCAGCAGAAGTTTTCCATTTGCGTTAGTACTATCTTAACAGCAATTGACTTCATTACAGCTCCCATAACACAGCTAATGAATGGCCTACCTACTGATTACTATGATAGGGGAACACTAAATTGGAGAACTTAATAGCAGGGTGTTTGATTAGGGTGGTAACTACTTATTTATTTCTCTATTTTACTATTTAGTCGACAGAACATCGCATGACAATCACAATTTCCCAGAGCCCTTCTGTTGCTTGTTTTGTCTGATAAAAAGCACAAAACCTGAACGTATTTAATATGCAGAGATAAAAAAAAAGAGAAAGCAACAGTTCCTCACATTTGGAGAAGCTGGAACAAACACAGGTTTAAAAAAAATACTTATTGGTGCTGATTCATTCAAAATTTGTGTCTTTTTTTAAAAATGTTTTATTACAAAACTGCTCCACGGTAAAAAAAAAAAAAAAAGACCTTCAATTCACTGGCAATAATACAAGACTGAACGTGTTGGAAACAAATTAGAGGAGAGTCTATTTGTATCATGCAAATATACAGAACTGTTAGTACCAAGCAAATACCAAGCTAATAGACTCGGCCCGGCTTATCTACTGCCATAGCAGCAGCAGCAGCAGCAGCAGCAGGGGGCCAATGACAGGTCAACCAGTGTTACTATCAGTAATACACTCAAGTTCTCAAGAGTGTTAACACTGTTCCTGCACTGTAATCTTGAATGATACATTTATTTTAGGGAGATGGTTTTCTACATAGATTTGTTAGTTAATAAAATTAAAAAAAGAAGCACATGCAGCACTGTAAACCACAAACCACAAGAGCTGCACATCAGTGGCGTAAATAGAGATGCAGGGTGCAACTCTGCGAGTAACTATGAAACAATGACATGAGTTCACCACATCCTGCAGTCTACAGCTGCTGCCGCAACCTCCTGTATCTCTGTCATAGAGCACACCCAGTGGTAACGCGTGATATAGGGATACAAGACTCTGAGAAGAAAATGACTGGGGTAGTATTAGAGTTCAGCGTGGCTTTCCGTGAATGGCTCTGGCTTTATTTGCCAGACTGCCATTGGAGGTTCTTCGCCACAACTGGACAACGAGTAATCTAAACAAGTCTAAGAAAAGAATTACGGATCCTTGTCTCTCTTCGCAGCGGGAGCAAATGGTGTACCGCTGCTCGACAGGATTGCTGAGGCACTGAGACAGCAACAGCATGAGCTCACAGAGGCAGACAGAGTAACCTAATCCCTGTGACAGCCTGCTAAAATCACAGCCTCTGCTGCCTTTTGGAATGTGCTCTGTATGCTCGCTGCTCACTCAGCCCCTCTGGCACTGCCGCACTTCCTCCAACTTAACACCAAAACTCACATTTTGGCCACGGGGGCCCGGCCTGCTTCACTTTAAAAAAAAAAAAAAAACGGACAACGCGGGATTGTCGACGGGCCGATGAACTCATGCTTGTGCATTTTCTTTTTTTTTTTCCACCCCAGCGTCAAACTACAGCGAGTGAAACCCATGAGACTGCATCTCATCCCAGCTGTCCTAGATTCTCTCAAAACAAAACAGCAGCAAAGGGTCATGGGAGACTTGGCAGGCCAGCTGTGAGACAGGAAGTGTGGACACAAGGGTGACCGGATGATGGGAAAGTGATGCAATCTGACAGAGCGCAGGTTTGACCTCTGAGTTTAGATGAGTCCAGATAACTTATCTTTTGCTTTGTATTGACGCGTGTAATGTTTTTCAATTAAGAGATGACAGCTCAGATCCTGTTGCTGGTAGAAAAGATGATGTTCCTCGTTAGAAAACCAGATTGTTCCAGTGACATATTAAAACTTTAAGGGCACCAGCGGAGCCTCTAGTGTTTTGGTCCAAGCATATAGGCTCATGACTCTGTGAAAGCAGTTGATTATCCACCCCTCGGGATCACCCTCAGCAGTTGAGCGTGGCCTAAAATAGACCGGGACTCATGTCCTTTGAGAATTGCCAGAGATTTACTCTCATAGCAACAACTAACACCAAAAGTTTCAAACTGTCTTTTAGGCCAACTTCACATCAAAAGGCTCGCTCTGTGCTCAGAACAGATCTGTGAGAAGCGTACACAAACGCCAAAGTTTGAAATATGCTGCATGGTAATTCAGCTACAAAATGCAAAGTTTAAACACGATCTAACCCAGCCACTGACTTATTGTACAGAGAGAAGGTTTTAAAAGACTAGAGCAGTATTTATGAAGCTTCAGGGAATCGTATCCAAATGATATAACCAAATATCTCAGCTACATCTACTGAATCACAGACTGTCCTTTATTCAAATCGATGGTATCAAACATAGGTATTCTTATAGATGCATTCATAACAGAGGATATTCATTACAAAATTTGACAGTCATGAAAAACTGATCATCATAGAGATAAAACAAATAAGCAAGCGCAGCTCAAATGTGTTTTCACTTCCCCGTTTTCACGTCTTTGCATATTCTCCGCTTCTGTGGCTGGATGTTAACCGTCTAGCCCACAGAGGGATGGCATCGGTTGCCATTTTTGTGGCTGGAAAACAGAAACGAGATGCCCACACAGCATGAGGCAGCTGATAGAAATCCAATTTTAGCTAAATGCCTGGGGGATATCTAAACCAGTCATCCTAAAGTCCTTTTTGCGTGCTTTATTTTGGAACAGTGAGAGCAGATTTTTTGACACATTTGATGACACAAACATGAGATAAACGTGGGCGCCACTTTTATCTCACAGTCTTTTAGGGGTGCTCGCTGACGAAAAAAGAATCTTAACATTGTCACATTAAAGTAAATCAGTGATGTTTATCAGCCCTGAATAGCCTGATCAAAGCGTCCTTATCGTCAACCACAACATAACCAAATCACTTGTAGGAAACCTACAGACAGAAACGAGACCACCAAATTAGTATTTGAAGAAATACACTGAATATGAGCCAGACTTACACTTCATTTAATTATTTACACTCAATTAATTTAATGTAGTCCACAACTGGCCTGAGCAGCCGCCTAACAGCTTGAAAACACTTACATCCTCTTGCTGGCAAATAGCTGACAGGAACTTAATACCTCTCTGTAAGAAAGGATCTATTTCCTCAGACCCCACCTACATCAGCAGAGCCTACACATCCGCATCCACGCCCTGCTGGTGGCTACGGTTGCCAGTTGTTGTTCTGGGTGGCCTATTTGCTTACAGCTACCGGGTCCAACGGTAGCCACATCCAAGCAATCTGGGATCAAGGCAGGAGCAAAATAAACCTTCCAGGTTACCTCACCAACTCTTGAGAGCTCCAGGGGATTTCCCCAATGACTAATCCAAGTTTACAAAGCAAAAGGATTCCTCACATCAAGTACTACAGTACAATAAAGCTGTTTGTGGTTTGGTTTTGTGTGGTGTCGGGCTACTTAAAGCTACTAGTAGCATTAAGGAGTCAGTAAAAGAGATGATCCACATAAAATATAACATCGGCCCACGCATGGTGCTGTAGCTGTACACCTCGTTGCAACTGTAGCCTTCTGGAGAAAGCTATTGTTCCAGTCAAAATAGCAGATAATTTGTAAACCGCAAGATAATAATCCCAGACAGCCTGTGTCAGGGAGGTGAAATGGATACACTGGCTTCCTCTTCGTACATCCTGGGCCTGGCAAATATGAGCCCTAGGGTGCTGTCACAATAGGACTAAACAAGCCACTTGGGACACAAGTCTGCGAGAGCCACGTGTTGGAACTTGCGCGTGAGCATCCTGAGAGCAGGAAGCATTCCAGATTGCACGGTGATGCCACAAAAATCTGGGGTGTGCACAAATCAACGACATCGGCGAGATGTTTGATAGGAGACGGACAAGAAAGAAAACATTTTTCCTCAGAAAGCCTCACCTCGGTGCTGCCTGACTGAGAAACAGCCTACACACGTTGTAAACACTGGGAGGACTGTGCTTGATGAAACTGGGAGTTCTTTTAGCATATTGCCTCATGTCATTTGACTTAAAGCCACCATTTGTACCGTCAGAAAATGTTGTCGCTGGTGGACACCGACACGTCTCCTCCGAGGGCTCACAATGACTAGCTTGAACCAATTGTTCACGTTTTTTTCTACATGCAAAACTTCAATGCCATCAAAATAATCTGACAGGTGTGATTTGAAAAAGATTGCACATATAAGAGCTTTGAAAACCAATTCAAATATTGATTTTGAAACCAACAGACAACTTTGTAACAGCTGATTAAATACCTGAACAATGAATCATCATGACCAAAATGGTCACCTGTTTTGCAGTTTTAGCAGTCAAAATATCTGCTTAAAAAAACAAAACAGCGAGCTTGTTTTAAAGTAGTCTTGGTCTGTAGTCTGCAGTCTTGACTGAGACTGCTGTCATATAAAAACAGAGAGACCATAATGTCGGCATCTTCCAGCCCTCTGTGGCTTCATATATATTCTTTTCATTCCACTTCCCGTTCGAAGTGGACTCGCACAAAGTAACGCTGCTTTCTCTCTTTTTGTCAACACTGTTGATTATGCGGTTGTCATGTTTAAATAAACTTTATTGGAACTGTCACTGGACAAAGCCAACCCGGCCATGTTTACATTCAGTATGAGCAGCACGTCGTAGCCAGTCAATTAATCTGAGACTGGCTGTGAAAACTAGGTTTTTTAAACGCGTTTAAAATAAGAATATCGCCTTACACAACTTTATAGACAGATTTTTAATTCTTGGAGGTGTTTAGATGTTTCCAAATCTGTGGTAGAGTCAAGTAAACCTGTAAGGCTACACCTACTGTTGGCTCAACAAATTCACACGAAATATCCAGGAGGTGGGCCGCTTCAACGTGGGTTTGGTGTGTCAGAGTGAAACTGTGGTTGTGCCTGAAAAGTCCATTTAAAAAAAAAAAGAAAGAAAATCAAGAAATATATATATTTTTTTGACACGTTGCTTTTTTAGTCATGGATACATAACACCCACTGTCATCACAGTAACAGCCACAGTTGCAAGTACACACATCCTCATTTTCACACTGCCAAACCCGCAGAGAAAACCCCGAACAATAATGAACCAATAGGTAGAAATCACTACTGAAACTGCACATTTCTTCTTCATTTCTGGGGAAGTCAAATCACTCAATCCAATTGAGAAATGTCGGTAAAAGATATTGACTCCACATTGTTTTACAGAAGTGGGGAAGAAATGTCATCACACTTCACAACATCAACTGTGCATTGTTGGATGACTTTGCTTTTGCACCCATGCGTAGCTAAATATTGTTTTGTTTCTTTTATGTTTTCACTTCCTTTTTTTTTAAAAAGCAGTTAACATATAGATAGTACCTTTGTTATTGCTTGTACAAACATTCAAGCATGCATGAGTAGTCAAAAGAAAACCTGTCGAGACAAAATCATAAAAAGAAAATGAGGAAATGGAAGAGAGTGTATTTGCAATACCTCAGATTAGGGAGATAACAAGAGAGAAGAGACTAAATTGCGGGGGAAAAAAGCCACTTCTCGATTTCACTACAACTCTGAAGCCACTCAATATAGATTAAGTGAGTAGATTCCTGAGCTTGTTATTTGACTGGGGAATTTCTCAGCCACATTAGTTTTTTGGCTATCATAAAAATGCACAGTTGGTATTTTCCCATAGGCTGTGGGAACAGATTTGGCTGCTTGAGGCCATTGAGAAAGAGGCGAGGGCAGGATCGTATACATAAAGAGCTCATCCATAAGATTATACTGCCATAACATCCAAACAAAAAGGCGCTGTTAGAGGGTATCTGAGTCAACAGGAGCTATAAATAGGACACAGATTAAGTTTATGGGGCCAAATCACTGCATTATCAACGTCACAGCTGAAAAAGGGTGAGTGTGAGCTCATGACCTGGCAGCTGATCGGTGCAAATGTGCTGGGTTTTTTTTTTTTTTTCACATTTCTTACAATTTTTCCTTCAACGCCCAAGACAAATAATATCAGCCTCCAAGCAGGTCACGCTGGTGAGCAGGTCTCCACCAGCTTTCTTCCTGCAAACTGTGGCTATCCTCCCCCTGACTCCCACTGAGAACAGAGCTACAGCAGACCAAATGTCTCTCCCCACCCCTCTCACCTCCCTGAAAAAACCTTAATGAGAGACTGTGAAGAGGTCTGTCAGTGTGACAATAATTACAGAAACTATACTATTCAGCAGCTGCAGAAAGACCCCCCCCTCCTTCCCTTTGGCGTTTGGAAAGACACACATGCTACACCCCCCCTTAAATCATTCAGCTCTAACCAACCACATATCTCCAAATTAATATCTGTGAGATAAAAACACCCAGGCCATATTAATCTACTGATTGTTTCACAGTGCCGCTGAGCAAATTTTCTAAAAAAAAGAAGGGCCACACAAAACTACACCACAAGAGCTCGCCAACAATTATACAGCCTTATCGCCCATTGTGCTACCGAAGCATGACATTTAGTCTGGCTTTGGTTGTGTAAGGTAGAAACAATGTTAGGAGATAAACAGAGGGAGCAATTACCCAAAATGTTGCCCAAAAACAGAGATGGTTTACACAGTACATTTGCCTGCCTATTAGTGGTCTCGCTATGTAGACCAGACATTTTCTTACTAACTCTTTGAGAGAGGAAATGATTAGTCAACTGACAGAAAATTAATCCGATAATTGATTTAAGTCATTTATTGAGTAATAAAGCCTTCTCTGGTCGCATTAATATCGTTGTAAACTGATTATATCTAGTTTTGGGTTGTTGTTTAGCCAAAATTAGATATCTGAAGCCATCACTGTAGTCTCCTACAAATAAAACAGTCCCTACTTCCAAAGCACCTATTACTGGTCTTACTGCTCTTTAATTGAGAGGAAATGATTAGTCAACTGACAGAAAGTTAATCTCATAATTGATTCAAGTCATTTAATGACTAATAAACCATTTTCTGGTCCAGTTTCTTGTGTTTTATATCACTGTAAACAGATTAACTTAGCCAAAATTTGATATTTGAAGCCACCAACTTGGATTCCTTGGATGTAAATGAATAAAGAAAACAGTCCCTACTTCCAGAGCATTAACACAAGGCCTTATTAGTAGGCAAACAAGGTGATATACTGACTACAATAACCATTTAAGTGTGTCTAACCGGCTGCTTAACACAAGGAAAGTCCAAGGAATCATAAGTTAATGTCAGGGAATGCCTCCATCGTGACCATGACCAAGCTGGGTCCAATCACTGCACAACACCCTGCAGTTAACATTTAGTTAGTTACATAAATAAATACAAGCATAAGAAACAAAAAAAGACGACATGGCATTGTTAATGTAGCAACTTAGAAGATGCATTTTGCTTCGTCAAGCAGTCACAGTGGCTGGCGTTCAAGGCAGTCTTCTCCATTTTCAATCTCAGAAATAAAATTTAAAAAAAAAAAGCCTTAACGTGATGCAACGCACGAAAACGAACTAACAGCCAACATTTATCGGCTGTGCAGCAGTTTTATCTCTTTTTTATGTTAGCACTTAAGCTTGACAGCGTGTCACGCTATCTTAACTTGGCTAACCAGGCTAAAAAAAAACTAAAAAAATAATGGTTACAAAGCCAGAGCCAAAGTAGCCGTTAGCCAGCTGGGTTAACAGTATGTTGGCCATGTTGGCAAGGCGACAGACTGGGGGTTAACAGTTAGCCGTTAGCCGTTAGCCGACCTGAGTTATAACGTTACTCGGTGAATTCAAGGAGCTAGCCTGTAGCTTCCGTGAGAAACGTCGGTATCATATAGCAGCAGCAAGCAGCAGCTCAGATTCACAGGCTTGCTCAGTCATACCACGTCTTACCCCCGTTTGCTGATGTGATGGCCACCTCTTCTTATCTCCTTTAAGGAATATTCAACGTGTAGACGCGTTGCACTGATTTAAAACTAGACGCACACAAAGTATTATCCAGAAATCCTCCCAGCTAGCGAGGCTAGCAAAAAAAAAGCAAGCCAGTTGATTTTCCACTCCAACAACAGGCTAGCCTAGCTGATGAGACGCTGTGCCCCGTTGGAATAGCATTTCTATATCAAAGCATGTCATTGCTCAGCAGCACACACAGGCTAGCCTAGCAGCAGCTTCACAAGCTGTTCACACAGCTCCCGCCCACTCGTATCCAATTGGCTGCGGGGGATTAAGCGCTCCGCTGATTGGACAGTGGCGCCCTCAGTCAATCACACTGCAGCTGCTGATGTTTAGCGTTTGTATAAGCATCCATCATGTTTTTCACTCTGTGAGGCTAAAAAGTCAACCTATTCACAGCTATGAAAGAGACATTTGAATGAAGATTAATATAGACAGAGAAATCTTTATTATTTATACTTGTTTTTAATTTGTATTGGAATCAGCTGTCCAAAAGAAAAATTGCATTTAACGCCTTTAAAGTACTGAGTGGGGCTTATTTAGTAAAATTCATGCATCTTTATTAGAAATGAACAACTAGATGAAAAGTATAAACACAACAAGTGAATTACACCTTCTTCTGTGAACTCTTGCACATTATCTGTCAAATACTTTGTATATTCCTGCACAAATTGTACATACATTTATATTTTTTAATACTTTGATTTTTTTTATCATCCTTATATTTTCTTTTTACTTAATGTTTGTTATGCACCAATAACACTAAGACAAATTCCTTGCATGTGAGAACCTACTTGGCAATAAACCTGATCCTGATGAATGTTGGCTGCAGCGCAACACTTAAAAAAGTGTGGCATGATGAATTTGATAGTTGGAAAGTCCGGTGTTTTTGAGCCTTTCATAAGAAAAAAAATGCTCAGTCATCTGTATTGTGCATTATACACACACACCCACACACATTAAATTCCATTCACACCCCTCGTGGTAAATTATGATACTTCTAATAAACATGTCTGTGGTGAAGAGGGTTGCAGAGTAATTTGGAAGGTTGTGCAGCTCGCTGCAGGATGCAGTCTGTTTCCTGCTCAAACAGATGGGCCTCCTCTACATGTATTCTGTTTTCTGCACCCAAAACCCCATCTCAAAACAAGACTATGATACAACACATGGAAATGGAGACTAAATCCACTTTATCTGAGTTTATTCATCTTTTTAGTTCAAAAAAATAAACTTTAGTAACCAACCATGGTGTTTTGAAAGCAAACCTTACATGACAGACAGCATGTGTTTTCAAAGTAGAAGACACTTTCACTTTATCATGTGTTTTTGATGGTGGTGTTCAACCTTTGGTTGTAAATGAGTGGAGCTTGTACTTTACTCACCATTTTATTCACTGTGCCATCACTGATAGTAGATTGTCATCACAAAGAATGATTAGCTTACAGCAACACTTCTGCTGTGTGGTCATAACCACAAAGCTGATAATTTCCAGCTTCAATAGAAATGTGTTAACTCTGTTCCACAGAGTGTCATGAATTCATAAGACTTTTATAGGTGATGTTGTGTGCACAAACAGCCATAAATTTGTACAATAACCTTTCTTCTGCTTCTGCTCACTCAATGAAAGTGGCTTGAATGAAAACTGTTATGTCATGCATTTAAATTGTGTTTAAATTGGTGCAATAACAGTCCATAGTTAAATGTTATTAACCACTGGATAAACCACTGATTACCACAATAATTCACAGTAATAAAGTAATATTTCAGCCCCCTTTGACTGTGTAATGAAGTGGATTGTGAATGCCACCTGCTGGGCTGTTAGTGCAACATCCATGCTGTGTCAGTTTTGAACTGCAACATGCAACATGCCCTCTTTCATCCGCTCTGCATCATCATGTCCTTATTTCATTCCATCACTGTTGCTTTGCCTCGGGGGAATCACAGAGGCCGACTGCCTCGGATTGGTTTTATACACAGAGAAAAGAAGCATCTCTGGCGAGCCACTGAATCGTCCACTACAGAAAAAAGGCAGATGGTCTCATGTTGTTAAAGGGGACTTTAATTCAATATAGCGCCCCTGCCTCTGGGCATTAGTTTGATATGCGTCTGAAAGTAAACAGAAGCAGCGTCTAGGGATGTAATCACTAGTGTTAAATATCAAGCAGGTGCTGGAGCTAGAACATACGTGAGAGGCAGTAAGAAAGTTTGTGCACATGATATTAGTATATGGTGGATTGCTTGTTTTCCTGTGCACATATTAATTAAGATTAAGATTACTGTTTATGACGGGGGCCTCTATCCCAGCACATAATGACATTTTATTTGAATTAATTATACCATCTCTGTGATCAACAGGTTAAGGCTGAGAAAAGCAATACCAGTAATTTTATGAAACGTGGGTGGTACTTATTTTTATTCTTCCATTCCTTCTATGTATTATGAACGATTTTCTGGGCTGACAGTTACACAGTGTGACAAGTGTGGTAGCGTGACAACAGAGGGGTACACCACACCTTGATGATGTTATCATAAAAGGTGCATTTCATTCAAATGATCTTCTTACACTGCCACTCACAAGACCAGATTCAATATGGTTTCAAATGTTGGAGCAAAATAAAGCACAAAAATGAAACTGACTCTTGTTTTTTTGTTTTTTTCTTCTTTTTGCGGACATTTTAGTCTTTGACACAATTTGACATTGATGCAGTACTATCAGGGGGGAAATGGTCACCATATTACATTTGTTTGTTTTTTTATTTCACACACAAATATTAAGACATTGGTTACACAACTGGCACCCTTTCAACAACACAACAATACAAAAATCATCAGATGAAGATCCAGACATTCTTTAAATTGCACAACCAAGCAACATTGTAAACAAATAGACTGATGTATCAAAACTCATTTGATGGGCGAGTCAAGGATCTCTTGATAATCCTGCCGAATGGCCCTGCTCACCCTGTACAGCTTGACTCCTGTCAGGGTGAACACACTGATCATGATGACCAGGCCTCCAATGACGTCGTAGACAGATGGGATCATCCTCAGAACAATGAGCTGGAGGAACATGGCAACCACGATCTCTAGATGCTGCACGGTGCTAACTAAGGCTGGATGAAACTTGTTAAGAGCATAGTAGACTCCGAGGAACGCCACGGTGGAGCAGATACAGATCCCAATTAAATAGCCCCAGGTCTCCCCATCCAGAGGAATGATGGGCTCCTGCATGATAAACATGGTGGAGGCACCCCACACCGTGCCCGTCCAGCCGAAGGTGAAGAGTGCCGTCCACATGCTGACACGCTCTTTAATGGCTCTGTAGACGATCATGGAGAGGGCAGCAGTCAAGCCAGCCATCACTGTCATTGTGTAGCCAAAGGCCTCTTTCCAAAACCCCAGCCTGGACTTCTCCTCGTCTGCCACGTTTGGCACCATGACCAGGCAAAGACCAAACACGCTTCCCACCACGGTGACCACATCTGTGTAACCCAGCCTCTCATCTAGCAACAGGAAGGCCAGTATTGCACTGAAGACTGTGGTGGAGGCACGCCACATGATGGTGCCATTACTGGGTGGTACTATGGCAAAAGAGGTGTAGGCGCAGGTGATTGAGATTACGTTGCACACACCGTAGAAGAAGAGACGCAACCGGTAGCCCTTAGGGCCAAAGGGGGCCTCGTGGTAGTAGAAGACCACCAGGATGGACAGCACTTGGATCACGGAGCGGATGAAGAGCAGCTCGAGGGAGGGCACTTTAGAGCGGTCGGCTGCTAAGCGTGTAATCAGCGCCACACAACCATGAGCCACCGCTGCCCCAAACAAGGCCATCCAGGTCACCCTGGAGGCCAACACATTCGCCTCGCCGAAGCTGGCCAGCTGGCCCTCGACCCCCTTGTCTTTTTGCACACTTGGCTGCTTAGGCGGGGTCTCCATGGTTCCAAAGAAAGTCCTGCCACCTTTGCTGTCTGACACCAGTCTCTTTCCCACATTAGCCTCCGCGAAGGCGCCAAAGTCTTCAAAAGAGGGCGCGTCATCGTACCCTTCATCGCCGGGCTGGGGGAAGTGAGTGGCATACTTCACTGTAACTGTGTCTGGGTGAATCTTAACCCGCTTTTTTGATCCGTACTGCAGAGAGGATGAAGATACATCCATGTTTCTTTATACGTCAGTAGGTGTAATCTGCAAAAATGACATAATCGTTGCAGTGTTATTGTGCTAAAATAATATTCATATATTGTTCATCCTGTGATCTGATTTGGTGGCCCTAATGAGCTTCTTTGAAATAGAAAGAAATATCTGCATAACTCATCACTTCCTCTGCCAGTAGCCACCCCTTACACATACACACACATGTTGAAAAACTCACACACACATGCATGCACACAGATAAAGCACACACTTAACACCCCTATCTCTCTTACCTTTGTACTCTGGCTAGCCTCACACTTGTGTTACTTCTATATATATATACATCCCATGTGATCTCATATAAGCCGAGCAGCAAACATCCTGAGGTTGATGCAGTCTGATGGGGATGAAATTACATAACAGGAAACCACAGAGGGGATGATACATGAATGTGAGCCACTTATGAGATGAATGGATTTGCACATCATAAATTAGCAAAAAAAAAGATTGTGTTAAAGGGTTAAATAGTGCTGGATAGTTTGAATGTTCCCAAACAGTAATGAAAGATTTCTGATGGTAAATAGCAATATTTAGTTAAAGGGTGAGAACAGCAATTATAAAATAAATAAATTATATAGAAAAAAATAAAAACATCAGTAATAAATAATATTATTAGTGTAAAATCTTTTTTTAAGATTATTACTACTACATTCATTCTGTCAATTCCTTAAAACACAACATGAATCAAAACCACAAGGGGGCAGATAAATACTCTTCTTCGCTCCCTCTCCTCTTACATGCGGCTGCTCCTCCTTTTTGAAATATACATTCATCTAACTTGATCATTAATAATAAACCATAATAATATGATGTTAGGTCGTGGGATGATCATATAAAATGAAACATTTTTGTCTTTTAAAGACACCTAAAAGCAATGATGTGTGCACTAAAACAGCCAAAAATGTTGTTACTGGAAATTTGAGAGAGAATCACGAACTAAAAACATAAATTATCCTTAAAGATGTGCATTTAGATTGATAAATGTAATACCTGATGATGCACATTAGTAAAAATCTAGTTGAGGTTAAAACTGGCACAAACAGCGTGAATTTGCAGTCGTCTTTCCAACGCACCTTCTGTAAAATCGTTATTAATTGGCATTTTTCAGGCTTCTTTTGGCATTTTTATTATTAAATGAGTGCAGCAGGAAAATATCACAATATCAGCAACATCTTACCTTTTGTTCTTTGAATAGTTCCTATTGTTGCATAAACCCCGAGTTTGTATCATAAATGAAGATCTCGTTTGATTTCTTGATCCTTACATTCGGTCAACTGCCATTTCCCCATCTTCCTTCGATTGGAGCGCCTCTTGAAGATGCGTGCTGCTTATTTGTTCTCCACGCTGTCGATGGCAGTGCTGCTGCTGCTGCTGCTGCTTCTGCTGCTGATGAAGCTGAAGCTGCTGTTGCTGAGGTTGGTGATGATGATGATGGCGATGAAGAAGCTGAAGCGGGAGGGAAAGGGAGAAGCAATTGTCACTGTCACAGCCAGTGGTTTCTCCTCCTCCTCCTCGTCTCCAAGACTGCTCCCCAGCTAGACCCGCTCATATTCGTCATCTCTCAGAAGGGGAAAAAAAGGGATGTGCGTCGGCCAGTCATCACCATCATCATCAGCATGTTCATAAGATTAAAACTCATAGACTTTATGCAGAAGATTTGATTTCCCTATCTGAATTAATTATGCCCTGGTGAAGGAAATAGCAGCAACATTTCCCATCTTCATCATGCATCACTTTTTTATTGCACTTTATATGACACACACTCTCATTATCATGTTTAAAAGTTGGTGTTCACCCCCTCCCCTGTTACATTGCTGATTTGTAGGCACATTTGTTTGGCCCAAAGATCCTGGATGATTTCTTTTGTTTGGAGTCAAGCTTGAAGTGATTAGGATTCCCATAATCCTCTCTGGGAGTCTCTCATTAGCTCCAAGATGTCTCTCATGAGACCGGTGGTTCTCTCTTGTGTGCAGCACTCCTTTGACTAGTTGTTCCTAATAGCCTAAGAACAATACAGCTCTGTCTTTCTTCACTTTAATGCAATGATCCATTTTGCAAAAAAGTTTTTTAAAAAAAAGCACAGAATACTTATGTAAAACAACCTCGAATGGAAGAAAAGCACGGTGGCATTTGTTGATTAAAGGCAGGCGTTGCTTTTATAGTCACTTCAAGATGGGGGAAGTTGAAAGCGCTAAAATTAGATTGAGTTTAACCCCCCCCCGGGCGATGCAACAGGAGCCTCGGCTGGTAATATAGATCATACTGCTAGCTGCCGCTGCCCCGCTACCATGACGGTGATTTTAATTCATACAGAGAGTCATAGAAGGTATGATACTGGTAATTAACACTGTGTCAACATTTACTTCATTAAGCTAAACCAGTCTGTAGGGAATATGAACTTTAAGGGATATAATTGACCTGTTATTGGTGCAATAATGGTGCTATATGAACAAATTAATAGCAAGCAAGTCAAGTTTGCATGAGATAAATAGATAATGGGTCTTTAGTATGAGCAGAATAATGGAGTTATGAGGACAGACTGGTTGCCCAACGCACATTAGAGTAAAGAAATGACTGCTTAAGTACATTTGACTATGCTGGAGGATGGATATAAATACCTGGGCTTGTCGTATTTATGTGTTATTCCGAATAATTAAAATGTCAATTAATACTGCTTGACTTTTCTTCAGAGCAATTCACATATCCATGAATTATACACATCCTCTGAAAGAAATAGTTTGACAAATACTAAAATACTAAAAAATACTCTGACACTACAGCCAGTTATCTTAGCTTAGCATAAATTTGGAAACAAGGTAACAGCTATCCTCGCGCTGTCCGTAGGTTAAAAGAATCCACATACCAGCACCTTTAACGCTCACTACTTAACATGTTATTTTTCATTAATGTAGGTGGATGTTTCCCTGAACCTCCAGCTTTTATGCTAAGCTAAGATAACCTTGATAACAAATGCACATAAGAGCGGTATTAATCTACATACGTATCTCTCGGTAAGAAAGCGAGAGGACAGCGAGGTATCCCGAAATGTGTAACTATTCCTTTAAAATCTTATGATTAGTTCATTGGTTGTGAGCTTCTGTAGTCCTTTCTTTAACCTTTGCTAGCTAAAAACAAACAAAAAAACCCCCAATGAGGACACATCTAAATTTTCCACAACTAGTGCATATCAAACAGGCTACTGTGGTGTGTATGAAGCTGTAACTGCTCACATGTCCAGTGTCTGTGCCACAGGAATAAATGGAAGGATGAAAAAACACAATAAAACTCTGAAATGTCTCACAGCTCATTGAACCACACTGAAAATGATAGCGCAATGGCGCTGTGTCTCTTCATTTTACCGTTCACGGTGCATAATCTCGCCATAGGAAATTCACAGAGATTACGATTTACTCAAAGAAAAATTCAGACTGTTCAAGTGAGAGAGTTCACGTAAGTGAACTGCTGGAGTTTTTTAAATTTTTTTTTATTATCTCACTTAACAGGAGAATGAATCTGCTCTATTAAATATCTCTAGGGACATAGCAACGTATTAAGCTTCCCTAATCCTAACTACACTAATTTTATGTCAGGGAGCTTTAGCAGAGGCTCCACCAGCACCAGCAGATGCTCTCCTTAAAATAAATGTATACACAATAGATTGTATTGTGCATCTTAATATGGAGAGCACTCGTCTCCTGCAATCTTTTTACATATTCGCACCTCATATTGCCTGAGCTCATCAGCTGATGTGTGGACAAGGACAACTTAAAACAGATTTAAGCACATAATGAAGACTAATTACCGCCGATAGCAGGTCAAATTTGTTATTATGCCCTGTAGTGCGGCGACTTTCAGTGCAACTTCTTTGCATCACAACAGATTTCAAGATGATTAAAATCCAGCAACTGATAATTTGAGACAAGGAACAACACTCCACTTGCACTACATGTGGTTAATGAGTGGGAAAATCTCAAGTCATGTGCAACACTTTGTATTTTATCTGGGAGGAACGACACTCATGAGGTTGTGCACTGATTAGTACAAAGTAACACCAAGATTAACCACATTTCTACTTGGAAATGAAAAGGCAGATGCCAGAAATGGAGCTCTAATTGATTTTTGCATAGAGGCTGTCATGTTTGAAAATAGAAATGAGAAAGGGCATCCGACTGTTTTCATGATCGCAGAGATTTTACACAGAATTTCATACCGTGCACTTTTGTTAGGTTGACATTTCAAGCGTTTTAATTTCCATATCTGCAAGATGTTTTCTTTGCTTTCAGATCTTACCTGTGGCTAAACCTTTGCAGCTTTGTTACTCAAAGGGGCAAAAGCATTAATTCTTCACCTCTCTCTGTGGCTATCACCTCATATTTCTCTTACTTTCTCAGCTGGAAATGGAATTTTGTGTTACCTTTACTGGCTTTTTGAAAAATATGTGAGCCCTAAGGTATGTTTTGTATTGATCACCCGTGATTTTTTACCCTTCTAAAAAGGTTTTCATCATGCACATGTGGCTGATTTATCTTCCGTCTGGGGCTTGGGCCACCTGTCATTGATTTAGCAGTTATAACTGGCTGGAGAGCAGAAAGCAACGCCGTGCCTTCTATTGGTACATTGACTGACAGACTTATATGGAAATTTAAGGATTTGGAGAATAGGGAAGACGAGAGCAGGGCTGTCACTGACATGGAGCAAATAAAGTGGAATAAATGGAAAATGGTGACTTAAGTAGTCAATTTGTGTGTGGGTGGTGAGAGGATAGATGTGGTTCTTATTCTGTTCCCCTCAGGACAGAGGAGATCAAGTACCATGGTAAATATGGTCAAACATGCCTGACCATTTCCTCATTAACTAACAAGACCAGTGCTGAATAGCTACTGCGTATTTTAACACACAATATTTACCCATTTCTAAACACATGAGGAGTAATCTTAGCTTGTGTATCTGTTGTTAAGAGGTTTCTTCAGATAAAGCTGGAGGCTTTTAGACTTTCACTTTGCCCGAAAGAGCACAGTGTTCATGTTTGCCCAGCTGTCAAGAACCAAGCCAAACTTTTTCCAACATGATGCTACCTGCAAACATTGCTCTGAGAATAGCTCATCTCCGTTGGCAAGCTATCCACACAATGTTTCTTTTCTATTTGCTGAACCCAAAATCAAATATGGCCTCATACTTCCATGAATCTTAAATGGGCCAACTTTGCAGTCTGTCCTAAATCGAGACTTTTTAATTATGTATGATCAGAGGAGGATTCCTACTTTTGTAGAGAGGAGCTTCCTGTCTGCTTATGATATTATCTTCCATCCTGAACAAAAAGAAAAGAGAAAACAACATAAATGTTTCCCTGTATCAATTCATATGTGGCCATGCTAGCGACTCTGATGTGAAGCCGTACCACTGACAGTATATAGAATGGATGGTGTCAACCATAGGTTTCCAAATCTCTGGCAGTCATGTTGGCAATCCTGCTCTTTTCACCTCCTGGGTAATCTAAAAATCGGTAAGGATGTGGATCATTGTCATTGGCGGACCTGAGGGGGGTGCTGTGAAGTTGGGCATTTTAATATGGGGGCTTATGAAGACTGACTCGTTCTGTAGCCAGCCTCAAGTGGCCGTTTGAGGAACTGCAGTTTTTTGGCACTTTCGCATTGGCTTCACTTCACAGCTACAGAGGTTGCCTCTTGGACTATACTGGAGGTTTTAAGTTAAATGCTAATGTCAGCATGCTACAGCAACATCCCAACAAAGACAACGGTAATCTTTTAGTTTAGCATTTTAGCATGCTAACATTTGCCAGATACCGCTAAACACAGTTTAGGGATAGACCATCCGATAGTTCTTGAGATATTTCTGTCTTTCTAGACCAAAAAAGTGAATCACTGCTAGCATGGATAAGAAATTATTGAAGAGATTTCAAGGTTCAAGATTAATTTATGTATCACTCTGCAAGAGAGGAGCTGAAGTTCTTTATGCAAACAGGACCAAAAGTATTATTTATGGTGGAGTGCGGAGGAAGTGAAGTATCTAAAATTATCAGTGAACCATGCCCACCACAGTATGTACTCAGACATCCGAAAGCCTCCACCAGTTGCAATATTAGAGGCAGGTAACCAACGATTATAATCCAAATAACACTAATCTATGAGGAATACTGAAGCAATGAAATGATCATTAGTCCTGACAATAATTACAGTATCACAAAGACTAAAAGTATGGAGCAAAAATAAACTGTTATGTCACCTAAGTATCGCCTCAATTAAAGCCCAAACATACACCAGAGGAAGACAGCACATGGAGGAGTTAATTGACCATATGGTGCATCCATTTGAATCTGACAAAGACAATGATGAGGGAGCACATGCTCCTTTCGAATCCTGACAATTCAATCAGCCTTTGTGCAATCAAAAGTACACCAAAATACAATAAAACTGTCAAAACATGCACTTTTAAATTAAATAGGGTCAACATGCTCAAATATCGGCAATAATTATGCTACACCTATCCAAAAATATCAATCCAATTAGACTGTGGCAAGATTATTATCAAGGAGTTCAGACTCTTGATGTCCTCTTCACACTCCTGATCTACACTCCTGTAGCAGATGATGAGTTTTAACACATTATTTTTTTCACTTACAGTGATATTATCAGCTCCTCGGTGGCTGCAGAGGCTGAGCATAATTGGATCCTGAAGCTCCAGCAGATGTCTTTTTTTTCTTTTCTATCTTCTTTTCTTGTTTAAACTGGTTCGCTGTAAGATGTCACCGTGCCTGTGAGAACGCCATAGTCAGTAAAGCTTATCATTTCTTTCTGAGGGAATTTTAAATCGGCATCATTTGGGAGAAATGTGGTGTGGTCTGCCATTACAATTAGATGTCTCCCAGCTTGCTTGTGGCTGTATCTTGGGACTTTGATTAGCATGATTGGGTGTGAGCAGCAGATGGGTCACTTTACAATTTGTCTCAATGATTTTCTTTGGGTAATTGGCCTGAGGAAAGTTGTGCCATTTAAAGTGTGTTTGTTCAAGTGTGCAGGTTTAATGTCTTTGTGTTTAACTGCATAAAGACAACCTATGTGCATATTAGATATAAGCATGTAATCTGTATATTCTAGCTGACAGAGTTTATATGTTAAAGGTAAGACTAGAATTATGCTGAAGGAACAGTTAAATGTAGGACCCCCTGATCAGTAGGCACCCAAGGGAAGCGGATCTGACTTTGAAATGTGCGCATGGGATAAGGTAAGGTATTACATTCCCATCACTATGTGAGAAAATACATTTGACAGGTGACACTTTGTATGAGCAGGTGTAGCGCGCTGACTTCAACACATATTTGCATGTGATTCGTGTTGTAAATGGTGTGCTGAAATGCAGAGTTCGGTGAGCTGAGTGAGTTTGTGTTGTGAGTGGGCTTTAAAAAACCCAACTCTACAGCTTAACAAGTGTCATATGAGAGTATGCAAGTGGAGAAGGTGGGTACTGTATCTCTGTGCCTGATTATTCCTGCTTTGGTATACTGGACACCCTTTATTTAGTCTTTATAAAAGTACCACATCTGAAAGTGCCCTTACATATACTGTACAAGATGAGAAAAATCTGTCCTCCTCTATCTTAATATAACATCGGAAAAACCATCTGGAACAGAAACATCCAGTTTAGCCCCAGGTGGTTTACCCTTACCAGAGTCTGTGATTGAGACATGGCCGTTTCTGGTTTTGATTAGCCTGTGCTTCAACCCCTTTAGACTTCTGCCACAGACCGACCGGCCCCCTAGGCCTGATACAGCAGCCTTTGTGTGTGTCTTCGACTGTGTATGTGTGTGTGTGTGTGTGTGTGCGCTGATCCATAATGCATGCAACACTTTTGACTACAGGCCTCCTCTCATGAGATTACCCTTTTATTTGCATCTGTCTGCCCATTAAAACGTTACATCCCCTCTGATCCTGACACACAAATAAATGTTCTGCTCAATTTATTAGATTTAAAATTAAGGGAATGTCTTAATGGATCATCATGCTGCCATGGATCCTGTGTTACTGAAAGTGCTATCTGTTCGCCGGAATAGTTTAAAGCTAGACAGAGAGCGATAAACACTGCTGACAGTAGCAAGTGCAAGAGGTAGAGTTTTAGTGTTTATTGTCAGCACAGTGCAGCAGCTACAACAGCATGTTTTAAAGTCAGGATGCATCCATCATGCTGTTATGGAGAGCAAAAAAAAAAGATGCATCAGTTAAATTATGAGGTGCAAAATAAAACCAAACTGTGACTGCATGAATCACACTCAGTGCAAGAGAGTGAGAGCTCTGTAGTTGCTGTAGAAACACAGAACAATAGCACGGATCAAAGTGCTTTATGGCCAGTAGGTGCTGCAAAGGCTGTTGTCTGATGGTGTACGTCAGTCACACGCACACCTGCAGTTCAAACCAGATGCATCTGCGTCAATAGCAATAATCGTATTGATTAGCATTGATTACGAGGGCCAGAAGCTGGATCAAGAAAGTATAAGAAATTAAATAAAAACATCAATTTTGAGGTGCAAAATCGAATTCTGTCTCAATATTCTCAACCTTTAAATCAATGTGCAGCTGCGCATGAAACTCAATTCATCAATTAGTTGATCGACAGGAAGTTGATTAATAGTTTAGGTGATTTTTCAAAGAGCAACATAAAATATCTTTGGGTTTTGGACTACGTTCTCAGATTGGGCTCTGGAGCATTTTTCCTGACATTTTATAGTCCAAGTGATTATTCAATTAATCGAGAGATTAACCTATAATGAAAATAATGGTTAGTTGCACCCACGAGCATATCAGATCTTTGTAATATGATAAACTCTCAGTCCATTTTGCCATTGCAAACTGTCTTACTCTTAATGTTCTGTCAGAAAGTCGCACTCGCATTGACTTGAGCTCTTGGCTTGAGGGAGAAAAAAACAAACTGTGAAGTGGATGTGAATGATATGCAAACACATTCGATGAGAAGACTTCACACACGAGACAGCAGGCAGTTCTTTAGTCACAGACTATTACACAGATATTTCTGTCTGACTGATTTATCTAAAGGTGAGGGAGGGTTATATTTTTATTTCATGCTCGTGTTAAACCACTTTGACCCAGGGCCGACATTTAGCTCATCGTTAGAGGGTGCAGATATTACAAACGTTTTATTCAGATGTCATTAGTCAGTTACAAAGGTCACAGACACCTGAGGGATATTATTCCTCCTATTAATGCCTATTGGAGTGAGAAAATACAGGAGCATGATAGAGTGATACCGGAAGCTGATTATGTTTCACTTTTTTGGGTGAAGAGGTGAATCTCATTGTAAAGATTACTCAATCTAATCCTCAATTTAGCACAAAATCTGCCATTGACTTTGCATGTATTCATACTGCATTTTTGTTTTCTGTTCTGTCCTCCCCATTCTGTACTAGTTTTATGTGATATCACAAGTGAAACAGCAGTTTCACTACACTGTAGTCCTTGTACAAAGCCATGAAAGAGAAAAATGGATCAATAACATATTGTGTTTTACACCTTGGCTGTCAAACAGAAAGTCCACTGAGGCGTACACCACCACCGCAGAGGGCCTGAATAAAATCAATCTCAAACAGCAGCAAATGGGAATCAAATTGACGGCCGCACCTGCGAATAAATGTGTCCTTCAAAGTCCTTTGTGGAGTCACTAGTCTGCTAAGAAACAATCTGTCCAGTATCGGATGCATTTCTCATATCCAATACCTGCTGTGGTTTGTAATTGGACAGGAGAGTGAGGGGAGAAGAGATTGGGGATGTTATGACATATGATGACTCCTTTCCCACACTGGCCAATCACTGCTGTGATACACACTGGTAATTACAGTGAAATCTGGGGCAAGATTATCAAAAGAGCACAGCCCATTATTTGCTAAAAGATCAATCATCATCTGCATCACGACGGTGTCGTCTAAAGATGGAGTAGTGGGAGGGAGGAAGGTCACGTGGTGATTTATTGAGGGGATTATGGATTCACTTGTGGCCCGTATGAAGATAAATCTAAATCGTCCTATTCATCATTGTGTGCATTTTCACTTAGAGTATATTGAGACTTCATGAAATGAGAATATATGTTGATGTGACTTAGACTTTAAAGGTAAGCAGTTTTATGGGGAAGGAAAAACCAGGCTTGGACTGCAGTTGTCAGTACATACATCATTTAATTCCTTACAATTGCTTGATTTAAAGAATAGGCATTTTGATATTCTATGTTCCTCATTTTGTCAAAAAAATCACATGAAAAGAAAATTGTAATGGATGCTGTAGTAGAGAGGAATAACGTCATGACAGGGACAAAAAGTGGGTCCAAAACACCTAAATATGTTAGACATGAACTACAAATGAACTGTCGACATTACATAAATACATCCCGTGGGACCACATGCGCAATTAATTCGCAGTCTGGACGCGGTGGGGTGAACATCTCCGGCTCTGGCTACAGCTGGGAATGTCTGCTGCGTGAGGACTGGGCCGCCTGTGACTGCTTTGGGACGGGGAAGGCGTCCAAGGCAGCACCTGCTGCTCGTTGAGAAGATGTGCTTTCACGTCAGAGTCTCCAAAAGTCTCCAGTATCACCAGAAAAAGTCCCTAGATTTGTTTTGAAAAAGAGTCACTAAAAGGGGTCTGAATACTTATAAATATAGCGACAAAGTCGTTAAGTTGGCAACACTGGAACCTCATGGTGGTGAAAGAGTGAAACGTCAGGAGAGCAGGCTTCCTCCTCTGGGAACAAAATCACCATCCCTGGAGTCATGCCTCTAGCATGGCTAAAAATACACCCTTGAGTCACACAATTGCAAAGAGTGACTTATTCATTCCTTATCACAAACATCCACGTAAACCGCCTTACTGCTGTAAACAATACCTAGCATACAAAATGGGTATTAATCCACCGTTGAAAATAATCCCCAGTAGATACACTCATGTTTGAGTAATGTTTGCTGAAAACTACAGTGCTCAGCTGTTTTATAAAATCGCTGGGCCTCTAAAAATATTAAACTATATGTATATTTGTGACGAGATTTAGTAGGAATGAATTGGCTCAGTGTTGAGTGCCACAGGTGGGCTAGGGAGAAGAAAAGGAGTCAGAAAGTTCTGAGAAACTTCATTGTTTCTTTTGGTCTTTTCATGTGATTTACCGACAATATGAAAAACATAAAGTAGCCCCAGACCTGTCCTTTAAATGCGTCACTCAGAGCAACTCTACCTCCTTCTCCATTAGCTCCCATTTCCTGGGCTATTTGTCTTTCAGGAAAAATACAGGGAGGACTGCAGTGTGCCATTTCTTTATTACCCCGCACTACACATATTTTCGATTCAGCTTTTAAATTTAGCAAGACTGACTGCTTTTTCCATTACGCCTTTAAGAGTGCATCCTTGAAATGCCCATCAACATGTTCTCTCAGTGTATTAGACCATGAGACGGGGCGGTTTGTTTTGATTTTTGCTTGAAGGGAACAATTTTTTCAAACACACTTTGTCGCCACTCACCACAGAATATTGATGTCAGTTCACCACATTACATTTATCTCTGCAAACACAGTTGCCATGACATGAAACCCGTTGCTAAGCTAATTTTGCATTTGCGGTGAAAAGGTTGACAAGAATCAGATAATGAGAATGAGTAGAGGAGGCAAAGAATGTGAGATAACAGAGGCAGTGTTTCAATCAGGCACGGCAGGAACGTGTAACTTCTGTTTTGTCGGGGACGCTGATAGCACAACTACAGCCTCAAATGTCATCTCTATGTCAAGCTGAAAACATTATTATAGCCATGTGCATTGATGCATTTAATCTGTGAATACTGTCACGACGTGGACATAATTCATGCTGAGTAAATTGGCTAATAAACAACATGATAGCTGAAGGTTTTCATGTGGTCTGAGAACGTTTCAGTTCTATATTTTGAATTTCAAGCAGTGTTTGAAATAAAGGTGTCACAGGAAATACTTAATATCTGTACATTATGAGTCTGAATAAACTGACCTTGGAGCCCTCCAGTAATGCATGTTTTTCCCTGTTGACTGAACTGAAAGGCCACAACAGCACACTCTAGTTTATCATTGTTCCCACGCCTGTGCCTCAGAGCCAGCAGAAAACCTCATCGACCCACAGGAACGAGCTATAGCCCTTATTGACTGGCTACCTCTCCCGGTGGCCATTATCTTTACTGCCTTGTTACCAGATGGAGCCGGTCAGCATTGGCACACAAAACAACCTCATACACCTCCATTGTGTGAACAGATGGACCGTGAGGAGATGGGTGATATCACATGGAGCGAGGACGCAAAACATTAAAGAGGGAGGCTCGCTGACTGTGTGCAACTAGGCAGTGCAATGACAAAAAGGAGACAATAGGCACTGGACAATTACATGTTCAGAAGAATAATAATATGAGGTGACATCCTGTGGAGGTGCACATCCAAAATAACAGGAAAAGCTGACCCCTTGGACTGTCATTAACCTGATTCCTGTGATGGAAACAGATGAAATAGCTACACCTTTGTGCTGCCGTCCTTTATTTCTCAATCCTGAAACAGAACTAACAGAACATTTTGAACACCCACTAAAGCAGTCGACCCACCCCACACAACCCTACAGATATGTTGTCCAGACTATTTGACAATACCTTACAAAGTATTCTACCATCCATCATTACCCAGCCATATCTTGTTGGGGTTCTTTCTCTGTTATATGATTTAAAGTGATTAAATGTTTCCTCAAGCGTTCACAGATTTAATGTATTTCTAATGCGTTATGAAATACTATCCTGGGCTAATATATCACTGAATTCTGTGGTTGGTCAGTCCACCTCCATGGTCCAGACTGTCTTAACAACTGTTAGACAGATTGCCATGAAATTATATATCCGCGGTATCCAGAGGATGAATCTTAAAGACGAGAGGATGGATTGCTATGAAATTTGATGACGTTAATGTTCTCCACAGGATGGACTGCAATAACTTTCATGATCTCATGACTTTTCATCTATACCCGTCATCAGGCCAACATCTGAATCTGTCCAGTACTTTGTTTTATGATCATGCACATTTAAAACAGCATCAGCATCGGGTGTACGTTGTGTTTAGTGCACGTTTTAACATGTATAAGCGCATTTTACAGAGTTGCCAGCATGGCTGAAGAAATCTGATTGGTAGCCATCATTTTCCAGTGGCTTAACCCAACCTAAGGACTTTTACTGCATTTTAACCGCCTCCACTGACATATCCTGTTTGTATTTTTGCAGTTTATTTTAGTATTTTTTGTGGCACTTGCTTACAGGCTTCTGATTCCCTCCTACTCACTTGCATAAAATCTGCCGCTGATTGGGTATCATGGCTGGAGTGCTATCTGCCCGACACTGTTATCACTGAGAAAGTGATTTTTAAAGATCCAGTGTGTAGGATTTTGTGGCATTTGGCGCCGAAGTTGCACGTTGCAGCCAACTGAACAGCGCTCGGCTCACCCTCCCTTCCAAGCATTTGAGAAAAAGGCCCTGTCTAGAGCATGTGTTTGGGTTTATCCATTCTGAGCTACTATAGAAACATGGCGGTTCAATATGGCAGACTCCATAGAACAGGTTTCTTTGTCGATTTAAAAAAAAAAAGGGCTCATTAAGGTAAGAAAAACACAGCAATCTATATTTTTAGGTGATTATACGCCAATGAAAACATAGTTACGCATATTAGATTCCATTGCTGCCATATTCTACCAATAAATCCCCCTAAATCTTGTGCAATGTAACGTTAAATATGCATATAAAGAAGAAAGTCTTTCACACTGATGAAGAAGGAACTGTTAAGTTATTGAAGACTCAATTTATTATTCGAGAAGTTTGTGAGAGCATTCGTTGATTTATCCGCCACCTCATCCCAAAATGGCCTCATTAGAGAGGCTTCTTTCTTGGCAGAGACATTTCTCTTCAGACTCACAACACAAAGACGTGTTATGCTTTACTCTAGAGGTTTCTGAAGTATTGGTTGCCCTTGTTTCTGGCACACCTCCTCTTGGTATCAAGAAGTGACCCAAGCACATGTTAAATTGAGACAGATCTACGCCCTACCAAATGTTATCATCTTGTTTCTCCGTCTTTTATTCTCTCACTTCTTTCTCCCTCCTCTGTGGATCTGGCCTGGGGGATCCTATTTATGTGACCAGGCAGCTGTCAGGGCGGCCTGGCAGACTGCAGAGGAGCCTGAAATGTGAAATGCTATTTCTACTCCACAGAATACAAAAATGAAGCTCTGGAGAGAATAAGTGATGCCACATACTGAACCGCAAAGACGTGCAATGGATGTGTAATCAGGTCATGCTGCTTTATTTTGCTTTCCCCAACCATATCCCTCTGAAATCACATCACATCTATCTGAAATTGTGTATTTTGCCTTAGCTTTCTGTTTAGGTTATCTCAAAAATATATAAAAAAGTGGAAAAAATGGGAAGAGAGAAAGTGTGCATGTGTGCTGATGTGTGCAGTAATGTGGTTACAAATGTGTGCGTGAGAGAGACGGCGAGGAAAGAAAGGGAGGGCGGCGAGTGAGAATGGGAGCAAGGGAGGAGGGGAGCATGAGAGAGGGAAAATTGATAGTCACGACAAAATGAGGCATGAGTCATGTTGAGTGATGACGTAGATGGATGGGTCAGGTAAGCAGCACCCATGTCATGTAATCACTGGCCCAGAGGCAGCAGGCAGACAGAAAACGTACAACATTATCCGTGCAATAAAAAGGCAAAGAACCCTAGATCAATAACTGCCGTAACTCTCGGTGTTATGACATTTTTATGGTACATTTTGGCGGGTGTTTGATGTAGCGTTATCTCCCCTAAACAGAATTTATCTGTCTCTTAGTCTCTAAAACTATTCATCCGTTGCAGCCCTATTTTCTGCAGGAGAAAACGTTAGTGTATTAAGCTTTTAGAGGACGGTGCATTTTTGTCGCAACTCTATGTGTAAAGTAAATTTAAAATGTTATATATAATGAAGCACAGTCTGAAGTAAAAGGTTAATTCACAAAAATTATATTAAGGGCCCATTAATCCCCAATTTATGAGGTGATAGTATTAGATGTTGTTTTTACACACTGTTGTCCTAAAGACAGATAAAATATCAATGAATTCAAAGTTAATCTCAGAAAATGTTATTTTCCGTGTAGCTTCATTCATACAAGTACTACATAAGCAGTCTACTTGTACTTAAACTTTCCTTTTCATGCTACTTTCCACTTTCCAGAGGAAAACATTGTACTTTTTACTCCTCTACATTTATTCAACAGCATATTTCACAAGATTATAGATCACAAGAGCTTATAATATATGATATTATTTTATATTTTTGCTGGAGGTTGAGGGTTACCCTGTTTGGAGTGGAAGAACCTGACTGGCCTGCACAGAATCCCAAATCCAAACATAATCCAAAATCTTTGGGATGAACTGGAAAACTGATTTAGAGCCCCCAGATCGGTGGCTGACCTCACTAATGCTCCAGTGGCTGAATGAATCTGCAGCCAGATTCCAAAATCTTGTGGAAAGCCTTCCCACAAGAGAGTAGGGCTGCTATGAAAGCACAAAAGCCCCTGTGGTTAGGGAATGAGATGTACAACAAACTTAATTTTAACCATGTAGTCTATATTTATCATGAATTAATTTGTTTTCTAAGAAAATAGCACTCGGTCGTGAGCTCTCTTTAAATTTAAATACATTTTCATTAATAATAATAATGAATTAATCCTTCATTAAGCCCTCAGATCTTCAAGGATTAAGCAAAAGGAAGTGAATGGGTACAAACAGAAAAAGAAACGAGATTTTAAAAGCAGATGACTCATATATTGGGTTCAATGTACTAAATCCATGACGTGATTCAAAATGCCAGGTTTTGTGGAAACAGTGTGACCTTTCACAGGATTTCTAACATGAGCGTGCTCATATTGTTTGTCTTTTGTTGCATCAGATTAGGAAAAAAGATGGTCCTAGCTGGTGCTATCTGTGCGGATGAGGGGTGGGGAATGTCATTCAATGAGAATAAATGATAGAAAATGTCAGTTTTATCTCTTTGATTAGATTTAGCTATCATGCCACATTTTTTACTTTTGTGTTTCGTACATTTCTTCATTGTTTGTGCCACAGATGTGAATTATCTACGCTCCATGTCGTGTGTTTGCATGTGTGTGGTGCTGAGCGAACATTACAGTTGTTTTTATTATTAAATCAACAGGCAAGATAAAAGGCTCCTTTTGCCCACAGTGAACAGCAGATATAGATAAAGAGCTCCTGACAGCAGTCTGAGAACAACATTACCAGAGAAGACAAATCCAATCACAGGATCAATTAACATGAGGGACGTATTTTATAGACCATAACCCCTAGACATTAGAATGTAATATCTCCATTTGGTGACTGTGGGTAAAGATGAAATATCGAAAACAGACTTAATAGTTCTGTTGTATTACAAATGTTTTTAATATTTTCTGTGATCCCGTTTTTAATGTCTGAAATTACTCGTATAAACAAGCACATTATCGTATTTGTGTCATCAGGGAAATGAAGGTTTTGATTGTGTCTCAAAAAAGTCTTTCTGCATCTTAGAAAGGAAAATGATTATGTGTCTCTTTGTACATATAATATTTCAATAACTATCTTGAATACTAGTACTATGTACTAGTACTTTGTTTCCTTGCCAATAGTTGCCAAGATGACGCCTCTTTACGTTTGATTAACATAAAAACTGGAAACTGCTCATTTGGCTCTGTCTCAGACGCACAAAATCCACCTACCAGCATGTCTAAGTAGCGGTTTATATCTCATTAGTTTAATCTGTACAAAGACAGAAGCGTAAAACCCAAAAGTTGTGGTATTCCAGTGTAAACAAACAAGATATCACGTGTTAATTAGTGAGCTTTAGAGGTGCTGGTAGGCTGTAGTGTCCTATTTTAGCCTATAGATACAACAATAACAACAATCTAACTCTTGTCAGGGAAACTGTGTTTAGTAATATGCTAAACTATTAACATATATGTTAAGATACTAAGGATAATGGATGAGACACTTAAGCTGAGGTTTTGACTGTGAACATACACAAGCATTCAGCCGCCATACATACAGTGTTTCTAGCACAGCATGTTGGAGACTTTTCGAGCCCTCTTGAGTCTACATCCAGATGCTGATGCCCCATTTTTAACCACACACGGTTTGATGCCACTTCAAGCATCCCATCACTGAGGAACAGAGGTAAATCCACTGCAATCTGCCAGGAGCCATTAGACGGATGCAAATGGATCCTTCTAAGCCTTTCGATCAATTGATTGTTTCTGACTGGAGCACAGGCAGTCCTTAGAGGTTATCAAGGGGTCAGTAGAAAAGGAAAGGAGAGGTAACTTAAGTGCAATGGCAAAGATGGGATAGGGAATGTAATACATGTATTTTTATATATATATGTACGAGTATTCCCGGCTTTTGAGAGGTCTAGTTTGAAAACATACAGGATTCTGAAGACATGCTGTGTTCTTTGTTAATAAATTAACTGTTTCACAGAACCAAAGTAGTGTGATTTGAATGATTTAACTGCACTGTGTATAGATTGAATTTACGACCACGATAACAATGAAAACAAAGCAAAACAAAATTCTTATTTAAGTCAGTTAAGTTGGCACTACGAGGGGTAGTTTAATTGCTCTTAATAAATACAGTTGAGTAACGGAGATCCAACAGTTAGTAGTAATATTTACCGTTAAATCAATATGATGGAATATCTTTATGTTGTCATTAATCAACACCGTTAATTAAAGCAAAAGAAACAGTATTTTGTTGACTGTATGTTGGTCAGTTTAGATGACCGTTGACCTACTAATTAAATCCAAGTTGACCAGATATTGTTAGAATTACGTAATACAGTCTTGTTAGTTGAACATAAGTCAGTTATTGCCATGTCAGTGATAATATTTAATTATATATAACAACTCAGTTTTGTGGAAATTGCTGACATAACTGGATATTTTTTTGAGTGTGTCTTCTCATGGGGATAGTGGAACAGAAGTGTTAAAATTCTGAGGGAAGAGGAAATGGGTGATCTGTTGTTCTGCCGGCCTCCAGACAGAGAAAAGCTGATTCTTGCTAATCTGGCTCTTTTGTTAGTGAAATTTGTTCCACGGCATTGTGGTGTGAATGTACCGCACTGTCTGAATGTATTCCTGCTACATCAAACCGAACAGATGGTGTCTGACAGCGGTATGAACATATACTGCTGTAAGTGCTGCAGGAGGTTACATGTTAAAAGCTGTAAACACAAGTGCAAATTTTCTTTTCACGTCTCGAGCTGGAATTGCACGCTGCCTGAAATGTCACGATGGGAATCTAGGGCAGGGAAATAGCAATTGAAAGGAAAGGAAAGGAAGAATCAGCAACTGCCAGCTGGCTAACTTGAGGGCACGCCGCTGAAGTCACGCCTACATGATGAGCTGATATGGGGGGGGGATTGGAGCACCTATAGGTTCTCCCAGCGTTGGCATTTAAGAACACCGTGCACTTGGCACAGTGTATAGCTTAGTATAGCTGGTCCCTCAAGAATCAATTGCTAAATCAATCGGAGTGCAACATGAACAGGAGATAACAGGAAGAGGTGGTGGTGCATAAAAATGTTAAAAAAGAGACAATTCTATGAATTGTACAGCATCCTGTTATTATACCCTTCATTGTTATTTCCAGTTGCCATAGGGACAGAGACAATGCATTCAATTAAACTGCACGTGTTGGTCTGCTGGAGACAAAAATGTTCAAATAATTATCCAACAGAACAAAGCCAGAAAACATTATATTATAGTGTTTCTGTAAAGCAAAGCTACAATTTATTTAATATCATGGAAACACAAATTTCTTTTTTTAAAGTTTGAAATAATTAAGTTGCGCTTATGTAACTTTTCTGCTGCCCGTTTAATGCAACAAGATTAATTAACCTCTTCACCGTTATTACAACCGTAACGCCTTCCATATGATGAAGCCTCGTTCCACAGAGGTGCATGCAGGGAACACAATGTACCGAGGAGAAATTAGCATCTAAATCAGTCAAGCGCTACCTCCTTGTGTCTTCATCTACATGTGTGTGTGTCTGCAGGCAGAGCTGGAAAACAAGAGGAGAACCATAGTCACATTGTCAGAGGACACTAGATGACCACAGTGGAAACTTGCCATCAGCATGTTGAAAGCCCACCCACACACACACACACACACAGATGCAGACACACAAACACACACACGCAGATCCAGATGCATGGATAATGCTCCCTGCATCTCTTGCGTATGATGGGTCAGTGTTGACAGTAGGAGCCGCTGATGACTCACCACCAGATAAGTGATCAGCCAGCCGTCCCTGTCTGAGTCACCTGAGTGTTCTGATCTCCATTTATCACAGTAATTGCAGTCACAGGTGGAGGCAGAGGCCTGAACCAACCTGCCATCCTCTGTTTGCCTCTGGCTAAGGTAAATAAAGTCTTTATTTCATGTCCACCTCCACCTGTCCCTGCGGACTCAAAAAACTGAATTACACTATCTGCCAATGCAAAGCCTGTCCATTCATACAATCTCTGTAATTATGATGGATTGTTAATGCCATCAACTGATAGCCGTTCACGCAAACTCTAATAGCAATTTAATGACGTGCATAACAAATGGCCCCTGATTCGATGCAGCATTTAAAGGTGCATTAGCAATGTGGATACAGGCTGAGTCGGGAAGCTCTTGACATAAGCCAGACCATTTAAAAGCAGGAGGAAGAGGAACGTAAAGCTTTCACACAGCAGGAGAAAAAGCACACACCCCCCCCGCCCCCCATTCCCCTCCCAACCGTGTGCTGCCAAGTAATTACCAAAAAAAAAAAGGGACTCTCAAGAGGGAGGGTGTGTGTGTGTGTGTGCAGCTCGGCTGTTGTTAGAGAATGTGGCGCTGGCCTAACCTGATAACAGAAAAATCTCACTTTATTACACATGCAGTACATTTTCTACATTTTCAGGTTTTATCAAAAATAATGTGTAAACAGAGGCACGGTGCTGAGGCTCAGCAGCAAAAGCTAGCTCTATCACCCTTTAGATGTTTACATAAGCATCACTTGCCTACAGCTACTCCAATATTAGTCATGTAGGACTCTGAAATTTGGTTTTTTAAGTATTCTTCTTCCTGATCCTGTGTATCTGACTGAACAGCCCTCCACACCCATCTGCACACCTCTACGTTTTGTTATCTGTCCCCGTCATGGTTGCTTTTAATCCCTCTCCCGACGTGACGGTGCCTCCATTTTGCTCTGAAAAGCTGACACAGTTCACCCTCCCCACCCCCCTCCCCCCACACCTCTTCAGGCCATCAGGTAAGTCAGTGCTATTTTCTGGCTTGACACAAGGACACAAGCTGAGTGATGCACACCCTGTGTGTTGTCTAATTCGGCCTGTCATCTGTTTCCAAACACACACACACACACACACACACACACACACCAAGCAGAACAGAGCCAAAGCTGATTGAAGGAGCTACAATTGGAAATAAGTGCTGGAGCTGTTTGTGTAAGTGGATGATAAATCACGTGACTAAAGACTTCAGAGGAAAATTGGTACACCCACATTCAGACTTTTCTCTGGACCTGAATGCACTGTGAACATGATACGGCAAAAATCTTTGGGTTGGATGTGCTGTGGAACACTGTCATCAAAACTCGGATTTATGCAAATCTGAGAGCGTAATAATACGTCTGTACCACTGCAGCTGTAATGTTTGGAAACTGCACACCGCCTTTATGAATGCTGCGCTACAATTTCACAACTTTATCTAACAATGACATTTTCTAGAAAACAAAAACATTACCCCAGTGTTTCCAGCATTCAGGTCTGTTAGTGAATAGCATGCTATATCGTGTGCATGTTTATATATATTGACTTTGAAGGGCCAAAGCCAGGCATGCATTGCCCTGTGGGTTCGATAGTTAACTGGTAAATGATGTTAACACAAAGAGACAGCTCCCCATCGGGTCAAAACCAAGCCTGGCCTGTGGTGGGGATGTCACAGCAAATATGTCAGAGACACAGGAAAACAGCAGGGAACGTGCTGAGTTGTGTTTCTCCATCCACTCATATTCACTGTGAGAGGCTGAGCTAAACCTTTATCCTTCTGTCTCATCAGCTGCTTCTCAGCAGAACAAAAGAGATCCGTGATCAGTCAGACAAAAAAAAAAAAAAGTTTAAAAAAAAATTGCTGCAGACTCTATGAAGACATTTTTTGAGCAACGTGTATATCATGGAAAAGGCTGCCAAAGCAAATCTACTTCTCTTGTTGTTCTTCTTCCTGCCACGATCAAAGCAAAAGCCTTGCAGTGGCAATCTTTCTTTTTTAAATCTTTGCTTCCAAACTGTTTGGAAAAGAAATGGAATAATGAAGCATCTACCAAACAGCTCATGGCTAAATATCAAACTCACTGGTGGATGTTATGAAAGAATTAATGAAAGCACATGACGGAAGAAAAGATATTGGACAATAATAACAGAAGCAATCTAATTTTAACAAACTGCATGCTGTAGATGTTTATAAAGCAGTGGCATACATGATAGTGAAGTCATTTCTCTCAGGTTAAGCGATTGGGAGCCACAGTGGCAGATGGATGCAGACTTGACATCAGCGGGGTCATCCTGACAGTAGACAATGTGTTCTGTTCTCCTCGCCCCTGCAGACTGGCAATTAGTGGTGGAAATAAAGCAGGGCGCCGTATCTTAACCTCCTTATTGGCTGCTGCATCCTATTTGCCTTATCTCTTGCTCACAAGGAAACCAGCACACACTGTACAAGATTAAAGATTTACTTTTAGCAATTTTGCTGCCTTTAATAATAGTAAGGGAAATTGTGTTAGAGAGTGAGAGATGGCAAAGATCCCAGACAAGGAGGAAGCTAAAAATTGCTCTAGGGATTGCAATGTTGGTTGTTTAGTCCATGACTTTCCAGACTGAAATATCTCAACATCTACTGGGTGGATCACCATGAAATTTGATACAGACATTCACGGTCCCCAGAAGATAAATCCAATTGACTTTGGTGATCCTCTGACTTTTCATATTGTGCAAACAACAGGTCAAACGTTTGACTTATCCAGTAAAATATCTCAACATCTACTAGATAGACTGGCACAACAGTTTTCACAGACATTCATGGTTCCCAGATGATGTATTCTCATGTGCTGACTTTATCTCCGGCGCCACCATGAGGTGATATTTGTGGTTTTAAAGGAAATATCTCAACAACTACTGAAGCGATTGCCATGAATTTGCATACAGGCATTCATGCCTCCCTCAGGATTTGTACAAAGTTAACATGCTAACCTTTGTAAACTAAGATGATGAGCATGGCACCTGCTAAATACTGGCATTGTCATTATGAGTATGTATAACAAGCTCCACTGTGCCTTAAGTACACTGAGCTTGCCAGATAAACAACAGAATTGGTCATTTGCTCAAATGCTTTAAAAAAAATCTATTTTTAGGCTTTCCTGACAAGCAATCTGTTTTTATTCATGCAAATAATGGTTGTCCTCTCTCGGAAGCAAGGCAAAAGTAGCCTGATGGTGCCACAAAACCACCTACGGAAGAGGTTGGCGTCAATGTCGGTTTCCTTTGACCATGACCACAATCTTCTCATATTCACCAAAGGGTGTTGGTGGCCTGAACTTAACCAAACCTTAACTGTAGAAATAGCAGAACATGCTCTGATGGGAGCCTATATTGCCTTCGCATCAACCACAGTGTCAATTTGTTTTCGGTGAAGGACCTTTGAAGCATATCTGTCATTTCCTGTCATCTCTACTGTCAAATGTCTAGCAAAGACATAAAATGCTCCAAAAAGTAGTGGAAAAAAATAAAATGCTTGTGCAATTCTTTGTTGAAATGGTCACGAGTTGTTCCAAAAGACAACGACCAACAACCCATTTACAGTAGGTATCACTCCAGTACCAACAGCACTGTCTCCTCCCCCAGCTTTCTAACATCCAGTACACATGTAGGCTAATTAAGGGAGCAGCACAGTATTGTAGCTACAGCGTGTGTTGAACAATAGTTTCAGAGCTAATTGATGAAAAATAGAAGCAAACACTTAGCCAGCTGATAATAACAGCAGGAGATGAAAACAACTTCCTAATGAATTCAGCCCCCTCAGACTGATAGTCCTCTTGCATGAATGAATATAGTGACTGCATGGAAATTTGTGGTCTAACACAGACGTGCACTTATTGAGTTTATTCCCAGGCTCTGTTGTGCATACTGTGAAGAGCATTGCATGACACTGCAAGACACACCGGCTCCCAGCACTTCCAAACAGAGCTGCGATGAAGGTGTGGGAAGGTGACAAAAAAAACCTGAAAATAGAAACCTGCAACTGTGATGAGGATTTCTGCCCACACGTGTGAGCCGAGAAATGTCTGTTTATAGCATGTTATCCCACTCATACATGCCGAAAAATTTGAAGTGCATTTTATTTCACTTAGGCATCCACACATGCCAATATAACCATTTTCTCCTGACATAAAGTCAACCCTGAATGTTCACATCAACCAGTGGATAAAAAGCAAGATTCGGTTTTATGCGGAGATGTGCAACCACTGTGGTTGAAGCAATTACTCGCTCATTACCCCCCTCACCCCCCTCCCTCTTTCTCTGTAGTTTTTCTATTTCACAATTTGTCATGCTGCATTGACAGGCTGAGGCAACGGGCACTATGCTGGTGCCTGTGAGCTGAGCCTCTCGGAGGTTGAGATAAAGCTAAGCTGACAAGTGGGTTCGGCTGCGTCACAGTGTCCTTTGAAACGGTCTCAGAAAAAAAGGAGGAAATGAAGGCAAAGCATGCTCCTGCAGAGGTGGACCCCTTTACACATCACCTATTGGCTGCTCCTGGCATGCAGCTGCTAGCTTTTTGCCCCAGCTCCCTCAAAATAATACTATGTTCAGGTTGCACAGATAATATGAGAGGAATAAAAACAACATGTTGTAAAAAAAAAAAAAAGATCCCAGCCTTATACTGTGTTGATTTGAACCTTGAATTATGCAAGATTTCAACACTGCTTCTGATAAATTTCAGTGTGTGTAGGCAGAGGAGCGTTCGGAGCCGCTTTATATTCATCTTAAAAAATTAATCCCCCGTTTAAAACATGCACACAGGTGAGCAAGAGGAAGCTTCCCTAAGAGCACCACTCACTCTCTGGTGGATAAAGACAAATCCTTCTCCCTTTCATCTTTCTTCCCCCACACAGTTGTTTCTTTCCTGAATGCCCATCCCCCCATCCTACAACAGAGGGCAGCCCTGGTAAATAATTGAGGCATATTCCGTTTCTGCTATGGTAGCTTCCCAGATTAGCTTTTTGCATTTTCTGGGTCTCGCAAAAAGAAAAATTTGGTTATTCTGTTCAAGATTGAGAATTACAAAGTATCAAATCACAATAACAAACAGAGATACTGAGAAAACATTGTGATGTATATTCTGATTAATAGTTGTTAGTAGCCCATCTGTCAGTTCAAACAGCAAAAAGAAATGCAGTCATACGTCTATAGATCATCAGCTTCCCATTTTTCTAATGTCTGAATAAAATGAAATCAGAAGCAAGTTTGGGAACTTCTGATTTCATTTTAATGAGGGCTTTTCCAGCCCAGTGGGTTCTCCAACCCAGCATGTACCATACATAGGACCAAAGCTGAATATATTCAGCACTGGATGATACGAATAGTACAAATGATGCATCATGTCACTGGGTCTGAGGGGCATCATTTCTCTCACTAACGCAAGCTGCTACTGTTCTGCAAGATGGAACAAACAAATCTCATGATTGTGTTGAAGACGTCAGAGAGGAGATCTGATGTTTGCAATAACAAAATGGTACAGAAACATTTCATGTCTCCATCCACTATCGAAAATATGATAGAGCAGACCTAATTTGACAGCAATTTTGAAGCTTCTGCATCGGCAGAAAACTGAAGCTTCTCTAGTTGGAATCTATAATGAGGTGTTTGCTGACCCCTGCTGTCTCAAAGCATGAAGTTATGCTCTACACACACACACACACACACATATACTGTACATACTTAAAAGAGACATTAAATAGGCAGCTGCAGGTTGAACTTGAGCATCTTCTTTTTATAAATATTTGAATATTTTCGTCCATCCATAAAAATCTGAAACATAACTGAATTATTTTGAATCTATTTAAAGAGAAGAAACAGAAAACAATCAGAGAGCTGCATCAAACATTGGCTTACTCATTTACACCAATCAAAAAATCAAACCTAGACATAAGAAAGGAGGGGATTTAAAATGAGACATAAGGCAAAGAGGCTTACATGGTAAAGGCCTGAGATTTAAAAAATCGTTTTTTTCTACATGTGTACTTGTCAAAACCCAACCCATTGAGAAAATAAAAACATCAACCTCAAATCTCTAAACGTAAAAAAAACAAAAAAAAACCCAAAATCACATGATGGATCTGTGTGAACTCCAGCTCAAACTTTCTTTTTTCTAACAGTGTTTCATACTACTTAGCAGGTAATGGTAAGAGCAACAAGACAAAATATTACTCACCTTCGGCTTTTTAGTGCAAACTAGGGTGACGTTTAACAGCAACAAAAACTCAACTAAGGCTTCAGGCTTGATGTTGAGACATACAGTATACCTAAATCATAGAGTACATTCAGATTTGTATTACCCATCGGACCTAATTTCCAGTCAACATACTATCTTTCTTAAATGTGCAATTCAGCATGCAGCAATGGCACCGATATATAAATAAAACTCTTTAGAAAGTAAATATTAATTCCAGTGATGCAACTTACAATCATAGGGAAGCTTTCTGCATCAAAGTGTGCTCTAAATCTCTTATGAGTGAAACAGGTTACTTATACTCTGGTGCAGCAGTTTTCTTAACTGTCTGGTGCAGCAGCCTCCGACGTCTCCTCCTCCATAGTTTTGGCTGAGCTCGAGGGCTCAAAACCGGTATCTTGCACCTCTGGCATACTCTGGTCGCTCAGGATTTCTGTGGTAACTTCAAGGCCTACGAGGTCATCCGCGATCTCAGTGCTCGGAGAAACAGTAGAGATCATGTCAATAACATGGGCCTGCTCAGTCTCCTGGGTGTCTGAGTCTTCTTCCCTCTCTGGAGATGAAGGTCTTTGGTCAACAGATGAGGTATCTGTAAAATGAAATAAATAAACAAGTGGATTTAAAGGAAAGTTCCAACTCAAGATACAAACATCAGTCTTAATATGACTTACTATAATTTGGGAACAGTATTTTTGAACGCAGACACGCGAGGTGTACCAACAATAGCTGGTTTTCCTTTTCAAACAGGTTGGCACTGAAAGCATGTAATTGCTCTATTCAGCTGCACAATTCAATCACTTGTAGAGTGAGGGTGTGGTAGTACTTACCCAAGCTACACTGATCACCAGAGTCATCTCCATAATTAGCAAACATGGAAATCTGGCCAATGTCATTGGTGGAAACCATGTCTGACAGGTCTGGCGTCATTGCTTCGGATATGTTGGAAATATCTGCAATTCACGAAGGACCAAATGTCAATTTTAATCTGCGTGAAAACACAGAGTGTGTCTGACACTGTGAAAAAAATCCGGTTACCTAAGTCTACAGCTTGCTGCTGTGTGGGTGAGGTTACACACAAGTCCTGCACACCTCCTTCGATTTGATTAAAATCTATTCCGCTGTCGCTGGAGGGGCTGCCGGCTGCTTCTGAAGGCACCTGAGAACAGAGAGCGAGTGAGACAAGGGAAAAAAACTCAACAAAAGGCTCTACCGAAGAACATTTAATAAAAGAAAAAAGATGTGATAAGCAGTACCTCAGTGTGCTCACTCGCGACAGGCTCTTCACTGCTGTCAATCACCATGGATTGCAGAACATTTTTGTTCTGGGGGTTAGGCTGAGCCGGACGAGTTGGGATTCTGTGCAAGTAGCCATAGCCAATGCCACAGCCTAAGCTAAAATTAGAGACAGTTAAGACGAGAGTATTACTCTATATGTTCAATAGAGCTGAACATATACAGAAAAAATCAATTTAAAGACATACAGTAATACCTACCATCCCTCTCCTCCCCATGCTCCGTTTGGAGTCACAACCACCTCCCTGCATTGGTCGGTCTTTGTGTTGTACACCAGCAGTTTCAGAGGTTTCCCCTCATTGGCTTCAATCAAAGAAAAGAAATCCTCTGACTGCAAAGGTTACACAAAAAGAGAGGAAGTTAAGATATTGCATTATATTTTGTTCATGGACGCCGGCGTCTTTTAATATACATTCATATAAATAAACGTAAAAAAAAACAAGAACACTTACATCTTGCAACACCTGGTCAGCTCCCACGATGAAGTCATCGTGAGCAATAAGGCCGGCTATGGCTGCAGGAGAGCTGGCTTCCACATCCTAAAAGTGCCGTCTGAATTAAATTAAGACTTAACAATGTCCTGTTATATGGGAATTTATGTAAGAGAATGGCACACTAACATTTGTCCATTTGGCACAACAAGTACATTCTTCTACTCCTTTTTTTTCTTTACTTACAAAAAATACTGAAAGAAAACGCACTGGCTACTACCTCAAAGCTGCCAATAAGCTGTTTTATATCAGGCCAGCAAGAGTTTACAATAGGTTAAACAAAAAGGTTAAAGAATAGCCCCTATTAAGGCTAGACTTGACTTACCAACACATGCCAAACATTCTCATTGGCTCCTTCGAAGCTGCAGAAGCGGACACTAGCGCCCAACAGACCCTGACCGCCCCACATGTTACTGGGTATCACCTCCAGTTCCCTCACCCGCTGGGTTTTCGAGTTGTACACTTCAAGTTTGACCGCTTTCTCCACGTTGGCTTTTAGAAGATCTTTCAGCAAGTCGCTTTCTTTATTCTGGAGAGACACAGATATGTGGACTGTTCTGGCTGTGACAGTGCAGTAATGGTAAACCAGTTTTCATGTAAAAGAACATGAAATTAGATTATAGCAGATTGTATGGGCAGCTTTTTTCCCTGAGGCTATAATTCAGGCTTAATAGAAATAAAGAAGAAATGGCTGTCAAATCGGGTAAAAACTAGGCACAGAACCAGAATAAAATCAAATCATATTAAAGCTGAACAAAATCCATAGCAGCAGTCCAAAATTAGTGAACAAAGAAGTTAACCTTTGTTGGCCCATAAAATAATATGTAAAAGTGCAACTTCCTATAAAACTTAAAGGAGCAGTGTGTAGAATTTAGTGGCAGGAGAAGTGTTTAGTGTGAAGGAGAAACTACAGTAGCTATGAAGCACGTAAAAACGTGAAAAGTCCTATTTTAAGGCCAGTGTTTAGTTTCTTGACTACTGTAAAAACATGGCGGTAACTCCGTAAGAGAGGACCTGCTGTGTCTGCAGATATAAAACATAATGAGTCTTATTTTTAAGTGACTATACACTCATAAAAACACACCTATGCATATCATATTCCATTTTTTGACATAATCTGAATATAGAGCCCTCTAAATCTTACACGTTGGACCTTTAACACAGCTGACAAACAAAGGATGTATATGATAAGATATGTAAATATGTTAAAGACCCCGGGATTAATCGCTACTTGGTAGTATGTTTCAAAAGGATCATACCTTCTGCAGCTGTCATTGATAACATTTTTATATTAATATTAACATCTACTGCTCAAATGTCCTCTGCTACCTGAGTGATCGCTTTTGTACCCATTAAAATGCAATATTTACACAATTGTGAAGACATACCCATTAATAAAACATTTCTTTTATTCTTATTGTTCTTTTTTTTTTATGTTTAACATTTATTAGATTTCATGAGTGGGTATAACAAACCACCTTTGATTATACTCACAAGTCTGGCATTTCCTATAGAGAGAATGAAGTCAAAGAAAGGCTCCAGACCAGCCTTCAGAGCAGGTGAGTCCGCCTGAACCTGAAATATGACAAACATTCAGGGTTAAAGTCGCCACCTGGTGTCAACTAAACACATTGCATTAGTCAGATTTTTGGGGGGAGGGAGGGAGAATCCTCATTGCGAGATATGACACAGCTCATGTTCCTCACATGAGTATGTTGATATGCGATGTTACAGTTTGTCCTTCCTTCTATCGGGTTATGGTGAGAGGACTAAACAGCTGCAGCCTTAAAAACTAACACAGCTTGGATGTGTGCCAAATGCCACCTCATCATGGGCGGACACCATTAAAGCAGACCATTGTTTTACGAGTTACTTCACTTACAAACTAACCTCACAATTACAAACCAGCTGCTGCGTTTCTTCAAACATAAATGCAGCAGTAATATCTGTTCAGGGCTAGTATATTTAGCAAGCCGGTGACTAAAAAATTGGTTAAACCATTCAAACAGAGAGCTGCAGAGACAAACTGAAGGTTGTTACAACGTACCCCGTGGACATGATATCCACTATTAGTTCCCCCGCCCGACAAAAACGAGCTCTGCGTTAGACCCATCGCATTCAAAAGCTCCGTAACACTAACACTGACTAAATGTCACTGAGGTCGAGTAAAGTTAGAAGTCATTACTGAAGGCTGATACAAGTTAAGCTAGCTATCGCCGACAGCTCATGTAGCTCTGACAGCAGGAGCTCCAGGCTAGGCCAAGCTAATAAATAAAGATGCCAGAAAGATCGAGCTCGTACTGAGCTCCATATCCGCGATCATATCGAGCGAACTGCGCTCGATTAGCCGTCCTTAGACGGAGTGTTCCACGCGGTTGCCCGGCAACAGACAACGCTAGTGTAAATGCTTGAATGTCATTCATGAAAAATTAACATACCCGTGATTTTTTTTTTTGTTTTTAATACAAAATGCAGTTGTAAATATATGTTTGACAGTTTATAGCTTCACTTACCACTGTTAATGTGTTATCTAGCTTATTTTAGCTTTACCTTCAGTTTAGTTAGCTTTCATTCATAGCTAACAGAATTACAATGAAATAACGAATCATTATCCTACAGATACAGACTCTTGTATTCTTATTCAGTAAATTACCAGAGTTACTGTGCCTGTATACATATACACATGCAGAGATAGTTTTGGTTACATGTGTTCCAAGAGAACAGTAGCCTAAATTGTTGCAAATTATCTCCCACATTTCATCGATTTACAAGGACAGTAACCTACTGTATAACAATCAGGAAGTGAGAATTTAACATTAAGCTACAGTGAGTATGATACTTTTAACACAGAGTAAAAGAAAAAGAAAAAAGTGTTTGTGCAGGCAGTAGTAGCAGTCTACTACTATTTCTAATATTACTACTACTACTACTACTACTAATGCTGATGCTACTACTACTTCTACTACTATAACTACTTCTACTACTACTACATAACTATTACTACTACCACTACTATTACTACTACTATTACTACTACTCCTGCTACTCCTACTACTACTTCTATTACTACTACTACTACTACTAAAACTACTTCTACTACTATAAGTACTACTTCTATTACTACTACTACTGCTACTACTACTACTACTACTATGACTACTACGACTACATGACTACTACTGCTGCTGCTACTACCACTACAACTACTTAAACTAGTACTATTATGACTACTACTACTACAACTATTACTACTACGACTACAACTTTAACTACTACTTCTACTACCACAACTACTTCTTCTACTAATACTACGACCAATAATAAGAATAAAAGCACATTTTATATAGAAATGCAGCAGCCAAAGTGTCAAAAAAAGAGGATGAGAATCAATCACCTCGCATTGAAATGCATCCGGTATCCAGGTTGTATCTACATATGATTGTTGAGCAGAGAACAGGAAAAGGTTTGCAGTTTAGTAGATTATATTTTTATATATTTATTAGTACAGATATTTCTACACATAATTTGACTCGTTAATTATTGATGTTTATACTACATAATTAAACATCTGTATCTTCCACTGAAATACGAAAAGTGTGCGGTTATGAGGTTGAATAAGGTCTTATTCTGTACACATGCCGTGGAACATTTTCTTCTTTTCACGGGCTGTTGATCAGTTCCATCAGTTATCTGTAGGAAAATGTGTGTTTGAGCCATGCTGGTTACAGATAGTCTGGTTAACTTTGCCTGCATGTGAATGCACCTGCTCTTTTCCCACTATGATAACAAATATGCACTCTTGTTTTGTTTAAGTTTCTTAACTGAATAAAAAATATATAAGTATATACTGTATATAGATTTTTTAAAGAGATTTATATGGTTGCTGACTACCTATAAAGATATCTAACTAATTTTCCAATGGGTTTTTTCCATTCCTCAGGTCAACATGGCACGGCTTATATTTAATCTGAACCTATCTATATCGATTGCTGATATTGGCATGTAACCTAATCATTGCCTAACACTTTCTGAAGGTCTTCCAGTCTCAAACCAATATAAATCGGTAAACTGCCACCGTTCCTCAGTGGTCCAACATGATTTGGCTCGTGGCTTTTCTGTCCTGCTTTGGTAAGTTTTTTTTTTTTAAAGAAATAAATCAATACATTTTACAGCAGACTTTGTTAAAACAACGTCACCACTGTACTCTCTGTTCTTGTTCATGTTCATGTTCATGTTCATGTTCATGCATGCACCAAAGGGTTGATCTGTGCTGAAGCACCCATCAACCATAATGTGCACAATCAGAGGGTGATAGGAGGCAGCAATGCTCCACATGGCCAATGGAAATGGCAGGTAAAACCTCTGAGCACCATATGTGTGTATTTATTAACATAATTCCCTTTGTATGATGAAAATATATTCAACAATATTTATTCCAAGATACTATTGCCAGTGCTTTCATTTAAATGTTGAAGCTAGTGTATTTCCTTTTTGTTTTCTCCTAGATTTCTCTCCAGCAGGATGCATACAATGATGGTTCATACTACCACCTCTGTGGAGGCACCATCATTGGTCCCTACAACGTTATGACTGCAGCTCACTGTATCCTCAGGTTGGGTCCCTCACTGGTTCTTGCTACCATTGATACTGTCTGTGCTTGTGAACATGTCTTATTCCATGTCTGCTGGATAACTGACTGTCAGTAAGAATATTGTGTTTTGTTTTTTTTCTTCTTTGGTGCCTGTCAGCATGGATGCCAGTACTTACCGTGTGGTGGCAGGTGAGTATAACCTGTACGAGTATGATGGCAGTGAGCAGTTCCTCCGTGTAGAAAGGATTACCGTCCATCCTGGGTGGACTGGTGAGCTTGGCAACGGGTAAAGTGACAACACACCAGACTCCTTCTCTTAATTTAGTCACAATTTAAAAAAGCAAGCTACTCAAAAAAGTTTATTTTTGCATTTAATTAACCATGTTTTGTTTGTTGTCTATTAGAAATGATATTGCTATACTGAGGCTGGCTGATTCGGTGTATGGCAGCAGCTATGTGGATATCGCCAACCTTCCTAGCCCTGGTCAGATGCTGCCTCATGGCTTCCAATGTTTCATCACCGGCTGGGGCCTTATGGACTGTGAGAAAATACTCACGCACACATACATTATATGTCCAATGCACAATATTTATGTATGTCTAATAAAAAAACAACAACTTCTGCACTACTTCTCCTCTTTTTACAGACATGGGGAGCGTCCCTGCCATCCTGCAGGAAGCTGTCCTCCCTGTGGTGGCGCATTCAGTCTGCTCCCAGCCTAACTGGTGGGGCAGCATTGCTCTGAGAACCATGGTGTGTGCTGGAGGGGATGGAATCGTATCAGGTTGCCAGGTACAGCAAACATATCTGTGCATCTGCCTAATGCAGGGCAGTTTTTCCCTAAAACCTTAACCCAGACCAGTAATTATATATTTTTTGGATTTCTCTTTAAATGTAGAGCATCTTGTTTTACTCTAATAAATGGTAGGTTTTGTTTCTGGTGATAAAAAATACTTATATTATGAGAGGTAATGCCCCACTTGTTATTACCTGGTCTTCAAACTGGACTTCTTGTGTCTGCTCTTATACCTACCTGTCCCAGGGCGATTCTGGAGGTCCCCTGAACTGTTACACCGATGGAGCTTGGAGAGTCCATGGTGTTGTCAGTTATGGTCCAGCTGGCATGTGCAACCAAGTGACTAAGCCCACTGTCTTCACCAGAGTGTCTTCCTTCATTGACTGGATCCATTCAGTAAGCCTTCATGATGTCATTCTGAAAATGTCACCATACTTTTTGTGCTATTTCAGTCGCCTGACTTTTATTTCTTCGTTTGTTTTTTCAGGTTATGTAAAATCTACATATGGAAAAGTGTTCATCCACATGGAACCAGTGAAATAAAAGACATATGCATTAAATAATGTTTGCATTAAATATAGTAGTTGTTTGTCTGCTTGTAGTTCTTAATTTGGCCAAAAGGTGGCAATAGTAGTTCATGTTTAGAGTAAGTACCACTCTCAGGCTTTGTGTGTTTCTTGGCCTCTTGTACTTTCTCACAGTCTCACAAATGTATTGCCTATTAGATGCATTTTCTGTTGATGCTTACAATCGGTCTTCAAATATGACAGTTAAAAGTAGGAATGGTCACAATCCTGATCCTCTGACCATCCAAGGTGCAACCCCCAGTGGATGAAAAAGGATGTTTTAAACCAAAGACCAATGTGACTGGTCTTCTTTTAGGCTAAAAATGTGGCAATGTGGCATGGAGGTACATGCTTTTAATGTCAGAATCAAAGAAACCAAAAAGAACAAGGAGTTGCAACATCTACCTTTAGACTTAACAAAAACCAAATTTTCTCAATGGTGGCCAAATGTGAGCTATATGCAGGCAGTGGCCCATCTGGGAATTCTAGCCATATGTTTTGTGGTGGTAGTCAGGAGACTACAGCATGACATCACATGAAGTGTTTTTCTCTTAACCATGGAGACCAGAAGCCACAGATGAATTCCAGTGGTTTATACAAAAAACCAAAAAGTATGTTAATGCATCTAATGTGAGCATGTCTACTGCCTGCACTATAGAAAATGTGGTTTCACTAGGTTAAAATATGAAACTAAAAAAAATACTTTTAGTTGGGACTAGCAAAGCAAGGACTATATCAAACAAGCATGGAATAAATCAAAGAAAGTCGGACTGTGTGGGTTTATCCACTGTCTCTGAATCTAAACTTCACTGAAGGATTATTATGTAGCATAAAATTCAGTTATAGTATATGATAAACAACAGAGTCAAGCATTTAGAAAATGTTTTTTTTTTATTATTATTTGGAGGGACAGGCTGTCAAAATGGCTTAGATGAAAGAAACTGTTTTTGAACAGCAGGTTAAAGTGTGAATATGTAAAAAATAAAGCAGCTTTGTTTGCTCTGCAGGACCATTCAAGCAGAAATATGTACAACACAAAAGGCAAAAAGTAAGACACGTTCTTTGAAAATAAAATTAAAAAAGCTGTACTGTAATACATTACATTGATAAACACTCACTGTTGCCATTTCTTCATGAGAATTGATGTTTTATACAAGAGAAACAATGTTTGCTTGCAAAAATCAGTGCCCTCTTCATGGCATAAGAACAAATATTGGGATGGATTTCAAAGTAATCAAAAAGGCAAAAAGCGAATAATACATTTCCAATGTGCACTCAGCACTTTTCAAAGTATACAATTAATCAGAACAAGTTTTAACAAACAGGACCTGCATGCATAATTTCTAAAGGGTCCAGAAAGGCTGTTGAAACAGCTGTAGAAAGGGTGAGATATGTACATCAGCTCTCTAGTGTCCTCAACTGTTCACACAAGTGACAGCAGAATCACCTTTGAAAGGTCTTGTTCTATAATTAATGAGGCAACTCTTCAATTTTCAGGGTTAGCGTGTGCGATAAAAATTGTATAATATATGCAGTTTTTATCCACAAAAACCCTTTTACATGTGTAATTTATAACATATTGTAACCCAAGTCACAGACTTCCAAAAAATTCAGAATACAATCAAATTGATCTTTGCAATTTACTTAGTTTTTTTTTTTTTTAGTGGCATTTCGCTATCAAACCATAAGACTGCCTATGAAAAATACTTCAGAATGCTAGAGAGCGATAACCTTATACATTTCTCTATAATTCATATATTACAAAGGTTGTCCCAGATTGAAAATTACTCATTTCGCTTTCTTAATAAAATATTCAATTTGTCAGTGATTAGAATTCTTTTGTCAACCTACATAAATTAGTTACAAAATATTAGTGTAATTTTTCTATGGTTACATTATAGGCAGCGATACAATAGACCCATAATTTAGTTTCAGTGATTAGGGAGATTCCACAGTTTTCAGTCCCAAAGCTTAAATGGAAGCACTGTGCACACGCCATCGGCAGGCATGGCTCCCCTGATAAGCAGGCACATCCAGTAAACTTCACAACACCCCATTTTATTGCCAAAATGTCTTAAATTAAATAACTAATGAAATGATGACATAATAAGTTACCAAAACAAAATGTTAAATGTATAAGAGAATAGATATTAAATACTTTCTGATGGACTTGTGGTCCCGTTTCCCATAACTAAATGTGATATGGAAAAAAGGAAGGAAGATTGCACTTTCAGGTGAAAATATCAAACCACAGTGCTTCTTGAGTGAAAGTAGGCTTTATCTGAAATAAATAAAATAAAATCATAAAGGAAATAATTTAAAACAAAAGTAATAAAGACAATACAGCTACAGCTTTTAATGGTATGAGCATTATTTCTAGTTACCCGGCTCATAAATAAGGAACTCCATAATTTAGCGTTGAACTGTTGAATCGACCCCATACAACCAAAACAATGCCTATTCATACATAACTATTTTCACAGATAAAGTGCTGATCGAGGAGCTTTTAGAGGATTTTTTGTACCATATAAGACCCTTGGGAGAGATCTTGAGGAGAAAGAGTCCACTAGCTTCAGGATTCAACACAGGAAGGACCCTACCTACTCAAGTCATCTGGGCGTGAGCCCAAAGGGAGGACATGAACAGGACTATGTTGTGATTTAACTCGGGTTTCATATGAAGGCCATCACAGCACTGGTCACCATACATTGCCTCCAAAAGCTAGAAAGCTAGAAAAAATCCCTGAGGTGCACATTCAGCTGTGTTGAGATTCCCAACCTTGCCCCGGTTAAGGTTGATTCCTGTTTAGCATATGGTTGGTGATCTTAGTTTGGTTAAAAGAGCTTTCTTAGGAATTGAGAGCCATCATTGGTTTCTATGGGCCTGGTCAAATTGATCTCTATTTTGTATCTTTTCACTTTTAACACTAGCTGCCATCTCACACAGCAATAATCCCAAACTGCTTTGCTAACGTTTTGAAGGCAAGTCTGGAATTTGAACATTTATTAGGCAAGAGGGAAATCACAGCTTCCTCCCAAAAAAATCACGCTGACATTGACTTCTTATGTGCATGTTCGGTCCCCCCAAAACCCCTCTTTTTTTTCCTTGCACTGTCCACGCATTTTCATGTTTCGTCAAACTTTCACAGACTCCATCACAGACAATTTCATGGCTTCCTCCAACAGCTGATTGTCTGTAAATGTGGCAGGGGGTTCTGGGACGGATTCTGAAAGGCCAATCAGTGACTCCAGGAGGCAGGTCCCTGGGTCACTTGCCGGAGGGAGGCTTGGGTAACTAGGCAACTGAAACTGAAAAAAGTTGTCCATGTGTTCGTACTCCTTGAGGGAGTTGTAGAGCGAGCTGGGCCCCAAGCAGGGGAACCCGTCAAAAAATTCCAGGTCTGACTCCGAGGAGAGGCTCAGGTCCATGTTATAGCTTGCAGAGTGATCGACAGAAGGGGATGGCGTACGTGGCACACTACTGCTATGGAATAGGGCGTTTCCCTGGTTGGCGTTCTCGTCCAAAAGTTCTGAAATGGCTGTTGCTCGATTGTCTGTGTGATCATCCAACAGTGCAGCGTCTATATTGTCATTCTCGTCAGCGAAGTCCACCATGCTAAAGCTACTAAAAGCCTCCGTAGACGGCTGCTGCTGCTGTTGTTCTTGCCGCTGATCATGGCAGCACATGTCTTTGCGGTCCCCACCGTCCCGGCTACTTCTTGAGCAATTCTCTGTGTCGGTGAAACTGAGAATGCGGCTCAGGCCTTTCTCGTCGACATCCAGCTGGGTGTGATGCTCGCATGGGCTCTCGCCTGCTTCGGAGTCCTCGCTCTGACCTGAAGAGTCGGAGTCCGTCATATCGCTGCTGCAACTGTTCTCTCCAGTTGCCACCAGTTCTGAGCTGAAGGGGAAGGAGGGCACTGCTGGTAAGGTGTTGGCCCCTGTTGTGTTCTCCTCTTCTTCCTCTTCTGTGCTCGACTGCTCCTCCAGCCTCTTTTCCAGCTCCAACTTCATGATAGTGTGGATGTAATGTGTCTGTACCCTGGTGGAGTTAAACTCAATGCGACCCTCTGTGTTTCCACAGCCGTCCTTAGTGCAGCCACATGGGAAAGAGGAATGATCCATCTGTGAGAAGCAGAAGGAAGTTCGTTAAATTACTTGTGAAATACAGATAAGAGTCCCAGTTGTATTGTGATGTGAATCCCTTATTGTTGAACCTCTTTTCAGCTCTTACCTGACATTTGATGCCGGCGAGGCTGCAGCTACACGTCTCAGGCTCACAGAAACCCTGGCAGTCGCAACCGCAGTTCTCCCTGGAGATCCTCAGCTCATGCAGCTGCCTCTTCTCCTCCTTGTCGATCTTCTTCACACCGGCTGCTTTGAGAAGTGTGTAGCGACGTTTAGGCGGGTAAGGCTGGAGGAAAGAGCCCTCCTCCAAGTTGGTTCCACTGATGTCGATGTCCTGCTCGGGGATGTCGTCCACCGTTAGCTGCTCCGCCTCCTCGCTCTCTTGAGTTCCATTTTTAGTCAGCTGTGGCAATCAAAAAGAATCATATGTTTAATTGTTGCACTGAATTTGTGCATCAGAACAAATTATCTAAAACATTTTAGGGAAAGTTTGCTTACCTTTAATTTGAGAGCCTCTAGCTTCTCCTCCCTGAGTCTGTTGAGGAATTTTTCCCGGCGTAGGAGCCGCTGCTCCACAGCAAACTCAGCAAGCGTATACGTGCGGAGGACGCTGTGGCGCTGCATCATACCCAGAGTACATCCTCCTCGACTGGGAACACTGGTGAATCCCTGGCACCGAGGGAAGAAGAACACTGTCACCTGGTCAAACGTCACATTGCCCCGCCGTGCTCGCTTGGATTTCTTCAGGATGGATGTCGCTGTGGATGAAGAAAAAGTAGACTTAGAATACATTTCATCCAAGAAGGAAGTGTTTTACATTTTTTTTGAACAGTTGCTTTTACATGCCACTAGATGGCACAATGTGCCACCACCTGAAGTCTTGAGATGAGTGCTGAACACACTGTAAAAGGACACCCCTCTGATTCATTGCCCTAGTCCTCAACCAAGCCTTATCATGTACCCAATTAAAAGACACTGCTAACAAGAGTTCAACACACTTGCATCCTGTAAAGTGAAACCTAAACTACCAAGAATCCAGTGAGCCTTGTTTCTTGTCCTACTATGCGACAGAAAACCACCCTGCCCAGGAATTTCCCCTTGGTGGCCAACACAGAGGAGGAAGCAGAACTGCCAGGATCACAAACTGGTGTGTATATGCTCGGGGCTCCCAGAAGAGGTGGAGGGTGGAAGTGTAGCTCTCAGGACAGAAATAAAATCTGCCCACCCTGGTCTCCCTGCTAGCTGACAATCCCCACAAATGGCCCAGTAACTGGCAAGAGTCAAAGGTCCTTTCTCTGTTAAAAACATTCAAGAACCACTGCAACCAGCCATCTTTTAATACCCAGACAAATACAGTAAAAATAATATAGGAATCAAAGTGGAACCACATGTGGGAACATGTCCAACAATTATTCAAGCTTTATTATAAATTCCACTTCTTCTGCCCAGCGACTTTTGAGCCTTGCTTAAAGACAAGCAACTTTTTCCTCTGCTTAAGCCGCCAGAGCCAATGTTTTTTTTTGTGTGTGTGCATGTGTGAACAGAAAAGGATGCTAATACTCCACATGTGTTGAGCATTACCTTTATTGTGTGGTGGGGAATTTCTTGTAGATTCCCATTTTCTCAACCATGGAAGCTTTCTCGGGACACACCCTGAACAACTGCCCGCAAAAGTCACAGAAGTCAAACGGGAAAATCTGTCTACTTGGTGCGATAACTGAAGCTCAGAGAAAGAAAAGCAACCTTTTAACCTAACGCAGATACAGACAATAGTCTTTCTTTGTGGTCTAATCTGCTGCTAGGGGTAATACAGATGAAACAAACTGCCAGTTTCAGCTTCACATCCATCAAATCCAGTCAGGCTTATGACACCCGTAGGAGACAAATGACACCTTCTCGGCTGCCTCTAAATGGGATAGCTTTGCTGGCTGTTTTTCCCCTCCTTCACTTCACAATGGCAGGCAACTTTCTGTCCAACACAAACACTGGATTTATAATGGTCTGCACAATCTGCTCTTCTAGATGTGTCTGCTTGCCTTCTTTTCTTGATTGGCCAACCCCCCTTTTTTGTATCCCTTCACCCAGCCTCTTTCAGCACCTGTGCTGGGTGCATGCCCGGGCTTCAGACAAGGCTCTGTGTGTTCCCAGCCTTGGCAACCTGCCACACTTCTCTTCCTGGCTCTCTGCCCCACCATCCTGGAAACCTCACAACTGTTTGCCCTTCTCCCCTACAATCCCTCTCCAACCCGACCAGTCCCCTAAAGGCCAGCAGACGCACCCAGGTCCAGACAGAAACACCCCGAAGCCACTCAACCCACATCTCTCAAGAAAAGGTGAGGCTCTGTCTGTCTGCAAGGCTCTGGGAAGAGGGTGGATACAGAGCCAAGGTGAGCTGCCACTGCATAATGCGATTAGCCATTTTGCAGCTTCAGGGCATGAAATCAAAAGGGGTATTCATTGCAGAAGTCTGAAATCATTTCTGTGAAGTGTTTCATGGGCTGCCAGCTGCCTAAATTCCTTAACTCTCCCTCATTTTATGGGTTTGTTATCAGAGCCTCCACGGAGCAGTAAAGACAAGGCAAGATAACGCATTAAAAAGCATGTACCATCAGCTCTTTCTATGATTTATTGTTGCTGGAAGAGGACACTCACTGTTGAAATTTGTTGCTGGGGAGCTGGGGTTGCTGGGAGTGGAATCCAGGGTGTCCGAGTAGCAGCTCTCCCCCTCCGAGTCCCAGCCTGAGCAGGCAGAGGAGAGGGAGGAGGGTGAGGAGTAGCATGGGTCCTCATCCACCTCCTCAAACTTCCTCTTGAGAAGCCCACTCATGGCGTTAGTGCGAACAATCTGCAGGAAAGATCAGAGGGAGGGGTTGTTAGCAAATCAGTCACTTATTTTAACAGCTTTAACATCATGTGGATTCAAGTTTTGTCTCATGCATGTAAAGTATCTGATAATACAACACAGAACCAATGAATAAACATGATCTGTATGTTGCATGGAAGCTATTGTACACACAGGCTTTTCATGCCGTTATTGGTACAAGCGGGTCCTGTGCTCAGCCATGTGAGACCGTGTGCATCCCGGTCTCGTGCTGCACTCAGCTGAGAGTGGGAATAAGCCGTGGCACAGGAAGCAATCAATCAGGCCTATTCGCACAAGTCAACAATTACTGGACCCTTCACCCTCTTCCAAAACCCATCAGCTCAGCAAATGCATTGATTAGAAAGAAAGACCGAGCACAGAGGTGACCAAATCATCAAGCCATACACATTTAATTTCAACCATTCCCTTCACTATCAAATATGCAGGCCAAAGCCAGGGCAATTTGCCACATGTCCTGTTTAATGTGCTCACATGGCCCTCATGGTAAATATGCACAGCTATGCATAGTCAAGATGTTTTGTTATGCAACTCCTGCATGTATTCTTTCAGAGCTCCCGTGAGAGGGGCTGCTGGTTCAGCGATAAAAACAATCAATCCTTTGAGAGAGACAGGCGGGCAGACAGACAGAGACAGAAGTAAAAAAGATGATTACCAGTTCACGAGAAAAGGGAATGCCATTTATCTTCTAATCTTCAAGAAACATTGCCTGATATCTGTGCAGACTCTTCCATGTACAAGCCAATATCTTTAAATCTTATTTTAGTCAATGAATAACACACTCCTAGCTCAACCAAATCAAACTCCTGTCTCCTCACTTAGTTCCAGGAAAAAACAGAACAGAAACCACATGACATGAAAAATGAACATGTTGGATGAGAAGGAAGGTTTACTGCTGGTGTGTTTTATGGTTATGGGGCGTAAATGTGTCACGTAGCTCTGACAAACAACAGACAATCTTCTTCACAACTTCTGGGAAGAGCGAGGTGATGGCGACTGCTAGACAACACAGGTCATCATCACACTCCGTGGGCCGTGCTCCTGCTAACTTAAACAAGGAGGGACGGAGAGGTGGAGGGAGGAAGGAAGTGAGGAGAGAGGGGGGAGACATGACTGGGCTCAACTCCAGCGCAGACGCTCCCTTCGATGATGTGGAATGGGAAAGGAGGCTTTTACTTTACGCATAAAGAGATCATTTCACCATCACACTGTTTACTGTCTTCGGTATCGCAGCCAAATCACTTACAGCTGCTGCAGCTTGAGCGTGTTATGGATGCGCTTCAATCTTTGGTTATTTTTAGCCATGTTTGTGCAAATATATGCTAGGTGATACTTATAAAGGAACTGTCAAAAGGTTATCTTTGCACTTTTTTATGGCTTGTTAGATCTTTTTTGGGATAATTGCAGAGTAGCAAATTTATGTCCCAAACATGTCACATATTAGACAGAACATGGATTAGGCACACAGACACCAAGCTGTCCTGCCAATAGGCTAATTTGTCACCAGCACTCCTTAGAGGGCAGCTAAATGTGTCAAAGGCAGGATACGTCATGGCCAGAGATCGTCCAATGGCTTTAGAGGAATTTTAACTCCATGTGTGATCTGCATGCCTGGTTTGCAAGTGTCAGCACTCGAAGAACAGAAAAAAAAAAAAAAAAGCATGACCAGGTATGCAAGGAGGAAGTCATTTTCAGCATGGAGTGGGGAGCAATTATGCAAAACCGAGCCCTCCTTTTGACAAGGATAAAAGAGGAGTCAAGGGCAAGAGGCTGACACCTTTGTACAGGCAGTGGGGGCAGCTTTGCAGCTGTATACAGGGTTATTGTTATTGCTGCAGTCAGATATTGTTGTCCCCAGTGCACATATGATGAATGAATCACCTTGCAATAGGTCAAGCTGGTTCGTAGTGTCTCTGCAATGAACAAAAAGGCTTCCTTTAAACTGTGACCACCTCTGTGCTTAAGCATGTTTTACCTTTATCGAACCGATGAGAAAAGAAGCCGCTCGTTTCCCACCCATCAACTTACTCGAGCAGGGAATAATCTCCAAATGCCATTCACAGCTACTAATATTATCACATCATGGGATTTGCATTGAGACAATTTAGAAACACCTGGGTGCAGCATCTGTTTCTCGCGTGTTCGCTGATTAGATAACAAGTGTGTTCTAAAACGCCACGGCATCCACGTTTCAGTGCGAGAAAAGAGGAGCACACATGGGTTCACCTTACATTTTTGCCATCGCTCCCACCTACCCCCCCAACCCTTTTCCCCCATGTAAAAAAAAATAATAAATAAAAAGGAAAACAAAGCTGTGAGGCATCCTCAAGGGAGTGCATAGCGCCAGCTAAGCAAAGTCTTTTTAATTAAAAGCTGCAGTGAGGCAGAAGGGGGTGGAGTGGGAGAGAGGTGGAGAAGAGGGTGGGGGGCATTGGTGTCAGAACTGGGTCATTGTCTCTTGACTGCAGTCTACCTGACACATTGATTTGTTAATCCTGTTCAACGGGCAGAAACAATGGCGAGAGGTTAATCCTGGCAAGGGGACGGCTTGTAGTCAATCTGGAGCTTCTCAGCCTGCTCAGCCACTGCACCCAGAGAACAAGGCCAAGAGAGCAGGGAGAGCGGATGGAACAAGGGACTGGGGGTAAAAGACAACAATCGTGCAATGACTCATTTGCAAAAGGGTGGAGGGAGTCGGGGGGGAGGAAGAGAAAAAAGAACAAAGATAAAAGAGGAGATTTCAGAGCCAGCTCCTCAAGAAAGCAATGCCTGTGAATGTCTGCTCTAAATGGAGAATGGATGTGATCGGACAGCCGAGCCAGAGAGGGAGCACAGCATGTTTTCACCGTGCACTAAATTATGCATCACTGTCATTCCATCAACCGCACACAGGCAGGCAGATAAAGGACGCATCCACTGAGGTGCTCCCCAGCCAGTTGTCACAGAGTTGGGAAGATAAATCTCAGGCGAGAAATTTGTCACCAGAAGCACTACACAGCTCAAGTCAGATGCATAACTATGTCAGTCGAATAAGATTATCTTGATACATGCAGCTACAGGCGGTTAATATGACCTCAGAATCCCAATTCATTTCTGTTTTCATTTCTGTTTTATCTGCAGACAGCTAACTCAAGTTCTTATTAAGGAATTCTAAATTATTCAAAACAGGAGAGGATATTAAAAAGTTTCAGTTTCATCAATCAGTCAGCGAGAACATTCATCAGAAAATATGCTAATAACACTGCCCTACCTTTTCACTTTAGATAATAGTTACTGTGGAACAATCCCTACCTTTATATCTAGTTTCCCCCGGTGCAGACAGAGATGACAGTTATTTTAAAAGAGATGTAATCAGAAGCACAAAACAATAAGTGGAATTTGGATATCCAGGAAAATCTTAAAAGCCCTAAAGAGAAATTCTAGGCATCCGTGCACCCAGCAGCCTGTTTAAACTGCCCCCGTCTGCCCTGCAGCCCAACAGGACAAGTCACAGTTGACTTTGCCCCTTTGCAGCTGATAACAGTGTGGGTGGGAGTGACAAGTCGCACTAAACTTAGCCAGCTGAGAGAATTTACATGGCACACTGACAACCCTGTGCAGTGTCTGAATGACTGAGTTGAGTGCTCATAAAATGTGATAATGATGAGCCTGGGAGTCTTCCTGCATGTGTGGATGCGTGTCTAGGCAGGCCATCCCCTGCCCCCCCTCCAGGCTTCAAGGTATTGCACCTCTCACTTCCAGCTCTGTCACTGAGAAGACGGAGGTAATTGATCAGAGCCATCAGGGTGACGGCGGGGCTGGATTCCAGCTCCTGTACAGCTGGGGAAACACTGGCTCATTTCTTCAACTCAGCTGTTACTCACAAGCGCTCCACCTGCTGGAACAATGCAGGGAGAGCTCCCGTTCTCTCCTCTATGAGCCTGTTGTTCTCACTGAAGCCCAAAGCTCGCTGTGACTGTGCCACAGAAACATTCTGTTCCTCTGCCTCGACCCGTGCACACACTGATTCCAAAAAGGAGAGGTAGTGGGAAGAAAGAGGGAGGATTGTACAAAACAAATAAATAATGTCATGTCTCCAGGCCACAGGAATTCCATTCTGGCAGCGCCACTCTTGCTGTAATAGTGGGAGAAGAACACAGGCTCTATCTAACCCAGATGTGTTTTCTACTGCTAACCACTGGAAAGTCCTACTCCCATAAGGCGGCAGAGCGAGCTACCTTTCCTAGCCACACCTGACAGGGTATTAGCTTGCATGTAGACCTCACTTACCCTCAGCTGTCATTAATCTGTTACGCAGAGCAAACTTGAATGACCAGGTGATGCCTGCAGGAGCCAGACTGTGTGCGCTTACAGAAATGACTCAAATTATAAACCAAAAAGAGCGCTAAAAATTTTTTAAGAGCGCATGTATTTCGGAGGAACAATAAAAAGAAGAAGAAATATGGAGCTGTGACCCCCCCCTGTCTTTGCACGTTTAAAAAAAAAGTGTGCAGTGTTGAGAAACTCTCATGAATTCCTTTGCATAACTGTCTACTAGTGTGTGTGTGTGTGTGTGTGTGTGTGTGTGTGTGTGTGTGTGTGTGTGTGGAGGAAGGAGGAGGTGGTTGTGGGTTCAGGGTCGTGCTCCAGTCTGGGACACTTGCAGTATGGAATGCTGGGAGAGGGCAAAGCAGATGGGAGCTCTCCACTGCTGTGTGGGAGACTGTCAGACACACACACACACACACACACACACACACACACACACACACACACACACCCTTCACCCCCTCTCTCGTCTCCAAGCACAAAAGCGTGGGGCCATCCTGCATGACCAAAATGAAGCAGGCACAGACAACCTTGCCTGAACCCAACACTAGTGCTGCTGCCGCCTCTCCCAGCTGGGGAGACAGATACTAAAAGTGTGTGTGTGTGTGTGTGAGCTTCCTGAGGTTGTGAAACATACACTGCAGTGCACAGGAAGTGGCCATCCAGTTTATCTATGCTGTGTCTGACAGCTGCAGGCAACACAAGGTTAGCTGAGAACAGGATCATATGATGGAGATGAAGGAGTCAGGAGGTATGGATGGTATTTATCACGGTTGAAATGCCTCCAAATGTTGCACAGAGCTTTTGCTGCCCATATTTACATTAGTGCCATTATTGTTATTTACAAAAAGGCTGTAAAATATGAGCTAAAATAAATAAAAAATTGATTATATAAGTGGAGATAAAGGGTTGTTCAACAACACTGCACATTCCTGGAAAATTAATACCACATGAAATGCACAGCATCAAGTGCTATATTCCCTCTCTGTAAACAAAGGATCAGCTCTCTGTAGCCCAATTCCAGAAAACATGATTCCAAAAATGATCCGGGTGAGGTCGCGCTAGAGACGATTAAATTCATTCAGTCGCTTTATCAAACACAGATAGAGTCTGAAGCTTGATAAAATAAGAGCCTCAGACTGTAGTGTCATTTATCATTTAATAGGAAATAATCTTGCAGATTCACAAACAGCAAACGCACACATGCGCTCTGTCTTTAATCTTTATTTTTTAGAAATTAAAATTTATGCGTCATAATTACTGGTTATGATAAGGAAATACCCATGTGGTGTCATGAGGATGGAAATGTTCAAACAATGAAAGAGCTGCAAAATTCCGTATCCACACACATGGCTTCGCTGTTTTCTCTGCACACGAGGTGGAAAAAAAAATGAATCAATCAAATAAAATAAAATCATTAAAAATGACTGAAGCGTTCACGTCGTGAGGTCGGGCTAGTAGTAGTGCTTTCTCTCCCAGTTGACCCGATCATTCCACATGATTAATGCTAATTCTAATGACAGCAGCCCTGTCAGCTGTGTGTGTGTACGTGTGTGTGTGTGTGTGCTCACATGTAGTGCCTTCAGGAGTCGCTCGAGTTACAAGAGGCGCACCAGCACCGCTGAGGTGAACAAGAACAACTCCGCACGGGATGAATACACAAAGCCGACCTCATCAACAGTTCACATAAATGAATCCACAGACATAAAAACACACTGTAATGTGGAGTACAGCACTCCCCGAGCTGAGCTGCGAAGTTTCTAATAATAATAATAATAATAAAAACAAACTAGAACAATTAGTGATCGATATAGATATCAATAAGTGAATGAAGCGGATTGTTGGAATCTCGCCTAAATCAATAAATTATATCGTTTCTTTGCAATTATCGGATTTGGATCACCTGTGTGAACAAGCCATGAGTTCAAACTCACTTTATAAAAAGCAGCCAAAGCGTCAAGTCAAATGACTACACGTAAAGTGTGTGTGTGTGTGTTTTTTTTTACAACAAAAAGAAATCCAGCCAACAAACCGCAAAGATTCACCTGTAACAGCGTTTTCTGCTCAAACAGCCGCACAAACAGCGCATTTAAATGACTCCGACACATGAGAAAGAGCATTCAAACTATTCGGCTTCACACATAACACATATTTTTAAAAAAATTAAAAAAAATACGGTGTTCAATAACCCCCACAAACAACCAAGCGAACTCTCCGTTTCTGTGTCTACTCACCACCAAATCCAGTATCCGATCACCATTAGGGACACAATAAGCGTCGGGTAAACAGCCGATGGGATAAACAGTGTAAGTAATCCAAATGGCACAAATTAAAATACAGCGCTTTATCCCCGCATATAGACAGCTCCTCCTCGGGTGCTATTGTCTGTGTCTGTCCGCCGCACGGGGCTCCGTACCAGCTGAAGCGCTTCCCTTGTCTGTAGCAGACTGCCGAGAAGCGCAGCCTTTTTCGTCAGTGGAAAACTCCCTCCTGGCGTCTGGTCTGACGCAGGCGGTGACACAGGGAGGCTGCCCACGCCGCTTCCTGCCCGTCCTCCTATGTGACTCTACCCATACTACCTGCACGAGAAACACATATGGTCATCTCTTGTATTAATATAATAATCACATGATTGATAAGATATCGTAAAAAAAAAAAAAAAAAAGGCGCTCCTGAGCACTTAAAGAGCCTCTGGTGGTGAGTTTGTGAACATATGTTGTTGTTTCTAGGTATCAAGTCAAATTAGATAGATAAACAGGTTTTTAAAACAAACAATATAACCGGTGCATATTAATATATGCCACATAAGGTCACATCAGTAGTAGATATAGGACAGAAGTCACACATGAATCACTAAACAAACAACATTATGGAAGTCAAAGAGGTGGATTTCAGAATAAAAGTCTAAAAAAATGACTTGGAAACTGAACTAAAACTAAACATTTCAAAATGTTACATTGTAAATGTTTAGATAGATAGATAGATAGATAGATAGATAGATAGATAGATAGATAGATAGATAGATAGATAGATAGATAGATAGATAGATAGATAGATAGATAGATAGATAGATAGATAGATAGATAGATAGATAGATAGATAGATAGATAGATAGTTCCAGTGTAGTGCCTCGTAACAACGCTGTAAACAGTGCTGGTGTTTTGGAGATATGTGGATAGCAACAATATATTGTTTTGTAATGCTGATGTTGACTGAGTCTCCACAAACAGAAATAAACCGTCTGAGGATCCCCTGATTCTTCTCCATATGAGCTAACTGGCTTACACTGAGAAGTATTATTATCAGATAACATCATCTCTAATAGTGACGTGGGAGGTGCTGTAATGCTGTGTGGTGTGGCTTATTTCCAGTCAAAGGAAAACACTGACTAAGCTCCATGAAAATATGACTCAGTTTCTTTTTCGTGGAACACAAAAACGAAGCATAGTTTCAAAGGAAACGACTGCGTTTACTATAAGAAATGATCAGGACAACATTCCTGAAGTGACTCACAGCGTGTCACAATGAACTCAGACTCTGTTGATATAAAGTCTGTTAGCCTTGATAGTTTTTACAGCGTAGCGACAGCACAATTTCACAATCGGTGCTTTGACAAAATAATCCTAACTCCATTCACTAATTTTGGGCTTTGCAAACTCCAACCACTCAGGGTTTCCCTGCGACACAGTTGAAAGCTTCAGAAAGAGCTTTTTAGTGAACACTGAGTCAAGATTTCTTTCCACTGAGGAGGCTGAGGTCATGTCCTCTGCATTCTTTTACTGGGAAATTGGGCGTTTAAGTTTATCTTCTACATTTAAAAATGTACACATTTTGGGAGTTTTAAGTCTAATTGGGGTATTTTTCAGAAAGGAAACGTTTGTCCTTTTGGGAAGCAGCTTTTGCTTTCTTGCTGAGAGTTAGATGAGAAGATTGACACCACTTATCAACATGTCTGTGCTGAGCTTAGCATAAGCCTGAAAACAGGGGGACACAGCTAGCTTGGCTCAGTAACAAAATCCATCTTCTAGGCTATTTCATGGGAGAGTTGCCAGGCAACAGGAAACTACTGCTCCAAAATGTAATTTGACTACTTTTAGGCCAAAAACAAATAAATAAATCATTCCTGACAGCATGGAGAGAGCTTTAAAACAGCATTTAGACCTTTATTTTGAAAATAAAAGTGTTTGCGATTTCCTGATAACTTCCTAGTAAGTTTCCTGGAATGAACTTTGTAATTTGGGGAAAATCGAAAATGTTCGATAACAGTTTTTGTTTTAGTTAGTTTGCAGTTGTTGATCAGAAAAAAACTCCAAATAATGACTTTTAATTGGTGTTACTCATGATGTCTACACTGGCTAAGGCCCCAGAAGTGCTGTTTACAAAGTCAAAAAATAATTTTCACACCGAATTAATGATTTCACATCAGCATAGCATTTGAAATTCCACAGTGCCGCAGTCACCGATTGAATCATGCCTTTCTCTAGAAGCACCGATGTCACACACCCTTTCCCTCCTTCCTTAGAGCTCCTCTCAGGTATTTACAAGTCTCACCGCCCATGGCGAGCATACTGACATGCTCTGCTTTCATTCTCAGCTGGACCTGAACACTGAGGCATAGTGTTCTGCCAATGTCAATACAGGTGCTTGAATCAGATATGTGGGGAGAGGTCTCCTAAAGTGTGTACATAGGGCTATGCTAATTGTCTCCTGTTAATAGAGGGCCCTTTTCTCACTAGACTGTTGAGCCTGAGGGCCCCATTTAGGGCCTCAGAGGCAAAACAAGCACATCAAACTGAATGACAGCAGAAATAGTCCCGTTACTGCTCCTATAGGGCCAAAAGTACATGACGAAAACAACACTAGATACAGTGAGGATTTGCTTTGGAGGCAGTAGTTTCACTGGAGACATAAATTAGCATTTAAACAAGAGCAAGTGGCTTTGTGATAATGAACATGTTAGATAACAGAGATTATGGCCGGCCACGCTGGCAACGTATTTGTGAACCTAAAGCTCGTTCGTTTAAAGCTGTAGTGAAAATGTGAGAAAAGCTGCTGATTAACAACACAAAGAGGATGTATTATACGTTACTGTGTCCAAGAATATACTTATTAAAACAATACGTCTTAGAGATTTTACACCTAAGCAAGTTAGTGTTGGACTAAAGCCAGATTGTGATTTATAAGTGAGTAAATTTAGTAAAACACAGGGTAACGAAAAAACCATGTTTTCCTTGAGTTTTTCTATGATTCAAACACACAGCATTTCCTTAGTAAATAGTCAAGATCAAGGTATCCTTTTCATCACATGATGTTACAGCCTAATTACACTGTGATTAAGGCGAGGAGCGAAGGGGCCATTTAAAGTGTTATTGCAGCCTTTCGCATTGTTGTTATTGCGACTAAGAGAAGTGGAAGAAGGTGTAGAGAGCGGCTCCCAGCTTAAGCATCAATCTGAGGCTGTCGCAAGGTGATTAAAGGGAGACGGGAAAGAAAAAAAGGAGATTGTTTTCTAGGTTTATTTTTTTTTTAAAACATATTTTCTCCAGTTTCTGCGCATTAATTGTGAAATATTGGACAGCTTTACTCACTTTAACTCAGGGTAAACTGCTACCTGCTAATCATTTTGGTGTGGCAAGACAATATAATAAGTCAATAAACTTTTGATAGTGCTATCTGTGTAGAGAATCTTTACTGTTATCTGCATTGAAATAATAATACGGTTTTGTTTTTGTTTTCATGCATCCAAGGTGTGTAACAGCGTAGGTGAGGGTGTGTGTGTGTGTGTGTGTGCAACGTGCTAATGCTCCAGTGCAACTCAGGGAGCCTGTATGTCCAGACAGGCTCCACCCAATTAGCTTCCCTGTCGCCCTGCAACTCTTAAAGACACAACAATGATCCATCCACGGCCCCGAGGAAGAAACTGACGGTCACATGAGCGTCTGCACCAGCCATTACTGAAGAATTCTGCTCTTGTCTCTGAAAAAAAAAAAAAACTCTAATAATCAACATTAACAATTAGCCCTCTGTTTGACAAGTCCCAGAGAGAGAGAGAGAGCCTGGAGAGATTCTCACTCACTCTGACACTTGTGTGGTTTGGTTCAGAGTAAAGCCTAATTATAGTCGAAGCTCTGGCAAACATCAGATCACTGACATATCTTTGACAATGTTGTTTTGACGGACGAACATTATGCAAGAAGCAAATCTGGGTAGCATGAAGACTTGTGAGTTCCTACGTTGTTTTTTTTTTTTTTTTGCTCTTTGATGAAGTGTCTTTTATGAAGTTCTCTTGAGATAAACAGGAAATGTCTTGGCGGTGGAACTCATGCTTTTTATGTTGCCCTTTGAAGTCCCCTGTCAGGCCCATCAATTCCCTTTTTGATAAACAAGGCAAAAGTTCCAGGGAACAGTGCGACTCACACATGTTTACCCTCTCTTCTAAGAAAAAGAGCTGCATGTGCGTGCGTGTGTGTGTGTGTGTGTGAGAAGGATGGGGGGATGGTAGCCCTAGTGCCAAAGCCACTGAATCAGGCCTGAATACATTAAGGCCACTCTCTTTAAAAGTGTGCCAGAGAGTTCATGGTGGAAGACGCCCCTCCAAGAGCACAATAATGGGCTTCAATGCTTTCCATCTGCGGAGGGAGAAAGGCCTGTGACTGCACGTGCTGCGTGGAGTGGGCTCAACAATGTATCAATTTATGGCCATCAGAGGCATCATAAAACTGCTCCCAAGGTGAAGACTGAGGCCGTGGAGTGAAATGCCAAAGCCATCAATAAATAGGCATGATTTAAAAAAAGAAAAGAAAAGAAAAAAGTAGCATGAGATTTAGAAAGCATGTCCGCCAAGCCTGGAAAGAAGCAAAATATAAATTCACAACAACATTCATGCCCATAGAAGTTGAGAAATGTCCCCTGGAGGAGCGACATGACCAGATGAGACACTCTGATGTTGCTGTGGTGGTGGTGGTGGTCAGATCGGGGCAGACGGACGCAGCGGGGCTCGGGGTGGGGGGGAGCTGATTGATGGCTCCAGCTGTCCCAGAGGAGAGGAACACAGGCAGACAGCTGGTCACCTGTAGCCCCAGACATGACTGTGATAGAGGCGCATGGCATTGTGTTTCACTGCAGAGGGCAACCAGTGCAATGCAGAGTTCAAGCCACTGTTCATCACAGCCGAGAAAAAACACAAGCGGCAGAGCTACAGGGGATGAGACTTGAAGTATAAAAGAGCACTCGAGGAAATAGATTTAGCCAAAGAAAGCATGCATAAGGCTAATTTATTGGATTTTGAGCAGCAACTCAACACTTGAGCATTTTGTTAATACGATTACTTTAAACCTGAGCAGAAAAACACACACCTCATCATTGTCTAATGACAGTGCGGTCCTCTAAATCACCCAGCCCTGTGTGACATTGCTGGGACATGACTCTAATGAGAATAACTGTTGTTTTGACACAAGTTACATGCGAGAGAGAAGAAATGAGCTCACTGGGCACAGGGATTAATCCAGAGGCAAAAGAGGAGAAGAAGAAGAAGAAGAAGAAAATACACCCTCCCCCTCTTACAGCTGGCCAGCCAATCAGCACACAGATTTGCTGGTTTACTTGGAGACCAAAGAATCTGTGTGTAATGATATGACATCATCAGCTGCCCATTAAAGGAGAGGTCACTTTTTCTTTTCTTCCCCTTTTCTCCCCCCATCTTCGAGGATAAGTGAGGAAATATGATGCAGACTCCTCTCAAGCGTCTACATTTCCTGTTTTGTCCTTTTATAGCTTGTTGACATAAAAAGGATTGTTGTAGTAGTCTATTCTCATTTTAGACCTTCCGGGGATGTCTGGTCTGGACTACTTGAGCAATATTCATAAGTTTCAGTTGTTCAGCTCTGAGACAGGCACGATTCATAAGTTCAACAACTTGCCTCTGCTGTTTTCCTTTGTCGCCGCTACACTGAGACGAGAAATGTTCAGTTTTCAATGCTTCCATTCATCCACTAACAAACAAGCACTATGTTTTGGTTGCCCTCACTGCATACAGTATGTGCGGTTGCTCTTACTGGTTCTCTGTATGTGTCTTTAGCTTCAGGGGGAGAAAAGCTGCCAACTTGTGTTTTGTTTACTTGGCAACGTCACAGGGCTGTCTGACTAATGCATTCTGGATTGTCTCTCCCAAGACGTTTGTTCTATGTTTTATTCATCGGTGTGATGTGCTATAGACTTCCCTCTGACATAATATTATTGATTGTCTAATAGATTATCAAAAGAATGGCCTCACTAAAGGCAGCATCAATAGTTTAGGATACCTTTATTTTTTATAAATAATTCGATAAAAAGGCAGCTAGTTGTTTCATTACTGATTAAACTGCTGATTTTTTTTCCCTTCAAGTAACAAATTAGTGGTTTTACCTATAAAATGTCAGAAAGCCTCTGAAGGCGGCTAACCATCACTTGAGAGATTAAATTCACTACCACACAAGACAGCAGTAACTGATGCTCAAACGATCATTTGTTTAATCGATTAGGCAAATGATTGATTAATTAATTATAAATGTAATGCATCTCTCTGAATTTGCTCTTTTTTTTATGATATTATGTCGAATCTCTGACGTTTAATGTACCTAATGATTCATTCATTTAACAAGATTGATAGATTAATCAACAATAAAAAATAAGCGTTAAGTTGTAGCTCTAATAAATGCAGCAAATCCTCTCACGCGACAAGCCGGAACTAAGTCATGTTTGGGCTTTATTTGCTTGAAAAATTTAGGAGTAGTTGGGATTAATTTTCCATTGACTGACTAACTGATTATTATTCAACTCAGTGTTTCAGCTCACTTTATAGTAGCATTGAGCTCTTTTTTTTTTAAACTTAGTATATTTTGTGAATCCAGGTAATCCTCCAGTATCACGAGACCAAACAGCTTCTCTTGCTGTGCAGAAACCATGTTCACAGGAAGCCGTTACACAAAACAGAAAGTGAGAAAAGAGGTGTGTAAATCTGGTACTGTACGGGGTTAATGATGAGTGACACGGGTATTAGTGATGGGCTCCCATGCTTGGAGCATAGTACTCGTCCAATCACATCCCTCAACAATAAGGCCCATTTTTCACATGACTGAGCTAAACCTCACTTCCACACCGGACCCTACAATTGGCCTTCATCTCTGTGACTTCATCACACGCTGTGATCATTGTAGACTCCTGAGCTGCCATCACACTCTCCTCAATTGCTGTGAAACTACTCTCAGCTCTCAGGCAGCAGTGTTGTTAGGACACATGTCTTCTAGAATTTACAGCTCTTGACGGCTCCCTGCATTGCCCAGAAATCAATACATGGCAACCTGTGCTTTATGGCTACATAACAATGCTAAAAGATGTAGTGTGAGAGTGCATACAGAGATATTAGCTCGGTGTAAGTGCCAGACAACAAAAGTGAAACTCCTCGTTTGCTTATTTTCATTTTTACTGCAGCACTTCCTCATTGAAATGTTTACATGCAGCACACGTGCTTTCAAAGAAAAGGCAGAGGTGTCTGGAGCACAGGAAACGCTCTGCTGCACACCTTATGATTCAACATGTTCACATACAGCATCCAAGATTGATGCAACGTCATATAAAACTGCAAAACTTGACCTAAGTTGTTTGCTAGATTTAAAGCACCATGAAGCAAACAATCCTCTCATACATTTACAGTTACTGTGATACTTATCAGTGTGATTAGTGACATGATTTACAAAAAGAGATCGGCTTTCACTAGAAATTGATTGTTTCTCTGCAACAAGGAAGGCGAGTATCCGACTGAATGTGATGGAAGTCCCTTGTCGCGTCACGCTCTCACTGACAGCAGGAAAAGGAAACCACACACTGTCGTGTTTCCCGTCACAAACTGAGAACTTCCTCGTTTTTCTTCTGTTCTCATTGTCTGCGCGACAATTTCAAAGCCTACAGTACATCACAGCGTCAAAATAAGTACTGCTAGGGAAAAAAAACAGGCTGGTCTGTTGAAATTTCCAGCAACAGCAAAAAAAAAAAAAAAAAAGATCACGTTGTCACTGGGATTCAGAAGAAATATCTGTGAGTGTCAACAGCTCGCTCACAGTCTTACTTAGTAATTCTAACTCAGCAAATAAAGCTTATCAGTATTTCAATTATTCTGTCAGTGTGTGGTTTACCATAGAGGTTGTAAACCACTAAAATGTGATAGAAAATAAGTGTTGGGGTGACAACAAGTCAGCTTTCTAATTACAGCTGAATTAACATAAAGTTGCTCTGAAAATGTATCAGTGTCCCCAAAAAATTCACGTACTTGTCGATAGTTAGATGAGAAGATTGGTACCAATTGATCTTAAAATACAACCAGTTATCTTAGCTTAGCATAAAACACATTTGATCATATTTAACCAAACAGTAGACAGAAGTGCACCCAGCCAAAAAATAGTCCTCTGTAAAACCTCAACATATTCTTTTTTTTACATGTTTCTGTACAGATTAAACAAAAATGTGTTAAATGGTAACCTTTAGAAGTGTTGGCAGACATATTTTGTTACCTTTGGACAATCCAGGCTAGCTGTTTCCCCCTGTTTCCAATCATTATGCTAAGCTAAGGTAACAGGCTGCTAGTTGTAGCTTCATATTTGCCGTACAAACATGAGAGTGGTGTCAATCTTTTCATCTAACTCTCGGAAAGAAAGTGAAATAAAAGAATCAACAGCAACAAAGTCTCCCCACTTTCATTACGCATTAACACAGCTATCGAATAGCTTCTTTAAAGCAGCTCAAAGGTAGACAGGTAACTCATAAATTGTAATAATTTAACTTGATTATATAATTCTGTGATTTGTGTTTATGTAAACTGAGTCAGGGTGCACGACCCCTTCGATTAAAACAGTTCTGTAGTAGTTAACTAAATCTCAGCTTTCGGCTGTGCAGTAGTTGGTTGTCGTCAAACAAAATCACCCTGAAACGTCTAATGAGTGACATTTTTTCACTTGGGGGGGATGGAGGACAATACAACGCTGGTAATGGGGGAACGGCAGGGGAGGAGCAGGTGGGGTGGCCGGGGGACGTGCAGTCGCTGAGGCTCGGAGAATCAGCATCACAGCATGCTGCTGTTACCACGGCTACAGTGACATGCGGGCCAACTGCAGGTGCCAGGCCGACAACAGTGAGGCCCAATTAGAGACCCTGGGAGAGGGAAGATAATGAAATCCAGCCTGGACTGACGTGGGTTAACTAAATAAGTCCACAGTCGTTTAGCGTTAACAAAAAAGACGACTGGGTGGATGTCAGGGTAAGAAAAGTGGTGACAGATCCCCGGACAGTCGTTCAGATTTATTGACTGACAGACTGAGAAGTCTATTAGACTTGGTATGATTGTTTATAAGAGTTTAAGATTAAATTTCATCAGTTATATGTCCTTGATTAGCTTGCATTACCTCACTTCCCCCTCCTCTAACAAACCACTCCATTTCAGCTGTACCTCTCACTATGCACACACACACACACACACAAACACATGACAACTACGGCGTCAACCTCCGGGCTAGCCTCTGCAGAATAGCCTCAGAATGTGAGAAAGGGACAAGTAGCAGTGTTTACCGAGCACTACTGTCCACACATCCGTTCCCACAATGGCCCCATTGAGGGTGGGCCCAGGTTAAAGCCTATTTAAAAGGCTTGTTTAACACTGAGAAGAGGGGCCGCATACCCGAAACCACAGGGAAGGGGAGGTTGGGGGAGGGAGAAGGGATTCACAGCAGGCTCCTCACCCTCCACCCCAGCTTTTTCTTCAAAGCAGAGTCCGTGTTGTGCTGACAATTCACTTTATCTTTTTCTCTCACTGCACTTCTGCTTTTTTTTTTTTGCTTTTTTGCTTTTTCCTGTGTGTTTTCTGAAATTTGTTTTTCACATTGTGTCTGCGTGCACGTGCGAGCGAGGGTACATACACATGGACGTGCCACAGTTTGAGTTGAACAGAGGACAGGGGCCAACGGAAAAGAGAGAGGAGGGAGAAAAGGGTGGGAGTAGTTGTAAAAGTAGATAGTTTTAAGAGGGAAAAGCAGGATGGATGGGCAGAGGGGAGGAAAGAGAGAGTAAAGGACAGCGAGGGAATATTTTCCCCTCCACCCTCCCTCCTTCCCGCCTTTCTCTTCTCCTCATGTGAAGGACAAGCCTGGCGGGGCTGCGGTCTGGCCCAGTGATTGTGTACGGCGCCTTGCGGTGCCTCACACAGGAACCCCATTAATCACTGGAGCAGGTCTCTCACTCCTGGACACAAAGACCCCACACACCGACTCCGCTGCATACACTTGCACATGCAAACACACAAACATAATGAATACTCGCATATCTGCTTGAGCATGTGAGGGGAAAGAGGAAAGAGAGAGGATGGAGATTCCTAAGCGCTTTCACAGAAGTACACGTAATTATTTCTAAAATGTTTTGGCAGCGCTCACCAGAGAGAACTGAGAAAGGAATGCCAAATAGTTTGGAGTCACACCAAGAGAGCAGTCTTGAATTGGTTTAGCATTTAGTCATGGAGTGAATTTGTTCCTACAACACAGCACAGTCCTGATATTTAAGACATTAAAGTGCCCTGATCTAGTGGTGTCAAGAAAGCTTATTTCATATTCTGCCTCATGGTGCAAAGAAACACAACAAAACAGTATCTGATTTAATTATGAACGCAAGCAAATAGCTAAAGATGACTCTGGTGTCCTGAGAAATTAGATATCAGTGCAGAGACGTGCAGGAGAAACACATATTATCCCACAAGTCAAGCAGGCAATGTTTTCCAGGTCATTTGGTGGAGAAATCCCTGCAGCAATTCTATTTCCATCGGCTGCCTTGAGCATGAGTCCATGTGTGCACAGTCCGTCTATAGTAAGAGCCGAGGAAAGGACACCACTGAGGTCATCCCCTATATTAAGACTACAGGCTCCTCTTACCCCCAACATGCACTGCAAAAAAAATAAAAAATTATATCGACCTTAACAAGTCATTTACTCCCACACGCGGTATTAAAATGAAATATTGTGTCATTAGGTGAGGTGATTAGACTTGTTTCCAAAATTGGCACGAGGGAAAGAGTGACAACTATTTACTAATTACACGAAATCCATGAAGAAAACAAGTTGATTCTCACTGGAAACAAATGCAGAATTTTTTCCACTTTGTTTAAGGAAAATGAACATTTTTACCTCTTCGCAAAGTTTGAACCTTCTCCTGCTATGCCAAAACAAATCACACCCTCATCAACAAGTCTCCACATTCACTTCTTAACTGCAGCGTCGTTTGTTGTCTGTTGTCTGAACAGTTGCAGAAATTGTCTGTTTCATCCCTAAAATGTGTTTGCCTCACATGCATCTGCAAACATAAAAAGTAAAAAAAAAAAAAAAAAAAAAAAAGCAAACAGGAAATTGGATTGATTGATAGCGCAATCTGCAGGTGGAGGAGGGGGAGGAGCACTAAAATGTAGAGTTGTCTGGCATACGAAGAGACAATCGTCTGTGTGGGTATGTGGGTATTTGTGTGTGTGTATGCGTCCTCCACCACTCTCAGACATCCCCCTCTCATACCTAATCCCAGCCCAGCAACTATAATTTACAGCCCCATTGGTAACTAGCCATCGACAGGGAGGAGATGAGGAAGAGAGAGGGAAAGGCAGGAGCCAGAGGCAGGCTGAGGGTCAATGGCTATATCGAGCACATAAACCCCCATGTAATGAGCAATATTTGTGTACCAGGAGGAAGGTCGTCAGGGTGAAATGGAGAGGGAGTTGCACGTCACATGCAGACCCAGGACTCCATTAGTCAAGAGCTATGTATAATGCGTCTTTGTGTATGCATGTGCAAGCAAATAAACTGAAACTGAAGAGACGTGAGTAAACATTCTTCCTTTTTTTCGTACTTTTTTATGTTGTATCATTTATTGTTTTTATTGTTTTCTGTCTGACGCCAAACGCGCCGCTGCTGTGTTGCTTATAAAAGAGATTTCTGATCTTAATGAGATTAATGTAGATAAGCAAAGATGAAACTGGAAAACAAAAGCCGTGCACTAAGGGGGCCATTTGTTTCTTTTTGAACTGTCATGTGCGGCAGACTGAATCACTATCTTAATTATGTGTTATTGCGTAATCAATGTGTTTATCGTGATGAGGCAGATTAGTTGTTGTCTCAAATCCTGCACGTGCGGTGAGATAGAAATTCAAATGAGGGCTGACACTTTGGAGCTAAATGTCCATCAATGCTGTAAATACTTCTGTCTAATGATTAAAGACACACAACAAAGTGAATCCAATCAGCGCCGAGCAGCTGATCTCAGGCTGTGTAAACATATTCTATGTTTGTATGTATGAGTCAGACAGCTTTTTTTTTTTTGCCTTTGTGGAGAGATTAAGGCAGCATATCCTCTGTGTTTGAGATTTAATGCGTATTGTGGCTACTTTAATTCGTCTCGGCCCTAACGTGACCCCACACTGTACCAGCGTATCCTACAGATGTATCCAGAGCCTTCAGGCCTGTTTCGCCCAACACTCATCCCTGGCGGTGAAAGCTCCACTGGGATTGGCCCAACGTAAGCCCCTTTCTAACTGATGGGGCACAGGGACGTGGAGTGACAGCATGTGTTTCATAATGATTAAACGCTGAGTGAGGAGCCCATCAGTGACCAGGCATCAGGCACTCACACACCTCCGGGTGCTGTTAATCATCTAAACAATACACTACTTCCATCGCACGCACAATGGATCCATATGCACGGGCAATCATCCATGAACCTATCAGCCCTGGTATCAGCAGTCGTTATGGTAACGACTGCTGATACCACTGATGACAGTGACGTGGTGAGAATAGGTGTCATGGCAGGCAAATTGAGCTCTGACTGATCTCCATCAATGTGCTAATGGCTGCCTGATACTCTTAATTAATTAAACTAGTAAAAGCAAACAGTGTCTATTTATGGAGTTAATTCTCCTGTAGATCAGGTCCGTGTTTGCAGGTGTGATTAGAAAGCAACACAAGATGTTGATGGAATCTCACACCTCCGCACTGTTAAACCCTCATGAGCAAATATGTAACATAAGCAAATAACCAGCGTCTAGAAGTAGCAGCATGGCAGATTTAGTGTGTATTTAATAAAGGACACATGCATTAAAAATGCAGCCTGTAAATCTTTTATAATCTAATTACCAGCACTTTGGAAATCCTTTACAAACCATTTATACGTGTACTCTTAATTCACAGTGTTGTTGCAACCACAATCAGAAGAATACTCTGAGTTTGCCTAATCTATTAAAATCCAGCTAGACGAGGTAAAACCGGTTCATCACAAGGTTGTTTTTTTTTTGGTTGTTTCTAGGGGAAACAGACTTGTGACCCACGTCCAGTCTGTAAAATTCAACAACAGTGGCTTTAGATAAGAGGAGGTATTACAGAATAACATGTTTCCTTTCTGTCTGATTAATGCATCAGTGACAGATGCTGCGGGATTAGGTCTAGATTAGTATCCTTTCCATCGACTCTGTTTTGCTCTGTTTGCCACATTGCCTCTCCAATGGTCCTTTTTAAGAAACAAACAGGATCAGCTTTCCCTGTTTTTATTCTTACTCGGCCATTGTTTTTCTTCATGTTGTTTTTGTCAAATATGTCTTGTAGACTAAATATTTTTTTCCCCCGCTTTCACAAATTGACTGCTGGACCTCAGGTTGTACATATTGAAATGTCAAACTGCTCAGCCAGGTACTGTCAAACAAAAGACTTTCCCGTGTGGTGTGTTCGGTTTCCCTTCACTGCTCTGGCACTCTCTGTACTCCTCTTTTCAAGCGTGACTCATTATTTCACCTTTATTAACCTGACTCATCAGTCTTGCCGACCATATCACCGCAGGATACAGGAAGTTGTGTTTTTGTTTTTTCTGCTGAAGCTGGCAACGGGATGGACCGCTTCTGGGCGGATTCTGGCGCCTGTTTAGCAACCCAGAGATAAAGCTATCAGCAGCAGGGCCTGTTCTCCATTGTTGAGAAGAACACCCAGACCCTAATGAAGTGCATGTAAGCGGTATAAAGGGACCAGGGTGTGTCTCTTCCTCTCTAACCTAAGTAACGCTGGTTTTCCCAGTGTTCACTCAAACTGCATTCACAAGCAGATGTCTGCTGGCAGGGCCTGCCAGATAATGACAAAGGATTAAATCGCCTGATTCCCACACCACCAGCCCACTGTGTTTGTCTACCCTCTTTAGCCACAATTTATGGGCTCTGCAGAGCTGAGATAGATTGACTATAGGAGTATAAGCCTCAGAGGAATAAAGAGGGGCGCTAATCGGTAAGGAATTATTCTAATTCAGGGCAGTGATTTGGGATTAATAAAAATGCAAATTTACAGAGATGTGATGGAATGATTTCTTGTGTTGATGACATGTTGGGGCAAAGACATGACATGTTCAGATGATATAGATGTTTTATCACTGATTATCACAGCATTATAATTTGTGTAAAAAAAACAAACTTTAATTTTGGTAAATTTGATTATTTGCTTTCTTGCAGAGAGTTACATGAGAAGATTGATACCACTCTCATGTTGGATGAATGCGTAGTGACGGCATACAGTCCGTTAGCTTTGCATAGCATAAAGAGCAGACAAAGAAGAATAAAGAAAGTGAATAAACATATTTCTGCAAACGTACTATTCCTTTAAGATTTCTCTCGTACTCTCCTATTTTTTCATTTTCAACAACATGCTTGTTTTGACTCCTAAATATATCAAATGTTTGCAAATTGGAAATGTGAAACTGATATAAAATTTGCCTAATTTGCGAACAAAAACCTGATTTATGCCATGTGATTTTTTTGCACCTGAGTTGAGCTGTCTTTTGGCATGTGTCCAACAGCTGTAACCCACCACTGAGGTCACAAAAGCAAGAGTAAAATGAACAGAGTAAGCATTGATCAGATTTTTTTCCTGTTCCTCAAAGTTTCAGTTTGTCAGATAAAAAAATAAATAAATATTGTGAATGACCTCACTTTCAGACTATCTCAGTTAAAAGGGTATACCATCACTGGCTCATGTAAGGGCGCAAAGTCCCCCCTGAAAACTAAAATAAATCGAATACAATTTGATCAGAGTTGAAAAATGATGCTTAAAATCGAGTCAGATTAAAATCAGCTCAGTGAATCAGCTATCTTTCAAAAACAAACATAAAAGAGACTAAAATAAACAGAACAAAAACTTCCACACACGATAACCTGCAATTTTAAATCAAAACATAGATTTTTTGGTTTTATTTGTAAAATACAGAGGCAATTTTGTCTGAACACAAAGACGCTTTGGATACACACTGCTTATTTCTAGTGGATGATTTGTGTACCAAACCTGGCAGACTATCATTTGTGTGTGTTTTAATGCGGAGTCCTACTGACTCCTGCAGTTTTGCGGATCACCCGAAATAACACCGTGTGTTTGTCATTTAGGGATAATGTAGCTGGCTGGCAGAGGAGAGCAGCAAAGCAACAATTAGAGAACTGTTCTCTCCGGCTCGCGAACAGGAGACGAGAGGAGGTCGCTGTTTTCATTTGGTCAGGTTTGCTTGGCCGCAGCGTAATAATCAACTGGCAAACTGTCTTACTGTAAAAAGATCACTTGGCGCAGAGTTGAAAGCAGGACACGCATTCCCACTTCACTTCAGCCTCTTTGTTCGGCGCTGGGAAATGTAGTGTGAAATGAAAGATTCACAGATTTTCTCAGCTGTTTACAGTCTCGACTTTGTTGATGTACATTTCTATTCATAACCTCCCAATGCATGAATTTTCCCTCGTGCTTACACATACACAAGAGGCAACACTTTCCACCACTGTGTATGTGACGAGGAAAGAATCCTGACAATCCCTGCCTTTGTTTGCAGTAAACTACAGCGCTCACCTGTGACTGCAGTGGCATTGGCAGCTATCCAGAGGTGTGTGTATATGTGTGTGTGTGTGCTTGTGCGACTAAGTGTACAAAAGACAAAGAGAGGGCCAGTCAGGCGCCTGTGCATTGGTTTGCCTGTTTCCACACAGTCTGGGCCCCAGAGGAGGATTTGCAGGCCAGATAGGATTAGACTCCCTCTCTTTACACAACAGTGATGGGGATAAGGAGTCTGCAGAGCTCAGGAGCACTCCAAATCCCCATTAATACACAGCAGCAGAAACCGAACAGATGAGTACCTTAAACAGCTGAGTCCACTCTGTCCATATCGTGGACGCTGGTCAATTATTGCCCCAGCAATGCCCTGAATGCACCAATTATCAGGGACATCTTCCCGTTAGTGAGCTGCAGCCACTTTTGATCAGCTGGAAGCCGAACAAAATCCGTCTGTAACTGTAATTCCTGGTTGTCACATCATGATGGCACTTAATAAAAGTAGGAAGGGAACTCAATATTTGGTACATTTGGTTTATTTAATCAGTGGCAAGCTGTAAAACACTCACTCACTAAAATGCCCGACAGTGTCACCTGTAATTATATTTCTCAGTTAGTCTCCCATTCATGATTATTAAAGGCAATTTTCACAAAAATACACAATGAACACCTCCCTGATTATCTAACAAAAACTGACAACTACCAGTGGGTTGAATGTGACCAGTCCAAAGTGCATGCTCCATACTGGAGACAGTTACGTAAGTGAAGGGTCCTTCCTGCCCTGTGAGGGTTCAAAGAGCCATAATCACATTAAGACAAGCTACTTGCAGCTGAGTTCAATCTAACCGCAAACTCTCTCTGAGCTCAGATAAGACCTCCCGAGTCATTCAGACAAGACAGCAAGCAGCAGTCTGTTTGTTTCACTTTGATCCCCTTGTATCACTTCGATCAAGTCTTTATGGTGGGAAGCATAGAGCGCGTCGCTCATTTCGCCATTAGTTCTACACATACTGATTCATAAGCGGGTTGTCATCAAGGCGGGGGCTAGGCACACATTTCTTCCCACTTCCTCTCATCCCTGTCTTCAGAGCTTCGACATCATCTTTCCCGTCTCATCCTCAAGTCTCTTCCTCTTATCTCCTTCATTTGCTACCTCCTGCAGAGCGTACTGATCTCTCCACAATCTGCCAGCTTGCATGTCGCACAGAGGCTGCTGGGCCTCGTGTACAGTACTGCAAGTTAATGGAGGACAAAGTGCTCTACCAGTCATATACTGTCTGCAACAGCAGTCCATTTTCTGAGAGACTGAAAATGATTATTATGACGTGGATGGTGTAAATATGAATTAAGATCACTCTCTTTGGGGCATGTTCATTCTTCCATTTTTTTCTGCACTAAACATTTCCTGTGAAGTGTCATTAAAGAGTAACAACAGCCTCAAATCCTGATTAAAAAAAAATCCCTCCAAGCATATTTTAATAAGCAAAATTAAGTCAAAAACATGTTTTGCGACTAGTCTTCTTTTAAATTCTCTCTATCTACAACATTTGTGGCAACTATGGTATGGTTAAAGCTGCTATAATCAATATTTTTATATCTAGCTCTACATAGTCTTTCAGCTCATTGTTTTGGTTTTGTTCCCTGCATTTCGTTTCAGCTGTTTTAGTTCAGTCTCACTGCTCTCATCAGTGTTGTTTCCAGACACAGCAGGCAACAACAGAAAAAGCTCAGAATCCCTCTGTATGCCAAATAAACAAACAAAAAAAAAACAACGTTAGCAAGTAGCTTGGGGACATTATTGGACTTAAATTCATCAGATGGCTCTCTTGCTCTGTATCTGCTGGATGTGTAAATGAGTCACTTTTAGCCACTAGCGGACAAATTACCATATCAAATTAAAAGGCGAAAAGGTTGATGATAAGGGGAACATTCATTTTAGGTTTCTAATGTGAACTCCAATGTTCTGCATGAAAATCTAATGTGCTATATGTCACCCCAATCTTAACACTGTTCCTCTCTACTTAGCTATATAAAGGATACACTACTTCCCGCACTGGCATATCGGTCAGGACGTAAATCATATATGAATGCAATTCCTAGGTTGGGATTAATCATTCTACGATGTATTTTTGGAGTAAATTACTTCAATGATCTGTAATTATTGCTAACAGGTCTGGAATCAGCCCAAAAAAAGTTCCACACAAATCCCAAATTTCATGCCACCAAATTTCTTGGTGGTTGCAGAGTGCTGATGCGTAGTATTCTCATTGATTCGAAGGCGAGCAGATTGACATGCAGCCAGTCAGACGGCACTCTGCTGAGATTACTTCTACCCTTCGAGTCTGTTCTGGTGTTTAAGATTAGAAAAATAACCAGCTCTGGATAGAGAGGACATTACTAACCATTGTGTTGGTACAGAGATGTGCGCAGAGCTTAATTTTGGTCTCTATCTGTGTGTTAAAAGCTGATTAGCATTAGCATTAGCCTCGCTCGGGAGCTAAACAGGCAAAGAAATGGGTGTAACAGCGATGGCAGCCCATGAAAGAAGTAGGTCGTAAAGAAGCCGGTTTCCGACACCACAGACCATGTCTCGCTTTTTACAGGGTCTCTGCCACAGAGGGTCAGGGGGTCTGGGGCGAAGCTGTGTGTCTGTGTGATTATTGAGCAGCGAGCGACGAGGTCAGATCACGGTCACGGACATTTACAGATAGAAATATATGATCTTAAAATAACGAGTTCCAACAAAGCCTAAAACTGAGAGCTCATTAAAACTCGCAGCTGTGGAGGGATGGAGGGGTTGTGCATCAGCAGAAGGGAGGAAAGGGAGACTACTTTCACTGTCTGCTCTCTGTTCAGCTCACAGAGTGCAGACCTGTAGATGGAGGAGGGGAGGAGGGAGGGAGGGAGGAGGGAGAGATGGGGGTGGTCAGCTGTATTTAGCAGGAGAAGCTTCCTGTGCGTGGGCCTCATGGCGCCGAGCGGGGGACGGGTTCCACAATCCAACTTGCTGTCTCCACAAAACACCCTTTGCTACAAAACACACACACCCTCTGGCACCGATTCTGCTCTCAATTTCCTGCCTGTAATTCTGGCTGCTGGTCAGAGAAAAAGCAACTTCCTAACAGTGAAAGAGACGAGCACAATCATTCGCTGCTTAGATCACGTGTAAATAATCATGCTTCATGGTACAAGAGAGATGTTGTGTAAGAGCAGAGGAAAGGGGATGGCGAGGAAATCTGATTGAAACAATTAGTGACACTGACTGATGAACATGTGAAGTATCCAGGAACTAATTATGACTTGCAAAATGTAGACAAATAAATTAAAGCTTCACCCACCCACTGTTGCATCTTTATTTTCAGTGTAGACAGATAAACAGCTCAAAATATAAAAGACATTTTAGTTTATAGTGTTGTTTCTGTGTGTAGCCATTATTATTGATTTCCTCTGAATTATATGATCCATATCTGGTCAATACAAAGAATTCCCTTAAGGTGCACAAATCGTTTGACTTGCAGATCCTGCGCGTTTGACTATCAGGTCTGTGTGAGTTTCTGCAAATTACGTGAAGCAGAAGTCACTCTTAGGTACAACGTAAAAACATTTGAACAGCCACTCAGTTATATTTCAATTTGTCATAGCAGGAATAAAGACTACACACTGCTTCATTATACAATAAATAATAGACATTAAATAGTTTATAGAAATAAATAAATCTTGATATTTAACAACAGTTATCCATCATTGTTAGTGTGTGTCATCGCTGACAGGTTTAGAGTTGCACAATGGTAATTTTTGCATAATAAAACGTGACGCATTGCATTGTGCTCACACACTCCATTTAAAATGGCAGAAGTTAGCGCACTATATGGTATAAAGGTGGTTTGTAGCTATGCTAGCGACTCTGTGAGGCTACACTGCTACAGTGGTGCTTTAAGCCAAATGCTAACAAGATACTCCCAAGAGTCAAGTCAAGTCACTATGACCGTGCTAACATGCTAGCATTGTCACATTACCTTTGGCATAATGTGACAATGTTCACCTTCTTAGTTTAGTGTTAGCATGCTAATGTTTGCTAATTAGAGCTAAACACAAAGTGCAGCTGAGGCCGATAGTGGAAAAGTCAAGCGATCACCAAAGTCAGTAAGATTCGTCCTCTGTGGATAATGAATGTGTGCACAAAATGTCACAACGTTTAATCGTATAGTTGTTGAGATATTTCAGTCCGACAACAGACCGACAAACCTAAACCAAAACTATGTTACCATTCATTTAGCAAGGCTGCTAGCATCACCAAAAAAACCCCAACAAAAACTAACAATTCAGAAAAGGGACCAAAACAAAAATAGATTTATGTCACTGACTTTTGTAGTTGCTTTTTGCTTCATTGAGCGAGTTCTTACCACTGACACAGACCTGTAAAGTGATACTTTAATGCTCTTGAGAAGTAGAACAACAGTGCTTCTTACATTGTGTTTACATCAGCAATGTATAGTCAAATCTAATAGCACACATAGAACCAAACATTACTTAAAGACAGCCGCAAGGTGCCAAACCTCTAATTAGCCTGACCTTTAGTTCTCACCCATGATAAACAATCTCAGCAAGGACAGCCTTGTAATTAAAACCCTGCGTCCACATGCTGTAAAACAAACATTTATTCCAACAGTATCTCTGACTTTATACACCCGTGCTGGCCATCTCCTCACAAACAATTCCTAATTCATGGACATTACACGACCCAGAGGATGTTCCTAATTACAGAGCGCGTGTAAACCAAACCAAGCCTGGTTACCCCTGGAGGGGTAAGAACACAGGAACATCAGGCCGGAGCCAGTTTTATTGTTGTTGCCAAGGCTGAGAAGAAGAGCGTGGAGGAAGTCCTAAATCAATCCCACTCACTGAGGGGCTCACAGTAGGAAAGAGGCTGTCATCAACAGGAGGTGGATCTGTCACGATCAATTACAAATCCACAGGGAGCAGGCCTAATGAATTTTGATAACAGCCTTTGTCTCTCTTTGTTTTAATTTTAGGACTTGTCTGTGCTGATAAACTCTGAACAGTTCATTTAAAACAGATAGAACAGACTTCTTTTTCCAAAATAAAGCATATTTAGGACATTTTGTGAACATGCTATTTAAGGCTCTATGCCTGTCTGATTATACAGATTTATGGAAATCCTTAAGCCTAAAAGATTAGCCTCTCAGTCATTATGCGAATTTGTTAGTAAAGTTTATTTTACTTATTCAGTTTAACTCTTATTGTACAGATAAAAAAAGTACAACAGCCATTTTGTTTCACGTCCATTATTAAAGCTAAAAACCACTTCAAAATCACTGCACATCTGCTGTTTAGATGCAGCTGCGCCATGAGCCACTATATCACCACTTCTGTTGTCAGTCATTGATGCTATCTGCAGGCACATTAGATACACTACCTCTGACTTTCTGTGAGATGCAATCTGTGCAGGCTTAAAAGAAGGGCAGGGCAACAGACGTGTTGTTAAAACCACAAAAGTCTGGGACACACATTGACTACAGTGGCACGACTGAAACACACATTGTGGGAGACTAAATAGGTCAAAAGTAAACTTGAGCAGTTTGTTGTAACCATTCTGAAACACACCGTTTCTTTGAGTGGTACCTGACACAGCCACAAAAAAGAGGACAGACTGAGAGCTGAGTCATAAACCTAAACAAATGCTCATCAAGAAACATTCGTTTTTAAAGCCAAATTGCATACAGATGTGAAAAATGCGCAACTTTGCAGCAAGCCAACAGGTTGATAACAAACCCTAGACAGCCTGTGTACGGTTACAGACTGAATCCAAATTACTGGCTTCCCATGACAATGACAACAAAATTTATTCCATTCAAAAGGGCATTCCCGATTCCATGTGCAAGGACACTGTTGTGTATCGATACCCGCAAAGCTTTACCAATGTTCTCCTCATATGTAGGTCAATGAGGCTGCAGACTCGCTCAAGTGCAGCTTCAGTCAGATATTTAGGTCACACCCCAATTACAGCGAGGCAGAGAGATGAGCTCTGCAGGGGAAATATCTTTATGGAATACAGCCATTTCTTTGAATATTATTTTGTAGTTATTTTGAGACTCAGCCCTGGCAGGGGCTCCGAGCAACAAGCAGCGGTAGCAGAAAGATGACAGCTCGGGTGATTGGGTTTGAAAGTGGACCTGTCTAGCCTCTATGCTAATGCTCTGGCTCCTAGACAGTCTTCTGTTGGCGACGCTCTGCGTCGAGCTCCAACCCTTTTCTTTTAGATGACATCACCATTCATACAGGCACGTTGACATCACCGAGAGAGTATGTTTGGGGAACCACAACAGCAGATCTGGTGATTTTATACCTTGTGTGCACTTTTGTTCTCTTAAACTGGGCAATCTCTCCGTCACATCTGCATCTTGTCACCGCTGATATAACCGGATTCACATCCCAAAACAAATCCATAAATCCGGCCTGCATGGTGAAACTCAATGTGAGGTTTTTACGAGAGGCAAAACAATGTTGCCAACCCCATTTTATCTCTCCAAGGGAAGCCCTGGGAGAGTAAGCAAAGTAAAGTCAATACCATCATACACAAGCTCTGCATGTGGTCTGCGTCAGATCAGCCCTGGGAGCGACTCTCAGCGAGGGGGGATGGATGGGAGGGCTCATTTAAAATCTTTTGAATACACAAAAGAAGTGAAGCAGATACGTTGAAGTCTGCGGTGAAAATGACTACTGCAGGTGCTGCGAATAAAACAGAGAACAAACGATAAAGACAGACAGTTGTCAAGAGGAAGGAGGCAGGAGAACAAGTGTTCCTAATTCACAAGATTGTGATTAGCATGACGGATTTAGTGCATAGTGACAGGGGGGCCTTGCACTCTAATTGGAGGTTTTCAGCTCTGTATGTTATTTTAAACTAGCTTATGATGATTATGGCAAAGTGACACTAACTCAACTCCCACATACACTGGCAAGATTGTGGTGGATGAAGAAATAGTTTGTTTAAAATAAAACCAAGCTTGCATCATGTGCTATGAATAACAAAACGCAATTCCATGCAATCTTATTTTTTTTAGCTAAAAAAAATGTACCTCATCCAAAATAAACATGATATTATGTGTTAAGCACCTTGTAAAGAGTAAATCTAATGTGTTTCATGAGCGCACATGTAACATAAAACTACTTAGACAAAGAACTTCACCCCCCCATCCACCAATGAGCGTTAGTGGGTTAACTGTGGGTTTTCCAGTTGCTTCCTTGCCACCTGGCACTCTACATCACATAAACTTGTTCAGCTGCAGGGTCAGGCCCTTCAACAGAAATCCCCTGTGTGGTGTTGTGCATAAATACTGCTTAATAAAACAAATAGCATCCTACAACAAGGAGATGCTAGAATGGGACAACACAATTTTCATAGACTGGCGAGTTGAAGCATCAAAAATTTTCATAGGAAGTTCATGTACCATTTACATGTTTCAAAAACAATGTTGAGGAAAGTCCCTGTAACTTAGTAACACCACAGAGGAGTTTTCTCTCCGCTGCTGCTGCCGCCACAGTTTAAGTTTGAAAACATAAAACTGGCCATTCCAGTCACAATTAGCATATTTAGACCACGCTAGTCACTTAGCTCTGAGGATAGCGATATCAGACAGTCCAACACTTTGGTTTAGACTGAAATATCTACACAACTATTGCATGGATATATTGTCATGATATTTTGCAGACATTCATGATCCCCAGATCCCCACCATGAGGTTGACATTTATCGTCCTTTTAACCCTTTTCCTCTAGCATGAAATGCAATCAAATGCTAGCATGCTAACAGGCTAAACCATGATATTGAATATGGTAAAGATTATAGACTATCTGCTAAGCTTGTGTGTACGTGTATATGCACTCAATATAGATGTTTTTATCAGGACGGAGGACTATTTCAACCCTATAGATGCCATTAATGCATATGTTGCTGGGTACTTAATGAAGGAAGGTGTGAGACTCCTGGAGCTAAGACCAACTTACTCTTTGGCATGACGGCTAAGCATTAGCATCGTCATTACCAACTAGTAGAAAAGCTGGAATGCTGGACAAACTCTAACATCTTGCCACTGCATGCTAAGCATCGGCATGTTAGCATTGTTAATGTGAGCATGTTAGCATTCAGCTAAAAACAAACAACTGTGCCAAAGAGCAACTTTAAAGAGCTGCTAGCATTAGTCTTGTTCAAATGTTTTAAATGTGTTACGATTACGCAGAAGGCATTTCACTTTTGTTTTTCAGTTGTCTCTTTCACAAGTGCTTCCATTTTAAACAATCAATCTGTCCACACAGACCACACCCAGAGCCCAGAGTCTACTTGTGCTACGGGCATGTTAATGCAACCAGTGTCAAATCTATCTTTCTTCTTTCATCTGTGTACAGTGATTTCATGTTGAGCCCTCAGACAATTTGGACTTTTTTCACAGCAGACATTTCAACTTATAGAAGAAAAGTACAGGTACAATTCAGAATATTAATTAATGATGGCTCTGTTCCATTCAGTGTCTCAGTAAGCCATAACAGTGAGCCTCAAACGCCTTACTGGAATACAGCATTCATTAAAGTTGCTGCTCTGACATGAAATCCCAGTTCTGCATTCATTGTGCTCTTCTGTAAGGTACTTTCCCTGTTTTTGTCCCTCTGCAAAAAAAAAAGAAAGATCATCTTACAATTTGGAAATGCTGTACTGTCACTCGGCTTTTCTCAAAATCTCTTCCCTGTTCCTCATCACCATCAGCCACATTGAATATTTTGACTTATTTCCTGCTGAAAAATTCCTGGAAGCTGTACTAACAGTGAGCGAAAGCAGAAAAAATTTCCTCCTTAATCTTAAACCTGTTATTCTAAGGCTCTTTCCCTCTGGCAGAAAAGACACACAAGATGGCTTTCCCAATGTTATCCTTTAAATCTTCCCCAAGTTATTGCTGGCATTAGTCTGGCTATTTCAGCTGTGATATCAAAGCAACACAATGGATGCATCAGAACACAATGTCCTATAAAAATGCATGAAGGAAAACCAGAAAGTCTGTAAAAGATACATAATCAATTCCTTCAGCAGAGGCAGACCAGGAAAGGTCTTTAAAAAGCTGACTTACATCATGCGGGTCTAATGAGTGATGAGTCTCTGGATTTCTAACAACCAGACCTGTGTCTCGTACACAGTGAAGCAATGTGTCGATAGCAGATAATTACATGGTTTACACTACATCACACACAAGCAAGTGTGTCTGCTTCAGGAGGTGATTTTCACAAATGGAATGTATGATGTCAGTGTGTAAACGGTGGGTAAAACCATAGACTGGAAAATACGAGACCAAGCCCTTAAAATTTGTGAGAAGTCAACAACGCGACAAGGGGGAGGGTGGGGTTTCCCGACGAACACTCCCATGGTTTTTTCTTTTTTTTCCTCAATTATGCTGATGTCGTGGAAACTTCAAAGAAGTAAAAAAAAAAACACGGAGAGAGAAAAGAGATCTGTTTTGTTTTCCCTCAGTCTGCTACTAGGTGATTTGGAAGATGGCCAGGGAAAGAAACCTAGCAGTCTACAGTACAAGACGCAGCACCTCCTCAACAGCGACTGATGTCCCGATCTTATCTTCTGACACCTGGTCAGTCAGCAGCAGCGGCACGACTGTAAAGCAATCAGTGTTGCAGATCAGATGTCTGAGCAGTATTACCAGGCTGCCACACAAATAGCATTAGTCATGTGTCTGTAATGTATGCTAAAGGAAATTAGAACAATATGTGGTTACTGCACAAGCCGCTATTCCACCTTTTTCTGCACAATTCATGAGCATTAAATTCACGTGACTTCACCCAGCAGCTAGACATATTTGTCGTACCACTAACCAAAGTCCATGAAATAAGTATTTTAAAAGTAAACACACAATGTCTCATTTTATTTATTTACTGAGGTTAGTACTGTCGCCTCGCAGCAACAACGTTCTTGGTTCAAACCTGCCGACCAGATGCAGCCTTTCTGTGTTCTTCCCATGCCTGCATGGATTTCTTCCCACAGCCCAATGTCATGCAGGTGAGCTTAAGTAGCAAAGTTAATTGTCTGTTGGTGTGAATGCAAGTGTGAGCTGTCCAGTGTGTACCCTACCTCTCGGGGATTGGCTCCAGCCCCCTAAGACGCTTAAAAGGATAAGCAGTTATAACTAGTGGATGGGTGGATATTTAACTGTTCAGTTATGCCCCCAGAAAGTAAAATTTCTGTATGTGTAGACTAGAAATTAATGCAAAAAAATCCATCATGTGTAATTCAGCATGTCTGTAGTTGTAAAACATGAACTCCTCTTCATATCATAACACCCATAAATTCCCAAAAGATCTCTACATCTCTACAGCAGTAGCTACAGCCTTGGTATCTATAATGTGAATTTAAACACATATACAATGTGGAATTCTGCACTTGTAATGTATTACATTTCATACATCAGTCGTCCTAAAACCACACATGATATGAAGTTTATCATCTGAATTGTCTGAAAACCACATAAACCTATTCATGAATCCCAGAACATGTAGTTCTCTATGTAAGGAGGGAACAGACAAATAACTTTACAAAATAACAGAAAAACTTTAATAAATTAGTTTCTTTCATACAGGACATGAGGGAGGATTAAGAGGCTTGATGCATGAATCATACACTACAGCCTCTCGGTCACCAGATCACAACCTAATTGATCGCCTGCGGGGGATTTTGGTGTTCTCTCATCACCGTCATTGAAACACAAAATGAGCAAATCTCTTGGTGTTTATCTTTCCAGTAGAGATCCAAAAACTTTGAAGTTGTTCTAAAGTTGTTTGTATTTTTTCCCCTCATTTCTAACTCATCTGTATGTTCTCCTTCCATGACACGACTATTGGCAGTAACTATTAGCATCTTGCCAACCCAAAAGTGAGTCATTAGTGTTTGTTTAATGACATGATCCCTCACTGGCTTCCCACCCGAGAACACGGCCAATTGTATACATGGAAAACCTCACTGTCTCCGCAAGACTGTGCCTCTGTGCTCCCCCATGTGTACTCAGAGGGTTTAACATGAGCCGAATCAATGTACTATAATATTTTCAAGACACTGCAAATTAGATTTTCTGTAGGTCTATGAAGTGAACACTACCTATTATTATAAATGTAAATATGACATGTCGAACACTCTCAATTGCAGAGAGGGAAATGGGAATGTCTCAGCTCCAACGGTCACATTCAGAGAAAACACTGGAGGCTTTGCTCAATCATGTCTTATTTCAACACCTTGCAAACGCAGCATTAAAATAGTGTGACATTCGAGAGAAGTCGTAATGACTACCTTAATGTTGGTAACTGGTGATTATTGAAACGTTAGTGCAGCAATTCATGCAGAGGGTAGCAGATCCACCAGGCAGCAGAACGGCTGTATGTTAAATAATTTCCTTACGATGAGATTCATCACACAAACACAGCCAGAGAGCAGACTCTGCTTCATTTGATGTTTCTCTATCTTCTAGATCAAAGGGAGAAGGACTGATCATCCATACGTTAGGACAAAACAAGCTCCTCCACAGACTGCATGAATTCATTACCAGGGTAGTTATTTTAATTAACTGCTCAGCGTCGTCACCTTTCACCTGCTCTCATATATTCCATTCAATCATAAGAGTTAATGATTTACAGAGCTCTGCACTCGATAACTCGAGTTATTGTGATTTCATCCAGCTAGCTCTCAATACTCAAGACTGAATGGCTTGCAATTCTGAGGTTTTGGCTGAGAAACTAGACACACAACCAGCAAAAAAAAAAAGGGCAAAGTGCACGCTATCTTATCTTCCTGTCAGTCATGACAGCTGATTGCTCCTGCAGAGGAACAGCAGTGTGTAAAAGACCACAGGGAAAGTACGCCTTAAATGGTGAGTCGGCAGCTTGTAACCAGGTGCTCCGGGTGTCTAAAGGACACAGTCGGCCAAAGGTCACTGGAGTGCAGAGCTTAAATTACATAATCAAAGTTTGTTTTAGGCTTTAAATACATTTTGCTGTTGACTTAAAGCCAATACGTGTTGAAATTTGATGTCATTGCAGCATCTTTTAAATTATTCTGATGGCACAAGTTTGTGTTTGTAGAAAAATTTGACTATCCCAGAAAAAAGTGGTGCAGTTGTGTTGCTTTCAGCCCATTCATCTCACTGTCCCCATGTCAGATCCATATGGGGATGGGGAGAGAATCAGCAAATATTGATGTCTGCGACAGTGTTTTTTTTTGTACTATTTTTGTACTACTGCTGTTAGTACTACTGCTGTAACAAAGCTGGAAGATGTACCTCTAGGTAGGTGGCTTTAAAAAACAAATATGTCATCAATGCAAAAACATGTAAAATACTGAGTTGTATGTTGTCTCTGTGACAATCTCATTTGGTCATTCATCCATCATCTTCTTCTATCTATTCCTACTAGTTGATGTGGATGAGGGGTGGTTGGAGCCTGTTCCAGCATGCTTTTGACAAAAAGTCAAGTCTAGGAAGCACCCTGGACAGGTGTCTGTTGCGTCGATGCAGCTGGGGCTTCAGCAATAATACATGCAGGAAAAAAACCTGGCTTGGCTTTTTTCCGCATTGCAATGCTGCATCGGCAGAACACATCCTGTCTTTTTGGTATCTGATGAGGCTTCAAACACATTAATCTGTCACTTAAACTGGACAACACGCCCTGAACACTGTAGCTCCATTCATTTATTTTAAAGCAGGGCTGTTGGACAAATATTTTCACTCTTAAAGCCAAAAGAATCCATCAACTGTGAGTCGAAGCCGGAGCACCTGAAGGACTCATGGTCGAACTCAAACAGACGAAAGAATCAAGGACCTTATTACAGTGAAGCAACAGTGCAACCATCTGAGCTAATCGGTTTCAAATCTAGAAATTTGGATGGTGTGTTGTCTTGTCAAGAACAAACAAGCCATTAGAACCAAACCGGTAAAATGTTTGCATTGCAAATGCAGTAAGACTGTTCTTGGCACTGTTACAAACACACTATCCCAGGTTCCACGTATGTTTAAATATAGCCACAAGCACTGAGCAGAGGACGGCTGGTATCTTTGGGTGGTCCCGTTCTCCCGCCATCTCTCCGCACAGTTTCTAACACTCGTGCGACATTCCTCACAGGGGTTACCACAGGGTCTGTCCTTTCTCATTGATGTTTGGGAAATTTTAAGAATTTTTATTGTGCTTTGTTGGTCTTCCTGCTCTTTGGACAATAGGGAGGCATTGAAAGGAATGCATGGATCACAAAAAGGTCAGTTCACCCAAATTAAAAGAAAACATATTTACTTACTGCTGGAGTAGCTGGCGGCGTCTAGCCACAGAGACAGTTTTGGGTTTTATTTACTCAGGTTTAGAGATATCCTTTTGTGAGACTACTGACACTGCCCAGATACAATGGATCTGAGTGGCTTAAAGTGCTGACTACTGCTTTTTGGTGAAAAATATGTACAAGCCACTGTGAGAAGTGAAATAAAAATACTTCAGCTCAATCACACTTTGCTCTTTAGAACTTTTTTATTTAGGACCTCAAAAGACAGGAACCTCTGCACACAATAAATGTCCACTGATGTTTATGGAAACTTCCTGACTTCTACTGATGTTTTATGGTTTTCATATTCATACCAGAGCAGATGCAGCCGTTTGACTGCCTGGCAAAGACGTTCGTGCACGACTTCTCATCTGATGCCAGTGACTGCAAACCCCTCAAGAAGAACAAAAAGCATTCTTCCAAAAATTAATATAGTTAGACCCCAGACTCCTTAAACACTTTATGCTTCTAATAACAGATGGGAGCAATTTTTATTTTCCTTAAAAGACACTCATTGGCACTCCCGACCATCCTTCCTTTGTCTTTCTGCCTCCGCGGGCTTTTGGCGCTTAGTGCGAGGCGCGAGGGCAGGAGGAGCCCCACTTGGCACGAGGGGAGGATGATTCCCGAGCAGCCTGTCGACTTCACTCCCTAATGCTCTTTCGCCTGCCCCACTGACTGAGTTTTTAATAAATGATGAGATGTGGTATAAATAAACCACAAGGCAGTGGAACTGCCAAAAGGCAGAGAGAGATACCAAGGTAACACACAAGAGGTGATAAATAAGTCAACAAGGACTCATTTGCACAACTTGGTTTCTATCACTGTCATGAGCAGCACTACGTTAGATTGGATTTGAGAGGTAGCGAGTATGTCGCTGTACATGCATGAATTATTTTTGGAACAGAAACAGCCAAGTTGTGCACTATTTTTGTATGATTTCTAAATATAACTCAAATGGAAAGCGCTTTGGCTTTTTGCTCTTTAGCTTGTGCCTTTCACTACTCCCCCCACTGACATGTTAAGCCATTTACATTAGCTTTATTAATATTCCTAAGACATATTTATGTGAATAAATTTGATAAGCTTCTGAACGTGATGTAGGATAACATCAGACTGTGAGATATCAATCATACGGGCTTTCACTTAATATAAAACAGGTTATAATAATTGATCCATTGCACAATACGTGTGTGTGTGCTCACTTGCTTGTATGTCAAGGTTATCAGATTATTGCAACGAGTAGAACACTATATTGCTATGTATTGGCAAATGTAACATTTGATAAAGTTACTTTATTACAAGCATGAAGAACCAAAAAGAAAGTTGCTCATTTTAAGTTGTACAAAGCAACAATATCTGACAGACAATATTGACTTTATATACACATAAGAGCTTGAACTATATACACATAAACCAGCATCACCAATCGCAGACAGAGTTATGCCCTTAAATCTAAAAATGGAGACTATTACTAATAGTTGACAAGCCTGGTTTCATCAACAACAGCTCATTGATTCACATGTCAAGCTGTGGGGAAATCTTAACAACACCGTCGACTTCTTTATCTTTAGCCAACCATTGGGGAAACAGTGGTATTTTGCAACAGAATATCAGCCTATATTCCAACTCTGTCACTGCCACTTTTGCTCCAGTTATGGTCTGCAGATAAAGACAAACCTTGTCCTAGATTCTGCAGGAGCTCAAGCTGGTACAGAGCAAACTTTTAAACTAGGTGAATTTATACTTGGTTGACTCTTGTTGTCCACTAGACAATAGATAATGTCAAAAATGTTTAGATCAGTTTTAAATAAACTTTAATTTACATGAAGTGATTCTTCAACAGTGTAGGACAGGAAGGCTCTAAAACAAACACAACCCTGAAAAATAATCTTATCAAGTGTTTACGGCTCATGTGTGAACAAACATCCAGCAGACACAGAGCAACATGAGCATCCCGCTGGAGTTTGTTAAATGCAAATATTCATTCATGTTTGATGAATTGCTATGAACAAGGACTATCTCTAAAAAACAAACAAACCCGAAAAAACAAACATTAAGTTAAAATTTACCAGATTGGTCACTTTGACTGGAGAAAGGTAGACAAAGCCAAAGGCAGAGATGAATGGAGATGGAGTTGGGAAAGGCTGAAAGGTTGTAAATTACATGGTATATCAGGATCCTGCATTTGTCAATGGAGCTGGAATGATGAAAAGAATGATGAAAGGCAGGGGTGAAAAGCTGAAATGAGGTGGGGGGGCTGTTTAAAATGTCCTCCATTTCATCAAAGTGATTATTGGGGGTACTTAGCAGCTTTCATATTAAAATGATTAAGGTCTCTTTGAAAAACCAAGAGCTGGTGTGGCTGTAGTCGGTGGGAGGCCTGGAATAAAAGGTTCTTGTGGTAAGAGAAGAATGAGGCTTAAATACCTTACAGGGGGACGGACGACGTGGCAGATTTTGGTCTTTTGGTGCTGTTTCTGCTCACTTACAGGTTCTGTCCTGAGGAGAAGCACATGGTTTAAAACAAACAAACTCCTTTCTTTTTTGTTTGTTCATTTTATTGGTGTTTTTCTTCTTTCTTTCCAGATGGCTATTTTAACAAAAAAAAAAAAAAAGAGTTTAATTTAGACACCAAATGTATTTATTACAGAAACAGAAAGAAGAATAATTACGTGATTAAAACCATTTAGTGGAGTAACGGGAGAATACTGTTGTAACCATTTAACCTTTGTTCATTTGTGTTGCAGTCTCAAAAAGTACGAGTGACCCAGGATCATTACTGAACCACAACGGTCTAACTGAGTTCTAAATATTTTAGGGAACCTGTTTTTCTACTCTGTGGTTAGATTGAATATGTTGTGTAATATATACATACTGAGAAATATGTGTGATTTCAACAAGCAACATGCCTGTTAATTCTTCAGCTTGTATTAGACATTATTGTGCAAAAGTGTCAAAAACTGCAGTTCCTCAGACGTCCACTTGAGGCTGGCTACAGAACAAGTCAGTCTCCATAATCCCCCATATTAAACTGTCCAACTTCACAGCAGAAATAAACATGTTTACAGCCTGGTACAAAAAACAGTTTTGGTCTCTACAGCTAATTTCCCCACTTTGTAGAAAGACTTCTACTAATATATATAAACAGATATCTGCATCGATGATGGCTGATGGGTTCAGAGATTGTGTTCACCCTCTTTTCCTGTCCAAAAAGGCAATTTAACCTGCATGCAACCAAAGCCTGCGCAAACATGATACTACTCAGGCTACAAATGGAAACCAGTCCGATGCCAAAATTCTGGTCCCTTGCCTACAGATTCTCCATTCATATGTGGATATCTGTTTATCAAGGTTATTGTGCACTTGACACTGAAAAAAGTAACCTGTTCCTGTTTAAATCTGCACAGATTTTTGATGCTGAGCTTCCAATTTCTTTTACCAACGACTGCTGATATTCTTATTTAACCGTTGCTCAGAGGCATCTTTGTCACTCTCTGCCCTTTCAGTTGTCAGTCTGGTTGAAACATTGTTTTTTCAAACCCTTCATACAAAATAATATCTACAATATAATAATAGAGTCTGACTATACCGAATCAAGCTTTTGTTGCAGGCGTTACCAAAGTTTTGAACTGTAGTGCATATAAGGATATCTGAACAGATTCACAACCCCGCTTTCACGAGCAAGTATTGTAAAGCTGGTTCGTCTAACAGATGGTCAACACAAAGCAAACAGGTGAGGACTGTCTGTCCTGTCTTGCTCTCTTGACATCCTCAGGGGCACACATAGCTCAAACAATCTCCTACTGGAACATACAGTAAGAACCTGTTCTGCATCTCACTAAGCTGCAACCTAACACCGCCATCACATAAAAGAGAGACGTTACTCATTTCTGCGTCACTGTGGGACCTTTGAGGACAAACTGTGCATATTAGCAAACACAGCAGTCAGCTACATTATAAATTGTTAGACTCACTTTGCAGTAAATGCAACAGAGGAGCAAATATTGATCAATTGATTAGCGTCTGAATGTGACTTTGCTCGGTTGAATGTTAATGGTAGGGAACAGATGCCTGGAGAGGCACTGGCTACAAAAAAGCAAAACAAAAAAAAAACAACAGCTCTCCATTTTGTCTGGATTAAGGGCTTGTGTCACAAAATCACTGACTTAAGTGAACAGGAGAGGGGTCGTGACCTCTGCATGGGCAAATCCAGTTTGGACTTGAGATTGCAACTGGACACACAGATTATTATTTTTTTTGTAAGCTTTAAGGTCAGCCTGTCTTAAAATGCAAATCAAATGCAGTGCTCGCTCCACAAAACATGACAGAGTGTTCTCACTGCAAAAGGATTAGAGAGACAACTAGAAAAAGGGAGTAGGTTAATATTTAGATACAGCCTGGTGGAAAGTAAAAGCACTGCGGTTGAGGGGTTAGGTAGGCGTGCACAAAATAGTCTATAATTCAACACCCTGAAGCCAACTGCCAACTCATGCTGAGAGGCGGTCAAAAGGTTTAAAACTTTTCACTTTGCCACTGCCTTTTATTCAATTAAATTTGGGACCATTTATTTCATGCATCAAACTGTAACTGTAATTTTTACTCTTCTGGTTATTCTGTTTTGTTTGATTTTACACTATTAAAAATCCTATTTTCACGCATCTTCTTGTATTGCCTCGTGTTTTTCAAATATCTTCTCTTTATGCTGTTTTATGCTGATGGAAAGTGTGAATGAAGTTGCGTTAATTTCATTTTAATTTTACTTTCTGACGACAGCATGCCCAACTTGAGAAATTGTTGCAAAATCTAATTTGTGATGGAGAAAAACCAGCATTTACATCATGTATGTTTACAGTATCTCATCGGAGTTTGTGATGATTTGGTGACTTCATTACATTTTAATGGAAATGTGTGATCACTGCTGACCAAAGCTCAGGGAAGGCGAATTTACTTTATTATGCCTGCTACACAAATACCAATTCTGTTATTGTTTTCATGCAGGGACTTTGCACTGAAATCTAAATGAAAACATCTTGTGATAATGCCGTCATCAAACATTCCCATGAACATTCCCAACCGATCTCAGCAGCCACCCACATACACATATTTGGGGGGATATGATGTTGCTAACAGGGACGCTACAAATTTGCCACCCAGTCGCCAGATCACTGGAAGCTGGACACTGGCTGCTGCAGCTCGAGGGGCAATACGCAGCATGTCATAAAACTCTGGGAACCAGAGAGCTACACGTTGTCCTTACTTCACACACACACACACACACACACACACACATACACTCTCCCAGGGAAGACAGAGACAGTCAATCAATCCTAGCAACTAGGGCATCTTATCCTCAGCTCACCCTGTCTGGTTGGACGTTAGCTCATCTGGCTTTGTTGGGGAGGGGTCCTGTCCTCAAACCACACTGACTGAAAGCAACACCGGGGCAGAGGAAATATTGTCTCTATTTGATTCCTTCCTTCCTTTTTTTCTGGATTTAATAATAAATTTTGAAAACAAAGTTGTCAGCCATTGCTGCTGCTTCACCAGAGACTTAGAATTCTCTTATAGTTGATGACAATACAACTTAATCCTTTAATTTAACCACATAACCCCTCTCATCTCGATGTGACCCATGATACACTGCTCCCCGGGCTCATCAATAAATCAGACTTTCGCTTCAGAATTTCAAGACGGGTCTGAGACCGAAATTTCCAACTAAAATGGAACCATTTGTGCCTCCACCAGAAATCAATTCATTTTCAGCTTTCAGTGGAAAAGCAGAAAAAGAAATGAGAGGGAGAGAAAAAAAAAAAGTCTCTTAACATCTCATCTCTGCTGCTTTTCCACAGAGAGCCGCGGCATTGTCTAGAGACGGTGCAGAGATCTTCTACCGAGGCTTATTAATTCACTACTCTCATCTCCCCGAGCTGGCTATCATTACAGCACTATATATAGAGCTGCGCAGGGAATAGTGAGGGATGCACACACACATTAACATTAATGACTTTAGGCTCTGCTCCGTGTGCTCACAGACGCACTCACACATGCAACTGTGGAAAAAAAAAAAAAAAAAAATTAACCAACTGTGCTCGCACCTCATGAAATAAACACCCCTTTGTTTACAAACAAAAGAAAGACTGGCTTCCTTTTCACTACTATATCTCAGCATCAAGTTGATGTCGACATCTCTGGTTTCACTACTGAACTTGCGTCAGGTTTGGCTGCAGACGAGTGTCTAATCCGTGATCTTCGGTAGGTTGGTCGAGTGCAGGCTCCAACTGAGTTTGCTAATGAACAATCATCAGTGCCTCCCCCAGTGGCTGTTGTAAAGGACCAGTGCACGGCGGTATTGTGAAAGCAGGATAACATTGTGTTGGCCCTTCCTTGGTAATTCTATACCGATCTCAGCAGGAGTCTACACAGCCCATTACATTTTCCACATTGTGTTAATCAGGATCTAATGTCCAATATTGCAACCGCACGCTTTGGGTTTTGTGCACAGGTCTGAGCACATCTTCTTGAACATAATCCTGCAGGATGGATTTGAAGGACGGAGCCAGCGTTGAGGCTACTTTTTAAGTCCTTCCTCCCCTGCAGCACCCCCAGCTGCCCCTCCTCAGGCCCCATCCTGGGTGGCTCGGTAGTGGGGTAGCAGATGGTGCTTAAGGGGGTGGGGGCATGCACACATACTCCTGTCCCCCTGCATGAGCCTTGAGGGTGTTTGCAGCTCAGCAGGGGCAATCCAGTGGGCTTCCACCCAGGAGCAGCAGAATGTGACCCCACTCTCTCTCCCTTGCACTGCCCTTAGGCCTGAACACGGTCGGCCACGCATAAACCAAAGACAAGGCCAATGCCGTCCTCCTCGGTAAGCACTCTCTCTCTCACACACACACACACACACACACACAGGCTACTATGGTTGGGTCGATTCCCAGCTATTTCCCCCCATTGAGGATCCATTAAGTGTCTTGTGCATGCATGTTGTTCGCACGTTACATTAACTGACAGCAAGATGAATGATTTATTCAGGGGGGCTTTTCAATTGTCAGAGATGGATGGCATCAATAGGGGTTTTGTCCTTGCTGATGAATCAGGCGATTTGCCACTTTAAACAAATCTATCCTCATGCTGTTGTACAAGCACACAGTCAAGAGAGGACTCCGGGGAGCTCCTCTGTCTGTTTAGAAACTGGACTAAAAATGGAGGAGAAACAGGTAAGAAGAGGAAAAGTCTTAAGCAGAGACGTGGAGCATATTGCAGCATATATACTCTAAGCCCCACGCTGCTCCCCTTCAGTCTCTTTGATATCTTTATGCAAATATGAGCTGGCTGATTTGGGAGTATGGAGAGGATTAATGGCTCTCTCTCCGTGGACTCGGTGTAACACAGTAGCAGAGGATTGTGGGTCAGAGCGCTGAGACCCCTGGGCACTGCGGGCATCAGCTGCCATTCTCCAGGTATGAAGGTTTGGGGAAAGCTGTGTGTGGTCTCACACCTGGATGCAAACAACTCTGTCGCTATATTTATGAATATGTAGTGAAAACTGTGTTTTTATTTATCCATTAATAATCAATTAATTATTTATTCTCCTATCTTACAGTCTAATATCAGTTGTGAATGTGTGTCCCCCTGTGGAATTAGCTGATAAATTAGCCTGGAAGCATTATATGCATTTGAATAAGCACCCATTTAGATTATTTAGCCATGGGAATACCAAAGAAACACACAATGGTAAACAATTAATGAAGAGATAAACCTCCAATTAATCAAAATGAATGAAGGAGGATGAAAATGGCATCACTTGAGGAGTAATAAGATTTGAGCATGCAGGTTTTGATTAAATCTGCATTATTCTACAGTGAGCCCGCCGCATATTAGACAGTGTGATATTGCAGTGAGGAACGAGTGCTGTGAAATAGGCACAATAGGCTGAGCTTGTGTTTTCCTGGAGGCATACTGCATACTGCTTTCGTGTCAGCCTCACTCACTGCCGGCAATGACCAAATCCATCATGACATGTGGACAACAAAGAGCTACAAGAATGCTTGCCCTGGTGTGTGCACACACACACACACCACACTGCGTCGTAGACGGCAGCGCACGGTGCACTATCTCCCCAGAACACAAGCCTATCCCCATGCACGGGAAGCATTACATGTCACAGAACACAGTGAAATCTTTAAGCACCATATCCAAACGAAAAAGCCCTGTCAAATAGCTCTACTCGACATGAAATACAGTAGAGCAGTTGATGGTGCCAGGGCGGAACTAGTCAGTGCAGGGAATTTTCCAGATAAAGCTTTCTGGTAGAAAATTGGGAGAGTCCAGTCATCAGTATGTTCCAGGCAATTCTTTAAATTAGCATGAGATTAGGGAGTGCACGGTGATTAAGCTCATTTGAAGTATAGAGGATCCGTCTGGGCATTGGCAACAGCCACACTTTAATTAATCTGGTAATGGATGAGAAAAATAAGCACTCTTACGCACATATCAGCATTTTGCTGAACAGGAGGAAGTAGAGGACTGGAGGGGAGGAGGAGGGTGGGTGTTGTGTGGTTGGAAGAGGGGGGGGGGTTTAAAAGGCAGACAGAGAGTGAAATGGAGCACGTTGCCTACAGAGAAATTAGCACTGAGTGTAGCCTGATGAATGCACCATTGTATCTATGTTATAATGGAAAAAAAAGGAGATTGTATGAAGTTTTTTTTATGCTTTTTAATCACTCCCTTGCCCTTGTCCGGGAGTTTTCCCTGGAAACAAGGGATGTGACAGGATTTTAGATCATGCAAAGAAAGGCTGCGGCGCCACATTGACAGTAAATGTGACACAGCAGTGAGGGAAGAAGTATTTTTACTCTTTGTTCTGTTCCTTATGAATGACCCGATGAGTCAAACGCCGTGACTGACCCACACATGACAGACACAGACTCATTTGACTCCTTCCGCCAATTTGAAGCGGTGACGCTTTGGTGTCTGTACTCGCTTAGTTGAGTCATTTATTTCATAGGGGCTGACAAAAAAAGCTGGGTGTCTGTGTGTGTATACATGCACACACAGCAGGCAGCGACAAAAGTAACATTTAGTCACACAGTCCCTGAACCAGGTTGGCGCTTCTTAAATAATTGAACCCTGGGAAAAGGAGCCCTGGAAGAGGTTAAGAGGGGCTGAGTTGCGCAGGCGTTCGTGCTTGGTGGTCGCGAATCTGCCAGCAGGAAGGCTTCTCACCCAGGAGTGGACTTCTTCACCTAATTAGACTTACGCCCCTTTAACATTTAATAACGGCCGGCTGGATCTTCAGTTGAATACTTAATCCAAGTCAATGCTGAGGGATTTCATAAAGATTATCAGGATTATGAGACAAAAGACTGTCCCTTCCTGTTTGAAATTCCCCTCAATATTTTACTATTATCTTTTTGACTGACAAGTTTCACGACGCCCACGACACGGTCAGCTGATACACAAATGAAGTACATCTTTTTCAGTTCTCCTTCGTTATGCTATAGGAGCTCGTTTCTGTCAGACATAAGATAAAGAACAGATGCATGCAGGATAAATCTGTGCCACTGCCTATCACTCTAATACACTGAGCCGTGGGTAGTATAATAAGCAGTAAATGAGAGATCTTCTGAAAGCCTCTACTAAAAAGCCTAATCACATATGGGGAGGTCAGGGGACCATCTGTTGGCTGATTGTTATCTTGGACAGCTCTCACTATACCTGAACATCAGCATACTGAAGGCTGCACTAATTCAAAATAAGCTCGTGAAGAGGAAATGCTTGTCAGAATTTCAAAGCGCATCGAAAAATATAGACCTCAAAAGATCAATATATGTGAATGAATAACACTTTTTTGTGTTAAATATTGAAGACCTGAGCAGCACTCACTAGCGGCACTAGTTGTGGATTCAGGATCTTTTAATACAGACTGTCATATCTCAGCTCAGTATACATTAAGACGTGCCACTGTCTATTTACCACCTCTGACATCTCCCCCACCGGACATGCAGCCCTTGTCGGCTTTACTCCGAACCGACTTCACGGCATGAAAAGCAGATAATGCTAGCGTGGCCTACTTATTTTTCCCCCCTGCCTTTCCCTGTGTGTGTAATAAGTAGTGATGGCATGTCCTCTTAAGGGAATGTAACTCTGAATGTGAGGAGGCCCTGTAGAGGAAGGGTCAGTGTAAGGGGGGAGATGAGGACTATCATCAGAGAAGGAAGCTAAAAATCATGCTCCTAAACAGATTCAGAGTGATAATTAGAGGTAGGTGATAAGATAAACTTGCTATACTGTACTACTATAAAATACTTCAGCCTTTAATACATCTAGTTGTATTAGGCCAGTGCTGCAAATCTATAATCAGGACTGTATTTATGGCTATATTGATTTTTTTTTATGTGAATAAATCACTGGATTAGCCAAAACTCATATACAAATCATAAAAATGAGCCATACATCACACCCCGCGGGCTTATTAGCCAATTGCTCAAACACGAACAAGAGCTTCATTTAGTTTACAGGATTCTCAGGCGAGCGAAAGCACAGATTCAAGTGACACTATGTAACATGTGAAAGAAGAAAAAAACATGTTATTTTTATTTAAAAATGAAAAGTTGAATTCACAAGCTTTAAAACGCACCCTTGTTTACTTCAATACACTCAGAGGTTTTGCTGCTACAGCCTCACTCGGTCTGGTATGACCAGTAGTTTATGGTGGCTAATATTAGCCAACGTTAGCAAAGTTTACACAAACGTTTGTTTTACTGACATTACTGAGCCAGACTGATTTCATGGTGACTTTATGAGTCTTAATATCACCGTTAAAGTGAGCTAACATTAGCTATCATAAGCTAGCTGTCAAACGCAAGTGAGGCTATCGCAGCAAAACATTTGAGTTTATTGAATTGGGCAATGGTGCGTTTCATAACCTATAAGTTCAACTTTTTATTTCTAAGAGGAATAATATGTTATTTTTTTACTTACAAATGTGACACAGCCTTGCTTTAAAGGGACAGTGAAAAGGAGCACTTATTATAGCTAAAGCTGTATGTAAGCTCATACAGTAGAACGTAAGTCAGGTCTGAGCTACTTCTCAGTAAATGACCTGTGTTAAGTCAATCAAATGGCTCTGGATAGGACAGCCACTTTCAGCACACTAGGATTAGTTCTGCTGACCCACACTGCCTGCACCACTTAGACAGACAGACCATAACACACGTCTGTTGTGTCCAACACATACACTTCCTATAACCTAGCTGCTCTGAATTGTGTTTCTGTTACAGCGTGCTAACGTATGACCCTGAATTGTAAGCAGGATTTTGATCTTGCTAAGGAGACGCATGTCTTAACGGTTGCATTTAGCAGCTCTGGATGCCGTCCCCCTCCTGCTGGGACCGAGGCATCTTAATTCAGGATGTGGATCTCAGTCAGCAGGTGAATGTTGGTCTAATCAGCCAACCATATGTCCTCCTATCCCCTGGCTGATTAAGGTTTCCTCTCTCCCCCTCACTGATTGCTGTATGGTTTGATAAATCATATCCCCTGTGAAAAATGCTAATTATATGGTAATGCAGGTTCCAAACTGCTGTCCGGCCAGATAAAGGCTTCCAGCTCGTATGACCCTCATACTAAATTCCTGCCCACGTTAGGGAAAAGAAAACAGGAACTACTGTCAATTCAGAGCAAAGCCAATCTCTCTTTCTCTTTTTATTTTCCAGAAATCTGTTGCCCTTGTCCTCCCACATGGCCCATCTGTGTAGCCGGGTTAGTCACAGGAACTCCATGCGGCTCCCTCAATCCCCCTCAATCTCTTTGTGGGTCACAGAAACACCTCTACCCTGCTAGTCGAGAGCAAGAGGAGAATCAGTTACCAGATCTCGATCAAATGACAGACACATTAAAAACAGGAGCCAGGTACTAATACCCTTCACTCACACATATACTGTTTTAGAATTTGTTTCACATGCTACAAACCGATCTCCCCTGCTGTGGAACCAGGCATTGAATTCAGGTCATGACCGTTTACCTTGTTATCTTGTGATTTTATACTGCAGCAAGCGAATGAAGGGCAGTGACGCCTTAATGCAGCTAAAGCCCCAATGAAACCAGCCACCGTGCAGGAAGAGTTCATCCCATTTCAGCAGCTGATGAACATCTGTTCAGCATTAGTGGTTACTGCTTTGTGGTCTGTGGTCCTGTGGGTGCAGAGCAGGGCTCAACTGATAATGTTGAATCTTCAGGTGCAGCGTGCTTCTGTTCAGAGGTAAAAACAGACAGGAAAAAGAAATAAGGGCAAATTTCCTGTTTGTCTTATATGCAATCCTAAACCAACGTATGCAGCCTGTCACGGGTTTTAAACATAAATGCAGACATTTGATGTTACTCTCTAGCTAATGTACATTCTGCCTGTTAACCTTACTATTAAAGTGGTTTAAATTTTAGCAAAATAAAATGTGAGTCAGTGCATTTTGATGAACTTATTGCAGACATTGTCAATACAGCGTGACAAGATTACATAATTTTAATGAATCACCACAGATAAAGTACATCGTGACGTGTAATTGATGCTTCCTACGTAAAATAGACCAAAATAAAGCTCTAAAGTCACATTTATATCAGCTGATTAGCATCGGCTGTTTCATTCATGCTTTAGAGCTGACTGGAAACATCCAATCATATTCATGCAGGTGTACAGCGTGGCGATATAACCTGACACTTCTCATTATTACTCTGCTGATACACTCAGGCTAACGCTGCTTTTGGTTTTGTTGATTCATGAAGAAGAGAGCAGAACCTTTCCCATCAAATCAAACTGTATAAAAATTTGTTTTTTTATGAATCGCTTTATCTCATCCGCCTTGTGGTGTTTTTTTCTGAGACCCTCACCTGGACTCCAACCTGGGGTGCTGCAGATAAGAACACCCCCAACGCTTACTAACACCTACATTTTCATTTTTTTTCTTCATTTTTTGGGGGGGCTTTCTGGTGGATTGGAGGCTTTTAACAGGGAGTGCCTACAAGATATAAATTCTTTGTCCACAATAGAAGAAGCAGAAGCTGGTACCAGAACATATACTGTATTTTTTTCTTTCCTACTTTAGCGAAAGCACTCTGCAAAAAAAAAAAAAGTTTGAATTTATTTCTATGATGTGAGATATTAATATTTCTCGTGTTTCCCCAATAGACAGTACATAACATGGAGTATCAGTGACATTGTCACCCACAGGTTTCTGAAGAGCTGTTGTGAGGCTCAGTGTGGTGGCTCTGGTTGTCGCCACCTTGCCCACCTCGCCGCTAATCTAAAAATGGGCAAAGACATTGAGCGAAGGTGGAGCTGAGGTGGGCTGAATGAATCCTAGTTGCTGAAATAGCTGTGACGGCGCCCACCTGTCAATCAAAGCGGCCACGTTGTTAATTATGCACAACTTTGAGCTTTAATTTGAACAGGTGAGTTATGTAAAAATTCAGATTCGGTGCAGTTAGTGGGTGGGGAAATTAGCTATAGAGACCAAAACTGTTTTTTGTACCAGGCTGTAAACATGTTTATTTCTGCTATGAAGTTCAAGATTTTAACATGGAGACTTATGGAGACGGACTTGTTCTGTAACCAGCCTCAAGTGGCCATTTAAGGAAGTGTAGTTTTTGGCACTTGCATTGGCTTCATTTCACAGCCAAGAAGGTTGCCACTTGTTTTCCGCTCAGTTTTTTTTTAAATGAAATTAGAAATGCATTTACATATACATATACATATAACATATACATATAAACAGGTGAGTGGGACTTGTGTTTAATCGCTGTAACACATCAAGCACATGTCAAACACACAAACATAACACTGAGGCGAGATTGTTTCTGTCAACAACTTTGTTGTCACCAAACAGAGGATTTTTTTCTTGCGTGCGCTTATGTGCGTCCAGGGGTGTAGGTGCACATTCCTGTGAGTGTTTGTGTGATTCACACATTCCACAGGCTTAAGGAGAGGTCATGATGAGCATATTTCTCCAGTCGTATGGCACCTCTTTGTTTACATACCAGACATGCTCCAGGGAGACAGAGTGACTGACACAATAAGCTTGCCTGGGCTGTCTGTACATCACAGCATGCATTTAGCACATCGCAGTTTATCAACAAGTTCCCAAATGGACAGAGGAGCCAACTCGTGCTACCACGGTGAATTCAATAATCTGGGGTTTTTTTTGACAATAACATGATAGATGTTTACACCATTTATGACATTTTATATCATCAACATCAACATAGCCGGCAGGTTACAAAGCTTGGATCTTTACATGTTGTTTTTTCTCAGTAAATCTAATAGAAGACAGTTGTCCCTCATCAAATAATCAAGTTAAGAAAACCATAGCCTGTTTCCCACATGAGGGGGGGTTATTGAAAAGGTGGAATGGCCCTCGGTGGAGACGGGATGACCTTTCCCCTGGAGCCTGACCCCTGACCCGCCTCTCTGTGATCAGCTAATTGGGAGAGAGGAGCCTAAAAGCTCTCTGGTAGGAGCCGAGCGGCTGTGACCAGGACGAGCCCGCTGGGGAATGAGCTGGTCTACTTGAGGAGAAGGGATTGAATAATGCCTTTGTGCAGAGGCCAGTCTGTGTGTGTGTGTGTGTGTGTGTGTCTGAGAATAACAAATCATAGGAACACCAGCCCTTACACACACAAACTGAAGTTACAGACATGAGAATACCCCAGGCAGGTGTGGTGCCACAGACGGCACATGATGAGCCAATAAATCACGCTGCCGATAGAGTTTTAAACAGGGCAGTCATCAGCATTCAGACAGTCAGTGCAGATTTATGAACCACAAGATTGCAATACCTTTCACAAGCAGTTATCTTATGAATAATACACGTAGACCATATTTGATGAGCCAATCTACAGGCGACCATAAACTTATTTTATTTGCGGCGCTGGGGTTAGTCTGTAGTGCCTCTCTCTTCATAAAAATGGGATCTTCTCTTCTCCTGCTTCATTGAGGTAACTGCACCATTTGGGTAATGGCACACTAATATTTTACATCAGCTCAGAGAGACCTGATTTACTGCAGCGATGCTGGAAGAAATCTTACGCAATCAAAGCATTGTTTCACCTCCCACGGTGTTACTTGAAAGACGATTATGAAATCATCAACCTTAGCTCTTGATATAGAGACAACTTTTAAGTACAGTATAAAAGGAGGATCACAAAAATGTCTCTAAATCAGTTTTATTGCTCATTTTATTTCTGTGATTCTATGATTAGTGCCTTGGCTCAGTTTGCACTACAGTTTTTGCTTTTTGCTCGCTATATACAAGTCAAGGCTGTGCATGTTTACCATAAAACACATTTTAATGAAGCGTATAGGATGATTTAACCATTTAATGCAAAAGTAATGGTACTGGATACTTTGTGAAATTACATATTAGTTGCAGGATTTAGTGACATCTATTAGTGTAGTTGTGGATTGCAACTGCCTCACCTCACTGCACAAAAAAAGTGAAAGGCTGGAGCCGGTGTTTACTTTGTCCATTCTGGGATACTGTAGAAACATGCAGCGCAACATGACAGACTCTATAGAAGAGGACCTGCAGCATCTGTAGATATAAAGGACTCCAAAGAAGGTTATTATGCACTAATGAAAACATAGTTATGCACTTCTGCCATGTTCTGTAAATAGAGCTCCCTAAATCTGACACACAGGACCTTTAAAACAAGTTATTACTCTTTTAGTCCTCACAACCAAAAGTTTATGACTCAGGACAAAACATGGATTTGATCCTAAATTGAATTTGATCTCCAAACTTACTTCATGACCTTTAAATAAATGTCACACCTAGGTGCTGTACTCATTGTCAGAGACACATACACCTAAAAAAAGAAAGTAAGTAAATTGGTGATTAAGCCAGAATGTTTTGGCTGCAAGTGATATTTTCAAATACTATTTAAACCTACATATTTAGGTTATGTTTTTTTTCCCATCAGATTTCAATCAATTTTTTTTTTAAATATTTGAAAAAAACACCACCAAAACCCTGTTTTAAAAATAAAAGTGTCTTTGGGACAGCCTGACAAAGAGGAGCAATGGTTCAAATATAGTTTGTGGTCACTCTGATAGTAACTATTTACACAGTACCCCGTCTAATTCTTTAGTTTGCAATAGTTATTTACGTCTGGCCACTGAATGACAAATATATTTGACGTGTGTGAGAGTGAAAGTCTGTTTTCAGTGGAAAAACAATCTGTCTTCTCTTCTGTTGCGTCATATTCAGCAACATACAAATGTGCCAGATCTGTCCTTTGTGCTTTCATCAGCAAACACAGCAATCTGAGCGAAGTGGGGCCTTGACAACATGCGCACACACACAAAAACACACGCATACACACAGCCGATGATTGACTGTGTGTGTGTTTAAGATAAAACTGACCAAAAAGGCTCTGAATCCCTTGCAAGTAAGAAAGCGAGCAAGCTGTTACAGGGCTGGTTTTGACATTCATTAACTAGACAACTCTGATCTTAGTGTATATAGTGTAGTACAGTGTGTGAGTGCGTAGACGCAGGCTAAAGTGTGTGTGTGTGTGTGTGTCCCAAGCTCTGACCTCTGAGCTTGAAGCCACGTAACAATTTTCCTGACCTGCCTTGAGCATGGAGCGTAGGCCTTCCTCAGGGTCGCACACACACACCTAAACATATAAACACACACAGTATATCGGTCACTGCAGGTCTCAGGGTCTGCATTCATATTTGTTTATGCTGTTTGATTCTAAAGAGTTGTGACTGCTTGTTTGTGGCAAGGCTGAGATGAGGTGAATCATGGATGCCTTTGTCTCATTTCTGTGAAATACAAATGATATAATAATCTATTTATCTACTCATAAAACAGAGCTCTCTCAGTTCTCTGTACAAAATCTAATGTGTTATTTTAGTTGCTGAGCAGTTCCTATAATTACATTACGTTTGAAGTCGGTCTGAGGAACGTCTGACTCAACTATGAAACACCCACAAGGAGAAAGATGAGAGCTGATTGGTTGAACAATTGGTCAAAAACTTTCCATCTCTATTCACACAAATAGAGACACTTGAATACAAAACACAGCTCTACACACAAACACACATTAACATACTCATATATACACACGCATGCACAACACAGATGTAGAAATACGATGCATAAATCATCATCATTTGTATAGATGAATATCTGAATTGCATATATTGCACTTCCATGTTATACTTAAAGTGACACTATGTACTTACATAATGGCAGTGAGGCTCTGGGGGCAATGCTAACAGGTCGGTCCACCCCTTTGGTCCAGATTGAAATATCTTAACAACTATTGAACAGTTTGACATTCATGTTCCCCAGAGTATGAATCCTAAAAACTTTGGAGATTAGAAAAAAATATGATTTGTAATCATTTGGATTTTTCATCTAGCAGGTTTTGATAAGTTCAGTGCTGTTTAAATCATCCGCCTTGGCTGCTCGCTGTGTTTTGTGGCAAAGATAGCATGTTAGGCTGTTGTGCTAAACATAACCACTATGAAACAATCAGAAAATAACTTTATTTTGCTAATTAACCAGCTTTCTCGATGCCGGTGCTCCCTCACTTTCATTTACTGTCTATGTCGCTTGGCCCGTATTCGCTTTCTCTCTCTCAAACCATTGGCCGCAATCCAAGGGAGACTTCTTTGTGTCAGTATTTTGCAGCATAGGCTGCAAGCCAGACACAGACAGAGAAGCTGGGTTCATGAAATAAACAAAGCCAGACCACAACAGATAGAGTATCAGAGTTTAGTCCATGAATCCACCTGGATCATGCTCAGTTTCAGAGACATTTCAGGCTGACTATGATTAGAGCAAGACACTGTAAGAGAACAAAGTAACCATTACAGTATACCTGCTGAACATCAGCTAACATTGTTAGCGGTCAATAGTTAACATTGTCATTGTGAGCGTATTAGCATGTGTACATTAACATTTAGCTAAAACACTGCTGCGCTAAAGCACTAGCTTGTTAAATCTTGTCTCAAAACACATTATTATAAGACAGCTTGTATTCACAACTAATAAACTGTTGCTATATCATATATTTTCTTGTCTACTCTCACTGTTTTCAGGCTCATTTTAACCTCCCCTTTAACCAAAACTAGATAAGTGCCCATAATCATGTCAGACAAAAAAAGTTTAAAAAAACTTTAGAAAACACACAAGATACTTGTTTTTTTTCCAATTGAGTCTGCAGAACAGTACATTCAAGCACAAGCACACACAGAACTGATGACAAAAGCAGGGAGGTGGCCAGCACTTGCTGAGCCCACACCACCACGGAGGAGGCATGTGCTGAGGCTGACTCACGGCGTAGCCAGAAATCATCAAGTCATGAATCCGTCTGTGTTTGGGCGTACAGAGGCACATATGAGTCATGACAGAGAGAGAGAGAGAGAGAGAGAGTGAGACAAGGAGAGAGACGGGAAGCTGCAGAGACAAAGACAGAGGACAAGTAGTCTCAGGTCAGACAGGCATATTCACACGTAGTCAATCGTGGTGACAGTCGGATTGTCAGCAGCTCTGAACGCACTCCTGAACTTGAAATAAACCCAGAGCTGAGCGACAGCAGCAGCACCAGGGTGACACAGTTTTACTGTCTTTGTAGTGAAACGCGCAGATTCCTCCCACCCTCATACACTCCTACACTCTATTTCTCATCTAAAATATATGCTTAAGATCCCATGGATGATATCAAACGAGGCAGAAATACTCAGACAGCCAGTTTGGTTGACTTTTGATCAAAAAAAAAAAAAAATCCTTGATCTGTGTCCTATATTTGGAAAGTCTCTGAGGCTCTCTGGTCAATCTGTGTCAAGGCTTTACCCCAGACTAAGCCACTTCCAGTGTGCAAAAACCTTGTACAATCCCCCCAACAATATTTGTCAGTGCATATTCTATCACCATGGTGACTGACACTCTAGCCAGGCGCTGTTGTGTAACTCTCCGCTGATAGGGTGAAGGGGGAGTCTACTGTAGGTGGGGAGGGAGGGGGGGGAAGGAGGTTGCAACAATCGGTCAGGAGCAGCTGAGCCTTTTGTGTGTTATTATAGGTTAAAGCCCTCCACCTTATGGCCCCACCTGGTGTCTTTCAAAATAAAAGCTGACTTTTTCCCCTGTCTCTTTCAGGAAGCTTGCAAAATGCATATTTGTTTAGATGCAATATTTCCAGTTGACGCGAATCAATTTTCCCCGGTGCTCTTTGTGCGACGAGCTATTGAGGAATTGTTTTTGAGTTGAAGCGATGTTTTGGTTACAGGAGTTTTCCCCATGCTGTCATGGCAACCTGCAGAGAGGGCAGTTGGCAGGATGGTAGTAAGACAGCAAGGGCGACATGCTGTTTGTTCTGCAGATGCAGCCCTCTGTTCCCGAGAAGTCCCCAGGTGGTGCAGACTGAGTGGTGTATCCCAAGGGGCTATCACGTTTCAGAGCGAAAACAAGCAGTCCGGGCTCTGGCAAACAGAATCACTCATTGCAAAACCTTTCATTTGCAAAGGGCTCTGTAGCTGCAGGCTTGTTTCTGAGAAGTCAAAGAACACCGAACTTAATTCTGAAGTATAGTTTTGGGAAATATGATCCTCGCTTCTTGCTTCTGGTATTTAGGGAAAAAAAGATCAAAGGCCACCTGTTTGACACACTAAAAACAAAATGGCATGCAAAACTGATATTTGCTCTACAATCATGACAATAAAGTCAATACCCAGTGGTTGAAAATGTTTGTTCAGATCTATTTTGGGTTTTTTTGGTCATCCATGTGAGTCATTAAACCACAGCCACATCAACAACAAGCGACAACTAATGCTCTGCTGTCTGTGGAGGATAAAAGGCCACTGTTGCTGGCATTGATATAAAAGGCAACACTTCCTATAAATAGGCTCACCCGAGGCCGTAGGCATGACATAAGTACCTCAATCTACCACAGTGTCGGTGCTTGTTTCCTATTTTAACTTCTCTCTATTTACCCTTTACCACATATGGGGAACAGCACGTGCAATCATGTGCCATTTTTATTACAATATAAATAGCCTAGTTCCTGATATTGTGACACAAGGTGATGAGTAACTTATCTAAAGGTGTCATATTAGTGTGAGCAGCGTGACGTCAGGAAGAAAGGATGATGCACGTTAGACGTAACAACCTTGGGATTTCATCATTTTTCATGAACACTCCAGCTCATACTGAAGCACCTGTTTGTGTCACTACTTTCTTCTCATCTGCCCAGAGCTCACTGTGTGTCTCTTGATTGCTATAAATAACACTTTCATCATCACAAGCATCACAGACTTTGCGAATGTGTGCACGACTCCCCTTTGTCTAATTAGGTTGATAATAGTGAGGGTTTCTGACGGGGCTTCATTCATAATCGCACACATTTCTTCTCGGGTATGACTCATGTGCTCTACCAGAGGAAGAGGGAGAGAGAAGAGCACCGCATCATCCATCATGGACTGTGAGGGTGATCTCATCCTGAGTCATAATATTAGTGCCTTAGTGGATGTTCAAGCTCATCCACAGGTCATAAATCCTACTCTCTCTCTGCGTCGTCGCTCTGTCGTTACAGGTGTCTCAAGTCCCCAGTCGAGTCCAGAGTTCAGGACTTGGGAATGAGACGAAGTCATCATGGGTTCTTTACCAAATATAATGCCATTTAAAACAAGTCATAGTCATAGTAACAGCAAGGCCAACTGACTAGAATAAGTTTCTTACAACTTGGGTCTGAGTTTTGGCTGTGATGAATATCCTGCTTTATTACAACTTATCTTATTTTGCAAAAAAAAGTATGGGACGTTATTGTCTTCACTCCCAGGAGTCAGGACTTATTTCTGCTTACTAACCTGAATCTCAGAGACCATTTTAAATGACTTGAAAGCAGGTACATTCGGCTGTAGATGTTTTGAATGTTTGATGTCTTGTAATTCTGTAATTTGTTCTTTGTTTGAAATTGTTTTATGTTTTCTTATGCTCACAATTTTGCTGTTGCCTGTCTTGGTCCGGGGACTTGTCCCTGTCATAGTTTCTACTATCGCTTCTTTTGGTTATGAAATATAAAGTTGTGTGTCGAGATCTGGGAACAAGGAAGTAAGTCAAACGGGGAAAAAACAAATCAAACTTATTTGGAAATGAAAATGACTATGTGAATGCTAAAAATATTACACAGTCAGTTTAGTTTTGCAATAGTTTAGTCCGTACATAGTTTCCCTGTAAAATGATGGATTTTTAGCATCATTTCTGCTGCACACATTCAGATTTTTATCTCAATATAAAGCAGTTTAGATAATCTGGCTAAACTTTTGGCTTGTTTGCACCCTATCCAACCATCTGACTGCTGATACTTTTGTTCTCATCAAGCTTTGCTGTACATCGCCCCCTCAAATTGATGAGTATAATGTTATTTTGGTCACCTGGTAGAGCCCCATGTACAAAGGCTCAGGACTGTTTCCGACCTGTGGCCCTTTGCTGCATGCCTACCTTCTTTTTCCTACCTTCTTGTCATTCTTTAGCAGTCACTATCAAAATAAAGGTTCAAAATAATAATACGCACTGATAACTGGAACACCACAGTGTTACAAATATAAGAAAAGAGAAGTGAGAGAGAAACTGGAAGATTCACAGAAATTACCCAGCATTCCAATAACATCCAATCTGATGACATATGGAGATTTTACTGTAAATATTTTGTTCTTTTTGTAACCTAAAATGTCAGAAAAGTTCTTGCACCCATGTTTGATATTTGTTCTGCACACGTTGGTTCTTAGAAATAGTTTTGTTGAACTGTGCACAGTAAGATGTCACCTGTCTTTTAACTCATTAACTGGGAGTTGAATCATGTAATCATCATTACCTTTTATGACAATATATTGTGAGATGCCTTGATTGATTGATTTATTCACATTTATTCATGTGTTTACTTGTTTTACTTGTTGAAATTCATCGGCAAAAGCTGTAGGCGGACAAAGTGTGCTACTGTTTTTCAGCTCCAGTATGAGCATTTAATACATGTGGGGGTTGAAATAAGAAAGAAATGACACGTAGGTCAAATAGCAGCTTTGAAACATGCGCATGATAACGCCAATCCAGACTCAGTGGATATATTTAATAAGTGGAAATGAATTACAGTGAAATTATAGGTCAGATAGTGTCTGTTGTGCACCAAAAATGAAATAATTATCCTAAAATAACATTATCAGAAGCTGTTACGGACTCAGGACTTGTACATTACTGACTAAGTGGATGATGGTCAGATTATATGCATGATCAAAACAAGAGTGCACCACATTAAATTCGGAAAAGGAAATAATCCGTTTCCTCCATTGAGCCCCCCGTTCGCAAGACTTTTGGCCATCTGCCCCATGACTTCCCCGAGTTCAGGTCGCCAAGCAACCGGCCCCCTGCTATTACAGTTTTCATGCATCACTATCTCTGCTTTGATGTCATGGTTGCCAGGGCAACTATATGGCCAAGACACCATGACTCTTTGCCACTATTAACGATCTATGTCTTTTTCCTCTCACAAGCAGCAGCAGCAGCAGCAGCAGTGGTGGTATGCAGTGTCACTTCACAGCCTCCTCCCAAAAAAAAAAAGCATTAATTTGAGCATTAAAAAAAAAAAAAGAGGGGGGGGGATTAAATATGGGTCAGACTGGCTGTGATAATAAGGATGCATGCCTGTAATTTCTTTAAAATGGGGTTTGCCTCTCAGCAGCCACAATGCAGCTCCTACAGTAAATGGATTTTCAATGGCAACAATCCAAAGATAATCCACCGCTGAAAAAAAAGCAAATACCCGTGACATAAATCTACTGTAGATTGCAACTGCCAAAACCCTAGAATTGTGGTAATCTCGGGCGGTTGTTGCCTCCAGCAAATCAGCCACAAAGCCGCGGGGTAGTGCTTTATTTAGATTAGGTCAGAGTCGATGCTGCAGGACTCAGCTCCAAGGGGTGTCATTCATTTAAAGCACACAACATCATACTGTAGTCCCGTGTTTTCTTTTATTATTAAAATGACCATCATCATCATGAATGTGAAAGGAGACAAAAAAAAAAAAGCATAATTGTGATCACGAGACGAGCGTTAACCCTCACACCTCCCGTCGCCACTCTCCACTCACACTGAGCCCAAAAGGGGTCGTGACCTCTCAACTTAAACTACCCCCAGGCGGTAGCTGCCCTTCTTCTGAAGAGCAAACACATGCCAATAATCACAGCCACAATGGGAGTGTGTTTTGCCTCTGAGATAGATGTGACAATACGCAGCACAAAAAAAAAAAAATGCTGACAGTGTTCGAGATCTACAACAAACAGCGCTGAGGTCAGAGAGTCTGCACATGCACAGATTGTTTTCTGAGTCGTGGAGAATGTTAATGCTTTCATTTACACTCTCTCATTAACTATTCATAGTTTTGTCCCGTTCCAGCAATTTGTCTGACAACCAGAAATTAGATTATCAGTGTGATATGTCTTAAATTTGTCAGAGACAAATCAGTGGCTGATCTTTGGCGTACAATAGTGCGCCTGAGATAAAAAAACCCTTTTGTTGAAGCTCTATCCTAAGAGCATCCAAATGAGCTAACCACCAAATTCTGCTGATAATAATCTGTATAAGTATTATTGAGTTCCCTGGAGGGAGTGAAATACTGATGCTGAGGACTGTTATGTGATGATCTGTCTCGATCTCTTCCCTCGACAAAGATAATCCGTCTAGTTCACTGTGTACTGTGACTGTTTGCCCGGGAGCCTCAGTCTGCGGGGCTGGCGGCAGCACACTGGAGCAGAGCTGCAGGGAAGTAGGTAAAGGACGGGAAGGAATCTGCGCTCACTATGCTTGCCGGTGCCAAGGGCGATCTGCCGACTGGGAAGCACGCCCAGAATATGTGTACAGATAGGAAAACAATCTGAGAGATCTTTTCCCCCCACACAGTAAGCAGGAAATGAGGGTGATTGTGTGGTGTCTCTACAGGTGAGAGGAGGCAATGCATCTGCTTTTTTTCAGAGAGGGGAGGATTAATTCAGTCTGGGTGTGATATTAATGCGTCTTCTGGAAGTTCATCCTAAAGACAGCAACACTGGACTGCCAGTGTCCTGCCAAGAGTTGCATGTGTACAGTGTGTACACTGTTGAAATAATCAGTTGAGTAATCAATTAGCCGCTTAACAAATTGAATTATTAATTGATTATCAGGGGGTGCATTAGCATGGGAGTGAACTTAAAGTTTAATCTCATAAAATATGAAATTATTTATGAAGGAACAATAAACACAGCAAAAATATGACAAAGTCTGTCTTGATTAACGTCAAAATAACAGGAATTCTTTGTGTTGTAACTCATGAAAGACACTCATGTTCCTGTTTCTTCTTTATTTTTGCTCAATAAAAATTGAATCTTATGCGAGCTTGAGGGATTTTTTTTTTTTTTTTTGAGCTGGGTTCTTGATCAGGTTCTTGTTTAGTTACTCATTGATCATCTCTTTCCTGAAGCAATTTCTAAATAATAACTTAGCTCTTTTTCGTTTGTATTTAATTTTATTTGGACGAGGATCTTTTTACGGGTGCTCAATAAACACTGATGTGATGAGAAGTTTGCCATGTAACACCAACATAATCTCATGGAGACACTTGAAGTGATTGCACTGTCGATTAACCTGCCAGATTTTTTTTTAAGTGTTTTGCAGAACAAAATGTTTATATTCTTTAAGGATTTGAAAAAGTATGACTTTTAGCATTAGTACACTACAATCTATATCAAGTCTCTGCAAACGAGGCTGTTTTCTGACATTATAGAGTACAAGATTAATAAACTAATCAAAGAAATTCACTCAGTGATAGATAATACCCTATGAAACTGTCCTAAATATGTTGAATAACAGTGTAAGAGTCACAATAACTACTAATGTGATTTTTCACTATTGTTTATAATCCTTCAAAATCCCTTTTTTCAAACTACTATGAGTACTACATACAGCTTTGTGTTACGTCCCAAACAGGGCTGGCTTCCAGGCAGTCAGTTAGTTGTGAATGTTTATCTGAGGCTGTGCTGCTTACACCACAGAGGCAGCATGGGAGTCTGGCACAGATACAATGCTGTGAGCTGAAACTGTGACCGTGACGTCATGTGGGTGGCCGTTCCTATGCAGTCAGCACTTTTTACCCCTCCTCCTCCTCCTCCTCCTCGTCCTCCTCCTCTTCTTATTCGCCCTACAGCTGCACATCACACGTTGACCTCTGGCCATCCTCCATGAGGCCCAGGGGAGGGGCTCGACCAGGAGACCTGCACACAGGTCAGGGGAGACAGACACAAAAGCACTGAAGGGGAATAGGAGCCAAAGTTTTAGGGGGGAGGGTGGCGAGGTCAGTAAACCTCTCTCCTCTGTAGACTGACTGATCAGAGAGAATCAAGAGCACCATGGCAAATGCGTGGTGTCGGCGTCGGTGCCGTCCAGATAAAGTGAGAGACAAAAGGGGCAGGAAAGAGCAAAAGCGGTGGCAGTAACAGAGAGTGCCTGTCTCACATGCTCCCCCATGTGAGACTGAACCAAGTAAGAACGGGAGCTGCTTTATGTAAGTGTCTCCCAGCAGCCTGTGGGACTGCTGGAGCGCCTCACATGTTTGTGTTGTGGTCATCCCACACTGGTAGACTGGGGACGGCTTGACTGGACCGGACCACAGAGCCTCCAGTCTCAAGCCACTTATCATTCGTCTGTCTCCGTCTGAGTGTTGCGCTGGTTTGTTTGTGTGTCCATGTCGCTGTCTGTCTCTCTGTTGTCTGTCTACCCCTCCCATCATCATCATCATCATCATCATCATCATCATCATCATCATCATCATCATCATCATCATCATCATCATCATCATCATCATCATCATCTTCCCATTCCTGCTGCTGCTGCTGCTGCTGCTGCTCCCTGGTTCACCCCTGGGTTGCAAGGGCTCGCAGCTGGGACAGGGAGGAGGAGACAGGCGGGGTGAGGAAAGGCGGGAAGAGGAGGAGGAGGACAGATCAGAGGTGCCGGCACTGTTTCCCTGCAGACGCAGCAGAGCTCAGAACCGAGCCCAAAACATAAACACTGGCTGAAATCTACTCCATCGCACAGGACTTTCAGATTTCTACCACAAGAGACACCCCTCACAGTACTGTGTGTACCACACAACACTTTAAAAAACAGCTCATCAGTTTAGATACTATAAATAACATCCAGTACATAACATAAACCGCATTTATACACACACACATTCAGCCTTGTAGCTACCCCTCTCCCGCCACCTCCACCCCTCCTTCTCTCAGGGCAGCTGGCTAAATACAAAGGAGAGAAGTGTGCAACTGGTGCGATAAAGCTGGGAACATCTTGCTATTCAAGCGTCAGCATAATAAACTGGAGGCACAATTAAGTAAAAAGAAAAAATCCCTAAACCACAAGAACAAGTGCTCAGTGCTGCAGCAGCGTTCAGCGCCTCGGTCCAGCTGCGGGTTGTCTTTAGGACACAGGAAAAAAAAGGACAACAGAGCTTTTCTGTCCCCCTCCTCTCTCTCTGGGGAATGCAAATGATCAGACAGTGACATACTGAGACTACAAAGCATGCGTGTTTTAACCTCAGATGTACTTGATACTATTCCGGAGGTCTGATCTATTAGTGTGTGCAAACATTACACCCTTTGTCTGAAATTCAAAAAAAAAAAGCTTCAATTCCTCAGCAGCTACAACACACAGTGGGATTTTCATATAAAGTTAATTGTTTAAAGGTGTTTTAAAACTTTACGGCTTAACAAAATAGAACAAAGAAACCTCATTAAAACCTTAGATTTTTTTTTTTTTTTTTAAAGTTGCTGAAATCTTCAAAAATAAAACACCTCCTGTAGAATTAACAGCCATTAAAAAGCATAAAGTTTGGAGGTTATTCCCCTAAAGCTTTAAAGAAAGAAAGGAAGAAAAAAAAAAAAACCCAGAGAGATCCTCCTCTCTGTTCTCACAATACCCCGAGGAGGCTGGTGCAAAGTCTGCCGCTGTCTGGCTGTTCCCATGGCAACCACCAGGTGAGCAGACAGGCTTGGAAAGCACGGCGAAGAACATGTGACTCTCTCCACATGCTCAGACAGAGCACACACACACACACACACACACTCAGATAACATAACAGGAGGCGAACTCCCTCCTTTTATTCAAACTTGCAAGTACACAGTGTAGTCACTAAAAAAAGAGAAAATATGCAATGTTTGGGGGAGTCTGAAAGCAGACAAGCAGATGACCAGTCTGCCAGTCCGTCTGTTTACCACTCTATGTGTCTGTCTCTCTCTGTGACACACACACACACACACACACACACACACACACACACACACACACACGCACACACACACACACACAAGCAAGCAAGCTCATGCTGCATTGTGGAGTGCAGAAGAAGAGGAGGAGGCTGCCCTAGAGGGGGGCAACTGAGATGTGTCATAACCGCTGAACGTCAAACCCAGTTCTGCTACAACAGCAAAAGGAGATGGTGGAGCAGCAGGGGGAGTTCGGCATGAAAAAAGTCACACGGATGACTAAGAGAGGAGAGGTCTTTAAAGAAAAATAAATTGTGAAGTAAAAAAAAAAAAAAAAACTTTAAAAACAAAGTGAAGACAAAGAGTCTGCTAGCAGCTCTGTACTTTGAGTTCAGTGTCAGCTCACAGTGGCAATGCTAACATGCTAACATCAGCAGATATGTTTCTGTGTGTTCGGCATACTAGTTTAGCACGTTAGCATGTTATGATTTGCTAATTAGCAGCCGGCTCTAATGGGAATTTCATTAAAGTTTTGCAGGCGATGATTGTGCCACATGAGAACACACAACTTACTTCCTCTTGTTGTTTATATTGCTTTTGTGTATTTTGCGCTTTAGTCATAATCATATAATGTTTATGAAGTATTTACAGTTACTTTATTACACTTCTTTATCTGCAGCTGTCTGATCATATTTTATTGCTGCCTTATGTCTGCTTTGCTTCCTTGTACACGTTGTTGAGTATAGTTCTTAATTCTGATGAAAATAGGACACTTAACAAATATTATTTGACTTTATTTGCGTATATTTCAATCAATAACAAGAAAAAAACAGTGTGTTGCTTAGCAGCATGTATGCAAAGCTGTGTGTAGTTACTAGAAGGAAATATTATGATGTTACTGTTTATTACTGACAGTTTATCACTTAGATATTGCCTGTGAGTAATTCGTGCTGTCTGTTTGTACAGTCTGTTGTATTTCCTCCTTCTGCACGTGACACATGGTGATGGATTGCACGTATACAGTGACAGGGATTCAGCCTCTGGTTTCACATCCAACAATACAAACTATCATCAGGTGATAAAGCTGCAGGCTGCCAGAACCCAATAAAATGCACGTACTGTCCAGCAGCCACGTGTGATTAGGATGGTTTTGGACTGGAACGATTCCTAATTAGCCAAATCAAATTGTTTTGTTGGGATGCAGTAACTAGTCCCATGTCTATCACAAGCCTCTTTTATTAAAATGTCACAGGTGATGAATGAGGCTAAATCATTCCTGCACAGGAGACCTGAGGAGGGCTTGGAGATCCCGTACTGTATCCTCTCTTCTTAGCTGTCAAGGATTTGCATAGTCAGTAACAGAGATCAACATGCAGCCATGTTGCTTTTCATTATTAATCCCCGCCTCACTGTTTGTGTTTTAAGTCTCGGGATGCCTATAAGCCAAAACGAAGGTCAATCCGCCCACCTGCCCCACCTCTGACATGCCACTATCATCCTCATGTGCTGCTTTTATTCAAATCTAAATGTGGACTTGATTAAAAGCATTACCACACAGCATGAGCAGGAACACACGCACACATTCCTTAGAGGTTTCATCACTGTTTTAACATGTGTGCACAACCCTCAGCAAGCAAGGTTGTGTGTCAGCAGTGTGACTACAAAACGGTGCAGGAGACTGACAGTGAGGCAGGGAAAAGTGCACACCTGCATGAATATTACATTACATGTGTTTTTGCTTTAACAGCCACATGTGTCTCTTTCATTTGCAAGCATTCCCCACCCATAACTGCCACCGGCATTCTATAAAAACAAAAACTCTTGGCCAAGATGTGCTCCCAAGCCCCTGGGCTTTGCAGCTCCTTTCCGCCGAGGCGATTTCTGTGGAACACGACTACAGAATAGGCTGGATCGTGTTGCTGTGGATTCCGCCTGTCCGCCTGCAGGGTCTATAAATAGTGCCTGTCAGATATTTTCACTCCTGTGCTGAGCGCACTCAGTGGCAGAGCAGTGTATTAATATCCACGGTCACCAGAGTCGTGCCTCGAGGAGGGAGAGTATGGTGTGGAGGTGTGTCTGTGAGGAGCGAGGGGAGGTGGAGGGACAAACAGCTAGAGCTCAGCAGGACTACACACAACCAGCAGGTCATCTTCCTTCCAACATCCCTCTGCAGACTGAAGCTCCCACAAAAGACCTCTTTATATCTCACTCTCTGACGTCCCTCCACAATGTGTACGCACAGCTGACTTCAGCTTAAGGAGATTTGAGTCACATTACCTTTTCACCCTGATTACCTTATGTTGTAACTGTCTCCTAGAGACACTAAACAATGTCTCCATTACACAATCAGATGCGATAAACCACACAAGGCCTATCATCTTATCCATAAGAGTAAACAACAGGTCATAGATTGTATTTGGATTCTGCGGCGCATGAATTACATTACGGAAGGCTAATATCCCCGGTGCACGTTGCTAATCAGCCTTGAGAAAGTGCAGATCTGCAAGATAACCCCTGAGAGCTTCAGCTGTGTGAGATTTAAACATGAAAAATAAATCGGAGGGGAAACAACCGCAAGGTTTAAGCAGAGGCGACCGGGTGAACGAGGCACGTTGAGTATGAATGCATGAATAAAATAAAAAGAGGTTTGTGCAGCACACACGTATGTTCAAAATACTGCAATCTTTTAAAGCTACGGCAGTTTATCATTTCAGAGCTCATGTGCAAACTCCCCAGCTCACATGCACATGCCTTGTGTAACAGGGTAGGACTCTGCATGTGCAGTCTCAAAGCATCACATGTGCGACTGAACAACCTCAGGTCAGATACGACATCCACACCGACACACAGCTCGACTGAGAAGCTCTCCACATGTTTGAGGCAATTAAGAAATGATTTTAATTTGGTCAATTTACATGCTTTTTTTTTTTTTTAATCCCACTGTTCCTTCTTTGTGTAAGAAACAAGCACTCTCCTCTCCCTACACTCGGGCATTATCACGCTCTTGATCATTAAAAAACATGCACAACACATGCACATCAAAGGAGAATTAATGTTGCAACAGTGTGACGATATTCAACACGATTGCATCATGTGTCTACAGTAGCATCCTGCCCTCCAACCAACAGGGGACTGTGTGCAGAGAGCCTGCAGAACACTGCCTCCAGTGGAGAGGGTCGGTATAACCAAAACAGGCCCTGCTGACAGTGCTGTGAACCAGCCACAGAGCGTGGACAAAATAACATGAACACCCGTTCAGTTTTCATTGAAACAGTTTCATAAAGGCGTGTCTGTTTCTTTGTGAGGCTGGAGTTTGTGCTATTGTTGTATTCAATTACATGACACTGCAAGGTAGTCCTCTTATATAATCCACTCCTGTATGTGATATGAGCGTGAACATTGTAATGAGTTTGTGTTCATTTAACATGGCTCTGAGGGGATGAATTGTATTATGAAGTTCCCCTTTCAAAAGGGGGAATCCAACTTTGCACAACTTTGCACTTCAGCACAATTGGAGAATTTATAAAAAGTCAAATGGAAAAAATCTGCGCAGATATCAAGACGTTCAATCTTTAAAAACACTGGTGCCTCCACTCGCCAAAGTGCAACCCAGTGACGTCTTTTCATTAGATTCTTCCTGTCTCGTAAAAGACCACGTCTTTCAAACTCCACACCCGTGTAACTCAAGGTTTCTGTTTTTCAACGTGTAGTTTCCAACCCCAGATAACACCTGATGACATCAGTAGGGGTTTATTTTCTTTAAAACTTCCCTCAGAGTCACGGAAACACACACACACAGCTGATCTAGTTTTTTTGAAAATCAGCACAGCTCCTCTTTAAATCACTTTTTTGTTTTTCCATAGAAAAAAAAAGAAGAGATGCAGATAAAGTCTTCACCAAATGGACGCTGTATATTCTTTTGAATGTGGACTGTAGGTGTAAGTGGATTGCAAGTTCCCTGCAGCTATGAAACGTCGATATTGTGGCTTCTCTCAGATAAACGGTGCAGATATCTGCCTATTTGACGGTATTGCAGTACAAAGTGTCACAGCCAGAGATAAGAGATTACAGTTGGCCTCTGTTTCAGTTTGTTCTGTCTGTACGCAGGACATTCCAGGAGCTGCGCTGTGTGACGTCTCACATACGGGATCACATTTCACAAGGCACGGCCTCCAGTGGCCCAGTCAAAACCACAGACCTCTTTGCTGGTGCAGCTGATTACTTGCAAGCATTAAGTAACTTCAGGACTGGCTTTAGATAAAGGCAAGCGTACACACAGGAGCAATTCATTCCTCAGAAAACTAGCAGGAAACTGTGCAGATACACCCTCTTTTTTCCTCTCTTGTGTTGCATGGGACTACTCTGCAGTATTGTGTGCTTGTCGTCTTTTTTCTCCTGCTTCATAAATTTACTCTTGTATTCTCATATGCTTCATTTTGCTCCCTTGTATGCCCTCCCCCCCCCTTTCCTCCTCCTCTTCCTCCTTCACAGTGCCCGGCCTCTACTGGCGCCACAGCAGGGTCATCTGGGGTTCCACAGCAGAGGGGGAATGCGTAGAAACAACAATCGTACATTTTCACAGAACGAAACCATGAATGAGCCACACACAAAGCACAAAATACTCCGGCTGGGGCCAAGAAAATCTCATTAAAACCCTTTTAGGATTCTGTGTTGCTCCTATGCTACCACTTATCCAAAATGCATACAAAGGCAGTTTTTAACTCCCTGTGATAATTATCTCCTGGCAACCTTAAATCCACTGACAGAGTTTGCAAGTGGTTTGGTTGGTATATCCTTGGAGAGCAGCAGCAGAGAGTGCCCTGATGCAGTGCTGCTGTGTGCTGACAGAGGAGGAACAAAGGTGAAGCTGTGAGTACAAACTCTGCACAAAGACAGGAAACCTGATATTCCAGCTCTCGACATGGACTGAATCTAGAGGGAGGGAGAGTGTGTGTGTGCGCTTGTGTGTGATATCAACAGCAGTGAACATTAAGTCCTGCAGGACACACTCTGCACAGACGGGTATAGTGTACGTGTGTGTGTGCGCGCGCGCTTCCTTTTTTTTTTTTTTGCACAGTACATCTGCACCACAATTAATCATTCTCGACTAAAGTAAGTTGAGTAACTGTGTCAGAGTTTAACCTGCTTTCCCATGCACTCACGCTTTAGCTCCGTGAGATCTGAGCAAGAAACGCAAACAAAGAATATTTAAATGTATGTAAATCACTAAAATACATCAAATTTATTGCACACACTTACAAAGACAATCGTCATTGATAAAAAAAAGCAGCTCTTTCTTCTTTAATCAAGCAAGGTAAGATAAATACTTTCATTGACAGATTAGTGCTGTCACTTTCTTTAACTGTTGAATAAGAGCTGTGTTTGTGACCACGTACAGTTCAGTGCAGTGCCTCCGTGGGCTGCCCCTGACCCAGCATTGTTATGTGAAACCCTGGGCACCATGCTCCAGTGCTCAGCTATGCCGTCACCCCCTCTAGGCATGTAGCAAACACAGCCCTTTGAGTAGCCAGCAAGCGGCTGCCCTCCTAAGCCTCCCAAAGCAGCTTAGAGCTCGGGCTGCCTCCACGGTGGTCACACGTGTGAAACGTGCACTCTCACTGACACACAAACACATGTAGGAAGGCACGCCACGGCCTTGTGTGTGGACACAGTGTGACGGGCGGTACTTGCTCGGCTTCGTATGGACAAAAAGGGGACGGGTTAGGTCATAGCCACTCCCACTCAGCTGTACCAAAGCACGTTCCCCCTCAGGCACAACACACTGCACACACACCTGCAGAGAGTACAGGCACACACACACACACACACACAATGTACTGCTGTTGCCACTGCTCATGTTCTCCCTAGGAAAGAGGGAGTGTTTTAACAAATCATAGCCATGTGTTGGGAGAAGGCTGGAAAGAATATGCTTTCCCAATGACACATAGATTCCCACTTAGATCCTTCCATCAGGCACTGAGAACAAATGAACTGAGAAATACTTTGGTTAAACTCAGCATTAGTTTTTTGTTTCCCCCCTTAATGTTCTCCAAAACATGATGTAGCCCGGGTGAACTGCTACACCTAATTAGAGTCAATTACAGCCAAACAATCTTGTTTCTCCGACAACAGAACAAAAGCATGTTTATCTTGTATCATCTCTCTGTGGACATGGGAATATTAGCAGGGTTTGCGTTGACTCCTTCTATTGGTTGCTTGTGATTTTGGTGAGAATTTAAATCCTCAATAAGAGTCAATTCAGTCAGTACAATCTTCAATGCAAAAGCGGGCTGTAAGCTCAGCAACCACAGCTTAGCATCGGGGCTTCTTCTTGCATAAAGAAAGCTCAGTGATTCCTTTCAAGCCTCGGCTTTTCTCCACTTGTTTCTTTGATTTGTGACTCAGCTAAAGGATAAATATATACACCTTTATTCCTTTCATTCCTACTCGTCCTCCTCCTCCTTTTCTCTACTAGGGGAAGAATGAAGAACCAGCAGCAGAGGGATTCACAAATATTCTCAAAATCTAGATTACAAACATTAGAAACTGAGTTTTACATTCATAACGTTTAAACTAATTTGCACTAATGCCCATTTGTCTTTCTAGTTGCATTAATAGCGTGAGGACATCTGAATAAAGTGCAGCAAACAAGAAAGGAAACTGTGTTTTTGTAGATTATCTGAGCTCATCTTCCTGTCTTCTCTGTTGACGCAGATATTAATATCACAAAGTTCTTGTCATAATGGTCTATTCATTCAGCATTATAATCATAATCACTGTAATTATCATTGCCACCACTGTTGCGTCAGACATTTAATAGTTTTTTCTTGCTTTTGGCACGATCGTTTATGCAGTTTTTATATATAAAGCTCAAACACACTGGTCCAACTTCATTTCTCTTTCCACTCAGTTTCAGTGAGATTTTGAATTTTGCACATTCACCAGAATAACTGTAACACATTTGCGAAGTTTGAAACCTCACTGTGAGGTTCTACAATCTCATCCTTCACCATGAGGCAACTGTGAATCTATTAAAATATGAACATGTGTTCAGTAACAAAAAGGAAAAAAAAAAAGTTTTCTGTTTTTTTAGGCAAATCATCATCCAATGCATCCACCATCTTTTTCCCAGTTGGCAGCACGCTTACTGTAGGGAACAGTCATCTGTTCCCTGTATGCTTCTGTTTTGGACTCGCTCACTGAACATTTGCTCTTACGTCAAACACGTCGCGCAGAACAGATGAACGCACAAGAATGCATATTGAGACGGAGCTGGTGCGCTCACTAATAACTGATGATGACGTCAAGGATGCTGATCATCTGCAGCTCATCAAAACTTTTTGGATTTTCTGTTTAAAGCGTTGAAATATGCTGTATTATTTATGTAACGCAGGCAGTTTTCTGAAATGTAAAAGTTGCAAATTAATAGTTGGGGCAAAGAATAAAAGAAAGTATGTTTCCTCTGTTGCTTGTTATGTTGTGTGTGTTCCCCCTCTTTTGATTCTAGACTACAGATGGGACATTTCTGACTAATTGGGTTTCATCTTGGCATCACAGTAATCTGGCCAAGACTGATGAATAAATAAGATATCCCTACCAGTGCCAAGAAATTATTTGAAGAATTACTTTTTAAATGTGATTAGACTAAATCAGCTAAGCTACGGCTATTATTAACATTATGTAATAGTTCAAAAAAAATTTAATTAACATTCTGAGTTTTAAAAAAATAAATATTTTCTCCCACATTCACGGATGACAAGCATTTGTTTTTCTCAAAACTTCCCTGAATGAAAACCGACTGGGTTACCTCAATTACATGTTGGGCAGTATCACTAGTAGCAGCAGCATGAATCACATGCATACACATGCAAACACACACACACACACACACACACACACACTGCTGAGTCACACACACTGTCCCCGTCCTCTGTGTCATGATGCTTACATATTACCCATCTCGGGTAAACTCATGACTGCTGGCCGTGTGAGATGCGTGGTGCATGATGATGTGCGCTTTACGTACGTGTGTGTGTGTGTGTGTGTGTGTGTCACTCACATCCAACAGGCCATCCAAACAGTATCACACGCTCTTTAAAACACTGCAAACATCAGACTGGCATTTCTGTAATGCAGACATGATCCTGTAGAAGTGAGACTGCAGCAGGGTTAAATGAGGTAACACAGAATATTTCTCTGGTACACGAAGAGACAGATTAGTCTTGCATATAAACTGATTTCACTGTCTGTGATAAAATATGCTTATGTATGCATCACTGGCGAAACATTTTTAAGCAGGTCTGACCTTATCTTCTGCAACTATCTGCTCTCTGTTCTCGCTGCTGTACATTCTGGGTTATTTTGGTGCACTGAAATAACCTAGTTTGGCCTTGAATAGCCCCACTGTAATGTTCCCACGTAACCCAAATGTGGGTAAGACAATACAGAGAGCTGTGTTTTTGTGGTCTTTCCGCCCCTGCTGGTTTAGTTCATACTGATATGCATATGCAATATGAAAGGCCAGTTCCTTTCTCAGAGCTGTTTTTACACATTCACAACACAGGAAGTCACAGAGATGTGTCTATGAGGGTGTTCATGCTTTCCTCTTCACTACAGCTCTTCACTAGTCACACTGTGTAATCCGCAGGTATTTAAGTCTCCTTCAAACCAGCCGTGAATCCTCCCTCTAAAAACAGCTGGCTGGTGTTAAGCAAGTGTGTTTAAAACGCAGACAAGGCCAGTAAACTTCCCCCTAATAACACTGCACAGTTCACAGTCAAAGGCGGCGCATTGCATATTCCCTTTCATCTCACCAGTGCCTCTGAGACAGAGACAGGAGTGGGTTTTGAAGGGAGGGATGAGGGTTGTAGTCAGAGGAGGGGCAGAGGAGGGGGAGACAGCCAGGCTGAATCTCTCTTTTTTTTTTTTTTTTTGCCCCAGGGGTGTGTGCTGCTGCTGTTGCTCTCTCTTTGTCTGAAGACTGATTAACAGAAAGCAAGACTAAAGAGAGCGAGTATGAATTCTGCACACTGACAAAAGCTTCTATTGTCTCAAACCTCCACAGCATTTTACAAGCGTGTGAAACATAGGGAAACCCCAGATAAAGGACACTACAACGATGTGTTCAGATTGAGTAAAAATAGAATTACAGCAAATAAAAGTCCTGACTTTAAAAATCAAATAAATGCAGGGATGTCTGCGGGAAAATTAACTTGAGCATCAAGCATCTTTAAATGTTGCATTGCCTTGTTGTATTCAGTATTTTATGGGTTGACCTCATGCTTCAAAGTAATATTTTCTTCAAATCTTAACTGCTATAACTATTAATCACAATACTATGATTTATAGGACATCTCTAGTAGTTAAAATATTATATATTTCACAGAAAGCAAAGTACCTCAAAATTTGTAACATCAAAAACTGTATATAAGTGACAATACTGCATGTCAGTGTTGTGTTTTTAACTTGTTTCGCTGCCCTCAAGTGGCCAAAATCAATGAATGCAGTCTTAAGATCAGTATTTCAGTGAATGCATGAACTTTCCAAAACTGCTTGTAAAGCTTTAAGTTTATAGTTTTATGGGGTGTACAATTGATCTTTTTTTAAAACTCAAATTTTCTTTTAGTTTTTAGCCTTCATGACAATGCAATGAACCTTTTCCAGGCCTCTATGGATTTACTGTAGTAAAAGTATTTCACCACAGCATTATCATCAAAACCGCCCATCATTTCATGTAAGAAAAAAGCTCATACGCATTGTGATTATACTATACAGTGCCAACTAGACACAAACTAATAATTACAGCGCTGGTATGTGGCTCGTAAAGCGCTATGATGTGTATTCAAGTTGTTTTAACAAACTGCATTTTATAATTCACTCCCTGTACACATTTTTTTTTTAGCTGATGCAGGTTTGCTGCGGCATGTGTCAGGGGGTGTCTGATTGGGGTCGGTGTAGTCAGCGAGGTCAGGAGAGAGCAGAGCTTCCTGCTGCTTTTACTTGATCCCTGAGGGTCAGCAGGTCTTGGAATTCCTGGGTGGAGACGAACTTCCACAACACTTGTTTCCTCACTTGCTGTCTAGGAGTTCTGAACCTCAGCCAGCTCTAATCTAATTTAAGAACCTTTAAAAGAAGCAGTAAAAAAATAATTGTTTAATTGCAGTGGTGTATCCATGCTATTTTAAATGGGGCGTTCAAAGTGGGGCACAGACTTAAAAAGAGGGTTGACAAACCATGACATTTTAGATCTTCAAATTTTGTGGTCAAGCAATTTCAAACATTTCCAACAGAGTGTGCCAGATTTACTATTTGTTTCAGGTCATTAGTTTGTTTCTGGTAGCGATGATTTATTATTAAGTGTTCTACAAAAATAAAAATCGATCCCTACCATGAGCACAAAACTGTAGACTGTAGTGACTGTCCAAACTCCAGTCATTTCTGTAAGTGGTGTGGTGTTCCTGATGCAAAAACTTGCATTTCTTGACTTGTCGTTGATGGTTTTACGGTAGGAACCATGTGCTCCCCTCCATCTACTATCTTAGACTGATCCTGCCTGATCTAGTGGTGCTGATTTGTAGTCAGTAGACACAAAGAAACAACACCCACCCACCCCCCACCCCACCCTCCTGGAGTGTTCTTGAGCAACACACTCAATCACTAGAGCCCCTATAGAGGTGCTGCTTGGTGCCTAAGCTAGCAACATTTATCATACAACCCTATTCCAGTGTTATTTCCTTAAAATTCGAAATGCACCCAAATGCAGACATTGTTCTGTCTTCAACAAGCACAATGCTTGACGGTTAAGGTATAAACACTATTTGGGAATTTTGGAAGACTGCAAACACTACAAGCCAACACATAATGCATCTTTTCTATTAACTCTGTTTGTATGGTTGAACCATTTCTTAAAGTCTGTGTAAAGGCAATTCTAGTATTTCTTTCAAAATACATTAAATATGTTGGAAAACAGTTGCTGAAAACATGTGAAAAGACTTTGAACGATATGTGAAGATGGAGTTAAAACAGTTGTTCACCAGTTTTCAGTCCAGGATTTTTTTGGGCGGTCCTTAAAAGGGTGGCACGATGACACGCTGAGGCCACCCTGAGCATACCCCTGCACCCCTAGCAGAGAGACAGAGATGAATTCATCGCTCAGAATGTTTCAAAGTTAGTCATGTCATTTTCTGCACTCATCTGACACGTTTCAGTCACTTCAAAATTTCAGCGGACACGCCCCCACAGCCCTGGTCCTGAGAATACTGCTCATTTTTTTACCTGATTTTGACAAATAATTTAATACTCTAAATGTTTAGGAGTTAGAAAACCTCCTAATAAAATATGACAAAGCACACTTTGAACACAACACACTGTCGAGTGTGGGTAGGTAGTATTGTACATTAACAGTGCTCACATGCTCTTATATGGCATCGGAGATTTGTAAATCTGTAACCCAAGAGTCTCTGTTAATCAGTAGCTCTCAAAACTCAACCCTTACAAAATGCTCTCAAAGCAACAGAGCTGCATATTATCATAATTCTCTCATTTTTAAATCTCTTCTATTTGTTCTTCTTTGTCTCTGTCCTGCTCTTTGCTGCTCTAATGGGTTTCCCTCAGGATCAATACAGATAATCTCATTTTACCTTAATGGATGGTATGCTGCTGCTCAAAGATCAAGTCATTACATCCAAGCTTTGGAAGTCTGACCTGACATCAAACCTTAAGGATTCTCCTGAAATAAAGCACAATAATGACAAGAGAGTAAGAGTTGAATTAATTATTTCTGAATTAACATCAGTTTCTGTGTTTCGGGTGAATGCTGCAGATGCATTTATATCATCATATAACTTTACACAGTCTGGTAATGAGGAAGAAAAAAGGTAATGAGGAAGAAAGAGGACTTTGCTCACAAACGCTGCACATCTTGTGCGAGTCTTGTGATGCAGGCGATGTGTTTCTGGTTGTCACAAGGAACAGACGCTGTCTGACATCTGTCAGGTAACAATTCTACTCAAAATGTCTTTTCTATAGTCCAACATCTTGTTTTCAGGAAGCAGCACTATTTATATCTAAATTGAGTAATCGGTGCACTCTTTTGTGTTGCTGTTAAATTGCATTACTTCCTCAAAATCCTTGCAACATCTCATTCATTAAGAGCTATGCATTATTGATGTTATAATCTTCAATTTCTACCAGTTAGTGGAAATATATTTAGCTTCATGAGGAGATCAAGTGTTAAGATGATGGTTAAAACTATATTTATCGCTGGGTTTAAAGAATTAACAGATTGTGATATTCGGGGATTGTTGATCCTCTACAGAGAAAATGTATTGCATTACTGAGTGTTGAATATCTGTCATGTATTAGGTGATATAGTTATTTGCAAACTGTGTGCTGCTGTGACGTGATTGGCCATGGAGTGGAAGAGCAGCCTGAGGCGTGCCCAGTCACTGAGAAGCGTCCCCTCGTCATGTGACCAGCCCACCTGGACAGAGGCAGGGCTGCGGGACAAGACAGCATCCGTGTCCCGACTAGTTGCCAGGTAAAAGAAACATAATCTTCCTCACTCTTTGTACAAACAATCAATCTATCAATCTATCTATCTATCAGTCTATCTATCTATCTATCTATCTATCTATCTATCTATCTATCTATCTATCTATCTATCTATCTATCTATCTATCTATCTATCTATCGTTTATGTAACAGGTATCAAACTACAGTGGAGGTGAATACATCTATTCAAGAAATGTCTGGAAATAACAGTGAAGCGAAGCAAAATCGGGTCTTAAAAGAGGTAACATCTCTCTTCACGTGACATTTTTGTGCTGCTCGCAAACATCTTCAACGTGGGAAACATAATCAGTAAAGCTGCATGTTGCTTATTTCTGTTAGATAACTCCATCTCTACTGGAGAGTAAAGAAACTCATCCGGAAGATCTGTTGTGGAGAAACAACGAGAGGGAACTGTCTCGAGCAAAGACCAATTTGACCCGCAGTAAGTCAATGGGGAACCTCCAAAACAGCGCTGGGTCCATCGAGTCACTGAAGGCTCTGTTTGAGGCAAATGGAGCCACACAAACGAAGGCGAGGCGCAGTTTCAGAGATGTACATTTCCCGTCAACGTACAAGGCAGCAGACATCAAGCCGGAGATGAATGGAGAGTTCAAAGAGGTAAAGAAGCCTGCAGAGAAACCGAAGACCCAGATTCCTCCAGATGCTCTAGTTAATGATGCAAAAGATGACCACGTGACTCGAAAGGTAAAAACAATTTAATATGTCGTAACAAGAATTTTGTGTTTCTTGACTGACCCTTACGTGTACTTGTGTTTAAGTTTGTGTAAGTATCAGTGACTCATATTCAACTTACATTTAATTGTCATTTAGTGTTGTTGCTGTTGACTGTTTTGGGACTGATGAAAGTTAACTTGAACTTGAAACCATCACTACTTAGTAGCAGTGACAGCTCATCATTTCTTTCTCTAGGTGGTGAATCAGACCCAGATAGTGAGGAGAAAAACAATAGGGGGTATTGATTTTGAAAAACTTGCAGCCTCTCAAGCTGGTGAGTACGAGAAAGCATTCATCAAAGTGTGCTCTGTGATGAACTGCCAACCTTGACAGCTATGTATTCCTATTTATCTATACCTACTGCCCATTAAAGCTGGAAACGTTTCTATTAAGTAGTACCAGTTCAGTGAGAGTGTCAGACATAATAAATAATAATAAAGACACAATAAAATCATAGGAAGCCATAAACTACACATGGCAATCATAAAATAATCAAACATTTATTTAGACTTCCAGTTGATAAGAAAAAGATACTGATACAGATACTACAGATCCCGATCAAGGTTGGGCGTTTGAGTTGCTTTGCAATAAAAATTCAGACACTATGGTGCCAAGTCATTGTTTAAAGCGCTGTGCATGGGTTAACAAAGACTGACCAAGAGTGACACAAATCTGACTTTAATTTCCTAATAATTTTCCAGGAAATTGGAATTATGAATTAAACAGAACACAGAGACAGTGTTCAATTAGTATTAATTCATTCATTGCAATTCATTGCTAGAGTAGAGAGAGTCTTTTAGCCAGTGCACAGCAGGCAAAAACGTGAAATTTCTCTCCAGGCATGAATCAACACATAAGAAAATTAAAGTAGGGTTAATTATTAATAAATTAACAATTATTTGCATACAAATGGAGTATAAATCAGTACCAAATTGCATAAATCTTTCTAAAAAAAACATCCAAAGACAGGGAATTCTACCAAGCTATAAAATAAAGTATTCCCATGTTTAGCATCCAACATCGGCTCAGTTCAGTGTCTAAATTCTCATGCAACTGAAAACATTGCCTGGAAATCCCTCTGTGAGTCTATGACTCAGGTCAAATGAAAGGAAGAGGTGAAATGGAGATGAATAACAGCACAGTGACTGTGCAAGAAATAGTGATTGACTCAACCTGGTGTGGGGCATAGTAGGCCACTCCAGAACAGGACGGAAATAGCCGACAGGCTACAAGTCCTGAATAAGTACAGGAGGGTGAAGGGGTCAGCTGTCACTAGGGCAGGAATGGGAAAGAGACAGGAGGCGACGGAGAGTGGCAGAGGCACCATTGCCAGGCAGAAACCAAGAAGAGATCAGACCTGAACACATTCATAACGATTTAAAGAAAAGAAAGAAGACAAGAAAGTCAGAAGGAACTAGGAGCTGTCCATTCTCTGTGAGTACAGATTAGTATTTTGATCAAATGAGGCAACCAGACTAATCTTAGTGTGCCGAGTCTTAATGACATTTTATATGGCACATGCTCTTGAAAACTTGCCTAATTCTTTAAACCCTTAAAGCTTAATATATACAGTAAATTTGTGGAACTAAAAATACCTTTGACTCCTAAAATATCAGGGTGTTGAGACTTTAATATCACTAGAGGTTGACCTAAATGTTGCAGCCAAAATGAATTGCCAGAGTTCTTACTTATACTAACATCAGAGTGTTTGTTTTTCCATGTGGACTATTGATTTTCCATCTAACATTTTTGAAACATATGCGTGTTTACTTTTGTCCTTCTGTGCTTAGTCAACTGTAGCTGCACTGTCCTTTTAACTCTCAGTATCTGTGTCAGTGGAGTCAGGTATCTGTCCCTCTCCACCATAAGTGGTACATTTATAACTCCACCACATAGCAGCTGTTACCCAAAAATTCCTAACTATTAACATGCAGTTTAGTGACATGGATATGAACATAGAAGTCACCTGCATGTTCGTCAATTGAGTCGTTTGTTTAATTCTGTTTAAATTTTTGCCCAGTCACATGATGGTGTTTTGACACCAGCTGCCTTTATGACAGCTAAAAATAACCAGTAAACAAAAAGAGACAATACTACGTCTCAGAGAGCTCTGATTAGGCCACGTAAACTTATTTCATAAAGAAATTCAATAAATTAAAGCTGCCATGTCTGATGTCTCTGCAGATGAAAAGAGGAGGTCATTTGCGGATTTCAGAGACAGCTCCTTCATCCAAACCAGGGAGAAACTGGGTGGCTCAGTCAAAGCTATGTCCGCTCTCTATCTATCAAAGGTGGCACCTCAGGAATCAACACACAGCCATTTAAAACCGGTAAACATCCATCTACTCATATTATTCTCTTCAATCTCTTCTTTTCAGTCCTGGATTTGTTCAGTTCTATCTCGTAAGTATGATCGTAAAGATGTTGTGCTTTTATGCAAGATAAACATGATAAATGTTTGAAACCATGGTGAAGAGAGTTAACTATAAATGGATTTGAGCGGTTACAGCTTATGATTTAAATACAACGCTATCTCAGGAAATGTTTTCACTTTAGTTTGTTTTACTGTTTTACGAGTTTACATATCCAGGCAACCAATGTCACAACTAGGGTGGCAGCAACGTACTTGAAATATGACCTGAAATAATTGCTCTTTCCATCCAGGCACAAGATCAGTCATCTGAATCTGGGAAAAGAGCCAAGCTAACCAAGGTAAGGTAGAATTTTACCAAGCATTTGCTGTATGGTAGTATGCTTCAAATTTACATTGTCACAATAACATAGATATTTTCCACAACATCGTATATTTTAAGAACTTGCTTTTCGTGAGAGTTTCCTTCAAAAGAAAGAAACAGATGCTGGATGGCATCAATTCTACATTTTATTTTATTTATCACTGTGGATTTGCATTTGCTGGATTTGGTTGCTTTGGAACTCAGCTAACCCACTGACCCCTGGCATGCAGAAAGAAAATCAGCTGGCATGATAAAGGTACCCCCTCATAGCTTTAAGCATGTCTGCACAGTCGGGAGCATGATTTTCACTGAATAGCTCATTTCTGTTACAAAGGACTGTTACAAAGGAGTGATGAGAACATTACTTTGTTGTTCAAAGATGGCCGAAAACTTACAGAGGAAAGATGACTTCCAACCACCTCCTCAACCAGACATCAGCCAGAGCCAGAAGATATCTCTGGGGCACATTTGCAACAGTCCATGCCCTCCCAGCTCTCCAAAGAAAAGTTATACCAACAGCGGCAGAAATGTGAGCTGAAAAGGCTCCTGAAGCACACTCACCCAGAGCTGAAGATGTTGGATGATGTTGTGGATGAGGAGCTTGCTGAGGTTTTGAGCTCAGAGAGTGGGGTGACAACTGGTGAAACTGGATATGAGGGAGAGGTCCTTTCAAGACGCTTGATATTTGAGAACTGTGCCTTGAGTGATAAAGTTTCTTCATACACTCCCAAGAGACACATGGCAGAGGGAACAGTGGAAAGAGGTGATGTCAGTAAAACATCAGCTGTATTTGAGGAGCATGAAGGGAGGCCATGTAGTGTTAAAGGAATCTTAGAGGACGACAAAATGCTTAGTTACAGTCCAGATCATAACAGAGAGTGTGAGGAGGAGATGACAAAAATAGATGTTCAGGCTACCAGAAAGATGTTTGAGAGTCAGTCTGTGAACACATCCAGACTAAATCCAGATAATAAGTTTCAGAGCAAAGTTTCTATTTCTGGGGATGAGAAAGGGGCAGTCCAAAAACGAAAACAGGAGAGTGGAAAAGAAAATCCACACAGCGACAACAAAAGCAGTGCTTATACCAAAAGTCTTGATTTGACAGATCAGCCCCCAAAACAAGGGTCTTGTGTTCATGTTATTGGTCAAAGCACTGACCATAAGCTTTCTGATTGGGAAGAGGTTTCTACTGGTGAAACAGTCTTTGAGGACCAACCTACAAGCCTTCCTGATCCAGAAGAAATGGGGGAAATAATCAAAACAAGTGCATCTCTCTCCAAAAACAACCCCTTTATCCCAACAAACATAGAAAGAGAGCATTCCTTTGTGCAGACATCAAAATCCCAAAGCCCAGCAGGAGACATCGGGGAAGCTCAGGACTATCCAATAGCTAATGTGAAAAACAGAACCCATTTGTTTGAATCAATGCCCTTTGACAAAATTAGGCATCAAAACAAGGACGAAGTTGAGACGATGGTGGAGAACATCAAGGACACGCTGAATTCCCTTCATCACGTCAATGCCATCCGTTCAGGTGGCTCAATTATAGAGGTGAATGAGACAATGATAGCTAAAAAGCTAAATTCACACTATCAGAGGATGGGCCTGAGATAAAATATGATGAGGTTGCTGAAGGTGGTGCGCAAAACTTCATAGTCCAGTTGCTACCACGTGCAAACCTAAAGCCTCAGCTCATTTACCTAAAGGAAGATAGTAAAGGAAGTATGGAGGCCATGGTGGTGAATGTACCCGTGCACCAGCATCATTTTACCACCAACCAAGACACAGAGTTTAAAACTGCCAATGTGGTTCAGGTTGTTGAGGACATTCTCAATCAAGATAACTCTCTGAGGAAGGGAGTAATAATCCAGGAGGATGTGGATAGATGTGCTGAAGTCATTGTTTACTCCCTCTATAATTACTTTGATGAGGAAGATGTGAAAAGTTACTGTCCTCCACAAGGTACAGAGTATGATGAACCACAGCCAGAAAGATGTGATGTGAGAAAGACATCCAATCAAGAACTAAGAAAAGGTGCTATTGAATCAACCATAAGCTGCCTTCGAGAAACTTCTAAAGACCAAATCTTCCAAGGATCAATAAGGCCTGAAATCACAGAAATCGGGAACGTAAAACTGTTCAAGAGTTGTATTGAAAAGGGAGATTTGGAGTATTTGAAAACTCTTCAGGCTGAGTCAACAGCGCAAGAACAAGAACTCTCTCCTAACCAAAACATGGCTGGACAAGGTGTAGAGCTTCATCATGATCAGACAGAGGAGAGTACTTCAGAATGGATCCCAGTGGATGTTAAGAAACTGAAAAACATGTTCTCTGGTGATCAAAGGCCAATCCAACCAAAGCAAAACGTATGGGAAAATCTTGCCTCGTGTGGTGCCCAAACACACGAAGAAGCCTCTAACTCTACAGTTGCACCACAAGGATTAAACCTATTTCTTGAGACACAGGACAGTGGTGAAATCACAGAAAAAGGGAATGTAAAACTATTCAAGAGTTGTATTGAGAAGGGAGATTTGGAGTATTTAAAAACTCTTCAGGCTGAGCCAACAGTGCAACAACAAGAACTCTTTCCTAACCAAAATGTGGCTGGACAAGGCATAGAGTTTCATCATGATCAGGCAGAGGATAGTACTTCAGAATGGATCCCAGTGGATGTTAAGAAACTGAAAAACATGTTCTCTGGAGATCAAAGGCCAATCCAACCAAAGCAAAATGTATGGGAAAATCGTATCCCATCTACCACCATTTCTTGTACATCCACAGATCAAAATGTGCCAAAGAGCCAGTCGTCCACAGAATGTAATGTTGGTATATACTCCCATGGGCAAATAAAAGATACCCCTAGGGAATGTGGTGCCCAAACACATGAAGAAGCTTCTAACTCTGCAGTTGCACCACAAGGATTTAACCTACTTCTTGAGACACAGGACGATGGTAAAATCACAGAAAAGGGTAATGTAAAACTGTTCAAAAGTTGTATTGAAAAGGGAGATTTGGAGTATTTAAAAACTCTTCAGGCTGAGCCAACAGTGCAAGAACAAGAACTCTTTCCTAACCAAAATGTGGCTGGACAAGGCATAGAGTTTCATCATGATCAGGCAGAGGATAGTACTTCAGAATGGATCCCAGTGGATGTTAAGAAACTGAAAAACATGTTCTCTGGTGATCAAAGGCCAATCCAACCAAAGCAAAACGTATGGGAAAATCTTGCCCCATCTACCACCATTTCTTGTACAGCCACAGATCAAAATGTGCCAAAGAGCCAGTTGTCGACAGAATGCAATGTTGAGGTATTCTCCCATCGGCAAATAAAGAATACTTGTGGTGCCCAAACACAAGAAGAAGCTTCTAACTCCACAGTTGCACCACAGGGATTAAACCTACTTCTCAAGACACAGGACGATGGCAGGGTCCACCAGGCTGAATTAATTGAGGTGGCAGATGACAATGATGAGATTTCTCACCTCCAAACTGCAATACATAGCCTCCAACAGGCCACAATTGAAGCCAAATCTTTGCATCAATCATCATACGAAAAATTCCTTGTTCAACAATATTCCAAGGAGCCTGCTTTCTCAGTTACATCAGATAATGTCAAACACTCACAAGGAAATGAGGACCAAACAGAGCCATGGGGAATTGAACTTTCAGCCTCTGAGATCAGTTCAGAACATAAAACAGACTGCCAACATGAGAATACAGAGACATGCCACAATGAAACTTATTCTGCAGAAGTACAAACTGAGACATGTAGCAAAATGGGTCAAAAAGACACAGAAGTGGTCCAGAAATCTGCTATGCTGGCTGTACATAATTCAGAAATAACAGCTGCACAGCAAGAGGATGAGGAGGTTGTTTTTGAGGGTAAGCTTCAAGCAGCTTTGAATTCCCTAGAGAGATCCAATATTAATGTCAGTAGAGGAGATTTTAGAGCAGCTATGATATACAAAAACTCTTCAAAACCACACAGAGAAACATTACAAAATGTGGATGCAGAACCTGTTCAAAAGCCTACTAAGGATGGTTTTTGCCTTCTGACTGAACCTAAATCAACTCATGCACCACTGAAAGAAGAGATCTCCAAAGAACAAGTGGCTACAGCCAATGTAGAGCTCTCAAGCCAAAGCGAAATCTTACATAAACCAGCTACAAGCGCGGTTTCTGAGAAAAGCCAAAAGCCTGCTGGTCCAAAACCAGCCATCCAGCCTAAACCTGAGCATTTGAAAGTTCAACAAAGAGACCTTCAATCAACCGATGCAAAAAATCCTGAGCAAACCCAATCTAATACTGTCAGACCCGTAGAAACACCTCCTCAACCATGTAAGGATGAACATAAGCAAGACCTTTTCATAATTAACAGTGGTGCATTCTCAAGACCAAATTCAGTGGATCTTCAAGGAAATGAGCTTTTGGATAAAGCTATACCGATGACTCGGGAAGTTGAAGTAAAACAAGTCCAAGGTTCAGTTGTCACCTTGGAAAGTGATAATACAAATAAGAATATTATTGATCGACAACAGGAGATAAATGTCACAGTGGATGAGAAAACCCCGGAGAATTTCCCAGTCAAAGAGAACATGAATGAAACAGATGAAAGCCATGTAGATTTTAAAGAAGCGTTTGCAAAATTTGGAGGTAAAAAGACATTTCCAGTGAAGAATGCACCTGTGAAGCCAAAAAGAGTAAAGATTTCCCAGCCTGACAACATTAACACAAAACAGATGTGTAATAATTCTTCAAATTTCCCACATATGGTTGAGGAACCACAACAAAGTCGAACTGGTCCATCATGCAATAACCCAAACACCTGTGGACAAACTGCTGACAGCAAAGACAAGCACAAGAAAGAGATGAAACAAGAAAGCAAAGTTGAGTTGAGGGAAAAGAAAGGACGAACTGAGACAGAGGATGAACGCCGGCAGCGTCTGTCAGTTCACATGGATGAGATCATGAGAGGGAACATAACAGCAGCCATGGAGATTTTTGACAACTTGCGAAAGCAGGAAGAACTGAAGAGCATTCTCAGTCGAGTTGAAGAAATTGAACAGGACACGAGTGAGGTTGATGTAAGGTCTCTGAGGGGAGTATTTGAAAACGTCCCAGACTGGGTTGTCAGCTCAGACAGAAAGAAACAAAAAAAGGTCAAAGTAGAAAACAAAGAGGAGAGGATGCCGAGAGACAGCGCTGAAAGCAAGGCCTCAATGGCACATGTTTTTGGAGATCTTGAGCGAGCCAGTGAGGAAATCATCAATCTAAAAGAACAGACTTTAGCCAGACTCATGGACATAGAGGGAGCCATAAAGAAGGCTCTTTATTCTGTCTCTACTTTAAAATCTGAGTCAGATATTGCTGGTTTATCATGCCTATTTAAAGAGTCATTAGGGACAGTACAAGGATACCCATCCCCGGGTAATATTAGCAAAATTAGCATTGGCTCAAGCAAAACGAAATCTTTAACGACCCATGAAGTTGCTACAGCACAGGTAAATCCAGCTCTGCCGGTGAATGCAAGCATTGAAGTAGGCTCTGCAAAACGAGTAAGTCCTCCATCTTCACCTGCCTTCATCTCCATCCAGTCAGCAGCTAGAAAGACAGACAAAACGGAGGTGCTTCCTCCAGAGACAGCAATCTGTCCAAAATGTCAGCACAGCCCAAAGACAGAGGAGAAATTCCGGACAACAAAAACCCTGACATGCAACAGCCCTGCTCAAAACAGAAAAGGGGACCCCAGAAAAGGAGGTCAAAAACAACCCTCTTACAACGTACTTAACCCTAAACGAGAGCTCAGCGTACTTGAGGTGCAGACGGACCGCGAGGGAAACAGTATTATGGGCCCCAAAACAGTCACAGAGAACTATGAGAGGACTGATAATTTGGGAAACCGGTTTTACTCTTCCAAAACTTCCACTGTTTTCACTGCTCATCCAGAAACAACAACATCCACAGGCCAGGCAGCGGTCAGTCCAGATAAATATCAGGTCACCAAGTACCCAGAAGTTCGGCTGCCGATTAATCAGAAACCTTAAATATTTCACAGAGAGATGTAATTTGTTACCTATTAGTGCTGGCAGTGTTTTTCATATACTGAATGACAAAGTTGTTTTGTACATAATTTCAAATACGAGTTAAGTTGGTTATTACTGCTTGTTTGTTTGTTAATTTATAAGAAGTTTTTATTAGTTCAAGATTTTCTTTTTGAAGTTTGAGGATTTATTTTTAGCTTGTATTCTTTAAAACTGCTTTTGATTTGCATTTCGAATTAAATAAGTGTTATTGGTTTTCATTTGTGATTGTGATTGTTTTTTTTAAATGAATATAAGTGTCAGACAGTCTTGTTTTAATCAAGCTTAGTCTCATTCTTCTCATCAGTTTCAACCAGCTTGTCAGGAGACGTGTTCAGCCTGTTTGAAGACGGTTTATCCGATGGAAAAAATTACTGCAAACAAACACATTTTTCACAAGAATTGCTTCTGTTGTAAACAGTGCAAGAAAAAATTAAGGTGAGATATTAAAATATTCTGATCACCTGAAATCACCAGAAACTGATCAATGATTCCCAATATTGATTTCTTGGTTGATCACTGTGATACGTATTGATCTGAATATAATAATAATTGTAAGCTGACCGACTCTTCCTTGCAGAAACTCTTTTTTATAAAAACAAATATTCCATAGTTAATATTTTAAATGTAATATCACTATTAATAATTAATATACATGTATATAACCAACAAATGTAGTCAAAATTATATTTTAACTTTTATATTGATTTCCTATCATAGGAAATGAGTCTGCGATGTTATACTGCCATCTCACCACAGTAGGCCAGAATGGACAAAGTAAACAATGACTCAAAACAGGGCATTTCACATTTTTCACATTTCATAGCCACCATAGTTTCTCATTTCAGTGGAAGAGAAGATGAAAGAAAGTAGCTGAAATCTGCAACTAAACCACTAGGTGTCACTAAATTATACACACTGGTCTGTTAAAGGGCCTTCTGGGGACACGTCACTTCAGTTAACTGTAGCAGTGCTTAGGTGAGTTACGTGTCCCATTATTTTCCCTTGTGAAAAACAAGTTTGATGATATGTCAGATAGGATAAATCTTACCTGTTGCTAGTTAAAAATCTCAGAGGACACTTTCCAGTTGTTTCCATTTAGTTTATGAATGAATGTACAGCATTTCCTCCATGGAAGCCTTACAGAGCTGGGAACTTCTGTATTTTATTATAGTTTATTATAAATGGAGAAACTTGCTAGCCTAGCAATATTAAGGCTAACAACAACACAAACAACACATGATGCAAAGTTCTTTTAAAGTAACAGGCACACTGTGTGTTCTACAGCTTATTTATATAGACTTACAATTAGTTTCACACAACCTTTCCCTGCAGTGACATATAAAAGGCATGTCAGATAATGTGATGTGAAATATCACCACTTTTGAAGGATGATTTCCAAAATTCAGAATCAAAATAATTTTTTTTATAAAATTAAATATACATGATTCATTATAAAATTTGTAAATCCTAGTAAACTCTAAATGTGCCACATAACAACTGTAAATGCCAACAAAAATACCTTTACTACCTCAAATGTGACTGACTAACTGTACTTATTTGTAGCATGTACAATTATGCACCTCTATATGGGGAACTCTACTGCATATTTCACTACCAACAACTGTTCAGAAGAAAGGGGAATTATGACGAAGGCTTCGGACATGCTCAACACAAGAACCGATGGCTTCTTAGGAATACTGCTGACATGGAGTCCAGTGAGTCAGAGGCATAAATAATCAGTGACAGTAAGTATCAGCAAGCAACTCTTATCTTATCTTAATTCTTGTTATGTATTCTTTCTTGTCATACTCATGATAACTCATTAACTTTCTCTGTTAAAACTGTGTTCTGTTTTTTTGTCCTCAGCTTCATGAAGACGTGTTTTAGGCTCCAAATAATTGCCAATTATCCAAATTGTGCTCATATACTGAGTGAGAATGATAATCATAAATCATAACTGTATTGGTTTGATCATTGTAAGAAAGAAAAGTGTAACAGTTGCTGACACGTTTAATTATCTTGTTTAATTAAATTACATTCAGCTTCTTCTTTTTTTAGGTTCATAATTACTACAACAAATTTCAGTAAATGTGTTTTATAAACCTAATTTATCAACTCAAATTAATTTTAACTGTGATTAAATAAAAAAAAGAGAGAAAACACTTTTTTTTGCAAATATTCTGGATACTAGGGGTGTAACGGTACACACAAGTCACTGTTCGGTACCTCGGTATGGGGGTCAGGTTCGGTATGGGTTCAGTACAACCGGAAAAAGAAAAAAAAAATCACATATAAAAGACTAGCTTTTTTTCATTTATTTTAAACAGACACCAATTGACTGCAAAATCAAAAACCATCTCCTGTTATAAAAGTAAAAAATAAATAGAATAAAACATAAACACACCTTTAATAAATACTTGAAGCGGGCTCCTCTACTACGGCATATGGGCGCATAGATGTTGATATGTATAAGCCAATTGCTTCTGTGATGTTTTTGGCCCTGTCAGTGTTAATGTCAAGAGGTGGCTTAAAAAATAAGTTGTTGCACCAAAGACGGTTTTTTTCCTCGCACCAGTGACAGATATGTCGGGGTGATGCCGTCTTATGTGGGTTATCATGTTTGAGGTGTTGCCAGCAACATACCGTACCTCCGTGAAACATCGCCGTCAGAAAGTCTTAGTCCGGTCCACCACTCGCGTGCCATCACCATTATATTGTACTGGGAAGCCAAAGTGCTCCCAAACAGCTGATTTAAATGAAACCGGCGCCTCCTCCAACTCCACCTTCCATCACTTTTCTTCTTCGTCCTTTTTTGTAGCTCTTTTAGGCTCATTGCCGCCACCTGGCTTAAAGTGAGGACTCGACTTTTTTTTTAAACTCACTCAGACGTACAGTATTCGTCGTATGACTGCGTGCACCGTGAACCGTGACGCCCATACCGTGACGGTACAAATACCGTTACACCCCTACTGGATACCAGTGTACACCTTTTTCTTTTTTATTAAACATTTATATAATTACATAATGCTAAAATGCAAAGATAGAATGCATTATGAAAATTATGTCCAGATAGATGAAAATAAAGAGACTCCTACTGTGTAGTACTGCTGAACCTTGAAAAATCAGCCATACTTCACATCTTAGTTTGTGTCCTCAGGATTTGACACAACATTACTGTAGTGAGTGAATTTTACAGGACTGTACAGATAAAGGCAAGCGTTGACATCTAATTTGATTTGCTATTTATATGGGGTTTTTTTTCTCTGAAAACGTGTCTTTTAATTTTGATGAAATGTTCTTGTTTTTGAATTATACTGTTTGTGATATTATGCGTTCTTATTTGGCACATATGTCCAAATCCAAGCCTAGCTGACATTGCAAGTGATAATTAAATATACAAGCACTAGTATTGAGTTTCTAATTCGATTATCAGGATGGCAACAAGTAATTGACCTTGACTGAATGAATTAATTGCTAAATTGTGGGGCCAGACCAAAGGTAGCCTACATTAACTGCAAAGCCAGTGTGAGATAACAATGTACATTTGACTGTATCAGACATTTTTTTATTTTATTACCTAATGCTTGTCTAATCGTAATATTAATTGAAATACACGATGGTGTATGAACATTTAAATTCTTTTGACTTTAAACAGCAAACTCCCTGTTATACAATACATTGCAATAAAATTAATCTTTTAGATTTCTTTGATTTGTTTTGTTTTGTTTTACTGGGTTAATTTATTCATTTTAACTTGCAACAAAGGGACACAGAACATGGTCAGCTACTAAGGTGAGTTCCCTGTAAGCCCATTTTCTGGTTTTCTGAAAGTAAAAACAGAAGAAAGATTATTGTATTGTTCCATTACTTACCCATAATACAGCAAGTGTCTTCATCCTTAAAAACACTGATGCTGCATGAGGAAGCGCACCAAGCTTGACAGGATTTTTTTCTGATACTATTGGAGTTTACCTCTGCATTTTCCATTTTCCCTTTGTATCACATTTAAGTATTTATCAGTGTTTTGCATTACTACTACTACTACTACTCAGATAATGGAGTTCACACAATTCCTACCTAATAACAAAAGAAAACTGTGTGTGCCATCTTCCTTGTTATAGGATCCCTTCTCAGCAGTTCGGGATGATTATTGCATGAAAATATTAGTTTCATCTTATAATAAAGCTCAGTTCATGAATTCAATCCACATCCTGTGTTGAAAGGCTTTATCAACTCACTTCAGTTCAGTGTGATCTTGAAGTTCAACATTTCGTGTTTCAGGCAGTAATAAACAAAAACCTATGCATATATCACCATTGGGATGGTGTAATGGTTAGCCTGATCAGTACTGACACCATTTTGCCTACAAGAATGGAAAATTAATATCTCTCATGCTGATTGTTAATCCTTAAAACGACTTGTTTTTCCACTTGCAATAGCAGAATGAGTGTTTATAGCATCATTCATCATGGGTATAAAATAAACATCACCTTAAACCTGTAGAATAAATGTAGGCTGTGGTAAGTGGCACAATATTTCCTTAGTACAGCTATGACTGTGATCTGATGAGTAAATTATATGTCCGATATATAATGGTATGTTAAACCTCTAGAACCTATATTCAACATACAGTACCTTCTGGGACTAGGATCCCAAAATGTTAAATTACAGCCAAACTGCTGAACTCTGCAGGAATTTCAACGAGACCAAAGACAAAATGTGATAGATTGCCAACATTCAGGCTCAGTCCATAGTATAGAAGACTTCTTGAAAAAATCAGAGTTAGTGACCAATCAGGTGACAGTGTCTTTGTTTATAATAAAGCGTCACCAGTAACACACCCTCAACTATTTTACTGATTTTAGTGAAATTGGATCATATTTTATGGAGAACATTTTTTTTAGATTTACCACTGCTGTAAGCAAAGTTAAACTCAACCCTAACCACAACCATGAGTATACAATGTCAGAATGTACTGACACACCCTGAAGTGCATGTCTACATCAGTGCAGTAATACAAGAACTATTGGAGGTCAGAAAAAAACAAGAATTTCAGCTGGTATCAGTTGCTTTTAACGGATGTTCACAAAAAGAGAAAGTTCACAGAAAAGTTCATAAAGTTGCATGAAATTAAATGATGAATTTTAAATTAATTTAAAATTGAAAAAGAAATCAAACACATGCAAGTTATATCCCATTATGCAGAAACAAGAAACATTAAACAATGAACATGTTCAACAGTACGTACATGCAGCCAACTAACCCCTACAGACATGCAGCTTCAAACAAACAGCAATAAACATGAAGTCAGTGATGCCCTTCTGAACTCTGATCTAATCAAGGACCTAGTAAACTTTGCTTTTACTTTAGCTGCTCTGTCTGTCTTTCTAATAGATGTACATAAATAGGCTATATGATACACTGGGAATAGAACTTAATTAACAGAATGATTTGTGTGAATAAACCAGTTTCTGATAAACTTGAAGGTATAAACCCTTAATAGATCCTTAATCATTTCCAACCAGTTTGAGCTCAGCATCCTAAACTGTAGTTAAATCTCGAAAAAATGTAGCTGACAACTTTCATAACTGATATTAATTAAGGAAAAAGTGAACCTATGAACCTCTGATTATGATTTCAGTACAAATTACACTTTATTCTCTTCATCAATTTGTTCATCACTTTCTTTGTTCTTCGCCGGTCCATTCACTGGTTTTCTAAAATCAAAAATCAAAACAGTATTACTGTACAATATAGAATGATTTACAGTTATTTTGAACATATATGTTTCTTTGAATCCAGCATTCATACTTGGAATATAGAATTACTTATTTGAACATTTCTTCAAATATCACATTTATACTCAGCTCACTTCAGTTCAATTTGGTCTTGAAGTTCAACATTGAGGGTTTCAGGCAGTAGGAAACAGAAACCTAGTGCAGCAATAGGGACGATGCCATATATCACCATTGGGATGGTGTAATGGTAGACCTCCAGGAGCCTGATCAGTGGAGCAAAGATGCCCGCCACACGAGCACACATGGAGTTTAGACCGACACCATTCTGCCTGCAAGAACATTCAATGGACTCATCAGAATAGCAAAGTGATTTAGATGACTACAACAATAAATGCCATTAATCAGGTAACAAAAATTGTTAAAGTAACATTTTGAACAGATCAGTGTTAATCATCATGATGAGCAGCAAAAAGAGTTACATTACCTTAAAATGGTTGGGTATAATTCTGGAGTGTAAACATAGGCTGTATTGAAAGAGGCAGTAGCAGCAAATTTCCCCAGTACGGCTATGGTTGTTACCATCACTGGAAGATCTGAAGGGGAAAAACATATACTGTAATATCTTGTACTGTATTATACAAAAAATTACAGCTCTATAACAAATGTTTAAGATAACAACAACATGTCAAAGGTTTTGAAAATACCATTTGGGACTGCAAGGACCAGGAGGCAAGCAGCACCTCCAAAGAATAGGAAGCATGCTTGACATATTCTCCTTCCAAAGTGCTGAATTAGAGCCAAACTGCTCAGGTTTGCAGGAATTTCAACAATGCCAAAGATGAACTGTGTGAGGTAGATATTCAGGCCAAAGCTGCCAACTTTCAGGCTCAGTCCATAGTATAGCAGACTTGTTGCAAACCTTGTATCAGAGTTAGAGAGATACATTCAGTTTTCCTAATACTTAAAACATAATTATTGGTGCAATTGTAGAATGTTAACTCTGTAGCTATTACATATCATTGTTAAGCATTACTGATGTATCTCATCTGTGGTGATTCACTGACTGAGAAAAAGTGTCTTGAACAATTATATCAGTTAAAGAAAACACACCAGTTATAGCCCATTAAGAGGGTACGTTTCCTCAAATACGATATTCGGAAGATGTCCAACATGTTCCTTCTTTCGGATGTACCCTCCATCTCTAGCTAAGAAAGTAAAAAGTGGGTTTTAGAAAATGTACACTTCACAGAGAGAAATGTATTAGAGATTTTTAGATTTCTGACCTTGTCCAGCTGATCTTCTGGGACCGTCCTCCCATTCACCCTGGCTGCCCTCCAAAGCTCCTTTTGTGCCTCCTCCTTCCTGCCCTGGGTCATGAGCCAGCGAGCTGACTCTGGGAGAAACCTGTTTGACCACAGGTTCAAAATTACAAAGGACCACAGGATCAACAGTTATAGCAAGAAGCACTTGATGGACTTTTAGGTTTAGAGTCTGATAGACTGCTGACCAGTAAAACATTCCAAGAACAAGGACAAGAGGGCTGAAGAGCACCAACTTCAGGGTCCTCCAGTTGTGGATTAAATATGCAATGCCAGGCAACACCATCAGTCCAACAGAATAGAATATCAGGATGATTCCTGTGCAAAGAGCACCCCTAGACGGATCAGTCCACTCCATCGCTGTATGACAGATGAGGATTGTTTAGTTTTTGTGTTGTATATTAGATTTACTGCTACCTTTTACTACTATTACTTACAGCCACTTCTAAGGGATTATATAATAAAACTATGGAAAAAGCAGATCCTACCCATCACAGATGTTTGTTGCAATGGCAACTGGAAAACCAAGTATGAATTTGGTAACCATATAAACATAGACGTTGGGTGAGAAAGCATCACCCACACCAAATACCAGCAGTAGAAGAAGTGAAAGCAGAATTGCAATGCGTCGACCGAACCTACAAAGAAAGAAATATGTTAGATCCCTCTGTGTATTTCTCATAACTGACAGTATTAGACACCAATAATAACAATATGAATAATGATGAGAAAAATAACTCTTTACTATAAAAACAAAATCACAGAAATTCGTGATAAGGGAGTGGATGTTTTATTGGCTCATACCTATCAGAAATTGCCCCAGACACCAATGCTCCAACCAGAATCCCTGCCATGTAGATGGACTGAAATATCTCAATCAAACCACTGTTGTCACAGACAAGATCAAACTGAAAAGAGAAAATGAAGGTGAAAAAAGGGGGAAAAAAAATATTAAATTAAATGAAGAACTGAGAGCAAAGGGAACACAAAGTATTATGTAACATATGCTGGACTTAGGGACTCTCTCAGGTCTAAAAGCTGTAGACAATTTGAAAATCAAGCTATTTATTTACCTCTGTTACAATGCTGGAAGCACCTATGGGTGCCTCATAGTCCCATCCATGTATACATCCAGTTGTACTGTTAATCCCATATGTTTCAATGGTTTCCAAATCCAAATCCACAGGTGTGAACATTTTACAGCTGTCATACTTTCCATCCTTGTTCACTGGAATGGTGAGATTTCTTTGTCTTTCTTCTGTCAGGTTGGGCCCATGCTCCAAGATCCAGTCAGTGTTGCAGTGATGTGGGAAGCTCATCCCTGTAAACACCTGGACCATCAGGTTGAAAGCAACAAACATGCTGGGGATGCATAATGCAGCCAATAACCGCTTCTGAAACAAACCAAACTCCCCAACTTCTTTCAGGATCTGCCCAAAGCTGCTCATATTGATATGTGGCTGACGGAATGGACGAAGTGGGTCCAGCTCTTTGTGCCATTTGTCTGGCACTATATTTGAATACTTATAAACTCTTGCTAATAAATCATTAACTCATTACAACTCAAGAGTTGTATGGCTAATTTGGCTTGTAGCAGTTGTAAAACTTTCAACAAAACTATAAAATAAGCAATAATACAGCGACAATAACTCAGGCCTTCAAAGGTCACCTGTATTATTATATGGCTGATATTAAAAACACAAAATCATTCATACAATGAGCTTCATAGTGCAGAATCAGGAAACATTAAACAATCAACAACATGTTCAACAGTACGTACATGCAGCCAACTAACACTTACAGACATGTAGCTTCAAACAAACAGCAATAAACATGAAGTCAGTGATGCCCTTCTGAACTCTGATCTAATCAAGGACCTAGTAAACTTTGCTTTTACTTTAGCTGCTCTGTCTGTCTTTCTAATAGATGTACATAAATAGGCTATATGATACATTGGGAATAGAACTTATTGAACAGAATGATTTGTGTGAATAAACCAGTTTCTGATAAACTTGAAGGTATAAACCCTTAATAGATCCTTAATCATTTCCAACCAGTTTGAGCTCAGCATCCTAAACTGTAGTTAAATCTCCAAAAACTGTAGCTGACAGCTTTCATAACCGATATTAATTAAGGAAAAAGTGAACCTATGAACCTCTGATTGTGATTTCAGTACAAATTACAGTTTGTTCTCTTCATCAATTTGTTTATCACTTTCTTTGTTCTTCGCCGGTTCATTCACTGGTTTTCTAAAATCAAAAGCAGAAAAAAATATTAGAATATTAGAATTACTTCGCTTATTTAAACATTTCTTCAAATATCACATTTATACTCAGCTCACTTCAGTTCAATTTGGTCTTGAAGTTCAACATTGAGGGTTTCAGGCAGTAGCAAACAGAAACCTAGTGCAGCAATAGGGATGATGCCATATATCACCATTGGGATGGTGTAATGGTAGACCTCCAGTAGCCTGATCAGTGGAACAAAGATGCCCGCCACACGAGCACACATGGAGCTTAGACCGACACCATTCTGCCTGAAAGAACATTTAATGGACTCATCAGGAATAGCACATTGATTTTGGTGACTACAACAATAAATGCCATTAATCAGGTAACAAAAATTGTTAAAGTAACATTTTGAACAGATCAGTGTTAATCATCATGATGAGCAGCAAAAAGAGTTACATTACCTTAAAATGGTTGGGTATAATTCTGGAGTGTAAACATAGGCTGTATTGAAAGAGGCAGTAGCAGCAAATTTCCCCAGTGCAGCCATGGTTGTTATCACCACTGGAAGATCTGAAGGGGAAAAACATATACTGTAATATCTTGTACTGTATTATACAAAAAATTACAGCTCTATAACAAATGTTTAAGATAACAACAACATGTCAAAGGTTTTGAAAATACCATTTGGGACTGCAAGGACCAGGAGGCAAGCAGCACCTCCAAAGAATAGGAAGCATGCTTGACATATTCTCCTTCCAAAGTGCTGAATTAGAGCCAAACTGCTCAGGTTTGCAGGAATTTCAACAATGCCAAAGATGAACTGTGTGAGGTAGATATTCAGGCCAAAGCTGCCAACTTTCAGGCTCAGTCCATAGTATAGCAGACTTGTTGCAAACCTTGTATCAGAGTTAGAGAGATACATTCAGTTTTCCTAATACTTAAAACATAATTATTGGTGCAATTACATATCATTGTTAAGCATTATTGATGTATCTCATCTGTGGTGATTCACTGACTGAGAAAAACAGTGTCTTGAACAATTATATCAATTAAAGAAAACACACCAGTTATAGCCCATTAAGAGGGTACGTTTCCTCAAATACGATATTCGGAAGATGTCCAACATGTTCCTTCTTTCGGATGTACCCTCCATCTCTAGCTAAGAAAGTAAAAAGTGGGTTTTAGAAAATGTACACTTCACAGAGAGAAATGTATTAGAGATTTTTAGATTTCTGACCTTGTCCAGCTGATCTTCTGGGACCGTCCTCCCATTCACCCTGGCTGCCCTCCAAAGCTCCTTTTGTGCCTCCTCCTTCCTGCCCTGGGTCATGAGCCAGCGAGCTGACTCTGGGAGAAACCTGTTTGACCACAGGTTCAAAATTACAAAGGACCACAGGATCAACAGTTATAGCAAGAAGCACTTGATGGACTTTTAGGTTTAGAGTCTGATAGACTGCTGACCAGTAAAACATTCCAAGAACAAGGACAAGAGGGCTGAAGAGCACCAACTTCAGGGTCCTCCAGTTGTGGATTAAATATGCAATGCCAGGCAACACCATCAGTCCAACAGAATAGAATATCAGGATGATTCCTGTGCAAAGAGCACCCCTAGACGGATCAGTCCACTCCATCGCTGTATGACAGATGAGGATTGTTTAGTTTTTGTAGATTTACTGCTACCTTTTACTACTATTACTTATAGCCACTTCAAAGGGATTATATGAACCACTAATAATTACAATGATAATAAAACTATGGAAAAAGCAGATCTTACCCATCACAGATGCTTGTGTCATAATGGCAACTGGAAAACCAAGGATGAATGTGGTAACCATATAAACATAGACGTTGGGTGAGAAAGCATCACCCACACCAAATACCAGCAGTAGAAGAAGTGAAAGCAGAATTGCAATGCGTCGACCGAACCTACAAAGAAAGAAATATGTTAGATCCCTCTGTGTATTTCTCATAACTGACAGTATTAGACACCAATAATAACAATAAGAATAATGATGAGAAAAATAACTCTTTACTATAAAAACAAAATCACAGAAATTCGTGATAAGGGAGTGGATGTTTTATTGGCTCATACCTATCAGAAATTGCCCCAGACACCAATGCTCCAACCAGAATCCCTGCCATGTAGATGGACTGAAATATCTCAATCAAACCACTGTTGTCACAGACAAGATCAAACTGAAAAGAGAAAATGAAGGTGAAAAAAGGGGAAAAAAATTAAATTAAATGAAGAGCTGAGAGCAAAGGGAACACAAAGTATTATGTAACATATGCTGGACTTAGGGACTCTCTCAGGTCTAAAAGCTGTAGACAATTTGATAATCAAGCTATTTATTTACCTCTGTTACAATGCTGGAAGCACCTATGGGTGCCTCATAGTCCCATCCATGTATACATCCAGTTGTACTGCTAATCCCATATGTTTCAATGGTTTCCAAATCCAAATCCACAGGTGTGAACATTTTACAGCTGTCATACTTTCCATCCTTGTTCACTGGAATGGTGAGATTTCTTTGTCTTTCTTCTGTCAGGTTGGGCCCATGCTCCAAGATCCAGTCAGTGTTGCAGTGATGTGGGAAGCTCATCCCTGTAAACACCTGGACCATTACGTTAAAACCAACAAATATGCCGGCGATGCATAATGCAGCCACTATACGTTTCTGAAACAAACCAAACTCCCCAACCTCGTTAAGGATCTGTCTGAAGCTGCTCATATTGGTGTATGGCTGAATAAGTAGTGCTTCCTCCTCAAAGTGCAGTGCGAGAGAAAATAATCAAATTCATCTCGGTAATTATGAGCTGGTACTGATTGCCAGGTTGTCAAATATGATACTTTGCCACATCTCCAGCAAACATTTACTCAATCTGCATCAAGGCCAAAAGTCTAATAGATGCTGAGTCACAACTTTATTTCGATCATTTGCAGACATGGTAATGTAACCTCAGTGGAAACCTACTGCGAACTGGATCATCTGAAAGGGTTTGACTGTGCAGGCTGGGAGGCCCGTCAGGAGGACGTTACAGTAATCAATATAACAGCAACATTCATAAAACATTATGGATGTGACTTCTAATGAATTATAATTTCAAATATCTTATGGATGCTTTAGACTAATTATAAACTAGAGGAATACTGATGGGGCTTATAACTCTGCCTATCTATACACACATCTCAACAATCAGCTGTAGTAGTATGCTTTAACAGTCAATGCAGTTAAGTTGTCATTATATGTGTTAAGTAAAGTACATTTTGATGCATTTAAGTTCATTCAAGCTTCATTATAATGTTTCATTGTGTGATTTATTTTGGTGCTTTCAAAAGAATTTATACTCACAAGTGGTTATTACATAAGAAGCCAAAATGCAGAATTAAAAATAAAATTTGTCTGCTTTAGGTGACAAACACGATATATTCAAAGTAAGAAGAAGAAGAAGCCTTATTTTCACTGTGGGATAAAAGCCACTGTTACACTCATTATAAACCCATAGTTGTACCTGAAGTCCTGCAGGAATTGTGCTCTACAAGACATGCAAGCTCTCTTTTTTCGTTTTTTAATCCAGGTTTTAGCTAAGTTGTAACTGTTAGAGATAAATCTGCTGGGTGAACTAAAGGTTAGCCAGACACAAAAGTAGCTGAGTGAACACCAGGTTGAAGAGTTACTGTAATCTGCAGAAAGTATACGTTTATGTGTTTTTAATACAGTACCAGTAAACCCAGCAAACATGCTGGGGATGCATAATGCACCAATAGCCATTTCTCAAACAAACTAAACTTCCCAAACGCGTTACGGATCTGTCCAATGCTGCTTATATTGGCATGTGGCTGAATTGGCAGTGCTTCCTCATCAAAGTGTGGGAGAGAACAATACAATTTATCTTGGTAATAATCAACCATAGCACTTAGTCATAGCACTTTCCTCTTGGTAGGGAACACGTGTTGTCAACATTCCACCAATTGTAAAATCTGGGATAGAAAAAACAATAAAAATGAGCACCAACACAAATAATGACCATGAATACATTACTCAGATTCAGACAAACACTAGGCATGCTTGCAACTCCAAATAATGAGCCCATACCTGCAATGTATCTACAAACCACTGGTTCTCTCAGTTTCATGAACAGGCTATAAGCTTGATCGACTGATCTACCAAAGACCTTTTAGCTTACCCATGCCTAAGTCTAAGCCACAAACTCCCCAGCCAGTCAGAAACTAGCTTGCCCTTAGGACCTCAAACGGGTTGTTATGTTACAGTTTTATCATAGTCAATAAAATGTAACAAGCAACAATGATCACAGTGACTGATTACATTTTCAAATGAAAGATGCAAGTTTAAAGAAACATTACACACACATAAGCACTGTTGCCATTGCTTTATTACACATGTAATATATAAATCCAATGCACCAGCTAGTTGCTAACTATATCTGTGTCAATGTGAATTACAACTGTGCAAATTTGCAGCTCAAAGATGAACAAAAGTGCCTTAATATGACCTGTAGCAACTGAAATACATACAGAGGGAATGATATCACACATATTATTCATTATTCAATTAAAATGAGGTATATATATAATTAAACATACACAAATTCTAATTTCAGTCACAAAACATTTAGAAGTTCAACATGATTCAGTTTTTCTGATGTCCATGTCCATGTAAGTTACATTTTTGTGGTCTTTTCTGATTTACTGATGGATCCTGTGTCTGCAGTCTCGTCCACAGGTTTCCTGGAATTAAAAACAAGAAGATTATCATATAAAATTTTTCAGTAAGGGAAGTAAGCCTGGATACCCTGTGTGGAAAGGTTCATCAACTCACATGAGTTGAGCGTGGTCCTGGAGTTCAACATTGCGGGTTTCAGGCAGGAATATACAAAACCCCAGCAGTAATGGGAACGATGCCATATATCAGCATAGGGATGGTGTAATGGTAGACGTCCAGGAGCCTGATCAATGGAGCGAGGATGCCGGCCACACGAGCACACATTGAGTTAAGACCGACACCATTCTGCCTACCAGCAGAGACAATGGACTTATAAACAATTACAGAGCACAAAATAATAACAAACATGACATTTTGTGCCAATATTTAGTCTAATAACATTTCATGTTTTACCTCTGGGGCATTACCTACCTTACCTTAGAGTGGTAGGGTATAGTTCTGCAGTATAAACATAGACTGTAGAGAAACTGGCAGTGGCAGCAAATTTTCCCATGACAGCTATGACTGTTACCACGACAGGAAGGTCTGATGGACAAATAATAAATGCGTTTGTGAATTAAATGTATGGGATATAGGATATGTTCAAAATAGACTACAATAGAATAATTATATTATATAACAAAGTACCTTTTGGAATTGCAAGTATAGCAAGACAAGCACAACCTCCAAATATCAGGACCCCTGCTTGACATATTTTCCTCCCAAAGTGCTGAATAAACGGCAAAGTGCCCAGACGTGCAGGAATTTCTACAACACCAAAGATGAACTGCGTGAGGTAGATATCCAGACCAAAACTGCCAACATTCAGGCTGAGTCCGTAATACATCAGACTTGTCCCAAACCTATTAACAAAGTGTAAAAATGATTTTTAGTCCTGCCACAAAGGTATGGCTGTAGATGTTGTTGTGGTTGAATTAACTACCCACCAGACGTAGCTCATTACGAGAGCACGTTTTCTCAGATATGATATCCTGAAGATGTCCAACATGTTTCCTCCTTTGGATGTTCCCTCATCCTCCAGCTAAACAAAGTGTCATTTTATAGTTTTATTAATAAGCTTTATTGCTTTTGATTTTGGTGTTTTCGATGTAGTTTACCCTGTCTAGCAGATATTCCGGGACCGTCCTATGGTTCACTTTTGCTGCCCTCCGGATCTCCTTTATAGCTCTCTTCTTCTTGCCCTGGGTGATCAGCCAGCGAGCTGACTCGGGAAGAATCCTATTAGAGATATAAGTCCATAATCACAAACTTTTCATTTTATTTTTTCTACGGCTAAAATTAAGTTTAACATCTAAAATATCAAATCCAAGTGGCCTGAGTGGCTCTTTACCAGTAAAAGATAACCAGAACAAGGACAAGAGGGCTGAAGAGCACCAGCTGCAGGATCCTCCAGTTGCGGATCAAATAGGCAATGCCAGATAACACCATCAAACCAAGAGGGAAAAAAGAGTGGCAGATAATGGTGCACAGAGCAAACTTGGAAGAATTACTCCACTCTCCACCTTCGAAGAAATAACACAGACAGGAATGGCATTATTTTTAAAATTTGGGTGTGTAACTTACTACTCTAATCATCACTATTTTTAAATGTATGCAAGACATTTGCATTGCAATGTTGCAAATATCACCACTGTATGTGCAAGTCAAAGGATCAACCATCAGTGGCTTTCATTTGAATTTTACAAATAACCTCCTTGGCATGCACCATGTGAAACTATAAGACACTTGGTGTTGTTGATTGGTGTTCCCTATGTGGGGCTGCAACAATAATTAACTTTATTATATCGCCATATGGTCTGCATTAGAGAAGAGTGTGGCCTTGCAAGTCAAGCGTCTGTTAACAATGCAACAAATATTATAAGCTAAATCTATGTTTGGAGTGTAGTCATAACAATAGCATTCTAAAGAAGAGATGTAGACTTACCTATCACAAATACATTAGCAAGAATGCCTGAAACGGAGATGCCGCTTAAAAATTTGAAGAATATATAAACATAAATGTTGGGTGAGAAAGCAGCACTGACACCAAACAGCAGTAATAGAAGGTGTGAAAGCAGGACCACAAAGCGTCGACCAAACCTACAAAAAACAGAAAAGAGTCGTTACATTGGTACACGAGACGTGACTCTTTCCCCCGGAAGCAGCTGCTAACCCCCAGTTTAGAATCACAACTATCAAATACACGGTGTTATAAAAATTAGGATTATACTGGGGTGCAGATGTTTTAACTCATATAGATAGTGTGTGTATCCTGTCTTTTGTATGTCTCGCATACTTCCCTTAGTTGGCCTCTGATTTACTGAGGCTGGCAGGGAGAGATAATTATAAATCAGTAGTATAAGGTTAGGAGAGACAGGCTAGGGGAGTACCATTTGAATATGAATCATAATGCTCATTACTGAACAGAAAACCAAAAAGGAATGTTATGATATTATCTGTATCAGGTGGGAGGTGTCCGAGACAGCCCATTTTTAAAAAATGTATAAGAACTAATTGTTAGAGCTCCTCAGGGAGCCCTTTTCACTGTAACCCCTTTTGTGTGTTGCACTGTTAAATGCTCCTTCTTGTACAAGAATAATAAATTCAACTTAAACTTTGATACTTTGAATCCAGTCTTCCTTATTCAAGGGTTTTTCTTAAAAATTCCCGTAACACACGGAGTAAAGGTGAGTACCTGTCAGCCATCTGTCCCAACACCAGTGCTCCAATCAGAAGACCGGCCATGTAGATGGATTGTGATGCCTCAATCAAACTGCTCCTGTCGCACACCAAGTTGAACTGATAACAGGGAGGATGGTGAACAGAGGAGAGGAAAGCCCAAGGAAACACCAAGCAAAGTTTTGTTTTTCTCTGCCGCTACATCAGATAGACTTTTAAAAATTGAAGTTAAAAAGAAAAAGAGGATAGGGAGAACTTTTAACTTTTAACTGCTAAGGTTGTTATAAGGTCATCCCACCATGTATTTTTTAGGTTTTAAAATGTATGTATTTTGTAATCTATCTATGCTTTGTTATCAGTATGTCGAACAAACCATCCTCAATAACCCTAACCCTAACCCTGTCCTATCACTGACCAGCAGCATGTACGACAACCAAGTAAGCCAGATGATGTAGTATAATGAGTTTTACAATTTTTGAAATATATATACATATATATAGTCACAGTTTTCAGTTGCAGATTAGTTTAGGCAATGAAACAGTTGGTTATTGGTTTAGGGAAAGATCATGGGTAAAATTAATAATTGTTTTCTGGCAGAAGGGCAAATTTCTCCCATGTGCCTTTGCGAAATGATGTCAGACAGTGTGGTGACTCATAAGAGACAACAGAACAAACAGAACAGCTGCTACACAATTTAAAATTGAGTCTATATTAACATTCATACAAACATTAGCCGTTTCTCATTAAAAGAAAGAAATGTCATCTATTCAAGCTTCTTCAAGAAACATATTAAGATGAACAGTTAAGTATTCCTTACCTCTGTCACAATGCTGGAGGCCCCATTGGGTGCATTAAAATCTGTACCATTTATACATCCAGTTGTAGTATTAATCCCATATGCTTCAATGGTTTCCAAATCCAAATCCACAGGTGTGAACATTTTACAGCTGTCATACTTTCCATCCTTGTTCACTGGAATGGTGAGATTTCTTTGTCTCTCTTCTGTCAGGTTGGGCCCACGCTCCAAGATCCAGTCAGTGTTGCAGTGATGTGGGAAGCTCATGCCTGTAAACACCTGGCCTATCACGTCAAAAGCTACAAACAAGCTGGGGATGCATAATGCAGCCACTAAACGTTTCTGAAACAAACCAAACTCCCCGATCTCCTTCAGGATCTCCCCAAAGTTGCTCATGTTGGTGTGTGGATGTGCTCAGAGCGGGGCAGAGAAAGATGAGGCTTTAAGTAACATCCAGCCACCGTCACCTGGACTCTCATTCTGTGAGTTAATGTTTAAACTGACAGTCATTGTACTTTTATGACTGCTGCCAAGTTGCTAACAAACAGACAACCAAAGTATTAAAATGTGACATGTCAGGATGCCTCAGGCTGAAGTTCAGCTGTTGTGCATCTGCCCAGATCCATGTCTTGTACTTAGACCTAAACATTCCGACTTAAACACTATTTGTGTACTTCAGTAGAAGTGTGAGAGCAATGAAGGTCTCTGTAGGCACTCTTATGGCATATGCAATCAAATAAAACAGGTATTTTGTAATTAGAATACCAGACTTTCTCCATACACCATTAGAGCTTTTTGATCACTTATAATGAGTGATTTAAAAAAAAATGCAAAATCTGCACTTAAAAGGGGTTTTAAAAAAGTCTTATCAGGAACTTTCTCCTGATAAGACTGAGTCCGAGTTAAATGGACTTTTACCAGCAGCTCTTATCGGATTGGTCACAAATATGAGGGGACTGAAATCTTTCATATATTGCGTCCCTGAAGTGCAAACACTGAAACCAGTGACAACAAGCAATATTTTGTTTTTTGCCTCCCCACAGGCTGCAACAGGAACACAAATGCTGCTGCAAGTAGTCCATGTCTCATATGTACACAGTAAAATATTATAGATGAGAATAAACACCTGACGGGAACAAAGGCAGAAACTGTTGGGTTGGCTCACCTTAGCTTACCTTTCAAGTAAGGTCATTTGAGAGTGTCAACATCCAAATTCATCATTAAGAATTAGGAATGAGAAATACAGCAGCCACCTACCATGTAGGTAGGTGACACTGTTCCAGATATCTATCTATCTATCTATCTATCTATCTATCTATCTATCTATCTATCTATCTATCTATCTATCTATCTATCTATCTATCTATCTATCTATCTATCTATCTATCTATCTATTTCAAAGTCCTCCAACTTTTTAAAAAATCTATATTAAATGATTGAAGTTCCCTTTTAATATTTAGGAAACAGAAAATAACACAACTTTCTCTAGATGAATGGGTCGTAAAAAAAAAAGTTGCACAGTAATCATACCTAAAGCCCATAAGGACAGTAAACCTGAAGCAATGAGAGCAGAGGATCAAACCCTCAAGTTTGAAACAGCTACAGCTATAAGATTACCATTGGATAAATATAACTTTACAAGGAGAGAGTGAAGACCATAGACCATGTATAAATTTATATAAAAAGTATATAAGTAGTCATATGAAGTCTAAACGACAATACACCTAAATTTGCTTAGTCACTAGGGGGTCACCAAGGCTTCACAGGGGTCACAAGGTCTTCTTGATTTTAAGCTGTAAGAAAACTTTTAAAAATATATAGAGAGTGTTGGCCTATATTATTAATTTCTGTCAAGAAAACTAAATAAATTTTTAAAGTTTATATTATCTGGACACAAGCTACATTCACAGAGCCTTCACTCTCCGTTTAACAGCCTCGTCCTGCTTTAGAAAACAGCAGTTAAACGACCAAAGAGCTAACAGAGCCACTGACACGCGTCAGGCAGAATAAAAATACTGAATTTGTCAAAATATGTTAAATGTGTGTCATGGTTAAAAACTTAGAAAATAGATAATACAGACATAATTGTATAAATGTTCATAAACTCATCAGGAAAACTCAATATTATGTCAATATTTCAGGGTGATAATGTATTTAGAATTCATACAAATTGCTAGTTTTTATTGCGTTCATGGATTAATCAGTTGTTCTGTTGTTATTACGTATTAAACATAATCTGAAATATCTATAAAATATGTCACTTAGTCAGGGGTTGTCAGTTTATTCATATAACTATGGAGGCATTTAAGCATTTATCTACTTACCTGTACTCAAAACGACGAGTACTGATGTACATAAAGAAAAAAATGTCAAGGAGGTGGCTGATATGCTCATTCTTTATTGATTAAAAATAATCAAGAGAAACATGCTTTGAACTCCAAAAACGATCAAAAATGGAGCAAATGAAAGAATGAAAAAAACAAAAACAAAAAAACAACAACAAAAAAAAACTAAAAACAGGTGGAAAATTCAAATATATTACAGCCTTGATGAGTTATTTCCTGGACAAAAGTGTTTTTGCCAGTCATCTGTTCAGTTTGCTACAGCTTGGTTAGACTACATGTAAGCAGGACAGAAGAGACTGTTGGAGAAAGGATGAGAACAAAGCCATTAGAAGCAGGGCTCAATCTACGCAACACACACACACATACATACACACACTCTCAGGGCTCATACACACCTATCCTGTCCTCGTCTGCCGTCAGCTGCAGACTAAACCAGGAAAATGGCACCAGATACTGCAGTTGAGAAACTTAAGAGTAACATTGGGTTGCTGACTTTGTCGCTCCCCCTTGAGGAGAACACAGGGCCGACACACCTGTATATCTTTATTTCAGGTATCTTCACGTGTAACAAGAACTACAATTTCAAAGACACTGAAAATCTGAATCAAAACTTTGACATCATGTCAAAAAAAAAAAAAAAAGAAGAAAAAAAATACACTTGGTCGTTTTCAATTTAAGGCTAGCGTAAAATTTAACATGTTTAAAGTCAGAATACAAAGATTTCCTCTGAACGTTTTATCTGCAAGCAAAAGAATTCATTCATTTTCATTCAATATGGCATCTGGAGGATTATGACATTATCACATCACCAAATGAAACCGTAAAACCTTGCTGGCATTTCAGATCATACACATTTAGAGCAGAATGTTAAATGAACCTGCTGCTGTCGTTGGCACCTATAACTGCGAGATGCATGTTCATTATGAAACATCCAGAGCATGTTTGAAAGGATCCAAAACACATTTCTGATCGTTTACATCGTCGTATTACAATCATAGCCGAGCTTTTTCCAAAATGAAAGATGTAAAATCTTCATTTTAGCCGTTTAAAAATAAGTGATAAAGCAGCTGTATGACTTCAGATGTGGGTTAAAGTAAGGACTGTAAACAGCCTCCACTTGGTATTAAGAGTTGGAGACAAATTTGCTGTTACTCTGCTAAGTTTTTTTTGGGGGGGGATTTAAGGTGGACAGGCATTAAGCAGTGCATCAGGACAGCTGTGGCTCCATGGTGAAACATATTCAAACTTTTCAAAAGGCAGAAAAAAACAAATGAAAAGCGTCATGAGCAAAGGTAAATCATACATGACATACAGTAAGTGGCAGTATGTCCTGCAAAATGAGAGAATTCAAAAGCTAATTTTGCAGTGTTGTCGTCTTCCTTCACGCAGTGCTACAACCCACAATCGTGTCATAGGACAGAAAAAAAGGCCAAGAGTGAAACACCCAGTATAAAAACAAATCAAAGCCAAATGTCATTATTTACATACTAGAGGTTAAATCAAGTACTTATGTTTCATCCACATAAACAAAAAAAATGCACTTAAGTCGTCTTTTTTTTTTGAAGAAGAAGAATTTGAGAAACTGATTCCAAACAGACACAAACTAATACCAACAGACAGACACATCTGCTCATACGACACTTGTGGTTTCAGCTGCGACTGAAAACTTTTTACTCCAACCAATACTCAGATCTACAAAAAGACCTCAGGCCGACGTTGTGTGTAAAATGAGTGGAGGCAAATTTTGTTTTTCTAATTTCATGCTACATCAATTTTGAGTTTTGACTAACCCCAAAACACAAGAACTGAAAATTGAAGAAAAAATAAGAATATCATCATTTAAGTAGTTATGGTTTATATATTTATATATGTATAGTTATTTGAAACTAGTTCTTTCATCAGACTTTCCTTTCTCATAATGCTGGTTGTATCAATACTTACAGGATGAGACTGATGACATTCGTTAGTTTTCTTATAGTCAACAAATCCCATGAAAAGACGAAAATCCGATATTCCTCGCCCCATTCTTGCTCCTTAAAAACACATCAATGAGCCACACAGTTGTACTGGGTGACGTGTTTCTTAATTATGATGAATGAGGGAACTGTAGTTTATTTTGAGTCAATCCGACATGCACCTTCCCGCTGCTGAAAATACTCACTAGAGCACCAAATGTGTATTAACCTGCATCTTAAAATAGTACACAGAGAATGCAGCATTTACTGTTTGAGTAAGTTTTGATAAAAGTGCTCCGCTGTTTCAAGAAATTGAAAAATTTAATTCTATATTTGATGTGCCTGAGGCTACGGACTGACCTGTTGATCTTTTCGTGGCATCCATTGACGATAAGAAACAAATAAATCTCGCCTTATCCTTTAAATATTGTTACTGCTCTTCACATCTTTTCGTTATTTCACATTACATTTGCTGTGCGGCGTCACGTCGGCACTCGTCGATGAGAAAATGTTTTCCTCCTCTGAATATGAAGTAAAAAGTTTGACACGAGCAACCGAAACCACATTTGCACAGACAACATAATGCTCCATATGGTAAGTGGGGACTTCCCCCCAAAAACGTGCATTCAGTAGTTCTGATGAATATAAGGCATTGTTACACTTATCAGGATTCGAGGGCGTTAGTTCAGATTGTGCAAATGCATCACATATTAGAGAAGAAAGAAAAATAACAGAATGAGGGAGACCAGAATGGTAAATGAAAACTGTTTGTTGATACTTGCATCCTTCTACATATACGCTGTAAACATTTTTTTTTTTTTGAGTGATTCTTATACTGTACGCTCTGATACTTCAGCCGACCGCTCAATTCAACGAGGCGGCATTGTATAATCCTATGGGTGACAAAACGGTACTGTTTTCTTTGGCAGTAGTGGTTTCTTTACAGCCATAGAAAGAGAAAAAATGCATTAAACTATTTTTTTTTTTTTAATTTTCACATTTTTTAGGCAAGTCACGGTCCCAGGTAGAACAACAGTTTAACTAATGCTGAGCTGAGCAAAGCCCATCAATTTCACGTCATCTGGTATTTCAGATCCCTCAATTCCAGAAGCCTGTGAATGTGAGAGGGGAGAATAAAAAGTGTGTGAGCAGCGACACCGACAATAACTTAATTTCAATCAAGTGTCAAGTGGAATAATAGCCATGTTTCCATCCAAATGTAGCACAAATAACAGAATTCTCAGACAATCGGCAGACAAAAATGCAAATTTCTGCACATTTCCATCTACTACTGTTATTCCAATCTTTTTGGTATGTCCGGTTAAGCAGTAGGTGGCGCTAAGTCTCCACTCAGGATCAGCCATTATATATAATTGCAGAGGAAGTGCAACCGGATGACATAATGTCATCAAAATATGTAGAAAGCTCGATCAAATTAAGGTATTTATGATTGTTTCATGTATTAAAATCAAGGAAGGTTACAGCCACCTCATCTCCATTGCACTTTGTTGAATTAGTGAACACTAAATGTAAGCAGAAACTCTGCAGGGCACCTTGTCACTTAACTTTGTGTATTAACATAAAATGTGCACATCTTATACAGAAATGTTTGCCAGAAACATTAGTGCAGTCTTTTCTCACAACCTGTTAGTAGTTCGATCTGGCGTGTTCACAGATAATAACAAGAATAGATATTAGTGTCTATTTCAATGGATGGAGTTAGAGTCTAGTTTTAGCATAATTTAGAGGGGTCTGACAAACTTTCACTTTCTAATAAGGCGCTCCAGTACTTCACTTAACTAACGACTCGGTTAGATTTAACAAAACTCTAACCCGCAGAAATGTATAACGCGTATATATGATTCCTTCACGACAGATACAGATGAAGGTGTAGCACTCACCAGTTTGAAAGTGACATTTTTATTGGCTTGAGGCTCATCGACTATTTTCTGCAAATTTGCAGCAACTGAAAAGAAAGACAAAGTTTTGAGTCCGATGAAAGGAAACAAAAATCAGTGTAACGTGCTGTGTGTGTGTGTGTGTGTGCGTTCAGAAAGAGAGGAAAACATGGACGTGGTGTTTTTTTGGGGTTGCATATGATCCACGGAGAATTTTTAACTTTCAGCTGACTCTGTGAGCAGAGCAATGTTTGTAAAAGAATCACTGACCTATTACTAAGTCCCTCCCGTCCACCAGGCCTGCTGACACTAGCTCCTGGGACACTCCATCTGCTGTGTCTGAAAAGTCAAGAGACAAACTGTGACAGGTGGACAAACAGTGTATTTAAAATATATATTTAACACATAACTGTAGCTTGTTAATAAAAACTCTTAATAGTCCTCAGCTACTGAAATGTGCTGATTTTGAGTACAGGCCTCTGTTTTGCTGGTTGTGCACCAGTATACCAAAACAAGTTTTAAAAATCACGAGACATATTGTAATAATTGTCAGTTTCTCTTACTGATTACTCCAAATGGGACGGCTGAAGCCATGAGGTCTTCACCTCGGGACATTTTTTAAACTACTTGTTGACACCAGCAAACTTCACTTACCTCTCCCTGGCATAAATTCAAAGCGGATGTCATTCAGCTCCTTCTTTGAATTTCTGAAGAGATGAAATAAAGAGAGACCAGATCAGAAGAGTTAAGGTAATCTTTTGTTATCAGTATTAGACTGTGGTTTACTTATTTTTATGTGGTAACGGGGAAACATACCTTAACCTTAATACCAAACTAATGGGAGCCTTGACGTCCCCTGAGACAACTGGAGCCTGTCAACACACGCAGAGAGAGAGACAATTAATTTGAGCTTTAAAAGTAATTAGCATATCTACAGAAGTAGAAGTTATTTTTCATAATAAATAGATGAGAGACAAATCTGAAGAGAGAATATGATGAAAAAACATCACTGACCTGTGTGGGAACAGCAGCAGCAGCAGCAGCAGCAGTGGGTACAGCTGGTGTGGGAGATGCAGCCTGGGCAGTGGATTGAGTGTTGACGGGTGTGGGCTGCAGTGGAACCTGGCCTGCAGCCTGAGGTAGTTCTGCCTGACCTGCGGCCACCGGCTGGAGTTGACTACTTGAAGGCTCAGGAGTCTGGAAAACCTGAAGGAGGAGAGAAATGTCAACAAATCCTGCTCATCCTTTCAGGTCGGTGTTCAAATGGAACAAATGTCTCTCTCTCTCAGGGTTGTGCCTAGTCAGGCAAGGTATTGGTTGAAGATGTAGTCGCATCTCCCTTTACTGAACACTCTACTCAAACCTTCTCTCTCTCTCTGTCTCTCCCTCCCTCCACCACCATCTGTAAACATACATGTCTCATTAATTCATGTTAACACATCTTAACTAAACTTCTTTCCTGTAGTTTCTGTGCTCTCTTGTCCAGCAGCTTCTCATTGATCGTGGTGCTGCTGTGGTCCTGCACGACGTCCACTACATATATTAATACTGTCATTATTGCTACCATATCTCCATTACACCATGTGCATCTGCGTATCTGTGTCTCCACTGCTACTATAATCATTTTATCATTCATTGAAATTCATTGTCATTTAATCAAATAAAATTTGACTGATTGAATTTGAAGAGGGAGTGTTTAATTTACCATGTTCAGGCTTGACATGCATTATTAGACTTTTACCTGCTACACTACAAAGATGAACAATTAATACACATCAAATCTGAATGGGCTGCATTTCCTACTCCACCATATTGGTATGTAGCACCAGCATTTTTAATTTTTAATTTTTAACCTATAACAGTCTCCAGTGTTGCAGAAATTCATTCCAAACATCAACTAAAGACTGTAGTTTAACAAAAAGTCATGGTCACCTTCCTAAACAAAGACTAGTGAGACTTTGTAGGTTAAAACTTTTGATATTTATTTTGACCCATGTCTGAAAAATGTATTAATTTGTGCTATCAATGCATAAAAGTAGACTGAAGTGTGAAGAAAGAAGTTTTGACACTCACCTCTGAATTCTGTGATCCCTCCTTCACTCTTGGTGACTGTTCAAAGACAGATAGTGGAAGATTACACTCAGAGAAGGATATCACCACGGTGGCATTAGCAAAGCAAAAACAGCACGCATGAATGCAAAGAACACAAAGAAAAAGCGAGAGAGGTAAAACAGATTAAAATCGGCTCACTCGTTTACTTTCCTCATTTATCGCTCTGCTTAGTTTACCGTCAGCTCTTTTAAAGTGAATACAGTCGTATCATTAGAGTGGGAACAGACGTATTAAACGCTAATAAATTGACTTCATTTACTTAAATTCACTTTAAATACTCCTGACTAACTGGCGCTGACGTTGTTTGGTGATATGACAGCATATAGTGAGATGAGACAGTTATCTCTGGTTGTATGAGGCTATTTCAAGCAGTACTGAAAATCAATAAGCAGGCCTAAATTATGTGAATGTTGAATTTACAGGATGTTTGCATCAATGTGATGAAACACTGTGATTTGTCAAGTATGGATTAGAAAAAAAAACAGCCATTCCCATCTGATAAATGCATCTGTAGAAAAATAGTTTAATTTCAAGAAAATTTGCTACGTCACTAAATATATCATTACATAAAATTGCAGTCGCAGTGATCTTATACACGTGGTCTACATCTAGCTGCTGGTAATTGAGTCGTAAACGAGTGCAGATAAATATTCTACAATTACAGTTTTGTTTTTAGTTTAAGATTTGAAAAGCAGAGAAGCGGCACAAGAGAATATGAAATCAGGAGAAAGTCACACTGTTACGTGGTCAAATTGTTTATCTGCAAAAATAAATAAATAAATAAAATAAATAAAAACCAAAAAGTTTAAACCAAATCCAAAGAATGTAGAGTCAGAAAGAAGCCCTGCAGGCCCGAATGAAGACAAACTGACTTGACCGAGAGGATGTGATGTGGCGTCTGGCTGATAGTCAGAAATCACATCAGCTCACCAATCTGTGGTCTGATTCAGACAAAGCGACGGCGTATTCAGGCTGAGAAGACTGTTTTAATCTTTAAAGCACGCAGACGCTACACAGGTACTCAGCCAGGCTCCAGAAGAATATCATTTTATAAAAAAAAGCATCATCTCATGAGAGTTTTGAGAAAACATCCAATTGAGCTAATGTAGGAATTTTCAAGTTCAGTTTGCCAGTAGCCAGTAAAGCAGCAATCAAAGCAGCAGAAATGTTGTAAAATTTAAATCCCACGATGGTCATTAGTGCTCTAACTGAAGATCAATTACAAGGTTGATGATTAATTTTACTTATATTGATTACATGTGATTTAGTCAGTATAAATAAAAAGTGATTCAAAAAAGAGAAAATGGAAATACAGATGGCTTCCAGGAAAGTTAACTCTCACTTCTTTGATTAAATAAAGCTCTCTCAAAGCAAACCTATGTATCTATTATAGTAAAATACTTAAAGTCCCCTACATTCATCATAACTTCTAAACCTTTAAATGGTTATTAAAAGGTCTGTAATGCTCATATCTATTGAGTTCAGTGAAAAAAAACATATTTGCTTCTCGTATCACGGGACACAACATATCTCACGGTTTAAAAGACTCTTACTGGACTGACTAACTGGGCCTCACAAGGTTAATTTGCATGTGATCTACAGCATGCACAGGTCTGTGCTTAGAAACTATGATATGTACCTTTCCTGTCAACAAACTAATAACTTGCATGATTTGTCTGGTAATTACTAGTTGTCTTCTGACAGGGTGAGTAAAAAGTTACAAAATGTTCGAACAAAGTCACTTCTATCTGGATGATAAGCGCTTATCTGTGTGCAGATTTACTCTGAGAAAACCTCTAACTCAATATGACGGAAGTCATCTTTCTTTCCTGTCTTTTCTAACACGTGCAGGGAGAGTCCTTCCATGTTAGGGGAATGCCATCTGTATTGTGGGGGCATGTGAACAACCCTGGACGCAGGAAGCTCGAGTGGGTAGGAGAAGCGCACTTGTCGCCTGGTGGCGCCAACAGGCTTCACCTGCTGCTCCTTGGCCGTCAGACAGAACATACACACACACGGGAAACTCAGTGGAGAGACAATGGACACACATGCTAATGCACAGACATGAGAATGACAGTTTAAACATTGTACAGCGATTAAAAAGGCAAAAAGACGTGGAATATATGTGAAGGGGGGGAGGGAATAAAGGAGTTGTAGATTCAGCTCACCCTTAAGGCAGCAACGGCTGCTTTGCCCTCTTCACTTTCTTCATCCAGCTCGTCGTCACTCCATTCCCATTCGCCATCCTCCGTTTTATGCAGCCGCCCGCTGGACCCTGGCACTCGACGTACCTGTGAAGACATATCCTCACTCGCTGAGCTCACCTTCTTAGCGATAAAGCACAAAGTGTAGACTTAAATCTTTGGTGTCTTACCCTTTTCGACCTCTCTGTTATTGTGGGCGCCCTCTGAAGTAACTTCTCATGTAAATACTCGTGGGTCTGTCATGAGAGGAAAGAAATAAAGGCTCACTGTTACAAAATGTGTTTATTCATCTATCTGATTAAATCTTGCATTATTTAGAAATTCAGCCGCAACGCATAATGTGCTTTACAAGCTAAGACTGGCTCCCTGTCAAATTTAGAATTTAATTTAAAATCCATCGACTTACTTTGAATTAATTCTTGCACAACTTGCTGCTGACCTCACACAGGTTCACTCAAAACAAGGATTATTAGTTGTTCTATGCCCAAAGTGCAAGACTTACGTGACCAAATTATTGCTGGCTCCCAGTTTAAGTCAGTTTAAATCTCAAGATTAATTTATTCTGAGAGGAATTTCATTAACGCTTCCTTACTTTTAATAATTCCTGCTTATCTTTGCTGCTGGCGTCTCTTTTTATTCTGTAACTCTGCTTCGATAAAATGCTATAAAAACAAAAGTTTTACACTTTAAATCAAACATTTCTGTTTTTTTCAAATAGTGAAGATTTCATGTGGGAATAGCTTTAAGCTCGTTAGTGACAATGAGCATACTCAACCAACAGAATAGCAAATCAATAATCATATGCTTGCTTGATGGCCATTTAAATTGCTCATTACAGACCTGTATCTGCTCTGAAACAGTGACAAAGCCTGTCCTCTGCTGTACGTACAGAGTACTGCAACTCCTGCTGCTAGACCAGGGTTGTGTACAGCAAACCCACCAGGTTGTATTTGGGTGGTGTGACATGCTGAACCAGCACTTTTGTTGTTCCAGTTGCTGGGGGTATTGGGCAGCCGGAGGCTGGAGTTAGACTGCCTATCCCCGCTTTTGTTAGATGCAGCTCTGCATGCTCAATAATGAGAGGAATGCTACAATGGCCTCCGTTTGTGCCAAGTGAGAAGTATCCCGACTCGCACAAACACCTCAAGGAGAGAGACTTTATTGGTTTATTTTCATGTCTTGATGCATTATAGTTCACCTTAAACCTACATGAAACCCTCCTTCAATCATTTCAAAACTTCTGGAGCTACAAAAAAAGACCAACGTGCAGTCATAAGAAGCAGCTTCATTTTAAACAGAGGCCAAACTGAGGCCATTCAGATCCGATCACTTCGGCAGGCTCAGACCTTTACTCATCACACAAGGATGATGCTGACTCATTGTGTAAATGCTTCAATCTCAGACAGCTCAAGCACCTACCTTTGCTTTCTGAAAGAATTTATGCTTCAACAACTCCGAGGACGTTGGCCTGAAAAAACAGCAAAATGGCACTTGAACTTTTAGACTTCCAACAACAGAGAAACTTGGGGGATGTCGTACAACACACTGTTTGTTTGATAGAATTAGTGAAGCATGTTAAAAGGCATGACAAACACCTTTTCTCCGGGTCCTTCTGTAGACACATGGAGATCATCTTCCTGAAGGATTTGCCATATTTCTTAACCATCTCCTTGTCTGTGATGCCAGTCTCCAGGGCTGGGGGGTCGTTCTGCAGTGTCAGCATCAAGACCTGAAGACACCAAGAACACATTTAATTAGTAAGGCTGATTTGTTACGTGTCATCAACTGCACGTTTCTAGGTAAGTGTTCTCACCTTCATTGGTGGGTATTTGTGATAAGGTGCAGCCCCTGTGGCGAGCTCGATGGCCGTGATTCCAAAACTCCAAATATCGGCTTTGAAGTCGTAACCCCTCACCTGTGGAAGGAGAATCATATTCAACTTTTACAGATCAGCTCCGCCTTCATCACAACCGTGTTTGCTCTTGGCATCACAGGAAGTAAATGAGCTTATTTCCAGCATTTAAAGTCACATCAAGGATCGAGTTGTGTCTAATTTCTTGCTCTCGTGGTTATTTCTAGGCTCCCTGCTCGAGACAACTGACCTGCTCCATGACCTCTGGCGCCATCCAACATGGCGTTCCCACAAATGTCTTGCGCACTTTATTTCGAGTGATGTCACCACCTGTGGCTAGAAAGGCACTGACGCCGAAGTCTGAAGGGAGGAAAGAGAGAGAGAGGGGAGAGGGAAAATAATTCGACAAACGCAGACGGAACAGAAATACACTGACATATTGGAACAGACTCTATCACGGGTAAATGAGGTTACAACACAGCACAACTACTTCTTCACGCCTAATCTGGGTTACTAGTGACAGGTGCTGAAGGGCGGTGTTGCCTCGTAGTTTAAGTACCTGCAATTTGCACTGAGCCATCATCCCCGAGGAGAATGTTTCCAGCCTTAAGATCTCTGCGAAAGACAAGACAAGAATTTGTGCTCAATTACTTCTCTCACAGAGCTGTCGGAGATAGTGAACGAAGTGATTGAAGTAGTGAACATAAACAAAAATATTTAAAGTCAGAATAAAGAAAAAGAGATTATTTATGAATATAAACAAGCTACTACTGGTAACTTGTCAAAGAGTACTTGATTTTATACATCTCTGTACAACAAATAGGGTTTCAAAGCTTTCATCTTTCTACCGCTCTGGGTTCCTTTTTCATATTTTATTGGCAACACAGACACAGACACACACACACACACACACACACACACACACACACACACACACACACACACACACACACACACACGCAGTCTGTAGTTAATTTGTTCATCCCTATTCAGCCTCCCCTGGTGGTGATGAGAGGATTCAGCAGGGACAGCTGTCTAGCTGGCTGTCTACCTCCGTGCGCACTCACACACAATCACACTGACTGCCACACATACTGAATGCCGCCACCTCACCAGCCAGACAGAGTTGTCATAGCAACAGACTTTCAGAGATAAAGTCGAGGGGTCAAGTGAAAGGCGAGGAAATAAAAAGTAAGGGTGGCAGCAGTGCCACCGAGGGACGACAGTAAGCTCTGTCTGCTCGTCAGGAAGTGAATGTACGTCTCGACGAAAGACGGCAAAGTGGTACAACCCCAGAACATCGTAAGCCATTACAGCACCGTGGCGACTTCTAACAGATTTGCACAAATTACCCAGAGACGGATTATTAAACTGCACTGACAGGCTGACAAATGAGTCAAAAGAGATGCAAGTCTCAACAGCGGAGCAGTTCGCCTTGCTACCAGGCAGGGGCACTGCACTAAAAAGCTTGCTGCTTCAGCTGAAAGATAAATGATGTTGGATCATTCCAGCAAACAAATTACTCTCAATGAATGTAAAAATAGACTGGTCTTTTGAGTATTGGTTTGGAGATGAGACATAATACAGCTTCCAAGAATCAAAGGCTCATTTTATTGGGGGTATAATTCAGTCCATATAGACTATAAAAACATGCCAAATATCAGATACATGGGGGTCTGAAGACATAATTGGGAGGATTGGAAAGACTCTTTGCTTATTGCTTCTTAGATAAGAACACCGCTGCACGTTTACAACTTTAAGTGCGTGCGAAACTTTCTCTGGATTACCTGGGTTCCTGGATTTTGTGGCAAAAAAAAAAAAAAAAAAAGTGAAGGAGGTGGAGTGGGCAGTTTAAGTACCCCCTTCTCTTGTAGCTACAAGCCGGGAGGTACAGTCTTTACAAGCAACCTTCTCAGGACACACAATGTTCTGAAGGGGACTCAAGAGTTTGTTCAAACGCTGCTGAAAACTTGAGTGTTAGAGGCCTCTTTTGCTAAGAGTGCTCCAGTAAAATACCACACAGACAACAGATCTCGTAGCGACATGGGGCAGGGAGTGGCAAACAGTGAGCCACAGAGGGAGGAATGCAGCATATGTGACATATTAGGACCACTGGCTGAAAGCAAAGATTGGGATTTCTCGCTGTGGGGGCAAAATGACTGATGGGATAATAAAAGCATGTAGGAGCAGATTGGGTATTATAGCTGAATGTATCGAGTGTATAAAAACGGTGTGTTTTCAGCCATCGGCTCAGGCGGAAAGAGCAGTCTGTGTGGCAAAACTATTGATGTGCATTTGTGTCTAGACAATTTCAATTATGTAACTGTCACACTGGGGACAATGCAGAGGAAGGGAAAGGGTGGATGAAAAACGGACATGACAGCCTTTGCTAGTGGCTCTGAAAAACCACCGTTAGAAATGTCTGCTGCCGCACAGACGTCTGTGCTCCGCGGCTCTCCGGCTTGTCCCAACTGTCACTTTGCTGCCCTGACATAACACAGCTAGGTGATATCAGGTCACAGTATCTTCTGAGTTTCTTGCACACTCTACTTCTCCGTAAACAAGAGCTCACTCATCCACCACCTTGGGTGTTAGTACATACGCTGATTATTTACGTCTTGGCAATTTGAGATGTTGCTTTTTAAGGATTAGAGGGGAGGAACAGAGCGGACCACCTGAGGCAGAAAGGCAAGTCTAGGAGTATCCCAAAATACTTCCTCCTTTGCACAACCACTGTCCGCTCTCTCAGTGGGTCCAGTCGTGTCTTCTAGCGCTTGTGATTCAGGGTTCAGCCTGGGCTAATAATGTTTTGTATTATAATGAGGTATTGTGGGTTCAGTCGAGGCCAATTAACCACTCTGGCCATGTCACAAGCCCTGCTAACTTAACCTCTTATTTCTCGCATTTGTCCAAGAAGAAACATTCCAGAAAGTTGATCTATGCTAGTCGAAGAAAAAAAAAAAAAAATCCACCTCAATGGAGAGTTTACACTGAGCTATCTGAATGATTTTGAACAGTGAAAGTCAATATCTAACAAGAAAACCAGTCAACATGCTGATGTTAAGCAGGTATGTTTTCCATGTTCACCATTTTAGATTGCCAGGTAATTTTGTCATGAACCAAAGTTTTGGACAAAAAAATTAAATTTGATAAAAACAGAAAAAAAAAAAAAAAGATGATAGCGTAGATGAAAAGTCAGCAAAGTTATTTCAATTCATCCCGAGGAGTGGGGTGAAAGTCTGTACCAAATGTCATGGCTATAAATCCAATAGTTGTTGAGAAATTTTTACAAAAAAGCACAAATGTGAACCTGAAGTATCAGGGGATTAAAGTCAGCAAGATTCATCTTCTGGGAACTATGACAATGGCAACCGATGTAGAGGAAGCGACGGTATTACACATTCATCGGAAAAGGAAGTGCAAAGTTTGCATTGAGGAGCAGCGGACCTTGAGACAATCCACCTAGCCAGATCAGCTGGATCAGTTACCTCAGCGGGTGCTGTGATTGGTCCAGGAGGAGAGGAAGTGAGCCGGGATAAACCTAATTTGGGTTTAAAGCTGCTCCTGGGTAATGTCTGGTCTGGCCGAGATGGGACCTGAGGCTGGCCAAGAAATGGGAAATCAGAGACTGTCGTGCCCACATCTTTACAGAGCAAGCACTCAATGGGCAGACCTTGATCCGTGATCAAGACTTGAGATGATTTGTTTTACATACGACGTTAAGATGACTTTTATGTTAATGAAGAGCCTAAGGCTATTCCTCAGTGTCCTCAGAGCTATTTTATGACTCACTGTCTAAATATACGACATCACGTTACTTCTCACGGATTAGTTTTAATTTGTGAACTTGAACAAGCTGATAAAAACTAATTTTAACGTGGATTCTCTTTGTAATATTCTCCACTCTGATCAAAGACCAAATGCCATGGAGCTGCACCATTCACAAAAAGTGATCGAGGCCATCCGATTGTGTCCCTCCTGCGCTCATTCAAGAACCGTGGAGGATACGGTTCACTGCAGCAGATTGTAAGGCTCTAAGAAAAAGGCTGCAGAGTGCAGACAGTCATTAACATTCACAGAGGAGAGGAAGAGGAGGAGGAGGAGGAGGAGGAGGAGGAGGAGGAGGAGGAGGAGGGAGGGAGGAGGTGGTGACACAATGCACCATGCAAGTTCAAAGAAACACTGTAGCAGAAAGGAAGAAAGCCAACCCGCAGTTTAAATCCCAACTCCTACAGTAGTCATCCATCTAGCAGATACTATGATACAATAAGCCAGAAGAATAACAGACAAGTTAGACTTATTTCTGTGTGTTAAATGTATTTAAAACACACAGAGTGTATCAAAAACTGAAAGGTGATACAGTACGTGTGGTCTCTTCATATTTATGACCTACTGAAATGACACGCAGGCAGTAGCCAGGTGGGAACAGCCACGGTATGAAACTGTCAAGAAGATTTATCATTCTCATCTGTCAGCTCTCATACCTCGCATCTCCATCGGGTCACCTCCTGTGACATCACATCGTGGTGCCAGGCTCACAGTGCCCCTAACAGGGCTGTAAAAAAAAAAAGAGTTTATGAGGCGTCCTGTGTGTCCCCTACAGAATACACCCCCCCCCCTCTTTTAAGCGTGCCATTTGCAACCACGGAAATATCTTCCCTTCGCTTTGCTCTTTTGATTGCTTTCTCCGTACTGCTGAACTGCTGTTTTTCCAAATCAATTTTTATGTCTCATTTTGTCAATTTTCCTTTAATCCACAGCAAGAGACCCGCTGCTCCCACAGGCAGTATAACTAAAACCATTACCTGATCATTACTAAACCACATGGCAAGTAATTTGCCGGGAAGAACCCTCCCATGTACCCTTGGAAGACGTGAGGTTTCAGAGACGAGTTAGGCAAAGAGCTCCCCACAACAGTAAAACCGCTGTCTAGGGTTTTTTTGTTGTTGTTTTTTTTCAATAATTAACTTGCGTGCTGATTTTCAAAAGTATTAACTAGAGTGGTCTTCATCTCTTGTCACGTGCCTGATGTCTACCTGAAGCTCAAGTTAGAGTACAAGTGCCACCTCTGAATCACTGACTTTCCGAGCTGCTGTGAATGTGGAGGTGGAGCAGTTCGCCGTCTTGTGGTAAATATCTCTGGTTGAGGCTAGAGACTGGGCCGAGAGACTCTAATTGCTTTTCTGCCGTCCTGGGCTGGATGGAACATATCATGTGACTCTCCCCCCCCTCTCTCTTTTTCTCCCTCCTCGTCAAGCCTCACCCCCTTTGACTCTCTCCATCACCCCTGCCCTGAGGCTCCGACTCATATGATCCAGCTTACACGGGAGAGGAACACGCACGGCCATGTGCGCACGTTTACATCAGCAAGACGCTGATCGACTGAATGTGGCCCGTCCGCTCTCAGCATGTCTGGAGGGGATTACCTCACATACTTCGCACTTTCTTTTTCCACCGGTCACACCTCGGAGCCTGGGGTGGACAGAAGCGATGAATGAATGATCCTCCTGAGGCAGGGCTAAGAGTTGAGGGGAGGTTTTACTCGGTGAAAAGCTCTCTCTCTCTCTCTCTCTGGCACTGACCGATAACCCTGTCACATTATGCTGATAGCGGATACTTAAATGCTGCAGCAGAGGATTTTCCTTTTAATTAACACAGTAATTTAAACACTGTCATACACTAATTCCTTACATCTCTATCTATGCTTTCTATAGGATACTGCACGTTATGAGCTGGTGCTTCATCTGTAGGGCTGAATAAAAAAAAACAAACAAACATCCCTCATCCACAGGCTTGGACCACGGTCGAAGCCGTCAATCAGGCCTCTCTTATTGGCATGCTACTCTGAAAGCTGCTGAGCACTTAACCAAGTCGAAAAAAAAGCTATGCATTATTTACACATGAAGCCCGTCCTGGGATGTATGTGTGCCAGTGGGAGAGAAGAGGAGACGTCTGAAAAAGTGAGCGAATGAATATTAAATACGAGGAGGAGGAGGCAGTGCGATGACTTATACAGGCGGCATGTCGACTGGGTTCATTGGAACAGCTTGAGTGTGGCGACTTAGCCGGGTCTTGAACTGGCTTAGAAAGAGAGCTTTCGGGATCACATTTCATGTGGCACGCAAAATCTGCCATTGACACATTCCACTAATACATATTCATACACTAACTCTTGAAGATTATCAGCTTGGAAGTGGTGGTCTGCTTACAGATTTCTTTCAGTGTTTTTATTAAAACTTAAAATTAACCTCAAAGGACTGATATTTTTTTATTCAGAACCATTCTTCAGTGGTAAGCCATAAACACATCGTTACTGCTTCTTCTTCTGGAAGACTTGTCGCAGTCCCACTCAGGCAGTATACTGCCTCATCTCTGCATAGATCCCAGTGACACTCGTGACCTTTAGTGAGTGAAAGTGGCTGTCTGAAAGTGCTGTTTCCTCTGTACAGTCATCTGTCTAGTGTGATGAAGAATACCAATCACTTCCCTGCATTGAACTTTGCATTAAACCACAGGCTAAGAGCATGAACCACTCTGCAGAGATTGCCTGAGATTTCACTCATGTTATGTGACAAGATCATGGGAAAATGAAAATGATATGAAGACAGATACCGCACAATGATAAGGCGCATATAATGACACAATTAGTCACTGTAATATATAAGAAACAGCCATTTATGCTACTAAGCACATTGATAATTCCTTGTGAGAGGAGGAATTAGAAAAGCTTACATGTAAAGATGTCTCCATGTATTAATAAATATGAAAATTGTCTTCAAAAGATTGAATTGTGATCGTCTCAGGTGTTTGATTCCTCATTAAAGTGCAAATTTTATCCAAAAATGGACTTCATGTACAGGAATCTGTGCTACAAAACCTTCTATCTGTGTCAACGCAAGCACAAATGGAGACAGAGTCCACTATAAAAACGTAACTTCCCATCTAGTCAAGGTGGGAGACATAATATTAGTCTGACACCTTTTAGTGGAGCAACTGAGAAGAGAAAGTCATGGGCAGAATTATGTATTTCTGCTCCATAAACCCTCAAGGTGAAGTCTAATAAAGCCTCTGTGCTCAGTGGTAATGGGAAGTCTTGTGTCAGTATTATTACGGTACCAGAGTGCAGGGCCATCAGTCTTGTTACCTGTGGATCTGTCCATTCTTGTGTAGGTACTCCAGGCCCTCGAGCACGTCTTTCAACACAGTGGCTATGCTGGCCTCATCCAGGACGCCCGTCTTGTGTTCGCCTCGCGAGATGATATGCTTGATCACGTCCAGCACGGAGCCTGGATAATAACCACAGGAGACAGTGGTTGATAAATAAAAAAGAACTTACAGTGTCACGCTTCATTTTTCTTCGTTGAAAACTTGCATTTGTGATTGTCAACATCAATGTCAGAGAGAAATGAAAACTCTCCAGCGGCTGACCTCTTTAAGAATGGCAGGGTAAATAAATTATCTGTGTCTGGTCTTGACTGATGATCTAGCTCCTGCATCAATGAGAAAGTCACCTCGGGCTAGTCTATATTATTTGCTAAGCCTACTCTAAACTAAACCATATTTACGAAAACACATACTTCCTGGTGGATTGGCAGGCATTCAGTCAAGATAATTTGTGTATAATCTTATACTGTTTGGATAAATTAGATTGTGGGTACACAAAGACTTTTTTTTCCAGTTCCAGTAAGATGGATTTTTATTGAAGGAAAAAACAAATGTTTTAGCTGTGTTAAGACAAAATCCTTTAACCATAAACATCACCATGACCTTTTCATTTGGCCATGGCAAAACAAACCAATGGTGGAGAGAGAGAAATTAGAACAATCATTACGATGCATTCTTTAAAGGGTAAACCCGCCTTTAAAAGAATTTACGCTGCACTCGCTATGATTTTAGCAAGTGAAGTCAGTATCTACAAACACCGACAGCTGTTCCAATAACTAAACAACAGTGAGGCTTGAATTTATGATGTCATTAGGGGACATTTTTCTGGACTTGGTCCATTGACGTTAAATTAGAGTGACTTTGTTGGCACGCAGCATTTTTGTTTGAGCTTTTCCCATCCAAATGAGTTTCATTTGGATGTTGAGCTCACCGCTGGCACTCAGAAAATGTGCCTAGTTAAAAACCACAATGGCTACTGTCAGAGTCATGTCATTATTTGCCATCTATAGAGGAGCTCCAGGATTTGACCCTCGATTACATCATCGCTGCAGTCCATCTCTCTGCAGTTCACAAAATGAGCTCTACAATATGTGGCTCTTATGTCAGGGGACATGCGTCATTAATGCCTTTGGATCATGCATGAAAAACAAGTGTGAATGTGCACTTTTAAGGTTATAAGTCAAACTGTTGCTTTGTCTTTAGTTGCCCAGGCTGAATGGAGAACCGGTGTTGCTCTGCTGACTGACCTGGCAGGTCACTATGTCTCCCTCAGCCTGGCTCCTGCTGAATAAAAGGAGCGCTCTGGATGAAAAGTCAGACTGCTGTCAGTGTATGATTTGCTTTGTGCGACTTTTCCAAAAGAATAAAGAACATCTCTCTGAAAAGAGGTTCTGTATTTGCATTCGGTATGACAGAAAATTGGGCGACACTGGTGAATGGGGACAAAGCAGAGAAGCAAAAAGAATGCCACTTGCCTGACAAGCTGCATTGTGCTGCAGTGGTACACAAACACAAACATCACACTGCCACACTGTCTATCTGTCACACACCCTCAGCCACACACACATACAGAGCGGCACTTGCAAACAAAAGCTGGAAATGGCCTTTTCAAGGTCCTGAAACGCTGTCCGTGACACAATTCCAGGACTAAATTGATTGTGTTACCAACTGTGCCAGGCTTGATGTGCAAAGGTATTTATTTGCTCAATAACTTCAGGGTGTCCTCGTCTTCAGCACTCAATGGAGCACCGCATTACCCCGGAGGAGTCGACGATGACGGGCCACCTGAGACTAGACGGCGTTATTGCAGAAAGTCTTAGATGCAGCAAGACAGGGAGGAGGAGTGAGGAGAGTCGATCGAGTTCAACGGGTTCCTCGCGCAGTGACGCTGCATGGCAGAAAATGTGATTCAGCAGCGAGGAAAAGAGACAAACCCGTTCAAAGAGAGAACAGATGAGGGGAAAGGCGGGGGAAAGCAGCCTAGATGTGTGTCTTGAGTGTGTGAGATAGCAGGCGTACAGGTGAGCGAGTGAACTGGCAAAGAAGCAGGAGAAAAGCGTAAAGACGAGAGCGGCATCGCGTTTCTGCCGTGACAGCTCTTTGTAGCTCATTGAGAAAAGAGCTACACTTTTTCCTCTTCCCCTGTTCTCCACACACACCGTTTCCTACTCTCTCAATGTTTCTGCATGTTCATCCTCCTCTGTCTGAAATGGCTGTAGGGAGGAGAGGAAGTGACACGAAGCGACAGGTGACAATGAGAAAGAGGGGGAGGGAAACTGGGTGAGTGCATAGAGTCAAAGTGAGGGGGAGGTGTAGTGCAAGACCTCATCTGTACCTGTCCAACTGGATATGAAAAGTTATAGACCACTTTAGCTGTACACCTTTAAAGGAGGTCTATTTAAATGAGAAGATTGACACCAATATCAACACCGGCAGCTGGCTAACTTAGCTTAGCATAAAAACTGACAACAGGAGGAAACAGGTAGACTGGCTCTGGCCAAAGCTAACAAGATCAAACAATTTGTTGTTTGTGATGGATTATTTCTTGACTAGGACTTTCTGAAGTCTCCGCTGGTTGCCTAGCTACTGGTTCCAGCCAATGACAGTATAGCCTGTAGTAGAGCCTGAGTGACGTCACCCGTAGGTTTCCGAAGCCGTCATGTTGGACGTACTGCGTCTTCCGCCTCCCGGCTAATCTGAATATCGGCAAAGACGTGCATCATCGGCGGACCTGAGGCGGGCTGAATGACGCCTGGGTGCTCAAATGAGCCATCTGTAACGACACCTACCTGTCAATCGAGCGGCAAACATGTTTATTTCTGCTGTGAAATTGGACATTTTAATACTGAGATTGACTCACTTCTGCAGTCTGTCTCGAGCAGCCGCTCAAGGATACAGTTTTTAGCACTAGGCTGCATTTCCCAGCGACGGAGACTGCTGCTTGGATCCAGCCAAGAAATAGTGATTTTACACTTTGGTTGTCTGATGGATTAAACAAATGGTATACAAAGTGTTAATTAGTGATCTCAAAGGAGGATTTTGTTACCTTTGGACAGTGCCAGGCTAGCTGTTTCCTGGCTTTTTTTGCTACGTTAAGCTTCCCGGCAGCTGGCACTAGCAAAACATTTCCTGTACAGAGAGTGGTATCGATCTTCTCTGCAAGAAAGCGAATAAACGTATTTCCAAAAATGTCAAACTATTCCCTTCCAGGAATAGAAAAACCACGGCAAAGATAGAAGAGTAGGGTAAAGCAAAACAAATAGTGTACAGTGAACACTTTTGCTTAAAGCTGAAGTGGCACTGAGGGGAGAAAATTTTTCGAAGTGCACAGTCACAGCATGATGTAGGCTTTGGAGGATCACTAAATGCCAGCCTTGTCAGCCTCTTTCAAAATCATCTGATTGAACGCTTCATGCCTCATTAGTTTGTTTCAACATGCTGACACTGACTGACAGGTTAACAATCTAAAGGTTCATTTTGCATGGGAAAGCCTACGGCTCCAAAGACAAATGACACCTGTTGGCCTGGTTCTTACGGTGCCCGTCCAAGACCCCAGAGGGAACTTTATACAAATCACAGGGAATAGATTAAGTCCTGACAGCGTAGTGCAGAGCATGCAAAAACCCGGGGGAAAATGTCAAATCATCATTTCAGTTACATGCCGGATTAGGCAAATCTCTCTCTTTCAAACAAAACCTGTGTGGGTGTAAAAGCCGGGACTTTAACACTAACTCCACTTCATCCAGCGACATCACTTTAACAGCCTTTCCGTTCTCCTGGTCGGAGCAGGAGGTTTGAGACTGTGGGAGAGGATGAGAGAGTAGACGTGGGGAGGAGGGGGGGGAAGCGGACCAAAGATATGAGAGCTAGTGCCAACTGTGCTAAAGGCCGACGGGGAATGCCAAGCAAAGTTGGAAGGGCAGAGGCGGGGCATGGGAGGGGCTGTGGAGAGGCATAGGTGGTGTAGAAGAAAGGTGACGAGTAGAGGAATCTTCGCTTGGCTTCCGTCATATATTACATGACGGTTTAATTGTCTACGGAGAGAGAAGGGTGTGATACAAAGGTCATTTTGCATGCTAGAATTTCTTTGTCTTAATTCTGTGAACCTGGAGTCACCATCAAAGCTCACTGTCAGCATTTTGGCAATAGCGGAGGGCCCCATCATGATGTGACAAATCCACTGGGCTCCAAACTTGACAAAGTCTTTTCATATGCTAAACTCAAACAGTCCATAACAATCTGCCTTTAGCCGGATTTCACTGTGAGTGGCATTCGATTGAGCTCGGCAGCAGCGACTGTAAGTCGGTGAAGACTGCACACTAATCTCCTGGGAACACATTCCTCTGCTTGCTTTGGCATGACTCATATTTTGTCCCTGTGGGTCTCGGTGGATGTCTCTTCGATGTGAAGTCAGTCACTGACAGGTTATGCCGCACTCTAATTAAACAGTTGTTCACATGTCGCAATGAGAACTGGAATTTCCTGAAAAGCCCTGCGCCTGCTACGTACCTACCTCAAAACTAAAGCTCTACAGGTTTGGCCTTGAACAGATTTGTCAGAGAAGCGGGCAGCCTTTATTGAAGATAAGGCGTTTTGGAGATCTACACACATGAATCAACAACATATAACATGGCATTAGGTACACTGTACTAGTACATGGGACATGCGTTACATAAGAAGCACTGCCGGCATAATTTAAGATTAATAATTCAAAAGAGGTTCAATGATTACTGATTGTCAAAACTTTTAAGCCTCTAAACTGCAGAGCCTTTTCTGGCGTATAAGATATTGTAAAGTGACACAGTAGGCATATGCCAATTCTTCGAAGCACATTGCTCTTACCAAAGGGGAGTGGTGCATGCCAGTGGAAGACTGGTGACATGCTGTTTTAATGGGCCATATGCCAGGTCAAAATAAGTGGCATAGCACTGGTGAAAGTGACGCTAAGAATCGGTACATGACCCTGAAGCCATTTATAAGTGGCACGCAGCAGTCATCGTGGATCAACATATCCTAGCGCAGTAGTTTATAACCAATGTTGCCTAATGTATCCCCACAGTCGTATTAGCTGAGCTAAAGTAGCACCTCACTGACACCACCCGTCATGCTCTAAATGTGTTGATTCGATTACATTTTAAAATGAATGTTCTTTAACACTGTTAGTTATATAAAGGTGGGTATTAGGCTTTTGAGGGTTTAATCAAGTTGGTATTAATGCCTATACCACTTGGAGTGTCAGAAGACAAACATTCTAACCTTTTTTTCCCGTTTTTTCAAGTGTGTCCTGGGGTTCACATATCCCTGTGCTAGCTGAAAAGCAGTAGTAGAAAAGTTGCCAGTGCAACATGAATGGCATACCCTCTATAAGTGCCATAACAGCAGTATATGTAGGTGTAAACACGAGTCTACGTCTACAGTCTATCAATTATTCTTCAAAATACTAAGCTATGGTAACCCTCTCAGGTGGATCCATGTCAAGTGCTTCTGGAACAAATGTCAAAATACTGCTTTACAAATGTGATCTAGTACTCTGTGGTCAAACATAATTCTCTATTAGGAAGCCGCCCTGTAGGAATGTACTCTGCTACTTTGTTATACAGCACTTCGCAGAGCTGCCGGGGCTTCGTCAGATCAACTGTCGAGCTGTTATCAGTCTTTCAACGGCGGAAGCAACAAGACAGGATGGTGTCGGAGGGCGGGGGGGGTTTCTTAGCTCCATCGAGCCAGAGGAGCAGACAGGAGTTAGCCTTCCTCTAGGATAGTATACTCTGCCCTGTGGAATGATGCTCTATAAACCTGACCTCATTTGAGGTCTTGTCTCCATGGCAGACGTCGCCATGGCCATCATTTAATTACTGCGCACAATAAAACTCAACATCAAGGGCCCTCTGTTTAACTAGGATAAGGGGAACAAGAGAGGCCATCTTAAGTGGTGTCTGTTCCTGCTGTGAGGCTGGCCGCCTGCTCAAGCGTCGCTTGGCGGGCACCGTGACCCCGAGCCCAGCTGCGAGGCGGCTGCCAAGTGGCTCATGACTCAAGTGTATCCGAGGGAGCCAGGCATGCCACCTGGGCACTATCCGTTACAGTAGGACGCTGTTTACACAGGGGGCCAGAGGGGAACAAGAGAGGGTAGAAACAGTGTAAATGTTTAGTGCGTGGATGTATCTGTGTACTCTTGTGCTCGTATAATTAAGTGTGTGAGACTGAAAGCAGGTTTTTGGAGAGAGATGAGCTGCAATTTTTTTTGCCTCTTTGTAAACAAACGAACATTACTTCAGGCTGTCTTCATCTTCAGAGTTTAAAGAGCCCCCCTGCTTGTCAACTGTTTGGAACAAGACGCCTTCATCTACACGCCGTTTGTGTTTAGGAGTCCTCGCAGGTCTACTGTGAAAGATCCTCTCCCTCGCAGGCCGATTCAGATTTTCTATTAGACACCATTGCTTGATTTTTTTATGGGAAGAATAAAAATGAAACAAAACAATCAGAAGCAGATGCAACCGTTGCATTTTGAGGTCTTTCTCTCCATGGTGGCCTCCTCTTCTGGTACTCCTCTCACTAGTTAATTGCAGCGCTGCCACATGGGTGCCATGACGCCGGCCTGCGGGCTGTTATTACCTCTGCCCTGTCATTAGTTCCTGCTCTGTGCTGAGTTAAAGCCCGGAAAGAGCTGCAGCTCACACGGGACACAATGAGGATCAGCGCTGTCACATTCCCTACAATCACAGTTAACATCACCGGTAGTAAGTAGCCCATCTCTTCCTACTGGCCCCTATCTCATCTTGGGAAGCCCTGCCAAGAGATTCAGGAATACAAGGCCAGAAGTATGTTCTGTATTTGATGTGTTAAGTATGTGCACTGCGACTGACAAACTGCTCGTTTAACCCCTTATTTGTAAATCGGAAATAATTGAGATTGGTGTTTTGGTCTGGACTGGATGGATGATGGAAGAAGAAAGCCTTGGAAGGTGCACTTACCACCACTGAGCAGCTTCATGACCAGCCACAGCTCATCCTTTACCACGAACGAGGTGTAGTAAGACACAATATTGGGGTGGTGGCACTGGCTCATGGCCTGAATCTCTTTCTGCGAGAGGAAAACAAAAACAGAGACACAATCCAATTAATCAGAGATGTACAAAGCAATTAGATAATCTAATGGCAGCCTGGCTATTTATTTGCCAGCTTGTGTAATCTGTTGACGCTCATGTCACATCATCATTGGGCTGAAATGGATTATAGTTTTATATCTGAGGGAGGGTATTTTTACTCATGACTTTTCACTCCAGCAGCAGCAGCAGCAAGCAAACAAACAACCATTTTTAGAGCTGTTAACAGTCGAGATGATAGTGAGACAGAAGACACAAAGTGCCTGCTAGCCACCTATGCTCATTTGCCTCTCACAAACAGGTATAAATAAAAACCTGGAGGAGATAAACTGAACGTATTCGCAATAAATGCCTTTGATGCTGCAGCTATTCCTGAGATTTAGTGTGATACTTAAGATCGTAATGACGTCAGTAGTCTGAAGAGAAATAGGTTAGGTCAATATAATGCATATCTATGCAGAAGCAAAAAAAAACAGCCAGTGCTCAGCCCTTTATACAGCTGTAAAGCTCTCTTTCTCTGTGTGTGTGTGTGTGTGTGTGTGTGTTTGGAAAGCAGGAGAGCTGAGGTAATGCTGGCACTGAAGTCTAATCCATCACTTCAGCACTAGTCCTAAAGTCATTTGAGGATAGACAAGCTTCCTAAGAAAAAAAAAAAAAAGCTGACTTCTGAGATGAGACCTGACCACTGCATCCGTCCCTTGACAAATGACTGAACCTGCAACTAGAGCTCCATATTAATGCACAGCATCTCTGTGCTTGTTGCAATAATCACACAGAATGACATACAGGACCTGAAACTGAACCTTTCAAGGAAGTCTAAAAATAACATTATTATTTTATGAATATATCTTACAAATGCTCGGTGAGTTTGCTGAACTGAAAGTGAAAATCCCTTTTCATAATTCAACATAGTCTACAGATGAAATGATCTGTTGATAGACTAATAGATCAGTCACTCAAAAGAGGATTAATCTGTGATGATTTGTATGAATTTTTTAGCAAAAAATTTGCTGTTTTCAACTCAAATGTGAATTTTGATGATTTTTTTTAGTGCTCTGTGAGAGTAAATTGGATTTTTCAACATTTTTTTAAAAAGATTTTTGGATATTTTACAGACCAAAAATGAACTGATTAATCTGGAATAAAATAAAAATGACCAGTTATATAATCAGTTGCAGCCCTCGTCTAATCACATCTCGTTATCCTGTGAGATATATTTTCCAACAGCAACTCTTTCATAGGAATATTCTTCACATTTAAAGTTAGCTGAAGTATGTGAGAAACTATCTGACATCAAACCCGTCTATATCAAACTCCTGTAGTTGAGATTAGACATTACATCTTATGTATTTTTTCCAGCCTTGATGGAGCTTGGCAAGCGTTTTTCCCTGCTTCTCCCAGTCTTTGTGCTAAGCTCCGCTGTGCCAGACCTGCAGTATCTCTCTACTGGATGAAATCAATAACTACCATCTCATCTAATTATGGGTTTCCGCCACAGACGACTCAATTTCCCCAAATTTCAGAGTGTTATTTAAAATAGCTATTGAGTGTTATGCCATGACAGGTGCATCACGAGCCTATCAACTGAGAAACATTAATACGGGGGCTGAGGACATTTGTTAAAAGGCATCAATCAATAGATGCTTGTGGGTCAAAAAAGTAAGCAATCAAAGGCTGATGTTCCATCAGCATAAATGCTTAGCTCACACAATGTGCATTAGCAGCAGTACAGTATGCCTCAGCTGCAGAGTCATCACTATTGAGCCTGTGGCCTTCAGTGAGCGCCTCCGCTAAGAGAGGCTGGCAGGTGACATCATGGTAGAGAAAAGCACTTTGACAAGAGAGGGTTAAGAATATGAACGGAGTCATAATACGGGCGGATACAGACTGTACATGAAACAAAGTCATTAGACTGTGATGGGTATAGACATGTTTAAATGCACACAGATCCGTAGAGGACAATTAAGGGGAGTGTCCGTCAGGGGACCGACAGGTGAGTCCATACACGTCTCTAAGGCCTCTAACTTAAAGCCGTTTTTGATTATTAAGCAGTCTAATAATTCCCAGTCTGTCGGGCCAGACGGCGAGCTCTGTGGGTTGTCTATCGTTCTTTCTCTGGATACTGCAGGCTGAGAGGGAACAATAATGATATAGCCTGTTGGCAGCTAACTGCCCCCTCTCCTCCCTCCCCTCCGTTCTCAGCACAGTGGAAGAGGCAGGTCACCACAGCGCTGTGGGCCAGGGTAACCCCAGAAAAGGCAAACAATGGGATAACAGGGAGGATATCGTGCTCTGGCAGCTGGCAGGTTTTCCCATCTTTTCCAGTAGACAATGTGTGAATCACAGAGAGATTCTTTGTTGTGGGTATTAGGTCACTGTAAACCTATGCTGCGGTAAAGACAGTGGAAATGTTCTCATCACTGAAAAGCCATTCATATATTCTGTGCAACCTTTGACGTGTGAGGAAATTTCGCTTTGGGAAAATATTGTTGCAGGACTGTAGTATTCCTGCATGATAACATATGCACACACTGTGCAGGCTCTATGTTCGGACCATTCGTGTTAAAATGCAACTTCTCCTGCATGAATTTTCCTGGCTACTGATGAAACACACAGGTAAAGCACTTACTCAGTCTTAATATCAGTAGTAATGTAAAACTCATCCAACCAGTCCATGAAACCATTAAGAAAAACACTTAAATCAAAGACACACACCCTTAAAACGGATCTTGCGTTCACTGCTTGTCACTCAAACTGCTTATTTCTTGGCCTCAGTGGCACAATCACACACCAAACTATTGTCTATTAGTGCCAAATATGATGACAAAAGTCAAAAGTGATGTCGTCAAACTATAAAAATACTTCTACAAATTAAATGCCTTTGCAAAGCAAAGCAAACATCCAACTAACAGAAACAGGGAACTACTTCTTCTTAGAAACAGGCTTTCTTTTGGCCTTTGTGTTTGGTCGTGGGTGTTACAATGACCTCATCCTAAAACACGGGCATTCAGATTGCTTTTATTCAAACCATCCGACCTGCAAACCACAAGCGACACACCTGTCTGTGCGCCGCTCGCACACAAAGCCGCCTGCAGCACAAACACTTCCACTCTCCCATGATTAAATTTCCCCGTTTAATAACACGAGGCGCAGATGACATCAGAGGAGGCACTTACTTACAGCAACCTGTGTAGGACATCACTGTCAAGTGACTGTTAATAATGGCCATCTGTGTTACATTCATAAGCTGCATACCATTAGCATAGCATATTCTCCTTGCCCGCTGCTTTTGCATGAGTTAACTGTGTGACATCTTTTGTTTTTTTGAGCCAAAAGTCCTGATCAATAACAACATCAGACCGCCTCCATCCCCTTTTTCCACCCATCTAATAAAACTGTCTTCTCTCTTCCTAATGGAAATCACACAGGTTTATAGAATCTGTAACCTTTGATTGATAGCGCCTCAACATGTCAATTCAAAAGGGAGTAAAACAGGCTATTCTTTGTGATCAGAGTGAGGTCATTTTGGTTTATTTAATAAACAAAACTGACCTTTCTAACATGTAATGGGCCTTGAGATCCACGCTGAAGCCCAAGCTAAACACTAAACCCCTGGAGATTCCCTACAGATTCTCCAGGAAATAGCCCAGTCCTCATCAATTATATTTTTCTATATTTGGCCTGATCTTCACGGTATTTGGCGAGTCTGCAGACCTTGAAACTGAGCGCAAAAAAAAAATAAATAAATGACCTATTGTCACAAAGTGAATACAGTGCTGGGTCACAAACTGGTGCCACAGAATGATGGCAGACGCACAGAGAAGCCACTATAGAAGCAATGTTACGTCACTATCACTTACTCAGAGCCTAACACACACTCACTATGAACCAATCTCACCGCAGCACGCACACACGACTAACTATTGAGGAACAGACACTGCCAAGTGAGGGGAAATCGTGCTAAAATCTTAATGCTGAGAAAACAAATACACCACTGAATCATTTCCTTTAGCGCCATTCAGACTTTGTATGTCAGAAATAATGATTTTCACCTCAACACTTTCAGTATCTTTCTCATGTCAAAGTAGTTTAAAGTTGATTGGTGTTGTGCTGTAAACCAACTGTTGCCACACTGAAAACACTATGAACAAAGTTTGTAACAATTGTGTAATTCTGAAAGAAGATATTAGAACCGCACTGCACGCAACTTGTAAACAAACCTCCTCCTCATCTGACCTAGCTCGAGTCACTCAAAAGCGTTTGTCCGTCAAACTGCTGTGCCAGGAATAACTACAACATACCACTGCACATGGAGGCATGGCGGATAATTGCTTTTTCTGACATTAATGAATCTCACAGGTAAGACTCTTAAAAACTTGCGGCATCCTCTGTAGAGAATCAATCTGGGTTCAATTTAATGCTTCCTCAACGTTTAAGCGGGTACCCAACAGGCTGTGGAATTGGGGGGGAAAACCACAGGCAGGAAATCCGACCTCGCTGTATTCCATGTGACCGCCTGCTCCGAGAATCCGGGAGCAACATTCCTCTGATTCATCCTCCAGAAATCGGCAGGGGTGGGAGGGCGGGTGTTCCTCCTCAGTTTAGTATTGCCAGTGAGTAGTGAGAAACCTGCCAGTGATCTCTAGCCATGATCGTCCATGTACACTTATAGGCTTACACAATATTTATTTCCCACAGGTTACTTTTGCAGACTTTTGGATGAGAACTAGGAGAGAGGACTGGAAAAATCCATCAATCACTCCTTTGGTCAAAGTTAACAAGAGCTCATTTCCCAGGAAAACACTTACTGTGAAGTACCTGGCTGATTAAAAAGCTGACATTTCAAGCCACACACTGCACCATGTGCAGAGGAGCTCGATACAATCCTTAAGCTAAATCATAAACCACACGTCATAGAGTAAATGATGTGCCGAGCCGTGGTGCAAGACTGCGTTGAGGGCATAAAGACAATACAGCCGTGAGGAAGATGTCCCACGGTGTGGTGGTCTAACAGTTTCCTGGCAGTAAGAGGAGTCCTCCAGAGAACAACCAGAATAGTGTTTGAAGTGACAGGGATGATTGGAGGAGGGTTTGGAGTAAACAAGTAATGAAAAGCAGAGGCGGAACTAACTCCATCCACACGTGCACAGACCACAGAGACAAAAGCTCTAAATGCAATCCTGTGCTGTGAAGGAGTATAGTTCCGTTTGACCGTGCATAAAAAGTAACAAGGTCACAAAAAAGTCCAACTGAAATTGCATCAATCGTCTATTTTTGTAGTCAAAAAGTAATGTTAATGTGTCTTTTTTAATATTAAAATAGAAGAAAAAGGTCTTTGGAGAAACCAAAAATGCTTCTTTTCATCTCAGGCGAGTGAAGTTTGACTGACAGCACCTGGCAGGCTGAGCACCAGCAGGGGAACAAAAACAAAGTAACCGAACTTGCATTGTAGCCTTCATGTTGTGAGCAGACAGCATGTTATTAGTTGTGCTAAAGAGAACGGGTGTGGAAATTAATGTAAGAATTTTGAGCATTATTTTCTAATACAGTAACGTTGACTTGCCACTCAGTCATTCTGGTATGCAACATGCAATATGGTATGCTCTTCTAGAAGCCAGAGTTGCAGCAAGCGCTGGTTAATTTGCCACACCGTCTTTCTTTTTTTTCTTACTACATCTGTGGATTTCCCCTGTAGAACAAGCTGCAGCGATAACGGCTCGGCCACGATCAAAAGTGTGGAAGCATATTAGACAGAAACCAAACAGTGTGATGCGCTTGCAAAGTGTAAATGGTTCATAACAGCAGTACAACTGCTATGCATGCATGCATGAAAGTGAAACGTTCCAAGTAAAGGTTGCTGTGTAGCAAGACCAAGCGCCTACTGCTTACGTTTTGGCCGCACCCAAGCATGATATATTAGGATTATCAACATGCTGAACGTGCTTTCAGAAGTAGTCACTTAAAAGATATCGCCCGCATGTTGAAGGTAATGTCTGCACCACTGCTGTTACTGTAACGCAACCTTCCACAATGTGTCATTTAACATTATTTGCCCATTATATATTTTCTTTAAAGTGGCTAAATGGTTTTAAAAATTTTTTGCCAGCCCCATGCTGATGCAAAAATACATTTGCCATTGATTATCTTAACTGCACATTACTTTAGTCATATTAAATCCATATTATAACCATTTTAGGTTTTAAGTCAAGTTCTCCAGATCAGGAAAGGGTTACTATGACGTACAGTGCATACTTTGTTTCTTGTTACATTTGTTTGTTTTGTAAAAGAGAATGGTGAAATAAAATATTGAAATATTATTGAGACAGGTTTTTGATATTTAATTTGGGTAAATGAATTGTCAATCTTAGAATAATTGGTTCTTTGGTTTTAGATCAGTCTAGAAAAGAATCACTTGATCAATCAATAAAAAGAAATTGTGGGTGTCGTTTATCTCAGTTGGTACAGCATCCTCCCCATGTACAAAGGCTCAGTCGAATCCGACCTTTGGTGCATGTCGTTCCCCCATCTCTCTCTCTCTCCCCACATTCCTGTCACTCTTCAGCTGTCTCTGTCAAAATAAAGCTTGAAAAGGCCAACAAAAATTCAGCAAGCTAAGGATGAGACGTGTGTTCATGTTTGAAAGTTAGATAAGAAGGAGACTTTAGCAGGAAAGCTAACGTGGCTCTTGTGTTGTGCAGCAGGCTGCTGTCTGGCTCAGTGTGACAGTCTGCTTTGCCTATGATAGAAGGAAGCTTTGACTGGCTGTGCTGAAATGAGCTCACCATCAACATCATCCGCTGAATTAATAAAAAAACTCCAGGGTGAACACAGGACGATTTAGGGAGCAGTTAGGCTTCATCTAAGTTGGACTTTTAATTAGCTGTGTTGTGTGCGTCTTACCAGGAGTTCATCCATGCTAGTCTGGCACTTCTCTAGGTTGATGCGTTTGATGGCCACCTTCTCCTTGCGTGGTATGCAATAAGCTGCTTGAACCACTGCTGTGGCCCCACTCCCTGAAACAGACAGGAAAACAACATTTTACCACCTCGAATATAACACTCGTCATCTCAGGCAATGACAAGGCTCCCAGTGCTATTGTTGAAGACAACTTTGGCAGATATAGCACATTCACTTCAGCTAATGTTCACATCCTCAGGCTCCCCAGGCTTCTGTCAATTGTTTGCCCCTTCCCTAACTCCTGTCTACATCCAAAAATAATGGCTACTGTAGGGTAATAAACCTAACTTTTATGATTACCTCTGGGGTTCAGAAAGGTTAAGTACACTTCTGCTTTGACAGCTCATCCGATTTCTCTTTGGTACAGCTTAACTGTCTGTTCATCAATTATGAATCAGCTTTCCCAAATCCTGCCCGATGAAGCGAGTCTGATTGGGGCCGGTGACTCTGCTAAACGAGGCACATCCCCGGGAGGCTTTTGAAGGAGGTTCAGGCCAGGGAAACCAATATATAGTTAAGAAATGTCCCTTTTTCCTGGCCCTTATATCCTTAGGGCATAATTGGAAGATTTTGCTCACTGTCAATTTTTCTTTACGGCACCAAATACCAGATATCTTGCACACAGCACAAGTCCTCATTGTGACAGTGGGAAGTCTATGCTAGTTTATACCACCACAACTACTATTTTGATTTGCAAGCAAACAGCACACATAGATTACAATCTGATTCAAGCTTAAATCCTAAAGCAGTGGGTTAATCTTCATTCTGAATAACGTGCGTGATATATTCGGAGTAAAAGCTTGTAAAAAATCCTCTCCAGAAGAGGTACGCCTGTTGTTCCTGCATCGTGTGAGGTCATTTCACTGCCCCCTCAAGTGCTCTTATTTGACGCCGTGGACACACGCACGCACGCACGCACGCACGCAATCGGCTGTTTCCACAAGATCTCTGGAATATATGTGACGCCGTGCAATGCTGCGAGCACATTCTCCTCTGGCAACAGGCTTCGGTGAGTGAAAAGAGAGAGGTGAGTCGGTTCAGCCTCCAGTAAGCTTTTCCTAACCTCCCTCATCTTAGCTATGCCCAAATATTAACAAAGTGCTCATTGTTTTGGTGTTTTCCTTGAGCTAGAGGTGTATGGAGATTTATTTATCTTTTTTTTTTTAAAAGGGCTATATTTAAAGTTTTAAAAAAAAAAAAAACAGTTTCCTCATTTTAATTAAAAAGTAAAGCTGTCCCTGAAGACGTGACCGCATTTTATTTAACTGCTTTTATTCAACATAATTATGACTTCAGGCTACATGAGAGAAGCAGAGAATAAACCAGCACAAACCTATTCAACAGAGCTGAAACTAAATTAAAACAAACTCCTGCTCTTTAGATAATCCAATAAAAGTGCAATTTTCTTGCATTTTCTCATAATTGATTGACAGCGGTGGTCATTTTAACCATCGTGACTATACTACGTGTGAAAGCCTGAAATCCTATAGCTGTGGTGGGTGCCATCTATTGACTGGCAACCTATGATAAAGCTCCAACTCTCCAGCATCCAAGTAATCACAGATCGCTCCACCATTACTCGAAAACTAAAGGGGGCTAAACAGTGCTGTAAAAATATCCTTCAGCCGCCCCCCCACCACCACCTCCCACTACCACCTCCACCACCAGCACCAGCAATACCAAACAAACCTCTGGAGACTAGCCAGTGATGGGGAGCTCAGCCCTTGCAGGACCACAGGGAGCTCAGTTGCCCTGTACACGGCGGAGTGTAAATTCCTCCACACAAACAAACAGCTAGTCGTCAGGGGTGGTTGGACAAGCTAGAGAGTGAAAAAGCAAAGTGGGGGTGGGTGGTTGGGTTCTGCAGCAGGCAAGGTCAAGGGGCACCGACGCTCTGCAAGCCATTTAGACCGAAGAAGCCCAATCTATCAGCCACTTGGGACCTTGAGTTAATATAGACCGATGCTCTTTGATATTTGCTACTTCCAAGCTTAGCACGAGGTTATTCTGCACAGAGCAGTCATGCCTCTACTATTTGTATCCAGTTACATGATTATTCAATACTTCACGAGGCCTTTGAGGTTCGAACCAAAGCTGTAAATTGAGTAATTATACTATGATGCACACAGGGGAAGATGCAAACCATTACGGGCATCATATTCACTCAGCAACAGTTTTTGACTGGGAATGTGGAACTTATTATGAGGGGAATTAAACACAGACACAAGTCACAAACGCGTCAGATTTTTATTAAACAAGCCACACATCTTCACATCTGTCATTCTTGCAGACGATATCGCCACCGCCCTCTCGGTTCGACTGGGAGGAAGCACACAAAAGAAGGGAAGCACTGCAGTAGTATCAAGGTTTCGAAAAAAAGTCAGGCCAACATCTAATCTGCTAAACAGCCTGGCACAGGCTGCATATCAAGCAAGTGGGTATTTTTTCTCTCTCTCTCGTAAATGAATCAATAAATGAGCCTGATTATGAACAGAGCAGGAGGCCGCTCTTAGCAAACAGAAATAAACTTTCAAAGTTCTCCTATCTGTGTTTTCTATTTCCAAAAAGGCACAACAACAAGATGCAGCTTGTTTTGGAAGTGGACGGCCAAATTGAATCTATATATTAAGTTATCGCATTAGGCAAAAAAAAAAAAATCAAATGAAGATGATCCAGCTGCCACAGCTGAAAATGTGGCGTGATACAAAGTTACGTAAGCGTTCCGGTTTGTTGAATTCCATTCGTTTGTTTCGCGTGTTTGATTTATGTTTACGGTGCCTATTTCCATTTCATTTTTCGCGGCGACGACTGCATGAACGGCCTCGTGGCGTCGTTAAAACCACCTCGCCGTGTGTCAGAAAAAACATGAACTGTTTCGTGAAAAAAAAAAAAAGTTGCAGACAGGGTGAAACAACTCGATCGTTCCTGTGCGATGGGGAAACATTGACAAAACAATCATGATCTTTTGAAAAAAAAAAAAAAAGCAGCCCGTGTTTTATGTAAGCATGTTTCCTCAAAACAAATCGAGTTTTGGCATGGGAAGCCTTTGGAGCATTATACTATAACCTAGCAGTATATAAATGGGACATGCGAGACTCTGTGAACTGTGAAAAGTCTAAATACTCCAGTGAGGGCTGCTTGCCATTAACCTAAGCTAACATGTTTGCTTTTAGGAGTTGACATCTGAGTATGGAATGTTTACATTCCTCCTATTCTGGTGGTGGTGGTCTCTATGAAGTCTTATTGAGTAAACAAGATAGCAACACAAAGGAATAGCAAGCAGCAGAATAATAGGCTTACCGAGGACACGGCATTACACTTAATTAAAATTATTAAAAGCGGCTCAAAGACCATTAAAATACCAGCAGGCCATTTAAATCTCACATTATGGGCCAACATTCTGCTGATGAAAATATTTGATAGAATGGGGCTTGGTAAGTTCGAGACAGAACATACCAACTGTTCGTTTTTTTAAGCACAAAAAAAAAAATCTTATCAGATTAGCTTGGCCTTGAATTAGCTTCTTAATGGAGTAGGTCAGCAGCTCTCAGTTTGTCTTTCCTGCCCTCACCAGGCTAGTTCGCTTGCTTGTACGTCAGTCATCTTTTATTACATTTCCTTTTGCATACCTGGCTGACATTCCACACGTTATTCAAAAAGGTTACGATGAGAAATGTCACACGTGGCTAGAAATCGCAGCCTGCCTTTTTAGTGTGTATTCTCCTGCTATCCCAGAATACAACGTCTTAAAGAAAAAATGTCGGACGTTAAATTAAAGAGGTGTTCGCTTTCCATTGTGCTAAGTTTCCTAAAACATAATCATCCTTACGTTTTTTTTTTTTTTAAACCATCTAAGGGACAGGACAAGGAGCAGGGAGGAAACATGCTTGTCCAGTGGACACAAACAGTGAGAGCAGAAAGTTTCCAGTCCACATTTGCCAACACAAATGATCCAAAGTTTGATCCAGAACGAGAGAGCAAGCGGTACTTTTTTTTTTTTTTTCCTATGGGCTCCGTCCAGTATGATCCAATGCTCAGTGGGGTGAAAAGAGTGGGTGTGAACCATGTAATAACAAGTCCTCTTTCCCTTGGGGAAGTTACCAAAACAATAGCAACTGCTGGGCATGCTGGGTATGCAGGGCCATCCTCACAACATCAGCCTTCCAGCTGAGCACTAGAGCTGTGGAAAACATCTCATATAGTGTCTCCACGGCAATCGGTTTCTGGTAGAGCTGGTAGAAGAAGGTGGGTTTAGGTCAGGGCGCCTGTAGTAGCTGCTCAAACTCGTGGCTACCTGCTGAGCTGATGAGTCCATCAGTGAGTATATCCGTTAGCTGCAGCTCTATGCATCTTCAATTTGGAGTTCATGGCACTAGGTTGGAAGGGAAAACAAGAAGGTCTCACTGCACTGTGTGCATGTACTGTGCCGTACGCTGTGGCGGGATATTAACCGACTGTGAGGAAAATGATCTAATAAAACCCACTCTATGGGTTTTGATTTAATCAGCCACGCTTTAAAGCAGTTAAAACATCAACCCCACTGCGAGTGATGAAGGAGAGACGCACAGCACGTTCTAAATTTATATTAAAGCCTATTTAATATTAACTTTCTAATACAAACAGTAGCCTGCAATGATTTTGGTCATTTGGAGCACTCAATACTGCGTTTGTGTTTACCCACACCCCTCCCCGAGTACACACCCCGAAACACCACCACAGCTCACAACCCCTGACTGATTGTGCAACCTCGGGAATATGCCATCCAAACACGAACACACACTCTACTGACTTTAAAGCTCAAGTGTTTTCTTTTAAGTTACCAAATCGTTCTAATCGAGGCGTTTATCTCATGGATTAGAGTCAGTTAAATGCTCTACTGTGATTTATGAATGGGTTTATGTTTTTAGGGAAATCCCGAAACTAAATATCAAGATAATAACTTGTGGAAAACGACTTGCAGGAGTTACTCCGATTCAGTGTGATCCCTAGTCTACATGACAAGAACAGCAAGAGTTATTCAGAGTGAAAACTTCTCTCCTAATCCTGAATTAAACAAGAAAAATTGAGCTGCAGTTGGGAGAGCTCCACAGGAGTGTTGGCGATGTTTCATCTGAACAGAAGCAGATGCCAAACAGGAGGATATTTCTTGTTTACCTTGTGTTCGCAAGGAGCCTGGAAACACAGCCTCACACAGAGGGTGCTGCTAATTTAGATGATACACAAGGTAGACCAACTCCTTCGGATTCAAGAACACAACTTGTAATCAGCTTTTGGTCATTTATTTAAAAAATGAGGGGAAGAAACTAGGCTAACCGCTAACGATTCAATCATGATCTGTCGCCTTAACCCCAAGTAAGCATGCTGCAGTCCAACCTTGAAATAGTTTCAAACCTAAGCTGACAACTTGTGTCACACATTGCGTAGTAAAATGCCACAGGACTGGTTTCTATACAAGAAGGGCTTTATCTCCATGCACAGGGCGTTATCTTGTGGGGTGCCCCAGATCAAATTTTCCAAGAAACCGAGGGAGGAAATGTAGAAATGGGTTAGAGTTAAATCCAAGACTTTTCAAAATACACAAAAAGGTTAATTTAGGGCCCGCAGAATGGACTCTCTATAAACACACAGATTCCCTGTAGAGGAAGCACGCACCACTGAAGTAAAGTAAACCAGAGGCACAAACTAACTGATTTAAGGAGGACAATACTTTGCTTATTCGTTACACACTCACTTCATATTCTCAACCTCAACAAAGTCAGCCAAAGGTAGGATAGGGTCAGCGATTTTGTGGGGTGGGACATTTAATTCACAAGTTAAAAAACCAGGTCATTCCTCAGGCCAGCCAACATCAGGGCTCACAGAGGGTTGACACACTGCAAAGGAAAGGTGGAAAGGTGGGCATACAAAGCAATTATTGTGTTATAAAAATGATTTAAAGTCGCCTAACAACTACTAACTCCTAGATTCAACCCAGACTGGTTGAAACAGATGGTGTTACCCAGCAAATTATCAAATTACTTTCCTTATTTTCTGTGAGGGACGTGGTTAGAAGCCCAATAATACTGATTAATCCTCTCCAAAGAGCTCTCGCGTAACTGGATTAATTCAGGCAGGAAATTGACCAAAAAAATACCCTACTTCGAGGTAGGACCATGAAGTATAATCTCTGGACTATGCAGGGAAAAAAAGTTATGTGCTTAAATATCCAGTGTGTTTTAATTGGAAATGGGCGTGAACGCACACACACACACACACATGCAGTCTAAGTTAAACTTGTCTTATCTTACAGTAACGCTACGTGCTTAATACTTTGTTTTAGCCTTAACAATACAGTGTTTTCCCCAAATAAAAAAAGATAATTTTAACAATATGTTATTTCCAACGTGCCTTCTGGAGGTTGGGTTCTGTTTAAAATACCAACACTGACAAATTTAAACACAATATAGTTAATATTCTTGTAGTTTTATGGCAACAAAGCCCTCTATTTCGACTACATTTCAGAAAGTATTACGCTAGCTGCTCGACTGCTCAATGAAAGCGGTTCTTTTTCCAGCAAATAGTCAGAGCCTGACCAGACAGTAACGTTGTAACGCTCGTTTACTACCTCAGCATAGCCCCAGCGGACGGGGTAACCGCTCTCACTAGAAACATTCCACTGAAAGTCACAACACCGCCCGGCTAGAATTGCCAAGTTACCAAACGCGACGAACTCAACCTAGCTCAGAAGAAAGAAGATGCCTCCTGCTCGCTTTACACTTGAAAGATATTAATATTATGTTCGCTGTGTGAGCATCCCTTTTTTTCAGTTAGCTAACGGCAGGTATTCTCAGACTGTTGGTTTACACATACATGAAGCTAACAGGCTAAGGATCACATACCAATCACCTCGTGTAGCTCATAATCATCTTTGTTGATGGACCAGGGTTGGGAGCTCAGGTCCTCCGACATGGCTGAGGAGTCTCTGCTGAGGCCGTACTATCTGTAGAAAGGTGGTGAATCCAAAGGCTGTGCGTAAAAAGAAGTCAAAGTAATCCAAACAGGACCAACAAGGGCGACACTTCCCCTTCTTTGCGAATCCTGCAGCACTCCTGTCATTCCCAAAGTTTGACACTAGCCTAGCAGCCCCGCCTACCGCATTCCTACTGAGCAAATGTGGACCTTCCCGGCGGACATGTTGAGTGTGGGACGTTAGCGGCACCGGTTGGCGGTTAATTAGCCTGAGCTAACGTTACAGCTGATGAATACCGCGACAGGAACATGACTGTTTGAAACGTAAGCGACACAAAACCTTAAGCTACACATGACTTCTATATAAAATTATGTTTCCGAGTTTTAATTTCTACGAAAATCGCTATAAAAAGTATTTAAAAATGCCTAAAATAAATCCTAAAAGCATAAAGTCTTTAAGGTTCCGCCACACCTTTAATGGCGGACTGCATAAATTAGGTTCGAATAGGCCCCCAGTTCAGTCTTGCAGGCATTTTTCTCTTCTCATATAGCAAACTAAGCCAATCTTGTTAACAGCGATTAGCACATAGCACTCCCACTCATTCCCTACAAATAATAATGTTATTAAAGAAGCATGATTTAGTATGTAACCGGCTGGGAAGTTCTACCTGACAGCCCAAACTCAGGGCATATATGATATCTCGTGAAAATATATGTATGAAAAAAGAGGCGTGTTGTTTCAGGAACATCCTGTCTTCTGATTGGACAGTACCACGTTCGCTGTTTTATGATTGGACGTTGTGAATACGCTCAGCCTTCATGGCTCTTCTTTGCATCGTTCAATTAGCGACGCCTCTGGTGGTGCAGTTCATAACACGGCGGTGCTTTGCACGACGGCGATACCTGCTGGACAACTGCGGAAAACACTGTGCTTTATAATGACTGTACACGTGCTTTGTAAATAAAAGACAGCAAACTGAACATGTACATTTATTTTGAGGGATGCACATTCCGATATAAAATTCGATATATCCACATCTTGTGAAACTGTTTTTTAAAAAGACCCTAATCAAAACTGCAAAATCAAAATGTCAGACATCATGTGACAGAGAAAGTGAGAGAGAAAGCAGGTGTCAGCAGTCAGCAAAACTGAACACACGGAACTGGAAGTCACAATCACAATATCTCTTCCTCTTTTAGCTTCAACCTTATCTAGAAGTTGACTCACAAGAGGAAGTGGCCAGTGCAAAAAACAAGAAAAAAAAAACAGCTTTTACAGATCATTTAGTACACGCTGCCCCAAATACGCACAGATTGTCTTCTCCAATATCACTCACATATATACAAAAGGCACAATCTATGTTATTCTTGAAATTTTAGTAACATAATAATGGCTTTGTGCAGAGAAAACATTGCTCATATTCGGTGTCCTTGTGCAGCTCGAGTTTCGAAATGATACCACTCAGAAATCACAACGTGAAACACAAATAGTAACATTATAATATATACCGTACACACACAGTATATGATAAGTGGATTCAGATGCCAGCAGGACGTGGGTAACAAATAATAGCGTACACTTGAACCTGTAATGTTTGGGCAATGTCCAATATTCCCATTGAGGGAATGAAAAGGCACATTTTAGCACAATTTAATACCTGGTCCATGATTATGGCTGTGAGAGAGCTTTGGCCAGCCGAATCCAGAACCAGGCCTGTGTGCAAGGCCGGGTGTAGTCACATATGGTGAGGAAGCGTAAGATGCTGGGGAACGGCTTTGCCATTGACTTGTATATCACTGGAATAAGGCGTTTGTTTCGAGCTCCTGAAACAGCAAAAAAAAAAAGAATGAATAAAGGTGAAGTTTAGCATGTACAGGGATATGTCAGAAATAAAGAAGATCGTGCTGTTTAACATAAATAAAATGTAACTTACCAGGACAGAGGCTGAGAGCAAACTTGGTCTGAAAGTCGCAGGCATCACTGTCAAGGTATTCATCTGAAATCACCACCACCATCCTCTTACACCTACACAGACAGTCAGATGTCATGCAAAATGTGAGAGCGAGAAACGAGGGAGATTCTAAGAAGGGCTGCTGTCACAGAAAACGTCTTGTGTGGCTTTCTATATATACATTTAAAACAAAACTTTTATCACTTAACTCTTTCTTCCGTGACTGAAACTTTCAGTTTTGTCCACACATTTTTAATAGACCTGGCAGCATGTGCCATGATTTTCTTCAATCAAATCTTATGGCTAAAATTAAAATAAAAAGCCAGAGTGTGTCAATATCCCACCTCTTCTCAATGAGTTCACTAGTGATGGTCCATACACACGAACCCGGGAGGACATCTCTGTCAAACACACACAGCTTCAGCTTGTACTCGGTCTGTTCCAACTGCCGGATCATCTCATGGACAAACTCGAAGTCACTCTGGCAGTAGCAGATGAAGGCATCAAAGAGTTCGGGGGCACCTGGATTCAATTCAGTTAGATTAAAGTCAATGACCCATCCTTATATGGTCAGTATAGCATGACAATAAACTGAAAAAAATAATGTTCCACAGAAGTCAAACATTATCATCTGCGGTGTGGAAACTGAATGCTATGCTGGGAATATGTGTGGTTAGAGCTTCAGATGATTTTCAGATTAAGAGACGAGCTGAGCTTTTCCTGTACAACACCTTACCGCAGAAAAAACATGCTATTCTCACAATGTTATGTCTGACATGAGCAAATACACATGTTATTATAGCTTCGTTGCAGCGGCACACTTTTAGAATATTTTCGATGCAAGGGAAGAAAGGTAGCATGGAAATTGTTGAAGAACGGCAAAAGCTAATGATTGTTGGTAACATAGAGAAGTAAATCTAATTAGTGATGGTCTATTATCTTGGTGAAAGGTTAACACTGACTCAGACACACTGTAACAAGTCTAGCAGAACTTTTAGCTATTAGTTGTTATTAATCATAACCTGCATTTTTATCTTGTTTATTGTAATACAACGGCTCAAAGTGTATCTGGACACGCAAAACTTACACACTGGACTTAAAAAAAAATACCAATACCACATTATGTATTTAATCAAAAGATACTAAAAGTATGAAAAATTACAAGTACTCATTACCTAAATGGCCCAATTCAGAGTGATATAATATATACACTGTTACACAATATTTTTACGTCTTCTCATGAAATGATTGTGACAACGTGATTTATTCTTGATAGATAAAACACATCACAGTGAGAGTGAAATCACAATTAACCTTGATGTGTATACATAAGAATAAAAAGAGGAATGTGTCTGAAAACAAAATTATTCCAACTTTATGGGCAACAGTGTATATCACATGTATCCAGTGCTGTTGTGGTTGGTTTGGGTGGAGTTCATTTTAACTATTATTATTTTATTAGTAGTATTGGATGTAAAAATTTTGTCCCGCAAAGTAAACAGAAATTACAGTTATTAGTCAGATACTATGGCTCAACAGTTCATCATAAAAATTACTTTGAGAAGTGATGACTCAAACTATTGTGATTATGTGTTTATGTACTGATTTGGTCACAGATTACAAATCAGTCTGTGTTTTTTATGCCTTCTATTACTAATACTAATTACTAATACTAAAGTATTTTTTGTTTTAAAAACTAATACTGACCATCAGGGTCATCCTCCAGGGTGAGACCAACCCTGTCTCGGGGGACACAGCTGTCAATGTCATTAACCTGAACTGGAGGCTCGGACTTCTTCTTCTTCAGACTCTCACAATACTTCCTGACATCCTCATCTGGTACCGAAAAAAGATGTATTAGTACAGACAGTGCACAAATGCAGTGTTTTGTATATGGTTATATAATACAGCTTATTAATGCATGTGTGCAAATACATTGTGCAATAAGAAAAACTAAGGCATGCGAATCATTTCCTGGAAAACAAGGGCAGGATGGGCGGTTAAAACAGGTTTTCTTAGTAACTACTTAGTATGAATAATAATAAACTTGTACCAACGGATTTAAAACAGGTAGAAACTAAACTTTATCTGACACTAACTCACCGATCAAAGGCCGAAGATCCTCCACAATGTCTTTCCTCTCCACCTCCGTCAGGACTGACAGCAGTCTCCCCACCGACGCGTCTGTGCTGCGAGCCTGCCAGCCCTCCAGGACCTTCCTTGTGGGGTTATTCGTCGCTTCGTAGTTCTGGATTTCCAGGTAGTTGAAGTCCATCGTCTCTGCAACAACCATCCAGTCAGCCGCCACCATGTTTCTGGGGTTTAGATACAACTCCAACTTTTTCCTCACACTCACATTGAGTGCAATGAGAGGGACAGTCCAGAGGTCCACCTCGGATTTATCGCAACACGCCATGGTTTAGGAAAGTTTCAGGAGTCGACGGGCTTTAGTTAAAACGTAAGAAGACACACATACCCAGCAGAGACGACGCAGTTCACGGTGATGAACATGATCCAGAGTTTACCTGACGTGGGAACGAGGAAGTGATGTCACTTCTGCGTACTGCGTCACAAAAGGGGAGGCGTAGTCATACTTTTATGAGTTATGAGTTGTTTTTTTATGAGTTATGCACTCAAAAATGTACATTTGCTAAACTAAAAACCTCAATTATAGATACTAACTTTATTTATATTGACCTCTAACATACACGTTAATCATTTATGGCTTGTTTTTGTTGCTTTTTTAGTTGTTTATTTATTAACAATATCACGTCAGTGACATAAAATTAAACATTTTTTTATTGATTAGTTAAATTACTTGTAGCTTTGGGCGAAGAATATAAAAGTTGGCTAAAAATAACAAAGGGTTTCTGTTCCCTTTTCTCATCTACTGTCCACAAAAAAGCCCTCCCGCCCTCATTTGATGATATTTAATAGAAAACTAAAATCAAGAATTTGCTCTGCCATTTAGCAACTCGATTTTATAACTGCCACAAATCGACAACCTGTGGAAAACAGAAAACAGAAACACGAAAATACTGCAGAAAAACATCAGCAGACAGTTAATCTAAAACTAAAAACCACAATGTTGTTTTCAGCGTAGCTGCAGCTTAACAGGAACCATAGAAATGACTAATGTGTGTTAAGAGACCTGATGGTATACATGTAATACAATACATAATACGAGTATTCAAGAGTACGTGGGACTTGTGCATTTCATCAAATCAACTTCCCCCAGACAGCACAACAGTGTGCAACACAGATTTCACAGCAAAAGTCCAGTATTGCACCATTGTCGGAGCATCCGCTCGCATGTTCAGTGTTTGCTTTGAGGTAGATCATCACAGGTTTTTGCTTCTGGAGAAATAGAAATCTATGCCTCTGTCCCGATGTTGTTTGGGAGTGTGAGGTGGGCCTTTCTTCCCTCTTGGTGAAGGACCTGTGCCACTCTGTAAAAGAAAAAGAAAAAGAAACATTTGGTTTGAAAGATGAAATATTGTTGTTTGCCAGTGGTGGAAGAACTATTCAGATCGTTTACTCAAGTAAAGAAAGTAAGTAAGTCCATGATCCAGAACGTGGTGGCACGCCTGGTCTTCAATCAACCCAAAAGGTCACATGTTACCCCGCTGCTCATCGAGCTCCACTGGCCAACCTGTAGCAGCCCACATTGAATTTAAATCGCTAATGCTCGCCTAGAAAGTAGTCTCCGGTTCTTCACCCACCTACTCGGATGCCCTCATACAGGCATATGTTACCTCACGTCCTTTGCGCTCCTCCAATGAACGACACCTGGCTCTGCCACCCGTTCACTCAAGGCAATCCAGACTTTTCTTGTCTGTCGTTCCCTGTTGGTGGAACGTCCTACCAGTTCCTACCAGATCAGGGGCATCCCTCTCTACCTTTAAGAAACTCCTGAAAGCCCAGCTCTTCAGAGAATACCTTCTCTCCTACCACTACCAAAACTGGACATGCTAAATCCATCTCCTCTAGTACTGTCACAGTACTTATTGCTGCACTAACACGTCCTTGTCGCACTGTACCTTGATTGTTTCCCTTTTTCCCCCCATTTTCGCTTTGGATAAAAACATCCTGCAGTCCTATAGTCAAAATCAAAGTATTGTCAGTAAAATTTGCTTAAAAGTAAAAGTATTTATTCTGTATTCAAGTACTATTCTATATAACCATGTAAGATTGTCAGTACTGATAGCAGCATTTTACTGTTGCAGTATTAAATGTTTTGGACTTTGATTTTTTTTGTGTAACACTGTGAGATGTTTAAAGAAGAAATCTCTCTTTGGTGGAAGTGCTAAAAATAAGACAAGATGCTCCAACTAGACACTGCTTTCTTGTAAGAAGTATTAAATCAGAGTTTGGCAAATCTTTTTAAGAATACATAGTATTTTATGGAGTTATATGTTTGTGGAGGGAGCGTGGTGCATCAGCTGCAGGAGAGAGGTGTGGAGAGGGCTTAGGAGAGCAGCGCTCTCCAATCTCCCCTTTTTAAAACACAGTAGCGTGCTGGACCTGGGAGGATGGACCAGAGACAGGCATGTGGAGTCGGCAGCACAAGCCCTGAGAGAGCACAAAAGAAGCCTGCGAACAACTCCAAAGAGCGTGTATTGTCTGTCCTAAAATAAAGAACTATTAAACCATCTGCTGTGGAACCTACGGTGGCAATAGAGTATACTACATTGTTGTTGTAGTCAAAATATAAAGTTCACAGCAGCAGTATTCACTTCCCTTTTCTTAAAAGCTTACCGGTTTCTTGTTAAAATGTCTGCTCCATTCAGGCGCTGTGACCATGGGGGTGGGGTATGTATCACCAAGGGACACACGAGCATGTGACAGTGCAGCGGTGCTCAGGGTCCAAGGTGTGTGCACGTCAGCTCCCTTGATCCCCTGCAGCTCAGGGACCCACTGCCGTACATAGTCACCCTAAAGCAGATAACTCAATGAATCACAGCTTTCTTCACATTTGTTTCATCACCGTCATGTGTCAGCAGTTAACATAACAATCACAAACAATTCACAAGCTCCAGGCAAACGTCAAAAGGGAAATGAAACTAACAATTCATCTTCTCGAACATACGTTATTGTCGTAGTCGAGGCCTTGCTTGATCATGTTGAACTTCCTGTTCTCTCTGGGGTCATTTCCTATACCAGCGCTGTAAAGCCAGTTGCCATAGTTGCTGCAGACATCATGGTCAATCTTTGGAAGAAAATGTCAAATTATGACACCAGAGCACTTGTGAGTATCATCATCAATGCATTGAAAATGAAAAAGGCAAAAGTGCTGAGCACAATCTTTACAAAACCTGTTATTCTACTAATCTAGACGATCTCAGGAATTAAATCAGATAATTAGTTATGACCTAAAGATACACATTCCAAACTGATTTAAAACTTGAAAACCTTCAGTACTTACCAGAAGGTATTCAAACCACTCAGCTCCCATCCTCCAGTCCAGGCCGAGGTCTTTTGTAAGGAAGCTAGCAACATTTTGCCGCCCCCTGTTGGACATGAAGCCTGTCATTGCCAGTTCTCTCATGTTAGCGTCCACAAAGGGCACTCCTGTTCGTCCCTCTGTGATTACAACAATACATATCTTCAGGGACTGTTACATGTACCATAAACGCACCTCTTAAAGGCCACTTGATATTTTATATATATTTTAAATGTTTCCGATGAGGAGAGAAATGGTGCAAACCTTTCCACGCATTGAAAAGCTTCATGTCCTTTTTCCATGGAACTGTTTTGTCTTGAAGTCCTGAGATAAAACAGATATTACCATGAGCCTTTTCATGCATTTATAGAGTATTAAAAACATTTGTTGAATGAATGAGTCATTTTACCTTTTACTTGAAACAGTCTGTTTCCGTACTTGACACCTACAAACTTGAAGTAATCCCTCCACAAAAGTTCAAAGATGACCCTGAAACAGAGACAACACTGTCAGGAAGTGAAGACAAATAGTGCTTTATGATATAATATATTATAGTTCTATCAAAAAAAAAGTTAATTTTTCCAGTGTACATGCACATTTTGACACATTATAGCTTTACATCATCAACTACAGAGAGACAGCACCAAAACAGCTGGTGGGATTTTGTACAAACTCTATCAGTAAGGCATTATACAGTTTCTGTTGTTTTATATCTTACATCTGACTGTCTAACTCCAGACTCACCAGTATGTGCTCTGATTGGCTGTTCGCTCCCTCTCGTACTGCTTGATCTGATGATAAATATACCTGGGTGAAATGCAACCCATCGCCAGCCTGCAGAATGCCAGTGGAGCACAATTAGATGTGTATTTATAGGACTTACTTACATGGAACATTAAAGTCTAGTAGGCATTCACTAGTAGAGGAGATGATACAATAACACTCACCAAGGCGCAAATTTAGTGGAATAATCCACACCAATCAAGCCATTACGAGTCTCCTTGTAAGTTGCAACAGCATCCTACAAAACAGACACCATATACTGTATTTATATTGTGTTTAACACCTACAGTACACAGTAAATGATACATCACCGTATTTATTAGTTTATTGCCATTTCATCATGTGGAATGGAAGTTGTACTCACAGTGTCCCAGAAATAGTGTTTGACTCTGGCCAGAGCCTGACTTTCACCACCACTGCAGGGAAAGGCTGAGCGAGGATCAGTCACAGGCTCTGTAAGAATAAAAATAAAAACAAAAAAGGAAGCATTTCAGCAGGCTCATTTCATATATGTTAAACGCTCCCCTGATGTACGCTTAATCATATACATGGATATCGAGCCACTCGCTGGCACTTAAAGAGGAAATCTGTGCTCAGCAGTTTGCTTATTGAATTGTGGAAGTAGCAGAGGTGTGGATTTACTCAATAGAGTCTCTGCATAAGATGGGCAATTTGCGTCTCCTATTTTCCAAGAGCATGTAAAGACATTTACACAAAAGTCAATTTAATAAGCACATAAAATGAATGTGCAGGTATTTGTCTTGGTGATATTGACATATTTATCTGCACAGAACACAAAAGACACAAAAGGAAAGCATAAGATAAACTGTATCAATTCAAACATTTGGATTGAGCAGATAAGATATTAGGGTTAACTGTGTAAGCCTGAAAAAGCATGAAACACTGTACTAATCACGTAACAATACAGTCATATTGCACATTTAATTAAACAGGAGAAACTCTGCTACAAGCACATCTAAGTCCTATTTTCACACACCAAACACAACTCCAACACCGAGCTAATTAATTATCAAATATCAAAATCTGTATAGCATTATAAAGTCAACCCACTCACCACGTTTCTATTGCTAGTGCTCTGACACTTCATGCTACACAGACAAACGGTGTGTCATATGAAAGCTAAGACTGTCGTCGACGATTCCAACCGTTACCATCAGTGTCACTCTATCATGAAAACTCAGTAAACCAGCAGCCAAAGAATATTTATTTATAGACCTTGTAGCTGCAGAGATATACTCCTTAAAAGGGCCTTAAAAAGAGGCTGGGGCTTAAGAGGTTAATCACCTGTCTGTTGCAGGTCCTCTGCTGTAGGAATGGCTCCTTCCTCCAGCCCTGAGGGTAGAGGCTTCAGCTGCTCTGGGGTCGTGAACACAGGCCTCACCCTGCTCTGGGTCTCCACTGCCTTCCTGAACTGAGTGTACACATCGGGCAGCCTAACAAACCAGGAGGAAATGTTACGAATATTCTACACACTTAACACTTCTTAATTTATGTTTTGTCCCAAACAGGCCATGTCCTTTCACCTGGATATGTGGTGGAATGGAAGATCATCTCTGTGGTACAGCGTAGACCCCCAGCAGGTGTGAACTTTGACCTTCATCTGTGCGCAGACATCCTTCACTTGCTTCTCGACATTCAGTTCTTCCGAAGTCACCTGGAACGTGAACACGTCGGGGAAAAACAACATCACCACAGGGTGTGATAAAGTAGTGACATTACAGTAAGAGAAAGTTTTAAACTACCTCTTCATGGAAAGCCACAGTGCTGACAGAGCCCAGTTGCTTGATGAGGTCGGCGACAACCTCTTCTGGTTTACCCCGTCTCACTATGAGGTTGCTGTCACATAAAAAACAAACACACACAAGTTAAAACCATGCCAAGCAAGCTGCATCCTGGGTAGAGAGCTGACCGGAAAAAAAAAAAAAAGATGGGAACAGTGTGTGCGGCACACTGTTAATGTAAACATAACCCCATATATAAGCCAGGTGTGTCCTGATCTCTTTATCTGTTAAACCCTAGAAAGCTGAGGACAAGGTCTGCACCAGGAGTATGTATAACAATAACATCATTCATACGTTCATGATCAAAAACTTGTAAATAGATTGTAGTGATATAACAAAGACAGACCTGGACTGTGGAGAAAGTCAGCTATAGAAGATGCATAAATTAAAATTGTATACATCAGGTCCAGTCAGTAAACAGCTTAGTTACCTGCCCACGTTGAGCAAGGTGTTTCTGAGGTCTCTGATACTCTCCAGTAAGAAGCGCAGGCGGAAAGGCCCAGTCTTTGGTAGGTTGTAGTTGTATGTTCCCACATAATGTCTTGGGTCAAAGCAGTACAGTGGGACGATGTTCTCTGCATTTCTTTGAGCCCAGTGGAAAAGCTGTGTGGAAAGAGTATGGAGTGTGTTTTGTACCACCATGTTTTAGGATAGGTGATCATGGCATGATTTATAAGTGGCAGCAAACGTGAACAATAGAAACTACAAATATGGCTGTTGTAAGTGCACTGCTATGGCTTACAACTAAATAATGACAGCAAGTGTTGAAAACACATGATGTTAAATCTATTCAGATGTTTCAATGACACTGAAAGTAAAGTACGCATATATTTTTTTCTTTGGTACAATTTTCTTTAGAATGTTCCGTCTTTTATTTTGAAAAACGGAGCGGAAGTTGCACATGCTAATATCACCAAACTACAGTATGGCTGCCTGAGGGCCTGTAGTTTTTGTCTTAAAAAACTAGGCCAGCAATAATATTAAGACATATAATTTATGGAGTTTTTTGGGACTTGTCTGAATTTAAAGAAAGAAAAAAGAAATAGGATTTTATTGTTAAAGAACAAAAACCGGAAGTAGTGCTGTTGTTACTCCCGAAACAAAAGTAACTTGATGCTAGCTGCTAACATAGATAATAATGTTTAAAATGTTCTCCCAATGTTAGTATTAAAGAAAATACTACACACAGCTTCAAACAGGCGCGTTTATCTTTACGTGAAGTGTGCTCTAAAGTGAAATAACAGATTTATTTAACTAAACTGACTCGGTTCATAGTCGTCTTACCTCATTGTCGTGGAGACGGAGGTCGTTTCTTAGTAAACAAATAACTGTACGTGAGGTAGACATGCTTGTTTTCGATATAGCAGCAGTAGTTGTTCCAGAAACACCGACAGTGGTCCGTGTCAGAGAGCAGCGTGCTCCGGTCTGTCGGTGTTCAGTGTCCGGCTGTTCGAGCTCCAGGAGTCCGTCACGTTTCCAGACACGCCGTTACAAAACATCAGCTTTTGTAACGTGGTTGTTTAACAGCTGCCTCAAGCTATACAAGACAGTTATTTGCCAACACAATGACTTTTACCAACATAAACCCCATAAATACAATTCAATTCAATCCAGTTCAGTTTATTTATATAGCGCCAAATCATAACAAAAGTTATTTCATGACACTTTCCATACAGAGCAGGTCTAGACCCTACTCTTTATAATATTATATTATAAATACTGCATATATATTATAATATATATACTGTATATATATTATAATCTACTCAGTATTAATGCTGTGACTTCCATTCATTTTCTATAGCCTAATTTAATTGTACATAGTTTTCATATTGCTAGTTGTATTGCTCATTTCTATAAACTTTTTTTTCTATTTTTTTTTTACTTATGTAGTTTTCTATTTGTAAAAATCTTGGCACAGGTTTAATTTCTCTGCACAGATTTAATTTCTTTCTTTCTAGATCTATCTATCTATCTATCTATCTATCTATCTATCTATCTATCTATCTATCTATCTAACTGTCCAAACTTTGGATGCCATAGGGGACACCTTTCACCCAGTACAACCTCAATAATAAACATGAAGTAGAGTTATCACCTTAGCACAGAGAATGATCTTCTCCACTGATGTTGAAATAGAGACTCACAAGACATGGCTCCTCTGATAACTGACCAAATTCATCAGCCTGTATCTATCATTTTATAGCACGTCACAGTGGAATACACTTTTTTATTTAACTTTGTACAAATGCCTGTTAATGTTTACATATGTTCTTTTTCTTTATTGTTTTCATTTTGTATTGTAACACGGCTGTAGGATGTTCTAAAAAAGCTAAATATATTTAAAAAACTTATTTGTAAGCTTTAGTAAAAGTAGAGTCGATGGCAGAGGTGTTGTATTGGTTTGCATTAGATTGTACAAATGTACCTAATTAAGTGTCCAGTGACATTATATACCAAAATTAGAAACTAAACACAAAAAGAAAACATGCAAAATACATTTTTAAGTTTTTTTTTTCTAAAAATAAAATAAGGAACTAAAAAAGGGAACAAGGATTTCTCTGTTATTATTAGATGTTAAATTGAGCTTTTAAATGATAAAAGCTAAATTCTAATGAAATGCCTTATTGGAGTACAGCTTACAAATCAGATAATGTCATGCAAAAATAGATTTTAGCTACGTTAAAGAAGAAAAAAAGTGCAAACAAGAGCAAAGTGATACTTTTCCTAACATTTTAGGGCAATGTGATAACAAACACAATAAAAGCACACAGGAAATAGTCTTAGACCTTGGATTTATTAAGTTAAATGTACAAAAGATCAACGACTTGATACATTTCATGTTTCAAGGCTTTGTCATTAAGACAAAACAAAATCTGTCCCAATCGAAAGCCTCCCAGCCTTTTCACACTGCCTACCAGCTCTCAAAGAGACAGTCATTACATACTCCTGTCTAAATCACAGTACAACCTACTGTATAATGTAGCTATTTCATCAAATAGATTTGTATATAATGTAAAGAAATTTCATACAAAAGTGCAGAACAATATGTATTTACAGTATAATCTTTTTTTTTTTCCATATAAAAGAACTTCAGCAAATCCTGTGTGTGCTCTCTACTGAACAGCTGCTCACCTTATTAAGAAGCTTTCCGCTTTGGCAGTGAACATTTGTGTTTACAAGCAGATTCAGATAAGGCACTGACAAGGGTCAAAAAAAGAAAAGAAAAAAGAAAGAAGATTTGATCATTTCTTAAGTGCCACTGTATTACAGCTAGCAACTACATCTCCAACAATCAATCTCCCCTGTTATAGTTTCATCTCAACTCTACTTGAAAGAATACAGCATTTAGCTTCGTCTTTACAACTTGACCCTTTTTTTTTTTTTTTTTGTTTTGGCGCTTTATCTCACGTGACATTACACAGAGCGAGGTGTGCTGTCATTAAGTGACCCATTCGTATAGCGTGGGAAGCAAAGTAAAGGCATGGGGTGACTGGATTCATACAACAAAACCGTAAATGAGACGTTCAGAATTCTTTTCATTTCGGAAACAACGTGACGTCAATGCATCTGATTTGGTCTGTGCAGTCTACTGTGCACAAAGCTGCCATAACATAGAAAAAGGCTATCGGGCTCTGAGGTGACAAAACAATCCAACATGACTAATACTGCACATTAACTTTAGCCTAACGTCGCTGAACGTTCCTGTAACTTTTCTTTGGCCACTGTTTGCTTCTGTTGACCCACGGCTCACTGGATGGGAAGCTGGAATGGATGTCACAGACTCCAACAGTAGTGTTGGTATTGCTTAATATTCATTGCACACTAATGCTAAAGTTTGGTTCTTTTTTTTTTTTTTTTTTTAATCTCTCTCTTTACATCTGAAACAAACTACACATTTCTCCTTATGAAATTATATAAAAAAAATGCTTCAAATAGAAAAATATCTCCTCAGTTGATTATCCTGCATGTTGGAAATCTTTCAATGCATGATATCAAAAGTGCAATGTTGACAATCCTTCTAAATGGGCTTGTGAGTGCTATGAAAAGTAGGGTAACGCAAACCCGCTAAGATGTTTTTAAAAAAAAGACATTCTCGCTTACAAATTCTTATTGTAAGGCGTTGACGAAAATACATTTACATGTTTTAGGTGACAGTAGAAAACTCCTTTGCTAAGATGACTTTTTACGCGTTTATTGTCTGTCATATAAAAATATTTGACCATCTTATTTCCCTCACAGCTAACTTACGCTGATGAGTAACTTACAGTACTGTCACATGCCATCAGTCAGTCACGATAACGTAGCATCTGGACTGAACCTCGACACTGTTCTGTGGCAGTAAATGAGTGTAAAGACCCAGAAAGCTTGAGACGTCACTGCTCTCTAACTCGGGTCGCGTTTCCTGCTCTTGTTAAAGGACAGCAGTCTATAGCTGAGACTGCTAAGTGCGTTCTCATCAGGTCCCTCCTTGGGGAACAACACTGCGATGCCTCGAAGGACTCTGGAGGTCTGACACAATCAACCTGGCCTCCCTGTGAAAAATCCGGGTTGAGCTACTTGGTGAGAGATGCAGGGGTCCTGACAAGGCAGACACTGGTGATAGATGACAGGGCAGGAAGTTGGAGTGATGCTGAGCCCTGGAGCCTGCTGACGGAGGAGAAGGGTGGGGGCCCTGGGGACGGGGCGGGCCGGAGAGGAGGGGAGGCGCCGGGGCTGCGGAAGGCCTCACAGGCAGGGGAGGGGAGGGGGAGCCCGCCGGCTTCAGAAGCTGCCCTGGACGAACGGGTGGCTGAGCAGAACGTCCGCAGTGGGCCGCCACTTCTCCTCCACAAACACCTGCCGCAGGAAGTCCCTGCACGTGTCGGACACGCCCTCGGGGAGTATGGGCTTCGTAGGCTGGGTGGCAATCTTAAAAATGGCTGCCATGGCCTCGTACTCGGCCCACGGAGGTTTCTGGGTCAACATTTCCACAACGGTACACGCGACACTCCTGAGGACAAACAAGATCCAGCATTTCATTTAATGATATCGGCATCAAATATTAATATTAATAAATCTAAACATTTTTCATTGGACAGGACAAAATTTAATATTTACTACAGGAATATTCTTTAGATTACATTACATTTTACATGTGTCCATGCTGATTTATCCTCCCCAGTATGGAGCTACATTAGGATCAAAAGTTTTGTACTTGAAAACATAAAATCTGAAACTTTTTCAAGTTTTGATCTTGAATTTTGAAAAATACACCAACGTATTCAAAATAAAAAGAAGTGTACACATTTTTTTTTCAGGTTAAATACAATTATGATCAACTCTGGTAATTCTTTTGAATAAATTATTTATTTTCATTTTTCACGTTCATATGTTTCTTTCAGTTGCATGTTTTATCTTTTCAGATTCAGATCTTATTTTTTACAGTTTAAAAAAAAAAATCAGTTTCAGATCTTTCTTTTCAGAGTCTGATCTACCAATACATATATTATGTATATATACTCATAGAATATTATTTAATTTTTTATAGCTTGTAGTATTTGTAGATTGTATCGCAGTATGTAGTATTTACTGTGGGGCGACTGCATTGGATTACATTGTATTTTACAGGTGTTGATTTATCTACCTCTGGCCTGTATTTCTAACACAAGTTAATATTAGAGATACAGACAGCATCTACGTCTTGCTGGCTGTTTAAAGGGTCACCAGAGTTTGCTTACATAAAGTTTGCTGCAGTTACTTTCACTGCGACAGTGTATTTTTGCACCCGTGATTTATTTTTTTGTGCCGCAGCTGTCCCACGCCCCCTTTGGGCCTCATTACAGCTCCATCTGATCTTATTCTTACCATACATCAGCTTTGCGGCCATAACCCTCCCCGTTGATGACTTCTGGGCTCATCCAGTAGGGGGTGCCAGTGACAGACTTGATACCCGTACCAGACATGCAGATGGTCTGGATACGTTTGCTGGCTCCAAAGTCTCCCAGCTTCACGTTCCCTGATGAGTCTCTCAGGATGTTAGCACCTGGTGGAACGAAAACAAGATGAGCTCAGAGTTATTCAAGAGTCTCCCGAGGACTGCGGATATCCTTGAAGGGATACTTTGACAGTTTGGAGGTGTAGTTAATGTAGTCGGCCGTTCAGTGTTGTTACAAAGAGCCATGTGCCAGAACTTCAACTGACCGAACAACCTGAGGGGAAAGGTAAACTTTTCCTATGGCTCTGATGATGGAACACTGGCAGACTTATTTTTAAAATGTCAAAACATATATAAATACCACACTGACTCAACTCTAGAAACACTTTCACTTCTCTCACATTACACAAATCAGAAAATAAAATATTGAATCAACCGTCTGCCACATGGATCAAACCACAACACCCTTTTTCCTCCTCCTCCTTTAGTCATTTTCCTACTTGTAGCTGTGTCTATCCCATTTCCTTCAGGCTTGTTTGATCAGTGACTAATGTACACCACTCGCCACTCACCCTCCACACCCACTGTAGGATGGAGGGCTCTCAGAGAAGAGATTGAGAGACTGCAAACTGTGACCTTTACTCTTAACTTTTCACTTCTTTAATCCGCTTCCACTGGCCGTACGTTAGCTGCGAGGATGTGAGAGTAAATTATTTATTTGCTTCCTCGCGACGTTAAATTCACAGAAAACTTTAGAGTCTAATGTCACGGCTCCAATGCCAAGCTCTGTGTAGAAACCGCATGTGCTGACAGCTCTTTTTACTGCATACAGAAGAGCTCTTGTGTGGTGGGACGAGAGCACACCGTATATTACACATGAAGGGCATTTCTAAGTGGAAAATCCCACCCACATATACTCTCATAGAGCCCATGTCCTGTGAGACCTACTATCTTTTTTCCCCACCAGACGGTATATTTCCCTCTTTTTTTTTTTCTTGGCCGCCGTTGAACGAAGCAGTGACTCCCCAAGCTGCGGACAGCCAAACTAAAGCCTTTCCATCCGGTGTTGAACATTTTTAGCCTGGCCGATTTCACCAGCATGAAGCCAGCCTAATATATCTCAAAGGGGCAGTTCAAAATAGCACTTTTTTATTTCCAGGCTCCGTTAGATGGTGAATAACCAAATGAGGAAATGTCAACCAGAATATAATGAATGGATCTGTAGTGTTCTCAGCAACAGTTGCTGTAATATGAACCATAAAGATTTGCCGTTTACTGTCAGCTAAGCACGCGTCTCAAGTGTGGGTGTTCGCTGGTTACAAATCCAATTAAAATCCTATCCTGACCTTTGCTAGCTCGCTTTCTTCTGTTACCTTTGATGTCTCTGTGTACAATCATGTTGCTGTGCAGGTAGGAGACTCCTTGGAGGATCTGTCTGGTGTATCTCCTCGTCACCTTCTCTGTGAGGGCCCCATAGGCTTTTAGCTGGTCCTTTATCGAGCCCTGGAGCGAGAGAAAAACAGAAAATTAGGCTGAGAAATGCATCTATGATCTTTATAGTGGCTGTAGTATTAACTAAGATTATTGTCACAGCTGTCATGTGTAAAATTATAGATCTTCTTTGGAAGGATGTGTACGACGGATATAAAACAGTTCGGTGTGTGACATAACAATGAGTTTAAGGGAAATGCGGCTGCGTACTTGCAACAACATTTCCAGCTAAACGATTTATTCACTTTTATTGTCTCTGAGCCAGCTTTTAAACAAGTATATAAATAAACAACGTGCCGAAAGCAATCTGCTGGAGTCCAAACACCTTTAGCGGCCTGCATTTCCTTTTATTTCCTGTTTTTTTAGTTCCTCTTGAGGAAAATGGCAGGACCAAAGATCTGCTTCAGCAACACCTGTGACGCAGTTTTGGATTCAGCTGTCAAGACACCGCAACAGCTCTCCGGCTCTCTTAGGGACACTTGCCCCCGCCACCGCAACCACCACCGCCAGCGACTTAAATGTTATCGGTCAGCCACAGCGGAGTAGCCGTGCCGAGCAGTCACACACACAAATTTGTCTTTGTCACCTCCTGTCTTGCCTCTGCCAGCAAACTCTAGTGAAACATAAACATTTCCAGCTTCCAGACAATGTGTGACTAAGACACACAATGCCACTAAGGGGGGGAAAAAAAATAAAAAATAGCCCAGGAAATATTAAAAACAGGCGCAGGGACGGGGTCCACAGGCGACAGCAGCTCATTAAGATGCTCATTTAGTGAGAAAATTATCTCATAAACTGAGCTGTTCTGCTGACATCAACCACTGAGGACATGTTTGTTGACAGCTGGTGACATTTCCAAATTGGTTTTGTGCAGATGTGGCTCGTACGGGTTCGATTTGATGTTCGTCTTTAAACGTCTGCGTACCTATCTCTTCAGCCAGAACAACTCAACATCCTCATTCATATTGTGTCTCAATCAAACTCTAAAAGGGCTTGTGCCTCGCTGTTGTGTTCTATGTGACTCAGAAAAGTTTAAATATATTCAGACGAACGCACCCCAGGCATAAACTCGACAAAAATGGTGAGTTTCTTCTGATCGAGGTCCCGAAGACAACCATAGTACTGAACGATCCGCTCGTGACGCAGATTCTTCAGCAGCTGAATCTCACACTCCAGAGCATTCACCTCCTACAGGAAAGAATAAGGCATCTTTAGTCTTGATTCACAACATCACTGAGTCTTGTGCCCTAATATTCAGTCAGTTACTTTCTCTCTCACCTTGCTGGTTTCGTGACAGTCGGGATCAAAGGGCACCTGCTTGGCGGCCAGCTCGCGGCCTGTGTCGGCGTCATAACAGAGGTAGACCTCCCCGAATGCCCCGCGCCCCAGGAGCTTTCCTTGTCGCCAGTTGACTGGCGCCCGCGGTGCTGCAGAAACAAGACACCACATGATGAAAACCCACCAGTAATTCATTTTGTTGCTAAGCCCCCACTGTGATATACTGATTTGAGCAAACATTAACACTGAAGCATGCGTCAAAATCTGCCACAAAAGCCAACTGCAACTCCTCCACAAACTTCACCAAGACCAGACGTCGAAATCCACCGCAGGGCTGTTAAATTATTCCCACCGCAGACCCTCTCAGATGGGGAAAACCCCCTGATATCTGAGTCAAACCACACACTCAGCCCGACAGAAAGTCTTAAAAACCTAGAGAGAGCATCTCAACAAACACTCATCTTCACAGACCGAGACTCTGAGACTTTGTTTTGGTATTAACAGGCCTTTTTGCGGCCGGGTTAGACGGTTTGGTCGTGTGTGGGTGAGAAGGACGGTGGAGACTGACATGTCAACCACAGACTGCTGAGCTGAGCTTTTGTTTCATGACAAAGACAATTTCTAGGCAGCACGTCCTGTGGACTGAATGATGACAGATGTGAGTCCCTTGACAAGGATGAGGGAAATTCTGCTTGCTGTGACATACACTGTTACTATACATTAGTTCTATTCCCCCTTACTACCTGTTACTAAGACTTACAACGTGTTTGACAGCCAGAGAGTATTTACTGGAAAACAGATTATCTTTGCTTTGTCTCTATTTATAATGGCAGAACACATTTATAACACTGTAACTGACTTTTTTTTTCAGCTTGAACAATTAAGTCACACTGTTTCCATCCACCTCTCTTGCTTTCCCTTGTCATTTATATTTGGTAGTGCACCAAGGATGCCTTCCGACACAGACTGAGTATCGTTTAAAAATGTTCAATAATGTGCTGTACGGATTTTTTTAGTGTCCAGATTCTTTAAAAGCTAAAGTGCTGAAATCATTTTGCCTAAAAACAAGCTTTCATACAAGAACTCTGCCTAACTAAAAGCTCAAATTCACTTACTCATTTTCCATAATTGCTTATCCTTATCAAGATTGTTGAAGGCTGAAGCTGATCACATTAGGGGACCCTGGACAGGTTTGCCAGTTCATCACAGGGTGAACACATAATGATTCAAGCTCACATTCACACGTATGGGACATTTAGAGTCACCATTTAACCTGCATATTTTTTAGACTGTGGGGGGGAAACCAGAGAATCCACGCAGACGTGAGGAGAATGGAAAAGGCCCCAGCTGGCTGGTGGTTTTGAACGGGGTTTTTTCTGTGAGACAACTCTGCTTAGTACTGCACCACAAATCTTGATTTCAAATCTGAAATTATCAGATCAAACAAGACTCCGAGTCGGTGCTGGCTTTCAGTCTTTGATCGGTCAAAAAACATACAGATGCACACAGTAAATTCAGTAGACATATGGTAGTGTGACGGCATATAAATCATGAGATGTATAGCCCTAAAAGACTTGAAACCCAGACCTACTCTCGACAAGCAGAAGAAAACAAGTCTGAACTTTCTTCGTCCCTCTCTGGGTTATCAGTGAGGGCTTAGTTGTCTCATTATCCGCAGGAACCAGAAAGATACAACACCAATTAACAACAAAGCCCCAGAAATTCAGTTTATATAAGACTGTTTACATGTTTGGAGTGAAATGTTCCTTTAGTGCTTCTCTGTCAGTTCATTTTGGGAAGTTGGAGGATTTTAGGGGCTCTACTTACACTTGGCTGTACCACGCTGGCAGCTTTTGTCAGCGGTGCGGCCCAGTGAGCGCAGGTCGCTGTACTGCAGCGTACCTTCTCCGGTATAACTGCGCGTGCGACTGGAAGGAACCAGCTGAAACAGGTTCTCCTGCGGCATGAAGCTGCGCGGAAGTGTCCTGCGACCTGAAAACACACGTTTTAAAAAAAGAAATAGACACGTTAATGACTTAACACACACACACGCGTGCATGCTGCTGCATCTTTTGTTTGTGCTTTGAAGGATTTCCACACAGTTACTTTACAGGTGTTGTGTAGAAAGTGAGCTCTCGGCCAAGACTTTAGGGCCAAGCCAGAGCAGAGTGCCTCTCGCCACTCCGTCCCACTTCCCCTCAGACAGGAAGCAGGGCGCTGTGTTTTTATACAAGTTCGGGTTCACCGCAGGGAAACGTAAATCACTGCTAGCCAAGGTTACCCTCTGAGTAAGCAATTACTAGCAGCTGCCTGGAGCGGCAAGCCAGCACTTCATGTACCGACTCTACCCGGACAGCACAAAAATGCAGAAGCAAGTCAACAATATTTAAAAATATTTGATCTGGAAAAGTGTTAGGAGGAGGCACCGTGGTGTTTGAATCTGTCTGTTCCATCTTGTATACATAGTAACATTATCTGTTTAATCTGTGTGATAATGGTGGTGGTGTTATTGCTCTAGAAAAGCCGGTTTCTTACGGTCTCCGTAATCCTTGCTGCGATTGGGCAACTGGAACTGGCGAGGGAAAGTCCCCCCTTTCCCATGACGTCCTGAGGAGGGAGCAATGAGGCAGAGCTGTCAGTTAGGAAATCAGTCAACACATAGTCTTTACAGCGCTCCTCGATTTACAGTTTGGTGTGTAGTCTCAAGTTCTCTAATGCAGGTTTAATTACTTGGAGCTGCTCTGAAAAAAAACAAACATACTGATGCCTGATAAAGATGACAAGGAGTTTCACATTTCAACTGATCACGTCTGACAGACTCTACAGCGCTCTGTGTGTCAAATCAAAGTCGAATGGATGGAAGACAGCTTTTTTCACACAAGCGAACAGAGCTGTGGTGTCGCCTCGCTGCAGCCAAGACACAAACTGAAAACAGCTCATGTGTGGCTAGCTTTTAGCCTTAGCTCTGAACCCAGTGGAGCAGTAACTAAAGGCAGGTGGGGAGCACTGCTGACGCAGGCGAGTGCTGACACTCACTCTCACTCACACACACACTGAATGGAGAGCAGCGGAGCCACTTGCAATTGAAAGCAGCTGTTCTGTCAGATGACTGCCTCCCCTCGCGCTGTTTTTGTGGCCGTATCCCATGGAGACGGGAGTTATTTTTTGTGTTTGGCAGCGCGGGATGGAGAGGAAAAATCTACTCACAGGGAATGGTAAACAAATACTGTAGCCCTCAGCAGGAAGGGCCCACACAGCTTTACATCTGGGGAGGGGAGGTGTGTGTGTGTGTGTGTGTGTGTGTGTGTGTGTGTGTGTGCGTGCGTGTGTGTGCAGGCACGTGCATGCATGCGTGCCCAAGTCTTCAAGTCCTTCTGCAGCTATATGTGCCTCCCACATACTCCCAGTCTGTGTACACAACGTGCTTTAGATTTACAGCACGGGGGTGTGTGCAGGAATAAAAAAAAATTAAAAAAAAGGAATGACCAGATTGGGAGAGCTGCTGTGGGTCCTCGTTCATGAGGATTAGTGTGCCGTTATCTATCATCCTTGCACTATTTGATCTGCGTTCTGAAGGAAAAGGGGACAGACGGGAAGCCGAAAGAAGAGGACTAGACGACTAAAGAGGGGGGGGGGTGTGATCCTGGAAAGACAGGAAAAGCAGCAATGTCTATTAGGAACTAGAATTTTGAAGAGGGGAGATGGGGGACAAAGGGGAAAAGGCGATGGACGCAGGGTTCCCAGAGAATTGTGCAGGCGATAAAGCTGAATTATGATGCTTTCACACTCTTCATCTCCTCCCGAGAAACAAGAAATACAGCCAAGATATTAAAAAATCTTCACAGTAACCCATTCGTCATTTTAAGTATTTACACCCAGATAAAATCACCAAATAATATCATCTCCCTCCTCATTAGTAATCTCTATTTGGCATTTGCGACGGGGGAGGTTTTTTAGGTAACTGGGAGCTACGTGATCAGAGATTTAGTCATTTTTCTGTGAAACTGCTTGCATGGTTATATATATATAAAATAAGGAAGCACAGACAAAACTTTCTAATAATGAACAAGCTTTTTTTTTTTTGCACTTCTCTTTATTTTTCTGTAGCGTTTGAGGTGAGAATGAAGCAGTTTTTTGGAAGCCTTTCTTACCTTTGTATTCATAGTTGAGGTTCAGGTAATTATTGTCACGGTTGTTCTGCGAGAAAGGAGGACTGAAATGACACGAGAACAGGGGTCGAGGGAGGGAGAGAGAGGAGGAAAAGTTGAAAAAAAAAAAAAAACGGTTTGCTTTTTTTCAGTCAGTAATTTCACCCCTTATCTTCAAAACGGAGTCTGGCTACAGCTGCTGGTCTGAAACTGTAAAGCAGCACAAGAACGCCTCAGAATGACTTCTGCGTGCTTAGCTTTCACTCACAATTGATTTTAAACAACAGAGCGCTGAATTAGAAAAGATAAGCTGGGTGTTGGGAACCTCTCTGCATTAACAGTCAAAGTGAAGTTTTGGGGGTGCTAAATTGCTGAACTCGAGCTTTCTGTCACACACACACACACACATACACACACACACACACTCCTATCCACCCTCCCTGGTCTGTCTGACGACCTGAAAGCGAGTGACGTCTCTGTTGACCGCGGGGCGGCGCGGGGCCACGAGACCCTGGATAAGGGGCACGCATGCCCGCTCGAAGGGAAAAGTTCCATGCACTCGTTTCCTGCCATTGTTCTGCAGCCTGGAGCCCAGATAAGCCTCGTGCAGGTAGAGCTGTTTCCGTCCTACGCTCTCTCTCTCTCTCTCTCTCTCTATTTCTCTCAACCTCACTTTTGCTCACTTTTCTTTCCCAGTTTGATTCACATTCAGTCTTTTTGCTCCCCCTCCTCCTCCTCCCTCTCACTCTTTCACCACTTTTCATCTTCTGGCTCAATTTTTCCTCTCATCCAGCATGTTCTTGCTTTACACTTTTATGTCTCCCACTCAAGCCTGTCTGTCTGTCTCTCTCTCTCTCTCTGTCTCTCTCTTTCTCTCATGATAACAGAGGAATCCAGGCGTCCAGATAAGAGTTTCGTCGCCATGGCAACAGCAAAGTGACCCGATTCCTTCTCCTTTTTTTTTTTTTCCACAGAGGCGGCGCAGGCAGGGTCATGAAGATCTGCTGGCCTTTAACACCATTTACAAACTTTACCAAGAACCTCTGGTTGCTTCTGTGTGTGTGTGTGTGTGTTTGTTTGCAACATATCACAACAAGATCACATCCAAGTGTCTCAACACTGCCACGCAAACCACGTCTCAGATCTCTGTTAACAACACCCGTCAGCGTGCACATCATAAATATAATAAATCCGTGCATAAGAGGGCCATAAATCACACGCTGCGTGATGACTCACCTGTCCAGTGCTTGATCTATTGATTGACAGCTGCTCGACAGCGAGTTGTCTGCGCTTCCAAAGGGATCCAGCATCTGACAGACGTAATAACAGAGAGTAATCGAGGGTTAGAGAGCATGCAATCACGTGGGAGTGAATATGAAGCAGTGAAGATAGAGTAGAAGAATGTGAAGGGGCATAAGTACTGCGTAACTCTCAAAGGCTTAAAAGTATTCTCAAAAGTAACTCGTGCAGTCAATAAAAAAAGAAACTTGCCCTTACAATTCAAATACGGGATACTCATCCAGTCTAAAACATTTAAAAATGAACTGGTTTTGTTTCCTTTAATAAATGGCCCTGTCAGCCATGAGACTCCTGAAGTGTCTCTTGAGGTGTCTCTTAAAATTAATGGAGAAAGTAGAGGCAAAGATTCACTAAAAGTTCAAGAAATGAGAGCTCAAGAGAGGCAAAGAGCTCAAAACTTCAGACCTATGCTGTGTTCTTTAAACACACCTCAATATGAATTATCTCGTGTGGTTGCTTGACAAGAACATTTAGAAAGAGACAAATTAGAGGTTATGTTAACCATTCCTGTGCACGGTTGACGGTGAATCGGTCTGGACTAAAATAACACTACCTAACAGTTAAATAATACTTACTTTACTATAATTATACTTACTTATTTTTAAAAATGAACGGCTGTTTTCTGTTTTGTTTTTTTCTGTAACTGGCCGTGACAAGCGTGACTCTCTTAAGATGTCCAAATTAAAAAATAATGGACAAGGTGGATGCAGAAAAAGTCACTACAAAGCCTCCACACCTAATATCTATATCTAAAAACTATGTCAGTATATTAGAAGGCGAATTATAAGGTTATGTACTAGTTTAAGTTACAGCATGTTTATCTATCCACCTACTGTAGGTAGTTTAGCAAGTTTCCATTCAGCATGTGAAGTAAGAACATTGATTACATGAAGATTTTATATATAATTTAACATTAAATCACACCTCCAGCCAATCATAAGTTAGAAATAAGTTATTTTAACTTTTCCTCTGGACAGGCTCTTACATTCTGGTCGTGGGTCTCTGGGATGAACTCCCCTTCGCTGTGGATGCTGGTGTAGGAGCCCTGGCGGGCTATCTGCTGCTGCTCCTCTGGGACGCTGCCAGGAGGCGGGGATGTCCGACCTGTGTGCAGGGACCCTGTGCACGGTTTGAAAGGGTGAGGTGAGGAAGAGAGGCAGCGAGTTACAGGAGGGGGGGAGGAGGAGGGGATGGAAGGATTAAGTGCAGAGAAGGAGGAGAGACATAAAATCAAAGAACAAAAGGAGAAATTAAGCGGTGAAGGTGAGAAGGAAAGGAGGGAGGCACAAGGGAAGGGTGATGAAGAGATGAAAGCGAGGGGGCAGAGGGGAGAAAACGGCGTCACTGTGTTATTCATGGGTACAAGTTCAACAGTGCCAGGAATACGAGAAATGATTTACTAAACCACACTGCTGCCACCTCTAACCTCAATTACTGTGACAAACACTCCCCCGGCTGAGCTGCAGCGGAGACTGAGCGCTTGTCCTTGACACAGTAAGAAGACCTACTGGAAGTCTGACGGTCGCTGGCTGAGCTGACAGGAATACTGAAAAAGTGCAAAAGGCCAATAGGTGCCAAGATGTAGAGGAAGAGTCAAAATAGTTTTTGACTGAAAGCTAAAACTTCTCAACCCTCCCCACCTCAGCCCCATCTCCACCCTCCTCCTTTCCCACCGCTGTTATACATCACTGAGGTACCCAGGCTCACATCACATCCTCACTCAACCATCCACTGTGACCATTCTCCTGTCACCTCTCATCTGGCATCACCCTCCACCTCCATCCCTCAGCAGCTCTGACTTGTGGCGGGTGAGCGGAGAGAGGGTGGGTTGGGGGATTGAGAGAGCGCGGGTAATTCTATACAATTTATATGACTCGGGATGGTGACAGCACCGATGTTATTGGGGCTATGTGAGAAAGATTTGCACTGACAGCGATGTAATGCAAATGCAACACAGAAGTGAGCGCTATAGTCGTCTCTGCATGTGGCTTGAGATATGACTGCATGTTGACCTTTCTGGATAGACCTGATATGAGGGAAGTGGAAAGATTCAGAAATGGGAGACAAGGGGAAGCACAGCAAAATAAACCTTCACGCTGTGTTACCAAACAAGCCAGGAGGGACAACAGAACTGGAGTGTAGCGCGTTTATCTGGACAAGAGAAGGACTTTATCTGTCTTAAAGGAATAGTTTGACACTTTTGGCTTATTTAGTTTCATGAAAGAGCTGATGAGAAGGCTGATACCCCTTATACAACTTGTATCTGTCAAGTAATCATTAAATATAAAGCTAGAGCCAGAAGCCAATTAGCTAAGCTAGCTCCTAAAAGCTAACCATCTGGAAACTGGAAGCAGGGAGGAAACAGCAGCCTGGCTCTGTGAAATATGTTAACATTAATGTTTTTTGTGTGTGTTTTTGTTTAATTAGTACAAACTACAAGTTGTGCTTTGTCACAACTCAACCTCACGGTGACAACAACACTCCACAAAAGGCCTATAACTCCCAAATAACTCTATAATTTGCTAACCGTCCGCTGTAGCTTCAAATTTAACACATGTGAGACTGGTGAAGGTCTTCCTCATCTAATTCTTGGCATGAAAATGACTCGCCGTATGTCAAACGGCGCCTCTAAGGTCCAAGAATCAACACGTCTAGCATGAACATCTTCAGAATCAAAGCGCCAGCTAATCACGGTGAAGGAGAGCTGCTTGGTATGACAGCAGAAACTTGCCCTTGCTTTGTCCTGACATCTCTCTGGCAGCTACAGTTGTCACTTTCACCTCCAATTTATTTGCATTTTGCCACTCTGACAAAGCATGTTCCTCATCTTGCCATTTACATTCCTATGACTATGGCATCACTGTGTTGTAAATTGTCTCTGACAAGCCACCCTTGAGGCCTTGGTGGGTGGACAAGAAATCTTGGCATCAGCAGGATTTGGTTGCAACTCTCTGCCTCAGACTCTCAGACATAAAGATTGGGAGAAATTACACCTTAACAGCTCCTGATAGAGCTGTAACGCCATTCGGGTTGGTCCGACAGACGGTGACTATGCATGTCTGTGTGTGCTTCTATGTGTGGGCTCACCTGTCGAGTGTTTGCGCACCCTCTCTGAGCCCTTGAGCAGGGAGCCCTTCAGATCTCCCAGTGACCGTGATGACCTCATCTCACTCTGTTTGTCCCTGCTGTTAACCTGTAGGTACTACAAAGAGAAAATACACAGGGAGGGGGGAGTAAACAGATATAGAGAACAGGATCAAGAGAGGAAGTGAGGGCAGCATTACATCAGTGTTCATATCTGTCATGAAATCAGTTGGGGAAGTTTCTCTAAGTTCTCCAGATAGCAACTTTGACTCTCTTCAAAGGTTATGTGGTTTTAAAAGGAGATCAATATGACACAGCTAAATTCCCCACTGTCATCTGTCATCAAATGACTAACCTGCAGCTAACTAAAGGTTGTTATGGCTACGATCCACACATTGTTACATCTCTGCACGACAGCGTGACGTCCTTACTGTGTCTCAAGAAGTGCACATCATTAGGAACTCACATGGTTGTTCTTGGGCGTCTTGAGCAGTATCCTGAGCAGCCCGTTGATCCCCGAGGTGGAGCCCAACGTCAGCACCGCCTGATCCAAGTCCTCCTGCGTCTTCAGGGGCAGCAGCAACTGAAAGGACAAGAAAACATACAACACATGACCTTTTCATTCACCATTGTTCCCGAATGATGACGTATAGACGCATCAGCTCATGCATGACGTACAGTGGATGTTGTTCGCCTTATTAATGACTTATTAATGAAAAAAATTAGGCTTTCACAGACCCAGATTAAGTTGCGTCAGATTCATAACAGCAGCCGTGCATCTTAAAACGCGTCCGCTAGTTGTTTTTGTACCTCTTTCTCCATGAAGAACATGTCCATCTGCTGGCCAAAGGCCTCGGTCACTTTCTGCAGCAGCTCCTTGATCTTCAGCGGCCTCTGGAACGGGATGATTCTGGGAAGCAGAGAACGGCAGCAGGGTCAGAGGTCGGAGATAGAAGCCAGTGTTGTGTCTAGCTTCACGAGCTCAGGCTCCGCAACCCAAAATAGCAGCTGACTTGCAGCTTTACCTTCTCATAGATCACAACGTTTGTTCCAATTGTTTCACAATATGACACAGAAAAGAGAAAAGAAGAGGTAGAAAGAACGAGAGAGTGAGTTAAAGATGGGTTCGGTTCTTTCTAACATACGTGTGGATTGGATGACTCTCTTTCTAAGCTATTTTATGACAGCGTTTTTATGGTAACAAGAGGAAAATGGACAGGTCAGCTGGGTCAAGGAGAGGAGTGAGCTGATGCTTAAAGGGGCATTAATCAATGCGATGAACAAACAGTGGCAGAGTAACCCCCCCTTGACGCATATGAACGTCTTATCTACTGTACGCCTACGTGTATGACTGAGTGTGTCTGTCTGAGTCCGAGCTTATCAGCGGCTGTTTGCAGTGAGTGTATATATATGGATGCGTGCATGTTTGCAAAACTCCACATGCATGAGTGTGCTTCCCAATCAGTGTGTGCATCAGGCCACTGTTTCAACACCACTGGGCCTCTCCACTAAGCCAGCACAAAGGCAGATGGGAAACTTCCTGAGAGGAAAGGGGAAAAAATCTGGAGCGGCAGCAAAAAGCAGCAGGATGTATGTCTTTCCCTCCTCTTTTTAAAGAGTGACAGAGTGAAAGATACAGAGACGTGGAGATATTTACAGACTGTGAGAGGGAAAATAAAGGAGACAGCCTGAGAAAATAAAAGGAAAGAAAGAGAAAGAGATTCTCTCCGGCATTTCTTCTCCTCTCTCTGCCGTCGCTCTTTGCTTTTGAAGAATGCGCAGCCCACTATCTCTTTATAGTATCCTGATAAAAGGACTTGTTTTTATCCCAGCATTTCCTCATCAGAGGCCAAAGCTCTGCCTATCTTAATGAGTACTCATTGGTTCCCTCATTTGAGGAGGGGATTCTGGGAATAGGGAGGCTTGCAGATCAGAGGCGAGCAGCAGCACAGCTAAACGCTCTCCATCTCTGTTTATACTCGCCGATGATGTGTCTGATAAAGAGCTAGAGGGATGTGGAGAGGGGGGTCAGAGGGGTATGAGGATGCTGCTCCGAAAGATATGGCTTTCCTTCCTCTGTGCAAGCATGTGGACGCACAGATTTGCAGAGTAAAACGAGTGCTTTCACACATCCCAGCACACTCTTTCTCTTTCCCTTTCTCTCGTGTACACAATCACAATCGCATACACATGAAAAAAAAAAGAAAAGAAAAAAAAAAAGGTCTGGCTCTGTTCCTTCACTCTCTGGCAAGAGACCCTGAGGCAGAGCCAGGGGGAAGAGAGACACAGCTCCTATTTCCTGCCCAAAACCTTCAGCGCTTGCCAATGAAAAGAGAAACCGTCCAATTAGATTCCATTGTGGACAGACAACACGGTTATCCTGACTCAGGGACTCCTAATACCTCAAGTGCCGCGGACGCTGCTCAGATATAACATGTAATTCACGCCGGTGCTGCAGCTTCAATTGTACTCGTACAGCTTTTTTTTTTATATATATATAATAAGATCTTATTTCTGTGTTCTCAGGAATAGCAGGGAGTTTTTGATAATTTCATTAAATTTGATCATATTAAGTCATAATTGCCTTCATAGTCGTGGTCAGGGGCTTCCTGCTCAGTAATTCAAGTTGAAATGTTTTCAGGAAAGCTCTGAAATGTAATTTAGTCGCCTTTCTTTAGGTTTTACGGCATGTCTATGTCAGTACTGCTTGTGTTTCTTACAGCAGGTACAAGCGCCTAACAGGCGTAGACTATAAACACTCTGTTATCCTGCTTTGTCACTAAAAATACAAAGATTAAAGCTGCTTTAACAACTTTTTTGGCTACTTGGGGAAAGTGGAAACAACTTGTAAACACAACACTGACATATCATCACATTTTAAGTTGCTAAATTGCTAGAAACAGTTGCCTATTTAGACAGATCCAGTAGATACAAAGCAACTTTATCATTTATTTGGAGTCGTGTTTCTGTCCAACTGATGAATGTAACTGAAATATTCACTCTTCTTTTAGCTCTTTCTTTGTTTCTTCACCAACTCTTGAGAAAAATAATCTCATCTTTAGCTGCTAAATGCTACGCTATGTTAGCCGGCTAATCCCTAACTTCATATGTTTGGTGCTGGGCGGGTGGTATACAGATGAAAACAGCTGCCTGCTGCTAAAAGCAACAAGTGTGAGCAAAAACAGTGACGTGCCTGAGTACATAATGATGTGACCCATTGTTAATATGAAAATGTTGATTAGAGCAGCTTTAAATAAATAAATATGTTAGTCATGCTAATGCTACAGTGTGATATTATTATTTTACCCTGTCGAGGTAACAAACTCAGGATATCCTACTGATTTCCAAAACAGGCCCTAAATCAAGTGAAAGCAGTCAGAGCTCGGAGAAACATAACATGGAAATATCTTTTTCTTTTTCTTTTTTAAAAGAGAGAGTGTAAATAAAAAATGCATTAAAAAAAAAAGAGTTGCTTTTTGAAAATCAGTGAATGGTGTCTTCCAGTGTGAGCTGTGAGAAAGAGACTGCGAGATGGAGAAACAGAGAGAGGCAGAAATGCAGAGAGACAGGAACATGAAAAACTCGTCTCTTCCTCAGCGGTAGCCAATTAGGGTTGTGAAAAAAAAAAAAGTGAGAGAGGCCCAACGTGAAGTCATATTCTGCGGGAGGAATGTGCCATCTCCCCTTCTCGGTCTCACTCCTGTGAGCCTGTGAGTTTCCAATCAAAGCCCAGCTGAACCAATGCCTGTTCCCCTGCTCTATATTCTGATGAATCAAGGCAATTATTCTCATAGGGTCTGGTCAGTCTCCGTCTGATGTTTTTTTTCCACTGTAACAGTACACTCTGTGTTTGTCATGAGTTGTTTGGACAACTTCAGACTCTCTGTGGGTTATTGAATAAAGATTTCATGGGGACAAAGTATGTCTGCAAACTTGGACTTCACCCAGGATGCAATACTAAAGGCCAGACAAGAACCTGAGAGACTCACCCACAGGGTCCATACAAGGCATGACGGAGCTGCGACCCAAGTGTAGACTAAATGAACACAGAGCACCAAATAAAGTCTCTCCCCCGTTCAAAAGAGCGGTTATTTATACTGGGCGCCTTAGCTTTCAAAGCGCTCCGATGTGGTAAACAAACTGTAAGGCACCTTGGTGGTAAGACCGTCTCCAGAGAGAGTGAGTGTAACCATGCTTCGCCTCTTGAGTAACCCTGAGGCTGGTGGTGTGAGGGAGGACAGGCAGATGTGGAGGACGAAGAAAACACACAAGATGGAGTATTAATTTGGGGTGTGCCTGGAAGACTGGACATTGAACTGACACTCTTGGCACTCTCTGTCCTTTTTTTTTTCGCTCACTCCCTCTCTCGGGGCCCTGTCTCTGCCCTCCTCCACCCCCACCTCCACCTCCCAACCCCTTAAAAAACGTCCCGTCCGAGCCTGAAGCACAAGGCCGCAGCTAAATGTCAAAGCAGGAATTTTTTCCCCTCTCTTTATGCTACTCTGGCATGTAACTGTGATTTCCCTTTTGACACAAAATCCCAGGCATGGCAAAGCATAACAAAAAAGATCCCGAAGTGAAGAGTTAAGGCTTGGACAGAGGAGTAGAAAAAACAATACGGAGGTTCCAACATACCGTTTTTCTCTCTCATGCTCCAGCTTGACTCTTAAATCCTGTTGAGAGGAAAAATAACAACAGAGGGGAGTTATGGAAGTGGAAAGTTAAAATGATTCATGGCTGTATGTGGGATTTGAGCTGCTGGATAAATGAAAGCGGTAAGCCGGACAAGGAATTTAAACAGCATTATATGAGGATGATGATTTATGTCTTGTATTCCTGTTGCTGTATTTTTATTCCTCGACACAAAGACAACATTATCCTTCGACTTGACTTAAAAGATGGCATGACACGAGCTCAAGTTTTCTATTTATAAGTAGCAGGAATCTGGAGGAGCCTGCTAGTCTGCGTGAGGTAGTGGTGATAAACGAACACTGATGTCATATCAGCACAAAGTGACTAGAAAGAAGGGGTTTACCCCATCTCTCTGTCCCCTCACTGTTTGTTTATGTCTCGTCATAAACACTGGTGCTTCAAGAGGATCTGCCAATTATCATTCCACAGTGGGAACAAACGCACAAGGAAACGACTTCAGGCAGAGGCACAAGGTGATAGAGAGGAATTAAATCCTGGGGGGAAATTTTCAGTGTGCAAAAAACATGTAGGCGAATGATTAGCCTGTATCATTTTTAATGATTTCTAAACACTACTATGGCTATAAACAGGTGACAGGACATAAACCAAGCCATAATCTCTGCTTCGTGAATGTAAGTGTCATTTAATACTATATTTTCGAGACACAAGCTGGACCAAACGCTCTAAGAGTTGCGCTTTGTTTGTGCGCACCCGCAGCATGCGGCTGAATAGGACACGCCGCAAGCAAGTCAAATCTTCTTCTTTGAGTTTAAAAATTCCCCATGCCAATAAACGTCGTGAATGCAGCACGCTGTCACATTAGCATCTGTAAAATGTGTTGGACTTAGACTAAAAAAAAAAAAAGCTCAACCTTCACCTGACTTTGGCAGCTAGCAGATGTCAGTTCAGCAAAAAAAAAAAAAAAAAAGAAAGTTGTCGTGGTGATGATGGTGGAGGTTTTTGTGCGTAAACCCAAAATGACAGTAAAAGTTAAAGGCACCTCTGTGCTGCTGGTGTGTCTGCTTAAAACTGTAATTGAGCAGAAAGTGAGACAGATTTAATGTGATACTCAACCCAAAAATCTACACTTCACCCTCACGGCATGCTTCAAACGTGGCTGTAAAAAGTTTATAGTTTGTACTCATGAGGAACGGCAGCTGTGATCAGACTGAATTCACGTCGGCTACAATGGAGTCCAATGGCAGGAAGTTTTTATAGCAGGAAAAGAAACTACAATCAACTTCTTTTCTGTGCTTTTGTGTACTAGCATACGTCCCAAACGCTTACTTTTTTAAAATCAGAATATAGCTGAATAAAGGCTGCAAAGACGTCATTGATGATTGCAACGCTGATGGAGCTGTATTTGAACATGCATGCAATCATGCATTATGTGACAGCTGGAGAGAGAGAAAGGGGATGACATGCAGCAAAGGGGCGCCAATTTGGGATGTTTCTGTTGATGTTTTTATTTTTCAGCTATGAAAACGTGATTTGATCTGGACATAGCTGCTCCTCTTAGTCAGTAAAGTAACTACAAACCTTTTACAGCCACAATTAAAGCCTACCAGTGGTGGTCAGAGGCCGATTCAAAGCCATATTTACCTGTTTGTAGAGTAAAGTTCTGCTTTTCGGCTTGTGGCTGTTGTGCTGGGTGTAGCAGCGACCCAGGGCTGCCAGGTCCTTCATAATGGAGTTAAGCGCGTCCTCATCGTCTGGGGGACAGAACATATAGTTGAGTTATCTGCAGTCGCTCTCGCTTTCACTCATTCGAGATTAAACTAAAGGAACAGACATACAGTAGTTGTGTATTTACCTAGCGATGTAAGCTACCTTTGTGACCACTCCTTGGCATTTAAAAGTGTGTCACAGATGAGCGATGATAGCCTGAGAGGCTAACACAAGTCCTGTCAGATCATTTGTCATGTGGTTTACGTTGGAACTGATGTTGACTCACACCAAGCGATGAGGCAACACTTGCTGTGTTACTTCCTGTTCTGGTACCCAATCTGATCTGTGGACTTTCCACTAATGGAAAGAATCCAGTCGTTTTGTCTCTCTCACATACTTGTAACAATATACTGTTTACGGACAGAGAAGATTTCTCCACGGCGACACCTGTTTGAGGCAAATCTTGATCAGTAAACCTAACAATGCTGATTGCATCGCTCTCGAACTCTGCACTCTGCATACTTTGATTTGATTTACTTTGATTCAAACTTCAGTCAAAACTGTTGGAAATGGATGATGAACCCTAATAGTGACATAAAAGTGAAATATATAAAATTTCAAATGGCATGTGCCAAATAAGCCTGAATGGGGCGGCTGTGGCCCAGGAGGTAGAGCGGGCCGTCCACTAATCAGACAACTGGCGGCTCGATCCCCAGCTCCTCCAGTCTGCATGTCTTGGGCGATATACTGATAGTGAACGCCAAAATATTCGGCTTTTGGATGAAATTTCAGAATGCACCTTTACAGGTGAACTTAATTTGAACTTCTCTAAACTTTTGAATGTCCAGCTGTTCAATGTTTCAGTACTTATTGCATAACACGCTGTTCTCTAACAACAATAACAACAAGTGTCTGATCCATGAATCGATCACTAAATGTTCTGGTTCAGTGACAATTTGTATTTCTTCATCATGCTGTTCACATTTTGACGACACCTAACAATCGATCAACAGGACCTGGCCAGTGCGGGGCTTCAAACGGGATGTACTCAGAGGAAGTTGCCAATGCGCTGAGTGTCATCAGCAGGTTGCAATAACTCGACTTGTGACATCGTTGTCAAGCTGTAATCGTGAAATAATACTGATACATCTGAACAAACGTCACAAGTGTTCCCTTTATTATGACACCATAATTATTCAAATAGACAGTGTAGTTACAGAGATATACTCCAGAGGCTGGGGTTTACGAGGTTAGGGATCCTTTAGTTTGGACTCCTGTAATCAGACAAAGACTGATCTTTTTGAACTGAGATTACAAACTTTAATGGAGAAATCAAGAGCCAAGTCAAGTGTGTTTAAAATTCATACTTCACTCCGTAAAGAGGACAAGCCTACAGTGTCATTCATTCAAAAAAACTCCAAGTGCAAGGGATCTAGCCAGTTTTCTGTTTCTTACTTCCCTTTTCCGACTTCACACTTCCCGCCGCACACACTCGCAAACACACTCTCGTGTGTAAAGGGGGCAATCATGCAGATGAGCATGTCAGGCATTACCATATCAAGAGACTTTAATAGAACCAATTATCTGAGTGCGGTGATTACAATATAAGGAAGAGGTCGTTGACCTCAGCTCCCGCCTGTCTCTCCGATGAGTCCTGGGTGTATTCATTATAAAAATAAAAAAATCACACACACACACACACACACACAAACAGCTTGTTCACCGAGAAACCAGGCCAGGTGTGTGCTATGCAACCCAAACAGCACCTGCAGGACGGACAGCATTCTTTAAAATGAAAGGGATCTGTGTGTGTGTGTGTGTGTGTGTATGACCACTGGGAATGCCGCTCTTATAGCAAAGTGTGATAGTAGCACAGGGAGCAGATGGGCTCTGAGGCGACATTTGATCTCGATCCCACTCTTGTGGCCAGCAGTTCGCCGACAGTGGGCCAGTCCGTTGGGTTCACCCAGGGGACACAGGACTCAACACACACACACACACACACACACACACACACACACACACACACACACACACAGATTTACACACCCAGATTAGGGATGCACCGCTCTGACTGACTTTTTTTTTCTCAATGCCCACTCTGATCTGATCAGGGTTTTTGCTGATGGGTGACTCCTGATCCGACTCTAGTAGTCAGGGTTAGGGTTAATTCAAAATCTAAAGTAGCAAGCTGAGGCCCCCAAAGACTGAATGAATGTAACTGATTTGAACTTGATACACGATCCGTTAAATAACGGCCGTATTTTCCTGATGAAGATCTGCTATTTCTCTCATCTTAATATATTAGTATTTATAGTATGCATACTATTGACATACCTAGCGGCATTCCCGATTGATCACGTTTAATCTAATCAATCTCTAAAGGTCAATAAACGGCAATACAGTGTTGTCATTTTTTTGTCAGATTTGGGAATATTTCTTTGCAGGAATGGAATACAATATGCATTAGTATGTTTTCATCAGTGTATAACATTTGTTGTTTTTTTGTTGCTTTTATTTGCTTTATATCTACAGTGAGAACGGGTCCTCTTCCACGGAGTCCGCCATGTTGAACCGCCATTTTTCTACAGAAGCCCAGCCAGAGTTTTTTTCCTACATGCTTCAAGGAAGGAGAGGTTGAGGCTTGGGTTGCAATCTGCAACTGCTAGGTACCGCTAAATCCTACACACTGGACCTTTAAACAAGTGTGTCCAAATTAGCTTTGTAGTGGCCACCATCCATTAATAAAGGCCGCTAAGAGGCTGAGCAGGCTCGGACCGCGACGTGTTAAATTTTGGAGCCTATGTCACCCTCTTTGTCACCAAGCGCACATATAAAAAGAAGGCGAAACCACATCCAGAAAACGTGTGTGAACTAAACAAATAAACAACTCAAACCACACACACACACACACACACACACACACACACACACACACACACACACACACACACACACACACACACACACACACGTGTTTATAAAATAAATCCAGAAATTAACAATTGACAGTTGTGGCAATCATAAATATCAAAACATAGTATAACAGTTACAAACATCAACATAAACTAGGGTGTGGTTTATTCCATGCAGACTTTTTAGTGGAAGAATTATTTCATCCTTCAAAAGTTGCATGATCACAACTCTTTCATCATCATTCGGCTTTTCACTGGAAAGCTAACTTCTATATTTAGCTCATGTAAACTGAGGTCGAACCACACCAGCTGCTAGCCGCAGAGGTGAACATCTTGTTTGACAATCCCGAATATAGCAGCAGGATCGAGGTGAGAGGCGACGCAGCTTCCCCTCCCTGCTGATCGGCAGATAAATAAGGCGGCACGATAAGGACAGTTACACCCACGAAATCCCTGCCCACAGTGCAAACAGCGGAAACAAAGACAGAAAATGCGGACTTTGTTACGTCAAAACTAAACATCTGAGAATTAAGTATAAAACAATCATGTAAGCGCTTATCGAATACAGTGGCATGCTGTGATTGTGGCTCAATAGCACATTCCTTTATGTTTATAACTACATGTGTGAGTTGTGATAAGATAAGGAAATTGTGAGACAGGTGAGCAACTTCTGATGTCTTCCTCTTGGCTCGATAAGACCGAAGGAACAATAGAGAAAAGAATGAAAACACTCCTACATATGCAAACAAGCTGCATACCTCCACTGACATAACCACACGCTGTTTCTCCGTAGCATGTACATGTACTATATAGACCTTAAGCTGCCTGTCGGAGGGAGGATGGGTAGTTAAAATATCAGCTGTCAGGAGTGGTGGATGACTAACAGCCCAACCAGGCCTGTCGTCTCTGAACAGGAAGGAGCTGAGTCACTGTCTCTGTTTCTGAATGTGGAGCTGGGTTAACCACTTTATTCCACATCAGGAAATTAATAGATTTTTGATTCAATCAGTCAAGGATGGACAACTGAGATTCAATAAACATACTGCTGTTGTACTCATCCTGTAAACGCAAAACAAGGAAAGAGAGGAGGATTTTTTTTGTTTTGTTTCGTAAAGATGGAATTTTACTGCAATTAATGACAAAATCAAACATATTTAGATAAATCTTGAGTAATTTAGTCAACCAAATGTCCAAATTTGGAGTTATTTCTTGCATTGAAATCACAGCTTCATCACACACAGTGTGATGATGATGAAGTACGGAGCTAGAGCCAGGAGGCAATTAGCTTAGCTTAGCCAAAAAGACTGAAGGCAAGGGAAACACTAGTTTGCCCCTGTTACTAGCCTTCATGCTAAGCGATGCTAAGATAGCTCCTTAATACTAGTCCAAAATGGGAGTTATTTCTTGTATTAAAATCTTATAATCAAACCCAACACGACCTCCATCTTTCTCATTATCACTGCCTCTCTCTCTGGTGACAAGTGTTGTTTCAGTCCTGCCTCTACAGGCTCAGAGCCCCAGACTACCCCGAGCTACCCTGGCAGTCAAGGATACAAAACAAACAGAGGCTTGCATGTGTGTATTGTGTGTGTGTGTGTGTGTCTTTATGTATGTTTAAGGCCTGTGCTGTGACCTATGGATAATAGTAGAGAGAGGAGAGAGCGGGACGGCCTGTTGGCGAAGGGGGACGTGAGAGTGTGAGAATTGCGTGGTGGCGTACAGATCCGGCTGTGATGGCCGCCTATAAATGAAGTTATTACATCACTGAGGCCTGGTCCACACAGCCGCTGCCAGGCTTGAGGCTGGCCAAGGCTAACCACCAGCACAGTGGAAAGCAACCAGCTCGCACATCACTGCCAGGAGCAGCCTTACAAACCAGCTACAGGGACTCGAGGATGTGACCGAGAATGGTTGATAGTTTTCTCTGATGCGTGTGCGTAGTTTGAATGACCTGCACTTGAATTCCTGTGCTTCTTTCTTGTGTCTTAGGTAAAATGTGACCAGCATAAGAAGAGGGGGAATTCCAGGAAGCTGAGCAGAGCGAGCAACATTACACAATGGAGGCTGATTGCTGGGCATTGCATCATCACTCTGTGAATGTGGACTGTGAATGTGGCCGTGGGTGAAATGAAGTTGGAACTCCAGTCCAAAAGAGTTTTAACATAAAATTATTCTCCTGTAGCCGTGCTGCTCGAGCAGATAGCCTCAACAGCTAAAAGAGTTTGGAGATGAAGATGCAGGCTTACAGCCCCCGAGAGCGTTTAAAGAATAACACTGGCTTTAAGAGGCAAGTACTGCAACTTGCAAGCTAACAAAGTGTGTGTAAGCGACTGTGAGTGTGTGTGTGTGTGCGAGGCAGCCTGCCTGAATGAAGACATTGAGGGGATTTCCTGGTGCCGAGAGACACATCATGGCAAAGGCATCCGGCTGGATTAGCAGCTGGAGCCAAATGTGTCCTCACTCTGCAGCAGCACGAGCCGAGCTCTGACGCACGACACACACACACACGCGCACGCACACTGATACACACCAGCTATAGTAAGCAAAGCACACTCTTAACTCTATACACACCTTGATGTTTGTCGAAACTACGATAGAGCTAATTTAACACCAAATGGGTGTAACGTTTAAACCTCTGAAGTTAATCTTTCGCTGAGAATAATGACTCTGATGTAATGCAGTGTATTGGGTGGGTGTGCGACAATAGTTGCGCAATTAATGTTTGCACAAGGTCTATGCCGAAAGTCTTTTCATTGGTGAATGTCTGTAAACACTTCCATTCAGTATCTAAAGGTTGTGGCATTCCTTCTCTTGGCATGCCTTCCGCTATACTGTAATGGAAATGTAATGAGCCCTTAAAGACGGCTTTGTATGACTGAATTCATGTTAAAGAAATAGTTTGACATTTTGAGTTGAGTTATTTGAACTGTTGTAATTTGTTTGTGTATGAAGTGCGGAGCTAGAGCCAGGAGGCAATTAGCTTAGCTTAGCCAAAAAGACTGGAGGCAAAGGGGAAACAGCTAGCTCCGCTTTTCCTGTCTGAAAATACACCTTTGAAGCGCACATAATAGACAAGTTCACACCATAAACAGACAGAAAAGTTCATCTACCTGCCCTCAGAAAATAGACAGTACTACTTTTCCCCTGCGACTAGTCTTTATGCTAAGCTAATCTAGCTCATTAACACGCAGACTCAAGAGTAGTAACGATCTGCTCATCCACCTTTAACCGTGTTTCTCAAACTGTTGCTGTGAAACAATTTCTGCAATTGTTGTTTTACCTTGTGAGTTCCTGTGCTGTCCGGGTCCATTTTGGAGACCGTCATCTGTGGAAACAAAAGGCAAAGCAGTTTTGGATTACAGTGGAAAGAAGTCAAAAATAAAGAGCCAGGGGTGTGTTTGGTTTTCAATGGAAAGAATAGACCACAGATATCCATTCAATATTTTTGTTTATAGAAGTCAGTTAGCAACAGGTTGAGACTACAAGTCCTGTGCACATGCAAATATGGCACAGAAGAGAGTCTATTGTTTGAGTTGTATGGAGGAACTCAGTCTGTGTATGTGTGCGTGTGTGTGTGTGTGGTTTTGCATAGAGCTACAGTAGCAGTGCATGTGTCCACAAGCTTGGTAAGTGTGAATGCACACTTTCAGGGGAGATTTGTCTGCACTTCCTATGTGCAAAATTAAGTGGCTATGTCTAAATAAAGTATGAAAATCAGGAAAATAACATTTTTATTAACAACAATGTAAAAAGACCAAAACAAGTGTGTATAAAAGAGGCCATCTGGAGCTGTTAACAGCCTCCTCACACTTTTCCGCTCTCGTACATGTGTTATTTTTCTCTGCACTGTTTCTGCCAGAGGATGTGTAAGAGGTGTGTATGTTTGTGTGTTTCCCTGTAATCGTGCAAGTATCGGCGTCCCCCGCTTTCGAATACTACTCACCCATGTTTACTGTCATCATCAGGAAGTGGCCCTGTTGAACTCGAGCACGGAGCTCAACTTCTCTCTGCAAGCGAAGATTTCATCCTGAGAACAAAAAAGAAAAAGAAAAAAAAACAGTTTCAACGTCCAAGAACTGAACTGTGCAACTTTCCTTCTGCTCGGTGCGCATAATATTTCTATGATTGCACAAAAACAATGACAAAACAGGACACAGGTGGCAGTTTCAACACAAAGCACTCTTTCCAAATATCAATGTCACAGCTCCTGTTATTTATTTAATCTTTATTTAACCAGGATGGTCTCTTGAGATCGACATATCCTTTTCTTTTTGTTTTTTTGCAGACAAATAACAACATGACAGCCAAAAGCTGCATTTGATGCCGGTAACTCAAGCCATCTAAATCCTGTCAATGCCCTGATGCCTCTTTATTGCCACTTTTAAAAGAACCAAAAGTCAGCAGCAGGTGAAGGTGGAGGTATTCTTCAGTGTTTGATGATGGGAAGATGAAGATTTGTGCCCTTGAGATCCCATGGTGCAGCAGTCAGTCAGGCGTGGGTGTTTGCCTGCCTGCCTCAGGTACAGACCACAAGCACTTCAAAGACAAAAGCCTTCTTTGTGCATTAAGTCTGTGAGTGCAGAGCAGAAAAGTGGCTGTCACATCTCTTAATGAGGTGATACAGAAAAGAGTCTTTTACCCCTGACAGTTGTTTTTTTGGTTAAACTGATGATATTAAGTAAAGAATGGAGCAGAAAATGGAGTAAATGCATCCCAAGAATCAATCTCACATCGTTTACACATACCAAACCATCATTTAATACTGAAGGAAAGTGATGATTTTCACATCCTGTTAAAGGCTACTTGCGGATACACACATTTGTTGTTCTTTTTTTAACGCCGGCTTCGAACAAATTGGAACAGGAACTATAGAAACAGCTGCAGAACAGTATGCTGTGATATTTAAATGTGCCTTCTTCCATATACCATCAATCACAAAGCCATGTAAGGCGAAGCAAAGTGAAGCTGCAGGTTTCAGAAAGCCAGTTATAGGGAGCTAAATTTAATAAGCTAGCTAAGCTACATTTTAAATAACAGCAACTGTCGCAACAAGTGACAAGTGATTTTTATGATCAACTAAAATGCAGCGTAACAGAAAAGTCATCAGATCAGGGAATTCCCTCTTGTCCAAAGTGTGCTAACTTTAGCTAAAATTAGGTGGAAGTTACTGGTCATATCTTATCCGCAAAGTTGCATCAGCACAAACTGCTGAGAGCATTGAATTAAGCAAGAGCGCTGAATTCTTGTGATCTGAGGGGGAACAATGTGCTCTTTCTTCTGTCATGATGTTGCTTTAAAATGCAAAATGAAATAAAAAAAAAAAAAAAAAAGTGAAATGACAATTTGCATCTGAACACGGCTCATAAAAAAGGAAGTACGAGAAAAACAGGATATCGGTAGAATTACAGCACTTTAATACGCCTGTTCCTTTTCTGTGTGAATGCAGACACGCAGCCGATTTACTGCTTGTTCATGTTATGAACGGGCATTTTATAAGGAAACCATGTGACTTATCAAAAAGGGGTTAACAGGTTGTTACGGCTGAGTGTTTGGAGAACTCGCTGCTGCTGACTGCTTGTTACTACAGACAGAAAAAAAGAGAATCACAGATACTGTTGTCAGTGGCTGCACAGCCTCAATGATGGAGCCAACATCTGGTCTCAGCGCTGCAGCAGTTTGACTACAATACTTCAGTTCTGCTGTTGTGGCACTTTTTCTGATTAATTTTTGCAGCTCAACACTCCATCACATGATTAATTGCATAGTCCCATTCAAAGGAAGCTGGATTACAATGGGAGTGAAAATCAATGTAACATATTAGTGTTAAGGAGAGATAATACAGTGGGAGAGCAGTATGTATTCATACGAGGCTTACAGGGGAACATACAGCCTGTATTAATGAAGAAGTGAGGGTATACAGCAGCCCAACACAAACTATTTGAGACTAAAGAGCCTCCAGAGAGATTAATAGCAGCACCCCCCAGATATTTTTCTCTTAAAGCATCATTTACTCTTTGTTTTGCTATCTCCAGTGTCCATGCCACATGTGTTCTTGTGCTTTTAAAGCCTGCACCACTGTTTACACTGTGCATCCCGAACGTTCGTCACAGACAAACTCTTCAGACTGTCTACAGAGACGCTAACACTTTCTCTTTGTGTCAGCCAGCAAAACTTTTCATAAAAGCAATCAAGACGGCCACTGGAGCAATTTACGCAGCCTGAGGGGGCAGAGTCACGGGGTGCCAGCTGAGTTTGAACATGCAGTACACCGCTGTCAGGGGGTGCAAAACACAAGCCGAGCTGATGGATCGGAAAGATTAAATTCCAGTAAAGTAAGAATAAAAATGTGTTCTTAGTTTGTCAGGCAAAAAAAGAAAGTGTTATTAACCACCCAGCCAAATTTGAATGATTAAAAATATCGACAAGTTTATGAAATTAGGTGTCAAAATCAGGTAAAAATTTGCAGTATTCTCAGCTCCAGGACTGTGGAGGCATGTCCGCTGCTCAAGGTGGCCTCAGTATGTCATCAAGCCACCCTTTAGGACCACCCAAAAAATCCTGGACTGAAAACTGGTGAAAAACTGTTTTAACCTCTAATTCCAAATTTCAGTAATATATCATTTAAAGTCTTTTTACGTGTTTTCAGCAACTATTTTCCAACATATTTAATGTATTTTGAAAGAAATCTCAGAATTGCCTTTACACAGACTTCAAACTTTAAAGAGCCTGGCAAAAGAAAAGTTCCAAGGATGACCACTTTCTAAAAACATCATGATATGAGTGCTAAATGTGGGCCAACTTATATCCATCCATCCACTTTCTATAGCTTATCCTTATCAAGGTCTCAGGGGGCTGAAGCCAATCCCAGCTGACATTGGGTGAGAGGTTAGGTACACCCTGGACAATTCGCCAGTGGGCTAACTTATATTGTACACCTTGGATTGAGTGGATTGAAGAGTGGTATGATATGTCCGGCTGTGCTAGTATGGTGCTGCTGACCACACATGAAAGAGATGAAGTGCAGCCACAAGACAGGTGGTCTCCTAACACCACGTGGCCCAATCTGTTGGTGCTACACAGACACACACACATGCGCACGCAGGAATAGAACAGCCCCTGTCTTGTGCCAGCGAGTCACCAGATGGCCCATCTGTTTCACCCCTCTGCCCAGCAGGGATGCCGGGCTAGTGGTGCCCACAGATCGCCAGCCCAATTCTCCACACGCTTCTTGGCAGACGAGCGCCGTGACAGCCCCGCTTGTTGAAGATCAAATGCTAATCGCCGCTCTGGTTCTTGTTGCTCAGCCGCCACGCGTCCTGCAAGAAAAGGCCGTCTGTCTCTCCACTAGATCATGAGACAAACCTACAAATGCTACTACCCACATCCAGAAGTGCTTCGAACGCTGTGACGCACTTCACTGTCAAGACATGGATAACATCCCCGCTTGGGCCAGTGTTTCACTGGCAGAGGCCTCTCCTTTGTCACAGTATGAAGACTGTGTTGAAATGACAGAGGAAGTTAATTAAAAAGAGGACAGCAGAGGATGGGATTTCAGATGAGGGTTGTGGGGAATTGTCTGAGCCAGACAGAGCAGAGCCGTGCTCCTCAAACCACACGTCGCAATTTTATTTTTATTAGACTGATTGAGAAGGAATCACAGCCAAGACTATGTGGGCAAGTACATAAATGCATGCGCACGTACATACTAACCTCTTTCAGCTATGTTATGTCACTTTCTAACAAAGTAAACAATATGATGTTGGCTGTAGGTCTCAGAGGGGAACTACCCTTTCTTTGCAACAGAGAAGTGAAAGGTCTGCTCTCCAGCTGCCTGGTGGCCCGCGCAGTATGATCTAATGTCTGACATCACTCCAGTGTAGTCCCAAGGAAATCGCCATTTCAGAGGTCATCTTCTAAACTTTGCAACAGGCCTGTTGGGCTCATCATTGGGTTTCCATAGTGCAGCACAGATTGTCTGTAACAGACATCAGATGCCAAAATAGACAGTCCATAAACAGAACCGCACAGACCAGTAGGTGGAGAGGACAAGACATCTGTGAGAGTTTGATCAATGAGGACATACGCCAGGGTCAAAGAGATGCAAAGTGTTTTTATGTGTATCTAATGGTTAAACATACAAAAACTGCTGATATGGCCGTTTAAAATGTGTAATTCGCATTCTGCTGACATGACAACACCGGCTTTTAAATGCTGTATCCAAAAAAAGTGAACAACACAAATCTGCACTGCTGATGAAGTCACATAATGCATTACAGGCACAATATCATGAGGAGACGGTGAGCTGGTCACAATACCCGGTAGACTGACTGAATTGCAACACAGGCAGGAAGTGAAGGGTGATTAGTTAGCCACGGATATTTAGGTGACTTACTCTTTTTAAAAAGGTCAGTAGCGGGGGTGTCCTGTCCGCTGAATGCTTGCCAAGACTGTGCCGTGGCCACATGAGTCAGAAGCATTATTAAGGCTGATGCTGGGAAGTGAGACAATACAGTATGTCCCTCCAGCACAAGCTTTGGGTGTTCTATGCAGGGACGCACTTGAGGACTTCTGGGTGGTGGAAGGAGTGCGTGGGCAGGAGGACGTCACTCCGTGTGGCCCTCGGCACTCATTTATCATAACCTTGGCTCTTCTTTGCCTTGTCTCACAGGAGTTATTGCAGAGGAGAGATCCAAGATTTTCAATAGAACACACAGCTTAACAAGCCCTTCCTTAAACACAACAAAAGGATCCTGGCACTAAATCTATGTTTTATTTCAAATAAAGGAATTTCCCTTTTGATTTGATGCCATTATTTGCACATTTGTATCACTTGTTTCAACTGTAAATGCATGCTCAATTAGAGGAACTGCACTGGAGTGCCAATCTATCTCTTCGTGGAGCATGAATGAGGGGTTATTTATACATGTCACATCCAAGGTGACACTAGTAGTCCTAGCAGAAAGTCGTCTGTACGATCAGGGCCCAAAGGGGCTTATAAATAGTAGAGCTGGATGTACCATGTTAACTCAATCTACTAGTTCCAATCAGATTCCATTGTAAGAGGCTCCTCCTCAGTAAAAGTGATGGCTCTATTAGCTCAGAGATAAGTAGATCTGTCTGCCATTATCATCAACCACACAACACTGGCTAAAAATAGTCAAATGAAGGAGTGATTCTCCTGCCGTCCACAATATATCCACTCCCTGGATCACTAGAACCAAGAGAGGAATCTAAGCACAATCTGTAAAGTAAGCTGTCTTTTCCATTATGTGACGACACGCTATTGCAAGCACATTCATTCATTGTGTTTCTCCACCCAAATGCGGCCATGCGGAGACAGCTCATAAGACTTAAACCCATTTCACCAGGCAGAATGTCAAACAGCTGTGGTTCAGGACGAGGCAAGAAAGTATTTCTGCTTTGCCATCGAAGGTTTATCCATGGAGAGTGGCTTAGTTCTGGACTTTTGATACTGAAGAGTCCCCACACGTCGTCTTCCTTTAACGTCTCTGCAACTAACTGCAAACCAGCATTGCTTCTTTATTTATGTACTCATATCGGAAAGCATTGGAATACAAAAACAATGATGCCTGACCAGTAACGGCATCCCACATAACATTTTGTCCTCGGTGTTATTGTATCCAGTCTGGCAGTGTGTTGTTGCCTATCTGGCTGTCCTTGCAGATTCAGGATCTGCTGTTGCTGATGGCATTGTCCTTACGGTCAGACAAGCCAAGCAGACCGAGCTCAATCAGGACAACTTCCTCTTGGTTTCTGGAGATGAAGCGGAGGAGGGGGGAGGGGGCTGGACCTGACTGCATTCTCACAGATAAAAAAAGGCGACCTAGGCTGACTTCGGAAAGCAGTCGGACTGCTTTTCTTTCCCCCATATTTTGCTCTTCTGTAGGTTGAATTCAAAAGCAATTTTCTTCCATTACCCTTTCCAAAAATGCCACATAACGACAAAGCAATAAGAACTTAAACATATGTTTTTTTCTAAAGAATCCTGGAAACTCAGTATCATCATACAGAAGCACCGCTCTCAGCAATTACTGGTTTACGTCATTTTGGGTGTGCCGCAACCAGCTTTGCACACCTGTATTTGTGCAGTGTCAGTCTTTCTTCATTGCACATCACATGAACTCTGTCGCAGTTTCTAGAAAGTGTTCAAAAAACCGTGATCTTGAGGTTCACTGATTTTCCAAAGGGTTCAAATCTGGGTTTGACAAAGCGTTTTTTTTTTAACTATTTTACCGAGCCGAGAGGTGAATCCTTCCTTCTTTTTTCCTCAAGCAAATTATGTATGAGTCCAAGCTCGTTGTTTTCTCTGTCCTGACCTGTTTTCAAGTCTCTGCAGCTGAGAAGTATGATGCTACAACTAGCATGCCTCACCGTAGGGATGGTATAATCCAGGTGGCTGTTATTTGGGTTGTGCCAGATACAGTGCTTGGCAATCACGCCAAAGAGCTCAATTTCTTGTCTTGTCAGACAAGACAAGCTTCTTCCTCTCATGCTCAGTCCTCTGTGCCATCTGGCAATGTCTGAGAGGGCTTTCGTCAGTGTTTTACTAAAGAGCGACTTCGTTCTAGCTTTCTATCTGCCCACAAAGCTCTGATTGATGTGATGAGTGCTGCAGGGATGGTTGCCCTTCTGCCTGGTTCTCCCATCTCTGCAGAGGACTGAAGCACGCTTACAATGGTTACTTATTACTTGGCCTTTTCTTGCCCGGTTCCTGAGATTCATCAGATTGGCAGCTTTAGGAAGACTCATGGTGTTTGTAACAAACATCTTCCATTATGTCCCAATGATGGAACATTAAATGGTTTTTGTCCCCGTCTCTGGCTCAGTGCCTCAATACAATGTTATATAATAGGTCTACGGAGAATTGCTTGCCCTTAACAGCTTTATTTTGACAGGTGATGGCCCTTTATTTATTACATCCTGTGAACTGAATCTGCTCCACACGGACTCAAGTTAAGTTCTACAGATATCACAATAAAGATTGAAGGAAATAAGGACGGTCTAAGCTCAGTCTGGAGCATTGTAGCGGGTATTTCTACATTAAATATTCAATAAACGATCAAATCTTTTACAAATGTGTTTGTTTTGTCATTATGTGCTAACATTGGGGGATTATCTAGCAATTTAGCCATGCTCTTCCACAAAGGTATGCCACTTAAAATGGATGGTTTGGCATCGAAAATGTCAAACTTGAGAGCCAACATATCCTGACTTTTAATCCTGTGAAGGTGTCAAGCTCCACTAATTGCTCCTACATTTCCCACAATGCAATCAACAGCTTTTTATCTCTTTTCTCACACCTCTGGTTTGCAAAGCAGACTTTCAAGACAACAAAAAGTGGGGGAAAAAAATGATGTTTGAATAGTTTTCAATGCCACTGTTCATTGAACGCAACATCTCTGCTCTGCCATGCATTCAGAGGAGTAGTGAAGGGTGAACCCACTCTGACAGTTCACTTATCTATTTGCAGATCATCTGTATCAATCATCGAGGGGATTTCACAGTTCACCCATGTCTGTCTTTATCACAGCTATCGTGGTACGCAAAGTTTGTGACACTTTTTCCCATCTAATGACAAACTTGTTTTGTTATCCAGTGTAACCAGGCAACTTCCAAAACAGGCCTTCTTATATGAGTCACTGTAACCTTTCACCCCCAGCCCCTCTGGTCAGTGGGCGTCTGGCAAGTGGTCAGACTTCTGTGAATATGGCTCATGATATCATGACTTCACACTCCTCAGTAGAGGGGCTACGTGCAGAGAAAGGGGTCACGTTCAGTCTGATTAAGACACTCGACTAATGACTCGCGAAAAAAGGGGCCAGCATGAAATTGTCCTGAGTTGACAGCAGGATGTTAATGAGAGTTAATGGATGAACACTATTTTCTCATAAGTGGGCTGCTGAGAAATATTGCCAGCATGAGCAAAGTCTGCAGCGCATGGCGTAGAAGAATGACAACACAGGCCATGAATGACAAACAATATCGACCTCTGCGATAAACTCCTCTGTTTCAGACCCATTTCTTTATTAGTCCCATCAAAACACAATTAGTAACCAATCGCTTCTGTCTCTGGCTGGCATTTTTACTGTGGGATCCAGTCCTGTTATCAGCCAAATGGATTGTTTTGCTTGAGGCACACCAAACCGTATCTGTGGGCGGTTTCCACTTGACGGTTTGACTCTCACTTTAAGGCTATTTCAAAAGCCCCAGGGCACGCCAATGTGCTGATAAACTCATCCGTCAGTTTGCTGCTGCTCCTACTCTACTCCTGTGAGTGCAGTTCATATGGATTTGATTTGATGAACACGATGGCCTCATTAAAATCTAATTTGGCGGATTGTCTCAGAGGAATATGTGTTGAGCTCTGGATTGAATCTCACCAGCATCCTCATCACTTTTTTTGCACTATATAATAGCCACAACTTAAAAATACTTTCAAAAATGCATGGGGTAGAATTGGGCAGGAAACAGGAAGAGAGCGAAGGACTTTTCAGGACATGGCTGAGGATTCCACGTTTCAAGGAAAACACCGGTTTTTACTGACCACTGTGAATCACAGAGGTACAGAGCAGGATTGAGTCCACAAGTACAGGATGACAATGACTTTCAAGCAATCACTCACACCTAAAGACATGCAATTTATGCCTTACTGATGATAAGCACAGCACACAACATTGTTAAAAACAGTTCATTCACTGATAATCAATGCAAACCTTGATTTTGGCAGAAACTTTATCAACAAACAACAAAAACGAGGCTTCAAATTGCAGAAATTGAGACACATTTGTGGTTGCCCAAGTAACAGTTTCCACTTGCAAGAAAGAAGGCCTATCCAGTGAGGTGTAAACAACTACAGCACACGCATGTGTTTGATTAAAACAGCTACAAATTAGCAAAATCAATAATAGATGCAAGTCTATTTCAGTGTCCTGGCATTTCATTTGCAATAAACAGGAAACAACAGTCTGAAAGCAGCAGTGATCTCAGTAACTGGCACCAAAACAAATGAAGAAATCATCCAGGCTGGACTCTTACCTTGTTATCTCTCCATGTTCTGGTTGTGGCTGCAGGATTTGTGAAGATGAATTAATCGGCGAGTTTTAAATTGTGACAAATAAACGACAGGAAGAGCGAAAAAAAAAATCCCAACAGATGCAGAGCAAAATCTTCCCAAAACAGTGGGCTGATATCCGGAAACTGCGCTCTGTACTAAAGCGCAGAAATTACAAATACAAGCTGTGATCAGGCAGAAAGATCTTCTCTGATCCCGGGTGCATAATCCAGATCTGCGTTTACAGACACGAATCAACTGCGATGGTTGACGTGTTTGAGAGTAAAGTTTGTTTTTTTCAGCCTGCTCCTCGCTTGCCTCCACACACACTACAGAGAGGAGCTGAGTTTTTCCCTGGAGCTGCGCCTCTGATGTCAGCAACAACGTGAGCTCCAGGAAGTGGTGACGCTCTCCGGTGGTGCGTTTCCAAGGCAGCGGCGACAAACTGGAGGGAGCAACGCCCCCCAGTGGACACCGGGGGTAACTACAACATCTGCCGCACATGGCCGTTTTCTTCTCTGTGCTGGTATGATCTATTCAGAGCTATCTGTTCTGCAAACTTCGTGTCACCGGAACAAAAACTGCATGATATGAACATGTTGAGGATTTTCAGACACCACTGGAAACACGTCATCATGTAATTACTCAAATAAATAGTTGAACTAAATTAAATATATTAAATCTGATTCAATTCAATTAAGTTCAGTTCAGTTAGAACAATAGTTAATAAGTAGTAACAACAGCCTGTTATTGAGGACAAAATAACTCAAAAACAGGGTCGCAAAAAGTTCTCAAAGTTGGAAACTTTCCATGAACCGGGAATTTACTAAACTGAAGGTTGGCCCTTAACAAGGAACTTAAATATAGTATAGGGAAAATATATTTTAGCATAATCTTGATAAAAATAACCAGATTTCATGCACTTGAATATTTATGCTATTCCTCCATCACGTGCACAGATGATTACTTGAGCCCAGAGCACAAGATTATTGAAGCCACACATCTGAGCCTGTGAACTACATAAAGTAAGTTTTGATGTTATTATGAGTTAAATATATTTGATGTATGGTATTAATGTTTAACTTGCAAACAGCAGATGAAAATGTATTCATACAGTAGATAGCTAGCTATCAGCTTACCCCAAATTACTAAATTACTCCCAATTTCCAGTTAATTCCCATCAATTACCCATTTCCATTCCCATGGAAAGTTTCCAATTTGGAATATTTCCAAAATACCCCAGCTTAACTAAAGTCTGATTTGTTTTATTGGAGCACATTGCTGGATGCATTTCCAAATTTACAAGGAAAATGTTCATTTTTGGAGTTTTAAAGGGCAAAATTCCTTGAAATTTATAAAACAATTTATTCATGAAGTCAGATATTTATTTATTCTTTGATTTATTTGGTAGCAGTAGTTTGTGTACCGTGTCAAGTCTTGTTGGATTTTACTCAGTTGTAAAGAACTTTTAATGTATTTTTTAGAAATGAGCTGTACAAACAGAAAAATGAATCTACTGCAACACATTTATATAAAATAAGTGTAAGTGAGCCATTCGTTTGGTGATTTGGAGGTGAAGTTTCGATACAACTGTTGTTACAAGAGCTCTTAAATTAGAATTTTCTATTTTTGAGATATATTCTTTTAATACCCCTGATTCTGTTACTGTATTAATATATCAATTATTTTATCTGTAATGTAGACAGCTAATCAGCTCTCATGTTTCCAACACATTTTGCCCGATAGATAGATAGATAGATAGATAGATAGATAGATAGATAGATAGATAGATAGATAGATAGATAGATAGATAGATAGATAGATAGATAGATAGATAGATAGATAGATAGATGACAGACTAAGATTTCCACCCTGCCTTGTCACGAAACCACACAGATGCTGGCAGATGTTGACTGTCACCTCATTCGTTACACCTGTTAGAAGTTTTGTTTAAACACAGTTAATCTGCATTTTGGAGCTCACGTGCACTATGTGTAGGTACTGTACCTGCTGGACTGCTGGAGTGGCAGGATGGAGTGATTATAAGTGCTTCACACAGTGATAAGCTCTCCTCATTAGTGCAGCCACAGTGTTTCTGACTGCTCTGTCTTGGTCCCACTGGGGTTTCCAGTAACTGTGCCTGTCTACCAGTCAGCAGAGAGAGCTGCTTCTGGCTCAGTTTAAGCAGGTGAAAAAAGCCTAAATGGTCCACTAATTGCTCAGTCCTCACAAAATCATCACCATGAACCAACATTTCCTCCCTTCACCGTGTCTGCAGGATCCATTATAGACTTGGACCTTGCCTGTGGGTTAGAAACCGGATAATAACTGTACCACTAAAACATCCACTATACTGACAAATGATATATTTTACAGTTTAAATACACACTACACATTAGTGCCAAATATAAATCTCAGTGCTCTATACATGCATATATTGCACATCCTCAACCTCATGTGTGTAAATCATGCAATATTTAATCCAGCAATCTGCACCCTTGCACTTGCACCCAAGAATACTTGTATATAGACATTGTGTGTTGGTTATTGTTGGTTATTTTTACCCACTTTTGTTCGGCTTTGTTGTCCTTGATGTCTTCCTATCTATCTTCCTGTAAATTGTTCTGTGTATGTACATTGAGAGCAACTTAAAACTGGACTCAGATTAATTTGTTTGTGCACACATACGTGGCCAATAAAGCCGATTCTGGTTCTGATTTGTTGGCACAAATCACACCCCATTTGTAGAGTCAAAGTGAGCTCCAGGCTAATGGACAGTGACAAATACAGCAGTGAATTGCAGCAGGCAATGATTGAACACATCTTAACAGTGTTGTTCTCTTGTGAGATTGTGTAACCATTGCAGTGCAAGCTAGAGAAGAGGCCGAAATTATTTATAATAGGCACAAAAATGTAACCTGAGGCCGCCCTGGCTCCTCTTTCTCAAAAAATGCTCCACTGACCTTGGCTCGAGCATCGCTCTCTTCAGATTAGTTCCACATAGCTCTTGTTTTATTGTGATCAGATGTGCCCTTGCTCTGTCTAAGACTGCATGAGTGTAATGAATATCAATTGGACATTTGCATCTCTCTGTGGATTTGCAGCGCTTGTAGATGTCTGTACCGCTGAGCTGCGCTGTAGAGGAACATCACAGGCAGCTGTTAAGAACAATAATAGGGTGTGTTTGCATCACTTTAGAGGTTTTCAGGGAAATTTGGGGTCTCTGGAGGAAAGGACGATGTGTTTGCAGTCTGCTTTTTTCATCGTGTAAAAATGAAGACAACAGATTATGTGGGGAATATTATTTTGACATCGATCTGTCTGTTTGTCTGGCTGTGTATGAGCCTGTTATTGAGGACAAAATAACTCAAAAACAGGGTTTGAAAAAGTTCTCAAAGTCGGAAACTTTCCATGGGAATTAACAGGAATTTATGAAAATAAACAGAAATAAACTGGGAATTTATTAAAATAAAAAGGAATAAACTAGGAATTTAAGAAAATAAACAGGAATAAACCGTGAATTTACTAAACTGAAGGTTGGCCCTTAACAAGGAACTTAAATATAGTATAGGGAAAATATATTTTAGCATAATCTTGATAAAAACAACCAGATTTCATGCACTTGAATATTTATGCTATTCCTCCATCACGTGCACAGATGATTTCTTGAGCCCAGAGCACAAGATTATTGAAGCCACACATCTGAGCTTGTGGACTGCATAAAGTGAAGTAAGTTTTGATGTTATTATGAGTTAAATATATTTGATGTATGGTATTAATGTTTAACTTGCAAACAGCAGATGAAAATGTATTCATACAGTAGATAGCTAGCTATCAACTTACCCCCAATTACTAAATTACTCCCAATTTCCAGTTAATTCCCATCAATTACCCATTCCCATTAATTCCCATGGAAAGTTTCCAATTTGGAATATTTCCACAATACCCCAGCTTAACTTCCCATGGAAAGTTTCTGGAAATGATTTCCACCCCACTGTATGTAGAAATTCTGATTTGTTTTATTGGAGCACTTTGCTGGATGCATTTCCAAATTTACAAGGAAAATGTTCATTTTTGAAGTTTTAATGGGCAAAATTCCTTGAAAGTACTTGAATTATTGGACTTTATATTGAAACCAATCGTGATTAATGTGAATCCAATGTTGTGGAAATCAACAAAAGCATCTCCCTCAGAGTTTTATTGCCATATTTGATTATTCTCCTACTTTGCCGCCATAAAAATCACCAGTTGTTCTCAATCATACAGTCACAGAACACTTTGTCCCTCTCAGAGACTAAAACTTAGCCTTCAGCTGATACAGTTGTTCAGCTGCACAATTATTTATTCATAATTGTATCTATCTTGAGGTGAATTTCTGTCTCTATTCTGTTGAGTTACCTGAAAATGACATTTAACAACTGCTGGCAATGACAGCTGGAACACCTTCACAGAAAGATGAAGGAGACAAAGTATCACCCTGTGTTCTTCGCTAAAGGACACACAGTGCTCATGCATGAACCGATTAGAAATTAGGATAAGAGAACATTTCTGCCACAGCAGGTATTACTTCAGAGGAAATGCTGGAGTTGACACATGGATGGATCTGTTGCAGCAGTTCACACACATTCTCTCATAGTGAGCTGCAGCCGGGTGAGGGATGGAGTAGCACCTGTATCGACTGGTCGTGGGTCTACAGTCACAGCATTTGTTCTTCCCCTCATGTTATGTGTATTGAAGCAGCCTTTGTCTTCCCTGCAGCACTGGAACAAGCATGTAGGATGTGTGTGTCGAAGAACTACTAGTGTTTATCCTTGTGGTGGTATTTTTTATCTTTACACTCTGCTAAAAAAGGTCTTCAAGAAAAATCCATTTCCCCTCAGGGCAAACTGTGTCTGATATCGACTTGTTGGAAATCAATGCAGTCTTTGGCAGTCTGGTTAAAACCTAAAAATACAGAGGAAGTGATTTCTTTTTAGAGTTCAAACTTTACAGTAAACGGTGGATTTCCTGTGGGCAAAGCTGAGATTCCCAGTGGTGAATCCCACGAGAGATGGGTCATCCTCTCAACAGAAGGTTTTTGCTAACGTGAGGAAGTGTTCTGTTCTAGCAAGCAAGCTTCAATAAACCTTTGACTCTTGGACTCCTGACTGAACTGACCATTGATGAATAGATTTATCTACAACAACCAACAGCTACAGCTCATTTGTTCAAGAAATCCAAGACTAATTTGATATAAACCCACTACAAAAACACCATCCATGCATCCATTTTCTGTATCGATTATCCTCATCAGGGTCGCTGGGGGCTGGAGTCTATTCTAGCCGACTTAGGGCGAGAGTCAGGGTACACCCTGGATAAGTCGCAGGTTCCTCACAGGGCTAACACATAGAGACAAACAACCATACACACTTATTCATACCTACGGGTAATTTAGAGTCTCCTGTTAACCCATTAAGTGCATGTCTTTGGACTGTGGGAGGAAGCCAGATTACCCACTACAAAAACACATCCAGAAATAAATGATCAAACTGTGGTTACTTATTCTGAAAACTGTCTCTAGGGCCTATCAATTGATTAAATGTTGTCGGCTGCAGAAGAATGCCAGAACTAAATATGTGTTACTGTAATTACAAACATAACAAAATAAAAGATGTTTTATGGTTCATTTTTAAATAGTTATTTTGCAGAGAAATTATGTCACATGTCTGCATTTCAGTGCAGTTTTGCTAACCTCTTTACACACATGCAACTGAGCTAATGCTGTTGTATCTTAGATGTAAGTGCATCTATGTAACCTACATTTAGAATATCAGGTGATTAAGTGACTTGAGCTACGCGTGTCATATCAACAGATATTCATATTTAACTCTGTAAATCCTTTGTTAATATGTAAACCTACAAATTTGGAGTGACTGTAATGCAGTGAGGATCTTATGAATATCCACTGTAAATAAAGTCTCATCATATCTTAAGGTTATGTCATTAACTGCCTTGATAGAAAAACAGTAACAAGTTAATAATTTACTGATCGCTGAAAGAGCTTTGGTGCTGTTATATGTAACAAAACTGACAGAGATGTGAATTTGTTCTTCATATTTATTTACATTCTTACAAAAAGGACTATAAAACAGGAGAGCAGGTTAAGCAGAAGTTGGTGATTGTGTGACTGTGATGTTACGAGTACGTCTAGTTAGAACTGTACACTTCTGCAAAGGATCCTGTTCCCTGGAGCTGCAGAGTGAGGGGCGTCTTCACCAGAGGAGACCGGATTACCACAATGGCCCTGAACTCTCTGTGTTCACTATAACACAAAAGCAAAATGTTAATCTGTATACCTTTTATAAGCTTATCGCCTGTGTGACAGTGTCATAGTGATCTGTGGTTTGTTACCTTGGAGTGAAGCTGATCTGAAGACACTGGCTGCAGCTGTTGACGTGGAGCTCCTTGGACCTGAGAAGCCCAGAATCTGGAGTCACACTGAACACATGGGAGTCTCCTTCATCTGATTCTAAACAAACAACACATATACAGTTAAATACAGAAGTATATATGTAAATATGAATCAAACAGAAGGCAAACATTTAATAAAACTCTCATTTTATATTTAACTGACTTTGGAAAAGCTCCAAACCTTCCAACTGCGACAGACAATAATGAGGAGGGACAAATAATATATGTAATAACTGGCACTCCAAAGTACTGTATATGTAAATAATTGCATAATTCCAGCCAAGTTCTGTCTAAATGAAAGACTAAACAAACTCCAGAGCCAATGTAAGAGCACTGAAGTGAATGTCAGAACACAGTTTAGTACCTATGAGTGATTTCCAGTATGTGTGGGCTCCGTGGCTGTAGAGGTTCACTTCTTTTGTCTGTGTCTGCCCCACATAGCAGAACCCAAAGTCGATGCTGTCAGTGGACAGACGCATCGTAGCAAGAGCCAAATGGGCACAGAGAGGCACTGTCTGCGCAGAGCAGAGAGGTCAAATATTTTTCAGTTAGCTACGAATGATCATACAGTATTAATTGATTTTCTTCTTTCTCCCTCTACACGCGGAAAACATGTCTGACCTGCAGGCTGTTGTTGCTGTACTGAATCAGGAGGTTTTGCTGGAACCTCAGCTTCCTCTCTCCACTTGCACTGTGGATCAGCGTCACCCCAGGAGAGACCTCCTCATCCTCCTGCTCTACAAGATCCAGAAGGGACAGGGAGCAGTGGAAGGCCACCTTCACCTGGTGTTCACAGAAAACAATACAACAAGATGACTTTAGAATCACAATCTTACTTCTATTTACAGTAAATGTTGTCTAGAATACAACAGCCTCGTCTCACCTGCATGCTGTGTTGTGGCTGCAGCACCAGAGACTTGCTGTCACCAGTGGGCGGGTTGCTGGAGATGCTGGTCTGGGCTCGAGGCTGCGGTTTGAGGACTGAAAAAGGAGGCTGAGCCCCGAGTCTGAAGTGTAGGAGCATTTCTGAGTTGTTTTTCAGCCGAAAGGTCTTTGTGATGTCAAATTCGCGCACCACCAGCTATGGAGAAAAAACGACCGCTGAGTATGACTGATCAGAAATACTGTACACGCTTGGGATCAATACTTCATGAGTGCACTTCAGTATGTCAGAGTACTCTTGATTAGTGCTGTACATTTCTCAAACCGACCTCCTTCTCTGATTCTCCCCTCAGTAAATCACCGGCTGAGGCACGAAACTCCAGCGCCCCCTCCTCCTCCTCCATCTGCACGAACAGCCTGCAGCAACAGGGAGCCAAGAGGAAGATATGCAACTTAATCAGACCACCTCTGAGCTCCGCTTGCCTAACCTCAGCTAATTTTAATTTAGGAAACATAAACTGTGTTCGATGCATAGAGGGTTTTAGGGACATAAATAGTATGATTGTAACTGCTTACACTGCAGGTTTAACGACTGCAAGTAGATCCATCCTGACGGGATCCAAATCCAAACCCTGAGCTCTTCCAACTTTACCCGGGACACAGGCAGCCATCTGTAAACACACACACACACAACACAATAATAAGTAGATTTAGATTTAGGATGCATGATCTCCTGTTTGCCCTTTCTAGGATTTGAAACATTTAAAATTCACTTGTTACCTTAGCGTCTAGACTCATGAAGCCCAGAGCCAAGCCCACACACCTGGACTCACAAACGGACCCGGAAAGGGTCAAAGGGGTGAACGATACGTGGATTGTGCTGCTGCCTTTTGCTGGAATGACCTTACGATAAACAGAAACGATTATTCATGAGGCTAGGAGCGGTCTTTAAGTGTTAAATGGATGTATGTGGTCGAAAGCCAAACATACTATTTGCTGAGGTGTAATGCAGTATGGATAATCCAAGAGGGTGCCTTCATGAGGTCTGATGTGGACGGAGAAGAGTTTTTTCTTTGCATGAAATGGATAAAGACAGGTTTCCTCTTCCTCACAGTCATCCTCAGATATATATTCCTCCCCTTCTCCATCCTGAAATCGATAGGATAAAGTTTTGAGCCGACAACAGAATAAAATGTGCATTTCATTACAGGGTGGCATCGTGGCCAAAAGAATCTGCTCCCAGAGGCAGCATCATAAAAGTCGTTAAAGTTTATGCATGTGTGTTGAGATGTTAAATGTGCTCACGGTCACGCTTTGGAAGGAGGCGCTTGTTCCTTCAGAGCCCGGGGTCTCATTTCTTTCCCATGCTGTCTGAAGGCTCCCATCAGAAATCCTTAACGCTCCGCTCAACACCTCATTTCCATCAGCGTCTTTAACGGGAAAGGCGTCTCCGTATACCACCACGACATCCACCAACTGGCGGTCATTCGGATCCACGTTATATGTTTCCCAGTCCATGCGGATATCTGGCAGAATATGAAGATTCAGATTAGTCAGCTTCAGAGGGCAAACTGGTTTGGTCTCTCTCATACACAGAGATAAATAAGAAAAAGTCGGAGAGGTCACAGCAGGCTACATATGAAAGACTCATAAACTAACACATATTCTAAGAGGACATCAATGTAGCTCAGGAATCTGCCTCACCACTGAATTAAAATACAATTGATCAATCAAGGACCACTAAAATAGGCAATAAAAGCTTCAAAATAATGCTAAAACCACAACTCCTTTCTCAGAAAACAAATAAATATCGCATCATTCATAAGTCATTCACAGCTGTGGGCACTAAAGATCAGATAAATCGTTCTGTGGAGCATCACTGAAACACTAAACAGGTGGTGACCTTGAAATCGAAGCAGCTTTATTTCCTCCAACGCCGTCTCGAGAGTCAAAACAACAACAGAAGCGGACTTTTTAATACATTTATTGAACCTGTTTTTTTTAATTTTTTATGACTGCACTTACCAAACATGGTGGGATTGTTGATGCGAAGTGAACGAGACACCGTGTCACCTCCGGATACGTGAGTGCCAAACCTAATGATGCAAACAGGAAATGTATAACACACTAATGACAGCAGGTTTGAAAGGAGAAATGAACAGTGGAACCGACTGTATGACTGGTCCTTGATTCTGGCCATCTGGACGTGGGCCTGTCATTTGGAAGTAGAGTGGGCACCCTTTCACTGTCATCTGCATGGGAATGAGAGTGGGCTCGAGGTCTCCCACCTGCAGGAGGAAATTTACATTTCAACATTATTCAAAGGCGTACAACAGAATGAAGAGAGCACATGTCTAGAAATGGATGCTTGTTATCTAAATCTTGCCAAGAAAGTCACTTCTAATGAAATATCTGTGACATCGCATTGCATAACATCATACTTTGCATATGAGGTGATCTCTGTACTCCCCCCACATGTCAGTGTAGGCAGTGACATCCACAGTCTGGGTCTCAAACGGTCCCAGTGTCCCAGTGTCTGGGACAACAAAGAAAGCTGCACCGTTTCCATGAGACAGCAGGCCCTTCACAAACTCTGCCAACAGATACAGAAATACAGTCAGAATGTGTAGAGCATGTACTCAAGCTGCTTACTTTAAAAAGTGTGTACACTAACCCTCGTGTGCTTTTTCTTCTACTTTCTTAGCTTGAACCGAGTGAAGCGGCTTCTTGACGTATGTGAATCTGCCATTTAAAATACAGCCTGTGTCACAACTGCAGTACAATGAAGCCATCTTTTGATCCGTTGTTCAGGTCAGTCAGCCGGCTCCCTTACCTTTTCTTTGACTGGTCATTTGGCTTTGAGGCATGGCAGGTGAAATACTCCGCCTCTATGGTGAAGGAGGCAGCGATAGCAGTTTGATTGGTTATCGATAACTGCTTGGTGACGGCTCTCTTCAAAATAACATCTCCAAAGTCAAGTAACAGTGTTGAGGGGCTCTCGTCATCTGGTGTAGAGCTAAAAGCAAAGAAAAGTGGCCATATTTTGAGTTCTACTCTTATCTATTTAACACTTGTGCTATGGAGTTAGTATAGCCCAAAGGTGGTTAGATACTGGATTTTAAGTCATGGATAATACCAGACATTCGGCAGCGAGTAGGACACGCTGAGTTTCTTGGTTTTGGAAGCCACGATGCCAAGAACAAGAGGAGAGCTCATCCCCTGGACCTCACAGAGAGCGGCCACCTCAGTCAGCTCCAGCTGGACAAAAAGACAAACAATTTAAAAATAGCGCGACATCTTTTAGCAATTTAATTTGCCTCCTTCGCTCTCACATACTCGGGTGTTAAGTGTCAGATCATGTGAGCTTCTGGTGTGTTAATAACTGGCACTTACGTCTGTGTGAGAGATAAAGTTAACTGTGATGTCCATGCTGGTGTTGGGCTCCAGAGTACCAGAGGAGGGGTCGAAACTGGCTGCACACAGTTCAGCATGTTTACCCTGGAGCTGAGCCTGGTGGGGGAAATTTAAAACGCACCAAAGTACTACTTTAGCCTTTTACTTATTTATCTATCTCCGCTTGAACATTCAGTCTTGTTATAGAACATTAAGTGCTGATGAAATGCCACCGTACCGTCCAGCTGAAGTGTGAAGGCAGCAGCGTCTGGTTGAAGAGAGTGACTGTCGACTTGGCAGGAACTCCGATGTAGAGTTCAGAGAGGAGCAGCTCACAATTTAGCAGACACACCTGAGGTGACTGCACATCTGCTCGCACCAACAGGTGACTACAACAAAGACACATGTAGTGTTAGTTGTTATCAGCAGGACGCTGTCACCGAGTAACCTCATTATTCTAAGCTCCAGCTGCCTTTAAATACAGTGCTTGCTTAAGGAAAACGTTACAACTTAAGATGAAATCTAAAGAGATGAACAATGTTTTTAAGCATCTTTACCATCCTGTTCCATCCTCCACTGTCAGCTGCAGATCTGTTTCATATTGCTGGCAGAAACGTGGCATAAATATTGCATCCACACTGCAAGAGGCCAAGGGGGGCAGCACACCACAGCAAGGCTTCACTAAGATCTATGTAACAGAGATTCATATAGATGTAAAAAAAAAAAAAAAGGACACACACTATATCTTTCATATTATTTGATCATAAATGTGTTGCTATATTAGTACACTGTGCAGTACCTGTGTGTCTTGATGCCTCTCCTTCAGGGTCCAGGAGGCCTCCAGCTGGGTGATGTTGGTGAGGAGCAGTGTTGTCTGTGACTGCTCCCCAAGCTTCATGAGCCCAAAGTCCACACTGGGCACACCGAGGGTCACTATAGGACCCTATAATAATCAAAAGATGAGCATAAAGAGGTCACAAACTATATTCAAAGAATGGCATGAATGTCAGATTTACGCTATGAACTTTTTGTACCTTAAAAGAGACTTCCACAGCCAAAGTGACGGGTTCGTGACGGTGCTTTATGTGGCACAGGAGACTGGTTGCAACCTTCTCTGGTTTCCCTCCAGTCACAATCAGGTCGAAATCAAAACACTCGTTTTCCTCTAGACCCAAACCCATAAAGGACAAATCAATTAGTAATGAGCCAATAAATCAACTCTATGAAAAGTTGTTATGATGTACAAATTCTATAGACACTGGTTAAATCAGGATTTTTCTTTACTATTTGACATTATACTGTGTAATCCACCTATTGTTCCAGTAGAGGGCTCTACTTCTATTATGTGGATGCTGCTGTTCATTCTCTCCCATTGAAAAAAGATGCAGGATTTGCTGTGGTTCCACATCTGACACACACAAGACATAGAAGACACAGAAACTGTAATTGTGGCACACAATGATTTGATATAAATCTGTCAGTTATGGTAACAAAGTGACTTAAATAACCTTGAAATGTCTGCGGGTGGTTGTGCACATAAAAATCTCTCCAGGGATGACAACAGCGTAGGGCTCCAGTAGGACCTGGTACGGCTCTGTTGACCCCTTGACCTCTATCTCCATGACGATGACGTCGCTCACCTTGGAGCCAGTGTGGACGGGTTGAAGGACTCTAGATTTACACGTACACAGACACAAACCAACACTGTGTTAGATAAAAAGTACGCCAAAGAAGCTTCTATTTAGTAAACTTGGTGGTGGTGATATTTTTACACATGAATATTTACAGTACACACACAAAGTCACAGGAGCATTACCCATTGTCACTGGGCTCTGATGGCAGCTGGGGGACATCCCTTAGGACTAAGTGACAGACACTGTGGTAGTCCTTCAACTTAGGAAAACATTTTGAACACGACATGACATAAATATAAAAAAAGAAATGCTTCTCTCTGTCTTGTACTGTACTATGAAATGCAGATTTTAAACATAATTATTCTTTGTACCTCTTTAGGACAGAAGGTGAACAGAAACTCTACTTCCTGGCAGGGGGCCAGAACCCCCGTTAGGGGGCTGACATGGAAAACATCATCTGTGGCCAGGTGGAACTGGATATGGGAGGGCTCTGGGGTTTCCCCTGGAAGCAGAGGGCGCAGGTTGGGCTTCAAGATCTGCCAGTGGAAAGGTAGCTCCAAGTGGCTTCAGCCACGCAGAGAGAGAGAGAATGACAGAGTTATGTAATGTGATATTTTATGATCCCCGAAGGGAAAAATCTGTGCTTCAAAAAGCAGCAGCTCTTGTTTTTGTAGTTAATCAGTATTTGGTTTGACTTATTTAGCTTACTCCAGTACTGGGGCATACTGTTTTTCATATATTTCATGCTTTGTAGCGATGATATACGAAGGTGTGAGCCTTACACGTTGTTTCTGATGATGATTTTTTTCTGTTGCACAGAGTGAGGGTTACATGGGCTGAAACGGACAAAATGCTCCGCGGTGAGGTCATGCGCCTCTCCCACCACGGGAGGCTCCTTCGTCCCAGATACAGACACAAGCTCAAGTGCAATCAGCTGGCCCTCACCTGGGAAACACATGTTACACAGCAGGCGGTTGAGGGTTGATCAACATCCAAATGCATCATTTTTTTTTATAGACTAAGCTCCTGAAAAGTTTTCTGATCACCGAAAAGATTCACCTTGAATGGAAATGTCTTTCACCTGGCAGTTGTCACACACGACAGTGAAAACCTGACAGCTCTTCTCAGCAGTGGTGGGAAAGAAAACCACCTGCAAACACACACATATTTGAAACACGCACAGTCATCTGCATAGAATGAAACAAAAAAAAAAAAGAGGAAGTATACTGAGAGGTCTTTAAATCATTCTAACTGGTCACACTGTGATTTAAGTACATAAACCTTAGTGAGCAGCACTAATACAACCTGTGGTTTAATCCGGTCAGATAACACTACTTCATTTATATTGACCTCACCTCCACCACTGTGGCCTCTCCTGGCTGCAGCACGAAAAGAGATGGGCTCACTGCAAAGGGTGGCTGCTCACAGAAGTAAGTTCTCGCCACAGACTGTATGAAGAAAGAAAAAACCTGTCAAGCTCATGATGGATACCTTTTTTCATCTCATCAATCTCATGTGTCAGATTTTTACCCTTAGGTTGGAGGCTGGCCACTGGTTCTTGGGGATGATGCAGAAGGTCCCGGCACTGAGACCAACATTTTGGCACAGGAACTCAACAAACTTGACTCCTCCAATCAGACAATAACCACAGTCCAGAACTCTTGGTACTGCACAATGATTAAACATAAACACAGCGCATGAGCCAATAAAGTACATCAATGAGCACAACAACAACATAATGCTGGTACATTATAAGGAGACTCACATGTGAGAATAGGAGGGGGTCGTCTGGCCGTGATGGGCACCACAAGCAGGTGTTCAACCTGGGTCTCCACCACGATGAAGTCCTCATAGTCTCCCAGGGAGTCTGGGGCGAAGCGCACTGTGTACTTACAGCTCATCCCTGGGGCTATAACACCACCCTCACCAGGGAATCTCCCTGTGAAAACATATCTGAAGATCAATCCCTTCTTACAGTGTACAGTTCTCTACATTTTCTTGTGTGCTTATACTTTAGTGTTTTATCCAGTAGGTGGTGCTGGTTCACAGACAGGAACAGCAACACAGAAAAAAAACAATTGCATTCCAGAGATGTATGCCCAGAAACTCATTCTTTTTTGATACGATCACCGACACTTGACGATTACCTCACTATCAACAGCAGTAGGTATGCTGTATGAACCAATCAGAACAAAAAGGAAGCGCTCACCCAGGCCAATAGAGAAGTAAGGAGTGGTAGGAGGGATGACTCGGACATGACGGCTCGCAGAAGTCGTGTTTTTAAGCTCCAGTGTAGTCTAGAACAGGACGGGGCATGTTACATCATACTTGTACACACACTCAGTCTTATATGTTTTGATGTTTTCACTGAAGTCGCTGAAACATACCTCATAAACGTGTCCCACACTGTAGTCCGTGAAAACCACCACGGAGGGCTTCGCTACGAAGATTGGGACAGGATCATCAGTGGAGCTTTCAGGGTGAAAGAACACAAACACAACACCTGATTATTCTGCCTGTTCCCAATAAGGACATCATTAAATTCAACATCAAAACCATGTAGCAAACATTTCATTCGCTTTCTTCATCAGCCAAAGAGGAAACTGTCTTCCGGTTCAATCAGAGATTGAGCTGCACTGATGTGAGTAAAGCAGGACAATGTTCTTGTTAAAGGTAGTATTTAAGTAGAGAAATTATATATTCAACTTACAGTCAGACAAATTACAGTGGCAGAGTTGCCACACTTACCGCAGACATGTGGTAGAGCTTGCTGACAAAACAGTATCTAAATAGGATCCTATACATCCTCCCACTCTGTTTGTATTCACAGGCAAAATATGAGTCATGAGACTGAGATTGTTGAAAGGGGATTGTCTGACCTAAGCCTATTGTATTTCATCAACTATAACCCACAATATTTTCATATGTAACCCTCTTTGCCAATGCGGATTCATTTTATCTTTGCTGTCCTGTAAGCATTTGTTGTTAAATGATGAAGAGGGCCCTTATACTCATCAGATACTAGGTACACTTTGCTTATTTGACCATTACCTCACATGCTCCGTCTTCCCCACTTTGGTTCTCGGTCGGATGAGGGATGTGCCACCTCGCTGTGCATTTGGAGGCAGGAAGCGAGGGTTGCATAAGAAGCTGTGTCGATCTTTCATCTTCTGAAGTTTTCCCCATGCCTCCGCTCGATCCTTTGCGCTCGGCTCGTCCCTCCACTTCGGTCTTGGTTTGGTCTGGTTTGGCTTCTGAAAGACAGACAGGTTTTTATTGTAAATTACATTGACGTAATCATGTCTCCCTCCTTTACGGAGGAACTCCAGGTTAATAATGTTTCTTTATAGTGTTGTAGTGAAGTGCTCTTTATATGTTCTGTTTTATCCCTGCTGTCTCTATTATCTACTCATATTAATTGTAGGCGTTAGTATTTCAGATTCTATTAAGAAAAGAAACTGTATAAATTCATAAATTATGAGCTTCTCCTCACCTCCCTCAGAGTTTTCTTCTTCTGTGGGGTATCTGAGCTGGATTCGAGGGTCAGGCTGAGTTCTGACTCGATCATTTCTTGCACCGTCTTTTCTGGACTGGGAATTAGAGTATAACCATCATCCTGAGGCTCCTTGGACACGTGCATGGTGTAGGCGATGGTTGGTTTGGCAGGATCTGATTTTACTGATAGGAAAAAGGACGAGAAAGTGAAATATTGAGCCAGAACACACAACGGTTATTAATAATTTAAGATTCTTGATTCCTAAAGAGGATCATATACTTGCTGCTGGTGCTTCCACACGTGGTTTCTGTGTCGGTAAATAGTCCTGAGGGGAAATCAGGTTGTTCATTTTGAGAAGATCTTTGTCGACACACCAGGAAAAGGCTGATTTGACTGCAAATAGACAAGAAATAACATCAAATAAAGAACACCATCCCTTGTGCTTGAGTTAAACAACTCTAAAAATCAATTCATGATGTGTCCATCTCACCTGTAAGGTAGCTCTGATGATCATAAACATCTCCCATCTCCTCTTTCATCCTTTCGTAGGCCTGGCTCTCTGTGGCTGCAGCCCGAGCCCTGGCCTGAATTATATGACTCTCCAACATGTCGGCTTCTTTTATATGCCGGCTGTATTCGGCATGAGCCTATATGTGATTGAATAGATTCATAAGAGTAGTACAGATTTATATTTACATGCTGTACAGATTGGCATTACCTGTTGGAGCTCTTCGACATATCTGTCATGGTGGCTGCTCCGTCCATTCTTTGACTTGATGAGGTTGGACAAAGTGTCTTTCCCAATGATGTCTTTTGTGTACAGGTCTTTGAAAATGCTTGATAACACATGAGAGATGTCCTAATGTACAAGAAAGATGAGGTTTAACAATGCGAAGTCATTTTTTCTGGATGTTTTAGTGAGAATTTAGTGATTTAAAACAGTCATAATAACCGACAGATGTTTATTGACAGACCTGGGACTTCCTGATGCGGGTCTGTGGCTGTTCACAGACGGGTCAAATCGCGATGTTTCTCTCGTCTCTGGTTCTTCCATGGTACACAAACTCATGTAGCTCACGATAAACGTCAAAGTTGCTAAACGGCTCTGTTTAGCGACACACACACACACAAAGCTGTGGCTAACAGTTAACTGTGTTTGAGTCCTACACTGCCCGTTGCTCTTCCGCCATATTGTGTACGCGTGGTTGCCATGGAGACAGCCAAAGGGTACATCCGCTCCAGGAAGAAAATAACCGGAAGAAACACGCAATATTTCCCCAATAAACGAACAAACAGACACATTTTCATCATTAAACACTTATTTAATTGTGTTAATATTGACTCTGTGTAGTATTGTTAGTTCTAATTGGTCAAAATAATTGTAGAAATGTAATGTGTCTGAATGTAATATGGATGTGAATAGGTACATGTAGGCCTACAAAACACCACCGACTTTATTAAAAAACATATTATATTATATAAATACATGAATATACACAGCCAAAATATGAACTAAAGAATAAAAGTTTGTCCTAAAATTCACTGAAACGTGAAATAAATAAATTAAATAAGTTTTTTTTTTTTTTTAAAGAAAGTGATGTCACTAAAGCACTAAAGTAGTTGAACTTATCATTTTTCTTATTTATTCAGTCAGTGGAGGATACAAGAAGTATTTTACAAATATTAATATTAAACTATTAATATTAATTAATTTAATCAGTCAGAGACTTAGTTATGAAATAAACTGATAACTACAAATATAATAAGCCCAAGACACTGTCTGCTGAACTTTAGAAAAAACAAAACAAAACACACACACACACACAGAGGATAATTCGATTAAGCTGATATTGTATTTTATTTTGAAGTTTATAAGTCAGATACATCAGAGTTCATTTTAGAAACTGTGTTCAAACCAGAATATTGTCTAGAGGTTTACAACAGTAACTCAAGATCATATTGTTTTTGTTTCCATCAGTTTATTGAATGAACAATGAAGATTTATTCAACCCATTACTTGAAGTGACAAAAATGAAACTCAAGCTGTTGAGACAGAAACTTTTTTGAACTGGTAATTTCAAGTATTTCCTGATTTTCTGACTCTCACCTGACACACTGAACCATGAGCCAGACTACCTCACGAGATTAAATGCAACTTGTTTATTAAACAATCCCACCTGCATAGTGTGCTATTGCCTATGTGATTCTCATTCCCATTTTTCCATGCAGGTATAAAGAAGTAGGCCGTCCTTGTGCAGTGTTGAAGTACAAACAGGTAGGCTCATGTAAGGATAGGTGGCTTCATGCAAAGTCTTGTAGAGCCACATGCAAAAAGTCTGATTATCCTGCATAAGATTGTACTGAGACCATTGTATTTAGTAGGCCAAGATTCCCAAAATCCAGATACTCAAAACAAAATCCTTGACTGTGCTGATCTGCTCATGTGGTGCTCAAGTGGGATTCTCAAAGAGGCAATTGTTGAGCTCACTTTGTAGCATCTCGTGGTTTGCCTGACAGCTGTTTCTTTTTTTCTTTTTCTTCACAAGACTTGCCCCAGTGAGAGAGTTCTTGGGACAGAACAAGCTGGCAGACACTGATAATAGAGAGGCACAAAGAGGGATCTGTCTGAGCTCTCTTATATTACATTCTAACAATGAACAGGAGTTTGTGCGTCCAATGCACAAACACTGTTTACCTACTACTACTTCAAAGTATCCTGCCATGTTAGTGCCACTGACAACAACAAAATTCCAAGACCCCTTTACTAATTTGTTTTTGTGTTCACAAGAGATGAGCTAGGTATGCATGACAACCAAAACCTGCTGGTTTAGCTTTTAATTGTTGCTTGAGCACATATTTGCACATATTGATGCCTTTGGCGGATGTCAGTTGTGTAAAGACTTGAGGTATTACAACAATGACTGCAGAGGTGGTGTGATGAGCAGTGGTGATACTCCCAGCATTAACCATGCAGGGTAGAGGGGAGAGGCAAGAGCACACCTCAGACAGCCATTTATATGGCAGGTCTGTACCAGACTAGGGCAACACCCAAATAAATCAGATCACACACTAAGTGCCTGAATGCCACAAAAAGCACAACACTGACTTAAAGCACATGCAGTAAAGGCTCCATGTGACCTTTTTTCTTTTTTTGGAAAGGATCTTGTGTGAGTGTGTATTTTCGTGTTTATGTTGTCAGAATTCCACCCTAAGGTGTAGTTTCAACAAACTGAATGAAAGTCGTAAGAACAAACACAGTGTTGTACTTGTCAGACCGGTGTTGCAGTGGGTGTGGACTGAGGGCGCATAAGAGCCTGATGGGCTGGCATTAATAGCGCATTGTGTGAGGGGCACGCACAGATTGGATTTTTCCACGCATAGGACTAACAGACACGTTTGTATGGTCGTGCTAGCTTCTATCGTATAACCAGACACTGCTCAGGAGGAGAAAAGAGGACTTAAACCCGGCGCATGGTGATTTATTTTGACTGGAATCATAATGGAGTCAAATGGCACAGCTGGGAATCACGGTGAGTTAGTGTGTGGTGACGCACAGGTTACTGATTTGATTGTACAGCCTACTTAGTTACCACTGTTTCCAAAGGCTCACCTATTGACATTACTTTATAGGTCTTTATTTAAAAAGAAAAAATCAGACATAAAAATCCATATTTCTAGCACATTTTTTTCTGTTTTTATTCGTGGTTTTGGTGCCGGGCGCGCGTCATATAACATCAATTTCCAACATCTGCCCTCTGTTTACACAACACCAGGTTGCTAACCCTCTATAGAAGATGTGTCCTCCACATATTGAGGGTTGGGGAAGTGGTTTTGTTTTATGATGTCTCTGTTACCAGGGCGATATCACGTTACACACAATAGGTGACATACATATAGGTGCAGGAGGAACAGGTGCAGCAGATGTGAAGATCAACCTCATTTGAACGGAGTTTCAAATGTACCATAAAGTTTCAAACAGGTTTTTATTTCCACACACATATCCACCGTGGGATGGCGCTGTTTCACAGGTCATAAGAGGACATGACAACATTTACATTTGAGATTCATGTCTTCTTGTGTTTGGAGGGGGGGTACAGTAACCTGATGTGTGCTGCCGAGTCCACAGCGGAAAGAAAAAAAGACTTGTCAACTTACATGCATCATGTCAAAGTCATCATGCAGCCAATGATGGTGCTTTCTTTACTTTAATCACCCCTGGAGTGATCGACACTCTCATTTCAGCAAAGACTGACAGGTTTTTTCCAACCAGAGGTGTCCCAACCCACTGACATTTAGATGTTTTTACACCACTTATAGATAATATAGACCCTTTCCCTCAAGCGTTTCAAGTCCACACTGGACATGGAACATAGATGAATTTAGACCCGCCCCATGAGAGGAGAAACTCTATGTGGTGACTGCTGCTCTTTCACAGCGAGCACATATGAAACACCGACTGGATGTACTTTTTTAAAATACTTTGTTAAAAGAAAAGTTATTCCACAATGTCTTGTTTACATAAACGTCCAAAGAGGACGAAATCCGAGGAGCAGGTTTTCCTGGACAAGGTGAGAAAAATTGCGCAGGAGAATGGAAAACGCTTAGGTAAGTCCACCCCCCCTCTCCAAAGGTGCAAATGTGACGCGCGCACTGATTATTCTGCCACAGACACTCATATCTAATGTTTCGATAATCTTATCAACATAAATCACTGAACATATATAAACTTGCAGGATAACTCACCTGTTTGTGTTTCTGGAATGTAACTTATGTTTAGTGCAGCTATATGGTGGCTTCCTCATCGCCTGGAGCGGTGCATTTTTTTTTTTTTTTGTTGCAACAAACTACCCACTGATTTCTGCCATAATGACAACTCAGAGGAGGCTGTAGAAAGTGGCATGTCCTTTTCTGTCTGTTAAAACCAGGGCAAACACAGGAAGCCGTTTAAACCTCAAAAAGAGCTTAATGCAGGGAGGGGAGCTCCTCTGTGGTGTTTTCATGCCATTTTGTGCCTCTTGTCTCTCAGTTTGTCTCATTTGACTCAATGTAGCTGCATGGTTTCAGGACTGATTCCACATTTTGAAAGAGAGAAACAAAACAAGTTTCTAGAGTAAATATCACTTGACTCCAGTTGAGTGTTTATGGCAACAACACGGTGCACAATCCTTTTTGTTTTGTTTATTAAGCAATCATACACGTGACATTTGGAGCATTTGTCTCTTTGAAAAGTTTCCTACAATCTCAAATAAAAGTTATTTTCATGCTGGAAAAACAAAAGTATTCTGTACCCAAAGATAGGGCACCACCGCCCACTCAAGTTGTGTGTGAACTCTTATAATTACCTTGTCCCCTAGAGGTATCCCTACCTGTTATTTGGTCTAAATTCTTGTGTTTTCTTGCCCTAGCTTGCCTCATAGGGTGTAGGTTGTACCCAGCGTTGCAGCTGGAACTGATTACTCTTAAAAAAAAAGAAAGAAAACTGATCTGATTCCCACAAACATTAAATGACTCATTTCTTTTATTGTTCTTAGGAAAGTGTTATAAAACATTTTTGGCTGTCCTCTTTTCAAAAACATCTGACCTCTTCTTCATAGTGCACAGATAAGGGATGACAAAGAAGTAGAAGAGTTAAGCCTGACAGAAAGCCTGAGTGAATAGCAGAGGCGGCGTTCAAGCTCTCGAGCTCCCTTTGCCCATTCCTCCTCGATCTCTGCAGAGGCCAGAAGCTCATAAACAACCTCTGTGAGTCTGTGGTGCGATCTTGGGGAAAAAAATGTCTGTAATGTTGTGGTCCTGCCCACGACCCTGACGGTCCCAGCTGAGTTGTCATGAACATATTTATCCTCAAATGCCCTGTTTACTGATTTGTACACAGCTGCTCAGTAGGATTGCATTTAGCAAAAAGGATGATGCAAAAATCCGCATTCAAACTTCAGTCCCACCCGCGTACGCCTCACATCTGCTCAGATGGAAAACAAATAAACTAAATGTCGCCCTTGCCAACATTCTCCTGTGAGCTTGCTGTGGTTTGGACATGAATTATGAATCATGTCTTTCTGCACATGTCACACACCCTTCCCAGAAAGCCACAGTCAGCAAATGACTTTACCTGAATGATAAGCCACTGACACAGACTGTGTGGCTGTTGAGAAACATTGTACTGTACACTGCTGAGAACACAATGACTGACAAGATTACACATCTATCAGCTGTCTATGTGCTCAGATTTCTATCACCAAACTGAAGGACGTTTTTCACGTAATCACGATGATCCATTAAAAACACAAATCTGCTAAACTAAGGTTATGCTCAAAGTGCCACCCCACTGGCTTTACACAAACCACACAACGGTCAATTTACTCAACTAAATCTAGGAATGTTCGTCTTTGAAAGGATAAGATTCGTCTGTCCTGATCTAAATCTTAATATAAACCTTCTATCAACATTTCCTCCCCTGTAAGTACAATTGAATGTTACACAAGTCACAACTTAGTCTATCCCAGCAGACTAAGTGGACTTGGAACTTCTACTGAATAAGAAAAAAACGCCCATTATGTCTGTGTTACAAAGTGGTGTAGGATCCAGCATTTATGGGTTAAGCACTATAAGTCAGGATGTCTCAGCCTTCACTGTTAAGATTCTGACTGTTCTATTTTTGAGTCATGACTCACTGGAGAGTGTATTGGAAACTTCCTAACATGTTCAGTATTTTAACTGTAACGATGTCGATTTCTCTTTCGAGCGCCTCTAACATTATAGGTAATCTAAATGTGTAAGATTTATGTATGACCTCTCTCCACCCTTGCCACTCCTGCAGGTTTGGAGGGAGATGAAGATCTACAGTTCCTGTTGGTCGGTGGGGAGCTGGTCAAGATTCGCTCGAGCTCCTGGAAGAAGAACCGCTTCTTCAAACTGCAGGAAGACTGCAAGACATTTTGGCATGAATCTCACAAAACATTCAGGCGAAACCAGACCTGTGAGTGTCATATGTGTTTGCATACTTCTATTTTGTGTGTGAGCAAGATGGGATTAATTAATAATGCACAAAATAAGGAGAGGCTCTATAAAACGTCCCTCCCTCCTTAGTTCTGCAAGTTATGTTACTTGGGTCTGTTCATCCTGCTGACTTTTTGACCTCTACAACATTATGCTATTATTCTGTCAACTCTTCTGAGCTCTCCTTTCAGATCTCAACAATAGTTTACAGCACACACCCTTCAAATCCCACCAGTGCTTCAGAATATGTGAGAAGTGGTGGTGAAATCGGAAAACTTGCAAAGATACTGCAGCCAGACAGAGACAGACATGACAGACTGGAAAATACTAGTGTGTATCCTGACTATGTTTGTCCTTGTGTGTGTGAGAGAGATTATTTTCCCTAACTTCTGGTTCAGTGATCCACTGTCAGCGTGTGAATGTATCTATATGTCTTCTGGGCCTCTGGTAGCTCTGATCCATCTCCCACCACAGCTGGGGCTGCTGCTACTGGGCCTGATAACCTCTGCCCCCTTAAACAAACACTGAAAGAGCAGTGTGCCTCATAGTCCCCATAGAAACACAGCAGACACACACACACAGAGGTGATATAGCACGATGAGGTTGTGTGAACAGTCGTGTGTCAAAGCTATTTTTCAACATGACCAAACTTGTTTAGATATGAGCTTGCATTTCCTTGTTTACGGAAGTAAGCCTGCATGTTTTATTGCTTTCCTGTGGTCTTTAGCAAGCCACAATTCAGCACTAAAGTGCCTTAAGGTAAGAGAGTGTGGGAGGACAACACATATTGTTTCGATCACTTTTTGTATGAGGTAACTTTTTATCAATGGGTAGTCCTATTATATAATTCTTATTCTGCTACTTTTGTCCATAGTTATTGTTTACACAGCCACTCATTTCATGTCTCTCTGACAGCCGTTATATGTTGTTCATATTTTAAAGCCCTCTAAAACCTCACTGTAATTCTGGACTATACAAATAAAATTGATTTACAAGAAGATACACACACCTCAAAGACCTGAAAATGTGGAGAAATGATCGAGTGATTGGCAGGCACGTAGCAGCGCCCTGGGAAAGTTAGTGGTTCGGTACATTGCTCGAGGGCACCTGGATGTTTAACTGGCACCTCCCCAGCTACCAGTCCACACTCCATACTGTGGTCCATGCTGCACTTGAACTGGCCTTCCTCCAGTTCCCAAACCAAGTCCCAATATGTACTGAGTTACCACCACCCCAGAACAAGACTTGCCTTACTTGTGATGGTAACGTTTGAAACTACGATATCTGATTCTTGGTATCTGTACCACAACAATACAAAGCTTCATTTAAAGTGGCTATAATCAATATTTTATAGCCACTTTAAATGAAGCTTCGTATTGTTGTGGTACAGATACAAAGCTTCATTTAAAGTGGCTATAATCAATATTTTTATATGAAGAATCGATCAACTGTGTATGTGAAAGTGGTTGATTCTAGCGACAGACCCATGAATGATTATCACCCAGTTCCTCTCAGCTATACAAAGTGTTTTAGCGCCTTTCAGCCACTTGTTTTGGTTTTATGAGCCTGTAACTTTACTGTAGAGTTAGCAGCTAGCTAGTGAACATAGTGGAGCATTTAGCTCTTTAAGAGCCAGATATTTAAATTGGGAACTGGTGGAGACCAAAGACAGAGCTAAAAGGAGATTGAATACTGAACTTGCATTCACCAGTTGGTCACAAACACAACTCCATATAAATGCTAATGTTTCTCTGTGTCGCACTGTAAACAGACAACTGTTTGTTAGCATATTGTATATGAATTCAAAAGATTATAATATGTCAGTGTTGTGTTTGCAGCTTGTTTCGGTTGCCCAGAAGTAGCTAAAAAATAGTTTTTGCAAGTTAGAAACTTCCTGATTTAGGTCAGGAAACATCTGTTTGAATACATTTTTGATAATTGGCACTATTCTGTGCCACTGTTCTCCAACAGCACTGAGATTTAGTGCCTGTAAGTCCTCCATGCTCTGTAACTCTGAGCGAGAGAAAAGCCCTTCACTCTGGACCACTTCACATCAGTCCCTATAGACTGTAAAGCTCTGTTTTATTGGCCTGTCTTTTTTTTCCCACACTCAGTGACTGTCATTTGCCTTGGCAGCATTCACAGACACACACGGATACACATGCACACACACACACTGTCGGGGTCATATGAGGTAGATGTCGGAGGCTTTGCGTACCTCTATAAAGATGACTCATATCTCATCACAGTCTGTCAGTCAGACAGTCTGCTGTTTGTCGCAGAGGTAAAGGTGATAGTTACTTAAAAAGTTGTTCCAGTAGTAATAATATTTGCAGATTTATCAGATAAGAATTTGACTAAACGATATTCATGTTGAAGCGTAACTACAGTAACAGACAGGCTAATTAGGTGGCTGTTGTTTTGCATGTCATTCCACGAAGTCTATTTTGTGTGTAATTTCTATTAATTTCCAACCTCAACCCTAAGCTAAGTAAGGTCAAGTTTATCCATACACTGACATGGCTAACTAACACGCCACTTCACTGCTAAATGTTTTAGAAACCAGCATGAACTTTGTCTGGGCTTCCACAATAATCTCATTGTGTGAAATTTCATCTGGTATTTAAGCAATGCCAGCGTGACACGGATGACATGACTCGGACATTGTGGTTCGGCTCTCCAGATGGGATTCTCTGAAAATGGTCCAAATTCACAACCCCAAACTCCTCTACAGAGGTCTGTTTTGCTGGGGATAATGTGCATGCGCAGATTAAACAAACACTCCTCTTCTGGTGAGTGCCTCTAAGGTATTTTGTTCATCTAGCAGTCAGCTGAGTGTACACCACCAAGCCTTGGGTGTGTTTCCCCACACCGTTCTTTAACCTTTGTCTTTTTCCCTTCAAGTAGTCTGACCTTTAGATTCATCCTGCCATTGGATAGTCTCACAGAAACAATGGGCGCTGTTCATTGGATTCTCCAACCCACGCAATGTAAAGGGTAGAAACATTGTGATGGTACAACATATGGCCTCTTAGCTAAGCCCGTGGTCTTTGTTGTTTTGTTACCAGGGCGGTCGTTGCGGTTTAGCGTGGTTACATCATGCATGGCTCTTCCATACATTAAGCTACAGAGTTGGCCCCCAACGTCTGGTTAAAAAACAGAATGCATATGCAGAGACTTTCAGTGTACGTGGGTGTCTGATACATATTTTTAATCATAGTCATAGTATTTTATCTGTGACCTTGTGTGAGCCTGAAATCAAGGGAGGCCAGATTGCATCAAACTGTTGTTAAGTACAGTAATCAAATCTCACTGGAATGTTTTTGGGATGTTCAACAGACTAACAAAATGTCTGAGAGATCATCTCTTCAGTCTCAGAGGGACTAAAACTGAGCTTAGTGGAGCCTTTTGGTAAACAAGGTTCAGAATAAACACACTGTGGTTTTGTAACGTGTTCGACAACTGTGTTAAAGAATAATTCTGTCGCTCGTACTTCACCACATCTCTAGAAGTTACTCTTCATTTCTGCATGAGATAAGAGACTTTGTGGAGCACAACAGCACATTTTGCATTTGAAAACAAACAAAGCTATAGTCTGCACAGCCAGCCTAGAAACATAAGCGAATAAAAGAGTTCTTATCTGAGCTATTTTGTTTGGATTTATCATATTTTGTTATTATGTCAGAGGTGCTTTCACACATATTTACTGATAAAACTACAAAGACTCTTTATCTTCACACCTTGGCAGCTAAATTAAGCTATTAACCAGTGCTACTCTCTGATAAATGAGAGCTATGATAAATGCCAATGCATGAAGATGATTTGATTTTCAGATTTGTACAGCTCACACCCAGGGGCAGTTATAAGGTCACACTGACCTAACCTGTCTTAATCGTATGAATGCTGTATTTTTTTATGAACATTTCAATTTATCAGAGATGTTAAATTATACAACAAAGGCTACATACATGAAAGGTGTTTTTTTTTTCAATTAAAGCTACACAGACTGTGTGTTTTGGGCTCTGGAAAAAGGCTTGATGCTCAGACTTTGCTCTTATGTGCACAGAGAGCCTATTTAACATATTTGTTCATGAGGGAGTGGCCTTGAGGATTCCTCTTATTTGGCATGAGTAGCATGAGAACCTGTCATTTGTGATTTTGCATTGGCATATTAACCTAAAAACCTGTTTTGGGGAATCATCAGTACATTTCAGAGAGACACAAACACTCACTGTGTCTCCTGCCTACATGTGTGAGAGTTGGCACCCCCATTTGTCCAACAATCAGTTGTTGCTGCTTGAAGATAAAGTTATTTGGGTTCATACGCGAAAGCTTCAACAGCACCGACCTCCAAACATTCAATGTGCTTGAAGGCCGTTGAGTTATATGTTTTTATCTGTTGTCTTTGTGCCTTGTAAGTGAAGGCCATAGAAGTGAGCCCCCACAGAGAAACAAACTCCTTCCTGTAGATAAGATGTAGATAAAAAAATGTTTCTGGCACTCACATTGTGTTGTTGTGCCCATCGGGGCAAAAAGTATGTAGCCACAAGATACTGACATGTCTAAGGAAGGACTGTCACTGCCAGCTACTTCATGGTAGTGCCTAGATATCAAAGTTAAAACTTTATTTTGTACTAATAAAACCATTAACAACAATTACTTCTATTTTTATAATGTAATATTAAAAATACATGACTTTGTTACAGAACAAAGGAGTCTGTTTAGGCCTCCCCTCTTAATACATCTTAGTGTTTGGATGGCTTACATCTGTAAACGCCAGTTATTACCAAACCCTTGGTGACGCTACGAGGACCAGACTTTCTAACAAACAAACCTCTTCCCTCTCTCCAAACAGTTTCCGTTGATGACATTGATTCAGTGCGCAAGGGCCGTCAGTCTGAGGGGCTTAATAAACACACCGAGCCTAGCGTTGAAGAGAAGTGCTTCTCCATCATCTTCAAGGGCCGCAAGAAGAATCTTGACCTGATGGCAGCCAGTGGGCCAGAGGCGAAACAGTGGGTCAACGGACTGGAGAAGATCATCTTCAACATGCGCAACCTCAGCCGCCAGCAGAAGAGTGAGCAGTATCCTTGACTAAGTCCGTAATTGGGCATGTGCATACACGTTTTTTCTTGAGAGGCAACATAATAATTTTTGCAGTCCTGAATTTCATGTTTTTTTTTTAATTTACTTGCTCAAATATTTGGGAAAATCTGAAACAGTGCTTTGGTTGAGGTGCGTACATCAATAGAATATGTGTTATCCAAATCCTTACATCTAAATTTTAGCTGGATCATCAACTGCATGCGAAAAGCAGACAAGAATGAGGACAACAAGATGACCCTCAAGGAGCTGAAACACTTCCTGCGACAGATCAATGTTGAAGTGGACGATACTTACGCAGCAGACCTTTTCAAGGTGAGTCTCACTGATGAGCCATTGTATCCCGCACATCTACATTTTAAGATAAATGTATCATCCGTAAAATGCATACTTTGATAATCAAGTATAGAGTCAATTCATTGTTTCATTGTGTCTTGTGTTTTCTAGCAATGTGACACGTCCAATTCGGGGACCTTGGAGGACTCAGAGATCCAGCACTTCTACAGCCTGCTAACGCACCGGGAGGAGATAGATGTGATTTATGGGAAGTTTGCTGAAACAGAAGGTCAGATGAGCGCCAGAGATCTTCTGGACTTCCTGTTGAATGAGCAGAGGGAGGAGGCGTCCACCATGGTGGACGCCCTCAAACTGATTGAAAAATACGAGGTGGATGCGACAGGTAGGGTTAACTTGGAAACAGTTTGATTGATCTTTTTGTTATCACTTTGGTTTTTTTTGTATAGTTCACATTCCACAAATCGTATCACACTCATCGTGTCGGTCTGTCCTCTGTCCACCAGCGAAGCAGAAGAAGCATATGACCAAAGATGGCTTCATGATGTACCTGCACCACGAGGATGGCTCCATCCTCAACCCGGCTCACAAAAACGTGTATCAGGACATGAACCAACCCCTCAACCATTACTACATCTCCTCTTCACACAACACATATCTGATGGAGGATCAACTCAAAGGACCCAGCAGCACAGAAGCCTACATAAAGTAACTACTAATAAAATGTTTACTGAAGGAACCCGAAATCAAGAGATAACAGCTTTACCTCATCATGTTAATTTTATTATTTTTCATGAAGTAGCTTGACATTGGAGTATTTTCTCCAGTGCTGTTGTGCTTATGTTGGAGACGGCCTTCGAAAAGTACTTCCTCAAGAGCAGGGACTTTTTAGGAAGCGGGCACTAAAACAGACACCAGTTTCCTTTGGCATGAACCCAGTGGTGTGCAGGTTTTCATGAAGGTTTTCTAATCCTGCAGAGCGCTGATGAAGAGCTGTCGCTGTGTGGAACTGGACTGTTGGGACGGGGCTAACGGCGAGCCTGTTATTTACCACGGCTACACACTCACATCCAAAGTGCTCTTCAAAGACGTCATAAAAGCCATCAAAGATTATGCCTTCAAAGTATGTAGGATAGATGACATGTGGTGACCAGATGTATTAGTTAAATTGTTTTCATTCATAGTTATGAAGAGGCTAAGCTTCACCTTCACTGAATAATTGTTTCCTTTGTATTTCCAGACGTCTGAGTACCCAGTGATCCTGTCCCTGGAGAACCACTGCACCGTAGACCAACAGAAGCTCATGGCCCATCACATGATCTCCATCCTGGGTGACGCTTTAGTCACAAAACCTCTGGGCAACACCCTGCCCACCAACTTCCCCTCACCGGAGGTGTGTGGCCTTCAATCTCAGTTTACTGATCAATATTACATAATATTTGCAGACTTTAGAGCCCTGCTGTAAACCCTCCCAAAGAGATCACACCCTAGAAATTCCAAGATAATGAACCACTCTAACACATTTTTTCACCTTCCTGTTTAATTTAACTTGACTATTAGATTCTCTTGGAATGAACGCTCCGTGAGATTAAAGTAACACCCATCGTCATTATGTGAGCATCAAATTCAAGCCTCTGCTCCTTCTCCCTGTGTTGATAATGTTGTTACACAAGAGTTTTATTGACTTGTCTTAGTGAGCACATAGAGAGCAGTTGTTCATTAACTAATAATATGTTATTTTAGGTAACTTACAAGATCTGACTGTGAGACTCGGTATGAGAGAGTGTATGAGAGAACGCCTTGTTTGATAGGCGAGACTGTTGGCCAGTAGTTTTTATTTTTGTGTGAGCAGAGGTTGGTATTTAGTGTTTGCACACAAGGCATGCAAGGAATGCATATATTCATTCAACATGCCCTGTGGTCTTTCTTTGCATTTCTTTCTTTTAATGTCTTTCTTGACTCCCTTTTCCTCATTTTCTCGACACCTTTCCCCCTTTAAATCTTACATCTTTGATAGTAAAGACATCTAAGACTCTCAGATAAACTGAAAAATGTTCTCATTATTAGGAGAGACACACATAGAAGGGAAATATTGGTAACTTAAATCATTTTTCAGTGACATTCCTAAGCCTTTGTGGGCAGCCCTGCTCAGATGTTGCACTCATGGGATGAATTCCTGTGTCATTATAATTACGCATTGCACAGCATTTTCCCTTCTGTCATTGGCTGTTGAGAGGGTGTGACTAGCAGTCAACAATATGTCAAGAAGCGTCCCTGCATTTAGCAACAAAATGTCTAATTACCGACAGTGTGTATCGTGAGTTTTAGGTTTCTAAATTGCATAACGACATGTAACAACTGTTTCTGTGCAGGAGCTGAAGGGCAAGTTCCTCATCAAGGGAAAGAGATTGAACAAACTAGATGCTATCTTCAACAATAACAACACCTTAGAGGAAGACACTGTGTCTGAAGAGGATGAGGCTGCAGATTGTAAGGAGAATGGACAAAAAGCCAAACCAAAGGTGTGCCAAGTGTTCATCACTCACTAAAAAATGCACACATATTTTGTCAAGACATCGTCTTTGAGTGTGCAGAACAAAACTCATCCTCCCCCTCTCCCATCTCCTTTTAGAAATCAAAAATCAAACTTGCCAAACAGCTCTCAGACATGGTCATCTTCTGCAAGAGTGTCCATTTTAATGGCTTTGAACACGCCAAGGACAACCATAGCTTCTATGAGATGTCGTCCTTCAAGGAGAGTAAATCTTTCAACCTGGCTGATACTTCAGGTAAACATCTTACTGACCTTACTGACAAACATTTCACAGATGTATGAAAATTGCGTTGAAATGTGTTAAAACATTGGTGTTCGAATGTGTTCTCATACTATAGCTACTGCCTTCATCCATCACAACATGGACAAACTCAGTCGGATCTACCCAGCGGGCTCGAGAACTGACTCCTCCAACTATAACCCAGTGCCCATGTGGAACGTTGGCTGCCAGATCGGTACACTCTCATTAGTACTTGCAGAAATCCACTTAGTATATTAAGCGTTAGAGTAATGGTTTCACTCCGTTCTCTCTCTGATTTGTTTTTTAGTGGCGTTGAACTTCCAGACTCCCTCCAAGGAGATGCACCTAAACCAGGGTCGGTTTCTGCCAAATGGTTGTTGTGGCTACGTCCTGAAACCAGAATTTCAGAGAAACTTGTCCTCTCAGTTTAATCCCAGCACATTAACTGAAGGGCCCTGGCTAAAGAAGAAGACCTTTCACATCATGGTGAGATTTTTTTGAGGGTCTATGTGGCTTTCTGCATAAAGTTTTTTCAGCACGTTTCTGTTGTTGAATTTGTTTTAGATTTTCATATTTTTGAATTGGCATCGTTCCTGAAGCGGCAGCACGTTTCTCCGAATGGAAATGTTTTGGGCTGTTGTAGTCTGTTTGTCTTTGTCGGCCACCAGAACTTGTTTATATGCAAACATACAAATAAAATGGTGACCCACACAAAAACTATTTCTCCACCGTGCTTCTAGTGGTCAAAAACTCCACAGGGTATATTTAAGTTTTTGTATTTGAATTTGTGATTTAAAGCCACATGATTTGTTTCTTTGTCCATGTTACAATTTTGTATGTTTGTGTTTCGTATCCCGATACAAAAGGTGATCTCAGCTCAGCAGTTACCGAAAATCAACAAGGACAAACACAAATCCATCGTTGACCCTCTGGTGAGAGTGGAGATCTATGGGGTCGCGGCAGACAACGCCAGCAAGGAGACACACTACATTGAAAACAACGGTGAGCAGAACGCACATAAACATACAGAAAATAAGATTATATTTACGGAATTAGTGAGTTGTAGCAACTGAACGATAATCCATCCATGCAGGGTTCAACCCAATGTGGAATGAGAGATTCCAGTTTGACATCCACGTTCCAGAGCTGGCCATGGTGCGATTTGTCGTGGAGGACTATGACTCAACATCCCAGAATGATCTCATCGGGCAGTACTGTCTACCACTTACCAGTGTACAGAACGGTAAGCTCAAAACAACATGAAGCTGAACTGGAGAAAGCTCAGATATTGAACTAAGAGATGTTGAAATCATGCACTACTAACATTAATGCACTAATCACTTTCGTCAAAATGTATTTCATTACAGATGTTCTCTCCCTATTTAGGTAATTTAAGATAATAAAGTACAAGATCTCTGAATTTTCACATGACAAGAGTTGCTGACAACTTTATTTAAATCACAGGACTTGCTGACAAAGCTAAAACTCACTTCCTTTTTTTTCTAGGATATCGCCACGTCCCACTGTTAACCAAAAGAGGAGATGTCATCTGCTCAGCCGGACTGTTTGTGCATCTCATGCTCATCGACGCCCAGTAGGCTCGCGTTTTGGAAAACCTTCATGCCAGCGGCAGCATTTTTTCAAAAAAACCCCCAAAAACAATAAAACTCTTAAGGAGTCCAGTTTTAAAGCTAAATAATGTAACTCAAATCAAATATTCCAAAAGATTTTCCATGGAAAAAAAGAACATGTCCTCTGCAATGCTGCAGCTGCTGACTCACCGTTTGTCTGTGTAACATTTTCCTGTCATTGAGTTAAAAAAAAAAAAAAAAGGGTTGGTGGTAACAAAGCAAAGACTAAATGGAAGTGTGAATGAATGAGCATCGTCGGAAATCAGTCATTTAACTGTATGTGCCATATTGGGGAGAGGTACACTAACTGAAAGGGTGTAAATTCTGTGTCATTTCTGAATAGTATTTTAATTTTTATAGATTTATTGAGGCTTTATTTCCCTTCAGGATCATACAACTAATGCTAATACTCATGGAAACGATGTATTTCTCAAGCAACACAATAAGCACTGTTTTAATGTCTGACTAGAACAAACCTTGACTTAGATTTTCTGTTTTAATCTCATAATGGTGTTCGTCACTGGGAGAGCCACACGTGTCTGTGTGCATGTGTTTACATTCATTTTGAATGCAGACTATCCTGCAGAGATGACCACACAATGTTTTTTTTTTTTTTCATAGACTTAAAATGCTTTATAACATCCTTTTGACTATTGATATGACGAGCATATCAAGACATTAACTGTATCATATCTGAATCTGCTCTAAACATAATAATCCACTCTATCAAGTATTTTGTGATATTTTAAATCAAACTTTATTTTTATTTTCCATCATCTGATGTACTACAGCAGTTATTCTGTGACAAAGTCATGACTACGTTGTCACGAGCTCACAAATAAAACCAACAGAGTCTTTGAAGATGAAATGGTTTTGTGTGTTTATTCATAATATAAGTGATTCAGTCATGGCGAATGACAACTCGATCATCAGCATAAAACATTGAAAAATATAGATAAATAATCAAAATGTAAGTCATATCCTTGAAATTAGACTTTTTCTATTATTACAATCATGTTAATAAGCTAAATCTAGTCAACATGTTTAATCACTATAGAGGGATTGTCTAAGAGTAAAAGATCAAGGCCTATACCAATCCTGTCTTTCTAAAAACAACGGCTAAAATACTGCCTGTTTTACAACAAGTTTCTCCACAATACAATGAGACCGGTTTGACAATGTTTCTGCGTGATCCGACAGTGAATGTTTCTCAGAAAAGTCCTGCTTTTTTCTTCAGATCGCTCTGCCTCCACTTTGGCAAGCGCTGGAAATCTAAGCGACCTGTTCCCAGCAGGTTCTCAAAATCTTCATCAGACAGGTAGAGCTGAAATCAGACAGAAAACAGTCAGGCTGACCTCTACTGTACACTTTGTGTTATCACACCAGGATACACACATACATGTTTACAACATTCTTAGCATCCTCCCACTGAATCACAGTTATCTTTGCAGCGGGGCCCTTGGCCCTCCTCCCAAGACAGCAGACTGAATGAGACACAAAACAACGACAAAGAAACACAGTTTCTCTTTGTCGATGTTTTGTGCCCGTGTCTTTGTAGTTATTTTGTCTCTTTGTTGTTGATTTGTTTCCTTGTGTTTGTTTGTCTTTATAGTAATTTCACAGCTGTTTCTTTGTAGCTATGTGTTGTTGTTTTTTGTCTCTCTGCCTTCTTTCATGTCTCTTTGTAGTTATTTCTCTCTTTGTCGTTGTTTTGCAACTCCTTGTGGTCATTTTGTATCTTGTTATAGTCATTTAGCACCTGCATCTTTGTAGTTATCTTGTCTGTTTGTAGTTGTTTAGTGTCTCTGTTCTGTTTTGTAGTTTTGTGCATGCTTCAGCGACACTGCAGGTACTCTGAGGTGCTGCTGTTGCTTGGATTATTTTGCACAGATAATACACTAAATACTACAGCAGCTTTAGTAATTGTGTATTTGTTCTTTACTGTATTCTTACAGTATTTACTGTCTTTACTGCTGCTGTGGCACCTATAATACTCAAATCTCAAATCTTGGATTGGATTTGGCAGATAATCAGTAGTTAAAGACTAATCAGGACAGCGAAAAACATGATCAAGACATCTCTCACTTGTTCACTAAACCATTCATGTTTGTGGTATTACTACAGTTATTATCATTACCATTACCATTTGGACCAGACCTATAATTCTGCACCCACCTCTCTCTGGCCGGGATCCACTCCTTGTGGAAGCTCACTGGGAGACTTGTTGACAAGGAGCTCTGGATCCAGAAACATCCCAGAGCCTCCAGCAGAGGGGGACACAGTGCCACCAGCTGGGGATGATGGCGTGAAGCCTGAGGAAGGGGACAGATCCACGGACACAGAGGACTGGGCTCTCTGGGTAGACGGGCTTGTGGGAGTCGAGGGTCTGGGAGACATATCAAGTCCGTGGACCCTGTAGACTGGAGGGGAGCTCACGGGGCCTCCTGGAGCCCTGTAACCTCCCGCACTAACAGGACTTGCATTGAGATTGTTCATGTCCTAAAGATGTAGAAGATGGATGAGTGAAATTGAATTTTTGGAGGATTTCTATGACATTTGGGAGAAAACATCAAACTGTAAACGTTCACAGAGACATTTGAGACATTAGTACATTTAGTCAATTAGTGTTAGGATTAGTGTCAGTCAATCACTTACAACAGTGATCTGTGAGAGAGATGCTGCATCACTCAGCTTTTTTTTCATCTCCTCATAGGAGTTGCCTCCCTGTCGAGAAGATCAAGTGAGCCAGGATTGAAAATTAGTGAGCATGCAGGGTCGTCTTCATCTTCAAACAATCCATAAAATCACGTGAATGTACGTCCCTTCTGAAATGATTCGTCCACACAAGATTATTCATAGTACTCATGTAGTACTTGGGTTCTACATAATCAGCACAGATACATGGAAATGTACAGTCATGCTTCACTCGAGTGCCTCTCTCTGAGATCAAAGAGAGGTTATAACAAACTCACGCTCCACTTATGAGGATCCCATGCGTTGAACCAGCCGGTGAAGGTGGGCGGTTCATATCCCTGTTTGACAAAGATGATTGGTGTGTCGGGGTCGCGGCCTGCTGGGTGGGTCCTTAGGTATTCCTGTGCACAGTTCCATGCCTCCTTGGTCTCGTACTGGTTGGCTAAGTTTCCAACCCACAAGAAAATCTGAGGTGATTTGGAGAAAGAAAAAAAAAAAAATCTGTTTCAGAGCTTCAACTGACATTTCAGCTGACAGCTGACAGCTGACAGCTCACAGCTCACAGCGTGAGGTGGACTATAACAAATATTTAATCAAGCAATGAACTTAAGTGCAGTTTTGAGATAAACTTTAGGCTTCTTTATATCTAACAGTGAGAGGGAAATGCTGTTGCACTCCACTACATTTATCCGACAGCTATAGTTACAGGCTATTTTGCATATTTTGCCTATTATTTTCCATGCAAAACACAAGATAAGCATCTAAAACACAGCACATTGTTTCCCGAAACTCTCTTTGAGTCATGAAATATTTATTTTCTTATAAGAAGTGAACAAAATCTGTCTTTTTTATGTTTCAAAAAGTTTGTTTCAGGGCCACCATAGTTTCTCCTTCACGCTTGGAAAGAAAAGGTGACGTCAGGGATTTGCAATCTGCAACTACACCACTAGATGCCACTAAAAAAAATCCTCCACACTGGACCTTTAAAATTAGGTTGAAATATTGTCACTGCACTCCAAATTAGGTTTTTAGGACTAAGCTTTGACCTCCTTTGGCCTCTTACCTCCTCCCAGGTATCCAGCAGCATAACATCCTCCTCATCCAAGTCGCTCTGGGCGAAGTCGTCCACCTCGGTCATCTTAAACTGGCCAGTCTGATTGGAGCATTCAAACAGCCGTGGACTGTGAGGTGGCTCCTCCTTCTGCAGTCTGAAACAACACAGAGCTCACCATCATTACTTCATTAATTGTATAATCGTGTGTGTGTGTGGACATATTTGGCAGACCTCGATGTAAAAAATAATCCATGCAGATTTAAATGTAAGCTTATTAATGTTTCAAAATACAATTTAAGAGCCTTTTAAGCGAGTTTTAGTGCTTGTCCTTTTTAATATGTTATTGTAATTGTCACCTTTTGGTTTTTTTTCAAAAGATGAGGACATCAGGGTTGAGGGTTGAGTGTCAGTGTGTCAAGAACCAGCCGCATATGAGTCAAATTGCTCTTGAAATTACAGTCATATCAGAAAAAAGTCTGATTCAAAGGTGTGATGTTGCTGCTGTCTGTGTTTACCTCTTGTCGCTGGCATAGGGAGCCTTTCCTCCCAGAGCTACCCAGAATTCAGCTGGCTCCTGGCCCTCCATCACCACCTGCTTGTCGTGCTTGGACAGCACATCAGACATCGCTCTCCCCATCACCCTCTCATCCCCGCTGCAGCCCTGGAGACGGATCGGATCAGACATCAAACAAACATGGACACACAAATTCATATTTTTATTCCTTAAAGGGGGAGTTTGTGTGAGGCTCCTGCAGCTTATTATAGTGCTCCATAACAAAGCACGTACCTTTCCATACCACAGGTAACATATTTGATCCGTTTTCAGCAGGAAAACATCGTTGGTGTTGAGAGACGAGGCCCTCGCCAGCACTTCAGTGGCCTTGGTGTTGAGCTCATTAGTCCCTCTCACCTGGAACAGCCTGGCACCTCCATCAGGGTTGACCACACCAGGTCGGCCTGTACCACCCTAAAGACACACACATGCACTTGCACATTATATAACATGCATACATACTTTGTGGGTTATTCTTTGTATATATGATTAAATAGCGCACTTTCTGCTTGAGAAATACGTTTTTTAAATTATTGTATTGCATTAATAGATAGATATAGACCTTTTTTGCAGTTGTGCATTTGTAATACAACAAAAAATAATCTTCAGTGACAGAAATCGCACCTCGAAGATGATGAGTTTGCCTTTGAAAATCGCCAGGAAGTGGCGAGGCTCCTTTCCCATGACCACCCTGACCTGGACTGGGGCTCCATTGTACTTGTTATCAATGTTGACGGCCTGGTAGGCGCAAGCTGTGATCTCATCTTTAGTGGCATGATGGCCCTGGTCCATGACAGACACAGATAAAGTCTAGTTACTACAGAGAACAAAGAGAGATAAAAAACAAATAAAATGATGATACTGACCTGCCACATGTAGAGTATGTACTGCTGCTGGCCTGATCTTTGATATGTGTACAGCACTAAGTAGCAGTCTCCTCCATAAAACTGTCCATAAGTACTTGGATTTACTTCAGCCAGCTCCAAGTTCTCAATACGCCACACCTGAAACGGACACGAAAATTTACAAAAGTATAAAGGGCACACTTATTAGCACTTTCATTGGAGTTAGCAGACTGTCTGCCCTTTGTGTTTGTGTATATTTTGCTATTCGACTATGTTTCTTCCTCACTTTAAGATCTCCAGAGGCGTCATCCACCATGCGCTGCTGTGCTGCCAGTTCAGGACGTGCATGGAGCTCCATCACATCAAATTTCACTTGGTCTACCTTTGCTATTTGGGCACGCAAAATGTTCAGTGTTAGACATAAACAATCATATTTATACAAACAAAATATATGATCTAATCCTGAAATAAAAACTTCTGAATTTAAATAAAAAGGACCTAAAATAAGCTCTTTTATTGTGAAAAGAAGCAGAAATAAACATATTTTATAACAATCTGAGTTCATTCATTGTATTATTTCACAATTTAATAAATATCTTGTGCATATATAATCAATGATTATTCATTTTTACAACATCTTATGTATCTAATACTGCACACTTTATGGCTTTATGGTCTCCATAAAGCTGAAGCAACAATGATAATGTCTTGGAGTGTATTTACTTTTAAAGCTATTTGACCCAGATGTGAATGAATTAACGGTTATGTAGAGGTTACCTATCTTTCCCACACTGTAGGTGGTACCGAGCCCTTGAGTTTGGCCTTTATCTCTCCAGGATTTGAATAAGTGCTTGAACATTGCCGACTCTCCTCCCTCTGTCATCACGTTTACACTGGTGCTGGATGGGTAGTTCTTGGCTTTGATATAACCCTGGTTAAAAAGAATAAAGTATAATTATTTATGATTTTAATCAAGCCATTAATTAATTAATTAATTATTAAACTCACCACAGCCCTGTTGAGAGCTTCTCGCCGCTCTTCCTTGGAGGCTTGTTTTCCTTTCCACACCATCACACTGGAGCCTCTCTGATCCACTATGTAACAGTCCTGACAGTGAGACAAAAGAGACAATGAGACAGGATCCATCCTCTACAATAACAGTGTGTAAGAAACAAGTTTGAAGGTTAAAAAAAAAAGACAGTTACAGAGGAGTGCAGCAGGTCTTGCGTCAGAGGCTGCGTGGCCACTTCTTGGACCACCAGATTCCCGCTGTTTTCAAACACGCTGAGGAAAAAACAGTGTATGATTTCACCAAAGGGCCAAAATATTCCCAGCATTGACGCAACAGATCAAGAAAAAGTTCTTACTGGTAGAGTCTGACGCTGGTGTTCTGCACCTGGTCAGGTTTGTCATCGGGAACGGCCTCCTTCAGCTGCCCACTTCTTTGGCCGAGCACCGCCATCATGACTTTCATCAGCTCTGGGGAGTCTTTCTCATCTCCTCCCTCCACAACACCAATCTGAGCTCGACCTCCTCTCTCCCTGTCCCGGATGTCCTGAGCTAACAAGACTGCCTGCGAACAAGAAAAGGCAGAAGAGGAACTTCAGATTTTCTACAAGCTTCAACCAGAAAATTCTGCATGTATTTTTTGTTGGTGAAATGTTTGTACTTTTACTTCTTTGCAGTGGAGGACTTGTGCTGCTTTATGACTAATCATAAAGAGTGGAGGATTACCTTGAGCTTCTCTCTCCTGTTGCTCTTGGGGCCGTTCCACTGCACTATAGCTTTCCCCATATCCAGCAGGAATATATCTCCATTGTTAAAGCTGTTCCATGACACCTCCACCTGCACATGGATTAATAGAGAGTCATTAAACAGTTTCTCTTTATTCAAATGAACAATACAGTCTGCCATAAAACCAATCAAAAGAAACAAATGTTAGGAAAATATTAATTAAACAGCACACAGTCATTGCAGCGCTCAGACATTTAACACCAGCTTTGACAGCTATGACAACAAGCACGCCATAATTTGTTTAAGAGGGAGTGCCAACACCCCTTGTAGTGTGGCTGTGTGAAGCTTGTGATAGCTCCAGTGGGAGGTACTGGGCAGGCAGCATTAATCCCTGACACAGCCTATTATTCCACTCTCAATACCTCTGTCGCTGTGACATGCTTTCTCCCTTTGACGTGCAGCAATCGTAGGACGTTGTAGGCATTTGTGTCAACATGCTGAAAACCTGAGGCCACTCCACCCTTCTTGTAGCTGTGGAGAGATGAGTGTACGTTACCAAAGTTCAAGTGTAATAAAGCAGCGAACAGCTACAGCCTGACCAGGCTGGAGGCAGGGTCAACGCAAAAAGCAATTTCTTGTTTTGTTCATCTGGAAATTTCCCTCAACGTTGCATAACTATGAGGTAAAAACAATGAGAAGTCAGAGGTTACTGAACTGGGCGAGAGAAAACCGTGTTTTTCTTAGCTAAGCCTCGACAAACAAGTGTAATTTGTGTCATAATGATTTCACACAGAGGGATTACTGTTGTAAACCATGTCTCAGGAAGATTACAGCAAGTGTGTGTTTGTGTGTGTGTGTGTGCGTGTTTGACTCCTTCTCTTTATTTGGTCACCGCCCTCTTCTAGTCGACATACCAACCCTTTTCTTTGACTCACATGAGGCCGTTTTTGAAGTAGCTCCTGAACCGTGGTGACTCGTTACCCTGCACCTCCCTATGCTGGACAGGACTCCCACCCAGGTACTCGTCCAGCTGGGTAACGTAGATTGCCGCTGCACCTTGCTCATCCTGAGTGGAGGCGTTTCCTATCCAGTAGTGGATGTCAGTCGACTGGCCTGAGCCCTTGTTCTGACTTATCTGGCGGAAAACACAGAAAGAGACGCAGATAGATGACTCACACTTGCACACGTACTGATAAAGCATGCGTAGATCTCATTCATTAATGTTGTAACCTCTTGGGAAATCAGGGTTTGGACTCACATAAAGAACAATGTAACAGTCGCCCTCAAAGAAGTTACCAAAGCCTTGAGCTGGAACAGGCACCATCTGCATGTTCTGAATAAGAGAACAATAAAACATGTTGAATCATACACCAAAATAAGATTTCAGCACAGCCACACACTATTGAAATACAGCAGTGTGTCCATATGTGAGGATATTAGTTGAGGGGATGACTTACATTGATGGTCCATATCTGTAGGCCTGGCTTTCGGCCCACATTTCTAAACGCGTCTGGACAGTCCTCACTCATCATTCTGCTGAACTGAAACAAATGTAAGGCAAGAAACAGTGAGTTTAGTTGTTTTTAACACTGTTCATCTCATTTACATTTAGTCATTTATCCAAAGCGACTTACAAAAAAGGTCAATCACAGTAAAGCGCGACCAGGAAATGTTAGTTCAGCAATAAGTACTCTGACAGTACTAGAGGGGGGTAGATTTAGCATGTCCAGTTGTTGGTAGTGTTAGGAGAGGAGGCACGCTCTGAAGAGACGCGTCTTCAGGAGGTTTTTAAAGGCAGAGAGGAAGGCCCCTGATCTGGTAGGAACTGGTAGGACATTCCACCACGGGGAACGACAGACGAGAAGAGTCTGGATTGCCTTCAAGTCAAAAGTTTGGACACACCGTCTCTTTCAGTGTTTAATTATTTTGTCATTGTAGATCAACACTGAAGACATCAAAACTATAAAACACTATGCATGGAAAAACGTAACTTTCCAGTCTTGAAGGAGTTCTCTTTTGTTGGCTGCTTTCCCTCACTCTGCGGTCCAAATCATCCCAAACCATCTCAGTTAAATTGAGGTCGGGTGATTGCTAAGGCCAGGTCATCTGATGCAGCACTCCACCACTCGTGTGTTTGTGTTTCTTGGCCCGAGTTAATGGTTATTGTTAATGGTTTCTCTGCAGCAATTCGACCATGAAGGCTGATTCACACATGTCTCCTCTGAACAGTTCATTTTTAAGATGTGTGAACTCAGAAGCATTTATGTGGGCTCTAATCTGAGGTGCTGTAAATTTGCGGTTTATGAGGCTGGTAACTGTAATGATCTGATCCTCTGCAGCAGAGCTAACTCTTGGTCTTCCGTTCCTGGGGCAGAGCCAGTTTCACCATCATGTTTGATGATTTTTGTGACTACACATGATGATACATTCAAAGTTCTTGTAATTTTCTGGACTGTCTGACCTTCATGTCCTAAATTAATGTTGGACTGATGTTTCTCTTTACTTAGTTGTGCACTTGCCATAATATGGGTTACTAGGGTCGTTAATAGAACTATTTAATGTATGCCAACACTACCTCTGAACAACACCACTGATGGTCTCAAACACACTGAGAAAGCAAATGAGGGAAATAATTAACTTATGATAAGACACACCTGTTAATTAAAACCATTCCAGCTGACGCCCTCATGAAGCTGATTGAGTGAATGCCAAGAGTGTGCAAAGCTGTCATCAAAACCAAAATGTGGCTACTTTAAAGAATCTAAAATATAAAACATATTTTACTTTGTTTATTTTATTTTTTTGGTTTACCACGTAATTTACAGTTAATCTACAATGTAGAAAATAATTAAAATAAATAAAAACCATTGAATGAGAAGGTGTGTCTAAACTTTTGACTGGTATTTGACTGGTTAATATCTATATTTCTTCTTCACTCATTTCCATATTTATCGTTATTATTATGCTTCTACTTTACTGCACCTTAATGATTTGACAGCTATACGTTTCCCCAGAGTTAAAATGAGTTTCACCTCAACCAACTACACTAAAAATACTATTCACATATTAAAAATAATCCAGTAATATAATACATAATAATAACAAAAACATCCCTATTTCTGCAAAACTATTTGTTGTTTACACATCCAGCAGATGCAGACCAAGTCGTGTGTCTGTCCAGTATTAGCTAACTTTTAGCTCTGTTTTTGGTCTCCTGAGGGATATTTGACACTTTAGCTGTGAAATTCTCCAGTTTTATTTTATTTTATTTTTTTAATCTGTGTGCTGTGCAGGTATTGTTTACCCTTTTTCCTAAAAATGCATCATCTGCTATGAAAATTATGTTATAAGAGCAGTAAGCATCAACATGAGCTGAATAACACTAAAATGCTCAATGCGAGAGTTGACCGTGAGAGTTGAGGATTTTAATATTTCCTCCACCACTGCTCATCATCTAGCAATACTAAGTGTTAAATCCTTAAAGAGCACAAAAGCTTGCAAGAAAATCCTGATTCAGGATGACTTCAATGATATCAATATGGTACTAATAAAAAAGGTCCTTGTTGAGCCATTCACATACATCTGTAATTTATCATTTCAAACTGGTTCATTTCCAAATAAAATGAAAATAGCTAAAGTCATATCTCTGTTCAAGGCTGTAAACAAGCATCATTTCACAAACTATAGACCTGTCTCCTTGCTCCCACAATTTGCAAACACAAAATTCTTGCTGAGAATCAGTATGGGTTTAGGTCAAAAAGATCAACATCATTGGCAATAATAGAGGCAATAGAAGAAATCACAAATGCTATAGACCGTACGCAATATGCTATTGGAGTATTTATTGATTTAAAAAAAGGCTTTTGACATAATTAACCATGAAATATTAATCAAAAAACTGGAAAGATATGGCATCAGGAGAATAGTGCTGGACTGGGTGAAAAGTTATTTAAGTGGGAGACAGCAGTTTGTGAAATTGGGTGATTGTGTCTCTTCTTGTTTGGACATTGCTTGTGGTGTCCCACAGGGGTCGGTGTTGGGCCCCACGTTTTTCATTTTGTATATTAATGATATATGCAAAAGTGTTGCATTTTGTGTTGTTTGCTGATGACACAAATATTTTCTGTTCTGGGGAAAACTTAAATACAGAAATCACTTCACACTTTTTACTGTTCCCTAGTCTCGCCATACTTTCAATACTGTGCTGAGGTTTGGGGCAATAACTATAAAACATCGTTACAGCCGCTAACCACCATTCAAAAAAGAGCAATACGAATCATACACAACGTTGGCTATCAGGAACACACAAACCCCTTATTTCTACAGTCCAAGTTACTAAAATTTACAGACACTGTGGAGTATCAAACTGCTCAAGTAATGTTTAAAGCTAAAAATAATCTTTTACCAATAAATATACAGAAATTATTCATTATGCATGAGGGGAGTTATAATTTAAGGGGAAAAATAAACTTTAATCTAACTTTAATTCGGACAAAGAGGAGGGGTTTTTGTGTTTCAGTTAGTGGGGTGAGGCTATGGAACAGGTTTACGTTGAAGCAATGTCCAAATATGAAACAGTTTAAAATGAGGTACAAAGACACTATTTTTAAGAGGTACGGGGATGAGGGAGGTGTTGAGTAGCACTAAGTGTTATGAGGTTATTGTCTCTTTTGTTTTGTTTTGTTTTTTTATTGTTTCTCTTTGTACATGTGTGTATGTGTGTGTATGTGTGTGTATGTGTGTATTGTATTAAGTGTATATGTAGATTTTTTGTTTGTTTGTTTGTTTGTTTTGTTTTTTGTTGTTGTTTTTTTTGTAATACAAAGTCAGGAATATATTTTATTTATCTATAAGTATCAGGTATATTTAAACAAGTTGCAAGGAAGATTGGTATTGTCATTGATTATTTAAAGAGAAGGGGTGGGAGTTTATAAGTTATTCTTCTTCTCACTCCTTTTCGAATAGGTATTTCTATGTTTAAATGTTTTGCCTTACTTTTCTTTCCATTTTGGTTTGCATATTCGAAATAAACACCTCAATCAATCAATCAAAACAAAAATACATATTCAACTGTAACTTCTCCAAAGTAGAGAAAGCGGAGAAACATTGCACTTTTGAAGCCTCGTCCTCCTCGTCGTTCATCCTTACAACTTCCCTATCTTTTCACTGGAAACAGATGTCTCTTACATGACAAGTGAACCATTTCAAAAGATTGGATCTCTGACAGCAAAACACCTCTAATCCCTCTAATGAGTGTCGGCTTGGCACCATGGCAGCATACAAGTTCTGCAATCAGTGGTGCTTAAACTGCCTCTTGACTCAGATATCAGAAACAACAGCACTGATAAGCAAACACGCTGTATCGCCAGCTGAGCCGAGACTATGGGCTTAGTGGTGACACGCCATATGGAAACAGGCTCAGTGGGACATCACACATTCATGATATTATGAATGCAAATGCAGAATCCATGCATACGATTGTTAAATAGCTGGAGGAACTGCGATTGGAGTTATGTAGAGAAATAAGCCATAATTCATGGCTGCATTTTATCTTTGCTCCAGGTGTAGGAATAAAATGTACTGGTTGACAATGATTGATGGAGAGGGGATTTTAAGGTTGCCTGTACTCTACCAGGATGTTAACCACACCCTTCGTTAATACTATCAAAGCTCTGGTATTTAGGTAATCAGATAAAGAGGTGACACATGAAGAGCAAACAGAAAAAAGGGTTGAGATTGAAATAAAATGATAGGGCTTGGCTCAGGTATTTGGTATATGAGGCTGAGGAGGACTGAGAGGCAACGATTGAGTCATACCTGAATAATTTCACTATATATACACTGTATAATACATAAAGATTAAAAGATTATGTGTCTTTAAATGAAAAGTAGCCAAAAAGTAACGATTATGGGATAATAATGCTAAAATGCAGTACATAAGATATCTTAAGTTTGCAATTAACAATAGCCACCATAACCTATTGATTATATCAGACCAGGTGTGGCTGTAGTAGTTAACTCCTGAGTGTCACTTTATCCGTGCTTTCAGTATATACATGCACCGGTATAATAATGCATTAATTTTGTTTTTAAGTTTATATTAAAATAATACACTTACACAGTACATTTCATATGACAGACGTACACACAGTTCAAAATAAAAAGCAATAAAAACCTATAACATAAGATAAAAACACAAGAAGGTAATATTATCATTAAAGGAACAGTGTGTAGGATTTAACATCATCTAGAGGTGTAGTTGCTGATTACAACCCCCTCATCTCACCCTCTTCTTACAAGGGTGAAGGACAACTACAGTGGCACACACGAAATGCCATGTCTAGAGCCAGTATTTAGTTTGTCTGTTCTGGGCTACACGGCATACAGTGTGGAAGAGGACACGCAGCATGAAAGTCTCATTCTAAGGTAACGAAAACATTCAAATTCTTATTTTCAGGTGATAATACACTAATGAAAACATAGCTATGCATGTTATATTCCACAATATTAGCCCTCTAAATCTTACACACTGGACCTTTAAAATGTAAATAATAATAAAAAATAATAATACTCATTCTAAAATAAGTTTTACCCACTTAAAATCTATAATTTTTAGTCTGCTTTTAAAAGAAGACACTGTTATAGCAGTCATTAACATGTGTCCTGTCCTGTTTGTTTAATGATGTTCTCTCATTGTATGTATGTTTTCATTTAATTGAATTAATAAAGTGACATACAAAGGGACTGCTGGTGAAAAAACTCTGGTACCACATATCAAATGGTGGTATTTATTATTTATTTACTTTATATATATATAAATATTAAAATGGTAACAGTAATGACATTTTTTAAATTATATTTAAAGAACAAAGCATTCTTCCTGTTGCTAAAAGCTGGTCATCTTCATATTCCTCATTGAACTTGTGTTATCTGAGCAAAGGAGATCCGCTGTCAAAGTGTAACAGTTTCAACATATCTGAGTACATGCCAGAATATAAATGACCGAGAATCGACCGTCAATCTATCTGTAAAATAAGATTTTGAATCAAAGCAATCCTACTATAAAGTTTTATCTAGTGTATTTGTGTTGATATGACCACCTGAAGGAGTTTATTATCTGAACTTAAAACATACATTTCATATCTGGGTGGAGAAGAGAATCATTATCTCTCTCCTCCCATCCACTTTATTTTATCGGATTAATTGTATTTAACTGACTCAATGACTAATTATTGTCAGTTGCAGAAGACTTTCTTCTTCAGCTCTTTGTTGTGAATGAAAAACAATGATTGTGCTCTGCAACCCGATCCTGCTCAAACTGAATGAAAAAAACTTAAACAAACAATTTTCTGAAAAGATAAATTAAAGACCTGCGTTGCTTCCATTACTGTGACAGGAAAGACTGGTTCCACTTCAATTAACCTGCGGTGTCCACTGACTCAGCACATACAATGAGCTTTGTTAATGCTCTAAATATATCCTAATGCGCTCGTCTCCATTTAATAGGCAGTGATCAAGTCTTAAAGACACAAAATCTGTTTTAAAGAATCTTTTCTGACAAATATACTTATAAAGATGCTGTTCTTTGCTAAGTGCAGTGATTCACGTAGAAGAAAAGGATGGAGGGATGTTCAGAAGGCTGAAAATGATGTAGTGAAGCATGTCGCCAAAATAAAAGTATGGATCTTACCTTGTGTTGTGTCTGCCGGAGTGAAGGCCTCGGTGTCTCCTACAAATTGTGAAGGTAGATTAGGAAGATGTTGTCTTTATGCAATAAAGTATCGCTGGCTTTACCTCCTGTGGGCAAGCTGGAGTGTGGTTGATGTGTGTGTGGCACAGAGGGCTCGGTGTATTTGTCTCCACACCCAGGTTTGAACACACCTGCAATTTCCTGTCTGGATATTTACATTACAAGGACCTTAATACGCCTCTTCTTACATTGTTTCCAGGCGGACACTCTGACTTGTTTTAGGGATGAATGACGGCAGCCAAACCACATAGTCAAGATTCTTGAGAAAATCATCTACAATACCTGGACTGAGAAGGACTCGAGCCTCACTCGAGGTCCTGATTGTGTTTTAAGTAGCCAGACTGAGTTGTGTTTGTGTTCAACTGAGCCCTCAGTCGCACAGCGGGCATTACAGGGGCCACTTGACACCAATTATTCATTTCACAACTGTTACAACTAGCAGATGGGGGAATTGGACTCAAGGAGCTCTGAGTGGTATTGGAAAAGCATCAGAGGCTTTTCTGTAGCTAAATCTCTCATTCTGTGCCTACTCACACGCAGTCGAGGAGGAACGCTTGACATTATTGAAGGTTTACAGCTCCTGGCTTTGATCTCCCAACGGAGAAGGCATTGGCAGCTTGTGTTTACATTTGTTTGCTAAATGTGGGGACGTATTAACACGCTGTATCCAAAGTGATTTGCACACTTTTTGAAGTCATAGAAAGAAGAAGAGTCTTTGTGCAGCGTGGATTTTGAGCCTTCAGTCAAACACTGAATTGTATGTGAGGACACAAGAGAAATAAATTGTGGGTGAGGCACTTTTGCCTCTAAGGATAACCTTGAGATTAAAAATCAACGCTCTATTATTTACCCCCAACTAAAATCATCAAACCCTGCCTCTGTTGTCATTTCAAACATTTCCAAACTGAGTCTGTAAACTTCTTTTGCACGTTGTAGTCGGTGCATGAATCATGGATGAGGCTCCCTGCTGATGTTTTCTGTTCAGGGATACATATATTACACTTTGTCTTTGTCTCATACAGTTCACACAGCCCCTTCCAAGAAAAAAAACCTGATTGTTACATAACTAACCTTTTTCTCTTGTTAACTAACACCTTCAAGTCAACACACTTAAGTATTTCTTACCTTTGTCCAGGGCTTTTCATGTTTAGATTGAGTCCTAGACTCCATTTTGACAATATCTTCACTTCAACCACGCAGTAAACTCCAGTCCCCGCATATTTGTGGAACGAGTGGAAAGTTAAGAGAAAAAAGGCACAAGAGTTCTTCAGGCTTGAACAATAAGCTCTGTAATGCCTAATCCACTGCTGCTGTTAAAGTGACTGCTACGTAAGCGGAAGCTAAAGGTTCATATCAAGATGTCACATGAAGCTAAGCTCTCCTTGGTTGCACATTAACCAGTTTATACACATATATTTATGGCACCTGCAGATCAGTTAAGCCTGCAAATGAAGCTTTAGGCGAAGAAGAGGTCAGTGGTGTCCTCTTGTGTTCAATTGTGATTAAATGTCTTACCATGTAAAGTTTATAATAAAGACAAACTCCACATTTTTGTAATCTGAGTTAAGTAGTCCTTACTACATCCACTCATTAGAATTGGACAACTATGTCATGCCTCTGCCATCCTGAGAAAAAAGGATACATCTCACAGAACACTTCTGATGTAATTCATCATTCAGCATCCATAAAATTATTTATGCCTCCATATTTTTTCAGAAGTGTATAGATGGTAAATCATTTTAGGACACTGCAGGTCATAGATGTCATGGCACAGGACAGTCTTTACAGGAACATTTCAGTTCGTCATCAAGTCTTTTGTCAGAGGCCGTTCATAAAAGAAAGTCACCAGATCACGGCCGCCATCTTAACTGGAAGAGAAGAAAGTGAATGATGTTTCACAAAAAGCTGAGCGGACGATTGTAGACCCCTCAAGATTCAAGACCTATTTTGGGTAAGCTACGATCTAAAATCCATCCAACTAGAAATAAGTACAAATAACAAACGTTGATAAAATGAAAAGATGTTTAAATTCTCCTCTTTAAAAAAAAAAAAAAAAACACTTGCTGATGAAGACCATGCATGTGATAAGATTAAAAGCTACGGACCAGCTACTAAACAGACCCCGAGAGTGTTACTGATTTGTCAACCGCTGTTCTCAAGGTCCAAAATAAACTCTGAACATCAGATTTATGAGAATTTTTACATTGAAGGTTTGCTAAAGTCATTACACCATGATACAAAGTGACAGTGTGCAAACCTGCAACTTTAATAATGTTGTACAGTACGATTTCAACAGCAGTCTTTACAATGCACCCAACCCACTTTTCCCCAATAAATAGAATTTCATGTAATCTAAGCTAATTATTATATTTTCCTCAAAAGTTTAACATTTATTGGTGGACGGTGATGTCATCACAAAGGTTTCTTTTTTTTCTTTGATTAATAAAGTGGGGTTTCAATGTCTTTAAGGATTATCAATTTACAGTCACTGTCAAGGATCAAATGACGTCATTCAGCCACAAATCACATTGAATTGTAAAAAATATTTGGTAAATTTAACAATTCATTGTTACTAGACTCAAAAGCAAATAAACCATCCAGGTCAACAGGCTAGTTGGATACATTTCTAGAAATTATTCATTTGTGTTTTCTCAGATTAAATGACAATTATCCAAGACTCTTTTTCCAACTTCAGTTTAAGGATTTAGTTAATACGCTTTTGGAGATTTGAGTAAATATGCAGCATAAAAATGCGCACCCCATAACCCGACACAACAGAATCAGCACAGTAATGAAGGCACTTCATTCTGTAAGAGAAGATAAATCACAGTTGTTTGAACGAAAAGGTCAGACGAGAAACAACAGCCTGCATAGCACAGCTCAACACAAAAAAAAAACAAACAAGAAACCAAAAGGTCACCCATTTCTCAAAAAAAAGAAACAAAAAACTCCTCGTTCTGTCTATTCAATTATTTTTGGTAACTAAAATATTACTTGATAGAATAGTAAAACCTCCTCTCTCTGATAGAAAAATTACTTTATGTATGTCTTGCTCTTAGAAACATATAGTATGTACATACAGTAATATAATCATTTGTCAGTAGGAGTCCTGTACAAAGAGTCCGAGAATGCAGAGATGGTAAGAGTTCATACAGTTGGTGTCTCTAGATTTTATTATGACCGGAACAATTGCCTGAAGTCCTCACATTGGGGGCCACGCTGGGACTCCCAGCACCGGATGGAGGACGGGGCCGTGGCAGCGAGGTGAGGCCTTTGTGCAGCGGGCCAGAGGCAGGAAGAACCAGCTGGAGTTGCCGTCTGCTACCTGTTCCTCAGGCTCTGTAATAGACTGTAAACGTCCTCCTCCTTACTGAGGCCCTCAAAGAGAGGAATCAGGTCCAGCAGCTCCGTGTCCGTCATGTCGTCAAACCAGGACTGCACTGGGACCTGTGGAGAGGATGAGAAGACAGACTGAATTTATTCTTATCAAGGGGGAAAGCTCATCTGACAGTCAATGCTCAAGTCTTGCATTATAGGTGAGGAGATGGCGTGAGCCTTGCGTAAATAATTAATCGGGGAAATGCATCAAAGGCATGAAGAGTGGCAGCAGCTCCACTGAGCGACTTTCCCCACAGAGGAGAGAAAGCTCATAAAACTGGGAACACTGCCTCTGGCTCAACACGGTTTCTAAAACAACGGATTAAAACTGACGATGTCTTGCAGATCATTTACCCTTTTTATTAACTTTATAACTAACTTATTTCTTCTTCACTAGTGTATTTTGACCTCATTTTACACAGTGGGATCTAAAACCACACCATAACATGTAAAATCTTATTGTAGCCCCCATTAAATGTGCAGATTCGCTTACTGCATTCTCAGGGTGGAAGATGTAGGAGGCAGGTGAGTTGTCTATAATGATGACTTTACTGAGCTCTCGGCCCAGCCGGCTGAGGTCTTTGACGTAGTTTCCTCTGTGGAAAACACATGATTCCCTGAAGAGCCGGGCTCGAAACACACCCCACTGGTCCAGCAGGTCTGCCACAGGGTCAGCATACTGATCAAACCAATAAAAGGATGAAAAGTTAACGCAGTCTGAGCAAAGCGATATGATAGTGACCATCGTCTTTGCTCTTCCAACGTGTGAACAAACCTTTGCTAAGCTCGCTGTGAAGAGGACACATTCGAAGAGCTCCCCCATCTTCTGGAGGAATTCGTCCACATGGGGCCTCTTCAGCACGTACACCTGAAACAAAGACGCCAAAATTTAACACACCTTTAAAGTTCACAAACTGACACACAAGTAAGGATGCGCATCAAGCCTCAATATGTTTTTAGCACCGGCTCTTGACTGAATTCAAGAGCCGGAGCTAAACTACTTTGAATGAATGTTTGCTGTTGCTCTTTATCAAATTTAAGCTGTTGATTAGTTGTATTATTGGTCTGTAACAAGCTGTCATATTTCATACCCTTACAACACATTTTTTTACCGGTGAACTTCATGACTACATCTATATAATTCATCAAGAAACATCAAATATTCTTTCTTATTTAAAATCGCTGATTCTGATAAAGAAAATGTGCAATAATAGAGTTTGAAAGGAAGTACACGCACGTCTCTGACCTGAGAATGTATATTAAAAAAGGCACATTTTAGACTATTTGTATGTTCTTGTGGGGCTTCTTTTGTTAACTGAAATAATGGGCTTTGCACACAACAACAACAACAACAATTACTTTGTGATCACATTTGCCATTTCTGCTCGTCTTTGTCCTCTTCAGCAGGTCTCCGTGGGTTATTTGCTGCCCCCAAGTGCAAGTAATCAAGCATAGGCCAAGACAGATACAAAAAGCCTATCCTGGATTACTTGAACCCGGTTACAGCTACAGAATAGCTGCTTCTGCTTCAAACGGGACAAAGAAAATAAACCTTTAACATCAATATACTGTACATGTCTAGCCATAGAGCAGCTGTTTCTTCCTTTTTGCTGTCATTTCTTTCTCTCTTACATGCACATTTCAAATCAGTGAAGCGTCTCTTCAGCTGCATCTTCAGCACACTTTGTGATATTTGTTTATTTGGTGACAGAGTCGCGTCACGGCCCATCTATCTTTACAGCGAGCAAAGGCACAGAAAAAAAAAATGGAAAGCACTAAATTCAGGGAGGAGCGCATGTGCTGTCCCACTTTGATGTGGATGTGAGATCATACGGAATAATAAATGCTAAAGGAAATAAAATGGAGCCACAGCTTCCGAGAGAAGTTTTATAATTGAATGTATATTGTTTCATTCAAGCTCAATTCTGTCCTCAATATCAGTGCAACGGTACCTGATGAACAGTCCCATCAATCTCCACTGGAACAATGAAGTCTGCATTGCTGATGGGCTGCAGGAAGACACGAAACAGAGAAAGGATTAAAAACTTGTGGTCTCAAAACAGCACAATCTGACAAGGAAGCAGCTCAGCCACGTGCCCATATTTTAGTAAAAAAAAAAAGATAACGGTAAAATAGTCGTATAAGGTGCCCCAGGGAAACCAGGAAGGCTTTAAGCATAATGTGGTTCCCTCTGCTCCAACGTTCTGTATCTCAGTGTTAAATAAAAACCAGAAGTGAGACTCCAGAGAGAAACCTTGGCGCTGAACAAGATGACAGAGTAGAGCGCAGACAGGAGGAGCGCCGCCGTTTTCTCAGCGTGACTTGTGTCGTCTTTGAAAGGAAGAAAGGGGAAGAGGAGAGGTGCAGGAGGTAGGGGAAGATAGATGCCAGAGGGGTGTGGGTGGGAGACAAGTGGAGGGCGTAAAAGATGAGGATGAAAGGATTAGGTGGGAGGCACGGCGGTGTCATTTCGGAAATGGAGAGAAAGAAAAAACAGGTGGCACAGAGACACGGAGAAAAGATGCTCCTCCGAGTTTTAAGAGGCACAAAGAAAGCTTTTCTGTGAAGAGCTAGGCTGTCACCTGTTTGGATAGTTTGTTGTAGGGACAGAAAAAGAACAGAGGATTATTCAGAGGTATCATTTTATTTTTAAGTTAAATTAACTGTGATTCAGCCACTGACATTTAAAGAATGCAGGTAAATCTGCTCTTTTCTAATTAGCATTTATTATTAATTTAAAAAAACTGACATTTGGTCAAACAGTGGTAACTACAGAAACAGTGAAGTTTTAAGAAAAAGGTTTTGAAATTTGAAGGCTAATTAGCCGAAATGTCTAAAAGTAGTAAAACCTTAACTTTATGCCTTTTTATGATGATCACCAACTTCACATAAAGAAAGGCTGTCCTATAATTTAGAGAGCATCTAAGATTAGATCTCAGATGTTAGCTTAGATGTCAGATTAGATTTTAGCTTTTAGCGAGACATAAAGAGAGATAAAAAATAAGCTTAAGAAATGAAATATAACAAAATAAATAGAAATAGATCGATAGAATCTATCCATGTGGAGCCTATCCCAGCTGACCATCACCTACAGACAATTTAGAGTCACCAATGAACCTATAAAGTGCATGTCTTAATAGGGGAGACCGTACAAACTGCACGCAGAAAAGCCCCAGTGGAGGTATGAACCAAGAACCAACGTGCTGCCCTAATACAAGAACATTTTAAGTAAATAAAATAAAACATAAAATCACTTTAACACGTTTTTATATTCATTTTATATTCAGTGCTAGTTGCATTCAGACCTAAAACTACAGTTAGCAGGTACAGTTCAACACCATCCAACAGAGGGAGTGGTTGCTGTAGGAATACTAACAACGGCACTTTGACCTTCCACTTGTCACCTGTACAATCTGTCTAATACAACCATTACGGTGGTGACAGTGGAACAATAGAGCCACTGTGTACTGGAGACATTTGGTTTCTCTGTGTGTGATGCTGTGAAGAGTCAGCGCACAATCAAAGCATCCAGATCCCTTCAAAGACAGATGTGAGTGCTTCTATGGATCAGTTTTGTAATATATTCAGCTCTGGTTAGTGTTTACACCAGTAAAAGACTGCTTTGACTGTCTAAAAACAGCACCAGTAATGAGCCAAACCAGTGACAAGCAGAGGAGAGAACAAACAGGCAGCATTTGGTCCAACTTCCACAAAGAGAAGAGAAAGAGTCACAGATGGAGGAAGAGATGCACAGACAGACTTGGCCTCTTCTTATTACTCTTCTGCTGAATCACTCCATCATCTGAAGACTGAACACACAACAGCTGCTCTTAGCGCTGGGCCAGGATTGGAGACGGCGAGAGATATGGAAATGGAGGAGGGCGAGATGGCGGGGGGGGCTGTATGTCTGAGAGAAGGGATGAAGTAAATGGGAGAGTGTTTGTTTTATGGTTCTCTGCTGAACCGGCGTTGACCTCGACATGACGTGACGGGCGGAGGAAACTTCTGCTGGTTCGTTTGTATCTGGTGATCACAGCGTTTCCTTTACATACATACACATCGCAGCACTTCATCATTTGGTATTAACTATCTCTGAAAAACACTTCCATGTCTTATTACAGCAGGTTTGTCCACATCTAGGAGCTCACTCTTACCAAATCATCGTGTTATACAGGCACTCTTAAACAGAGCAAGGCAAAACTTAGATTTAAAACCTTTCAGGGCAAAAATAATGATTATTTTCATTATTGATTAATATGCTGATTAGTTTCTCAATTACTTCCACCGTCGAAATCTCTCCAAAACGACTCCAAAATCCAAGGATTCGAACGACTCACAGCCTAGAAGCAAGCGACAACCTCCAAACTGAAGTCTGTGCTTTGATTGACAGGAGGGTGCCGTTACAGATGGCTTGTTTGAGCACCCAGGCGTCATTCGACATGCTTCAGGTCTGTTGATCCAGGTCTTTGCCGATTTTTAGATTAGAAGGGAGGTCAAAGAGCCACACATCCAGAAACCTGTGGGTGACGTCACGCATATGCTGTCCATTCTTTATACTGTCAGTGCCTAGGAGCAGCAAAATGAGCATTTCCGCTTAAAAATAGTTGCACAATTTTCTGTCCATCAACTAATCAGTTAACCAGATAATCGTTTCTGCTCTTTAATTAGTCTGACATGCTGGTTTAAAACTGGTTGTGGCTTCACAGCATTAAGGAGATCTAACTCTGTCCATGTACTTTGCGCACTTTGTTTTTCGTTATTCAGCTTTCAGTCCCTTTGTTTCAGTTAAGATAAATCTTGTTGCTACAGCATGACAGTCATATTTTAGTGTCGTGTTGAAACAACAGTTTCAACACAACACTGTCAATACCGTAGGGTCCATAAATCAACGGTTTTGTGTTTGGTGTGGAAGAACTTAACTGGCCTGCACAGAGCCTTGACTTTAACCCCCGTTCAGCACATTTAAGATGAAGTGGAGTGAACCAGACATCAGTGTCTGACCTCACGTATGCCCTTGTGGCTGAATGGGATCAAATCCCTGCAGCCAGATGTAGCCAAAATTGTGCTGAAGTGTGGAGGCTGTTAGAGCAACATGATTCTGGGATGAGATGTGCAGCAATTACATATTGGTGTAACGTTTGGGTGTCCACCACTGACAGTAAACAGAATGGACGGCGTTCTGGAAAGCGGTTTTGAAACAGTTTTTGGCACTTCTGCACAGGCTTCACTTCACAGTCACGGAGGTTGTCGCATGACCATGTGTATTTTGATAATTATCTTATTCCTATTTCTTATTGCTATTATCATTTTGTGCAAGGTACCTTATAACACTAGTTTTATTTTTTTAGTGTATTCTTCTTCTTCTTCTTCTTCTTCTTATTATTATTATCATACAGCCATCAGCCACTTTTACACATTTACCACCCACTGGATCTAATCCTAGAGCGGGCCCAGGAATTATCTTTTCATCCGTAACATACCGGATAAAGCATACAGTATGTGATTCGTTATGTAACGCTTCTTTTTCAGTCTACGTCCATCTGTGCACTTTGTGAAATGTCCCTCTGTCAGTTCTGGTTGGGTTTTTTTTTTTCGGCACTAATTGTCCAGGTTACTTGCATATTTTGATCCAAAATTACCTCCTAACCTCACTTAATCTACAGGAAATCCTGCAAGCTTCTGAACGGAACTGAAAATGCTACGTGTGTGCCACTTTCTGTTTCGCTCTCTTCCTCTCCCAACCGATTTTTGTCGTTTATTGCATTGCCTGAATCCATTTCATACTGCATGCTGATCTCTGAACTAAACGCATTTTGATGGACTGGTGTGTAACTGCAGTTTCATAACAAGGAGGGAGGGAGAAAAAAAAGTTCCTGTGTGAGTTTCTGACTTGTTTTGTTAGGAGAGAAAATAAAATCCTTCAAACTATTAGAACAGATCCAGGACTTCTGCGAAATTCATCCCGCAGTCATTCAAGGCAACAGTACTCAGTATTGGACACACCCTTGTGTGTGGGTGAGCGTGTACGTGTGTGTGGCCCCGTACTGCTGGCATATGACTGTAATGGGTAGGTCCAGTACACTGTGCGTTTTTCTCTGCCTTTGACTTTCCACAGCCATATGAAAATGCACTGAAAGTGTTTTTTCTCTGCAGTTATTTTTAATCAACAAATAGTTTCCTCTCGCTGCTGAATAGAACTAGAGCAAACACAAAAGAGGCTCCAGCTTCACCTTGAGCTATCTTGTTGCACGGCTCTCCATTGAGCTGCACTCATGCTGAGGACAACAGCAACAACAACAAAAAAAAGGGCTCACGGTGCAGATCCAGCACACACAGATGTAATAAGATCAGGTGGGGCAGAGTTGTGCTGAAGTGGGTTACTAGGTGTGCCAGGTGTGTCAGGAGAGGGAAGTGTTGAATCAGACCCAACATGGTAAAAACAATCATATTCAGTCTGATGGGATTTATTGTATAAAATAAACTGTATAATATGAGATTTATGGTGCATTTTGGGAGAACCAAAGCACGTATATGTGCCACAAAAACTGGCAAACATTATTTTACAAGTTGCTGTCTGTTAAAATTCAGATTTTGTCAAGTATTTTGGTTAATGATCAAATACTTTCAAACTTAATATAATTCCCATTGGCCTCAGCTGTATTTAGCATAGCATGCTAACATTGTTTACATAGTGGTTGTGAGCATCTGAGCACGATGACATTAGCATTTAGCTCAAAGCACAGCTTCACAGAGCTGCTAGCACTCTTAATCTTGTTAAGTGTTAAAATTTAGAGACTAAACGCTCCCTTATGAGTTGAGAAAATTCTCCCGCTAGTTTAGTCTACTAAAAAACATTTAACTCAGGGCCTCATCTTTAAGGTCATCTTCAAATAGAACAGCGTGCACTGCTTAAACCTTAAAAATGTGGTATTTTCCTGGCAGTCTGGCAGTCTAAAACCTTAAAAAACGTTATGTCCAAATGAACTGCAAAGCAAAAATAATCAATTTGTTATTATGTAGGTGAACGGGAGAGTTGGTGTTAAAGGGTTTAAGGATGTGAACTCATAAGGAGCTGACATTTTAGAGATGCTTCACACGGTTCACAAAGATGATACTGTAAGTACCTGCTGGGGACACACGTTCCTGCAACTTCGGTAACATTGACAGAACTCAGTGCACCTCATACTAAATGTCACAATACCACCGAACCCATATTCACAGCAAAAAATGGCATCTTCATGATTTATTTCTGTATAATCCTATTATCCCTCCGAAGGCTGTGGAGTAACAGCACCACAAAACAGAAACGATGAAAAGGGAACGTGAGTGTTTATTTTAATGAGCACTTGTGTTTGTGTTTTAGAGATGTAAAATACCTTGAAGGAGCTGTGTACAAGGGTTTCGTCCAAGTCGATCACCACACAGTTCTTGCCGTAGTCCGCTATACTGACCTCCGGCAGGAGGAACTTGGCTGGTGGCTGCAGAGACAATACACACACTTTACAATACATGTTCATTAGAGGGAACAGGTTACACAACACACTCACCCACACACTTACACACACTCATACTGAGGGTGTGATGCTGGCTCAGTTAGAGTGTTGGGGATAATCACTTGGCCGCTTTGGGTGACACTAAAGAAAGACTTAACGGCATAAACGGCCTGCAGGAGGGCGCCGCTTAGCTTCTGTGGAGGCTTGACTGAGAGATGTGATGTCAATACGCTGGAGAGGTGATATGATACTCATCCTAGACTAAGTACTAGTACTCTTTGCTCTTGAATATGACAAATTTGTTGACTGACAGAAAAATTTAATTATCAACAATTATCAGTTAAGGAGTCCGTCATGTTGAACCGCCATTTTTGTACAGTAGCCCAGAACAGACAAACCAAACACTGATCTAGATGTGACCTTTGGCTGCAAAATTCATAAAAAGCAAAGCAGTTTTTCTTATATGCTTAGGAGAGGGTGAGGTGTGGGAGAGTATTTACTCACTTCACCGCTATAGGTGCCACTAAATCCTACACACTGGACCTTTAAAGTTTTAAAGTAATGTTGTTATAAATTACATTTAGCTCGTAATCAGGATTTCGTAAAAGCAAATCACGTTGATGATTCCAATGAATTATTGACCTGTGCTGAGTTAGTTAATATATAATATAATTATATGAATATGTGACTGCAAAATTAACAATGTCTATCTATAGTGATAGAGTAGAGAGTGATTTTTCCTTGATTAGCAATACTCAATACACCTTTTCACAGCAGCCATTTTGACATAAAATAGTCGGGTCAACGTAGGTGTTTCCAATGATACTAATTAAGGTTCAGTTCTATTTATTGCAGCAGAGACTTTCCAGTGAGTCAATGTGCACCACAGCAGCACCCTGACTCTGTTTGACCTGATTGGAATGTGACCTTAATTAGTATCATTGGTAACACCTGTGTTTACCTACTATTTGTTGTCAAAATGGCTGCTGTGAAACATTAATTGGCTTTTAAAATGTCAAATCATAGTGAGAAAGGGCCATCAAAAACGCTCAGACCCCGAGGAGATGCCTTAGGAATACTTGTATAATTCAAATATCAGCCCAAAACCTAAACAAATTTAATTTAAACTGATAAGAGAAAACAGCAGATCCTCATATGTGAGAAGCTGCAAGGACGATTACATCTCATTTAATGTCAGCTCATCACGTATCAAAACTACCTGTGTAGCTGGTAACATTCAGTCAAGTCATTTTCCTGTTGTTGTTGTTGTGGCTGTATGTGGTTTCACCGTACGAGTCCCTGCTGTTATTTTTGGTATTACCTCATGTTGACTGAGCTGTGATGGTGCTGCCTTCAGGGTCAGAGGGGAAAAGGAGAAACACTCGTGTCCTCTGCCGAGCAGGCCTGGAGTTACAGACAGGCACGGGGCAGATGGTGTGGCCATGGGGGGGGCACACACACACACACACACACACACACACACACACACACACACTCACACATATGTCCATGCATTCATGTGCACACACATACATACACACAAAAATCTATATAGAGGTGAAGAGCAAGGACTCTGTCAATCATACACGTACACACAATCAGTATGCCCGTCATATTATGCTGTGTCTGTGTTTCAGTGTGTGTGTTTTTTGGCCGGGCTCGCTGTATTTGTCATGTCTTATCGTGGGACTGCATGCTGATGTATCACAGGAAGGATTCCCTGTGAGCAAGGACACTGAATGACATCATGTCAGGCTGTGATGAATGTGATCTACACATGCAGGCTGAGCAAATAAAGAAAGACTGACTGGGACCTTGACATTTACACCAGGGAGCTGCACTGTGATAAAAAAAAAAAAAAGCCTTTCACCTGAAGGCACAGGCAGGGGGCGCTCTCCCAAACTGATAGCTCTGAATCATAGCACAACATGGTTTTGGACAGGAAATTGTTTAACTTGATTACCAAGAAGCTAATCTAACAAAGAGATGCTGAAAAACATGTGTCTAAGGAGGGAAAATATGAATTCCAGTGTGCCATCTTAATATAGGCCAACGTCATGGTTTAAATTAATTAAAATATTAAATCCTGAATCCTATAAGGGGTAAAATCCAGCTTGTGTTAGTGTAAGAAAGCAGCTTAAATGACTGCAGTATTATCATAACGATGATGACAAAAGTAAGCGATAAGTATATCGCTATGTGCTATGGACCTTTTATCTTTGAAGTGTCCGAAATAAGGTTATAATAAAAAAATAATAATTTAAAGTGATAAGCACTAAGATGTATTTTGTAAAAGATCATGAAAATCATTCAAAAGTAACTAATTACAGTAAAATATAGTACAGGATATAGAGTATTTTTTATTTTTAACATATTTCGGATATTATATGAACAGAAATTATATGAATTTGGAGCAATCAAAGTGTGCTACAGTATACAGAATGAAAATTAAAACTGGTGTTCATAATGGCTATAACTCTTTACTCTTTATTTATTATATTGCATATATTTATCAATAATAACACTCTCATGATAACATACTACACCCCATCTGCCAGTGAAGGCCATGAGATGCAGCTAAAAGCTCCAGAAGATCCTTCACAGAAGAAGTTATAAACCATGAATTAAGTGCCTATAATGATTATAAATGCTACATTAAAGTAGAGTGATGCTGTTTACTTCTATGTATGTGTGTCTTTATGTGTTTGTCATGACCTTAAGGCGCCTTTTGACGTGGTGCTGCGTCTGTGATGATAAAGAGTGACGCAGATGTAACCTGTCCAGGTCAGCGCGAGTTATTTAAGTCGTCCACGCCCGGACACGGCCGGGAATATAAAACAGCAGACCTCATCGCCGCATGCACTTCCTGCCATTGAAGGGAGGTGTCTGCTGGGTGGTGTAGTTTAAAGCTTGGCTGCCTTGTGGGATGCTGTGAGTGTGAATATCCTAAATTACAGTAAACCACAGGACCGCATACATTCCAAAATAGCTAAATGAACTGCAGTTTCAGCACAAACAAAGCAGGGATCCGATGAATCCCCCCTTTCTGGTGAAACCTTGACGAAGTACAAATCAAGTCCCTTTCAAATGGACTAACATTACGACCACTGAGCGCAAAATCACAACGTGATCTCTCTCAATAAAGACAAATAACTAATTTAATCAAGCGTTTTAAAGGCAGGTTGTCCATTTGTTGATCCGAACTGCATCTGTAAAGGTCTAGCGTAAGATTCAATACATTGCATCTAATAAGAAAATTAATCTTTTGTTCTGTCCCGGCGATTAGAGAAACAGAGGACAAATGGACAACAGGGCAAATAAATCATATGAAAATAAATGAATCTGGACTACTTCTTTCTACCGATTGTGTGCAGGGTAAGTAGCATAAAGAAAATCACTGAAAGCTGTGTCGTTATCAGAATGGGACAGCGCGAAAAATTCTACTGAGAGCAAAGAAAGAAAAATCACCTTCGTGTCAACATCCACATGCAGCTAGAATGATGAAGCACAGCTAGAAGAGGGAGGATGTTACCGGGATGCAGTGAGATGAAGAAAAATGAAAGATAATAATACATACACTGGGGATGGGGATGACCTGGACCTGGTCACACTGGAGAAAATAAACAGGGAGAGAAAAAGAGAAAGAGATTGAACGACAGTGAAGAGGGGGAGGTAAAAAAAAAAAACAGAAACAGAAAAAGAAAGCAGGAAAGCCAAAGAAAAATCTTTGCGTGGAAGAAATCGACAACATCAATATTCTAATCAACAAATGCACAGGGAGAAAAAGAGGGAGAGGGACAGAGAAAGGGATGTATAGTACGCACTGTGATAGAAAGTAAGAACAACTTGCTCAAAAACAAACAGAGCTACCATAGTAACAAATACGCCTGGCCAGAAATCCAGCAACAGTACACTGCTGGGAGGGACTGTGGCATGGACCCAGCTCGAAAATCAGCCCCGCACTATAACAAGGCTTTTTATGGCAAGGTTCGTTAGGTTCACTCTAAATTAATGGGAACTCATTTGTTGAGGAGGGGATCTGGAGCGGGTCAGCGCTGACCACATGTATAGTGTCTGTAAAGGGCCACACATTCCTCTCCTGAATGAGAGACATTTACAGGTAAACAGGAGTGGAAATGTGATATGATTTTGCTCCATTTATAGCGCTCGTGTACCTGCCTTGGCAGCAGAACGCCGTGTTTGTGGAGGAGCTCGGGAGGTTTTGGCGCCTTTTCCACGGGCCAGAACGTTCGCTTCACACATCCTCACTACACTGGTCAGTGTGTGTGTGAGGAGAGGGGGAGGCGTGGGTGCCAAGCAATCCATCACACCGGACACACACAAGGCCCACTTTATGGGGATTAAAGAAGCAGCAGTATGAGCGCATGTGTGTGTGCGTACATGTGTTGCCATGGGTATATGGTAAGAGTTGTGCAAGCTTGTGCGAGCATGCGCCAGAAAGAGCAAGCAAGAGTGTGTGTGTGTGTGTGTGTGTGTGTGTGTGTGTGTGTGTGTGTGTGTCTTTTGAGCTTCTCAGCGTGCTCTGTGTGTTATTTTGTGTGTGCGGTTGTGTGCGTAGGCAGATATCGAAGAATGCAAGATGGGAAGCGAGCCCGTATTTTCAAGCAGTGGATGGTAAACAACCTCTGGGTTCAGCGGGTTTGAAGCAGCTGGAAAAATTTGTGGAGGGAGCTCAGCGAGGCTGCACAGCGCCTCGGCCTCAGCTCTCTGCAGGAAAAAGCAAACCCTAACAAGCTGTCTGTAGCAAAACCAAACAAATGTTACTCGTTACTGGATTCAAACTGGGATTTCTGTCCCATATTAACTCATTCCCACAAGTTTTTTTTGTCATGTGAATGCAAATGGTATGTAATTTGGACTCAGACCAAGTATGATGTGAGAGAAAAATAAGCTTCACCTTGGGAGGACTGCCATTCTCCTCTGGCGGTGGGGGCAGAGAAAGTGTCTTGTTGTTGGTGGGTGGTGGGTCCACGTGGTAGTCATTGTAGTTGCGGAAGCAGCAGAAGAAGGGGCTGAAAATGCTCCGGCTCCGGTGCTTCTTTAGGCTGCTGTTGGACTGGGAGACTGGAAGTGATAATGAAAGAAAGAAAGCGAGGTTAGGCTGCTTTGTATACGCCAGCCAGTGGTGGAGGAATTCAATACCGCACTGTTAAAATGACCCTTTTACAAGTAAAGGTTCTGCATTGAGAATGTTACGAATGGTCTGACATTTTAGGATAATAGAAAGCTACAGCTAGCGAGCGGTAAGTGTAGCTTGGAAACGAGGTGGAAGGCAGTACATAACAGCACCGTAAAAAACAACATTTTGGTTTTCTGAAATGAAACAAACAAGATATATATTGTGTTAATTTGTGACATTTGTGTGCCAGTAGGCATTTGTTTTCACCGCTGGACACAGCCAGGCTAGCTGCTTCCCTATGTTTCTCGTCTTTGAGCTAAGCTAAACTAACTGTCTCGTGGCTCGTCACTTTGCTGTAATATCAGCTAATGTATGTCGAGGTAACAAAAGCTAAGTACTCAAATACTAAAAAAATATCTCCTTTAAATGTTATACTGATTTGAATAATATATTGTTTTACATGCTGTTAGGTAGTTTAATATAACTCTGTTGATGTCCTGAAATGTATTCTTTTAATATTGTGTGTGATAACATTATTATGTTTTGTTTGTAAAAAAAACTTAAGTAACCAATGACTATAGCTATTAAATAAGTAGAAGTATAAAGTTGCATGCACAGATTTGTACATTATTTGAGTTAATGCTAAATTCCATCATCGATGCCAACAAACTTCGTGAGACAAAAAATTGAATAAAGTGCTTTTTTTTTTTTTTTTTTTTACAGCGATGTCACCTGTTAAGAGCAGGCGCCATACGTTTAAAAGCGCGTTTGTGTATTTAAAACCTCCTCCGACAGAAAAAGACAGACGTGATACTCAGAGTTGCAGACAGACTGTGTCTCACATGCATCATCACATTATTGTGACAAAAGGCGCAGAGATGTATGTTGTACCACACTGAATCATCGGTTAATGCAACGGGGATGACAGAGACAAAAATAGCCATCATCAGAGTGCCCTCTGGGAAGGTAGTCCACTTAATTAACATCAAGAAAGAAAATGGAGAGAGCAAGATAGACAGATTCATATCATACATGTGAGAGAAAGTGACAGAAAATATATATATAAAAAAAACATATGTCCAGTAAAAGCTGAAAATCACAGCTAAACAGCTATTTAAACATCTATTTCTGCTATTTGACTAGACTGACAAGGAAACCTAGATTCATACGCTTGGCAAGATGTGTTGAGAAGTGGCTGTGAGTGCTGTGGAGCACCAGGGAGAAAACAACATACAGATATAGGTCCCTGGTTACATCATTCCTCCTTCACTGTCTCTGAAGCCCATGGCCTACTTTCACACTGACACAAGAGAAACAAGCCGGCTCGGTGTGTAGGACTCTACAAAATGTTCTATCGTGGATTATGATTTTTATAATTTCTGTCGGTGGATAAAAATAGAAATTTGGGCAGCTTTGTTGGAAAGGCTAAAATCTGACAATTATCCAGAGGTGTTCCTAAAGTAGAAAGTTGAATTGCTTTAAAGGTAATTTTTAAGCATGGAAATCCCAAATCTGTCCGGGACTTTGAAGTATCCACGCACTGACTTTCGAATCATCATTTTTGTGCCTTGGAGCGGCCATCATATAGTGTCCCTGTTTGCAGCTGTCTTGTTAACGTGTTCATACAGCCGTGTGACACAGGCAGCCCAGTTAGCCATGCATGCTGAGGCTGTTTGCAGCCTGCTCCTGTTCTGAGAACTATCCTTGGGTTACTCCGGGTGGATCTGACAGGCTGCGGGCAGTTCTTCTTCTTTGTTCTCTTCAACTTTGTAGTCCAAAGCTCGCTGTGGATCTTCCTCTTCCCCAACAGATGTTCCCAAGAAGCAACACTTCAGTAAACAAACACAGCTCTATGGTTGCACAGGAAGGCAACATGCTGTGTTACTATAACCTGTGTTATAGACTGAAGGATATGTTCTGCCCACGTAGACTTGATGCGCTGCTGCTGGTACAGAAAACTGATAAAAGTACTCTGACTACAAGTACATACACTGTATTTCTCTGTGCCTGTGGACGTATAGAGTAAACTTGAATGTTTACTGCTATACAGACAAAGCATTGATGGTTGAAGCGACTTAAACGTGTCAGATGAGTTCAGAAAATGACATGACTAACTTTGAAACACTCTGAGTGAGATGAATTCATCTCTATCTCTCTGCTAGGGGTGCAGGGGTATGCTCAGGGTGGCCTCACCGTGTCATCGAGCCACCCTTTAGGACCGCCCAAAAAATCCTGGACTGAAAACTGGTGTATTTTGAAAAAAAAAATCTCAGAATTGCATTTACACAGACGTTAAACGTCATAGATCAATCCCGAGATATTAACAAGTTTTTGGGTTGCAAGGTTGTAAACATCTCGCTCACTGGTCTTCATCTTCCTCCAGAAGAACAGTTGCTTTTGGAGCCTGACAAAGAATCAATCAGCTATAATTGTCGTAATCAATTAATTGTCAATTATACAGTAAAAATTACAAAATTCAGCTTCTCAAATGTGCCGCATTTCTCTTTGTGAATTAAAAATCCTGTGTTTCGGGTTTTAGACTGTCGGCTTAAGAAAACAGGTAGTTTGAAGATGTCCCCTTCACAGACGTCACAGGCATTTCCCACAATTTTCTGATGATTTATGAAGTAAAATATTAATTCATTAACAATCAACCCAGTAAACTGACAATGAAAACAGTTGCTTTGTCTTTTTAGTTCTCTAGTTCATCAGGGGAGCCGCTCCAATGGACTGTTTGACCACTGATGTAGAGAATCTAGACACAAATCAATACATTAGCAACTTAATGACTTAAGACTTAATGGATTCTTTAAATAAATATATTTTAACTTGTCAATACTAATGACTTACTAATATTTAATAACTGCAGACCAGTGTTGTGGGTAACGCGTTAGAGTACTCTGATTACTTTTTTCGTGTTAAGCAATCAGTAACTTCGTTATTTTTAAAAAAAGTAATCCTTTGCTTTAAGAATTTCTCCGGATAAGGAAAGAAAACTTCCAACTGCAGCCTGCTTTTTGTCAGACAGTACTGTGCCACCGCTGTGATGATGCGTCTGTGCCCTGCTGACCTACGTTACCTGTGTGTGTGTGTGTGTGTGTGAGTGTTTTCGAACCGCCGGCAAGATGGCAGAGAGGACAGCTTTTGAATCGTGGAAGTACGCACATTATTTTCAATTCTCCAGCGAAAAGGACAAGAACAATATAACGGTAAAATGCATACTCTGCGTTGGTGAAAAGCTTCTGTCGACCGCAAAAAATTTCCACTTCCAATTTAAAAAAACATCTTGTATCCAATGCTGACTGTCTTTCCTGTTATTGTTATCCTGCAGAGTTAATTTGGTTGGATGACTGATGTTATTCATTGTCAGGATGTCTCGGTGCATTTAAAGGAGGCTGTGTGTCTGTGTCAGTTAAGTTGCAGCATGTGCGAGGCGCTGCAAACGGCTTTTAATTTTTGGTAACGCATGAGTACTCTAACGCGTTACTTTTATTCATAGGTGACGCTGTAATGTAACAGATTACTTTTAATTGATGGTAACGTTGTAACCTAATTAACTACTTTCCAAAGTAACTATACCCAACACTGCTGCAGACTTGATGTTTAATGACTATTTCTTAAAGCAAAAAGACTAAATAAATGATTTATCAACCATCAATTAAGTTATCTTTAATTATCTCAGAGACTCAGAGGCAAATAAAACCCAAACTATCTAGTAGTAAAAGAAAATATTTGAGTGATTGGACTCTAACTGAGTAAGTTTCCAGTTAGGAGGGACCTTCAGTCCTTCCTCATTCTCCCTGAAGTTGGCCTCAAACACTTTGATGTCATTCTTCCTCCATTTTGAGGCCGTCTACATTTTCCCGCCGTGGTCTGCTGCCCTGAACGACCGCCCCCCGAAAAAAAAAAAACAGGTGGGAGAGTGCGCGAGAAAGAGAGAGAGAAAGGAGAGGGAGTTTGGAAAGGAGAGAGAAGGGCGTAGAATGGGTGGGGAGAGTTACTGTGGCGAGACAGCCTATACTTGGGTCTGATTCTTACTCCACCCCCTCCTGCACCACCACCCTGCACAAACAGAGCTTTCCTTTCTCCCTTTGACACAAACAACATAGCTGAGAGTTGACTGCCGCCGGAGACCGAGCAAACACGCACACACACACATATGCAGCATATGTTCACATGTTTAGGCACAGGTCCACGTGTACAGTGATCAACAAACAGGCTGACACACAGAAACTTTTTGCTTTCAATGTCCTTGCTCAGGAATGTGACTGGAGTCGGCTCGCCTCGCATAGCAATGCCGCTTTCGTCAGCTCTGAGAATAGGAAAGGTTAAAGTGCAACATTTGCTGTTAAGAACACAGGAGACATGATCTGAACAAACCGCAACACAACAACAATCAGGTGGTCGGGTGGACGCAGACTGCAAAGAATTAGCTGACAGTCTGCGGTTCTGTTAATGAGAGATACGCCTAGCTAAAATCTAGGTAAAGGGTGGTGCACACAAGTGGTTTTATCTAACAAAAGCTCCCCGGAGAGAGCGATATATTAGGCCAAAGCTGTAGCCTCCTCAGAGCAGGTGCACATTATTTACCCACTGAATACACTTTATTCGCTCAGCATATTCCTTTGATGTGATATTAAAACAGCCCTTTAAGGCAGTGCTCAATGTTAGGTAACAGTGATACTGTAGAAGGCTCCCTAGTCAATCACAGCCAGCCGGGGCCCAAGCTCTCTGTCACATGTTCAGGCGCAACCACTAACAAGGCCGGAAGAGGGAGAAAACGCAGGAAATTCTCAGCATTCCTGACAGGAAGAGATAATCACCCCATGACCCACAGCGTGGAATAATGCCAGGCTCGGAGAGGGAATATGATCCCCGGCTTAGCTCAAGACTTTTGAGGTGGTCTTCTCTACTGTAGCTTTAAAAGCACATAAAGTATGCAAGCAGTCAAAACAAAACATGCCAAATTTAAAATATGGCTGTAGGTTTAAGTTTAGCTGCTGGTTCTCTCTTTACGGCGGATAAAGTCTCAAAGGTTTATGTCAGGACATTCATCACTCTTGAGCCAAATGCTTCTGCAGGACAGATAATCAAAGGTTAATTCAGGTTTATTACAGCTTGGGTCGTTTTTTGGCCATTTTTTTCTATTAGTTATGAACACTGTGCTCAACGCGAAATCTGGGAACAAAACACATCGCTACAACAAAGTTACATTGGGTAATAAACACTGGATGATCACACTGGTTTTAAACACGCACATCTCCAATGTCTTGCCCTGACAAACTTCACATTTCTCATTTTTGGTTTGGTAGAGGCTAACTGGTAGGACAGTGAGCTAACACATCCCTCTCAGCAGTCCTCTGAACACGCTCATCAAACTCCTGCTAAGACAGCAAAAAATGAACCTCTAAGTTGTCCAAGGACTGGGGATTGTAACTGGGATCAGTAACTAATATAACTGAAATTCTTATCCCTACACTGCTAAAAAAGAGTAATCACATTACTCTTAAGTGTTACTACACAATTATTACACACACACATTGTTATTAACCCATGCTTTACTTCCCAACACTGATCATGACTGACAGGAATGATTGCCAAAACTACAAACACAAGACAGAAGTTGCATTAAACTGAAATAACAATTTAATATATTAATATTATTAGTGCCTGTATGATTTTGAACTGCACTCCAGCAGCAGTTAGTCACCCAGCCAGGCAGGTAAAATGTACAGTACCTGGGGGGTATGAAGGTAAATGTGAGAACGATCCATGTGCAGCTGCAGCTTAAATAATTCAGATGGAAAACAGGTCGGTTTTAAATGGCGCAGCCGGGTACTTAACATACGCTAAAATAAAACAGCCGGGAGCCAGAGGGATTTCCAATGCCATCTCTGCTATACAAAGCTACTGTATAATTAAAAAAAAAAAAGCTTGACATTGTGTCAATGAGACACCGACAGCCAAAAATGACATGCTAAAACCCTGTCATGGCCTCAGGTGGTGGGCATGATTTCATGGTGATGATTATTTGCCTCCTCCCCTCACTGAGATTTGTGTGGGATGCTTGCAATAGACGGAGGACTTGCTGTCCAGGGCTTGTATAACACCATGAGAGAAAAAAATACGCCTGCAGCCAAAATGAAGAACAGGACTCTCTCCACACACTCACAGACACACACATAGACCGACAGGTAATCCTCTGTTAGCCTGGAGCCTGGGATCCAATGTCTTGAGTTGACTACACTACAGAGGCAGATTGAGCACCTGAAGATGAAGCTGTTTCTGTCCCCGGCTATAACTAACAGCAACAGACAGCAGCGAGGGGGAACTCCCTTTTGGGCACTGTGTCAGCAAAATAACACAGTGGAAGGAATTCCTGCAGGAACACACTACATCTCCGAGTGGGATGATGCCGAGAAAGGAAACCCTTTTATCTCATTCTTAAATTCAGAGTTTCTTTCATCTTTTGAATGTTTTTTTTTAATCAGCCATTCGTTGTTTTAGACCTTTCAAACCTTCGAATTTCTCCGTCTAAAATGCAAAGATATTCAAGTTACAATTACATACAATAAAACAGAGAAAGAAAGCAGTAACTCTTCACACTGTAGCAACTAAAACCAGCTAATGTTTGGTGTTTTTTTTATCAGGCATAGCAATGTCGGGCCATCACTTAACAGTTTTGAACTCAAATAACCACTATTGAATAGATTGCCATGAAATTTGTTAAAGACATTCATGTCCCCTTCATGATGAATTGTTATAACTTTGGTGATTCCCCAGCCTTTTAATCTTGGCCACCATCAACATTTTAATTTGTCCAATACTTTATGACCAAACACCTGCAAAGCTAATGACATTCCCGTCTGCATCAGCTGTGCTTAGCACAAATTACCAAATGTTAGCATGCTAACACGCTAACTATGCTACTTCAGCATGTAAATATTGTTGTTGTGAGCAAGTTAGCATGCTGTTTGTGAGCAGTTAGCTGTACAAACTCACAAGAGCTGCTGGAATGACTGTACATGTCATGTCTTATAGTTTTATAATCGATTGTTTAGTCTGTAAAAAAAAGCCCAAAGGAGATGTCTTAAAAGTGTTTATCTGACCAGCAAATCCAAAGATTTTCAGTTTAAAATTGTATAAAACAGCAAGAAGCAGTGAACTGTCACGTTTGAGAAGCTGGGCCAGCAAATGTTTGAACATTTTGCTTATTAAATGACCTAAATGGAGATTGAATCAATACATTTTGCATTACATACATTTAGCAGATGCTTTTATCCAAATTGACTCCCCTTATTCACATACATCAGGAGGCAGTTCAGCCTTCAGTGCATTTTTTTTTCAGAGAATCTCTAATCCTGCAACAGACAGCCCACCCTACACCAACTGAGCTTCAGTCGCTCTATTTTTTGTCCATCAACTAATTGATTAGAACAAATTGTTTAAGCACTTCTTGAGAAATCCAGAACTGTGTTTTAAAGACAAGTCTTCTTTCCCCTCGTCCATTAAAAACATATTATTGATTGTTTCAACACAGAGAAAATCCCACCAAGACAGAGGCGATGATAATGACAACAGATCAGCTTCCAAAACAATATTTACACCAGAGAGCATCTGCTTCACAATACACTCGAACACACACACACACACACACACACACACACACACACAGTAAATCCAAACAGCTGACTGGAGTTAGGTAGCGTTAGTTGAGCTGAGTCTTGACAGTTGAGCCTGTGTGTGTTCACTGTGCCGAGGTCCTTGGTGGGTTATGTGTGAGGCCATTAAGGCAATAATAGCACAGTATGATAAAATAAACTCCCATTAAGCCTCCTTACTTCCCCGCACAGACAGCTGAGGCCCGAGTGAAAATTACAGGCTGTGGAGGTACACTCAGTACTAGCAGATGCCTTTAGTCATACTGACTGACCCTCAGCTGCCCTTCTGGCTTTATTTCCCTTCTTATCCGGGAGGATTTATATACATATGCATCTTACATGACCTTACGTAACTGACATTCACTCAATAATCCAGTTGAGCAAGTCAAGGCACAGTTTGCCGAGATCCAAACACATAAACCACTCGGTTGGCACCCATGTTGTGCAACGTACTAATTTTCCCTGCTGTTGCTGCCGTGAACCTTGACACAGAGATGTGGGTGGGTCTGCCCCTGCTTTCCTGCCTCAGATGAGTAGCGGCGTAGGCGATGTGGTGGTGGTGCCAGCCAGCCTGCCTGCATGCCTGCCTGCCTGCCTGCAACCCCAGGGAAAGAGGGTTGCTGCTGCTTCTCCAAATGAAGGAGATGACAAGTGTGTGTGTGTGTGTGGGGGAATTAACCCACTGAGAGCTCAGGGAGAAATAATGAGGGAGAACGGACTATTCTGTCGGAGTTACGCAACCGGCAGCAACACAGCACGCGTTGTTTGCGGCTGCGGCGGTTCATTATTTATATATCTTTTCATATTCTCATCCATAACTGCGCGCTCAATGCCAGAGGCACAGTGACTGATGGAAAATCCTCCTTGTCTGTCTTGTTGGTACAAAAAAAGAAAACGCATCAGAAGAATTAATGTCAAATGAAATTAAAGGCCTGTCTTCAGACTCATACACTTGGTGACCCCAGAGATGTAAAAAATTGATCTGGAAAGTTGATCCAGTGAGCAGTTAAGAGAGGAATTTAAAGCAGTGCTCCAACAATGCCGTAATGTGTAAAATTGGTGGGATGCTCCTTTAAGTTTAGTTCTTAAATACAAATTGTGTGTGTTAAAATAAATCTGATCCATTAAAATTCTGCTTGCGATGAATGAAAAGCAAGTAAACAAGTAGGTCATGTATTTACGTGTGTGTTGGTGTGAGCATGTGCGTGCCCTGCTTGTGTATCGCTGCTACAGTTTCCCATGCCTCTGCTCTCTGAGAGGCGTTCGTCTCCACATATCCACACAGCATGTCCTACTTAGTGTCCCTTGAGATTCACAGTTAAGCAGTATTCACCTTTACCTCTGGAGAGGCAGGAAGAATGCCTCTTTGTGTGCTTCACAGCGTCCATACTCGTGTATTTGCTTATCCCTTGCTCATCTGTTTAAAAATGTATAAACCTTTTATGCTCGTCTGTCAAATATCTCGCAAACTGGCAGGCAGCATAATTCAGGAAGGGTGACAGAAAATCATTATGGACAATACATGATTTCCCTTCTAGATAGCCAATTACTGCTGATGAATGCCAGCCAGAACAGGGCAAAATATGCAAGAAGGCCATCTCCTTGTCAGAGCCAGGCTGGGTACCTGCCTGCAACGTAAGAGACACACAGCTGCTATTTGAGCACTTCCTCCTGTTCTCTCTTCATCTCCACCTCTTTCTTCCTTGACCCTTACCTTCCTCTGACTGTATTGATCTGTTTTGACAACGTACGTTCACCCAAACAGATGCTCAATTAATCCTAGCTTGCGGTGTGTTCGTGTCCACGCTCAACAGTCCTGTTAGAAACAGGCTTTTTTTTCAGGGCAGCAGCCAGCAGCAGCATCCAGGCTGCAGCGGCAGTGTGGCAAGCGTCGCTTTTGCTCCAAAGGGATTGTGGCTTTTGGAGCATTAATAATGGTCTCCACTGATTCACAGCCATCGGATGCCTATGTGTCAAGATATAGAGGCGGAGTGATGTAATCCCACAACAATGCTGTGCTTTTTATATTGAAGCACGGCAAGACAAGCGTGCACCAGAAGAGTGTCAGTCGTTTGTCTTCTGTACTCAATTAGGAGAAGTTTGAAGAGCTGAAAGTCACTGACAGCTGCAGTCAATTAAGCCAAAAGGTGAAATTGGACACAAGACTTTACATACCCGCTTAGCATGGATGGAGTTCTTCTGTTATCTTGCTCTAAAATGTGTATTTGCTTATTCAATTACAACCGATCAGTGCTCGGGATGGAAGTGGACTGGACAGAATATCATTTTATAAAGAATTTACTTGAAATCCTACTGTAATAGTCTCTTCAAAGCCAGTGGAGGACATTCTGAAGTAGTGTTTGCTCCAAAACAAGCAACCACAGCATATGAGCTACACTTGAAACAACATTCGAACATAAAACTTTGCCCACAATGCCGTCAAACATATGGTCCAAAGCACACAGACATAAAAAGAGGCCCAGAAAAAAACCCAAACTATGCTGTGCAACAGAACCAGTGAACGAGATAACAACATACTTCACTGAGGGCAGAGAAGTATTGAGTTTGTCATGTGTAGCACATACACATACATACATGCGTTCCTCGAAAATTACAATTTAAAGTCACAAACACAACCATCAACACAGGAATGAAACTCTTGGTATGAACAGGAACTGAAACAGGAACATGTCCTCATGTGACTGTGAGGACCTACATGTACTCACTGAATAATACACGTAAGATGATAAATAAGTAAGAAAAAATAACTTGAGCACAGTAACCCTTGTGGTGGAACATAACTAAGTACATTTACTCCATTACTTTACTATTACCCAGTCCCACCGGTCGCTACTGAAGATATAAATCTTAAAACAGTCACACCGTTCTTTTCCTAAAACAGCTGGGCAGTGTAGTTCTTACCAAACATTACTTAAAAAACATAGTGCATCTATCTGGGGCTGTTTTCAGTCAGCGCACTAATATTAGCAGTGAGACAATGTATGTGGAGCTGACTCAAAATAAACTACGGTGCTCATGTTCGTCATAATAAGGGTACATGTCGCTCAGTGCATCAGTGTGGCTCACTTGTATGTTTGTTTATGTATAAACAGACTTTGGCAAGGCAGTGCTTTGGTGATTTCATGAGTTGACAAGAAGAAAATATCAAATAAAATCAGACTTATTAGCAAGCTAAATTGGTGGCTTTTGAATGAATTGTGCTCAGATCAGACATTACAGGGGACATATACTGGCAGCATTTACAAGTTTTAAAAATATATTAAAGCTCTCCTCTAAACTGGAAGTTTTAACAGGAAGTGTGGGGACTTCAGAGCAGGAGTGTTGTGAACTCCTTTCTCTTCTTAAAACTGCATTCTGAGCGAAGGTTTAAATATTCAGAGTCAACCGGTGTAGGAGTGAAGAAAGAGTCAACCCACACTATTTTCCCCTGTGGCCTCACCAAGGATTGCAGTGCGATTGCATCTCCTTCACTGTGTCTCACAATCCATAGATCTACAGGCTGCCTCCTAATTATGGGCCACTTTACTGATATTTAACTCAAATCTTTATTGTGAGCGGATGTGAAAATCTGACATGAATCTTCCTAATGCATTTGATGTCACGAGAGATAACCATTGTTGGCTCTGGAAAAAACTCTGCCAGCCATTATAACACTTGTTCATATAAATTGACATTTATTATTCATAATTTGTTGTCAGGATCAAAGTCCAACACTGAGGAAATGCACAAAAGAGAGGCAGAAGCTTACAAGGGCTGCTAATCAGCTAGCTTCCAACCCAATAGTGGGTATTTTCAGAAGATATTTCAATTATTTAAAACAAAATAACACTCAACATTTATATAATATAGTACGCTATGGTCTAATTTTATCATTTTTATATGTTTTAATTAAGGTGTGTTTGGTTATATGTAAGCAGAAGATTAGCATAAATTAGCATAAACACTGAGGGTATTGGGAAACAGCTAGCATTGCTTTGTTGGTTGTTTTTACACTTAAGTTTCTGTACAGATTATACAAGATGTAACATGTTATTTAGTGAGTTTTAGAGGTCTTTGGTGTATTTTCTCTACCCTTGGAGCAAGCCAAACTAGTTTTCTCACCTACTTTAAGTCTTTGGCTAAGCTAAGCTAACCATCTCCTGCTTGCTTGATGAATACACATGAGTGGTATCAATATTCACATCTAACTTTTGGCAAGGAAGTAAACTGAGCTATCATTCCATTTCTAAATTGTTAACAGTGTCAGTAATATCTATTTTATGGCCTTTTCTCTTGATAGTACTTAAAAATTGCTAACAGCTAACACAATGTACTGGCACAAAACAGACATCATCAGGGAGATATGAACATAAACTATGATTTTAAGGCATTGTTCCCAAGTTAAAACAAGAGACTGATACATATCAACAAACACCTAAGGGAGCCACTATTGGTGATTGACTGTTTATGAGCTCATATTGTGGTTACTTATAATGCCAAAGAAGCTCTGTGCAAGACAATAACAACACAAAGTTACTACAACAAAACATTTAATTCCTACTTGCTGTAAAAACATCACATTGCTTCTTATTGTGGGACTGAATGAGTGCAAAAGACATAAATTAAAACAATCCCTTCCTCTTCAGGCATGTTCATGCCTGATCCAGCACATACAGTTAACAAGCTTATCAGTCAAGGAGCTTAGGCTAGGGAGAAAAAACATTTAACTCTTCCCAATCAGCTTCCCAGTATTGGACTAAAGTAATGAAGATGTGTCTAACACTTCAACACTTCCCTGGAGGTGCAGATAATCAGCTTTTCTGAGCAGCATTGGCTGAAATGGGCTCATAAATCTGTAATAAGGACCTGCACTTCAGAGTCCAGCTTCTCTCTCAGTCAAAATGGTGCACTGAATATTGACTTCACTGTTCACACATAGATCCAGTGTGATTTTCAAGAAAAGTGGGAGGCTTGGGAGTGACATGCTGTCTCCTCAAAATATATCAAAGAAATCTACACCACCTATGACCGAGTAATAAATTGTAATCCTCCTCTACCCGACACTTAAGTCCGGTCATGACAGCAAAGAGCGGCACACAGCAGAGTGGCAGGTTGTGCCAGGGACTCCAGAGCAGCCAAAACTCACAGTAGCTCCCCTTGCTAACTGTGCTGCACACACCACTGCAGGTGTGGTCCACACATCATAAACACTTTATTAATGTACAGCAGCGTGTTCCAGGAATAACCTCAAAAGCCAAGTGTGCATGAAATCACAGGCCTTTCTCCAGATTCATATATAATTACAGCTTCGGTATTTTTTTCTCATGTTCTTTCTGGCAATGCAAATATTTTCTAACCAACAAGCCTTTCAGGAAATCTTATTTTAACATGCCATTAGTATACATAATTCCCAGAATCTGCTGCTCCTTCTCATCTATGCGTCTACTGAAATTATATATCCCATCACTGTAAGAGACATTCACATGCAGTAGGACAGACAGGACAGAGTACCTTTAACCACATGTTTTTTTAAAGCCTGAAGGTTAATGGGCTCTGTGAAACATACAGTTTAGTGTCTAAACTGTCTTGTTGCAGCGTTGAGCTGCCATTGGAGTAATGACAGGGGAGAATGACATTATGTCTGGGAGGGAGAATGCATATTACCCAGTCTCAACCAGGAAAACCATGCATGGGATCAAAATATATATAATTTGTGTTTGTTGTTTGTCCTCGATATGTTCTTTTAAGAAAGCAAACAGTAGTTGTTGTTTTGGTTTTTTTAAAGCAGTATGATAAACGCACAGCTAAAGCACACGTACGTTTCTGATATATTTCTTTTTGTGAACAAATCCCATGAAATCCAATGAACTGATGACACTGTGTACCCAAAGCCTGATATATCTTATTCCTCTACGCCATATAGCTCCATTATACTGGGCAACATGTTTTGTTCATTACCATGAACATGAGGACTGTAGTTTATTTTGATTCAATCCACATATACCATCTTAATACAGTAAATACTCACTAGAGCACCAAATGTGTATTAATCCGCTGCTGAAAATAGTTCCCAACAAATTCACAATTTACTCTTGCTTACGTAATCTTGGCTAAAAACTACAGTGCCCAGCTATTTCAGGAAACAACTGACCCTCTTTTTAAAATTCACGACCAGTTTTTATGTTTTTTATGTCTTCAGTCGGAACAAATGCGCTGGGCGTTGGTCAGACAGTATTCATCATATTATGTGTTTCACCCAAATTTATTAACTTATGTCATGAAAGGGAGCAAATGAAGATAAAACTGATGTTTTCTTACTGAAATGTGCAAATGTGAGTAATCTGTGACTAAAATTATTAAAAAATGTAAAGCAAAATATGTCATTGCTATGTCTATGTCATAACAGTTTGCGTGTGGATGAATTATTTTCAAATTATTTAGGTGTCAATCAGGAACTCAAGCAGCTAAACACAATCTGTTTCTCTGAATGGCAGAGCAAATATGTGAAAGTGAAACACAAAGCCAACCTGAAGTTAAGAAAGACTTCATTAATATTACACCCATCGTTTAGCTCAGAACGTCTTTCTGTGCGTGTAGAACCGGTCTGAGTGTCTATCATCACTCACACTGCAGCAGTGAAGAGCTCAACTCAGATTTGACCTAATCTGATTAAGGTAAATAGCTCGTGCATTGATACCTGTCGGACTGTGAAGTTATCAGAGCAAAGCCTCAGTGATTCGCAGACTGAGACGGAGGCTGGCCGGCCTGTGACTCCCTGCACGTTGTTAGTCCAGTCATTACATTTCGTTGCATCAGATCCTGACAACTAAACGGCTGCCAAATGAAAAGCCTCATTCGGGTTTGGAGAGAAGAAATACTGTTCTCTCAGCTGCATATGCGCGTCTGTGCTGGCTGATGTGAAACATTTGGCTTTGAATTAGTACAACATACTGTTTTAGCCAAGACAAACTGCATTATGATACAACTAACATTCTAGATATGTTCACAAGTATCTGTTTTATAAATCCAACACTGTGCAAAAAATAACCTTGTATATTGTCCAGAAGAGTGACACGGTTGACTTTGTACCAATACATGTGCATTTGTCTGTAGAAAGAAACCACAAACCATTATGATTCCAACCCTCACCTCATTTAACATAATCCATAATGCATAAAGATATAATCTCCACCTGACCAAATGTCTAAAAAAACGTAGCTCTAATGAGTTACTACGTCTTAGCTTGGAGTGAAACTGATAGGACTCTGAAAATAGCCTGCCGTGCTCTGAAATATTCAGCGTGTGAGTGAGTGTGTGTGTGTGTGTGTGTGTGTGTGTGTGTGTGTGTGTTATTTCAGTGCAGCCCGAGCAGGTCAGAGAGTAACTGTCCAGGACAACAAGTGCTGTTTGTTGTCTGCTTTGACAAAACCAGTAGCGAAGGGCAGGGACTCCATTCAGGAAGCTCCCTTGTGATACTTTGTGTGTGTCGCACAGCAGCCTTTTGAGGAGCCTCACTGGTTTGAGTGTGTGTTTCTGTGTTTCTGTGTGTGTGTGTGTGTCCTCTCTGGTCAGCGACTGACCCTGGATTTTATCCTGCCAGATTAATTGTCAGATTCCACATGTCATCTGGGATTTACTGTTCAGGACAAGCAGGATGTTGCAGGCAAGAAAGTGTGGGAATTCTGTGCGAGTGATTATAAATTTTATTTTTCTTTCAAACTAAATTTCCTGGATGGTATTACTTCTTTCTTTCTGCTGTGTTTCTGCAGTGTTTGTCATTTGAATGTGTTTGAACGTTTGCAGTTTTCATCGATTTGTTTATGAGGGTTTTAATTATGAAGGCGGCACCCACCAGATTAGAGTACTCTGATGAGGAAAAAACACGTGGAAGAACATAAATCATAATTGATTTGGTTGTCGTGATCACGCAACATGGTCAGTCCTGGTATCATTTCAAGATGCATAATTATGAAAAGTGAGAATAAGCCTCACTTCCTCTCTTGAATTATATTTGCGTCTAGTTACTTTTCAAAGAAAACAACTGATCATTTCATGAGGTCAGTGAGCCAGTGTTGCTCAGCAGCGAGTGATGCAGGAAGGTGACCTTTTCTCCAACAGAGCACTGGGTGTAGCAGGAAGTTGTGGTCCCTCTGGCCTCCAGGCACCCTGTGGCTCAGTGGGATGGGTGCTGGTGGGAGGGAATTTGAGGGCCCTGAGCTCCAAACAACCATGCCCTCCCATGGACACCTGTGTATCCCACATGTGTGTGTGTGTATGTGCACAGTACTCCATGGCCTCATTTTCTTCATGCGATGTGGCCTGCAGAGATGAGTGAAAACCCCTCTCAAAGTTAATGAAAACTGAAAAGCTCCTGACTCATGAGGGGGATTTGTCGTTGATGTCATCACCACATGGTGAAGTGGCGACTCTTGTGCAAAACAACAAGAGAGAAAATGTGTTTTCGTTCAGCCTCTACAGTAATCTGTAGCGCAGCTGTTGAGCTGTTGTTTTCAGGCACTTTTCTTTTTCTTTTTTTTGTGCACAGCTGGGAGTGGACATTTCTCACAACATAAACATACATTGTGGCTCATATGGTGATATTTGCTTTGCTATCATAAAGCAGTGTGCATCGGAGCTGCTGCTCCTGATAAACAATGCAGTTTTTTTTTTTTGCAGTCATCATTGCTTCAGTGAGGTGCTTTTATTAAAAGATGTTTTAAATGTGTAAAATCACAACTAGGAGGCTTTTCTACATAAGTGCTTAAAAATTGTTTTTTTTCTTCACAGCCAAACTGTTTGATTTGATGGTCGGTTGTATTTGTTATTGGTAGTACACCATTTACAGTGTCAGTGATGCATGCAGGGATGTCGCCAGTGCAAGGGGAAAGCAGTAGAGTACCCGCCCCCTGTAGTAAACCCAGCTCACTCCACACAGATTTAAAAAATAATAATACAAAAAAAAAATCACATATCTATAAGTCGCAAAATGTGTGCAGGTTTAAAAATAAAGTCTAAAAACAGCTTGTTGTGATTAAGTTACAGCGCACTCCAGACATTATTATATATTGACAGGCTGGCTCAGAGAAGCTCTGGCTCTTAATGTTTCTCTGCTTCAGCTGAACAATGGAGGTTTTCCGTCGATACTCTCTCTCTCACACACACTCTCACTCTCTCGGGCTTTGCTGTTGCAGTCCGGAGCCCAGTTATCCTCTCACTGCACTGAGGGCTGCAGAACACAATTTGGCAACCGAGCAAAAATAAATAAAACACGGATGAAAATAATCAAATAAATGCATGTTCAAGATGAAAATAACAACCATTTCTGTGCCTTACCTTTATCTTGACTTGAAGAAATGCTCTCCTCCTCTTTCGGATTTGCAACCTGTGTTATTATGGACGTGTTGTCCATGGAAACGAGATGTTATGCACCTTCGGCTACACCGTTTTATTCCCTGGCAAACATTACCAAAGCGTACTACAGTCCTCCGGCTGTGCACAGGCTATAGAGAGTCCGCTGTGTGCAGCATTAAAATCCCATTTTAATCGAAGCATGCAGTCCCATTCCCCCGGAGCTTACAAACAAGACGAAATGTCAACGAGAAGAAGGAGAAGAAGCGGCCAACATGTGAGGTGACAGTCCGATGTGCAGGAGACAAACAAAGCGTCAGTCCTGCATTCAAGTCGTGTGTGTCCGCTGTGGTTGTTGCAGGCAGCATAGCACCCCGCCTGCTGCTGCTGCTGCTGCTGCTGCTGCTACTGTACGCTCCGGCTTCAGTCCACACACTACAATATCAACTGCGTGATACGGTTACAGTGTTTACCCAGAGATGGCGACCGTCCTCCTGCCACAGGGCCATGAAGGCAGGCTCAACTACAACAACACGCCTTCAACATTTCTATATTATCCGCCTCAGTCCAGTCCGCCCACCGCTCACTGTTTGTTGGTGTTTTCTTTCTTTCCTTCTTGTTCCTTAAAGCTCAAGGCAGGTTTATAAAGATAAAGGTATGGAGAAAATAATTTCACATTTGCAGATGCGTCCACTTTTTTTGTTGTTGTTAGGAAGTTCAAATCTTCTCACAACCTGGATTTCATAAATACTGAGGTCAAGAATACAACAACCCCACCCACATAAGACAAAAGTGTAAAATCTTCTCTTTTTTTACATTCTCTATATCAATTTAACTGATAAAATATATATTTATTTGGGTAATTTCACCTCTCTATGGTTGATTTAAAGACTTCAGCACGATAGCAGTTATATAAATCTGGACGTGAAATACTTTGTAGTCCAAATGGACGTAAGGTAGTTACAATGGGCCCCAGTGCAAGCTATTGGCGATTGGCTCATATGGTATGTCTCAACAAATGAGACTTGACATTGCACAACATCAACATACATATTACCCAGCAGTCATCATTGCATTTTACAGTTTATGTACAATAAGTTTATAATTTTCTTATAGATTACTGCCACACTGCCTGTCCTGTCCTGTATATTTATTCACCTGGCTAAGGCCATGTAGGACACATATATAAGCAGCTCTGCTACTTTATTAATGGTTAATAAATCATTTACTAACACTTTATAATCCATTAATATGAATTAACTTTCAGGTTGCCAAGATGTGAAAGCTCTTCTGCTGTTTTTTCATCTTTAAGCAGGACACAAGCTTTGTATTTTTAAGATTAAGAAGATAAAAAGACATTTATAAATTACTTCAGACTTGATGGTCAACAACCTGGTTTCTAATCTACATAAAGCATTAGTAAATCACTAAATATAATACCTAATGACTGCTTTATAAAGAGAACATATTTTTTAAAAACAGTTATCAAAGCTGTGCAGCAGAGGCTGACTTTAAGTATCCTACATTTCCCATAATGCAGTTCAGGAGCATCCTGTTTTTCCTGGTAAATTGACCTTGTCTTTAAAACTCCATTAACACAGGATTTCGGTTTAAAAATAACGACTCTCCAAACCTAAGCTGACATAATCCTAATGATATCACTATGATGTCAACAGTGTTATTTTCTTAGACTTGACGAAGCTCCTCCAGAAGACATTAAACAGCTGTTTTAACAGGCTGAGAAGCTCCCCCACCCCCCAACGAATAACTCGACCTCTGCAGCATGTGTAAAATCAGCAAACTGCCCCTTTAATCTATTGTTTACATCATGTTGCATCTTCCCCATCTCTTGAGCTGATATCCTCCTGTGCACCAAAGACCTACACCCTCCACATGCACTGATAAACAAACATTATTCATGCCATTTCAGCCTCAGTGGACCGTAGAATAACAACAAGGGAGATAAAGTGGTTTTCTGGTCCATTGCCAGCAGTGACGTGTCTGAGTGTTCGTCCCTCTTCACCTTCGCTGTCACTTTAGTGGAGCTGAGGCTCACACAGCCCTAAATGACCCCACCTGAGAGACAAGTGTATGATGGCATATGGACAGGAGAAAAACAGCAGTAAGTGCAGGCTGTCATCTGTTGATGCTGCTCATAATTAGTGTGTAATCTCCCAGCCGACATGATGCTCTTAATGTGGGTCAGTGCTTCTGCTCCGATGCTTACAATAATGTATGTGCGCAATTGACACCACAACGCAGGTCTCTGAGCCACTTTGTACAATCACAGTCACTTCTCAGCACTTGACAGTTGGTCTCAGGTTACTGTGTATGTCGAGACTATATGGCCACTTGAGATGAGATGACACTGAGCCTGTATGTAACCATTGCTTTGCATACTAGATTATATGAGTAGTTCCTCAAAGGAAAACAGGAATGAGAGAAAATACATTTCAAGTGTCAGATTTATTACTTGCACAAGGGAATGATCGATCAGGGCATATCCAATATAACAGTATAATAATCAGAATGTATGGACTTAAAACCAATAAAGGTGCAAGTCACCCTTCATAATGGCTTCATTAATGGTCAATGAATAATTCACTGTATGACTGTATGACTAAATGTGACAATTAAACTTGACTTGAACATGAACTTTATAAGTTATAAATATTGATATTCCATTATATATGTAGTTTCCATATTCTCTGCCATTATTCCCAGAATTAAAGGACCTGCAGTGGTTTTATATTGACAGTGGATCACATGAAGGGCGTTCACTTCACCCATAGGCAGCTTTCTTTTATCAGAATTGCTAAATACGACCCTACATTTTCCTACCTGACATTAAACAGCAAGCAAAATTAGCAACTAGCTCATGAACATGGTGGAGCATTTAGCAGCCAAAGAGTCAGATATTTCCCTTAGGAGTTGGTGGAGACCAAAAACGGAGCTAAAAGGAGAGGGAATATTGCCTTAAACAATCATGACTCCTAAGTTGCTTCATGTCTTCTAGGTGTGTATGTAGACAACTGTTTGCGAACAAGTTTGCACTACCAAATTTAAATTTAGTGTCTGTTTTATGTTCATAGCTTGTTTTTTGCAGAAAGAAGAAGCATTCTGCAGGGGGATTAATGCCTGTACATATATATATATATATATATATATATATATATATATATATATATATATATTTTACAACCTGGCAACCCAAAACGTGTTCTTGTGGCTTATAACTTATCTATAAATCACTGGCAAATTAATAAAAGAATTACTTATTATAAAATGGTTCCAACAATAATTTTGTTTTGTTTTTTCTGGTTCATCATATAAATATTTGTTCACTCTCTCAGTTGTGGATCACGAGCTTGTGTACTATCAAGGTTGGTTGTTGCATATTCCCTTTAATGAAACCCTGAAGTGGCAGAAAACAACAAGCAGGGTGAATAGTTGTATGGTTGTCATCTGGATGTTAGACTAAGCACAGCACTTAAGAGCTTATTGGGGACACAGATAATCGCTCTCTGAAAAAAAATCACAGCTGCAGGGCACAAACATTTCCTCACCCACTTGTTAGTAAAGAAAGTGGCGAGTGTCAAAAGGATAAAGAAAAACCCACACATAATGGACCAGCACTATCTTAAGACATGAGGCTAAAGACTGGAAGACTCACTTCTTGATCACTGACATCAAACATCGTTGGCTTCTGACATTTCTGTTTGTGAGTGGTACGGCCCTCGAGCAATACTTTTCAGTTGATGAATAATTAAAATCAATATGATCTTGATATAAACTTTGATAAGACACAGATGATCTTTTTCGCCGCCTTCAAATACATCTGGTGTGCTGTCAGACTGCGGGGCCCTTGAATGTTTTATGAACGTGGGTGTAGCTCAGTAAGGAATTGGAATCGCATAATCCTCTCGCTCTCTCTGCATGGGCCTATTTCATGTTGTTTCCTCAAGATGTCGAGCTGTCGAGGTCCACCCCACATAAACACTGACATGGTGAGGCTCAGGGACAGAGTTCACTACAGGAAAGGAAGATGTGAAGCAATGCATTTATGATAAAAAGGCTTTTTTTTGTGTGTGTGTTTTCAGCATAAAAATCCTCTTTCATGATTACATGATGTTTATCTGTGGTTTATCACCTATATCCTCGGTATTATAGAATATTCCAAATTTAGGAAATAACATGATTACACCAGTTTAGTGACTAGAATCTCAGTTTCAAAAGGCCCGGACACAAAGGCAGAAACCATCAAAGATTATATAAGAAAAAGATATTCAAATGTGCTCACTTTCCCTCCTGAGTAAAGCTTAAAACCATATGCCACATTATTTTTATGCTGTCATAATGTGTTTAAAATTTAAAGAGGAAAAAGTCCTTAGATCACTGTTTGTGCAAAATAATTAATAAACATTTGTTGCTGATTTGCTTCTTTAGAAATCATCAGTGTGCCTGTGGTGACACCTTGTGGAATAGAGCTAAACTTGCTGGATGCTATTTTAGTAACTTGTTTGTAATGTGGACGCATTTAGAAAGATTACGTAACATATATGCTGTGCTTATTCAGCTGTTAATCTCCACCTTAATATGTGCATTCATAATGAGATTCAAATATGTTAAAATTAAAGATTTAATGTCATCATCACTGTTGACTGTATGCGCCATCTTCTTACAGGCTTTTTATGTCGATGTTTAAAAGAGGAGGAGAGGAGCAGCTGTTTCATTTTTATTTATTATGAAACAGCTCGTCCTCATTATCTTGTATTTTCCATGCCATTGCTCTAATAAGTTTTCTTTTTTTTATATAGCTACAAAGCAAATAACATTTCTCAATCCGTGCATAGTATAGAATAAAAGATCAGAAATTCATTTCTAACCAATTTTTTTTTGGACATTTTGATGTATTTGACGTGTCACAGTAGGAAAGGCACAGGTGCAAATAAGAAAATGAACGTTGGCTGAATTCCATTTAGCTGCTTCGATTTCAGGGTCCTGGTATTGTGCATGCTGCCTCACTGTCACGATTTAAATAGAACACTTATTGTTAATGTTATTCTTAACACCTGCACTTTTCCTACACTTCCACCTGATGCTGTATTATCAAGCAGCACATGGACAGGGACCGACATGCTTGTTTTTTGACGGAGCAAGAACTGACTGAAAAGACCTTGAGAAACCAGCCATCATCAATCAAATGTCAGGAAATCTTTCTATCAGTGAGGCCTATTAAAATGATTGAAATAGTAAAGGTTACAACTTGTCATTCATCTGCAAAATCGGGACAGGTTTTAATAAGGCTGAGATGATGAGATTTGAGCCCTGGGGATATGTGAAGTGTCTGGGATTTATCTTGTGGGAGGAATTATTGGTCTTTACAGAAAGGCAATTCTGATAAAGGAGTCAAGTCAGAGCAGATATCGCAGGACAGATTATTAGTGGAGCTTCAACGATCATCTGAAGGTTTATGTGAGGTCCATAGTAAATCAGCTTTCATGCTCCTTTTTTGTTCTCTTCAATTCAAGACTTTGAAAAAATAAAGGGAACAAATTCTTCTCATCCTTTACTTCTCAAATTCAATAAAACATGTCAGTGAATGTAGAATCACTGCTCAGGTGATGAAAAGGTTGTCAAACATGTACTATTTGAAATATAGATGATACAAAGAAGAGAAAGGTGTTTTAGCACATCTAACCTTCTTACAAGGTGCATGAAGAAGAACAAATCTACACAAGCTGTAACACTGGCTGACAATAAAGTAGACAATAAGGTTCCTGGAATTTTGATCCATTAATAAACATCGAAATGCAAGAAAGATCCATTGTGTCCTGATTATTGCACTCTGTATGTTATTGCTGTATTTTCAGAAAGATAGCAGTCTACATACAGTAAGATTATACCTCTCAACACTGAGCAAGATCAGGATCCTTCTCAGAAAACAAGTGGAATAAAAATCACTTTCTGTTGTAACCTGTGATATAATTTAACTCTCAAGGTTTCTCCAGACTGTAATAAAAGTTCAGTTGAACTATTTTTAATTTAATTTAATTCCCGTAGATGGCTTTAAAATATGTTTGTTAGGGTAAAAGGATCATTTCTAAGTGACAAAAACAAAAATATTCTTATTTTCAGGGGATTATACATGCATAAAAACAGTTATGAATATTATATTCCATGCCTGTCTTATTCTCTATTTATAGTTCTATTTCTTATTTCTATTTAAAAATGTGTTTCTATCTATCTATCTATCTATCTATCTATCTATCTATCTATCTATCTATCTATCTATCTATCTATCTATCTACACTCAAAAAAATGTATGCATTATGCATTCAATATTAATAAAGCCAACTTGTTTGTCAAAACCCAGCAGTGAAAATGAATGCAGTCATTTTGAGTTCATTAGTACTATTACATAAATCTTATTACTTGGGTCACGTTAAGTTTGTTAGTTAATTTATATTAAAACTATGTAATTGAAATGCATAAGTGTCTCTGAAAATAGACGCCCCCAATCTTACATACTGGACCTTTAAATGTAACTAAAAATGTATCAGTTTAATTTAATTTAATTTAATTTAATTTAATTTAATTTAATTTAATTTAATTTAATTTAATTTAATTTAATTTAATTTAATTTAATTTAATTTGTGTATTTGATTGAACGTTTTATATTTGACGAATCTGCGCACACGTCTGTGTCACGTGTCTGTGCCGGTCGTATCGAAAGTGCCTGCACGGACCGGAAGCAGCGTTTACGTGATCGCAGAGATTTCATCATCCTCTCCTCTGTCCATGCTTCGTAGCGCGACATCAGCACTGCTGAGGAGGACCAGCACTGAGATTTACTCCCTCTCTCCGGTGTCCACGGTCCGGTTGGTTCGGCAGTCGCTCCGCTACCCGCCTCAGAACAACAGGCCGTTTTCAGTGTCGGTCTGCCTGTATAAGAAGAAGAAGAAGAGCCTGTGGCTGCAGCTGGCGGAAGGACAAACCATGGACGGCAACAAAATTGAAGAAATCCTCGCCCCTTTGAGGCTTGCAGTGAAAGAGCAGGTAACATTTGTCTCAGCTGATATGTGCCAAGTCTGTTTGCTCACACACTTTTATTGACTGAGTCACAGCTGGCACGGTTTTTAGTTTCGCCCGGCTAACCGGCTAACCTGACCGGCTGTCAATGAATGAGGACAGCCATTGCTCGCTAGCCTCGCTCGCTAGCTGCTAACGCTAGTTGGCAGTCATGTCTGCGCCCTTTGCCACGTTTCAGTGTGCTGCTGGTGCAGCTGCAGACATTTGGGAAGCAGGGTGGGGTTAACAGAAAAAGGGAAAAAAAATCAGCTGACTGCTTTTGTTAACATGCCCAGACTTCTTGAAGAGTTGAATCCAAGTTGTAGCTGTTCCCACAGCAGTTTTCTCCATGTCTTTTTGTTTTTAGGGGGAGCTTGTGCGCCAGATGAAACAGGATGGAGTCCCTGATGTGGATGTCACTAAAGCTGTGGCTGAGCTGAAAGCAAGGAAGAGAACTCTGGAGGCCAAGGTAAGTGCACTTTACCTGTGCATTGAAGAGAAATCGCATAAATGATCTGTTGGGGAAATAAAAAACAGGTTTTCAAGTGCTTTGTCATCACCACACTCGTCATCTCTCCCTTACATCATCAGGCTGATGTACTTTGATTAAAAATCTGGGGAGCGTGCCCACACTTTTGTTTCATTTTTGTCCACCGTGTTGACACTCACAGACCGGGACGATGTGTTCAAATCTGATACGTTGCAAACATTTTCTGTAAGCGCTTATCCTCATCAGGGTCGCGGTGGTGATGCTGCAAGCCTATCCCAGCTGATTTAGGGCCCCAGTTCATCATCTTCATAGAGAACAGCAACCATTCGCACTCACGTTGACACCTATGGCCAATTTAGAGTCAACCTTTTAACCTATTTAGTCATGTCGTTGGATTGTGGGAAGGAAGTTAGGAAGAACTAGACGCTGCACGCTCTCAGCCGAGGTTCGAACCCGGCAACCTTCTTGCTGTGAGATGACACTGCTCCACCGTGCTACTCCAAAATTATATGTGACATAATAATCTAAGCTGAAAGGTTCACCTACTTACTTCAGAGACTGTAACACATCCTCATACACTGTAGGACTGTAGTTTCAATTGTACGTCTCCATCAAACTCAACTCAGCTTGACAGCATTATAGCCTCTGTGAGCAAAATCAAAAGTTTTGAAGTGTAATTCTCATCGCAGGAACTCTCACTGCAACCTAAAGATGACATCGTTGATCGGACCAAGATGGAGGATACCCTCAAGAGGCGTTTCTTTTACGACCAGGCCTTTGCCATCTATGGAGGTGAGACTCAAAGCCGCTAACGTTAGGAAAATAAAGGTTTCGGTTGGTGCATAAATCACCGTACGCGGATTTCTTTAAGGGTTCTGTTACCATGCAGTAATGCTCCTCAGGTGTGAGCGGCCTGTACGACTTCGGCCCCGTGGGCTGTGCCCTGAAGAACAACATCCTGCAGGCCTGGAGGCAGCACTTCATCCAGGAGGAGCAGATCCTGGAGATCGACTGCACCATGCTGACCCCCGAGCCCGTCCTCAAGTAGGTGGTCTTCTTATCCTTCTGTCTGCTGATACAAATATGTTTTTGTGCCTGGTGGTTCCTAGAGTCAGCTCCAAAGTGCTGAACTGTGGGTTTTTGTTAACAGGCATATATTGATTCTGCAATTTTATGCATGGAAGCTGCCACTATAGCAGCCTTCCATAGCCCGGTTGCAGATACATCGCCGATGGAATTAAACATTCATAACGCCTCTTTTAAGTCTTGAAAATTAAATATTCTGTTTGTTTGCTCACTTTTTTTTCCAGGACATCAGGGCATGTGGACAAATTTGCTGACTACATGGTGAAAGATGTCAAGAATGGCGAATGCTTCAGGGCTGACCACCTCCTCAAAGGTAAGATTATTCTACACCAGGCTGAGTGTATTTAAAGGCTTCCACTGCAGTGCAAACTAAAGATTAGTCGTCCTACAGGCACCTCCAGCGGAGTTCTTTGTGAGTTCTTCGTCTGTATTATTCATGGGATTCTGCAAACGCATGGGGATGGACACGGTCCAAAGTTATTTTGTTAGTCGCTCCTACTGGTTGGCCCGGCTCGGAGTATCACTGTTGTGCCTGAGGGAGAATAGAAGCGGTTGGACCAGCAGAAATCACATGGGGCTTTTCACAGTCATACGAGCTGCAGGGACCACAGCGATTGGAACGGTGCCAAAGAATTTGAGATATAAGGAGAACATGTCAGTTCCTGAAAGACTCCACGACTAATTGGCTCAGATGCCGAAAAAGAAATGACAGGATGAAACTTGAGGGAAAAGTTATGTAACATCTTGAACAGTCAGGTGATATTCTGACCTCTCAAACCTACTCTAAAAAGATGTGCATGACATCCTGCTGAAAGGTTCAGTGTTCATCTATCGTATGAACTTTTTGTTCTCGTGTCTCTGTTGTCCTGCAGCTCATCTCCAGAAGCTGATGTCTGATAAGAAGTGTTCGGCAGAGAAGAAGGCCGAGATGGAGGAAGTCATCACTCAGGTCAGTGTTAGCTGAGACAAACGGAGCGATTTAAACAGAAAGGCTGTTTTTAAATGATTCACTGTACTTATTTATCTCTTTTAATATTGTTTTCAGATGGACAACTACACCCAGCAGGAGCTGACTGATCTCTTTGTGAAATACAACGTCAAGTCACCCACCACAGGAAATGACCTCACACCTCCCATCTCCTTCAACCTGATGTTTCAGACGTCCATTGGACCTGGGGGGAACATGCCAGGGTAAAACGAAATGTAATACCGCAGAGAATTTTTGCTTGACCTTATCGCATTTGTGTCTTTTGCTGACTTGAGTGTTTTGTTTGAAACTCGCAGCTATCTGAGGCCTGAAACAGCTCAGGGAATCTTCCTCAACTTCAAGCGTCTGTTGGAGTTCAACCAGGGAAAACTGCCCTTCGCTGCTGCTCAGATAGGAAACTCCTTCAGGAACGAAATCTCTCCTCGCTCTGGACTCATTCGTGTTAGGTAAGAGATCCACTGTGTCCCCTTAATAGTCGAAGTATTGTGTCTGTACTTGTACAGAGATAATAATCGCTCCACATTTCCACACAGAGAGTTCACCATGGCTGAGATTGAGCACTTTGTGGATCCAAATGAGAAGGTCCACCCTAAGTTCCCCAGTGTAGCTGATCTGGACATTATCTTATACTCCTCCAAGGCCCAGACCAGCGGCCAGTCTGCACAAATCATGAGGCTGGGGGACGCTGTGGAGCAGGTACAACAAAGCTGATATTTGGAAGATGTACATCTGTTTACTGTGGCTGATTTTTGACACAAAACACATTTTACAACTTACCAGAATGGGCTTGTAGATGATTAAAAATTAAGACTGTGTTCTGAATGAAATACCTTTTCTCTTATTTAGGGAGTGATCAATAACTCCGTCCTGGGATATTTCATCGGGAGGATCTACCTCTACCTTACTAAAGTTGGTATCGCCAAAGACAAGCTGCGTTTCCGACAGCACATGGACAACGAGATGGCTCACTACGCCTGCGACTGCTGGGATGCTGAAACCAAAACCTCCTATGTACGCTCCTTTCCATTTTTACCCCCTCATTTGTTATCGGGTTAGTCCACGTACTTTTGCTCAAACTAAATGTTTGTCCCTTGCAGGGCTGGATTGAGATTGTGGGCTGTGCTGACCGGTCTTGCTACGATCTGAAATGCCACGCACGAGCCACAAAGGTCCCTCTGGTCGCTGAAAAGCCTCTAAAAGAACCCATATCCTTAAACTGTGGCACCGCTAGCAAGCAAAATGAACACGAACATTATAAGCCCTCAGATGCCTTATTATTCCACAGTTATTCCTCTTAACTGCTCCACACAAAGTTGTAAATGTCGTCCAGTTCGAGCCCAACAAAGGAGCCATTGGGAAGGCGTATAAGAAGGATGCTAAGATAGCAATGGAGTATCTGTCTGTGTGTGACGAATGCTTCATTACAGAACAGGAGCAGCTGCTCAACGAGACCGGGTGAGTGCCGTTAACCGCAGTCGCACAGCATGTGTCGCCTGATGATGAAAAGGTTGTGGTTCTGCCATTTCAAGCACAGTCAGCATGTTATTCTTCCTCTGCAGAGAGTTCACCATCGAGACAGAAGGCAAGACGTTCAAACTCACAAAGGACATGGTCAGTGTGAAGCGATTCCAGAAGACTCTGCACGGTGAGATTCACTCATGAGCTGTTGGAAATGAATGTTTTCACTTCATACGGCTTCTATAACACGCAGCTTCTGTCCGTTTTTGTTTGCTCACAGTGGAGGAAGTTATTCCCAACGTAATCGAGCCCTCCTTTGGCATCGGTAGGATCATGTACACCATCTTTGAGCACACATTCCAGGTCAGAGAAGGTGACGAGCAAAGAACAGTAAGTCCATTTGTCTTTGTATCAACCATATAGAGTCATGCTTGTACACCAGGGGTCGGTGATGTTACCTGTGTAGTAACAGACATTTTTATCCCCCTTAAAACCACCAACCATTCCTACGTTTTAATATATAATAGCTAATTAATTAACAGATTTTAGATTTAAAAACAGTTTGGCAACTTAGATATTGGGCACACTTTGTCACAACAGCAGCTGCTTCATAGTTAAAGCCCCACCTAGCTGCCAAAAATGACTATAGCTCCTTGTTGCGTGAATAAAAGTTCAGCTTTAAGGATCACTGACTCCAAATTTGAAGATGACAAAAGTTAATTGCGGCTGCTAACTCGCAGTTCCTGTGTTGATGATGCTGACATTGAGGTGATTAACAATTGGTACCTAATCTTCAATGACTCATGATACAGTGTCATCAGGCTCATTTTGTGTATTGTGTTGTCTTCTGGTCGCCTGCAGTGATTCTTGCTTTTCTTTTCCACAGTTCTTCAGCTTTCCTGCGACTGTAGCTCCGTACAAATGTTCCGTCCTGCCTCTGAGTCAAAACCAGGAATTCGTGCCCTTCGTGAGGGAACTATGTAAGTGCCCGCATAATCATAATGTACACGCTCTATTTCTGTTTGGGAAGGGAAAGCACCATGCGCCGCTACCGTGCTTAACTTTCTTTTGTTCTCGTTCTTCTTGTTTAGCCGAGGCGATGACTAAAAACGGCGTGTCTCACAAAGTGGACGACTCTTCGGGATCCATCGGCAGGCGCTACGCCAGGACAGACGAGATCGGAGTGGCGTTTGGCATCACCATCGACTTCGACACAGTGAACAAGACGCCTCACACGGCCACTCTGAGAGACCGCGACTCAATGAGGCAGATCAGGGCCGAGGTACAGCACACGTTCCCTTGTTTTTTTTGTTTTTTTTTATAGGTTCATCTGATTCTTCCTGCATCAGATTCCTCAAACATATTTATGTCCGCTGTGAATTTAAACACAATCACATAAACATGTTTTTTTTTTTTTCTCCACAGGTCAGTGAGTTGCCCGTGATTGTTCGGGATTTGTCCAACGGCACAATGCGCTGGGAGGAAGTGGAGAAGAAGTACCCCATATTTGAAGGACAGGAGACCAGCAAGAAGGACACAGTCGAAGAGTAAAGCTCAGTCGTCTGCCAGTCACTCCATTACAAAAAAAAAAAAAAATCCACAGACTTGTTGCATATGCATCACAGGAAGAAATATTGCAACTGTATTGTGATAAGCTATAGTGGTGCGCCGAGCCCTCGTTGTGTTCTACACCACTGCAATCACTAAAATGTCATGTATTCATCATATCTAACAGTTGTGGAAAGCTTGCACAGGACTGTTGTTTCTTTTGAAGAGCAACTTTTCATCCATGTTATGACCATGTCGCTATCTTTTTAAAAGGGAGAAAAATGTAATCAGGTTGTTGTCAGTGGAAGGAGGCATCCACCATTCCAGTTTTCAGGCAGATTGGATCGAGATATTTAACAATTTCAATAAAAACAGCCAGCACTTACTGGACACGGGCATTCAACTCTTAATGTTTTCTATCCAGTTCTCAAAGCTCCACAGACTGAGCGACGTACAACCACTCATGTCCAGAGATCACGGCTATAACAAGAATGTCAGGTCACAAACACAGCGGCCGCAGCAAGCCTCAGGTTTTGGGAGAATGTATGCAGCTTCATCACGTGTAACAGCATAAATGTCTTGACTGCATCTTAGATTACACTATAGCAGCAGCAGATTAATGTTGATTTATTCATGTAGACCACAAGATGGCACCAGATGGTTCTTCCTGAAGGGGAATCCTCATGGGGAAGTCCTGGCATGAAGCTCTACGTGCTGTGTAGAGCTTCAGGACAGGGCACGTGTTTCTGCCGTGGGAAACATCCAGCACAATAAGCAAACACAGAATTACTGAATGTTCTGTGAGTAGTTCTTAAACTTTAAATCATAACAGATAAAATAAAACATTTATGTCATTGTAGCCAGCAGATTGTGGATTATTTATTGTTACAAAATTAGTAGGCTGGCTTGGTAGCTCATTGAATCGGTGCAGTTAGATCTTTTATAGTTTCCTCCCAGGGTCACCGGATGATCAAAATGTGACTTAATGTGCAATGCCATGTCTGGACCGACAGCTGGGCAAAGCAGGCCGCTAGCTCAAGGCCCCAAGTGCAAATGTGTAAATTTGTTCAGGTGTGATCAATTATTCTGGGAGCCTTTTTTTTTTTTTTTCTCAAAATGATAGAGAGGGATTCACCAAATGTCCCCTGCAAGACTCAAACACAGTACATCACAGTTCATAATTGGCATCTCAGCCCTATGCTATGATTGCACTGCCCTTAAAGTGCCTTTCACCAAAGTGGCAATCTCAGTGGCCTGTGAATGCTGAATTGCCCTAAAACTGCACTTCCTGAAATGGCCACTTGAGGCTGGCTACAGAACAAGTCAGTATACGTAAGTCCCCATGTTAAAATGTCCAACTTCACAGCAGAAATAAACACTTTACAGCCTGGTACAAAAAACAGTTTTGGTTTCTATAGCTAACTTCCTCATTTGTGACAACTGTACTGAGTCTGAATTTTTTTTATAAAACTCACCTGTTCAAATTATATTAAAGCCTAAAGTTATGCATAATTAACAGTGTGGTTGCTTTGACAAAATCTGATTTTATTATCTTTTTTTAAATTTCAGTTTACTTTGATTGAAATGTATTTGTGTTTCAAATCAAAAAAACAAATTACTGGGACTATGCAAAACATCTGCTATATATAGTCAAGGAGGAACAGGGTGCCGATATTATAACTACTGCATAACTACTGCATTAACACAGCCGTGTCCGGTTGTTAATAACGTTGGTGGACTTTTCGTTCACATCTGTCTTCAGTGCAGAAGCACAAAGGTTTTGAATGAGTTTCCTGGATGATGCAACATAAAGCGCTGGTTTCAGACACACTACCCAGCACACAGACTGCACAAAGACACGGTACCTCCCCTTATTTTCCCTGAACTTAAAGAAGTCTGAAGGAGGACAGTAAAAAACAGTCCGGAGCGATCACAGCACAGAGACCAGCACGCTGCAACGAGCTCTGATATACGTGTCAACATGGAAGAAGTACTGACGCCTTTGAGGGAGGCTGTGAGGGAACAGGTGAGATATTCAGACAGGTAACACACCTGCGGGGCTTAACATATCGTCCAGTCTGTGATTTTTCTAATAACGGACGATTTAATCAGCGTTAAACTGTACATAATAATTTTACAGCTTATGTCTATGAGAATGAAAACTGTTGTAAAACATGTTTTCTGAATATATATTTAGTTATATTCATATAGAAGTTATGCAGAGTGACAGCTGAACCCAATTAAACTAAAACTAAAAATGACGTATAATACAGTATATGATACATACGTACAAATTTTACATTTGTCCTCCTATAGCAGCATTTATTTCTGTAAACACACAAGCCATGTGGATGTGTATAAATGGAAGATTAGAAGGTTATGATAACTATAATTACAGGAAGTGCAGATAAAAAAGAGAAGGAAAAAAAAGTGAAGTGTAGTTGTTTGTGTGTGTTTTCTACTTATATTTATTACTTTGTATTATTTTTGTCCTATTTAATTTATTATTTTATCTTTTTAATCATATTTTTACGTATTGTTTATTTTATTTTTTTAAAATGCTTTATATTGTCTCATCTTTTAAATATCTTTTGCCATTACCGTGTTCTTACATCTTATTTTATTCTGCTTTTGCGTATCCTGTTTTGTCTGTCAAAGAACTTTGTAAACTCTGTTTTTAAAGGTGCTATATAAATAAAGTTACTATTATTATTATTATTATTATTATTATTATTATTATTATTATTATGTAGACATAAAACAATGGCTTGGTTAAATTGTAAGTTGTTTTCTGAGGGAAAAATATATTTTTCTGCAGGGTGACTTGGTGCAACAGTTGAAAGAAAAAGGCGCCACAGAGCAGGAGCTGAGCAGAGCTGTTGCAGAGCTGAAAGCCCGGAAAAAGATTCTTGAGGCAAAGGTCAAGAGTCTGAACCGCTTACTGTTTATTTCCTATTATCTTATCTGCATCCTTGCATTGTTTGCTTCCACTTTCTGTTTGTGTCATAGATTTTTTTTCACATGCAATTCAAGTGTTCTCTCATCCAGTTTGAGGCATAATTTCCTCAACTTTTATATAATTATGCACCCTCACTTTGTAGGAGCTAGCTCTGCAGCCCAAAGATGACACAGTGGACAGAGTGAAGATGGATGATACTTTAAAGAGGAGATTCTTCTACGATCAGGCTTTTGCCATATATGGAGGTAAGTTATTACAAAATAAGCTAACATAGTTGCATGAATATATTTAAATGTACAGACCGATCACTGTTTGTTTCTCAGGTGTGAGCGGCCTGTACGACTTCGGCCCTGTTGGCTGTGCCTTGAAGAACAACATCCTACAGGTGTGGCGGCAGCACTTTATCCAGGAGGAGCAGATCCTGGAGATCGACTGCACCATGCTGACCCCCGAGCCCGTCCTCAAGTAGGTGCCGATAAACTCGACGTGCAAGGTTTTCTATTCCACCTTGTCTTGAATGAGAAAGTTGCATTTGTCCTTCACAGGACGTCGGGGCATGTGGATAAATTCGCTGACTACATGGTGAAAGATGCCAAGACAGGAGAATGCTACCGTGCTGATCACCTCTTGAAAGGTGACTTTGTCCTACCATCATTATGTCATTTGTAGAATTAAAATGGGCCACACCTAGTCCAGTCCCTCCAGTCCCTGCTTTGCTAACAAAGAGTCAGATTTCATTCCTAAAGAGAAGAATGACCCGATGACCTGAAGGCAAAACCCTTTTATTAGGGCAGTCTGAGCTGTGAGCGTGCAAATTATATTTATCCTAAAACATATCATCACAATCAACCAGCCACTATATTCTGGTTATAATTTTCACCTTTTTGAATTATTCTCTGCAGGGCAGGCATGTTTAAGATGGTCTATAAGGACAGGACAGGTTTCTGCCTGCTCTTATAGATCATTACTGAGATGTCTACCCTAAGGGGAGGCAGGATTTCATAACCAACTGGTTTTTCAGGTGTTTGAGTTAATCTGTTCATCTGTGACTATAATAAGAAAGTTTGGCTTAATAAAACCAGTTGGCACAGTATTTCATGTTTGTCTGTAGACCAAACAAAGCTTTGTTTGCAATTGAATACATTGACTTTCAATGAAAAAGGCACAAAAACAATTTGGGATTTCAGCTTTAAATGTATTTAGTAAAAGTGAAATGTGATTTTTTTTTAAATCCTCAAACTGCTCTGTAGTATTATTTTGAGTGATTACCTCTTATAGCTGTGTTTGTGCTGACGAAAGGAAACCATTCATATGAGATCAGGACAGTTTAAATGAACCTGGACTCCAGAATCAACATTAAGACAACAGGAAGTTTGTATTTTATGGATTTTACTGCTTCTAAATCCAAAATCTTTTAAAATATTTTCCATTTTGCACCTCTTTGGAACCTCCTTGACAATTTCAGGCAAAAGAACAAGACTCGGCTGATTTAAAATGTGTATTGAATCATTGATTGAATCACTGTAATCACAGCTGCTAAATGAAGTGTTGTGTTTCTTCACAGCTCACTTAAAAAAACTGATGTCTGATGAGAAGTGCTCTGCAGAGAAGGTGGCCGAGATGGACGATGTAATCACTCAGGTGGGCGCTTGACAAACACGTCTTCTTCTTCTTCACACACTCAACGTGCAAAACAACAACAGATAGTCAGATATGAAGCTGTTGCATATACTGACAATAATAATAACCCTCTAATGGTTTTCTCTCTGCTCTAGATGGACAACTACACCCAGCAGGAGCTCGCTGATCTCTTTGTGAAATACAACGTCAAGTCCCCTTCAACAGGAAATGACCTCACACCTCCCATCTCCTTCAACCTGATGTTTCAGACGTCCATCGGACCAGGCGGGAACACGCCCGGGTACTGATGAGTAAAAACACATCATCTGTCTCTTCTTCTATGAACCATTTGCTGTATTAAAATTATATCAACTAACTGTGACTTTGCAGCTATCTGAGGCCTGAAACAGCTCAGGGAATGTTCCTCAACTTCAAACGCTTGCTGGAGTTTAATCAGGGGAAACTTCCCTTTGGTGCTGCTCAGATCGGAAACTCCTTCAGGAACGAGATCTCCCCTCGCTCTGGACTCATTCGTGTTAGGTAATCAGACACTCCTTTATTCCTCACTTGCACATTATGATGACTGTACAGTGAAGATGTAAACTTCTCCTGCTTGCAGGGAGTTCACCATGGCTGAGATTGAGCACTTTGTGGACCCAAATGACAAGATCCACCCTAAATTCTCCAACGTGGCCAACCTGGAGATCATGTTGTTCTCTTCCAAGGCTCAGACCAGCGGCCAGTCTGCACAAATCATGAGGCTGGGGGACGCTGTGGAGCAGGTGGGCATCGTTTAATTGACTTATAATTATATTACGTGGGCGTGCTGAAAACATGCCTGATCTAATGCGGACATAGTTACAAATCTTCTTTGCGTCTATGCTACAGGGAGTGATCAACAATTCAGTGTTGGGTTACTTCATTGGAAGAATCTATCTCTATCTAATTAAAGTGGGGCTGTCCAAAGACAAAGTGCGCTTCCGTCAGCACATGGAAAACGAGATGGCTCACTACGCATGCGACTGCTGGGACGCTGAGTCCAAAACCTCCTATGTAAATCTTCTTCTTTTATTCACACATATAGACGGAGATGTTTGGAACTGTGGACTTGAGTCAAGTTTTGTTTTTTCTCCTTCAGGGTTGGATTGAGATCGTGGGCTGTGCTGACCGAGCCTGCTATGACCTCTCGTGCCACTCCAGAGCCACCAGAGTCCCTCTAGTGGCTGAAAAGCCACTGAAAGAACCCATATCCTTTTATTCTCCCTGTCCAACGACCTCATAACCGACTATCATCTGATCACAACCTGCAGTTAGAAAGTTAGATTTAAGATGCATGCATGCACGCTACAATCATTACATGTTTTGTGCATGTTCTACAACGGCAAGCAGTAAATCTACTACAGTGTATTTTCTGATATTACCAGTAGGAGTCGCCAAAGTCAGCTATGTTAAAATCTGAATCTTTAAAGTCTCCCTTCACTTAAAAATGCGTTCTGCTTATTTTCATGGTATTTAGGATGTTTGAGGTTCACTGTGCAGGATAATGAACGTGCAGATCTGGACTCTATAAGGCTGTTTTCACATCCATCTGCAGAAGAAAGAAAGTTTCTCTGTGATCACTTAAATTTGAGTTCAATGTGTCTACGTACTATATGATTTTGTGATATTACAACAAGTCAGGAAAACCAATTGTGACTCTAACATGCAACTTACACAAGTGTAAAGTGGAAACTTTACACATTTATAGAGTTCTCTTATTTACCTAACTGACCTTGATTTGTTTCTGTTTGCTGGAGAAGGCCATAATCTCTGTAAAATGCTGGATTCCTCTGTTTCACTCTTTAACTTCTTCACACAAAGTAGTAAATGTTGTCCAGTTTGAGCCCAATAAGGGAGCCATAGGAATGGCTTACAAGAAAGATGCCAAGTTGGTTCTGGAGTACCTGGCCGTCTGTGACGAATGCTACATCAGTGACCAGGAGAAGCTTCTCAATGAAAATGGGTAATTTCTTCTGAAGAAAAGGTTATTTATGAATGTGATTGTGTGTATTTCTTTCAAAGTTAATTCGGTGATGTGTTTATGCCTGTAGGGAGTTCAGCCTTGAGACAGCGGGCAAGACATTCAAACTGACCAAAGACATGGTCAGTGTGAAGAGGTTCCAGAAAACGTTGCACGGTAAGAGGCGAGCAAACTTTCCTCAGCGCTGTAGAACAGAACAATGAGCTGTTCATGTGGGAAAACAACAGTCTCTATTTTCCCACAGTGGAGGAGATTGTTCCCAACGTAATCGAGCCGTCCTTTGGCATCGGCCGAATCATGTACTCTATCTTCGAACACTCGTTCCACGTCCGGCAAGGGGATGAACAGAGGACGGTGAGAACACTCCAAGCAAAGAGATCTGACTAACAATGATTGTTTTGGTCTTTTTTAAATTTTTATTAAAGATGTTTTATTTCTTGTCCAGTTTTTCAGCTTCCCTGCCACTGTAGCTCCATACAAATGTTCCATCCTACCTTTGAGCCAAAACCAGGAGTTTAGGACATTTGTCCAGCAGTTGTGTAAGTGTGATGCTAACCTCCAGGTTCTAATACAGTAACATTTAGTTTAAGGAGATAGTTTGACATTTTGGGAAATACTCCTGTTTCACTTTGTTGTCAAGAGTTAGATAACTTAACTTACAACTAAGACAAATGACATACCAGGCACATTCTCTTAGCTTAGCTTAGCATAAAGACTGGAAACAGGGATAAACTGCTAGCTAACTGTCCAAATGTAACAAAATCTGTTTACCGCCACCTCTAAAGCTCGCTAATTAACATGGTATATCATATAGTGTTATCTTGGCATAACTTGTTAGAGATAGTTTTTATGCTAAGCTAAGCTAACTGGCTGCAGGCAGTAGCTTTGTATGCAATGGATATTTAGTTTGGTATTGATCTTCTTAGCTAGCTCACGGCAAGAAAGCAAATAAGGGTATTTCCCAAAACTATTTCTTTAAGTCTTTATAAATTTATATCCTTTTTGTTATCTTTTAAAATGTATTTTTGTGTTTTTCTCCCTGTTAGCCGAGGCAATGACCAAAAACGGCGTGTCTCACAAAGTGGACGACTCTTCAGGATCTATCGGGAGGCGTTACGCCCGGTCAGACGAGATCGGTGTGGCTTTTGGCATCACCGTCGACTTCGACACAGTGAACAAGACGCCTCACACAGCCACTCTGAGAGACCGCGACTCAATGAGGCAGATCAGGGCCGAGGTAGTACAAATCCAATAACTGCAGCTTCAATGAACAAAATATAAGGCTTGTACAGTACCACGTGTTTGCTGATTTGTTTGTTTGTTTGTTTGCAGGTCACTGAGTTGCCAGGCATGGTTCGTGATCTGGCTAATGGCGCCTTGACGTGGGCTGAGGTGGAGAGCAAGTACCCCATCTTTGAAGGACAGGAAACCAGCAAGAAGGAATAACCAAACTGGGACTTCTCTAGGGACCAATAAAGATTTTACATTTTACCATAGTTATTTCTTGAAACAGAAAGCTTATTATTCTCATGAATTTTATAATTTTACATACAGGACAAAGATATTATATTTCACTGGGAGTTGTTTATGATGGTATGATGGAGATTGGAACATGTCACATAGACTGGAGGAAAGCTCAACCAATCACAAACAAGTTGGAGGGCTAATCCAGTCCTCTGTGGCTTAAGTGTTACCATCACCTGAGCAACTCTCTTAACAACTCCCCAATGGATGTGTAGTGCTGATACTGTGAAAGCAGAAAACATATAGCCAGGTATGGATTTGAGTTTCATACATTTTTATATATATATACTGCCTTGATTTACACTTTCAAATAAACCACACAGCTTTCTATACGGTTCTTTTCTTTGTGTAAACATCTTCTTACTGTTCTACAGCTGTCACCATCTGCATTGTATTTTGTGTTGCTGTCACTAGACGGCACTGCATGTTGTTTCACAGTTCATTGTAGAATGTGACAAGCATGGACGTTTGGCTATGGCTCAAAATTGCAACAGGCTTAGACCCTCCCGAAACAGATCTGGCAACCACAAATATGGAAAATAGCAACACGTGAAAAGAGGCTTTTAATTTGATAATGTAACCACTGAATCATAATCTTTGTTTTTATTTTTTTTTAACAGCGTGACACTAAAAATGTTTTAGCCCACTGAAGACTTATATTCTCTACATAGTTGCAGGAAGTGGTTTTTGGTAGCGTTACCCTTTGCTGCATCAGAAGTAGGTGATGTTTACCACATAACCTACTTCTACATCAAAACATGCAAAGATAACTCAGACTCCTTAATGTTGTGAGGCTTACAGTCTGTTAGCAGCCCTCATGTTCCTCCCCCTCTGTGTCACTGGTCAAAGTATAAATACATCATGTCACCTTTAACCAGTGGCAGCTCCCTCTCAGGGAGTCAGAGGGACCCGTGGCCCACTCGGCTCTCTGTAGATGCACAGCACATGTAAAAGTTTACATTTCTCACTACTTTTTTTTTTTTAATCTGTGTTTTTTTTTTTCTTCCACTTGAGCAAAACGAAAAGGTGAGTTTTTTATAGCAACTTTCTGCATGTCCGGAACGGCTGCATTCAAGGTCAGTATCATAACAGGTGCTGCTGGAGGACAAACTGAAGTGCATGACCGTGTGGCATTTAACAGGCATCTCACTGAGACACTGTGAACAGAAAACAAGGAGGGTTTTTTGATACAGTCGGTTAAAATAAGTGCAAGTGCTGTCTGGAAAAGACATTTTTTTAATGTGGTTTCTGCATTACAAATCAACACTGGGATGATTTGATGCAAGAGAATAGATTAATAACCTCACTGGAGAGAAGTTGTTTGGTTAAAAATAGCAGGCAGCTGTACTTTGTTGATGTGTTCACCGTCTCATCAGTGGAAACTTGCCCATTTGCCCTCCACTGTTCTTTTTACTTGATAATCACAAGTCATGTAGATAAAACTCCCAGCTGATAGTGGCTTTAACAATCATTTAACAAAGACAACATGAGTGACTCTTTAATGCAAAAGAGAAACTAAAATAGCCCCTGTGTTACAGAAGAGACAACAGCATAAAGCATGCAGTAGGATAATATTTGACATATGAAGACGTGTACAAGTTCATTTAACTACTCAAGTAGCCTCAAGAATTTTTATGAACTGTCCTTTAAGTTTTTACATTCTTTTACTCCGCTATACATCATAGTAGAAACTTTGCATGTTTTATATTTATTTGACAGATTTTTTTTTTTTTACTCTGCTGATAAAGTTTTACATAGAAAACCTATAGTACGCTTATAAAATATGATTCATTGTTACAGATGAAGCTAGCCAGTAGTTTCAAAATCTGCTGCATCTCAACCAGATGCTGCTTACACATACTTCCATAATAAAAACAATGACTAATAATTATATCTGCTACTGCCACATGAGGACTTCTGATACTTAAATTGTTCTAATTAAGTGAGTACATACAGTATTTTGTAACTCACTGCGACGTCTGTGTAAAAAGGGAGCTGTTTAACTAAGAACAGTAGCAGTAATGTTTTGTAGTTGCTGTTCTTGTGTCACAGGCACGAGTGATTAGCACTAGGTCATCGGACAATAGTGATCAAGCTGTGTGGCACAGTGTGTGTGAAACAGCTCCTATCAATCAATACCTCCTGATTGATTATGTTCATATGACATGGAAATCTCAGTGGAAAGTCAATTACTTCAAATCTGAGTCTGACAAAATAAAAAGAACGTGTCGGACCAGCAGTATTGCTTTAATGTGCAATGCAACAGTTCAGTTAAACACTTAAAACTTCAAATATTTTTGTGAGTTTTTGATTAATAGGATAAAAATGTTGACAGTTGAAAGAATTTTTTTGTCAGAGACAATAAATTGGAAATACTGTCACATCTTACGAGTGCAAAATGACAAGTTAGTATGTCGTTACTGTAATGTTTACAGTAAGTTCCTGTATGTATTGGTATTGCTCTTTTTTGCATTGCAGTTTAGACACTTTAGGACATTCATACAACAGATTCACTGTAATATTTTCTAAAAATGCTAAAAGCAATGTGCAATAACATTGTAGACTGACTTAGTGTAGCGGGAGAAAGTACATTTACTCCAGCAACTTCACTGTACAAGTATTTACATTTGAAAACCTCACATTCTCTCACAGCTATAGTTACTGGCCGCTTTAACGTACAAAATATCAATTATCAGTTCATAAAACATAATGCATTGTAGAAGATTAAACTACAGTGCAGTACTTTTACTTTTAAAGGGTTATTTTTTTACATTAAGGATCTGAAAACTTCATATGCAGTTTGTTAGTCTCAACTATTAGATCATAATTTATATCCTGATGTCTCATTACGGCCATCAGATAAATATAAAGACAATGAAAATGGTAAATCTCCGTCTGAAGTGGAGTGTATGGGAACTATAAAATGTCACAAAAAGGAAAAGGAACGTTCTCTAATGCAGTAAGGAAGTACTTACTTCCACATGAACTAAGTGTCTTCTGTTATTTTCCACCTCTAATATTATGCCTGGACAAGTACAGTACCTCACTGTGACAGTAACCTAACTCAAGAATGATTGATAGGCTGAGACATCTATTTTTAGTTAGAGGAAAAGATCTCATACACACTGAAGTGGCATTGTTACACTTCTACACTTAGAGCTGCTGGTTCAGGACATTCTGACCAGGCTAGAAGTGATGTCCACCGTGTGAAGCATCAGGATGTGTTTGTTATTTGGAGGCGAGATAGAGAAGCTCTGATGTGCTGTAGCGCCATTTGTCACCTTTTCAGAAGTAGAACCTGTTTTAGTGGTTTCAGATAAATGCTGACTGACCTGCTGCTGCTGTGTGTTCAGGAGCCTCCAGCGCTCTTCCTGTCTGTGTCACGATGGGGATCAAAGCTGCTCTTCCCAAATATGAGATCTATTTCTACAACACGGTGCTATGTCTCGCAATGTTCTGGGCTGCCAGTTGGATCTTTGAGGTTTCCAGTTGTGAGTATGAGAAAGAGCATGCATGCACACACGCACACACAGACTAAACAGACTACTCAGACTTCTAGAGTGTCATCCTTATGAAGTACATGTGCATGCACGAATAAAAGTTGATCACCCGTCTGGAAAACGACTCACATAAAAGAAAAGCTAAATGAAATCATATTTAAATGTTTTGTGTCATTACAGTCAACATAAATAAAATATTTTATGTTCTATTGAGTACCAAATATGTCTTAACCCCCTTACCTAAACTTATGCAGAAGTCAAACTGACTAATGCTACATTTTTAAGCCCAATACCAATATTGGAATGAGAGTTTAGCAGTGCATACATTATATGTTTTATAAGGTTTTAACATAAACATAAAATATGGGCCAATGTTTTGAAAAATTACTGCACTTTCTTCTTCTTTCATCTCTCCTTATGATCTGTCATACATGTGCTGATCTAACATCAGCTGGTGTTACCATAATCACCCATGCTGATGCATTGGTCAGATTCTATGTAGTACATTGTCTCATAAAAAAAAGGGGGTAACTGTAGAAGTTTGAGGCTGAATAGCCTACAAGCTAATCCTGCTTCACTTTAGTGATGTTTCCCAAAGTAGTGGTCAGTTTTGTTATGTTACGCTAACTGTAAGTGCATCAAAACTCTGCATGAGTGAAAGTAAACTTAATGATATACAATTGGATTAAAAAGGCTGCCTAAATACAAGTTGTAATCAGTTACTTTCCCTGTTTACACACATACTCACATGCAGATGTGCAAACATGAACTTAACTTCTAAAATCTGATACTTTTCAAGAAATCAGTGCCTTAGTTTCCCCCCACTCCAAAAAAAATGAAGCTGGACTGTGAGTTTTATGTTGAGTTATAAGTTTAGCTTCATGTGGTACAGTCACGTACAGACAATACATTGTGCAGTATACATATAGGCGCAGTGTCACTTTGTAGAGTGACAGAGGGTGAAGAGCTGGAGTTATGCAGACCACGCACAGGAGATCAGGTGTCAGTATTAATACCACAGAGCAGAGAAAGGTCCTGTGTTTGTGCTGCGTTTGTTGAAAGTTTCACTGACGCTCGTAACAAAAGTTACACATCTGCTATAAAGTGGCAAAAAAAAATGTGTGTCTATATGATGTATCCTCATATGCTAAGTTTTATGTGTTGATGTGTTGAAGTTTAATTCAGATCTTTTTCCTCACCTTTTCCTCTTTCCTCATATCCAGCCAGTGTAAACAGAAAGACGTTTAAAACCAGTGTGAAGCCAGGATGGTACTACTTTGGGAGGAAAATGGTGAGAGAACATTCATAGTTTATCAAGACGTTTGCCATTGATGTAAAAAAAAAAAAAAACATTTATAAATTTCATTTATTGTTTATCGTTCTACAGGATACGGCTGATTTTGAGTGGATGATGTGGTTTTCCACCTTCAGAGAGCACATCCTGTTTGCTCTCTCCGGTCATGTGCTGTTCGCTAAGATCTGCTCCATGCTGGCTCCACAGGTGCTTCTACTGACTGAGCTCAGGTTTAATGTGCATATCTCTCACTGTGTTGTGTTATTACGAAAACATTTGACATTTGAAATCCTCTTTGTCACTATTTATTTTTGCAACATTGCACAGTTGCTTTTTATATCATTAGCTAAACAGCAGATGACGAATGGGACCAGCTGGAAGGAAAAAGACGTGCGGAGAGAGAGTCAGATGGAGGGATGACTGCAGATGAAGAATGAGGGAGAGAACAAATAGAAATGTAGCTCTATTTTTAGCGAGATCAGTTATGTCAGTTTGGTTTGGTTAACAACACTGGACCACGTGTCATGTGTCAGCAGAGTCTCACGCTGAAGTGTACACTTGCTTTGTTAAAAGTGTACAAATGTTATGAGACGTTTTCATGACTCCTCCAAGTGGAAGAAAAGTGTTTCTTCTTCTATAATCAGATGTTATATCTGTGGCATTGTGGAGTAATGTATATATTAGATTCTCCTTCACACTAGGAAGGAGAGTGAGACGAGGGGGCTGCAACCAGCAAATACCCTGCTAGATGCCGCTCAATCGTACACACTAGTACTTGGAAGTAAAAGTTGCAATACCACAATGAAAATAATATTTAAAAGTAAAAGTCCTGCATTCAAGTAAAAATACTCAGCAGCATCTGAAAGTTGAGTAAAGTACAAGTACCTCACATTTGTACTTAAGTAAATGTACTCAGTTACATTCCACCGCATGCACATTGGTCGAGCGGTGACGCTTCATTTCTCTCCCACAGTACAGGTCCTTGGTGTACCTGGTGTACGGGCTGCTGGCTGTATGGACCAGCATGGGCTGGACCTACGTCACCCTCATCCTGACCCACTGTATCCTGCTTTACAGCATCTCCTTAGTGAAAATCCGCTGGCTTTGCTTTATCACCGGTCTTTGCACCCTTGCTACATTCAAGTGTGAACCCTTTGTGTCATGGCAGGTAAACTGCTGGCATTGAACAGACGTTACATTACAAAAGTTGTGAATATTATTCGTTATAATTCCATTTAATTCTTTATTGTCCCTGTCTCTACCCCACACAGGCGGGTTTTGTGGAGGGGGACTTTGAGCTGCGTCATATTCTCTTCTATGGAGGTTGTGGCTTTACTATAATGCGCTGCATGAGCTTTGCTCTAGAGAACTGTGAGAAGAAAGATGGAAACTACAACATCCTGGAGCTGCTCAAGTACAACTTCTATCTCCCCTTCTTCTATTTCGGGCCCATCATGACCTTTGATAAGTTTTATGCTCAAGTAAGTTTTTATTCACAATCTTAATGCAACGTTTTAGGCATTGATGGACCTCGATAATATATTGTGTTGTGTTCACACAGCAGTGCTTTCCAACCTTTTTGTTACTCTTTAAAGGGAAAGCAATATCTGTAATATCTATGGCCACTGTTTCCATATGACTATTGGTTATGGCCAGGTTTTATTTGAATATTTGGGCCTAAAGAGGTAAAATCATCCAATAAATGCCAGAAAAAAAGAAGAGAAAGAACATCTAGCAACAGAAATAATTTTGTGAGGATGGATATTGAACTTGGGATCATCTAACATGTGGATATTTTCTCTTGGAACAAACGAGAACATTTAGAAAGCAGTAATGAAAGAATTATTTAAAAAAATCTTTACCATACTCTAAGTTCTGAAAACGTTATGTAAGAAAAAGTTTGTAAGTAAATCAGGAAAATGTACTCAAACTCTGTGACTGTAATATTATTATAGATCACATAAATAGATTATTATTACTCATGCATTAATGTAAAATAATGTTTTTACTTTTGGTAGTTGGTTGAGGTGGAACTCATTTTGAACTGTTTCGTATTGAACGGCAAATTATTTTTTAAATAAATCAACAGATTTGGATTTGGTTTGTGAAAATTCAGAAAATAGTGAGAAATTACCCAGAAATCACAAATGACACCATCACAATGTTTGTTTTGTTCGACCAATAGTACAAACCTCTAAATTATAAAATTATTTAAAGGAAAAGCAGAAAATCTTAAATATTTTTGCATGAAAAATGACAAATGATCATCAAAACAGTTGCCAATTCATTTTTGGTCAATTGATCTGTACTTTTATAAACTGTTTGGTAGTTTAATATAACAAAACATATTTTATAAGCTCATATATGCAAAAATCTGAAGTAAAGTATCTAAGTATCTAAATCTGTCAAATATTTGCAGTGAAGTAAAAAGTACAATATTTCCCTCTGAACTGTAGTGGTGTACATGTAAAGAAAGGTACAAGGGTACTTTAGATATATACAAGTACTTGAGTAAGCGTACTTTATCGAAAATGCTTCTGTGTCCATGTAAAGACTTTGAGTACTCTCCATAAGCTGTAGTAGATATGTGGAGGCATCGGGCTCTGAGATGTGTGTCTGCTGCCCCCTGCAGGTCAACAAGTCAGACCTGACCAGGAAAGAGTGGGAGATGTGGAATATCAATATGCAGGGTGCCATTCACCTTGGAGTCATCATTGTAGTGGACGTCCTTTTCCATTTCATGTACATCCTCACCATCCCCGCCGACATGAAGCTGCTGAAGCACCTCTCTGACTGGGCTCTAGGTCTGTGCCACCTCCTCCAAACTGTCTACATTTAATGTTCCTTTATGGAAACGTGAAGCATGAGAAGAGGATTGTGCGTGTACTTACTCCAGGTGTAGTTAAATTATATAACTAATGTGACTGCATTGTTTCCAGTGGGCCTAGCTTACTTTAACCTGGTGTATGACTGGGTAAAAGCAGCTGTTATGTTCGGAGTCATCAACACGGTGTCCAGATTGGATCATCTGGACCCTCCCAAGCCACCAAAATGCATCACTATGCTCTATGTGTTTGCTGAAACGTGAGTTTACACAGCTTGATCACATTTGGCTCATTATATTCAGCATATCATTTTGTGAAACTAATCCTGTATTTCTTTTTTCTCCGTTCGTAGCCATTTTGACAGAGGGATCAATGAGTGGCTGTGCAAGTGAGTGTTTCAGAAAGATCCAATAAGTTAAATAAAAGTGTGATTAACCTTGATAAATTTAGAGGTTCTGATGGTGCCTTATTCTTATCCGTAGGTATGTATACGATTACCTGGGTGGAAAACATGAGAATGTGGTGGAGGAGCTGGTGGCAACACTGTGCACCTTTGGCGTCACCACCATTTGGTTGGGACCCTGCAAGGTGGTGCTAGTCTGGGCTTTGTTAAACTGTTTCGGCCTTAACTTTGAGCTGTGGGCCGCCAAGTTCTTCTCCATGGAGCCTTTTGCTTCTCTTGAGGTTTGCTAGTTGGGGGTTGTCTTTACATTTCAGCTTTCACAAAGTGCTTCTCGTATATATTAATAAAGTTTGATTTACAGCTAGCAATGTCGGAAGCAACGTCCCGCCGGATCAGAGCCATCTTTAATACTTTCAACTTCTGGAGCATTGTGTTGTACAACATCCTGGCCTTGAACAGTTTGGACTTCGCCAAGTTGGTCGCCAAACGTCTGCTTTTCAAAGGTGATTTAGTGTTTTATTTTTATTTGTTTCAGGTTTTCACCATCAATGAAGTCTATAATGAAGTCTTGGGCTATTTGGGATGTTGCTGATGTTCGGTATCTTTTTTTTTCAGTACAACATCCCCTATAAAACCTGACAATGTTTTTTTTAAATTTTAGATTAAAATGACCAGATCAGCGACTTATGAGAGCTTATAACCTTTTTTTTTCTTACCTTCCCAGGCTTCCCTATAACCACCATCATCGTCATGTTTGTGACATACTGCCTGATTCAAGTGATCAAGGAGAGAGAGAGGAGGCAGGCCCTTATCGATGACCCTGATCCTCTTCCTCCCGCTCCCTCTCCAAACGCCACCACCAGCCCGCCGGTCACTACAGCTGCACCCGCTGCTGCTGCTGCTGCTGCTGCTGCTCAGCCAGCCGCTGATCCCAGCAAAGTGAAAGCCGAGTAGATATTTGATGGTGACAGTGAAGGATGTATACGGCCAACAATCATATCGCCAGTCCAGATTTTAAAACATGAATTGTAAATGGATGTTGTTAATGTAGAAAACTGAAATAACTGTAAATAAGTTAACCATCATTTACCTGTGTTTGTACCTGAAAGGGGAAAAATACAACTATGTAATGTATAGTTTAATCTACAGTACACCTGTATATTGTCCAGTAGCCACTGAAAATGAATAACAGTTCTGTGTTACAACACTGTAGGAAAGTCAAACTAAATTTCAGTTTTGTCAAACTTTGTCATTTATGCACAAAATAAAGTGCAAAGATTTGTTCAAAGCGTCACGTTCTGTGTGATTATGGCCTTTTCTGATGGGGCTGTTTGAATATGACTTAGAGAAGGGGTCTTTTTACAGTCCATGAGTCAGTGTTGAGTCCTGTCATTAGGGGTGTAAAGTATTTCTGTCGTGTTACATCAGCAGCTAGCAGCTTAATTCCTGCGTCATGGTCAGTGTTAAATAAAAAACGTGTCAAACATGTGTCAGATGTATTGTGAAACATACCTACATTGTGATAAATATATATTCATCGTCTTGAAAAAGGTTTAATAATCTGTTAAAACAGCCTGGATCTGTAGTCTTTTACAAACATGATGGAAAAAAAGTAAGAAATATTAACAGCAGCAGAAAGGTCTATGTGGGATTCATGAAATAAAATTAATTACAACATGTTTTTGACACCAGTGAAGGTCTCTGCCACAAAGTAAGGAGACATATCGGGCTTTGGAAACAGAAAATAATAGTTAGTAGGGACAATTCATTGCTGATTTTAGTCTTTTAATGGGATTTGTTGAAAGTAAGAAAAATGTTTAATTCAGACCATGAAGTAAAACAGATAAATGATAAATATTTGAGGTTTTTTTTTTTGAGTAGTGACATTCCCCTGAAGGTCATTTTATAATCACAGTTCGAATGATTGAATTTTGTCACATCTAAATGTTAAAAGGAAGCAGCGGAGAAGCTCAACTGTTCCTGTTAATCTGAAAACACAGGTGGTGTGTACAACATTTTGTTCTGAGCTTTCAATCACACAGTGTGTGAACATCATGTAAATGAAGGAATTGACAGACTGGCAGAGACTCCAGGGGGCAGCCTCTTACACTTACTCCAGACCTCCCCGTGACTCAGGATGGACATATTTCCCATTAAGCAGTGTGTCAGCTGTCTGAGAGTGTGTGGATGTTGGGTGTGGAGGGATGGGGTGGGGTTTGAAGCGTGGATATTGCATTTCATGTTCTAGAATAAAGCCCATAGCTCCACACCGAGCACCCAGACTATAAATATCCTGCCAGTTGGAGCTCAGTTGAAGGGTCAGGACAGCTGAGGAAGTGGGCTGTCCTGGGGTTCAGCTGGTGTGGGCTAATAGCAGACTGAGTGTGCCTCTGAATTCTCTTTCCAGGCTGGAAACTACTCTGCTATAAAGAGGACCCACTTTTGTTTGATTTGAAGCCCCTGAAAGGCTCCTCAAACTCCCCCTGCCAGGAACAATGGCTCTACCGATGAACCCCATGGACGAACCCAGGGTGTACCAGCAGACGTTGCTCCAGGATGGCCTGTACGACTTGCTGGAGAATGACAAGCTGGTCGACTGTGTGCTGAAGATCAAAGACAAGGAGTTCCCCTGCCACCGGCTGGTCCTGTGTGCCTGCAGCTCATACTTTCGCGCCATCTTTTTGTCTGACCTGGAGGAGAGCAAAAAGAAAGAGATTGTCTTAGAGGATGTGGAGCCGGGCGTCATGGGGCTGATCCTCAAGTACCTGTACACCTCCAAAATCAATGTGACAGAGCAGAACGTTCAGGACATCTTCGCAGTGGCTAATATGTACCAGATTCCTTCGATTTTCACTGTATGTGTGTCTTTTCTACAAAAACGCCTGAGCCTCAGCAACTGCCTGGCTATCTTCAGGCTCGGCTTGATGCTAGACTGTCCCAGGTTGGCTGTCTCTGCTCGAAACTACGCCTGCGAGCGTTTCCAGCTCATCTCCAGAGATGAAGAGTTCCTCCAGCTGCTCCCCAGTGAGTTGGCAGCCATTTTAGCAAATGACAATCTGAATGTAGAGACAGAGGAGACAGTGTTTGAGGCTTTGATGAACTGGGTGTCGTGGGACACAGAGAGCAGAGAGAAAGAGCTGCCAGGTTTGCTGGACTGCGTTCGTTTGCGTCTGGTCAACGAGGATTACCTGAAGGACAAGGTGGAGAAACACAAACTGATATCGTCAAATCCCGAGTTGCAGCCGAAACTCCAGCTGGTCAGGGATGCTCTCGTTGGGAAAATGCCGGAGGTTAAAAAAAGCAAAAGCAAGGAGGAGGACGCAGAGAAAGATGGAAATGGAGAGAATGAGGATAAAGACGATGAAGAAGGTCTTCTCCCAGGCATCCTGAATGACAACCTGCGGTTTGGCATGTTCGTCAGGAACTTGATACTCATGGTGAACGACAGAGGTGCTGTGGCTTATGACCCAACAGGGAACGACTGCTTTCTAGCATCACTTTCAACGCAGATTCCCAAGAACCACACCAGCCTGGTCACCAAGGAGAACCAGATCTTTGTGGCTGGAGGTTTATTCTTTGACGAACAGAACAAAGAAGATCCACTGTGCTCGTATTTCCTACAGGTGGGGAAGGCTATAAATAAAAAGTTTTGATAGAAGACGACAGATTTGCAATAACAGAAGCTGATCTCAGTGCAGCCTATTCTTAGATACTTTTTAAAACCAACTGTCCACTGGTGTGTCACTGTGTAATCTGCTGTGCAGCCAATTTTGTTGTTCAAACCAACAAAATGGCTGATCCAAAAGTTACCAAAGACACCAAATATGTCAGGGTGAATTTTGGAAAAATGTGGATAAAATGCTGCACATGACATCTGGAATACTGTGTTTAGGTTTGTCTTTAAATGTTTGACTTACTGTAAACATCATAGAGCATCAATGAGGAGCTGAAACAGAAGATATGTACAGTGTAGACCCTGATAGTGTGGGAAAAGATGACTGCATGTGCTACAGTATGTATAACTCAGGTGGCGTAAACGTAACCCCTTAACAAACGTTTGATTTCCTCGACCTCAGTATGACCCGGTCAGTGCTGATTGGCTGGGGATGCCTCCCCTCCCGTCACCCCGTTTCCTGTTCGGTCTGGCCGAGGCTGAGAACTCCATCTTTGTGTTGGGAGGGAGGGAACTGAAGGAAGAGGAGCACACGCTGGACTCTGTTTTGGTCTATGACAGACAGTAAGTACAAGTTAAAGTTAATGTAAATTACTTCATGGACAGCTGATCTCAGGACTGAAACCTTTCTTGTGGTTTCTCATTTGCAGATCATTTAAATGGGGTGAATCAGAGTCACTTCCTTATCCAGTCTATGGACATGCGACCATATCCCATAATGATGTTGTCTATGTGATTGGAGGAAAGGGAGACGACAAGTGAGTGATCAAAACATTAAGAATTATCTGTAGTAAATGTGAAGATTTAAGAGACATTATGTTCTCCATCTCTCTTGTTAAAGGAACTGTCTGAAGAAGATGTGCGCCTATGATGCCAAGAGATTTGAATGGAAAGAGCTTGCACCCATGAAGACTGCGCGTTCTTTGTTTGGAGCCACTGTTCATAAGGACAAAATATATGTAGCAGCGGGGGTCACCGACACTGGCCTGACGGACTCCGTGGAGGTGTACGACATCGCATCCAACAAGTGAGTTCCTCGAAATCAGTGAATAAGTCTCACAAAGGTGAATGTGGGTGCCACATACAGTTGCTAGCCTGAGGCGTGTACAAACTGAGTGGCTGCTTTGGGCATGAAGACGCCAGAGGACCCCCAAATTACAATTACAAATGCGATTTATTGTACTGTTTTGTATGCAGAGGAGGAAATCACCCTCAAGAAATATTGTTTGTTTAACTGGGATTTTGTATTTTCCAATTTCAGTGTGTTAAACAGCAATTTACTTTTGTTTTTTACATTGGCACATTAATAATCATTGTAAAATGTTTTCTAGGGAAAAACATTAAAATGACAACCATTCTTAAACCTTCCTTTTCCTCCTTTTACCTTCTCTTTCACTCTACTGATCTGTACCTCTGTGTGTGTGTGTTTATATTTTTCAGGTGGTCAGATTTTGTAGTATTTCCTCAGGAGCGTAGCTCTATGAACCTGGTGTCTTTGGGTGGCTTGCTGTATGCTGCAGGAGGTTTTGCCATGATGCCTTTGGAGGACAGCGACGAGATCGTTCCCAAAGAGATGAATGACATCTGGAGGTGAGTCATAATAACACATTAACCCAAACTTTTTATGGCTTATATCTTTAAATATAAAGTCACTCTTTGTCATTTTGGTCCACGTGTTAACAGAAAGTAAAACAGGAAGTCTTTTTTTCAGGCAGAAAATGTTAATTTAGCCAACAAAACTATACATTGTTGATTATCGCAGGGTGTGTACTACCCAGCTGGATTCTTAATTGCTTTTTATTTATAGCAAGTTTGACCTTTCATGACCAAAGTCCGTTAACTTCCTCAGGTATGACGAGGCAGAGAAGAAGTGGAACGGGATCCTCAGAGAGATCCAGTACGCTTCAGGGGCCACTATTCTGGGGGTCCGCCTCAACACCCTGCGCCTCACTAAGATGTGAACCCCACCTCCAGTCAGTCCCTGCTTGTCAACAGAAATCTGTACTTGTTAGTGACGTTCAACAGTAGTTCATAGGTAAAGCAGATGTTTAACAATCAACTTGATGTGTTTGGCATTTTAAATGTTACATTATGCTGTAGCAGCTAATTTGTTAATGTAGCTAATTGTACTTCTGGCTCAACATTTTTGATTCAATACGTTTTTATACGTGTTTCAGTGATTTTAATCTGATTGAGATTGTAAATCTGTAAGCAGCCTGCTGACATTTTTTTTGCACTGTATGGAATAAAATGTATTTAACACCCCCCCCAAAAAAATCTTCTTGGGAATCATGTGTTGGCAAGAAATTGTGCATTTCCCAACAGATGGCAGCAAAGTCTTAATGTAGGTGCCTTTGGAGCGCATGACTGAAATGTGATATAGCTAAAAAACAAAAACACATCACACATGTCCATTTGCAATAATATATCTATACTGTTTAATATTGAAATGATTTCATTATGCTCTGCTGTGTTACAGACAGTAAACACTAGTCAATAATACAATAAAAGACAGAAAATACAGTCTAATGTTATTAGCACCTCTAGACACTATCGTCCTTGTACGGTTTTTAGTATTTTAATATAGCTGAACTTGACAACTACTGCCTACACATGGTCTTTGTACACCAGAGTTAACTAAGACATAGTGTTTACATTATAAAGTAGAGAATCAGCAAATAACAGTACACATTATGATTTCTTTAACACAACTGCAGTATGGATAAGTATGGGTAATGTAGAGGGTATGTGGATAATACATCTTTGAACTGTCTATGACATTGGTGCCCATCTTTGTTATCCATTTATCTTTGCCCAAAAAGGGGAGAAGTCACCATCAAACAAATGTAACCAAACTCTCACATGCAATACCCAACATTTGTTTTCCAATTTTATTTGATATCGATTTTATGGAGCCCAGAAACAAACAAAATGTTGTCAAATATTGATGAGTTACAAAAACATTTAGTGTAAAAAATTAAATTCATTTCAACCTCAAATAAGCTGGTATATAAAAAAGCAAAATATTTTCATTTAGCATCAAACAGTTGATTGAATAAATAACAAAAACTTGATTGATTGATTTATTTCAATACTAAATACTGTTAGCTAAGACACTGAGCACCAGCCTTGTCAGCTATCTACCTAACTGAAGCCAACGTTTGTCATAAAACTACACCAGCCTTGTCATGTGATGTTAATCACTCATATACTCGACTGCATACTTCTTTTCTTATCATTAGACTCTTAACAGTAGCTAAAGCATTTTAGTTGGCAAGATGACACAAACATATATAGCTAAGACTAATTAGCATTATCTATATATCTTTATAAGCACTTTTATTTTACATTTTAATTGATTATGTCTTGTTTTCAGACTAAGCCAAAAGAAGTAACAAGTAGCTTTTTTTTTTTTTTAAACCAGCTGATTTCTTTTTACTGCAACAATATTATTTTCATTATTGATTATTTTCTTAACTGATTGATGGAAAACAGAGGAAACCATTCACAATTGAGAAGCAGGAACCAGAGAAACCAGAAAAAACAAACAAAAAAAAAAACTAGTTGGTGATTAATTTTGTTTCAACAGCTAATCAACTTTTGACTTTTCTGATGACATTTTGTCGGTTTGGGGGCTCCATAAGTTTGCACCCACATATACACAAATATATGGGTAGATTAAAAAAAAAAAGCTCCTCCATTCTTAAAAAAAAAAGAGATTTTTTTCTTAACACATTTCTTTAAATTCTCACAAACATACAATGCTTTCTCTCTAATATCATCAATTAAGATTCCCAACACTTTTCTTGAAGCTGAAGGCCACACAATCAAATCCTTTTTTGGATACACACTTTGCTTCTAGCAGCTAAACCCCAAACTAAAAGTCCCAGAAGAGACCCAAACTTGGCAATCCCATGAACACTCAGCTTTGTACCAACTGCCGTGCTCAATGCTTCATTATGTGACAAACATTTTTACTTGGGTGCAATGCAGAATGCACAGTCACTGTGGTGTCTAGGCACCCACTTAATCACTGACAAACCCTTATTTAAGGACAAGGGCAGGTCCACCTTTGCCTAATCTAATACAAGCCTTTGGCTGCTAGCCTTAGTAAAGGAGAATTTGGCTAATTAAAATATATAAAGCCTACTCACTCAGAATACAGGACTCCTAAACATTGTGCAAAATTTCCCTTCTTAATTTCTAAAATCTCAGCTTTACTGACATTTTATTTTATGACATTAGAAAAAAATACACAGAAAAAAAGATTTGTTATATCTTTTTTTTTTTTTAGGATTTTGGAGATGTCGGGGCTCATAAATGTCCATCTGTGACACATTTTCATTGTACAGCTCGATTAAGTGTTTGTCACAGTTGAGTTTTGTCTTGTTCTGAGACGGATTTAGGGAAGACTTGTTCACTAAATAATCCAAAACAAAGGATTAACATTTAAATTCTGCTTTCTAGGTTGGATTTAGACTTTCACAGCCGAGTCAGTCTCTACACTTCCTCTGAACACTGTGTCACTATACATGAAATATAGTGTGTACCTTTTACATTACTTTTGTTTTTTTTTACAATTTACTAAGTAGTTTGATAAAGTTTGGCTTTTCATTTTATTAGATCACCTCTCAGTGTTTCCAAAATGATCAATGATGATGTTTGATTTATAATTAACAGCCACTGATTAATACTACACCGGTTTGGAAGCCCGTAACTTAAGTAGATTTTCTAGTATAATATTTCAGTCTGATTACAAGCAGGTACATATAGTAGGGCTTATTTTTGCAGGGTCTGAACAAACAGTTTTGATGTCCCTTTGGTCTAAACAAAATGTTGTTTCAGAGGACTGAACACCTGCCAAGGACACATTTCTGGCAGAGACTGCATTTTTGTAATTTCCTATAATTTTATGCCATGGAAATATATTAAAAAAAACCCGGACAACACACGCCTGCTGTCAGCAAATGACTGCAACTGTTTCAGCCTTCAAACCTTTGCTAGCTGAATTGGATTAATAAAGTGCTCACAATAATTAATATCTTTCTCATTACTCAATTTGGCAAATGACACCTACCTTTACATTTTCTCACAGACTGAAATATAACAGTCACATATTAAGAGGAGCAAACTGGCAAAACCTAAAACTAATTTCTCTTGATTAAGGTAGTGATAAGTGACTAAACCAATCAGCCGTAGCTGCACTGTATGCACCCTCAGGGAGGCGTCACAAATACTTGTTAAAGAGCGGCACCGTGAAAAACAGGCAGAAAAACACAAAACACAAGTTTAGGTGCACCGACTCAGTGTGCAAGATGCCACAAACACAGCGAATAAGTTATTCTAGGAAACAAAACTGTCAGGCCGCCCCGTCTGCCACTTACTCCCCACAAACTCTGATCAAATTCAAACAAATAATACACGTAAATTGACGGTAATTTATAGATTTCGTTAATCATTTATGAGCATCAATATCCAGACGGTACATTTAAATGTGAAATGTATGCCTTTGGATTTAGATTAAATAGTGGAAATCATTTTTACACATCTCTGCTACTTATTTTTCTCACCTTGTATCACATGTTCCCCATTATGGGCTAGTGTAGCAATCAAATTCAAAGTGCATAAATCAGTAGTATTAACTACTATCACTCCACCTTTACCATCAGCTACTACCATCATCCACAACACAGAAACATTCAAATCCCTCCGAGTATAAGGCGATTACACAAACTATAACCACAGTTTCTCAGTATTGTCTCTTGGGCTAGTGCTTCTCAAAACAGTGAAATGGGAAAATACTTGATTAAGTACATTTTTTATGTACTTTTAATGGAGGCTTTTCTCTTTCTTTAGTGTAAGATTGCTAACAGAGTGCAGTTTACTAAGATGCCACAAGAGAGCAACAGTCCTTATGTTTGTTTGACATTGACCCGGTTTCCTTTCGTCCTCTCTCTGTCAACAATCAGAAGGGCCATCTACCAATGAGCAGATCAAACCTTAGATGGGTATAAAATGTTGGCAGTTACCTCATCAAACTGCTCCAAATGTCTAAACTGTAGCTCATTTCTGACTCTGTCCAGTAAGGCTAAATTGGATTTATCACAGCCAGAATATATTCAACAATTTAACGGCTCTAGACTTTTTTTCATTTAAAGGGCAGTCTCAAACTGGACCCTGTACAAAAGCAGCAAATCAAAATACAAAACACGTGTTAGACACATGAAGAGAGAAGAAGAAAAAAAAAAGACAGAGTACCATTATCAAATAACATCTGATGTGGCCCTAACCATTTAACCATGGCAGTTTAAAAAATACATGTAACTGGGGTGAGCTAAGACATAAGACAACACTAAGGTGCTTAGATTTGTCTTTTAAATAAAACAATGAACAGCTTATTACATTTACAAAAGCTTATCCACAAATTCCAACTTTCGGTAGTACCAGCCAAGACACATGTGGGGGCACATTCAACTGACTCTCCAAATGTAAACATGAGGAATTAATCACAAGGAAGAGACACATCTTAACAATATTTACAGGTTAATGCTACACTACAAGTAGGCTATCTATAGATAAAGTGTGCGGGAGTGCATCGATAGTGCACAGAGACTCTTTTTGGATAATTCATCGATTGAAATGTCAGATTTCAAAAGGACTATTTTGACATTTTGGGAAGTATTTGCTTTGCAGAGAGTTAGATGAGAAGTTTGATACCACTCTCACATTTGTCCATTAAATATGAAGCAGTTAGTTAGTTTAGCTTAGCATAAAGACTGGAAACAAGGGGACACAGCGCTTTAGAGGTGCTGGTAAGCAGATATTGTTACATTTGAACAGAGCTAGGCTAGCTTTTCCCCCCTATTTCCAGTATTTAAGCTAAGCTAAGCTAACTGGATTGGCGTTTTTTTGACCACCAGGAAGAGGAAGTTTTTAGACCCGGGGTGCATGGGAATGTTGACAGGGAGCGGAGCCAGTGTCATGCCAGAACCGGAGCTGGCCGAGCGAGCAATGTACTCGGGCTCAGCAGCCTTCATGGACATAATAACAGAGGAGAAGAGACTGAAGTGAGCGAGCAAAAAGCCGCTGGACAAGAGTAAATCTGGGACTAGCTTCTGAGATAACTGGCTTTAGCTTTAGCATTTTAACCCCCATTTTTATGCTTCTTTCTACACACATTTTATTTTTTAGCTTCAGGCAGAGCCATGGCAGCGATTTCGCTTCGTTTCTAGTGTCTTTGTGCTAAGCTACATAAGCTAACTAGCTGCTCGTTAGCTTACGTAGCTCGTATTTACTTTACAAACAAAGAAAAGACTGGTGTCATCTCATTTAACTTTCGGCAAAAAAAACAAATGTGTGTATTTCCCAGAAATGTCAAACTACTCCTTTAATAGAAGAACTTTTTACTGACAAGCACTTGATTATATTTTTTTAATTCTACTCCAGTAGGTTTATGACAAACAATTGTCAAAAGTGCACATAGAGCCACACGTTTTTTAGCGGTATTATTATAGACCTCTAACTTTGATCAGCTTCTACAGATCACTGTTGAGTAGTTTATAATAGTGATGTAATCACGAGGAGCCTTTATAGTGCAGCGTTCTGTTGTGCCAAAAGTAATCACTGTCAGTGCTCTTTGAGAGATTTAGGCATTGGAATATAAAGTTGATCATTTCACAATATACATCATGATGAAATGTGCACACTTAATGAGCTACATAAGCAGGGTTTTGTGAATATTATTATCCCTACACTCTTGGTAACTAATTACATAGATCGGGGTTTAGTTGGGAAATGAGCTGTAAGTTAACATTAACATTAGATACTGTAGGTCTGAGTACATTAGGTTTTACTAACAAGTCACAGAAAAGTGCGATATCGTCTCAAAGCCAGATCTACAGGAGAGGAGCGCGCTTGCTTAATGTAAGCAAAAGATGAGAGTCAACAAATTACTCCATCTCCTGACTCGGGGAAGCTCAAGCGCTGATTAGCTTAACGTAGATCTGAAGATCCTCATCTCCTGCCTCTTCTTCACATCTCACACACACACACACACACACACACACACACACACACACACACACACACACACACACACACCACACACTGCATTGCACGGCTGACTCTCCATGCGTCACGACTTCTCTTACGTCCTCTTACAAATTGACGTAACGTGCCACGAATTACACACTACCACAATTATAAAAATGAAGACAATTAGGAGTACATTTTAAATATCACTAGAGTTAAATGTAAGGTGCAGGATCGATTATAAATGCTGTATAACATTTTCTAACTATAGCGGGTGAGCTAACAGGATTTGGTTATTGGCAATGCCATATACACGTATATGCTCAAAGACAAATCAGCATTTGGTTATTGCTGGGTCAGACAAGAACCACTCGCTACATCTTGGCAGAGGACGAGCAAAAATAAAACCTTTTTTCTCACCGTGGCGTGGTTCTCACTTGACTGATGACCTCCATATGAGTGAAGATTCAGGAAACTCTTCCTCCCGCTTTGTAAAAGACGCTACAATCAATGCATTGTGCAAGGCTCTGGAGAGATATGTGTGGTAGTGGAAAATCCCAAATGAAACCAGAACAGAGTTGTGAAATTCATGAGGAGAAGCTTGGTGACAACGCGTCCTACTGGACTCTGAGGTTATCTATTGTATTTAACAGAGTAAAAAATAACTAATTCTTATTGTGGTAGGTGTATGTGTGTGTTTTTTATGAGGCCTCCATGTAGCCTTCAGTCAGTTTTTCCCACTCAGTGTAAATATCACTGAAGTGTAACACTCTCCCGCTGCAGGAGTCCTCTTAAAAGCTCTAAGAAAAACAAAAGTAACAAAAGTGCTTTAGATGCTACAGAGATTTGTTAGTTGTTGGAGTTCATCCTACCGGCAGAGAACAGGGGAGGCGGTGGGGGTAAATGAGGGGTGGGTGGCAGCCCTCCCATGGAGTGCAGCAGGGGGAGAGACAGCTGGGTTCCATGGAGGGGGTGTGGGCTAGAGGCAGCGGCGGGTGTGGTCACAGACGTGGCGGGGAGTGCCGCCCCCAGCTGCACCTGACTGGAAGAGTCCACAGCGGGCGAGGCCAGAGGCTGGTCAAGGCCGAGGAGTTGTTGCCGTCGGTAACCATGGGGTTGCTGACGCGGAAGCATTTCTCCCTGTGGGCCTTGAGCATATTGGAGAAGCGGAAGCGCTGGCCACACACCTCGCACGGGTAGGGCTTCTCACCGGTGTGGGTGCGGCGGTGGCGTTTCATGTTGGGCCTGCTCGTGAAGCTCTTCCCACAGATCTCACAGATGTACGGCTTTTCTCCTGTACGAAGAGGGACACAAACATGCCTTCTTGATGCATTTTCGTCATAAAAATTAAAGCTGCTACATTCAATATTTTTTAAAACTTTCCAGTATTTTTTTTACCTCATTGTTTTGTTTTGGGACCACAACTTTACTGTTTTGATTCAGTCTAAACACTTTCAAAGCACCATTTTCAGTTAAAAACTTCCAAAAACAACAACTGCACATTAACGCAGCACTGCAGCGTTGCAGAAAGAGAAAGTAGCGACTATCTGGTGACCATAGCGTCACATTTAGGGCGCTTTCACACCAGAGCTGTTTGGTCCGCTTTGAAACGGACCACAGTTTGTTTCCTCAGATAGTATGCTTCGTTTGGGCAGGTGTGAAAGAACCTTTAGAGGTCATCCGAACTCTGATACGGACCAAACAAGTGACCCCTGGTACGGTTTGTTTACATTGGGAATTGCAAATGGACTATCCAGCGAACCAGATAGAGGAAGTGATGCTCGGCGTCTGTGTAACCATAGCAGCACATCGTAGTCTCTTGCTCTCTTCTCGTGAAATTTTTTTGGCATTCCCCTGGACTATCCTGGTGTAAAGGGACCCTTAGTCTTTAAAGAGACAGATATTTTCCTCTGGGATTGGTGGAGAACCAAACAGTGCTAAAAGAAGGGTGAAAATTGCACTCATCAGGTGGCCAAAAACACAACTCGAAATAAATGCCGACATTGCTGCCCGTCTGCTGGCTATGTAAATAATTAACTGATTGCTAACCAGCCACCATATCAATTTAAACGGCACCCTGTAGAGGTTTTAACCACCAGTTGCATCTTTAAAAGGAGATAATATGTCAGCTATGTTTCAAGCTTTTTTTCCACACCCTTGAAAATCCTCAGAAGTACAAGATGACTCAACGACTCACCAGTGTGTGTCTTCATGTGTTCGTCAAAGTACTGCTTCATGTTGAAGTCCTTTCCGCACCATTGGCACATAAACTGCTTGTGTCCGATGTGGATGCTCATGTGGGAACGCAGCTGGTATTTGTACTGGAAGCGCTCACTGCAGTTCTGAAAAAGGCACACAGTGTTAAATTTTTACACAAAGATCATAAAAAGTCTCATAAAAGATAGACACAAAAAGAGTACTCCATGGGTTTTTATTCCATTCTTTTTGTGGAAAAAGACAGGCGTGTTAACCCCTCAGCACATTCAATTCAAATCTCAGCTGTGTTTCTGTAAAACAGATGTTGACAGATTTCAGTATTAAAATCAAAAGTATTTATTGGGAAATATAAACTGTATTATGGGTATTACACATGTCCAATTTACTAGCAGCAAAACTGTTCAAAACATTTAGATTATAGTATTTCACAACTTAAAGTAAAAAAATATATATTTATTATTTATTCCTTGCTGTGTAAAGTAAGAATAAATATTAGTTCTGAGTTTGTCAAACCAAAAAGGAAGGTTTTAATAACCACCCAGCCAAATTTGAATGACTAAAAATATCGACAGGTTTATGAAATAAGGTGTCAAAATTGGGTGAAAATGATTATCAGCTCCAGGACTGTGCGGGGTGTGTCTGCTGAATGCGCTGAAGCCACGCCCACTCATGGGAGCAGTCAAGCAGCAATTTTTTTCAACTGAAACGTGTCAGATGAGTTCAGAAAATGACATGACTAACTTTGAAACACTCTGAGCGAGATGAATTAATCTCTATCTCTCTGCTAGGGGTGCAGGGGTGGCCTCACCGTGGCATCGAGCCACCCTTTAGGACCGCCCAAAAGACCCTGGACTGAAAACTGGTGAAAAACTGTTTCAGTAATATATCGTTCAAAGTCTTTTCACATGTTTTCGGCAGCTATTTTCCAACATGTTTAATGTATTTTGAAAGAAATCTCAGAATTGCCTTTTCATTTTCATGTCTGTATGGTAAATATGAAGCTACAGCCTGCAGAAGATAATTTAACATGGGCCAGGCTAGGTATTTCCAGTTTTTATGTGTAATATTAAACACCTACATGTTACTTATGGGCCGTTAATGTTTATGATTTGTTAAAGATAATGACTTTCTGTGCCTCTGGATCTCTGTCTCATGTGGATTCCTTTACCATAACCATGTGAGTGTTTCACAAGCAAATCCCATAAAAAAGAGACTCATTTAAAGTAAATTTTATTCTAGACACCAATAATTTAAGAGACTGCAGATTTTAAAGTGTTGGATATCTTATTTGGAATGAAACTCTTCTTGTGAGCGGAGCAGCAGCAGCAGCAGTGTATAAAAGGAGCTCAAACCTCACACTTGAAGGGTTTTTCTCCTGAGTGCTGCAGAGAGTGAACCTTCAGGGACATGCTGCGCTTGAACGATTTCCCGCACGTCTCACAGGTGAACGGCATGTCCTTCGTATGGGCTAAAAACACACACACAGACACACACAGAGTACAAGGTAAGTTAATGGTATCCAATACTGAGCCACTCTTAGCAGCAGGAGGACAAATAAGCAAACTGCTACACTAAAACAGCACTTAAGGACAACACTGATATGCTTTTTCATTGGCTCATTATGATTCTAAGGACAATGGATGTTTGTCATGTAGTAAATAAGCCATTTCCTTTGAAATTTCCACATTGAACTTCTAAATCACTCCTTAAGTAAGGCGAATAAATTCAGTGACATACAGTGTGTTATACAGATGTTATTTTTGAAACACAGATGTACACAGGGAATTAAGTAATCCTGTCTGGGAAAAAAGATGCTTATCTCCCAAAAAAGTGGAAGAGGAAAGTAACACCCAAAACAAATCCTGCACAACAATTAGTGGGATGTAGGAAAGGAAGCCTAAAGTAACACAGGAACAAAGTAACCAACTAGCATCGTTGATTTCACCACCACTCACCGACCATGTGCTTCCTGACATGAGCCATGGTGTAAAACTTCTTCTCACAGATCTCGCAGGAGAACTTCTTCTCGGCGTAGCCGTGGACGATCTTGTTGTGCTCGTGTAACGACCACAGCTTTTTGAAGGCCTTGCCGCACGTTACACACTTAAAAACAGAAGAGGGAGGCAAAATGTAGCTATTACTGGAGCTATTTTAGGATTGAGATATTAAGAAGATCATTATCTGGAACAGTCTTTACAAATACAATCCAGGTGTGTGAGCTTACACAGATACTTGAGCGTGCACTGTACCAAAAAAGCAATTAGAGTCAGTATATTAAAGCAGCAAATGATCTTCAAAACCACAGCAGGAGTCCAGCTGCTCACTGCGGAGTGGGTAATGGTGGAGGTACTGAGACATATCCGAATGTATTATTTTTGAGTTGCTGACTCTGATCAGTGTTAATATATTTACATGATTGCAACTGTGCGTTTCCTAATAAATATCAAAATAATACGTTTAAACTACTGCAATAATGAGGACATAGGTTTGTGTCTGAAGTGAAGGTGACATAATAAAGTCTGAAGTTATTTCCTGCACTGATATAGACTTTACTCTTGACAGTGTAGTAGATGAAGCACTGTCCTTTCTTTACCTTAACTTGCATTGATGTTTAAATCAGATATTGTGAGGGAATTTTCTATTCCAGCATGCCACTTATGGGGTTACACCGGGTCAAACATCAGGTCACTGTGAGGATAGAGTTAAATCTTAACTTGTTATAGGGACACAGACTTCTGCTCCTTGAGATGCAGAGCAGCCTCCTGTGCTCTCTCTCCACTGACTGTACCATTAATGAAGAGATTTCTCCACAACAAATATCATAACTACACATTAACACCTCGATTTTCAAAGCATATATGAAAGTTTTTCGCCCTCTCTCTTTGTCCAGAGAAAGAGTGTAATCATTTTTTCAGCCCAAAGGAGTGTCGGCAGAGCTTGTGGGGTTGGGGCAGCCTGCCTGGAAGGCAAAACCAAGGGCAGAAAAAAGGCCTTAATCATTCACTGCTGTTTGTACAGCACGTGTTAACAGTGAAAGGTGACCCAGAAAATCGTGTCTGAATTTTCTATGAATTCTGAGTGGCTTTTGTCCTGCTAGTAAGTTACACCATAGAGTGACACGTGCATGCGTCTTTGCACAACTGGCTTAGTAGCTGGTACAGCCACATGCTAGCACTAGCTAGATATAGTTAGCTAGCATTTTGTAGATTACAATTCTGTCAATAAAGAGTTTTATTAAGGAAGGAAAAAAGTAGCTAACTCATTTAGGTGATCGTTCAGTGTGTAGGATTTTGTGGCACCTAGCAGTGAAGTTGCAGATTGCGACCAAATGAATACTCTACCACGCCTCACCTTCTCCTTCCATGCATGTAGGAAAACCTCTGGCTGCAAAATTCACATTAAAAGCGAAAGGTCATATCTAAATCAATATTTGGTTGGAAAGGCGATTCAAAATGGTGGACTCCATGGAAGAGGACCCGCTCTCTCTGTAGATATAGAAGGCGAAAACACAACGATTCTTATTTTTAGCTGATTATCCACTAATTGAAACATACTTATGAATATTATATTCAACTCCTGCCAATAGATACTCACTGGACTTTTAACAAGACACCGGGTGTTACAATATAATATGAACGTCTGAATTACCGACACTGTGCGTCTTGTCTTTGAGCAACCACAGCCATTAGCAAACACAACATAAGGTGATGTCTTTCATCATAATCGTGGTTGAATCGTACCTGGATGCTCTTCTCACAGTCGGTCTGTTGGTGCAGCAGCAGCTCGCTCTCCAGCAGGAAGCGTTTCCCACAGTTATTGCAGATCTGCATGCGGTTGTGAGTGACGTTCATGTGTTTTTCCAGGTACCAGCGGTTGTTGAAGACGCGAGGGCATTTCTTACACGGGAAATGCTGCTTCTCCTCCAGCCTCACTTTCTGGCCCAGGCCCTCTGCGTCCAGCGTCCTCTTCCCGCCCTGCCTCTGGTTGGCCAGCGTGGCCTCTGTGAGTGTCTGCCGCATGGAGGCAGTTGTACCCGCCATGGAAAAGGCTCTGGTGCCCCTGCGAGGTCGATCGATCATGGCCGGCTGCTCTAAGCCTGGAATGTTTAGGGTGTTCTCCTCCTCTTCCTCATCTTCCTCCTCCTCTTCCTCCTCACTGCTCTGCCCTAGTATATCCCCCCTCCTCAGGTCATCGTCATCCTCTTCTCCAACCGTGTCGTCATTCTCTGCCTCATTCTCCTCATCGTCTTCTGAATCTCTCTCGTTGTCATGGCAATGACCAAAGATGGTGGCTGTCTCTGTGGCGGTTGCCGATTTGCCCTCTGATCCCTTTGACACATTGAGGGTCTGGTTGTTGAGGTTGACTTCAACGATGATCTGGTCTCTGTTGAAGGAGATGTGGCCATCTGCGGTCTTCGACTCCTCTCCGTTGCTCTCAACTTTGCACAAAGCAGCCACACCTGTGCTAGCGCCGCCCCCTGACCCATCCTCCTTCTGGTAATACTGCTTCTGCTGGGAAGTCGTCTTGCCTGCCTCCTCCACTCTAACAGAGAATGGGCTGCTTCCTTCCCTCTTGTACACCCTCCCCAGCTCTGACTCCTGTTTGATCTCTGGGTACAGCTGACTGGGGGGCATCACTACAGCAGCTGGGTCAGTGCCACCGAGCCCTTTTTGATTGGCCATATCTGCGCAGGTGGTTCTCAGCGAGTGGCTACTGATGAGGTCACGACAGGAGGCTGCGATGTCGCTCATCTGAAGCAGGGTAGCGGCGTTGAGCACGTCGCGGACAGTGCGGCTGCTCACCAGCAGTTTGGAAGTGTAAATGAAGTTGAGGATTTGCTGCAGGCCCTGTGAGGTCAGGGCGTCCAGAGACAGGTCCACCCTCCGCAGCTGTTTACTTTGGGCGAAAAGCGAGTGGAAGAAAGGGCTGTAGGCCGCCAGCACACCCTTGTGGGCCGGAAAGGTGCTGTGCTGACGCACCAGAACAATGTCGACGTCACACAGGTCAGGCTGGAAGAGGCGCTGCTCGTTCAGCCTGTCCATCAAACAGGTGAAGTGTAGAGCCACATCCTCCACCAGAGAGAACTCAGCAGAGGGGAAGTCTGTGGTCTTCTCCACTATGAGCTGGAGGAAGAAAGATAAAGGTATTCATTAATTATCATACAGCTAAAGTTTTGGATAGGGAGTCATGAGCTCTCTACTGCAGCATATTGCTGCCACCATGGCAAAGAAATATTACAAGATACCAAATTATTCTATTTTTACCATAGACAGGATGAATATGGACGTCGCATTCACAATGTCTCCCACATAAGTGGCGAAATGAAGCCAATGCCAAAGTGCTAAAAACTGTAGCGGCTGTATCATTCGACCCGCCTCCGGTCCGCCGATAAGCCACGTCTTTGCAGAAGCAGTACTGTAGCCAGCTTTGAGTGGCCGTTCAAGGAACTGCAGTTTTTTAGCACTTCTGCATTGGCTTCACTTCACAGCGACGGAGGTTGCCGCTTGGTTTTTTACAAGAAATGTTTCCCCACTTTTATCTTTTATTGTGCTATTTCTCAAAAACAACAAATCTTGTTAAAATACATTTAAGATTTTAGAGATTAAAGCCTACATTAGTTAGAAAAAAACTCCAATAGTTGGTTTAAATATGGTTTTATTTGCTACCTGGGACAAGTTTCTAGTAAAACCAGAATAATTTTATATCTGGAAATTACAAGAAAATATGTCATGATAATAAGATAATAATAATCTTATTACTTGCTAATATGGCAAGTAAAACTATTTTTTGTCATGGTGGCAGAAACACGCTTATGCCATAACATCACTGGCATGTTCTCAAGAGACTAAATACGCCAACTCTGAGCTTCAATAATCTTCATCAGCAGAGGGAGTTTTCCCAGTTGTCACTTTGGATTTCAGTTCACTCAAAAGGATAAACCGCTTGTGATGCACCATCTGAATTGTAGATTTTAAGCCAACATGGATGACAAGTTCTTAAAGTGCTCAGAAGAAGAAAAAAAAAAGGCAATTAGAACATTTACAATTCAACATCAACTCGGAAGATCTGCTTAAGAAGATCATGTGTTAGAATCAAAAGCTCCAGAACAGCTACTACATGGACCTTCAGCTAAACAAAGCAAGATTTGATAATTTCATTAAATTGAATGTTAAACTTATCCATAAATAAATACATAAATAAAGACTCAGTGATACGGTGAAACCCCTCAGGGTACATCAACAAGGAATTGAGAGGTGCTATTTCACAAATCCTCCTCTGGACAGACATCTTCTCTTTTAAAAGGCGATCAAATATGTACAAGTCCGTAACCACAGAACTCAAAATGGATCATGAATGGGATCATTTAAAACTCAAGGTGAAACAGTGTTTGAAGAAGGATCAGAAATGTAACCAGGGGTCAGTGCATAAAAGCCAGTGAAGGGCGTTGCAAGCTACTCCATCTTAGGCTATAAATTCGGTGGTATTTTTGCATTGGTAGATCAAATTTGATGTTTGTAAACCTCAAAAGAAATAATAATTTTACTTACAAAGCCTTTTTTTAAGCTTTCAACTACTACTTAATCTGCAGATGGAGCTCCGGAAATAAGCCATTTATTTTTGGTTTCTTTGTTTTCGGCCAAATGTTCACGCTCAATAAAAAGTAACGCAACAATGGCTGATTTCTATCACGTAACATTGCATTCTGTTGTATAATTCTGTGTTATAATGTAGGTGTGATATTGTGCAGTGCACAAAGTCACAGACTGCATGCATGCTGCACGATACGAGTCAGAGAAAAATCAAAAGGTGTAACACTCAGCGCTCTGTGCAAGGTCCTCAACTTCCCAAGGTGGGTTTATTTTAGCACAGGAAGGGCAGGGTTTCGATCCAGACGGGATGTGAGTGGGGACAGAGCAGCAAACAGAGCAAACACACACACACACACACACACACACACACACACACACACACACACACACACACACACAAGCAAGCATATGTGATGTGCAACCATGCACAAAAAACACACACACACACACACACACACACACACACACACACAACAAACACAAACACAGTGTCTGGTCTTTGCAAGGACTGACTGGTCGGAGCATTGGTATTCAGTGCCATCTCCCTCCCATTAGCCGGCTCTCTCAGCACACCCACTCACTACACTGTCCCCGAGGAACGGAGAATTATGCACAAGACAAAACACGTCGGGAGAAATAATTAGGGAAACCATGCCGAATAAATACTAACTAACCCTCCAAACAATTAATGGAATTTATCATTCTAGGCATCTCTTGAAGGAGGAACAGGACAAGTATTGATGCAGGCTGTGTCTAACATGTTGCTGGGGATGGTGTAGCTGTGCGTCATAATTACATCTCTACATCTCTTATTTTTCGGTTGTGTGCACAGGACAAGATATGGGACACATGCAATAAAATAAAAAGATAAAAGGGCAAAAGATTAAATTATTAATTAATTACTATTTTGTGACAATAGGCTTTATGTAAAGTTCTGTAGTAAATGAGTATGAACCACGCTACAAAGACTGTTCATTGTTCTTTATGTTACACATTTTCTTCGCTGCCCAATATATTTTCCTCTTTAAGATCAATGAAAATTACTTTTCATTGTTAAGACTGGAAAATGGATTTGCATTTAGGCCTAACCTTGAAAATCTGGCCCGTTTGAAGAATTCAATTATGGACTGTTAGATTTATTCATAGTTTTGAGCTGCTAAATTGGACTTTGAGCCAGAGAGGAGTAGAGATCGGGTTATCTCTCTCCGTGCAAGGCTACAGATATCGCCCAAGGGCAAAACGCTGCAGCCTTAATCAGATCAAGTATAAGTTGCAGACTGGAAGTTATGCTCCTTTTGCGATAATGATCGACTTCTTCTTCTTCTTCTTCTTCTTCTGGGATTCAAATAGGACCACGCAGTCATAGATTCAATTCTACAGAATGAACATAGCTAAGGGTCAAAATATACAATCATTTTAAATGTAGTGTGTATTTCTGTGATCATTTACATATTTATTTTTATTTTATTTCTGCCAATACACGATTGCAATATTTGGGAAATCTTTAATGGATCTGAAAGTTCGGAATTTTTACAGATTCATTTGAAATGCAATATGGGTTAGGGTTAGGATCATGCTGTAAAACATTAACAAGACTCCCATGAGTTCCCAAATAATGTCACAACTTCGTGCTGTATGGTGTATAGACAAGGTTAATAATAAATGATTTACAAGTAAGAAAATATATAGAAGAAATGGCGGTTGCTGCTTGGTATCAGCAGTAAGTTAGCTTTTTCGCATACCAAAATACCTAGGTTCCAAGCCAATAAAGTGAAGATTAACTTACATGGTCATGCGGGTAAAACATTCTGTGTTGTGTTTATTTTAATTACCCTAGTAATTAATTATCATACTAGCAATAAGATTGGACACAAAAAAGCCAATCAGTAATTATCTACTTCATTCTCTGATTGGCTGAAACCGTGGTAACGCAACCAAACTCAAACTGCACCAAAATATATCTTTCTTTCTTTCTTTAAAATATAATTCACGGCTTGCAAAAAAACGTTTTATGTGCTCAAAATGTTCATTCGTATGCATAAAATTTTAATTATTATCATAATTATTATCAGTAAAAACATTAAAATGTGGACGCTCTAAAAGTTTGTCTGTACAGTGCTGAATAATAGAAGAGTTTCAATCAGTGAATGATGAATGATGCATTATTTTCTTCTAAACAGATGCTTTAAAATGTTTTAATCTAATAGCAGCTACGCCGCTGCCGTGTCTGTCACAATGTGCAGTAAAGACGAAGCCATCTTGTCACATTTCATCACATACATACACACACATACATCGAGTGAGTACTTTGCATTTAAATACCGCATCCAACTTCCTCCATCTTTCTCCGTCATTATCTCTCTCTCTCTGCCGCCCCCCCTTTTCCTTGGAAATGTCAGGGAGAGAGCTTGTTTGCTGTCATTAGAGGGAGCGCCACCTTTAACCAGCCTCTCAGTCAGATGTCTCCCAATACATTATTCATATTTGGCCTGACCCGTGACAAACACGCAGCAGGGGGGGATTACTGATGCACCCAACAAGAGGTGTCATTTAAATGGGCTTCAATCAAAGCTCTGTACACCCTTTCCACGCTCATCTGCTAAACACAACATGTGCAGTGATCCTCTTACATTGTAGAAGCCTCAGAGGGTCTGTTTCACAAGGCAACTCTTGAGATTTGTGTGTTTTAATCCAATAAAAATATTATTAAAAAAAAAACAGTATTTATATCATAAAACCATCTCTACTAGTCCTGTTGTTCAAGGTAAAAGGTCAAAATTGTTTAATCACTAAACAATCTTACCAAGAGGTCCATTTAGTAGATGATTCAGAGCTTTTGATGCTAATTCTTGACCTTGGAAAGAACTGACCACGGTTTGTTTAGACGCTCTCCTGGAGTTTTCAATCATGTAACATGGTCTTCAACCGCAGATTTATTCTGTTCCAAACTGATCAAATTTAGACAGATAATGTGCTTTTTTCACTGCTTTTTTCCTATTAAACGTATTAGCCTGATGAACGCCCTCAAATTAAACATCAAATACTCTGAAAGGTCACGGCTGACACAAAATCTCACTTTCCATTGTTTAACTGGTCTAATGAGGTTTCACTCAGGTAATTGTCAGACATCAAATCTGTCCAACTTCAGAGAGTCAATGCATTTAAGGAAGATAATCAGACATTTAAAGGAAATTTTCCTCATCAGCTTTATGGCAATGCTTTAATTAGAACTCAGAGTTTCTAAACTCTGAAACTACTTTACCACTAAACCAGTTTTGACGAAGCTGTGATGGATGATGCGCAGGATTACTGCTTGGCCCAAGAGGAGCTTGCATCATTCATGAAGAAAAAAAAAAGAATTTAAGAAAATAATACTGCTGCTTTATCAATCAGATTTTATTTGTACAGCAAAGAAAATGTAACACACCCAATGAAATAACAGTTATTTTCAGTGATGGTCAGACTCACCGGTCCATGTGTCAGTTAAAGCTTGTGATAAAAAGAAAGAAAGAAGTGAATGAGTAACTAGTGAATCCTGCACTTGGCAGAGACCCGTCTCCTGGATCTGAGCCATAGAGAGCTGAGAATGAAATCCGTCTTTCTAATTTGACTTTCACTGGTGAGAATGACCTTTCTTTCCCACACCTTTGCACTGGACGGCCCGGGTAGATTTACTACTCTGTAAAGTCTGCAACTCCGTCACTGTCGAGCTCAGCTACAGACTGCGGATAGGCGCGACCTCCACAGAGCTGCCATTTTAAAACTTCCCTTGTCCGCTCACTGTAATGTAGCTTATCTGTAAAAAAAAAAAAAAAAATGGCCACCTGTCAGGGCGGCACGTGTCAAAACTGACCAATGCTCAAGTCTGCTCTGTTACTATTTTGCACTCTGCATGTATGACAGCAGATTAATGAGCTGGGAACTAAACCACATCTACCTTGACTGTCTTGTCTGCTCCACTAGCAGGGGCCAATGTCAGAGCACAGCACAGAGTCATGGACACATCAATACTGCGAGGGAGGGCAGGTTGTATTCAGGGAGGAGGGTGTCCCAGGGGGAAAACACTGCGGGGGTTAAAGCTTTCTCTCTGTCTGCCTGCACACTGCTCAGTCTGAACTCAGTGTCCTCTTACAACAGTCTTCATCTGTCTAAGGCATAAAGTTTATTATTGTAAAATACTTCCAAATTACTTAAACAGTCTGAATTCTGTATCACTCACCACCAAGTTTGCAGTAGCTTATATTAATACACAAATCTAAATATGACAATATCCAGGAAGAAATGCAAAAAGGGGTGTTCGAGGTTATAATTCAATATTATTATTATATAATTTTCTGTGGAACCATATTGCGATTATACCACTTTATTATTTTATTCATTATTATTTAGGGGTGTGAAAAAAAAATCTATTCACTTAAGTATGGCATAGTCAGTTAATGCAACACGTAATGGGAATTACCATTAATGTGGCAATCGAGGGGAGGTAGAGACGCTGTGCTGTTGCCAGAAGAGCCGTAGAATGAAGCCGTTTTTTTTCATGTTCACACAAAACTTGACAAACCGTGTCTCAAAATGAGCTTGTCAGTCAAAAACTATTTGAGAAGTGACGGACAAGTGGTGTGAGAGCATGTGGAAAGCGTTAATTGCGTGTGTGTCACGGCCTGGGCAGGTCAGTCAACTTAACGCCGTTAAAAGTGAAGAGAAGAAATTTGAATCTGGTTTCTCCGCCACAGGTCACTGCAGGTGTTTGTTTTCAAAATGCAGTACCCCCATTCAAATGATGTGGTCTGAATTGGGAATTGGAGACATAGCATGCCAGACAAACAGAGCAGATAAATCTATTTTTTTTATTTTTATTATTATTTTTTATCCTTTAAACACTACCTTTAACAGTTGACTTCAAAAAGTAGATTGGCATGCAGTGCAGTACTGATGCTGCTGAAATAAAACACAGAAAGACTGAATGACGTGATCTGGACTGTTATTGGATGTTAGAGGTTACTGAATATTTTTCTTTTATTGTGAAGTTTAGGCTCACAACAGTAAAATAAATAGTTTACAATATAAATATAATATAATACATACACTGAAAAACATTAATATTGTCCTAATGACGTCCCCCATATTGCCCAGCCTCAATCTTTATTATCATTTGTCGACAAAAAGAAAATATCACAGAGTCAAATGAATTGTTTTTCTGGAGCTTAGAGACACATCTCATGGCCTTCATTAGTGGATGGAGTTTGCTAAGTTCGTTGTCAAGGAGATTTCCCACCACCTGTTATCACATGATTGTGAAAACAAGTAAACCATCACCTTGACTACTGAGCAAACTCTAATTAATTACTGCTAATTAAAACAACAAGATGTGACTGAAAGATCCAGAAAAACGTGTGACTGGACAAAGTCCAAAAATAAACTAATTAGTATTGCCTAATGTATTTCAGACCTGATTTGGTTTGATAATTAAATTAGAGATGATTATTTTCATTATTCATTATCTATTGATTATTTATCCGATTAATTAATTAAAGTTTCCGTCTACCAGAATGGTGGAAAATGCAGAAACAGCACCGAACCTAAATATTATATTTAATATAATATAATTAAAACATCATTTTAGCACTGAATTCAACAGCTAATGGTCGCCTTTATCATTCATTCAGACTAGAACTTAAATGCTTACTTGATTAATCGATTAGACAGAAGACTAATCTGCAATTAATCAAATAACTGATTAAAAGTTCAAGCCATTTTTTTCAAAACATCTGATGTTTTCAGCTTCTCAAATGTGAGGATGTGCTCGTCTTTTCTCATTTTACACTCTAGTAACCAAAAACGCAATTTGAGCAGCCGTAATTCAGACAGAGTTACAGTATGTTTTATCACAACATCGCATGGACGTTAAAAGAACTGACTCGCAGTATAGCTCTACCTCCAACCTCAATACAAATCCACGCTTCATTGCAAAGCAGTTCAACTCAATCTGACTTCAATTCAAGTCACAAAATGCTCATTAAATGAATTTACAAATCAGTACATTGGTCACTCTACATAGAAATGACCATCAGGATCAAAAAGAGAACCACAGTCATGAAGACAGCAATACCATGAGTTCATGCCTTGGCCCTCTTGTCACTCAGCAGGGTGGTGGGGGGTTCTGGGGTTCACATCCACCCACAGAGCACTTCAACCTACAGTAAAGAGCACTCTCAGCAGCCCTCCTCATAGTTAGACCTCCTGCTGAGGGGCCCCGTGTAGGGCTCGTCGTGACTGACACCCGGAGGAAGGAGAGTGGGCACCGTGTCATGCTTCATCTCACTCACTGGCATGGAGATGGTAAGAGAACAGCGCCCTCCCCTCCCCTACAACACACACACATACACACACACAGATCCCTGAGTCATCATCGGTGTAGACGAGAGCAAAGCATGACAGGCCCGAATACAAACCCTCCACAAAGAGATCACCCAGTTACAACGGCGAGTTTGGCCTCACAGTAACGTGTGTGCTTTTTACGTGGCGAGAAATGGATCGGGTCACACGTAAACACTACCAAACGGAAAAGGACAAGGGCATGTCATTTCTGGCGGAGTCCAATCAGACGGCCATTAAAAAGTCATCAGGGTAATGACTGACACTGTGTCCTCTGTGTGCTCACCAGACCTTCCCTGCTGCTGATGCCAAACAAGAGATAGGTTTAGTCCCAGAGAAGCTGAGCCAGAGAAGCGAATTTTGATTCTTTGGGTGAGAATCGTGGCATGGCTTAATCCTCGGGGTGTTATCTGGTCTACGATACAGGCTGGGCAAGATTGGCATGGACAGAAAGCAGTCTGCCAAGTTGTCTCCTTGCTTTCAGCGTGTCTAGTCATGGATGGATTACAGAGCCTACTGGGTACAAGCCCAGGGGCCCAAGACTTCATGGGGGCCTTGGGCCAAAGCCTACTTGAGTGAACGTCAACAATATGTGCGGGAGGTCAAACAAATGACTACAAAGAGATGCAAATTGACAGGAGAGACGCAAAAAGATTACAAAGAGGCATAAAACAACTGCAAAGAGACACAAAATGTCTAATCAACCACCGAGACGCAAAAATTATCACAAAGAGAGCAACTACAAATAGTCAGAACCACCAGAGAGATGTAAAGTGACCACACAAGACCTAAAAAAACAGCCACAAAGAGACACAAAACAACCACAAAGAGATGCAAAACCAAGACAAAGAGACGCAAAACCACTACAAAGAAACACAAAACAATCACAAAGAGATACAAAATGACCACAGAGACACAAAGTAAACACAAAGATATATAAAATTACTACAAAAGTACAGCAAAATGACTACACTTAAAAATGACCACAAAGACACGCAAAATGTCCACAAAGAGACCATTGTCTTTCAATCTGGGTGTCTTGCACGTACAGTATGTAGGCAGGAAAGGGGGGCTTCTTCATCTCTGTGCCCGCGGGCTTCTTGTCTCATAATCCGCCCATGTGTCTAGTGGAAGATTTCTTCTCCGTCTGCAGTCTGCACTCCCTCCTCTCCTCTCTAAATCCAATCAGCACAGAGACCCAGCACTGACCTTGAGGTAGAAGAAGCATATACAGTAGCAGATGCACAAGCACACGCGTCTGCAACCCCGGACACCTATGCATGCATACCTGAATCATAATCATGCATTTGTGTCCATCTCAGTAAACAGAACATAACGAAATTTGGTGTATGTGATGACACTGCTGATGCATGCAAAGAGATGAAAAAGGAGGATTTGAATGTGCCTGGACTCACATTATCCTGTCATCAAACATGATGCACTCGCATAGATGAGCCAGACTGGTAATAGCACAAGTGACAAGGCCTCAATTTTAACAAGCCCCGCGGCGATCATTACAGCACTATGATAAAAAATGCTAATAAAAATCAATGTTCAATGACTAAGGGGGGAGCCTCAGCGACGGGTGGCAGCATGGTCTCTGCTGAGGTCAATCACGGCACAGCCACATTAAAGTGGAGTTTAAAACTCACTGGGGTGGCACTGTTTATCAGAGAATAACGGTATTACAGCTGATAGTTACACCTTGTGGTATTAGAGGCTATGGGATTATACCATCCAGTAAATTAGTGTTGCATGCAGATTGGTGGAAAGACAAAAAGATTATGAGAGACTGGGGAATCTGAATTTCAAAATTAACACTAGATTGTAGTACATATTAAACATATTCATACTTAATTAAAAATGCAATAATTAAAGTGCTTGCAAACATCTTTAGATGGAAGTTTAGAAAGTCCTGATTAGCTGATTGACAGAAAATTCAATTGGCAACCACTTTTCTTCAAAGACTGAATGACTTTCAATGATTCCAGCGTCATTAAGATTGTTGTGGAGAAATCACAGGAGTCCAAGATGTTTTATGCTGAAAGGTTTATTGAAGCTTGGCCAAGGAGAACGGGGGATTTATCAATAGGCTTGTCATGACATGATGCCCCCTCAATCCTGAAGGCGTTGTCTTCTCTGGCTCGTCTATATGCTCTCAGAACAGTGACAAACAAGGAAATATGTTTACCCTCAGTGGTCTGACTTGTTATCTGACCCTGCGGAGGCTTCTATGTTATGTACCTATCTGTTGTGTCAAGGGAGTGAGAAAGCCGTATCCTCTGACCTCAGTTACCACAGTAATGATCAGGACGGCGCCTGCTTTGCTAAACACAAACATACAGCTTCTCTGTAGGAGACAAGTCGGTCTCAGTCTCATATTTAACTATCTTATGTGACTATGACAGCCTTTGTTTTACACATTGCAAACAGTTGCTTATTTACACATCCAGCAGATTTGGAGCAACATTAGCAGTCCGGGATATAAAACCAACTCCACCAACCCCTGAGGGTATTATTTGCCTCTTTAGCTGCTAAATGCTCCACTACGTTCACCAGCTAGTCAATAACTTTGTCTGTCTGTACTCTGGGTGTAGAGTTCAGTGGGTTTTTAGAACTTTGCAGAAAAGAGCTGGCACTAATCGTTGATACGCCGTGCAGAATCGTCCAATATGAATATTGTGAGGGATTATTATATTCTAGCATGCCACATATGGGGTTACAAAGTTTCAGGCATGTGTCTTGAGGTCACTGTAGAGTTCTAACAATCTTAGATTGTTATGAGGAGACTGACTTCTTCTACTTGAAATACAGAGCTGTGTTTGTGTTTAGGAAAGAAGTTTGGTAACCGAGTTCAGAGGATAGGACTGCTTCACTCCCTCGACACAACAGATAGGTACAGGTAAATGGTTCTTCAGAACTGAGGCGCAACAAGTGTATTGATAAATCCTCCATTCTCCTTCAAGCTTCAGTAAAACTTTCAGCACACTTTCTCTCCACTGACTGAACTGACCATCGATGGATAAAATTCTCCACAACAGACGCAATATCCAGGATATTCCGCTAAATCAGAATATGTTCACCTCTGCCTCATCGATTTTGACTATTTGTAGTACACAAACAAATTACCTATGTACAATGCTAAATCACAGGAGTATCCCTTTAATTATAATAATTAATTTAAATAATAATTGTAGGTTATAGATGAATATTTGACAGTGTAAGACAGTGTCAGAAAAAGTCCAAAGAAGTCTATATGACTGCTCAACAAACTGAACTGCCTCAATGCATAAAAACTGAATGAGATTTCAGGTAAAATGTACAGCAGGACAATTTCAGATATAACAAAAGGCAAATCCTAAATTACTTTAAAATGTGCTGCTGGTTATTCAGTTTTCCCTTTCCAGTACTTTAGCTAATTATTTTATTCCCCTTAGCCCATTTAAACATTTAACTTTCTTAACCACGGCATTCACTGCTGGCTGCAATTAATAAAGACAATATTATCAGCATTAGTGCTGCTCTAATCCTAGACATCCAATCTCCCCTCCACACTGTAGGCTTTTCCGTCCTAATCTAGCAGTTTCGGACTTGCCCCAGCCCCTGCCCTGGTGGAGAGCCACCAGCTTTCACCATTAGATTTAAATACATTTCCATCTATATGTTAATGCAACCACAGGTGACAAGCCAATCTACAACTGATACGCGTTTACCCGAGCATGAAATTGGGATGCACAAACAAAAATAAGGGTGAGAACAGCATGAGCAGCATCTTGGTGACGTACAGTACATTAAAATTTGACAGCGTGAGCAGGAATGCCTCAGCTGCAAGATTTGCAAAGTCCTTTAAACTGGCTTGTCCTTTTGAACAAACTGGACAACAGTGTGTTTTATCAGTCGGGTAAAGCAGGGGGGGGGAACAGTCTCTCTGTGTGAGTGTGTGTTGTCCAATCAGAAGTGATGTTGAAAGAAGACATCAACTGGCTGTCGGCTAAAGTTGAGATGACTCTGACGAGTGGTTGGATAATCAAAGGAGCTGCCTGGAGGCGGGTGCGTGGAGGGGGGGGGGTGGCAGCGATGAGGTTAGAGCGTCCGCACTGAAGCTCTGCCAGGAAGTTTGCGTCTGGGCCAATGAGCTGGGAGAGGAAGCGCTGAGTCAGGAAGCCTGGCCAAGAGAGAGGCCCGTGGTGCTGGCATCTCCTCCTCACACACACGTTACAGCACTTCACACACCACCGCTCTGCTGGAGTCATAACACACTGTTCCCTGGCCAGCTCTGTACACGCATGTGCACAGCGCCGGGCGCACTCACTCGCCTGCTGCGCATGCATTCATCAGTAAACATAGAGATGCGACGCCAAATACCTGTGGCACAATAAAGTGACGAGGGTTGTACAAACAGAGGTGTTTCTGTTTGTAATATGCAAACAGCACCATCAAGACAAACAAAAATTAAGTAAACGATGGGGAAATCTGATTTGTCCAAATATATGACACAAAGGGTGAAAGATGCACCTTTGAAGGCATCTATTAGACACAAAAGATCAGTCTGATGTGTAGCGGCGAGCAGGTGCAGACATACCCGAGGGCTATTAGACAGGATGAAACTGTGATATCTTCATTATCTCTTTCATAGCATGACACAGAGAGAAGAGACGAACACAAGACTCTAAAGAGCTCCTTATCAGAGGAATCTCTCTGGTGTGGCAATACTCTTTGTGTGTCTGTGTGTGTGTGTGTCTGTGTGCGTGTGTGTGCGCGGAGGCAGTTGATATGTTTGATGAGAAGGTCAGAGAGGACGGAGAGGAAAAAGAGGTAGAGGAGGAGCATCGGCTTTCTATAGCCACAACCAATCAATGGACGACAGAGAAATGGTGAATAAGAGCTTAAAGGAATAGTGCGACATTTTTTTGTTGTTGTTTGTTTGTTTGTTTGCTTTCTGGTGGAGAGTTAGGTATGAAGATTGATACAACTCTCATAACTGTGCATTAAATATGAAGCCACAGCCAGCAGCTAGTTAGCTTATCTTAGCACAGAGACTGAGGCGGGGGGTAAAAAGCTAGCCTGGTTCTGTCCAGTGGTAACAAAATCAACTTGACAGCACTCCAATTCGCTGTTTTATGGTGGGTTTTTACGCCAAAGTATTTCTTGTCTTGGTTAAGTAACTTCCTGGAGTCTCTGCTCGCTGCCTGGCAATTGCACAGAGCCAAGAAGTTGTCCGACATGTAACCCCCGTAAAACAACAAATTGTTGTTTCTGTACGGATTAACTTAATCAGATATGAAGTGCTTTACTAGTGCGCTGAGGATTTGGTGTTAGGCAGATCTTGTTACCTTCATACTGAGCCAGGCTAACAGTTTCCCCTTGTTTCCAGTCTTTACGCTAAGCTAAACAGCTGCTTGTCGCAGATTCATATTTGGCATACACATTTTAAAAAGTGGTATCTTCTTGTGTAACTTGCTGTGCGAAATCAAATAAGCATATTTCCCTAAAAACAATTCATTATTAATATTAAATCTTACATTAATATGTAAAAGATTAAAATAGATAGTGATTAGCGTGAAATCACTTTTTTTTTTAAACTGTGATGGATGGAGTATATATTTTCAAGATGACCTGAGCATATTTCCTTATTTGTACATTTATACAATTGATATCATTCCTGTATAAAACCAAAACATAAACGAGTGCGTATGACTGAACATAAAACAAATATTTGTGATGATCAGATAAAGTATCCCTACTTTCCTGCTTGCTAAAACTCATTTCAATCTGCTTTAAAGCTTCTCCTAAGTCTCTCTGGCCTGAATTCAGCGAAAAGCTATAAGAACACTTTAGATGAAGCCCATTTTTTTTTAAAAACTCTCAAAATATCTTTAAATGCCTGACAATGAAAGGCTAATAGAAATGCTCGTATCAAGCTGTACTAAAAGAAAAAGCTGTTTGGCTTCTTTGATAATGGAGTTCAAAGTCATGCTTTAAAAAAGTGCCACAGGGGGTTAAATTAGAGGCACTGTTTTCACCAGATGAAAAGACACCGATGCTGGCACTCCTGAGAAACAATAAAAACGTGGATTTATTCGAAGAGTAAAAACAACCATACTTACATGGAACTCACTTACTTGTGCCATTTTAACCAGCAGGAACAAAAGAAACCTTACATAAGCCCAGTGAGTTTGACCTTGCTCTCTGCAGCCTTGTCCACTGTTCTTAATCTCAGGGGCATAAATTAGCAGCACCTACAGTATGGTCTGAGTTTCCAAGGAGAGCGGCCTCCTACCAGGGGCCAAAGATGTCTGCTGGAGTTTGTTGCCGAGGCTTGAGAATGGCTGCACTTGTCACAAGGACTAAAGACAGTTTCCTCGCTCAGCACCCAGAGACACTGAAGCCTCAAAGTCAAGGGTGGGCAGGAATGCCCTGAATAGGCAGTTACGTAAAACTCACAGCACCCTGTGAGGATAGAGAAGGAGCTACTCAGGACCTGACAATGCTTAGTGAAATTAAACGGTGTCAGGCGGCCCAAAGTGTACAGTATAAACATGTAAAGTGTGCATGGAACTAAATTAAGAGAAAAACAAGAAGTTTTTTCATTCAAATAAGAGCAATGGATGTCTGAGAATGGATGTAAAAGCCCCCCAAACCCGCATACAGATGAGCAAGACCCACAGATTTAAAGAGACACAAAATGACTACAAACGACATGGCTTTGTGGTTGACTTGCTTTCCTTTGTACTTGTATCTCTTTGTAGTTATTTTGTGTCTATTTTTGATCATTTTGAAGCTCTTTGTAGTTGTTTTGAGTCTTTTTTAAGTTGTTTTTTTTATCCTCGTTTAGCAGTTTTGCATCTCTTTGTAGTTGTTTTGAGTCTCTTTGTAGTTTTGTATCTCTCATGAGCTGTTTTTTCATCTCTTTGTAGTTGATTACTTATCTTGTTGCGTGTCTCTTTGTAGCTCTTTTATTGACTGTCCAACAACAAATGTGTAAAATGTTACTTCATACGGACGCCAAAGTCCCCCTGACCTCTTGGGTCACTCGGCCTGTGCCTGGCTCAGAAATCCATCCATGAATAAGGGAGTTTGGGTGAAGCGATTAATGAAAACAAAATTAGCAGGGACTAATCACTAATCACACTTTTGATGTCAACAAAGTAATTACAGAAATGATCTGGGGCATGTTTACCAACACAGTCAAAAGATACAGTATTTCTGATCACCGCCGCATTGCATCCGCCAAGCACACTTTGCTTATTGCAGCTTACTTTCGTGCGTGCACAAGAAGAAAAAAAGGCAAATAGAAAAAAGGAAGGACGAAAAACAGCAATACCAAAAACCTCTCCCTCCCTGTTTGCTCTCACCAGAAGCCACCCAGCGAGCACCAGGGCTAACCCTGCTGACCTGACCCAGATATTAACCCAAGCCTCCAGATGTGAACACGCGCTGGGATTACTCCACCACTGCATCAAGCTCCACATGCTTTCCTAATGAGGCATCCTAAAATGACCCTGGAGACAGAGTGGACTGTCTGCCTCACTATCTGCCTCTATTCCCATAACTCTATTAGTCTGTCTGCGCAGACTCATCTTCAGATCATGTACAGAAATAAAAACATCATGGATTCTGGCTGGAAATGCAAATTAGGCACGGTCACAGAGAGGTATTAGTGAGTAAAGTGCAGCAGACAGAATAATAAATAACATCTTCTGCTTTGACTATCAAACACTGGGATTAAATTTGCATTTAATCGTATAGGACACCTGAGTGCCACCTGCAACAAAGTTAATAAGACATGAAGAGTGACATCTACTCCTCACTGAGGAAAATCTCTAATGTATGCATGGATGTCAAAGCCTAACAAACTTGTCCTGCACTGGCTGTTGGAGAAAAAGGGGGGCCAGTTTAGTTTCACTCATCCGGTCTACATTTGCACCAGTCGCGACCTGAGCCCTTTTTTTGCAGAAGCGCCCCTGATATGAAAGAATTTAACTCCTTCTCTGCATCAATGTAGCTATTGTAGCCATTGCATTCTTTCAGCAGCTTCAATTTCCAACTTGTGCAATGTCGGCAAGTTACAAACTTCACCGCAAAGGATACAAAGCACAAAATACGCGTATGACAGCCAGTGGTCCGAACACATAATGAGACAGAAGTGTGGTAAGTTTGATCGGCCTGCTAAGTAGCTCAAATTTGCAAGAGATCAAACAGGGACAAAAAAAGATAAACAAAAATGCATCGCTCCTCTGTAGCCTACCATTTTGATCCAGCGTTTCGAGGCTCCAAGGAGTCCCAGAATAACTCCTTTCGCACCAGTTTTCCCTTCGCCATGAAAATGACCGTTCAATTGTCACATTTCTTCAGTTTTTGCCTTATCCTCAATCTTTTTTCCCCCCGTGCTGCTGTAGCATTCAGACAGACAAAAATGCAGAGGCTGCTTTTGCAGAAGGAATTGGTGATTGGAGCTCGGGGATCATATGGGCTTTTTGTCAGACGTTTTTAAAGGGACACGGTACTGTTTAACGTGGGAGTTGCGAGACAGGCGCATTTCTTTGTACTGGACTTGCTCCTATTTGTTTTTTTATTTTTATTTTTTTGGCGTGCGCAGGAGGGGGACTGGGAAGGACATCTAGCCATATGGCGCAAACTCCGGTGCGCTTCCTCTCACCGTGCGCTCCTGCGACCGCGTGACGTCACCCGGGCAGACAGATGCGGAGGTCAGAGAGTTTATCCGTTTCCCATGTTGCAAAAGTCTTCCCAACTCCATTTACACAATATACCAGAAATATGACAGCCATTCAATAACTTTCTCATGACACAATTCATCATACGGGTAAATTAATGTGGGTGGGTGTGCATGCACTTTGAATTTAACCTCAAAAAAAGAGAAAAATATCCCCAAAGACATGGCGACTATAACCTGTTATAGGGCCTAAAATGAAATGTGGGCTCCTATTGACCCGTGGCTCCTCAATTATGTGTCTACTCTTTATGTATTAGTTGTTGTTTTTTTAGTAATTTGAACCACCTTTTTCAGGAATAAGCATATATAAACTGAAATAATTGTTTTAGAAACAAGGAAATATGTTTACCTTTAGTGGTCCGACATTGTGATCTGACTCTGTATAGATGCTTCTACATTATGTACCTATCTGTTGTGTCGAGGGAGTGAGACAGCCCTATCCTCTGACCTCCTAAACATAAGCATAAAACTGCTCTATATCTCAAGAAGAAGAAGTCAGTGTCCCCATAACAATCTAAGATTTAACTGTATCCCTACAGTGACCTCAAGACATATGCTTGACCCTGTGTAACCCCCATACAGTATGTGACAGACGAGAATAGAAAATTCCCTCACAATACCAAAGGTGTTAAAAGTAGATATTACCTCTGACCTCTCCACATTAGGTAGTAATGCATGTTCATGTTGTGTTTTAGTATTACAAAACAAATTAAGTGATTTATCTGTTGAGGTATGGCCGATAAAACATCAGAGAATAGTGTAAAATAGCACGTCACGTTCTCCTAGAGTCCAAGGTCAAGTCTTCAAACGTGTTTTTCGTCTGTCCAACAGTCCAAAGCTCAAGGATATGCCGTTTAATGTGATATAAAACAGAAAAAAGCAGCAAACTCACACAGAGGAGAAGCTGGAACCAGCAAATGTTTTGCTTGAAGAATGACTTAAAACAATTAATCAATTATGAAATAGTTGCCTATTAATTTTCTGATGTCCGAATAATTGTTTATAGCCCTAATTGCCACACAAAATGTGGGGCCTCCTGAGGTTCCAGGCCCCTGTTGTTTAATTTAGCCTGGTCTTGAACGCCCCTGAAGGGTCCGTGGACCTCACTGCCATTGCTCACTCCTGAGCAGAGTGTATGGAGCAGAAGTCAATACGCTCATAACAAGGTGAGGGAGAAAATTGATCACAACCTGGAGCACGTCCCATTCATCACTTCGTGTCCAGGACTCAGCCAAGCCCACAAGCATCAGTGTGGATACAGACGCAGCCTGACACAAATCTTGAAACATCTTTTCAGCATTTAGTGGTTTTTAATTGCAGTTACAGTACGTGGAAGTGTAAACAAAGTAATCATGTGGTTTGGATTGCACGACCAGCCAAAGAAGTGTTCAATATTTCATATCTTGTGCTGTTAAACATTTCAGACAAGGAGAAATTGAAGAGGAGAAATTCGGCGAACAGTGAACCATCTATTTCCCCAAAAAGTGACAGCAGGCTAATGATTTTTCCTCATGAAACCACGGGTACTGAACTCAAGTGAAGCCTCCAAATATTGAAAGGAGACAGAAAAAACAAAACAAAAATCCCATCTTAAGCTAAGTAAAACACCTAAATGTAACAAAGAGGGTACTATAGGACATATTCTTTGAGGGAAACCAATCCCGAGGTGTGTAATATGATTTCACATGGTGATTCAAGTGTTTTCCTGTAAGGTTGACTTAAAACAGAAGAAAGTACTTTAGGCCAACTTTGAGCTTGAGTCACACATTATGACTTCAGTGTGGACGTGAGTTGTCATTTTTGTTTTTGTTTGTGTGACACAAAGATTTTTACATAATTTTAAAGGGCCGGTGTGTGGGATTTTCTCAGTGACGGTGGCAGTGATGGTGGGGATGTCAGTCTCCTCCAGGACGCTGGTGTTGGTGTGTCAGTCGTTCCAACTGATCCCGAGGAGGCATCTCTGATGATATGCATATACATGCAAAATATCATGCTCTTTATTAATCAGCAGTGCCTAAAGAAGTTGGTATACCATCGTGCTTTGCTTTATTGGGCTATGGACACCACTGTACTCTGAAGGCCATCTCTGTATGTCCTATAGACTTTCACATTGGTTGGGCTTTGATGTAGAAATCTTTTCTTGGGTTTGTTCCTTTTTATCTGTGTACATAAATGTGTAAAAACCCAAAATCAATATGGCCTGCGCTCTCACAATATTCTATAGATGTTGGTCCCCAGAGTCAGAACAGAACCTGGCAAAAATGCTTTTAAATACGCTGCCACATCTTCCTGGAATAATGTACACAAGGAGGACCTGAGTCGGAGCTGATTTCTATTGGGAAATTTAAGTCAATTTTAAAGGATTGAGAAAATAGTACTCCCGGTCGATGCGAGTGCTCCGAAATTGTCACTGGAATTGTTTTGGAAGTGTTTTTTGTCCCTGACCTTGTGTTACATATTTACTGGATGTTGTGTTCACTCATTTTTGGTGTGTGACAGTTGTATTTAACTTATTTTATACATATATCAATAATATGTTATCTTTATTGTGCCTTTCATCGTCTTTTGATTCATCACATCTGTTATTTTACATGTTAAACACACACTTTAACATTATTATGGCTTCTTAAAAAATACAAAAATCTAAATAAATGCTTAATATTACCTCTCCTCATCAAATCATTTTATCCCCATGTGCAGCACCCGATGTATTCTTCTATAAAAGTGCATGCTTGTAGATACTTTTCCACCCTCTTTTGCATGGTGGTTATGATGGGAGTATTGTACATCCAGATTTGATTTGTACCCAGAACCGTCCATACAAAACAGGCCTGAACAGTAGATGTATTCATTGCCTGCACTCCTGCACTTGCAGATAAAAACTAGACGGGCCCTGTAGCAATTCAATAGGGTCTGTATCTCATGGACGACTCTTGGTTTCCAGCATGCAGCTCACAAAAGCTCCCACAAGAGAAGACAGGAGCTCACACGCCAGCACAGCTTTAAAGTGTACGCAAATATTAGCAAGGAGGGAACCAAATTTTCAATTAGTCCTGAGTATGATTAATAATTTAATAGAGTCGTCTGTCCCTTTATTCTCATTCCAATGAAGTGCTGTGATCAGGGAGTGAAATTAATAGTTGTGCATTAATCTGATTCTACTTATTGCATGACATCTAATACGAGGGATTCTATAATAAGAAAACTGCAGTGATTGACATAAATATAATACACACGCTTAACCTTGCTCGGATAAAGACATTTAAGAAGCGCACAGGTACACACATGCACGTTGCGGTTCTGAATTGAAAGCCAGATGGCGCCATTGTAGAGGTACGGCCAACACAGCACGATTATCTACTGAACAGTGAGGAAACAAGAAAACAGACACGATAAGATGCGGTGGTATTTATTACGTGTAAACATTCATAACTGTTTGAATAAAATCAGAAACACTATACTTTGAGTACAGTTTTAAACATTCATGATACAGTAATAAAACGAATGGAACAAAGACAAATAACAGCTTGAAACTGCTACAAAAGGTTTCCATTGAAGAATCTTGTCTCGCTGAATTTAAAAGGCCTAACCTCAAAATATACCCACAAATCCATCAACTCCTCACGCGCATCAGAACTGAGAGGATTAGACACGTACAGCATGTCTGACTGTACATTTCAGTGTATATAAAAAAAAAAAAAGATGTAGAAAAGGATTACACAAATATACAATAATATAAAATACATACAGCTTATTTCTCATTATTTAATCACACAGACATTTTCCTTTATAGGCTGCTGGAGTTGTCACAAGATTCAGCTCAGTCGTTTTGAGCTGTGACAGCCTCTAAAAAGGAGGCTAAAAAGGATCTGCCTTTGTGAGAGCTTGTAAGGTGGTTTATTTATTTACATTCGAAAACATTCATTTTTTTTAAAGACTGTCATGACATACGGCACATATTAAACTAGTAACAAGATTAAAATTTTCCCTCTTTGAGCTTTACTTTCTGATCTGAGATGGTAACATTAGTTGCTATTGTGAGTTGCACACAGTGTCCAGACTTTGTTTTCTTTCCCCCCGTTTCAACTGTAGCGGCTGCTGCGACTGTGACTTCTGCGCCTTGACGAGCTGCGACTGGAGGAGTGGTACGACCTGCAGAGGACAGAGATCGCGATGAAATACTCGAGACTTTTCAGGCATGAACGGTTATGGTATGTCTCGGTGTTAAACCACAATCTAACATTCAGCCGCAGGAATGAAAAGACGAAAAGGTTAAGAGGTTAAAGTGAGACCTGCCACCATGTTGATGTCTGTCAGGGAGAGCAGAGTGTCTTACCGGGATCGGCGGTCTGAGCTCCTGTAGCTGTCACTTCGTCTGCGGCCTCGTCTCCTGCTCACGCTCCGGCTCCGACTGGAATAGCTGTCGTAGGAGTCTGACCTGCATTAACATACAGCCGCGTAGAAGATATTATTTTAGGATAGTGATTTGCACATATGCTTAGTAAAAAGCAGTCATAGTATGCTGATGAAGACTAAAGTTACTTAAATATTTCATCAGAATAATCTGTCTGCATGTAGAGTGAAAAAGATTCCTGCATCACTCTAATTAACGACTAAAGATAGGACTGATCTCTTCCAGGGCTGCAACAAACGATCATTATAAATATTGATTAATCTGCTGATTATTTTCTTGATAAATACATTCATCTTTTGGTCTATAAAATGTCAGAAAATGGTGACAACATTTTCTAAAGCTCAAGGTGACGACTTTAAATACCTTATTTTTTCTGACAAATAGGAATGAATTATTCTGTCACCTTAGACGGAGAAAAGAAGTAAATCTTCATTTTGTTTGAAAAAGTATTTAATTAAAGTAACATCCTGTTGAATAACTGTGTTAGCTCTAATATCGTCAAACTTTTCTGCTCTGAATCAACTCTCTCCTGCTATCATATAACCTATATCACTCCAGACTTCAGATTACAATTTATGAAAACTGACAGGTGTATAAATATCCTTTCAAACTCTCAATTAATACTGCGGCAGTCCACACCTGATTCCTAATTGAATTGTAATTAAGATCAAATTAGATCGTGGGGTTTTAATCTGAACATAGCGTTCGCATAATTGTGTTTGTCTCTGATCTTAAAGAGTACTCAGTGACCCCTCACATGAACAATTAAACATTTCTATTTCTGCGTGTCTCTTTAACGGACCTGGATCTCCGGCGGCGATTATATGAGCGACTTCTGGAATGACTTCTACTGTACGTCCGGCTGAAAGGAGGGAAGAAGAACAAACAAAAAGGTTTGAAAGATTAGTGATGATAAAATACACAATGGGAAGTCTTGGGAAGTTTTTGTATACAGTTACCTCATGAACCTCATAAGTTACCACTGCTTTTAACTGAAAACACTTCCCTAATGGGATCCATGAGGCGCTACAACAGAGTATTAAATCTGTGTTTCAGAATGTACCTGTGACTCCTGTAACTTCGATATGTGCTGCTACGAGAGCGAGACCGTCCTCTTCCACGTCTCCTCCGACTCCTGCTGCGGCTCCTAAAAGAATTACATCGTGTTATAAATCACATTTTGCCCGAGCTGGAACAAATGCTTCACATCCATCAAGTTTATCACTTCACAACAATCTTGATCTACGTCAAAAGAAGCCCCTCCAGCATTTAGAAAGATTTACCGGTGGTGCCCTTGTGCTTTTCATTTAATCAGCGTGCTTTTTGTGTTACCTGGAGGAGTAGCTGGAGCTGCGGGATCTACTCCTCGACCTGCTGTAGGAGTGGGACCAGCGACTGGAAGCGGAGCGAGACTTCCTGGATGTGGACCTGGACTTCTTCGGGGACCGTGTGCGGGATGTTCCCCTCGTCTTTCCCACGGAGGGTGATCTCTCCTCGCTGGAGCTCTCCTGGTTCCTCGGCCTCTGGTTGAGCCGCGCGGTCTTACGAACCTCGTCAAACAGAGATCCCGGTCGGACTCTGCTTTTGCTTTTTATCTCCATCCTCACTCCCTGCGCGTTGGAGGTCTGGCTCTCTTGAAGTTGGATGTTTTTTGTGGTGACGGGTGGTGCATTTACGTTCTGTACAGCTGACATTCCTTTCAGAGGCCTCCACTTGAAATTAATGCCAGTAGGTTTGAGGGCGGTTGCTTCGTCTTGCAGTCCACCAGTGGCTGTTGTGGAGGTAGCAGAGGGCTGTTCTTTGCTGTGAGGTAACGCTCTATCTTTACTTGCCATATTTGAAGACTTTGAGGTAGATTTTAGGGTTAATTCTCGGGCGTTATCACAAGAATCCTGTGCAACTGGAGGTTCTACAATTTCAGCTTCATGCTCTGGAGTACAAATGTCCATATCATCTAATGACTCCTGCTCTTTGACATTGAGTAAATTAGCACCGTTCCTGCTGGATGACTGAAGAGGAGGTTCAGTGTGCTTTGCTCTCTGTTGCCCTCTATCTTCTTCTCTATTAGGATTCTTATTTAAAGAGGTTACATGTTGGTCTTTTTCATTCATACTGTCCACACCAGGCCTTTCTTTGACAACTCTACCAGGACTGCGTTTCTCCCGTTTTGATTCATCTTCTTCTTCCTCCTCTTCGAACTCTAAAGGTGGCTGCCAGTGAAAAGTCTCTTTGAGCTTCTGATGTTTCCTCTTAGATCTCTTTCCTTTGTCCTTACTGTGATGGGAGCTGCTTTTGTTCTCACTTCTTCTCTTGTGTTTGTGCTTACGTTTGGACTTCTTCTTGCTCTTGTGCTTCTCGGGCTCTGCTGACTTCTCAGGACTTTCCTCTGACGGACCTGAAGGAGGAGCAGCAGTGGCACTCTTATGTGCCAGAGAAACTACGGCCTCCGACGTCTTTCTTGAAGTCTCGTATTCTGATTCTGAACTTGCCTCCCCTTCTTCTTTTTCAGATATGGTCAAAGCTCTGGCTGTTATATTTTCAGAATCGCTTTCTGAATTCCACCCAGTGAGAGCAGACAATTTCTTGTCAAGAACCTCGCTGGACTGAAGTGCTCGTTTTAGCCTTTTTGACAGGGTAGCACTGTTGCTTTGGCTCACTTTGTCGCTGTCACTATCCCATTCAGACCGGTTATTAAAGCTCTCTGCCAGCGTTGAGCTGTGATGCTTCGTGTCTTGATCCTGTAAGCTGCCTCTCTCTTTTATTTTCTCCAAAGAGCCACTTCTCGCCGAAACACTGATATCAGGACTTTGCTCCCAGCCTGCCCTGTTCTCCGAGCCTGACTGAGCATCTTGACTACTAGTGAGTGAAATGTACTTATCTAAATTTTTGATCCTTTGCAAAGAGCTGTAATACTCTTTCCATTCCTTGTCTAGTGAGTTCTTTTTATTGCTCCCCGTTTTCTGGGAGTTTTCAGAGTCTGATCTGCTATGTGAGGATGATCTGCTGTTATACTGATGAGGGGATCTGGACCTAGACCTACTGTAACTTCTGCTCCTTGAACGGCTGTACGACTTGCTTCTGGAGGACCTGCTGCGTGAACGTCCTGCATGTTTGCGTGCTTTGTCGCTTTGAGAGTCACCTGGCAGACCTTTGGGTGTAACTGAAGTCTGAGCTTTTTCTGTAACGGCATCAGCCGCTTGTCCAGTGGAAATGCTACTGGGAGCTACTTTAGCTTTAATCTCCTGAATATGGATGTAGGAGGGCTTCCAGGGCTTTTGACCAGGTTTCCAGCGTGAGGGTGGGGGACTGTCGCTCAGCGGGATCACAGGGACACTTTCAGGAGCCGGGACAGCGGGGAGTCTGGGGACAGGTGTGACTTTGTTGTCTGGAAGCTTCTCGGGCACATGGATCATGGCGTCAGCTTTGGGCTTGCTTGCTTTCCTCTTTCTAGGTGATCTGGATAAACTCCTCTTTCTGGATGAAGACCTAGATCTATACCTGGATCTTGATCTTGCCCGGGATCTAGACCGGGATCGAGAATAGGACTGAGATCTGGATCTAGACAAAGACCGACTTCTAGACCGAGAAAGGCTTCTAGATCTTGAATAAGACCTGGACCTCTCTCTTGATCTTGATTGGCTGGATGTGTAGGATCTAGAGTAGGACCGCGAGTCTCTGAAAGACAGCGAGGACCGCCGCCTCCTTCGAGTTGACGAATGATGGTGATTTGAAGAGGAGCGGGATGGAGAACGGGATCTTCTGGACTTTCTTCCTGAGGACACCGACCTTTCACCCTCTGACAGGTAAGCCTCTTGAGGTTTGCTCTTGGAGCTCTTCTTCTTGCTGTGTTTGCGTTTTTTGGCTTTCTTCTTGCGTTTGGCTTTCTTCTTCTCTTTCTTCTGTTGGCAGCGCTGGCTGGACCTCTCTGAGCTGCGGTCTGAGGACTGTTCTGCAGACCGGGACCATGCGGAGTCGCTTCTGTCATCCCATCTGCTTGAGGAATGGTCATTCAATCTGTTAAGTCAAAAGATGCATGAAGCAAGAAAAGACTAAGAGCAAATCTGATATTCTAAGTCACAAAGTAAAATATAAAGACAAACTTGTCTCCTTTGCTCCATCTCTCGATGCTCGGTGGATGATAAACTTTGGTTCTTTTCATCTCTTCCTTCCAGTGTGGCGGAGTTTCGCTGCTACCACGCTCTTCCAGAGATGCAGAGCGTGATTTAGACCTTGTGGGGGTGTGATATCTCTGCGAAAAAGTACATCCATGACTCAAAACTCTTCAGAGAGTTTGCTGAGGTTTAAAGATTCTTTGCCTTAAGTAACTTATGAGATTTTCAGAACAATGCATATTAGTGGCAACATATTATGGAGGCAGAGATGAGCATGGAGAAAACAACAAATAAGTTGTTTCTTGTCAATAAAATAGATGTCAGTCAATTCTGTACAGCAGTGGTGTCTACAATTGATAGTTATGACCCCTCAAAACAGGAAGCCTTGCCTACTTGTGTCCCTAGACTTGTTTAATTATACATCTACTGTTTGCAACCAGTTCAGCCAATGTTTGAACAATATGAGAGACCTTAAGTAAAATGATCTTGTAATGATCAATTATGTTTTTTTCTTCATTCCTCTGTTGTGAATCTTCTTGTGGCTCCTCAGAGTTATCTTGTGACCCCTCGTTGGGGTCCTGACCCTTGATTTGGGAACCACTGCCTTACAGTATTCACACATCATGTAAAAAACAAGTAGAGTTCTAGTTAATAGAATAGAAATAACATTGTCCACTTGCAAATCTTGGTTGATCAGGTGAAAAATTAAAGGCAAACTACAACACTTAATACTTAAATACCAAATCTGAGAAATCTCTGCTTAGTTGAGGTGAACATACCATTGTTCCTCTGCCTTTAATCTTCCGTCCAGACTTGGACACTGCTGGTTTGTGGTCAGCTGAAAGAGACGTTTCTTCTTTCTCAATTCTGGAAAGATCAAAGTAAACACTCATCACTCAAGTTTACTGTTTAATGTGTGAACTAGAATATATATAAAAAAACAACAAAAAAACAATATAAATGACACCACAGAACTAACATCTCTGTTTTATCTTCCTGAGATGGCATGTCCCGTCGCAGCAGGAAACGGTTCTCTGGCACCGGAGGGATTTCCTCTGGTCGGACGACAGGTTTTTCTCTCTTCCCGCTCTGCTCCTTCTCTCCCTCCACTTCATTCTCCCCCTCCAGCAACTCTTTTTCTACAGGACTGTGAGAGCTTCAACGACAAAATGCAAAACAATATTTTGTTATGCAAATAACCAACCCGTCTCTTGGCTCTTAAAGCTGACTGTGAATCGTGTCAGTACTTTTTATATTTGGTCATACTGATCAGACTGTGGTAATGTACATTTGTAAAATTATGATCATGAACAGATAGAAGATAAAAAAAAATGACCTCTGCTTGGAGGGCGTATTGTTCTTCTCCTTTTTTGATTCCCTCCTTTTCCTTTTTGACCGTTTACTCTTCACATGTCTCTTGTGATGTTTGTGCTTTTCATCCGATTCACTTTCAGATTCCACTGAAGAGGAGAACTGAGAGGACGATTCATGGGAATTGAGGGACGAGTCAGCAGAATGGGAGGTTCGTTTCCTCTTGCCTTCAAGTACTGAAACAAGAAATATAACAGCAGGTGTCATTTCATTAAAAATGACGCTCGCTTTTAAGAGTACGACACTGATATGTTCAGAAAGAAGGAAAGTTCAAATGCCATGAGTCATTCTCAGGGTGGTGTAACACTACAACAACAAAAGCTTTGTTTGATTCTTCTCAGTATGTTGGAGGCACTGAGAGCAAGCCTGGCAGAGTCAGGTGGGCAGATGCCAACTGAAGTCCACAGAGATCACCTCGCTGATCCTCATTAAACACAAGATCAGGTTACACGCCCCGTACGAATGCCAGTGGGGGGAAACTCTGGCATCAAAATGCCAACCTCTTACAGAATGAGAACAAAATATGACCCAGTTACAGTCGCAGGCAGGCAGCACACGTTATTCCCCACAGGAGACAAAAACAAAGAGAGAATACAAATGGTATAGGATCACTTAAAAACAGCTGTCATACACACCAGATATTAAACTCTCACTACACTGGCCACGTGGCGAGTCTAGGTGATTCTATATTTTTCTTATTGTGAACAAATTCCTTTGAAAAGACCAAAACTAACAACGCTTCTAACAGCTTGTGCATCTAAAAGCTTTGTGTAGCTTATCCCTCTGCGGTATAAAGCTCAATTGTGGTCCAAAAATATTAAAAACACATAAAAGACAAACTCTGTTTACATCAGCAGCTGAAAATAGTCTCCAACAGATGCACTGTGTACTCTTGTTTAAGTAGCGTTTGTTAAATACCGCAGTGCCCAGCTGTTTTTAAGAATTAAACAGAAGTTATAGAGCCTTTTGTAAAAAATGAAACATGTTAAGTCTTCAGTCGGGACAGATGATGAAGTGCCACAGGCGGGGCAGAGAAGTCTGCTTCTGGCCTTTTCATGAGATATGTTGACATATATATATCTGTAACATTCAAGGAAAAGTAGATCTATCACTGAACCTACCATCATTTGCAGACTTAGTGATAAGTTGCCCGCAGTCCATCACTCTCACATCAGCGTAGGGCCTGCTGGCTGAATCAGTCTTCAGCCCCTCGATCTTCTTTATCACTTCAAAGCCGGAGATGACGACACCAAAGACGACGTGGACACTGCACAGACACAGAAACGATTGATGTCTGTTACAACTACAGAGCAACTTGATTTTTAATCGGATTTCTTCAAAGAATCTTCAAAGGGCCTGACAACATATTTTACTCAGTCCGCTTCTTACTCTCTAGCTTTCTGCCAAAGTTAGAACAGTATGGGTTAAACTCATATGAGAGATTTCTATATTAGCTTTTTTTCCCCCTCTGTAGTCGTCTCACTCGTTTGAGGTGGGCCGGGCTCAGTTGGAAAAAAAGGTGATGCCACGTACTCCTGTGCACCAGTCAGGATTGATCAATATTTCAATACAAATCTCATAACTGCTGGTCGGTTGTTTTGCTCACACTCAGTCAAATCTGATCAAACCACACCGCACCCATACAGTCATAATGAAGCAGACTAGCTGTTACACTCCACCTAAAGATGTTTCTTATATGACTATTTGACTATGATTTCAGGTGTGTTAAGAGCTCTGACTGAAGTCAGAAATGAATGTTCTGTGACTGTAAAGATCGTTTTAATGCTTTCTGAAATTAGATTTTACCCGTCAAGATGAGGGGCCATCTTGGTCGTGCTGTTTATGGAAAATCCAGCAAAGAAGCCGGCGAGGGTCGACCAATGGCAGTGGAGGGGTCATGAGAAAAGGAGAAAAAGGAGGAGAAGAATGAGAATAAACAAGTAACTTCAACAAAGTGTGGGTGCTACTGTACCATGGGGGAAAAAAACAAACAAAAAAAAAGTCCATAATTTGAAAGACCATCATTTGTTTTTAATGATTGCAAATCAATTTAGATTGAATTTTGGCTGTTGCATTAAAACCAGCCACAAACACTCAAGAGTCAACAGTGTTGGTGATCAATTTGGATCATACTAAGAAACACAGTCTGTATACATTTCCTCCTTTATGTTTCAAGAGTTTTTATCCATGTAGGACGTTGCTAGCTTAAGGTGACAACCTGTTTTAGAGATAAAAGGAAGTGTACAGAGCCAAATAACCTCAAGTAAATGTTTAAATAAGTAAATATTGATCAGACATATCCAAAATAAGCTCTGCAAAATACTTGCAAATACAAACTACTGAAAATAAATAAACTCAGGAGAAGAGAGAGAGAGAGAAACACAGCCTTGGAGACACATTACCTTGGAAGAGCAGGATGCTAGAGTTTCTGTAAATTTTACACAAAAAACGGCAAGAGAAAAAATGTAACACATTTGTAGGTAAAAAAGAATGAATCCATGTTTCTCTGCACTTTGAAATCTAACTGCACACAGAGAGGGGATTGTTGACGTTCACAATGACAAATTCTACTCAACAAAGAAAAGGACAGAAAGTATAAAACACTGAGAAAAAAAAAAAAAGCAAATAAATAATACAAGTGACCTGCCAGTTAAATGGTATAGTTATTAAAAAGGTGCAGACTGATTTGATTTACTTATTGTTACTCACATGAAAAACTGTGAGCCGTTTGTGTCCTTCCCACGATTGGCCATTGACAACAGGAAGGCTCTGTCGTGTTTGAGAGTGAAGTTCTCGTCTGTTGGGGGCAGAGAAAGAAGGAGCGAAGTCTCAGTGCGCGTCCTCTGACACGCAATAACGGAAATATTCAGGGAAGAACAGGACAAAAAGGGAGAACTGTTTTAATCCATGAAGTCTAATCATTGCCTCACCAACCAGTCCTTCTGTAAAAGCACTATTTTGTTCGTCACTTCTAGTCCTTGTCTATGATTTTATATGATAACTAAAAATCTTATATATTTTACATTAGTCTGATAATATTCCAAAGAATAACATGTTGATTTCCATTCGGTTTAACTTGCTTCAGATAGATGATCCACGCATTGCCTCATCTTTCTTCTTATCAGGGTCACATTATCATTAACATATTAACATTTCTGAGCTGGGAATCATTTAGAAAACTCCCCATGATGTCGGATCGAATAGATTTTAGAGATAGCCAGACAAAGACAATGAAGAAGATAACGTAACGGTTGTCAAAACAAAAGACAACACACAAAGAAAGGGCGATAAGATGCTCACTACGATGAATCATTTATCTAAAGCAAGTTACAAGCCTCCGAACGTAAACAAAATATGAAATCCTTTGGAAAATTGGTCCACAGTGATATAGAGTATAAGATAAAATATTACATTTCTACTCTAATTTTCCTACAAATATAAAGACAAAAAAACAGATTAGAGTACATCTGAGTAGTTAAAATGCTCAAGTGATTTCATTTAAGCACTGAACCCATGAATATCATCAAGCTATTCGCATATGAAAGTTTCCCATTTGGAAAATGCTTCCCAATCTATTTGATCTAAATATGCTATATCCAAGTTGCAAGACTACATATCTTATTTGTATACTAGTCTTGCTATTACGCAGAGAAACCTGCAGCCTGCATCGGACTATATCTCATGGCAGACGTGTGGCTATAAATACCCCATATGTAACATAAAATGTAATTTGAGCAGCGGAGGCTTTGGAGGGTGGCTGTCTGAATAGAAAATCCTTCAGTACAAACTTGCACCTGCACCGTTGCAAACATTTGCACTGCTTTAACTGAGAGAGAGGAAGGTGGTGGGGACAATGTTGACATGGTGTTACTGAGCTGTGTACATCTCTTACCTTCTCATTTTGCAAAAGACCACTCTATAAATAAAAGAATATGTTGAAAATTTTAGGCAGGAAGATTGTAGCTTTCAATAAAGAGAATGCCTACTCTCCATGCTGATTTGATAAAGCCCACTACTGTTACAAAATAGAAGACAGCACTATACAATGGAAAAATGAAGGTCAACACAGTCATACATAGGAAAACCCGTTATTAACACACATGCAACATTATGTTCATGCAAAAACAGCTAAGTCAGAGTATTTAAATAAATATTTATTGACTGCTTATTAGATAATGTGATTTTCCCATTACCTTCAAAGTAGCCACCATATATGGACTCTCCTCCTCTTCCATTTCCTGCAGAGGATAACATTAAATCATTAATCATCTTTCCATTAAAAGAAGTGCACTATACATGTGTACACATTACAGAAAAGGACTATTTTTTAGAGAGGCTTCCACATTCAGGAAACCGTATGTTCATTATGAAACACCCACAATAAAATCAATGATGCTATTAATTTAGTAAAAGTGCCAATATACTGTATATTGGCACTTTTACGGTAAATTACTGCATATAGTGCCAATATAGAAAAAACTGGCACCTTTAATAGTATAATTTTTTGATAAGGCTGCCACATTCAGGAAACAGCATGGTCAGCATGAAACAAAGTCAGTGATGCTATTAATCTAGTAAAAGTGCCAATATACTGTATATTGGCGCTTTTACTAGGTTAATAGCGTTTTGTTATAATAAGTTGTTAGCTGTGACACCATGTAAAGCATCACCGTTACTGAAATACATTTTCTACCCCAGAGAGCATTTGATTCTTCCTTAAACAACCCAAATCAGAAAGAGCAAAGCAGTTATTTGCTCTGTTGCGTTTCCATTTTTAAAGAAAAAAAAAAAAAAAATGGAGCCAGCAAGCAGGAAAGGTGGAATAGCGCGCACACGGATTGACTAACTTCATTCAGTCAATTTGATTAAAACACACACTTTTCGAGGCTATACTTTAGATGTAATTACCTTCGGTGAAGTCGCCTCCCTGGACCATAAAGTTCTTTACAACTCTGTGAAATGTGGAGCCTTTGTAGCAGAGCTTTTTCCCTGTGATTTTGCCAGTTCCCCTTTCACCTGCAATTAGATAGACGTTAACTGAGCTCTCGTCAAACATAAAACATTCAACAGCTGCTACTGTGTGAAATGCTTTGAGGTGTTAAATGTAAGTCTTGGACATTGCCACATGAGGTTTATTAAACAAGGGAATGAACAGTTGGAAACTTTGTTCAGGCATCTTGTTGTTAATACGCATGTGCAGCACAGCAGAATTCATTAAGAAATCATCCACTGGAGTGATACTGGCAGGGGACAGAATATTAGCCCAAAGCTATTGCCCCCTGGGATTTCTCTTCTCCCCGAGGGTGAATGGAGACGTGAAGGCAGAGATTTCATTAGATGTGTTGATGTGTTTAAGGCTGCTTTCAGTGGACAGAGAGCTGGCTGTTCAAATGGGCAGCTTAGGTTGCTAATCTTCTAGTATTTTGCTTCACTGGCCTCAGCATTGTTCCAAGGGTTTGGTTTCTAATGGTGTGAGCTGATCCCCAGCTAAAAGGACACATTAGACACTTTGAGAAAGCCACAGCAAACTGAACGGCTGGAACGGCGTATATTACTGTGTTATGTTGTGTCTGTACATCCAGGAAAGGGAACAGACGAATCAGCCATCTCCCATGTCTGCCCTTGCCAGCATCACATTCCTGTCGGCCAGGTGGGGTGAAAAATGAGAGGGAGGATCGATCTGCAGTCTGTTCGCAGATTTATGGCTATCTCTAGGCAGACCACCACTACCACAGTACACTCTGTTCTACACAGTGGGATGAAATATCTAGGGGAACAGACCACGACCCCTCCACTCCATCTGTCACTAGACAATTTACACTACAGCCATAGCTCCTTTCCTCAAGATATCAAATGACCAGAGAGTGGTGTGGAGCATGATACTGTGGCTCTTATTTTCAAATCCATATCTCATATCTGTATTTATTTACCTACTCATTGTGATCATTTATATATGGTAGAGACAACAAGGAAGAGAGCAGATTTAAAACCAGAAAATGATTGCTGTGCAGATTGCTGGCTACTCGAGCCACCAGTAAATCCCCAGTGTCTCTACTATTATTGGAGAAATCCATAACACAAGCACAACTGTTTTCAAATAGTCAAAAAGAGGAGTGTAATGCAGTGTTTTACAGTTGTCACTTGCACTTCCGAGAGAGGAAACAGACCAGTTTCCTTGTTAAGTTTAATGTCATGCTCACAAACAAGTTTAAAACTGTTTAGTGCAGTAAAAAGTTAAGACATGACTGTACAATACTCACCAGTGCACAAACAGAGAAAGTTTTTGCTTGTCTTGGGACAAATATCCGAAAAAAGTTGAAAGACAATGCGCCCAACTATAAAAAACACACAAAAGATACAAGGAACCATCAATATGAAGTTGGTGTTACAAGGATACAATTAAGAGTTACAAGTAGCCCAAATGTTACTACGCTGCACATTTTTAATTGGTCTCCAACAATTAGAAGAACCCTGAGGTGAAGCTCAGGCACTGTAGAAACTTTTCCATAGCTAGGAGCAAACTTGAAACTATTCTTACAAGCGTGATGGAGGATTGTCTCCTCCCCCCCCAGCCTGTCCAAATATAAGTAAGTTACATTTATTTAACATGAGGGAACTGAACTGGTTTGTGCTGTTTTCTGCATGTTCCTGGTTGATAAGTGCATAATTCTAATAGCTTCTCAGGGCTGATTTCAAACCAAACATTCAGTACTGACATGGTTACAAAACCAGTCTACCAAGCCAACATAACACTGTGTGTTCCACTTTCATTTTCTACAACCAAACAAATGATCAATCAAAAACTCCAAGGCTATAAAAACTACATCAAATTTAAACATCTTTGTTGATTACGTTGGTTCAAAATAATGAGCTATGAGAGTGAGGCCAGACTGTTTACATGCCTGACTAATTCTCAAACCTATAAACTGATTTTAAATTCTCTTACCTGGCTCCCTGTTGAGCTCCACATCAAAGTAACACTGAGGGCGGTCTTTCACCCCCATTGTGATCAAAGTCCAGGTGACCTAAAATGTAGAGAGAGTATTAAAAAGCTAAGCAGGAAAAATAATAAGGCTCTCTACTCTTTAAAAATAAATCAGTAAACAGCTCATTCAGGTTCTCTTAGTATCGGTCAGTACAGCATATTAAGAAGAGTGTGTTGGAAAACAATGTAGAGAAGCTAAAAGGCAGCGAGGGAGGATAGAAACAGAAAGGGGAGGAGAGAGGACGATGGGAGGGGAGCCAGCCAGAAGTCTATGGGGAAATGAACTGGCTATGCAAATCCAAGCAGAGCACAGCTTCCTGACTGTACAATCTCAACTCTGTCTCCACTGTCCACTTGTATCATCAACGTGTGACAGCTCGCACACTGAAATGTCAGAGCCGATCAACAACACAGATATTTACCAAGGTGTGTCACCAGCCTATTGGTTTGAACATGTTTGATACCGATTATGTGAGCCAGAAGCCACAACAATGCAAGCAAACACCAGCGATCACATTTACCCTTGATTCAAATGATCCAACAACCCTGCCTCCAGTCCTCATCTACTGTTGCACAAAAAAAAAGACAATAAACTTGCCTTAAATATAACTACAAAGCAATATTTGGTCAGTCAGCGGCTTGTGTGCACAAGATACATATTAGACTTAACACATCTGTCTTGATGGACATTATAAGCGTAAAACCACACGAAAGCAGCACGAAAGCAAGAAAGTAATCTATCTATCTAATAATCTGATAGATAGTGTGGACTAGTGTCTGTATTACTCTGATAGCTGTAGAGTGAAGCTGGCCGTGAAAACATTTATCAAGCAACATTAAAGAGCAAGCACTGAAGTAGACACAATCATTTTAGGTAATGAATGTATGTATATTATTTCCCTGCTACTGATAACCAGTGCAACTTGTATTAATCTATACTACCCCAACCTACAGCTGTGATTTCACCTACCACTGCCCAACTCAAATACAGATATACATTGTATTCACAGCCACTTTACAAACAATGCCTGTTCTTTATATACCAGGAATGGCTTTGACACACTGTAAAACTTCCGTGCTATATATACATAGACAGCAGTAAGTGTCAGCTGCTGGATAAATTAGAGTAATGTGAGCTACATGTCCTGCAAACCGCGCAAACCACAGTGGCGAATGAGTCTCGTCAATATATAGTAGATGTAATGGACCAAAACAAAGAACTGCTGATCACCACATGTCCACATTGACCACTTGTGTAACGTTAGCCAACAATCAGCAACTGTAACTTTACATGTTTCGGTCTTGGCTCGGTTCAAGTCAGACACAAAAACAACAAAGTTCAAGCAGAGCAGTAAACAGATCATCAGATCAGGGGCTAGCTGCGATGCTAACAACAGCTACGCTCGCAAAACGGTTGAGACGGTGAACTAGCTAGCGTACGTTAGCTCTCTCGGTCACCATTATCAGATATCACATTTAAAGTAACCGTAAAAATCAGATTACACTTTATTCAAAGACGCTAATGTCATCATGTTTACTCACCTCTGTGCAGTAGCTAGCCGGGCAATTAGCATTAGCTAGTCACTGACGGTCGCTAACTCCACTGGGGATGGTGCGCTGAAATATCCCGAGCAGGATTTTTTTTGTCCCTCCCGAGCTCCCGTAGAAGATTTGTTGTGGTTTTATTGTATCAGGAAGAAGATTTCAAGTTAGCTCGTCGGCTAATTTCAATGTAACTTCTCACGTATACGTTGTAACAGGTCATTCAGGTTCTCTGTTTTAGTCTCTGGTTGTAGAAACTAGACGGTTGCACTTGTAACGATCGTCCTGGCTACCTGCTGGTGGTGTATTTCTTTGATATGATGCTGTAGTCAGCTAACCTACAGCAGCTAAGTAACAAGGTGCAGCATGAAACCCATGATAATGAGGTAAGGAGTCAAGCATTATTACACTATATAAACATATAGAGGAGACTGAAATATCGCTGTTTTCCAAGTGACGTTTAAGTGAGCAAAAGAGTGCACAATTTTAAATACGTAGTTACAAACATGCAGTCTGTGCACCTGCTAAAATAATGCGGGCTGAGGTAAGACAGCAGCCCTGCAATAAAGTCTACCCTCATTCATGGTTATTAAAATTATAATATATTATAATATATTTGATACTGTTTATGGTGCTACTGGTTTGTATTACGTCAATAGGTGTTTCTAATATTTAGGCAACCCACATTCATACAAATGGGTTACATAAACACAAACCACAGTAACTCAATACAAAACAACCCATAATCTTTTACAGTGACCATAAACACCTCCCTAAAACACATTAAGTTTCCCTCATGTTATCTCTCGTCTTGTCTTTTATCTGGACACTGTGTGAAACTAACTTTAAACTAATTCAGGTAGTCGTTATGTCTAAGTAAACCTAATAAATAGGCAACTGAATGTCTTTTAATATAATATAATTATATATATAGACACAGTATGTGCCTCATTACCATCCAATGTGATCCAATACAACAACTCTATAATGCCATAAATTCTACATTTACGAAGCTTATTATGTTTTTGTTTTTGTTGACACTGTCAGAGAGGTGATAATGTAACTATTAAGTTTACTATTGAGGTTGTAGTTTGCAGTAGTGTTAAACTGGACTGCATTATATTGAGAGGTGTTTCTAATATTATGGCCACCCCATTTACAGACATGAGAGGGCCATAATATTAGAAACACTTCTCAATATACGCTTAGAAAAATAGTATTTATAGTAGAGTTGTTGTATAGGATCACACTGTACAAGTATACCTATATATAATAGTAATAAATTGCGAATTCTTCTTCTTCTTATTATTATTATTATTCTTACTACTGGCTGTATATGTGACAAATGCATTGAACTGAGCTGAAAAAAGTCAACAGACTTACTGTATCAATAATCTTCAGCTAATTATAATAGACCCTTTTTTTTACAGCAGCCATGACATGATAATAGTAGGTAAACACAGGTGAGGCTCTGTTCCATTCAGGTCAAACAGAGTCAGGGTGCTGCTGCGCTGCATGTCGGCTCACTGGAAAGTCTCTGCTGCACTAAATGGAACAGAACCTTAATGAGTATCATTAGAAACGCCTGTGTTGACCCGACTATCTCATGTCAAAATGGCTGCTGTGAAAAAGGTCTATTACTAAACAAAAAGTTGAGTAAACATCTGTTACTTGTTATTTGTGTTAGCAAACAGATTCTCTTTGAGGTATGCACTGTTGGTCAAACAAAAAAGACATTTAAAGGTGTCACTTTGGGCTTTAGAGACTTGTGATGAGCATTTTATGTACCAATATTTGATCGATTATTTGAGAAAATGACTGTCACATTATGAAAATAATGTAGCTGCAGCCCCAACATAGTAATATTGATGATCTGATCTTCCTCTTGACGTCCTGTAGGCTGTGTGTTCTTCATGGGCCCAGTGGATCATGTCTCTGATCCTGTTCGCCTTTGTGGTTCGGGTCAGGGATGGACTCCCCCTGTCAGCCTCCACAGACTTTGAACACAACCGAGAGCTTCAGGAGAGGAAGCAGCAGCTCAGGACCGTCAGTAAGGCACTGGCCCGTTTCCCTGACAGAGGGACCGTCAAGGGCCAGGAGCTCAACATATAGTAAGGACCAAAAGGGACCAAAGCAGACTCGCTCGGTTGTGCTCTCTGTAACTGCAAAAAAAAAAAAAGATTGTTGTCCATTTGATCAGAGGGGCATCCATGTCACACTGCGTCAGGCTGTTTGTTTACTAAACACCTTTTCTCCTCTCACCTGTTCAGCTTCGTCTCGTCAGAGGGTGTATCCTACATGACCGTGTGCCACTGCAGCCTCCCTGTTGCTAAGGCCTTCTGCTTCCTGGAAGATTTGCGATGGGAGTTCACAGCATGCTTCAATAGCACTGTTGTCGCCTTGGCAAACAGGCCATATCCATTTTTGGAATTTGGTGAGTAGGAAGAGAAATCTTGTCATCTAGATTTGCTGTTGTTTTTTTTAAATATACAATGTGTTAAATGACAAATAAAGCTTCTATCTTTGACGCTTTAAATTAAATATAAATACACTGATTTATCCTACTGTTGCCCTCGCTGCCAATTGACAGACAGTACCATTCAGAAGCTAAAGCAGCAGTACAACCAGAGCGGTGGTCCGGCCCTGGAGGTGACATTGGCAGAGGTCCAGGAGGATCTGAGGATTCATCCACCACAAGTAATTGACTTGGAAGAAGTGGAGCTCACCAATGGCATTGCAAATGGGCATATGGAGCAAGGTCCTGGATCTGGTAAGATCGATAGATCAGTTATTGTCATCCATTAGAGGAACACGATACAGTCACAACACTGTGAGTCCATTAGAGTGTAATAACTATTGTTCAGCAGTAATGGCAGAGGGCACAAAGCTCTTACGGTAACGTGCAATTATACACATCAGAGATCTGTGTCTGCAGCCGGATGTGAGTAGAGTAAAACATGAGTACAGGGGGTGGCTGGGGTCGAGTGCTTTGCATGTGATGGCAATGTCAGTGAGGTTTGGGAGGTTGGGAGTCAGGAGACCAGTGATTTCACAGACTCTGTGTGTCATTCGAGGAGTTTGTTCCTGTTGGTGACACTGAGTATGGTGAAGTAGCATGTGGAACAGTAGAAGAAGGTTCTACGATGCTCCTGTACAGACTGACCTAAATTTCGGGATGGCAGAGAGCCTCCTTTGGCGGTGTTTGCTTCATCGAAGCTATTGCCAAGGGTGATTCCAAGGTACTCCACCATCTCAGCTGGCTCACTGTTGATGCAGATGTGGCAGTGAGGGGTACTGCGTTTATTGCAGGTTTCAGTGAGGGGTTCCTTACTCTTGGTGACATTCAGAGGTAGGTGATTCTCTGTGCAGCACTGAATTAAGTAGATACAGCGCTGGTATGTATGATAAGTACGGCAGTGCCAGCTGAATGTCATTCTCAAAGTTATTACTTTTACTTTCTTTTGTTTAACAGGTCAGAATGTAAGACTCGAACCAGTGACGGCACCAGGCATCCTCTCTCTGGTCCTAAATATCATGTGTGCATCTTTGAACATAATCCGCGGTGTTCACCTCATAGAGTACACATTCCAGGTATGTGCTAGTGCCAAATTCCTCTCACAGATCCTTCCAGCGTCCAGCATATTCAATAAAAAATATTGTTTAAGACAAACATGGCCTTCTCACATGCATACTAAAGCCATTTGTTATGTGCAGTTTGGGATTTTATTCAGAAATAGTATGTATAAGCTAACATTAATTATAGATATGTTAAGCTGGCTGGACTGGCTGCCGCGCATTAGCATTTTGCTGTGAAAGCAGAGGTTTCATAATGATGAGGTCTGCAGAAAACTGCGAAAATGTGGCTCTTGTGAGAATAAGCTGTAATCTGAAATAAATGTTTGATTTTTTTTTTTTTACTTTCCTTATACGCAGGATGATTATGAAGGAATGTGGAATGTTGTGGCATTTCTTCTGGCGTTTGTCTGCTGCGTGCTTCAGGTAAATTTACATTTTCAGCACTGCAATCTTAAACCCAACCATGTCAAACTCTTTCTGACGTTCTCTCTCTCTCTCTCTCTCTCTGTGTTCACAGTGCCACCTCTACCTGTTCCACTCATCTCTGAAGAAACACAAGTCCTTCGCTCTGTTGAGTGTGATCGTCCTATGCAACCTCTACCTGCTCGGCCTGAGGAACGTGTGGCAGCTGATTTTTCACATTTCAGTCGCCTCCCTCTCCACCCTCTTCATCCTCACCCGTAAACTCCAAGACAGAACCAATGACTGCGGGGTCTGAGGAGGAGAGGACCTCCTCTCACTGCTCCAGGTTTGAATGACAGGCTCGATCCACATGAAGATGTCGTGTGGATTTTTAACAACAAAAAAAAACATTCAGAAATTGTGTCATCATGGAAAATTATAACTAAAAGCTTCTTGTACTCAGTATGTACTTGCACTTTGTCTATGTTGTTTCCAAGACTGTAAAGGGTAAACAGTGAAATGCAGTTCTTTCTTCTGTAAACACTGTAAAAAGAAAATCAGAAAAGCTTAAAGGAGATCTCAGTTATCTCAGTCGGTGCCATCCTGTCCCACAAAGATTTTAAAGAAAAAGAGTTTTTTCAGTCAGAGTTGCTGACCAAAGTTTTTCATATAGAAACAATCATTTATCACAGCCCAAACTGTTGAAGTCGGCCACGCTTGCTCAGTATTATTTCTGCCGCCACAGGCCACTGATTATCTCTGCAGTTTACAATGTGAGGTGACAGTTTGTGATGTCAGATATACTGTTTACTTTTAACACAGGCACACATGGCTGATTAGCAGACCGGGTCTTCCATCCCACGCCGGTAGCGGCGCGATACATAAATTAGTGTAGTGTGGTTTGATTTAAGATGAATGGCAGTCAAGTAAAGTGGACAATGCAGCTTTTTCTATTTGTTTATGTTCATTAGGCTACAGTAAAAAACCTAATGCAGAGGTGTAAATATAAAGCTATGGTTTGTTTCACGCCTTACTATGTTTGTTTAATCGTTTTGACTTACTTACCGGCAAGTGCTCAGCTAGTCATCGCAAAGATTCAAATGTAAGGGCTCCGTTCTTTAACGACTTAATGGAAGTTACATTCAATACTGAGCTACGATTAGTCTTAAACTCATGTAAGGCATGATGTTAAGGCATGTTATCTTACTAGTTTGAACACAGCTTGCGATCAAAGGAGAATCGTGTCATACCATCTCCGGATTAAACCCATTTTTGTACGATCAAGTTAAATTTAGATATTTTTAGTTTTTTCTACTGAGCTCTTGTATTGTCAAAATGTAAACGGCAGGTAAGAGTGTGAAAGCACTGATTTTATTGGTAAAATAATTTGTTGGGGGAAAAAAACAAAAGACTGCACTATTAGCTTTAGATTTATTTTTTTTTGTGTTGGTAAGGCAATTGTCTTTGAATGTGTTGCATATCAGATTCAGCTAAAATGATATTTATATCCTGATTTATGTTTACTTTGATGGTGTTTTCTTTGGGCTTTATAACACCGCTCCTATACGTAGTTCTCGGATTGTTAAAAACGTAGAAATCATACGGCTATGATCTACAGTATGTTTTAATATAGAACACATCACAAGTAGTGCTGCTAAATAAATAGGCTAAGTCTCTTTTTAGTTTTTAGTTTAACTTTCAACATATTTAGCTTCTTAGACATTCAGTTTTTAATAGCTAAACAGTTGCACTGGCGTATTTTAAGCGTGGGAAGTAAATTATTAGTTTATAGTGTTTGGCAAACAAGTAGCATTGAGGCATTTTCATCGAATGAATCCCTTTTTATCGAGAAATATAGATGGGATTTATAAAGAAAACAACATCTCTTCTGACAATCCAGATGTCCTTCACTAAAATGTACAAATAGTTTGGAAAAGTAACTTTTAGCTTGTAGTTTACAAAGTTAACAGAGTGAGGATGTTTTCACTGGAAGCATTACATGTGGTGTAGCTACAGATGAAATAGTTGGACCTCTTATTAATACGTTTTCAGTTTGTTCTAAAGTAGGTTGTGCTGTTCAGATATTTTAGTAAATTGCTAGAAAATTAGACTGGCTTCAGTGAACAGCTTTTTGATGCTGACAGTGGAGTAAACTCTTGTCTAAATGAGGTTCACCTTGGACACGGTAAACGTAAATTTCCAAACATTTTGAATACGATAAACGAAGTGTCATTTATTTGTCATGCTGCATGGTATTGTCTGTGCAGGACGTCGGTGATGTTGTAATATTTTTGATACGAAAGAGGTTTTACTGACTCATCATTTCCACTGTAGACTACAAGTTGTTGACCAAATGAATTGTACAATGTCACCACAGATGTTCTATAGATGTAGAAACACGATGTGGAGCTTGTTTTAAGACTTGAAATAAAAGTGAAGTGAGAATTTTGTCGATTCTGAAGGTTTATAACATACAGTGAAAATACACTGTACAACTGGAACATGTGGCAGCCTTTTCTTTATATATAAATATAGTTTATTTTTTATTTTATCAGCATCTGAAGTCTTAAGTCTAATCTGAATACATTATTTGGTTTGAAAAATGGCCTGAAGTATGTTTAATAAGATTTTCTTTGTGTTGTTCATTACAAAACAGAATGAAGGAATTTGTTTGTAATTAGACTCGCATAAAGCTGCAACAAGTTTGTAATAATGGGAAGTAATGTACCAACTGCCAAACACAGTGATGATTACAGGGCTTTATTTTTTTCTGGCTGTGGTAAAACTGACATTTCATTAATAAATTGTCTTTTTTTCTATTTGTGTTTTCATTTGTGTGTCCAAGAAATCAGCGTTACCTTCAGTGATATTTTATTACCTTGATTGTGTGGCTCCTTTATCTCTTTGTATTATAATGCTACATACAGATAGGGATGAGGAAGGATTGAACATGGAAGGAAAACAGGACAGTAAGAAATAAATAATTCAATTCAATTGCTACAGTAAACTTGGAACATGAAATGTAACTTGTAACTTTTCCAATATTACACCAGATGGAGCCCTTTCACAATATACTAGTCTTTAGACACAGCTACGTCATATGTTATAGGTTGATTATATTCATCAATGTGAGTGTCTACAGGATGAAACAATTCTTACAGATGAAAGTGTCCTATAGCTTTACAGAGTAAAGTATACACGACTAATGTAGTGATTGTCACAAGCCTGACAGAAAAGGTCACAAAAGGTGGAAATAAAATGCACGGGACACTAAATCGTTATGTTAGGTGGATCATTTTAGCAACTGTGGAAATTGTCCAATTGCCCTCCCAGAACCGCTGACCCAGATTTACATAGGTCATGTTAAAGTTTAAACAGCTGGACCGGTAACTTTGAGTAAAGATTAGACTCCTCATCAACATCTTGAATCGACTATGAGGTTTGTTCATTCACATTCCAGACAAATATAAAAAGTTTTACTCAACAACAGATCGAACCTTGAGTAGCACTTTAGAGAATGATGAGAATAATGATAAACGGTTTATTTCACAATAATGTTGCTGAATTACCTTCATGTTGTCCACGCATAGCACAGTAGGAGAAGGAAAACTGAATGAAAACTTTCTCCACAGGGCACCAAAACGTGAATAAATTTTCAAATGCCTATTTCAAAAGGGTATATGAAAAGAAAGTTTGCCTCTCTTTTAGGTAAATAAAAGACTTGCACCAAAGGTTGGCTTTGCTAAAAGTTACAATAAAGAAGGCAACTTTTCACTTTCGATGTGACGTGGCAGTGTCTGATGTGGTCTGTTAGGTGACAAAGCTGCTGTAGTCCCATGTTGGGTTCAGTTCATGTGTGTTTTTCAGATCTTTATTAAATATTTTTTTCTCTACTAACAGGTTACCCAAGAAGACACAAACTGGAAGAACTCTAATTTCATTAAAATAAAACTGCAGTTCTTCTCTTTTAACCAGTTCTTTGGCAGATGTCTAAATCATAACGTTAGCTCTGCATGGAGCTCAGCAATAAGAATGCTCTTCTATAGATAATCCAGTTTTAATCCTCCTCACATCAATACACTGCTGTAGGTCTTGTACTGATATTACATGACCTTCGGCCTAAGTCTACATCACTCGCTGCAGTTTCCAATAACGTCACAAATAAGCTTCTGCTTAATTTCTGGAGACGGCCATAAAACCTTCCCCTCCTCTCCTCTCCATAAACATCTGACTCGTTGTCTCTGTGGCCACTTTTATTTTTATTTTTTGGTCACTAGTTTAAAGACATTGATGTAGTTGTGTCATTAGCTGTAAAGCATGTACAGCGTTTGTCAGCATTTTCATGCATATTAAGGTTACTTGAGGTTGCAGATGGAACATGCTCCGCGGAGCTCATAGTGGCATAATGAATCCACATTGCCATGGGTTCTGCTACAGCGCATCTAAATTAAACCATCAGCTTCAGCGATCCTCATTTGTAAGGATTAACCTCTTTTATCCTAATTGGCAGAAGCTCCTGCAGTTGAGAAGCTGCCCTCTATCCCTTAACAAATAGGCTTAACGGCATGGGTGGTCCGACTGAAATGTTTACAGCTCACGTTTCTCTCTTCTCGGAAATGTCACCTGCTCCTACATGTTCAACTGTTAAACAGCTCTGTGTAATGATAGAATACAAACGACTTTTACAGATGATTTAATCCAGTAAAAGTAATGTTTCCATCAAATATGATGGTTACTACACACACACACACACACACAGACACTGGGCTATTTCCTGTCTCTGTGCTATTGTCACTGACTGACAGTTGCTGACAGGAATTCAATCTGCACCCACATCAGTCAAACATTTGGCAACAGCTGACCTGTAGCTATAGATCTGACAGTAGAGGCTAATATTGTAATAACATTTTACATAAAGAGGCCACAGCCATCAGTGATTCCCAGGTAGTTTCTCTTTTTTTTATATACTTTTTTGATCCCTCAAGGGGAATTTCTATTTGCACTCAAGTTACTTTACATGCATTTTACCTGAAAATACAACACACAAAGGCCTCATTGACATGCAAGTGTGGAGAGATGGTTGGAGTGGTGGGCAGCCACACAGAGAGGTGCCCTGGTAGCAGTTATGGTGTTTGGTACCTCGCTCAAGTGCACCTCAGAATTACCTTTACACAGACTTTAAAGTAATGGAAGTAAACATAAAGGATTAGCAAATTATTGCATTCTGTTCTTATGTTTTACACAGAATCCCAGCTCTTTTTTAAAATCAGGTTATTGTAAGTAATGTAACATATGATGTCATGTAAGTCAGTGTTTGACTTGGCTTCATAAAGGTCACAAACAGTGTACGAAAGTCCTGTTTGACCCTGTTCACCCCAGCTGCCTCCACATGCTCTTTAAACTACGTCGCCTAACTTAAACAACACATCAGAACATTACACCGGATTAGAAATGACGACCGAGGGGTACTGACAGCGTCGTGGCACGTTCTGACAAAGGTTGGAGCTATACTGTGTAGCAGCAAAAGCCCATCACAACAACCTTATTCAGAAGGTCAAACCTCCTCTCTGATATTTTAATGTGATGGCAGGGAGTGTTTTGGAGTACTCTCCAAGACTGTATGAAATTACTTTGAGCCGTGGTAGATTTAATCAAGGTGAGTCACTCTGGCACCCACTCATCTATTTAATCTTTGTCTTAGGTTCAGTGCCCATGCCACATCCTGGCAGCCTACACCTAGCGTTTCCCATTAACTCTAAACTCATCATTCATCGATCTTGCACAGTGCCATGAATGTAGCTCTCTCTACAATATCAAAAATATGATTAAATATGAAATTATTATTATCAGACAGTTCTCTCTCTGCTTCAAAAGCAGTGGGCACAGGTTTATGAACTGGTATTAATAACTGATTTATCTCGGTGGTAAGCCTTAAGTTATTTTTTGACCACTTTGTGGAAACTAAACACAATTTACAATTGATATGATTTGTATTTTTTACACTTTCACTCCAACTACTGAAGGAAATATCTGACCCTTTAGCTCCACAATGTTCACCATCTATTCGCTAATTGCCATTTGGTGCTGGGCAGGTAGCTTATCAACACTCAGGAGAGCAGTGAGACTGAACCTATTAGCAATGAGGGATGTAAAACCAAAACAAAGAGCTAAAAGACACTAGCAAGCTAATAGAACCTGAATAGGGTGATCATTTTAAGTAATATTCTTCTTACATAACCTGTAGTATATGCAGTCATTTAAACCACAATGATTAGGCCAAATAGCAGGTTTCATTTTCTTTGAGTCATTTATATTAATTATCACAAATAATTGAAATGAAATGATGAGTTTCCTGTTTCAAGACACCAATCCAGAAACCTTTACAGTTCTGCATTCTTTAGATTCCCACTGTGTGCTTTCATGTAGCAGAAATAATGGCTAAGCTTTTACATTCATACCATGTTACCACTGTGATGTGCTGATTCCCAGTCTGGTATTCCAGACCTTCAGGCTATAGCCTACAGTATGTCCCTTATGCTTATTAGTATGTTCAACAATTCATAAACCCACAGTCTTTGATGTTCCCTGCTCACTGGCTTGACTGAACCAATGCATGAAACCGAAGAAAAATCAAATTATAAACTCGTGAGTCTCCTGCTTTCTTGTCTCAACAGTACAGTGTAGATGTACAAGTTGTTCCTGCTTACAAGTGGATTTGTGAGTGTAATTGATCCAAAGAGATACAATACAGTTGATAAATCAGATTTTAGACATGATCTCAGTGCAAAGGCCTGAGTTTCTGTAGCTGTTCTGGAGCTTTCATAACCAATACCTATCAGCGTACATGAGAGGGTTTTATTGTCAGTGTAAAATTATATGTTTAATTTGAGTAGTGAACCCAGTTGCAGACAGGTATAGACTGAGTAAACAAAAGGTAACTTTAACTTTAACTTATCGAACAGACTGGCAAACACAAAATAACAAAAAGGCGGCTAGGGAGTCCAAAAAGAACAAAAAGTCCAACAATCCAATCCAATCAACACAAGTCCAACAGAACTGAGAAAGACTAGGAGCATTAATATGAACATGGAGAGAAGCATAAAGATGGAACAGATGACCTGACATGGTGGAAATCCATGACAGAGAAGGTATTGACCGTCACACTATATCCATCCATTCATTATCTGTAAACGCTTATCCTCATCAGGGTCACAGTGGGGCTGGAGCCTATCCCAGCTGACTTTGGGCAAGTGGCGGGATACACCCTGGACAAGTCGCTAGCTTTTCACAGGGCACATAGAGACAAACAACCATTCACATTCACATTCACACCTACAGAGAATTTAGAGTCACTAATATTAAGTGCATGTCTTTGGACTGTGGGAGGAAGCCGGAGTACCCAGACACAGGGAGAACATGCAAACTCCACACAGAAAAGCCCCAGCCGAGGTTAGAACCAGGAACGTTCTTCCGTTACACTATATGATGTGCGATATTTATGTTACATTATTTGAATAAGTGGGATAACTTATAGCCTATCTAGTTATTAACACCATTTGACAAAAACTTTTTAACTTATGCACTACAGAAGCAGCAAACTTGAATGCAATTGTATGTAAAAGCATCTCCACAGTCAACAACGCTGAACTAATGCAGACAACTGCAGGAGATGAAGAGAGAGAGAGAGAGAGACAACGTATGGACGACCCACAAACAGTTCATCAAAGTTTTTATGCTAAAGGAGATGAGAAAGGAAGCACTGGAGCAGATTTCCTTAACATTTAGACAATGTGAACAGCTCTCATCATTGCTGCTACGTAAATAATTCCAGATTATTTCATTCAGTTAGGAACCTTCCCCAGCAAAAACAGACAATCCGTCTGCACCCTGACACCAAGGAACACAGGAACTAAATACACAAGTGAAGGCATGACAACAAGACACACGTGAACAATGTCACCACAGCATCCATTTAGCTGTTCTGGAGGTTTGGGACATATTACATAATTAATGTGATTAGTATTCTTCTTCATAATATTTACAATTGTTGATTTTAATTTTGATGATTTTGAAACTTTTCTCTAAATGTCCCAGAGATTGGTGGTGTGGAAAACATACATACATTTTATATATGGAGATTATTGAAATTGTCATCCTTATTATTTATCTAAAGTATATAAACTTTCTTTGACTTTTATTTGAGCACAGACCTTTTCGTTTATGTCCTGTTGAGCTGTGCTGTTTCATTTGCCTGTTCTGATGTTTTCAGTCAAACCTCAATCATCATTTTTTTAAAGAAAATACTTCCATAATTGAACCGATTTATTGCTTTTCCTTTCATCTAAGCCCTCCCCATTCTCATGTAATTCAGAGAACACAGAGATGGCCTGAAATTGAAACTGACTCTGCTATCAGTCCAACACTAACAGCTCCTTTGAGAACTATCTACTGTATAAAACTGCAGCTCACGGATATTAGAGGCAATCAGATGAAAGCAAAGTCAAGGTTATTTTCAGAAGTCTGTTCAACATCATTATTTTAGGACTCAAGCAGTTCACTGATATCAGTTTCATTAGCTATATTAATTATGATAGATTAAATTACAATACTGTATATAGGCGCTGCCATACACAGCATCGTGTAGTATCTGCTGTGTGTTATATTTGTTGCGCATAGATATACATCCATTTTCCTTATCATGGATCACATGCACACCTACAGGCAATTCCGAGTCACCAATTAACCTGCATGTCTCTGTACTGTGGTACAGTGGTCCATACAGATTCGAACCAGGACTGCACTGCACCAGCGCATAGATATCATTTTTTAACGTTGTTTGTTTCAATTAAATATGGACTTTCAGTATTTTGCACATCATCACATCCTGTTTCTATTTATATTTTTCAGTGTGCCAACTTTTTTGGAAACAGGGTTGTAGTTGCTTCACACGCAGTCAGTTTACCATCAACCTTGTGCAAAAACTCTCTCAGCCAAACCAGCCCAGACGTAAACACGATACAATCACTTCACCCAGACGAGGCGGCATGCTTTAAAGACTATATGAGTCATATTTTTCCTAAATGAATCATGTATTTAAGTTGAAACTCAGATCGAGCATCCTGACATTGTATAAATGTGTGGAACAATTTCCCAACTGATGTTTACACCCTGGTTAAACAAGACCGTGGTTTTCTAACCGTTTCTTCTATAGTGTGTGTTGGCCGTGACAGATCACCTTACATACTAAATGTAAGTGCATATGTTAGAAGAATGGCTTTCTAATAGACTGTGGAGTGTATCAATCATGACTGAGTGTACTTTAAAAATCAAGATGAAAGAGCAGCGTGACGACAATGCACTGTTAAGAGCAAGGAAAGGGAAAAAACATCTTTTTAAGGCTGAAAACAAAAGCATGAGAACATCTTATACATTTGTAATGGAAAACATGTGATGCACACATCCAGCAAGCAGAGAGCAACATTAGCATTCATTTGAAGTTGTTTCTGTGTATGGCCACTGAATGAAGTCTTTTAGTTCTGTTTTGGTCTCCACCTGACTCTTTAGATACTAAAGTACAGCACGTAGCTGACATAGAGCCAAATAACCATTTACACCTACGGGCAATTTAGAGTCTTAACCTGCATGTCTTTGGATTGTGGGAGGAACCTGGGTTGAGAGAGCAAATATCTACATGCAATATATCTCCACTGAATATATTGGAGCTACTGCTCTGCTTTCGGTTATAAGGTGTGGACATAAATTGTATATTTCTTATGTTAAATATGAAAGATAAGTTCAGGATGTCATCCTCAACTTCCTACAGTAAACTTGTTTTTTAGTGAAGATGTTTTTCTCTATGTGTAAATATCTACATATGTATAATGCTATTCCATACCATTTCACAGTATACTGTGTGTCCATAAACTATAAAACAGAGCAGAATATCTTTGGGATGGTTCTGGTGGGTCAGTCCGGGGCTACTTTATTCTTTTATATCAGTTAGTATTGGTTGATAATAGTGGTGGGCATGCTAATGGGTGAAATGTTCTTGAAGTTCAAGGTAATTCAGATTGTTTTAACATTCTCTGTCATATGCAAATGAAAAGATCAAAGCTGATCGAGACATCGTCCCTGAAAGTCTTTGTGTGGAAGAAGTCAAGCTTTTGTCATCATTCATTCATTCGTGTAGCTGCGGTAGCTGAATTACAACCAGGTGCTGGAGAAAAATCCTGACCTGAGAGGTCATAGAATCAATACAAAGACTTATTCCTCCAGCTCTGTCTCTGAAAAGCGGTCAGACCTCTGATGTTCATCAGCATGACTCCAGGACAGACATCAGATCAGATCATATTTGGCAGACGACTTCTCTTTGAATTAGCATTCAGGTCCTTGGGGCTGGTGTGAGGACGGCAAAGGTAATCAAAGCAGCCTCTTAGCCGTTTGGACAGAGCTCACTTATTTGCTCAATCACTCGCCTTTCCAAACTTTGCTTTATTTGTCACATGAATATTTAACCGGTGTCATGAATATTAAACAATGCTTAAAGGCAAGACACCTGTCTCACATTTTAAGAGTCACCAAGAATCTGAAAATAACTTCATCCATCTTCTGTCTTGTCTGCATCCCACTGTCTGTTTTATGTATTCTGACAGCGAGAGCCTATAAAAAAATCTCAGAAACTTATATTTCAAAGCTATCTGACATGTTATATATATGCAGACAGGGGAATAATCAAATGCATCATTTGATAGCAGACAAAGACTATTTGTATATATTTGACAGGTATACTTCAACACGTGAGCCTTGGGGTTGGTGTTTTTAATCTATGTACATATATATTTTTAATATTTCATGCAACAACCTTCAGCCCTGAAAATCCCTCTATTTACAATCATTACAATTCTCATGAATAGTTAATCATATTATATGCATGCTCATTCCACTTTGTGGATATAGCTAACGAAACATTACACCCAAAAGCAGCTGATCTGAGACAGCAGGCATGGCAGGGCGTGTTTATTAATCTTTTTACGGCACATGGCGTCTTGGCTTGGCTAAATTTGCTCCTCTTCATGGTGCTGAGCACAGCAAGAGGTCCGCCCCGCTCAAAGGCGAGCGAGTGAACCAATAAACCTGAGGGACAACACAGGGATTAACTCAAATAGCTGGAGTTTCATTACACCAAAGCAAACTCAGCGGGTCAGTCATACCTGTCAAATATTGTAACTGAAGTGCATCTGGCACAGTGAGGAACTGGAGAGTTGCTTTGATTTCTGACTGGTGGAAAATTCATACCCATTACCCAGTGGACCAAGAAGTACTGAAATTATTAAGTAAAAGTAAGAAGTAAGAAATACCGCAATATAAAATTGTAGTAAAACAAGTCCTGTTAAACTACAAATAATGGGTCATATTTTGATGATAAACTGAAGTTTTAGTCAAAACTGTCAAAACTAATCTAATCTATAGAAACTATAGGAGTGAACTATACATTATACTTCTCTGAAATCTGTAAAATGTCTCCAAATTGTGCTCAAGAGCAGTACTAAAGTAAAGGTACGTTAATCACCACCATTTGTTTCGCTTGGGTAAAACTATTTATTGATGCCATGATTTGAAAATACTCTTTCAGGCAAAAGTCTTTCATTTTGCTTAAGTAGAGCGAGTAAAGCAGTAAAATGTATTTGTTAATATGCAGGACATGTTGTTAATTTGGACCATAAATTAGAGATATATTCACATATATAACTGAAGTTTGTCCTTTAGATTGAAATGCAACATTTTGCCTGTGTCTGATCTTATGACTGAATGTTAGGCCTGTTTTAGTGCTGTGTATTAAAAAAACAAACCATCGACTGCGTTAGAGAAAAATTAATAACTTACATTGAGTTATTGTTTCGTGTTTGTCCTTGAAACCAGACATTGTAATTAATTTGGGAGTGATAAACGAGTCCAACCCTGTATTTTTAATTTTACATTTTAAATTGTGCCTTTAAATAACTGTCGCAATAACGTTTCAGTGGTGTTTAAAAGTTGGTGCTGCCGCTTCGGGTGGTGCAAAAGTCAAACTACTTGTTTCAATTATAGCAATCATCATTTTTATGTTTTCATTCATGTTTTAAGTAAACCTTTATAGAGATGTAGTAGTAGTAAAAGGTACAATATGTCCCTGAAATGTAGTGGAGATCAAATATAAATATTGTTTTATCTTATCTTGTCTTGTTTCATCATTTATTCCTGACTGAATTTATCTAAATTATATGAGCTGAAAGCCCTTCAAAAAGTATTTTCTAGGTTTTCTTACTCTGTTGTCTTTAAGGACATTGTGACCTGTAGCAGCACATGTAAAATAGTACAGTCATTAATTTCCTTTCTGTGAGCTAGAGAGGATGTTTCCAACCTTTTAGCTGTCTGTTACAAACACATTGTTTCCTAAAGAACCCAATGTGCTGCTTTCTAATGATATTACACATTCATATCAGCTGGAACATCAAGCTGTGTGCTTGCATACTTAACACACCGAAATTTAATCAAGTCATCTTCTGTTTCTGAGCTAAACATAAACTGCGTGCAAGTTGTTGATGGAGGCATCAACTGTAAGATATGAATATTTAAATGAAGACCTGCACGCAGCTTGTTCAATGCGATTTTTTTCACTGACAGGGATTAGCGTATTTGCATGAATAACTTGTGTCTGAAGCTTAGTGAGCATCCATGAGAGTGAAATATAAAAATTAATCACCTCTAGGCCATGCCCTTGTCAAGCAGAGAGCACTTACAGAAAATAATCTTCAATTAGGCAAAAAGATGTTACACGTAGCAATCAGTGAGGATATTACAACAATTAATCGTGCAGAAAGTCTTTTTTATCTGGACTGAAGGTATAAACACTTATATAAACCAAAGTTTCACCTTCACAGAAGACCAATCTCCATCTTGTATATTGCTAAATAATTTATTTCATACAGTTTGAGTGGAACAATGTCAAAAGTCCTCATTGTTCAAATACAGTGTACAACACATTTAACAATGAAAATAATCATAGACCAAAAACGATTATTGTGAAACAAAAATGTGGCCTTATGTGTACACAAATGTGAACGTAAGCTAATAAATACTTGCAGTACATTTGTAGCTTCACAATGGTATGCATTGCACCAGTGTTACACAGTATTGCAATAACAACAAACCAAAAAAGAACTCTTAAATATACACAACACAATATCCAGTTTGCAAATTAACAAATCTATATTACACATAGTCCAATACTGAATACTTACTATAAGTGCACAGAGTCATTATTGGTTCAATATCACTTTTCAATATTATCTCACTGAATACAAAACAGCCATGCCAGGTTGTCAAAACACTGAATAACTATGGCAACAGTTGTGACTGGATTTGAAAACTCTGTTTGTCTCGTCAGTATGTACAAATCCATTGACATTCACTATTTGGCAATTCACCATTGGCAACTTCATACAATTACATTTATTGACAACAGAAGGCAGGCACCAGTACGGGATAATAAGTCTTTAAGGGAATAGTTTGACATTTATAGATGATATCTGTATGCTAAACATGATGCTACAGTAGCTGTTAGCGTAGCCTCAGCACAAAGACTGGGGGGAAATGATAGTTAGCCAATGGTAAAGAAAAAAAAATGTGCTAGCACTTCTAAAGCTCACTAAAATGTTAGCTTTTATTTGATACATTTGTAGAAAAAAAAGTGCAAAAGTGACAATGAGGAGTTATGTACTGAATAATTTGAATAAGTCTCAGCTGGTTCCCTGTAAACCTCACAGTGATGACAACAAGAAACAGATATAACATGCTAATTAGTGAGACGCTGACAGGTGGATTTTGGTATTTTTGAGCAGAGCTGTTAGCGGCTTCCCCTAGCTTCCAGTCTTTATGCTAAGCTAAGCTAACCAGCTGCTGGAATGGACAAATGTGAGTGGTATGAATGTTCCCAATTCCCAAGATGTAGTACTATTCATTTAAGCTTTTGTCACTAAAAAACACTCCATATGAAGGCCTTTACTGTTCAACATTTCTCTGATTTTTTTGTTCTCTATGTTGGTCTGATGCTTTAAATCAGTGGTGGGTGAAGCTGGACCTTCTGGATGTTTCCTCTTGCATGGACATGCAAGTGACTTTCAAGTCTAACGTTGTAAGCTGAAAAGTATGATGATAGGATCATTGTGACAGGGCCAGTCATCCTTGTCACCTTGTTTTGCTTTACATACTGCCTCCAACTGACTTGTCACATTCAAACTCCTCCAGTGGAGAAGTTTAAACCTGACACGTCGACGGAGAATTCAGAACAGAATATTTCAAAATGGAGGATTTAGGAGTTCAAGCTCCAGTCAGTCTACCAAAGCATCACAGCGGAAGCGTCTCTGTATACGTCTGAGGACTTATGCTTAACACTGACCCACAGAGTGCTACATAAACAAGCTTGTACGAGAGAATTTTGCGTTCTTGGCAAGACTTTAAATCACACATGTTGCAATAATGTGAACAAACAACAATTACAGTGATACATTACTGACATTGTAGCCACGATACAATCTGTATGGCACAACAATACATAGCAATCAATTTTCTTTACACTGTATACTTGCCTGTACAATGTTAAATGACTCCTTTCAAGTAAATGTAAACATTCAAGGACTGAATTGCTTAAAGGCATTTCCTCTCCAGAGTTGCTGTGCAGCACGACTGCCAGCGAAAAAATTTGATTGAAAGTGTCACTTTAAAACACTGAAACCAGGCACCCATCAGAGATCAGAGCAAAACTGCCTCTAGAGTTCCTCAAATAGTTAAAAAAATAATAAAAATTCAGGCTCAGAATTAAAGGAAAAGAGGGGGAAGGCTGTAAAAGGGAAGGCTAAGGGCAATCAGTCTCTCATGAGAGTGATAGTGCAGAGAAGGGCATTTGTACTCCAGACCCATCATTGTGAATCAGTATCCCACTGGTCACCCAGTCTGAATCCGTTTGACATTTATGGAAATAAAGTTTGCTGCTGGTTATCAGCCAGTTTTTCTTTTTCTGTTCCTGCACAGTGAGGAAAACAAAATGTTGCACACTGTTTTGTTCTTTTTTAAAAATTTTCTGCCTTAAAAACACATTTTCTAGCACCACTCACATCCAGCGCTCAAAAAAAAAACAAAAAAACCCTCCTATAATGCATTTCTGGTACATTTATTTGCCTGTGATGGCACTTCACACGCTGTAACAATATAAATAATGGGATTTCCTGTTTAAAAAAAACAGCTCATTTCCTTCTGTTGGCTGTGTTTTTGCACCACCCTCGTTCATTTGGAGCTGCAGGAATCCACTAAGTGATTTTTAATCAGCACATAATTACATCAGATTGCGGGTCTGCTGCTGCAGTTCACATTTGGATCCCTCACCTCACCCCATTAATATGTGACACTTTGCATTACCAAGTGTCTGAGCACACAGAGAACTTAATAACAATTGACCAACTGATCAATAATGATACAACCCACAAATTCACCTGTACATGTGCACTGAATCGTGAAAGACAAAAAAAAAAATGAATGGTTTCCATTCGAATGTGCAAAAGCTGTGCTTGTGAAGCAAAGCGCTTGTGTCTTTGTCACTTAAACCTACTTTTTTTTTTAAAAACAAAACAAGCTGCTTACAGTAGAAGTTGATTACAGTCACACTATGTTCTCTCTTCACTTTCCTTTGCCCCACATCACACTAACGCAGAGAGTGAATTTTTTTTTATCCTCGAGCTCACATACACTGTGATTTTCCCGCCTAATGTTTGGCATGAGAGTGTTTTGTACAGCGTGTACGTCTGTATCACAGTTTGTGTGAGTCATATGCTAGACAGGTCATCGTGACAGGAGGATGAGCCGCGGCGAGTTTTCGGGCTGCATCGAGTCAACATGGTGATCTGAGTGCTGAAGTTGTTGCTGCTGCCAATAGACGGATGTTGGTATTTGGTGTCAGAGCCCATGTATCTCTGCAGGTGCCACCTCCGCCACTTCCTCTTGATCTCTCCTTGAACCTACAATGGATTAGAGCAATAACTCTCTCATACAGCCTGCAGTAAAATGAAAATACATGGCAAACTGAATAAAATCAATAAATCATTTCACCATATATTCTCATTTTACTGTATGCTGTGGCATCCCTTAAAACATAAACTGAAAATACGATTTGCATGTGAGGTGAACTGGTGGGGGCTCTAATGCAATATTAAATCAGGAGCCGTATACTGCTTTAAACTCCGTCACTGCGTTACCTTAGCAACACTGACCCAATAACCCATAACTATGCCCCACACATATCATAATATGTCCAACATAAAGAAATGCTAAAGTTAAAAAGTCCCAGGATTTTTTGTTCCATATTGTTGGAACTATATACAAACATACAGGCTCTGTCATTATTCCAGGATCTGTACTTTTCTTCGATCCTCATACCTCAAACTACATTTCTTTACTCCAGCATTGGTGAACTGTCATTGTGGGAACTTAACCCATATATCTGTGATTCTTCGTAGCATTACCTGTGAAATACGTTGTACCATAATTACTTAAGAGGTAATAGGTCTGTAACAGACACTTCTCCACAGTTCAACAGCACCAGGATGATGACCATATAACTAATAGGTGTTATATTATTAGCCTAATAAAACTTAGTGTACTTTTGACACTGTAAGTACTGTTTTATAGGTAGAGGTGATGAAGAGGCAGGTATTTTTTGACTCTATGCAGATTATTTTCTATGGTTATTTTCATGTCCTTGATTTTGTTTTCAAAATGTGTATGAAAATTACTGTAATTTCTGTGGATGCTGACATTACATTTCATGTGTTTTGTTGTGACTGAATATGCCACTATGTGACAAACAACGAACACAATTCCAGGAACATGTAGCGGTCTTGAGGCTGCAGTAATTTAAAAGCCAATGCTTTACACTTCACAAAAGAACACCTGAAAATTGCGCCAGATTAAAATTCAGGCTGCATCGTGCCAAGCCTTACCATCCAGCCCATCACTGTGATTCAATCTGGCCCAGCACTGGGAACATAACTAATGCGTCCACAGAGAACCTCTGCAGACATCACTGAATAGCTCTCTGCCAAAAAGGCTGTGCTTTTTACAGCCCTCCCACCCTGCAGGCAGGACGCAGAAAATATGCCATGAGGAGGTCCAAGGGGAGGAGGGATAGCTGGAGCTACCAACGCTGGTGACTCATACTTACTTCCAGGAGTGTGTGCATGTAAGTGGTGCACGGAGGGAGCCACAGAAACACTATATACTATATTTTCTGAGAATTACCACAGCACTGTGGGCTATCTCTGTGTGGAGATCTTTAAGGAGGTTTAAACAGTGTGTGTTTACATCACTGTGAGGGGAATACCTACCTCTCCATTGAGGAAACAGTAAAGGACTGCAACAACAAAGCCCTAAATGGAAAGAAAAACACATATGAGATTTTTATATATATATGAGATTTCCAAGTGAATGTTTATCCTGACTTTAAAACAATTTGCTCATCTATGAATCACATAAATAGTTTACATTGACAAAAAAAAAGTACTATGACTAGTTTACAGTAATTAGAAAAAGAGGGATGGCAGGAATGATGGGAGGAATGTGCTGGAAAGGTTTCCTTGGTATTCAAGCCATGGCTGTATTGCAGCTGTGGTATCTGGCTGCATTCTCCATCATTCCTCATTATGTGATGAGCAGAAACAACTCTGGGGTTTAAAAACGGTAACACTGCTGCTGTATCAGCCAACAAAGTGTCTGGAGACCTGCCACGGTTTCCTGCGAGGGCTTCTTCAATAGAAAACATTCACAGGTCGGCACTGAAAGGAGGCCAAATCATTACTTTGGACCTCGAATGAAGTTTAAAATAGAATGTCAAGAAAAATATGTAAGTGTTGTTTGACTTACTGAAAAACAAGGCATCAAATGCAAATTATTCAGGGTAGAATTTGTCAAATATAAGATGTATACATGTTTTTGATGTGGAATGGAGGGCAACAGGAAGTCTAGCACTAGGAGTCGGCCTTTCTTCCTGCATTGAGACACATCCGAGAGAGCAGCTCAGGCCTTTATTCAGCGTTTGATTTGGTTAGCTCCTATTTTAACACATTTAAAAGCATGATTTTAATATTGAAACTGTAACAGCGTGACATATTTCTTTAGCTCATAGTATTTGTTACATAAAATGCTTTATATGCCAGACTCTTCATGTTTGGTGAGGGACTAACACTTGGAGTGATTGTTTAGACACATCAGCCAAGAAACAGGTACGCTCAAGCAGTGCAGAGATATTTTAAAATAGTTTTTAGTCCCTTAACATAATATTAACATTCTGAATATAGACTCAAGTCACCTCCATGTCTCCAAGAGGGGATTGTGTTTCAGTTTAGCAAGGTACATTATTTACACGTCTTGTAAAATGACTTCTTGTAAAGTTACGGTATATTAATGTGCTTCTGTTTCTTTTAGTTTTCCAACATACTTTGAGAGAAACCAACCTGATTTATTAGAGTTTTGTTTGCTTTTAACTTATCACCTAAATGGGCATTTTTGTGGAGTTTAAAAGTGGTTAATGAGTGGTGGTGCAGCCATCTTGCATGTGTTCTTGAGTCACCTTAGCTTGCTGTTTGAGTAGGTAAATTGAGTGTTGCTGAACAGTTAGTTTCTGTATAACAGTCTATAAAAAGGGGAGGGAAGCAGATTTATAATCACTAAAAAGCTGATATCACACCTGAAATGACCCCAAGATCAAGTCGAAAACTAGCCGCAGTTCAGTCTTCACTTGTTCTGGGATGAATGCAAACACAATGAAGTTGATCCCAAACAGAGGAATCAAAAGCAGAGTGGATTTTGCCAGTCTCCTGAAACAACAAAGCAAAACAGATTCAAATGTCCTCCAATGAAACCAATTTTCAATCTGTCTCTATATACGCCAATAATAAAATGCAACCGTGGAGTACTTTTCATTTTACATTTCAGCTCAGGGGACCAGAGATGGGAAAAAAACACCATTAAAAGTGTCAGTGGGAAAATAGCTCATGCATTATGGCTGGCTTATGAGACGCTCCCCGTCACAGGAAAAGCTCTACAGTATATCTCTGCATAGAGCAGCTGCCAGGATGAGCTGAGTGCCATGAGTTTCTTTTCTGAAGTCGAAAAGGATTGGTCATCCCCGCATTTCTCTGAGGAAGGAAGTTAAAATTGCTCAGAGGAGGCTAAAAAGGGAAAGAAATAAAAAATTACAGCATCGATTGTACCCACAGAAATATGTGCATCTCACTCTCTGCTTTCTGTGTTTATTCAAGATAATCTTTGTTTCTCTTTAACTTTCAGAGAATGTGGATGGAATTCAGCCCAAGACAGAAAGTGTTATAGTGGTGACTATTTTTCACAATGTCCTCACAGAGATTGACAATATTTCACCTTATGAATAATAGAAATGTACAAAATGAAAAAAGACTTTAAAGATACTCACGAGTACTGGTTGGACTCATTTCTTCCAATATCTGGGCAGTTGATTTTCTGTCGAAGTATTCGTATGATGCAAATGAACAGAATAAAGTTCATCTGTGGAGGATAAGGACAGAACAAGGTTGTTTTTTTTTACAACATATATGGGATTTAGTGCAGGTGTTTAATGACATATAGATCAGAAATATTACATTATAAAATAAATCTTCCAGATAGAAAAAAAGATTGTTCCAATGTTGCTTCTGCATGTCTTTAGTGTTTTATCTAATGGATTTTGGGAAATGAAATTCTCCTCATAACAGAAGCATAATGCTGAATTTCATCTGAATTTCATCTTCCTCTGATTGGATTGTGCTGCTGCCCTGTGGCAAAATTAGCATTTTCTAAATTGTTAATTTGCGTTGGACCTCTGAAACGCCAACACTTCACACACACACACACACATCATGATGCACTCGCAAACATCACTCAGCTACTGCAGAGAGGAAGAAACAGACAGATCTGATAGCCAGGCTACTGATTCTGATCCTAAAGTGAAAGAACACAACTAAACCCGCTGAGGAAAGACCGACAATGCAGGACGTCAGTCAGTAGAGGAGGAGGACATTATCTAAGAAAAACAACAACTTGTTTTTGTTTTGTTCATCCATCTTCTTTATTTGGATCCCAATTGGCTGCCATTAAAATAAGATACTCTTCCTGGGGTCCAGATACAAATCATGTTTATAAAAATCTGGTGTAGTAGACAGGTTCCTGGATGAAACTAATTTTGTATTAACTAAAGGGAGAACATTGAGACAGCATTCACATAGTAGAATCAATTAATTTTAAGCATAACCTACAGACTTTACACTGCAGACTGTACACTTTGAACAGTCATGCTAGAAATGAGGGAACATTTACTCAGTGAAATGGTGCAGTTTTCTCAAAAGACACAACCAACTAAACTCAAAAACATTCTCAATTGTCCATATAATATAATTAGTGCCAAATAAAGTCCCATATACATATATAAATATGGATTTATACTAGTCCAGCTGTAATGAAAATGTTTTTTGTACCAGACTGTAAACATGTTTATTTCCGCTGTGAAGTTGCTCATTTTATCGTGGGAGTTTATGGAGATTGACTCATTCTGTAGCCGGCCTCAAGCTTTCTTCTCATCACTTATCATACTCCACTGTAGTTTCTTGAGCCCTGTTTGTTGACCTCATCCTTACCCTGCTTTTCACATCTCTCTGAAAGTATTGTCATTTTCACTCACACAGTGACACACACACACAAACCTCCAATCCTTGTCTGTTCTTTCTTACTAGAGAAGTGGTTCAATCTATGTGTGATCTGAGGTGAAAAGTATCACACCTGAGCCTTTTCTGTTTCTTTCTGGCTGTTCACTCTCTTGCTGCGAGTTATGAGAGAAAAATATAAAGCAATAATATGAATACAGCCAGCAGCCAGTTAGCTGAGCTTAGACTGGATACAGGGGCAAGCCGCTAATCTGGTTCTATCCCAATGTACAAAAATTATAATTTGTGGTTTCACAAAGGAGTTTTGTTGTCACGTAACCATGGTGAAAACCTCTTAATATGGTGCAAATAGGCATCTGAACTATTGCTTTAGAGACTCATTAGAAGGCAGTTAGCTTAACAGCTAACTTGGTTTTTACAAGTACAAGTGCAATACACCAATATTACTGTTAAAGGGGCAATATATAAGATTTATAGTTCAGAATTATAGTTCATGAATGAATGTTCTTGTTTAAACATTAGAAAATTAACTAACTTTACCAACAGAATGTGAAGAGTTTACAGCTATGACCTTATGTCAAGTCTGTGCATTGTTTTGCAGAGATAGCTACTGATATTAGCATGCTATCCAGCCACTTTCCATAAACTTATTTTTAATGTGCAGTTTGAAGTAACTCACTAACAATGTTTGATGGAAATGGTAAAATTTGTAAAAAAAAAAAAAAGAAATAAAAAGAAATTGAATTTAAGCTTTTTCCAAACGTTCTGACGTAATGAACATTTAAGTGACACGACCGCTCTGATAGATCGATCCACACGCAACCTACGCAAAACCGCAACCGTGCTACGCACTACATTACTCAGCAGATCAGCTGTTTAAAAACACAAGCACACAACATCTTTTAAACCTTTAGAAAGGTTGATTTTAAGTTTGATCTCACAACTTTCTGACCCAGACTGAACCGATCTTACACGCAGGACTATGAAAGTTCTACAGTTAGTGCCAAGGGAAAAGGCAGTCCAGGGCAATATAAAGTGGTGAAAATATTCTTAACAGCATACATTTGAACCGATATTGATTTTTTTGTACTGGATCCTTTATTATGTGGGTAACTGCTGACCCTATTCCGTGTATTGCTAATACACTGACTATGGATGAGTTCAACTACAACTACAGTTCAAAATACCCAAACTATCCCTTTGATTAACTCATTACTTCTTTTAATCCCTACTTAAATAAGAAATAATTACAAGGGGTCGTTCCTCACTTGAACCTCTGTATGCATCTGTTTACAGATGTTTCTGTAGATGCTAATACTGTGCTCAAAATGAAATGAAAAGATAAAATGGATGAAGATGAAGATGATGACCTGTCAGATAAGAGACAAATCACTGGTGGTTAACCTGCAAACTTTCCAAAGTGAGACAAGAAATTTGAGGTCGTATCAGCGTCTCAGCGGTGTTGACATACAGTGCAATACTAAAGAGAATGTGGAGTTTAAAAACCTTTACATGAATAACGCTGACAGATAAGTCTAAGTTGGACTGATCATAACTGACATTTTCTCTCTCACTGGCAATTAGTTTTGCCTCAGAAAAACCTGACTTTAGAGTGTCGACAGCTCAAGGTGCATACGTGTTGATGTAAAACAATTTGAGTGATCAAAAAGTACTCAAGGCTTGTAAACTTACCAGGATTGACGCCAAAATAGGGGTTTTAATGATCCACCAGAACACATCAGTGTTCTCAATTATATCCCAGCACCTGGTGAAGCACAAAAGCAATACTCATACAAATCAAAGTAAAATCTGACCTAGATGAAATACTGTCTAGCTGCAGTGCCATAGTGTTTTTCTTACCCCACATCATTATAGTAGGCTTTAGCAATGCTCCAAGCTGTGATGAAAACTGTTGGACCTCCTAGGGACATGAAAAAAGATGTAAAAGTGCACAGCAAGGTTATTACACAGCCTGTAGATCACCTTCAGATGAGGTCTCAACTCAGGACAGCAGAAAAGGTATTTAAGAAAGGCATTCTCACCCCAGCCGATAAGGATGTAAGCCCAAAAGTACTTCCTCTCGGAGAAGAAAGAGACGGCCAACAAAGCGTGGAGATAAAGGCCTTCCACCAGCAGCCAGAAGAAACTGGCCATTATACAGTACTGGAAGAACACAATCACTACCTTGCAGCCAACCTGTTAATGGACACAAAAGCATAAATCAACAATCCTGCAAAAGGAACAAGATTACCATGTAGATATTGCAGTGCAACGTCATTGCGTATAGAGCAGAATTGAATATGGAAAATGGATGAATGCATTTGTTGATTTTCTTTTGGTGCAGACAGCCTATATTCAAACTTTTTCAAACTTTTTGCTTTGTGATTTGGCCAATTGTGACCCACAAATACCTTCATTTTTAAATGTTTCTATCAGACAGCAAGTACAAAGAGTGCCATCAACCAGGATGCTTTATATAGCAAACTGAGGGTAGCCGACTGAGCATCCAAAGTACAGTTTCATCAAACAAAATCCACCTCTGAGGCCTCAGTGAATTATAAAAAAAAAAGATGAAAAAGGTTATTCTGCATGACAGAAGTGAAATTTGTCATTTTTATAGTCTTATTATTAACAGCTTTATTTCCTCAAATATGTCTAAGAAAGAAGATTTCTCCAGGTGCAGTTTAAATGAAGCAGAATGATGAATACAACGTCAGTGAGTATAACAGATGACTTTAATTGGAATATGTGGTGCTTCCTTGAACTAGTTCACTGGTGATATAATTATTTCTAATTTTAATCGGTACTAAAAAGTAAGTTTAAATAGCCTGTTGGCTTTTTTATTGGTTAATTAATTATTTACTATGCTTTATAGGTCAGTTATAACCATTAATAAGAATAATCTTTAGGCCCTTTGGTATATCCCCCTCTAGCATGACACTTAATTTGTCTTTTCACAGTAGCAGGAACCAAAATTCACTTATTACAACAAGAACTTATTCAAATCTACAACTGCAGACTTAGAAAAAACCTTTCATCAAATACTTATTAACACTTAAATTTACATTACATTTATTCATAATATTCACCAGAGATGCACTTGCTGTTTAATGAACTCTAAGTACTCTAATGTTTGTCCCAGACGTAAATTAGGAGAGAGGTAATTTTATGTCTCATTCATATTTATATATCTGTTGCAGAAGCCTTGAGTTATCAGACAGAATATGCTTACAGAGCTTTATTTGTTTTAATGTGCTGAAATGAACTGTTATCATGTATTCTGTATGAAAAAATCTAAATAAATGTATTAAAGTTGGATTTGATGATAAAACATTACTCAGCTGCTGAGCTTTTTGTTTACTCTTGTTAATATACTAATTATTGTTGTGATATCTGATATCACATGAAACCTGCTTAATATGAAATGCTGTAAAAGAGAGTTTCCATGAGATTCTTTAAGTGTGCTATTATTTTGTAGTGGTCTTAAAGAAAGGATAAAAAAATAAAGTGGGAGACTCTTGACCCTTTTTAATGACCGTATTTATGATCCAACAGTGAGAGACATGAATCAAATGGCTATAAATATATGAGCACCTTCTCATTTCCTTTACCTAACTGTGTTCCATGCAGTATTTATATCCTTTACTTAAAAGTAGCAATGACACACTGAAAATATTTCACCACAAGTAAAAGTCCTGTAGTGTTTAAGCACGTAAGAACTTATGCAGAAAAATGATCCCTGTCAGCGTTTTACTGTGTATTAATATTAATGCTACATTAAATGTGTGTGTGTGGTGTTTTACTGCTGTAGATGTTTAAGAATGAGCTAATTTCATCTACTTTAAATACCGTTGTACAAGTTTAATGTAAAACAATGCATCATATTCTACAAAATGATCATTTGTTTGCAGTGTTGGTGTCCCATGAGAACCACACATCTATGAAAAGCCAACTTTTCATGAGCTCAGGTAATCCAAGAAGAAGAAGAAGAAGAAGAAGAAGAAGAAGAAGAAGAAGAAGATACAGAACAATAATGAAGTAACTAGAGGAGTAGAGGTATAAAGTTACATAAAATGGAAATACTAAAGTACAGTACACGGTACTACACTTGGTATTTATACTCATGTCAAGTAAAATTACCTCAAAATACAGTACTTGAGCAGATATACATTCCACAGGTGTATGCAGCATGTATTTTGCACTAATTATAAGCACCCCAGTAATATAAGCAAAGCAGGCAGTTGGCAACATATAAGCTTCATCTCTCTCCAACCAGGAAGCAAAACCAGCAAAGTGCAGAAATGTTCCAGCAGATATTTCAGTGAGCGGCAGGACAAAAGAGGAGCACTGAAACAACCACGCAGGATGTATCAACCAGCTCTATTCAAGTTGGCTGACAGCACAACAGCGCAACACTTCCATGAGGACGGGTGATTTCATTCAAAATTCAGCTCCCGCTGAACGCCGAGCAGCGAGGCTGCTATTGAACATGTTACACAAGTATAAAAGGTTCATTTTCCTAATGGTGTGGGTGGGCTGTGCTGATGCGTGTAGCGTGTCGCTCTATTGCAGCCTCCTCATTTCACAGGAACCACACTATCACTGTGTAGGTCCAAGGCTGTCTCTATGGAGCCACATACAAGCTTGTTTTGGAATGATCGTCCCAGAGAGGCTACGAGGAGGGCATCGTGCACATGAGAAAAATCAATACTGTACCCACTTTAAAAATGACCCTGTGAGAGTGAATGCGTTGAGCGCTTTAGCAGATGTAGTAGATGTGAAACATGGGATGAATTGGGCGGAGGATGAAAAGGACAGACTGTGATTAGGAATGGACTGAAGCGCAAATATGGAGACAATGGATGGAGACAATGGGATACTAGGGCAGAGAGGTAAAGACAACACAAATGTAATGCAAAGAAGAAAACTGAGTGGATATGAACAAGGCATGAATAACTGCAACCGGGCTCGACCCACAGACAGAAACAAGGACAAACAAGTCATGATATAACAGTGAAAACAGCACACCTCTTATCTAAACGTGAAATGAATCTGAGAATGATGAATGAGAAGTGTCACATAAAAAAATGCGCACAAGGGTGAAGCCTGAGCTCCAACAGAGGAGTCCAACTCTTCATGGATACAACAAGCATTATTAATCATCAATATAGGCTGAAGACGTGGACGTCAAACTACTTCTCATTCATAGCTTAGTGCACTGATATTTCACCTGTTTGTTGGGATGATATTGTGGTCGTTTGTTGGTGGTTTCTAAACTGATTACAGAAGCACGTGTACTGTAATATTGTGGCTTAGACAAAATCAGGTACTTTACGACATTTACTCAGATGCTACTTCATACTTTGTATACTTCTGTTCTACTTTCAGAGGGAAATGTTGTACTTGAAAACTCCTGTAGTTTGCAGATGATGCAGGATTTTACAAATCAAACCTATGATGAGTTTATAAACTATAATGAATTATTATATTCAAACTATTCAGCTGCATGTAGAGTAGCTAACATTTCTGCTTGCACATTAATGTATCAGCAATAATAATCCAAAAAAATAACACTGGGTGTTCTTCTACCTGATGAATACTTTTACTTTGATACTCAAGTATATTTTGCTGTTAGTACTTTTAAGTCACAGTTTGAATACATGGAGTACAGTTGTAATTGAGTATTTCTAAATTGCAATATTGCTACATTTTGCATGATTTTTAAACCAATTAAGTATTACATATAATGGAAAGAAACGTCACTGTATACCAATGGTATTTGTACAATAATATTAGCATATTTCTTTTTATTAAAGAATGATATGCTATATGACATTATGAGTTTTTATGAACAGTTCTGAAGGTGTGTTCTGGAAATATCCATTTACTTGCGTAGACATTAAGTTTAAGAGGAAGGCTGGGTTGATTTCCACTCTCTGACTATCTTTGACTGGCTGTTCACAGGTGTTGCGGGAAGGTCTTGGTTATATTGTTGTTGTTTTTATTAAAGCTCTGGATATCTCTTCTACAGGTGATATTAGGATGATCTCCTCCTAAACTCCTCAAGAAATCATCTTTTGGCAGCAGCTCTGCTCCTAATAAATGTCTGGTGAGTTTGCTAGTGGAATCAAAAACACCTGAGCTACTAGTGGAAATTTACACATCACTGACAAATTCACCTTCCTGTGTTTGTTTTCTAGGATCAATTTGTACATGGAGATAAAGTTTCAGACAGCTCATTAAAAGCAGCTGGCAGGGAAGCTGACAGAGATTTGGTAGCATATACTGTATAAATTGATTCCCACTTGGCATGTTGAGGGAAGAAAATGGACCCAGATGGGCCGTCTGAACCTTTCTGCTAGTTCTAATGCGTGCAAATCAGTACAAATTGTTTGCCATTTTAAAAAGCCTGCCATCAGTGGCATATGGATGAATGAGGCCACACACACACACACACACACACACACACACACACACACACACACACACACACACACACACACACACATTACAAACACACAGGTAGCTTTAATAATGCATTAGTTATAAGCTTTCCTACAGCGATTATTTCATGAATGAATCTAGTCTGTCACTATAGCAAACATCCAACTGTAGAAGAAGGGTAATGAACCGAGCACGCAGAACACCTACACACACAGAAAGCGACAGTAGCTGAGCCAACAGGAAGTAATGCCGTGGTCCGGATGAGCACTGCAGCTCCAAACCTCTCTCTATAATTTCTTTTTCAGCATGACAGCAGCTGGCTCCTCTCAACCCACTAGTTCCATTAACACAATGGAGCCATCCAGATAATAGTAAATACACTCAGAGGGTCTCGTCGTGTGGCCATATCATGTAACATAAACCTCATGTTCGCAGGCATAACTGTGGCCTCGGGGGCCTGTGGATTGCAGTCCGGAGGTATGTGGTGGTGGTGAGAGCTGACGGCGAGACATCCAAACATTGCAGTTTGATTTAATTATAAGCATAAATGTCTTGTAAGCATGACGTGATTTAAGAGCAGTGTTGGCCGATGGGCTTCACATCGTCAGCTAAAAATAGTTTTGTCTTATACGAGTTGTATTTCAGGTGAACAAGATATTTTTTTTTATAAATATATATTTTGCTGCTTGTGAGACATTGAGGTATGGGCTGAAATATGTGCCACCAGAAACTGAATTTGAATCATTTATATTTTAATTTGTATTGCTTAACTTGAATAATTGCATTGAAAAACTGAATCTGAATTGTAATTTGAAATTGAACAACATATTTTCTCAAATATATTCAATGGTAGAAAGCCCTTAGTGCAGGATTTTAATCCTGTGATGCACTGAGAAATGTAGACTAGCAGGCTTTATATACACATTTGGGATTTGGGGTCTATAGGTGTGAGTGGCAGTGGCAGCTGCCCCAGACATTGGTAGCAGTTGAGACAGATGTTGAGAGATTAATTAAATCAATGCAAATTAATGCAGAAAATCACATGATGGAAATGTTACTTCCAGCTAGTCTAATACAACATCAGCAGTAGTTGCCGTGGCATGTCAGTGGCAGCTGCGGCACACAGCGGCAGCAGTTGAGAGATTAATTAAGAAAACCTCGCAAATTAATGCATTATTTTTCTAAAATAAAAACTAAAAACAAACGCCCATAACGGCAGCAGTTGCCGTGGCACACACACACACACACACACACACGTAGGTGCTGACTGGCCGAAGAGGCGTCCTGCGTATCTGCGCTCGATTGCTCTGCCTCAAGTACCGGATGTTTGTCACAGAAACATGAACGTTCAGTTCCAAACTAATAAATTCAATTTCAAATTACAATTCAGATTCAGTTTTTCAATGCAATGATTCAAATTGAACAATACAAATTCAAATTATGTGATTCAAATTCAGTTTTTTATTGCAATTATTCAAGTTAGGCAATTCAAATTCAAATATAAATGATTCAAATTCAGTTTATGGTGGCACATATTTCAGCCCATATTGGGGATGTCAGTCAGGTTTGAAATATTCAGTAATTGGTTTTTTTGTTGTGAATTACTCACAACCTTGAGGAAAGATGGTGTTCAGGTTAACAAACCATATCAAAATATTTCATTACGACCCGTAAAAGTAAATCCTTTTGAGCTTCTCCCAGTCAAACATATAAGAAAATTATATAACCTGTTTATTCTAACATTATCATATGCTATGAGGTTCTAAATCTTTTTTTGGTTGCACTCTTAAAGGAACAGATTTACATTTTGGAAAAGTGACTCCTGAAGTCACTGCACTCAGCCAAGATATAGTCCGGCACATAATGTAAAATCTTAACTACAGTTTTCATACACAAAGCCACGCTTGCTGTTTCCCTCTGTTCATAGTCTTTATGCTAAGCTATCTGTCTCCTGAATGTAGCTTCAAATTTAAAAGATCAAAATGTTTTCATCTCATTTATATTCTCATCTACTCTCGTCAATAAAGTATATTTCCCAAAATGTCTTGAACTTAGTTCTTAGTTGGCCTCTATCCTAATTAATCTGTTACAGCATGTAAGCATTTTTGGTCTTTGAACTAACTGCACATGTGCACTAAACACCAAACTAATTAAACAGGGTCTCAATATATACAAGATTCCAAATATGAAAATATTTACATACATCTAGATGAAAACACACTGTCAAATGTATTTTTCAAGTGCAAATGATCCCATTCTGTACATACATTGGTAGCATTCTTTTTTTTGGCCTTTAAGCTTCATTTGATAGAGACAGCTGAAGAGTGACAGGAATGTGGGGAGAGAAAGAGATGGGGAATGACAAGCGGGAAAGAACCACAGGTTGGATTCGAACCCTGGGACGCTACGGCAAGGATTGAGCCTTTGTACATGGGGCGGATGCTCTACCAACTGAGCTAAACGACACCCTCTTTTCAATATGCATTGATTGTTCATTACAACCTTCAAAAGGCTGAGCATCGACAGCTCCAGCTGCTCTGCCTAGATGTGTGGTAGAATCAATAAAACTATGGGCACGGCTACAGTAGTTATACAGTGACTGCTCCTGTTAACAATAGCTGAGAAAGCATCATTAAGCTGCTTGCCTGTGTCTATCAGATATGACAGATATGTTATCACTGACACCACACCACCACTCTACAGCCACAATCACATCCAAAGCTATGCCATCCCATGGCGTCATAATCACAGCTGCAGTCCATCTCAATCAGCCCCGGCAACAGTCAGCGCTAGGTTAAGTAGCTCTGCTAGCTGTCTACCTACCTGCAATGATACAGACTTGGGCCTGAGCCAGCCACAGCTGAGTGTGCGTCCATGCTGTGGTCCCCCACCGGCGCCAGTCTAACACACTTAATATTATATCATGATACGGCTCAGCCCTTCTGTGTAAATCAGAGATAATGCAAAACAAAGTAACGCAAAGTCATTTCTCTGTACACAAGTCTGGAGATATCTGTGTGCAGTTTTGGCCCAAACAAAACGCTGCCTGTCCAAAAGTCTTCATCTTAACTTTTGGTATATTTAGCGCCATCATGTTCACTTAAGTGCCGGGCACTAAACACGAAGAAACAGTGTTAAATACTAAAATAGAGAAGGCGCCCATGCAAAGATGTTAAAATGGATGTGATGTGCTCTATTTTACATGCTGCAGAATGAACGTACTGTTATCTGGTTATTTTAAATTATGATTTAAAATATGAATATCCAGTTAACATGGCTGGATTAACCTGCTCACAGCCCCCTGCAGGGCCCCAATTAAACCACCAGTTCTTCTATTCTGGAATACCATCTTTCTATTTGATTAAACACATTTTATTATTTTAGAAATATGCAGCACATAAGCACAAAACATTAGTAATTAGGGTCTTAAAACTAGTTTCTGACACAGGGACCCTCTGCAAGACAGGGCCTCAAGGTCAGTTAATAAATTGGGACCTGGCCACTTATTATGTCGGTCGATATTGAAGTGCCGCATGCTCCCAAACAAAATTAAAAACACAGTAAGCCAGGAGTTTCTGAGCCCCCGGGGCAGTTTCCCAGTTGGTAATCCCATCTTGCTGATTGGCCTCAAAAGTCCAGTATTGGTCAGGCTCTGATAAACAGTTCCCACAAATAATGCAACAGAGCAGAGTAAAACTGAATCGCAAGAAAGAGAAGTTTACTCATGCTTGAAGCTCATATGTCCTACAAACATTGATCAAATGATACTAATCTCTACCATGACTTGATTCTGTCTTCGTAATAATAAAAGTGGTTGTTTGACAGAACCACTTATGTTCCCTCCATGTCTCCTGTCAAACACCAGCACTACAGAAATCCATCTTTTCGTGCCCGTCTGAGACCTCTCACTCGGTGGTTTCATGTGGATAATTAGTCTACTAGCTCTGCATCACGTCTGCACACCCCGAGTGTCTACCTGCTGAGCTTCTTAGAGAGTTTGACTTCCTAAGGGTTCAAGGACACAAAGAACTCCTGAGTCGTTCATCTCAAAACACCCACAGCAAACAACAGCGTCTCGGATAATTAACTCACAGAGCCTGAGGAGCAGTTGTCCACCTCCCCGACCTCGTAGAGGACAACATCCTTGATGAACACAGCGATGGCCTTCAGGATGAATGACACAAATAGATGCATGTGGATGTAGTTCCTTGTGCAGTGCAGCTTTCTAGAAAGAGATACAAGAATACAGATCAAAACAAAGACACACACACATTTCAGTAGAATGAAATGTGCTGATTAATCAGTGTCCTTGGAGTTAACAGTTTAATATCACAGCAAATCACAGACTGACTTAACTCATAATTAAGTCCATTAGTTCCTTTCATCGCTGTGTGGTGGATGTGTTTTGGAGCACAATGAAAGCTTTTTATGGACCCGTTTTGCAAAAAAAAGACGAGATGTGTATTTCAAAATGACTAATCAGAAACGTTTTGAAACCTTCAAGCATCAATTTTTGATTCTTGACTTCCTGATTAGATTATGATACTTGAGAAGATTAAATAATTAGGAAGAGAGACAGGCACAAATGCCCGCTGTTGTGTCAAGTCTGCCATTAGCTCAGATAATTTGTTTATGGCGGCAATGCTTGTTAACAGGTTCGGGGGGGAAATATTCAGCTGTGATGCAGCACACGCCTAAATCACTTAATATCCCCTCGGGAATCATTAAAGTCTCATCTGACCTCATTTCACAGCCAGGAGAGCTTGTTAACATTCTGTCACAGCTGTTTAAAATGACAATTGTTATATGTTGTTATCCAAACTGTGTCCTGACTCTATGCTGTGTGCAGTGTGGACTAGAAAACAAGACGTGTAAACAGATTTATGAATCAGATTACAAGAAATAAATAGCTATAAAGATGTTTCATGATAACCAATGTTCTTTTAACCCTCTGCTGTTTTCAGGGTTGTACACACATGTCCACACAGCCTCTGATGGCATCAAAGACAACAATGGTCTTCCATACAGACTATGTTAAAAGAGAAATTACAAGTTCATGTAAGATGTAGAAAGATAAAATAGACTTTAATGGTCCTACAACAGGGAAATTTGCTGTAAATTTATAGTAACTTACCTTATGTACCATAACATATAGTTCCTTTTCTAACTGAAAGAACATAGTACAAATGGTTATCATTAATTAAATTATATTAATTCTCTGACTCATCTCACAGTTCTGTGTTTTAGATGACTGTGTTTTTGTTTGCAGCAGTGCTCTTTTTCAGTTAAAGTTTAGTTTAATTCACTTTATTCACAAATTTACAGTACATACATTGTGCAACCACAAATTTTGATTTGATTTTGAAGTAATACAAAAGTATTCAGATCAGAAAACTTTTCTGTAATCCAGTGGATTATGTTTCTGGTTACCAAAGAACCCATTTATTCAGTAACTGACTTATTATTATTTATATTGCCGACAACAGACAACCAGGCAAACATGCCACACGTCTACAGCACACTAATTATTAGCAATTATTGTGAGCGCAGCAAGCTTGTTAGCTCATTAGCTACATCCATGCTAAGGCGCCTATGTCTGGAAAAGCAGTACTAACGTTACACTGTTTTAGAGAGAGAGAGACGATGCTCAAATAAAGGCTGGAGCCACCTCAGCAACACATGCCTTTGCATGCCTCTAAACATGAGATGAATGAAACCAAGTCACAATGAGAAAGTACTCACTGCTGCACTGTTTTCAAAAAGTAATCATCCTCCATCCTCCATCCATCCTCAACCTCTGTTAAAATCGTGGTTTTCATTTCCAGCAGTAACTAGTGAAGTTTGCATTGAGTAACATAAGTTAGTGCGACAGATGACTTCAGTCCTCTATTTAAGTTTTTCAGGAGATCATGTTAAACCTCCACAAATGTGACAGACTGTCACATTTTTGCTCCCAACCTGTAATCTATGCTGTCTGCTAGAAACAGGTGTGACTCTCCCCATCTCGCCAACCCTCATTAATACCCCTCACTGTACTTTACTCCACAGCTACCTTCACCTCCCACTGCCCTGTCATAACTCTCCTTCAGGCTCAAACCTGTTGGTTGCCATGATTTCTTTCACACACTTTTTTTTTTTAGCAGCCTGACCTTGGCCAGTCTAGTCGCACCGGATGCGCAAAAGGTGAACAAAACTCTCAGGTGGACACACTTTTTACACCCAGCGCAGGTCTTTATGGGAAAACATGAAAAGTAGCTCTGATCTGTGACTAACACAGTATTACACAGTCGTGGCAGGGCTGTATCGAAGACATATGAAAACTGGTCGCAAAAAAGCAATCAGGGGAAAAAAGTGTGGAGGGTACGGAAACACTTATGTTGCATCACATTACATGTTGCATCACTTTACTTTGGATATGAATTCAAGGACATGAAATGAGCACACAGGAGTGTAACAAGAAGAATGATTTCTAGGCTGTTTGTGCACTCGTGGGTTGTTGTTTTTTTGCAGCAGAGCAAATAGCTTTTTTTTCTTTACATTGTTTTCAACAACAAAATGCAGTACAAAAGAATAAGTATATATTTCCATCTATTTTGAGACATAAATAGCTTTTTCCTCTTCTGCTTGTAACATTCTTAAGTGTTAAAGTTAAAGCTCGTACAACTGATGAAGAGAAATTGCATGAAGAGTGTTAGCTGGATATAAGTTTATTTAAGTTTGTATCATTACAGTATTAGTACTGTGTTTTCATTTACAGGATTATTACTGATTATTATTGTTTTTTTGTTGTTTTTTACAATGACCACTAAGAGGCTGAGTCGCCTCCCACTGTGACGCGTAAGTCCAAAGAAAATGCAATGTCAGGTTGTAAGTTTTATGACATTTATTAACCAAAATAACAACAAACTGAAACTGGCAAAAGATGACGAACGAAACTAAACGATATGAAACGAGATGCGATAATATAATAGTGAGACATCATGATAAGTACTAAATGATGAGATGTAGTGAAACGGTCAACAGAAAATACCGGAGCCTGTCACCCTCTTTGCCCAAACTCCCGCCACCAAGTGCACGGGTAAAATAAGATGTAATCACAACCACAACCCCTGCACCGATTACAGGAAGTAAAGGTGATCTACAAAAAAAGTGTGTGATCTAAACAAATAAACAATGCAAACTATATACACGCCTACAGACTGTTACTACTGTACTTTCATTTACTGTATCATTACTATATTTTAATTACAATATTAGACCTGTATTTTCAATTACAGTATTAGTTTCATTAACAACAATTGTAATCACAAATCTGAGAATTGCAGTTGTTTAATTGCATTACAGCACAGTAAACCATAATTTAGTTTTAACCCGCTAAAAAAAAAAATCACAATTATTGATGAAGATTTGTTCTTAAAATATGTTTTTAAATTGTAGAATATTAAAATATTAAAATTTAAAACAATTTAAAACTGTGTCTGTTTATACTGGGCTGAAATAGGCAGCACACAGAAAATCCATAGCACATTTAATAGCTGATTTTAAACAAGTAGTTTAGCACATGTACAGTGTCTATTCATTGTCCTTTAGGGTAAAGAATTTCCAATCTAAAGGTCATCTCTCAGTCATTCTTTCCATCAAAACTGTAATTTTCTTCGAGGCGCTTACAGTCCCTGACTTGTCAAACACGTTATTACTATACTTCAGATGTATAATCTCCACACCGCTGCAGACATGTGCCATCAAAAGATCAGCACACCGAAATGAATGAAAGTGTCACCAAGTTTGATTGACAATTTATTTAATTCTAAAATAAAGTATTTGAATCTTTCTTCCTGTCTTTCATATTTTAACATTAGCCTCATATTTCTGTCAACTGCACTGATTGGAAGTTAACAAATCCCAGTTCAAAGTGTTTGACGCATAAACTGTCATGTTGTCCATGTCATATCGCCCAGCAGGAATAATGTCAGTGTGTATTATGGTAGATTGCTCATGCTAATGCTCTTCACAGGGGTCCTGCAGTGGTGACTGATTTTGTTTTCTTTTTTAAGCTATCATTTTTATTCTTTTTCTGACCACAGGAGACCAGGAGAAGATGTATATCTATCAGGAATAAAAGGCAAAACATTTAGTTTCCTTGCTCTTCAATCATGTGGTGAGTGTGTCTTACTGTATATCTACTTACCTGAAGATGCAGAGGATCACAATAGCTGTGGTAAGAGATATGAGGGAGACGCTGTGACCAATGGTGTAGCCAATCTTCACTTGCCAGAAAAACTTGCCCTGATGACAAAAAAACACAGACAGAAATGAAGGAAACAAAACGGACACAAAAAGGTTAAACGAATTTCTATAAAACAAAATGATCTGTTTCCATTATTAGTTAAAAAAAAAAAAAGTAATGTACGTGAGTACAATTTTAAGATACGTGTACTTTACACAACCATTTCCATGCTATCAGTACTTGTATTTTACTACCTGCATTTGAACAAAACTCATTGTTATATATTAAACTACCAGTGATGTATAAAGTCGACCCACTGTTTTTTGGTATAATAATTGTTTGGAGGAAGAAAAAGCTGATCGCTGATTAAGACCCCTTCTTGGATAACAAAAAAATCTAGGTCAGTGCAAGTTTTATTCTTTGAACTATTATTTTCCCTTAAAGTCAGTCATTGCAGTTGAGAGTTATTATTATCATTGTTATTATAGGATGCATGCAACCCATGTCTACAGCACATGATCCCTTTACAACCATAAACCAACCATGACTTCAAAAGGCAGCAGCAGATTGATGGGTCCTTATCTCAACAAAATACTCCTCTCTGGGACATCACTACGCAAACAAAGTCACTCATTTTGAGACGCAAACCGTTGGCTAAGAAAATAAGCCCAAGTAATGCCTCTTATGTCTAATAGACAAGCAAAATGATTCTCTGACAACTCTGCTGTTGGCTCCAGGGAATGGCCAGCCTGGGAGCCTTGCGGTTTCATAGTGCGTCCAAGGAGTAATTAAGTTAGAGGATGGAGTTTGAGAATAATTAGATTTTTAGAATGGGAAAATTATGAATTATTTTTTGGCTTGTTGCCAGGGTTTGGCAAGCTAATCCACCGTCGCTCTCAGGACAGAGTGGGCCTCTTCCACTCCCTCAGTTGATTGATGAGTGGGTGTGTGCGTACAGTGACTACATGGGCAGCAGTGGCTCAGGAGGTAGAGTGGGTTGTCCACTAATTAGATGATTGGTGGTTTGATCCAGTCTGCATGTTGAAGTGTTCTTGAGCAAGATACTGAACTCGCTCCGGAGGCTGCGCCATTGGTGTGGGTGAGGGATTAGTTCCCAAACTGATGAGTAATTGACACCTTGCATGGCCAGCCACCTTGTGTGTTTGTGTGTAGTGTAAAAGTGCCTTGAGTGGTCAAAAGACTAGAAAGGCACTATGTAAGTATAGTCCATTTACCTGCCATGATTGGTGGACGCTACACAACCACCACTGGAGCCAGTTTGATTCGATAACAATTTTGTTTTTAAAATGTCAGCCAGTCGACCTTGAATATAAAATAGTTCAAACAGTGAACGCTACTTAAAAATTGATACATCTATTAACATGAATTACTGTCTACATGAAAAATCAATCACGGGGCAACTTCTCTGCAGAATGGGTACTTTGATACTGAGTACATTTTGGTGATGACACCACCACCACCACCACCACTGTACATTGACCCTTCACCATAGGAAACAAGATGAATCTAAGGGGTTGTGGCATGTAACACAGAAATAATAATAACAATAATAAAAACGAACTCCTTCTGGTTAAAAAAAGGATCTTACTCTTGAACAATAATTGTCCATCTCTATAGGGTCCTTTCCATTTTATGTTGTCAGACACTTATAATAACTATTTGATCATGTCACTGGCAAAAACAAGTATTTTAGTGGATGTACACATTTACCCAGAAGATTACCCATTTAGCTGCAACACTCTCACCTCAAAATTGTTGTCCCTGTCAGTCACAGACATAAAAACATGTGAAAATTGGTTTCTGGTAAAACTTCAAAAAACTTCCACTTTTAACTTCAGTTAAAGATCTTTAAAGTCTGTCTAAAGTAAGAATAAATATGCGTTCTTAGTTTGTCAGACCAAAGAAGAAAGTGTTATCAACACACAGCCAAATTTGAATGATTAAAAATATCGAGTCAATATCACGTTTATGAAATTAGGTGTCAAAATGAGGTAAAAATGAGCAGGATTCTCAAGCGACTGAAACGTGTCAGATGAGTTCAGAAAATGACATGACTAACTTTGAAACACTCTGAGCAAGATGATTTAATCTCTGTCTCTCTGCTAGGGGTGCAGGGGTATGCTCAGGGTGGCCTCAGCGTGTCATCGAGCCACCCTTTAAGGACCGCCCACAAAATCCTGGACTGAAAACTGGTGAAAAACTGTTTTAACCTCTAACTCCACATTTCAGTAATATATTGTTCAAAGTCTTTTCACATGTCTTCAGCAACTATTTTCCAACATATTTAATGTATTTTGAAAGAAATCTCAGAATTGCCTTTAAACAGACTTCACCCAGAAAAATCTACTGAAGTAGTCCAAGCTAACTGTCGATGTCGTCTATTACACTGTAATAGTACACAATGTTGCTGCCTCGGTACTGTATGCTTTGTGCTTGATGAAAATGAGTCGCGCATCCTCTCGCACACAGAGGTATGAAGTATGCAGAAAGACGGACATCAAATTCCTTTTAGAGTACTTCACCAGTCGGTTCCCTCCTGGCTTCCTATGTGGCATACTAATGAGGCCCCCTCTGTGACTCACAGAGCAGAGTGCCCACCCAGAAAGCTTTTACCACCATGTAGAGCACATCCACTCTTCATCCTGCTCCACCTTCATCAACAGACAAGATTAGCTCTCTCTGTATTAAACTGGAAAAAAAAACCTACATTTGATGTATTTATTCCCTTCCTTACCCTGAAAACAACACGAATAACCTCTAATGATTCATAATGCATGATAATAACTCAGCCAGCCTTGAAAGTGTTGTGCTTCGAAAACACGTGCTTGCTTCAGCAAACAGTGAAGGATGTTGACTTATTGGTATATTCACTTTTAAGGTAGTCTGGATGTTTTTAATTTTTAGTTTATGGATTATGTGCATAAAAAGAGAAGAAGGGATCGATATCTTTGAAGTTTGCTAATTCGCCTTCTTGCTGAGAGTTCAATACCACTCTCGTCTGCGGATATAATCAATATATTTTTTTATAATAATACTGGATTAAGACAATGCAATGTGAAATGAGTCAGTCACAATAGAAACCAACCACTGATTCTAACAACTCTTCAATTGTCGTCAGTCTTTCAGGACAGACAGACAAAGTTAGCGACTAAGTGGCAAACATAATGGAAACATATATTTCCCACTGTGTATCGGTGGGGAGCAGAGGTTCTCAGACTGTGAGGCTGATTTTTGTGAGTCATTAATAAATCTGAACACACAGAGTGTAGCAACAACTTTTTTTGTACTTTCTTTTCAGACTTTTCTCGAAAGCTGCATATCATTTTTAATGTCTTAAAATATTAATTTGGACAGTCATAGCGAGTCACTTGCTGCAGTTGCATTTCTAGTATGTTGTAGTTGATAAAACGGTAAAAACGAGAGGGTTGAGAATTTGGAGCCATCCATGGTGCTCTTAATTTGAGCAAATACACACATTGCTGTTTCTCAAATAAAGTGATGAAGTGCTCTTTTGCCCATCCGAAGCTCACTTCGACCAGCTGAAAGTTAACTGACTTGTTCAGTTGACTCTGCCACAAGCTGAAACCGCCAGGAAGAGCGCTGCGTGTAATGACAGCAATGGCCCCAAAACACTTTTTTCCCTACAGCCTTACATTGTAAAAGAAGCGGCTGTAATACAGACAAGCTGAGTTCAGTCCGCTACAACTTTTCCCTACATTTTTTAAAATGTTTCTGCTGCCACTGTTTCTCAAACTATGGTATGAGTAGCACTGGTGGTATGTGACTTCTCTGTAAAAAAAGACATATTACGCTTCAATATCTGCCTGATACATAGTTACATTTTTGCCTGTAACACACACACCTGAGCTTAAATGTGACTAAGAGATAGTAAGCGGAAGTGAAATGAGCAGTTAGAAAAAAAAAAAAAAATGCTGCAATCGTGGCTCCAAATGGGAAATATCAGGAAGAGGAGTGCAGATCAGGAGTACTGCTTTCCAACAAATTATCTCCAGTTCTTGATTCTTCTTCCATTAAGGATTCAACAGTAAATAAATAATCTTCAATGAATTGTCTGTAGCTGAACAGAGTCAGCCTATACTGCTGTATTTTAACGTATGTCATAATGGTGGGACTTGGGAAGTATTAAAAGTTTGAGAAACGCTGTGTGTCTAATGAAATCAGTCAGTTCCGTAGGAGGAGGTAGGAGAAGTGTATAATGTGCTAATTAAATTCTTCTTGGCCACTGGCTCTTTGCATTGTTTCACACTGTGCTGCTGAGTTCATTCACAATTGGACTATTTAGTATCTGTTCCGTTGCCTCTTATAGACCGCAGCAATTTACTCACATCATCGCTAGTGCTGTTGAGATTGTATCCACAGTTCACGGCGATGTCTAATGGATGCATCTCAGTCCAACCGTCTGCTGTGCAGGTCTTGGAGAGGTTACCTGGAGATTGAGAATACATACAGAAGATTTCTCTTTATATCTGCTCTAACAAGTTAGGTTTAAAATCCATCCAGTGTGCTGCTGCTGCTGCTGCTGCTGCTGCTGTGCGACATAGTGACATTTTCAGTGACCTCATATACTGGCTTGTTGTGTCACTGCGAACAACAAGAAAGCCCCCACAAAATGCTGCATGACTTTCTCCCACTAATGTGAGCCATTATTGATTCATGTATTATCTGTGTCTGCAGAAAGGCACTTGGCTATTGCTGATATTGATGTTCCGATGCTCATCTTTTCACTCATCCAACCATATGTAAAGATTAACACGCATATGAGGAAATATTAACAGACCATTATGTTTTTTTATTCATATGTATAAGAGACATGGGGAAGCAGCTGGGGTGAAGTTTAGGCAACAAAAGCACTTTGTCTTTTTTGTATTAAAGCAAGTCCAGGATTTTTTCCATAACCATAATCAAGTTCCATTAGTGACAAAACATAACTGTAAAGAAGTTAAATCATGTTGCCGTTTCTATATGAACGCATATTGAATTGCAAGACCAGATATTTTGCTGGAAAACAGTTGACAGTCTCAATATTTTGCTGCTTGCAAAATTACATTAATTAAAAACAAATCCTCATTAATGCTGCTGCAAATTAGTTGCATATAAACAAGCTTGGGTTATTGTTTAAAACCTGATAACAACGCCAACGCCATTCAGGTAGCACCTTCCTTCTTTCATCTCTGGATTTCACCACCAACTGTATTATATTCAAACAGCAACATGTTTATGAAGTATATTGTGTCACTGCTGGACTGGCTGAATAGTTTCTGTTTGTTTTCTGTTGTGCTGAAATCAGGGGTTTGTTTCAACTTTTGTCCTTTATGTCCAACTTTTGTTTCAATATTTTATGTTATATTTTCCTAGATTTTTTTTTATTAATTTCCTTCTACATTTCTTTGTTTACACCCTGACTCTGTAATGATTGTAGGAAACAGGGCCATCTAGAGTCGTGGCATCTGGTGGTTCATTTGTATTCATATTGATTCTCAATGCAATTGTACTTATTATTTGGCCTGCGTTCTTATTTTCCATTGTTGCTGACTTGGTGCTTTTCTTTTGCTTCTTTTATAGATTGCTGAAATGATTCTCCGTAGCCAAGAATACAAATGTGATATGACTCCTAATGCATTACTGTAAGAACATCCAGGTTATCATTTCATTCCCCTGCATTAGAAATAACCTGTTATTCTCTCTGCCAAAGATGTACTTAATTGCAGATGTACTGAGACAAGCACCAGCAACTAGTCTGTTATTTGGTTTATTCATGGGAGATCTTCATGGTTTATTCATTTTTGGGGGGGGGCATTGAAGGTTCATGTAAACAGCTCAACCCAAATGAGACCTTGACCACAATGTGACCAAAGCCAAATGCTTTGTGCATGTAAACTTAGTCAATTATGTCCAAGCGTTATCATATGCAGGCACTGAGCTGTGGAGGAAAGCATGTGCAGCAGGAGGTTGGTATCTAGAAATGCTGCTCAGCCAGGAAAAGGTTTTATTTCGTCACTGATGTGGCTGTATTTGAGCATCATGCTGGGATGATGGGATGAATTCTCCTTTATTTTCTCTCTTATTTCATCCTCAATCCATTCCTCTATTAACCAAATACACTCTGAGGGATATGTAGGTTTGCTCCACACACACACACACTCAGACAGTCAAACACTCCCCGCATCAGTCTCATTAAGCCCCTCTCACCAGAGGGGTTTTAAAAGTGGTACTGTAAGAAGGCATAGACTGAATCCTTCTGAATATCCTGAATGAAGTGAAGTCATCCTGCCGGCCTATGGACTCATTTGTAGTCAGGGTGGTACACTTCCAGTCTTTTCAACAGATTTATTGCTGCATTGCAGAATATTGCAGAATGGGGAAGCAAAGAGAAGGACAGAAAAGCACCTGAAAGCAGAGTGGCTCCACCTTGACTCAAGGCCATTTCACGAATAGTTTAATACACCTGTATGAATTATAAAAAAAATACTTTAAACATAACTTTTATATATTTGAACTGCACATATTAGTCTGGCTCCCATCGTTTGCACTCAGAAAGAGTCTCAACTGATATTTTAAGTGTGAGTTTTGTTACTGTTGAAGCTCAGCACATCTTCAGTGCTGCTCTCTATATTTCTCTGATAGGACTTTCTCAATTGCTTTTGTTGAGTTGTGTGCCTCAGGGTTCGGTCGTTGGACCTATTCTGCTTGCTGTGTATGTATTTCACCTGAGACAGATAATAAGATACACAGATGAAATTCAACTTGACATCTTATTTAATTTAGTTTTAGATAACTATAAAAAACCGAAACACAAGTTTCAACCCAGTCTTCTAACCTCTGTTAAATTCCCAAAGTAGACTCAGACTCTGTCAAGTGTTTGATTTGTTTCTGTTTTTTTCCAGTCGAGGAACATTGCAAAACTCAGGCCCATTCAAGCGGCTTTTATCTCATCCTGTCTCGACTATTAGAGTTATTGGAACTTCACCTTCCTCAGCGAAGGGTCCTTGGATCGGTTACAAGTGCACCAAAATGCTGCTCCTTCTAAGCTTTTGACCAAGTCTGCTAAAAGGTCTCACTGATTTTTAATTTCTTTTCAGCCGCTCCACATCAAACTCAGAATCCAATTCAAGGTGATATCTTACAGAGCTCTGCATGGTGGGGCTCCTGCCTACACGAGAGATGTACTGCAGCCTTATAATACCAGAAAATCTCTGAGGGGTTTGTTTCTTATTCATTGATCCAGGCTTAAAACTAAAGGAGACTGTGCTTTAGAGGTTGTGGCTCCTTTCTGCCATCTGATCTTTAAAAAGCAACACAGGAGCATTGTAGCATGGTATTTAAACATTTAATAATCACATCAAATCTTCACAAAATTAATAATATAAGATATCGCAGAAACTAATGATTTATGGGGTTTACGGTTATTTTTAGATATAAATATACTCTTTTTACTTTTATCTTGTTCTGCTGAATAAATTAAAACATTATGAAAATATTTTGAAATAAATAAATATCTCTAACTATTTGAATCTGTATTTTTCACTGTTGTACAACACCAAGATATTCAAAACTTTCTTATCTGTTACTGCAATATCAAATTTAAATCTGCAGGCAGATAAACTTTGGATTAAGGGACCACAGATAAATTTAGGGGGTGATATGATCTGTACTTTCAGATGTTTTTAAGATGTGATGAGGCAGAAAGAGAGATGCTTTAGTCTGCATGCTTCTCCTTTTTTAAATGTCAGGAAATATATTTAACTTTTGTTAAAGTAATTGGGATGGTGCCTGAAAAAACAGTTTTCAAACACATTATTTCAACAGTAACAGCATTGTCTTCATATGAACAGATGCTGTTTGTCCTGCTGTCCATGTGCTGTTGATATATAATCCATGCAGATTTGTTTTTCTTTACACAGGCAAAGACAAGCAGAGGAAGAAAAAGAGCTCACAGACAGCCAACCTCTTCCAAGAGCCCCATTACCACCACCAACCGTTTAATCTCTGCAGGATGAATGTTTTCGTCAGGACAATGTCCTGGATGATGCACGTCCTGATGCAAGCAGCTGTCATGACATTTTCCTGTATGTCACAGAAGAAAGTGTAAGTGGGGCATGAATCATCGGCCACAGCGTCGAGCCATTTGCAGAAAAAAAGATGACCCCGCCAAGCTGGGTCATGCTCACCTGAGATAACATTTCTTCAACTGTCATTTACAACTTTACTTTTGAGGACATTCCTGCTGTAGATCACTATATGTCATTCATAATAAGCAGCTGGGGAAACTGGGGCAAATTGCATTTTCATTCAATCATCGCTGGCTTTAAACATTTCTGGTCATCTCTGTGGAGAATCTGTCAGCATGTTGAGCGAAACATATCGAGCAGTGCTCAGAGATACAGATGGCACAGAAATCCCTCATGAATCAGGTGAGGTGGATTATTGATTAGATGTAGTAAAGCATGAGCGATGACAGCATGTTTTCAGGTTTAAATAAGAGGTTTGCGACGTGGTGTTGCACCTAAAAGGCATCAGCCTGCTGGAGCTTCTGTTGGAAATCTCTAACACTCTGTGTTAGAAGAGTGTTAGAATGCTAATGTTTGCTCATTTGCACTAAACAAAAAGTACAACTGATGCTGATTGAGATGTTATAAGTTTGTCAGGTATTCGCCAAATTTAAATTGTCCGCCCTGAGCTTTCATTAATGTACTTATTCAACCTCAGGGTGACATGAACATCTATCCATCCATCCATTATCTGTAACCCCTTATCCAGGGCTGGAGCCTATCCCAGCTGACTTAGAGGCAGGGTACACCTGGACAAGTTGCCAGCTTATCGCAGGGCAAGACACACCTATGGCCAATTTAGCCAATAATTTCACCAGTTCACTGCATATGTTTGGACTGTGGGAGGAAGCTGGAGTACCCGGAGAGAACCCCAAGGTTTGAACCAGGAACCTTCTTGATGCGAGGCGACAGTGCTAACCACTGTGCCGCCCGGGCAGGAATGTCTGCACCAGATTTCATAATAGTCCAAGTCACCACAGTCAGTAGGATTCATCATCTGGGGACCATGAATATTTCAAGCAAACGAGCCACACTGCTAAAATTCAACAAATATTTAACAAGTCCTCCAAATTAAAAAACTCCTCTCCAGCAGCAGGATGATATTGTTTGTCTGTACTTCTTAAAACCCTTTTCGTGATGTGACGCTGCATTCACGTGTGGTGAGGTTCATGTATGAAAGAGTTTTTGTAGTTGAGGATTTAGAGAGATTTTTCCTACAGTTTCAGTCCGTGTCTGTACCTCTCCAGAGGAGTTTATTTCAAGCTGTTTCCATCTCATTATATTTGCTTTGAGTTTGAAGGTTAATTCCTGCTGTACTTGCACGCAGTATTTTTTCCATTATTGAAGCAGTTTATTGCAGGTTTCTGAAAAATTCACTCACGCTCACTCACACAGTTAACTGACACCAGCACACCCCAATCTCTGTGTGACTTTACTGTCTTTTGTATACTTCCAGCATTATTCAGAACTGAACTGTGTTAGATGCAAAGTATAATCACACACAGACGAGCAGCCATAGTCGGGTTTCAAAATGAAAGATTAATTGCTGTGATGTCTGCTTGGCTGAGCGGTCTAACACTAAGTGGGACTGGCAAGAAAAAAAAATATCCACTTCAGTTGTAAAAATGGCACAGAACTAATGAATAGTTGATCGTTGTAATGCAGAAAACATATGCAAATGTATTGTTTCTCAAAATACACATATGTTATTGTGTATTGGCTCTGAGCATGTTAAGAGCACCAGAAGACAAGAGAGACAAGGTCATGTCTATCTATCTATCATTTTGTCGCTCGGACAGGAATCTACAGCTTGACCGATAGGTGTGTATCCTCCCTGCTGATATGATTCTCGCTTACTTTCACCTTGTGTGTGTTAGTTTTGGCTGTAGGTGGACAGCTGACTAACTCTGCACCTCCTGAGAGGCATCGGCTGTGATGACGTAGGGTGGCAGGACAGCAGGTTAAACTGGTTACACGGCTGCTTAATACAACATGTTAAAAAAGAGAAGGTCTGCAAGTGTTTTATCACACTTTTTTTGTGTGTGTGTGTGCAAACTGACTGTGGTTCCTTTCACCAAAGACGAGATGAGGTGAATCAAGGTAAAAAGCTATCACTGATTTTCCTTATTAAAGGTAAAGCAATTACAAACAAGGAGAGATAAATAGAGAAGTCAATCAATGTGAAGATGTGGGTTGTGCAGAGAGAGAGCTGCGACTCAATATCCAGAAAAGGTCATGAATATTTTTGTACTTTCAGTGTGTATAAAAGACAGGATGGAAGAGATTTTGAATCCAAAATGACATTTGCTTCCCACGCCGCCTCGTCTGACAAAAGGATGGCTGGTTTCAAAGAGTTTGGGTGTAACTATATGAAAAATTTGGCTTCACCTGCTCATTTTTTTTTTGTTTTAAATCACTCAATCGCCCATTTGGACCTTCAGACGTGACCTGATTTCGACCTGATTTCATTTTTCAGAAGAAAGATAGTAAATTCCTGTGTGCCGACAACACGTTTACATTAAATAGGAACAGAACTAAACAGAAACGTTAAATAGACTGGACTCTTCTTGTCTTCTGACCTCTCAAAGTGCTTTTACACTACATATCTCAGTCACCAATTAACATGCATTCATACACGGATAGCACTGGCTGCCATGCAACATGCCAACTGCTCCTCCATCCTTTTTGGGAGCTAACCATTCATTCATACATTTTGCATCAAGTACACTTCAACATGCACCCAGTCGCTTTTGGATAAAAGCGCCAGCTAAATGACTAAATGTAAATGTAAACACGCAGACTGGAGGACCTGCTCTACTCTAGCCACAGCTAATCAAAGACTCCAAATCAGGCTAAGTACTGAGTGTCAACCATCTTTGCAAATAATAAAATCTAATGCAACATGTCTTTTCTAATATATAAATAGTATATAACATAATGATTAATGTCTGTTTGTGTCTGCAGTACTGCGGATGTTGTACCGGACTGTTGTGGGGAAGAGGGTCTCGATTGTCCATCTACGTCCCACTACGTTTGGGTAGTGACCGAAAGACTGAGGCTGTGGCTGAAATGAGTTTCCTCTGCTTCCTCTGGGTGGTTGGGCTCAGCCTTAGAGATACGGTAAGAAGCTCGGACATCCGGGGCGAGCTCGGAGTAGAGGCACTGCTCCTTCGCATCGAAAGGAGCCAGCTGAAATAGCTTTAGCATCTGTTTAGGATGCCCCCTTTGGAGCTGTTCCAGGCACGTCCAACTGGGAAGAGACCCCAGGGCAGACCCAGAACCCGCAACCCAACTACGGATAAGTGGAAGAGAATGGATGGATGGATGATTGTCTTTCCCATTAAAGACTAATGCTACACCTTTATATGCATAAACCACCGTTTCTTTTGTGATTTGGGCGTTGCTTTGCGATTGCTTGTAACTTTTCATGCTTTGAAAAATTTGCTTTGAAAATAAATGATGAATAATGTTCAGGAATGTTCAGAAGTGTCATCAAAAATTGTTGCCCAGTTGACTGATTGCACTATAAATGCAAATGTACTCCTTTTATTTTCTTTGATGATTAACGACTGTCAGAAGACAAAATCATACCGAACAAGCAGAATAAACAAACTGTCATGATTTGTTCTACAGTCCACAGAAAAATTTAGTTTAGATGATTTATGACAAACTAGGCAGTCATCTATCATTTTGGTTCTGCCTCAGTGGGAAATAAAGGTCTCAGGACTTCATGTGTATTCATTCTTGTGGCAAGGGAAATCAGACAACAAATTACTTCAATAACAGGAAAAACTGAGCGTTTGCTTCAATATCCGTCCCAATGTTTTGAAGCTCTCATGGCTCCCAATTACATGAAAATATGTCTCCACCTCCACCACAAAGAACTGGTTCTCATTAAAGTCCAAATTGCTTATTATACTGAGATATATCCACAATGAATATTAGAGTGATAAATGTGTCTCAGATGTGCTTACTGATACTGATATATATATATCAAATTCAAATCACTATCACTGTTCAGTTCAACAAGAACTCAAGCCCTGATAATCGAGGTGAAATTCAGCATGCTACAAGAAATAATAAAACATATTTAAGAGGTGAGTGAAGAATTGTGATGTTCTGCGTATTAGTAATGCCAAAACACATTCATGTGGTCATTTTTACCGTCTTTTAAGGAATATTCAACAGTTATTCTACTGAAAACTCAAAGCCAAAACAATCTCTGTGATGGACTATTTTTTACTTCACAAGCTTTAAACTCTGCCATCAATACATGCGGGGTATAAAGTGCATCTCTGATGTGTCACATTACCTCATGTCTCTAATTTTCTCTTTGACTCTCTGAGATGCTAATGCCTGTTTGAGTGCAGCAAGACTCACAGTGGAGATCACAGAAGAAGAAGAAAAAAAAAACACACATTAGCATGCACCTGTGGCTCAGTGATCATATTTCAAAGTTTACTGGATGTTCAAGAGGTGATGGATTGTTTTTTTCACACCGACAAAATATGTACTGTTCACTGGGATACAAAAATCCAAAAAATTGTAGCTGGAGTAAAAAAACTGTGATGAATGATCAGAGCATGAAAAGGGACCCATAAACAAGGCAGAAAAACGCTGCTGCCAACTGTTTCTCCTAAATGCCTAATCATCCTGTTAAATAAATGTAAAGGAACGATTCAACAGTTCGACTGCTACCGCGCTCATGTCTATTAAATATGAAGCCTGTTAGTTTAGTTTAGCATAAGGACTGGGAAAAAGTTAGCATGGCTCTGTTCAAAAGAAACAAAATCTGCCTACAAGCACCTCAAAAGCTCACCCTAACCCTCCCCAGAAACCACTTGTAGTCTTGTCACTACAGTCTCTGTACGGATTAAACTAAAAAAAATGATGTGCTCTGTCGGAACAACAGCCCAATTGGTGTGCAACATAAAGGAGCGTGAAGCATTTCGCTCTGTGTGTGTCAAAACTGCAGATTATTTTGAAAGTAGCAAAGTAGATTAGATATGATGCATACTTGTGCTTGAAAAAAATACTACAAAACGACTTAATTACAGTAACAGTAAGAATTGTACTGTTGGGCAGGCAGGGGCTACATTAAAGCAAAGTTTATTACAACATATTTATAGTTTGTATGTGTTTTATGGTATGCATTCATCATTTCTACTGTAAGATAAGAAAGTGAAAGTAGGAAACAAATAGAAATAATAGCTGCCAAGATTTAGGCGACTAAAAATAATTGTTCCTCTAGAGTCGGAGCGACAAAGGTAATAGGGAGTAAATGAGGATTAATGAAATGTTTTATTGCCTCTTGAGGTGGAAAAAATTTATTTAAATAAAATTGTCAAAGGTAGCAGATGTTAACACAGATGTGCACAGTATAAAGGAAAACATGGACACAGAGAGGGGAGAAATAAATGTGACACTTCAGTCCTTCCACCCTTTAAACTGAAAACCTGCTGAAACCCATTTCAACTGCAAGATTGCTACCCACGCAGGTTAGTGCCATATTCATCTCATTGGGGGTCTGATTCTTTACAGTATACATTTCACAGTGATCTATAAAGTATTGGTTACCTGAAGTAAAAGCCCCATCAGCCCCATCTCCGATAGTTATAGTAAATAGTTGGATATTACATCTCTCAGTCGGGGGGCAAGAATGAGCGTCGACTCGCTGAGTCACAGACGAAGAAGCTCAAGAGGAGCAGGTAAGAAAGCTGAAAGGAAAATAGCCCAGAGGTGTTGAAAAGAAGAAATGGATATCCATCAGCAGAGATCTGAAATCACTCTGAGAGGAGGGAAAAAGGATCTGAAGGAAAGGTTTGAGTCAGGCAGCATCAGAGAAAATATCCAAACCGATTGCTCATGCTGATCTACACCACCACACACCGGTCTACTGCACTGTAGTGTGTGTTTAATTTACTGTAATAACCCAATATTCAATTCAAGTCAAGTTCACAGTAAGGTAAAAACATGCCAAAACACATTCACAGCTGTAATTACCTCTGACTCGATTCTGCCTCATTAAACTCTAAAAACTTATGTTGATCAAAGAGCTACACAAAGTCTGACAACATCTGAGTAGCACAATAAAATAAAATAAAAAATCTTAACATGTAACTAGATGAACTGAACTGAAATAACAGCTGAAAAGCTGGCAAGTAAAAGTTAAGATGTGATGGAGGTACCTTTCAGAGAATAGCAGCCACAAGACTATAAGCATTTACTCCGTGAAATTGGACAAAACTACCGGGTGTGTAATGATGGAGGGAATGAGAGGTCTGGAGGTCAAATAGGAACATAAAAGCTCTGATGTACGCTATCAGGAGAGTAAATATAGGCCTTTAAAAACAGCTACTGGAATCCACTGGAGAGAAAACATAGGTGCTGCGGCCTCTGCATGGACCAGTAGGACACAGAGCAAAAACAAGCGGTTAATACCAAGAATATTACAACAATATAATTTAAACAGGAGAGGATAAAGACACAAGAATTAGGATTTGTTTTTGGAAATTACTCCAACGATGATTGGAATGACTGAAGAAGAAACAAATCGGATTACAGCCCTGAACCATTTCTCAAAACTTAAATACAGATTAAACGAATCACCAGTGTTTGACAATGGAAAGAATGAACACGTTGTTTCTACTTCTGCTAAATTATTTTTGCCATCAAACATTTGATGACTTTAATGTAGTCTTTGTTCAAGCTTATTTGGTCTTTATCTAGCAGTTGAGTATCTGCTTCACATCTGGAAGAAGATATTACATCTCAGGATTATTTGAATACATAAAGTAGATAAAGAAGAGGATACAATGAAGATGAGAGTCCACTACGGAGTCTGTTCAGGTAGGGAGTTCACCAGATGTCACATGCTGCCATTTATCAGAGCCCATGGTTCCCTAAAGCAACCTTTGTTGGTAGAAATTGGTATTTTTACTATCAGTTTGTTCACGAGTTTGTTATTATTACAGTACTTATGATCATAGCGAGATGACATCTTTGCTAACGGCCAAACATCAGCATAACAGCCAATTAACGTTATCACATACTAAACTTCCTGTGAAAAAATACAACCCAGCTTCATGTGAAGGCAGCACAGACACCAAATTCATTAAGAACTATAGATTAATTACTTACAGCAGGACTTCTATTGTCTGCCCGCTCTCTCATCCCTAAAATAACACTGAAGTGCAGAAGTAAAAAAAAACATAATTCACTATTTAATCGAAGGAAATGTCCATTTATGAGTAACCTAGCAACAGTGTTCTCTCATCTTGAAGGATGTACAGACACACATTTGCATGAATATAAAAGACGTCATCTGCTGTGACACCAAGTCGACTCGCCGTTTAAAAAGACTTGGGGTGACAATGTCAGTGTAATTTTCTTTCATTCTTGAAGGCTACACAGTGAAGAATGGAGGCTGTTGTTGAAAATAAGTTTTTTTTTTTTTTATCAGGCAGCCGAGGGAGCAAAAGTTTTGATGGTGCAGGTATTGAGAGCAACTTTGAAAAACTCAAAGAATTTTGCAGGCGGCTGAGGAGTTTGACAAAGTGAGAGCATCAAGCAGGGACAGGAGGTTTTGACAGAAAGGGGAACATATGGCAGAAATCCATCCAAAAACTAAGAGGCACAGACCTATTTATTTTATTGATACTATACTTATTTAAACATCGGAATAATGTGAAACAACCATATAAAATAATGTCGGTCTTGTACTGCCTAAAGACAAATTTGAGGTCTCACTTTGGAGTAGCACCATAAAAAGAATCTGAAAAATGGGTCAGGAGGAAAATAAATCAAGTAACAGACAGCCGAAGGGAAAGTTATCAAGAACTTCTCCTGGTACAGAGACAAGGAGCGATTCAAAAATCATAAAAATTTGGTGATGTTTCTCTTTCTTATCTCAGTTTGGTGTATCCTGTTGACCCACTTTCTCTGTGCTTCTTCCAAGACAAAGGTTAAAGGATCAGCTGGATTCCTCCTTGTTTTCTTAGACCCTGACCATAATCTGTGTCTGAGTTTACATGCACAATTTAAGTCTGGTCTTTCATTTGGCTCGTGTAAACACTGCGTATGGTTTACAGTCACATGGATTAACTTCTATCCAGGGTTAGAGGTACCTGGAGAACCCCCAATATCTATTTGAAGCAGCCAGTTCACAGGGTCAACACTATTTCAGATCAAGTTTTTCCATAGCATCTGTCTGTAAGCTGTTTGAAGACAGTCTATACTGCTGTATGAAATAACAGGGAGAAAGTTCTGATATGCTTGTAAATAACAACGATGTTATCTTCTTTATGAGTCTCATGAATCAATATGGATTTTCCTGCGAGTTGTTTGCCTTGGGCTTTCTGCAGGGTTTCTAATCATTTCTGCTGTCCTCAGGAGGTGATGGTGAAACCACCAGTTTGATGACTTTAAATGTCCATTTGCATGCAGGCAACACATTTCATCTTCAGTATCTACCCAAAGGCTTGACTGTATGCAAATACATTTTTAAATATCAAAATACTCACAGCTGGAAAAAAAAAGTGAATGAATGCAGATCTCTAAATGACAGCCATGAGCTAATGTCAAAATGAAAGCCTGTTTTGACACTTGAAGGTTTGTTTGCTGCAAAATTAATTATTCCACTAATACAATATGATTAAATTACAAATATTTAAATTATTTTTGTTGTGTCATTTTCTTCCTCTCAAGCTGAAAGTCTGAACTGGTTTTGATGAATAAATGATGATAGAAATGATATTTCTAAACGTAGAAACTAAACCTAAAACATGGAAAACATCATTTATGCATGTTGTGTTTAGATTAATTAAAAGAAGATGTGTTTACCTCTGTGCTGGTCGCTGAAGTAACTGAAGTAAGTGGGGCAGGTTATTGTAACCACCTCTCCAACGCTGGCTGATGGCCAACAGGCGATGATGTCCCACATGCCTTGGCAACCTGCCAGCAGGAGACAATACCATTAACGTCACTCATAGTGTGACAGCAAACACACACACACATATATGCGCACACACACATCACAATTAATAAAATGAATCATATGCTTAACATGACACCCGTGACACAATCAATCCTGTGCAGTGACCACGTGGTACAATTCAAATTCAAGATCAAATCAAGTTCAGGAGACAGAAACATTATTATAGATATGGTGCTTTATAATTCCGCATTTTGGTACATAAATCCACTTTTAGTCACATTTAGTCATTCATATCCGTGGTGGCTAGTTGAAAGTAATGGGAACATGTATGTATTCATTCATAACAATCAGCACACAATCAGGAAGTATGTCATTTCTCTGAACGCTCTTACAATAACTGGGTTTCCATTCAAATGTAAAGCAAATTTGAACTGAATTTAGAAAAAAATCAGCCGTAAAATGCAGATTAATGCATGCTTCCATGGTTGTACCTGTCCCTCATCAGTTTCACCTGTGTCTAGCTGTCTGTCTTGTGTATTTAGTTTCTGTGTTTCTTGTGTCCTTCGTCAGATTGTGCTGTTTCGTAGTCCTGTATTAGTTCCTCTGTCCTTTGTTCTGTCTTTGTGCTTACCCATGCCGTGTTCCTGCTCCTGTTTCTTTTCTCAGTTCTGGATTTTATTTATTGGATTTCTGTTGGACTCCTGGTTTATCTAGGATTTCTTTTTAACTGTTTGTTTTTTCAGCCGCCTTTAGTTGTTTTTTCATCCCTAAGCTATTGAGTTACTTTTCGTGCATTTGCATCCGCTTCCTGAGCTGAAACGTGACACTTTTACAGCTCAGCAACGTGTAAAAAACGTTTTTTTTTCCACTTCTAGGCACAAATGAAAAACAAAGGAGGATGAAGTGTGTCTCTTACTCTTCAATCGTGTTGTGGTTAGGCTTTCCTCCCTTGAGATTCCACTAGCATTTGGCTAAAAGAGAAACTTGCACCGCGACTATCACTTGTTGTTTCAGTATGACATACAAAAGCATGAACACAGACCAAGCTGTCAGATAGTCAGCTGCAGCTGTTTTGTTCAGTTTATTGCATTTTCTTTGATTTTTTTTTCTTTCTTTTTATATATTTGAAATGAAAGTTGCGAGCTTTCACTATGAGAGCGCACTGTGGGTCAACAGCACCATTAATAGACCTCTAACTGTGTGGAATAACAAAAACACAAGCAATGAACAATTTCTGAGACACACGGATTTCTAAAGTTCAAAAACTCAACGGAAGCACGGTTGCAAACTTTTCTATGTTGACAGCTTCTGCAGGACATCTTTAGCTCATTTTGTACATCAGCGCTGGACACCAGAATACACAAACTGTCAAGAGATATTCATTTTACGCCTGTTCTGTTTCATCGCTGGACAATCTCTATATTTAATATGTTGCATAACCATAGGCTGTGAACATATGGTTTCTCTCACGAATGCACACACTGCTAATTCATTTATTAGGGATGTGACCTCTGAGAGCAGCTTCCACTACCTTCCTGTAGAGGAAGCAGATAGGGAAGTAGAGAAATGAGGGTCATTGCAGAGATAAGGAGCAAAGCTGTTTCCACCACATGGTTCATATATTTTAACTTAATGCAGTATGCAGTATGTGGAGTGATTTTATTTATTTATTTCATTAAAAACAGACCAGAACTTATAGATGAGATGACTTTTTCACTGTGTTCTTAAAGTCATAGGAAAGAGGACAAAGCAGAAACTCCATTGGGCGAGGGTAGAAACTAATTTTAGTCGTAATGGGTGCACATGTTGAAGGGCATGGATATTATATATTTTTATGTCTAGTGGCCTAGCTCTGTATTCATATTCTGTCCCATGGCCTTGACCGTATTACTGAGGCATGCTCATTCAGAGTAGAGGTTGGACATTATATATTCACTTACTCCTGCAGACACATTGGGTGAGCAAACGGGTGTCAGATAACAATGTTTTCATGACTTTGAGTGGCAGCGTTGGGTAAAAGTCCCATCATGACTTTATGTATGGTTCTCTTTATGCTATATCTTACGAGGTCTCATTTATGATGGAAAAAGTCCCACTCTTGTTGGCTTTAATGGCCCTGCAGGTGATTTGAGTTATTCTCAGTTCAGACTGAGGTTGGGTGGCGCTTTTTTCAGGGATTTGCAGAAGGGCTGTGTTCCAAATCACTTCTTATCTACTATATTTGTGGCATGGGAAAAAGATTACATCTGACAGGACAAGCATATGCTGAGTATAGTGTTTGTTAACAAGCTTCAAGAGTTATAGTTTTCTCTGCTATTGGGAAGGCAACTTTATGCCATCGATCCATTCATCTGTAACCGCTTATCCTTATCAGGGTCATGGTGGGACTGGAGCCTATCCCAGCTGACTTTGGTAAACTTTATGCATTACACTAAAATGAATAACTAAACCTCAAAAATGATGACACCATAATGGTATGCAGGCACGTGCAATGGTTAGCACTGTGGAGTTTGTATGTTCTCTCTGTGTACTCCGGCTTCCCTTTCTTTAACACTGAAGAAATCTCGCTTTGTACCTTGAACTGAGCAGTGATTCAAAGAGCTATCGGAGCTAAAGTCAGGATCACTCAACTTCTGTATGTGTCTGGAAAAACCTGTATTTCTGCCTGCTATAATAGTGTTTTAATAACAATAAACTCCCACACCTCTCTATTTACTTACTCATGCTGTTTCCCATTTCCTCTGAATAGCCTGCACACCCTAAACAGAGAGAGAGAGAGAGGAAAACATGTTCGCAAGAATAACCTGAAGTGATGTTCCCAAAGGTGTTATTCTCGCAGCGCTCTTTCTCCAGCTCGATCTCGTTCACCACGTCACACATCTGCAGCGATAACACCTGTGGAAGAGGCAAAAAGAATCAACGTACATCACACTGCAATTAGTCGCCGACATAATTCATATTCATTCGTTGTGGCTGAGGCTGGCAGACAGGTTACATCTCAGTGAATATCTGCAAGTAAACATTTTAGTAAACATTTCCTAAATCACATTTGGTCACGCTACAGTATGTTTTTTTTTTATTAGAATGAACCTCAGGCTAATTATACAATAAATACACAGAAATGTTCTCTATGTCTGAAATCCAAACAGAGCTCCCTCTTGCCTGGTAAATAGATGCTATCATGCAAATGGATTAGGAAGTGGAGACGGCAGCCACTGAGTAATCTACTGCGATTGTTCATCTGTGTCAACAAATGCTGAAAAATGTGAGCTGACAGCCGCCGGCGGAGAGCTGGTAGGTCAGTGAAAATGTGTAAGGCAAGCAGCGAGGAGCTTGAGAAGGTCAGCGGAGATGAAGAGAGAAAGAGAGGAATGAAGTGTACTCATGAACTCCCAGGAAAGAGCTTCACCATGCTCCCTGTTACCAAAGCTTACAAGACTCAAGGCGGTAAAGGTCAGGATGAGAGGAGTGATGCTGCACAATATATTTAAAATTGCACAGCTCATGTGCTATAATTGGACCTTATAGATGTTTGTTTCATGAGGGGTGTACCTCCCAGGTGCTGTTAAACATGAAATGATCCTCACTTATCATCTCCAAATGCCCCGTTTAGTGTAGGGTCGAGCTCCCAGTTCACCTGATGAAAAAGGAAGACCTCTCAGAGCGACGCTTCTGTGCTTTCTCACAGCCTTGTTGAGCATATGCATAGTAGTGTAATGACTCAGTGTAATGAGGCAGAATAAACTCAGGGGTGCCTCGTGTTCATCATTTAAACAAGGAGTCAGTACACAACATCTACCAGGCCCGGTGTGTTATGTGATATCTATTTATGCAGGAATATTTAAGAGCACGCAAACACATTAGCACAAAATGTGCAATGAGCAGATGATGTAGCACCACTGCGGAGACTCGATTCCAACACCGTTACGCAGTCAACATTAATGTGATTAGAGGATTTTGGTAAAACACCGGAGAACTCTGAGAGTTGTTTCAGGTCAAATCTGATTAAAAAACACATTCATCAAACGTTAAAAGTCTTTTTTTTTGTTTCTGATGGTCCAGTTAAAACCACAAAGTGTAGAAATGTATGTGGATGTTGACTTATTCTGTTTAGTTTGGAAAAAAATGATTCTGTGATCATTGTTTGTCTTTACATATTCCAAATATTATTCGCTGTTTGCAGATCTGGCACCTCTGTGACTAATCTTTGGTTATTGTTAGGCACCAAAACATTTCGTTGAAGGTTTGGTCGTTTATTCCAGTATGTCTTTTCATTGTTTTGATACTACGAAAAGAAGTTTCTTGTTATTTCTCACTCTGAAAAATGTGTTTTTCTCACTGTTTCTTCGCATGAATGTTTGACCCTCACTGTACTGAAAGATGTATGTGTATGAGTTTGACACTGGAGTTTCTCCGTGCTCGTGTACCTACGGGCACAATTTTGTGCTGGTTTGGAAGCCAAACATTCAGTCCAGTATGAAACTTACACAAGCTTGACGTGGAAACTGGAAACCTGCAGTGTACATACAATATGAACGGACTTCTCGACATCTTGTATCAAGTAATTAAACATTTGTAAGTGCAAATTCATTGAATTTTTAAGGAGATAATTAGGTATTTAAATTAATGTCTGGAGGGGACACACAGGGGCTTTAAAGATTTGCCTCAAGGTTAAAATGACTTCCTATAACATGAATGCAGCTCTACAGTAGCTACATTTATTAAATACGGCCAAATGAGCTCCTGTCGACTTGTACGCATCATGATAACGGTGCATTAAGGTCAACAGCTACCTCGAGGGTCATGGAAAATGAAAAAAATTGCAGTACACAGTGTAATAACTTTACGTTAGTTACTTCTCCACGCAGTCACTCCCTCCCTCTCCTCGTGGATGAGGTCATCCTGACACTGTCACAACCCACAGGACTTTGCTCGCAGGAGTTTTCGCCTGCGACCGATTACAGCAGAAAATCCAACATATCCTGAAGTAATAGAAGCAGCACTGGCCAGGAGGCAGGAGATTAGACTGCAAACATTATCTGTACAGAGCAACTTGGACGAGAGAGGAAATCTCATGTTGGTCAGACCCTTTCTTAACCTTATTTTTGCTTAGCAAGAAATTGATTGTCGGGGCAATGTAACAGTGGTGCACTTAAGAGAGGATTTGAATCAAAAAGCCCCTCAGAGGGGAAGGTAATACTTTGTTATCACAGTGAACTTAAAACACAGAATCTAATATTCTACACCCTGCACAACCTGATCTGTCAGTGAGTTTCATATGTGTGCAATATCAGCACTATACAGCTAATGTTACATTATCTAAGTAATTAATGAAGTACAAACTACTGTTTTGATCAGTATACACTATAATATGTCAAATGTATGCAAAATCTTATATAAAATAATCAAAATTATGTATGTTTCATTGCACTGTGTGACACTATTATGTATTACATATTCAAAAAATTCACACACAAAAATAAAACGGCAGTAGCTCCTTTTGTTACAAAATATTTGATGATATCATCCAAGGCTAGATTATTCTAACTGATCAAGGTGCACTGGGTTTTTAGAAATTGAATTGCAGATTACTGAGGGAGTTCGCACTGCTAAAGGACGGTTATATTAAGGTTGTGTTGCTATGTAAAGGAGCATCATATCAAGATCAAGTTTTAAGATCTGTTTTTTTATTTTATTTTTTGCTCAGAAGAGCGTTCTAAAGAAAGTTGTGTGTTTGTGAACAATGTCAGGCAGCTGATCTGGTCATAATATAATCACGGTACGATTCCACTCAAAGTTGATAAATGATAATATTGAATTATTATTATTAAAGGGACAATATAAATATATCTATATATAAATGTGCCGACCACACCGGATTCTCTAATTCAGAGATGCCCTACAAAGTAGTCAGATGTAAACAAGGTTCAAAGCAAACCTACATGTGAAGCTGTTTATAGAACGTAATAGAATAAATGGGGGACTAACTTGTCATAATACATATTTGCAACGTTTTGGTGCTATTCCAATCGCTTCTTTGGATCTTAAACAGATGACCATCCATTATCCCGTAGCTGTGCATTTTAATGACGCCCACATGACTCTTAATTACATCTCTGTGGTATCGAACACATCATGTTCTTACTAGTTGGATCCTCTTATATCACATATCATGATCCCTTATATTGAATATTTTCTGTATATGTTTCCTATAGATTTATCCTGCTTGTCTCTTTTACTAAAGACTAATGCGACCTTGTCCAGCTCCACACAGTCTTGGATATGTGCATATATTATCAGGATCATTTACCAGCGTGACCTATTGATTGTGTCCTCGTAAAAATGTATGCAGTGATGCTGCATTAATTTCTTGAGGCTGTCTATTGTATTTATAAATTGTATTTAGTGTTGTAGAGGTTTTCTAATTAAATTCATTGTTAGGCTTGACTTTTTCTACATGCTATGTTAGATTCATCCACAAATGAAACTTTTTTTTTTTACTGCCATTACTTCTGAGACCCTGGATTACAGGGACCTACTTTATTTAATGGATGCAGTCTTGATAGGGTAGAAGTCAATTTGATTGTGGTTACTTCACATATGTATACACTGATGGTCATATAGTAAATTAATGATTGTTATTCACGCCTTATGATTGCGCATGGAGATTGTGATTGGTTGCAGACATACAGCGACTCCCTACCTAAGATGACTTCTCACCGACTTGTCGCCGAGTGGCAACCTCCGTGACTGTGAAGTGAAACCAATGTGGTACCAAAAACTGCATTTCCTCGAATGTCCACTTGAGGCTGGCTACAGAACGAATCAGTCAACATAAGCCCCCATGTTAAAATGTCCAACTTCACAGCAGAAATAAACATGTTTACAGCCTGGTACAAAAAACAGTTTTGGTCTCCAAATATCTAATTTTCCCATTTATGACAACTGTAGGGTGAATTTTTATAGAACTCACCCATTCGAAGTATATTAAGGCTTAAAGTTATGTATAATTAACAGCATAGCTGCCTTGATTGGCAGGTGGGTGCCATTACAGATGGCTGATGGGTCCGCCAATGATCCGCATCTTTGCCCATTTTTTGGATTAGACGGGAGGCAGCAGAGGCAGGACGGCCAAGATGGCAGCAGCCAGCAGCCACAAAATCTGAGGTTCACATACGGCTCTTCAGAAACCTCCACAGATGCAACGTCCATATTGTCAACATTTATACTGTCTATGATTATAACACACTATTTGCCTTATCTAGCAACAAAACGTTGCAAAGTTAGACAGTGTGCGGGAGTGTTTTTTGTTTTTTTAAACTTTGTGATTACTGGATGTAAAAATAAGCAAAAGTTAGCCAACAGGCCATATGAAGCTAAAAAATGTTGTATTGTGTAGCTTGATCTGCTGCCCACTTGTAGCCATAAAAACTAAACAAACCAAACTAAAAAGGCTCTTCTCCTAAAGACATTTTGAGTCACAGGAGGAAAAGCATGTTTGTAACCAATGAAATTAACGGCTTAGTTCCATTTAGCTGCTTGAGCTGTAGGTTCCTGCTATTGTGCATGCTGACTCACTGTCACAGTGTCACGGCTTACTGAGAATGGTGTCACCATTACTATTATTAACACCTGTGCTTTTCTTATTACAAGTCCAAATGTCTGCTGTGAAAAAGAGCTGTTCGTGCACCCTTTTCTACTGAAATATCTGAATTAACACACCTTAAAATTAAGGCACTGGCTGTGGGTCTTCTCCCAACATAAAGACAAATAGCTAATGACCCAGATTTTCAGTTTAATTTCACATGGAAGAAGTGTGTTATTTTTGTTTCCTCTGACTTCAGGGAAATGTAAACCAGTGGCAACAAACCTGATGTTAACCATTAATGCTGCATAAACAGTAGAAAAATGGGAACAAAGTCCCTCATCTGGGGGGAAAGACAAGATACTGGGATATGTGCATAGTGTAGGCTGCTGGGATCAAGCTCTCTTCATTTCATGGAGATACTTTATTAGTTTGTGTATAACCCTGTATATTGTGAACAGAGCAAGAATACACAAAGAAGGAGAGCAATGATAACAAAAATAATCGGCAGAGTGATTTATGGGAGTGGCTGAATTTGATGTACATTTCCTAATCTAAGAAGATACAAGAGACAAGGGGAAGAGTCCTGGCAGTGATTTATACCCGAGCTCAAAATGCTGAGGACAAGTATTAAATGCCTGCCAGTAAGAAAAGTTGAAAACTTAGCTCTAATATTTATACTCTGACCAGCCATGAAGACTGCTGTAGTGGGCAATGAATCAAAATGCCAATCTCAAACCACGCAGATGATAAATGGACCTCTGCAAAGCCTTAGGGATGCAAACATACACAGTGTCTCCATGAGCAAAACATTACATAAATATCTGCCAGCTTCGATCGTTTGTTAGCACAGAGCTCATCACGAGGACTGCCAGGCTGTTGCTTCAAGTTTGCACTGATTGTTGTCATTTCAATCGGCCACCAGCCTCGCCTCGTTTGAGTACAAGATAACCATCAAATAAAGAACAAAGACCGCCGACCGGAAAAATGAAAGGAGAAACTTGTGTCTGTGTGTGGCCACCTAATGCAGAGTAATGTGTTTATCCTCATCCTACACTTCACTGGAGAGCAACATCTACATCATGCATATACCTCTCCAGCCTTCGCTTCCTGTTGTTTCACTTGGGGTTGATTGGCTGGTAAAAAAAAAAAAGTGTGTGTATTAATTTAAAGATGAAACACTTTTCCAGCCAAAAACATGAACACAGGAAACGTTTGGTTTTTTTTAAAAATTATGCTGAAAAGCTGCTGGAGCTGGCATCAGTCTGTGCAGCAATACTGAGCAAAATTGTGCTAATAGCATCTTAGTAATGTGAATAGTTTGGTGAAATGTGCTTGTTAATTAAGAGTTAGATGAAAAGATCAACACGAAGCTAGATCCAGAAGTCTATTAATTTAACTTAAAGAGTCCAAAGTTAAAAAAAAACCCAAAAAAAACATGCATACCATTGCCTATGAAACTCACTAATTGACGTGTTATATGTTCGTTTAATCTGTGCACAAACAGGCAGCGAGTTATGTGTTGGAACTATTTCTCTCCAGGCTCTGTTTTCCAGTAGGTTGCAGCACAGGTCTGCAAGTTCAAGCCTTGTTATATACATATATATATATAACATATACTGTGGAGTGGAGATTTACACTTTAGTAACTTAAAACAGTTTGTAAACAAAAAAAAGGCAAACTACTTATGAAGAGAGCTGTTAAATATTTACCCCAAGTAACTGCCAGGTAGAGTTTACTAAACCAACAGATCAAAACTGGCGTTAGCTTGCTTTAGTGTGAAGAGAGAAAGAGATTATATGAATACGACTGTCCTAAACATTGATAAAAATGCTGTTTAATAATGATGCAAACTAAGAATTTAAACTAAATTTAACAAAAATAAAACAATGCCTCAAATTACAAATAATAATGGCGATAGCATTTTGCTAAATCAGCTACTAATGTGTTGGAAGTCCATGTCAGGACCGGAGTCATAAATCTGGACCTCTTTTCCGACACATAACTACAGCGAAGTGAAAGAGCTATGGAAGTTTCAAAAGGTCCAAAATGACAGCTGTAGCTACAGTAATGGTGAAAAGTTCGAAAAGGTTATAGAGGGCCTCTGAGCAGAAACAGAGTTTAAGCAGTAGAGTTTATTGCTTTGCAAGAAATAAACCTGAGACGGCTCCGGAGCCAAACTGAAGACAAAGCCGGTCACCCCTACACCCGCTGATTGTTTCACACATTCAGACATCATGTTAGTCCATTCCGGGGGCCACATTTCTCAATCTCAGAGGGATTTCAATCCTCCTTTATACTGTTATCAGTGCCATGGGGTCTGATTCAGGACTTTTCAAAAGCTCTCAGGCTTCGGTTTCAAGGCCCTTTACCTTTACTTCAAAGCCTGATGCCTTTACTTTGGCTCAGAGGATCTTTCTGAGGGTTTTAACCCCTCTGTCACCATTATTTCTGGGTAGTTTTCACATCATGTTTAATGTTCCTAAGTTACTGGATATAGTGAATGCGTTTTCACAACTGTTTCTGGGTCTAACGCTAGCTAGGCGCATGATTGGGCACAGGATGTTAAACTGCATGAATACTATAACTGATATAATATGATGAACTCGTATAACTCATTTCCCCGGCAATGCATAAAACAAAGTGATAACTATGTTAACCACCAACATTAAGGTTTGTTTACCTCTTTGAAACTGTTTTGGTCAAAGCTTGTGATGCTACATTAACTTTATGTTAACATAGACCAACGCTTTTGCTACCAACCGCTTTAGGTTATACAACACTGAAATTTAAGTAAATTCCTTAAGTTTTAATGGTACAACCTATAAGCTAGCTAGTATACATCAAACAAACAAGATATGAGTGAGCTTGAACTTTGAGCCTTTAAGTCTTTCCCCTGCCTCCAGTCAATTGTAAGCTAATCATGCAGCTTACTTCATGTACAGACACAAGAGTGATTGCTCTACTCATGTAACCCTTGGCATAAAAAAAAGAGTAATCCATGATTATTTATTTAAAAATTCATGTTTGGAAAGAGGCACTATTGTCAACTTTCCATACTCTCCTATCTCCTAACCTCTCATCTGCTTTGTGATAACGTCCAGCCACTAACAAGCACGTTTTAACCCTTTGTGGGATTTTTTTTGCACTCCCCAATGCCACATACCTCTCATTAGATATATTGATGAAACATGTCAGGGTATGTTATTGTAAAGCAGCCGCCTACGACTGACTGTGGAAGTCCTCCACGCTTTTGCCCACAAGAGCCACTAAAATATGTCAACAGATGACATATGTGTTTGATCTTATAAAGTCCCCGGTGGGCCAGTCATCTGAAAAATGTCAGAGGTGAGGAGGAAGACATTTTCACACAGCCGCTTGGATGTTCACAGTCTATTCTGCCTGGAAAAAAATGCCACTGACAGGCATTAAAAGAAGCCATGCCGAGTGTCAAACGGCTAAGAATACACACAAAGACAATCATTATCGGAAATCTCAATCTTCTTAGAATCAGATCTCTGATCTCTGAAATTGTCCTAAACAGCATTGACATTCCTGATCGCTGACATTTCACTGATACCAGAGACAAGATGCACAACTGAATGCCTGTCAGGAGTTATGTGCAGTGAGAGGAACAGCAGCTGAGCACTTCTGACAGTCTTATTAGAGATTGAAAGATCCCTGAAACTAAGACGTAACTGCAGATGACGCTTTTAACAAGCCTAATAAAAAGATCAAACCTCCCAGGCTGCTTTGAGAAGATCAACAGATTATTTTGAGATGCTGCCAGGTGGATGCTTCCAGTTTAAGGCAACTCAATCCCCCAGAGACTTTTAATTTTATTCTTATTTTATTGAAAACATAAATCACAAAAGCCTATCTAGCACCCTCGTGTGCACACTTCACAGAAAAGCGCTACGAAATAGTACACATAGTACAAATATATATATATATTTATATATATATATATATATATATATATATATATATATATATATATATATATATATATATATATATATATATATATATATTTGTACTATATATATAATCATGAAAGTACTGTATATGTCCTCATGGGAGAAAATCGCTTGTAATAGTGGCATATCCTGAGTAATATTTTAGTGGATTGTAGCTATGCATGCTTAGATTTATTCACCAGATATGAATTTACAGTAATAGAAATATACTTCTTTCTCCCTGAAAAGGCTCCTGATTATCAGATTATCTCTGAAACCCAGATCTTTACTGGCTTTTATGTAAATCAGCAGCAGGAAATCAGCGTGCTGTTGACTTCAGACTGCAGATAAAGATGGGCAAATTCACATTTACTGACAATCTGATGACTTCAAGGCATGCACACCTGACTTGTGGCGCTGTGACCTCAGTCTGAACAGTCTTATTTGAATTCATTTGACTTCTCATGTCATTTGTCATGAGATGTGTCGGTGGTGAAGCCCACACTGTTCTTGTTGTCAGCTACTGAAGAAAACTTCTCCTTCACAAGCACTGACTCAGCTGCAGACAAAGGGATGAAATGAGTGTTTTACATTTGAATGTGCCCAATCAAGCGAGGAGATCCTCAAATAAAACAAAATAAAATGTGGTTACAGTGCCAGATTTTTCAAATTCTCCATAGGGCATTTTGTGAACAAGTTCAAGTGTTTAAGATTAGATTTAAATGTATAGAAAGCAGATGATACCATAGATAGATAGATAGATAGATAGATAGATAGATAGATAGATAGATAGATAGATAGATAGATAGATAGATAGATAGATAGATCACACATCCATTCGTGCGCCCAAAAAGCAAGATCATGGTTTCCAAACTCATCTAAATTTAAGGTTTGTCGCGCTCCTGCTGCGCGCACAGTGAAAAGTGGATTTAATGTCTATAAAAATCAGATTTTCTGCCGATTACTAATCTGACTCTTCTCTACAAACCATAAAAGACAGTTTTCCTTTTAAAATGAAATAAAATATGTCGCTAAAGTAAAGGACAGCCGACTTACTTTGGGTAGATATCCGGAGAGCAGCAGCAGAATGAACAGCTGCGAGGCGTCCATCCTGTCCATTTAGTTTTGGAGTTGTTTTTCCACTCCTCGCTGTTGGCAAAACTCCTTAGTAAAATCTGAAAAAGTTGTGTGGGAAGAAAGCGAGGCTGTGTGTGTGTGTGTGTTTTCAGATGTGTGAGGTGCGCTAAATCGCTGCAGCAAGCCCCATCGGACTGCGCTTTTCTCTGCGCGCTACCTCTCCAGCAGCAGGAGAGCTGCAGCTGTTCGGCTGTACCCGCCCCCCTGTCCGCCCATTCACAACTCCGCGTGTCCCAGGAGGCAGTTTGTTAACAAGCCCGTCAGGCTGCTAGAGATGTGGTTTAAAGAGGATGCTGTGTAGGAGAGGGGAACTCATTAGATCGTTATTGCGTAACCCGTTGCTCCTCTGTCGTGCAGTCAGGTTTCCAACCAAATGTGGTGCAATTTTTCCACATAATTTTCAGGAAATCTCCAAAAGAAAAAAGCTAATTTATGCCTGTTTCCACCCAGTATTGAATATTAGGGAGTTGGTTCAGCAGTAGGTGAAGCTCCAGTCAGGTGCAATTAAGAGTGTGCAACAATATGGCAGCCTTAAGAGAGTGCTGTTAAAAACTTTGATGGGGAAAAAGCAGAACACAATTAAGCAGTAACCTCTGTGGCTGTGAAGTGAAGCTAAGGAAGAAGTGCCAAAAAACTGCAGTTCCTCAAACGTCCACTTGAGGCTGGCTACAGAACAAGTCAATCTCCATAAGTCCCCATGTTAAAATGTCCAACTTCACAACAGAAATAAACACGTTTACAGCCTGGTACAAAAATCAGTTTTGGTCTCTATAGCTAATTTAGAGTCTGATTTTCTATATAACTCACCTGTTCAAATTATATTAAGGCTTAACGTTATGCATAATTAACAGCATGGGTGCTTTGATTGACAGGTAGGTGCCATTACAGGTGGCGTCATTCAGCCCACTACAGGTCCACCAATGATCCACGTCTTTGTCGATTTTTAGATTGGCCGGTAGGTGTAAGTGGCAGAATTGGAAGTGGACTAACACTAACTAACAGAAAAGAAGGAAACTTGTGGTTGATGTCATGGATACGAAGTCCATTCTTTATACTGTTGGTGAACACAATGGAGCTTTTTGTAACATTTTGATTCATTTTTTTGCAAAAGTCATAGAATGTGGCGCTAATTCTCCAGGTGAAGTTGTGTTTTTCTTCTCAGAAATGTATCATTGGTGTCGTTGAGGCCTGTTTAAATTTATAGAAAACAATCGACTTAACAGCTGCTTGGTGTGCATGATAAAAAGTCCATTACCCAAATTGCACTGGTGCATCCTCTCATAATTGCCAATGCATATAGATGAAAAAGGTCTAATAGCTTGCAAGATTTCATCCAAATCCATATCAATCCATATCATCATCAACAAAACGGAGAGAACAGAAGAGCAGACAGATTCTGTGTCCACCACTTTCAACTGTGAACGTCAATTTACTTTGACTCAAAGTAAAGTGGAGAGAGGTGGCGACAGGCGACAACGAGTTGGCTTTATTGGGTCAAAGGAAGGAATACAAAATGATCTACAGGGCCGTGCAGTACCTCTACAATGCCTCAGTCTCCTGCACTCCACCTTTGCAGTCACACAAATACACTCATCATTCATCCTGGATTACAGACTGCAGCATCAGACATCCATCTTCTCCAGCCAGTGTCACAGCTGATTGACCACCACGCACAGCTGACTGGACCTCACTGCACAGCTTCATCTTCACTCTATGCGACAAGCTGAGTTTACCCTGTGAGGCAATTCTCTGTACGAGCCTGCCCATTAATATTGATAGGAAATATGCTGCAACATAACACAAGAAGAACATGAAACAACACAAAGAACTTGATTTATTTCATGTTTTTTCTTTGTGATAACACAGAGTACTCGTTGTGTGGCCTCACTTCAGGGTCCAAGTCTAGTATGAGCATGAATGTTATCAGGCAGCTTTTCTTTCTTTAAAAATAACTTTGATTCCCTTGTATGTCTGCTTCAACACTCTATAGGCTCTAGTATAATAAGATTGTCAGGGACAGAGCATACTGTAATGCACATGACATGTGACATACTGAATAATGCATGAAGTACATAATGTACGCTCGTGGAGATGCTACTGTGATTTGATTGTAGCACATGCAAGTGAAATAAACAACTACATCATATAAAGTCAAATTATTACACCACGCAGGATATAATGACGACATATACATCAATCCATCCATTCAGATGTCATTTCTGTATTGTTTCTAACCACATGTGGCTTTAGGGACGGCGATGTTGTTCAGTTGCTCCATCACTTTGGTCTACACTACAATTTCTCAACACCTCTCAGATGGATTGCCATGAAATTTGGTACAGGCATCTATGGTTACTTTGGTGAGGTCCTGACCAAGCAGTAACCTCTGTGGTTGTGAAGTGAAGTGAATGCATAAGTGGGCGTTCAGACAGGAACAGGCAAACTGGACGTCTGTGGCGTGTTTCAGTTCATTTCAGTGGAGGGTCGTGTGTTTCCGCACCGGCAGCCTGCAACGCAGGTGTTGCCGCAAAAAACGTTGCCGGCGTCAGGAGAGAAGTTGAGCCAGATTCAACTTTTGGGAAACAGGAGCCCCATGTCACGCTCTGGCCACCAATCAGACACTCAGATCAGCCAAACCTCCACAGACAGCCTGAAATGTCTCTGAAGCAGAGACTATCCAGGTGGATTCATGGACTAAACTCTGATAATCTACCTGTGTGTGTGTGAGCTCACTTTGTTTATTTCATGTACCCAGCTTCTAAATCTGAGTCCAAGTCGCAATTTACGCCGCAAAATAGTGACAGGAAGAAGTTTAATTTGATTTGTGTCCGATGATTAGAGAGAGAGAGCTCCGGCCTTGATAAAGCTGTTATTAATCAGCGAAATAAAAAGTTATTTCCTGATTGTTTGACAGCGGTTACATTCAGCAGGTATAGACACGCCCACAGCAACCCACTACCAGCGTGGTTGCTTTGATTGGCAGGTAGGTGCCATTACAGGTGGCTTGTTTGAGAGTATCCAGGCATCATTCAGCCTACCTCAGCTCCACCAATGATCCACATCTTTGCTGATTTTTGGATTATCCAGGAGGTGGCAGAGGCAGGAATGCCAAGACGCGACAGACGGAGTCACCACATCCTGCTCTTCAGAAACCTGTGGGTGACATCACGGATACAACATCCATATTTATACTGTCTATGGTTCTCACTGATCTAGTGCCACCATGAGGTTCACATTTATAGTCTCCACAACTATTGAAATGAAATGTATTCTCTGCCTCACAGAGTGTTAGCATGGCTTTAGGCTCTTACTTGGCTCTCCATTATCATACAGCCTGGAGAGTTATTTATTAGACTAACAGGCCATGGAAAACCAAAGGAACCCCCCAAAGGATGGGTAAGGTCAAGAGTCTGCTAGTGAATTAATGTGGCGCTAGACCTGTGTCAAGATGTGCCCACACTGAAGAGGCAATGGATGCTTATAAATTAAAATACTAAATTCAATTATTTACAAGTAGGATAAACTGTTCCACTAGGTGTCAGAGAGTTCAGGAATAAGTAGGTCATTGAGAGGTCCTGTCCTCAACTGGAGGCTTAGAAAGAAGACAGTTACAACAAAACAGTTACATTTGATCACTTTTAGCAGAAGCTAAGCTAATATGATGCACAGTGTGTGGCACGAGTAACACAGAGGTTAATGTGTGACTCACAGTGCCCCGAAAAAGTGTTACTGTGACTGGTACGTAATGTAATCGCTGAATTTTAAGTTGTGATCCTTTAGATGACTTGTTACTGGAAAAAAGTAGCTGATACATCTGCACCCACACCGTGTACATAAACAATACATCCAGCACAACTGTGAATGTAAAAACACAATGTGTAAAAACGGACCACAGTTGCCGGATTTAACCTATTTTCATTCACTTTGAACACAGAGCCGGCCCTTACCCTTACTGGATGTGCTTGTTCCTGCAGAGCACCTGTGAGAAAGACACACATTGTGCACACATTGTTTCTGTAAGTTATAAATAGCATGCGCTTTATCACTTGACTCACCTGTCCGAAAAGGTGATATCTTCTAGTGAGTTGATCTGAACCCGGCCAGAGCGTCACTGCGACACAGAACAGGATTTTCTGCCTCTGTGCACAATTTTCCCTCCACAGACGATCTTTGCCTACGTTTTTCTTTTGCCACCATCCACCAATGTTCACCTCAATCAGTGCCAATGACTATGACCTGTTTCTATGCGTTACCCAACACTGCTAATATAAATTGAATGTCAGTTGGGGCTTCAACTTTTAGCTAACCTATTAAGTGACATCTGAAAACGTCTAGCTCCCCTTACAGAACATTGTGAAACTTTTCTACCATAAAATACACAGACATTTACCATCTGAGCAAGTCAGCCATGTTCATGTGTGAAGGTGATTTTGTCAGCATGCTATTCTAAACTATATGCATTATATAAAACCTAATATAAAGAAGGACAATTGACCGACTGTCACCATTATAACTCTGTTATTGTGTGCTCACAATAGTTTTCCAATAATCCTCCCACCACTGTGGCTGTTGTTATCAAAGAACCAAGCATCACCTCTTTTCTGTTTCCATTGAAACAAACAAAAAAAACAAAAAACAAGGTGAAGGTGAGAGCATTACTGTATTGTCAGCTGGGGATTCAAACACATGTATGCTCGGCACAGTGAATAGAGCAAGATGAAAACTGGAAGTGTTTCTACACCCGCTTTCTTTGGTCACACAAAATATTTTTTACATTAGAAACACCCCTTTGTTTGTGAACAATAGGAAATAATGAGTATGCCATTACTGATTCAGAAGTTCGTGAATGAATGGACAAAAAATGAATGTGAAGCCCGCCGCTGGAGTATTTTATTGGTTATTCTGCTGCACAGCAGAGACGCAAAAGATGACAGTGATAGCAACGACAACACAACTCGAAGCAAGATTTGAATCAGTGCAGTGTGAAGCCAACATCTGCAGCGAGCTGCTTGGGATTTTCTAGATGTAAGAGCAAGATGTATCTAGCTTGACGCTTCTCCAACTTGTGACAGATTGTAAGTACTTTATCGAAAACTACTAACTATCAGCCACATCTCAATTCATCTGGTTCTCTGTTTAATTTGGACTGTAGGCACTCTGTCTGCTTATTGAATGCAGGAAAAAGAAGAAAAATCAGTTTGCAGCCCTCAGGCTTTTCTCATGTCATCAATCCAAAAATCAGGGAAATGCTCCACACGTTGTTGTTTTTTTTGGGGCAAATTGTTCTATCAATACAGTTTTATTCAAGTTGCTGCAATCAAACTGAAGGGCCACTTCCTGCATCTTGCTCACAACATAACAAATATGCTAACATTCCTGAAGGACAAATATGTTACATAAAAGCCCCCGGTCTATATGGTCTTTACCTCTCAGTTTTTGTTTACATAAAAACATGGTCGGCTCTGTGTCAGGCGCAGCAGCTGTTAAGTTGGAATTATTTACTATAGGAGGTTCTCTGGTTGTCGGTAATAGAGGAATGCATTTCCAGCAACAAGCTTGGTCTGGAGTCTTAGGATAAGCTCCCATTGCTTAAAGTTCCTCGTGTTTTGGAGGGTAGTTTGCACTTTGGCTTGGCTTCTGTGCTCTTTGCAATGGCAGTGTAGTAAACATTGCTGCAAGCTGTTGGAAGAACAGGAAGGTGAAAACACGATATACGTGGTGCATCACAATCAAGGTACAGCGTGGCGACAGCAATCACATTGACAGCCAACTTGATTTGATCTGCGGTGAGGGTACAGAAGCCAGCTGTGTTACGGGCTGTCATCTTTTATATTCTATCTATACATTCTCATCAGCATCCGTCTCTGCATGTGCTTCTCTCTGCTGCGTGACCAAACAAAGCCAGAAGCAGTGGTGGAAAGACACATTACATTTACCCAGGTACAATTCAGAGATACACTGTTGTCCATAAAGTTGGAATAATTTTATTTTCAGACACATTCCTCTTTTTATTCATATTTATACACATCAGGTTAATTGTGGTTTGATTTTCACTGTGATATGTTTGGAAACCATTTCATGAGAAGAGGTCAAATTATTTTATTCCAACTTTATGGGCAACAGAGTATTTGTATTTTACCTATTCTAATTTCAGGAAACTCCATACGTCGGATCTTCTACTTTTAAGAGTGTGATATTTTTCTTTTCACATTTACATTTATGTGATGAAATAGTTAAATAGACTACATTACATATATATACACAGAAATATCTAAAATGAGCCGTGCTGCTACTGTAACATTAAATCAGCGGACCTAAGGTGGGCCAAATGATCCCTAGGTGCTTGAATAAGACATCTGTAATGGCACTTACCTGTCAATCAAAGCAACGTGGATGATAATTATGCAACTTCAAGCTTTAATATAATTTAAACAGATGAAGCAGGTGAAAATTCACCCCCTCACAGTTGTCATGAACGGGAAAATAGCTATAGAGACCAAGACTGTTTCTGCTGTGAAGGTGACCAAGCGGACGCTTGAGGAATTACAGTTTTTAGCACTTCCACATTGGCTTCATTTCCCAGCACTGGAGGTCGCCGCTTGGTTGGAACTTTATCATAGCAGCGGTGCCTATTTTTAGCAAAACAAAATTTAGCAAAGTGGGTGAGAACACACATCATTTGTCTCCAGTTCTACTATCATTACCACATTTATTTAGCCATAGGTCCATTACTGATCTGAAACAGGCAGACACAGACTAGCACTAGTTTTCAACAGTTATTTGTAAAGATTTAGGAAGGCACAGACAGGTTATGTCATTCATTACATCATTCATTAAATTACTCTGACAGAGATCATTTTACCGTAGAAGTGGCAAGTGAATAGCAATTTTTAATAATTTAAGTAAATGTTGCTTTTGAATGGACTTTTATTTATATAGCACCAAAAGCACTTCTACACTTGTCACATTCACCCACTGATGGCAGAGGCTGTTATGCAAGGTGACAACTGATCATCAGGAGTGATACAGTGCCTCCCATCCAAAGTACTCACAATGACGCTACGGTCATTCAAACACACACACACACACGTCACAGCCATTAGGAGCAATTTGTGGCATCAGTATCAATGGACTGCGGGAACCAGAAATCGAAACAGCGACCCTCCTATTACTAGACAACCACTATACCACCTGAGCCACAGCTGTAAGACCTGATCAGCAGTGACCTGATAAGTAATCTGATCCTAAAACCACGTGTGAAATGACCGTAGCTTCTCTTCAAGCACAAGCAGATTCTTATCCGTTCGAATTCACAGTTTGCACAGTTTTGCACTTAGCAATCATCTGTGATTAACAGATCGTCGATGCTGGCAGACAGACAGCGCAAGCTTTGTTGTTTTTATTTTTTATTTGTATCAGTCAGGTGACATCAGTAGTCAGTGACCCATTAGAAAGACAGCATGAGATTGATCCGCAATCAGTACAAGATGCTTTTAAATGCCTATCCACCATCCTGATAAGATGAAAGTATCTGTCCCTTGGTGAAGGATTTGAAAATGATGCCTGCATAATGGGAACAAAGTGACTGTACCAGAATCAGTGTCACTGTATCCTCCTCCTCCTCCTCCTCCACCAAAACTCATCAGTTCCTCCAAGTACTGATGACTCCATCTTTGGCAGAGAGCTGTTCCTCACTCACACCTCCCAGAGGGGAAATTAGCCCAGCAGAATACTTTTTCACACTGAGACCTCACCTTTCACCTCAGTGTAATCATTTTGTTTCTAGAGTGTAAAATGGTTATGGCCTTCAAATGTAATTGAACGACCTGAGGTTTCACAGTGTCCTGGGAGTGATGCGGGGCAGAAGAAAAATAGTGTTACTGATGCTCATAACTCCAGTTATCCAATTATCCACCTTCATCAGTATCTCCATTTCCATGGAGGTACACGGGACATGACTAATACCTGGAAAATCAGTCACGGCAGTAGACTCCACTGTAATGGAACCCAGTTTACTATTTCTTGCTTGCAACTACTTGTAGTATAATTTTAAATCTGACCAGTGGTGTTACAGATATCAGCCCTCACTGGCTGAAATTTGGACCATAAACTATATGATATGGATATCCATTCATGCACCCATTTCTAGTGTTTATCCACTGCCAGGAAAAGCTGTGTCCACCTGTTCCTGGGGGATCCCATCAGTTTTCCAGGCCAGGTGGGACAGATAATCCCTCTAATGACTTCAGGTTCTCCTAGTTAGAGTCATTCAGGAGGCTTTCTAACCAGATGCTGAAACAGCTGGTTATATGAATGTTGCATATTAGACCAGTCAGTGCAGTTTAAGGCATGTTGGCAACACGTAGGCTTGTTGGTCTGTCAGCTGATCTATATATTAAAGTTGTTCCATGCTATGATAACCACTTCTACGGTAAGGTTTATGGGGTTAGTTAAAAAAAAAGGTTTTCTATTTTTACTATTATATTAAAAATAAACGTTATTTAACTTTAAAAATGCATTTAATTTAATTTAAAACATTATTTTTGCTTCTATGTGCTGTTATTACGCCCACTGCTGCATCTCCTGGCGTCTGTCATGAAACAGGCAACCTGCCCTAGCAACCTGCCGTAATTAATGTATACAGCAGCGCAGATCTGTTTCCCCATGCCGCTGATGTGCATTCACATTTTTTAATTAGGCTATTTGTTATTTGAGCCGACCTTGTTTGGTTTTGTTGTTTTTTTTATTTAATGAAACATATTTGTTCACGTTGTCCGTTGCAAGAGGGACACAGGACACTTTTATTTTCCACAGGTTACAGCGCACGCACGTGCCAATTAGCGTTCCAACCTGTGCGTCAAGTAAAGAGGCTGCAAGGATGTTCTGGCTGCTGTTTTGTCACGTTACCTATCAGCTACTTTTCAATAAATGTTGTGAAATCTGTGGAATTGTTAAACATGAGGTTTAAAAGTTATATTTAAAAATATATATATTTTAAAATAAATCAACGTCATCTAGCGGGCCAGATATAATGTTAAACTAACATTATATCTGGCCCGCTAGGCCGCTAATTGCCGACCCCTGGTCTATGGAAATATATACTCTCCCAGCAAAATCCATCAGCTAACTACTAAATAGTCCACATGTGAAAACTGTGTGTACACTGCTCATAACATAATACTCCATTATTCAGGTACAGTTCAATATGTGCTCATGCTAGCAGGAAGGTCTGTACTGAACACGCTCTGCAAGGACACCTGGAGAGCTGCCTGAGGAATCAGAAAGAAATTGGCCCATTTCTAAACCTCAGCTCTGCGTAACAAGAGTCACTTTGGTAAAAGTCTTTGTTCAACAGCCTTCATTTGTCGGAGACAGTTAAAATTGCAACATTATTGTACATTATTATCCAGTGACTCGTTCTGTCACATCTGTGTGAGCAGCTTTTGTTTCTCCCAGTCACCTGCCAAAGACTAAAACTTACCAGAATTATATGTCAGGATAATTACTGTACAGTATGTGTCCAGGTATTCAAAGTCAAGACGTTTGCCTGGCTAAAAGACTTATTATCTAAGCAGTGTTGTTAACTGCAGTACAATCCGATATCCTCTTACATACTGATGCGTTTGGGCAGCTCCAACAGTGAGTTGCATTTTCTTTTTCTTTAACTGAGACAATAAATCTGCATCTGGCCACACTCTGAACGTTCGGCCTGACACGTACAATACCTGAAGATGAAGTGCTGACTTAGGAGCAGCTTTGAGACACACGTATTGGCATTTTGAGACCATCTCAGTCAGTGATGGTCTATTTTTAGTTCACATAAAGGGTCCTCCGTCTCTATTTGTTTCACACTGTTTTACTGTTATACTGAAAACCAGGGTGAACTTTGAGCAGGAATCAATGCAGAAAAATTGGATAAAAACAAATGACAGAAAAGATATATTTAAGGTATTTATGGCTGCCATCCATGATGAAACTTAGTAACAAATCAGTTTTTATATAAATCATATGTTTACATGGCCACGGGTTCATCGTTCTCTTAATTAACTGTGAGTTTCTCCACCCTTTGGTCAAGAAGTATCTCAACAGCTGTTTGATGGATTAATGTGAAATTTGGTACAGACATGCACGCCCCCCTCTGGATTCATTGTAATCTAGTGCAACCATCAGATCAAATTTCTGCTCTGCATCATGGCTAAATAGCTGCTAAACATACTGAACAAAGACGGTAAACATGGCAAACATTACTGATGCCAACAGATGCAACAAGTTGGTGAGGAAGGCTAGCTCACCTGCACAATCTAGAGGTGGTTGCGGATGGAGGAACCCCTCCCATAGTGAAGATGCAGACTTATCCCACCTTGCCACGTCACAAACCACCTTGGCCAGTCCTTTGTGCCAGCAGCCATCAAGCTTCATTCCTTTGGTTTCATTTCACCACAGAGGTTGCCACTTAAGTAAGGGCCAGGAGTTTTACTTTATCTTTATTTTTATGTATATTTTTTTTATCATTCTTATCTTAGTTTTGTTCTGTACTCTTACTCCTTTGATTCATTCTTATTTGTGTTGCTGCCATAACACCTGAATTTCACTCCGGGGCTTAATAAAGGTTTATTTTATCTTATCTTGAATGTCCTGGGAAATATGATTGTTTTTTATCATTCCTACAACATTCCTTCCAACAGAAAAAGGCACCCATCTGAGTCGACATCCAACTATTAACATAATCCTGCTCATCATAATCTTGTGTTGTGGCTATATCATTTCCTTTCAAGACATGTTTAAAAATAGGCAAATCCTGAAATGGTCGTAGTCTTTTCCTCTTTTTCATCAGCCCTGTATTCAGTCACGAGCAGCCTCCAGAAGCAAATCATCAACATGAATTCATGAATTCTGTTTTTTTTAATGGAGTGATGGCATCCAGTAGAAGAATAAGTGGAAACATTGTTGTGTAAGCCAAATTTGAACACTGCCTTTGGAGCCTTTTCAGTATCAAACCAGCAGAGTAAATTACCTCCAGCAGTATTTGCATCCAGAAGTGCAGCATGAGTAGCATGATATGTTCTGTCGTATCAGATGATATTCTGTAATTTTAAAGTCAAGTGTTCTTTTGTTTTGAGCAGAGATGACACAATAAGCTTATGGGATTGTCTAGTATGATTACATCACTGCTGGGAGTAGCGGGGTCATTGCAGGCTCTCTGAGGGAAACAAACAAAAAATAATTTAAAAAACATTCACAGTTTCGACGGAAGGCATTCTGAGCTCCACCCACACACAGCTGGAGTGCGCTAAAGGCTCAGTAAAAGACATTTATACTCTGAACTGAAAATGAACTTTGCCTGTTTGTTTATAGCATCAGTGCCGTCAGTCAGTCGGTTTTGTTCCTGAGAATCGATGAGATCCATGTGAAACAGCCGTGAACAAATTCACATGTAATATCACTTTCTGAGATGTCAGATTTCATATTTGAAAATATGCGATTCACACTTTGGCAACTGGCTATGTTTGTGATGAAATTTTTACACAAAGCCCTGAAATATTCAGTTAACTATGATACATGACAAAGAAAAGCAGCAAATATTTACATTTGAGATGCTGCAGCGAATATTTGGGATTTTTGCTTGAAAAACCATTAAGATTTTTGTTCGATTATCAAAATAGCAGCTCAAAGTCACTAAAAAAATCATCATACATGTTTCTATAACACCACATCTCTCTCTATATATATAACAGATACAGCTGAGACAAAAAACTGATGTTAGTGCTCGATGTGTAACTTTTTACTTGTGTAGCGCTACATCTAAAAGCAAACTAATTACATGAAAAGATTTCGTAAGACAAGGTTGGTGACTGAAGTCTTGACAGCATGTTAGCTTAATGAGAGAGACTGGATTAAAGGGGTTGATCTGATCTAGTAAATAAACTCAGCTCTAAATTACTCCAACACCCTCCGAGAACAGCATGCCTCGCCTCATCTCTCTAACTCCAGCAGAGAAAATCAATGTTTAAAGAAAAATCAATTTTGTGATTAAGGCACTCACCATTGCTTACTGAATTTTTGACATTTATATACTTTTATGAACAGTTGAGAGCCGGTTAACTAAAACTAAAGACAAGTAAAGTAAAAATGTGACTCGTTTTATTAGTAAATGTCAAGCCGTATAGTCGGCGATGCATCAACTTGCTGATCTCGCTTAAGAAAATACATTGTTTAGCACTGTGCCATCCCAGTGTTCGCACATACTGGTCTTTCATCTTCACACAAATTGGATTAGCCTGATTACATCATAGATCAATATTGTTTTGGTGCCTGAGAAAGCATTTTGAACACAGCAGCTTAAATATTTTAACATCCTTCTGGGCCTTGTCCAGACAAACAGTGTGCTGGTTTTTGGCGTTTTCCTCTCCATGTGCATCCTTATCCATTATCTTCAATTGAACTTTTTTAATTATTTTACTAAGTAACTCTGTAAAAAGAGGTATATCTTCTACTAGGTTTCAAGCTAATAGATCTTTTCACTTTCTAAAAACCCTCTGCAAGCCCGATTAATTTAATTGAAATTCAGAGTTGTCCGTGCCACCAGGCTCTGCATTTCTTTCAAAAGGCAACCATCGCCACAGCAGGAGCAGCATCTGAATAAAAAAAAACACCATGACACATCTACAGCCAAAACTACACACAGAATATTGATGCACATTTATGGTGCCATGTAAATAAATTCACCATGTAATGTGTTTTGTAACACATACATTTTTTTTTCTTTTACGACACTAGCTCCTCTGCTTCATCCTTCATCTAGTTTTTACTGTCAGCGAACAGTACCTGTCTGAGCTTACAGAGTGGGACAGAATATTGACTCGCACAGCCTTTGTTGTTGGCTCTGTATGAAACTGCAAACTGCTTTATCAACTTTCCATCACATTTCCAGCCTTCTATTCACACCCTCCTTCTTACACAACAGCTACCCAGCAGGATCCAGTTTACTAAAGAACAAGGAGATACAATAACATGCACTAAAGGACCAGTGTGCAGGATTTAGACATTAGTCATCATGGACCAGGGTGCTGAATTAGCACATGCCTGCCACTCCTCACCCATCATCACCATCAGTTAAGCATCCCCATGAGTTAATCTTGAGATATCTGTCACTTCAATCGTGGTCACACAAGAAGATGTGCACTTACTGAATTTCCTGCTTCTGGGCCACTGTATATGTTGGCATGCGTCAATGACTGTCCTCTCTACAAGGTGTAAATGGTTATCACATTCAATGAAGAAATACAGGGTTAAAAAAAAAAATGCTACTGGACTGTAAATGCCCCCAAATCATTCAATAATTTAACTTGGTTAGCATCAGGTACACAGAAGAATGAACATTAGGTGCTGCAGCTACTATGAGACTGTAGAAACATCATGTTTAATCTTTTTTTTTATAGTATAAAAATAAAAATTATGTAAGTATAGTTCTTTAGGAGAGACCGAGACTCATGCACCAGAAAAACAGCAGCATTAGTGGTGTGTTCAAATGCTTAAAATAAAATATAATTTTCCAGATAATAACCTCCTGTCATTGTGTGAATGGTGTTCTCTGTCAGAAGCAAAGGCAGACATAGTGAGACATATTTATAGTCCACAAAGAGTACAAAGTGTCTGACTTTGAAGGTGGCTGGTTCGTGGCTTATATCACGTCCTCTTCAACAACAGTTAACGATGGATTTGTTTAATCATGACTACAGTCATTCCCTAAACAGCAAAATAGTGAAGGTGCATATACGATAGCCTATCAAGGGTGAGTGTCTCGTTAAGGATCCACACAAATCTGAGAAACCTAGTTCAAAAACAGCTGATTCTGCTGTTTAGACCAACCAAATAAAACACAATATCAGGAAAGATGTTTTCTTTATGTTTACTACTCTCTTCTTCTGCTTGTAAATGTATGTGTATGTGTGCGGTGGGTTCCGGTCTCGGAGAAGAGGACTGATGAAATTACACAGCTCTGCAGGTCCCACTTTAAGTAGTTTCATCCAAACCTGAACCACTGAACACTTTCCAACTTTTACTTTCACACTCACTCTTTCACAACAATTAACTACACAAAAAAACTGTTCGTCTAATCTGTTTAAACAGATATCTGCATATGAATGCAGGATGTTTAAGCAAAGGATTAAGATTTTGGCACCAGTTGGTTTTCTGTTTGTGGTATTGACCATGGTCATGATTGAGCTGGCTTTGGTTGCCACAGTCAGTGTGGAAAGCAAAAAAAAACGCTGGAATATATTGGCCGACACCAATTTAACTTTTTATTAGCTTTAGTATCTGCATTTCTAAGCACATATATGCTTATAGAAATGAAAAGAAATGTGTCTCTCTTCTTTTTTTTTTTTACATATTAACTTGCTAATCGGACGGCAGAGGAGGTCATGGCCCGGATATCCCTTGTACATTTTCTGGATATCTGCTGGCTACACCAGAACCCCGGAAACACTGACCATTGACCCCAAACACTAAATGGTTGTCAGATGACAGCCGATAGGCTTCAGGTTTGCCCCTTTGTGTTTCATGTTCAGACCTTAGACAGTATACATATGAACATCATATCTGTGACGTCACCCACAGGTTTCTGAAGTGTGTTGGTTCTGGTTGCTACCATCTTGGCCTCCCGTCTAATCTAAAACAGGACCAAGACTGGGATCATTGGTTGACCTGAGGTGGGCTGAATGATGCCTCTGTGCTCTGCCTGTGTGAATTTTCGGTCGATTTCCTTCTACTGATGGACTTAAAACCAAAAAGCAGAAATGTTTATGCCACAGACATCACGTTTCATTGTGTGTTATCGCAGCTACAATTGATTAAAGTGCCAAACATCAGCTGCCAGCTTCAGCCACACCAATGATTTCCTATAATACCACAGACTACACAGTTCTGTACATTTACCAAGGGCTGTGCTTCATGGTACACATTTACAATAAGGACCACAGACTCATCCCTATGTTGCACCCAGGGGAAAAAACATACAATTACTGCTAAGAGTGTCATTTAACCTTTACGCACGGCACACCACACATAACACACTGTGTCCCTTATGGACCTATAGATTACATAAGGTTCAGTGATCTGTGCTCAAGACATTTTAATAACCCTTTACAGCAGGAAACACACATGCCTTTGAGGTGGATTATTCCTTTTACACAATATAATACTGTGACTTGAATGCTGCGACGTTCACCAGGAAATATATTATAAATCCAGCTGTGGTGCGATCAGTGAAGTCCCATTTTGGGTATGTCACACGAACAATACAATTTCCCGCCTAATTATCTGGAACTGTTCCCTCCTGTCCACATCACAGGCAGCAGAACCGATGACCACATTGTTCTCGCAGACAAATCAACATGTGGCAGCAGCATCAACAGACCATAATGCAGCACAGGCACACGACATGGTGCATTCATGGGTGAGAACTGTAACTCTGAAACAGAGAAAAAAACTCCCTCTTTCGCTCTTGTCTATTGAGTTAAAATCTGTAAGATACAGCTGAAAGCAACAAGTTGACATCCTTCATTGGAGGCTGTCAAAAGTCATTTGGGGAAATGAAGGAAATCACTACCTGGAGACGACCGGTGGAGAGAAAGTGGGAGTAAATTGCAACACTACATCATAAAATAACTGAAGGCACAAACATAGATTGATGATGGAGAACGGTGTGCACAAATCTAAAGGTGCATTTTTGCTTTAAATTTATCTTTGCTGTTTCTTTCAAACGTTGTCTCCTCATCATCCATTAAAAGCAATGGCTGGACAGTTTTCTTGCTCTTTAACAACACAAATATTTATTGTTTGTCATCTCAGGCTCTCTTGGATCAGTACCCAGGAAGAGTAGAGGTACCTGTGAGAGCTACTCTCTGCGATAGAATAATTTACTCTGTCAGATCCACAGATGGATTTCAAAGACTATACTGGCTGCTATTCAACACCATTATTTCCGGCTCTAAATGTCACATTCACAAGGTGAAAGAGGGAAGATGCACAGAGCTTTTACACTAATTGGTAGCTTTATGAGTGCAACAGAGAAAGTGGGCAGTCCTTCTTTAACAGCCTCTGACGAGCCTCCTGACACAACATCCCTCCACAGGGCACCAGCTGCTCAACTTTGATTGTAGCCAGAAATAAACCTTACCGTGACTATCCTGTCCTCACTTTCCTACAGTGAACATCCTGTCTAGAGACACCAGTAGGAGGGCTTGGGGGTGAAAAAAACAAAAAAAAACAAAACAAATGTGAATTTTTGTTTCAGGGATAAGAATTTCTTAGTGTCAGCAAAGTTCACGAAAACACCAAAAACAAAAATGTGTGAGTCTGTCTCTCACTACTCTCTCACTTCTTGTCCCTGTCTGTGGCTCTTAGGTCCAAACCTACTGAGGTCATGAATCTTTAAGAAGAAAAGAAAGAACGGTTACAAATACTTTTATTTTTCAAAAACCTCAAGATTTTTCTTAAACCTCTGGGCACTGTGATTTTTAACAAAAGTTACTGAAAAATGACAAAATAATCCATTTGTTGGGGACTATTTTCAATTGACGATTTATACGCATTTGGTGCTCTAGGGAGTATTACCAACTGTAACACCAGACAACAATGTTATGTTATATTTCGAATCCTCAGCTTCTCGCTTTCTTGGATTAAGTTCAGGTTAAGATTGTGGTTATGGGTTATTAAACTCTGGTGACAGTTTTGTTACAATCGGGCACCGAAAAACAGAATAAATATGGGCGTCGTATCCATGACCTCACCTGTAAGTTTCTGAAGAGTTGTTGTGAAGCTCAGTGTGTGGCTCTGCCTTGATGGCTGTCTCTGCAGCCTCCAGGGTAATCTAAAATTCGGCAAAGATGTGGATCGTCTGCAGACATGAGACAGGCTGAAAGGAGCCTGGTTGCTGAAACAAGTCACCTATAACGGCACCCACTTGTCAATCAAAGCAATAATGCTGTTAATTATACATAACTTTAAGCCTTAATATAATTTGAACAGGTGAGTTATATAGAAATTCAGACTCAGTACAGTTGTCATGAACGGAGAAATTAGCTACAGAGACCAAAACTGATTTTTGTACCAGGCTGTAAACATGTTTATTTCTGCTGTGAATTTGGACATTTTAACATGGGGGATTATGGAGATTGACTCTTTATGGAGCCTGCCTCAAGTGGACGTTTGAGGAAATGCAGTTTTTGGCACTTTTGCATTGCCTTCACGTCATGGTATGGTATTAAGCTAATGTTAATGCTAATTAACAATATGACAAGTATTTAGTGAATATGTGTACCAAATTTCATTTCTGTAGTCAGCCTCAAGTGGACGTTTGAGGAACTGCAGTTTTTTTGGCACTTCTGCATTGGCTTCACTTCAGAGGTTACCACTTGGACACGACACAAACTCAAGCACATCCAACACCCACAACTTGCTTCCTCTTACTTCCTGCCTGTGGTGACGTGTCTGCCAGTGCAATGTTTTGGCTCACTGAGGTCAGTGACTATAGACTGTATGAGAATTTGACTACACATTAAATACTTGCTTGTTTAAACAGTTGTTAACAAAGAATAACCTTATTCTCTAAATTAATTGTTTGTAGCATAACTATATATGTATTATGTATTATATAGTGCATATCTTTATTCTGTTTATTTTTTTGAGAGGACGTTAACACCAAGTGAGTGGTGAGTTCATGAACTTTCATAATAATAATGTTTAACCTTGTGTCGGCTTCATGAAAGAGATGTAAAAACCACTGATAATTGGAATGTGGCCTCTTTGTCCATGGAAACCTTTTTTTACAACAATACGAACTGAAATACAAAGGCTTTTAATTCATTTATTTCTGAATTACATCTGTCCCGCATCCACAGCTTTCGACCTTCATGTGCCACTTCTTAGCACTGACGTCATATTCTCATTATTAATCACAGAAAATAGCCATAGGCGGCTCAGGCTGGACTTTTTTTTTTTTTGAAAATGTGAGGCTTTATAGCATGAAAGATTGCATTTTGCAGATTTATAGTGGAATGCATTTGAGCCAGTACCTCATGCCTCATGCCCCAACCCACTCTCTGTGAATTTACTGATGTTTTTTTTTTTTTTCCAGGCCTGTCTCAGAGAAAGAGATGCAGGAGGAGGGACCTGCTTCACACGGCAGATCACGCACAGTGCTAACATGATTATACCTTAAATCACTGTGCAACGACATAGTGAGTTTTCAAGTCACCATGCTCATAAAGAAGGAACTTCACAGACTGTTTTTGTAACGGGTGTGAGAGGAATGGACAAGTGGAGTTGGAAATGAACAGAGGGAATGTTTTAAATTGACTTGTTAGTCTGAGTTAGTCTGAGAGAACAAAAGCATAATGTCACATTATTTTCACATCAATATACAAGTGTAGAGTTTTTCTTAATTTTCCTCATTGAGCGCAGTAATGAAATATCAGTATCAGCACCTTAACATGCAACAGATACTACAACAACAGATTATGACAGAGATAAAGTTCAAGCACTGACAAAGATTCAAATGTATTCTGTTTCTCAAAAGTAACATATTGCTCATAATTAAAATAATTAAGAAATAAAGCCCTGATACAGAGAAAGGATTGGTTGTCCATTGCATATGGCCAATCAAGATTTTATGACCCCATAGCACATAGGCAATATTTTAATGCAATTATTTTATCTTTTTTCAAAGTTAAGGAAAGAAACCTGGACACTTCAGCGCAAACCTCAAGGTGTGCTCATATGACATGAGCTGACCTAGACAAATTAGAGAAGAGCAAATACAAAGCTGACACCGTGAGGCAAACAAGAATCGGCTTTGAACTGCTTACAGACTTTGGACTACTTTCAGACTCAATGTCAGGTTATTGTTAAGGCCTGCAGCCTGCAGCTGTGCTGATATTCAGTACAACATCAATCCCTGTCATGTAATATTGCTTAATTATATTGTATAGACCCATGTATTTATTACATTTTTAAGATTATATTGCTTTAATAATACATATATGTGATATTTGCATTTAGGTAGATTTTCTCTTAATTTAGCATCAGACACCAAAACCTTTTTCTCAGTATCTTTAGTATCTTTAATAAATTGGTGACAGATTTTGGGACAGTTAAATTGCATGAGTGCTTCTGTCATCAATGGAAAATAAGAAGAAAACTTCTTTACTTTCTTAAAGTTAAAAAAGGGGTTTTATTCTGTCAGGAACCCTGACAATGAATAAGGTGATAACATGCAGTAATGCTCTAAAGGCCAAACCTGGGACATCATGACTACATGCCACCAGAACGGTCCACTTTAATTGGTTTAAATGTAAGAGATAGACACTCCGGACTCAGACAGCATGTTTTCTCAACCATTAGACACCGAATCAGCTTCTTTTTGATTGGACTAAAATCCCATGGATTTCAGTGACACATGGCTGAGAACAGCTGAAGCAGAAAAAACAAAACAATTAATCTGTTTCACTCTTTTTCTTGACTCTCTGTGATGAATCGGGCTTTAAATACTTTTTGAGAGACAAAGTACAGACAGAGTGAGAAACAACATTTGTTCTGGTGGTCAACTGCAGTGACACCACCACCAGAAAGACAACAAAGTATGATGAAGGTTATGAGGGCAGTGTGGAAAATAGAAAACTGGTGTCACTGCTGATGGAGAGCTATTAGAAATCAACAACTAATTCATGTATCTGAGACAGCAGAGAAAAGTTCAAGCCCTGTGTCACATTTTCTGTCCATGTGGATCACAGTGAAAGGATGTTGAAATCATTTACTCACCAGGATGTTTTGTTGATCTAGAGTGGAGCAGATTAGCAACAGGAGAAAAGTTAGCGTGTTATGGCGTTTTCAAATTGCTTGCTTGTTTTCCAACAGGGCGTAGCTACTGAAGACGCGGTCATATAATCTCTATAAACAGATATCTGTGTGTGAATGCAGAATGTGTAAGCAAAGGGTCATGACTTTGGCACCTGGAGGCAATTTGGTTTTTAATTGTGGGTTGAGTAGTATTGACTAGTTGGGGCGGCTGTGGCTCAGGAGGTAGAGCGGGTTGTCCACTAATCAGATGACTGGCAGCTCGATCCCCTCCAGTCTGCAAGATACTGGGCAACTGATGAGCAGTTGGCCCCTTGCATGGCAGCTAATGCCATCAGTGTATGAAAGGCGTTTATTAAGTATATATGAGCAAAAAAGCTGGAACATACTGACCGAAATACAATCTCATAACCCATCAGCCATCCATCCATCCTTCTGCTTTAGCCTTTAGCAGGGCGCTCCAGACGTCCCTCTCCCCAGCAACACATGCCAGTTCCTCCTGGGAAAGGCGTTCCCTGGCCAGACGGACTGTATAGTCCCCCCAGCGGGTTCTGGGTCTGCCCTGGGGTCTCTTTCCAGTTGGAGGTAGCATCCTTATCAGATCTGCTGGCTCTATTCGACATGAAAGAGCAGCGACTGTGCTGCGACTCTGCTCCAACCTCCCTCGGATAATTTGACTACAGCATTTCCTAAAATCGTGGTATGACCGAACAGTCTATTTAGGAAAGCTGAAGTCATTAGACAGTAACAGAAAGACAGAAAAAAAATCTGCTTTTCTTTAATTTCCCATAATGGAGCTGCATATGTGTATTTCCCTGCCTGTAGCTTTATATCTCAGAGCCCACAGGCAGGAAGGTGCATCTGGCTGGAGTTGCTGCTGCCATCATCTATTTGCAGTTTTGAAAGTGTTCAGTGGGAACAGATTGAATTCAAGGTTAGAGAGTACTGAGCAAGCCACCCAGAAAGGATACTCAAAGTGTGTGACATCACTGCACTCTGATGAAAAATAGTCTAAATCAACCCTTTGCTGTTCTACAAGGGGAAGAAAACAAGATTGGACAACAATAACTTTCAGTTTGCCCACTGATTTCCTTTTCACGTGAAAATTCTTAACCGACCTATTATGTTAGCAAAGGAACATGCTAGATTTGAAGCTACTAAGGCAGCTGTCAAAAGATAATTGGAATTTTAGATTCAAAGACTGTTTTTGCTCCCAGAAGCCTCATCAAGACATAACCCACTCTGCCGCACCTTAGATAATTCATTTTGTTACATTCTCAAGAGAAACTCAGGCCGACATGAATCAAACCTGTGTGCTTGTCCTTTGAGGGTCAGTCCTCTGTATAATAATAAGAGCAACAGAGGATGAGAGAACAAGCAGGATGTGGCTGGATTTGATGAGTTTAACTTGGGCGCTGAGGACAGTTAGACATCATTAAGGTGAAATGTCAACATTGATTTAAATTAAAGTGGCCCAATGAGAGATAATTGCATCACGAATATCTCTATTTACAGAGTAATAGGTAAATGCTGATAGAAGTGGCATTTAATTTTTTTTTACAGTTGACAGTTGAGTTAAAGGTCCAGTGTGTAGGATTTAGTAGCACCTAGCGGTGAAGTTGCAGATTGCAACCAACTGAATACTCTCCCATGCCTCACCCTCTCCTTTCAAGCATGTAAGATACTGCCAAATTCACATTAAAAGTGAAAGGCCATATCCAGATTAGAGTTTGGTTTGTCTGTTCTGGGCTACTGTAGAAAAATGGCGGTTCAACATGGCGGACTTGGTGGAAGAGGACCCGCTCTCACTGTAGATATCAAGGGCTGATTTTACTGTTTCCGTTTACTGACAATGAAAACACAAATATTCTTCTTTTCAGGAGATTAGACACTCATGGAAACATACTAAGAAATATTATATAGATCATTTAACTGATGAGTCTGACGCGAACCGTATCACACTGAATACATTGTTGTCACTGCGTTATTACATTGTCAGTCATCTACATAAAAAGGCTAATTAAGAAAGATTTAACAAAGTTGACCATTATAATCACTTTCTCCTCACCTCCCTGGTTCAAATGCTATAAAGTATGGGTCAGCCTGTTTTTTTAGAGAAGCGTTTATTCATGCAGTTCTTTGCAACATAGACGATGATGCAATTCAGTCCATTCTGCTCTGTTTGGTGAAGTTAAATGAAAGCAAACTGTCTGGTCTCTGAACTGAAGGTTATCATGTCACTGTTGGTTTTCGCTCCAGCCTGATTGCTCAGAACAGTGTGCACAGTCTTCTACTACTTCTGTCTGAACACATTTTTGAGAAGCGAGGTTCATGGTCTGCTCAGAAATGAGTTTATATAAAATTCAACCTCTTTTCTCTGCTTTATGTCTTTGTTGCTAACTTTGTCCTTCAGCATGAGCCAACAGGAGCATCCACAGTTCTGTCTTTTAAATATAGTCGTCAACTGTTTTCCCAACCTTTGCTTATCAAATCACATCTTGCTCTCACTATTAATCAATACAAATTTTGTGTATGAGCTAAAGGGAGCACTCGCTGTAGTCTGGTAATCCTGATCTGTGCTACTTTTCAGGGTGAGTGAGCATCAGGGTCATCTCCTCTTGTCAAGCAGACTCAACAGCTTGCTCCAAACTCTGCCCTGTTTGCTCAGCCTCAGCAGATGCTAAACATAACTGAAAGGACCTTGTGCAGATTTTCCCGGTCCAATGAAAAACAAACTCATAGTCCAGGCCATAAAATATATAAACAATATTACAACATGGAAACAGTCTTTCAAGCTGTCATGTAGTAAACAGAGTTTTCTTTGGATATGAATGGTGTTTTTGTGCTTCCTCTGTGTGTTTTCACATCACACAATGGATGTGTGTATCATTTATTGTCTTTGTAACTAAAACATTGAGCGTGAACTCTTCGGAGAACTCGTGTGGATAATTCATCAATAAAATTGTCACGAGCTGTGCGGATTTATTCAAAATTGCTGTCTCCGCGCCACATGTGCCGGTATCTTCTGTTAGCCGCCAACGAGGGTGTAACCAGGATGAAAAGCACACTGGGGGTAGGGGGAGGTGGGGTTGCAGAGGTTAACCTGGGGCATGCAGCTCTTTCTGCTGTTTGTTGTGCCATGTTGGTGCCTTTAATCTTCCTGTAATATCACGTGTTTGTGCAAAAATAAGTTCCTATTATTTGCCTGAGTGTGAAAGAATTCCTGGATTGTTAGAAGATGATTCATGGAGCGACACACACAACAGACTACACGACACCGTCATTGTAAAATGTTAATCAGTCACTCTTGTGCAGCTCTAAACAAACGTTCAGAGCCAACTCGAACAAAGGAAGGAAATTATACTCAATGCTTTAAGTCTGTTCCAAGAAGTAAGACTCCGACTAATCACAGAAAACCTGTATAGCCTTTGTCTGCAAAGTTCAGCGAAGCTTAATACTTTGTGATTAATATACTGATTAATGAATGTGTTCCCTTGCTGCCAGGTGTTGGGTTTCCTCCTGTTTTCAGGCTGACAATGCAATGAGTTACATTTGCTATTTGCAGTGTAAACATTTGCTGAGTTAAAGAGGCTTATATTAGCTTTTGCTGCCCTGAAAATCTGTGGTTGAAATATATAAATAATATGCACACTCCAGTTTCATTTCCCAATGCAGTAGGAAGAAAACATTCTTCTGGAGATTTAAACAAAAAATCTGTATCATCACAGACACAAGTTGACATCTGTAATAAAGCTTTACAAATACCTCTTGATCCCCAGGAGAAATAAGACCATCGAGCTAAGAGTGGTATTTAAATAAGTCGTTGTTGTTTCTAATTAATTTCAATCAGATGCATTATGGTACAGCGATGTGAGTAAGAAAGTGCACGGATGAGATTAAGCTCCGCGTGAAGCCGACTCTCAGGAATACATTATTCAGCGGCTGTCTCGCCACTCCTGCGACTCTAATGAGGATAAGCGGTTATGGAAAATAAATGAATGAATGAATCACCGCTTAAACTTATCCAAGGATGGGATTCTGCATTTTACAGTCAAAAGAGGAAGCGCAAATACAAATGTCACTTTTTTGGTGATAAAGTGAGTTCTTCATCCACGGCATAGATCTTTTCGACAGCAGTGGTCAGTCAGCATGGTGAAATAACTACTAATGTAGTGCCCACAGCGCCTGTTGAGGTTAACATTTGTGGTTTTGAGTGAAATCCATTAATACTGGATGAAGAGCTATGAAATTTGGTACACACATTCACTAAATACTTGTCATTTTAATTAGCATTAACATTAGCTTAATACCATACCATGACGTGAAGGCAATGCAAAAGTGCCAAAAACTGCAGTTCCTCAAACCGCAACTAGAGGCTGGCTACAGAACAAATCAGTCTCAAGTCCCCATGTTAAAATGTCCCACTTCACAGCAGAAATAAACATGTTTACAGCCTGGTACAAAAAACTGTTTTAGTCTCTATAGCTAATTTCCCCGTTCATGACAACTGTACTGAGGGTAATTTTTTTTATAGAACTCACCTGTTCAAATTATATTAAGACTTAAAGTTATGCAGAATTAACAGCGTGGCCACTTTGACTGACAGGTGGTTGCCGTTACAGATGGCTTGTTTGAGCACCCAGGCGTGATTCAGCCTGCCTCAGCTCCACTTTCACATCTTTGCTGACTTTTAGATTAGCTGGGAGACGACAGAGCCACTATGGCTCTATGAAAAAATTGAGATTAGCATTATCAAGGATAAAGATAATGCCAACATTATCTATATTTTTCATCTTGTCAACAACCATGAAACAGAAAGAAAGCAAATGTGTTAATCAGTCTGATCAAAGACACAAATTCCTTAATGAACCATAAAAAATGAACATTAAACATTGAAACGTGAGGCTAAAATTAGTCAAACCCAACGATCAGCAAGCCCACCACTACTGCTGACCCCAATTTCTCCTTTGCTTTCCCAGCATGTGTGTGTGTACGTGGTGCTTTGACTGCTAACTCACTTTATATGATCTGAAGGCTTCCCTGATCAGGATGCTGTGTAACCTTTAAGACCCTGCCACAGTTAAAAGGACACAGATTACTCACTCACCAGCTGGCACGACTCAAGTGTCACTAAAATGAACTAAACAAGTGAAAATCCAACATCCTCATCTTAAAAATGTTTATTCGATACTCAAAATGTTTCACAAGCAATTCCCTCCTCCCTCCTTTTCTTTCACAGTAGGACAGAAGATGTATACTCTCCATTTTACTGCACAGATGTTGTGTTACAGGCAGCATATTTGGCCATAGACATGTTTTATAATTAAAGACCTGGGAGGTCAGCACAGTGGTGGAAACAGCATCCACTTCACTGAAGGAGAGCCTGCCCTGAGGCAAGTCAGACTGCTGGTGTGCCACACACAGCTAAAACTAGACATTCAAAAGTGACATATTATCAAACTGTCAGGCGGTTGGAGCTCTAGTGCAGAGAGAATACACTCTTTTTCCTTTGTTTTGTTATTAAGCCACAGCTAAATGACTGTGTAAAGGGTGAAGAGATCTTAGAAAGCAATCCCATGTTTCTTGTTTAGACACCATGTTGGTATCAGTGTATCATTAAGTATTCAGGGGGAAGAAAAGAACAGATTCATGTACAGAAACTTAATTCAGCCTTCATGAAGTAGGTCAGTAAATGTTTCATGACGAAACAGTGGGCACGCCTTCATGCCAACCAGAAGATGTGTGTTGTCATTGAGGGGATGCCACTGTTTGTAGTGTGTTTGCCTTAAAACATTACTGACGGACTACAGCTGCTGTTTACCATATATCAACATGATCTTTCATAGCAGTTTTGTGCTAACTGAATGACACCAGCAGGGACTTAACTGTACATTGTCCATTGACAAGTGTTTACTACTGGTGTTTACATGCAAGAAGGCTGTTTAAAAAGCTGTTGTTGTGAGAATTCTCAGAGATTTTTTAACCAGATGAATGCAAACATATACTAAGCTACCATTGTTTTGTTTTTTTTAACTCAGAAGCACAGACACAGCTTGAAAAATGTGTTGTCATTTAGAGGGTATTATATCTTTTCATCTAGGTGTTTGAACATCTTTTATAGAAACCATTCTCTGCAACTGAAAGCTGACGAATGGAGGTTTTTTTTTTTTTTTTTTTATCTCATGTTGCCAGCAGCAGAGATGAGAGAAGTTGTTTAACTTTGCACAAAGACAGTATAAATATGGAAGTTGTGTCTGTGACGTCACCCACTGGTTTTTAAAGCTCAGTGAGGTGGCTCTGGTCGCCGCCAATTTTGGCAGTCCCGCCTCTGCCACCTCCCAGCTAATTTAAAAAAAAAAAAAAAAATCAGCAAAGACGTGGAGTGTGGTGGGGATGAGGCCGGTTAAATGATGTAAACATGTTTATCTCTGCTGTGAAGTTGGACATTTTAACATGGGGACTTATGGAGATTGACCCGTTCTGTAGCCAGCCTCAAGTGGCCGTTCGAGGAAGTGCAGTTTTCTCACAGAAGTTGCCCTTCATTTTGCACTGAATTCTTCAAAGAATACACCATCAATTTTTAAATGTACTCTTATAACATTGTCAATTCCACGATTGGACAGTTTAAAAAAAAAAAAAGTGGATAGCAGAACCAGAGATAGATTTCTATTTCACACAATCTTCCTCCTTGTCAAACCCTGAGATACTCACACATATGTAAGAAAAATGTGATAAAGTGTCCTCTAGGGCACCTTTCTAGTGGAGAAAATGCAGTGCAGTGCCTTATAGGCTGCCCACCATGAAGGGTTTAAAACCATTTCACCATAAATGCATCACAGTGTTCTCCCCCTCAGTCAACCACTGCTCCATTCCACCTCATTTTCAAACTTCATCCCCAACGGATTTCGTGCAGCCACAAAAGGCTTTATACAACTTTTTCACATAAGCAGTAGTACTCTCCAAGAGCTGCAAACAGACTTTTATGTTTTAGAGCAGCAGACTTCTCCTTTAAAAGGCTGGTAATGATAGATTACCTTTATGCTGTTGTGTGAAAGATGATTTTTTTTGGAAACTTAGGTGTGTTCACAAGAGGTATTTATTTCCAAACAGCTGTACATCCTTTTTCAGCAATCAGTTTTGCATATTTCTAACAGATAGAGTTGATCGCTACGACTGAAGGTGCCATACACATTTTAAAATGTTCTGTCATGACTTCTCAAGGCCAGAGTTGTTTTTCTTGTTAAGGTCCTTCGTTCTGGAGCAGCAACCATCAGTGTCAGTCCACAAAGCAAGCATCATTAGTGCCCCTGCTGAACCTTGAGTTTTGGTGAAAGGCCTTGATATAATATCTGAGACTTTGGGGGCATGACAACGATAACTGACATTTTTTATTTATGATATATTTTGCACTTCAGAAACACATTTGCAGGAGTAGAAAGTAACTTTTGCTGTGCCAAGAGATGATTTCGGGTTACTTACGAGACATTTTCTACTCCACTGCATTTCAGAAGGAAATATTTTACTATGTACTTTATTGTACTATCAACACCTGTAGATACATGTGACTATGCAGATGAAAATTCCACCTCTAAAAACTTGATAATCTTGTTTTTAGAGGTGGAATACTGATCGATATTTTAAACGCTTTACTGATAATACTTTGAAGAATAGTTGGACCACTGCATAGTTGGTGGTTAAAAAAGGTTTCTCTGCTGTCGCTGACGTTTTTGTTTTCGTCGTCTCCTTCAGTCTTTTTTATTGCACTAATCAAAAGAAGCAGTCCTTATTTTGTTTGTTTGTTGTTATGCTTTCTATTCTGCATCTCCAGGAATATTCACTTCTGGCTGCAGACTTATTTGTTTTTGAAGTCCTGTGAAGTCCTGAGTCCTGTCTGCGCTACATCCATAAACACTTTAAACTCTTTGCAAATTTTAAAAGCTAAACAAAATTAAGTGTAAATAAAGCCCTTGTTTGCCTGCAGGAGTATTAGACTACAGCAGTACACTGCCCCCTTAAGGTTGGAAACAACACATGCACGGTCATAGGAAATAGCCAAATCAAGTAACAAAAGCATACAAATTTATTTACATCTGCATCATTACAAAGATAGCTAAAAATCAAAGATAATTTAAAACTTAGAGCCAAATGCTTCTTTCCTATTTTCATATTTTCATATAGAAAGTACGTCCATTTAAATACTTTTTTTCTCCTCGGGAACATGTGGCTGGTTGTTTAGCCGGGATTCAAACTGACAACTTCAGTCTGAACTTTCTGCTAACACCCTGGTGAAGTACAGAACTGCAGGCAGCGCACTGACGTTTTGGATGCTGTAAGCGTGCCCTGCGTGAACAGAACAATGACATCAGTGATATACAAACAAGACACTGAATTTTACTAGGAAGGTATACTTCTGAAGTATGTTTGTTAATCTGTTTTAAAACTTTCAAACTCTCTTCAGAGAAGAAGCAATTCACTAAAAATACGTTTTTTAATTCTGCCTTGACAAAATGTAATGATAGTCTTACCATGTGGCACCATAAAGGATTGTCCTGGATAGAAGCGCGACTCCCTGGTGTCGATAATTACACTAACGGAGCTTGTTAATACGTTAAAAACCTTTAAAAAAGAACACACACACAATGAAAGAAATTTAAAATAAAACTGTATTTGAAGAGGACGGAGAGGGAGGGGTGCTATAAACAACACGATCACATGAGAAGTGTTGAAGAAGAAGAGGAGGAGTAAGAAGTGTACTGACTGTTGTGGCGCTGTGATCCACCCAGAGAGGCTTCTTCATGTACGAGCCCAGCAGCATTTTTCCATTACAGATGGAGTCATGGTTCAGGTCCACCTGCAAGCCAATCGCTCTGCCTTGATAGAAGTACCAATCAAACTGATCCGGAGTGATCTCGGCGCCATCTGCAACAATATTCAATGCTAAGAGTTATTCAACACCAGGTCTGGCCAATAATTGCTTGTGCGTTACACCCTCTCATTAAGAATTATGAAATGTGGTAATAATACAGAGATTTGATTAAGTTGTCTGCATCCTAAATAAAACTAATAAAACTCAAACTCAGATATATTACGTGAATATTAGCTGTATTGTTAGTATTATAGTATTTGTTTGGATGGATTTGGATATCAGTGTGATTGAGATTACTTTGCATATTAGCTCATATATTCATTTTGTTCACATTGTTTAAAGATTCACGTACATGTTACAACACTAAATAAAAAAACAAATAGGTTTGAAACTTTTGCTTTACTTTACTACTTTAAAACTTGCTGAGCTCCATAAAGTATGCAAACGATAAAGTCACTCCAAATACATCTGTAAATAAATTAAAACAGAAGCTTTTTATTAAACATTATATTTTCTTACTGTTGATGGTCGGCGACCAGAGGCTCTTAAACCACTCTGTAAGGTTGGCCTTATCCTTCGGCTGTAAAATCAGTGGTTTGAGAGGAGGAGCACACAGATCTGATGCAGACATTACAGCATGGACTCTGGATGACGGCAGAACTGGAACAAAGTAAAGATAAAGTAGAAGTAGAAGTTAATCATTTTTACAAAGGAAATCACACACCTACGGATCAAATATCTGTCGATCAAGGTGAATGAATCCAGTAGATGGAGCTATTTAACTAGTGGTGTGAGCTACATATTCAAGCGTTAAAGGCCCGACTGCTGCATTTTTAACTTCTCACCAGAAGTTGAAAGGGCACGGTGTAAATATTGCAGTGAGGCCGTCCACATCTCAGGACAGAACAACAGTCAAATGTGGCATCTATTTAAGTATGAGCTCACACTGGCATGAATCTCTACTGTGCCAACGATGAACATTATATTTGAGCTTCTGCTGTTTTTTTGTTTTGCCAGCACAACTACTGTCTTTTACATATTATTACACATACATATAGTATACGTCTATTGGGATCTTTATAGCCATGTATGCATGCATTTTAACAAACCGGCCAAAACTGGGTAAAAATCCTTTCAGGTATGATTCAAGTCTTTGTTGATTATGCTGCCTCTTCATGTAAATTTAACAATCATTTAAATCAGGGGCGCCAAACTCATTTTCACCGAGGGCCACGTCAGCATAATGGTTGCCCTCGATGGGCCACATTAACAGTATTAATGTAACAAAATGCAATGTAAATTAAAATAAATTAAACTACACCTTATTGTATTGTTAAATAACTGTAACAGGTCAAGGCCTCGAGTTTGACAGATGTGATTTAAATGTTAAACTGCTCTCATACTGTGGCAGAAAAAGTTTTGAAAAAGAGAGAAGCCAATATTGCAGCCTGAAACTGGGCCACCACTTAAATCTCTGACTTTGTTGCATTTTTATTCTTCTACCTATAAGTGTGTTATATATTAATGTTTATTATTCTTTCCTTATTATTAACTAATACTTGATCAAAGAAAACCTGGAGAATGTGGTTTCCTATCATTTACTTTAATTCAGCAAACTTAATTTTTGTTGAAGTAAATTACAGAGAACAAAAATTATTATATTTTTATGTTTAAAAACATACTCAAGTCCTCATTCTCCTCATACTCTTCCAGCTCAATCATGGAGGACGGACCACTTCTGAGGACCTTTAACCTGCCAAAAGATAAAACAAACAATTAAAAAATAGACAACAAGACAGGGAAGGAGTAACAATTTAGACTTTTCCTTACGTGTTCTCTGACTGAAAGTTGCTGTCGTGTTGGCCTTCCTGGTTGGGAAGGTCGTTGGATGCACCAGCATTCATACTGAGAATAGCTTCTTCAGTATTGCCGACTGCTGTATAGTCAGTAACAGTGACTTCCACAGCAGGACATGCAGTTACTTTAAGTCTGTTTTTCTGACCTGCTTCTCTGCTGCCGACCACAGTCGGGGTCTCTGTGGCTGAAGTGAAAATGTCTTTAAATGTAGCCAGAGAGCGTTTGACAGTCTTTGGGGCCGACAGCGGCTTCACTTTCAGAGAAGGCACAGGGGCTTCCCCTAGTGGTCTGAATGAGTCTACCACGTTGCCATTTTTGGGAGTCCCAAGTCCAGGAGATCTGCTCTGTTTAGACTGCTTTCTTCTTTCCTTACGAGGTTTGGGCTCCTTCCTCTGAGGCTGTGAGTTGATGTTCTCCACGTCCCTCGAGATGCCATCAATCATCCACCAGTTACTGGGAGGTTTCCTCTTGCGTTTCTCTGACTGCGCCGGCCTGAGCTGCTCTTGTGATCCTCTGGGAGAGGCTGGGGTTGGTGTGATGGACAGTTTTTCATTAGAGGCATGACAGTAAACTCTTTGAAATACCTGACTCCCTGTAAAACACGACATCCGTGAGTTACAAAGCTTATTGACTGGTGTTTATGTTTAAATAACTCAAATACAGGTATTATTTGCACCTCACTGAAAACAGATTTCAATTTTAACTAAAAATATTTGAGCACAAGATAGACGCTTTTATTAATGTCAACTTGGACCTATGTAAACAAACCTAACTTTACCCAGTCATGGAAAGTAACTCAGTACATTTACTCAAATACTAAATTAAGTACAAGTACCCTTAAATTGTACTTGAGTAGTTCCATTTTATGCGACTCTATACTTGTTTTTTTCTTCTTTGCATTCCCATTAATCAACTCACGACCCCTCAGATTTATCTTGTAACCAGTGAAACAGTGAAATACTGCTTGTACAGGGACATTTTCCAGCAGAAAAGGTACTTTTAATTAAGTATGAGGCTAAATCTGAGAAGCATGGTATTGTTATTGTTTTTCCTTAAGGTAAAGTGAAAGTACTTCCTCCACCTTACCTGAGTCAAGGCTGTGGTCTCTGTGCACAAGGACCAACGGGCTAGAATCAACAGGATCCAGGTCCTGGGCCAAAACCTCCAGCTGCTCCTGCTCATCAATCTGCTCTGCTACAATTGCATCAAATATTTCTTCTGATGCTTTTGTCTTGCCTGGCGTACCTCCTCTGCTTTTATTCTGTTTGTTTTTTCTTTCTCTAGCTTTATTTGTCCTCTGACTGGATGACGGTGCACACTTTGTCTGACTTCTTCTCTTTAAAACTCTGTCCTTCTTAGTCTTTACAGGTGAAGGTACTTCTTCACTGGGCTTTTTGCTGTGCTGTTTCGACTTCTTCGGTGTAGGTTGTTTGTCTGTGACTTTTGTTTCCTCTGTTTTCTCAGGGAAGCACAACCACCACTCTCCTGTCTGCCGTCTTTTCCTTTTGACAAGAATTTGACAGTCTTCAGAATTCATGACTTGTTTGGCTGTGGGGAAAAAATAAAAAATATATAATGACGTATAGACAAGCTGTATGAACTGTGAAAAAATGGTGAATATCTGATAAAATACACAATTTCTGCAATGTATTCAAGTCTAGATCTAAAAAATAAAGTGCTTTCGGGTTTAGAGGAAACATTTATGACGATCAACATAAGAAGGGATTATAACAACAGGTTACCGGAAAAAGAGTCCAGGTCTTCAGCATCTGCGTGCTCCTCACTGCTCTTTCGACTTTCCTTTACTGCACCAGATCCTTGCGTCTCTTTCCTGGTCCCCTTTAATGACTTAACGCTGCTTGTTTTGGCATTTTCACTCCCATCTTGTAAAGACTTTGATCTCTTTATGTCTGAGGACTTCTGAGATTTCTTTTCTATTTTCAGAGTGGCTCTTCTTTCATCCGTTTCCCTGCTGGCTGTGTCTTTAGGTTGCTCCTCTGCCTTGTCACTTTCTTTAGATGGCACCTTCTTGAGGCGTTGTTTCTTTTTGTTTGGTTTCTCTTGTTCCACCAATTCACCTGCAGGAAGTTCCTCGGGACTGCACAATTCATCCACATCATTTCCAGACTCAGTCGCTTCATTCTTCTCTTTCCCTTTCATCTTCTTTGTTTTCTGAACAGTCTGACCACCTGGTTTGACATTTCCCAGTTTAGATTCCTGCTGTTTTTGTCTAGTGTCTACTGAGCTATGCTTCAACCGCATGTCTGGTGAGCCGTCTTTGTCTGTGCTGGAAGTTTTCTGTCTCTTACTGGCAGTAGTTTTACTTGGGATGGAAAACCAAAGAGGTGTTTCATCCTCCAGAATCAGAAAATCATCTTCTGGCTCAGGTGGAGTAGGTACTTTAACCGGTGATGGAGGCTTCGTGGTACTTAAAAACAAATAGTTTTGATGTTTAAGTACAAGAACTTACTTTGTATACATATTTTGGTTGTTCATTTTCAACAGGCAAACTCCATGAAGATAAATTATTATGGTCTACCCTTATCTAAACTCACCATGCAGGTTTGGGCTGTGCAGAATCTCTAAGCTTCTGTAGAAAATTGGTCATGTCCACTCGGCTAGACACCTCCAGTGATGGCTGTCTGTGAACACTTTCTGACTTTTTCTTAGGAGCTGCGACTTCAGCCTGCTGTCGCACTGCTGACATGGGTGGGTCTGTGTTTTCTTGCCTTTGAATAACAAAAAGAAAAAACAGAACAGACTGAATGAAGTTCATTAACAATATATTGTACAGATGCATGAATTAATGTGAGTTTTTGCTGCATTACCTTTTTAGTATTGACTATTTTGATACTCATAATATGGCTGGATATGTCAGCAGGCTGATAATATCAGCTGATATTGTCTTATCAATATATCAGGATCAGCATATTGGAAGATATACAAAAGGAAATTTCAGTACAAAAATGTTTTAGGACTCACATTTTGTTGTCATTTTAACTAATCATGATAATGTGATTCAACAACAAGTTACTTTTATATCGTGCATTATATATTTATACATTTTTACTGAATTATACTTTAATTACACGTTTCTTATATTCTTACTGTCCCATGTCACAGTAAATGTGTATGAACTATCCATCAAGGGATGTCGAACTTGAGTATCAGCCAGTGCTTTGTACTCACATAGAAAATTCAGGTAATAAATTTGTTAATATTATTAAATAATAATACTAATAATATTGATGATACTAATACTAATAATAATAATACTAATAATAACAATTATTAAGATTAATACATGCTAATATCGATATTTGCTTCAAATATATTGTTAACTCTAGATCAAAAATGAAAGAACAAAACTAACCATACATTAAAAAAATATCATCACTTCTTACCTTGGTGCTTTTCTTTTCCCCTCCAGCACAGGTATTTCAGGTTTCTTGGATGATTTTTCTTTGACTGGGTGACTCTTGTTGCTGGGGGAAAAAATAATAAACAAAGTACAACATTCAAAAAGACAAAGATCCAAGTCAAACAGATATATTGCACACTGCAATGGTCATGTGTTACAATCAATCCAATGATGGTGTAGTGTTTTGGTGCCTGCAGCGACTAATCACTGAGAAATAACCCATAAAGCCCTTACCATGATCCCTCCACCTTATTTTTGTGACTGGACATTGTAGGTTTGCTTAAAGCAACCCTGCGTGGAGGAGACTCCATCTCAAACTCTTCGCTTCTAGGTGGACTGCACTTGGGTTTCTGTGTGGCTGGAGGCTCTGTCTTTGCCTCTTCTTTTTCTTCATCTTCACAGGCAAAGAGTATTGGTGACACAGCTCTGCCTTTTTCATCGCCCAGCTCTTTTATACCTTGCACAGCCGTATTCTCTTCAATAGGGCTGGATGTCTTCACTGGCTTTTCTACACAAAATTAAAAGACAGAATGCTTATTACTTGAAAATTTGAAAAGGTATTTTGTTTTCTCAGCAAAATACAGGTTTGAGTCTCTTACCAATGTCCAGTGTAGGACTGGGTGACTTTGCTGCAGGATGCGGGACATCTCCTTCAGCACCCTAAAGAGTTACAAAACATACATTTAAAGACTGAATACAAGCCTTGTCTAACTCAGGAAAGGTACACAAAGCCCATGAATGGAGTCTATAAACAAATACATGAGTATATAATCAGAAAGTTGAAGACCATCAGGCTTTTCCCATGTGAGGACATATCAACAGCGAACAGTTGCTTATCAGTCAACTAAGCAACCATCACCAAGCATCAAAATGCCTCTCAAATATTTAAGATATTTGCCTTATTATTATTATTATTATTTTGATATTTGCTTTATTATCCAACATTAGAGTAAGACACTCTTTGATTACATATTTGTAATATCTGCAGAAGTCACTGTAGTGACTTTACATTACCACTTGGCATATTGGAGGCTTTTCCGTTAGGTGTTCTTCCTGTGGCTCTAGAGGAGCCTCTCTCTCACTCTGGTTTATCTCAGTATCAGACATCTGGAGCAGAGGAGATGTGGGAAGTAGGTCGCCATCAACATCTTCATCATCATTCAAGGTTGGATCTGAGTAGAGTAATATAAGTTAACATAATAAAAATGCAAAACAAGCTGCAAACTATTAAAGCAAAAGATTCTCACACTCTACTCACCCAAGTCATCAAACATTTTATCAACATCTCCCAGTGACAGTCGTGCCCATTGTTGAGGTGGACTGAAAACACAAAACACCATTAAATATTTAAAACTCTAAAGGCCAAAGTTTGAGAAGAATATACAACAACGTGCAGTTGTTACAAATGGTGACAATGATGGGGACTACATCCAGGAAATGTGTTGAACATAAGAACACAATGAAGCTCATCTAGGCATAAAAATCTGATTTAAAAGAACCATAACCACACACTGACTCCAGAAACACCAGCTTTAGCTTTAGCTTTAGCAGAGCATATGAATAAAGGACAAAATATTAGACATTTTAAAATCACATTTAAACTGTTTAAAAAATATATATTTTCCAACCTACCTTTCCTTGGTCGTAAGGTAACAGAGTTTCCTCTTTGGTCTTCTCTGTAAACAAAGATGGAGAAAGTTGTTGTAGATTGTCAGATACTGTATGGCTGGAAGATTTGGCTTTTCTTTGGTTGCCATAACGAAGCATTTGAACCTTTAAGGACATAACTTCTGGCGTTATATAGCTGTAGATATGACACAAAATATTACTTTCTGAAAAACAAGAGGGATACGTTTTAAACTTAAATGCTAACAGACTTTGCATTACTCATAATAAGTCATGTTTAGAATGAACATGAGGTTCAGATTTGTATCAACTTCATGCAAGTTTAACGTGTTCCATACAATTTATTCTTTGTTATCTGACTCCAGATGTGAAAGAAAGGAAGAACTGGTTTTTAGATTTGTTCACGCCTGATCGGCTTAGATTTGATTACATCATTTACACAACAGTGCATTTGTATGTTACTTTTATTGGTCATTTTTAATTTTTTAAATGTTAGTATTGGCCCCCGGGCATCTTCACAATGCCAAATCTGGCCCTCTTTAAAAAAAAAAGTGTGCTGATATAAACAGAGCATATTCGTATATATAGGGTGAACAAAATAATAGAAACGCCCCCCATTACTACACAATACGAGTTAAGAGTAAACACAAACTACAGTGTACAAAATAACCATGACGCTGCAGTTAAAGCACTTCTCTAAAACATTTTATTCTTAGTTATTTAAAGGCTATTGCATAAGTTTTAACTAACGTTACTTCTACAACTGAGTGTAGCGCTGCAGCCGCATCCTCCCTCGGTTTCAGTCGAAGTTTCAGACAGAAAACACAACAGAAAATAGAAACACAAACACAAAGACTTACCAAGCTGGGATACTTTGTTTCCATCGTTGTTGGCTGGTTTGTTTGTATCTTTTAACGACTTTTAACCTGAACGTTAAACGACTGTTTACGACAGCGAGACCCGAGCTAACAGTTAGCCAGCTAACATTGTTGTGTTCGGCTCTACTCGGTTAACCGCCTGCAAGCTTTTTTCCTTCCCCCTCTAAAAAAAACGAGTTAAGATAGGTTTATAAGTTTATAAGTTTATACTCGTGTGGAAACTGGTGAGATAACGACTTCGCCTCGCTTGCTAACCAACGTTAGCACTAGCAAAACAATTGAGCTGTTGACATTTTGTAAAAGACCCGCGCGCTCTGTGAGAGTCCGGCGACTTCCTGCCCTGAGTTTGGCCTCTCAGGCATGACTATAGCTACAGATCTAAACTCAAGTTCGGTCTTGAAGCTACAACACAAATTTGAGTGTTTTAAAAGTAGTATAACGTAAACGTATAAGATAATAGGTAACTATCTGATGGAACCTACTGCAGGTGGGCAAAGCATTTTGTAACTACGGACTTTATGCCTGAGAAATCAAACTCTGGGTAAAAAAAAAAAATGCCTCAAACTGACGCTGTTCTTCTTCTTCTACGTTTATATCCGGCAGGCTTGGTGCGGTGCGTTGCGTTGCGTTACTGCCTCCTACAGGTCACTCGGGGTTAAAACGAACCAACGCTGACTGAGGAGTAGCTCCCAAGAAAGTCATCAACCCCATCTTTTTCCATCACCACTTCTTTATTCAGTGTACAAATGCTGTTTATATATATACACATATAAAAATATACATTATAGATATACTTCTTTATATGTATACTTTTTATCTGTACATAGTTTTTATGTTTACGTTTATGTGTCAAGCTTGTTTTTTTTAGCTGTACTTAAGTCTTTATCTTTATGAACTTGAGTCAAACTCCTTGTGTGTGTACACTTACCTGGCCAATAAAACTGATTCTGATTCTTCTTATTATTATTATTGTTATTATTATTATTATTATTATTAGCTTTTAGCCCAATAGCTTGTATGCGACTGTGTACCTTATATTATGGAAAACATCTCAATCCCTGTGGCAATATAAAATGACTGTAAATTCTAATAATATTTGATAATGTCTATTATTTTAGACTTGGAGTAGCAACGCATATCTACTTGACATGTGAAACACATTCTGAAAAACTGCTCAAGTGGTATCGTGCTTGATTAATTTGTACAAATATTTTATTCCATTTAAATATGTCAAGATAAGAAAACTACAATTAGCCGTAGAATATAAGTTGGCATTAGATATAAAACAAACACACACAGTGTTTAAAGCACGCGGTCTATAATGTGTGAGGCTACACTGTGTAGTGTTGTAATAATCTCCTTATCTGAGCCTAATGAGTTGTGTTAGCAATCAATATGTTAGAAAAGAGCCATAAAAGGTTCAGAGATCACTCAGCCAAAGTTGAAAAGAATATTACATTATTTAACTATGCAAATGACGCCTGAGTGCATTTTAAATCATACTACATGTGATCAGAATTGAATAAAATCTATCAACATTTATAAAATAAAAAATTTGTCCTCACACTTATCAACAAAGTAATACCAAATAACTATTTTCTACGAGATATGGCATCAAATGTCAGTGTGTTACATCACAAAAATGTTTAGCGAAACATCCTTTTCTGCTTCTTTGCAATCTCTTTCGGTTGCATGGCTTCAGGACTGACGTCCGTGTACAGCGGCTGTTTGATGTGTCTCCAAACCACCAACACAATCCGAAAGACAAACAGCACGGAGGCTAAAGCCAGCAGCACAACTAAGAGAAGAAAATCTAGTTAGTGCAACTTTGAACAGATGTTAGTGGTCACCAAGATGCATTTTAGTGCGGCAGTTACTCTCATAATATTTCCTCATACACTGGGAGGTAACATTTTAATGAAGTGGAACCAAATTAAATTTGCTTCACTGTGTCTAAAATCACTAAAAAGTCACAATAAGAAGTACAGGGAATCAATCAATCAGTGTGATCTTTACAAGCTGATTGCAAAGATTTTCATACGCTCATCACGTTATTATTATGGAGAACACTTCAGTGTCTTACCAATGAAGATGCCGTTGCGGCTGTTTGATTCAGCATCATAGTTTTTGTCCAGGTTTCCAGACAGCGCCCAGATCACGACAGGGTAGATGATGAGGATGTACCGTACATGTTTGTCAAGGACGAGGTTTTCCAAAATAAACCTGTGAAACACGCAGTACAAACACATCACTTCAGAATCTCACTGATGATTTTGTACAATTACTTAGCACTTTCCAAGTGAAGAGCACTCACCACACAAGCAGCACGGCAGCCAAAATAGAGTACGAGATGGTGGCGGCATCCGTTGGGTCCATTTTTACATCATAAGTCAGGACAATGGTCAGGTTGATTAGCGTTGCAATGGTTGTCCATGTTGTGTATATCATCACACCATTCTGAACCTGCAAATACAGTATTAAAGAGAAAATGCTCATATAACCTGCAAGACTAAAACAAAAACATATGCACTTAGTTATGCAAGTACTGTATATTTGTCATACTAACCAGCACACGGAGGAGCCACAGGTCTGCTTTGTGGTATTTCTTGAGCCAGGCTCCATAAATATGAAGTCCATGACAGGTGAAGCACACCATAGAGTAGTTTGTGCAGATGACCAGGAAGAGAAAAACCAGTGCAGGAATCATCATTCTTTAGAAAGGCACAAGAACAGCAATAAACACACATTTAATGTTTTTTTAATCTATGATAGTTTAAATTAGGCTGCTATGAATAAATCAATATTATGCACTAAGGCAAGTTCAGTTTAGATTGGGAGGCATTTAAAGGAGACGCTTACCCTCTGTCCCAAACAAGCAGCCATCCGATATTGAAACACAGGTTGAGGCACCAGCTAATGAAGAATCCATAAGGCAACACTGCAGGGCTGCAGTAAACATAGCCATAACCGTTCCTACAAGAAGAAAGAACCACAGTTGATCTTTCAGTCTGTCCCATTTGCCACAATTTTACAATATTTTGAGGATTTGAACAAGAAAATATAAAAATTTGACCGCAACTTTCTGCACAGTCCCGTGAGGATGTAGATAATCATTGCTGTCAGCCAGACGTAGATGACACTCCAGATGTTAAAAGTCCATCCTGAAGGTGTGATCTGGGTGTCAAACACAGCAGACACATTGGCTGTAGTGGTGTCATAAGGACCTAGGGAGAATGGAGAGGAATGTAACATGTTAAACTAATATTTATGATGTCTCAATCTGCCCATTCATAACCTACAAGTTAAACAACGTTGGTCAATAAAGCTTTGACTTACCAATTCCAACTACAGACAGCCCATTGAACACTAAACTTATTACATAGCCGACAACAGACACCACTATTGCAGCAAGACGTCCAGGATTATGTTTTCCCATCGTGGTCTACTGTGAGAAATAAAGATTAGTTAAAAATGATAAACGTTTTTGTAGTTAGAGCACATGCACATAAATACATAGAGCAGAGTCTTTGGTACATTTAGCACATTGTAAAAAAGTAAATGTGTCTCCATCTTAATTGTTGATGACCTGCATTTCAACCTGACCTCTGACCTCCCTGAGCTGTGGGCAAGTGATTGTAAACACTCACCTTGTGCAGCATGTACAGAGGCCATTCGAACACTTACACCACCACTCTTTTTCACAAATCACTAGCTTCCTAGTAACCTGTTTTGACGATTGTCGCCAGAAAAAAAAACATAGTAGTAGTAAAAGTAAATTATTTTCAGAATAAAAATTTTAAGGCCTGAAGTAAACTGCAATCTCAACAAGATTCAAATCTTCTTGTGTAACCTGAGAAAGAGCCACGTGCCACTACAGCATGTGGTGTTTCCTTCAAGATAATAAAATATTGGCAGTGAAACATTATCCACAGGATGAAGTCGATAAAGTCAGCCGTACCTTTCTGAGTGTGAAGAAGCAGCGTAACCGTGCAGAGGACTGGCGGACTGCCCATCTTATAGAATTACTGGTTGTGTAAGAGGAAGGTTTACGACCACTCAAAGCATCACATGCGCTTCTTATCTTGTATACATTTCTGCCAGAGTCCATATAATAAACCGTCAACATTTGCTCCTATATAATGCATAGTTATGAAACGCATTTGTATTGTGGACGCAATTCTGAATGAATTTAGGTTTCTTTACAATACATTTTCCTACAAATTTTTAAATATTTGTCTTATTTGAACAGACATGAAAATAAACACCCTAGAAATTGACATTTGAAATCATGCTGGGATGGAAAAAATGAGATGTGTGAGATGGGAATATTACGTTTTTGGCGGGATTTGTGGGGCTACAGCTAGAACTTCAGTTAAACTTGATATTTCCAACTCACCGCCAGAATACCAGATGCACTGTGTTCTCGAACCAAAACAAACATGTCTGCCCTCCAACAGCTGTTTATATACAGTGACATTTACACTGGAAAGGCCAAAGAAGTTTTGCGGACTTGGATTTAATGCTGCAGAGGGATTTCTTTTCTCGCCACAGTTCATTCACATGACAAACCATTGCTCGTTATTGTTTATTTATGTAAACCGCAGATGAAACAGAAGAGAAATCATCAGTCGCCTATGTCAAGTCACAAACATAAAACATGTTTAAAAAATCTTTATGAGAATGATTTCATTTGACTCTTTACATAATTACACACTGTGTGATTTTATCTGTCGAGTATCAACACAAACTGACCCAGACACTTTTAATAAACAGTTCAACACAAACCCATTTTTTAAAAATTTAATTATATTTGTGTTGTTTCATTCTTCTTCTTCAAGTCTGTGTTTTACATATACTGCTATATTCTTCCTGCAGAGTATTTGCTAGAATTACTCTTGCTTGTGCCACATGAATAAACGTATTCATGTTCTCATTCATGTTTGTTTCTTTTCAGTGTGATTGATTTCTAGTGAGCCTCTTAACAGACCACACAGTATACAGTTACATTTCTATGGTATTAAGTACCAAAACAAAGAGGAAGAAGAAGATGTCGGGAGAGAGATTATTACAAAGCTAAGGAAAACCCATAAAAATATAACATCTCACTCATCAAATAAAGACTGCTTAAATAAGAATTATTTAAGCAGTCTTTATTTTGTCTTACTCAATTAAGGACATTATTATACTATTTAGTTGTAGCGTTTGCAATCTTGTCTCATCTGTAATCCTTCAAGAAATGCATAAAATTGAGATGGAACAATATTTATTTTTAACATTACACAAAGCAAGAGTCAAAATGCATGGAAATTATTTATATTTATATGAAAAATACAGAAAAAATAATAATGAATTAAGTATTAAGTTATTTCCTTATATACAATGCATGGTGCCTTATTTAGTGTCTCCTAGTGAAAAATCACAAATTACAAAATATACAAAGCAGTTAGAAATGCATCTCATACATAAACAATGCTGTATCTGTACAAAAAATTTATTTAAAAAAATAAAACATTCAACACTCTCACTTAAATATCTTTTTCTGATTCGCAGCAGTCTCCATCGGAGACATGTCGTCTGGGCTGACATCTTTGAAAAATGGCTTTTTGACGTGCTTCCAGGTGACCAACACTACCCGTGAGACAAACAGGGTGCAGGCTACAGCCAACTGGGCAGCTATAGTGGAAAGAAAATATCAGATGGAAACATTTGTAAACTATCTGCACTTGCGAAGAGGTGATATAGACAGGTATAATTTCCTTTGTCCATGTGACTGATCTCCATGAGATTTATTAACAGTTTTTTTCAGTTCCTCACCAATGAAGATGTTATTGCGAGTAGGAGCTGCAGCGTCATAGTTTTTTGTGAAAACCCCGGTTAGTGCCCAGATCACAACAGGATAGATGGTGAGAATGTACCTCACATGTTTGTCAAGGACAGAGTTTTCCAGGATGAACCTGTGAGAGCAAACAAATCAACTTTTTTATGAACTTATTAAAGCAAAAATTTCATTCCTCTAATTTGAACTTACCACACAAACAACACCACAGTCAAAACAGAGAGTGCGAGGGTGCCTGCATCCGTCTGGGACATGTTTCCATCATTAGTCAGCACAATAGTCAGGTTAACTAGGGATGCAATGGTTGTCCATGTTGCATATATGGCAATACCATTCTGAACCTGTAATAGACACAACATTAAAGACTTAGACGCAGAGGCATATGCAGGATATCTCTCAAAACAGAACATTACTTATGATATTAGATTTGGCTCAAACAAACACAAACTTGCAATTGAGTTTCCAAACTAACCAACACACGGTGGAGCCACAGGTCTACTTTGTGGTATTTGTTGAGCCAGGCTCCATAGTTGCGGAGACCATAGCATGAGAAGAATATCATGATGTAGTTAGTCAAAGTGATTAGGATGAGGAAAGCCAGTGCAGCAGGCATCAACCTTTGAAAAGAATGAAAAACATTAGAACGTTAGAAATAAAGCATTTCAGTAGTGTGGATTTATTGCAATGAGGTTAAATTTTGTCTACACGTTTAAATGAAAAAAAGCCAGTTGTTTGTCTGTAACAACTCACTAAAGATGGCTTCTCACTGCAATGAAATAAACTACAGACTGATTTTAGTTGAAAGTCACATTAAAAGGTCCCATCTTACCTTCTGTCCCACAGGAACAACCATCCAGTGTTGAGACCCAGATTCAAGCACCAAGTCACAAAGAATCCATGTGGCAAAATAGCAGGGCTGCAGTAGACATAACCATAGGCATTCCTAAAGAAATCACAGAAGTAAATGTATACTTCAGCATACCATCTAGGGAGCAAAGATTATTATTATTTATTCATGCAACTGTTTGAGGGTTAAATTGACATACTTCCTACAGGTTCCAGACAAGACAAAGGCCAACACTAAAGCCAGAAAGATGTAAATGATCGTCCAAATGCTAAAAGTCCATCCTGATGGTGTGATCTGGGTCACAAACTCTTCTGATATGTTCCCGGTGGACGCCAAAAACGGATCTGCGGGACAGAAATTGAGAAATAAGAAAAAAAATCGCAGGAACTGAACGGATACAGTGTACATTCAAAAATGATTGTAAGAAGTTATTTTGGCACGCTGGAAAAGTCAAAGGATTAGACTTTATTTGAATAATTAAAAGTTATGATTAAAAAAAAATACTGCAAGTGAAAAAAGTATCAAAACATACATATTCCCAGCGCTGCCAGAGCAGAGAACACCATAGTGACGATGAAGACAAGCAATGCCAACAGCATGGCAATGATGAGGCTAATGTTGTGTTTTGCCATTGTGGATAAGTCAACTTATCTAAAAACATAAATAAAATTCATTAAAACACACATTATATAGTAAAAACAAAATAAGATATAAGGTTCTGCCGACACTAAGTTGATCATTTCTTCTTAAGCTCAGCACCAGTGTAAGCATGAATGAATAAAAAAAGCCTTCGACATACCTGTGAGTTCTTGAATGAAAGCAGCACAAAGACTGCTGCTGCTGAGGGCTTTATTGCATTGAAAGGTGCCGGTTGTGTAACTGCGAGGCTTTTATAACCCCTCACCACGTGTATGTGTTTGAAACTTATATCACCAAAGTTTGCAGACTTTCACATTGTACCCTTTGTTTTGAAATGATGAATCACTCAAGAGTCACTTAAGATTAATGATTCCCTGCTTTATAACTGAGTTCCATCATTACAAACATATATAAAAGCTAGACTTTGACCTAGTGGTCATGTTTGGTAACAGGTGTTTATCAGCCAGTCACATCAGTTTGTGGCCCAGCAGGTGAGACCAGAGTTTAACCATTTGGCCCACTTCCAACTGGAGAAAATGTAGTATGGACAAAGAGGTCATGCAAGGTCTGTATGTGGAAATACACACTGCTATTTCTACATGTATGTGACAACAAAAAAGGAACATAAGCAGAGAGTAAACAAACCCTGAAGTCATGGGTGGATTATTAGACAATAGGCAAAGACATGTAGAGGTAAAGTATTTCAACTTTTACTGGAATAAAGAATCTGAATATTTCTTCAAGCTGTGCAACTCACTCTAATCCTTCATCTCTGTTCATCTGCTGCTCTGACCTGCGGCAGTAAAGACAAGTTGACACTCAAGGGGTTGAAGATCATGCGTATTTAACAGTATGCCACAGATTCTGAATCTTTTAATGACATTATGAATTGTAGATGGTGAAATCCTTAAATTAATTGAAATTAAGCGTTGAGAAACGTCCTTAAACTTTTGGACTAACGTGAAGAGTTCCAAACATGCTTCTGAGTATTAAACAGCTTTTCCAGTCTTTTAAAATTCAGAATGGTTGTATATTAAGTTTATCATTTTGAATATATATATTTTTTTGTACTGTATTTAATTGGATTTTAAGGTTTTCAATCATATGCTACTTTATGCTTCTCCACCACATTTCAGAGAAAAATATGTTTTTATTCATGTAGTTGGTGACCAGTGACCACATAAAATAGCATGAATTTGTAAAATAAATAAATAAAAATGCATAAATCTCAGCAGTAGACAACTGGTTGAAATTTGAATATTATCCAGTCTAATCATTTATGGCATTAATTCTATTTACCAGTAATGTCTATCTTTTGTAACATTCACAGAGTATCTATGTTTTTTTTATGTTTTTTTCATATCTTACATTTTAGTTTCAACTAAAGTTTCAAATATTCCAACAACAGAAACTGACCTTTTATCTGAAGTGACTCAGAGTTTTCAACCTCAAGCAAACAACAAGAAGGAAACTTTCTCCATATTTATTGTTAATGTGTACAAGAAGACAGATCTTGTTTTGCAATTTCCAAAATGTAAGTTTTTTGATACTTAGGTTTTTACAGGTTTGAAAACATGTTTTTGTTAAAACAAGCTTGTGATGAAACTATCTGCCCACCGCAGAGCAGAGTAGAGTAACAGTAACGCGTTAATGCAAAAACAACGTCAAACATGTAACAACACTTGGGTTAACAAACACTTAGGGAACCTTCAACAGTCTGTGTAAACATGAACACATGTCGGAAACACCTCTTGATAATTATGTACAGCCCTTCCAGTGTCATCAGTCTTTCAGTGTCCACTATCAGCTACCAGAAGCTGGACTTTGGCAGCTTCCTTGCAACCTCCCTTTGCTGCTGCGCCTGCGGGCAGTACCGGCGTGTGTGAGCGTGGTCCCCGGTGGCTTCACAGATGGGGCAGGTGTAGCTCCAGAGGATGGGGCAGATGACTTTCCCGTCGTCTGACTTCAGCCTGTGTGACCGGTACACCCTTGCAGACTCCCCGTTCTGCTTACAGAAGCGGCAGAAGTATGAAGAAGTCCCGCTGCAGCTGATGTCCGACAAGCTGCTGACTGAACTGGTTCCTGCGGAGCTCTTGCAGTCCTCCAGCTGAGAGGTCCTGATGTGGCTCCACCGCGCTGCTCCTGCTGCTGCTGCTGCTGCTGCTGCTTCATTTTTCTTGGGCCCATCTGTATCTCCGTGGTCCCCATCAGGCCTGTCGCACAGCCTCCCCAGCAGTCTTCCCAGGTTCATGTAGTCATGCCACATGTCAAAACAGTCCCCATCAGAGAGGAGGGAGCTCTGGACCCTGACTTGTCTTTGCATTGTTGTCATCTTTTAGAGGATAAATTGTGCAGAGTTTGTGCGTGTGTTGATGGTGCGTCTCATATTTATAGATGTCTAAAACATGATGTTTGGTTCCTATAGGCTGTAGGCAGATGGATGGCAGGTGTCTGAAGAAAAAAAACAACACTATTTTGCAGTTTGGATGGTTTTCTTTCATCTCAGAAGTCATTGGGGCGCACGACTGTCGCGTGGCGTTATTATAGTCCTAATGATCCGAAAATAAAAACATGAGATGCACTCATCTGCTATCACAGATTGTATTGCTTTATTGTGTTATTTTATTACATTCAAAACACAGACTCATGAGTGACAACACACAACACAACAAAGTAGTACTCTTTCTGTGTGTGTGCGTGTGTGTGTGTACACAAACATTGCTAAACATGTGTGTGTGTGCGTGTGTGTGTGTGTGTGTGTGTGTGTGTGTGTGTGTGTGTGTGTGTGTGTGTGTCAAGTGCAACAGTGCACCTGCTGTGCTTTAAGTGCTAAAAGGTCAGACAGTTATTGCAATTATTAGACTTGATGGTCAGCAATAATTACCTGCACAAGAAAATCTGACCTGACCTTGAGATAAATAAATATATATATATATATATATAATTTATAGTATGCAGGAATTAAGTGATAAAATAATGGAAAAGTTATATTACCTCTGAGGAAGAGGTACGTGTACATCTCCCAGTTTTTATCTAAATTAGTTGCCTGATATTTATCAGATTATTCATTTATTATCGTTTGTTTGTTGTGAAAATGTTTGTAACAACTCCTGGGTGCAAAGATAAAAACAATGAAATGTGCTACATAGATATCACACGTCTTTCATCTGTCCGCTTGTTTCCATACATCATTATGATGATGATAATGAAGAAAAGTGGATATTATTGTGTCGAGATTGGTTAATATGGTGATTTCAAGTCTTGTTGTATTTGCTGTCATTGCTGCAGGTTGTGTTCAGGTGAAACTTCTCTCATACCTGTTGTTCGTGTGGCCCGCACAGACGCGTCCGTCTAATGACCGACGGCGCCAGAGCGTGCCTAGTCCACTTAGGGACAGCAGGCTATCACTGTTAATGGTTCATACAACTTTACCTCAAACTCACACACCTGTACATACTGGGGGGCCGACGGCCGCACTCAATCCTCCTTGAAGTAACTACCCAGTTATCCCCAGCAGCAGCAGCAGCAGCAGCAGCAGGAGCACAGGTCATGTATATCATATATCATATCCACGCATGCATGCGGCTGCGCGTTGAAACAAGCCACCGCAGTGTTGCTGAACAGTTTAGTTAGTCAAATATGTGTTGACAGGTATATGTTGAGTGTTTGACATGGACGGTGGACGGCTGTTTTTTCCAGTTATTTACAAAGCAGATGCATCGCGTGGGTGGGGTGGAGTGTAAATAGTGCGGGGTAAGAGAGGAGGGGGGTGCGCGTAATATCGCGCATGCGCAGTACTATTATACCGGCGACGGCTGTACATACAAACGGTGGCCTAGCGAATAAGGGGATTACAGAGCCCAATTTGACAGGTCAGTTAAAAATAATAACATGTGTGTGCGATATAAACGCTTTATAACCAGGAGCTAGTGTGTTTCATAATATCAGCAACGTCTTGGAAATATCGGACTGTCGCGTGAGCTAACGTTAGGGTTGCATTTTCAGAGCTAACGTTAGCCAATTCGGCTAGTTAGCCAGCTAGCTATATTGTGCTAACAACGGCTATGACATTAGCAGGCTAACGCTAGATCACTAAAGTGTCCCGTTGATTTGAGCTTTACCATTTCAACACTGTTTTATATATTTTTTGCCGGTTTGTTTAATCGATAAGTAGAACCGGCACTCCGAATCATTAGATAATTACATATTCGGCCGTTTATTAATCATCACGCAGTGTTAACACACATAAAGCTAACCGGCTAGCTAGTATCCTTAGATGCCCCCATTTGTTGAACTGTGTTTGCTGAGAAGCTTGATGCCCCATTTAGTTATGCAAACTACGTCTGAAGTTTCAAAATGACTGTAGCTACTTTAGTCAGTGACTGTCTTGGTAATGTTCATGTGAGACACATGCAGAAACCTGGTGAAAGACACACTACTCCCAGCTAACTCTAATATACTTTGTCTAAAGATACATGTATTATTATACTTCTAGGTGGTATAAAATGGGATTTTGTTAAGCGATTTCTATCCAAGTCTGTCGACTCAACGTGTATTTCTGCATCTTGCCAGGCTACACAATGAGTCAGGGTAAGGAAAATGCACGACTCAAGAGCTACAAGAACAAGTCCCTCAACACAGATGAGATGAGAAGAAGGAGGGAAGAGGAAGGCCTACAGCTCCGTAAACAGAAGAAGGATGAACAGGTATGGAGGGAGTCATTCAGACGTCATCGGCACTGCAGCTCAGTTTTAACGTGCATTATTAGATATATATTAAAGGCATTGTGAGCACTCTTTACTGAGCATCGCCACACAAACATTGCTAAAGATGAGTAAAATAAGTCCTGGTGTAAACTTGGACCCATGCTGTATTCCTAGCAGTGTAATTGTAAAGAGGAAACACGCATAAAAAGACCTTAATCGTTTGTTTAAATCTTCTATTGCAGCTTTTTAAGAGGAGGAATGTTGCCACAGTGGAGGATGATAGTGTCCCGGAGGATGATGGAATGGCTGATAGCGGCTACCTGGAGTCCCAGGCTAACAACATGGACCCACTCATGGTAAAAAGAGAGACATTCATTGGCGATACTAATAAAAAAATACATTCACAACTTGACAGCACTTTGTCTGTGTTTTATTAAATCTGCATCTTTGTGCTCACCAGGGTGGGGTGATCTCTGAAGATATGACTCAAATGATCTTCTCCAGCTCGCCTGAGCAGCAGCTAATAGGCACCCAGCGCTTTAGGAAACTCCTTTCTAAAGGTAAGGGAGCGGTAGATGGTTATTTTTCCTCATGGATACTTCATTTAATGGTGTCAGCATGGGATATTATACTACTGTGAAAATCCATTAAACAGTCACAAAAATGTTCTTCTTTTGTTGTGTCAATATTTGAATCTACTGGTAACAAGATAACTCTGTGACAAGTATTCCTATATTTATTCTACTGTATGTCTCACACAGAACCCAACCCACCCATTGATGAAGTCATTGCCACTGCAGGGGTGGTGGAGCGCTTTGTTGAGTTCCTCAAGAGGAGAGAAAACTGCACATTGCAGGTACATTTTCTCAGGATGTCTTCGTAACAGTGCAGGTGTGCACAAGCTGACTAAGCTGGGGAGGCTCGAATCTGCTTTGTTTTGTTTTTCTTGCAGTGTTATGACCAGTGAATATCAAGGACTGCACGTGTTGTGTGTGTGTGGTGCAGGTAGAGAAACATATTTAACCCGATCAGTATGTAATAAGTCAATATTTTTAATATTGTTTCAGTTTGAGGCTGCGTGGGTGTTGACCAACATTGCATCAGGGACATCCCACCAGACTCGGGTGGTGATTCAGGCTGGAGCTGTGCCCATTTTCATAGAGATGCTCAGCTCGGATTTCGAGGACGTACAGGAACAGGTAAGGAGGATTCAGGCGTCACTTCCATCGGTTTAACTTATTTTATTTCCATTCTAACTTTGATGTAAATAACAGCATATATGTAGTAACCTGCCTAGTGGAATAAAACATACTTGTGTCATAACATTTTGTGGATTTTAATCTTGTTTATAGACTGACCTGAATAATTGCTTTGCCCCTCAGGCAGTGTGGGCCTTGGGAAACATAGCAGGAGATAGCACAGAATGCAGAGACTTTGTCATAGACTGCAACATCCTGCCTTCCCTGGTGCAGTAAGTAGCAACTCTGTGTCACATTGCTTTGGTTTCCTCCTAAATCTTCTTATTACACTTGAAAATAAAGAGCAACTTTGATCCTGTATCCTTGGTAAAAAAACATGCTTGGTGAAACTCCTTTTGCAGGTTGTTGGCCAAACAGAATCGTCTTACAATGATGAGGAATGCAGTGTGGGCGCTCTCAAACCTGTGCAGAGGAAAGAACCCACCTCCGGACTTCACTAAGGTAATTTGCCAAGATAAACATGTCACTATGGCAACAGCACACATCTCACATTACTAAAGTACATCATATCTCACATTTCAAGGTCACAAGCATGTATGAAGTTTCTTATCTAACCTATAAAACGGTCGCTTCCACTGAACTTAACATGTTTCCTCCAACCACTTCCTTTTATCCCATTTTTTTTCCCCCTCCAGGTGTCCCCGTGTCTCAGTGTGCTGTCTTGGCTGTTGTTTGTCAATGACACAGACATCCTGGCTGATGCATGCTGGGCACTCTCCTACTTATCTGATGGCCCCAATGACAAAATCCAGGCTGTTATTGACTCTGGAGTCTGTCGCAGGCTGGTGGAGTTGCTGATGTAAGGCGTTAAACACACACTCTATACTTTAGAATGTAAAATGTTACACAACTAAGATATTTAATAGTGGAGAAGAGCTATGTTTTTACGGTCAACACCACTACATTGGGTGTGAGTGTTTTGTGAACTTTCCCAGACAGTATTTAGTCTAATGTCTAATTATTGCTACGGTCATGAATCTGGAGGGCAAACATTTTCATATCAGTTTGAAGCTTCGAAACATTCATTCATTACAATTCTGTTTGTTCCAGGCACTCTGATTATAAGGTGGTATCCCCTGCACTGCGAGCTGTTGGGAACATAGTCACTGGAGATGATCTACAGACACAGGTAATGGCAGCATGCGCACACACACATGTTGTACTTAACCCAGAAGGGAATTAAATACTTACAGATGAATATTTCTGACTCTGTGTGTAATTTGTGTGGTTGCCTAGGTGATCCTGAACTGTTCAGCACTGCAGTCCCTACTTCACCTCCTGAGTAGCCCCAAGGAGTCCATCAAGAAGGAAGCCTGCTGGACGATCTCCAACATCACTGCAGGGAACCGAGCACAAATACAGGTGTGTGTACATCTATGTGACGTCCCACAGAACAACCTGGAAAGTGTTTGTTTCTTATATAGTATTTCCTCATCTAATCAAGTCTTCCCCCCCCCTTTTTGTAGATGGTGATAGACGCAGCTCTGCTGCCTCCTCTCATCACTATCCTGCAGGTAGCAGAGTTTCGCACAAGGAAGGAGGCAGCCTGGGCCATCACCAATGCCACCTCGGGGGGCTCTGCAGAGCAAATTAGGTGAGGCTATTGATGCAGTTTAACATATATTATACAACCAGTGTTTACAGTACTGTATCCAAGGTCTCACATCCATTGATCTGTGGCTTATTCCTCTCAAATGGATGACATTTTAAGAGCAGATATAATAGTGTTAGCATAAATAAATGTGAACTAGGTGCTAGTAAATGAGCCGGTGTAGTCATGACTGTGTTGTAGTATCTCTTTTAATATTTAACTTTTGGTGGTTTATTGATTAACACTTTCGATCTCCTGTTAAGCCAAATAAAATGACCCTCATGCTTCGAATGGGTAATTAATGTTCTGTTCTGTCTGCGTGTGTGTACTGCCCCCTCCAGGCACCTAGTGGATCTCGGCTGTATAAAACCTCTGTGTGACCTGCTCACACTCATGGATTCCAAAATAGTTCAGGTGGCTCTAAACGGCCTGGAGAACATCCTGCGACTGGGAGAACTGGAGGCCAAGAGGGGAGGGGGCATCAACCCTTACTGTGCACTCATTGAAGAGGCTTATGGTAGGTGTATTGGCACATATTTAAAACAATTAGGCATGCTTCTCAGCATGTGAAAAATGAGCAATTATTGTCTAATTGGATTAGTTTTGTGTATTAGTGTATAATGCAACTTACGCAAACGACAAATAATGGTCATCAAATCCAAATAAGATGTTCAATTTGCAACATTTGAAACCAGAATCAGTTATTTTAATTGCTGGCAGTTAATTATCTGTAGCAGTTTAATTATTTATCACTATATTCTCCTCAGGTCTGGACAAGTTGGAGTTCCTGCAGGGCCACGGAAACCAGGAAATCTACCAGAAAGCCTTTGACCTGATCGAGCGCTACTTCAGCACTGAAGACGAGGACCCGTCTCTGGCTCCCGCCGTCGATCTGCAGCAGCAGCAATTCCTCTTCCAGCAGTGCGAGGCCCCGATGGAAGGCTTCCAGCTATAATGCTAAACCCTCCCTCCCTCCGTGCTCCACCTTCATCCTCACCTCTGCTCATTTCTCTCACTCTCTGCCCACTGCCACGATCAAGGGTTACGACAACCCTCGGCTCCCCTCCTCCTTTCTCCCTTCTCATCGTCAGAGAGGTTGATTTTTAATCATTATCATGATTATGAAAAATGTAACATGACGTGAGCACTTGTGCGTGCGCGCGTACGTCCAACGTGGGTCGAGTTAGTTCTGCAGTCTTGTCAGCCAGTTTGTGAAGGTTTCACTCATCATTCCGTATTGCGTATGAGCTCATCTCTGCGCCTGAAGCCCACCCACCTTTTCCCGTTTTTTTTTTTTTTTTCCCACCGTTTCCCACTAGCACATTGTCCCTAGTAACACCACCCCCGTCTAACTTTTTGGATTTCCTCCTTGGCTCATCCCAGATAAAAAGCACCTCTCCATGTTCCCGTCGGATTGCCAGTCCCCACATCTGATTTAAGCGAGAGTTTGTAGGACTGCACTGCTTGTCTGATTGAAGCATTAATGACTCGCAAGACAGACAAACATGGACGTGATTTTTCCCCCTTCACACACACGCGCACACACACACACAGACACACATAGAGAAGAATGATCTAACCTAAACACTGGACTGACTATGAGACGCTGACCACATGTTTGACTGTGGTCTTTGGACTGAACTGCCCACAGCGGGGCCATGTGGCCAGTCCCAACCCAAGGACTCATCTGACCTCTACGAAAGGCACTTAATCGACTCAAAAATGGAGGTTGAATTCCCTCACCTCCTCTCTCCGGCCATTGGATAAGTGACCACAGATGGACAAATTAGAAACTTGACTGTGTCGCTGAGGGGTGGAGCTTGTCAGTGACAAACCAGGCTGCTTGCGTTCCCTCCTGGATCTCATATCATGCATTCCTTTATCCAGTAATGGGACTTTTCCATCTGCACAGGCTCCATCCTGAAGAATTTAGACTGCCTCCCGCCTCTGGTGTGATGTGAATAACCCCATGGAACCATGGGAATTGGAGTCTTCCCTCGCACTGAGACAATTGGACAGACTTGGACCAGACAAAACAGACTATTTAACCCTGGAATCTGTCCAGCAGCAGACCAGCGGGAATTTTTATTATCTTACCATAATTTCATTTCATTTGCAGCACTTTAGTTCAGGACTGACGCCTGCTCTTTGAGAATATACCGTAGTTTTTACATTAACTATTTAATTGGTTGATGACACGGCTCTTCCCTCCTCAGGAAGCGAGGAGTAAGGGGGTATGGTCTGAAATCCTCGGTCAACTTGACAAGGATCACAATGTACTTCACTGTTTACCCTTCCCACAAAGGGACTCAAGCAGATTGTGGACTGGAACTGTTAGCACACTAATTACAATCAGTTGATCATGATGCCTCAGCAACGCTAGGAGAACTTTATTGTGACAAAGTAAACGAGAGTCTTTTAGAGAATTGGCTGTTTAGCTGTGAGCAGTCTAAAACACGACTTTCCAACACATGTTCAGGTAGTATTTTCCAATTTGATCATGCCAAATCATCGACACATTTATCAGCTATTGGGTCTGAAGTTGGTCTTTTAAAAAAAAAACAAACAATGTTTTTTAGTTGGGATTAGCATCTGTCATGTTGCTGATGGTGCCATAATCTTTATTCTACAGAATCCTTCCAGATCATTTCAACAAAAATCCAGATTAAAACTTGAAAATACTGGTGATCACCTTAGTTAGCAGAACTGAATGTTTGTTTACCAAGTCCTCTTTACATTGCTTACTTTTGTCAAAATCTCTGCAAGAGATGACCAGCTCTACATGTTAATTACTTGTTTGTTGTACTGAGTTTGTGCAGCTGTCCCCTGTTATGCCATTTGCATAAAAGCTGTTTCATGAACCACGGTCTAACTGAATCAGTTTCATTGTAGTTAGTGTGATCAAATTACTGTCATACAACTGTAGAAATCAAATTATGATGGGTATTATCATTATAAATTAATTTGCATATTTTCAGGGGTTCTTATATGTAAATAAAGCCCCCCCGAAACCTTACACACACTTCATATTTACACATGAATATATGCATACCTATGCCTATTGTGTTTTTGCTTTAGAAGGAGCCTTTTATGCCTACAGATGCCGCGGCTCCTCTTCTGAGGAGTTGGCCATGTGTCCCAGAACAGATCAACTGAACACAGATGAGGCGAGGCAGTTGCAATCAGCAACTACACTGCTCGATTTCACTAATTCCTACACACTGGTCGTTGGTTTTAGACTTTCAGTTCATATGAAACTAGACTGGGTCATTAAATCGGACAGGAATTTTCAAGAAGCGTTACTTTATTGAATTGATGTCCTGTGATGCTCATTATCTACAAACATAGGTGTCACATCAGTTATGAACAAACCAGCCCAGGAGTTATCAGGACTGGTCAGACCATTGTGCAGATGGATCAAGCCTGATCCACTTGATGTTCTCCTAAAGAAAATGGGAGATTGTTTGAAACCTTCACGAGGCGGATAAATGCAAAAGCCTCTGAGGCATATTTCAAAATAGAGTGTTGCCTAAAGCGTTTCTGTTGGAGAGGTATGTGTTGAAGGTTTACTAGAAGCAGATAATGGAAAACTTTATTAATCCCAACGTGAAATGAAAATCTGTCTGTTCAAAAGATGATTTCTTGTCTGAAAATCAGTATTTTGCTGTGTAGTAAATAGAATATGCCATAAAAATCCTAAAACCTTTGATTACTCCTAAACTCTGGTGTCACTCGTGACCAAACGTCGCCAGTGCCGGTTTAAAACCTCGATACATCCGCTGAAAAGATAAAACCTTACACAGGGTTTCAAAACAATTAAATAATCAATAGCTGCGTGTTAAGGTCAATCCCCAGGTTGCACATGTACCGAGTATCAACTGCTCTGATGTCTTTTGATTTACTCTTGTAGGATAGGAGTGGAGAGCTCTAAAGTTGTAACACATAACAACACTATTGGCCCTCGTTTGGGGAAAGTGACTGGTTGTGTAGGGACTGTTTATCCTCCATCATTGACCCTTTTGAGACAGAGCAAGAGCAGCCTCTTTCTCTCTCTGTCCTTCCTCCCTCCATCTAGCTTTCCTCTCCATGTTCTGCCCAGTCAGGGACTCGTGCCTGCCGGCAGCCTGCAACACAATGGAACACATTACGGATAAGATCTAGAAAATGTCAGATCTTCCGCACGATATTTACAACTGCCCTGAAATACACAAACAGCAGTAACATTTAGATGTTTTTGTGGAACAAAATAATTCATTTAGAAAGACAAAAACTCTTCATTCAACTGCGGACACTACTGGAGGAAAAACTACGCACGCAAACATAATGCAGTCGTCTATTGTAACTCACCCGTTTGCCCAGGATGACCATCACCAGACAGGACCCTACTGTGATGGCTATCATCACATAGCAGACTTTCACTCTGACTCTGTTTCTGGCAGCATCAATCATCTCAAACCTGTGGCAAAGACAGGTGTGAAAATTTCAGTGTATATAAGTATGTAGTGCATATAAACGACAGTTATAGACCACCGTGTCCAGCTGTGGTCACAGCAATTATTACAATGTTTCATTTCATTTTCTCACTTGTAATGTTTTCATACTATCACATTTATTTTTAGCGGTACATGTGAATTGGGAGCAAGCGAGAGACAGAGAGGAGACACCGGGCGTGTACGGGCATAAACTGAAACGGGCCGGTTAGAAATGAAAAGAGGAAAATCACAGAATACAGGATATGTCCAGGACACTCAGGACGTGAGTGAGGGAGGATCGGATGGTGGTTCAGGTAGTGATGAGGAAACTGTAACTGTAAGCTGCACACCTGTAAGTGGCTGTGCTCCATGCAGACATTTCTCAGACTTTATTTTGTAGGCTAAGGCCGGGCGGGGCCGGCGTGCGTGAAGTGAGCTGAAGGTAGTGGGAGTGTCTGTTGGCACGTTAGCCAGAGCTGTAGTGGGTGTGTGAGTGAGTGAGTGAGTGAGTGAGTGAGTGAGTGAGTGAGTGAGTGACTGCTGCCAGCTGAACAGAGGGTCGCAGGAAGAAGGATCTTAAGTGCCCGTGTTTTGGCTACAAAAACCCGCCATAAAATCATCGGCCACTGCCATCGGTGAATGTCATCTTTATTTGCCTATGGCAGTTAAGGAGGCGAATATCGACCGATACCAATGTTCAGCCGATGCATCGGTGCATCCCTAATTCTAACACCAGCTATTTTTTTTTTTTATACTGAGCCTTGGTTCATTGAGTGCAAGGTGGGAGGTCTGTAGTTTGTTTGCGTGAGGTCAGTTCTTTTTATCCCAGCAACAGATCAGATATGATCTCTACCCTGACTGTCAGGAACCACATTAATTACCTCCAGCCACAAACAGACGCCTTGTTTGAACCGCAGCCCTCTTGGAACATCAGCTACCCGCTGCAGCGCCACTGCTGATCCAGTTAGTTAGCTCTGCTCGTGTGATGTATCTTAACTAAATCGCCCAAGAGTCAATCTTTGCTGGGAGGTCTGGCATAAACAGGAAGTGGGTACTTACGAAACAAGCTCTGGTATCTGGTCCACTGTCTTAAAGCGTCCTGACCACACCAGCATCTTCTTGTCAAATTCTGAGGGTCTTTGGCCTGGGATTCTGAAACTGGCAGGTGGTGCTGTTTGAATGAACAAACATACAAAGTTTAAGCCCACAAAAAAAACAAAAAAAAAACAGTGCATGCAGAGAAGTTCAATTTCACAAGCCCCTGTTATTCTCACCCCAAGCTGTGATCCCACTTGTGTCCCACTTCCCTTTGGGACTAAAGAAAACTTTCACACACTTGCTATGGCAACAGCAAGTGGCCAGTGTTGTACAAAAATCTTGCAACAATCAATATGAGAATGTTTCTCTCTTTGATTGCTCAGAAAAATACAACTTCTTAAAACAGTTTAAAGAAGAACTAATTATTACTTTATATATATAACTTAAGACCAGATTCGGTTGAACAATTGGTTTTCTGGAGTAGAGGTAAAAAGAGCAAATGAGTGGTCACAATTTCCTGTGGTTAATGCATGATTGAGACAAAGAAAGAACAAAGACAAGGGAATCCCTATGATCAATAAGTACCTTGTGCTGGAGGTGTAGGTGTAGGTGGCTCTGCTTTGGCCTCCTGTGGTTTACTGCACATCCCTCTGTGGCTCCATGTTTCAGTGACCTGTCTGCACCTCTGACCTGAAAAATGAACAAAAACATCAGTGTTTTGGATCTAAGAGGAATCCTAATTATTTGTTTTATATATTAGCTAATCTGCTGACTACTTTCTCAATTAGTCAATTTGTCTATAAACATTGAGAAAAATAGCTATCTCATTTTCCTAAAGCTGCTTGTGTCGTTCAACCAACAGGCCAAAAAAAAACACAAACAAACAATGAAATTCAATTTGCTATCATACAAGACAAAGAAAAACAGAAAATCCTCACAACTGAGAGACTGAAACTGTTAAATATGTCATTTTTTATTGTATAACATATGAAGATACAACCATAAGGGCAGACCTGCTTACATAATAAGACGGGGGGGTGTCAGGTTGACAAAGCCTAGAAAAATCGTATAATAATAAAATAAAAAAGGGTTTGCCAGGTCAAGGTATTTTAGTAAGTCTTTTATGTGCGATGATTGAACCTGAACAGGAACTACAAATTTTACAATACAGGGAGTGTAGCCATCAAAATTTTACCTGTCGAGTCACACACCTTTTAATCACGTAAGTCACGTAACAGTTAAAAAAAAAAAACAGATGAAGTTAAAGTTAAAAAGAAGACTCAAAGATGTTAGACCAGCAGCTAGTTAGTGAATATGATTATTACAACTGTAGCTGTTTAGTGACTGGTTTGATACACACAGATACGCGTTCAGACAAATGCTGAGCTAAAGCAACACAGACATTCAAGAAAATGAACGATACGAACCGATAAAGTTGCCGATGGAAAGGCGAGATCTGACGAGATTCATGTTTTTAAGTTTAAGTAAATAAAACACAGCGTGCGCGCGAGGCTGTCAAAGAGTCGCGAGCCTCTGTCAGCTGTTCAAAGTCAACGAGCTACTTTCTTTACCAACTGCCCAACAGGACCCAGTCACATAAGCAGCATGGGAGCCTGTGGCGAGTGCCTGATCAGAAACAACACAGGTCTTTTTTGTTAAAGGTGCAGTGATTTTAGTGCCTTTATTTTCAGAATAAGGCAGCCGTGAAATATAATATTCATAATTATGTTTTCATGCACGTATGATCACTTTAAAATAAAAGAATGTTTGTTACTTAAAAAACTACCCTTTTATATTTACAGTTGGAGCGGGTCCTCTTCCATGGAGATTAAACTAAATAGTGACTGTAGACAGGGCCTCCTTAAAGTGTTTGTTTCTCCTTTACACTAAGAAGGTAAGGGTGATGTGAGGAGATTGCAATGCAGCGGTTAAACCACTAGATGCAACTAAATTCTACACACTGGACCTTTAAATGTTGTTTCTCCTTCTTCTGTTTACCTTCCATGGCTAGAGTTATATAACTTAGGCTGGGCTATGGTTTGAGAAGAGTACACATATCGACGGGTAACAGACTTTGACACGACACCTGGGCATTTCATAGATTAAAAATGTGCAGAGGAGTTAAACTCTAAAAGTTAAAAAGTGTGCAGAGAAATTAAACATTTGCATAGAAAATAAAATATAACTGTGTTAAGAAGTTAACCCGCGCTAAACATCTATACAAAAACTATATTAAAAAAATAGAAAGTGCAAAGTTATGTAACTCTTCTGTATGTAATTAGCTATGTGGTACGTTTATTTAAATATATATGTATATATTGCCTTTTAAGATATCCCGAAATAAAGCTACAAAAAGTGCGAATCATTGTGGGATATATAATATCATGTGGTTTTATATTCAGCTTTCAATCAGGCACTGTCTTGAACAGTCACCTCGCGCTCTGTCTGGAGAGGACCAAGCAGTCCACTATGGCGGCGCCCGGTGGCTCTTTAAACTGTGAGGACTTCTCGATGTTTCAGGTAATTTATTGATCGATTAATCGACTCATGCTAACTTTCCACGAGACGGCAACCATCCGAATATAAATCCTTTGGAAGTTCACGTGTTGTCTGTATTATGAATGAATGACCCGCTGATCTCTGCTCACACTGTGTGTGCTCTGCGAGAGTTCAAGGAGCCAGACTGAAAAAAAACAAAAAAAACAGCCAGCATGTGGGTTAAAAGTCACTGTCACGGGTCCACAGGTGAACAGAACAGGCCAGCATGTGACACCTAACCTGTTGAAGTGTCTGCAGACACAGAGATGTCCTCAAACATGCTTACAGCCCATTTGGGCAAACTGACAGGGAGTCACGAGTAAGCAATGCAACTCTGAGCCACTGTCTTCAAATCAGCCTCTGTGTAGTTCAATCTGCGTGTTCATTGAAAACATATTTCCTTCCCCATACAATTGAATTTCTTTAAAAAGGAAAACATTTACATCAACTACTACTGCAACACCTTTGTACACTGTGTCCCAAACTATCATGCGTGTACTGTTTTTGTTATTTTCTTCCTCTGTAGTCTATATAATTGGCAGTCAATAGGATTTTCAATCATCATATCGTAATCTGGATTTTATTAAACAAAATTACTAATGATGACATTGGCATTTTTAATTTTTTTTATGCAAAACAGAGTTTTAAAACACTTGATAGTTTCTAAAGGAATGAAAACAGAAATCAGTTGTCTTTTTTTGCATTGGGGGTAATTTTTTTTTTCTCAACTCAAAGCTATTTCAGTCATAAACAAACAATTTACAGATCGAGTTACATATTAGCATAAGAGCCCTTCTTTGATATCACCTTAACAACTCTCTCATCCATTGAACTTGTAAGCCCATGTACAGTTTCTGCCTGTATTTCCTTTGAGGATCACCTCCCAGACTTTACTCTCACTATTTATCAATATTTTGACAAGTGTAATATATCCTGTTTATATAGTAATGCTTCTCAATACTTGACTATAGTTGATACAACCTTGTCTTGTGCAGTGTATAGAACATTCATACATGTTTCATATTCTATTTTAGTATATTTAGTATTTTATATTATTTCTCTTTACCTTTTTTTACTTTACTTTTTAACTTCTTTAGCTAATATTACACCGTTTAGTGCTTTTGATGCTGAGCTGCCCGGTTCCTCTTGTCCAACACATTTCATTGCATTGTTGTTGACCCTGTGTCAAATAAACCTGAAACTTGAAACAAAAAAAAGATCATTTTTTCAGAACATTTTTATTCATATTGCACAGCTTCACCAATACGGAGAGAGGCCAGATTTGGTATGTATGACCTATGACTATCTCTGTACCTCACTGTGTGTCTCTCAGGAGGTGCTGAAGGTGATGCGCACCATAGATGACCGCATTGTCCATTCCCTGAACACCACCGTGCCCACAGTCTCCTTCTCAGGCAAAGTGGATGCCACACAAACATGCAAACAACTCTATGAATCTGTGAGTGTGACAGTGTTAACTCCTAGCTTTTTCTTATCCTACTGTAGCTAGTGCCCGCATAGTTATGGAAGAATTGTCCTATCTTTATTCAACATACATAGTAATAACCTCATGTCTTCCACAGATGATGGAGGCCCATCTGAGTCGAGACAAAGCTATTAAGTCCTGTATAGCCCAAACATCTGTGGTGGTGGGACAGCTGCGTGAAGAAAGAGCAAAAGACAGCGAAAACCTGGCACTGATCAAACAGCTCAGAAAGGAGCAGACCAAAGTAAGTCTTGTTTCTGACACTAGAGGGCTCCAAACAACACCAGGCTGTAAGAAGCGAGCCAGCCAAGTACAACCGTCTGTAGCTCTCTGAAAGACTGAGATATAGTCTGAGATATCCACCCCATATTGGTAAACAAGGCAAATTAATTTCGGGTTCTCAAAGTATAGAGAAGTGACGTTAAAATTCAACAGCGCTGTACAGGATCTTTACAGGATAATCCGCCAAACTCACCGTGGACAGTTTTCATGGGGACTAATTATTCAGTATAAAGTATCTGAATGAAAAGTATTCACAGTCACAGTGAGGCCTGTGGATTCAGAGGAAGAAGGATACATCTGCCAGAAAACCACATTTAAAGAGACACTATCTATTTTATGTTCAAGTTACAGGTCATGAGGAGTACTCTGTGAATTAAAAACAATGTCTTCTGTGGCCAACGTACCAGGTGTAAAGACTGAAGGGGAGGTGGCAGACAGGATTCCAATGAAAGCTGTTATCATGTTGCCTTATGGGAAATGTAGGGCCCAGCGTTTTTTGAGTTTGATGCATAGTAGGGACTATTTTGTCCCTATACAAGAGATGGCTATTTTTTCCTTATAGTCACCACCACAAACTACATAATTCCTTTTTTAGGTGAACTAACCCCTTTACATTGAAAAACAATTTGTAAGCAATCAAAAAGGATGTTATATAACTATTTTTTTCTTTCTTTGTCTCCAGTTAAAGCTTATGCAGTCAGAGCTGAATGTTGAAGAAGTTGTCAATGATAGAAGTCTGAAGGTACACTCGCAATTATCGTGAATTTCCCCCTTTTTAATGTCCAATAATCACACATAAATAATCAGTCATTATCTGATACCTTACTTATTCCTGCTTTCCGTCGTCCAGATTTTCCATGAAAGGTGCAGAATCCACTACACACCCCCGAAGGTGAAGTGAAGCTCCGCCTGATGAGAGGAGCCGCTTCACTTGAGGTTCAAATCCAGACTGGAGCTGAAACCGTGACCTTCTGCCGAGACCTGACTGCAGGCTGGTCACCATCCAGACCACTGTGACCTCTCGTCCAACACACTTGTATTCCGTTGTGATTCTCGTATTGCATTACCACAGCTGTAAAACAGTCATCCGCTGGCTTTCATTGATAAGAAACATTGTACAAAAAGTTTTTTGTTTTTTTTTAAAAAAGACAATGAAATGTTTTCAAGTGACGTGTTGTCTGTGATTTCTATTATTTACGAGTCTTTGAGGAACTCTGTTTTCTACCTGCACTGAATCTGAGCGGTGCAGTTTAATCCACTCTGCGTTCATTCTGAATGGATTTAATGCAAACTTTTAGGCATGACAGTGTCTGTATGTTGGACTGAAATATCTCAACAACTGCCAGGTGGATTAGCATAAAATGTCCTATAGACATTCACAATTGTCAAACAATGAATCCTTTTCACTTTGGTGATTCTCTGATGTTTTCTCCAGCGCCATCACCAGCTCGACATTTGTGAAGTGAAAACTGTTGCCCCACTGCTCCAGTCAGGACAATTAAGAGTATCTTCACCATCAAAATGTGTATTCACCAAAATACTTATGCTAAGCTTATAACCAAAAACTAATGTTCTCGTCAGCCTCGTTTTTCTTTGGGTTTTATCGCTAACTAGCAAATGTTAGCATGCTAGCATGCAAAACTAATGGTGTACATGGTTACCAAGCTTACCTTATGAACATGCTTAGCATGTTAAGGCACTGTTATTATGAACATGTCGGCATGGAGATGTTAGCATTTAGCTCCAAACACCACTGTGTCTCAGGACATCTTCTCAGAGCTGCTAGCATGGATGAAGACTCCTAACATTGTTTGTCTCCTTTGTTGTTCCTTATTTCAGGTCAGTATATAGACGGCATTTAGTGTCAGTGGATTTTCTTGTTTTGTAAGATTCTGTACATTCCCCACTTTTTTTTTTAAGGTCATGAGATATCTTTTCCTCCTCCAGGCACCTGGCTGAAGAAATTAATATTTTTAAAGCATTTCCTGTTCTGTGTTTTCAGATTTCACAAGATGACAACGTTTATGAATGATAAGATTGGATTACAGTGAAGAAATTAGACTTCCCAAGAGAAAAACAAATGCTGCATATAAGAATCAGAAGAAATACATAAAGATTTTTTTTAATGCTTTCTTTATTATCTCCTTAGATATTCAACTTGCTTCTTCCGATCACAAAATATCTTGATCTCTTTAGGTAATACATTCAAGATCAAAGATTATGATTTGTAAAGCAGTATTATAGCAGTTCAGTATAACGAAGCAGAGCATTTTAATATAAAACTGCAGCGTATAACTATTTTGTTGTTAAAACGATTCCAGGGGGTGGTCTTTTTTTTTGTACTCCTGCACACCCAACAGCATCACGTTTCCTCCATAACACTCAAGTTTCTGGAAGACAAACAGATGAATATATTTCCTTTGTCCAATGTGAACCTGCAGGAAAAAGAGAAGAAACATTTTAACAAATATGTTCATCTGTTGTCGTGTGGAGCAGGGGCAGTACCTTCTACCATCAGGAACTGGTTGGACTGGTTGAACTGGGTGTTTATCATCCTGTTACCATCCGTTTAGAGACAACCTCCCCCTTGATTGTTGCCAAGGGGAAAGTGAGAAAATGACATCTTGATCAGGGTCTATTGAAACTATAGTTACTGATCTGTGGTTAGGTGTCACAGATGATGGTTTAAGACCCTTGAATTTCCACAGACGATTACATAATGTCAGCAAGGGTGTTCACGAAACACCCATTTCTCATGAACAAGCTAGATTCTTGCCAACATACACGGTTGAAACCACAACAACAAACTTCTGTTGTAAACAATGGCTGTGTGAGGACAGAGACACTGTTTAACATATGTATCCCCACGATAGAAGAACATGGTGGAAACTCTTCACCTCATCCTAATATTGGCTAACTGTTGACTGTTTGAACTGCCCTCACATTAGATTTAACTGGATGTCACAATACTTAAATCTATATAAAATGCAAAGACACATATATGAGACTTTTGAACATTTTCCTAAATATCATATTTACCTTCAGGATGTAGTTGACTCCAGCTACAATCTGTTCCCTGTATTTACCAGCTTTGAATACCCCATATTTCTTGTTTGTGAGTTCCTCCGCGTGGCTCTTCACCTGCATATGGATGAAATAAAATGTGATGTTAATCTAGGATGAAATGTAGGTCAGAGAGTTGTGTGTAGAGGTTGTGAAGAATAAAGACAGGCTGAAGCGCACCAGTTTGCAAAGGTTCTGAATTTCCTCGGTGGCATCTTTTGTGTCACTCCATCCTTCAGGCATCTTAAGCACTGTCACAGTGTCCATCGATGGAGATAGCTACAGTATCTTCTTTCTTCTTTTGTGAGTCTCAAGTGTTTATAGCATACACATGTATTTATACAGAGTAACCACGCTTGGATACGTCTGGAAGGTGGCACAACTACATGTTGGGTGGAGCTATATGTACAACCGTAGCCCTCGCATGATTGATGATGATGAAAGAACTTCAGCTATGATAACTTGTTAAACTCAGGACCTTTAATCTAATCTCAGAAGTATGTATACAAGTTCTTTTGTGTGAACTAGGTTTTTCCCCCTCCATCGCAGCAGTCTGATAATAATGACAGTGTTTCCTGGTCTGTGTAATCAGATCTCAGACGCGCATTCTTTCTGGCATGCACCCAGACATGCACACACTCTCACACACTCACAAACATATTTTGTTCTTTAGGTTGGTACATGCCGTGAGATTATGTTTTGCATTTATGCTTTGATTATCTTGCTAATAAATGGCTATAGATATTGGTCTGTTTATCACAACCTGCTAGCTGTTGATATATTCACTAACATGGACCACACCCGTACGGATTTTGAGTTTAGTCAAGTTTATTGCGTGTTATAGATGGTAAGCACGGGTGATGTGCTGTGGGGGAGGAGTGGGGAGGAGGGTTGAGGGGTCGAGGGTTGGTGGGATGGAGGGAGGAAGGGATGAGGGTCGGAGGATGCAGGGATGCAGGGATGAAGGAATGGAGGGACAAAGGGTTGACAGGAGTCGGGTGGACGAGAGAGAACCTGGAGGGATTTAGACTCTGGGTGGGGGAACCGTCTCTATGGATAGAGCCCCATGGTTCCTGTGTGAGAATGAGGGAGACAAAAAGGAGAGAGAAGAAACGGAAAAGAGGGTTTTAGGGAGGGAGGGATGTGACAACGAAGTCAAAGAGGTTGATAGAACCTATAGAAATCTAGTTTATAGAAGTCCATGTAAATATAAATGTAAATGGACTGTACTTATATAGCACCTTTCTAGTCTTCCGACCACTCAAAGCACTTTTACATTACATATCTCATTCACCCATTCACACACATTCATACACTGTTAGCATTCGATCTACACAGTTAGGTGCCCCTTGAAACTATTTTGGATCTCCAGCAGTACATTCCCCACTTTGAATGTCATAAGAATGTGTGAGGTATGTTTTCCTCCTCCAGGCACCTATCAGAAGAAACTGACATTTAGAAAGTGTTTCCTGGTCTGTGTTATCATATCTCACAATATGACGATATGAAGATTTGTTCACAGTGAGATTAAAAAACTACATATATAACTTTTAACTAAAGGGATTTACTTACCCTTTTAAATTTATTTGTAACCATCTACCAGCCAAAAGAATTTTATCTTAGAAATCAGACTTCACTAAAGAAAAGCAATGCTGTATATAAGAATCACAATAAATACATAGAGGTTTTTTCATGCTTTCTTTATTATACGATAAGATTTAATGACTGTCCGAACTTCATATTCAGTCACTTGGTACTGTAGGTGTGAGGCGGTTTCTTGACGTGTTTCCATCAAAACAAGAATCAGAGTTTGAGCTGGTTTTCTTTGGGTGATGTTCCCATTTATTGAACGGTTGCACGTGAATACTGGAACTTACATTTGATGACTTAGTTTTTAATTTTATTCATTTATTTATTTTACAAATTATTGCATTCACTTTTCCTCCCAACACTGAATATCATCATATTTAGCCCAGATGTGACATGATTTCAGTTTTCTATTGTGGGTTAATGTTGACCCTCCTTCAAGAATTTCTCTCCAAATTCCAACTTGTATAATCCCAATCCAATCTCCAATCCCCCCTAGCAAACAGTGAATCAACAACTCTTAATTCATTAATACAACAAAGACGAATCAAATCAATGATTCTGTTTGTGTTGAGTTGTTGCATTGAGAAACGGATACTAGATGGCACCAGAGGACAGTAGTGTGATGCACAAGGCATTGAGAAGAATAAAGGAAGACAACCCAGCTGTGGAAGGACTGAAAGAAAGCACTCCTACAGAGGGCACAGAGAGCTGATGAGGCGATCACTATTCACTGATCACTATTGAATTGGTCAGCTCAACTTCTTTGCTTTACATAACATATGATGTTACTTACCCTCCTGTGAAACAAAATGTGACGGTCTTCAATGTTGAGTTGTTCCTACTGCAGTCATGAGTGGTGGACACATGAGGGACACCAGGGAATAGTATGTACTAAGCAGGGACTGCATAGACAAGGGGAGAAGGTGGCCATTGACATAACAGGTCACTTTGAGTGTGCCACATGGGATAGTTGTCACACCATTTCTCTCACAGACTATTATAGTAAGTGGCATTTGTCTCTGATTATTCACTCTTAGACCTTCCTATCTCTGACAATGGATGTCAGTTTTCCTCACAGGCAGAGAGATAAAGCATTTGCGCTCCAGTGTCTATTATCCGAGAAGCGGGGGAGATCGGAGAAGATGATGTAGCTGACAGTGATTTCAGCACTTCTGATGAAGAGGTGCTAGTTCACCTCCTGGGCGCTGCCGAGGTGCCCTTGAGCAAGGCACCGAACCCCCCCAACTGCTCGCAGGATGCTTCTCATGGGGGCTGCCCATTACTCCACCATCTCTCTCCACATTGCATGTCTATGAGCCCTTGTATGTGTGTTTGGGGTTAAAATGCATGTAAAATAATAACTGTGTGAGTGAAAAAAGAATTTCCCCGTTGAGGGATTAATAAAGTATCTCTTAGATCTGTTTAATGTGATTTTTACAATGACTTTTTAGTAAAGGTCATTATCAACAGTTATTTATGGGCAGAGGGGGAGGATGAGTTCTGGTCAAGACTTTGGATTACATTTACGATATCTGGATGTCAGTCTAAAATTGATTGCTTTAATTAATCAACGGACTTAGCTTTGGGTTGTAATTTATTCAGCTCATATATGATGTGAATTTGAAATGTTTTTCTCATACTGTATGCAGATATATTTTTCTGTTGAAAGGAGAAATGGAATTCCCCGTGTGCAGTTGTTTAACCTGGATCATTCTTCCCAATCTCATTTAATGAGTACTGTACATATACAGTACTGTACAGAGTACATACACAGTAACATCATTTTATTTATGGAATGCTTTCTGAGGTACTCAAAAACACTACATAAGTTAAAAGTCTCATAATACACTCTATAAGCACGAGGCAGCACACTCACAAGGTGAGTTTGGTTGAGTGTTTTGAACATAGGTCAGTGCTGTCAGTGCTGATGTGCTTGAAGAAACAGTTCCTCAGAGAGGAGGCAGCTATGGAGAAATATGTCACCTGTGTGAAGTGAGGAAGACTGTTTTAGGAATGATATCGTCACAAATATCCTCAGGAGATGATGATGATTATGATGATGATGATGATGATGATGATGATGATGATGGAGATGGGATGATATGATGGAGATGACGATGATGATGATTATGATGATGATGATGATGATGATGATATGGAGATGATGATGATTATGATGATGATGATGATGATGATGATGATGGAGATGGGATGATATGATGGATGATGACGATGATGATGATTATGATGATGATGATATGGACATGGGATGATATGATGATGATGTGGAGATGGGATGATATGATGATGATGATGTGGAGATGGGATGATGATGATGATGATGATGATGTGGAGATGGTATGATATGATGATGATGATGATATGGAGATGGGATGATATGATGATGATGATGATGATATGGAGATGGGATGATATGATGATGATGATGATATGGAGATGGGATGATATGATGATGATGATGATGGAGATGGGATGATATGATGATGATGATGATGATGTGGAGATGGGATGATGATGATGATGATGATGATGTGGAGATGGTATGATATGATGATGATGATGATATGGAGATGGGATGATATGATGATGATGATGATGATGATATGGAGATGGGATGATATGATGATGATGATGTGGAGATGGGATGATATGATGATGATGATGGAGATGGGATGATATGATGATGATGATGATGTGGAGATGGGATGATGATGATGATGATGATGATGATGATGATGATGATGATGATATGGAAATGGGATGATATGATGGAGTAAACAAAATCAAGCAGTATGAATGACTTGTACATTAATTTATTGAAATCCTTTTTGCTTAACCATAAAAACTGTAATAATACGTATATAAGACTGAACAGCTCCAAATGTGCAATGGTCTCTGCATATTAACATGACAGATGACATATTAAAAGAAGCAGAAACATAAACATGAACTCCAGCTGGTACTGGTGTAGTTAACTTCCTTTCTTTAGGCTCCTTCACACATTACTGCTTACCACAGTCATCTCATACAGCTAGAATCTTGTCATCTAGCTGCTGTTACGATGTTACTTACTTTACGTGCAGTATTACTGTAACTTTAGCACTATATTATAAAAGCCTAGTCACTTTTATAGTGGTGATGATGCATATGAGAATGTTTGTTGACATGCAACACTTGTTGATCTATCAGATTCATGGATGTTTTATGTACTTAAGCCACAGTTATAGACTGAAACAGAGACTGACACTGACTGAAATGTGTATTCAATATTTTTATTGTGAACGTGAACTGAATGCTCCATGTTGAACTTTGAACTTTTGTGACGATTTTGTGGGCTGGTTTACAGCTCTGCATGTCGTTCTGCAGACAGACAGGTGTCACCCCACACTTGGCCACTGTCAAGAAAAGAAAAAACAAACACACACAAACACACACACATATAGGTTAAGAGGATAACCTTGGTGGTGACCTATGAGAATGTCTAGGTTGAAATATCATCTGTATTCATGTCATGCTACATACATCTTCACTTTAAATTAGTCCAAATACATGAATTGACATGTATACTGCATCATTCGTGGATTATTAGTATATTCTTAAATGCATAGAGTGTGATGAAGAACTGTTTTTAAAAGAAGTATGAAACAGCTATTGTTTCCCTTTTCACTTAAATGTAACTGAAGCTAGACAAGAGGAAGTGTCACGGGTCCATTAGATAGAGGTAAGATAGTCACGTGGCTCTAGCCATCAAATTACAGCCTGAGAAACATTTCTCTAAAGGCTGTTTCACACTACTGCACAGTAACCACTGTGACAACCCTGCAGGAGCTTTTCAAAAAGCAAAACCTGGTTTGAAAACGACTGCTGCCCATCAGGCAGCTACCACCAGAAGTTCAGCATGGTGAGCTTTGGTTGGCAGGGCAAAGTCTGTGCACGTGCTTCAGTGCATAAGGGGGTAATAAAGTGTATCATATCATAACAATATTTTCATGTTAAGCAAAAAACATCTTACTTTTTAGCACGCGCTTGTACAACTTCCTTATCTTTATGAGGATCTCAGGTACCACCCCTTCTGCTGGATCCACATGGTGTATAATGTCCCTGACGATTTGGCCTTTCCAGTCATAATGGCTCAGGAAAAGAACAGGTTGGTAGCCCAGGGCATGCAGTTTTAAAACCTGTGTGATTTCAATGCGGGATCGTCCTGGAGCGTCATCGTCTCCATAGAATAACATGAAGCTATTTTATTGATGAATTATCAGTGACACTTTGACGTGATGGTGTTGATGATATCATTAAAAGAAATCCTTAAAATAGTGAGAAAAATACTTCCGGGCAGAGAGTCCTCGGTTCTCTTGGCATATGCAACACAAAGGGAGAAACTTGTAAGGGAAACCAGCTCTAAAGCTGCCAATGTTTATAGAGTCACAACCTCCCTGTGCCAGAAACATCTACAGAGAAGCATTTGTCCTCCAGTTGACTGGATTGCAGTTAATCGCAAATCAAGGGAAAAGTCCACCAAGCCTGACAGATTAGACATTTTCGATATTTAGATCTACTTCCTCAACACCCCACCCTCACAACAGCTCAAAACGGGGTGACACATGACAAATGTTTGGACCCTGGACGTAATTTGCCATGAGTCATAAACGTCTTTATCCAACAACAGTTTTGGAAAACCATGGTGATAACACCTTACGCAGCAACACTTGCGTGATTGTAAAATTGTAAAGTCTGTCAAGATCTGACTGAATACTACATTAAGTAGTCTGTATTGTCCTCCAATCCAACAAGCGAACCAACAAACACTCTTGACAAGTCCAGAAACAAAGTTCACATTTTCAACACTAACCTTCCTGTTCCTATTAACCCAATGAGTAACTAAACAATACTGGTTATTTTGACACAGTAATGTTGTTGATCTGGATTGTGTTTTGTAATGTGTTGAGTGTTCTTGCTCAGCCAAGATAGATAGTGTCGACTCTGGAGCTCCTGCACAATGCAGACCCCGAAAGAAAAACAGCAAATGATCATGACTGCAACATGAGCGCCTGCCTGTCCTAAGATCTCTCTGGTTAGGACACTGCTAACTGAGAAACAACGTCAAGCTGTTGACCTCATTAGAAATATCTTACATGGTGTGTACAGTAATACCTGTAAGATAAAGATAGATAAGATTAAGCTCCAGAGAATTTTATGTGAGCCTTATCATATAAATTACAATGAATGATTATCAAATAATGAACTGGTAGCAATTTATTGTAGCAATTCAGCTGGAGAGAAATTCTGATTCTGATTCAATGAAACCGTTTTATATAATCAAATTTAGGTCAAGGGAAAAATCCACCAAGCCTGACAGATTCAACATTTTCGATCTTTAGATCTACTTCCTCAACACCCCACCCTCACAACAGCTCAAAATGGGGTGACACATGACAAATGTTTGGACCCTGGACGTAATTTGCCATAAGTCATAAACGTCTTTATCCAACAAAAGTTTTGGAAAACCATGGTGATAACACCTTACGCAGCAATGCCTGCGTAAGGTGATTGTAAAGTCTGTCAAGATCTGACTGAATACTACATTAAGTAGTCTGTATTGTCCTCCAATCCAACGAGCGAACCAACAAACACTCTTGACAAGTCCAGAAACAAAGTTCACATTTTCAACACTAACCTTCCTGTTCCTATTAACCCAATGAGTAACTAAACAATACTGGTTATTTTGACACAGTAATGTTGTTGATCTGGATTGTGTTTTGTAATGTGTTGAGTGTTCTTGCTCAGCCAAGATAGATAGTGTCGACTCTGGAGCTCCTGCACAATGCAGACCCCGAAAGAAAAACAGCAAATGATCATGACTGCAACATGAGCGCCTGCCTGTCCTCTGTCCTCTGGTTAGGACACTGCTAACTGAGAAACAACATCAAGCTGTTGACCTCATCAGAAATATCTTACATGGTGTGTACGGTAATACCTGTAAGATAAAGATAGATAAGATTAAGCTCCAGAGAATTGTATGTGAGCCTTATCATATAAATTACAATGAATGATTATCAAACATTGAACTGGGATTGAGCATTTTATTGTACCAATTCAGCTGGAGAGAAATTCAGACTCAGAAACATTTTTAAATATCAGGAAAAGTTTATCCACTTTCTTGTCTGGAGTTATATCAGAAAGCTGTTTCTAGTTCCAGGATTTGTCTGTTAAATATGAAGCTGGAAGTCTTTATGTTAAACTAAACTAACTGTCAGGTGGTATGCTGTAGGTGACCCTCTCCCTGTCACTTCATGTTACGGTGTGCTAGTTTAAATGTCTGTTAATGGATTACAACTACACAGTTTGGTGCCCTTTTAAACTATTTTGAATCCCTGAGAATACGTTCAGCACTCATTAAAAAACTATACCCATGTTAAAGGTTGTGTTAACTGAAGAGAGATGTATTTATGTAAAAATACATAAATGAATACAGCGTTCACGTTTATTACATTTTTTTAATTCCATAGTAATTATCTCCATAAGGCATAATCTCATTGTGCATTTGAGGTGACGTCAGAAAAGCTGAGCAGGTACAGTCTAATCAGTCAGAGGAGAGGGGGCTTAGGAAAGTATTATTGTTATTATTATTTAATAGGCTTTGCTATTCAGTTAAATTAACGTGGGCTTATTTTTTTATATCAAGTAATAATAGTACCAACGAGTTTTAGTATAAGACAAGTGAAGGTTACTCTTTTTTTTCTTCCCCCATTTGTACCGCCCCCCGGATCACCACACCCTTAGCATTTACCTATAAATGGCATATTTCTGCTCATCTTTACAACATTTTGCAGCATTCACCTGCAAGACAACAGGTAAGAGGCTCAAGGTTTGTTTTCTGAGTTAGGATTGTTTAATCCATGCACTTATTTAATTATTGTTTTCAACAGACGCTCACTACAACATCATCAGAAGTCATGGCTTGTGAACAAGGAATTCCTCCATCAGGTAAAACATGAACAGCATTTAAAATACTGCTATATAATCAATGTCTGTCAACATTTTATAGACTTTTAAATGAGGTATTATTACATAACAGGGTGAATTATATTTTAATGCAGCTGTAGCTTGTTGTCTATCTTACTACGGTTGAAAATATGTTTTGTGTTTTAACAACGTTTCACTTAAGAATTATTGATCCTGGAAGTTCGAATCTGCCAATATCTTTCCAACTTTACCAAAGTGTCAATGTGACACCTTTCCTCATCTCATAATTACGAGATCTTTTCTCGTTATTACGAGATAAGGTGTCTAATTTATATAGGTGTCTCTTTATTCTGCACCTTAACAGAAATCAGAAAGACATAATACATACTGGAGAGGGTCTTGCATTTTAAAGAAGTGAAACAATATCCAGCTCTCCTCCCAACAATAATTTTCATACAGTCCCTAATTCTTTTTCACAAGTCCTAATTATCATAATGTCAATGAATGTCACCCAGGCACTGTAGCCTTCACAGCAAAGCTGAGTATCAGTGACAGCTATCCAAAACACTCTGGAGTCCTGAAGTTTACCACTGTGCTGCTCAACGAGGGAGAAGGTTACAGTCCTGGCACCGGCATCTTCTCCTGTCCTGTGGATGGCTTCTATTACTTCACCGTGCATGTGTCTACGCATGGGTGTGGGCAGTGTGCAATATTTAAAAATGGTGTCAAAGTAGTGACTCTGTATGACTCCTCTCTCCCTGATAGGAAAAGCCAAATGGCCAGTATCAGCAGTGTGATCAAACTGTCAAAAAACGACGAGGTCTGGGTGAATCTCTGGGGGCATGACAGAAATGATATCTTTGCAACTCAAGATAATGACACTGTCTTTACTGGGTTTCGTTTGGGTTAATGACATTAGTGTCAAAAAAGTTCTTGGAGGGGTTTTTTTCCCATAATGAGCCAGTACCACTTCAGTGTATTCTTGTTAAGTGAGGTTGTACAAATGACACTGTATTGTGCTTTTGCATCAATACCTTCAATGTTTTACTGAAGTAAACTGTGTTGTTTATGATCAATAATAATGTAATGCTGTATGGCTTTTCTCTAAATAAAAAATAAATATGCCTGAATGTTCTTTTTTCTTTTCAAAACTTTTCATCATACGGTTCTAGGGGCTGCCATAGACTTCAATTGCAGCGGAAAAGGGATCGATAATAATGGGAAAAGCTACAAACACAATGGGTGCCTTTGCACAGCTAAGCTGCTAGGCCCCCAATAAATAGATTGCTGTTTTATAAGTCAAGTACTCACGTGGCATGCAGAATCTGACTTCACAACTGAGAACTGAGACAGTTGAGAAGAATCACAATAAATCTCATTTTCTGATGCATTCTTTATTGTTCTTTTACAAAATAGTTAATTCAACATCTTCCAACACTGAATATCCTCATATACTGTAAATTTGTGTTAATACATTGGATATGAAATCTGTCTGGAGGTAGTGAGGAGTTGAAACATGCAACAGTTGAAGTTAACAGAGGAGTCAGTTTTCTACTTTTTCGAGTGCTCATTTTTTAGTTGGTTAACAGCCATATTTATACTGTGTACCACCCCTGAAGACAGATTGGTAGGTGATTAATACATGACATTATGGGTGGACGTACAGTACGTTTCCAGCAGAGACTGTGACACTTTCCAAGAATTCTGTGTTTCAAATTGTGTCATTCAGATTCTGGTCATCTTTAAAGCAGCTATAATCAATACTTTATTCACAAATGATTAAATATGAAGCTGCCAAATAGTTTAATTTGTACGTTTTTGTACGTAAAAGAAAAATTCAAAAAACACCTAACAAAATAAAATGTTCTAGTGAGCTTTAGAGGTGCTGGTATGTGGATTTACCTTTTGACAGAGCCAGGGTTGTTGTTTCCTTCTGCTTCAAGTCTTTATACTAAATTAAGCAAACTGGCTTCTCATATTAACTATATAAACATGAGAGTGATGTAAATCTTCTCATCTAACTTTTGGCAAATGTATGTACTTCCCATATTGTTGAACTTTTATCAAATCATGCACACTTTCAGATTGCTTTGATGCCAAATGTCTCACAATACAACCAGAGCTTAATGTTTTAATGTCAAGGCAAATTCAGAATGAAATGCAGACCACAGTATGTTGGGGTTGTGAAGAAGTTTTCTCAGTTGCATCCCTTCTCCCTTTCTAATTTAAAGTTCCAGCCATGGAAATTGTGATATTGTACATGTAATGAAGTGTGTTTTTATGTCTCGGTGAGTGTACTGTTTATCGAATATTTACAGTTTAACAATCCCCGGCATATTTGCAGGAAAGTGGCTCCATGTTGCGCATACCTTAATGTGTGACCACAGCTCAGCTACTGGAGCAGAGATTAGTCTAGACGTGACGTGATGATTTCTGGTCTCTGTTGTGGTGAATGTTGATCCTCCTTTAACAGTTTATGGCCAAATACAAGCATGTATGACCCTCCACCCAATTCCCCTAGCAAACAGTGGATCAACAATTTTCTGCATGATGCAGCAAAGACAAAATCAAATCAGTCCAGACTGCTTTTTTAAATAATTCAATACTGATGTGAAGCACTTACAAGAAAGTATCACAATAAATCTCATTTTCTGATGCATTCTTTATTGTTCTTTGACAAAAGAGTTCATTCAACATCTTTCCTTCCAACACTGTATATCCTCATATACTGTATATGTGTTAAGCAGCTGAATCACTTCCTTCAGGAATGAGGGGATCACATTTGTGATGGCCTTCCTCTACACAGTGTAACACAGAATGTTTTCCCATGTGTAGAAAGCTGTGAAAGAGTCGAATATGGAGGTAATCGTCACATCCCACATGGACCTGCAGGGAAGAGATTAAATATAAATATAAACAAATATATTCATCTTCATCTTGTGTTGCTGAGCTGCATGTCACAATTAATTCAGTCCATGCCTATAAAAGACTTTCTTATTTTTTCAAATAAATAATACCACGAAAATAATTACCTTGATGAGGAGGTTCGTTCCATGCACAATCCTGTATACTCCTTGACTCCTGAATTCAATGGCTCTGAACATTTCATACGTTTTGCAAGTCTTTTCCTCCACTTGGCACTTCACCTGTGTAAAGAATAAAATAAAATGTGATGTAAATCCAACCTGAAATGCAAACCAGACAGTTGTGAAGAATTTAGACTGAAGCTCACCTCATCACAAAGTTGCTGAACTGATTCAGTGGCATCTTGTGTCTCACTCCATGGTCCCACGCCAAGTGTAGCCATTGTCCCAAGCTCAGTTGAGGTTAACAGAGGAGTCAGTTGTCTACTTTTGCGAGTGTTTATTTCAACTGGTTAACGAGTATATTTATACTGTGTACCACCCCTGAATACAGATGGGTTGATGACTCTAATATATGGCTTTTTGGGTGTAACTACAGTTGTGTTAGTGTTGCTCATCCATGATGAATTACTTCCCATTTCTACGATATGCTGACACTTGCAGAGTCTGATGATCTGATGCATCTTTTAAAACCAATATTCAATAGTCAATATTCTTATGTTCACAAATGATCAAATAACTACAGTTAAGGTTGTGAAAATTGATGCTTGTAGTGACAAACCCACAGAGAATTGCTGCACTCCGCAGTTTCCCTCAGCTCTATGGAGCATTTTCCGCTCGTTGGTGAATGTAGTGGGCTCAAGCATTTTAGCAGCTAAAGAGACACGTTGGTGGGGGTGAAGTGGAGCTAAAAGAGAGTTAATATTAGACTTAACATTCACCATGGTGGACAAATACTCAACTCCAATCTGTCACATTATCCCCCTGTGAAACTTGAGCAGGATTTTGCGAGACTTTTAGAATGGATATCACTTTTATTAATTCAGAAACATATACAGTTTATAAAGTTTTTGTTATCTCTGCTAACAACTACATTGATGTGTGTTATAAACAATAATTGTCCATATACTGCTTAGAAATTAGGGTTAAAGTTAAGTCATTTGTTGGCATCCCACAGGGCAAGTAACAGATAACGTCAGCGCTTTATGGAACAAGTATTTAAAGGCACTGCGACGAACAAGATAATATATAATGTGAGTTTCTTAATGTCAAAGTTCCTCAGATGATGGAGGCCAGTCTGTGCCTGGTATACAAATCAGTTTTTATAGTAATAAATTTAAAATTTGAACAGTTATTGTTCAACAGCATGCAGATGTTCATTTATCTGCTTTGGGGGTCAGAGAACTTGTTTAATCTCGGAAGTTCAAGGAGGTCACTGAACTCATTTAGGATTTTATAAGACTTTAGAATGGATATCTCTGATACACCCTTTATTAACCTTCCTGTCGTGTTCGGGTCAAATCTGACCAATTTACAACTTAAAACACTCATAAATATTGTGTTTTACATCTGATTGCCTCAAGGCCTTATGATATCCTCCACACTATGCACTTGAACATATAAAAGTGACGATCACCTCTTTCATTGAATTTGTTTGTGTTTTAATCAACCTTGTTACACCTGTGGTGTTCCGGAAGAGGACACTGAAATCGAACCAGAGATAGAGGAGGATGTCTGTGGAAGACAACACAGTTTTTGATCCAGACTTTGAGGAGACTGAGCAGTCAACAGATGGAGAGGGAGAGGCACCTGAAGAACAGGCACCTGAGGAGACATTCCAGTCCAAGAGTGGACATTTGCTCTGGTCTTCATCCCCCCAGGACAGAAGAAGTAGAGCGAGAGTGGAAAACATCATAAAGATGACGCCAGGGCCAACACAGTATGCGACATCTCGTGTGGATGACATCAAGTCCAGCTTCCAACTCTTTTTACCAGAGTCCATTGAGGGAATTATATTGGAACAGAGGGCACTGTTCACTGGGTCTATAGACATTAATATATGATGGAAAGCCATTGCTGACAAAACAGAACAGTTTCAGTCCAGTCTGATGAGACGAATGTCATTTTACCTTAAGAGCAGTTACAGTAAAACAGACTGGTCAGTTTTGACCGGGAACACTAAAGTAAGGGGCGGGAGGTGAACACGACAGGAGGGTTAATGAAGAAATATAGAAAGCAGCAGTTTTTAGAATTACTCAACAATAAGTGGGAATTTCTGAGGAAGTGCAGTTGCAACATAAAAGCAGCTTATGGGAAACCATACTGGATAAAGTTCAACAAGGATGGGTTCACTGAAGAGTCAGCCATTGTTGTGGTGGGCATGAAGATGTTCAGCTATGGGTTATTTTAAGCATCTTAACCTTTTTGTACAAAAATGTAAATTATCTCTGTTAATGTATTTTCAAGCATCACTGTTGTACATGTAATACTGCACCTAGTGGCCAATTCTAGGTATGATTAAGCTCCCTGATGGATGCATACCTGCGCAGGTTCATTGCTAAAGATCAGTGCAGTTTCTTTTTCATCCTAACATGACCATACTAAAGCCTTCACATCATAATAATAACAACAACACTCAGGATGGCAAAATTAATCTCAATTCAAATACCTGACTTTTAAACATTTTTTTCTAATTTCAAAAAATGAGTTACATTGATAAAGAGGTTTACTCAAAACACAATCTGCTCCTTGTAGGCAACTGCTGCGAATTCATCATACATCGTCTTTGTTTTGTCCTCTACTTTGGTCTTCACCTACAGCAAATTCAGAATGGAATGCAGACCACAGTATGTTGGAGTTGTGAAGAAAGAAGATAGACTGAAGATCACTTCATTACAAATCTTCTGAGTTTCCTCAGTGCCATCCCTTTTTCTCATTTAAATCTCCAGCCATAGAAATGTGAGAAGGTACAATTAATGAATGTGATGAAGTGTGTTTTTATACGTCCCGGTGAAAGTGCTCGAGTTCAGCTGTTTACAGAATATATACTGGTTAACAACCAGAAGTATATGTGCAGGAAAGTGGCTCCACACAGAGCTACATGTATGAACACAACTCAGCTACTGGAGCCCAGACATGACGTGATAATTTCGGCTTTCTATTGTGGCTAATGTTGATGTAATGTTGATTCTCCTTTAAGAATATCTCTCCAAATTGCAGCTTGTATGATCATCCCCTAGCAATCAGTGGATCAACAACTCTACAGCAAAGACAAATCAAATCAGTCCAGACTGCTTTTCTGAATGATTCTTTAGCAACTTTCTCTCTCCTATCTCTAGATACTATGATATACTGAATATGTAACAACATGTTAGAAGTCAAAAGCTGCTTGTACTACCTGCACATTAATTCATATTAATATTTGTTGTCTATAATAATTTCAACCATGTAGGTTAGTGAACTTATTAAATATTTAATCATATCCACATGTTTTATTAGTCAAGCACTCATGTGGCCTACAGAAAATCTGACTTCGTGTGGCACTTGCAAGAAAGAATCACAATAAATCTCATTTTCTGATGCGTCCTTTATTTTTCTTTGACAAAAGAGTTCATTCAACATCTTTCCTTCCAACACTGTATATCTTCATATTCTGTATAAGTGTTATAATACATTGGAAATGAAATCTGTCTGGAGGCAGTGAGCAGTTGAATTACTTGTGCTTCAAATTACTCAAGGAATGAGGGGATCACATTTGTGATGGCCTTCCTCTACACAGTTTACCACAGACTTCCCTCCATAACATGGAAGGCTTTGGAAGACTCGAATATGGAGGTAATCGACACATCCCACATGAACCTGCAGGGAAGAGATTAAACATCTAATCAAATATGTTCATCCTTATCTTGTGTTGTTGAGGAGTAAGAATCTTTTAATCTGTTTAACAGCTCACCTGGATGTAGTTCAGACCATATATAAAACACTTTCTTTTCTTTTAAATAAAGAATATTAAAATATTTATTACCTTGATGAGATAGTTCATTCCAGCCACAAGCTGACTTGTGTACTGAACAGCTTGGTATATTTCATATTTCTTGTTTGTCTTTTCCTCCACTTGGCACTTCACCTGTGTGAAGAATAAAATAAGATGTGATGTAAATCCAGCCTGAAATGCAAACCAGACAGTTGTGTGTAGAGGTTGTGAAGTATTAAGTTAGACTGAAGCTCACCTCATCACAAATGCTCTTAATTTCTTCAGTGGCATCTTTTGTCTCACTCCATCCTCCCACAAGTTTATCCATTGTCCCAAGCTCAGTTGAAGTTATCAGAGGAGTCAGCTGTCAACTTTTGTGTTAATTTTCAGCTGGTTATCGAGTATATTTATACTGTGTACCACCCCCTGAATCAGACATGTAGGTGAGTCTAACAAATGGCATTTTGGGTGTAGCTAAAGTACACATGGGGTTAGTGTTTTATGGATTACTCATTTCTAGCAGACACCGTAACATTTCCAAAAAATCACAAGTTTTAAATTGCATCATTCAGAGTCTGATCACCTGATGCATCTTTAAAGCAGCTATAGTAAAGCTGTTGCTTGTATTGACAAACCCACAGAGAATTGCTGCACTCTGCAGTTTCCCTCATTGGGCATCATGAGTTCAAGCATTTAGTAACTACAGAGACAAGTTGGTGGAGATGAAGTAGAGATAAAAGAGAATGACTATTGGACACCATGGTGGACAAAAACTCCAAATTAATGCTGTTGTTGCTTTATGATTGCCAGATGTGTGCAGCTGTGTGCTAATAAGTTAGCCATACTATGCCAATATAACATTACATCGTCTTTCAACTGTCCCATAGCGGTGAGAAATCCATGTTTCTATGGTAGCTCAGAACAGACAAACTAAACACTAGCCACACAACACAGCCACCATACTTCACACTATGAAATAGAGGGTGAGGCAAAGGGGTTGCAATGAGCAACTACTCCACTTGATGCCTATAAATCCTACAGTACACTGGACCTTTAAACATGAAGCTGCAGACAGAAGGGAATTAGTTTAACTTAGCATAGACACTAGCCTAGCAGCTAGCCTAGCTCTGTTTAAAGGTTTAAAAACAAAATACACATACACAGTGACTTCCTGGACTCTTGATGTAACCAGTGAGACTTCAGGGAGTCACTGTGCCTGACCTTTATTAATGCAGAAATATACAATGTTTCAAAATCAGCAGTTTTTAGAATTACGCAACAATTAGCAAGAGTTTCTGAGTAAGTGCAGTTGCAACATAAACATAAAGAACTCATGGGAAACTGTATTGGATGAAGCTCAACAAGGACTGGTTCACTGAAGAGTCCGTTATTGTTGTGGTGGTACAGAACAAAGCTCAGGACAGACACTTGTTGTGTATTTGTAGCCAGTGTAAGATGACATTTGTGTCAACCACAGCAGATATTAAACAGGATTAGGAAGTAGGAAAAGTGTTTGGTTTTTAGTAAATAAATCTACAGGAGAGTTATCGTAATGACTACATTTTTATATGCGCTGAACAAACATAACTAGCAATAAAAACTTAAATAAATTCACACTAAAATGTTGTGATATGAGTCAAGATGCTGTACTTCATGATGAGAACAAAACTGATGCAGTATTTGTTAATAAACAGGAACAGTAGTCACAAGATGACGCTCACTGTTATGTAACCGTCATGTGAACTTTGAGTCTTGAGGTGATGAGTGTGATTAATGAGACAGTTTCAACATTTCTAACCAGGTGGCTTGCAGGATTTGCTCTAGCTTGGGACAATCCAGGAGTTGAAAGAAACATCAGAAAATAGATTCACAAAGTCTTAGAGAGAGTTCAGTTAGCACCTGAGTGCTGAATATAAATGTGACTGTATGGTTTCACCTGTGTTCAGAGTATGAAGCCCGTGCTGTGTACCAGTTAAATGCAGTTAAATCTGTTTTTTCAGTCGGTAGAAGCGTATAAACTTTTTCCCATGGTCTAGTGTTTAAAAAGCCAATTACAAAAACATTAAATCATTATATCAAATCACAATACTTGTAGGATAAGAATCGCAGTACATATTGAATAGGCACACCAAGTATAGGTATGTGTCTGTTAGAAACAATAAATGTTCATATACTGCAGTCCACAGCAGTCTCTACTAACAGACAGTAATCATACTCCACCTAGTGCTCAGACGTATATCCACACAAAGGAAAGAAATCCAAAACTTGCCTTAAAATCATTGTGTTTTTAAATTTTCCTTACTATCAAAGTAATACAGTTATAGTTGTCTGTATGTGTATGAGTACACTGTAAACAGAAATTGGTAATAGTTAATTTGGCATACATTTAATGGGGCCAAAATGTAAACAAATGCATAGGCTTTAGTTTTTTGAACATCAAACAAATGTAACAACGGTGCCATCTAGTGACTTCAGATGTGGGACGATTTGTAGGCAGGTGAGCACTTATGTATTTCCCGATTTAAACACTTGATGGAGTCAAACAACAGAGGTTATTCAAAGAGATTGGAGCAGACAAGAGGATGCTAAAATGTAGATTTTAAAGTACAACCCCATTTCCGACAAAGTTGGCACACTGTGTAAAATGTTAATAGAAACAAAATGTGATGATGTGCAAAATATTGAAACATTTTATTGAAATATTTAACTGAATATAGCACAAGGACTACTTATCAAACGTTGAAACTAGGTCATTGTATTGTTCTTGGAAAATGATACGCTCATTTTGAATTTGATGCCAGCAACATATTTTAAAAAAAAATTTGGCTGGTGGCAACAAAAGACTGGAAATTGTTGTGAAATGCCAAAAGAAAGCACCTGGTGAAACATCTCACAAATAATGAGGTTAACTGGTAACAGGTTAGTAACATGATTGGGTATAAAAAGAGTCTTTGTGGAGTAAAGATGGGGACCAAAGGCAAGGCACCATTAATGCTGAAGAATATGTACTGGTTTTAGTGCTGCCAAGTAGACAACGCCCTTTTCAGGGACGGCCTTGTTTATTTCAGCAAGAGGATGCCAAACTACATTCCAGCTGCAGGGCTCCATAGTAAAAGAGTCCAGGTGTTGAATTGGTCTTCCTGCATTCCTGACTTGTCAGCCATTGAAAATGTTTGGCACATTATGAAATGTAAAATATGACAAAGAAGACCCTGAACTATTGACCAGCTGAAATCCTACAGGACGCAAGAATGGGTTTAACATTCTTCTTTCAAGATTACAGCAAAGGTTCCTCAAACCCCAGACACGTACAGAGTGTTGTTTAAAGAAGAGGTGATATACAGAGTGGTAAACACGACCCTGTCCAAAAAACAATCACATTTCTCAGTTTCAATGTTGGTAAGTGTCCTTGCACTTTTTTATTTTAATTTTTTTGTTAAATATGAGGTTTCAACAGCATTCCAACTTTTCTGGAAATGGAGTTGTAGTAAATTTTGTGGCTTTAAGTGAAAATAGTAGATTGAGATGTTAAAGTTCAACAGGTCAGAGTTGAAAGGTAAATGATATTGATGTTGATGAAGTCATAAGATGTCCTGAGAATGCAGGGCCGGCCCTCGGCATTTAGAGGCCCTAAACAAGATTTTGTTTGTGGCTCCAAAAAACTTCTAGTGCAATCAACAAATCGCATACACCACTAACAATGGAGCGCACACAACAGAGATGGACAAGTCATTCAACATCAAATTTCAAATACTTTCTTTGAGGGTTGGCAAGTAACTACAAACAGTAACATTATGTGAAAAGTAAATGAAAGAAATAACAAATTGTTCACAGACTGTGGATCCTTAAGAATCATTTTGTCCAGAAGACAAATAAACTAGAGACACAGGCAGTTCATCTTCCGACATGCAGCCAAATTAAGATATTAATCAGAGGTCCTGTCTGATAAATAAGAGTGAGGATAAATACCAAAGCATGATGATGATTTGTACACAGGACAATTGAGCCATCATATTTTCATGGGGGAGGGGCTTTGATGCTTCATTTTTATTTGGCTTTAGATTTGTCACGTACATTTATGTTATAATACAAGATTTCAGCATTGCGGAACAATCAGGCTACATTTGTGGTTTTATTGAAAATCATGAGAAAGTTTCAGGGCGTCTCTGAAACTGACTGTTACACCTGAGCAGAGAGACGCTGTGCTGCTGCCAGAAGAGCCACTGAATGTAGCCGTTTTGTCAGACAACCAACAACAACAACTGATTGCGTAAAAGTTGCCAAATACCTGCAGGGCAGACGCTAAATCACAAACAAAGTCATTCAGTAACTGCGTTTGTTTGAATACAGAAGACATTTTCTCAAGACTTGGAAAACTGGCAGCCAAACCACAGACAGGGCATGTGGAACATTATTTGATCAAAACCTGTTTTACTTTCGTCAATAAATGTATTTGAACTTTGTTTCTTGTAGGATCCAACAGAAATATCCTTGCTTCTGAGATTTAAAGCAACATTTGGGGGGCATGCTTTCAAACAAATAGCATGACATAGTTATGATGTGATGAAGTGTGAAACCTCTCGTCAGATTTTACTTATCGCAGCTTTTTCTGTTTTTAAACTGGAATTTGAATGAATTCACAAGAGAAATAATCCAAGATGGCACTTTCCACTGCAAAGATGGAAACCACCAAGTCATTTGATTAAAGGCACTGCAACAAACGTGACTTTATAATGTGAGTTAACATCAGAGAGATAAGATAGCTGCAAAGAACTGCAGAACCAATGCCAAACATCTATTTCATCTGGTAATGGGAACAAGCTTCATGCAGCATATGCTTATTAAAGAGGAACAGTAGTTGTAACTGCCCTAGAGAAAGGTTTTATATGGTTGTTTATAATATTTTATGTTATACAATTCATAGCTAATTTTATAAAGACATTAAATAGAATTAAAATGTAATAAATAAGTTTGTTAAAAGGGTAATATTAAACATTAAAATGTACTACTTTAAAATGTTAAGTCAAATATTTAGAGCCTCTTTTGTCCGGTTATATTGTTTAATACAGAGATTAACTGGTCACATGATCAGAGTTTCGTTGAGCGCGTAACTGTGGCATTGTGGGTAGAAGAGAGAGCATAGATAGAGTGCTGCAGCCCTGTTGTAACATTTATTCTGCATGTGGTCCAAGAGGTGCACACGATTTCAGTCAGTTATACTGAGTACGATGTAAAGGTTTGTGTGTTTTAATATGAACAATGTAATATGTTTCAGTAATTTCATCTGAGATCATGTTCTGTTATGTTAACATGTTTTGAGCTTGTTGAGCATGATGATGAGATGATAATAAGAAGATAGCTGCAAAGCACTTAAAGGCCAGTGTCAAACATCTATTGCATCTGTTAATGAGGAAAAGATTCATGCAGCATATGTTTAATAAAGAGGAACAGTAGTCACAAGATAAAGCAGGAATGTGACTGACATGTGAAGTCACATCATCCAATGTGGTTCCGGGTTCGACCCTATGTGTAACCATTGCAGGCTAAATGGTTACACATAGGTGGATGGTTGTTTGTTTCTATGTGTCAGCCCTGTGATAAACTGGTGACCTATCCAGGGTGTACCCCGCCTCTTGCCCAATGTCGGCTAGGTCCGGCTCCAGCCACTCGCAACCCTAGAAAGGTTAAGCGGTTATGGAAAAGGATGAATGCACAACTTAATGTGACTCAGCACTGCTGCAGTGTGTTATTTGAAGTCTTAACAGCCCTGCTGGAGGATCTGAAGCAACAAGTAGAGGCCCTTCAGTAAGACACTTAATGCATTGGAGAGCTGATCAGACCATGTTTGTCCTCAGAAATGCTGGTAATATAGATCTATTGGCAGAAAGTCAGAGGTCAAAGGCTCAGTTTTTGATAATGTTCAGTTCCATTGTTTGCTTATTTCACGGGAGAAATTTTTTATTTGTCACAGAAGGGACATTTTGTTAGTTTCCCTGTAAGCCATGACCATTGCCAGCATGCACAATACATACAAACATAGACAAACTTCCTAAACTGAGCACCAGGGACTGAATTTATTTTTCAACCTCCACTTCTCTCTTTAAATTCATCCTCAAAGTATCTTTAGGTTTAAAAAGTCAATTAATTTAACACTGCATGACAGCTTGTTCCAGATCGTCACTGAAGTTGTATGTTTACACCAAATAGCAGGTTTTATGGAGGCCCGGGGCCTACGCTCACCAAGTGGCCCCAGTAGTAAAGATCAGGTCTGGGTGTGGTGATCCTGATGTGGATGTTTAATACTACACCTACTCTGTTCAGCTGTTGAGTTAGACTCTGGCCAGGACACAGACTGATCATGTTCACTAGTGCTAGTAGGTGTGTCTCATGGGTGCACGCATATATGTGTGCAGCACTCCTCCCTCAAGTCACAACTACTGTATGCTACACTAGATGTTTTAAGGCAGATATGACAAAGTTACAAAGTCCTTTATAATAAAAGTAAGTTTTAAAAAAAATATTAATTATTTACATCATTTAAATACCATGAGTTAAGAAAAAGTCAAACAATAAAACTGAGTGTGAAGAAAAGATTTAAAAGAGGACTATGAGAGAGACTTCAATAGATCATGGTCCTGGACGGGCATCTCCACTAGAATTTAAAATAAAGTTTGGTGGTTTTGAATAATGTTTAAACTGCGCAGCATGAGTCTGTAAGGACTACTTGCGGGGTTGGAGTATGGAATGTAAAAGATCCATAAAATCAATCAAAACCAGCAATGTCAACAGCTGCCATTGGGTGACAAAAAAAACTGACAGTACTGAATAAACTTCTGTTTGTCGTCTGTGGAAAAATGTCTTTGCCCAACCCTTTTTCTTCACAACGGCTGTCAGATGAAGACATACGACCTGGTCTGCAGCTATTTCACAACTCAGATACCACAGAAAGAAAAGAAACGCTGAGAATCCCAACAAATCTCATTCATTTATTTATTTATTCCTCTTGTACAAAATAATTCAATTTTTGACAGAATAACATCATGATCTACTGTTTGTATGTTAAAGTATGTTACTACATGATGATGATGAGCCATAATTTGCTAATAATGAGATAGCAGCCTGTAGGCACTGGATCTTTGCTTTGGGCAATTAGAATAATTCAAGAGAGTCTTCGTGGCTCTTGTCTTTTTGCATGCTAGTCAGCTCAAGGTCTCCTCCATTACATGGGAGAGGCTTGAAAACACGGAGGTGAACATGATCATCTCCTCCCACATGGACCTGCAAGGAAGTAAAAGTAAAGTTTTAAGAGATCTTTAAAACTACAGCTACACCTGGAGCTCAAAGTTGATATGTGTGTGTCCACTTGAAGAATGCACTGTAAAAAACATCCATGTATAGTCTTTGGCTTCTGGGGTTAGAGCAATGGCACTATCAATTGCTTTCGCAACTGTGGGTGGTTGCTCTGACGCCAAGAGTAGATTAAATAACAAGGTACAACAAAGTTGTTCAGACTTAGAAACTAAATTTGAGCCAAAAAGTGAAATCTGAGCGAAGATATAAACTAGTCTGATAACTTTTTTGGCCAAGTATGTGTTAACATGCAACGAATTTGACTGCAGTTTGAAGCACCTCTGAGTGGACTAAAAATAGGACACTGAGAGGTGCTGTGATTCGACTGGTGCTCTGTATATACTGTATGTATGTGGATGTATGCGCTTCATGTTTTTATCCCTTCTAACTATGTTTTATTTAGATTTTATACTATGTTTTTTTTTTGTACTCCTGCACTGAAGGTGGCACTTTAATTTCGTTATGCATTGTATAATGACAATAAAGATATTCTATTCTAAATTATCAGCTCACAAAAATGTCAATAAACTCATCAAATGAAGTCACTTGAACACTGTCGGCTTCTTAAGCACATACTTCCCATTGAGGATAAACATGGTGGTAATAATATGATGTGTTTTGTGTCTTATATAAACTATCTCGAAGGAGTTTCATAGTCTCTTAACACAATGCAAACGGTGATGGGTCGGTATACACCTCAGTCACTCCCTGCTGTGAGTCATAACTAGTCCAAACACACCGCAGGTGGCCGCAGCAGACACACTACAGACTGAGTTGCAGATTTGCAGGTTTAGATTTGAGAGTAAAATTAAACTATTAAAGTGTTTATGTAAAATAACATGCTCCTCTAACTGTATAAATAAACATTACCTTGATGTAGTAGTTGGTCCCGGCCACAACCTGACTCCTGAATTTCTTGGCTACGAAAACATCGTAGGTCTTCCCTGCTATCTGCTCTGCCCGGGACTTCACCTGAGTAACAATGAGAAGACGTCAAAACAAAGTGAAAACACATGTCCTGCTTAACGCTCAATAGGCTCGAGGGGGGAAAAGTCCAAAAACAATAACAATAATTATCCTTTTTTTTTCTACTTACGCTTTCACAGATCTTATGCACCGTCTCGTCGGGTTCACGGATGTCGGATCCACCACCACACATCATCATTATGACGGATTTTATCGTTTAAAATGCACGAAGAGACGAAAACGATTCTAGTATATCAATGAGACGTTCAAGCCCAGTCAGGAAATCATATGACTCTTTGTTTTTGGATTGTACCATCCGCGTAGGGGGGGATTGTTTTACTTAAACGACGTCACAAACCAAAATAAAACAAATAGAGCATGAAGAGTTGTGAATATTAGTTTATCTGTGTTTTATATTTGCAGTAAATCGTTTAAAGTATGCGAAAGGAAGTTTTTAAATATATATATTTCAATATTTCTCTCTGCTCGGCCCTCCTCGCAGACGGTGTGGGTTAGTCGTGGGCGTGGCTCCGTTTGGATGTGACAGCTGAGTACAATGAACTGTGCTGTGAAGTGACGGGACATGTTGGGATGCAGACAGACTGTGTATCATGGAAACCTTGTGGGTTAGAGGATCAAACATGAGTCATGCAACTAAACAGCTTCATAAGCTTTTTCTTCCTTTGTTTCCTATTTTAACATGTCTGCTATGGTGATGCAGATAGCCCAGTTCCCAAAAAGGTTGGCACATTTTGTAAAATGTGATGATGTGCAAAACATTTATTTCTGCCATTTTCTCGTGATAATTAGTTCATTTCATTTGTTTTCTCGACATCTCAAGTTACTTATGCCATTAGATAGATAGATAGATAGATAGATAGATAGATAGATAGATAGATAGATAGATAGATAGATAGATAGATAGATAGATAGATAAAACTATATAAAGTAAATATTTTTTTTCTAACAGAAATAATAAATACAACTACAAATAGAGATTTAAAAAAAACTATGCAATTAAATTAGGCTGTAGACAATTAATGAAAGTCACAGTATACAGCAGAGGAGTGCAAATGGAGTCCAAAATGACTGACAAAATGTCCAGGAATCAGTGCAACAGAGAAAAAGATTGTCCATTTGTCTATTGTCCTTCCTGCCATGACTGAAAGCTGTTGTGCAGTCTGCTTGCGAGGGGGATGAAAGAGTTCTTGAGTCTGTTGTCACGAGAAAACAGAGGAAATAAAAATGCATGAATGTATGACTGCTTCGGGCTTCCACAGGACAAAGACAACTTATTAAATGTTGAAAATGAGAAATTTGATTATTTCTGGAAAGTTGCATGCCCATTTTGAATTTGATGCCAGCAACACGTTGTGACAGGGTGTCATGTTTTTTGTTTTTTTAAGGATTTTTTTTTTTTTTGCCTTTTTAAGCTTTATTTTTAGAGACAGCTGAAGAGTGACAGGAAATGTGGGGAGAGAGAGATAGGGAGTGACATGCAGGAAAGAACCACAGGTTGGATTTGAACCCTGGGCTTCCACAGCAAGGACTGAGCCTTCATACATGGGGCGGCTGCTCTACCAACTGAGCTAAACGCCGCCCGGGTGTCATGTTTACCACTATGTTCATCACTGCTTCTTTTAACACTCTTTAAGCATCTGTTATCAATGAGTGACAGTCTAGTGTCTGGACTGCTGCCAGGCACTACAGAGGTATGAGGCTGTACGTGCAGAACGTGATTTTGACACTGTCTTCCTGAAATAAGCAAGAAAATGCGTTGTCTACTTGGCGGCACATTGTTCATAACCTGTAAATAAAGAGAAAGATAAGGATTACAAAGACTTAAAAGTGGAGATGTATCCTGACTTTGTGGAACAGGTTGGCAACAAGATGTTTGTTGGGTTATTGGCAAAGTGACAGGAAGATATATGATTTTTTAAATCATGACAGTGCAAAGTAAAGAGTAATCAGAAAAAAAGACTTGTTTAACACTGAAAACAAGTAATTAAAAACTTTTAGCTGATTGAGATTCTGATTATTCTGTATGAACTTTGAACTGGATAAGTTTAAATATTGTATCCTCTTGTGAAGCACAGCTAACCATGTCATGTTTTGGTTCAGGAAATGGACCCAAATGCAGACATAGAGATTCAAAAAGGTAACTTAAACCACTACAGAAAATGGCAAACACAAGTCCAGGCAAAAAAAAAAAAAACAAAGTCCAAAAATCCAAAAATCCAAGATAAGTAAGAAGTCCAACAGTCCAAACAAACAAACACGAGGAGCAGGAATACAGGAAGAAGCACCTTCTTATAGTCTTATATATTTAGTCCCTGTGATCCTTTGTCATATCGTGTCTCTTGGTCAGTAATGTATGTTGTGTTCTGTGTCCGTGTCACTCGTTCTGTTTAAGTTCCCTAGTTCTCTTTTACCTAGTTTATATATATATATATATATATATATATATATATATATATACATTACTGACCAAGAGACACGATATGACAAAGGACATGCCCAATCTTTTCCAACCTGAAGATGGCGACAAATGCAACATTTAGGGTGACTCACACTTGAAAAATTTACTTCTAGGCCAATGAAAACAGCACCAGTGTGCTCTTTAGGTTAAAGCAGAAGAAATGCCACTGTGGCTCCATAGGAAATCAGCTGATGGCCAATTACTGGATGAATCTAAGGGGACACAATGAGAACCACCCAATGAAAAGGGTCTTTGAGAGTATTTTTTTAGCTTTAGAGTGGGTGGAAGAGGTAACAGGAAGTAAAACACTCATCTGTAGTGACTCAGTGTCAGCACTATCACGTATTAAAACAGAACTACTGTATGATATATTGTTTAATAATTCAAGGTCAGCCTGTCAGGGGAAAGATATGGGATTCATGTTGGGTACCAGCACACTCAGGAATCCAAAGAAAATAAAAAAAAATGGACTGAAGTTAGCTGCGATAACAAAATGTATCATTAAACTGTTAAACTTTAATTTGGATTTACTTTGAATTTTATGTTGAGAAAATTTTACAGCTTGTCTTATCCTGCAGATGTGAACCGTTACAAGCTGCTGCTTATTTGAATCTGTCTTCATCAGGAGAAGTTTCTGTGCAGAGTTTTGTTGATAACCTTCATGGCTAAGATGAGGGTCAGATTTCTCATTATGGGAAGACTTCTGAGAGATAACTGAACCTCCCCTGGTCACACTGGGTGCAGGGCAGGATCTGTATGAAATGTATGTTATATTTCTGTCACTCTTTGTCACACTGTAAGGTGACTGGTATTCTTTGTAATAATGTTCTTACATGTTGTCTTTTAACTCTCTTTTAACTCTGCTATGTTTGAATTTAGTCTACATTAGTGAAGGAGGTGGTTAGATAAGATAAGATAAGATAAGATACGATAATATTCAAATATATACACTATATATGCACATGGTGTGCATACTTGTACTATATATATATATATATATATATATATATATATATATATATATATATATATATATATATATATATATATATATATAGTTAGGGTTAGGGTTAGCAGTAAATATAATCAATACAAGAAAAAAATGATTTAAGTGAGATGTAAAAAATGGTATGCATGTGTAAAATTAAACTGCATCAGTGAAACAGTGCTGCATGAAGTCATGCTGGTGTTAAAGAGTCTGACAGCTGTTGGAATGAAGGACCTGTGGTAGCGCTCCTTTAACACGGTGGGAGTAGCAGTCTGTTAATGAAGGAGCTGTTTAAGGCCCCACAGCCTCATGCAGGAGGTGAGAGGAGTTGTTCATGATGGATGTCAGCTTCGCTAACATCCTCCTCTCCCCACTTCATCTATGGAGTCTAGGGGGCAGTCCAGGACAGTGCTGGCCCTCCTATAATAAGTCAGAGGGGAAAAGCATAGTTTGGAGGGAAATAATCAAACAGTGGCAACAGTATCGGAAGAATGTGATAAATATAGTGAAGTAGTAAAGAAGTAAAGTAACTATGAGTTCACAGCAAGTTGAACAGTACACTTTTTATTATAGGGAAACGTGCAATCTCTGTCCTCATCTTATGCAGGAAGTATGAAACAGAAAGAAGGTTTACAGAGGCCATAGGAGCCAAGGGGCAGAAAATAGATAGATAGATAGATAGATAGATAGATAGATAGATAGATAGATAGATAGATAGATAGATAGATAGATAGATAGATAGATAGATAGATAGATAGATAGATAGATAGATAGATAGATAGATAGATAGATAGGGTTTTTTCATAGCAATTGGACCAATTACAAGACTGACCCAGAATAGTAAACGGTGGATGATTACAGCCAGAGGGAGGCAGTAATGCAACCAAATGGATGCCAACTGCCGTAAAACCAAAAGTAGGAAGATGAAGAAGAAACGCAGAGTGTGAATAGTCGCACCTGAGTTATGAGGTCACTTCGCAGCAGTCTGCAGGGGCCGCTTTTCTTCATCATGTTGTCTTGTCTGCTGTCTCGAAGTCTGTGCCAGGTTGTTGCGGAAGTGAACCGCAGGTCTTACCCGACCTTCGGTTCAGCTTTTCGGGCTTTTACAACCTCAAGTCCTCAAAGAGGAGATTCATCCGACAACGGTAAAGTCTGTTTCCTGGTATACAGTCAGCTGTGTTTACATTAATCATACTCCTGCTGGCCTACGTGATTTATTAATCTGCTGTCATAATATTCTTTATTATAGAAAGTGCTCAAATTGTAAAAGAAAATATTTGTCATAATTACTGTAGTCGTTTGTCTTTGGATTATTCTGCCAGACAGTGGTGGAAGATAATTCAATCAAGTAAGTTACTGTGTAATTTTGAGATAGGCCGTGCCTGTAGTACATTAACTTTCTGCTGTTTTATAGCCTTTTCAAATAGCATGCACCAAAGACACTGCAAATATGAACACTACCCTTCTCTTTAGACATTACAGCTGTAAGAAATAAACACAAGAGAGGCACAGACTGTTCAAACTCAAACACTTCATCTGTAAACAGGACCTTTAGTCCATCTGAAAACAAATCAGAACATTCTGCAGACATCTTGTAAAAAAAAAAAAGCTCAAATGTCTATTTGAAGTCTTTGAAGTCTAATGTTGTGATATGATGGACAGTAGAACAAAAATTTCATTTTCAACCTCTCAATAGATCACGCAGTAGACATTTTCTGTCCTCCTCTGGAGTTGAGTGGAAGCGTCCAGTTTCCACCGCCAGAGGCGAAATCACACATCTCAACTTGGCACAAACAGACCTCTGTGCTCTGGATGATTATTTACATCCTTTATCAGAGTGTGCATTCTTAATTTTGCTTTACACAAAACTTCCGCTGCTCTTTTTTCAAATAGTATTCTTTTATTTTGTCCTCTATTGGAGACCTGTCTTGTCAGATACTTTGGCCGGCTCACTTGTCTAGGAATAATTGTTTGAAAGACCTGATGCTGCACTTCACATGGCTCCTATCCCATGTCACCAGATTCTGCAAATTTGTAAAAACCTATAAAATAGTGCATGGTTGTATTTTGGATTGTGTCACATTTTGTTTGCTTATAGTAACTTCATAGCCCTGAACCACAATCTAAAATAGGACAGACACAAGATCCCGACATAGCTTAACCTTTAACTTTATTAAGGACAGCTCCTAGTGCTCCACCTGCCAAGTCTGATAAGACTTCTACATGATCATCAAGAGTAAATCCTAAATATATACAATGCTCAGTGTATGACAGATATGTTGAATCAAAATGAACTAATCCACCACAACTCAATGCCTTAGCATTTGTTTAATAACTGAAGTTACTTTGGGGATTTATATTAATAATAATACAGAGTGTAATTAACAAAAACATGATGTTATAATGCGGGTTAAGGCAAGACTATCTGAGCATTAGTTAATGCCTCATTTACATATTTAAACATAGCATTTCAGAACACGTCTTAATGAATGTAATCGACAGGCGAAGTTTCACGATAATATCTTTTAGTTTCACCTGTAGTGTCTTACATTAGCACCTTCACCGGCTGCAAAATTAGCATGATGTACACATGAATGCATCAATATTTATAATAATTATATTTTGAGATGTCCTTCCCCTGCAGCAGCCAGCAATGTCAGACTGAATGGAGTGAAGAATGTGTTTGAAACAGGTTTTTTGTTGACTCTGACGTTTTTGTTTCAAATGCATAACAATGGTGTGTGAGTAGGGAAAGCTCCAGTTCATCCTCACAGCAGAAGACAGTAACATTGACCAGCACTTAATTAACACAGATACCTATTAAATCAATGGATGGTGAGTTTATAGCTTTGTGAAATAGTCCCAATTTGACAAGAAATTAACTTTATGAGATTGTAATATTTTACGTTTCCATTTCAGGTTCAGTGGTGACCTACTCGCAGCTGAAGTCCATGCTGTCCAACCATGACGTTCAGCTGTTTGATGTGAGAAATCCTGATGAGTACCAGGCTGGGCGCATTTCAAGTGCTGTCAACATCCCATGTAAGTGTTAACATATGTAAAAACAAAAAAATATGGGGAGATAGTTTTTCTTTGGGTGTTTTCTTTCATATTATTTGTGTTTATGTGCGTAAATATCAGTGGGCAACCTGGAGGAGTCTCTGAAGCTGTCCCCAGAGCACTTTCAGCAGAAATTTAATGTGACGGCTCCTGGGAAAGATGACGACAACATCGTGTTTCACTGCAGAAGTGGTAACAGGAGCGCCAAAGCCCTGGACATCGCCCGTCATCTGGGGTTTAACAGGTAAATAACTGTATGGAGATGCACCTGCATACACCCAATAATCATATCCATCCAGTAGTACAATTATTACATGACTCATTGAAGGTGAGCTTTTTAGAGTGAGAGGACGTCTATTACCTGAAGATAAGCATGTTAGATAATTTGATCCCTGCTAGAGCTGTCCATCAATATAAATGGAACATGTGTTGGTATTTAATTATTAATTGGTCCTGGTACTGAGTTCAGTATCCTCGGGTGCTGCTTTGGTTCGTTGACCATTGGATGACATTTTAGTAGAAAAACAAACAGCAGTGATGAGGAGACTAAGTTCTTCTCTTTCTTTGCTTCTTTTTCTCAGGGTGAGACATTATAAAGGAGGGTACAGTGAGTGGGAAGAGCGAGAAAGACAATGAATGCTGCACTTCAAAACTACAGGATATAACTGAGAGATGACTGATGTGTTACGCTTGAGCAACATTCGGTTACAGTTTTAAATCATTTTGACTTAATAAGTTAGAATTTAGACTCACATCGCCCGTTTTTATAGGTAAACACCACTTCTTTGCCTTTTTAGTTACTGATTCATTGAGGTTTTAGATATGCTGTGTATCCTTTCTATCCTTTCTGTGCCAAGAGTCATGATTCATGACAAACCGATTAATGTGACTGTGTTGTGTTGATTAAATTATAAGGAAATTTCAACATGGCTTTGTGTGTCTTTTGTAAACCTGCAGTTTGTCCCATTTCCACTCTGCTCTTTCAGCTTTTACATTATTATTCACCAGCTAGCTGCTGCCTGCCTTTGTTGCTGGACGGGTAGCATAGAGTCTTTCATAGAGACTTTCAATGCTCAAAACATCTGCCTGTTGCAGCTGAAAACTGCTGATGGTAATTGTAGCAAACTGAAACGAGAGCTCTAAAGATAGAGCGACTGGACTGTTAGGTGATAGTTCAGTCAGTTAAAATGAAATCCCTTTCCCATAACACAGGCATTTGATCCATTGTTGAAATAAAAATATTGGTTAGTGCAGCTTTAACAAATAATGATGACTGAAACGATGAAATATCATCACTTTATCTGATGCAGCTAACTTTACACAATTTACACAAATGAATATTTGCAATCCTCAGTGTCTCAATGCTGCAGCCGAGGGATCCCAAAACATTCATATAAATGTATGAAAAAGAAAAACATCTAATCATTTATAATCCATGTGCCAAAGCATGACAACATGTCACTGCCAATTAAACTAAACAACAGTGAACAGACAGTGAAATGTTTTTCTAAGAGCTTTAATGGCTGCTTTGTATTCTCTCTGGTGCTCACAAATCCGTTTTTACCACCTAATTTCTAAATTAGATTTGAGCTGCCGCATTTCCTTTGTGCATTGAATTGTAGGAAAATGATGTTAACCAACAGCTCACTCAGAATTAAGCATTTGTTTGTGTGCGTGCTGACTTTTTTGAGTGTATATCACTCAACTTTCCTAAAAAAAAAAAAGTATGGAGCATTGTGTTTACTGTGTATTAGAGCTGCACATGTCAGTCAATCTGCTGAATCATCAATTACTTTGATAATTAGTTGATTATTTGAGTCAATTTTCAAGCAAAAATCAAAATCTCTGGTTTCAGCTTCTTCACTGTGACATTTTTACGCGCTTCTTTGTCCTTCGTGATAATAATACATGTTTTGGATGTACGGACGGCTAAAAGAAGCAAGGCTGATGTGATGAGGCTTAAGAAAATAAATATTTTTCTGAAGTTTTCATAGTTTTTTATTTAATCTTTAATCTCTTCTGAGGTGTTCCTTAAACTTTTTCACCTCCATTCACTTTTCATGTTTTTGCAGCTGTGAGCAGTTCCTCCGTTTCCGTTGAACGTGTTTTTTTAGTAGTCTGTTTTGTGCCATACATTTTTGTCACTTTTCCAGTGTGAACATACTCAAACATACACACTCAAAACAGGCTTTGAATTAGCATGTTATCTCAATTTGGGACACAGCAAGTGTCTCTCTGTGTGGGATATAAGTTCAGTTCAGTCTCTGGACCAGTAGATGGCAGCAACCTTTCAAACAACTAACTGAAAACATTTATTTCCTTTTTTTTTATCAATGTCCTTTATCATAATTGTAGCAATGCCCTCCCAGTCCTGACCTTCACGCTGCTATTGGTCTAGACAGGTATAGATCCTGTGAATAACAGCTCTGAAAGCAGCTGACAGGAGCCTGATCTGCACAAGGTCCATACATCACTCATTCAGAGAGAAAAGCAGATGCCACTTCGCCCACCGCCTTTCAATCCTAACATTGGAGTGATGCAAAACATCAACAGTACAGCAGGTGTGTGTCTCTGTGTCTGATCTCTGTGGGAAGTGAAATGGTTGTAATGACCCACATACACAAGAGATTGGCGATACCCCCATTCAAAACCACCTTTTTTTTTTTTTGCACGTTTAACTCTCATAAATCACAGAGTCCGTGAGGAAATAGCCGTGCCAGAAATAAATTACACACTTTCAGTAGCTGCCATTCATGCGAGAGCGACTGAGATTGATTTTTCTGAATGTTGCATAATGTACATAAATGGACTGCAAGGGAAATCTGGATTTATTGGACATGTTTTGTATGAATCCACTGTGCACTATAACATCGTCCAAAGTCAAAATTCAGCCTGTCTTATGGATGTCACACACTATCAATTCTGTCAAGTTTCAAATGTATGGATTTATGCCAGTTAGGGTGTGTATTATGATTCTCGTCAGCTCTGCACTGCACAGGGTGATAGCACATTTGCCAACGTGCTGCTGTGGAGAAGAAGAAGAATGGGTCAAATTTCCAGTGAGCACCAAGGACATTTGGACACTTTTACATTACTTTAAACGCAAACTGACTGCAGGTTGATGGTGAGAAACGATCAGTTAGGGCTGTTTGTCAGCTGCGGTCACATCGAACAGACAATCAACTTCCTGCGGCTCACTGGCTTTTTTAAAAACGTGCTTTGAGGGAGGGTTTGTAATGTAAGGCTGAGCATCTGCTGTCATTTAAGTATAATTATCTGGAAACATGAGCTAGGCTGTGTGGTCTTCATTTGCCTCCCAGCTCACTGATTAATGGAGTGATAAAACCACATTGTGTATTAAAATACAAACAACAGACTGTTGAATTTTCTCTAGGTTTTACAGTAAATTTGGACTCTTTGCAGCTTGGAACTGGTTCATAAAGAGATAAAAAACAACAGCTTCCCTTGGTAGACTTCACATTGGTTTGGTCCAGATTACATTTGGCTGCTCCTGCAGGGCTTATTAGGCTACTCTTATCTTAAAATGCCATGTAGAAGATGGCACAACAAAGAACAGTGCCTGGGAATTTGAGACAGGAGCCCTAGATAATTTTTTTTATATCTGCACTGGGGGTTGTTTTTTTGTTTTGCATTTTTCTGCGCGGAAAGAGGCGTTAGAAAAACGACTCATAGGAAGCCAGACCATAGTTTCTATACATTTTTTTTATCCTTAGAACCAGACTGACCTCATTTTCCCTCTCTAGATCTTATTGGTTCTATTTTATCAGGCCAACATTAGGCTATTTTTATGCGAATATCACTTCCAGCAAAAACACGACCCAGACTGGTTCAGGGTCATGCTGAGGAACAGCCATGGGACAGACTTGTAACACATTTTGCATATATGATTAATTGTACCATAAGCTAAACACGGAGGTGAAAGAAATCTGAATTGAAATACTTCTTTTGTTGTTGATTTAATAATTGGTCACCTTCATTTGCTATGCATCACTTAACGCGCAGAGGGAGACACCTGACGTCTCCGCGTCACGCACGCTCGCATGCGGTGTGGCTGCTAAACCAAAGTGTAAAAAAAGCTCAACGTGTTACCTGCCGTCACAGAACCACAGAGCTTTGGGGGAGAAGTAAGCGAGTGCGCCTCGGGTTTGTGCGTGAGAGCTTCCCACATTCACAGTCGCCCGCGCGCAATGGCACCGAGCTCTCCTCCTGCTCGCCTCGCAGAGCTGGACGAGATGACGGGATAACTTTTAACTGAACTGGAGGATGCTTTTCCTTGATGGCATCTGATGAATTCTTTACTGGGGAATAGTAACAGGTAAGTCTGTTTACTTCTGTATGTGTGCGTGTGTGGAGGTAAGGAGTGGAGGAAGAGTGGTGGCGACATCCTAAAGCATCATTTAACTCCTTTTTGAAATGTTGTTTTCTTGTTTCTCCTTCAGTGTTTGTGCCTTAAATTAAATCCTATCTGCTGCTTTGCTAATTGGGAACTCGTCTCTGCTTGTCATTGGACCATATTTGACCCCAATCTTTGTGGAAGTGTGATTATAAAGCCTGATAAGGTGCGCTATCATGAGGTTTAATTGAATTTTACGATTAAGGATCGACTCTTGCAAATTAAGATTCCCTGGCAGATATAATGAAATTGGAAGACACTTTTGCTGTCAGTTAGGCTGCATAACCCCCAGTTAATTCATCTATAATTAATCTTCTGATAAAGTCATAAATCTGCAGTTAAATATAGTAACATCCCCTTTTCCATTACATCCTTCCTATGGCTCCAGAGGCTTCTTATATGCAACACAACACTATACTGTATATGCTATATGGGCATGTGCATGTGTGCGCGTGTATTTGAGGGGTCTAATTATGCCCATTTTACTCGCACTTAGCAGGTCAGAGTCCTGCACATTGCCATTAAGTGGGTATCAGGTGGTTAGAGGAAGGTCCGCTGAACAAGAGTGAAATCAGTTTCAGTCATTACTTGATCCACAAACATAACAAAACCAAGTCATTGGAGCTCTGGGTAACCTTATATCATATAACCAGTGCCCTCTGATTAAAAATTCATGTGTGTGTGCGCACGGATGGGGTTTTATTCCTCATTCCCGGTCTCAACTAATTTTGTGATAAACTCTGTCTGCACTCCCATTAGGAGACTTCAAGGTGATTGGTATTGGTGGCTGGTTTTTCTTTGCTTCTTCAGATTCTCTTGTGAACAATCATATGATACCCGGAGCCACTGAGGAACTAAGTGGAATTATAGATGAGGAAATCTTTAAAAGCCTCCTGGATTTGAGCCAGGTCTAAAAATGGTCCTATAGTTTCTCTGCTTCTCAGTGTCTTTCTCCCTATTCCTGTCACAGAAAGAGAAGGGAGGAGCTGGATACGATGGATCTGTTTGTTTTTAACATCTAGGCACAGGTGTGAGCATCACCACGGCGCTGTCATTTGGACTCTGGCCAGATAGGGAGGATTGGGAATAAATGAGAGGAAGGATGCAGAGCAAGGAGCAGAGCTCAGGATCAGAGCCAGCCGGACTTCTAAGGGTGGCAGTACTGACTTATTACTCCTCCCTGATGAGCTAACCTCACTGACACCGCTCAAAGGCACAGTGCCAGCCTCTCATTAAAGTTACCATCTCTGCTTTGAACAGTAGTTTCTGTTTCTGCTAGATGTTTGGAAAGCCATTTACAGGAAGGAAAGAGGAAACATATGAAAGGCTAACTGGAACAATGTATTAAATTATCGATGGAGTTTGGAGTTAAGAGCATGAATTTCTGCTGAGTCTTTAGGGGGTTGATTATGTAGGAGCCAGAGAGCCGTATTTTGAGGAGGCATCAATATGAGCCTCAGATTTTCATTCAGTAGGGAAAATAAAACACACACACACACAGCAGTGAAGTATAGTGAAGAACATTAAGCCACTCCTGTGATGCATTTTATTTATCAGGTCAACAGTGCAAGAACCAGGAGATGTTTCCCAGTAAGGCTTCTGATCTGAAATGATCCTGCCATCATCATCTGATTGCTTATGATGTGCGTTTTTCATCTGACTAATGAGATGTGAGACACGTTATGTCTTAGATGTGATTAAATGTGTTAATGACAAACTATGATGGGTTTTTTTTTTTTCTTTGGTAGGTCTGCCAAACATCTCACCCCCCATGTCACCGGGACGCCTCCATGGCGATGTTTAGCAGCGCAGAACGGCTCTGGAACGAATCAGACAGTCTCGGATGGGATGAGAGGAATGAGAGCTCGGAGGCGTCGGGGCAGGATGAGCGTAACTACTACGCCATGCTGTACTCGCTCCTCATCCTGGCCATCGTCTTCGGAAATGTGCTTGTGTGTCTGGCTGTGTTGAGGGAGCGTTCTCTCCAGACAACCACCAACTATCTGGTGGTCAGCTTGGCTGTGGCCGACCTGCTGGTGGCCTCGTTGGTCATGCCCTGGGCTGTGTACCTGGAGGTGAGGAGGTCAGGGTGTCTGTATTTACAAAATTTCTGTGTGTTTCTAACCTTTTTTGTCTGATATCCAGGATACGTTTCATTTCTTTTCATCAAAGGTAATCCTAAATTTACCCCACAATCTTTGGTACCAACTGTAGAAGTACCCATTGTGGTACACGTACCCTTCATTGGGAATCATTGATCTAGAGCTCTGAAGGAAAGAAGGGTAATGGATGGTTAATGGACTTGTATTTATAGAAAGCATTTCTGGTCTACCGACTACTCAAAGTACTTTTACAACACTTGTCACATTCATACATTGATGAATGGCTGCCAAGTAAGGCACCAACTGCTCAGGAGTGATACAGTGCTATAATACTAAGCCTGCCCATACACATAGACACAATTTGTGGCAGTTTGGGTTTCAGTGTCTTACTCAAGGACATTGTGACTGGACTGGCGGAGCTGGGAATCAAACCACACAACCCTGTGGTTACTAGACAACCTGCTGTACTATCTGAGCCGAGCAGAGAGGAAGCACGGAGAAAGATATTGTGCTCGGCAGTGAGTGAGGAGCTGACACCGGAGAGGAGAGAAAAAAGGACAGGAAGTTGTGGGGGAGACAAAAGTGGACTTAACAAAAAAAAAAAGGAGCGACAGTCAGAGAGAAAAAGGATGAGGGTCATTTGGAGCTTATGACGTAGTGACAACTGTGTGGGTGATAGGGAGACAGTAATGATGATAAATGGTAGTTAGTGCTTCACTATTCATGTAGATTATACATAATTGCTGAAGGACATATTGAATATTAACAAATAATGACTTCATCTTCTGTGGGTAATTGGCTGAACTTCATACACAAAGAAACCTGTGAATTATAAATTTTAGCAAACCTCTTACTATTTATTTTTGCTGTTCATTTTTATTTGCAATTCACAGATTGCTTGTGACCCTCAGGCGTTAATTTTTCATCAACATAAAAGTGTCCACAGCATCCCTGAAGCTACATGCCGTGTTGCTCCAGGGCGGGCATTTGCTCACACGAGGTCAAAAAATCCAGTTATGTTTAACAAGTAGCCACCCAGCTGCCCAAAGTTTGCTCACTGTCAGCAGAAAGTCCGATTCGACGGCTGGTCAACCAGAACAATGAACACAATCAGTGAGCAGAAGCAGACCAATTAAAGATGATTTAATTGGTCTTAATTGATGATGGTAGGCAAACTTAAGGTAACCAGGAACCTCTACAGGATTCAGTCATGCGAGCAGTCATGCTGTAAGAGCATGTGCTACATTTTTCCTTTCAGATTCAAAGGGGAGATTTACAATCCCATTAGGAATAGGTCATGATAAGATAGTAGAACACAAGAGTGAAATATTCATTCATCTAGCAGAAATGTAAAGGTCAGTAATATCTTAGATGAGGCTGGGAGAAAATATATTAGTTCAGAGTCAGGAGCAAAAACTCACAGGACTGCCACTGTGAGCACCATCATCCCGCGAGCTCTAATATGAGGGACAGGCGGGTTAGCTTGTTGTGACCAGAGGGTTGTAGGTTTGCTTCTGCTGGCAGGAAAAGTGAGTATCGCTCTCCCCTCCCTCCGAAGGTACTAATCACGCGCCCTTGAGCAAGCCACCTTATCCCTGGATGGTACAGTTGATGTATGACTCATACTTGAAGGAAGTGGTTGTATTGGCAGCAATGACTGAGCGCTCACTTTCTGCAGTTCATCCTAAATGATGTTGATCTCCTTCAGAAAATGTATGACCTGACTACAGGAACAGCTCGGAGGTTGCTCCTCTTTCAGGTTCAAGACTTTATCGGGAGTGTTTTATTATGTTGGAATGCAAGATCTAACCGAAAACATCAGATTAAGTGATACGAGTGTGGTCCTGCAGACACTGCGGATTTATTCTTGGCTCAACATTTTGTGTTAAAAAAAAAAAAAAAGATGACATAAAAAGAAAGATTCTTCTCCTCCGGTCCCAGTGTCCTAACAATTGCTGCCCCTGCTGTGTCTTTTTACAGAGACATTTAGCACATTTCACTGCTGTGAAAATATGGATCACATATATTCAAACACAGTCAATAAGAGGTGTCTGCAGAGCCCCACTGAGTCACCGCCATCGTTCCCACACTGTGCAGACAATATTCAATATGTACCCATGTTTGCTTCAGTTTTTTTGTGTGTGTGGGGGTGAGTGAGTACAAACTGTGTACATGCAGAGTATATATTGTGTGAATTGGTGTTATTTTTATACTTAAAGACCAAATGTCCTTACAGAGATTAAAAACGTGATAGTGGCATGTGAGAAAGGGGATATTTTCCCTCTGCTCTCATTTTTTTAAAATAGCTTGTTTTGGGTAAGAAATTCTGGCTAGAAATTAAAAAAAATAATTAAAAAAATAAACACTGCAGGAATTTAGTAGAAAGCTTCGATAAAATTGTAGCAGGGTTTCCCAATTTTTTTCAACTTGAGACCATAAAGAGAAATTTGGTGTCTCCCTGGGACCCAAACTAGAAAAATACATCATGAATTTCCATAACATGTACATTTATCAACTACTGATGAAGGACATAACAAACCATGAATTTGAAAGGGATCTAAAATGTATTTATTTCATGATAAAACATACATAACATATTCTAAATGTAATGTTAGACCCAGTACTACAAACTCTTTGTTGTTATCATCATAGAATACTGCAGTTAGTATGTAAAAAGTACCAGTATACTTTGATTTTGTCCATTTCCTTTGCGCAATGCATTGTGGATCAATAGCGTGCATCAACAACACACTCATAAATCCAGCGTTTGTGAGTATGCATACTCACTTTTTTTGAGTATCCTCTATGAGAACACACCATATACTTGAAACCTGCTCAGAAATAATATTGTATGAGGAATTGGGGCTGTATAACTACACTTCCCATAATGCAGTTTAACAGTATCTTTGATTACACCCTCCCCCTGCCCGCTAAGCATCCACATCTTTCAAACTGAATGCCCCAATTTGTGTCATCCTGATGATGTGACTATGACATCAGCTGCTTTATTTCCTCCACAGCCGCAGAAGACATTAAGCAGCTGTTTTCACGGGCTGAGTGGTACTAACCACGACGTGTAAACATATTTATGTGTAAAATTAGTGTAGTGCTCTTTAAAATTGGAATTACTATACATGGGTATGAGCTAAGGTTAGGTTGAGGTTGGGATTTGTGTTAAAAGTCAAGTATGTTGTCGAGAGTTAAGCTTGAGTTTGAAAATGAATAATAGAAGTGAATGTTTCCACATTAGTATGTATAAAAAAATCAAATGTGTATCTGTTTGTCTCTTTTATCTTTTTATTGCTGTCTATTTACGTCTTTGTACGTGTGTGTGTGTGCCTCTGTGTGTACTCCCATGTGTGCATGCCGCCTCTTTGTGTAGGCAGGCATGTATTCCCATCTCGGACTTAACAGATTTAGTAGCGGGCGAAGGAGCTTGGATCCCATTTATCTTTGTCAGACAGTTATTACCAGGCATTATGGAGCCAAAGTGAAAGCCTGTCGGCCTGAGCAGGACTCTGCTGAGAGGGGTGGAGGTAGAGGGGATGGCTTAGGGTGTTATTGGTTTAGCTTGGGGTTAACGTCCTTTCTGAGTGTTGGAAACACCCCTAAAGATAATTAGATCCTTTGTTTGACACAATCCCTCGATTATACTTTACTGCTAACAATATTATGTATGTTGTCCGTTGTGGTGGATCATCACAGAACATTTACACTTGCAGTTTGTGTTATCTGAGGACAAGGACTGTATGCTGACATATATAGTTGCTAAATCATGCATAAATTTGCCTAATGAATATCCCTATTAGCATAAATGCTTAGCTAAGTTCAGTTTATCAAGGCTTTATTTTTGGCTACTTGGGTTTATTTTTCTACATCCTTCCACATGACATAGACCAAATCTCACAGCGCACAGTTTCCCTTCTTCCTTGCCATTTCTGTGATGTACGAGTGTGTGCGTTCGTGTGTGCACTCGAGAGGTGCTTCACACTTCGCTGTGAAGAGTGGGAAGAGAAACGTGTGCATTGTTAATATGCCTGTCTGTCCTGTGCAGGTGGTCGGCGGTGCCTGGCTTTTCAGCCGGCTCTACTGTAACATCTTTGTCACGCTAGATGTGATGATGTGCACCGCCAGTATCCTCAACCTGTGTGCTATCAGCATTGACAGGTGAGTGTGCAGTGTGTGTGTGTGCGTGTGTGCGTGCATGAGTGTGTGTTTATACCCTCCTGTTGCAGTTATTGTGTATGACAGCAGATATTGCCATGACATCTCCAGTATAAATGTCATCCATGTAAGATTTTCATATCGCAAGGTCTTTTGTTCACCTCGCCTCATAGAAATTTCAAAACTTCATAGAGAAAGAGACGTGTAGTCACTGAGTGTCAAATTAAAAGACAGTGATGAGGTGACAGGAAAGAGGATGTTTTTTCGTGTGTGTTTTTGATTTGATGTTCTAGGTTCATCAGTTTGAACCTTTACCTGTGATGTTTATATTATTTATTTGCTTTCTTTTCTTCTTATGTCACGATTAATATTTAATATATCTCTAGAGCCTTTGAACTTACAACCCCCAGGCATCAGGAGCTCACCTCTATAGAATGAATAAATTACTATACGTAGAAGGACTAAAGGTGTTGTGGGGTTTTTTGTTTGGCACGTATTGAGAAGGAAGTCTTCCTTTTCCTCACCAGTTAGTAAGATTTTCCGATGGGTGCATTCATAAAATACTAGTGTCATAATGTGCAGAGCTGGATTATCAACAGGGAAGAGAGGGAAGAGAACAGCTTCCCACGGGGGGTCCCAGGTTCATTGTGCATGCTTGGTAATTTGATTAACTGCAAATTCGCAAAGGAATCTGAAAAGTGCACTGACAAATAAGTTGCTAATGATCTTCATTATCAAATTATGTGGCCCAGTGTTATAGAGTGTCAAAATCTAGTTTGAATTATTCCAATTTGTCAGTCGGCAATGATGTGATAACGCGTGGAAGACGTTACTATGAACCTACACAGAACTATCACCTCTATGTGCAGCTCTCCTCCGGCTCTGCAGAGCTTCATCATTTCAGCTCGTTTAGCTGTCCGGCCTGCAACTTTACAGTCTGGCTCACTTTCACCACTCTCATAGTGTTGTTTTTGGCCGTAGCAGGCAGCTGTTCTGAGTGAAAAACCTATAAAAAAAACCCCTTCTGTACACAATCTGCTTGGCATCAACAAGCCAAATATTCCTTCAGGAGTTGGTGAAGACCAAAAGAGAGTAAATATTGGCGCTATATTGGAGTGAGTGAATGAATGTTGGTTGGATGTGTAATTGAACCATGTCAACTTAAAAGGTAAGTCAATGTTGTAGCTTTAAACTATACATCCATTTTCCATAACTTTTTATCCTTATCAGGGTCACTGGAGCTGATCCCAGCTGACACCGGGCGAGATGGTGGACCCGGCCTTTCTTTTTGAGAAACAAACAACAATTCTTGCTCACATTCGAACCTATGGGCAATTTAGAGTCACCAATTAATCTATAACTACTTTTGCACCGTGGGAGGAAGCAAGAGCAGCCGGTGACAACACAAGCAGACATGCAAACTCAACAGGCTGGAGGGTTCGAACCAGGAACCTTCGTGCTGTTTAAACTTTAGGTTTAAACTACAAATTAATTACTAAACAAAAAAAACACTGCAACCAGGACCAGGTCTTAATGGGAAATTAAAGTCAACATGGTACGGAATGCAAATGTTCGCTCATGGGCCTCCTAACCGGTCAGGTTATTTAATTGCACATGGTTGCATGCCTGTTGGCATATATGTTTGTCCTGCAGCGCTTTTTGCACACAACAAATAATTTGCTTCTGAGGGATGAAGTTCTTTGGAGCCCCATGGTTCTCTGTGATTGATTATTAGACAAGTCAACAACACTGCTACAGTATCGCACACTTTGTGAAGTGTTAAATTAAAGAGAAGAGAACCAGGGGCATTCTGTGTCCTTGATAGTGTATGACAGACTCGTGTTACGTTTGTTGACGGCGTTGTTTATTTATAAGTTTACAGCCATCATTTCTGTGATAGCAGGGAAGTCAAACCAGGTGACTAATAAATACAGTAGAAAGGACATTTTCACGTCAAACTTCAAGGTGAGAATATTTACAGCATAGGTCCTGTTTTGAGCAGTGACTCAGAGCTGAGGAGCCTTGTTTTCATCCTCAAATAACAGCGTAAAATGAAGCAGCACTTGATCAATAAATCATGTACATTACTTTTTGCCGTTTGACTTTCTCGTCCCTGTTTTTATTTAAACCGACAGCAACATGGCAGGAGGGTGAAGACGGAGTAAAGCAGGGAGGGAAGAGTATTTTTAGTGAACGTCTGTTCTCCGCATTTCACCCTGTATTTTGCCCAGAGAGGAACCAGTGTAATTAGTCTGATGAGGATAAACAATCATGGCAGTTATCTGGCTCTAAACAACATAACATCACATCCATTTTGGGTCGGGGTCCAGAATAATTGCTGCTTCTTCTGAGCCATTGCTGAACCCAGTTTTCCTAGACTCATTATACAGTCTTGGCATATACTATGCTGATTAACTCTTAAATCAAAGCTCCACTAGGTTTATTGCTGAATACCCAAATTGTTTCTGAACAGAAATGCCCAGTTTGCTGCTCCATTGTTGCTCTTTATATTATCCATTATCTCCCAGCAATGCATTTCATGGCATCCCCAAAGACCTGTTCTTTTCAGGAGCCTCTTATACTCACTCTTTATTACTCCTTTTTACTGTACTATATCAGCACATTTCTCTTCATTCAAATGTCACCACCTCTCCCCTGTAAACACACATTTTTTTAAAGTTTTTTGACAGACTCTAATCGGTCTGTTTGTAGGTACACAGCAGTTGTGATGCCCGTCTTGTACAATACCACCCATCGCTCCAGGAAGAGAGTTTTTGTGATGATTGCCACCGTCTGGGTCCTGGCCTTCGCTGTCTCCTGTCCCCTGTTGTTTGGTTTCAACACCACAGGTCAGGTCAACAACATTTTGACTTCATCTTCCTGTCTAGATGCATCAAGGCAACGAGTCAATTTATGCAGGATGAAAAGTAGAATGCAAAGTGTGAAGGCGCTGTGTTATTGTGAAAATCAGGGTCAAAATTCAGTCTACTTGCCGTTTGGGGTCAGCGGTGGGACATGAAATGCAATCTAAAATGAGATTTTAAGGTTCACTTCACCAATTTAGCGTGTCAGATTCAATTTACTTGTCATGGGGAGTTCTGTACTGTCCTACTCAGCCTGTGAAAATATTGTATAATGTCTTCCGAGTCTGCCTCGAGCTGAGAAAATAACCACTGATGATGAGACTTCGAATTGCAGCTCGTCTAATGCCGCTCTTAGGAGGAGCTCAAGTGTTCGCCTCCGAGTTGTAATTCAGAGTTGCATATACTGAGAATTTCTGACTACTGCACGTCAACAAACCTGGAGCAAAATTACCCGAATACATTTGATTCAAGCTAAAGAGATATACACTGCTTGTTTGCAAGTGATTTCAGTTGTTAGCTATTTCATTTTTTTTGATGAAGTATGAAGGTTATGACGTGGTCATCTTCACAATAAGTCACAATTACAGGAGGCTTTTTGTCAACATTGCATGAATATTAGATGCATTGAATTCTGGTTAAATGAGCTTACTGATGGTGTCTCCTTGATCATTGTGAGGGATGTTTTCGGGGATTATTCATATTCCTTGTGGGGTTGTGGGAACCATCACCAGTAGCCAGCAGCACAGATGCATGACTGCTCGCCCACAATGAGGAGCATTAGTCAGACACAATGTAAAGATACTCAAATAGATACAGGCTATTTCAGTCCACTTACAATCGATGCATAACAATGGCTGGTGATTGCAGGAATCCCACTGTTTTGTCAGTGCGCAACCACACATCAGCACTGGAAGGAAGGGACCAATGGGTTCACATCAGGTCCAGGATCCTTCAAAAGAAATGCATTGGAAAAAAAAGAGCCGCTGCTTGACAAGACAAATACTGTATAAGTGGCAAACAAAATGGGTAAATAATATGAATCTAGAAACTGGAGATGATTTCAAGTGTGGCTCGAAATAGATTGTATCTGTCTGTTCTTGTTTTCTTCTCTCTGTGTACTGAGGTATGTGGTATTGATTCAGGGGAACATCCAGGGAGAGGCAAATCACTTCACTTTGTTCATGCCACTGACATGCAATATGCATTTCACAGCTGTGAAAGCTGTCAAAGCCTGTGCCATTTTTAAAAAAAAAAAACTCAATTTACAGTACCGTTAGCTCTCCTGATTTGTAGACTTGAATTTTAATTGAATATTTAATCTAGAGACTATTATCATACCAAATGGTCTCTCATCTTGAATTTATGGTGCAATTATTGTCAAATCAATTATCCCTCTATCTCACAATCATGACGGGCACTGTTTTGAGTGCAGCACTGTACAATTCAGTATGCATGCAGAATATCAAGGAGGACAAGCCTCTGAGGTCATTTTCAAAATGGAGAGCATGCACCAGGTGCAGAGGTCGGCTGTAAATCACGCCCGCTGTCTCTTTTATTATCCTGTGATTTTGATGCTGTTTTGCATAATGATATTTTCTTTTTGGCACAGATGACCCCATGGTGTGCTCTATCTCCAACCCCGACTTTGTTATCTACTCCTCCGTGGTGTCCTTCTACCTGCCGTTTATCGTCACCCTGCTAGTCTACATTCGTATCTACGTCTTCCTCAGGATGAGGCGGAAGAGGATCACCTTCGGCCAGGTCAGCGGAAAGGTGCAGCCAGGCTCAACTCCGCCATCTGTGGTGAGGATTTTCAGCTTGTTTCTGTTTCCCTCTATTCCCTTTGTTTGTTGATGTTTTCACTTTGGCTGAATTATTTCTAATAAGGCACTCTTCATTAAGGATTTGTAAGTTGGAACTAAAGCATTTATTCATTCTTGATTATTTACGAATTCTTTATAAATCAAGTGTAAGTGTTTAATGAAAACAATTTTTGGGTTGCCAGGTTGTTTGGTTTATCCCTCTCCAGGATGACATTTGCTTTGTGTTTTTAAATACTGGCATAGAGCTCCAGGAACAAAAAATAATCAGTATTAATCATTCATAACTTCTTCTGACTTGGTGATTATTACTGTTTATCCATGACTCATTAACATTTACAACAGCAAAGTTAGTATTTTTTCTTAAAGACTTAATTATTAACTGCTGATTTGAAGTTTATTACTGTTTATTAATGACTTATTAACATTTATAACTGCTGGCTTGATGTTTACAATTTATAAATTGTAATTTTTTAAGACATGTTGGCTTATTAGAAGCTATTGATCGTTTATTAATGATTAAACAATGACTATTGATTCAACAAGATATTTTTCAGTCAGACTGACGGAGAAATCACCACTATAAAACCATTTCCTCAGAAGCTGATTCTTTGTAGATGCTTTGTAGAAGTTTCTTTCCCACCAGCAACACTATATTACTTATGTAGATAGAGTCTCTCTCCCTCAGTCACATTATGGATACCCATTATGACTTGCAAATTACATTTCACCTCTATATCGCACCTTTTCTGTGGGACTGACTCACCTTTCCTTTTCCTTGTATGTGCGCAAACCACACCGGCAAAACACCCCCCAAAGCCTCATAACTGGTTTCATTACAGTTTAAAAATACATTGCTGATGTCAGAAACACTGGGTAGAAAAGTTTTTCTTGTATGCATGAATTTCTATGAGTCAAGGTTCCAAAGAATTCAGATGATCAGCTCAGTACACAAGTAGCCAGGTTGCGACTGTAAAACAGAGGATTCAAATAAAAATATATTTTATCAGAGGAGTTTTAAGGTCATTTACACAGAACGATATCAGTGGAAAAAGAATGATCTGTCTTCTTCTATTAATTGCTTGTTCATGCTAGTTGTGAGTGTGTGACCAGCAAGCGTGAACATTTTTTTTATACTCTTTAATATTCTATAAGATGAACATTTTGTGTCATAACTTTGGGATTTTAAAATGTTAAAAGTAAATGAATCATAGTGGAAGTATGTTCTTGTTTAATAGCTATTTTATGTCTAGAAGAGGCTAGTTCATAGATTTTTTTGGCAATTGTGCAAAAATGTTTCTAAGAGGGCACGCCCTGTGCATTCACTTCAGTTAAGCAGTCAGCTGTTGAGGCTTGAAGTCACGTTCAGCTTTTTATTATCCACCAAAGAGAATTTTGTGAATTTGACCCTCTTCTGACACGTGTGGAATAAAAGTTGCTTCACACTGAGTGGATGATTATAAAACTATTGGACATGACTACCAGCTATGATGCATTTTTGCTTTTCAAGCCAGATGGAGAGGAGAGAAAGGAGAGGAGGAGGAAGGCCATAGGAAGAGAAAAATATGTTAACCAAAGCATTTTATCTAATAGTGTCGAAAAATGTAGAAAAGACTTAAGAGAGTGAAGCACGGAGAGTGTAGAAGAATGAAAAAGACAGGGAAAGGAGGGAAGATGAGTGATAAACGGATGAGGAGGAGGATTGGAGGAGTAGAAAAAGTAAAGAGAGTAAGAAGAGTGACATAAAGAGAGCAGACAGAGGCGGTACAAGAAATGGAAATCTGATTCTAATGACAACATGGTGAGAGAATTTCCATTTTAACGCCCGTGTCATGACGATATAGTGGTTCACTGCACTCTTTGTAATTTCTTTTTGTCAATTGGCAGCGGAGGTAGAACAGCAGCAAGCCCCTCTGATTGCCCGTGCTGATGCTGTGCCCTCTGTCATCATATTCTTCAAGAAGCCTTCCTAGGAAGAATATGATTTAGCTATGCAGGAGGGTGTCTCTGCATACCACACTATGCGACAAAATCCTAGTTACATATCTATGGACTGCACAACCGACGCAGAAGTTTTATGAGCTTTACATGCGGGAGGACAAAATGGGAGCCATGGCAAGTAACATGTTAACACCATAGACTGTATGTAAAGATGGACAAAAATATCCCAGGTATGGTTGCATTGTTTGGAGGCAGAGTCCTCATGAAGTCCTGCCCATTCAACAGCTGACTCAATCACAAGAAAGGCTCAGCTGCCAAACATCCAATCATGATATGAAACCATTGCCAAACCATAATCAGTGGACAGAGCTATGAGGCCTGTGAAGTTAAGCCAATGCCATGCAGGGGGCACCTCCATGGAGTTTGGGGAACTTACTCTACTTCCCCCGTTGATTTATTACCTCAGTTAACAGTTTTCTAATGAGTTTTAATGAGTGTTCTAGATTCAGCTTCTTCCTCCATACATCATGATGTTCATTTTGTAAATTATGGCCCCATTTAGAGTAAAGTAGCTGATAAAGCAGCGTATCACCTTGTGATTGACAAGTCATTCTCAGTGAGTCCTTCCAGCACGACTCACCAGCCTCATGAAACTCAGATCAGATCAAACTAGATAGTGCTGATCAAATATAAATCAGGATTTGGTTACTGTATTTCGTATTTCTCACCTCACATGTTTGCAGGAAACATGTTCTAGTGCACAGCTGTAATAAGAGAACATTTGTGAGGAGGCAAACACAGTATGTCACTCACGAGCTGCACAGTCTCGTCCAAATATTTTCACTTGTTGGCTCCAAGATGCTAACCAAACTCGAGGCTTCAAAATGGATGATCACTGAGGGATTGCACTTTTTAAAGTATCAAATCACTAACCGAAACCAAACTTATCAGAAAAAAGAAAGAACTACCTGAATGACAGAAAACATCTCTGTGAGGTCTTTTTTAATTTTGCCCATGTTCCATCTGCTAACATAGAAGGGGTGAGGTTTATGGCAGATCAAGGTGTTTTGGCTCCACTTTTGGAGAGATGTCATGTTGTACATCTTTATTTTACAGTGGTTAGTTAGCAGCGTGGCCAAATACTTTGGTAACACAGGACCTAGAACAGGTTGAATTTGTGTCCCTGTCTATTGGAGCCAATAAGTAGTCAGATATTGTAAGATATATGATGACGGTGCATCTGTAGGAACAAAACTGCTTGACTTTGTTGACTTCGAAGGAGAAACAGCAGGGCAAATTGCAGCTGAGTTTGTGGCGGTCATCCAAAAATTTAACCTGGAAAACAAAGTCATGGCACTTTCTGCCGACAACACAGATACCAACTTTGGAGGAATGAATAGGATGGGGAGGGTCAATGTCCATACCTGCCCTGCAGCGACAGGTGACTTAGGTTGTCCTGTCCACATCACTTATAACATGGCCAGAAGCGCATTGGTTAGGATTTGCATTGATGTTGCATATCTGCACACCAAGATATTTTCACCATTAGAGAAGAAAGAGCTTCTGTGAGTTTGTTGGCCAGGAGTACCATAACATTTAAGGACACAGCAATATTCGCTGGCTCTCTAGAAAGAAAATGTATGTGCCATTGAAATCTTTATTTCTTTCTGAAGACAAATGCCCTGTTGTCCTGTGAACAACGTTCAAAGATCCACTGTTTGAACTTTGGTTGGCCTGATCGTGTTCAGTGATGCAGTCAAGATGTTTGAAGACCAGAGCCACTGTGCTGTGGAGTTAGCTGCAGCAACAAAAAAAAACCCATTGAGGCACAATTGATTGCAAGACATGATGACAAACTCATTCCAGTGTTGGTCAGAGGTGAAGCGATGTATAAAGAGAGCTTTCTCAAAACATCCCATCATCATCTTTCACCACAGCTGTCAACTACTTGCAAGTATGGCGAAAACACAAATCATCTAAAAATCTCTTTTTAAAAGGGCAACCTCAGCATGAAGAGATCCAGAAAGCAGTAGCCATCAATGAGGATGTGTTGCTTGATGAGGTTACTGACCTGCAAGAGTTCCTAAAGTGGATATTGCTTGAAGAGATGGAGCACCGTGGTTGCCAGAGAGAATTACATCCCACACGCTAACCTAACTAGATTAGCATCTTTTGTCAAGTGCTTACCTGAAAGCAATGCACCAGCTGAGTGAGTTTTCTCCCAAAATAATGATGTATGGACGTCAGCAAGCTTTTCCTACTATCAAGGTCATGCTCATTGTGAAGACAAACTTCAACCTCCCCTGACAGGAGTTCATGGAGAATCTATTCAAGGACAGAGTAGTCCTGAATATCCATTATTCTGAGAAACACCAATCTCATGTTATGTTGCTCAGTCTTTCACATATATTATTATCTCATCTACAGCTCATCTACTCTTATTCTACTCAGACAACCAGGATGTCTGTTCAGATCAGCTTCTGTAAACTATGATTACATTTAGTCATTTAGCAGACGCTTTTATCCAAAGCGACTTACAGGAAAGGGAACAATCAAGGTATGGTGCAATAAGAAGCGTTAGTGCAGCAATAAGTGCTAGTGACAATTCTTAAGGAGTAGATTTGTCATGTAATGCTAGGAGAGAAGGTATTCTCTGAAGAGCTGGGTCTTCAGGAGTTTTTTAAAGGTAGAGAGGGACGCCCCTGCTCTGGTAGGAACTGGTAGTGTGTTCCACCAATGGGGAACAACAAACGAGAAGAGTTTGGATTACCTTGAACGTATCATTTGCTGACATGGTTTACAAAGTTACCTAGTTAGTACCCAATTTTATCAGTTGGCCTGGTCAAAATACATGAAACCGTAACTCTAACATTGGATATTTTAATAATATATTGACTATAAAACTGGTTTTCATTTCAAAAATTTGGTAACCTTACCTTATTAGCATGGTTCAATACAACCAAAAATAAGTGTATAACATAGTCCGTGTAAAACATAAAGGTCACACGCAGGTTTCTGAAGAGGCGTATGTGGTAGATCTGGCTGCCACCATCTTGGAAGTCCTGCCTCTGCTGCCTCCAAGCGGCAACCTACGTGGCTGTGAAGTGAAGTCAATGCGGAAGTGGCAAAAACTGCAGCTCCTTGAACGGCCATTTGAGGCTGGTGACAGAACAAGTCAGTCTCCATAAGCCTCCATATCAAGATGTCTAGTTTCACAGCATAAATAGACATGTTTACAGACTGGTACTTTTTTTGGTTTCTGGAGCTAATTTCTATATAGCTCCCCTGTTCAAATTATACTACAGCTGTCACAGGTATTTGAGCAACTACGCTTTATTGCTTTTTTGATCATATCCATCATTCTAAAGTTTGCCTCAGTTACTTTAGGCTTTATCTTTTAACCATGGGCAAGGAGACATCAGGGCATGTTCTGTACATCTGTACAGAGCTCCTGTATTTTAAACCTGTCTTTAAAATATTCTGTATAAGAAGGCATCTAGCAACTTGAGCAGCTTTTGCATATGCAAGGGTTTCCTATGGCTGCATTCATTCCACTCCACTTTTTTCCCCTTCATTGCACACAAATTCAAAGTCAAGTCTTCTATTTTAACAGCAGGTTACAGATAATTGGTTGTGGTTGAGCCCCAGTTTGGGATCTCATCCATGAGTAGAGACAGCTATAAGATCCAAACCCCTGGAGGAGTTGAAGCTGAAAGAGTTATAATGGAAAAGTGTTTTGAAATAACATAATAGGACTCTGACTCAGTCATCTGAAGGAACATTTGATAAGAAGAAGGAGGCTTTCCGAGGCGGTTATCTTTATTTCTGAGCTTTAATTTAGTTGCACAGTGTTTAGCTCAGGAGCGAGAGTAACTGAAAATATAACAGATGTGAATCCTAATTGTATTGATTTTTTTTTTTTGTCCGTGACACTCCGGATGTGTTTGAAGTTTAATAAAAAAACATCCTCTGAGATGAATAGAGAAAAATCGATGAGTTTCCAAGTGAATGTCAAAAATGTCCTGCACCTGTGGATTGATGCAGTACTTCTCTGGAAAATATCTTCTGTCTTCAACTTCCCTCTGCTCCCCTAGGAAACCTGTCTACAAGAGGAGACACCCAAGGCAAAACAAGACCTGTCACCTATAAGGATTAAAGTGGTAGGTGTTATTTTTTTTGTGTTTTTTAATTTATTTTTTTTCAGCACTCTAGTTGTGCTGAATGCAGTGCAGCCTAATGCTTGACTAACTCTCCGTATTGACTGTGTTGGCGTATTGTGACATGGTGGCACGCAAGGCGGTTCTGTTTTTAGCTTTTCTTGCAAGTCTGTCTTGTGTGTATGTTCATGCACGCTTGAGTTTTTTTTTCGTTCCGCTGTGTGGTCGCAGCCCAGGGGTCTGAGAAGAAGCTGAAAATTGTGATTCTGAAGCGTGGCTTGTTGCCTTGTGTCACCTGGTCACTAGTCAGTTGAGCAAAGTCGGTGGGTGACGCACTGCAGCAGCTGCATAATCCACAGACTGTTCAAAGGTGGAGGGAATAACAATCTGTAATTTTCCCCAGAGGAAAACGTGTGATGAGATGAGTGTGTGACTAAGAGAAGACTATTAAAAAATCTGGCCATATTGGAAATACACATTACACAACACAGGGAAAATGGATCATCAGAGATGTATTTACTGAATTTCTTTATGCCTAAGAAAGTGAGCGTATTTGCTGGTAAATTAGGTCAGTAAACAGGCTGGAAAAATGAAATATTGAATTTAAAGGCAGTGCCCAGAATACTGTGTCTTTGTGAGTTAAAACTGTGTAGTTGGAGGTACAGGAAGAGCTTTGCCATCACTTTCAGTCTGTCTGAACAGCACTTCTGCTCTTCTGAGATGTATTAGCCATTATCTCCAACTTTCTGAGTCATGCTCACCACTTTCAACCTGTCTGAACAGTACTTCTGTTCTTCTGAGATGGATTGGCCATTACAGTCATACTTGCCATTTTTGTCAGCTTACTGGAGTATCACTCACAGCTTCTAATATTTTCCATGGGAGGTCAAAACAGGATAAGATGAAGTTAATCTTTCAAGGCAGAGCAATTCACTATGATTACTTAAAATTCAGATATTAAAGCTGTAATAATCAATTTGTTTTTTTTAATTAAGAGAAACACAACAAGCTGAAACACAACATTAACACTTTATATGGTTTTGGCAAACAATTTAGCAAAAAAATTAGCTATGTACACACACTTCCAAAGTCCAATATTTACTCCTTTTAGCTCTGTTTTGGTCTTCACCAACTCCAGAGGAAAATATCCAGCTCTTAGCTGGAGCTAAATACTCCATTATTTCTGCAGATAGCTGCTAACTTTGTCTGCCTTTTGGTGCTTGGCAGGTATTGTAGGTAAGTCCTGCCTGTTGGGGTTGGTTAGCGTGAATCAAAACATTAAAGCCGCAGGCTAGAAAACCAAAACAATGAGCTGAAAGATGCTAAAACACTGTGTCAGGTCATTTTCGAGTCATTTTGAAGCTGGTTCATCCATACAATCATCTCCACACATTACAGAATGTCATTTGATCCATAGTTGATATAAAAATAGTAATTAGTACTAATAATCGTGTATATTTGTCCCGACAGCAAAGTGTAGAGCCTTCAGGTCCCTCCAAGCCCAGCCTGCTGTCAGGGTGCCTGTGGCGCAAACGTCCAAAGACGGGGCCCGTGGAGAACTCTGTGCTTCCACCTGTGGACACGCACAACTGCTGCAGTATCAGCCATGCCTCCTGCGGCCGCACTGAGCTAGATCTGGAACAGGATCGAGGAGACGGGGAGGCGGAGGGGAACAACCAGCACGAACAGCTTCGTGTCAGGATGAGCTGCGAAGTGAAGGATCTGTCCAATGGACGAACACACACGTCATTGCGACCGGTGCCTCATTCTCATACCAACAATTCACGATTCAGGAGCATGCACGCAAGGGAGAAAAAGGCAACTCAGATGCTGGCCATTGTGCTTGGTGAGTGGAGACTGTGCTAAGTGGGATAAGCTGTTGTTATATGTCATATAGATGCAATATACTCCTTTAACATTGTTCTTATGGTAATATATAGCTGTTCACCTGTACCTGGTCATGGTGGAACTAGCACATTTACTTACTCCATGTGCATTTGCTGCATTTTTTTGCAGAGCTACAATAAATCATGCCGAAGTGTCAAAGTCTGGCTGGCTTTAGGTTCACAGTGTGTGTCCAGACACAATGTAGCTCCTGACACAGTTTCCACACGCTCCAATTATCAGGCAGGTTTTTATAAGCCTGGTCAAGTTAACTCTGGCACAGCCTAGATCTCACTGACAGAAATGTAATCAGAAGTGTCTGATTACATTATAGCGGTATCAGTGAAAACTGTGGCACGCTCATAGAAAACGATCCAGCCCACTTCACACCTGCTCTACAGCCAACTGACCACTGCTTTACTGTGATGTCATGACCCCAATTATAGTGCTCGAATCTGATGAGTGTTTCAACTGTGGTGCAGCATCTATAATTGTGTATTCATAATAATCTATGTCCTGTTGGATGTGTGACTTCAAGTCTTGCACAAAGCACAGGCTAATTGGAAACCAGAAGTGTTTTAATTGATCATCAACTAAGCTTGTTGCTAAGCCTGTCAAGCAAGAAAACAGCAGATTTACCATTCGTAATCTTTAAAGCAATGGGTTTACAAAAAGCAGGCCAACTGTAGAACCAGTTTCATATTCTCGTTAGCTAGTGTTACCTCGTTAGCTAGTGAACTCTGAGCTGGTTGAAAAAGCTTACTTTTGTATAAGAACCATATAAAAGAATCTTTAATGAACATGAATATGAAAGCCGCACACATTATAAAGACAAACAAAAGTGCTAAAGATAGATGAAAAGTCAGCATCTTCACCAGTCGATGAAAACATTAGGAGATGAAATATGAAGCAGCTTTGTTGTCGTATTACAGCGTAGAGCTAATTAGCCTCAGTATTATAGTAGAGAATAATTAATCGAAACATTTTATTTTTATAGCGTAACAAGTTTGGATGCTTACCAAAAAAAAAAAGGCATAAGCAAAACGCATGTTAAGTTCATTGCATACAAAATAAACACAGTATGTTTTTACTTACTTACTAAGTTCGACATATAATCAAAACGTATTTATATTCTGGATGTGATCCAAACATTTCCAATAACTCCACAGCGTTGTAAAGACCAAAAGTCAAAATGTGTTGAAATAAGATCAATGTGATCATTTCTTAAATTCACAACAACAAGTTTTTATCAGACAAAACATTCGGCTTCGGTCCATATTAGTCAGCCTTTGACATTTTCTGCTTGCTGGGCATACTAACATTTGTACCAGACAAACACACTGTTTAATCCGCCTGGTATAGCACATTTTTGTTGTTGTGTGAGTATTAATCAATTCAATCAATTAATCTAAATTCTGATATATAAACATTTTGGCTCCCACTCAGTGGATGTTGGCCCGGAACAATATATTTCTGATAGTGTCATTAGCTAATGACTATATCATTTATTATAAATTATTAGTTGATTTTAGAATTAACACTTGGTTACTACTGTTGCTAGTAAACTACTTAGCTGATCATGCTGACATTTGCAGCTTATGTTACAGCAGACAAACACTGTTTAATCCATTTCTTACAATGTTGCTCTTGTGTTTTTGGTTTCGTCCTTTCTCTCATATCTCTCTGCTCTCTGGCTGCTCCAGGGGTGTTTCTCATCTGCTGGCTGCCTTTCTTTGTGACTCACATTCTGAACACCCACTGCAGGACATGCTACGTGCCTCCTGGGCTTTACAGTGCTTTCACCTGGTTGGGGTATGTCAACAGTGCCCTCAACCCTGTTATCTACACCACCTTCAACATCGAGTTCAGACGGGCCTTCATCAAGATCCTCAGCTGCTGAGAGAGACAACGCGACCAGGAAATTAAAATGGAAATGAGGCGGCGCACTTGTGCTACAACTCTGTCGTGGTGCATTTTGGTAAACAATGACAACAGATGTTCATTGGTCATGGTCAAGGGAAGCAAACCTGCTTTGTGCCCTGCAGGAGCAGCAACAAGGTGAAGCAAGGAAATGAACAGACTGTGTTCAGCTGTGGTATGCAATAATTGCAAACAAAAGTGGACTTCAAAATAGACCAAACGTGTTTCTCAACAGGGCTGGGACTTTATTTGAACAGTATTATGGCTTGTGTCCATGTAGTGTTTGTTTTTAATGTCAGAAATGTGCCGACAGCACACTGGGGAGCACTGGGATGCAGCACTTGTGCTCTGAGAGAAAAATAATGTTAACAGGGGGTCGACAACACAGCGAACAAGGAGCTAAAAGCACAACACTCACCAGCAACATTCAGTGTCCGTCCGTCCTGCTCCCACAAAGGAGCTTTGCTGTCTCTGTCATGATAGTTTCTGTGTGACATATCATAAAGCTCAGGATGCACAGACACAACCAGAAAAAGGCTTCTCCTCCATTTTCTCAGTTACAGTGTTGACAAGTCCCACAGCATCGAAAAGCGGTCGGCTGAAAAGGAGCGACCTTGACGCACCAGCGCCTTTCTGAAAAGTTCAGAGATTTTCAACCAGACGCTGGGTGCAGCGCTTTTTCTCTAGGCGTCCACAGGCTGCTGCATATGCGCTCTCCTCATTTGGGACAACTGAAAAAAAAAAAAACTAAAATACTATATGGACACAGACCCCTACTCCTCAAATATGACTTACATTTTCACATCCATCCAGTCTTATTGATAGCACAAGGTATTTGACTTTCTTGTGGATATGTCTTGTACAGTATGTGTACTGCTCATTGGCACAATTCCTCAGTGCAGGACTCGATACAATCGATGTAAGTTTGGAAGCTCTTTGGAGCCACGATGGAGCTTTAAGGCTGGTAAAATGACCGTGGCGCTGCAGGGCTGCTCCTGATCACTCTTGGTCCTGAGGCCCGCTGCCACTGCACTGTGTGGATTAACTGATGTTTCTCACCTCCCCCCAGTCATCCCCTTCTTCTTCATCATCACCACCATCAGTTACTCACCAGTGCATGCACAAATCAGATTTCAAGGGTGTCCACTTGAATGGTACTGGAGGGATCGCATTGGTCCCTGCCAAGGCTCACATCATTTTGAAGATTGTCATACAGTATATATTGATGTGGAGGCATTGTGCTCAGTGTGATTTTGATGTAATCAACAGTGGAAACATTTTCAGTGTTTTTTTTAAAAAGGGACTGCCTGTCGTGGCAAACCTCCAGGATGTGGAGCTGCCTGCTGGCTGCTCTGAAGCGCTAGTGAAGGCAGCAACTTTGTGATTTTAACCAATCAAGCAGGATTGTAAACCGTGTGGCGGGCAGGTCTGTCATGGACAGAGCATTTACTGCAGTGTGTTGTAAATAAAATAAAAAAAATCATGAAATGTTTTCAGGCGTGCAATCATCTGTCTATATACGTACAGTCCTACACAGATCATGTATACGTGTGTGTTTGTTTGATACTAACAGATATGTTGGATAAAAGCAAGCTATCTGTGGGGAACATAAGAGGAACCAAGCTGAGTGAACAGGATATGGGGAGAGGGGAGATTTAGAGACATAAAGACGCACAGCAGTGACACGCGAGGAGGATGAATCTGGAGAGAAAAACAGAACAAGATAAGGGACGATGGGAGAGCTGAGTAGGAAGGAGTAAAGCCGAAAAGGAAAAGAATGAAGTGAAAGAACAAGGATCAAAGATGAAAGTAGGAGGAAAAAAAAAACTGTAGATGGATTGAGGATAGTTGCATGAGGGAAAAAGGGGGGAGGAGGTGGTCTTTCTCAGCCTATATCTCATGCTCCCTTATTTCTCTGAGAGGCATAAACACCTGCTCCCCTGATACTTTGTGCCATTGCGTCGACTCAGCCTTGTTTCCACTGAGGCTGCTCATAATAATGATGCACCAGATGTGTATTTGTGTGTGCATGTCTGTATTTATGGATGCCTGTTTTGATGTGAGAGGAACCTCCAGTCTGTGATCATTATAAAGCAAAACCTCGATAACCCGTAGCATTCATTTATGTTTTCCTTCTCTAAAAATCTATTCTCATGCAACCAAAATCAATATTTAATACAATGCAGAGACTAAATGCATATTTGCAGGTATAATTGGGACATAAACAAACAGAGGCGATCAGAGGAGGTGTTCTGCTCTTTAATTGAATTTGAATATAAATGAATTTATTAATTTAAAGATGCATTTTAGGGTGCACATGTGCCTCTAGATTATATGAAATCATTCACAGACAGTAATTAAATTTAGCCCTTTAAATGTAAATGAACTGCATATACACCTAAAGCTCCAAAAGGCCTGGAGCCACTCTATAGATGCAAAGAGGCTGCAATCCAAAAAATATGAAGTAGCTCAATGCATCAGACATACTCGTGGTATTGTTGTGCATTCTTCTCGGAAGTGAGGCTAAGAAAAATGTTTGTCCTTAGATATCATCAAAAACAGATCATCCTTTTGGGAGCATGTATGTGCTCACCCAATTTCATGGCGATCTGCTTTTTATGTTGAAAGACATCTTGTGTGTTTACTTGACATTGTAACCCGAAGGTGATACAGAAGCTCTGTCGGGTTACTGAGGATCTAAAATTGAGAATATTTCAACCATCTTCCAAGTCCCACTTTATGGCTCCATAATATCAATGTAATATGCTTAGATTTTCCCGGAAACATCTAATCTAATTTGGTAATGATTATAGGGAGAATACACGAAGGCAAGTGTACAAATTCAGCATGTGGAAATTTACAATGATAAATGAAAAATGAATTTGTGTTTTTGCCCTATAACTAGTAATAAATCTCAATGTTTGTTCCAGGATTGGAAATTATTAGGAAATTACAGACATTTATCAGTAAGTAACATTTATGAATTTATCTTTTTCACACACACACACATGTGAAGGCACAGGCACACAGGTACAGGGGCAAAGCTTTGACCCACCTTCATAGAGTTTCTGGTTCAGTCCTGACAGTGTTCAGAGTCTTTAATGCTGGACTCCTGCTGGCTTTGTTAGAGCACCTGCACAGAGCTGCTGGGATCTGTGTTCTTTAGAGCGAATGGTGCATTAACCTTAAAGCTCTGTGTAACTTAACGTAGAGAAATAATAATCCAGTTTGAAAGGAAAGATTCAGCAGTCTCCAAAAACACTGAAATTCATCTTCAGCGGACCATGAACATACAGATGGGTGACAGATTAAAGGGAATACCTGAACAAATGAGTGGAGAACCATAACGAATGCAGATTCTTCCACACAGGTGCACTGCATGGTATAATTAACCAATTAACATCCGATCAAGCTCTGTGGCATGTTTAAAAATGCTGAACAGGACCAGTTGATTTTGTATCAATATGGCACAAGGAAAAGTGTGAGTGACTTACTAGCAAATATCAATAAGATATCAGTAACCAAGGTTGGAAACTGTGGATCGACAGCGCACGTTTGATGATCATGATGAAGGAAAGAAGAGAAACTCTTCACCAGATAATAATTAGAGCAGGATGTTAGAGTAGGGTTGCAATACATACACCTCAATCATTACAAAGATGTGTGCACATTTGAGAGTTCAGTTGTATAAAAAACCGTCAGCGCTGGTGTATAGAAATGTGGAAAAAATGTGCATGTGTGTTGTACACTAAGAGGGCGGTACAGGCCTGAATGCTTGACCCCTACAGTGACGTAATCTAGTGGCTCTGTTATTTCGCATGGCATGGTTTGGATCTACTTGACCCCCTAAAGGGAAGGGTTACTGCAAATGATTACAAAATTGCTCAGAGTAATCACCTTTATCCTGTTGGAACACATTTCTATCCTGATTGGCGTGGTCTCTTCTGGGATGAAAATGCCCCCAATAGGACATGAGGGGTCACTGAATGTTTTGATGAATATGAAAATGATGTGAGTCATATGCTATGGTCTTCACAATCACCACATTTCAACCCAGTTGTACACCTATAGGAGATTTTAATACCAAGGCATTGCTTGCGCCTTCTAAGACAGTTTATGTATTTTTTTCCTTTTTAACTTCTCGCCCATATCAAACATCAAAACCAGTTTGATTTAAATATCTAACCCAGTGCTTTCCAAACTGAGGGCTGAGCCACCACAGGGGGTGGGATTGGCAGCATTGCAGGGGGGGGTGTGTGAATGATGGGAGAAAATATGGAGCAGAACTAACATTGAATGAATGTGATTACTGTGCGGCTGACAGACAAACAAGAGCGCTTTCATGTTGGAAAGATTCCAGTTACGTGGAAAAATGTATAGTAATTTTTTTGACAAGCAGGAAATTAAAAAGGTTTAAAAAAAAAAAAAGCAAATGTGTCAGTCAAACCATCTTTGGTTTGGAGTTTACAGTCAGTGTAGTTGAAGAGCTTTGTGTCTTTTTTGTTTTGGATTTGATCGTATTTTTGATATTGTTTTCTATAAAATAACATAAATGTGACTCACTTTGTTACTTATTGCACCCATATTGTTAATGAATAATTCAAAATTAAAGTGGTGTAAGGCCATAATTCTCAAACTGGATAGGTTGGGGGTCCAAATTAGCAAGAATTTAATAAAGTTATGGTGTATTATTTAAAAAGTTCATAACTATGAATGGGAACATTCATAGCAACCTTACATTAGGTTTAAGACATTAAAAACTCCTGAAATGATTGCACCATGTAAATCTCTCACTTTGCTCCCGCAGCTGATCTAATGAGCACGATGGACACATATTTAAGCCCATCCACTTTATCAAGTGATGCAAAGGCCAAACCGGCTAAACTTGGAAAATATGATAACAGTTTCCTCGAGTTTGGTTTCAATGAGAACAATGATGGAAGAAAAAATGCATCATGTGTCTTCAGGTACTGGCAAATGAAGCTATCAAGCCAGTTATAGCTATGAAGTTATGTATGTATGTATGTATGTATGAAGTTATAAAATAAAAATAATTCCTATGGCATCTAGGAGTAAACATTTTTTAATCAGCACGAGGATTATAAGCGGGTCCTCTCTCTCTTTGGTATGCAAGGATGCTGTTTAGATTGCTGAAGTAGTGCAGGTGCCAGCCTTTCTCAAAGTTGCCTGGTGACCAGAGTAGTAGATACTGAATGATGGCCTCCTAGACATAATAGATGCTGATAGATGATGTTCCCTCCTGACCTGGTGCCATTGACTTTCAGAAATTTCTCCACAACACTTGAGATGACGTGGAAAGGTCACTCTGAACTGCATGTCGCTCCTTAAGACTCCTGCTGCTAGTTGAGCAAAAGAATAGAAAAAAAAAACATGACCTCTGTGCTCTCAAAGCAGTTATACCCCTGAAAATTCTGATCTGGATAAAACGCTACACAAATGGATTCCAACTGTGTTTACCCTTCACCTCGTCCCACCCATCCTTAGCATATATGCCTGATGGATACATACACGGACTCTGGGGATTGTATTACATGCTGTACGACACGCATGAGTCCGATGAGTGCATGTCTGTGCAAGCACAAACAGGTGATTTCCTTCATTGTGTCTGCGCTGCTTATAGGGAGTGCATGATGGAACATGTGTGATCATATCAAAGTGAGCAGTGAGGCTCAAAAAACGAAGGAGCCCATCCATGAGTGAAAGGCAAGGGGAGGGTTTTAGCTGTGCCGCTCAGCCTGCTGAGGTTGTCACATCAGAGGGAGGAAAAGATGAATGCAGCCTTTGCATGTTTATCAGCGGGTCTCAGAAGGAAGAGGACGCTTGCGTGAGTGATGAGTACTCATTGTCTAACTAGTGAGATGTGGGTGGACTCCTGTGTGTTTTTACACTTCAGCTTTTACTTGCTAAAGTCTCTGCTGCTCTTGCACCCACGTGACCTAAGAGGCAAAAATAAGTTGAAGTCTCCTCCTAATTCTCCCCTTTGTTTTAATGGCTATGAGAGGCTTTGTGCATTTCTGTGGGCGGACGACCAGATGTGATAGGCACTCGCAGTGTTTAGCAGTGGCTAATGATGATGGATAAAGATGTTGATTACAGACAGAGGTGGCTACCAGCCATGACTGACATTCAGTCTGTCCCTCTCTCATTCCACCAATGCCTCTCACTTGTTTCCTCCCACCCGTATGTCAAACCATGGTAATCATCCTCCCCTCTCTGTCACTGCCTGACACACGCTGCATCTACTGTTAATTTGGTGTCATTTTGAGGTTCAGAGGTCATGTGTTAGGAGGGAACCAATCCTGCCATGGTGGGGAATGAGTTCGAGCAGTGTGGCTGCACAAGAAGGAACACAAAGCGTCGTACTGACTGGATAAATAGTGGTGTCACTAAAAGGTATAGTTTGGAATAGTCTGACAGTTTGGGAAATACACACATTCACTTTCTTGGCAAGAGTGGGGTGAGAAGATTGATAGGCCCACCGCATTATCTGTGAGGTAAATATGAAGCTAGAGCTGACAGACGGTTAGCGTAGCTTTGCATTAAGACTGGAAATTGTATTTTATTTGTTTGGTCTGTGCAATTTTGCTGCATTTGCATGTCTGTGTGGGAAAAATGTGAAAACCTTATATTATTTCAACTTAGGTTTGTTCATACAATATTAATATGGTTAGCCTCACTGCAGTTACATCAGTATTACTGTGCCAAACTGCTGCTAAGTGGTAGATTTTGGATGATGGAGATGGAGAGAATGACTGCTCCTATCCAATCCACCAGCCTTTTATCTCCAACCCAAAGTACCCAAATTACACTAACTACTCCCATTCACTACCTAGCTAGCTTGGTGTCTGCACTACTCGAAGGACCATAGTACAAAAGGCCATGTCAAACTACAACCGAAGATGCTGGAGTGATATACTACCTCCAAGCACAGCAAAGTAGAGCGCTAACATCATTAAACACCACTTCAACAATTACACAATTAATGGTGATATCCAGATAATTTACATAATAATAACCCCAGTCTTAGTGCATCCTTTTCACTGTGTCAGTGTGATACTGTGTCTGTGTGTTGCTAAGCAACCGTTCTGCTAAAACGATGCTGAGGAATTACTTATTTGGCAGAAGGACGCTTATTTGCTTGGACCTAAAACTCATGGAATAACGGCCATATACAGAGTTTGTCTGACGTTACTCAAATTGCTAGATTGTCTATAAAACACAATCTGCACATTCAATTTAGCCCAGCTGTCACCACGACCTGGAAATGCACAACCTGATTTAAGGGTGATGGCTGCTCTCTGTGAGGGTAGACTGACCAGCTAATTTAACTTGACATGAGCTGTATACATCAACAAAGTGTATACAGTGAGCTTTAGAGTCGCTGGTAGGTGGATTTTATTGTTTCCCTCATTTAATAGTCTTTATGCTAAGCTAAGCTAACTGCCTGGTTCTAGATGAGAGTGGTTCCCAAAAGATTTGAACTTTTCCTCAAAAGATAAAATTTTAGAGTGAAGAGCTGGCTTTAGGTTAAGGTTAGTCATGTAGTGGTTATGGTTAAGACAACCCTCCTCCGTAAGTGACAAGTGTCCATGTGTATGTGTGTGTTTGTGTGTACGCATGTAAAGGTTGCCCTGGTGACAGCTTAATGCCATTAGATTTCTAATGAATGCATAATGTGGCCAAGATGGAAGTTAAAGCCCTTTAAATGTGTCAACCAATTAGAGAGGATCAAAGCAATTGATGGAGTGTATCCCACACATTCACACACACACACACGAAAACACTGGCATACATGATGTGACAAATATGCATAATCACAGTTAAGCAGTTCAAGCATTGGAAGGTTTTAATCAGACATGATCATTTTGCTTTAGTAAGATTTGTGTTTAAAGCTCTGGATAATCTCTGCATCAGCACTGGATTTTATTTTGCAGTAATCACGATATTTCTCCACTCTGGCACTATACTCCTGCACTTTAAGTCACATTTTCATCATCAGGTTTGTAAATATATTTTTTCAGAATCAATTCAGCTGCTAGATGTAGCAGGTTGTTACATGTATCTATGTGTATGTAAAAAAACAAGAAACAATTTAAAAATTCTGAGATTACGAGTCCATCCCACTGCGGCACAGAAATTCTGACCAAAAAGTATAAATATAAACCTTATCTCATGTTCAGCTATATTCTATATTACCAATCAGGAAGGTATAAATACTGTTTCTGTGCAATTAAAACACTTTTTTTGGCTTAAAAGTAGTCGAATTGTACATTTAGTCAAACAATACTGGAATCTATAAAATAAAGACTATAAAATAAGCACTGTGCGTTAGTTTGATGGAGTCTAAGCTCCCTGAAGAAGACATAACTTCAGTGTCATGGTAGCTACAACTCAACATCTGATCTGTATGAAAGCCCGTTTCAAGAAAATAGGTGAAAGGTTAGGCATGAAAAAATAAAAATACTATCATGATTTATCAGAATTATGACATACTAAGTCAACATTTTGAGACAGTGAGTCAAAATTTATGAAGTCAAATATCCATTTGACTTCATACATTTAAGTTAGTATCTCACAATTTGGACTTGATGAGTCAAAAAGGGTTTTTTTCTCGGCAAAAATTGATTAGATTTGACTTTTATCCAAAATCAACATTTTTCCCAAACACAAAAACAATGATTAATGGCCAAACCTCTCCTATATAATGCATTTTTTTTAAATCTATGCTGTACTGCAGGAGTTTGGGCATATCTTTGCTTTATTTTGGGGTTTTCTACATTGACTGGCCACTTACCATAGCTTGAGTGTTACAACAAAACGTGACCAGACTTTTTTTTTTTTTATCTTCTGCAGCAGTCAGGACACTCTGAGATAGCATGCAAATTTCCACATGCTCCTGCACGGGTGATGCCTGGATGCTGTATTGCAATCCCTTGAAAGGTGTGTCTCTGTCCCGCGCTCCCTCGCATCTCCTTCCTGTATCCCCTGTCGTACTTATCTTACTTCTGTGATAAACTGCTAACAAAAGGAGAAACGGGGGCCTTGAGGGGGGTGTTCTTCGTGAATTTCGTGACAAACATTCCCAAGTAGCGCTGAGAATTTGAAGTAACTATTTAGCATGGTTAGCGATGCAGAGTGCTGGTAAATAAGATGGAAAACAGGAGGTTTTAAAGGACTTTTCAAAGTGAATTGCTTCACTAAGACACTTAAAATCAATGTGCTTTTCTCTAAGAAATATATATACATGAAGGAACCCGGTGCAAATTTTCTCACATTCGTATGCTAAAAAAAAAAGGCAGCATGAAACCTGCCAATTACAGTTCATGCTATATGCTGTGTGAACAGTCAATTAAGAACCTTGTACCGAGGAATCATCCAGTAAGCTCCTGTGAAACTTTCACACCCAGTTTGCACAATTACATGCACAGACCTATTCAAACGCCAGAACACAAAAGCGCTCAAGGGTTTGCATACTAGCCAGTGTACTCTACTTATTTAGGGTGAGTGCTCCGTTTCGATGTTTCTCCTCTCCTGTGGAAAAGATTAAAGGGCAAACGCTGTGCCCCTTGAGAATTACCATCACAATGCGGCCATGTGATTATTATCAAGGTCTCGACCGAGGAGCTACTTTTGGAGTTAATGAGCAGAGGGGAAGTGGGAGACAAAGATAGAGGCAGAACAACCCCACTATACCTATCAGGATTCATCTGAGGAACAAACTGCTCTCCATTCTTACTAGGAGGCTGCTGAATGGGTTAAACACCTTCACACAAGCTCTTGTATTTCCCTGAGAAACTATTACTTCTGGAGGAAATTATGCCAATGAAATGATTATTTTACCCAATCGATAGGATGTACTGTATCTTGCAAATTGCTCTTAGTTGCAGATAAGCTCTGCTCTTTAAATACAGGCACACATTCAATAATGTATCAGGAGTTGTCATGCATAAGTAATACATTCTATGCACGGTCACACCTTTTCTCACTCTGGACCCTCAGCACCTGGGCTCCCCTTATTCTGTCAATCTGTTGAGCAATTAAAGCAAGACCTCCCTACCACCTTGGCAGGGATGACGGGAAGCGACTTGCTGCGTGAGTGGCTTATGAGGAAAATGTGCATTCACTTGAGGGAGGGCGCTTGGGAGTGCTTGCATGTGAGGTGAGAGGCAGAGCAAGAAAAGAGAGAGAGAGAGATGGTCACGTAAAGGCTTGCTGATTATATTTTCTACCTATAGGGGTCAAAGTACGTACAGCATTAAATATTGGATAATTGCAACACATTTAGACCTGTAATGACTGCTAATTACACACTTTATGCTAGACATCCGTTTAAAGCGGGCTGCTGATGCTTTGACAAAGAATGCTTCACCAGAGCTACGAAAGGCAACAAAAAAAATCACTCCTCGTTGTTTGTGCTCATTCAGAAAGCTTACCACACTCCCAGTGCCTGTGTTTACTTTAGTTTTTTTATCACACCCTGCCAAGCACCTGCATGCAACCAGTTCCCTTAATCTGCACACAGACACATAATTCATCTCACCGTTTCCTGGTAGGTCTGCTATCTACCCTGCTTGCTCTCAGTTTCAATTTTCTCCTGCGTGCTCCCTGCTTACTCTCTCTGCTTATGTGAGATACTGCACATGTGACTCCCGTGCCAAGCTACAGAGTCTGAGAGCCACACGCAACTGGTTCCACGTACAAACTTTATTTTCTTCCTCATTTCTTGCCTTCTCTGGTGTCAGCACTTCTCAATTGTTCCATCTCCGGCTCATTCGGCTTTGCAATCACATGCGTCCTTTGTCCGTGTATGTCAGGCTCTCATGTATTGATTGTTCAGTGATGATGCACAGGTGGTTGTTACTGTGAGGCAATATCGACCGCTCTGTAGCTGCATGGTTCTCCTGCAGTCTACATGTGGCTGGGAATCGAAATTGGACAAATAGGTCAACATTTGAGGAATTGCACTTAAATGTTTTCTTGCCATGAGTTAGACGAGAAGTCACTCTCATAGCTGTACGCTAAAGGAAGCTACAACCAGCAGGCAGTTAAATGTAGTGTTTTACAGGGATTACATGCGTCGTTTTACCCATCAGAGGCTCTGTCAGAGATTATAGATGTGCATACTACAGCAGCTTTACTCCTTCACATGTCTTAGGCTATTAATGGCAGCCACTCCTCGTGTACTGCCCACCTCTGGCTGAGTATGTCATCCCTAAAGGAAAAGGAGTGGTGCTGCCAGCTCAATGTGTCCTTCACCACTGACTCTCTCTACGTTCTGGACATCCACGCTGTTATTAAGTGTCTTGAGACCATGAAGAAGGCACTGGATCAGCTTGGCCCTCTCCTCCAACCCCAACAACCTCCTCCCCGCAGATATTGCCACCATCATGGACACCCCCAGCATGAGCCTTCCCAGGTCTGCTCCTGCCATCTGCTCCCATCTTCCAACTGTAGACTTGGCGACACTGTTAGCCAAGTTGTTTTAGATGTTAGCACAGTTAGCCCTGCTGTCTTAGATCTTAACACGGCTAGCCTTGTGGGAAGATGGCTAGCAGTGAGATTCATGTGCCAAGTTAGTCCTGAACATGCTCTGTGCCTTCTTTTGTCCTATCCTGGGACAGCACCTCGTAGTCTGGAGGTTGAATGGGTGAGACAGAGCAGCCTAAGCTTTGTGGCTGCTGGTAACTCTTCTATTCAGAATGAGTGCATCCCATTTACCTCCAGGACCTACTCAGCTTGTTTGCTCAAGTGTTTGCAAGTTGATGTGAAGCCAGGATTCCTGCAAGACCTGTTTGAGAACAGTCACACTGCATCCACTTTGGAGCAACTATCTCAAACGGCCATGATGGTCTGGATCATTTCACGGCTGGTAAAGTGCTTCCCGCAGGGTGACCTGACCTCAGGGGAACTGTGTCTGATTAAGTCTTGTCAGCCCAAGGATATCACGTCCTCTTTCAGGTCAACAATTATTCACCTAAGAGCTCGAGAGTCGTCCTCACACCAACAGAAAGTGTGTCTGCATACATTGTCTCCTGAGCACTTTTCTGTTATGTGGAGCACACAGCAGTTCTCAGAGTCAAACCAGCTGTTTGTCTGCTATGGTAGTTGTACTCAAGAAGCCACTTTGGATTTGTGATACAAGCCACAGGGGCTATGAAGAGATGGGTTATTGTCTTCTAGCAGGCCCGAGAGCACACTCATTTAGTAGCATCGCATCCTTGGGATTCTTTACAGGTGTCTCAGTGGAGGATATCTGCTTGGCCGCCTCCTGGTCTACACTTTGTGTAGTCATACAGCAGGAACATGCCTGCTGACACTGTGTCTCATCTGGTTCTTGATGCATCCAGCTATCACTTGCTGTCATTTCTTGATCTTTTGGCAGGGTTCTGACTTTATGGTTTGGGCCCAGCTGGGAGTACATCTCATCCCATTAGGGAAGGAAATGGGGGGCTGCCTAGTAGTAGCTTCAAGTGGTAGTGGTAGTATGAGCTGCAGCAGTTTTTTAATACAGCTATCTTGTTTTTCTTTCTTAATTTCGGATATGTGAAATGATTCGCCTATGGTGATCTGCCACGATTCAAACAATGGCTTGGATTTTAAATAATAATGCTGACCTCGGTTCTCTCACAGACCTGAGAGTTCTGAAGCATGGCCGTTTTTTGAGAGACAGTGACTCATTTTTTGTCTGGACTTTTATTTAAATGACTGTGGGGACACACTCACACAGCACCAAGTACAGTGCCAAAGCTTTTTTCACTGTCTCCTCCCTATGGAGAAATAGAAAGCCATTATGTGGATGTAACTCCACTTCATCTAAGTATATGCATAGTCCTCTAAAGTTGTTGATGTTGGGTTGAGAGAGATGAGCAACACATGCCCTGGGGGGGATTACTACCCCCTGATTGGGGGTGAGTATGAATGCATAGTTCTTTTCTCAGGTGCCAAGGCAAAGTCTCGAGAGGGTAAACAAATAGTAAAGCCTGTCAAAAGGCTACTTATGTAACTCATAGAACTGGAGTTACTACTTCTGTGGGTGGATTCTGCTATGTTTGGACAGAGCTTGGAATCATAGATAGGTTATATATTGTTTGAAATTAATGTTTCCTCCTGTTTCCACTCTTTGTGCTAAGCTAGGTTAAACAGCTGCTACAATAGAGGCATATTGATGTTGTCATCTAACTCTCTGCAAGAGAGCACATAAGCATGTTTCTTGTAATGGCTAAATATTCCTTTAAAGTCTGTGTAAATTCTTTCAAAATACGTTAAATATGTTGGAAAATAGTTGCTGAAAACATGTGAAAAGACTTTGAATGATATATTTCTGAAATGTGGAGTTAGAGGTTAAAACAGTTTTACACCAGTTTTTAGTCCAGGATTTTTTGGGGTGATCCTTAAAGGGTGGCTCGATGACACGGTGAGGCCACCCTGAACTGGAACTGAGAATACTGATTTTGACGCCTAATTTCATAAACTTGTCGATATTTTTAATCATTCAAATGTGGCTGGGTGATTAATAACACTTCCTTCTTTGGACTGACAAACTCTGAACACGTATTTATTCTTACTTTACACTGACTTTAATGAATTAGAAAAACTCCTTAAATAGTCTGTGCTCATTCTTTGTCTCACTTTAATCTATCAACTTTCTTAAATTAGGGGCGGCTGTGGCTCGGAGGTAGAGCGGGTCGTCCACCAATCAGATGACCCGCTGTACTTGGATTGGCGGTTCGATCCCCTCCAGTCTGCATGTCGAAGTGTCCTTGGGCTGAAGATACTGAACCCCAAATTGCTCCCGAAGGCTGTGCCTGTGTGAATGTGTATGAATGGTTAGCTCCTCAAACTGATGAGCAGTTGGCACCTTGCATGGCAGCTAATGCCATCACTGTGTGAATGGGTGTGAATGGGTGAATGAGATACGTACTGTAAAGCGCTTTGAGTGGTCAGGAGACTAGAAAGGCGATATATAAGTACAGTCCATTTACCATTTAAATCAGGCCCCATCCATTTTTCATACCAACTGCTTCTGTGTCTCTCACACCTTCCTATTCTCTCATATTCTGCTTTTCCTCTGCACTCTCGCTCTCTCCCAGCTGCAGGCCCCTGCTGCCTGTTAGTCCTGTGAAACTTAGTTAATTAAATCTGCAGATTGAAAGACCCCGGGGAACAATGTTTAATCGATGAGCACAAATACATGACTTTCATTCCACAATGCTTTCCCAATCCTTGGCCCAATTGAGAGAAGTGTGTGTGTGTGCACTCATACAATTACAAGAGGCCATCTAAAAAGTGCAAGAGCAATCTCAGTCAATCACTAAATGTTAAAAGTCGCCCTCTTCCTCACTAACACAAAGAAAATTGTTTCTCTACTGCGCCTTTCTATTTTGTTATCTCTGTTTTCTTTTTAAATGCCGTTCGTCCCTGCCTCTCCGCTCCTCTCTTGCTGTTGATCTGTCACCTAAATCAGGAAAAAAGGTGCTTCCACTGGAGACTTAATGAGTACCTGATGTGTAGAGGAGGAGGTTTCCTCTAATGAGCGGCTGCCATCTCATTCCCAAAGCCAGGCCGACGTCACTGGTGATTCACACGGCACAGGACAGAGGTTACATGCAAATTAGATTAAAACTGTGTCTAACCATGTACAAGTACAAATGAAACAAATATTCATGCATGAAGCGTAGCATGATCGCATGTACACTCACACACATACTAAATGGACAGAGGGGTGCCTTGCCTTTCTTTAGCTGCAGGCGGTATCCCGTTTTCCCCAGCTGTTCTTTCCTGCAGCTAACTCTCTCTCTCTGTGTCTGACCTCCCCATCTCTATAAACAACAACCCGACCCAGCTGCCTCAAACATCAGCAGCACCCACAACAACGCTGAAATGCAAAATCACAGAGAACACATGGCTGTGAATCATCACAGACACAACCGTCTCTCTCAAAATATTCCTAAAGCGCCCACAGAGATGTAATCACTGGCCCACTATGAGTTTTACACCTTCATAGGTGAACTTCAGTGGCTGTTTCATAAAAATATGTTAGACAGGTTCATAATTTTATTCCTAGATTCCGTTGTGTAAGTTTGACGATCCCGGGGTGACTAAGAGCTGTGTTTCCATGGCAACAATCACACCTGATGACAACTGACAATCAGTGTCACCTGTGTCACAAAAAGCGGGAAAACATGGCTCAATTTGTGGTTTTCGAACGGTGGGGAACGAGCAGAGAAAGAAAAAACTTTTTCTTACAGCTCTTTCATACGAGTAAATTCTTCTTTTCTGCTTTTTTTCTGTTTCGTCCTTTGAAAGAAGGTAGCTGAACACAATGAAGCTGTAGCTCAGCCGTTTTTTTAAAGTAAGAGTAATTTCCCTTGAATGGCAAATTTGTCCTATTCAAAGTCGACATCTTTGTGCAGCCGATGAACTGACAGCTGTTAGATTAAAGTCATATTGCTGCGGTTCAATAAAATTAGTCGCTTGTGTGTGATGCAAAAATAAATACAATTTCCCTTTGCTCCAAAAATCATTTCACCATGGGACAAGGGAAGAAAACGGAGAAACCCTGACAAGTTTTAGATAAAAGACTAAATGTCCATGACAGATGCTGTGCTGTATCACAGAGGGGGTAACAGGGTGTTTGAGGAAAATAGTTTCTACTTGTTCAGCGTTCGGTCTACATGGGGAGCCACACTGCTGGTCCTGTTCACATTCAATGGAAAATATCTGTCTGAATGTGGCTTTAGTGGGATCTATTGGCAGAATATGGCAGAAATGTAATACAATATTTGGATTTTTTCATTAGTGTATAATCACTTGAAAAAAAAAACTGTTTCTACAGCAGCCCAGAACAGACAAACCAAACCACATTGGGCCTTTTTGTAGGTTATTATATTATGACTTTACTAGTACGACCCACTTGGGATCAAATTGGGCTGTCTGTGGCCCCTGAACTAAGTTTGACAACCCTGTCCTACACGCTTGGAAGGGCTTGCAGTATTCAGCTGATTCCCGTCACCAGCTTCACTTCTAGATACAACTTAATCCTGCACAATAGACCTTTAAAGAGCTCAGAATACTCTAGGCACACTGCGTTCCCAAAACGCAGGGTTACATGTGGTAAAAGGAGAATACCACCTTCACCTATCAGTGTGCTGTTCTGTAGAAACAGCTCCCAGTTTGGGTTCAGGACACACTCTCCATATTTAAGAGTCGGGCTCAAGACATTCATTTTTGATAAAGTTCCTCTCTCCTTCCATTTGTACACATTCATGTCCCATTAATGCATATTACCAACTTGGCATCTTCCCTCAGATCTTTAGTATGGCTAAAATATATATATAATAATGCAATAGTAATAAAAATGCAAATAAATTGAAAGGATGCAAACACCTACAGTCAAATTCTCAGGAGACGCAGCAGTGCTCATGTGTAGGATTTTGTGCATGGTATCAGAACTCCACGCTTGCTTTGATTAGACTGTGATTGGGATTGTGTCATCATCTCGACATGTTTTATTGGTGGTTTTGATTGAAACTGTAACAATGCAGACAGTCTTTTGGATATAAAATGCAAATTCAGGCTCCCTTGTGTGCTGAAGAGACATAAGATGTTGCGACAGCAACAAAGGCTAAGGCCACCAGTATCCAAGAGGCATGTGGCTTTAGGGACCAACAAGCTGAAATAATAATATTCTGCTCCTGTTTCAGCTCCATTTTGAGTTGTTATTCTAATCATTTATTTATTATTTTTCTTTGTCATGGTATTTGGTGCATTTCTTTGTGCACTTTCTGTCAGCATTGTTTTTATTTTGCTTGAAAACATGTCACAGTGTCTTGTGTATGTGTATTTCATGTATTTGGAGCTAAATCATCACACCTCTTAATAAGCTTTCTGTGCATAACGCCTCTGTAAAGCATTATAGGCATGACAGCTATATAAATGTAGGTCACGCAAACAAACCATATTTTTATCCAGCAACCCCAAATAACCTTGAAAGTTAACAATTGAAAATACATCAGTGGAAATGTTTCTTAAATTACCGCCAAACACCTGCATGCATACAGTAAAATTACATCGTGTTGCAAACATCATCCCAGCAGTCTAATGATACTTGAAGCAGGTGGAATACATGATTGGACATGGGTATACTAGGGCCCCATCTTATGCATTTCAAATGACTTTGGTTGTATAGATGAATGTACTTGAAAAAAACAGATGCAAGTTTACATTTGGACACTCTCATCCACCTTACTGATCACACTGCTGGCATAATTTCTCCGCTAAATGTCCCAAGTGAGGCTGAATAACCGAGGCGTGCTCGTGTGAAGAGGTGGACAACTGTGGAGATTTGTGTCTACATGTGGCTGCTTGACAGCCTTTTCATCAACTACATCGAAACACTTGGACTAATGCCAGAGTGTAGATGAACGTTTCAGCTCCTTCAGTCACAGAAACTGATTGTGTAAGGCAAAGAGAGTAAAGAAGGGCGAAAGAGGGAGACATTTGACAAAGGTCCTATAGGCAGGACAGACATCCTGACCCACCAGGATGTCTGTCTCTTGATTTAATCAAGACACAAGGAAATTGCCTTCACACTCAATAAGTGTCAGTATATTTATCACAGTGGCAGCACTAATCACACCGCTGGTTTCCAAGACACAAGCCCAGAGCAAAGACCCCTAACTCAAAATGTGTTTTTGCACTAGTGATACTTCTCTTGGATGTTTGACTGTATGGGGATTGATTTTGATGTAATCTCAAAAGTGATTTGTCAAATAGATTTGACCATTTGTGGTTAATCTTTTAGAATCTAATCTTGTGAAATTAACATGACAGATTGATGACCCAGAGCTCACATATCCATGGAATAACATGCCGAGACAGGAAAGATTGGATTTTATCTTCTCGCAAGCAAATGAGAATCAGCTCAACTTCTTTTCAATTACATAAAATGACAATGGCTGCCAGTTATCGAGTTCAGAACAGCATAATCGGACCAGCGGCGGTGGTGGGTGGAGCGTGAGGCCTGAGGCAGCTGCATGTTTGCATATTCATAGACTGGAATTCTCAATGAGGGAGTAGATGTGCTTTCAACTGTTTTTTGATTTGCAGAAAATCCATCTAAACAAAATATCACTCATTGCAGAGATCTTTTTTTGTTTGTTTGTTTTCTAAATTGTATCCAGAGGAGAGAAAATCAGCTTAAAACATCGCCATTGTGATGCTGTGTAAAGGACGCATGAAAAGCTTGACAAGCAAATCTGCTTTTGATGTTCCTTCACATCCAGATGAACTTATATTTCTCTGCTGACGGCTATCTCCACATCGTAAAGGCAAAAAGAAGGAAACAAAGAAAATCTTGCATGCATTTCTCTCCCAGCTTTTCGTTTCTGCCACTTAAAAATTCACTTTCTATACCGTTCTGCCTGCTCTCTCAAAGGCTGCTGTCACCTCGTCCCGAGATGTACTTCTTTTCATAACCCATCCAGTGCTTTATGAACACACAGCCAGTCCTGCAAAATAGACAAAACGTTTCTCAGCTTTTTTTTCTGAGAAAACGCATACAACTATAATGTCTTAATGTTTGCACCGTTAAGCAATAATGCCACAAAGAAGCTACAGCAGCACTGGGTAAAACCTCACTGTTTGTGCTGTAGAGGCAAAGAAGAAGCCGCCAAACCCCTCTGAGAATGTGACCACTATTTAATCAAGTCTCTGCATGTAAGCCTGTAAAGATGTTGAGTCACACTCTTGCGAACAAACCCCCCTAAGCTGTCATTACAATCAGAATCTATTGATTTCTGCCTGATTGATGTCACTGATGTTACTCTTGATGTTTATCCGCCTGCTACTGTTGACATGCGTGTCAACACACACAAAAAAAAGGTGAAACGTCAAATCATGTGGACGTTTGTTTACACTCGTTGTACATGAAGCCGTGAGTGTATTTTTGCGATTCACACCTCTGATAAAGGCTGTGAATGAGGCAGATTTGTTGCCATCGGTGAGGCAGCAAACCTTAAATTGCTGGTAATGTGTCATTTCTTGTCGCCTCATTTTTCTTCATTGAACCACTTTAAATTGCGCAATAATATACAACTGAGAGCAAATTGCTTTTTGAATTAAAAAATAATGAATTCAAAAATAACAATACACCACAATGAATTATGGTTGATGTGCCTATGCATAGATCATTTGCAGAGGATCCATGTGAGCCTTTTGATTTATGGGTGATCACACAAATTTGCAATGATTAAAGCTGCCTTTACCGCATGTCGTTATTCTCTTTCAAACAACAGTGACAAAAGTAACTGGTTTGAAGGTGCAGGTTTCTTAGGGGAATCTCAAAAACAACTCTCTGAAGATTATAGTCCACATGCATCACACTATTAGGAGAAGATGAATCCTTCAATCACGACTCATTGTGTAAGAGTGATTTCAACTTATAGTGCCTGCCCAAGTACAGCAAATCACTTCAGGCTGCACTGTAAAAAAGTTCTCTTAAAAGCTGCCACGGTGTGTCAAGGATCAGAATCATCTTTATATGCCATGTATGTGTTCACATATGAGGAATTTGACTCAGGTTTCACTTGCAGAACACAATAAAACCAACCACAATAACGAACAACAACAATAAAAAGACCACAGAAGACCACACACAGTTTGCAGCCCTGATCTCTTCAGGCACCGTCTTAGAGGCCTCATTGCAAAGGCTCTGTCACCTTTTACGTAAATACCTGAACTGTGGAACAACCAGGAATGATCTGAGGATCTCAGGGAGTAAGAAGGGAACTAAACGATCCACTTAATAACTTGAGGCAAGGCCTTTCAGGGCTTTATAAGTAATCAATAAAATCAGTGTTATGTGATCGTTAAAATCCTGGCAGCAGAGTTTTGGATGAGCTGGAGACAGAGTGGTTATGAATGCACGTATGACAATTTCCATGTAGCTCTCTCTATATATAGTGCCATGATGCAGAGTGCAAAGGATGCTGAAATAAATATGGTCTATGTAGCAGGCTGCCTGATGTAGGAAGGTGGTATGGCAGTATATAAAGTATGACCAGCATGCGTAAACTGTGTATAGGTGATAATATTTACATGTTTAAAGAACAACGCTTATCTCCCACCTTCCATTTCAGCAGCCCGCATCGAATGAGGCGTTCAGTCCCCATTTTCCCACACTAACCGACGGTGCTCAACAGTAAAGGTCAAATCCTACGTGACCTTTTCAACCATCCACTGTGCTACTAAAGTGAACACAGCTGACCTTTCGTTCAACTTCCTGTGACCTCTTGGGCAGCAGAGCAATACAAATGAAAAGCCTGCTTTAGTGAAACACCGAAACTACAGACGCAAACACTCACCTGACCTTCTGTAACATTTGGTGTCCTTTGAATAAACCCTTAATTAACCTTAATTTTTCCAAATTACTTACATCCAGAAAAAGGGAGGAACTGCGTCCTCGCAGGATTTTAGCTCCCAGGATAGTAACAGCAGCATCACACAATAATCACGCATTTAGGAATTCAATCACAGTACAGGCGGATCATCACTCGCACAATTTATAGGTGCCAAAAATGAAAAATGCCTGTTACCCTTGTTGTCCCTGAGTGTATTGTTCTGCTATCGATCCGTATGACAAATAGATGTCAGGAAAAGCTTCTTTTTTAATATATATAGACTAAAATTTGAGCCATTTTTCTTACTGTGAGTGTCTTTTTGCTGACTCAGACCCACACAAAAAAAATCAACATTTCCAATAAAATATGATTTGGAGCCAACTCAGCCAACGTCTCCACTCGAGTAAAAGTTGCAGCTCTTTTTGTTTAGTCTGACAGTATATCTAATTTAATTTGTGTAGGCACAGGGGACGTGGATGATTTGTAAGTCAAAAAGAATAGTCAGTGTGAAGCGGAAACTATAGTTGATTAATTATGTTTCTCTGATTTCAAGGATTTGGTACTTTTCTTTTGTTTTCTATGACAGTAAACTAAATATTCTCTTTTATTTTGGCACGGCTGTATGGATGGCATTGTTGATTGGTAAGTCAACTACTATAGGATGGATTGTCAGGAAACTTGGTACAGACATTCAGGATGAGTTTTTATGACATTGGTGATCAAACTTTTCTGCAACTTAACGACATTCCCACCAGTCTCCACTGTAGTGTACTTTATATTTGGTACTAAACAGCAAATGTTAACTTTCTGGACTTGGTAAATATGTGCTAAAGATCATTAACGTCTGTCATTAACATTAGCATTTAGCTCAAAGCAGTCTCACAGAGCCACTAGCATTGCTGTATTTTCGTTATGTACCTGTTTACACCACATACCACCTCAGAAAATATTAGAAAATACACGTACCACCAATATGATAGATGTAAAAAAACAGAAGCATAGGACAACCACATTTGGTGGAAAAGGGTCCACACTTCTCTTCCCATTTGGCGCCACGATTGGAGACTTTTTAAATCATTCATTTTGGCTCCTCTTATTATCTTGGTGTCACATTTTTAGCTCGTAACTACACATGGTGTATGATACACAAATGTGTAAATGTGTAAACTATGTAGTAGGGTAATATTGGCAGTGAAATATTACAGGAAATGAAATTACAATTTATTTAATTGATTAAAAAATGTATTCTAGAGATTTCTCCATGTACCACTAGAAGCCATAGTGTGAAAACCAATACGCCAAGTGATTGATATTGATATTAATTGATAAAAAAAGATATATTTAAATATTTTGTGATGTTCTGTTTATGCAACAATTCAAAGCTTGACTATTTATCTTGAGTGTCCTTTTTGTTTGTTAGTTAACCATATGACTCAGTGTTGACATCAATCCATCTGATATATTCAGTACCCAATAGGGTCAAACCATTTGCTGTCTCAGCCCAGTAATGTTCAGCAGTTATTTCCAAGGTAATTTTCTTCCTTTTTTCCCCTCAATGAATTTCCCGTGCTGCACCTATAGCCTGCACCTATGAAATGGGATTTTCACAAAACTGGGCCTGCAAATCACTTGCAAATGTTCAATAAAGTCAGAAGACTTGGCTGCATTGCAACCTGAATTGTCCTCGTTTTAATATAACTCCATATTTCCCTCATGTTTTTGGGAGAACCTTATGAGTCATGTCTGCTCCTCGCAAGCTCACCTCGGTTGTGCACACAAATAAACAAACGCTCCTGGCGCTGCATACTGGTACCAGAAAAGAAAAGGTGTACATTATGAAATATTATATGCGTGATTACAAGCTGGACATAAACCTGTTGTGTGATAAATGTGCACAGATCCAGAAAACTGATGTATTCTACGCACATTCACAGAAGGAGAACTATTCTGCCCTTTTCTATTACATCCCATTAAATTCACACATGACACAAGGGCAGAAAGTCATGAGGTGTGTTACCCAATAAGTCTGGAGCATTAATGTATTATGACCTTATCTCTCTATTTCAGTAGAGTACGTTAACCTACACTTATACATTATGATGCACAGAGTCACAGGCCTGATGAAATATTCATCTGGGGCGTCTGAAAGAGGGATCAGGTCCCCGTTGATTTGGAACATTGTCAGTTTATGATTTATGTGTATAAATCAATCATGAAATACATCATGAGGAGTTTGACCTCCTGTTTAGGGAGCAATCATTTTATAGCCAGCCGAGTGGCGAGAATCACGGCTGCTCCTTGCTGGTGGTCAAAGGGTTACCATGGGGACAGAGGAGAGTGTCGGGAGCTATGGAGGGAGTTGTCTTATTGCTGAATGGTGTCCTAATCATTTCTGATTGGAGAAATGAAGGAGGAAGACCTGTAAGGTAAGCTGACAGTATGGTGTTATGTTGTGTCTGAGTAAGAACGAGCTGCAGCCATGAATGGATTATGAGACAACAGCCCCCTGGGTATAGACATGTAGTCGCCACCCCCACTTATCCTACATAGGATGATGAAGATACTAAAATAGGCATAAAATAACTAGAAAGAGACAAGATTTTCTTGCTTTGCAGACATTTTGCACCTCTTTATAGTTCTTTTGTGTATGTTTTGCATCTCTTTGTAGTAATTTTGTGTCTCTTTGTAGTTGTTTTGTGTCTCTGTGTAGTCGTTTTGCATCTCTTTGTAGTTGTTTTGTGTCTGTAGTTGCTTTGCATCTCTTTGTGGTTATTTTGTGTCTCTGTGTAGTCGTTTTGCATCTCTTTGTAGTTGTTTTGTGTCTCTGTAGTTGTTTTGTGTCTCTGTGTAGTCGTTTTGCATCTCTTTGTGGTTATTTTGTGTCTCTTTGTAGATGTTTTGCATCTCTTTGTAGTTGTTTTGTGTCTCTTTGTAGTTGTTTTGCATCTCTTTGTGGTTATTTTGTGTCACTTTTGTAGTCCCTGTTGTCCTTTTCTAAAATGTAGTTGTTTTATGTTTCGGTTTCATGTTTGTCTTGTTGTTTCCAAAAACAAATATCACAAACAGAAGCTCCCCAAGGGGTCAGGCTGATAAATAATCCATCTATTGTTGTGGCTACTGCAATACCTTGTAGAATCAGTGATTTAAGCCTTCAAACACATCGCGGACACTTGCCTCTCAAAGTGACAAATACTAGCACTTTCTCACTCCCGTAAAGACTCTGGATGCTGTGCTCTGACAACACCATCCCTCACTGATAAAACCCTTCTCTAGCCATCATTTCCTCGATAACACCCCCACTGCACCTTACGCTGCTGATTTTATGAGACTTTCTGTTGTTTTGGGAGAGCAGCTGAGCTCATTCTTTTTTCATGTTGTGCTGCCACGACAGCAGATAGCAATCTGGCTGCCATGTGAAGTGTGAGATAAATGTGAGGCTTGGCTAACACTGCAAACTTGTCCAGGAGAGTGGAGACACAGAAAAGAAACTTGTAGTGATCCACTCTGAATAGTGTTCTCCATCTGTATAATTGGTTGAAATGAGGTATGAGGGCCACCTGCTGACTGTGTCATTCAGACGTCTTTTAGATGTAAATTGTGCCCATTGTCACTCAACAGAGAAAGGGGCACAGAGAGAGGAGCATGAGCATAACCATCAGCTCCAGTCTCTCTCAGAAATGTTAAACTTCTAGATGGACTAGATTTGGACACATTTTCATTATTATATAAGTTTTTTTAGTTTATCCACCAATGAAAATATCCATCCATCCATCCATTTTCTGTAACCACTTATCCATATCAGGGTTGCCTGGGGGCCTGAGCTGAGCCCATCTGGCATTGGGCGAGAGGCGGAGTACACCCTGGACAAGCCACCAGTTCATCACAGGGCTCCAATGAAAATATTTAATTACTTGACCCAACAATAAAGATGTTAAATGAACATAACTTTGAGATAATAGCTGCATTATATACTTGCAAACTGCAGTTCAGCTCTAAGGAAGGTTTTAGAGTCTTTCTGCTCATTGTTTTTGTTTCATGGTCCAAAACTTTACTGTTTCTGTTCTTGGTGCTGATTAATTGTTTGCATTTAATCATTTCAGTGACAGCAGGCAGCTCTGATGAATCCACTGTAAAGCTCCAGCAGACAGACACAGTTAGCAACAAGCATGTAGACATGGAGAAGCATTAAGCAGCACCTGAAGAGCCAGATATTTCCTTCATGGGTTGGTAGGAACCAAAAAAACAGACTAAACAGGAGAGTAAATGATGGACTCAGATATGCCAGATGTCCAGAAACATGGCTTCATATGAATGAATCAAATTTGCTGATTGGGTAAACGCATTTGTAATGTTAACTTTATAGTGATCATGCCAATGCTGTGCCTACAGCTTGTTCAAATGTGTCTAAGCCACCAAAAAAAAGAAAATCAAGTTTAACCAAAAGAACTAAACTCACATTTTTTCATCAAACCTTTTGCTTTTAATTTCCTTGACTCATTTTAGCTGACAAAGTGTCACAGAATGAGCTGACAGGAGCAAACTGACTGAAAACTTATATAACTAGAAACTTCATATTTTTCAAGTTTTTCCATCTGTGTATTCTGAAATGCTGAAAGAAATGCTCAAAGCTTGTGTGCATCTGTCAGCGTAAATCATATGAATCCTGGTGTGTCCTCTAAACGCACATATCGTTTACATTCCTCTCACCCTCGTTTTAACACACTCTACTAAAGAGGCGGTGTGTTTAAGCACCCGCCATCTGCTATATGTGTATCTATATTCTATTTTGCTACGCTACATCTTATTATTATTGCAAGCCCGCATATTCAACTTTATCTATACAGTTGAAGGTTATAAACTTGCTAAATGTATGTCAAAATGAATAATCATCTCGAGTCCGGTAGTCTAGACTTATTAGGAACGGTTTCATTCAGCAGTCATTAGCAGCAGCTTCAAAGGAGCCTAAGTATTGAAAGAACCCGGCAGTGCACATTTATCAAGGGCAGAATTACTGAGCATGCTTTTGTAACTGAGTCACTGTTTTTTTGTGTTAGCTGCCGACAGTTTCTGAATGATATCAATCCAGGGAAAGGAGGGCGGCCCATTAACTACCTATTCTATTTTCACTTCCTAATCTGGGGGATTGACTTCACAACCTTCTCAGCACCAACTTCTGTCCACTGCAATCCCCTTACAGCTTAAAATAAGCAGCGTAGAGGTCACTGCTTGATTTAGCTTTCACCCATTTTCCCTACAGGAATTTAATAGAGTTCCATTTTTTCCCCTACGAAGAAGTATTTATGCACAGCGCCCACCTATTGATGACAGCAAAGCCTCGACTGACTCCTTGATAATGCTCAGTGTGGTTAAGTTAACCCCGAAGTTTGACAGAAATCCCCATCGCTGTTCCATAAATCTGTCACATTCGCCCCTCTCTCTCGGCTGGTACCCTGTCCCCCTACAGATATCTGCACGGTCTGGCAGTCAATTATATCTCTTCACCTTCAGAAAGCCTGCATGGGAGGCAGTAGAGACCCATATCTTTATCTGATCTTTATCCTTCCACAGCAGCAGGAATGGTGGAGCTGTCAGCTCAAACCTTCAGTTAACCTCCCAGAAACCCACAAGAGACCACCACCACCACCACATCTGTGTGTTGGAGAGCTACGTGTTTAATGCAAAACACAGTCTCATCACACATGCTGGTTAGTCGGTGGGTTTGAAAACTAATCTATATTTGTGTAACAGGCTGATCGTATCGAGTTATCCGGGTGAAACATTAAAAATATTCATGGAGCACATAGAGAAATGACAAATGTGTAATGAAGACACACAAATATCACATCAAATGACAAACCCTCAAGGAAATCTTATTACACACGAGTTTTTTAATATAAAAACCGGAGAATTGGGAGATCTATTTTCATTTTTCCCCTTGAACAACTGGTCATCCAAGTTGGTTTTCCCTCTGCTCTATGCTGACATTTCTGAGTGCAGACGATATTAGTCATCCGCTGACCTGCAATCAGACCACAGCAGGAAGCACACTGGAATTCAGTCATAGCTGACAATCGACCATCATCCATCCTCACATTTCTTTCTTTATGCAGATTCCTCTTCACCTCCTATGAAGCTCCTTTTCCATCTTCAGCCTTCAACTCTGTCTCCTTGCCATCAGCTCAGATCAATACACGAGCTTAAGGAGCGGTCCTCCTCTTCCTCGTGTGAAACCCGGGACACAAACCCAAAGGGATAAACATCAGACGGGTGTCTTTATGTGCTCTGTTTTCTTTTCATCCTCGTCTTTTAAAAACGTGCTTGAGAGACATGACTTTTGCAACATATGTAATGACTTGAAGTCTAAAAGGTCTCAGCAGTATCACAGTTATCACATCTTCTGAACTGAACAGGGAAGAGCGAGGTCTTTGCTGAGCTTTGATTGCCTCTGGCCGAGTCAGTCCAATGATCCTTTAGAGGAGAAAGCAAGATCAATCCCAGTCCTATCTCTCAGATTTATCGGTCTTAGTCCTTTCTTTCTGTCTGCCTGCCTCCTTTCTAAGTACTTGTCTTTTGAGGAGGTCCAGTTTATCGCTGGCCAAAGCTTCTCTCAGGGCACGGAAGAAGCCAAGATAGTGGGCTGTGTTGTGGATCATGAGCAGCACTCCAGCCAGCAGCTCATTGGTCACCAGCAGGTGGTGCAGGTACGCCCTCTGGTGGTTCTTACAGCAGTAGCAGCCACACCCTTCCACCAGGGGCCTGAAGTCGTCCTGGTACCTGGATAGAAGTTTAGGAGAATCATAAAGTGTTCAACAAATATATGAAAGCAAGGACTGTGCAAGCACTGCTGCTTGGGGTTTTATTACAGCGGCTACAGACCTCTTGTCTTTGAGATCGATCTCAAACGATGTCATCTGTGTTCGCTCATCCAGATTGAGATCTCCGTTCTGTTGCGTCAACACCGCTGTCTCCCTGTCTTCTTCCAGCTCCAGCACTGCCAAAATGTACATACATCTTATTAATCACACCCCACATTCACGCCATAATCTCATCTCATTTGGCAGTTCCCTATATGCAGAGCCACGGCCACTCCATCAGCCCAGCGGCGGAAATAAAACGAGAACACATACTGTAGCTTGACCCCTTTTAAACACTGGTGTGTCCTATATCCTATCCACCATTAAATATAATTACTTTTGGATATGTTCTGACTACCAACGTCCATCTCACATGGATGGGTTCACTGAAAGGCGACTTCACTTAATTTAACCTGAACGGAGAAAAGTAACCAGAGCTGATAAAAAGCTGTCTTTTCTTGATAGGCCTGTTGTTGTTCGCGGGAGGGTACACCAAAATATCTGGCTGGTTACAGGCACACAGCATGTGAGGCAGATGAAAAAGATAGGAAAGGAGAACAAAGGGCGAAAGTGGTCCGTAGCAGTGCACATGATTAAAGACAGAGATTAAAAGGCAACAAAAGAGGAAAACGGGTTTAGCGCAAACTGAAACATGCGAAGCAGAGAGCAGCAAAGTGTATAAATAAAGCATGAAAAGGAAATCATTATGGGTCTGTGTGTAGCTTAAGGACAGGTGATAAGCATGAGAATAAAAAAGGGACAAAATGAGGCTTGACCAAAGCTAATAAGATGTAAAGTAACTTGCGTTGAAGTGAATTCTGCTGTACAAAGGCAGGAACGAAGCTGAGAAAACGTGTTAGAGGAACACAGGTAGCTGTAAATCTTGATTTCATGCCTTTAGGCTTTATTAAAATCATACTGCACACATGCTGGACATCCAAAATATTACAGGAAAAACACACACACAAACAAAATGAACTCTGAATGAACTTGTGAATTTTAACTTTGTAAAATGTAAATAAAGGTTTCAATCAATGTATTTAAATGTGGGATTTTAAAAAGGCAGCTCGATCATTTGAATTTCGCTAGAGTCAGAGGCTGCAGAGACACCGGTTACTGCTTCTCTGATACGCCGGGCTAGTTCATTTAACAGGACTAGTTTATCTGTTGTTGTCTTTATTCTCTTAATTATGATCATATTTAGCTACTGCCTGAATGATCTCACCTGCTAGCTATAACTAGCTGGAGTGCTGCAGTTTGGTGTTTTAGTTGCAAAATATTAAATCTGTAGTTACTGTGTTTAGAGAAGAATAGGTGGACAAAGTGCAGTAAGGGGAGAAAAAGATTGGATGATGACAATAGGAAGTTTTAAAGATGGAGAAACTAAAACTTGGGGTGAGAAGGAAGGAAGGGGGTGAATTAGCATACGGTCTGCTGTGTCGAAAAGGACCTTAACTGGCACATGAGGGTGTTGAAACCACCCCCTCCCCATGGGAGCTTGTAATTGGCTGAGAGGGGAATTAGAATTTCTCTTCAGGTTTGACACCATCACTGCTCTCACCTCCGATGAACTCCATTACGTTCCCTGTGCAGAATCGATTAGTGCTGTCTGACACTAGATGCTGCCGGATACCAAACTCCACTCTGTCTGTCATACGAGTTTAACGCAACTTTTTAATGAAGCACAAAGTTCTCCTCAAGTCGAGTCGGTACATTTCCAACTGTTCTTGTCAAAACACTTCTTCGGCTTTTCACATGGGACAACAATCAGAACGACGGGCCCGGACTTAATTGTTACCTTACTGGAGCTGCTATGAGACACATTGATTTCATCTCACCTGCTGAATTTCCTTCCACCCAATTATTTTAACTGACCCGGGGCTAGAAAATACACCAGCCACTACAGACAAAAAAAACAAACAAGCTAACACGCATAATTTCAATAGCCATTACGTCCATCTCTGAATTTAATGCAAAATAAATGCTTCATCTGCAAGGCAACAAATCACATGCATCCAGAGAGAGTCACACTTTGTCTCCTCGCCAATATGAAAGTAGTCTTTACACAGAACTTTGGTTAAAGATGATGTAATTGGACAAAATCCTCTGCAGCCCCTCTGCTGTGAGACGAATGCCCCTTTTCAACTCTACATCACATGCTCCTCCTATAGAAATTAGCATAAGCCTGATGGTTGGGCATCTTTAATCATCAGTTCAGAGCTTTTATTCAGTGAGCTAAGGCTGCTGCCCCTGCTGCATTTTCTAACTTTCATTCTCTGTTCATGACGTCTCCACATATAAAAAGACTTTTATGCACAGAAATTATGTGAATTAAACTATTATGTTAAGAGGAATCATAACCCCCTCCGCCCACACAACAATCACATTTCATTCTCATCCGAATGCGTCAAGTGAGACGGACCCCCTGCCCAAACTCCTAAATTACGTAGTGACATGTCAGTTTGCTCGAGGCATATTTTGAACTTTGGGAGCGCTAGTGTTTTCCATTTTTTGGGGTGATTTCTTTCATCACACTTGCATTTAAAAAAAAGCCATTTTGTGGCTGCGGGCAAGGTTGCTTTACCTTGAAAGGTCATTTGGTTTGACAAAAGTAGAAAACGATGAAGTGCTGCCAAATTCTGAAATGACTCATTCCCACCCCCTCTCCCCGTTTGTCCCATTTTACATTCAGATTTAAACCTCCGTGTGCCTTGATTTAAATGCCACATGTCTAAAAACACAGAGACAGTTACTTAAATTACCGTCCGAGAAGAACAAGAAAAGCTCCGAAAAGAATATGAGCACTGCCGAGTGTGAAGCAATGCATTTGTAATGGGGATGCTTCAAAGCTAAGTGAGGGAGGGCGATGAAATTTAAATGGAAAAGTTAGAGCAGCTGAAAGTTAACAAGCTTGATCTACATCTCCTGATATGTTCGATACATGTTACAAAGAGGCTGGACTACAAGAGACAGACAATAGAAGAAAAATCATTAACAATAAATAAGGCTGTTTTATTATTGGGGTTTGGTGCTGAGGCACCACATATATAAATTAATAAATCAATACCTATTGAGGTAAACTTTCTCTCATTACTTTGGTTTAGCTTCGTTTCAGATACTGATTCAACCTCTAAATGATGCTTGAAATCAGAAAGTTGTAACAAAACTAACTCTTCAGCTCGCAGCTATTCACCACACCTGCAGGGGGCGCTCTACCTGCGCGCTCCGGGTCCGGGGAGACGTCGTAGTCGCAGCACAGAGCGCAGCCTCGCTCTGTCACCAGGAAGGGGAAGAAACTCTCGAACAGGTCCACGCCGGCCTCCACGCACGCCAGCACCTCATCAGGTCGTCCGACGCCCTGAAGCAGTCTGAGTCACGCACACAAACAGGACTATACTAAGAACTGAAATAAAATTAAATAAATCCTAAACATTAACGTAACACACATGAATGGTCTATAACATGTCATTGCTGGAAGAGGCGCCAGTAGCATTTCTCTACCCTCCAACAACATGTGCTCCCTTGTGTGTTTGTGTTTTCGCTCTTCCCGGGTTTTCAGTTAACTGGCTCCCTCTGACTCTCTGCCTGCAGGCACCAAGGTCAAGCCCAATTTAGCATTTGATAATGACTCCAGTGCACTTTCCAGCAGAAAGCAGCATCTCCTAACAGCCAGAACTACCAGCAGGAGCGGTGTCTCGCAGTCTTCAAGATGAGCATGTTCACAAGCGAGCCCAGTGAAGCTCGCAGGGAGCTCCTGGATAGAGACTGCCGGTGAACACAGCTCCTTTCTTTCAAACTCAGGCCCAGTGTTGGAGCTCCTCCATCACCTCCAGGAGAGGAGCGCTCACGTGGGACAATCGCCAGTGAAAATCCTCCTGAAAGCCTACAGCCTTCTCAGGCAGGAACCGGCAACTTCTTGAGAAAGTTGTGCCTTGAAATATACTGCCAGTGTGGTCGGCACTTTTTAATATCTTCAGAAGAAGCTGTTTGTTATTGTAAGATTCTGTCTGAGGCTGCAGCTAACAATCATTTCCATTAATTGAGTACGCCTGAAAGAGCACACTATATACTATTCACCGCGCTTATTATTATTATTATTATTATTTAAACTGACTTGTTTTGTTCGACCAAAACCCGAAGAAATCCAATTTATAACGACATAAAAACAGAAACAAGCAGCAAATCCTCACAGTGAAGAAACTGGAAACAGAGAATTAAACAATTAAACTCATTATCAAAATAGCTGATTTCATTTCAATTAAAATCAGCTAATCCTTTCAGCTCTGATCCAATTAATACTGCAAAATGGAAGAAAGCAGCAAACTCTACATTCGGATTATTCAAAATTTGCACAGCTAAATTATCCGACATTGTTCTCTCCTTTCTGTCAGTCTTATGACAGGAAGAATTTGTGTTTCCGCCAACATTTTTAAAGGTGTCTCTTCACCAGGATGGTTTGAAATGACACTGTACATTTTGTAGTTTAAAAATGACAGAAATTGACAAAAACAATCACTGTCAGCAGACAATGCTACATTATTACTGCCACTATCTTTTAAGGTCGAGCTGAGATAATGACTGATGACAGAGAGTGGGGGAGCACTGGCAGAGCTGCTGGGTTTTCGATTGTAATCAATCAAGCGGGATAATTAACTGACTGAGCAGGACCCACCAACTGGGTCCACTCAGTCTCTGACTCATTGTTTAGCACACAAACAGTACGAATCAGTGCACTTTGAAACCGCACTGCTGCATGGGTTTGTTTATTTACTAAAAACAAAAAGGATCAAATCAATTATAACAGTTCATTTTTCAGCGATTCATCGTATTGGTAATTAGTAAAAAAAATATTGGGCAGCTGCTTGTTAAAAGGTTCACAAATACTTTGCTCTAATTACATGAATTAAATTAGAGCTGAAACAATTAGTCATTCAATTGATTCTTTGATCACCATAAAAATTAATCAGCGACATCTTTTTAGTCACTTTTCAAGCGAACGACTTCAACAAGAGCATGCGCTGCTTTTATTATTAGAATATAATATTATTATAATATTGTAAATTAAATTGATTCAAACATTTGAAGACATCACTTTGGACATTTCCAACATTTTCTGATGTTTTAGAAGTAATTCATCAAGAAAATGATCAGTAATATAATCAATTATGAAAATAAATTAATAACTGATACTATAAATACTACTAAAACATCACTTTAAACACATACTGTATGTCCTGTGGAGCATCTACAGGCTGCAGGCACACCATTGTGTCACATCTGGCTGGTTGATGTCAATATAATGAATAACACAGACTGCACTGTTTTTCCACCTGGCCTCTGTGCCTCCTTTTGTTTGGCTGCAGCTGACTTAACGTCTTTAGTGACTACTTTCCAACTAAACACAGGGGAAGAGTGTATGATTAGTGGGAGAGAAAGCTCCCCTTCCAACTGTAATCAATAAACACGTTCATTTTTCACACACTGACAAGTAGTGCTGACCTGGGTTTGTCCTCAGGCAGCTCCTTGGTCACAGCAGTGATAAGCTGGGTCCTCAGGGCCTGGTCCATGCAGCCCGTCTGGAGGCCGTCCAGGCAGAATCCTGCCACAGGCCTCTTAGCTGTCTCCTTGGCTGAGCGTATCCTCTCTTCCAGGATGTCTCCTCCCTCCACCACCCCGAACACCTCCACTCCCTCCAACTCCTGGCAATGACAGACAGTTTGGTGATTAAACATTTGACAGAAAGAAACCCTGAAAGATAGAAAAAAAGAGCAAGAAGTAGAAGGAGAAAGAGGAAAAGAATCATGCTGAAACCTGACAAAACATAGATGTTTGAGATGAGGGCTTCTTTTTCTAACCACTCATGGTGCGTGATCGGATTTGCAAGGTGAAAAAAAAAGAAAAAGAAAGGTTTTATTCTTGCCAGAGCCCATCTGGATTCTGATGACTCAACATGAAGTTGACTGCACATCACGAGGAGGAGAAAAGATGCAGCGGGGGGTGGAGGAGCAGAGCTCAGTAGCAATCAAGCAGCTCCACTCAGTATAATGTGGATGTCAAGAATTACCTGCAGCACGCTGTCGGTTCTGTTCGGCTTTTTGCTCAACATCATTCTATGCTTAACATTTATTGTCCCGAGGGAAATTTGGTTTGCAGCCAGGCAATAAAATACACAGAAGGGCACATAAACTGTGAATTTAGCAAAGATACACAGGCAGTGAAAAAAAAAAAACTGACACTCTGAGATTAATACAAGCAAAAGAAATAATACAATAAACCACTTCCTATAAATTAAGCTACAGCTCTACAAGGACTGGCGCAATACAGTTAGAAAATATATTATCTCCCCTGAAGCGTAACTGAGTTACTGAGTTGTCTGAATAACTAAATGTAAGAGCCTCACTCTGTTCTCTCTATCATGAAATGAGGCAGCGTTTCCCTGCTTTAAAAAAATAATAATAAAAGTGTTTATTAGTCATGCTGGATGCTGAGTACTTGCACACCTACTGATAATGTATGTGCCCACTGATAAAGTATTCTTCCTAATCTTGGTGTGTCTCGCTGTCCAGCCGTATCACAGCTGCACAGCAGCTCCTGTGACAACAAAAACATCACACATCAATCCTTGTCCCGTGCGCTTGTGCCGTGCATGACTGATTCCCAAACGTAACAGAGCAGCGAGGTGTTTGCTTAGACTGCTAATTTATTTATTTATCTGTCTATTTTTAAAAAGGGATGGGGCAGATCTGATTTTAATGTTGCTTTGCAAGTTACCTTTACCACAGCTGTAGTATACATTTAGTACAGCAAGTAAGCAATAACTCGTGGAATATGATGTCATTTGAATGTTGGATCCAGAGAAGCCACAGTGGTACATTTTCAGTCAGAGGGAAGAATCTGAAATGGTTTAAATTAGTATTCTAGCTCCGTTCTACGCTTGTGGCACTCACTTTGCCATAAAAGCCTCTATTTCAACTTGGTCCATAAAAAAACAGCGACTATATTCTTCTTAACAGGATACAGAACATTTTGGATGCTCAAACAGTGTGCAGTAAGACATAGAGAAACAAAGAGTGTGGTGACAATTTTCATATCAAGGCCACTTGGAGAGCGCTAAAAAGACAAGAATTGAATATAAAGGGTTTTTTTTTTTTTAAAACACACAGTGGTAGAAGGACGTTTGTGTGCCCCCCAACTTTTACAAAATGATACAAAAGGCAAAGGACAAATGTTAAAAAGAAAAACTGAATGAATAAAAAAAAGGAGAAGGTAGTCTTTTTAAAAACAAAACACAGCCTTGTGTCCACTAACCTTGTTAGAAGCACAAAGTCTGGATGTATTTTACATGTGGTCCACACAAGGAAAAGCTTAAAAAGTTCCCCCACAACTATCTTTGCACTTTACTTTGTCGTCGTTGACAACTAATGGTACCTGTGATTTCTGGTGCTCCAGCAGACACTCGTCCAGGTGCGCGAGAGTCCGATCCACCGACTTTCGAACCCTTTTGCGAGAGGTGTTGCTCTGCCACGTCTCTCCATCTGCCATGCTCTGGTACCAGTCCGGCTGTACGGTCTTCTGGAGAGCCATGAACTTGGCCACCGTCAGCTCTATCCGCCCACCGCTGCCCCACACCGACACCGTCTAATGACATTCCAGAGAGGGCATTTTGATGTAAATGGACTCTTGAGAGGAAATAACAGCTTCAGTGACGTTCTCTCTTCAAAAGTAATAGTTTGGAATTTGGGGGGGAAAAACACTTATTAGCTTTCTCGCCATGAGTTAGATGAAAAGATGGACACTAATCTCACAGCAGCTGATTAGCTTATCATAAAGACTGGAAACAGGATTAAACATCTTGTCTGGCTCTGTCTCACAGCAACAAGAAATGCACCACTAAAGAATGTGTTAAAAAGATAATGATGTTTAATGTGTGTTGGTCTAAAATAACCCGCACGTAACCCCTTCATCATTTTTACACATAGGTGCGAGGAGGCAGATTTTGTTACCTTTGGAAAGAGCCAGGCTAGCTGTTTCCCTGTTTACACTCTTTATGCTAAGCTAAGCTAACATTCTGTTGGTTCCAGCTACATATTTATGACACTCTGTTACTCTTTCTTTAAGCAGAAGCTTAATCTCACCTTGTTTGTGGTATAACCTGTCGGGCAGGCGGCTGCAGGGTCGTGAAGCGCGCAGTACAACACAGTATCATGAAGACCTACACAAAAAACAAAAATCAATGTGCATCACTCAGAGAAAACAAAACCAGACAACCAGGGTTACAGTCAGCAAAGGGCGAGCTTGAAGCAAGTTGTCGGAGTGAGACGCTTCATTACTGCATGTTAATGTGACCAGTGAGTCTGGAGAGAGGAACGAGGTGTGGTCTTATCAACAAACCCAGCTGCAGCAGATGATCAAAAGGTGAGAAAACAAAAGGCTTAATAGGAGCAAAGGCTGTCATTACTTCTAATTATGCAATCATTGAGACAGCACTGTAGTAATCCCCTGACAGTTTACAACAAGAGGCGTTACAGTGATTACTTTTCTAATTTCAAATGTGGTCGCTTGAGGCCGGGTAAAGCTTACCACCACAGACACTGTTGTACGGCAAAGCTGAATGAGGTCACTTTTCTGGGGCATTTATATAAATATCACTCGGAACAGCACTACTTTTTCTACTTTTTAGTCAGGCTCATGGAGCTAATCAGCTTTTTAATATTGAACCCAACATATTGTATATTTAGAAGCAATTTGCTCCATCTTTCCAATTTGGCCAGTGGTCATAAGGTTTAGACACACTAATCTCAGAGTGAATTTGTGCATCGTGCATGTGTGACATTTACATCAATCAACTAGTCACACATGCACAGGCTTCCTCTGATATTGTTGTTATTTAAGACATGACTGATGCAGAGGGTTAAATAGCAATCACAGTGGAGCACAATAGCAACAAGGTTAATTCAAAACAGGTCCTCTTTCCTCCTCTACAGCCTCTCAATCTCTGACATGACATGAGATGACTGATTCAGATCAGATTTTAGTTGTTGTTCTGATAGACGGATGTGGTTTAAAGGACTGCCAAAGCTACTTCAGTCAAGAGGACAGATGGCGTGTGAACACAACACAGTTCAAATGCCATGTTACACGGCAGAGACATACTGACCAGTGTAATAGAGAGGAATTTGAGAAATATGTTTACACTTACCTCTTTCAAGATCTGTAAATGCATTAGTGTGAGTGTGTTCACAAAGTGCTGTGAAGGATTTCTATTTCCAGTATCCCAACTTGATTTATCTGCTAATAGACGCCCAAATCAAACACTATTTTCTCTTTCAAACACATGAAAAGATGATGACAAAAATAACACAAGACAAAGCCCTCTTAGAAGCCCGTTGTAGAGTTTTCAACACACTGAAAAGACATCCGTGCTGATACTGAATGAAGAGAACAGTTGCTGGGCGAACCTCGTGATGAGACAGTTTTTGTCATCTGTTGTTTTCAACGTCCAGAGGGAACTTCAAATCTCAAAAAAAAAAAGCTGGTGCAAACACACTTTGCTTAAAATAGCGTCATCTTCTGTTGTCATATGACATACTGTATGCTGCTACTTGTTTTATTACTCTAATATTAATTTTCTAATATCTGATCCGATGTTGAGTATAAGATTAACAAACATCTCCCCATACTAATATGCAATTGATTACCTTTACCTGTGCATTAAAGTGATTCATGTGATGAATTTATTATGTGGCTGTGTGCAGCTGTGCTGCTTCAATGTGAATACTGATTTTCAGTTTTAAGAAAGCAGGTGATAGATTACCTTTTCATCAATACTGAATAAATCTGAATACATTGGATGCCATTATAATTTATGTCTAATCAATGCTGGTCGGTCTGGTAGAACTTATCCACTTCACTCCTGTCGCCTTCTGATTACTCTCTGGAAGACGAGTGGCAATTAAGGGGGTGATGATGGAGGAAAAAAATGTGATTTAACAAAATTACCTGCAAACTTCCTGAATCCATCCTTAAACTCCTCCAACACCTCCTGGTGCTCTGCTCTTGAGGGGAAAGAAAAAGTCATAGAGGTGGGCGTTAGATTTCATGGATTTCAGGGAGTGTGTGTGTGTGTGTGTGTGTTGAGTTTAACTTACACGTGAGACAGGGTAACCTGAGTGACAGAGGGGAGGTTGCTGAGGGTGTGCAGTGTGTCCTGGGTAAGATGGGGCACCGTGCCAAAGTGTGTGTAAAGCAGACACCCTGGCACTTCCAGAGAGTGCTGCCCCGTCCTCCCGAGCCCCGTCAGGACACCCAGCCGACTCCTTCCCTGAACCACACCGGACAGCTCCAGCTTTATCCTGCTGCCAGCCATACCAGCAGTCGATGTGCTAAAACAGACTCGCTGAACTACACTAGTTTGAACGACAGTGGTGCCACTTAGCTAACTGTTGACAGCATGTGATTTAGCCACGTTGCTAACTAGCCTAACTACTCACGTGTCAGTGGCGCTAAGTCCGCCGGGTTGAGACGTTTACTTCTCTTTAATGACGCACGTTAAAAGAAACTACACATTCACAAGTGTGCTGGTTTTGAATAACACACGCTTTAAGTATAAGAATATCTTCCATTCGCTTACAACTAAAACTCACTGCTCGACAGGAACTACAAGTCGTGGAAATATGTCGTCATCACCGGCCGCGGCGCCACTCGGAAAACTACAAATACCCTGAGGGCTTTTTCTTTTTTGATGAAAACACAAGTTAGTCATGTTACGCTTCATAAAAGCCATCACACACGTATAGTTATCCAGTTTCTTGCATTTTAAATTCACGTTTCAGTACATTTTAAACGCCATTTGGTTCATTTTAGAGAGAAGTGAAAAACAGGTTGCTATGGTTACCATACAGACGCCTGAACCACAAACAAAGTCAAGTGGGACACGTAGTCCTCGAAAGCTTGGAGGATTCGACAATTAGCCTAGAAGAAAAGTTAATTCACTACATTACCCAGAATCCTATGTGAGCCAACGCGATGGCAGTTAGGTGTACAGGTCTTGTGTTTTTCTAGGGCTCTTTGTAGACACTTCTGAACACTTTTTGTTGATATAAACTTGAAATGGTTGACTTTTGTGGTTAGCGTATGTTGTTGGTACGAAGAGGGCTGGGATTACATTACAGGAGCAGTGGTAAAGGTCCATAACTAAACAGATGATGGCGTTCTCAGGTCACAATCCTTACCTGTTTAAGTGGAGGAGGCTCAGCAAGAGTGCAACATCTGGAGACAAGGTATGTTTAGTCTTTGGATTGAGATGTTCACTGCTTCTATGATAATGTTTTCTGGAAAATAGGACAATAAATAGACAATAGACAAAAAATAGACAATAAATCCAAGGTGCTCACCTCTTATCTCAAGGGAAAACATTAAATATTCTTTCAATCAATTTTCACTTCAGACCATTTCTCCAGGATTATCAAATCCCCTAGAGAGGTATAAAATATTTGTGTAAAGGTTCCCCTTTAGATGCATGAGTGAAGGAACAGCACATCAGGGTTAATACCATATATGAAGGCATGGCTCATGTCAGGGACGCTTAGAAATGTCATACAGATGGCCTTTCTTAGATAGTCACATGCCTGGCAGCCTGAGACAGCGATAGCTGCTCGTAAATCACCGATTTATGGACGTGTGGGAAATGATTTTGAAGTAATCTGCTGGTTTAAGACACAGGCTAAGCTGTCCTGTTAAATAATCCACAGATAACAGGCATGGGCTCAGACGTCAATTTGCACAATGTGATCACAGCTCAGGGTGTCTGTAAGCTTGGTTGGGCATTTTTTAAGCAGGCGAGGGGGAACACGACACCAGCATTTTCATGGGCCCTACGGTGTTTTTTGCACACAGGATCAGCTTAAACTTGAAATTGTTTTTCTTTTTCATGAACAGGTGCATGTGAAGAATGGTGATATCGATCAGTGGAGGAAGGTGAGAAGGACTCATGCGCTGGTGCTTTCATGATGCATGTATTTGTATCATTGTAAATTATTATTTATTTATTTATTTTTTGGTATTTTGGACTGTTGGTGGGCAAAACAAATATTTGAACATGAACATGTTACCTTCATTTGATACTAGACAATGCAACTGAATAGTCATTACATTAACTGATTAATTGCTAATTACAGCGCGTGGAAATGGCTTCTGAGTTCGCTGTGTCTAAAGTTTTCCCCCACAAGAAACCTCACTCGGGATCCAACAACCTATCTGTACCATTGCAAAGCTCTGACCAGCTAAGAGATCATGATGACGCTTACAGCGAAGGTAGGTCAGCCCATGAAAAATGTGTCTCTAGAGAAACGTTACCTATATAATATTTAGTTGAGCCAGTGAGGACGAGGATGAACAATCGCATTCATGTGGTTGCTTCTTGCAGCTCAGGCTCTTCTTGGGGATTGGCTGGGAAGCAAGTTGCGTCTGGAGCTGGAGATGGACGAAGAAGATGACCTGATGTGCTCTGCTGAGAGGACAAGCCCTGTTGTATTGGCTAATCCTCAGCCTGCTGCCCTGAACTACAGCAACTTTGATGGTACAAAGCAAGAAGGAAAACTGTGTAACCTATCTAACTAACCTGAAGCTCATGATTTATTGAGACCAGTTTAGATTTTCCTGACCACCAGTGGGAACTGAGTGGTTTCATTTGAGAGCAGAAGCAAAAATAAATAATAGGACTAATGAATTTAAGATAGGGTTTGTAGTTAAATAGTGCAAAGGCTGGTACAGAACGTTTTAAATGAGTAGTTCACCTCAAATCTTAACTCAGTTAAGGTTTGTACAGCTACCAACAGGGAATTAGACCCTGTAAATCAGCCTTCTTCCAATCATGTTTTTTTTTTAAGATTATTTTATTGGCTTTTTTAACCTTTTATTTTGATAGTGACAGCAAGGTAGGGCAAAGAGAGGGGAGAGTGTGGGGCACGTGCAGCAAAGGGCAGCAGGTCAGAATTGAACCCTGGGTTGCTGCAGCAAGGCCTGAGCCCTTGTACATGGAGTGCATGCTCTACCAGGGCGCCCCCAATCGGAGTCATGTTGATGGAGTCATGTACATCAGCATGCAGAGTTTTTAAACTAATTGAGATTAGAAATGTATCACAGTTAGCGTTTTTTCTACTTTCCTTTTGTCAGAGCTAAGTTATTATTAGTGTAGTAATGCAGGACTGTTTTCTTCTTTGCTTGTGCATTCAAAATTCCAGACCTTTAGTGTTGAATAATCAACTTCAATCTTCTGAAACTAAAAGGCTAACAAATGTTCTGTCTGTGATTTTCAGCAAGTGTCTTACAAATCTTTGCTGTTGGAGTTTTAAAAACAAATTTATATCTTCCACTGAAGTACAATAGATTTGAAAATATAATACAATATTCATGGTTAGTTTACTGTAATAGATTGTTTATCTCATGCAAGTGTTGTGTCTCAGCACATTGGTTTTCACACCATGGTGAAATGGACTGAAACCAGTAGCCGCCTAAAGGGAAAGAAATCAATCTAAAATCGTATTTTATGCTTTGCAAAACAGTCAGCAGTAATTTGAAGTACAAATGATTTGAGTTAATGGAATAAAACATAACAAAATCACAAGTACAGTCCTCTTTAAAAACTCATCAGTTTAAAAATAAAACTTCTCTTAGATCTGTACAACTGCCTGGCTGAGGAGGAAGAGCACAGCGCTGTTAACAGCTTCCTCCAAGACCTAATGGCGCAAGAGGTGTTAGACTCTGCGGTGATGGAGGAACTGGCCCTGGATGTTGGACAAACAAGGAGGAAGCTCAGAGACCCAGCTGTCATGATGGAAGCACGACACCTGCAGGTATGTTACCAAAGTGAGTCTCAAATTCCTCAAGTTGCATACGAGATGGGAATTTCACCGTAAGCGAATCAACAGAAACTATGGTTACCCAAGTTGCTCTCTGAATTACACTAATTGCTACTGATTGCCACTGAAGGTGCGGGAGAACAGGGCCAGGCGGGAAGCCGAGAGACAGAGGCAACAGAGAGAGAAAGAGGGTCAGCGGGTTGCCAGAGAGGAGGCAAAGAGGAGAGACCAAGGGGAGGTGACGAGGAAGAGGCAGGAGACACAGAGGCAGGAGAAGATGGTGCAACAGGAGATGGTGAGACTGCGACGTCAGATGGAGGAGAGGAGAAACCTGGAACGACTGGTTCGACAGAGGTATGGTATCCACAGCAACCACTCACCTGTGCTGAAGTGGGCGCCCGTATTTGAAATGACCCTCCTGTCTGATTGCAGTCTGTGTGTTCTGTCTATGTGGTGGATTGAATGGATTAATGGTAACCTATTGAAAAGTCAGCTGGGGATGCTCCCTGGCCCAAACAACTACTGCAGAAGTGTCCTTGTGGAGGATAGTCCAGCATGATGAAACTATCATGTAATCTCTCACAATGTGTATAGTAGCGTGCTCATAGTATACAATTAAAATAAATAATTTAATTATAAATAAAAAGTACACTTTATCTGTAGGACGTTTCTACAGGTTGTTTTTGCAGAAAGATAACCTCAATTCTCAAATAGAGTCAGGCATCCCTCTCTTCTCTTCCTATCTGTCCGTCCTTTAGATTGTTCTCGTTATGTTATGTCTGTCGTGCATAAAATTCAAATTCATTAAAACTAAAGTGACAAGTAGAATAAGTAGAAAGTAAAGTACAGATATACTTGAAAAAACAATGTATTTCCTACCTCAGGTCGACTTTCATCATCAACATTGATAGAAGCAGTGGGAGTAAGGACTTGGTTACAACTGATTATGAAGGGCGGTTAAACAAATTGACTGTAAACAAAAAGTGTTCTCTGTTCAATACAAATTGATATGAATATTTTATGATCAGAAAATTGGATTTTAAAAACAACGACAGACTAAGAGTCTACAGCCAAGCCAGCAGCTTTGTGTGGCTGAGACGCAGTGGTGCTTTGAGCTACATGTTTACGTCAGCATGCTAACACACTGACAGTGACAATGCTACCATGCTGATGTTTAACACGTATAAAATGTATCATGTTCACCATCTTATTTAGCATGTTAGCATGCTAACATTTACTTTTTACTGTAGCACTAAACACAAAGTGCAGCTGAGGTTGAAAAACTCACAAAGGACAACCAATAAATCAGGGGATTATAAAAGTCAGTAGGATTCATCATCTGGGGATCATGAATGTCTGTACAAAACTTAATGTCAGTCTATCTAAAAGTTGTTGTGAACCAAAGAAGCCATAGAGCCATATGCTGCTAATGTAGCCAAAATGTTTTAGGTCTGTATTTTTCAGTCTTTAAGGTATTTTTAATGATGGAATATTAGCACCAAAAATACAATATCTGAGAGCATGGAAATCGAACTGAGGTCGATTCCAGGACATATGGTGTACACATATGGTGTTCAGAGTGTTCAGTTACGTTTTTTAGTGTGTCTTTTTTTTGTTTCATGTAGCAATTACTGTGTTTGATATATAATTTAGTTCTTTATTTCTATTCATATAAAAAATATCTTTTTACCTGCATCTTTTAAAGAATGTCTGCAATTCTTTATGTTGCTCTGGTGGACTAAACAGTATCTGTATGTTAATTCCACAGGCAGAGGGAGACGGAGGAAGGGCAGAAGGCAGCCAGAAGCCTCCAGTCAGCTCCTCCACTTCTTACAAAACAACAGCAGCAGGACACAGCGCGATTATATAGAGAACAGAAAATCCAAACCATGGTTCATATGCGTAACCTCAAGGTACCTGTGTGTGGGTGTTTGCGTGTTGGTACACTATCAATGTATCAATGTACACTCTCTAAGTTTGGGTCCTGCATGTTTGTATGTTTAAGTGTCTGCAGAGGCATTTCTCAGGATGGTATTCAGTCGTGTTGGCCCGAAGGCTACGTTTGGGTAAGGCCATGGCGCTCTGTGACTGGAAGAGGCAGCTGAGAGCTTGGCGAGCATGGCGGGCAGTGGTGTGGGCAGAACAAAGGCAGCAAGAGATGACAAAAACAGAGCAGGAGCTACGGACTGAAAACAGGCAAGAACCAAAAAGAAATCACGTTAAAGGGCCTCCACAAATAGCACAATGTAAAACTGGACTATTATATCCTGTTAGTCTGATCAAGCAGTAATTGAGGGTTAAAAATATAATCACATCTGTTACCTCCTCCAGACTAAGCCAGCTGGCTGTGGAGAGCGACCGAAGGCGGTTGCTACGGCGGTATCTGAGTGAGTGGCAGCTATGGTGTCGGACGGAGAAGGAACAACGAGAGCTTTTGGCCCAGCAGCAGGAGACCAGGCGCAAGATGGCTGCCTTAATCAACGCTGCATCAACAGGCAAACTCAAGACCACTGAAGCCTCAATGCATCAACCAATAATGGCCGCACCTGAGGCACCTGACCAATCAGCGAGCATGGAGAAGGTGAGACTCACAAATCCTCATATCAGCAGCCACAATGCACAGGGATTTAATTGAATGTGAACCACCGAAAACAACCTGACAAATCAAAATTTTAAGTGAAACCACGACTAAAACATCAGCCATATCCTTGGCAGCTGATGCTACAGGCCTCATTAATGAGGCAATAAATAAGTTTGGGACTAAACTGAATAAAAGTTTTGTTTTCTAAATCATCTCTTTGACCTGAACCCTTCTCAGCACGGCAGTCGGGGAGAAAAACTTTTCGTGCTGAAATATTCACTACTCGGGAGAGTGTGAGAGGAGAAAAGAAGGAGAGGTGTAAATGTAGAGGAAAGGAAGGTATAGAGCAGATGGAAGGAAAGCTAGTGAGGAATAAGAGGTGTAGGATAGTAGAACAGAGCTCAAGGGACGGAGGAAATGGAACAGGAGATGAAGTTGCAGGAGTTCATGGCAGAGGGGTCAGTAAAGAGGCCATACTCCCTGTCAAGCCCCTGCTGCCTATATATCAGGATTCCTGGATCTCGGTAAAGATTAGGGAGCTTTATACTAGTCTGTTATCCCCCTCAAGCCTTTTGGAGACCTTAACCTAAGGGCAAGTTTGATTTTATTCATATATAATACCAGCTTCATCTCCATTTTCCGCTCTTTAGGAAGATCACCACAGGTCAGGCACTTTAGCCTCCAACACCTCTGCAGTACATAAGATCAAGACCCCTGTGGGCACGGTGACACAGCCCACTCAGCCATGGCAGGTGACCCGACATCATGCAGCACCAACTGCCACCGAGGTCCACGAGGCCCGGCACAGAGGCGAGGGCGTTGGCTTCACCTGTCCAAAAAGGGCAACGTCATCAGGCAGCAGGTTTGAGAACAGGCACGCCGTCCAGCAGCAGATCATCGCACAGCAGAGGAAGCTGATGAAGGAGCAGCAAGAGCAAATAACACAACTGAAGGAGGAGCAGAGCATGAAGGAGCTGGAGCTGGAAATGGAGAAAACTGCACAGCTCACCCAGCTATCAATGCTAGGAGGCTCGAGGCCAAAGAGTCACAAGTTTGACCCCACAGAGCAGAGGTAGGCTCACCACACTCACTGCTAGGCATTAGTAAATGATTTTTGCCATTACAGCAGCACAAATAAATGATACATGTTCATAAGTCATTAATTATGGGTAATAAACAAATAATTCTTCAGCTCTATGTGTTAATAAAGATATTAGGGTCATGAGTTTCAGATAAGCCATCAACAAAATGCTAGTAAATAATCTGCAGTTCTAAATGTTAATAACGGTTTATTTAAAAGTTTGAAAACTAATCCATTAAGTCTGCGGTTATAAATGTGAATAAATAGGTAATAAACGGGTGTCCAAATGTCCTGTGGCACTTTTGCAGAAGGTCAGATTTCAAAAATCTGATTTTTTCACAACCTGGCAACCCAAAAGTTGCCCTCAATTACAGCTTCGGTTTATTTATCGGTTTATTAGACATCAGGAAATTACTTTTTAATTTAACTTTTAATAAAATGTGTTAACCTTTTTATAAAGGGTTAATAAGCACAACATGTGGTGCTCTGCGCCTTTAATGTTGATTAGTCACACAACCGTATGTGTGTATTCTTGTACATGCTGTGTGTAGCTTGGCCTCCTATTCAACCCGTCTCACTGTAACCCCCTGGACAATACATTAAGTAAGACTGTAAGACTCTAAAACTCTATAGAGATTATGAATAATAACTTTGGATAACTCACTTCTCTTGCCAAAAGGGAGCCAGTCATTGCTTGTGGGCACCTCAGTGTCTAATCATTTAAACTAATGTCTAGAATAGTACAGACTTATTGTTTTCAGGAGCTACACTGAGGTGAATTGTGGAAAAAATGTATTATCTATTAATAGTTTTCCATATACAGTAAAATACAAATTACATAGAAATAAAACCTACAGAAAGACTTTGAAGCTCAGAGGGAAGAGAGGAGCAGGAGGTTGAATTTCATTCATGGCTCATATAATTACATATTTATGTAATTACAGATGAAATATGCTTTCTGAGAAGTCCTTGGACAGAGTTTGTAACATGAGTAAATCAGAAATTCATTCACAGATTTATGCGGTTGAGTTTCCTTTCAGTTGATACCGGTCTGAGCTAAATTTGCCTGGCAAGGATCAGGAAGATGTGAATGTGCAGATAATGTTACACCGTGCCTTTATTTTGGTGCTTTTGGCTGTGATTGCTGCTGTTGCAGGGCACAAAGAGTTACTGGAGAACCTGACAGTCTCTGTAAACCTCCGAAGAAAGCTGACACACGGCAGACGTCCCCCCATCCAATCATCACGGGTCAGTCTGCAAGTCCAGCAAGCATAACAGCAGAGGACGACATACACAAATTTACATATTCATAAAAACATACATAACAGGTTCATATCTTCTTCCAAACATATGGAGACAGGATGCTGTAGCTCTTTTGTCAAGAAGATTGAATGACCCTGAGTCACACATATGGAAACTTTTGAATATAAAAGCCTATAGATTTATAGTACAAGAGTAGCACTCATAGTTACTTTGACTTCAAGAATAGATTATGAAACATACATAAACATCCACATATATATACACCCTAAGACTCACTTGTACCACAGGAGAATAACTTGTCCTCAACTCACCCCTCTCCCTTTCTCTGAAGCCATGGAGGCCCGTGCACGTCAACGCGCAGAGCGAAAGAAGGAAATTGAGGAAATCAAGAGAAAGAAGGAAGAGAAAAAACTGGTAAAGGATTGAGAAGTTGTTTTCTGGACCACCAAGCTGTTGTGTGTGATAAGTGGAAAGTTGTAATTGTGAGAAGTATTAAAAAAATTCAACTTTTCAGGCTGACATGAAAGCTGCTGAGGAGCAGAGGCAACGGGAGGAGGAAGAGGAGAAACGCCAAGCAGCAGAAAAGAAGAAGGAGGAGAAAAGGCTGGAAAGAAAGGTGAGATGCATTTCATATTTTATGGATGTTCACAAAGACATGAGTCAGAATAGAGGAAGCGGTTGTCTCCCGTGAGTAACACTCGGCGACATGTAGCAACACTGTACACGTTGCAGAATTTTAAAATAATGTTTGTGAGCAGAGGGAAGAGGAAAAACAGAGGGAGTTGAAAAGGCAGCAGGAGCTCCTGAAGCTGGCCAGTCAACACTATCACAAAAACTTGCTGCTACGTCGAGGTCTGGCGCCATGGATACGCCTCATTCAGCTCAGACAAGCCAACATGCAGGTACAGTAAATCACCTGTCTCGTCCATTTCAGCTGTCATCTACAGCAACATACAGTGTTTTCAACCAGATTCAGACCTGCCCCCAGTCCTGCATCTCAACATTTAAAAACCCAGGAGGTGATCTTGATTCTGGCCTTAGCTTTGAAGAGTGGACTAAAAATCCAATTTGAACAGGAAACTGTGCGGCGCTTCAGGCTTTCCATTATCACACATGCTCCTACAACAGAATAACAATAAGCAAAAGGGAAAAATTTTGACCTTCAACGGTACATCCAAGTCCAGGTACACACACCACAGATTTTAATATAAAAAGGCTGCCTGCCCGGTTATAGACTTGCTTGAACATTAAAAAGAGCACATCCAGGACTGCATCTGCTATTGGTTTGGAGGCAGTCACTTAAAGGCAGTGTGTGTCTGTTTAAAGGCTTTTTATAATTCAAAACTTTACAAGCGTCTGGATGTTTTTTTTATGCCTCACAGACCATTGGATGGAAATAATGCTACCCAATTTTCTCACACTAAGAAGCTCATTTAGTTATTTATTTTCCATTTGAGGAAGATTATAAATCTAATCTGTCTGAAATTTTTTGCAATATAAAGAGGATTATTTGTGCTTTTGTTCTCACAGCATTGCCTTACCTGAAGAGATAGGAACAGCTTGGAAAAGTTCAAACACTGGAAAAGCCTTTTAACTAATAGGATTTTAAATCACTTCGTAATATAAAATCATATCAACCATACAATCTTTTATCTATTTCTCCTGTGATGTTTATTTATTCTATATTTATTACCTCTGTTGGCTGGGATGATTTTTCTAAGTTCTATATAAAGTTGATTAGAAAGTACCACAAAACACATGCTGTGTATCCACAAGCAAACCGATTTAACACATTTAATAGACTGATAATTGTGAGCAATGAGCAAACTGCTCAAGTAAAAATACTCATTTAGCAGCAACATTAAACACTCCAAGTGAAAGGCAAACCTACGAAAAACACAACCTAACAATACCGTTGTTTATTCTTCGAAATGTTCCTGCCTTTGCACAGAATGACACAACATGCATAGATGTTGCCAGCTAGATACAAATCCTCCTAAATGTGAGATTCACATGGAGATAGTAGCTTCATCGTTTGACACACGCTCCATTGTTTCAACCTGGCACATATGATCGAGTATGGATGCATTCATCAGCGTGCATCAGCTTTTTTTCTTTTCAATCTCCGCCAGCTGGCTGAGAGTCACCACAATCTCTTCCTCCTGAGGCGGTGCACACTAGGCTGGCTGCAATCAGCAAGTGAGTCCCTGTCTGAGAAAAGAGCTTCTGCAGACCAACTGTACCAGCACTTTTTGCTTCGGAGGAGCTTAAGCTGCTGGAAAAGAGTGCGTATACACAAGTGCACACCCACACACACAAACACAGTCACTCAATCAGTGCAGTCTCCCCATCTTCAGCCAGTGACTTAGAGTAACACCTTTTCCTAATCTCCTTTTCTACCTGCACTCAATTATGTTTAAGGTACCCAGCCTTTAGATTAAAAAAAAAAGACCATCTTTTATTTTTTTCTTTTCTTGTTTAAGCTTAAACTTACTGAGCAACTTGGCATTTAATGGTGGATCTTACTGCCAAAAGCCAGGTTGAATGCCAATAAGCAGCTTTTCAAAGCATTATAAATCATTTGTTTTACTTCAGTGCAGTGATACACTTTTTAAAGGTTGCTCTGTGCTGCAACACAAACAATGAGGAAAGATAGACAGCATGTACCTAACAGGTCAGTGTTGTCTGTCTCAGCTTAAGGACTGGCGGATGATTCAAGAGGAGAGAGCCAAGCATCTCTATCGCAATCACACTCTGAGGAGGTTTCTGCTGGCAATGTTGGACCATGTGACCCAGGAGAGGCTGATGGAGTGGGACCGTGAGGTGTTGGCTCAGGAGCACAATAACAGGTCTGCTACCCGTGACTTTCCCATATGTTCCCTGTATGGTGGCTGCAGTGTGGTCCCTCAGAAACATAACCATCTAACTGGGTGTCAAATTAAATGTAACAGCTTGTGAAACTTTAATTATGAGTTGAAATGTAATATCAGAGCAATTTGGTTACAGTCTGCCAAAAGAAAACCACAATACCATGAATTTATATAGAAAATAAATTATTTTTACTGTATTCTACAAAAAAGTTAAAGACTTTCAAGATTCAGTTGCAAAAAGTTGGTTAATTTGTGATAATAAAGGTTAGACACTGGAACATGCATCTTTGAGCAGAAGCAGTTTAACAATATGAAATATAAGACACTCAGCAGTGCATTGTCTTTTCCACTGCAGCTGCCTGTGCATTCGATTGGAAATAACACCATTTCCTAACTCCAGCAAGAGCTTTATACAGTATTTTCTGTTAGCTGTAAATGTCTCTTCACATTATGATTAATGGAGTCAGTTACGGTGTTTTTCTGCTTAGGTAGAAACTTCAATATGGCTAAAGTAGCTGGAATAGCATAATGTTTATACACTGCTCTCTAACCCTGGGTAACTTCTGCACTAATAATCTTTTTGGCTGCCTCGTACTCAATTCATTTGGTTATTTTGGTGGACTGAACGACTCTAAATGCTAACATTAGCACGCTCACTGGCAATGCTAATGATAGCTGGTAATGTTTACCATGTTCATTCACCATGTTGGTTTGGTGGTCAGCATGCTAACATTTGCTAATTAGCACTAAATACAGCTGAGGCTGATGGGAATGTCATTAGTTTTGCAGGTATTTGGTCATCAACTAAATATTAGTAACATTTATGTTTTTACCTATTGGTGGTGCAAATGTTGACCTGAATACAAGAATAGTAACCATAAGCCCCAAACTGCGAACGTGATGTTTAGCACGTAAAACATTTACCATGTTCAACATCTGAGTTTAGCATGTTAGCACGCTAACTTTCGCTAATTAGCTTTAAAAGGTCATAATTGGTCATGAATTGGACAAATTAAAAATTCGACCTATTGGTGTCGCCAAGTGAAATGTCAGGGGAATCACCAAAGTCACAATAATTCATCCTCAGGGGAACATGAATGTAGAAAACTGAATTCACACATGGCACTAGAGGAAAAGTGAGGCAGTGACATAATTCAGTGCATATGGGAAAACCTTTAGCTGCTGGAGGTAAGTCAGATGGTTCAGACTAAAGTTATTACGATTCATCCTCTGATCACTATGGTTATATGAATGAAATATAATGGAAATCCACCCCATTGTTTTGTTTTTTTGTAATATATTTTAGCCATGCTGCCAACCTGGCTATTTTGCATCTATATTATTTTGCAAAATAGTTTTCTACAAAATGTACATTTCAAATCAACACACACTTCTGATTTTGATTATGCTAACTGACAGCATTATTATATGCTATTCAGTTTCCCCATTGTGGCCAAAATTAATGATTTCTGTAGCATTGGCCTTAACTTAATGATGTCACTGTCTTTGCCAGTTTCTCAGGAGAGGTCAGGTAAATGACCACAGCCTGCAGGTGAATTCCCACCGGCTGCCCAGCTGCCATTGTCAATGAGCCCCCAGTAACATCATGTGAAAACTCATTAGGTGTTGTCAACCCACAGGTCCCTATAATTCAGTTTCTTATTGCTCACTTGCTCTGTTCCCTTCTGTCCCTCCATCTGCCTGCATTTCAGACGGGTACTGCGGCAATGTTTCCTGGCCTGGAGGCAGCTTCCATGTCTGCTGCGCAAGGAAAGAGAGAAGGAGGAGCGGCGGGAGAAGCTGGGGCGGAAAGTGGCAGCGGTCCTGCCTGATTTCTACTCCTATCCACTGTAAAGCCTCTAGGAGAAACTGTCACTGTAGGAGACTAACTGCATACCCATGCAGCCGATATACAAACATCTCAATAACTCTGGAGAGGACACATATACATTTCTCACATTCATTTAATATAAATAAATAAAATTTATTTCATACAAACACAACTGGACCCCCAGAAATTGCACACTGTATAACTTAAATTAGCCTGATTACGTGGTTTGTGCTGAGATGTTTCATTATCTGTGATAAATATCCATAACACATTTCACAAGGTTAACAGCTAAGTGTTTGTTGAGGACAATAGAGGTGTAGAGTGCAAAGACACCATCCTTGAAATAATGTTCAGCCTATGATTTGTGCAAGTCTGACTAATTCCGGTGACGTCATCTTGTTGCCGATGCTGTGCTTGGAGACAATGTCCTTAAGAGGTTCAACAGATTACTCACTCTCACGTTGTTCTTGTGTGCTGACTCCCATGAAGGCACTAGAATGTAGAGGAGACATTAAGACAAAGTTCAAGTCCAGGGAAGACAGTCAGTGTGAAGGAAACTCTGATATTTGTTTGGCAGAGAGGAAATTAAAGGTCAGTGAATGGATACGGCTGCATAGAGGAGATGCCAGTTGTCAGTGACATTAAGCATTAGGCAGTGAGTTTATCTTAGTGGGGGTTGCAGTTGTTATTGCTGTGTGTCAAAGTCAGGGCAACTGAGGTGGCAACTCAATAGGTGCAGTAACCTGGTGATATCAGTCAGGTTCGACAGCCAGCACAGTTAAATCAGAGTGAAAAGAGACATGCTGCCATCCAGTGGACATAAACAGAAGAGCAGCCACCATCAGGGTTGCGTAACAGTCTCTTACACCAGGTCTGTTGGGGCAGGAGAGGGAAGATTCATTTTTTCTCCCATGGTCATGAACTCTGCCCAGTTGCCACGGAAACCTCGAGAGTAGACACCGGTGTCCACGATGAGTCCACAGTAGGCGCTGCGAGCGGTTTTGTCTCGCAGGGCGACGCGTGCCTCGCGCTCGGTCACGTTGTAGCTGACGTTGATCACCTGCACCACCAATAGGTGTAGCAGCCCACCAGTCACGATACTGCTGTACCACGCACAGGTAAAGCAAAGTGCAGTGCTGGAACACAGACAATGAGAAAAGCTAGTAAAACAGCACAGAAGAATATATAAGTGTTGTAAGGTAATCACTGTTCATATACACCATCAGTAATTTGGTGTTTCTTGGCATTGGGGGTGTAAAACATGCCCATCACTTGATTAAAACCACACATAATTCTGGATAACGAGACACTGAAAAACTAATGTAGAAAAGCTTTCATCTAATATCATTTATATTTGTCTCAATGAATATAAGGTATAAGTATTTTTGTCTGACGCCCACTGCAGTGCCAGAACAGATCATTTAAACCACCCAGCATCCACTGTCTCACTGCTTCGAACAAAAGCAGCCGGTCTTTCTACCAACAGCTTGAGACAAAACACTGCAAGGTGTTCTGTGAAACTGATTAACACTACACTGAAGGAAGCCTTATGTCCAATATGCACGAGCCTCACGCAAACTCGTTGGGTCTTCATTTTATAGTGAATTCTGGGAAAGATGTCAAAACGCCTCACAGTGCTTCAGTTAAAAGAGGGCAATTTTGCTCTTGATTGCTGCTAAAAGGCCATCTGCCATTTCCCGTTTCTATGGATGCCATGGATGCCATACTGTTAATTGTTGGGTTTTTTCTTTGCACAGTTAAGCAGATGTTTTTGCTGTGTTGAAAGGCTTGAAAGAAAGTTAAAGATGTTCTCTATATTCCTGTTAATGTGTTCTTAATACAGATATTCATTATAAGCAAACATTTTTTTTACATTTTAAGTTTGTTGCAGTTGTTCCACATCTTTATACAATAGAATGAACTTCCTCTGTCCAAAAGGTAACAAAATCTGACTACCAGCAACATCTTAAACTCACTAATTAATTTTTTTTTATCTGTACACGAAACAAAAGGGAGGGATTACGTTTCTCCATTTCCATTCTTTGTGCTAAGCTTAGCGAAGTAGCTGCTGGTGCTAGCTTTATATTTATCATAAGATTGGGATTCATCTTTTCAAGTATTTCTCAGGAAGAAAGTGAAAAATATTAAACCAATATTAAATTTTAAACATAAATTTAGTGACATTAACAAATATTTTTGATCAAGATTTCTGTAAATTTTGTTAAAGAATTACTGACTGTGATATGTACTTAGCAGCAAATTTAACAAAGTTGAAAAATACTCTTGTCAGTGCTCTCTGGTGTACAAACTATGTAATAGTTTCAGAATTATTGTAAACAAACTATTGTTTCTCTACTGCAATTTCTTGTTACTTGTTGGCTGACATCGATATATCTGTAATACATTTATGTTAACCACTAATATTAGTACAGATTTATAAGTCAGACTTAAGTTGATTCAGACCTGATACACATTTTTATAAGCTTATTTTCTTCTCATCTTTACATTTTAAAAAGGTTCTTTGTGTTGGATTTTAAAAAAAACAACAACAACCCTTCTGGGGTGAACAGGGTGAACCAATTTTCACCAAGCCTGCCAAACTTTTTCCATATTTTGTAACAAAGACATGTCATCAAAATAATTTGAGATAATTATGATCACATAAAAAGTCACCCACTCCCGAGTGTATATGTCTCTCAGTACCTGTACTGGTTGTAGACCCCCGGGCAGTAGAACAGGGCGGTGAAGAGGTGTTGTTTCGGACACACGCTCTGTAGCACCAGGCTGATCCCGTACAGGGACGTCAAGAGGAAGAAGACCAGTGTAAGCAGGAAGCTGCGGTGATTGGTCTGTCCCACACAGTTGTTTATCCTACCGGGGCACCAACGGAGGGAAACGCACAAACACACAAGTACACATACACACAGGCAGACAAAACATTGTACTGAGACTCCAGGGTTACACTACACACATGCAGGAACACACACAAGTATGTATAGGTGGATGATAGTAAGGAACTTGTAGCTGTAATTGATGAGATGACGTCTCAACGTACAAATATGGTCAGTAAAGACGTAGCAGGTGTGAACAGGACAAACACTTGTACTCTGGAAAGAAAGACTTAAGAATTGTTTGGAAAATTAAAAGAATGTTTTTTTTAGATTTATTGAGTAGAAAAGACAAGCAGATGACGAACACGACAGCTTCAGTGTTTGAGATGAGAGATAAAGGTGGAAGAAACAGTGATGACAGACCGAGTGAGAGGCATTTTAATGGAACCCACCAGACACAGTGGTGGTCGAGACGCAGCACGCAAACACCACAGATCCGACAATGTCCCGCCCTCGGGGGCCGCACCACCCTGCACACCGGGCACCAATTCCTTCGGCTGCTTTCCTTCAGCTCCACCCCCGCCTGCTCCGACGATCCCGCCCGGTTGGATACTGTCATCGTCACATCCTGCCTCCCCCCGTTGACGGCAGGGTCTCTGTCCGGCAGAGGGCTGTAATACGTCACCGTGCTATGGACAGACGCTTGGTTTGGTCGCACGATGCCAGGTTCTCTCTTGGTGTGGACAAGGGCTGCCAGGGTGAGTATGACCCCTACAGTTACCACAGCTACCTGAACATGGCCGACACCCCCACTGGGAAGCACCTCTGTGAGGAACAGGTAGTACATGTATCCCAGGGAGAAGAGGGCCAGGCTGAGGAAGAAGAGTGTCCTTCCCTTCTTGCGGTGAGTGAAGTAGTAGTACCACAAAACCAGAATGGGCAGAGCTGTCAGAACCACCATGCCTAGCAGGAAATGCAGAGCAGCGAGGTGTAGCAAGGCAGGAAGGAGAACAAGAGGAGGGATGATGGACAGGTCCACTTTTCGGGCTCCACCCCACAGCCAGGGCACACGAAGCCGATCTGTGAAAACTTCAGTCACCTGTGACAAGGATCCAGATTTCTGAGGCTCCCTCTTCAGGAACCTAACGAGAGTTAAAAAAAAACAAAAAACAACAACATATTTTTATTTCAGGTTATCAACGACTTCTTCAGAAAACCTTTGCACCATTAACATGTTTTAAAGAACATGTGATAGGCATGAACAATAGCAGGACCTCCCCTAAGTGGACTGCAGCCATCACTAATACACCTAATTCCTGCTATGACATATCAAAATGTCTGCTGTGCAACCAGTCCATTATTTCAGGTGTAGTTGGTGTGGGGGCATTTTGAAGTTTGGCATAAAGCCAGGAGTAATTTATTTATTCAGTTACATGTCCATCTTCAGTTCCCAGTATACAAAAACACCAGTAGTGCAGCTAATATCATGTTCTTCACAGATTCCTCAAAGATGACTCCAGCTATGTCTCCCTTTCAAATCATATTTGTTTGTGGTGATGACGGCTCAGTGAAACTTTTCCCACGGTAAAATGACTTTATTTGCATCACCACTGTCTCTGGAATGACTGTGCATATGTTATATACAACCAAAGGCCAAGAATTGTCATTAGATTTTATTCTAAGGGGAACATGGATGCCCGTATGTAAACACTTTTGAAAGATGCCACCTCTGGCTCCATTATCTTGGTCACTCACATTTTATAGATTGATCAATTTGTTAAATAACCAACAGATCAATCAATTTTCAACATTTAAAAGAATCATTGTGGGGCTGTAAGTGGTTATTCGGTTCATGTCTCTCACCTGTCACAGACATCATCCAGGTCCTCACAGTCACAGCAGCAGGCCGCTACATGGCTTCGCTCCCCGACTCTGTTCACATACTCACAGCAGCACAACGTCTCGTCCTCCTCCAGCTGCTTGTTGGCTCGCTTCTTCATGACGGACAGCCTTACAGCCTATCAGAAAAGTCTATTAGTACCATTATTAACTGCACTTGTGTGAGCATTTGTGTTATAGATAAGAAGCTTAGTCATGGGAAAAGTGGCTGATAAGAGACAGGAAGTAAAAGACCGTAAATACCTCTGATACCCCTTTGTGTTTTAGATGTTGGACTGCTTCCAAACTGATTTTCACAACATAACACTGCAAAGCAGATCCTGCTCATTTGACCCTACCCAGTCCACCTCCTGCCCTCACATCTGTCACACATCTGTTGTGTTTTTAATGATTCATAGCAACTAAACTGTGCAGCCTGCTGGCTCATTTGGCCTACACAGGCGAGATGTAGGTAGATGTAGATGAGGTAAGACAGTGGCAGCATTTATACTAATCATAGCATCTTCAGTGTCCCCTTCATCACAGAAAGCAGGACTGACGACACCCCAGTGAACCACTAAGTGGGATTAATCCTTCAGCTGATTTAAACCTCTCCCCAGAGAGGATCTGGGTCTGTTGGCCTGAATGAGCCTCTGATTAGCAATAAATCAAAAGCATGACATGGTGTGTTTTTATTATTAGCCAGTAACTGATCAAACGAACATGGTAAAAAAGGACATCGGGGTCAGAAAAGGTCACCCAGCGTCTAACTTGTGAGCGCTTTCAGGCAGCCTCGAATTAAAGTCTCTAAGGGACTAAAGAGAAGACAGATTGGGTTACATGTAATGATTAATGGGTGTGTGTGGTGGCACCAACTGGCACATCTGCTCCCTGACAAAAAAAATAAAACAGATACTGCTGCAAGGATTCATAGAGTGACTGTGGTGCTCAGCAGTTTTACGTCCTGTTATAAACACTGAGGAATTTTCTGTAGTGATCAGTGATAAAATGTATTTTGAAAGCTGAATTAACAACTTTTTTTTAATAAGACAGTCAAATTAAATACATTTTGGACAGTGTTTGGAAACACTGGCTCAAAACATGCTTGGTTATGTACTGGGCTATTTCTTGGCCGGGTGCAGTGACTTCCTTGGCTCTTGTCACCCACCAAATAAATAGTCCCCCCCTGTATTTATGTATAATGCTAAGTTAACCAGCTGTACCTTCATATTTAACAAGCAGATATGAGAGTGGTAAATGTTTAACAGTGTTTTGAGACAAATTATTAAAAATAAACCTGCAAATTTCTTCAACTGACATGATGACAAAACAACAAAAACATATAATATACGATATAAAATGTATTTTGAAAGCTGAATTGATAACTTTTCTTAATAACAAGAAGGATTATACTTCAACTAAACACTAGGCAAACAAATTAAATAAATCTTGGTGTTTGGAAACATGCTTGTAGCCTCTATCAGAAGATAAAGGGATCAAGTTAAGGGGTGTCTTGTTAGTTTAGGGCACTGCAGGGTGTTTGTTTGAGGTTTCTTCAGCTAAAAAAATAAAGTCTTGATCAAACATTTGTGCTTTCCTGGCGTGAATGATTACATACCGGAGCTTATTCGCCTCATTTTCACTTGTCATACCTGTCAGCACGCCGCTGAGTAATACACTGCGTCAAGCAAAGCTTTAAATGTAGCGCCAACAAATGTTAAAACACGGCGTTAACATACCTCAACACCGAGCCTCTACATGCCGATGCTTTCGAGTAAATATCGACGGCAACGACTCTCCCACCTCCGGGCTCCTCAACGGAAGTCTTTCTCCTGGTAACGGCTGTCGTATCCGGTTTGTCTCGGATCTACTTAACGCCGCGGAAGTCACCAGACTAAACCGCACCTGGTGCTACACCCGTCTGGGTTTAGGTTACCAAGGCAACGGAAGGGCTCTGGTCACCGGGTTCGGGTTTTGCGTGTTGAGGGAGACATCCTGTGGTTCTGCCCCGAAACAGAGCACACAGTTTCCCTCCTGACGTCAAACGAGGCAGCCTCTCCCCGTTCAGGACACCTACAGGACAGCCATGTACACAGCGGATCTCAGGCTAATGTAACTACTTTATATACAGTTAGGAAGTTCAGTCTGTAACTGTGCAAAATATAACATAAATAAAGTCACTTCTGGTTGTTAAGTGCGACCTAAAAATGAAAAAAATATTTCATTTTAATTCAAATAAACATGTCCAAGAATAACACAAGTAAAGTAAAGTATGGCATCACTGCACCAGAAAAATTAGATACGTAATATATATTTTAGAAAAAAACTTGTATAATATACTATAATAATAATATACTAAATACTAAATAAATTGATTTGCATTGGAAAAATAATTTCACCTTTTGAGAAAATCTGATATTGTGACTAATATCCTACTAAAATGACATCAATTAAGCATCATAATTAAAAAAAAGGTAATCTTATGCCGTGTATGAAAAATCATTAAAAATAAATAAATAAATAAGCTAAGTGAATGTGAAATAAATTTGCTGGAGTAAAGAGTACAATATTTAGCCCTGAAATGTTGAGGAGTATAAGGGTTAGGGTTAGGCCACTTCATTAGTCGTCAATCCAATGGGATACATTACAAGGACTCTACCATATATTATATTTTTACAAAGCTTATGTTTCAGTTTTTGTTGACACTGTCAGAGAGGTAATAGTTTGCAGTAGTGTTAAACTAGACTGCATTATATTGAGATGTTTCTAATATTTTGGCTACTCCATCTAAATACATGAAAGGGCCATAATATAATGCACTCCTGTGTTATCAACAACAGCAACTGCACCTACTAAGACCTCAATAATAAACATAAAGTAGATTTAATACCTCCCTGACATTGTAAACAAAAACTGAAACATTATAAGCTTCATGAAAAGTAGAATTTATAGCAGAGTTGTTTTAGTGGATCACATTGGATTGTACAACTGTACCAAATGAAGTGGTCAGTCGGTGTATTGTATAACATCAAGATTATATTACTTGAATAGGTGTACTTATTTTGCATCACTGGATGTTACAATAAAACTTTATTTACCATGCAGTATACAGCAGGAGACAGCGTCATGTCAATATAAACTAATCTTACTGCAGATTATAATTTCAACTATCATATATCATAAGGACACTATAGAAGAAATATAATATTTCCTCTAAGAGGAAATAGGGACAGACTACTGGTCAATAATTAAAGACAGTCTCAATAGTTTTGTATTTCACCTGTGACAAAGGAACAAAGACACATTTGGCTTTACTCCCAATTAGTTTTCTGCTCCGTTTCCAGCAGCAGTGTGCAGTACACCGTGTGCAGCTCCTACCAGCATCATCCACAACAAAACTAAATCCTGACATAATAGAATAAATTGTAGCACTCTTATAGTCCAGTCAGATTATTTAATTTTGTTGAGGCAGTTCAGCTTTAATAATGAAGTTAAATCCCAAAGTATTTGTAGAATAATAATGACAAGAATCACATTTTCATTTCATAGAATAAATTTATTGACCTTTTTTCAGACAATGATTAATCAGGAAAATAACTGGCAGACTAATTAATAATGAAAATGATAGTTTGCGGCAATATTAAAGGATTCTATCAGGACATCTTGTTGATCACCAATTTTGAGAGGTATATAATTTACAGGACATTGCTTAAATCAGTCCAGGACAGAGCTGGAAGATAATGTATATCAAATATATATATATATGTGGTTTGAAAAAGAGACACCAGATTTTTCTATTTACAGTTTAATGCACAGTTAATGTTTCCAGCCATTCCTGCAGATTACATACACACAGACACACACGCAAAAAAAGATGATTTATCATGATCAAACTTTCATATTTGACTTACCGATTCTACGATGTTTATTGGAAAACACAAAAATCCAAAAAAAAGATATGTAAAACATGGCCTAATCTACAAGGCACTTGTGCAAAAAATTATGTGTGCAAACATGTAAATAAAGAAAATATCTGTTTTAAATAATATTGATTCACTTCCTTGAATAAAACAAAACTAAAAAGTATTTACAGTAGCTCATCTGGTGTGGCTTTAGGCTCGTCTGAAGGCACATCAGGAAAAGAGTTTTATGAAATCCAATGCCACTATTAAAGAAGAAAAGAAGCCAGCCAAAGGACAGCTGACAATAGCACCCTACAGAAATATAAACCCGCTGCTCTGTGTGTGGCCGACTCAGATTTGACTTTGTCCTCGCAGCAGTCAGTCCACAGCTTTAAAAAAAAAAAAACATCCTGGCATCTGATGCCCCACCGCAGGCTTTGGGACATGTAACCCCAGGCAACACATTGCATGTCAGGGGTCTGGGGATGTCTACATGGCAACGTCACTGGATACCAGAGATTTCCTCAGAGGTACTTCACTGCTGCAGTTTCCTCCACGTGGAGCATCACTGTGGTGCTGCTGTGTGATTAGCCATAGCAAAGTTCTGCTGCAACACCACCAGAGAGCTACGGAGCTGTGAGGAGAAGAAGAGCTGACTCAGTGGCTGACATGATGCTGGTGGTGCACTAATATCTGTGGTAGAGGTTTGTTTATCAATAATATGTAATCACACATGAGCAGTGTTTTAGTGAGTTTGGAGTGTCCCACTGACACATGGTCAGACAGACCCAGAGAGTTCAACTCTGCCAGCTACAGCTAAAATACATAAAGGTAACTGCAATTACGGTCATGTGCAGTGACATATATAGGCTATTAGTACAACAGGATGTGTGATCTATTTTTGAGTTTTGAAAGTATTGTGCTCTCCTGGCCTTGATTCTCCATTTACAACGGTGTCAAGAGGTGTCTTATATGAACAGGTACATTGATGATTAAATAAGCTTCGGTAGATCTGTAGTTTTTTATATGCAAAAGCAGTGAATGCCGCACAGCAATTTGTGTGACATCATTAAATAGACTAAGTTTCTCTCAGCACCCCCAACTCTGACTGATTTCAAATGTCCCTGGCTACAACCAACAGCCGATTAGCTTAGTTCAGCATAAAACTGGTTGCCAGTGCAGATTCCAGGAAGTAACTATTCTCAAGCCAAGACCAGTGACTTCCTGGAAAAATGAAGCCAGCAAATAACCAACCATGAATAAGACAATTCACCATGAATTATTTATAACCAAAGCACCAAGATAAGTTGTGCAAAAATCCATGATGATGAGCATCTCTACAATTATAGACAGATTGAAGATACAATCAGACTTCTTATTCATGTAGTGTATTAAACAGCCCGTCCTACCTGTTCTAAAAGGTTGATGGAGTCCTGCAGTACAGTTTTTAGCAGCTGCATATCCTCTCCAGTCCTAAACCCCGGTCCCTGCCTGGCATTATACTCAGAGGCCAAGCTGCCAAACAACAGGAAGAAAGTAATTAATCTCATGCGTAAAATACAATGATCACATTTTCTACATAAAGGCAGCAGAAGACACAAAAATGGAGACAAACAAAGTGAAGGGTAGAGGGCTAAGAGTGGAGGAGCACTGATGCAAGACTGACAGGCAGGCGCTTTCAACATTGTGAGTCATTAGGATAAGAGCTCTCCTGCATGTGGGCTGCTTAAATGACAGACTGAAAAAAAAAAAAGTGGACAGCTAACCTCCTTCCCCCTCTTCATCCACACTCAGACTTCTGCTTTCTGAGTAATCATGGCAGCTGCTGATACAGTTACTGTCTGATAGACGAGGAAAGATCTAAATATGCATGTTGCAAAAGGAGCAGATAGTTATCCGACCTGGCCTCACTCCTCTCCCTCAGCCGGTGCTTTGTGCTCAGGTACATGCGGTGGGCGACGTCCTCCATGGCCCACAACTTTAAAAACAGACCCAGATTCATCAACGTCAGAATCAGCAAACTGAAAGAGACGGAAAGCACCGGGTTTAAGCTGACCATTGATGCACACAGTGGCACAAAAAAGAGGCAAAATGTTTGAGGAACCATGACGACGACATAATGACTTTCATCTGAGGCAGTTTGTCAGATCGGATAACAAAAGGCATCCAGAAGGTACAGGCACAATTTGTCCTCCGTACACACAGTACAAACCACATTGTTTCACATCAACTTACATGACACTCATCCCAGCCACTATTGTTGTGGTGTTCCATCTGTGCGGGCCTTTCATTTCTATTGGGCCTGAAATACACACATACATAAATTATTGATTAAAAAAAAAACAGAACAACATGGCTGGGTTGCCGTCAATATGAGTTTAACACTGCTTTGCAACATTTTGCAACAGCTTGAGATAATATTAAACATACTGAAATGATGCCTCTGATTTTCGGCAGTTATAACAGCGGCTGTTGTATGCAGATTGCACAATAAACCTTTGATTTGAAGTTCAAGCTTTGGGACTTTCTTGCCGTGTATCTTGACATGAATTTGAACATGAAGGTGCTGCAGGCCTCACACGTTCATAGTTTACATCAGTCGATCGAGGATGTTTGTTTCAACATGCTTGCTGTGTTCAAATGAAAACTGTAGACAAACAATTTAGACACATTTGGCATAACTTTGAACAAATATTCAATATCATCTAAGCAGCCTTAGAGGGACAGTTCAATATTTTAGTTCAAAATATGCTCAGCCACTTTTTTATTTTAAGGAATTAAAAGAAAAGATCAATCTTATCTGTGCATTGAATATGAAACCAGAAGGCGCTTAGCTTAGCATCTACACAGTTCAATAATTTTATCTCTATTCATTCATCATATACATATAATGTCAGGTACCTATGTTGCCATCTCTGTGCTGTTCAGGGTCTTGCCCGTACTGCTTGTTGGGCTTCATGTGCTCTGGCACAGTGCGGCTATAAGTCCGCCTCCTTCTCCGAAGTCCACTCATCTTTCCGGTGTCCCCACCTCCTTGATTCATCTCTGCTTCCTCCTCTAGCAGTTCTGCTTCTGTTCAGTATCAACACAAGGCCAGAGAGTCAACAAGAAATATAGGACAGAATGAGAAGGGTCAAGACAGTAAAAGCACAATGTCGTACAAGCGTCCACGTATGTAGACGCTGATTTATTAAACAAATATTAAAAGTGAAAAACATGGCTGCTTAATAAATAACTATAATTGATGAAGGGTTTCTGCTCAAACTCAGCACACTGAGTGCTTAAAATGGCTGATGAATGCAAGCTGATGCACGCCAAACTGTCCGTTATATTCCTCTTGTACTTCCTTACAAATGCAGCTGTAACATGATCCAGCACACAGCCTGATGTGTGTTGGAGGAAACTGTTTATAACAGATCAGAGATAAAATAAACCACAGGCTAAGGAAAGAAGACAGGAACGTGCTCTTTTCTGCCTCCACAGCGTGTGAACAGAGCTTTCTACTTACCCAGCTGCCTGAAATAATCTTCTATGCCGCTCCAGGAGTTTTTGGTGATAAAGGATTTGACCAGGCCCCATGGCTGCTTCTTGTATTTCACGTCGGTAAATACCCTGGCAGCACAACAGACCTTTTAGACGGCACTACCACAAATATTTAAGCCAAACTGATACAATCATAATACCTTACTTTAGTCGGCACTTCCGCTTCGAGTTACGTGTGATGCAGTATCGATTTTGAGTGTAGAAGTAATCGTGATAGGGAACGTCGTGGGTGTACACCTCAGATTCCACAAGGTAATACTGACCATCCCTGGACTCTTTGTACAGCGTCTGAGAGGTAATTAGAGTACAAATAAGCCACAGTTCATTTATTCAAATGTGCACACACAGATCACACAGAGGTGAACACACCTGGTACTCTGTAGCAGTGGAGAACTTTCCGATCAGAGGGTTGCTGATTGTTATTGTGTAGTTCAGATTCCTCTTCATGTTGCCCGAGGCGTCTTTTTGCCAAGCAGTAAAGCTAGCGTCTGATGACACAAAGAGCAACATGAATGCTTTTATAAGCTAGAACTGGTAGATGAGTTAGTTTCAGGAGTGGCTGATAATACTTTGATTTTTTATGGTTTATTTAGTGTCCATAAAGATTAACGTTGTCACATACAGATAAGCAATGCAAAAACCTACTGGTGATCTTCCTGATGTTCATGAACCTGCGGATGAAGCTGGAGTCGTTAAAGAGCAGGTCAAACATCTTGTTAGCGCTGATGTGGAAGACCTTGTTTAGATAAAGTCGACCCTGTCCCTCAGAAGAACCCGCTCGCTCCTCTAGCGATGAAGCAAAAAAAGGGGAAATATTAAACCACCAACTACAAAAACACATGAACATAAGCAGCCTCCTCTTGTGCCTGAATTGTGTCCTCTTACCGTCCTCGACGCTTTCTGAACCGCTCTGCTCAGACACGCCATTCTCATTGGCGTTGAGGTCAAGAGAAAGCGAGGAGCGCTTGGAAACCCGTTCTGGGCCTTGGCGGTCCAGCGAGGGAACAGGACTGCGTCTCGGAGTCGGGGTGTTACGAGACTCCTCCTGTTGGAGGGCATTGCAAAAAATATGGAGGTGTAAATGTTTTATACAAGCACAGAACATGCAATGAAATAAAAATTAAAAAAAAAAAAAATACCATGATTGCAGAGCTCTGTGAGCTGAGAGGGGAAGGCAAGTCCTCCCCTTGAGGCGTGGAGGTCTCTAAAGGCCCATGCTCCAACCCAGGGAGGCGAAGGGAGGGGTTTCGCTCCAGCCTCCCTAGACCATCATCACCACCAGCTCTCACAGTCAGGCTGCAAACAAACAAGACAAATGGTATCAAATTACATCCTACTGTGATTACCTGTGAGGACGGCCGAGGTGCATGTGGTGGAGACTTCCTACCCGCTCTGTATGCTTGATTCTGTTGATATCTGTAAGCTCTCCATCTCTTCATTGCTCAGCCCCAGGTCATACCCATAATGCTGTTTAACCATCTGAAACAACTCCGGGTTGGTCATAGGCTGAAAGCAGAAAATGAAACAGAAGAGGAGAGGAGAAGTTTATGGACGCATTAACCACAGGACGTTTGGAAATCAGCTCCTCTTCCTCTTGCCTCTTTGATAGACAGACACCAGAATGTGAACAAAGAGACTTGTTGCATGTAACCTGGAAACATGTAGCCTCCACACTGTATAATTTAACCTCAACGCCATGGGTGACAACCAATCTACAAACCTTATTGTTTGTAGGTTTAACCCTTGACAGCCAGAAGGAGTTCAATCTTAGAAATAACACCAAAAAAATAATGAATATCCCAAAGAACAGAAATTAACACATCTGCAGGCACCTGTGCTCAGAGGAAATAAGCAGTTTTGACATGAAACAAGATCAAAAAGTCTTAAAATAATTTGGCCTGTTTATTCTAAAGGGGATATTAAGACGGTATTTTGGTAAATGGCACCGCGTACGACGCATTTAAAACCGAGGAAAAATTTAAGAATTTAGTAATCCATTGGCAAAGACTTAACTTACTTGTGAGAGGACATTTCCCCGCAGCTGTGAGCTTTAACCGGCTGTCAGACAGTGATCTATAACCTGGACGCACCGCGCACTCACATTCAGGAAGTCCTGGATTTGAGCGAGTTCACGGGCGTAAAGACGCGCCGCCCACATTTACCCCGTAATAAAAAAGGTAAATAAAAGCTCCTTCTACATGTCGAAAGTCCGGTTCACCGTCTGCTCACACTCCCAGGCTTTGTTTTGGAGCGATTTCGTTCGCAGTTTTAGCGCCGAGACAAGCGCAGCGACAAATGCGTACCGTGCTATCAGGAGCAGCATGTAAATAAGCCCTCATGGCCACACCTGGAGAGGTCAATGAACTTTTGACGGTGATGTTTTCATACAGGTGTTTGTGCTCCAGATCCCAGGAGAAGTCAGCCCCCTGCGGGTAGGCTGCCATAGCGCCTGTCTAAAAGAGTGTAGGGATGTTTGATGTTATTTGCTGCTTCAGTGTTTTTGATGTAAAAGTGTCTGAGTATCCAAAAAAAGTGCTTATAAATAAAATTATTATTATTTTTATTTAAAAAAATAGAAATAAAAGTTTATATAGAAATAAGAAAAATTAAATTAATCTGTTAATTAATTTGTGACAAAATGTCCAGAAATCAGCGCAACTGAGAATGACATTGTCAGTGTCCTACCTGCCATAGCAACATTTTTTTTTTAATCTGAGCCTGTTTGCAGTTTGCACAGTCAAGCAAGCGCACTTACAGTTTCTTACAGTTTCAGAATCTATCTATCTATCTATCTATCTATCTATCTATCTATCTATCTATCTATCTATCTATCTATCTATCTATCTATCTATCTATCTATCTATCTATCGTACAAAGAGTTGAGTCAAGACTATTCTCAAAATGGTGTCTGAGCTGAGCTCTGGGGAGTTTATTTTTAAACGTACATGACGTACGTGTTGGTAAATTATTCCAAACACAGTGCCTCAGTATGTGAAACAATGAACAAGAGTATCTGTTGGACTCAAATGACCAAACCTGCTGTGCTGCTTTTTGTGCAGATCTTTAACCTACATGCAATGACAGAACAGCACTGATAACTTCAGAAGGAAAGACTGACTGTGGCTGGGGCAGTTTGACTGAACTCTGGACTGATTAGATAAGTGCTGCAAAAATGGGGGTAAAGTCACAAACCTGCTGGAGACATTTAGCCACAGAAGTCAAGTTATTGGACAAAGTGTGTGTTTGTGGTACATATGATTCTTGTGAACAGTTTTTTTTTTTTTACTCAACTATTGTTTAACCATGAACACTGGTTACTCCCACCTGAAGAATGAAGATTGTACTGATGTGTCTGTAGTTAGGTGACAGGTAAATGGAGCAGGGCCTTACCTTGTCCAATAGTGTGTTTTGCCACATGCGGAAAATACCCTGGTAACTTTTCTCTCTTGCAGAGAAGGAAGTGAAGAAGAGCTGAGGGTGAAGATACAAAAGGGCGTACAGTAAATATAATGATTATGTGTTTATGAAATGTGGAAAAAAGCTCAGCTCTCTTCTAACACAGTATACCTTATCCGAGCTTGTGCAGATCTGGATGGCGTTGGGAATCAGCCGAGCTGTTTTCTCTCTGGTCATGGTGATGATGTCTTTAAGAGTCAGTGTGATCTATAAAGGAAGGTTGTGGTAGTTATAAAGAAATAAATCCATTACATCGTCAGATAGATCCTCCTCCAGTCAGGAGTTATTCTGTGACAACATTTTGTAATGGCTTTTAACAACTGCCAAGAAGAGGTGTAAACATACTGCTCACAGTGAGCTCATCAGACTTTGTTGCTTTATCGCTGAAGCTGCCGCAAATGTAGCAATTAGTGTTAATCTTTCCTGATGTAGCTTCTCTGAAACTGTTGCACTTGATTGGAAACTAGGATTTCTTGCCATTCTTTAGGAACTGTTTCACATATTTATGGTATATTTTGTTTCTTTATTTGTGAGAATACCTAAAATCTTGTGTTTTAAGGTGGATTTTTGCTTCATGCACACTGTATTAGACTTGAATATATTCTTCTTCCCACTCTTAACAGGAGAAACGTGCGGGCACAAACATACCTAAATGCGTTTTACTCTGTAAATGGTTAACCAAAAATAATAAACTGTTAAAAAAAAAAAGGGAAGAATGCAAATGGTTAGCTATATGAAAACACTCTCTCCTCTTCCACTTTGTCCCACTCCACTGTCTTGTTACCTTTGTACCCCGAAACACGTTGCTGTAGAAGCAGAGCCAGTTCTCTGAGAGGTAAAGGCGTCCCTGAAGGAGGATGTCCCGCTGGAGGGCACACGGGTAATCTGAGGGAAAACCATACATACAAATGAGTTTGCCTGTATCTGTAAAACAGGTCACTGTAGTGAGATGTTGTGATAACCATAGTGTGATTCACCTTCTTTCAGTTCAGGCAAGATACATACAATGTGTGACCACTTATAGTTCAGTTTTTATTATCAATATAACTTGCTCTTTATCTCCAGAGATTTTTAAATTCTAGTTCTAATCTTGGTGAAAACTGTATCATGAGATTCAGTCTCAGTTTGTGAGTCTCCCGTGTTAAAGAGCCGCTCACCCTGCACCGATTCCACTTGTCACTCGTGTCATTCGTTAGTTTAAATACTTTTTCAGAGGCATTTCCACTTTGAAAGAACAAAATTTAAAATAAAACATGACTATTGTGTTTTTAATGAATAAAAAAAAAAAAGTGGTCGAGCAATTCAAAAAAAATGGAAAATTAAAATGCTATCATCAAGGAATATCATCAGCCTAAATAATCAAATAAATATCTGGATCATGGACTATCATCACTATGAGAAGCAGTCTTTGTAACTCACCCAGTATGAATCTCTCTGTCTCTGGCATTTCTTTGAACAACTTCTTAAATTCATCAAGCCTCTGTTTGTAAGTCGGCAGAGGAGTTTGAGGTGCCGCGAGACACTGTCCCTGTGGGTCAGAGCTCTGATGGAGGAGATTAATGCAGATTTTGTAAAAATCACAGCAGATTTGTTTCTGTCTTTGTGCAAGAAAGAATAAATGATAACTTGGCCTACTTCTGAGGTTAAAAGAAGTAGACAGACTAAGACAGAGAGAAGAGGCATCTCCTTTGAGTCTGAGCAGATGATAAACAGCATTATAGGCCTTTTGGGCTTTGCATCAGAGACAGCAGTAATCCCACTTGTGTGAGTTTAAACATAGTGTAATGAATCTGACCCACAAGAGGGCAGTCAAACATTTTCCACCTCATATTTTATGATATAAGACACAGCAGGACCTCTTCTTGTATGAGAAATCCATTAGTAAGTAGCTTTATGGTAATAATGTTTTTTATTTACCTCTTCTTCATCAGTGCTCCACCTGACATCCATCAGGGACGTTGACTCATCTGTGATATCATCACTGCCCACTCCGGACCGGGTGGATACCTGGTCCATCTGCTCTTCTTCACGGCTCAAATAAAAAGATACGCTACAGTGAAACTCCTTAAACTCTGCTGCAGATTGACATTATAAACATTACAACCTTTCACTGGGGAGACTTTAATAAAAAATAAACGAATTAACTTGTGGGTCTTTTGAGAGTTGAACTTTAAGAACATGATCTGAACATCGGCGGTAAATGTCATCAAACACGGATATCCAGCAGCGCCACAAGGGAGGTTATCATCACTGCAACAGAACTGGTTTGACTAGGAGAACGACGCTGGGGGGGGGGAGAGTGTAGTCATGCCAATGAACAGAAACTTTAATGCCTTTAAACGGTCTTTCTTTTGTTTAATGGGAAAGTATCGTGACTAGGACGGATCTGTGTCACAAATTTAAAAACATTTACAGACATTTTTAAGAAATTTGCCTGTCCAATTCCATCATGGCACAGACCTCTAAACTATGTCAGATTCTGTCGGCTGATATGAACTGTCAATCGACACAGGTGTCAAGCCTTGTTAAACAAAATCAAGATGGTGAAAGCTTACTATCAGATCTCGTAAAGCAGTCCGACATGTGCCACAATACTTTTACGCACAAGCGACATGAGCGCACAGGTGTGCTGCGCCTTCTCTAGCATGTCTCCACATGCATGTCACCTGAGACAAAATTGCTGCTGTCAGTCACTTACCTGGCACGGAGTGGACCCAGGATGTCTGTCCTCTCTGAACACGAACTGTGACTGAGTTATTAAAACTAGTTGAGCAAAAAAACACCCAAGTTTGTCGCACGCACCTCTAGAGCTCTGCTCAGGAGTGAAACGCTCTGCTAACGCGCCTTGTTGCAGGTGCATCATACCTTAAGGGAGTTGTCATCTGATTGATGACGCTCATTGGTCTCCACATAATTAGTTAAGGCTTCCAAAGTGACCTCTCCTTTCATTTATTTATGATCTATTCAAGTTGATTTCAGTTATAGTCGTGTACTTTTACATTCCAAGTACTCAGCCGAGAAGACTGCTGCACTGTTTTCTTTCATGGAGTTTAAAGTTTGTTTTATTAAAGTAACAACAGTGCATTTACTAAATTAAGCTGTGACCTTTAAAACATTAATTAGTAATTAAGTGGTTAAAATCATTTCTATGTGCAAAGCATCCTCAGGGCATGGTGCAGAAGAGTATGAATGACATGCAGAGAGACCAGTTCTGCAGCTCTGATGGCATCAGAAGAAAGCCAGAGGTCAGACAGGCAAACACGCACACACGGCATTATTCCTTTTCCCCATGTTTTAATTCTTTGGGAGTAACATGATGAACGTATTGGACAGCAGAGCATCAGAGTCTGACTCTTACACATTCACACAGCAAAGTACACGACACTGCACAGCGTGAAACACAACCATGAAAACAAAAAAAGAAAGAACAATAAAGCCTTCACGTCAAAAATGCTGGCAATAAATAGACTGATCTTATTAAATTTATATTCAATACTCTTCTGTACAGATGGTTTATGAATTACAATACATCAACCAAACAATCCTCTTTTAGGAAGAGCAACACGGCTACACGGAAATTATGTAAACAGAGAAAGGAAGAAACCGGGGAAGAGATCCCTCTTTCATACACACACATTAAATCCACACACACATGCACGATCAGTGACCATGCAGAGGATCCAGAGTATGCCGATATGGGGCAACGAATAATAATGAATACAGTACATCTTTCTCTTTTCCCCTCCACATGAAAAATGAGTACGCACACACTCACACAACCACTCACAAAAAAGGAGCACAGGGGAGCACGGGTTTTTTTTTTTCCAGGGGAAAATACGAGGAGATGGAATGTGATTCTGCAGTGGAGGGCTCAGAGATGAAAAACCGGAAAGGTTGTGAGAGGTGGGAGCCTATTCTTCCAATGTGCGGAAGGCGTTCTGCATGTCCTCCACAAGTTGAGCGTATTCGGCCTTGATCTTAGCCTCGCCGTCCTTCACTGGGTCCTGTAACAACAAAGAAATACAATCTTACAAACGTAAAGAGAGAACAGGAGGCTTAAGCAAACTGTGCATGATCTGTGCTGCTTGAGCTACGGCCGTCATCCTCACAGTGTTATATACAGATGCTGCCTCCTCCTGGAACAATGTACAGACTTTATCGCCAGAGCTGATTACTTTTGCTTCTGCATCTGGACACTCTTTGTTTTCTTCTAGATATATTGCTTTCACCTTGTTTTGTTGCTTTTGAAACTCATACCTGATCACGCTTCTTAACTGGATCTTGCCTATACTCTCTTGTAGCATGCAAACAAGTTGTTTTAGCCTGTTCGCGGTACTCCAACAATGTTTTTATGTTATCCTTTCAGCTGAAACCTCACGCAGCAGTAAGTAAGTGAAGTATAGACCTCCTACCACACTTAACAAATATACTGTATGTTGATAAAGCAAAAGTCAAATATTTAAACAGTGGCTCTCTTTGGTTTTTCTTTGATTAGGAGTCTTTTGCTATTCTGTGAGCTTAAATGACCCTGAGGACTACTAAATACACACACACACGCGATGTAGATAAGTTTTTTGCAGGGACACACACACACACACACACACACACACACACACACACACACACACACACACACACACACACACACCTTGAATTTCATTGAGCTGATCCTATAGAGGATTTCTCCCATGTGCTCTCTGATCATGGCCCAAGTGATCTTGTTGTCGCTCTGAGCTGTGGTCTCCACTGCGTGTCGTGCCATGTCGTAGAAGGAAATCATGTTGGAGAGAATGCCCACTGTCTTATAGAAGGGACAGAACCTGAGGGGAGGGGGGGGTCAGATAAAGAAATGATCAGTAATCAGTAGATTAGATGTATAATCTCCCATTTCACCTTCACTTTCTCTCCAACATTTTAAACTCCGATTAGTGACCGAGTGTGACTAAAAGCTGTGTTGTGTTTTACGGTACCTGTCATACGGAGTATAACCATTCTGCTGCAGGAAGTCGTCTTTGATCAGTTTAGCCACCTCCAGGGTGATTTTATCTGTTTCCGCCAGCGATGCCTGTTTAAAAAAATTTTAATTAACTTCCAAAATCTGAACAAGTAGACTAAATTTGTGTTTCTGACTGCACACAAAAGGGGAAAAAGGGGAAAATTAGATTAAAGTTTAGGCTGAATTACCTTTCCGACGAGCTGCACAATCTCAGCCAGGTCCTCCTCCTCCTGCAGGATCTCCTTGGCCTTGGTACGCAGGGGCACAAACTCAGGGAAGTGCTTGTCGTAATACTCATCCAGAGCACGAGTGTATTTGCTGTAGCTGATCAGCCAGTTCACAGAGGGGAAGTGCTTCCTCTGAGCCAGCTTCTTATCCAAACCCCAGAACACCTGAGAGCAAATAACAAAAGTGAAGAACCGAGCGCCTTTAAATCAACCAAGCTAAAATTAGAACGAGGGCTCTGAATTTGATCATTTACCTGTACAATACCAAGAGTAGCTGAGGTAACAGGGTCAGAGAAGTCACCACCAGGAGGCGATACACTGAGAAAAGAACAAACATTTAAATTATGTTAAACGAACAGTCCTGAGAAGATGTGCAGGGTAATGTCTCCCTCTAGTGGAGAAAATAAAGCTGTACTCACGCTCCCACGATACTGACACTGCCCTCCCTCTCAGGGTTGCCCAGACACTTCACCCTTCCAGCACGCTCATAGAAGGAGGCGAGACGGGCACCCAGGTAGGCTGGATAACCGCTGTCTGTGGGCAGATACAGAAAACGAATGTTACACACACACACAGGTAGACTGGCATTAAAGTTTCTACTAGATTACACAAAAGAGGATGAAGAATTGCACCACTGTACTGAATTCCTCATTTAGGAAAAAAGTTCTTCAAAGAGTTCTTTGTGGTACCTTTAGATGACTCGTTTTGTGTGACCAACGGTCCAAAAATATTCAGTTTATCCTCAAAGACACAGAAAACCAATGTGTAAAATAAAAAAATAATAATTTCCCCACTGAGGGAAGTTAATTATCTTCTTTAAAAGATAAAAGAAATCCACAAAAAAAACAAACACATAATATTCTAAACCGTGACCAGAACTTTCTTTGGTTCTTCAGGATCTTTCTTTAGTTTACATAATAAAGAATAGTTTCTTCTGAAGTCGAGTCAAAGGCAGACTTGCGAGCATTTCTTTGTTTGCGCAAGCAGAACCTTGCGTTAGTTTTGTGAAATTCACAGATTCAGTAGATTCCTACTTCCTTTTATGAAGTAGATACTGATCATAACAAAAGAACTGATTTATAGAAAAGGATTTTCTCATTTCCTGTAAGCCATTGGAAGAAATGTGAACAGAAATTAGGTTTTTTGTTAACTAGTGCCAGAAACACAGTCTGAATCTGTCTGTAGCTGTCCTGATAATCTCCAGGAGACTCCAAACTTACCAGCAGGCATCTCAGCCAGACGACCAGAAATCTCCCTGAGAGCCTCGGCCCAACGGGAGGTAGAGTCGGCCATCATGCTCACGTTGTATCCCATGTCTCTGAAGTACTCAGACAGCGTGATTCCTGATAAAAATAAATGGCGTCAGCGTGTAATCACAGGAAGATTTTTTTTAAGATATTCCTGGGAGTTTTGTTGACATACCTGTGTAGATGGAGGCTTCTCTGGCAGCTACGGGCATGTTGGAGGTGTTGGCCACCAGTGCTGTTCTCTTCATGATGCTCTCCGTCTTTCCATCCACCTCCATGGTCAGCTGTTGGCCAGACAAAACTGTCAGAACACACATCAAAGTCACTCTAGTTGCAATACAGCGTCATTGCCGTTGCTACCTACCTCGGGGAAGTCTCGCAGTACTTCTGACATCTCGTTACCACGCTCTCCGCAGCCTACGTAGATGATGACGTCACTGTTGGAGTACTTGGACAGGGACTGTGAGATGACAGTCTTTCCACAGCCGAAGGCTCCTGGGATGGCTGTGGTTCCTCCCTGCACACATCTTCACACAAAGATAAGAGGAGAAAAGTCCAGAAACTCCCGTACAGGAAAAGTTCAGCATGTCTTGAGTGAAAAAGGTTAAAAAGAGGATGTGGGACTCACGGGAAAAGGGCGTCCAGCACCCTCTGTCCGGTCAGCAGTGGGTGATTAGCGGGCAGTTTCTCTGTGACGGGTCGCACTTGTCTGACGGGCCACACCTGCACCATGGTGAACTTCTCCTTCACCCCCTCAAACTCCAGCTCCATCACCACGTCCTGACAGAAAGACAAACACACACACCATCAACACAAAGCAACATCTAACAGTTACTTCACAACTGTAGCTGGAGGCGTGGCGGACTCACGTTGACGTCGTAGCTTCCAGGTGGGGCCACGTAGGTCACAGTGCCTCTGTTTCTGGGAGGCAGCATGATCTTGTGCTTGATGAGGGAGTTCTCAAACACCATACCATAGATGTCTCCCCCTGTGATGTGACTGCCAACCTAACAGGATTATAAGAAAAGGTGTTAATTCATCGATGATTTTCAAAACATGTCAGGCTAAAAGGTTTAAAATCTGCACAGACACACACCCGCAGGCTCTTGCTGGGATTAAACTCCCACTTGAGGTCTCGGTTGAGGGCTCCGATGTTCACGCCTCTGGGGATGTAGATGCTCTGCGTGAGGTCGTTGATGTCCTTTAGTGGTCGCTGGATACCATCAAAGATGGACCCCATGATTCCTGGACCCAACTCAACAGAGAGAGGTTTCCCCGTCCGCAGCACGGGATCTCCAACGCACACACCGGCTTTATCGAAGCTCAGGAAAAAAAGAGTTTGGACGAGAATGCGAGGACATTTGAAACATAAAGAAGTAGAATTAAGATTTCAGGAGACCAGTGGAGTAGATCCATTCTTAAATCTTACACTTCAAGATGTTACATAAGATTAACCTGGTCCCAAATACCTTTCAGGAGATGTCTTGTTATCAATACACTTTTCTCAGTTTTCTTTTTGCTTTTAAATGTATATGCTTAATTATGAACTTTGATTTTAAAAGTATTATTTGCTGGTATGGGTTAGAACATTGATATGTTGTGTTTAATAGTACTGAAAGACATATATTGTCCATTTCAGATGTTGCAGAGCTGTGTTTTCCATGCTGTACTGTGTTAATGAATTCTTTAATATCAGGTGTCAATCTTTCCTCCCTTGTGTTATGTTTTGCCGCCGTATGAATCAATCTGATTCTCTTAAAAGAAAGAAAAAGTACACCTGACAGCAGACACACAGTGGATCAATATGAAAGCGCAGACAGTTAAGTGGTCAAAAGGATACATGTCTCCTCGTAGACCTGGATGGTGGCCATGTCTCCCTCCAGCCTGATGATCTCTCCCACCAGCTCACTGTGGCCGACACGGACCAGCTCATACATGGCTGCTCCTGCCATGGCTGTAGCTGTCACCACTGCGAAAACAAACAAGGTGAACGCTCAGACTGAATGCAGTTAAACAGAAAATCCTCAGGAAGCCAAAAAGAAGTCTGCCCTCTTTCTTTGTTTGTTTGTTGGTGCAGTGTGTGCACATGCAGATTACTATCATTTTAAAGGCTTCTGTAGAAAAAAAGACTTTGATGGTGATGATGCACGTGCGGTAGCCAACCTGGTCCGGAGACTCCATGAACGTATCCAAACTGGCTCTCTCTCTCCTCATCCCTGATCTTGGGCAGCTTGGACATGTCCATCTTCACAGGTTTATTTGTCTGACTGGAAGGAGAGCAGAGAGGAGAGGAACAATGTGAGAAAAAGGAAGGGATAAAGGTAACCAGAGGACAGCACGAGGGGCCGTTCACATAACTCCTGCGTCTGCACTTTAATTATTCAGAACTTTTTTTTTTTTTAAAGCAGCCATAAAGCAGCTGTGGACAAGAGTGCTTTGATTACCGTTGTTAGAATTAATTACATTTGAGACCACTGAGCGTTACCAAACTGTTTCAGAACCGGGCCAACATTGACCTGATTAATGTGAAGAAATCTTTCTTTTTAATCATGACATGAAGCAACTAATGCCTCAGGCTGGATTCAAACACAACGGACAATAAGTGTACGCAGGAGGAAGCATCACTTTTTGTCACTCTCGGCAAAGGAATGATATTTAACAACCAACCCAACTGAATTTTCTCAAAGAAAGATGCAGGAAAAAATGTTAATAATTGATAGAAAATTAAAGAGATTATTGTCAGAATCCACAAATTCACAGACAAATATTTGCCTGGCCCTGTGCTGGTACCTCCTTTCTTACAGTAACCACGGAAACCGCCAGGGAAATACAGCAACGTCACAGCAGCTCACGACTCTATATTTCTCAGCATCACTGAGGCTGATCTAGGCCACCTCCCTCCTCGTCTCCTTCTCCTTCCTTGGCGGCACACGCTTCGGGTCCAGTAGTACAGTCAGTATGACGCATCAGGCTAACATTAGAGGGGAATCCCATAGAGCAGCACATTTCTCTGTTTTCTCTTCATGCACAGACAGTACATGTATGTAAACACGGGATGCACCTTTTTCCATACAGGCACAGACGTCTCCCAGGGGTGCATGGCTGTCTTTTTTACATCACATGTCTGCTGGACTCGACCCTAACTCCACTCGGCTGAAGGCAAGATTAACACAAACGCAAGCTGTCATTAGTCGTGACATAAACCCATCCCCACAGAGCTCTGACTGCAGATGCTCTTCTTCACACACACACACCAAACAGCAGCTTTTTCTGCTTTATACTGCAGGCATCGGCCATCACTCAAACATGCTCACACTTCTGAAATGTGGTGTCTCGTCTGTCACTCTCTATCTGACAATAACACCACACATACGGTACTATACATCCATGCCCTTTCTTGTCCTTCTCACTGATGTGCAGATCCTTCCTGTTTACGCTAGGCTGCTTAGCCCATCTGTGCAGCTATATAGCAGCTCCACCAACGGGTCGATGCAGGAATTACAAGAATGACACCTCACACGCCTCAAACACACACATTTCTCTTGCTTTTAACGTGCCTTGATGAGTGTAAACGTATGAATGTGTACCCGATGAAGAGCCCTCACAGAGCAGCACACAGTGGGGTGATAAGCTCTATTGTTCTAGTGATTAATTTAAGATCACACGTAACTCACTACCTGCTTGATTGATTACAGCTCTACGAATTAAAGTAGAATTACATGTTTTACAAGCCTCTTTACAAGCAGTTAAGGGTCAAATTCTCTAGTCATAATCCTGGCTACAACAGACATGACACTTGATCATATGATCCGGGCACATGACTGCCTGGTCTAGCTGTAAGGAAGTGGAAAACTAGCATGGTGCAAAACTGGGAAGTACAAATCATGACTGTGTGTGGAAACATTGGAGAAACTGTCTCCCCCCAACTCCTGACTATGATCCTCCAAAAAAAAAATACACAAAAAGAAATGTGCATGAGGCTTACTAAAGATAATTTCACCCTTCATCCCTACACTAATGACCTTTTAGATGTTATGCTGCCTAATCTGTGATGGGCAGTAAAAGAAAAAGGTCAAAATAGCACAATAAAAGTGTAAGATGAGCTTATTCGTCTCTACATATCTTGTGGAGACAAATAAGCTGTGCCTGTATTATATTTTCTCTAACGTTTGGCTCATTGCTGGATATCTGAGCTGTTACAATACTGAGAAAATGCGTGTAGGTGCTGCTGTCTGTGCAGAAATAAACTCAGAAATGTTACATGTAAGTGGAAAAACATCCTGACACACCGGTGTTAATTGCAACCTCCTTGAATACAGGTAAGATGTTCGCCTGAAACTCAGTGAAATATGTTGTTTCAATGGAGAAATCCATACAAATAATGGAAGATTAAATGGCATGGATAAAGTGGTAGGCTGTGTATCTTATATATGATGACCGAGGCTCCGTGCCATCGCTTTGAAACTGATCTCAGTGCAGGTTATTCAGCTTGATAGCATTCCTCCATCTTAACTGACACAGCAGAGATAATCTCTAAACCGGTCGATAGTTTATGAAACAACATGTCTGAGTTTCACACTCAATCCCACTTTTTTTTTTAACGGTAAAACCGGTTAGCTAGCTCCGGATTATTCGGTGTTATGAAAACGATAGCGAGCCTGGTCTCTCGGCCTGGTTGCAAATCGCTGGCTCCACGGTTTTGACGCAACGTAGCAACTAAATTATTTCATTAACGACACAAAATAGTCAGTTAATAATGTCGAAATCGTGTAGCAGCGTTAAACAAGAATGTAATAGTTACCGTCTGGTTGTGAAGTGGTGGTTTAGTGTCTTGCCTCGAGAGAGAAACGATGGTTGCTGCGATGCGTGACAGCAGACTGAGATCAGCTGACTTCATTCACTCGCTGCTCGGTTTTTACTGCTGGGCCCCTGCAACTGCCGCCATTTTGGATCCGCCCCCCGAGACTACATCCGGGTCTGGCGCAAAGATTTTCAAAGTCGTGAGCGTTTAGAGATCTCTAGATCAGTGTTCGTCTGCAGCAAGCAGAACCGCTAAGAGCATGAACAAAAATAAAAGTTTGAAAGTATTTTATTGTCAAATGCATATTGCATATTTTAATAATTACAAATATTTACATTCAATTACAATAAGATAGATGGTGATGGTAATAGTACTGATGATATGATGGTAATGTTATTGTTAATAACAGTATATAATAACAACAACAATAATAATAATAAATCTATAGAGATAGACATAGAAATGTGTCGTATTATATGTGTTATAACACAATAGGAATGCTGTGACTAAAATATTGCCCTTACCAGTATATATAAACAACAATTACATCTGTGGACAGAATAAAGATCTGGTGATAGTAAAGGATGCTGAAAAAAATATGGTTTATACAGCTGATTATGTATTATGTACATGAGGTAGGTAGATATTACAGTTTATACGGTTTGCACAGTTTACATATTAAAAGGATAATCATTTATAATTTACAGATTATTGCATAGGGAGGGTTGCTGACACTGTGTGTCTGGTTTTGAGTGTAACAAACTATTCTTGTCTAAATGCACTTTTAATAACGTTTCCCTTTGTATGTCATGCTCACATAGTGCTCCGTCCCTAATAAATCAGCATTTAATGTACTTAAAGTGAATAGAACAGGAGCCAACAGCTACTTTTGCTTGTATACTGTACTTCTGATAGGTAATGTTTAGACCTAATATTACATACTAGAATATAGTTGTCACAACCTTGTCACTTGTACAGTGCATAGAACATTCATATATATTTTTCATATTTTATTTTAGTAATTTTAGTTGTTTTTTTAAGTATTGTATTTTACTTCTTAGCTTATTTCTATGTTTTTTATGTGTAGTGCTGTTACACAATTATTGTGCTCTAATGCTAAATTAACCGGTTCCTCTTGTCCAACACGTTTATTGTATTGTTGACCCTGTGTTTATCTGCATATGACAAATAAACCTGAAGCTTGAACTTGAACGACCACGGCCACGACCAAGAAGAGCATGAGGCGCTTATCTCTTACAAGCTAAATATCTTTACAGCTTTGAGCCAAAATGGAGGCGCAATTGCAAACTGCTGTGTTAATTATTTACTCCATCTAAGTCTCCTCTCTCTCTCTCTCTCTCTCTCTCTCTCTCAAAACATAATCTAAATAATGTTATGTATTTTTAATAATAAATTTTAATACCTTTCTAAAGATCTAAAGCGGGCTGGTTATGTGTGTTTGTGGGTAGTTTTGTGCTTTTTAACTTTGTTTTTGTGAGATTACAATAAAACACTTTTACCTTTGTTTTTTGTTTCATTTTACAAAACTACAAAATAAATAAATAAAATGAAAGTAGTTGTAACGTGCATAAAGAGGTGGGATAAGTTGCCCTGAGTTTAGCCTCACAGACTGAGGCTGCCCCTCCGTTCGGGTTTCGTACAAATCCCACCTCGTAAACTATGAATAGCAGTTTTTAATGCCAGCTAAATAACTTTAGCTTTCTCAAAAAAACATATCGCATGTAACAAAGTATCACACATGGCTGTTTTACACCCCTGTTATCAGTTAACCTTTTTGTATTTGCTTATTAACGGTCACAGTTAGAGATCCTGACAGACTAAACTCAGGGTGCCAGATTTACCCCAAACATGCAGCAGTGCTTGTGCGCATGCGGGGGTCAGGGTTGACAGTCTCCACACAGTCGTGGAAGGAGTGCGGCGGCGGCGGCGGCTAAGCTAACAGCAACTACCGCAACTAGCTACATGTGGAGGGTAAAACGGGAGGCATCCCCGACCCTAACTCTGTCAAAATTCCTCCTTTTTACCCAAAACAACTCTAAAGTTCAGCCGCATCGAAAATAAGGGATAATATCTGTTTACAATGAAAGGGTGAGTGTAAGCTTTTGAGCCGCGAATAAGTAGGTTAGCACGAGTAAAGTTTTTTTTTTTCTACAAGGGGAGGCGGGGAGGAGACGGTGAGGCTAGCTAGCTCGCTAAGCTACTTTTTTTTTAGGGTGTCGGGACGAAAATACATCCGACAGCACACAGCCACCACAGCGGGTCTGACACCGGATATTCTCGCTAACTTAAGCCGCTTGTCGGTTCGCTCAGGTCGCGCACAAGTGAAGCTAACTAACTAGCTAGCTGTGTGCTAGTGGGGAGCTGAGTCAGTAAACCTACTTCAGCTAAGCTAAACAGGCTGACCCTGAATCTCAGATCACTTGTATCGGCGTCAAAATCGACAACGGCTCAACTGAACTTCAGCTTTAGTCTGTTAACTAAGTTAGCTACTTGACAAGTTATTGGCACGGTGAGCTGATGTTGGTCAGTTACCGTATTAACGTTACACACCCGACATCAACTTCAGTGTGTGCCAGCTTACTCAATGTAACTTGACATGTCAGTGTAACACACTAACATTTTTGGCTTTTATGTCACGCTTGTCAGATTACACGAGGGCGATTAAGACTGAACTGTATTAATTATTGAGATAGGATTTCACAAACGTGTGAATGGATGCTGGCACTGTATATATCCTGATGAACAACACACGTGACCAGCAGCTGTTTTTTTTTTTGTTTTTTTGGGATGTGTAGTCTCCTATAAATACTACAGTGAACCCCTGAACCATACGAGCTGCTGTCCTGTGTTTGGGTCACTCACTCAAGACACTATAACACACATAATCCCAGGTTATCTCAAGTGTCATATCTATTTTCTCTGTAAATATAAGACAAGTTATTTTTTAATTAGTTTCGGGTGTTAGTGTTTTGTTCAAAGAGTGATTTAGATTGTGCCTGGTACCAGAAAATACTGTGCAGCATCCCATTGTGCTGTGTGTGACTTTTGAGTCAGTGGCTTAGCTTCCTCCGCTTCTGTATTCATTCATCATCTGATTTTTAACCTAAGGAAGGCAATTTTATGATTAACACTAACAATTATTCTGACAATTATCTTTTTTTCAAATGAGTTCAATCATCATTGGGTCTCCAAAATGTAAGAACATGGTGAAAAATGTTTCCCAAAACAGAACAAGACATCTTCACATGGCTTGTTTTGTACGATCATCCGTCCTCAGTCGTATTTGATGTAGCTAGATCACCAAGTTATCAAGATGCTGCAGTGGTTCTTTATTGTATATGAGTCAAAGTTTCCTGTATGTGACAGTGTAACCATTTTCAGCTATTTGACCGTTTTGCTCTTGTTCCAGTAGCCGGATCGAGCTGGGGGATGTTACGCCCCACAACATTAAGCAACTGAAACGTCTGAACCAGGTCATCTTCCCTGTCAGCTACAACGACAAGTTTTACAAAGATGTACTGGAAGTTGGAGAGCTTGCAAAGCTAGGTAAGAAACAGACACAGTCTAGCAACCATTGCTTCTCAGGTTAGAAGTAAGTATTCACTGTCTGTCGGTGACGTTGCTAACCTCTTTTTCTTGCAGCATACTTCAATGACATTGCAGTGGGTGCTGTGTGCTGCAGAGTGGACCACTCTCAGAACCAGAAGAGACTGTACATCATGACGCTCGGCTGTCTAGCACCCTACCGTAGACTTGGAATTGGTAAGGAGCTCCACATCTCAAGACAACGCTGCAACATTGCACTTTGTGATCTTGGCTTTTGTTTTTCCAACCGTCTCTTCTTTGCTTCTTCAACAGGTACAAAGATGCTGAATCATGTGCTAAACATCTGTGAGAAGGATGGCACTTTTGACAACATTTACCTGTGAGTGTCCAAAAGATTTTTTTTCCTAGAGTGAGCTAACGATAAATTAGATTTATTTTACTGAAACTGCAGCCCTGGCATTAAAAACAAAAATGTATCCCATTGTTTTGAGCAATTCTTATAATGCTAACTGAATTTGTTCTTTCCCTCCCCAGTCATGTGCAGATCAGCAATGAGTCAGCCATTCACTTTTACCAGAAGTTTGGCTTTGAGATCATCGAAACAAAAAAGAATTACTACAAAAGGATAGAGCCCGCAGATGCCCATGTGTTGCAGAAGAGTCTGCGCAGCCCATGTGCACAGCCCACCGGAGAGCTTCAGAAGGCAGAGTAGGGGCACAGCGTTTGGAAAGAGCACAGATGTGCCCGCCTCCACAGAAACAGAACTGTGACAAGTGCCCCAGGGTCGACACATTCAACACTTTCTTCAAAGGACGCTAAAAAGAGAAAACAAATTTAAAGTACAAAAAATGCTGCATTTATTTTGCAAAGGGGTCCCCTTTGATTTTTTTTTTTTTTGCATATTTTATTTCTCCCCTTTTCCTCATTCAGATGATTGAAAATTACAAAAAAAGCTCAGTATCCAAAAGTGCTCCTATTGACAAAGTTGCCAACTTCAGACAGTTTTAGACTCGGTGAAGGGGGGAGGGGTGTGGTGTTTGCTAATTATACTGTTTTGTATTTGAGTTGTTTTTTATGCGGTTGTAAAGGTAGTGGGGGGCATATCTATACTGTTGTGCAAAAAAACAGTTGGTTTGAAGCTGCAAAAAAAAAAAAAAAGTGTTTGAAAGACCATCACTGACAAACACAAGTCCCAGCCGGTCAGCTTGGAGTGATGCTTTGAGTTGTTACGTGGAACTGTCACGACTCTATTCCCTTTTGCCACCTGAACCCTGGGATTTATGGGAACTGTGTCGGACCAGTTTGTTGATATGTCATGTCCAGAGGGTAAAAGCAGAAATGTATCCGGCGTTTAAAAAAAGGAAGGCTGAACGGTTTTGAGGTGGTGGGAAGACGTGGTCACCACTCATTGGTCACATTTTCCAGCCTGTTAATTTAATTCCCCTTCAACTGTTATTATTTTTTACATCGAGATGGCAAATGGTTCAGAGGTTCTCCTGGGTTTACTACAAAGAGTGAATACATTGAGGAGCGAGAGAAAATCATTGTATTGAATGTGTTTCTGAGAAGGACACTTCTTGTGTCTTGTGAGGGAAGCTAGAATAACAGATTGGCTGTTTGGGATTAGATTTGGGCATTATTATCAGTAGTAAAAAAAAAAATAAGGTGTGTGAGGATGTGTGTCTCTAAATACATGAAAGTGTTTTGAGATATCTTACCTTTAACACCTTTTGGCACCTTATGTAGCCACCTTCGCAGAAACGGTCTTCTCAAACTTAACTGCCTCAATCAGCTTCGGTTAACACACACACACACACACACACACACACCTTCATTAGGTTTTTTTTGAAGCTCTGCAGACAGTTTGGAAATTTTTTGGTATGGTCTTTTGAACAGTGTTTTACCCCGAGGAAGCTCTGACCCCTCTGCATGCAAGGAGAGTTGTGTCCTCTCCACTGTAGTATAAGCATGTTTTTCCTTTCTTTGAAGAATTTTATCTTTTCTGGAGCTCTATATTGTAAGACTTTTTAACGTCTAAATAAAGGAATTACTATTTGCAGTAAGTTTGTTGCCGATTGTCTTATTCTGACACTGGAAAACCGGCTAAACACGAAAAATCATTTAAAACACTGCATATGAAGATGTACAGCATAAATGTCTAATCCGTCCCTGAATGCCCTTTACACGCCACGATTGGTTGAAACCTCCCAGATCTGGAATGCTATTGGCTGTCAGCTCCCCTGGAGCCCTCCCTCTGTTGCACTAAGTTAGGTGTATCTAGATTGTTTTGAGAGATGAGTTGAGTTGAATGCTCTGCTGGCTAACAGTTAGCATCCAATCTCAGAAGTTCTCGCTGGGGCGGACAGTCTCCAACATGCCGAGGCTTGAGGTGAGTGGAAACTACCAACAATTAGCAGCCTTTTATCAGCAGGGACGCGAAGAAACGCGCCATTAATTTGCGTGATAATTACGTCGGTAACGGGTTAAGATTAGCTAGCTGTTAGCCGGCGAGCTAACAGAAGGCTAGCTGAATAGGTAATTGCTCAGGTTAGGCTAATTATCTGAACATCGCTCACTATCAGCCTAAATCAGGACTCTCATCTGTTTGTGCAATGTGTTAAAGCGTCTGTAATTATGCTGTAATATGCAGATACATGTGTAGGTTAGCTACAAAGCTAGGTTCATCTTAGCATCTTATAGTTGTAGTAGAGGCTCAGTGTAGCCTAACAAGCTCCTTTGACTGTCTGCTGTATCAACTTATATGACGACATTATTGCTGGCGAAGTGTATGTGAATGTATCTTTGGTGTTCTACAGTTATCTGGTGTCATCATACTTTATTTAAAATACATACATGTGTCCGGATGCTTCATGTTTTTATTACAGGACGGGCACGGAAGGGATTTAAGGACCAGCTGTTAAATGTGTTGACTGGTACCTTATCAAGACAGGCAACTGTTAGTACAGGATGCCAGAGATGACTGAAACTCAGACACCTGGTCGTAAACCCAAGTAAGGATGTTTGTTTTGTTTGTTTTAACCAAATTATGAGCACAGGCATTTGGATAAATATTGTTGTAATAAAAACATGCTTGTTTTTTTTTTTTTTTGCAGAAAGAAGAAAAACAAAGAGTCTCACAATGCAGGTGAAATAATATCTCCTTGCCTCTTTATGAATGAATATGAACTGGTGATCGCCTAAATGTAACTGGATATTAAACTTGCCTCTCTTCTTTATATAGTTGAGAGACATAGAAAAGAGAAGATTAATGCTGGGATTAACCGCATTGGTAATCTTCTGCCCTGTTCCCAGGCACTTAAACAGGTAAGAGACATGCTGGCATCACTTTTTTTCCCCATCAACAACACATTATGTCAGCTGTTGTCTGTGCCGGCCAGTTAACTATTGTGTGAAACTTGAATCACCTTTTATTATCTGCAGAGTAAGAACATGATCTTGGACCAGGCATTTCGATACATCACTGAACTGAAGAAACAAAATGATACAATGCTTCTGGAAGGAGGAGATAAAGTCCAAGGTGAAAAGTTTAACAATTGCACACATCACACATTGTTTCTACAGTAGTGCACACCTTGATTTTTTTGCTGTTGTTATGCATGGCTAATTAACATATGATTAAATACACTTAATGGATTCTATGTGTCTCTGTGCAGCTGAGGAGATCCGTCGGCTGCGGCGTCAGTTGGAGGAGCTGAGGAGGGAGAGCGCCCACTACATCGAGCTCCTCAAAGCCCATGATATTAACCTTCTAGAAGACCCCACTATTCACTGGAAGGGCAAACAGCGCTGTGCCAAGGTGGCAAAGGTGACCCCCACTCACCAACTCCCAAAGGGGATCATCGTCTATTCCAACGACAATGTGGTGTGTCCAGCAGGAAAGGACACTAGCCCAGCGAAACAACCTTCTGAAACATTAATTCTTCAGCCACCTTCTGAGGTCAGTGCCAGGTTGAGCGTTAATGGAGCCCTGCTGCAGGTTAATACCTCTTCTTCCACCCCTGCACTTCTCCCTGGGTCGGCTGCCACTCCCACCCAGTCCACACCAGGCCTGAGAATGATAGAGCAATGTGTGGTGGAGACACCGACTGCAGCCCCCACTCTGCCACCCTCTGTGTCTTACATCACCCTTCAGATCCCTGCAGCCACCTCAGCCCTGCCACCGCAACCACAGCCTGCCGCTCCAGCCCCAACCCTCACCATAGCAGCCACTTCATCCTCACAGCTCCCCAGTGAAAACCCAGCTCAGTCCAATCTCACCACACTTACCCAGGCAATAACCACATCCAGAGCAGCAGCTTCAGAGGTTTGCTCTTGGGTTACACAGGACACTGCCATCAGGACTGTAGGTTACACTGCTGTCCCCAACAGCCAAGCCCTTCTCAGGGCTGGGGCAGCTGGCAGCACACAGACTACGTGGACAACGCTGCAGATGGCAGGGAACACAGTTCAGCCAGTCTGCCAGAGTCTCCCAACCTCAGAGGTCATCAACACCACCCAGGCAGTCCAGCAGGTGACTGTGTGTCCAATGGGCAACAAATCTTCTGTTCAGCCCATTCAAATACAGATGCAACCACATGTGCCTGTACAGCAAGCACCCATTACGGCCCACATTCAAGCACAACCCTTTCAGAGACCACCCCAGCTACGGCCAACAATCCTGAACCAGGCACAGCCTCAACCTGTCCTAGCCCCCCAACCTCAATGTGCTGTTCTCCCACAGGCAGCAATAGTACCCCAGCCAGCTGTGGTGGCTCACCCTGCCATCGTGTCACAGCCCCAGCCCCAGCCTGCTGTACTCCAACCAGCGTCATTGGTTCCCCATCCTCCAACAGCCCTCATTCCTCAGACTCAGCCCACCCTGGTGCCCCAGCCCCAGGCCACCGTGCTCCCCCTCCTTCAGACTATGCAGGTGCTGCAGGTCAACCCAACCGGAGGGACAGCTTCAGGTGTAACAGCACCACAGAGCACTAACAACCCAAGTGTGGTCATCCTACAGCAGGCAAGTACTTGCCCAACCCAGTCAGTCGTAAGGGAGGAAATAACCAATCAGACACCTTGTCAACACATTGTCATCATCCAGGCACCCAATCAGGCTGTACCTGCCCCTCAGAATCCTCAGGTGGGCATGGTGCCTGCACCTGTGCCTGCTGCAGTACCTGTTGTGTCCACTCAAATACCCACAACCAGCAGTTCAGCATCTGCCACTTCCTTACAGAGTGTTGGAGGAAAGCAGCTGGTGCACATTCTCCCTCGCCCTGTTCAGCCTCAAATGAACCATCCCCTTCAGGCCAGCCAGGCCTCCTCCTCCCCGCCAGTTCCGCCAGCTCCACAGACTATCACTGTGAATGGCCAGGTGTTTGCCTTGCAGCCCATGAAGACTTCTGACAAACCAAGCTCCCAGGGTGGCCAGAGTACACTCCAGCTGGTCCAGCCCACCACCACTGAGGAACCAACTACTAATGTGGCCCTCAACAGTTTAGGGGCACTTAGCAGTCTCAATCAGAGCATCTCTCAGGGTCTTCCACTTACCATTTCTAACCAGAACAATGGTCAGCCTCCAGCTACTCCATCGTCAGTAGTCCAGCAGAAGCAGCCGATTGCTCCAGCATCCGTCCCTGGAACCACACTTGCTCTACCTGCTCGGCAGCTACAGGTTCCCCTTCCAGTCAGATCTGGGCTGGTGGTTACTGCCTCTAAGCCTACAGGAAAGAGACTTCGAACAAGGGCAGCAGCTAAAAGGACTAAACCAGCTAAGAAGAAAGAGCTCAGTCAGGCACAGCCTGCTGCTGCTGTTGTTGTTTCAGCCAAGCCAGTGGCTGCTGCAGAAGAAAGCCAGACAGTTCAACATACAGTATCTGAAGTTTTACAGCCCTCAACTGTAAAAGTCACAGACGTTCCCCCTGCATGTACCGCAACCGTTACAACAACAGAGTGTAGTGAAGCTATCGCAAACGTCACCTCTACACAAAACAATCAGATAATGATTGTGTGTAGTTCATCTAACGAGTCAACCGTACTGAGTCAGTCCCATCTGCCGAGCAAAAGCTCTGTCAGTGCAACTCAGGCTGATGTCATATTGAGTCATACTAACACTAGTGGTGTGGCAACTGCAGTGACAGCTAATAGTACCACATCGGTCAAGCCATCGGTTAGTGCAGCTGCGGTCGTTGAGAGTAAACAGGCTGTAGCGTCTGGCAACAACTCAACTGTAGCCAGACACTCAGTTCCAGAGGTTAAACAGGCAACCACCAGTTCAGCAACTGGCACGACGCAAAGTAAGTCAGCTGCCACCGCTGCTGTTTCTAGACCGAGCAAATCTGCCGTCAGTTCTGCAGGTGCCACTGAGACTCGGTACACTCCCGCTACTGTTTCTGCAGCATGCCTGACTCCAGTCTGCACCAGCAGTATCACAGCAACTACACCGGTATCTTTAAATCAGGCGACGCAACCAACTTCAGTATGTCATACCCAAGCTCCTCTGCCCTGCCCTAAACCTTTATCTCAGACCACTACTTCTCCCTTGGTATCCACAACTGTGGTGCTTTCATCACCTGCCACAACTCTTTCTATAGCACACAGCTCTGTCACAGCTCCCATAACCAGTTCAGAGTTTAGGAAACGGGTCACTACCAGTAGAGCTCCAACACAGCAGACTGACGTGAACATGCCCAACCCCTCCCCCTGCCATCCCACTGAAGTCAAACCACCCCAGCCCCCTAGAAGAGACAGGGATGCTCAGGTAGAGAGACACTCCACAGTAGCAGAGAAAGAGGGCTTGGTGGCAGCGACTTCTGACACTCCCTCTAGAAAGGATTTTGCCCTATCTCAACAGGTGTACACTAACCTTGACGATCAAACTATCGAGCACTCGATGACATCCAGCAGACAGACAGATTCTCCCATGTCTACAGGTGCTGGGGGAGGCAGAGGGTTCTCTGTGGCATCCATGCTTCCCCAGGGCCACAGTATTAGTGCATCATCTGGCTCCTTTGGAACATTTACATTCACCTCTGAGCAGGCAGAAATGCTCGCCTTGGCCATGCTTGAACAGGACAGTCCAGGAAGGCGGAGTGGAGGCTGCTCTGGGGACAATACTGCTTCAGCAAACCCCACCACAGCCACCTGGGAGCCCCCCAAAACTCCACCAGTGTCCAGCAGTAAAGAAAGGGGCTCAGCTGGACAACAAACAAAAGTGACTAAACCCATGGACACAGTAACAGTTAAACCCTCTGTGCAGGTATCTGTCAGAGGACAGGCCGGGGAGGGGTCTGTCAGTGGGCCAAATGGAAGCAGGCATCCACAAAACATCACATACTCCCAGTCTCACTCTCTCCCCCAGGTCCAGTCTCAGAGCTCGTCCCAGAGCGGCACTGTGGCTAGTCTTAGTGTCAACAATCTAATCAGGCCCAGCTCCACACAGCAACCTTACCCTGGCTCTCCCAGTCTAGCTGGACAACAGGGCTCAGTCCCCTCACCTGTGGGTACTTCGGCCCACATATCCCAAACCTCAAACAATGCCCTCTCACCCTGCTCAGGGGCAGGCCAATTGAATGAGTACACCCCAAGTGCATTGATGAGGGCTCAGGCTGGAGTTGGTGTGGGTGAGCGACAAGTTAAGATCATCTCCAAGCGGCAGGCCCAGGAGGAGGTAATGCTAAACACTGGAAAACGGCCCAAGCCTTGCGCTCCTTCAGCTACCACCGTTAGCCATATGGAGGTGAAAGCACCCGACCACAGCCAGATGATGGTGGGACAGCTGCCTCCTACATCTGTAGCTGTCATGGCCAGGATCAATCCAGAAAGTGCAGGTCCCCTATTCTCGACAAACTCTTTCATGAGCCCAGTAGTTCGGCCCACGGATGGACACTGCCCTCCTCAAGGACCTCCTGAGCAAAACCAGCCAGGTGTGCTTCATCTACCCCAGGGTCATCCACAGCATGCCGCAACCCAGCCTGGCCAGCACCTGGGTGGAAACCTCTATATGAAACAACAGCAGCAAGAGCAACAGAGACACCATTTATATCATTTGCAGCACCACCTGACACAGCCTGACCCTGCACAGCGCCACTCACTACACCAGAGGGCGCTCCAGCAGCAGCAGCAGGAGCAGCAGCAGCAGCAGCATGTCCAGAAGAAGCGAACACTTGTCAGAGGCAGTCAAACTGGTTCACCTGCTGGCCTGCAACAGAAGCAGCATCACCTGGAAAAGTCTGGAGTTCAGCAGCAGCCCCACTCACATCAACAACAGACACAGCATCAACAGCACACACAGCAGCAGCAGCAGCAGTCACAGCAGCATCAACAACAATCACACCAACAATCGCAGCAGCATCAACAGCCAACACAGCACCAACAGTCTCATCACCAACAGCAGACACATCAACAGCAGCCACAGACGCAGCATCAACAACACCAACAACAGCAGCAGCAGCAGTTACAGCAGCAGCAGCAGCAGCAGCAGCAGCAGCAGCAGCAGAGCTCCATCAGACAGCAGCAGATCCAACAGCAGCAGCAACAGCAGCAGCACTTTAGACACCAGGAGAAGAGCTGTGAAGCCCAGGCAGCAGGATCCAGGGCCCATCACAGCAGCCACCTGGCCCAACAGGAGCACCTTAAGGTTGGTGATTTAACAAGACCGGAAATAAATTGCGTGTGACATTTTTATCGGTGCAGTCAGACGGGTTAAAACAAGTTAAAACTGGTATGCTAGTTTTTTTTTTTTTTTTTTTTTTTGGCACTGGTTGGTAAATTTATCCAACCTATTTGACACTGTGGCTAACAACAGTGTTCCCCTTTACAAAGACCCAACTGTAGCAATCCACCGCAGTAGACCATATTTACACAACCACAGCAAAAAAAAAAAAATCCTAAAAACAAAAACAGAATGCTTGCCTGGGAGCTTTTTCTGTCCCAGGCCTCCAGTGAAAGAGCAGCCCTGCCCCCCTTTAGCCGCAGAGACAGAGGAATGAAAATTCAAGGTTGAAAGTCATTTCAAGTGAAACGCAATTAAATTATTGTGCTATCTTGCCAGTTGTCAGTATTTTCAGTTTTTTGTCTGTCTGTGAGGGGAAAATGCTTAACCTATGGTTTTGGATGAGTTTTTATCATTTATTTTGCTGATAATCCAGCTAAAAGTTGTGAAAATAACATTTTGACCTTCTCTTCCTCAGCCTGGTCAGGACCATAACACTATGCAGAGGATGATGAGTTCTAGGACTCTGGAGCAGCAGCTCATCTCTCCTCCCAGCAATCCTGTGTCCCGGTCATCTGACCTGGCCTGCGCTCCGTCGCGTCAGGAACGCCACCGTGTTTCCAACTACTCTGCCGAGGCGCTCATCGGTAAAAGCTCCACCAGCGGTGAACAGCAACAGCGCATGGGTCTCCACCTTCAACCTGGCCGCGGTGCCACACAGGAGCAGCCAGACCTCCGCGGTTACCTGGACACGTCACGAGGCAAGGCCAACATTGCACACAACCCACAGAACCGCCTGCCCTCTGACCATCCAGGGTCCGCCGATGTTCAGCGGGTCTCAGAGTGTCCGCCGTTCAAAGCCATGGGAGGTGGAGGAGCACATCAACTCAGTGGTTTTGAGGCCCAGGTGTCTCGTGGGAGTGACATGGCCCCCAAGTCAGTGCCGCCCTCCCAGAGGGGGCCTCAGGGGCAGCAGCAGGGAGGGTTCAGGATGGCTGTTGGTCCTCCAGCAGATGGCAGGAACCGTGGCGGCTACAGTACAGCTCATCCCGGCTCACAGGGGATACAGGTTGGACCAGCACTGCCGCGGGAGCAGGAAGGTTGTCACCAGAGTTTCATGCAAAGCCTCCTTTCTCCACACCTGCCTGAGCAGAGCAACCACCAGCGAGTGCAGTGCTGTCCCCCAGTCAGCATGGAGTACAGCTGTGTGCCTGGAAGCTCTTCAGGAGACATACAGGCCAAGTCCTCCAGCCCCAGTGTTCCCCAAACACAGAAGGCCCCAGCTATGAGGCTCGGAGAGGGCAACAAGGGCCATATTTCTCAGGTCAGCAGTAATATGCATGGAGGCCCAGGTGTGCGCGCAGGTCTCCCCCACCCTCCAACCCCACACAGCAGTTCTGAGCCAGGCCGCTCCTCTGCCCCCTCCAGACCTCCCACCGCTGTCAGCCAACACTCTCGCCACATCGCCAGAGAAACTCAGCCCACCAAGCTGAGGCCTGGTGACAGGGCTCGATCGGGTACTCTGAGACACAGCAACCCCTTTGAGCCCGAGGGCCACCTGCCTCTGCCCTCTGGAGGTGGGGTGCTGCTGAGCAGGCCACAGTCTGGAGGAGAGGCCCGACGCAGCACTATCGTTCGCTTTATGGCAGATAGTGCTCAGGTTCCAAGTGACAACAACCTGGTTCCTGACCAACACCTCACACAAAATTTTGGTTTCCCCTTTATTCCAGAAGGAGGGATGAATCCACCACCTCCCATCAATGCTAACTCCACTTTCATCCCACCAGTCAGCCAGCCCAATGCCTCCCGTACGCCATCCCTTCTCCCCGTGGAGCCCCAGAACACTTTACCCTCCTTCTACCCTTCCTATTCTCCAGCTGCTCACCCCAGCCTTCCCAGCGACGTCACCCTTCAATACTTTCCCAACCAAATGTTTACCAGCCCAAGTGCCGACAAAGGCAGCGCTCCTCCACTCAATAACCGCTTTGGCTCCATCCTCTCTCCGCCTCGCCCTGTGGGTTTTGGCCAGGCCAGCTTCCCTTTGCTTCCAGATATGCCCCCTATGCCAATTGCCAACTCATCTGGAATCACCCCTCACATATCCAACTTCAGCCTCACCTCATTGTTCCCTGAGATCGCCACAGGCATGCCCACGGACGGTTCCGCCATGCCGATGTCTCCCCTGCTCTCCCTCTCGAACACGTCATCTGCCGACTCTGGCAAGCAGCCAAATCGTCCTGCCCACAACATCAGTCACATTCTGGGCCATGACGGCAGCTCAGCTGTGTGAGGAAGAAGTCCTGCTGCATTTTAATGAACTGGTGTTCTGAAGCAAAGAGTTTCATTTTCAGTTGGAAATGTGTTTCTTTTTGAAATGTTCAGGAAGTCGTGGTGAAGCACCCGATGAACGGTTTCTAGGTTGAAATGACATCACGTCCGTCTGGTGTTGATTTTTCGTTGTTTACATGTTCGGTTTCAGTCTCAAATCGGTTCCTTCTGGCATATTTATGTCAAAAGTTGTCTGTAATATTTCAAAAATCTTCATTTTTAAGGTGACAGGTCCTTTTTTTTAAAGCTCTCTGTTTTAAAAATGTTTTGATCATAAGACAAAATGAAATGTAGGTTTAGAACATGAATTCAATGAAACCTTCTGCACAGTTACCTACCAATGTAATTTACTAACTTATATCAGGTTATACTGTACAGAATCTTTTTTTTTTTCTTTCCCAAGAGCTATTTTGTAAATACCAATGTTTCATATCAGAACTGTTAGATTATGTATGTATTTGTAAATACAAAATTGATTAATAAAGTTTATAAGGAGACATTCGTATTTGCAACTGAAGAATTGTGTGTTTCTTGCTCCACTAGAGGGCACTTGAACTTGTCACTAAATTTTGTTTTGTAGCTCTGGGTGGTGCTGCAGAATCCAGCAGTGGGAGAAACAATGAAAATTAGTGGTGGTAGTTGTGGCAAGAGTAGATTTAAGTTGACACATCTGTAGAGGGGAAATTACACAGAAAATAATTTGTTTTCACTGTAAAACAAAAGCATTTCAATCACAGGGTGCAGACTGTAGTTACCACATAAATATCCCCAAATTGAAAAGATGCACTGAACACAAGTCAAATTTCATAAGCTTTTTATTTACATGCAATAGTGCTCCAGCATGTGCAGCCACAGAACAGCTACACTTATTAAAAAAAAAAAGGGGGTGTAGATTCAGGATCTCCTTCATATTGATTGCGGATGTCTCTGGCAAAGACTAATACTTATGCACCAACCTGTGAGGGAGGAATAATACTGACACACCTGTCACAGCGCCCTCACCTGGCAGCCATTTTGGTAACCAGCGAATGAGTAAACACAGAAGTGGTTGCAGTATAAAGTTCAGCTTATCAGTGACTGAGTTTAAGATATTTTCCAGAATCTCTCCCATTCAGTGATTTAAAAAAAAAAAACATCAAAAAAATAAATAAACTATACAATATATAATCTCTTGTACACTACTGAAACAGAATGATTTATGTTGCATACACTTGTTAATAGTTTGTTAATGATGAACAATGCATAATACATTTGTGTTACTGCTATACAAAATGACAGACGTTGTACTTTGAAAACAACGACAAAGCAACAGGACTAAACAGCGACGAAGCACCTCATGATTACTGCATCAGACTGGTTTTGAATGGTCCCTTTGTTTCTGTTGGACATAAAGCTAAGTACCTAAGGTCCAGACATTCAGGATGGAGGATATCTGTGAGGAATGACATGAGGATTGAGGAGGGTCTAGACATGAAGTGCTGAACTGAGAGGAATCCCCTGCAGATATAAAAAAGGTCCCCTGACTGATGACCTTCACATGAAGAATAACGTCTCACTTCCCTCCCCTGGAAATGCAGACAGCATCACAACATGGTACTACAGTTCTCCATGATGTAGTAAGGGCAGGGTGTATGAATAGAGTCCTTTTTTTCAATATGAAAATAACCTTATATACAGTATAATCAGACATTTATGTACAAAAGCATAAATATATAAATATCTGTGATACAAAAATAAATATTTTCTTTTGTTTTCTTCTGTTTTAACAGTCTCTTATGCATCTGTTGTGTTGGCTGTCCCTTCGTCTTCAGGGTATGCTTCATTTGGGAGGATGTTCACTTCCTGTATTGTTGTGTCTTGGGATTGTGGCGTCGTGGCTGCTGAAGACGATGTGGTGAAAATCCCTTCGTCTTCCAGAGAGAGAAGAGGAAAGGATGCTGGCTCTGCAGAAAGGAAAGAGGACTGGTTAGAAAATGTAAAGCTGATTTTGGAGTATTGAAATGAGGATATTAAGAATCTTGTGTCCTGGTAGTTAATTGTTGAGCTTAGAATTAATATGTGTTACAAAATAATATCAATTCAAGGTCCCCATACCAGCTTTTTCACATCTTTTAACCACATCTCCATCTATAAATGGAAATATCTGACGCCAAAGAGAGACTAAGAAGTGTCTGAAAGCTCTATAAAACAGCTAGTAAGTAGTGGATCTTTGGATGTCCGACTTGCAAGATGCAAAACTACGTTCTAATAGAGTATTTCAGTTAACAGTAGACATACTGTGAGTGATGCCATCCTCTGCTTTATCTCCTCCACAGAAGTCTCCATCGCCTCCCAGTTCCTGTGAACTGAGGTGCTGATGAGAAGAGTCGAGGAGCTGAAGCGTGGAGTCATCCGGAGGACAGCAGCTCTGTTCATGATGATCTGAACCACTACAGAAGACGAGAAAGAACAGTTTATGTTAAGTCTGCAACTTTCAGAATCCATTTATACGTCCAAAGTAATGTATTCTTTTGTATTTTTACCCTTATAGTCATTATTTAGCACACTGTATATGAGTTTTTTTATGTAAACGTACCTGGTAGAGTAGTGGTAAACAGGCAGATGTCCATTTGACACCGTCTGTGGCAACAACGTGTCACACTCCATATCACAGTCCACCTCCTCCTGCAAAACATAAGTGCATATATTCAACACTATTGGACTTCCATAGCTTTTCATAGCTTATGAACAACCTATATTGAATTGTTTTTGTACCTGTTGCAGCCCTGGCAGGCAGTGTGTGGGGTGGTGAGGTTTGCCATTCGGTGTGTATTCTCCATTAGCAGGGTAGACGCCATGTGGAGCCGTCATGTGGCCGTCCAGCGGGCAGTGGCCAACTAGGGCAAGTCCCTGAAGGGGAACCATGGTGTACTGGCATGACGACACAGGGGCGGCCACAGCAGGAAAACACAAATCTGTTGTTTGCTCTGAAATAAGCACAAAAAGAGGATTACACAGATGTAAAGGCAAATAGTTTTAATGGCTGCAAAGACTTGAGGAACCGTGAAGGGTTCTTACTCTGTTTGGCCCAAGCCCTCCAAAGACAGAAGGGGATGAAGGCGACAATGATGAAGACGAAGGCTCCCAGGACAATACCAACTATGAGGTAGGGGAGGTCGCCGGGCCGGGGCACGAGTCCAGGACCGGGGCCCAACGGGGCCCCGTCTGGGGTTCCTGTTGGAACAGGCCGCTGGTTATTCGGACGAGCTGGGGAGAAAGTGGAAATAAGTGTTAAAAAGACCTTGCAGATAATTTACTACGTCAGCCTGAGTGGTAAAAGTGAGCGTTTGAATGACCTCACCTTTCGTTTCAAGGATCACCACGTTGCCAAATTCACTCTCTCCCTTCTCGTTGAAGCTCTGCATCTTGATGTCGTAGGCTGTCTCGGGCTGGAGGTCAGTGATAGAATGCCAGTATCTGTCTCCCTCCACCACATCCTTCTTATAGTCACTGTCATTATCGCTGTCTGTCGGCCGGTAGTAGATGTAGAAACCGTAGATGGGCGTGTTGTTTACAGGAGTGTACTGTTGAGAGGGAAATAAATTATGTTACTATCACAATGAAAAATGTACCGCAAAAACACACACAAAAATAACACAAATTCTTCATGTCACTGACCGTCCATTTGAGAATGATGGTAGTCTCATTGATGGCTTCATTGTAGGTAATGTAGGGTCCATCAACCGGGCGCTCATGGGTTCTCCCACCGACCACTGTGTATGCCTTCGAGGGAGCACTGGGAGGACTGGAACCGATTACATTCACCGCCACAACTCGAAACTTATAGGACGTACCTACAGGGAGAGGGATAACCATTACTAATCTGTCTCTGGGGTCCATAAACTGCCAAGAATGAAGCTCTATACTGTGTTGACTAATGATGTTTGTTTTCACATTACTTTATGTTTTCCTTTTAAGAGCAAACACAATGTTGATTGTGTTTCGGTTATGGATTTGATTGATGGCAGCAATTACTGAAATGACTGTAACAACACTCATTATGCTGATGAATTTACTGGCCGTGGGAGTGTAATTATGCAGGACGTCATCATTGTAATTATATGGTACGACATCCTCCTTCTCCCCACTCCACAAAGTCAGAACAAAACTGCTGTGAATAATAACAACACTGTTTTTAAAAAGTGCGTGTGAAGATGGCCGACCTTTCTCCAGGCCCGTGATCTCCACGGAGAGACGCGATGGTGGAATGTTTTCCACTGCCGTCACCCAGTCCTCTCCTGCCTTCTTCACCTTCTTGTACTCCACCCGAAATGACTGGATGGGGAAGCCGCGATTACCGCGAGGAATCCAAGTCACGTACGCCGACGTCTCCGTTGCCGTGGAGACCGTGGGCTTGTCAGGGGCTTCGGGAGCTGCAGAGGAAGAAGGATGGTGTCAGATAGAGGACAAGAAAAGACATAAACTCCCAGACAACACTGTAATTATGACAGTGAAGGCAAAACACATTACATTCAGCACTTACTGAGAGTTCATCCTTCAGAGACAGAAAGGGAAAAAAAAAGATTGAGAAATGTTAGTCAGAAAGGAGAATGGTTAGAAGTTCAGGGTCTTGCTGCTGAACAGTATCTTGTTACAGTTATTATAGTGATTTTTTTTAAAGTTAGTATAGTTAATAGGAGGTGGAGTTGGAGAAAGAGTGAGGTACAGGATGGGAGGGATACTTACGAGAGAGGCTTGGCGAAGGAACAGCAGTTTTCGGTGGATCAATTTGCCCTTTACGACCTGAAGCCAGAAAAACACAAACAGCTAGATTAGACTTTAAATTAAGGAACTTAAATCTTGCACAAAACTAAAGTCTAAAGCCACATTAGCATAGTATGCACATAATACCAACTGATTCTCAGTAGGTATAAACCACAAACGTGAACCTTAAACTGATGCTAAGGGGAAACCCTCTGGGGACCACAACAGTTTGTGCCCATTTAAACAGTAACTCTTCCAAAACAAAGTGGTTGACCCACATTGCCATCCACTATAGCCACACTGCTAAGATCACTAAAAAGAGGCAACATATCCATCTTTAAAGAGCTCCATGACTGTTCCGACAGCGACGTACCTTTGCCAGTTCTGAAGGTCATCATAGCAGGTTGCCCCAAGCCTGCACAGTTCTTGGCAGCCATCTCCACCTCATACAGGCTGTCTGGCTGCAGCTTGGCCAGAGTCAGTTTGTGGAGGGAGCCTGAGATACTGCTGGAGGTCCACTCTGCTAAAGGGACTCCCACCTGAGACAGAGACAGAGGAGTGACTTAGTGACAAAGAAAGTGTGCATGTTTGAGAAAATATAATGGTCATTCATGCATTTTGATTTAGAATGCAGTTAAGTGGTTGCGGTACCTTTCGGTATTTGACCATGTACTCCAGCACAGGGACTCCTCGCTCATGCCGTGGCCTCCAGGTGAGTTCATAGTAGTCAGCCTTGCCCGTGCGTGGCTGGCTCAGGATGATGGGGGCTTCTGCAGGCAAGATCTGTCCTGGTAGCTCAGAGCAGTCAAGAGGCAACGTGACGCCCACGATCCCAGGGCTCACAGGCGGCTGCCCTCTCAGCACCTTGTCTGGGCTGAGCGGCCGATAGATGGAGGGCAGCTTCCCCCTAGATGTAATCCCTGGAAAGAAAAGACACACATCATGAAATCAAAAGGCTGTGAAATAAAAGAATCAGATCTGTGAAAACAACCAACTAGCTGACTTACCGGTTGATACTGTGATGAGGCGAGCAGAGGCCTGTGAGCTGCCTACCCCGTTCTCAGCCATGCATTGGTACAGTCCATCATCTTGAGGGCCCACGTTGGAGACACGCAGCACCCGAGAGGTGAGGCGGTGGCGAGGAGACGGGGTTAGTGGACGGGCGTTGTGAAGCCACATCACTGAGGGAGTGGGTTTACCGCGGGCCTGGCAGGTGAAGCGCACAGTCTCTCCATACACGACCTCCTGCTGCTGCAGCTCTACAGTCACCTGGGGTGGCTCTGCAGGAGACAGGCACAAAGTCAAGAGTCTGGAGTCTGGTCTGAAGCTCTTAGCAGCTTGAATGTTTATGTGTGCATGGGTGTGCATGCCGCTGAAACCAATGAATGTTTGGCATCTTCTGACTTACAAATTACTAACAGATAATCAGTTATTGAAATTGTTTAAGCTTTAACAATGTCACGTGTGTGTGTGAATAAAATCTAATCATGCAGACTCATGTGCATGTGCAGGTGTGTGTGTGTGTGTGTATGTGTGTGTAAAGGCTGTATGACAGAGGGTGTATAGAGCCAGGCAGGCGGGGCCAGGCCAGCTAGTTGATGGTTGGTTGCTTTTGAATCAGGGAAAGACAGAGCTCATTACAGCCACAGCAGCTCTCTGGCTTTAATTAAAGCCAGCTGCAGAGAGACAAGCCCACAGCACAGACACACACAAACACATACGCATGCACACACACACACACAGAAAATCACTGTAAAAACAGTCATCCATAACCTAGACACACTCAATCAAGTCCTGCTACAGAATAGAGAGCTCTGTCTCCACAACTCTTACGCAGCACTGCCCGGGCTTACATACTTCTAACACACATGACTGCGCACTCACATACAGACGCCTGTCTTCTCTGTCCGCCAAACAGGAGTCAGACTAATTATTAAATCCAAGACACAGACAAAACTCTACTCATAAAAATCTGCATTTAATGTAGAAGCCTTTATAAAAGACTGTCAAAACAAATTATGTAAAAGCAACACGCAAATTTCTAAAAACAACTTTATTTCACTCACCAAACACTTGTACATCATAAAGCACCGTCGCAGAGCTGGCTGAGCCGATGCCGTTAACTGCTCGGCAAACATAAGTGCCCGAATCGGTTTCGCCCACTGCGTCGATGAGCAGGTTGCTGAGCAGGAAGCGCGTGTTGTTGTGGGAACGCAGATCCTGGCCATCTTTTGCCCATATGACCTGCGGAGTGGGGATGCCACTGGCGACACACTCCAACACAAGCCGCTGGCCTTTAGTCACCATGATGGAGCGAGACGCCGGCGGGTAAATGATACGAGCTGCCTCTGAGGTGGAGCCTGGAAAAGATGAGGACAGTCAGAGGAGGAATACTGTGAAAAGGTCTGTGCACGTTTTCCCACCCTTCTCTATTTCTTATGTGTGTGTGTGTGGTGTAGCTTAAATTACATCCAGAATACAAAAAGGATTTAAATCACAACATGAATCATCTCCACCTTTGAAGATGCAAAAGCCTGAATCGGGGACATCGTCACCTGTGACTAAATGTGTCCTGGCAAGATCGGATAATAAAAGTCACACTGAGCTGACGAGCCCTCCACATGTGCACCACATGTGCCTACAGTAACGGTTACAAACTCTTTTCTGATGTGGTTACTCAATGAATGCCCAGTAAATATTTCAGTAATGTTTCATGAATTAATTAACACAGATAAAAGAATAATAAAAAAACTCACGGCGTATGCGCAGGCGGTCAGCGGAGATGGATGTTTTGACCTCCTGAGTGACAGGGTTGTAGGCGGCACACTTGTACGGCCCTTCATCGTCCTGCGTTGCGTTGGCTATTTGCAGGTTCCCTGACGGCATGATGAGGTAGTTGCCTGCAGGAAAAAGAAACAAACAAATGTCAGAACGTACTGTTAAGGCCTAACAAAGCCATGGATGAATTAAAACAAGCTTCTGCAGGGGCTGTTATCGCTTTCGATGGAGAGTGTCTCTGCACATGTATGTGCAGTGAAATGCAGGGGTGAAATAGTCAAGGCTGTGCTACAAAGGCTACAAAAACAAGAGGAAAAATGAAATAAAAGATAAAAAATGTATTATTATTCTGAGTATGTGTAAGATGTTGTGACATTTTTTCGGAATATATAATGGAAAACTGTAAATTAAATTAAGTTTCGTGCACTTTGTGAAAGGGATTCAATATGCAATACTTTAACATTAGATCTGATTTTTATATACTTATTTTCAACTGAAAAGCAAGAGGATATAAAAAAAACAAAAAAAAAACACATGAATATGACCAAGACAAAGAGCAACCGCAGATAAATCAAGTCCATATTGTGAGTGTAATCTGAGTACTATGTGCCATTACAGCGCATGTGTGCACTGCCAGCAGAGACCACAAGGTGGCGGCCCAAGAATCTGACCGAGAGTCAGTAAATGCTCATCAATGTGGTGTTCATTTCCTCAGAGATAAGCTGCAGCTATCAGTACCTACAGCTCCCAGGCATCATCAGCATACCAGTCACAAACCACTGGAGCTTTTCTTCTCTTCCAGGCAACTTAGAAGTAAATAGTTTGAAAAATAAACAACTGCATTCCCATGTTTCAACATTCTTGAGATAATACCCTTATCACCGGTTTTATGATGGGCCAGATAGCTGGATTATAGCATTATGGTAAATTATGAAGATAGCATGGGAAGTAGAGAGAGAGATTATGTGAAATCCTAATGAAGTGAAGCATCTCAGTACCTTTGGATGTTTCCAGCCACTCCTGTTTGACACTGTAGCGGACCTGAGCCTTGGGCTGGCTTTCGGGGAGATGGCATTCAATAACAGCAGTGTTGCCTTCGTCGACTTCGATCTCCTGCTGGTCATCTGGCTCAAAGTCCCGCAGTTCTGAAAAAAAAAAAACACACGTGAAAAAATCAGTGCTGCAACACAGTTCACCCTGCTTTCATCATCTTAATGCACAGTGTAAATCACATCTAACTGCACATGTATACAGTCAATCCTCAGCTTCAGAAGTAGTAAACCACACTATTCTGAGCAATAATAAACTTTGTAATAACTATGCTGTTTCCATATTGGGTGTCTGACATCAGCTTGTCCCCATTGTATCGTAACCACATTCCCACAACGTCTCTAATGCACCCTCTCTTTGAAACAGAAACCTCTTCTACCTCCATTTAGTCATTTCTTTCCCTGCTGCTTGTCTTAACATGATCTGACTTAAGTCACAGGAATTTTATATTGGGCACTCTAGCTAATTTTTCTGTTTTAATCATTTCAAGTCACTTCGGATAAGTCCAAAGCCTAAAAGTGGTGTCTGTAACATTCGAGTAGGTGTCATTAATCCTGTCAAACATTATACTGGGGACCGGAGCCGGTTCAGATTCTGTGGGAAATGAGGGAGTGGGATTACTGGGGCCATGTGCTGCGACTGTGTCCCGCAGACACACAGTCTGCACAGCACAGACACTCAAGTAACCTCTGACCTCCTAAAACCCCCTGCCTGAGCGGCCCGGAGGCTTGGCCACGGGGTCAAAGGTGAGAGGTGTCCGTCCTATAGAGTTTCAAAGAAAGATATCCAGTTTGGGTTTGGGGAGGAAACGGCCCAAAAAAATTTGCTCTCAAGAAGCCGGACAAAGAAAGAAAAAGCCACAAAAATCTTAGCAGGGGGATACTGCCATTTTATAGATTTGAAGCAGAGGGAAACTAAAATGAGACGCAGAAGAAAAAAAAGAGGGAAAAAAGAAAGCAACAACTGGAGAAATTTGTCATGAAGGAATCCAGAAGTGAAATGAAAGATAAATAGAACTTCTCCAGGAACGTAATTAAACGTCTACCAGCCTTTGTTGATTTATTCTTAACAAACATGGCCTCTCTCCATTCTTTCCAGAGGTGCTATAACTGGTGTGTTTTTCTTGGACCAGACGCTCTCTCTCTCTCTGGCAAGAAGACGAAGCCGCTGGTATATACAGTCAGCTGATGAGACTTTGTGTACAGCTCTAATTCAATAAGTGAGGTTTAGTTAAGGCCACGGTATCTACTAGATAGGGCATCACAGTGATTTACTCAAAGCACTGAACAAACACCGTCGCTGCAGGTAACTGATTTATTCACCATGCATGTTGGAGCTGTCCCTCTGTCTGTGTCTGGGGGAGCGTTTAATGGGACAAATGGGGGATATCGGAGTCTACACACACCACAAGCACAACTCCATCTCCGACTCTGCTTCAGCTCTTATTCTGAAAGATGAGAATCCCAGCCAGGACATGTCAAGCTAAGTTGTGTGTGTGTGTGTGTGTGTGTGTGTGTGTGTGTGTGTGTGTGTTGGGGGGGCTTTAAAGAGAAGCCGTGTGGCGCTCCATTTGCTAAATCAATCAGGTGCTGTTTTTACAGCCACCGTCCCCCACCTCTCTCCTCCTGCCTCCCCCTCCTTCATATCTACCCATCCCACCTTCCTCCTGCCTGCCTGTTTCTACCAAATTCCTCTAGTTACACCTTTTAACCCCCCCACAACTCTACGGCCCCGCATTCTTCACAGGAAGAACCCCGCATGGGTGCCTCTCAGGTGTGTGTGTGCGTACTTGAGTGTTCTTCTGTGTGTTTTTGTGTGTGTGTTTACATCCTGCAGGGATGGAGGATTGATGGTATTCATAAAGGGAAGCAGACCTCCCGTACCAGGGCTGCTGTGCAAAGCAGACTTAAATATTTCTAGAGAGACAGTGCATTCATCATCTTTATGTGTAGCAGTAGGAGGCCTGTGTGTCTGAATTATAACATGTTTGTGCAACGTGTTGTGCGTTCACGTTGTGCAGATACATGTCTCTGTTTTCTGCAGCAAAGAAAAGGGGGGAGGGTGATTGTCTGCACAAGAATTCAAGCGAGGAGCTTTTAACTTATGCCAAAAAAGAGCAGATTCTCCAGAGTCGGATAGCGAGGAGGGTCTGGAATCAACCTATCCTGATCACAAAAAACATGTGCGTACAACTAAGAGGGCTCACATGGAAAGGCAGGCACGTACACACTCCCAGTGGAGCAATTCCTTAGGCGGTTTCGGGGTGGCCGAGGAGAGACCGTTATTAAATTAGAGAAGTTTTTTGGGAGGAGGCGGGGTGAACAGTCTGGCTCCACATGTAGTTATCTCAAAAACGATTCATCCACTATTGGAGCTATCAATAACTTTTTACTGCCTTTGTACTCGTACTCTGCAGAAATTTAAAAAAACATGTGAGAGTGAGAAGAAGACAAAAAAAAGGAGGAGGGAAAGTGAAAGATAATGAAAGGAGGGGAAGAGGAGAGAAAGTGACAGGGTGAGGAGTGAAAAATGTGCCGAGGAAGACAAATACGTGTGTGTGCGAGTGGGTGTGAGTGTGTAAATGTGTGTAAGGTTAGAGAGGGCTTCAAGAAGACAGAGAATGTGACATCACGTCTCATCTTGTGTGAGGATCTTGTCTCGACTGGCCTAAAACACTTCCAGTTTCTCCAGCTATGGCAGCCTCATACATCACATCACTACATGTAAAACAATACAGTTAACAGCTCACTTCTTTTTACCTACTGGTGTGTTCTAGTGAGGCATACACTCATAACCTTTATCCTAACACACACACATACATAACACCCTTAGCCTCCCCCAGACATCTAACCAATTACGGGGCCATAATTTTTAGCGAGCCCTGCTGTCGGGCCCTGTGGAGAGGAATGTGGTGTTGTGGGGAGCAGAGGGGCTGATGGAAGCAGGAGGGAGGGCCCCCAGCCTGAGTCCTGGTCCCTTCTTCCCCACTCTGACCGGCCCCAGGCCCCTAGGTCCCCTCCATTCCTCCAGCTCAGGTTACACAGCTTCAGGCCCCCCTCTCAGTCCCATGATGCATATCAAATATAACACCCCACACTCAGACCAGCGCCGCACTAAAAATGTCAGCAGTGAGAATAATTCACTTTAACTCCATTAGATCAGTATGACACTGCATACAAGCAGCTGTTACTGAAGGACTCTGAATATATACTGCCCGACTATTTGGAGCCGTTTTCATAATCAATGATGTGCAGAAGTTTCTCACCGTGATCAATTGGACCGAAGTAAGGATTAAGAGTCACAGCAGTGGAAAAATACAAGGTTTACAGTGTATTGGTGAGGATTTTAGGCAAACAAATACCGCCCCTTCACTGTTTTTGTTCTACTAGGAGAAAATGAAGCCAAAGGCGTTCTTTGGATACTCTGACAAACCAAAAAGGGGCCAAAAAGGGGCTTGTGTGTTTGTGTTTATTTGTCTCAGCTTTGTGTGGGTGGCTACTCACTGGCAGCAGTGACGTTAGCAGGCACACTAGCCAGGGCTCCTGCGCTGGTGCTGGCCACACACTGGTATCTGCCGAGAGTCAGGTTGGAGAGCGCAGGGATGTACAGGCTGTTGGGCCCCAACACTACACCCATATCTCCATCCAGGAACTCCTGTCCATTGAGGCGCCAGCTGATGTTGGCAGAGGACGGTCGGGCGCTGCAGCGCAGATTCACGCTGCCTCCGAGCTTCTGCACCACGGACATGGGCTCCTCAGTGAACACTGGCACCTCATCTGAAGAAAAGATTATACAAAGCAAGTCAGGAGCTAATTAGAAAGAGTGCATAAATACATGTCCCAGTGATTACATGTCAAACAATGTGGCCAGCAGTGGAATTTCTTTTGACGTACAAGCAATTAATTTGGGCTGCAACTAACAATTACTCTCATTGTCTATTAATCTGCAGACTATTTTCTTGATGAAGCATTTGGTCTATACAAACAGCAATGGTCAAATCCAAAACACAATAACATACTACACTGTTAGTCCTAGAGAAGTATTTTCTAGCACTTTACCAAATATCAAAATGGTTGGAGATTAATTTCCTTTTGATCGACGAATCAATTAAAGACTTACTGTTGCAGCTCAACATACAATACTTCTTTTGTGTCTCACTTATGGCTCGTACGGCTCATGCAAACTACTACACCACTTCTTCAGGTGGTCATTTCAAATAAACTGCTGTTGCTGCTCCCAGACACGTACAACACCTACCTCTGTGACTGAGCCAGAATATTTTGTCCCTGGCAAGACTTATCCTGCACCAGGTGTTTGGAAAAAACTAATGTAAAGGCATTCATACAGCAAGAATAGATCAAGTCAGTAGTGTGTGTGTGTGTGTGTTGAAACAGCGAAGACGAAGGTACAGAAATGGAAACTTTTATTATTTTAATTTCTGCAGATTGTTACGTCGAGATTCAGCTTTTTGCCATCTCGGTTTGTCTACTCACCGGGAGAGAGGCACCGCTCTGCAGGCAGCATAACAGTACTGCACCAAGAGCGCACAACACTGGAGCCCTTCTCTTTTTCATCCACGGAGTCCAGTCTCGCTTTCCAGACATCTTCCATACACTAACCCCTGAAATACACACACAGACAGAGGAAGGTCAGAAGGTCATTTACAGACTTGGTTCACTCAAAACAAACAGCATAAGCCACTTTCTTGTGACTGAAACAAACACACACACACACACAGAAAGAAGTGCACAGCAAAGAAAGCCACTAAAATTCAACTTGGAAACATACATCATCCATCTCAATAGTCAATCTTGATTCATACATAAGCTGCTCTATCTTACTTGTATACACACACGTACGCAAACAGGCAGCCATTAACGAAACACAACCCAGGCGAGGCGGTGCACTCTGCACTACCCTCAGCAGCCAAACTCCAGACACAAATAAAGCCTTTCTTTTCTGTCAGCCCCCATTTCACCGCTGACCCCATCTCCTCCGCCTGTACCCGCACCCATCCAACCTACACTCATCAAAGGGGCGCCCTCATTCTGCGGGCCGTAACCCGACCCCGCCACCTTCCCGCTCAGGTGTAACCGATACAGGTAGAAGGTCCAGGAGGAGGAAGGAGGAGGGAGGGAGAAGGAGGGAAAGGAGAAGGGAAAACACACAGGCTGCATTCAGGAGTCGGGACAAAGAACAACTAATGAGAGGCAGGACGGGGAGTATATCAGAGCAGCGAGGAGCGTGTATGAGATGGAGGAGAGGAGGGGTCTTTTAAACTTCAGTGCAGTATGTACTGGGAGGAAAATGGAGAAGACGATGGTAATGGTCAGTCTATTAACAGTTAAAGTAGAGAGGGGAGCTTTTCTCTTTCCCTTGTCGCCTGCTGCCAAGTTTCCCGAATTCTTTCCTGTCAGGTTAAACTAACAACTTCCTGTCAGGATGAAGAGGGTGGTCCTGCAAAACTGAATCTCTATCCCCCTCTCATATACATACATGTCGCTGAACATTCACATACTCAAGGGCATAAACTGTCCTGCGTCGATACAGTAAAAATGGAAGCGCACAACTTTCTCATACATATTTGTCCTGATCTTATTATGGCAAGAGGATGATTAATGAGGCTCAGAGACTGGGGACTACACACACACACACACACACACACACATATTTAAAGGGGCCAAAGAAGGACAGTAAGAGAATGGAAACTCTTACAGTGCACCTTCATCATCGAATGGCGGCAGTGAAAATGTTTATCTGCCTGGCACATTTATTGAAAATGAGCAAAGCAGCAGGCTGATGGAAAAACGGCGGTTAACTGCGCCAACTGTCACACCAGGCCACACATCACTCTCACTGCATTTTAATTGCTTATTATAAACGTGTGTAAAAATTTAAATTGTTATTTCTCACGACAGAGGATTAGTCTCTAAAGTTGTACAAAACAATGTAGATTGAACTGAAGTCTTTTTTGCTTAATTTTCTGGCCACTGGGGGAGAGCAAAACAAGTTGTCAGCAACATGAATATCATTTTTTTATGTTGATATAGCAAACAGTTGCTTATTTACACATTCAGTTGTGGCCAAAAGAAGCTGACATGAGTGGCCACATGGGTCAACAATGAGCTTAAAGGGGGCTAAAATGCACTGCAGAGCTCAGGAGACCTGCGGAGTTGGATGATAATTAACATCGAGATGTTTCAGTGAGCTTAGAGTCTCCAACTGAATCAAAGTGAGCAAAGATGTCAGGACACATGGTCAGACAGAGATAGTTCAACTCTACTACTACAGCTAGAGCACATAAGGTAACTGCAATGACTGTCATGTACAGACTCATATAGTGTGTGATTGGGTTATAGATCTAATGAATTATATATAGTAACTAGAGCTTCCTCTAATTATTTGAGGTTTAAAAGTCCTGTGCTGTCCCAGCCTTGATTCTCCATTTACAGCTGGTACTGTGTTAACAGCAAACAGTGAACGGTGTCTCATATGGACGGGTACATCGATGATTAAATGAGCTTCAGTAGATGGGTATATTTCATGGATTCGTTCAGTGTTGTTGCTGTGACTGCTTTCATATGCAGTATGTCGGTGTTCGTGTTTGCTGTCTGCTTGTAAAACACTTTAAAATTGTTATATATCTATATAGTATATATGCAAAGGCATCATTAAAATAAAGTTTCTCTCAGCACTTCCAACGTCCATGCTCTAACTTGCTGCTTTTCACTGACTCATGTTATTGCAAATTGAATAACTTTGGTTTAGTTAGTCAGACTAAAGAAGCATTTTGAGGGTGTCACCATGGACTGAGAAACTGTGGCAGGCATTTTCCATATAGAAAATAGTCCTCAGTTGCAGCCCTACATACATGTACACTTTCATTTACTCACTCGTCCACTCAGAGTGGCCCCATCAGTAGTGGGCTCACTCAGTAAACAAACAGCAAGCTACTGTGGAACCAGGAGGGAGTAAAGCTGAAGGCCTGTGGCTTCTGTGGCCGGTTGCCGTATGGACACAACCCGGGACAGCTGCCCATAAAAGACACATACATCTGTATCGAGCACCTGTCCCAACTGTGAGAGTCACTAACCGTAAACCACAGTAGTCAATCTGCCAACTGGACACACAGCAGGACACACCGCCACGCCAGAGAGACCCTCTTACCTGTCCAATGTCTGTGTATCACACATAAATAAAAAATAATGACAGGAGACAGGAGGAGGAGGGATAGAAACAGAGGTAAAGTTTTGTTATAACAGCGGTATGAGAAGGCCCCTCGTACACCACGACTCCCTAAAAAACAGCCTTACTCCTCAGAGCCTGTCTGTCTGATTCATTAGCTGGGTCCTGTGTTTGCTTAGCGGATACCCTGCTTTAAGATAAAAAGTTGGCCTGACATCTATGTCCAACTTTTTCCATCCATCCTTCCCAGAGAAGTCACAGACAAAGAGAGAGCAAGAGAGAGAGAGAGAGAGAGAGGCAGAAGAGCCTCCTACACATCAGCAAGACTGATAAAAACCAGAGCACACATACAGACAGCTCCCCTAAATCAAGAACCGAGAGAATGTGTGTGTTAATGTGTGCCTGCGACTGTTTTGTTTCAGCTTCACCAGTGAGGAACAAACGCTGCATGGCAAACACTTTGTGGGAGCAGCTTTGTGGTATTAAAACATACTTCAGTGACAGCGCAGTGAGGAGAACTGTGTGAACTCCTCAAAACTGCCAGATCCAGTGCAGAAGCATGATTACAGGAGGCAAAGCTATTTCTGTAATCATGTCGACAAACTGACACTCGACTACTGTGAGACCTGATATACTTGAGAATCGGCTCTCACAGCATTTGACTTTTTGAGGTCATGTCTTAGGACATTTTTGACTTGATTATAAAATCCTGGAGCAATTTTTAAAAAATACATGAGGCAGTCGCAGGTAGGGCTGGTACTAATCGAAATGTGTCTGCTGCCGTGGAAAGTTGGGAATGAATGTCTGGTCCAATTCATGATCTTGTTCCAATTAAAGTTCTTGAGAAGATTGGCTTTGAATGAAAGAAATGTAAAGATTTGGGCTAAAAACTTGTTTATGTTAAAAGGTATTGAAAAAAAATGTTGCTATCAGTACAGAAACTTTATTACTCAGTGGCACAGGTATGAAAATACTTTAAAACGACCCAGCCCCTACAACAGGTTGCATGGTCGCACGTTATTCATCAATTTATTAGATAACGCACTGAAATAAACACTATTACTGACAGATATCTTGCAGATACGACCTCATAACATGGATCAGACTAGATTGACGTTAAATACAGATTCTGTTTCTGCTGAATCAGAGATTCAGAGAGCGAAAGGCAACTTGTATTTTGGTTCTGTGACTTGTGACATGACTTGGACTTCTCAAGGGTTTAATACTTGACTGGTCTTGAATAAATGTGTGATTTTTACTTGGACCCAGGTCAAAACACCTCTGAATACAGGTGTGATCCATGTTGCGTGTATAAACCGTGGAGAGGACTCAAGAGTGAGTGAGTTCCAGGTTGTGGCGTCGGTGTGCAGGCACGCATCGTGAGGAGTGTAGGTATGCGAGTGCCTTATATGTCGTTGTGGGAGAGAGTCACTTGACAGAAGTTCATTGTGAGCGTGCTAAGTAAAGACACCGGGGCCCCTGTTCTCCCGGGCCACTGCCAGTCCCATTGTCCCCGTGCCTCCGTGGATAAATTCATTTTGACAACCCTGCTAATTGGATAAAACCAGACTGGAGCCTCCTCCCTGAGCTCTCACATTCCATCTGCTTTCTGGCATGAAGAGGACACACAGGAGAGGAGGTGGCGGTGGAGGGGTAGCAGGGTAGTAACTCCTTCTGAGGAGCTGAGCTGTTGAATATTTATCACCTCCCCAAACTCCCCTCTTGCCCTCCCCCAGTTTTACGTCTTTTTACACCCAGAGGCCAACCCTCTCCCTCCTCCCTCCTCCCTCGAGGTTCTCCAAACTCCACAAAGCCCCCCCTTTAGATAAACACATGCGGTGTCAAGTGTGAGGAGTGCCGGGGGTTCAACTGCCCCGCTCGGGCCCGCGGCCCACAATGCCATGCCGCATAGCTGCCATGCGGGAGGCCGGTTGCCCCTGGCGACGCTAACAGGCAGAACGCACCTTAATAGAGTGGAGAGTCATTGTAAAGCAGTGAGCCGGTGCACGGACAAAGACCCCGTGGACCCCTGGAGAAAGGGGAGACGCTACTCTGAAGGGCCCGGGGAAGAGCTGATGGGCCCTGCTCAATGACCAAAGAGAAGGAGGGAGGGGGGCTCAATGACCAAGAGGTTTGAGAGTAGTGTGTAGAGAGTTTGGGGAGGCAAGGAGGAGGAGGGGGGTTCAATGCCTTTATGGATTGATGTGAGATGGGTGAAGGGGGTTTATGGAGCCAGTAGGGGGGTGGAGAGGTTGACTGAGAAAGCAGAACGGCTACTCAAATTAATAGAGAGGATGTCAACTGGCGGGCGAGCAGGAGGAGAGAGCACGGCCTCGTCAATGAGAGGGTGTGTTTGAGAGAGCGTGTGTGAGAGCTTCGTTGAATGTCCCAACATATTTTCCCCTCACTCTGTCAATGTGTTTGCTGGTCTCTTGGTTTGGCCCGGGTTTGTGCTGAGTGGAGGAAGATGAGGAGGGTCCAGAGGTCGCTTAACACAACAGCAACACACCTGGTTTACGATCAGACCATCACACAAGGAGAGGGAAGATTTTTTTGGAAAGTTTACCATGGATATGTGGATTATTTTCATACTTAAGCGCTTAACCTTCAGTTTCTGAGAAATCATTCACATTTCTCAGAGACAAAGATATTTTTTTTGGCCAACCAACAATCCAAACCCTAACAATATCCAGTCTCTGGCTGTAAGTAATAAATTAATTGTTTGGCCCATAAAATGTTAGAAAATAGTAATAAAAACATCCATTGAAATGTCCCAATGCCCAAGTTGACACTTGTTTTGTTCAACCAAAATTTTGAATATGTTCAGTTTAATATCATAGAAGACCAAGAAAAACAGCGAATGTTTGCGAAAGTAGAGAATTATACGTATTTTTTTAACTTTACTGACAATTAATCACTTCAGCTCTAATTAAATCTACAATGGTAAAGTGATAAAAGTAATGAATAGTCAACATTGATGATGATTGATTTATAAATCAATAAAAATTTATAGGCTATTTGTTTCAGCACTTCAAAGCATACATGAAAACTATTGATGCTGTCATCAGCCTCAAAAATGCAGACACGGCCTGGTTTGTTGTGGGCCTTTAATCAGTACACAAATGTAGGCAACCATTGATTAATTACAATAGTGATCAATATGTCATTACTTGTATTTGACTTTTACAAGATGAATAGAGGATAAAAAGTGTGTACCATGTGTCAAAAATTAGAAAACTATAAAAAATATAGTGAGATCATGTTACTGGATGCGGCTGTCTCTACTTTAAAGTACCATGGATAACACAAACTGAAGTGGAGACCCTCCGTACTTCTCTGTTGTACTTTACATAAGCAAAAACTTGGCAGAGAACAAATCTTAAATCTGTTCCCATCTATCTCTCAGCTTTCTCAGACACAAGAGAACCTTCAGGAGTCTTATCTTGGCATGAAAACTTGGCCCAACAGGTGGATAGAGGGCCGGTCCAAATCCTCTACTCGAGACATCACTCGTTCTCATGCCATAAAATTACACATCAAAAGCATCTAAGCATCCCTAACGAGGTTGAGAATTTACCCCCTCCTCCTTCATAATACTCTCACACGCGCACACTCTCACACGCTTCACAAAGTATTAACGAGCTATATGCCCGTCCAACCCCTCCTTCACCGACACTAACGAGCTACAGAGCGTCTTGAGGATTAACGAGAGGGTTCTGGACAGGCCCGCCGTGTAGAGGAGGGGGGCGTTCTAATCAATTAGGCACCGAAGCATTTGCATAATTTAGATAACGAAGCTGAATTAACCACAGAGAGCTAATTACTGTGCCATGGTGAACACACCCACCCACATTCCTCTGCCTGGTGTGGGATGCCAGCGTGCCCACCGGGGCCATGGGAACAGGATCGGATCATCACTGCTGTTTGGGGGTGTTGAGCCAGAGAGATGGACCAAACAGGGACGTAGGTAGCCAATGAAATCAAGAGGGGAGAGAGGGAGGGATGAATAAAAGAAAGAAAGATAGATGGATGGATAGAAAGAAGGAAAGACAGATGCCAAGATGGGTGCATGAGAGGAAGTAGGAAAGGAAAGGTAGATGGATAGCGGTTTAACGAGACGATGGCTGTATGGATGGTTTGTTGGTTGGTTGTAGAAAACGAAAGAAGATAGATGAATGGATGGAAGAAAAAGGAGAGGTGGAAAGAAAGATAGGAAAGAAATATGGATGGATGGATAGATGACAGAGGGAAAGCAGCAAAGCAGAAAATATGGGTGATGAAGGAAAGAAGGAAGCATGGATTGATGGAAGGAACCTAGCTTCAGTCTAAAAACTCTAAACTAAAATCTTCATGGATGGACGGAGAGAAAGAAAACTCTAAAACTGTGATAAGGACAGGTTGTTTACATCTGTTATCATGAAAACATGTTGATGAATCAATTATTTAATCATGAAAAATAAACTCTCTCTTTGCAGCTTTGCAGCTCAAGTAAGACTCGGACAAATCAAGATATTTAAAGACGTCTCTACACAATAAATATACAGAGCGTGTGTGTGTGTGTGTGTGTGTGTGTGTGTGTGTGTGTGTGTGTGTGTGTGTGTGTGTGTGTGTGTGTGTTCAAACAGTACTGGGAAAACTAACTAATACCCAGGATTTCACAGTACTCATCACATAAACACATACACACACTCGTGCATGCAGTTACATATTTCATTTACCCACAGCCATTCTTTCCCTGCGCACACACACACAATTGATGACACATAAGCAAGCAATCACACAAACTCCTATTACATGGTAAAAGTATACTCACAGAGGCACATAAATATGTAGACCTCAGGAAGTTTTTCCAACACCAAATGTCAACACGCAAAAAAACAGGCTACCACTTATCCTCGGCCCGACAGATAAACTACATACACGCCACAGCATTCGGGCATGCTAATATAGACTTTCATAGCTGTACATATACGCAGCCTGCCTCGGTGTGTGTTCCTGCATGGTAGGGAGGGAAGGAGGGAGGGAAGGAGGGACGTGAGGGGGTGAAAGGGGCCCCCCAACTCCTTTGGCAGCTCATGCATCAGAGTGAATGGAACCAATTATAAATCAAGAGCAATTTCTCCCCATTATTCAGCAGGAACCAGGAGGGAAAAAAAGAAAGAGAGAGGGAGAGAGAGACAGAGACAGAGAGAGAGAGAGAGAGAGACTGGCCCTACAACTCTCAGTGGGAGACGAAGGAAGGAAGAGAAAAGCAGAGGGAGTGAAATATTATATGAAAAACAGATATGAGGAGGCATTATGAAATTGAGATAAGGCAGAAAAAGGCGGAAAGAGAGATGAGGGAATGGAGAAAGGCCGTAAAGTTATATGAAAACAACTGGAGGAGAAAGTTATAGGAAAAACAGATATGAGGAGGAATTAGAAAACGGAGAAGAGGCAGGAAATTAAATGGAAAGCGAGGGAGTCGGGGCGTCAACTGTGTCGGGAGATGGTGCAACCGACTTTGACTGCTTGCTCCACGGTTGTAGAGTGAAAGCTGCTGGTCTGAAAGAGTTTCTTAAGAGGAGAAACAGCTGGAGGAGGCTTGTTTCAAAGAGAGCTCTCGGTGTCAGAAGCTGGATTTGTGTGCATGTGTGTGTGTATGTGTGAGAGAGAGAGACGTGGTAAAGCACAGCTACCATTTGTCCCGTCACTCACAGCTCACGGATGTGCATTATCCTAAGCTCTGAAATATAAAATAAAACCACACACACACACACGAGTTGGGCAGAAGACAGAGGAGCGCTGTCGATGGAAAATTCCAGTTGTGATAACCTCAGGGGCCCAATAACTAACTAATCTGGTGCCCAGTGATTTATTCTGTTGAATCATGTCTTCTCCTGCCAGTTTGACATTCTTCAATGATGAGTTTTTTTCTCTCTGGGGCAACACTTTAAATCTGATTATTGGTTAAAGCCCTGGAACACAACCCAGATTCCTTGACGTTTTTGTCTTTCTGGTGCTTTTTATTGTTTCGTTCACACATGCTGGAGACAAAAATACAGAACGCAGTTAATATTACCGCACGTAAAAAGAAGTTGCTGTGCACGATAACTCAGATAAAGGTTACCAAAATGAGGCAAATGTGTGTGTAACAGAGAGAAAGCGAAAAAAAAGTGAGCCCGAGGCTTACGTTGACTCCCAGTCAGAGTGCAATCTTGTGCCTGTGTGTGAATGATCTATTAGAGTGTCTGGGTTGCTTTTGGCTCATAATAACACCCCCTAATCTTTGTCCAAATATCTGCTTTGCACACACAGGGCTATTTGTCTACACACACACTCTGCTTTCTTACTCAAGTCTGGAGTTGATCAATGATCTAACAGCACTCACACCAGCCTCACAATGTGTGTGTTTGTGTTTGCATGTGTGTGTGTAAAAGAGAGAGAGAGAGAGAGAGAGAGAGAGAGAGTGAGAGTATGGCCTGCGTAACTTCATTATCCAATCAAGGGCTGCTTGACTTTTACTTTAAGTAGTGGAACAAATCAACTCAGTTGGTTTAAAGGCTTTGGATAATCCCCATTAGGCTGTTAAAACAACTAATGGAAGCATGATTATATTTATGATATAGATGTAAACTGGGCGGACATCCACATATGGCTTCTGAATAATATTTGAAACCTAAAAAAAAAAAAGTGTTTTGAATAGGACAATTTGCGATCTCTTTTCTCTTTCTTTCTCCTGTCTCCTCATTACTTTGGCCCAATTTATCCTCAATAATCTAACTCTGTTTGATCATGGCCTGTTTAATTAGCCTCTCCAACTCTCTGTCAGAACTTTCTCCTTCACCATTCCCCTTTTTTTAAGCTCACATTCCTCCTTTCTCCCTCTCTTTCCCTCTCTCTCTCTCTGTGGTCCTGGCTGACAGGGAGGATCAGGAGGGGAGAGGTATGCAACCCCAGGGGAGGGGCCTGGACCCAGGCCACCTGCCGGTCCAGGTGTCCCTCTCTGGTTATCCAATGTCTGATTGGACACAGAAACCCTCCTGGGGGCACGAGGCCTGAGCCCCGAGCCCTGAGCCCTGAGCCTCCAATCTGTCTGCGCTCGGAGGACTAATGCATCATATGTCAACACGCCAATAATGTCCAGTTCTGGGAAATGAGGAAGCCTTATTTGGCGCCGAGTGTGTTCCTAGCTCGTTTATGAAAAGTACACCAACCCAGAAAAACTCTTGTTGAAATTATAAAGTGTAAACTACCCTCTTCTCACTCATACACACTCTTTTTCTCGTTCTTCTAATGCAGCAATCTCAAAATGACCACGCAGGTGAGGCCAGCTGATGACCACAGTGACCACAGTGACAAGCAACACACTCCAGTGCGCACACACACACACACACATATATATATGTCTAGCAAAGGCCCACAGATTTTGCCTGCAGGCTGTTATGACTGCATGAGTGTACCCGCTGTCATAGAGATGAAAGCGTGCCCTCAGGAAGGATTTTTTCCTCCTTTGTCAATTAACGCCAATGTTACACCCTCTACAATAACATTGCTGCTATCCAGCACCGCAGTCAAAACTCAGGAACTTTGGCTCACAAACACGAGATCGGAGCAGCAACAGCAGTCCTGATTGAACCGCTGGCTGTTTGTAATCTTCAAATGCATCTTTAGATCCATCTCCATCTAAAGGCTTTGATTTACATCCAGATGTAAAAACACACCAGGCTGCACAAGGCGAGAGTCAAACAAGTTTAATCCCATCCATCAACTCATATCTTACATCATAGATCAATATGGCACCAAGATATGAGCAAGAAACTCTACTGCTATTGGCCGAATACCTAAATCCACACTGTAACTTTTCTTTACAAGCTATAAACACACGTGAAAACCCAGCTCCTATAGACTGAGTGAAAGACTATCCACGAGCTTTTGGACAAATGGTTGGAAAACTGGCGGCTTTTGTCTCTGCTACATGTCTGTTTGGCAGGTTACCAAGATCAATCAAATACAATGTCAAGTTCCAGCTTCAGTGTAAAAGATCCAGCTGGTAACAGTGAGACAAAAATGGCTCATAACGTCCGACAAATACCAGGATCTGTAAACGAAAGACAATAAAGTTAGCTTCCTGTCCTGAAACTAGAGGATTTTCTTTCACCTACAGATATGCTCATTTCCAGTCCCAAACGTAAACAACATGTAGGATTTAAGGAGACACCCCTAAGGGTCATTTTTCTCTACTTCCAGGCAATAGCTGTTGTTCTGTTGGGACTGCAGCCTGAAAGAAAAAGCATGATATTATATATATATATATAATCCTCTTATAGGGAACTGAAGTGTGCCTGTGGTATTCAGTAATGGACGGAGGTCTACTTTAGAGCTGAAACTCACAATTATTCTCATTATGAATTAGTCTGACAATATCTCTGTTTCGCTTCAGTGACAAGTGAACCTCCAACTGAATCAGATCTGACGTTTTGGCTCGATCAGCAACCCAAATTCCAGAGATATTCAAGTGACGCTGAAAGAAAATGAAGAAAAGCAGCAAATCCTCACATTTGAGAAGCTAGAATATTGCTCCAAAAATTACTTAGATAATTCATTGATTATCAAAATAGTTGCTGTACTCTGTATTAGTTGAAAAATACTGTATTTCCAGGCAGTAGTCGTTGTTTTGGCCATGTACTCCTTGCTGGTTTAAAAAAGCGTACCATTATAGTACCACCATAGGAATGTGAAGTGTGCCTGTGGTGCCCAGTTCAAGAATTAAGTCGAGTTTACTGTATTGTTCTATCCCCTACAGTATGATTTAAAGTATCATAGGTAAAACTTTAAATATTCTTAGTAAGATGGATTATGAATGCCTAGACTTGTGTGTTTTTCCAGGCTCCACATACGTAACCAAAATGACCAAACAGTGTGAGAAAGAGGCAGATAATCAGACTGGAATCAATTAGTCCAACTTTGATCCACCCGACTGCCAGAGATGATCAACAACAAACCCTGCGACCGAACAACAAGAGGCTTCTTTTTACTGAGACCAATTAATTCCCTTATAAGCTGTGGGCCTAATTGGAGGAGGCTAGGCCATTCGTTTCGACTTTTAATCCAAGTGACATGGATTCATGGGGAACAATCGGGCCCTCTTGTCTGATGCCATGTCTGTCACTGAATCGCAGAGGTTCCTCCATGCGAGGCACTGGAGGCTAAATGTAATCCAAACAACAAAACGACACCTGGGGTTGGAAACTTGAGCCCCTGCGGCTGTTCCTGCAGGCAGTCCTCCATGTCCATGTACCCCCTCCCTCCCACCAACACAACCACCACTACCCCACTCCCCTCTTGTCTCTCTCTCACTCTACCCGGCCCCCATAGTGAGTGACACCCCAGCCAACACTCATTAGCAGCCCGGGGGATTAAGACAAACATTTTCTCATTAAAATCAGACCTTGAATGAGAGGATGGTATCAGGAGAGATTCTCCTGACAAGAGAGGCAGGATGGTGCATTCCTGGCTGCTCTGAGCAGCTGTCAGTTTATTGGAGGCTTTAATTAGGTTATTCTGACACCAGACTTTGGTTTGGGGGGCGAAGGGGGGAGTGGGACTATAGAAATGCACCCAGGTATGGTTGTTATGTTTTTCTTTATGCACACAATAAAACTTGTGCAAGCTATTTTGCACATTAGCAAGATGATACAGAACATATGGGGTGTAAGATAATGTAAAATAGGTCCTATAGTAAAGTGCATTCATTAGGAGCATCACTAAGAAACTGCATGATGCTTTCCAGAGAACATCATTCATTTCTGCAGCGTTTTCCCTGATGTTCACAGTTCTCCAAACTACCTCTACATTGCTGCACTCCCCGTGGATCATATGGGGGGTAAATCTGGCACAGCTCACCATGTCTGTTTTCTGTTACCCTATGGGAGAGACTATAGGCTGCGGCCTTCAAAACGCAGACGCATTTTGTCTTAAAAAAGCGCACATATGTCCAAAAACACAACGGAGACCTTCTGCAACGTGTCACACAAGGCTGATTCCTGTCCACATACATGTATCGTGCTGTAATAGTCGGCATATACGAGCAGAAAATTGAGGAAAACGTTGGCAAATACGGACGCAGAGAGCTCCTCCAATCAACAACAGGCTAAGTCCGGAGGAAAAAGTTCACGTTTCTTATTAAAAGTAACCCGAAAACCGAGCGTAAATACGCACGCGTCTATCCAAATGAAGGAGATTTGTGATTCAGAAAGTTAGTAGCAACGTTTATCCGCATCAATAAGCGGAAAAAAACAAAACAAATGCGGCTATCAAAGTAGTCACCAGCATGAAGTAGTAACCTAACTTCTAAATCACAGCCTTCTCTAAATAAAGTAACATACGAGTGCGTAAAGACTTACGTCAGGCTGCAAAAACGCACAAAAGTTGTACATTTGTCTGTAAATTTCTAAAACATGTTGATACGGAGCGTAACACCGCAAAAACATGGACCGCATGAAGAGATCAAACTTACCCAAAGTGCTGTATTTGGTGCTCACACCTCGCTTTAAGCAACCGATCTTCTCTTTGCCTCTCTTCTGCGGCGAGTTTTAGTCCCCAAAAACAACAGTTTTAACTTCTCTTTTCCCTCTAAAGCCTCGCTGCAGAAAGGCCGTTTTTGGATGACTGAGCTCTCAAACAATTCTCCCTTTTGCGACGCCTTTTCGGGTCCTCCCACTTCCCAAGCAGGAGGAGGGATCTGAACAATAGGGACTGGCTCCCAAAATCTCAGAGCTGGGTACTGCGCCGCCGTTTCTCCAGACTACAGATCACTACTCGCAGCACATGAGGACTTTGCAGAGGTTATGCGCACAATTAGAACTTGGAATCGCTATTTATAAAGTAAAAACACGCATGTTAAATGATTAAAAACTCACAGGAGATTAATTTATTCACAATTATGGTGTCCTGGAGGAGAAAAGTGCGCCCCCTCCCCCTCATCCTGCTCTGTTCCCCCTGATTTGGTATGCGTTGGTCCCCACAGAGTTTGTATTGACCCCCGTCCATTGAGGCCTGCAGGCCCTCCAGTGCAGCTGTGCAGTGCTGGTGCTGTGTTGTGTTGTTGTGAACTGGACGGGCCCAGTCAGGACTGTGCAGCACACACACACACACACTACACACACTCTCATACCACAGTGATCACAGCTTGAACCCCCCCTGTGCTCTCTCAGGAATTCTCCACTTCAATCAGCACATTTTGAAACGAGGGGAGCCGGTCCTGTCCAGTTCATTAATAACTGACTATTCCCAGATCACAGGGTTTGATAGTGGGGTCTGTTGGTGGGAAGCCGGCCGCGTCTCGACCTCTCTGAATGCAGGAACTCCCACCATGATGTACCTGAAGGGGGTTATTGCAACCCAGCAGGGCTCCATTCACTGACAAGCTGTGGCTTTTTATGACACCTGTTGCTCTTGTTCAGGTGAAAGTGTATTTGTGTGTGGACAGACAGAAGAGTTGGAACATTTTTCTGCTTTTTTTTTTTTAGTTAATTAAGAAACCATTCCACATTAATATATCCACATCCCAGACTTTGCACGTCATACCCAGCAGGTTACTCCAGCTTCAAGATGTTTTCAAGGAGTCATTAATCGTGGGTGTTTTCCAGTGTTGTGCTGTAGTTTGCCAGCACTTTGCGAGCTCTGCCAATGTTTTGGTGTTGTTGCTACCGAGCGCAGCTCTGTTTGTATGTGGCTCCCTCACACTAGCGCCACCCTGTATTGCACTGCAGAGAAAAGAGAGTGAGAGAGAGAGAGCAAGAGAGAGAGAGGGGAGTAAAAATGGGGGACTCCCAACCCCAAAAAACCCTCCATGGTGCCCCTCCCCCCCCTCTCCATCTCTCCATCTCCATGCAGGGCTGGATGAATTAGCTCGGGACAAAAGGCTTTGTGGGCTGGCCATGAAAGGCCTATTAACCATACTGCATCCCCCAGAGGCCCTGCCCGCAGGACACCGCCTCCCAGAATGCCACTCTCTCAGCAGGCCGCAATCCCAGCATGCAACGCTTCCCTTCAGCACTAACCCCTGTCACCCCCGAGCTCCACTATAGAGCCCCACACAGATTGTCATGTAGATGATTATAAATGTTGTTATGAAAGTAATGGAGAGTGGGAAAGAGACACTGGGGTGTGTTGATGCCGTGTGATTTGTGCGTTTTACCAACAAAGACGAAGCAAGAGAGCGCGGGGTGAGTTTTGGGTGTCAGCTGTCAGGTGTGAATTCGTGCCGTGTGTGTCATTATTGAAGGGATGTCCATCAGTAAGTGTGTGTGCAGAGTATGAGGTGATTTTTTTTTTTTCCTCAAGGGTCTCAACCGTGTGATGCCGTCTCCTCTCTGCGACCTCCTCAATCCCATTGTTTAGCTGGGCACCATGACAACGACCCTCTCTCTACTTCCCTCTCTGTAGCCTGCTGACCTTAGCAGCTGTGTCACTTCCTCAGCGTGACAAAACCAGATTGAATCACACACACACTTGTGCCTTTGTGGTGCATAGGAGTACTAAATCAGCACACTTTCACCCTCACGTTCATAAAAGCAAAGACAGAAGAGGAATCTTGTACTCCCTCGCTCTCTATTCCTCTCGTATACTGATTATCGATCATTTTGGATGTTTTTTAACAGGCCAAGAAGAAATATGGAAGGATCATTATTCCTCTTGTCCTTATTGACCGTTACATGATCCCTTCCTAGTGTGACTTCATACTTAACTCATTCACTTCAATGGGCACAGTGGAGACATCCAGGAAAAGAAGCTGAAAACTTGCCATAATGTAATGCAACATCATCTGGCAAGATGCTGTGTTGGCCAATCAAATAAGTGCTCATTTGTCGAAGATTACTTTGTAATGTGGTCTACGGGATCTACTTTTACTTTGTAAGCGAGTATCATAGTATGATATGTGCAGGACTTTACCGCCTGATAAGCCTTAAAACTCATGGATCTGTTACTCAAACCTCCTGGATTGAGACCGCAGTGTTTAATCTGTATCTGCACGATATTCTCCATCACTTCAGCTGCACTTGAAGGCCCTTATACACACGAAGCCATTTTGACCTATCAGAGATGAAAGATGATAACCTTTGGTCATCAGTCTGTGGTACACGTCCAACCAAGGGCCAACCAAAGATTACAGCTCGATAAAGGTGTTGGCATGCTTGAAATAAAGTCGTTTGTACGACGCGTCGTGTGATCACATCTGAAGCCAAAGCTGTTCCAGACAACTATATTCAAAGGCGGACTAAAAAGCCAGGTGTCACAGACAGAGGCGAGACGCGATAATCATTCAAGTATGGGGATAATAGCGCATGAGGAAAATTAGATAAATGTGTGAGAGTTTAAACCCTGCTGACTTTCTCATCTCTGCACAGGTGGCTAATCGCTGCGTGAAGTTGACAAGCTTGTTGAAGGACGCACCCCTCCCTTGGTTGAAACATACGGAGACCTTTAATAAACCAGTAAGAAAATTATGCCGAATACAATGATCGATGCTGTGAGCCCTGTTTGCATTAAGTTAAAACAGTGCCAGTATTATAAGAATACTCTCACGTCTCTGGCCAAAGCTTGTTTTTTGTTTAGCTGCATTTCAAAACATGACCGAGGTGCAGATGGAAGATGCAGGTTGATGACGTGTTTCTACATGCACATTTTTGCATCACAGTGCTATGATTTCACTGCGTCCTCCTTCCTCAGAAACTGATATCATACAGGGTGACACAGATTATTAGACCCATCTCACACCCGGCTGCTATCTCGGGGCCTTAAGGCTGAAGTTTTGCACAAAACGAGGCCAGTAGAAACAGGAGGAACGATAACAGCAGCAACTGTTTCAATGTACATAAGTACAGGCGGATCCAAACCCATTCTTTAAAATGACAAACTGAATTTCCTTTGTGAAAACAACAACAACCTAAAGCTCTGTGGGAGTTTCAGGGTTCATCTGCACTGACAGGAGCAATGTGCTGCTGGTCGCTACATAAACACCCTCAGTCATGGTTCAGAGCATTACAATAACCCAGACATTCAAACATCAGGTGTTTCTATACCAGTCCAATGTCATCCTATAAGGCCTTCCCATTCATGACACATAATACCATTACAGCATCTGAATAAGGATTAAATGAAGCATGACGAGAGGTAGAATCAACAGTACAGTGGCAGGAGTTCTACTTCTTGGCATTTTATTAGCATATAGACCTAAAAATAAACCCACGCGAGCTGAAAAACTACAGAGCACATGTCAGAGCTGTCCAGTGACGGACTCAAAGCAGTGACTGGAATCATCTGTTTTTTTTCCACAGCTTCTTCTTCCTCGTCTAACTTTCATTCCTGCGCCCCTAAAATAAAATAATTTTTCTTTTAGCTCATGGGAAAATGTCTTCATAGAGAACTGAATGATGGTGTTTTACGACCTCTGAACTGCAGCTTCATGCACATGATTTATGTAAAAGTACAGTGGAGGAGAAAGTTCACAAATCCTGCACTTGAGTCAAGAGTAACAACACCAGCTCTGCACTTTAAACAGCCCTAATTCTCTTGACTTGAAATAGGAGAACTATTATATTTTTATGAGACTTTTATTTACTGCTGATCATTGTAGTGAAAACTGTCCATTTGTTTCAACCCTTAGAGGAATAATTTGACATTCTGGGAAATTTTAGCTGGGAGTTAGAGGAGAAGATTGACACCATTTCTCTATGTACAATAACTGACTGCATCTTTTAATACAATTCAAACAACATACCTAAAGTATCAACTATTGGGAAAAAAATATGATTATGTTTTAAGGAGCATCCTTATGCTTTGAGTTTAAAAAAAACTGGACAACTGTAGGTCTAAAAGGTGGAAAAAAGTGTCAAAATGTATCACCACGTGTGTAGAAACCTCTCTACCACTGATCCATACCTTCTGTATGTCCCAGTATCACCTCCTCATTGCTCTAAAGCTTTACAGACTACTGTTACTTCCTTCAAGAACATATTTCCCAAAATTCTTTAAAGGAAGAACACATCATTCTTCAGTTTATTCGATCCAGTTTCTCACTGGACAATCAGTACCTTGAGCCCCTACATATCTCACAAACATCGAGTAAAATTGACTTCTGCATTTTTACAATTGAGGGTAACTGAGAAATGATTTTTGGACTAGCTGGCCTGTAGACTGCAGACTGGGAACACCCCGCATGAGCTGCATTTTCAGAGATGCTCTGACCGAGTCAGTTGTCAAAGTTGCTCAAATCTTTACGTTTGCCCATTTTTACAAAACATTCACTTGCTGAGTTACAGGAGAACGGTCTTGAAAACACTACGGTATATTAAGGAATCATAGTTTATAAATACCTGTGAATCACTTTCTTCATGAAACCTTCATAATTTATAACAATGTGGTAGAAAAATAGTAATTTCTCATTAAATACTAATTACTAAAACATTAGTTTCGCACCCTCCACAGGTTATTAAGTAATCCCTCATCCTTAATGACATATGAAATTTGTTTTTACATGTCATTCCTACCCTTTTTGTGCCGCCCTAAGTAAAATAAAGAATCATACTACAAAACTAACAAGTACCTTCTACTGGAAATGTAAAATTAGTTTCTTAATAACAAACCAGAGACAGCAGGATTATCAAAAAAGGTAGTAAAACCTCGAATAATATGTCACATTTTATGTGCTTTTTGTGTGTTTTGCATACATCTTGATTGTGCAAAGTATACTTGCTGGTACAGGCATGAGTTAAATGTAATGAAGTACAATAAGGTTGTGAAATGTATATAATAAAGTACTGGAATAAACTTTCCTGTTTTGTTAGCTTGGCTCATTTTTGCAGATATATGCTGCACTGCGCCTTGGGCTTCACATGTAGACACACAATCAAACTTCTCAGCTCAGCTCAGGGAGATTTATGGCGTCTTTTTTCTTTCAGATGTCTTCTGAAGTGCACACACACACACACACACACACACACACAGACAAAGAGGGTGCATCATGTACTTTTGCTGTGCATCGCCGCCTCGGGAGCTTTTCATATCCGGAGATTTTATTGTTCTTTGTCATTCTCAGTAACGTAAAGCTTACTTTGAGTGTGTGTGTGTGTGTGTGTGTGTGTTGGAGGGATGAGGAGGGTAATAGTCTGTTATTGGTTCTCATTCCAGTGTGATTGTGCTGTTGAGACAGAGATCCAGACTCAGGTGGGGTCAGACCCCAGGCTGAGTTACTGTGTGTGTCATGATGTGGAATGTGCTGTGCGACTGCTCTGATTAGAAGTTGTTTTTCTGAACAGACGTGCCTCATATCTCCACTGAGACTCCTGCAACTGTTTCTTATTGCACGGGAGTTCTTGAGCCGAGGCAGCAGCGATGGCATCTGTTTGTTGAGAGTCATTCGGTTTATTTTATATTTACTCTGTTTACTTGTTTGTTCCAAGGATTTTGCAACTTGATGTCTTTCCAGTACGTCAACATGGGTCATAGTAACTGCTCGAAGCTGAAATTCGTAATTTTCCATTTCTGTTTAAATCTTGTTCCATCCGTTAGTTGTTTCCACAGTGCAAAAGTTTCTGATCCAATATTCATTCTCATCTTTGAGCAATTTCCATTTGGCTTCTTTGCTACCTCACTTAGACGCTTGTCTTTTTTCAAATCTTTTTTTTTTTTGAATCCGGTGCAGAAGACTGCGACGAAGCCTGACATTTATTTAAACCATCATTACTAGAAAGGCCCATTCTTTGACGAAAACCAGAAGAGGCTCTTCAGATGCAAAAACAGTCTCATTTATTTCATATACAGAAAGTGACAAAGTGTGACAAATAAAGGCGAAAGTTTCAGTCGTGAGGGCCACCGTCAGCGCAGTTTACAAATATGCTGTAAGACAATCAGGAGGAAGGTGGTGAGAAGCACAAGGTGTTTTTTTTCATGAATTCGTCGACTAGCTGGGGCGACAGAAAAGTCTACAAGAGTGTCTGAAGAGCCTCTGCTCATATTATGTTGATAAATTAATGCAATAAATGACAAAAATAGTAAAGAAATCTGTTACTTACAGTGCAGGAGTTTATTAGCATTGTTGTTGTTCAACTATTGTAAACGTGCCAGTGACTTTTAACAACTCCCGACTATGAATTAAATAATGAAATATTAAAACAACAAAGAAGTTTCAGACTGTTTGATTTACTACACTTGGTCTGGTATGACCAAGACCAGCTGATGACCAGTAGCTGGTGGAGGCTAACGTTTAGGGTAGATTTTTAGGGTAGATATCGCTGTACTGTAAAAAGGATATTTCAGTTCCTATAATTCTTCTTGACTAATTTCACTTATTTTATTCTGAATATAGTTTGTGGTTTACAAGTTACTGTGGTTACTGTTAACATACAAACAGGGAGAAACAGCTAGCCCAGCTCTGTCCAAAGGTAATTGAAAACAATACACATAAATCAGATATCCGACTAGGGTCGCAATGGTTAATCTAAAAATATCAGACGGTAGACGGTATTACATAATTCTTTTTATTATCATCAGTTAAAGACCCCTAAAAGAATGAATACCAATACTATAGAGTTCAATATTTTTTTTAATAGCATAGATAACCATAACTGTCAATTTTCATATCACAGTATACAACGGTATCACTACACTGCTCCAACAGTGTACAGTGGATATTTTTATACTTTGTTTGAGACAGAAAAGTTTTCAACTTTCTGATTGGTATTTTTGGTTTGTGCCACTGTTGGATTGCTTTCCGTTTTCCACAGAGCCGAGCTCCATGAAGAAACGATCAACACCAATTTGGACAGAAAGAAGCGTGTTCACCGAAGAGGTAAAATGAAACGGTCACAATTTTATATTAAATTTGGGACCAGCCAAAAGTTCTTGTAATGATGTGCATTGCATAATAATAACACAGCTTTGCACAAACAAGTAACTACAGTAGGAGTTGGCGTCAGGCTGGAGGTTAGGTAGAAAACATCAGCAGAAGTGTGAGTTTGTTCATTATTTAGTCTACGTATAAGTCTCTTAAATCAAGCATAGATTTTCCTGGAGCGGACTAGATTTATGACCATTAGACTTTCAAATCAACATTTACTTTAGAATGATAAATTAAAGCAAAAAACTATTTCCACTTTAATCATTGGGCCTTAGAGGCGCAGATTTCATTACCATTTCAGACTGAGTCGGGCTAGCTGTTTGCAATTTTGAAATTAGGTAAAGTGAATTTAAGGGAGATTCATGTTTACCGTAAAAAATGTGAACATGGTATCAATCTTCTCAGCTAACTCTCTGCAGAAAAAAGCAAATAAGCACATTTCCCTGAATGTCAAATGATTGGTTTAAGAGCATGGTTTCCCTTCATAAAAAAACAGTTTTTTACATTTTGTGCTTCAAATCTGAGCTTTTCTTGGCTGCCTGGAAACCCTGGAATTGTACTTTTCTTGGTTCCACATTAAAATCCAAAAAACATTTGTTCTTGTTCGAATCCAACCTTAGCATGATCAATGTGTTTGTTCCATGGGTATGTCGAGAACATATCTGTGTTTCTTGGCCTGAGTCTGTACACTTAATAGACACTTGAAGGCAAAACTCCGAGCATTGTTAGTGTGGAGATCTTGATCGTGCAATTTTTCCAGTAATTGTTTGCCCTCAGTAAAACCCTCAAACATAACTAGTATGTTGCGACATGGAAAAAATCCTCTTACTGACACAATCTGACAGCAGCACGGCAGCCTCTCTCCATCTCACACTGCTGTCTCCTCTTTCAGGTTTTATCAGTGTAGCCATGTTATGACTTGGTGCCGAGCTGTAAATATTCTCTGCTCTTTGTGGTATAAAGCCTGTAGTCTAAAAGTTGTGACTTCATATTCCTATTGGAGTAAAGTGTGAGTTTTGACTCAAACTCTAACTGTGTCCAGATGCGGCAGACAGTCCTAATTGGACCTGGAGCCAGTTAAATCCCAGACCCGCTCTGTTCAGCTCGGCTCATGTAGCTTCTTGGCCCGGGGTTGGCCTGAACTGTCCTTACAGCACTTAACTTTTTAAACAGCAAACATTAATGTGCGAGCATACAATCTGCCGCGTTGCTACATCTCCCCCTTCTTGTTTTTGCTCTCGGGGGAGTCGGATGAAGAATGGCCCATCAGAGGAGTTGGATGGTACCAGAGTTTGGATAGTAAAGTTAAGTTATAGGTGCAAGCCGGTGTTGCTGAAAGGGTCAAAAGGTTGAACGAAAGCAGAGGTCAGGGAGTGTAAGTTGTATATCAGAATTCAGGGAGTGAACGCCAGAAGACAGAGTGGCGGCGGAGAGAGAAAACATCCAAAAACCTGACATGGCTGACAGTAAAAGTAAAAAAAAAAAGAAATTTGACATTCCACCTTTTATCAAGCACCTGGTTTTATCATCCAAACCCTCCCTGCATATGGTTTTATTTGGATCTGTCTCTCTTTCACTCCCCCATCCTCTCCCCTCTCATACTTTTCCCTCTTTCCTCCCATCATCCATCTTGGCTTTCACTTCTCCTCCCTTATTTTGACTCGCTTACTCCCCTCTCCCCTTCCTCCACCCCTCCTCCTCCTTCTCCACCCTCTCCCTACTATCATCTATCTACCATTCCTCCCTCTTTCCATCTCTCCCTCTCTGACTTCCTGCTTTCCAGCCTGCCAGACGGTCATAATTAACGGGGAAAACGATAGTCCCCCTGGCCCTCGGGAGCCCTCTACACTCACTGCCCTGAGAGTGTGTGTGTGTGTGTGTGTGTGTGTGCATACACAGATCCCTGTTTCCCTTCGTACCTCCAGACTTGGCCTATGGTCCACACTCCACTCAATGCGTCTTTATGTTCAGTGTCAGCGGCGAAGCATGATCTCACCCCCTCCAAAAAACACACCAAATGACTTACAGAGACTCCCAAACACAGGCCGCAAACATAGAACGGCCTACTATCCAAGAGCACACACACACACACACACACACACACACACACACACACACACACACACACACACACACACACACGCACGCAATATACAAGGCGTCCACTGGCAGTCACTCTCATTATGACTAATTCGGAGGAGAAAGTGAGGGAGAAAGAATCTAAGTAATAAAGCCACCTGGTCCTTTGGTTAAACAGGAACTAGACTGTGTTTTTTTATTTATTAATTATTTATAATTTAATCACACATGTGGGATAAAAAAAAACTTTCTAATAGGTTTAAATATAAATAATAAAACAATATATCAAACAGAGCAGGGTCTCCTTAACATAACTCTACCTGTCCATATATGTGCATAACTGTGTGTTTGTGTGCCCTCTTGCCTTGGCATGTCACCCGCCTCCTCCTCTTCCTTCTCCTCCTCCTCCTCTGTGCTGCAGTGCTGGGAGGCAGATCCCAGATCAGAGGGCAGGGAGCTGATAAGGAGCTGAACTGATGCTATCTGTCAGTCACAGCCAGAGGGCGGGGCTCAGTGCCAGGAGGTCAGGACTCTCGTGGTCCCTCGGCTCTCCCCTCCTTCCTTATCTAAACAAACAAATGGTGCTCCTCGAGATGCTCTCACATACAGGCAGAGTGCAAACACAGTGGGGTGGACATAATAATATGAACACCTTACAAAGTTACATGGTACAACAATGCTTTCAATTATGGCCCAAAAAACTCTAGTGGGATTGAAACAACAACCTGTGGCACTCCTTCATCGCCTGTCACTTATGATTCTTCCGTGTTTTTTAAGTTAATTGGCTTATAGTTTAGTCTATAACATGTAAGAAAATAAAGCCACAGAGGCCAAGTGAAGCAACTGAATGTCTTATAAATGGTTTCTCAACATCTGACTGACAATCCAAAATACCCAAACATTCTGTTTATAATTAAAAAACAAAAAGATAGTAGCAAAACCTCACATTTGGGGATGGAACAAACAAATGATTGTCAAACTTTCTAGATAATTACCACTACATACAATACATTTATCCATTACTTTACATAACTTTCTCAACTAGTCCTGTAACTTTCAGCTAACTATTTCAGTTATGTACTTTTAGCCAGCTATTTCAACTGTTTATACACATCTCAGATGAGATGAGTAAAAAGCTGCTATCTCTGTGTTTAACTTCCATCTCTGGTTGTACAAGACAGTGATGTCACAGGGAACTGACACACATTGGAGTACACATCTACGTCACTGCAATAGGTGAGAAGTTAAAGACGCGAAAGTCAGAAAAAACTTTACAATGGGTGATTTTTAGCTTCATCTATGTACATTTCGGTTTGTGTTGCAGAAAAGAACAACAGGTCAAAATGCAGTCAAATCACGGTCAGCACAGATGAGTTTGGATTTTGTGTAAACGTCTACTTTGTTTTTTCTACATTACAATTTTCTCAATCTACATAATCTAAACCAGCGGTTCAGACCTTTTTTGCTTGGTCGATGAGTTCATGAAGTGAAGCAGTGTCTGCTTGTGACTGCATGTCACTGGTTGAATATGGTTAGGAGCTGTCAGCAGTTCAACCAAAGAATGATTTTTGTCCTACAATTCTTTTTTAGGGAAAAAAAAGCCAGAACAAAAGGATTTAAATATGAAAAGCAGAGAAATATTTTTGCAATTAATCATTTCGGGACAAGAACTGCATGCTGCATGGCTTACACTTGTATTTCTATTCATACTTCTACTTCAGTAGGATATTTAAGTACTCTTTATTAATCATCATCAGCCTACACATGTATACTCAATTGCACGTATGCACGCACAAGAAAAAAAAAGCTGCAATCTCTGTTGTTTGTACAACTAAAATCATGTTTTTCCAAATACCACTTTCACCCTAGCACCTGCTTCCCCTCTGTGTATATGTACACATGTCCCAGTGTTTGTTCGCCCCTAAATGTGTGCAGGTATATGTGCTGGTGAGAGTGTGAGTGTGTCCATGTGGATGTGTGTCAGTCCAGCAGTGTAAATATTGTGTTGTGCTCTAGTAACAGCTCTTCCTCTGGCTCTGCAGTAGCAGCAAGCCCGACTGTTTATTTTCTTTCCTGACGGACGACTTCTTATCAAATAAGCAGACGCTGCCTCCTAGCCCGCTGTCCAACCACACACTCCCAGAGGATATCCCGCCCACTCTCCTCTGTCATACAGTGGAGCCTCCCCTTGTTCATGACGACTGACGGCTAAACGAGCCACTCACACTACAGATACTGTCATTAACAGCACTGCAATTATCTCCTTTAATGTGCCTGATGTGCAGTATGTCTTCATAGACACTGAGACATTCACATACAGGGCAGATGTGGCACTGTTTTTTCCCTGTCGCCATGGCAGCCCTCTCAGTTATGACAGAGAGATAAGGGCTGATGGCGGCTCCCACAATGGGGGCTTTATGACTCGATATGGGTCTGGAGAGTCGCTGCAGACACTTGAACTGGTATTCCAGAGTGAAGGAATAAATCTGAAATGTACTTCACAAAACCGTCCATTCACTCCACGAGTGAATCTAGTTTTATTGTCTCTTTGGTTTATTCTCTGACCTCTTCAACTTCTCAATATTCCCAATACATCTCTTGTTAAACAGCTTTAAAATTAGTAAATCTGATTAAGATGGAAATATCCAACCCCGGGATAGAGTTTTCCTTTTGATGTCCTTGATCTTGAAGTCCATTTTGAAGCAGAAAACATCTGTTGTGTGTCATAGAGCAGCAGATATGTAGCTGCGCTCCAACTTTTGGTTACATCACATGATCTTCATCCGCAGATGGAGTCATGGAAATGTAGATGTTCAACTTTTAGGCCAACGTGGACAATAAGTCTCCAGAAAAACTCCAGAACAGTGCATAACTTCATCTTAAACTTAAAATTAAACCTTTTTTTTTTTTTTTTTTTTTAAAAGGGATCTTGATGCAGATTAAAAAAAAGATTCTTTGAGTTTTCGACTTACCACAAAGTATTATTGTATCACACTGGCCTGTATATATACCTGCACACATTTAGGAGAACACAAACACAAACACATGTGTAACCCAACACAAAAACACTATTTGAAAAACATAATTTTAGTTGTACAAACGACAGAAACTGTTGTTGTTATAAACGTGTCCCTGTAATTCCCGCCTGGCTTAGTTAGTTGGTATCTTTGGAAAATTTTGGGATCTTGACCAGATGTTTAAATTTTGTAGTTTTTTGTCATGGTGGATCTGTACAGTTATTACATTTCAGTTTGTAAGCCCTTAACAAGCATAGAGGTCAAGTGGTCAAACTCACTCTATGCTGCCAAACATAATTTAAACCCAACTATAACTTAATTTTAATTTCTTTCCAAAGACATCAAATATATCTGGGGGAACTTAGTGGTGAAATATGTGTAAAATAATGCTGATAAAGAAAGAAAAACATGAAGTGTCAGGTTAAATATTTCACAGTGTAAATGTCTCATGGCTTCAATGAAATGATGAAACATACAGATAGTATGTAGCCAGACAGTATGGAATAAGATGATTTCAACAACTTTAAAGCTACTTTAAAACAAAGAGGAAAACTAAATCTTAAAGGTGCACTCCGCAGATTAATAATAAGTCCCCATGTCAAAATGTCCAACTTCACAGCAGAAATAAACATGTTTACAGCCTGGTACAAAAAAAAAAACAGTTTTGGTCTCTGTAGATAATTTCCCAGTTTATGACAACTGTACTGAGGCTGATTTTTTTTTTAACTCAGCCATTCAAGTTATATTAAGGCTTACAGTTATGCTAACCCATTTTTAGATTAGCCATGAGGCAGACAGAGCCACAGATTCAGAAACCTCTGGCTGACGTCATGGATGCGCTGTCCATTCTTTATGCTGTCAGTGGTGAAAACACTTGTATAATGACATCAGGGCCTCTTGAGGGAGAGCTCTTAAGTCTGCAAAAACAACCCCGATCATGTCATAAGGGTTACCTCAGCTTGGGCTTAACAGATAGACTGAGGAACACACTTTGGAGGTTGAAAGACAAAGCATTTACCAGACAAGGAGGATCTAATAAAAGATGCTACCAGGCTGCATTATTGGAACTGTAAGATCCCACGAGAGACAAAAAGTCTTGACCTTTCTTTTTTTAAAGTTCTCTCTTGCAGTACTTAATCACTGGAGTAATCCTTTCAGGGCTTAAAAAGCTTTACAAAAGTACTTCTGTATCATAAAAAGAGACCTTTTGCCTGAATTTCTCCTCTAAACTTTGCTGCATACCACTTTTTTTCCAGTTTTATGTCACTTTACTGTAACATATGAGAACCACCCAAGTTGAATTTCTCGGAAACTTACCTGGCCAAGAAAACTAACTCATTCTGTCTTTTTTTTCTTCTTCTCTTTTCTTTCATTGCTCTCAGGTAGAATACATCCTAACTAAAACCACCTGGCCATTATGAACCCCCTCTTCATCACTCCTCCTCCTACCCTCACTGTGTGTGTCAGAGAGGAGTGAGAAACTGGACCATGCATGGTTGTGATTACATGTTTATGTCCATATTTGTAAGTCTCCTGGAAGGCGTCTGTGTGTGTGTGTGTGTGTGTGTGTGTGTATGTTTGTCTGCAGTGCTGACGACCGAGCGTGTCTACATGTGTATGTGTGTGTGTGTGTGAGAGAGAGAGAGGGAAAGTGTGTACACTGCGAGTTGTGAGAGTAAATAAACGCTGTGCAGCGGGGACTCACGTGGCGTTATTATCAGAGCTCAGAGAAAAGACAAACTGTTTTTTCACTCTGGTTTGATTCATCCCACCCTCTGCTGCCTCCTGCTTTTCTCTCCGACCCACCGCAGTACACACACACACACACACACCACCTTACCCCCACCACCTCAAATTCAACACATGGCTCCAATCAGGGGATTATTTTTAGCACTTTGTGTTTTCATGGAGGAATTCTAATCAGTTGTTTTGTGATTGTTTTCAGTTTGCACGCTCCTGAGTGTGTGAATGAAGTTTTTGACCTCCCTCGCAGTGTCACAGAGGCGAGTTTGGGAGAGTTTTGGGTCATTCTGGCTTCTTTCGCAGACGCCTGCTGCTTGATTGCAATTGTATCCCAGCAGCCTCGTGATTGGGGAATTATTTTAAAATGGCCCAGATGCAATGCGAAAGCCAGCCTTCTGTGGAATCACTTACTTTGATGATCTCTGAAAAAAAAAAAAGAAAGAAAAAAAGAAATCCACAAAATAAAGTTTGGTTTGGAAACCACAGATCAAACACACACACATACACACACACATAAGGGCTTGTACAGTATGCAAACTCACACACACACACACACACACAAACACAAACTCTCACACACACACACACACACACTCACAATTTGTGGTACACTAAGGCATTCTTTCTCCCTCCTTCTCTCTCTCACATACACACTAACTTACACTCATTAATCTGGGCAGACTCAGGAAACCGCTCCAGTGAGCTGGCTAGAGGCCCTGGGAGGGGTGGAAGGGGGTGGATGAGAGGGGAGAACAGGGGGGGGATCAAAGCGAGGACGAGAGCAGCAGACTCGCTGAAAAGAAACAGCAGAAGAGGGGAAGAAAAGAGAAAAGAAAGTTTAGAGAGGGAAGAAAAGAGAAAGGAAAATTTCCTTTGCTCTTGAGCTCTGAGAATACAGGAAGGAGAGGGGATCTGAAACCCCTCGATTTAATGAACTGGGAGTGGAGAGTGTGCGTGATGGTGTGCATGTGTCCACCCGTACCTTTATGATGCGACAACGTTGTGTATGAATGAATAATAAAAAAAGTCATGAATAAGAGTTTAGAGCAGAGTAAAGAAAGTTTCTGCACAAAACCGCAGAATAAATCCACACACACACTCACACACAGATACTGTACACACAGAAACACACACATACATGCACACGCTCACATTTCTCCCCCCAAAAAGCTCTGCAGGGAGGGTCGACAGTCCTTAAGAAAATATTCCCCAAAGCACTAATTAGAAAAACGATGGTGCTCGTTAATAGCCAGCCCACACACACACACACACACATTCCCCCTCCACCTAAACTCCCCCTCCTCACCCCACCTCACCCCCCAAGTCTTGCAGAAGAAGAAGAAGAAGAAGAAAAAAAAACACAAAAACAAAACAAAAAAGATTCTGGCAGAAGGAGAAGAGAGCGTTCCACTGGCAGGCCTGGGTCAGGGCCCTATTTACCTACCGCAGAACTGCTTCTCGCTCTCTCTCGCTTACAGCACCGAGCACCTCCCCTCAGCGCCGAAACCTGACCCTCACACACATACACACACATACACGAACATACATACATCCACACAAACCAACCAAGAAGTGGCACATGGTCTTGGTTAAAAAGGGTTCTTGGCTCCAAATGAAATCCAATCTCTCGCAGAGTTATTCCTCTCTCATTTCTTAAAAAACTTCATTTCAAGAAAATGTGAAAGAGGAGGAGTTATATTTTTTCCCCTCTGTTCCCCTTCAATCATCCCTTCTTTCTCTTCACATCCTGATTAAGTTGCACAGTAAAAAAAAAAAAAAAAGGGTGAGCGAAACAGCCGGAGGATTTCTTGAGTCCTTTATTAATCTCTGGAGCCAGTTCAGGAAAACTGAGACAGAACGAGTGGAAGGAACAATAGCTCAGCTTTTCGCTCACAAACAGTGAAGTGGTTCAAAAGATTGGAAACACACACACACTGCATATGAAAACACTGCTGTGAAACTTCTTCACACAAGTCTCAATCAGAGCAGATGAGGTGGCAATTTCAGGGAATCAATTTGTTTTCTCTCCGCTCTCTTAGCTCTCTATCTGTTGCTGACATTTCCTCCCTGTACCATAGCCGAGCCCAACCGCCCATTACCACACCACACAGGCCCTTATTAAATGTATATATAGTCACGCTTCAGACCCGGAGACACTTTCTCACACAAAAGACGAAAAGAGCGAACACGGGGTCGTACAACAAACTCCTCTTATGAAAGAATACAGGCGCAGGGAGGGAAGCTAAAGTTTGACCAAGATCCAAAATGGCCTCAGCCTGTGTGGGTGGATGAATACAGTCAAATCCAACATGCCTGCGTCTTGTTTCACGGTGTCCTTCCTCACCCCTCCCCTCCTTCCCAAAATGTGCGCGTTTCTGTCATGCTCCTCTCCAGCCCTCATTAGAAACATCTCACTTAGGGTAACTGTGTTATTTCAGTGTTTGTAGCTCGTTATGGGGGTGTTTTTCCTGCGGCGTGGCCCTCGCAGTGTGTGTGTGTGAGTGTGTGAGGAGAGGGGGAAAGGGGAGGATGATGGGGGAGGTGGGAGAGGGTGGGCTTCTTAAACATGGGGTGAGAGCGTAGAGCGTAGAGTGTGATTCCAGATGTGTTTTTTACTGCTCTGGCAGGGATGACAGGGCTGTAAAGAACCTCTCTGGAGTAGCCTGCAGGGGGAGAGAGCAAAAAAAAAGGGGGAGGAAGAAGGAGGGAGGAGGGAGGAGGGAGGAGTGAAATGCTCAGCGGGTTAAGGCCCTCGGGGATGAAGCCAGAGTTGGAGAACAGGAGAAGGGTTGAGGGAGCGATGGTGGACATGGTGGTGTTCAGGGGTTTGGAAGAAGTTAAGTATGGGGCAGTTTTTAGGGCCTGAGGGACTGAAAATGGAGGCAGTTTAAGGGGGAGGACAGAGGGGGAGAATGAAATAGCTTTTCCTGGCATAAATGTTCCACTTTATTGGCTCAGGTGTGTCGAGCGGAGAGTCTGAGACTGTGAAATGGTGACTGGGGGATATTAGTGTGTCATAGCAAAGAGTTGTATGAGTGTCCGTCTTCGAGGACGGCGTGTTCATGAGCTAACAAACAGAAGGAAAGAAAGAAGAAACAACAAACTCTCTGCGAGAAAGTGAAAAAGAAGTCAAAGAGGACGAGAAACACGAGTAGTCAGATGATCAGTAAGCAAAATGTATAGTGAAGGCGAAATTAAGGCAAAAAGTGAAATTATGATTTGTGTAATTATCCATCACAGTTTACAGATTTCTCAGTACTCGCCGTAGTTTTACTGTTAAACGAGGATTAAAACTGAAATTTCTTTCCGTTTACATCCAAATAAGGCAGTTTAGACGCTAGATAAACTCATGATTTGATTTGTGATCATCTGACCTCTCGTTTTTTGTTGTTTTTTTTTTGCAGACTTTGTTGTCGGTCTTTTTTTTGTTGATTCAGTGTTCCCAGATCTCAGCAATTACTCTGCTGAGTAGCCTACAATCTTATCACAACCGATAGAAAACTGTTGCCAAAACTACTAAAAAAAGACCCAAGTTGAAGCTAACTGGATTTATACTTTGACACATCTTTGAAAAAACTCAAAGAAAGATTTAAAAACAGCCCTGGTGTATATCATGCATGAAATGTGTGTGGAAAATGGAGAAAAGCTGCAACTGAAAGACCAAAAAAAAAAAAAGAATGACATGGAGGGGGAGAAAGAAAACTATATCATGTAGAAGACATGATGTAGGAGTGTATGTGTGTGTGTGTGTGTGTAGTGCACAGTGTGATCCAGCTCTGCAGGTCCTGCAGCTTGTTAGTCATGCTCGTTAATATGCGCCTTTTTTTTACGGGCTCTGTTCAAAGACTGACATGGTGTTTCATCTCAACCTTACCTTCTCCACGCAGTCAGAGACAGGGGAGAGGAGGAAGAGAAGGAGGAAGAAGGGGAGAAGTGAGGGGACATATTTGGGGTATATAGGGGATATTTTCACTAGATCACGGCTTTAAAAAAAAAGGCACATTTCAATAGTCTTGAAAGGTCTGGAGACAAAGAAAGAGCACTGGAAAGGGAGCATGAGGTAAGATGATGCTGCCATGAGAGGAAGAAGAAGAAGACAGACACAAACTGGACAAAGAGAGAGAAGAAAATGTCGGGCGCCTGTGAGTTTCATGAAACTAAGTAAAAGTCTGTTGCTTTTAAAAAACAGAAATAGAAAGCAGATGTTGACCTATCAGACAATAGTCTACATGACGTGCGGCAGGCCTGCCAAATGGTCAGTCACTAGAATGTCCTCCTGCGCAGCCAAACATTGTTCAGACCCACAGAGCTTTATTTTAACTTCTCAAACTTTCAAAAAGACACCAAATATGTCAGGCTGAATTTTGGTGAAATGTGTATAAAATCATACAAAAGGTGCAGCCATAAAAAACACATCACTTCAAATAAGAGCTGGATGATACAGAATAAACAGATACTGACAATGTGTTATGACATGATTTTAAACATCTTTAAACCACAAACATTTTGGGAAATATGCTTATTTGTTTTCTTGCCCAGAGTTAGATGAGAAGATCGATACCATTCTATGATTTACAGAGTAAAAATGTAGCTAGAGGCAGCAGGGTAGTAGCCTGGCTCTGTCAGAAGGTGACAAAATCTACCTGTAAACTCCCCCCCGAGCTCACAAACTGAGCTAACATTAGCTAACAGCAGCTACAGTTCATAGAGAGTTCAATAAAAAAAATGTATTCAGAATAAAAAACATGATAAAATATGATCCAGTTACACCAAAATCAGCCAAATAGTTGGTGGTTAGTGCCATAAAGCGTTTTGTTTTTATTATATTATATTTTGTATTTGCCTGTATTTGTATTTTGGAGTCAGCTGTTTCCCCCTTTTTTCCAGTCTTTATGCTAAGCTAAGCTAAGTAGCTTATTCAAATATTACATATATACATATATTATGTCATACATTTAACGACTTTTACAAGAACTTGCTTACATTCTGAAAATGTAAATGTAAAAGAGGCAGAAGTGGAAGGAAGTAGAGGAGGAGGTGGCTGTAAAAACAGGCCACATCGCACCACATCGTACCCGACACATACTGTGTGCGTGTGACCGTTCACTCGCCCTCTCCTCCCCTCCATTGCAGTCCTCCACAGGCACGCCAGCACCTCCAGGTCCGGAGAGCAAGGCTTTCTGGGGGATCAGAAACAGATGTGCCTCCTGCCCTTCTTCTCTTAACTCGCACAAAAACACACACGCTGGCGGCAATTCAGAACCGGCACCAGGACACAGCCGGAGTGACGGGGCAGCGTGACCCTGAGCTTGACCCCGGCCCGCAGCACCTCAGACAGGAAAGGGACGCAATTGGCTTCAGCTGTGACCCTCCAACCCCCTCTCTCCTGCCTGGGCCCCCCCTTCTCATTAAGACAAACTGTTTTTTAAGGCAAAGCAGCTTTCACTACCACTAAAGCCAACACCCTGGAGCACGGAGAGAGGCGGGAAGAGGGGGGAACGATGGAGAGAAGGTAAAAGAACGAGAAACAAATAGAGCTGGAGCTACAGGGGTACAAAGGAGGTAATAAAAAAAAAGAACAAAAGATCAAGGTGGAGGGAAAAGTTAGGGAGAAAAAGGGCAGAGTGCAAGAAAATCCAGACTGAAGGGGAGAGGGGAAAGTCAGGCATATCACTTGCAGCTGTTGCAGGCTCTTGTTCCCAGAATCCATTGCAACTTGGCATTGGTTTTTCTAATGAGAAAGGGCGGTGTCATGGTTACATTAATATGAAAACATCCAAAACAACAGCTCTGACTTTTAGAAAGAGGAGTAAAGAGAAAGAAAAAAGAGAGATGAAGTCACTTAATAATAATGGCAATCAAATCACTGTAATTATAAACAGCAGTACGACGCATTTGTCTTGGAGACAGACTGCTGAGTGTACAAACAACATATTTGTTTGTTTAGGGATGTACAGCAAAGACATATGGAAAGAATTGAACTTCTTTCACTTCCATAAAAAAGACTTATTTTGCTTGCCTCTGCTTTTGTCGTCCTTTCTAATCCATCAACCCCCCCCCTCTGAAACACCCACATTTCTCTTCCAGTTTCTTCATAACAGCGAGCGTTGTTCAGTCTCAGTGGAAACTGTGTGTATGTGTCTGTCATACTGCCTGTTCCAGGTTGCAGTGTCTGCAGAACTGCTGAAAACATTTGCATATTTCATGTTTGGCAACCTGCAATAGCCAAAACACTTAAAAGTAAAGAAAACAAACTATACAGATCTGTGTGTGTGTGCGTGTGTGTGTGTGTGTAAGTGAGAGTGGCAGGGCATGCTGAGGTAGATTAATACCGCTGCTCAGAGGGGGGTTCCTCCATTCAAGGCTGACTGATGTGCGTCCCAAATTGATTTATGAAAACGGCCCTTAATCAATTATGTGTGGAGAAAGAGGGAGAGAGAGAGAAAAGGGGAGAAGAAGAAAGAGAGGATCTGAGGGGGGTTGGGGGTTAGGATGGGAGGTAGAGTGGGAAATAAAGAGGATAGAGAGGATGAAGCAGCGGAGAGAAAAGTGCGTGAATGACACTGCTCTGCTGAGGAATGTGTCTAATGGACGTCAGTTCATGCCACAGGTGTCCAACATGGTGGATGTGATGGTTTGTCAGGGTAACACAATGCACTGTGGCCGATCCTGATGTGTACAGCCAATTCTTTAGGCAACATGCTGAGCACGCTGCGTCCATAACATTCATCTTCATTCATATAGCTTCATAATACGTGGTGCTGAGCTATGTTTGCCCAAACAGAGAAAGGGGAAACGTTGCACTACATGTGGATGGACACTAGTAAAGGTTGTGCAGCAGTGTAATGTGGTTTTTGTAGTAATAATGGTCCAGTTTTGGGCCGGGGAGGGCGGACAGCGGAGTAGAGTGAAGCTGCAGTTGTTTAAAAACCCCTTCCCTGCCTTGCCCATTGTGCCTGAGACAGGGGTGTGTGGGGGGAAGCGGGGGGTCACGCTGAGAGCTCGTTTCTCCTGCCTGTCAGAACTCTATCTGGGATCCAGCCGGAACTAATCAACTCCAATAGGCCTCCCCGTTACCCAGGGTGCAATGGGCCACGGGCCGGGGGCTGGCCGGTGGGAAACAGAGAGGAGGAGAAGGGCGAAACCCTCCCTCCTACCACACCACTCAACCCCCTTACACCACCACCAGTACCACCACTATCCCTCCCACACACACACACACACACACACACACACACACACAGAAAACACTCCATACTCCACCAGCCCGTGCAGCACACACAACACTCCCACTGTTTCACACTGAAGAAATAATAAACACTTGCAATAATATTTTCACAGCAAGCAATAGCCTGCTTCAGATCAGAACCTCGCACAGCTGTGGCGTACACTCCTATGCACATGGGCACCCACTCACATGGACACACTCACACACGTGAAAACACACAGTTTCCTCGTCACGCACGTCACACCATGCTGGGTCTAAAATTTGAGACATTTTTAAGACACTTTTTGGGGAGAAAGCTGCAGAATTTGTTCACAAAATGGCTTCCGCACAACAAACATCTGCATCCAAATAAACTCACAAGGTGTCCTGTATGTTTAGAAGTGGCTCGTGGTGTAATCAAACAGGTGTCATAATATAATTTAATCTAATTTATTTGAATACTTCTTGTTGTTTGCGATAACATTTTTTGGTTATGGAAATAATCACAACTTATTGAGGCTCCAATACTTTATATTCTTTAAAAGTAAAAACAGTTTTGATACTGCTGGTGTTATGTTTTACTTTTTTCGATATTTGTTTAATAAATAAATAAAATAATATTACAAAAAGTTGGGGAAAATAGTTTTACATAAACTCCTCAAGAGACAACACTACTGGAGCACATTCATAGTGCCCTCTTGTGGCTTGATAACCAAACTGCAACATTGCAGGGAAAGTTGAATTAAATGATAAATATTACATTATAATATTACATATATATCTTACACTTCTCTGAACAAACCCACAGAGTTGAGTTAAACACTCAAGACACATAACCAGGGACTTATACTGACTTTGCCTGGAAAAAACAGATATAACCAAACATGTTTAAGGATACATTTATGCCATAATAGCTCAGGATGGATTAAATGCTCAAAACTCAAAATATACTTAAATTAATTCACGCTTTTCTCTTCCTATAAATAAACTACGCTCTCTCTCTCTGGAGTCTAGACGACTATCTGACAATGCGTCACTGTGGACACTATCAAAGGCAACAGGGTGCGAGTGTGTGCACAAACTTTAGTGTGTGTGTTTTTCTGAGTGACTTCAGCCTCCTTCACAGAGGTGAAGTGGGGGCAGATTTAAATGAGTAAAGAAAACTACCCCCTCTCTTGCCCTCGCTGCACCCCCACATCATTGTTTATGTGTGTGACTTTGGCATGCTTCGGTCTCACTGGGTCCACTTCTTCTTTTTTTTTTTTATATATAAATTTAAAAAAACTTCTAATTAACATCTATTGAGTTTTTCTTCCCTCCTCCTCTATAAATTACATGATGCATGTGTGAATATGTGTGTATGAGGAGTAAAGGAGGTGTGTTGAGGCTGTTGAGTGGCCTAGATAAAGGTGGTGGTGGTGCAAGGAGGAGGGGGGGGGTCACATGGGAACCTTACCCAGGCCATGCAGTGAAGGGGAGGGCATTGAGAGGCACTGGGGTAGGGTTAATCCCCATTCACTCCGTCCTTCACTCAGCATGGTCGGGCACAATAAGCCCCGCCTGCCTCCCCCTGAGTCTCCATGGTGACCTCTGACCTCACATTTACGGCTGCTGTCCCTGGCCCCTTTATGCCTCCATCCTGTTATTATCTGCAATATTTACTCCTTTTGATTTCCCTGCTGGCCATTGTCGTCGCCCACACAGCACCCCTGACTGACTGGAAAACTCAAGTGCTCTCATTCCTACTCCAGCATCACCCCTGAAAACCTTAAAACCCTCAGCAAACACTAGTTGAAGTGGAAATGAGTCAGCTTATGACCACTTATTTATGGCTTTTTGATTTAGGCCACAAGGAGCAGCACAGACGAGCAGCGGCCGATGAATGGACGGAGTCAGAGAAGTGCTTTTACACAGGCGCCTAGCGGGTTAAGATGCATTACACGTAACCACAATATCTGTGGTTCGATTCCAGCTGTGGACCTTTGTCGCATCTAATACCCATCTCTCCCAACTTTTCTCTCTGTATGTATCTCAACAATAAACTATCCAATGAAAGCACATTACATTATATTAGGGTCACTACAATTAGTCTAAGCACAGTGCAATCAAAATATTACACAAAAATATGAGTTTATAGGAAAAAAAACAGTTATAACCTACATAAAAAATAAACAAAAATTAAAGCTGAACAAAGATATGTAATCTTTTTATGTGGTTAAACAGTTAAATACATAAATACTATATTAATAAACAACTACAAGTGATAGAACAGTATGTGAAATGTAAAATATGTCCCCTGAATACACCTTTTTAACTGTCGCAGCAGTAGAAGCACAGGTGGTACTAATAACGTTGATTAACCATGGCTCAGTTCCATTACGTGTCCCAGTAAGCCATTGAAGTGCTGTAATAAATCACACCCGTGCTTTTCCTGCTATGAGTCAAAATGTCTGCTGTGAAACACAGTTTTGTACCCATGATGTTTTGTCTGAAACACACCAGGACTCACTGTTCTCCACGTTTGCCTTTGTTCCTGACTTCTTAAACCACAGCATAAGCTGCTTGCAGGACTTCTGCAGCAACACAACACTAACATACTGCCACTGCACTCGTGTGTATTATGGCTGAATTCCATTTGGCTGCTTCAGTTTCAAGGTCCTGGTGTTGTGCAATGCTGCCTTACCGTCACACTGTCATGACATACTTTAATTAGTAACACCTGTGCTTTACCTACTCTGTCGATCAGTAGACCTTTTTCACAGCAGCCATTTTGACATGAAATAGTCGGGTCAACACAGGTGTTTACAATGATACTAATTAAGGTTCTGTTCCACTTATTGCAGCAGAGACTTTCCAGTGAGCCGACATGCACCACAGCAGCAACCTGAACGGCGTGAAACCTTAATTAATATCATTGGTAACACCTGTGTGGCTGCTGTGAAAATGGTCTAATGTCGTAATTTCCTTAATAACAAAACAAATTTCATATAAGTAGTTCACAATTTCAGTTCAATAGAATTTCTATAAGAATATTCTGAATAAAAAAATATCTCTGGATGCTGGGTGTTAAAAATTGAATATTTATAATCTGTATTAAAATTAAAAGTTAAATTACTACTTGACTGTGTTTCAAAGTATTTACAGTAACTTTCAGATCCAGTGCAACTTTTTCACTGACTGTTGTCTCTCCCTGATGAATGACTCCACATTGCCATCTGCTGATTTTAGACTGCAGTGCACTATTTTCTCCTGCGCACTCATAATTCGCTTGCATATGACGTGAATGAAAATATGAATGCATCAGAGCAGAGTTATAAGTGAGAGGAAGACAACATAAACAGGAAGTCAAAGAGAAAACTTGATGATGGGATGGTCCTGCCATCACCATGTATAGAAATCCATTGTCATGGCTACATTGCCTCTTCTACAGATGTTCATGGTGGTTGCTGCAGACGCAGAGTCCTGCAGGTCTGCCCTGCTGACAGGTTATAAACAAAGTGGAAAACTAGATTAGAAAATATATATTTGGAGAAAAAGTAAGTATGTCAGTGTGTGTCCATGCATTGCTCACATTAACAGAGAAGACAAGGCATGAAAATTAGTCCAATTCTTGGAGGATGGAGGGTGAAAGAGAGAAAGCACCTATCACTGATGGCTCCTGTTGTTATTTTGATGTATCATATTTGCGCGGCTCGGTAAATCACAGTTAGATTGTTTGTATGATTTTTAAAAGAAAAAAACAAGTGTCAAGAAAAAAGACAAAAAGAGATGATTTTGGGGCAGAAAAATACCAACAAAGACCACAGAGACCAAAATAAACAAAAGACTTGAGATATGAGCGTCAGAGAAAAGAAGAAAAACAAATGTTTGTGTGCATGTGCATGTATAGTATCTGTGTACCATAAATAGCCACAAAAGGCCATACTTTAGTTGAAACCACAGAGGAGAGGATAACTCTTTCTTCTTCCTCCTCCTCCTGCTCTCTCACTCTTACTTCTTCTTTTTCTTCATGACTTATTGTCATGCAATTTCTGTCTCCCTTTGAAAAACACAAATTAAACACAAACACGCTGAAACTTAAGTGATATCAAACATGCCTCAAAGACGTGGAAAAACAGACCATAACTAAACCAAACCGCAGGCATAGAAACGAAAAGACAGACAGTCTGACCACGCTCAGTTTGGACCTTCATGGAGGATTTCATGTAGCTGAAGTCACACACACACACACACACACACACACACACACACACACACACACACACACACACACACACACACACACACACACACACACACACACACACACACAAACTGTGTGTTTGGCTGTAACATGTTACATATAAGCACAATATGATGCATGCAGCCAGACATTAAACTTACTGCACACAAACAAGAAACACCGTGGAGGAAAAGGCAAACTCTTAAGGTGGAATTTCATCGAATAAACAAACAAACACTAGCGCTGCTTTAAGTTTACATAGTAAACAAAAGGCACTGTAAAAATTGAGATTTATTCTACAAGTTGGAGGGACTTCACAGAGAAAGTTATTCACAAATAACAGTAAAATGATCCTGGCCACTTCAAGTAAGTGTTGGAGAAAATGTGGACCACAAAATGGAAACCACGCTCATATTTTCTGGTCATGTCCGAAGTTGAGTAATTTCTGGATGAATGTATCAGACGCCCTGAGGGAAGTGTCCCACCAAGATAGACCCGAAGGTGGTCCTCCTCGTTACAGTCACTGAAGGCTTTGAGGGGAGAGCCAAAATCTATTTGTTGCTAATGAATGTATCACAATACGATGGTTGAAACCTGAACCGCCAACATAGAACATCGAGCTTAAAAACATATGGGAACTGTTTGAGATTGAACAAATTACGTATGCAATAAGGCTGCAAAGACTCACATTTCTAAAGAGGTGGAGTCCAGCAATGAGTCTGCTAAGCCCGCCCCGAAGAACAAATAAAATATAAGAAAAAAAGAGATGAGATTTGTCCACTTTATGTGATGTGAGCATGTTAATTTGGAGGTGGTTTTAGGTGTGTTTGTTTGTAGATAAACCTGAACGTCCCAATCCACAGTTTGATCAATTTTAAATGGAGATTAGTGTCTATAATAATCAATTTCAATGATTTTTAGACTTTATAGAAACAGTGAGGACACAAATAAAGTTCTTTATAAAAACTTTAATTCAGTCATTTAAAAATACATAGATAAAATATTAAAAACTGTTTTTAAATGTCCTTAGATTTACTTCTCTTCTTGTCATCTCACATGAGCGGACAGGGTGAACCACCCCTCTCGCTCTCTGCGTTTCTCCACCTGTGATGGAGGAAAGAAACATTATTTTAGGTCAAAGCGGTAAAAGTTTAAAAGCTGAGCATCTCCATGTAATCTATAGTTTGTCTGTGTTTGTGTACCTGTGTTTTGCCATCCTTTGTTTCTCCTCCAAGACTGTGAGAAGATGCTTCAGATCCAGTGTATCTGAAATATAACAGTCATTTTTTAAGATTTCACTTCTGTATCAGACTTATTTCTTCTAATTCAAACTTGAAGAAAATATTAACTTCAATACCCGGGATTCATTTAACATTGCATTGTCATATTACGCTTTATACTAAATGAAAAAAGAACTACTTACCGTCTCTCACCACTACCAGTCCGAGACAGCAGCTGCTGTTCAGGCAGCAGTATGGACACCTCTGGACTTCCTCCACCTGGGAATAACATGATACAATGAAATACAATTTACAGGCTACAGAGACGTGTGAGGCTGAGCTACCATACCAGCTGATTGTGGGCTGAAGGCAGAGGGAGGGATGGGTGAATCAGAGGGAGAAACTTTGGCTGAAACACTTTGTTTCTGTTGGTCAATGAGCTCCAGCAGTCGACCCCTCGCTGCAGCACTTTGTCTGTTTAGCTCCAGCAGGCGCTGTTCCACGCTGCTCACACTGAAGGTGTTTGGTGATGGTGCCTGAATGAGAAGACAGAAAGAAACAAATCCTGGCTCCGGTCAAATGAGAGAAAGCGTGTGAATAAGGACAGAAGTATCCGATGTGGAGAGACTTAATCTCACCTGATTGGTCAGTTGCTCTCCTTCGGCAGATGGGACATGCTGACTCTTCCTCCCTGTGCTGCTGGAAACTGACGGCCTCCTCTCTCCAACATTTTCGGGTGTGACTCTTCCTGTGCTGCTGGAGCTCAACCTTTTCTGCCTGTTGCTACTGTTAGGCGATCCTCCGACCCTGACCCCCGGCCCTTAGCCTGGCTAAGCTGGGCCTTGATCAATTCGTTCTGTCTACTCAGCTGAGCGATCTCAGCCAGCATGGCCTCTGGAGAGAGCTGTGCACTGAGAGGGTCAGAGGTCAGCGATAATGAGGAAGTGGAGGGCAGGCTGGTGAGAGGAAGGCTGGTGAGGCTGGAGGCTGATCTGTAGGACTGGAGGTCTTCACGGGAATGTGGGACATCTAGAGGAGGAAGCTCCTGGTGCAACTGTATAGGATGAGTCACTGAAGAAGAGCAGCTGACTGAGTAAGACGACATGAGGGCATACGGCTGAAATCAGATAACTAAAAATAATCAGGCTGTTACCAGAAATTTGTTGCCAGTTGTCGCTCTGTCGAGGGGGGGAGAGCAACACAGCAGGAGGAACAGAGGCACGTGGTCGTTCAGGATCTCGCTCAAGAACTGGTGCAGACTGACAACCTGTTTACGACACGTAAAAACAAATTATGCACTATTTACTATACAAATATCCATTCACATATACACACACACACATGTTGTTTGAACCTGCAGCTTTGACATCAAATGAGTCTTGGTGTGGGTCAGCGTGAGCCTCCAGTAGTCCAAGTCCTCCCATCACCAATACCACTGTGTCCAATTTCTGTTCCAGCTCTGCTGTTTGCTGCTGCAACCCGGCCTGAGAGGAACCAGAGAGAAACATTCATCAGTCCAGCTGGAATCTGGAGAGTAAATGAGTGTCAGACCATGTGGTAAGCTTTGTCTAACCTGCAGGGCAGCGGCCTCTTCTCTCAGAGTCATCGTCTCAGCGGTGAGAGCATCAATGAGCCCACGTTGCTCCCTCAACTCGTCCTCCAGTCTTCTCCTCTCCTGAACCTCTTTGTGAGCTTCTTCTTCTCTCTAAAGACAGTTAAGTTCAAAGGATTTCATTAAATTAATCTCGTTTTTTTGACTTGAACGATCAATTTTTCAATGGCACCCCTGCTTACCCCTACCTGTTTGAGGAGGTGCACTAAACGTCCCAGAGTGGAGACCAAGGCGACAGAGAATCCAGTGAGGCTTTGTTTTCTTTGCTGTTTTTGACTCTGTGCTGAAGCCGGTTGAGTGTCGGGACTCAGAGTATCTAAGTCTGCCTCCACCTGACCCAACATGGCCTGCAACAGGCCCAGACTGGACTGGTCTCCGCTGAGAGAAGCTACAGAGGAGCCATTCATCTCCGAACTCTGAGAAACACATTTCCTGGTTCTTCTGGCATGACTACTGATCCTGCCTGGAAAATACATACAAAATATACCACTAATTTCTTCTGAGTATTGCAGTATTTGGCAGCTCTTATGATGACACATTTCACATATCGTTGCAGAATATGAAGAACAGATACCTTCCTGATATTACCTGACTGGTTGAGTGGCATCTCAGGGTTGAGGACCTGAGAAACCAGAACTGATGGTTCCTCCTTGCCTTCCTCTGACTGGTGCTGTCTGGACCGAACACGCTGGACAGCGACTGTGGCATTGAGAGCTGAAAAAAGGTGGAATGAGTTTACATGATGATGATGATTTTTTTAACTGTTGTTTTACTCTTTTCTTTTGGGGGGAGCTCATCTTTTCATCCTACCCGTTTGGTCTGGTGCTGTGCCTGAAGCACAGGGGGTTACTGGAACATTATCTCTGTCTACCTGGTCAGAGTTGGGATGATGGATTTTCTGTTGCTGTATCGATCTACCCTGAGACTGTGCCTTCATTTTTCGTAGATTGGACCTGCAAAGAAAAGCATCACAAGCAATGTAGTAATCAGTAAAAGCTTGTATTACTGTTCCAGAGTTATTTATTTCCCTACTAAGAAAGAACAGAAATCTTTTTTTTTAAATCTCCATATACTGTGAGGATAGTCTCTTGAAGGTGTTTTTTCTCCATTTTTTAGTTCTTTTTCAAATATAATGAAATTGAATAATAATCTTAAACTATCCTAAACTTTCCACCTTCCTACCTTTGGATTACATGATAGTCTGAACGGCCTCTAGGACAGGTATCTTCATCGCTGTAGTCATCCTCTGAAGCTTCTACTTCGTTAAGAGCCTGAAAAGAAGCATTTTACACATGCAACTATGATAATACAGACCAAAATCTTGAGTACAAAAAGTCAAAACAGGATATAAAAAAGACACACACTAACAGTACATTGTTAGTAAGAAAAAAATGACACATAAATGGTTGAAAGTTGGTAAAACTTTTAAGTATGAAGCTACAAATGTATGACATTATCTTGACACAAAAACACCTGCTGGTCCATCATAGACTGACTAAGCAGTGACAGCTGAGTTGGAGGATCTGGTCTCTGAAACACAGGCAACGCTGAGTCAGATTCACAGTTTGGAGCCATCGTCACACTGGGGTGTCCTGCAGAAACACACAGAGAAATACAAGTTTATATCTAACCAAATACCTTGTTCAAAAGGGTGAAGAATGTGTCGTGTCTGCATATGTCTACAAGCAAGGAACATGTTTTTATCGACTTAGCACTCGATTTATGTATTTACATCTATGATAGAGTGAATGAGAAGCTTTCTACCAGTCTGCCTGCGCGGAGCATCTCCAAACAAGTCTTTGACCACAGCCATGGCTCTGTCAGAGCGAGCCAGCACATCCTGCAGCAGCAGCTGATCAGAGAACACCTGCAGCAGTAAAACACACCGTCACCATTACCAGCTTGAAAAAGCCCATCACTAAAGAGGACTTTCAGTGAGATTTACACTTTAAATACTTTGTTTATGAACAATACACACCTCCCTAATGATGCTGAGGCTGGCCTGGTCGAGAGGTGCAGGGCTTCCAGGATGTCTGAAACGGCGTGCGAGGGCTTTCTCTCTGAGCTCCCACTGCGCCGCAGCCTTGTTGTGGGACTTGTGGATCTCATGCCGATGGCTCTGAAGCAGAAGAAGAACAATCAGACAAGCAAATGTGAATATGGTCTGTGTTCCAAGTTGCTTTTTCGTAATGTACAGTGCGAGATGAAACGGCTACACGTCACACCGATGAACGAGCACGCAGTGAAACATCTTACCAGCTCTGCAGGTGTCAGCTTGTGCACAGACAGATCAGTGACGGTGCTCTGAAAGCAACAAGAGAAGGCCGTCATTGCTTAACGTTTTCTTTATTTAACACAAGACGCCTAACAGATTACTTCATGAGGGAATAATTCACTGACTAAGATCGCACGATGTACATTTTTTTGTACAAAGTTGCTGTACAGAGTTATATGTATATTTTCTTTTGCATATTTTTACATGGATAGAGCTAAATGTTCTTCCTTACCTCTGATTTTTTAATTAATTTTAACCTCATGCCTTGTATATATTGTATGCCTGTTTTGTGTTTGTTTAACTCTAAATGGATAAATGATAATGAACTGTACTTACTGTACTCATCTTCCCGACCACTCAAAGTGCTTCTACATCCATTCATACGCATATTTATACACTGATGACATTCACTCATGAGTTTCAGTTATCTATCTATCTGAAAAAGTACCAAAAAGTACAGCTACATGAGCTGATGAAGGTGGATCAGCTGTCAGTACTCACCACCCACTCTCTCCTGGGAGCTGCTGCTGCTGCTTTCTTGGGGCGGACAGGCCTTTTTCCTTTGGGGTGTTGTTGTGGACGCCCCACTCTCACAAACGACATCTGTTCACAGACAGCATTGAAAGCATTCGTGCTATGGCTTCACGGTTTGTTTGAATGTATCAGCTAATGTGAGTTACACAAACTCTCCTTCGCCATCGTTAGCACTTATTTACGCACGAGTAACGTTAGCCGTTTGTTGCTCGCCAAATATTGAAATAGCACTTACGTTTCAGGTCACAAAGCCACACTCCGGTGAGTAAAGAGCACTTCAGGTTGTATTAAACTGTGTCTCCGCAGTTTGGCCGCTGTCGGAGTTCAGTATTATCGAAATCTCCTCCTCTGTTTGTTGTGTGACAGTTTTTCAACAGTTGCGCGCCACTTCCTGTGCCGTTGCTACGGACACCGCTTCACGGCGGAGCATGATGGGAAATGAAGTACTGGCGAGCAACGTGGGACAGGGATGCAACAAGCATCCTTTACATATGTGTATATACAGTACCACACCTTCTCATTCTTTATTTTTATTATTTAAGTGTAACAACGTTTTGCTGTTTTGATGGCAGCTTTGCACACTCTTGGCAGACCTGGAAAGCTTTTCAATTAACAGTTGTGCCTTCTCAATGTGTTTGAGACCATCAGTTTTGTTGTTCAGATGTATACAGTAAACAGCTCTATTCCACTACTATAGTAATTCATATTATGGCAAGAACTACTCAACTAAGGAATGAGAATTGATGGTCCATGATTACTCTAAGACATAAAGGTCAGTCAGTCAGGAAAATATCAGGGATTTTAAATTTATTATCATATGTAGTCACAAAAAAACTTCAAATAATATTATGAAACTGGCTCTGTCCCAGTAAAGATAGACCAAGAGTTACCTCTGCTGCAGAGAAGTTCATTACAGTTACTGTTATGGGAATTTTTTAAAGAAAAACCCCCTAGATAAGGAAGACTGGACTCAAAGTATCAAAGTTTAAGTTGAATTTATTATTCTTGTACAAGAAGGAGCGTTTAACAGTGCAACACACAAAAGGGGTTACAGAGAAAAAGGCTCCCTGAGGAGCTCTAACAGTTCTTATACATTTTTTAAAAATGGGCTGTCTCGGACACCTCCCCACCGATAATTTCCCCTTTTGGCTCTCTGCTCAGCAAAATGACACTTCTCAGGCCTGTTTCTCACGTCCTTGCCTCTCCTCTCCTTGAACTACTGATCTGCAATTATTACTCCCTGCCATTCTCTACAAAACACAGTCCAAATAAGGGAAGTGCACGAGACATGCAAAAAACAGGAAACACACACATGACACACATATGAGTTAAAACATCTGAACCCCACTATAATCCTAATTTTTATAACAGTTACCAGCCTCAGAAATCACCACTTAATGACACCTTAGATCACAGCTCACAAAAATGCTTCCCAGAATTCAAGTAGCAGACACATTTCAACATCAACTGTTCAGAGGAGAACAGTTGAATCAGGCCTTTATGGTCAAATTACTGCAAAGAAACCTGAGAAAGAACAACATAAGAAGAGAACTGCTTGGGCCAAGAAACACAATGAATGGACATAGCAGTGGAAATCTGTGCTTTGGTCTGATGAGTCAAATCTGTTCCATCTGCCTTGTCTTAGCGAGGCAGATAAGGTGAATGGATCTGCATGTGTGGTTCCCACTGCAAAGCACGGAGGACGAAAAGTTTTGACTGGTACTGTATAAATATAATATTATAATACAATATAATTATTATAATTTGTATATATAATTATACTATAAAGTAGAACTATCTCATGACTTGCAGGTGTCTGTAGAACATGAGTAAATATAGATCAAACCACTGAGAATAACATTGTCTAATATACATTAACGTCATCCCAAAACATGATTATGATTTTTTCAAATAGTATATTGCAAACAGATGTTGTGCCCGTAATCATTTGTTTATTTGTTGTTTTTAAATTGCACTTTCCTCAAAATAAGTCACCTTAAAACAATCACCGAGTCTTTATAAAACTGTATATGTTCCTATCTAGTTTATCGAGTTTTGTTTCCAGATGTTTGCGCAGGAGCAAGCATCTGGCAGCTCCACTAGATGGCATTGTCACCATGTAAATCCCAGTGCAGAGGTGGGATGCCAAACAGCCAAAACTTTTACCAGCAGACATCTCCGCACAGAACGCAGAATGAAAAGTTGAACTCAAGTTTGCTCAAAGTGAAGTCAGCAACAACATACGACTGGAAATAAAGTTGCTTGCATTTAAAATAAAACTCCGTTTTAGTTTATATTTTATTAGTTGTTGATGTAAAAGTTTAGTATGAGGCCAGTCAAAAAGAAATAATAATAAAAAAGAGTTGGTCTAGAAGATACTGAAAGAAAATGCTCTTTCTCTACATAACAAATTATTTGAATTTTTTTGAAAATTATGTCCAATGTCCAAAAAAAAGTTATGCATAAAGTTAGAACATGCATATTTTATCCTGCGTTAAGATTTTATTTTAAGGGTTTCAACCGGAAGTTGTATTTTACTCTTTACACCTTGACACTGGTTTATTACTCTATTAAGGGATGCGTGTTCGCGTCTGACTTTTTTTTTACACGCCCCTCTCGCTCTGACGCAAAGTTAGATAGACTCTGCGCGCTTTGGTTCAATCGGGCTAGACCTATCCAGACCTGGTTGACTGATTTTCCGACGCACTTAACAATGCAGACCGAGCCACAAAAGTTTGAAAAGTTATCTTTGCGCACGGGGCTGGCGGTGAGGGGTCTCTGGAGTGACAGCAGCATGGATCAGGCTACAAGTGTTGGTTTCTCTGCGCCCCTGTGGAAAGTCATTTGAAGAGAGAGGAGACATGAACAGCCTCGCTGCGGTGCCAAAGGAGATCATCTAGTTTTTCCATATTGGATTTAGTACGAGCTCTGAGGGTTTACAACTGGAGTATCGGATCAGGTTATATAATTTCTGTGACACTTTCAATAATATCTACTTGTGTTTTGTTTCGTACAACTCTTGGATATTCACCTACACCGCGGAGTCCCTTTTGGAGACGTTGGATCTGAATTACGCACGGGATTCCCCTAACAAATGACAGCTTCTAAGTGCTTTGTTGCTCCCTCACTTCATCCCCTCGGCTCCCTGTATCACCGCACCGACCCACCGTATCACTCCCCTCACCAGGTTAGGTAGACACGGAGGAGTGAAAGCCTCTCTGTCTGTTTCAGTGCGCCCAGCGTGCGGCCGCGGTCCACCTGGCCGAGGATGTGGGGAGGAGGTCTCCCGATGTATGTCACCGTGATTGTGACTCTACTCCTGGTCATTATCGACGTGAAAGCCAGCGGGGAGTATTGCCACGGCTCGCACGATTCCCAGGGCGTGTGGAAAGACGGGTTTCAGTGCCCGGAAAAGATCGACGGTGAGGACGCGATCATCTGCTGCGGGAAATGCGAGCTGCGCTACTGCTGCTCCAGCACGGACGCACGGCTGGATCAGGGCAGCTGCGATAACGACCGGCAGGCTCAGGAGCCCGGGACAGACAGCAAGGAGAACAAGGACTCTGGTGCAGGTATAAACCCATAGATTTTACTGTTTCAACAACTTATACCACAAATATTGTGCATGTTGGTAGTATGAATAAGGAAAGCATGTTCACACCAGGACAAAAGCAAAATAAAAACACACTTTCACACAATAATGATGCATAAAAAGTAAGTTTTAAAATGTTTTTATGGTTGCCTGAATGTTGTTGAGAGGTCATTTTGGGGACTGTCACAATAAAAGCCTTTCTACCTAACCTGTTGCTTCGGCATCAGTGTAATCTCAGCTGAACCTCTGGTTTATTCCAAATGGATTCAAGCCTATGAATAAATATAAATGCTAATAGTGTGTGGACGCCATGCCCAAGGCCCATGCACAGGATGTCTTAAATTTAATTGTAAATTGTGGACCCATTACAAGATTCAGTTTCCTCTCATAAACCCAACAGTCCCCACAGTATCTCCTTGTTAAGAAGTTCATCTGCTGCCTAGCTCCGGTTGGCAACGACAGCTGCACAGGAGACAGCAGCAGACTCCTCCAAAAAAACAGTTAACTGCGCTCACAAATGGCAAACTGTGCCATTCGTACTGCACTTATAAATAGCTGTGTTTGTTCTGGCCTGTAACAGTGCAAAGAGGGGGCCGGGCTCAGATCACGCTGTCCCCACGGGGATCAAGTTTGGACTTGACCGGATCTTGGACAGTGGTTCACCAAAGGCGCTGACAGCTCTGCTCATAAAAAAAAGACACAAATCGCGTTATGTATCATTTCCTACAAGCCGGCCAGGCTTGTGGAGTCCCTTTCCCATCGTGAAACTCCTCCTGTAATCCCTCTCTACAGTCCCTCTGGTGTCTGTGGGCTTTCAAGGGATTCACACTCTGACTTGCTCCAGACATGACACTCATATACATACACAGAAACTATGTAGAGAGGCATCATCACCAAAATTCAAGACAAAATATGTCACATATTTTCCAGCTTATGTAACAAATTAGGCAACAATACAAACTTCTTTCTCCGGGCTGGCTCCCTATTCATCATTGCTCACATTCCCATAAATTAATCTATCATAAAGCCCCTTGAAGCTGCATCATGTCTTGGATAAAAGATCAACAAGTAGATAGCAGCACTCCAGTTAAGTTAGCAAACTGGACATCAGAGAAAAAAGGCAGCACAGGCTTATTTCATGTTTCCCTGGAGGATATTGCCCTCTTTTGGACCCCCAGCTATAATCTGTCATTGTTAAGACTATCATGCCTTATCACTGCAGGAAGAGGTATATACATTTCATTCAGTGGCCTCCAGCCAAAATGATTTAAAGAAAAGCAGCTATTTTGTGTGTTTTTTTCATGCAAGGCCTTGTTCCATTTGGGCATTTTATTCATTTTTCAGACGCTTGCAGCCTATTAATCATCCAGGGAAAGATACATGCTGTGATGTCAATGGATAACAGGCAGGAAATTATTAATGTGCTCAACATGAAGGAACATATGGTATTTAGGAACAGGAGAATGCCCGTGGGATAACCGCAGGAGACGAGAAGGAGTCCAGCCAGCATAGCCACAAAGACTGTGCCCAAAACAAGAGCTTAAGACAGAGAATGAGGGGGGGGGTGCTGTTACCGCAGCATGGCTGCCACAGCTCAGCTGCAGCAACAGGTGTGGAAGAGTGACGGGGAACAATAGGAGGGTTTTCGACCAGCATGTGCACAAGATGAGAAAATCACGCATAACAAGAGGTAAAGAAATAGTCATATTTTTGAAGTAAAGTAGACAGCCAAGTCCTGAATTTGACAAAGTGAGAATAGTTTTCAAGATTTGATTCATAAGTGTTCTACTTAAGTACAAACATGAGGTACTTTCCATTTTATCTTCCTTTATACTTCTTCACTACAGTTAAAGGAGAAATAATGTACGTTTTCCTCCACTACCTTTATTTGACAGCTGTATTTACTAGTTACACATTAATACTTTACATTAAACAAACTTTTTAGCTTGTGACCTCTTTTAGAAAAGGCAGTGTTAACTCTGAACCCATTTTCACATTTTAGATGCCTATGAGTTGTAAGCATTTCCCCAAAGAGAGATGATCACATTTAAATAATGCCTAAAGAGGGTAAAATGTCCAACATTTCATAAAAATTAACAGTCCAAAAAATGTATGCAAATTTGTTTATCTAAATGCAGTTTTTATCCATGCGAGACATTTAGCTCTGATGGCACTGTTGGTTGGTCAGTCCACCACTTTGTTTGAGACTCAAATGTCTATATATTAGGATGCATTTCAATTAAATTTAGTATGTTCGTGTTCCCCAGAGGATGAATCATAATGGCTTTGGTGACCCCCTGATTATTCCTCTAGCACCACCAGCAGGTTGTGGACTTTGAGTGAAATGTCTTGACAACTATTGGATTTACTGGCATGAAATTTAGTACAGACATTCATGTCACCCAGAGGATGATTTGTAATAACTTTATTGATACCTTAACTTTACTTAATTTATGACTAAACACCTTCAAAAGTAATAGCATTCACATTAGCCTCAGCTATACTTATGATGGTATGTAGCAAACTAAGATGGTGAACATGGTTCTGCTGCACATCAGCCATTTAGCATTCTCATTCTGAGCGTGTTAGCATTTAGCTCAAAGCTAAACTTCACCAAAGTGCAGCCTCACAGCGCTGCTAGCATGGCTGTAAACTCTTCAGTCTTGTTTCTCCTTTGCTGCCCCACTCACGACCTTCCAGATTTACGTGCCCTCTGGGAAAGGGGACCTGAACCCTGGGTTAAGAACTATTGGGCTAATCTACCTAACAGTACATAAAGTAGTTAAAACTAACTCCACCATGAGCAACAGTAAGGATCTATTGATGTGATATATAAATGTGTATCAATCAAAGGGGGTATTTTTTTTGAATAACGAGTACTTTAAGTACACTTTACTAATACTAATACTTATAATAGGACTTGTGCTTGTAATTTTTAGATTGCTGTAATTGTATTTGTACTTAAGTAAAGGATTTGTCTAAATCCACTGTATTTTGCTGAACTTTCAGTGCTCCATCACTGATTTATAGTACAGTGTTTTGGAAAGGAGCTGAGCAGTGAAAGTGGGTATGAAGTAACACAAGACGAAAGTTTTTGCAATTACTAATCCTCATCATCCATGCAGAGAAAAGGGGAGTGGAGGCAGAAATGCTGAGGTGGAGGCCATATAAGTGCAGGAAAAAAGGGCAGTCAACGGCTCCCTGGGACATTTCTGTTCTTGTAACTTATATATGTGTTGCCATAACAGAGTTCCTGTTAAAACCTGTTTACAGGAAGGTGTGTAGCTGCAAGGTACATTAGCCTCTGAAGTTGACACCGCTTCTAGTCAAAGGGAAATGGGTCAAGGTCCTAGTATGTTTCATGTCACCGTGTCTCGGCCTCTTATGCCGCTGGCCTATGTCTTTTGACACCTGGACTTACCGCATCAGCCAATGAACGTCCTCCAGCTCTTAACAGGCCTCATGCAGTAATCCTTTTTAATACCCTGCTACTTTTGATGAGCATTTTGAAAAGTTTCTCAAGGCCGTATGGATGTATTTCAAAGAGACAAAAGGAAACTGGAGCCAGTTGCCACCTCTCTCTCTTTGGCATACAGTTACACCTCATAACACATGGGCACATTCAAAGTGGAAAATAACTACACCCTTTGGGAACAATAAAACACAACTAATCACTTGTAATGTAACATGGTCGTTATTGTGCTCGTAAGGTGTTTGTGCGAGCGACCATGGGAATGTAAAAGTTAGGCAAAACACTTCAGGAGTGACCTCATCATGTCCATCACCCTGTTTCTGCCAGAAACATTCCCCGTCGTTAGTTAGCCGAAAAGGTGCAGTTAGAACAAAAAAAGTTATTGTTGATCATGTTTCAATGTTGTTGTTGGAGCTTCTCCTGCTCGCTGGAGCTGAGATCTTCACATATAAAAATGTCTACCTGTTTAATGATGCCTCTGCTATTTGACCCGGCAAATGACACTGTGATTGGTGTTACACAAGTGCTTTCTTACAAGCCTGACTTGCAACAAAAAGAAAGAAAAGGTCAGTGAGAAGGAATTGACTTACTCCTTTGATTTAAAGAGCTGAATAGCCTCCCATTCAACTACATTAAATCAGTCAACTTTAATACCCTTCTTTACGCAGAAGCCAAGTACTGCAGTTGCAACTCGTGTAACTTATTTTCAAAGGGTTGGTCATAAATAGCTGAAGAAAAAAAAAGAAGGGTCACAAATATCTGCTGGCAGCCGCTCTGAAGAATGTCGCCCATGCAAACACACACACACACACAGGTCTGCAGGGTTGAGGAGGCTGGGGACACAGCAGGGTGCTGAGGATTAAAACAGATCAAAACAAAGTTAATAACTGCTAATGAGAGCCTGGGACTCCCTGGGGACCCAATCCCAGTGTACCTCTAATTCTCCTACTCAAGCCCAAACACTCCTCCCTGCTCAGTCTTTTGTTTCACTGTCTCACCCACTCACATGTAGGAGCTTTGCCTGTGCAGGGAGGCAAGACGTGTGTGAGCCGGTATTTCTTTCTGAAGTTTAATGTTGGACTTAGAAGTTAATATTTTGCCACAGAAGCAGGTTATTGCTGTTTTTTTTTTTTCACGTCTTTATTCTTCTCTCTCTCTGCAGTTCCCATCTATGTGCCGTTCCTGATCGTGGGCTCTGTGTTTGTAGCTTTCATCCTGGTGGGCTCTGTGATTGCCGTGTGCTGCTGCCGTTGCCTCCGGCCCAAGCAGGAACTGTCATCGGCAGGAGCGTCAGGAGGTGGTGCCGGCAGTGGTCGCCTCTTGGAAACCATCCCTATGATGTCCAGTGCGGGGACCTCAAGAGGTTCATCGTCCCGCCAGTCTAGCACTGCCACCTCGTCCAGCTCCTCTGCTCCGCCTGCTGCACCCCGCCCCGCTCCCCCTGCCCTCATGCGGGCTCAAGCCTCCTGCTGCCTACCCCCTGATGCCAGTGTCTTCGTCAACATGCCCACTAACTTCTCCGTGCTCAACTGCCAGCAGGCCACGCAAATCATGCCTCACCAGGGACAGTTTCTGCACCCGCAGTACATTGGCTACGCCCACCCCGTGTCTCCTGCCACAGCCTTTCTGGACCCCACTCAGGGAGGATACAGACCCCTCCAGTCCCCCTGCCCTCCTCCCACCGGTGGGTCCAGTATCACCAGTGACCAGAAATACCCTCCAGTGACTGTGTGATGAGGGGCCAACTTGCAGACCACTCTGCCACTTTGTTTTGAAGTTTAACCTGTGAGGGCTGTGCCAGAGACCTTTTTGGGAGGGGGTGCTGCCAGAGTGGAAAAAGAAAGGCAGGGAGTCAGACTCACATGAAGGACTCATAAAGCCGTTGAGGCAGCAGGGCCTGCCCTGCTATTGTGTGTGGTGTGTCTGTTTAGTGTGTCATATGATCTCTTGGCAAGTTTAAATGAGCTAAGCTCAGCCTATAGCCTATAGGCGTCATAAATGATGGGGTAAGATGGACGCATAAATAAGTTTCTGTCTTGATGCGAAGACAAAACTGCATATTGGAGGGTTAAACAGCCCAGATGGGTGATAATGCACAGCTCACTGTAGCCTGCAGCTCAAATAAAGACTGTGCATGTGTTTGTGTTCGCATGTATGCGTATGCGAGAGCGAGAGAAAGATTTGTTGGCTTATATGTGCTGGAATGAGTGACGACTGGATGATTTATAGCAGCGAACTGTAAGAAAAGTGGATATTCGAGCAAAAAAAAAAAAAAAACTATGACCACATGCTGTGTTTATGCCATGTGCACATCTGCACTTGTGAATGGTTGTGAGTGGTTTATACAATACAGTATATATTTGTTTGTGTTGAAAGTGTGTTGGGGAAAGAAAGCGATGTGAAAAGATGTTTGTACTGTTCGTGCGTGAGTTAGTGCGACGTGTGGAGGGATGTGGATGTATGAGTAACAGTGAGTGAACTGCGTGTAATGGGAAATGCAGGTGGCGTGATGTGAAAGGCAGTCGCAATCTCCCTCTAGACCATTTAAACTCTAATGAAGTGAACACAGGACATAGACTGTGACGCTCCACCCTTCTATACAACCCCCCTTCTGCCACCCAAAAGAAAAAACATAAAAAAAAAAAAAAATCCCCAACTGCCCTGACTGGAAACACACAAACCCAAAAGAAAAATTTAAATATTCACACGAGGCTGGCAGTTAATGTACCTAAAAAGTGTGAGTGTGTGACAGAGAGCGAGTCAAAGGCAGTTCTCTGAAGATTACGGAGTTAATTATACAGTGAAAACTCAGCCAGCAGCCCCCTTCACTTCTCTCCTGTGAGAAATGTGTGTGTGTGTTTTTTAACACTCATACAGTTCAGTGCCTTAGCGGAGGGCACGGGCAGCTCCAGGGCAGCTTTGACTCATTATTTTCCACTTAGAAACAGCAGTTATTGGTTGTTAATCTTTAAAAAAAAAAAAAAAAAAAAAAAGTTAAAGTTGCATTTTTTTTTTCTGTGTACTGTTGTGCAGCTGAGTCACTGGTAACTCAGTAACATACAACAAGAGGAATGTGCTGCTCCACTGAGCATGGAGTCCGAGATATCCCATAGTACTGAAACCGGTATGTTTATGTACCTCATCTGTACTCCGAGCATAATGTCTGATAAGATACAGTCGGCAGCTTGTGTGTGACGAAATAATCTGTAAAGTCATGTATGAAAATTGGTCCAATTTGATGCAGGAGTGACTTTTTTCATATAAATGCTTAAAAAAAAAATAAACGTTTAAACAGAAAGCAGTGTGTTGAGAGCTTATATCACCTTCTACTGTCATAAAAACATAACAAGCGATGCTTTGTGCTTCAAAAGATGATTTCCACTGCCCCTCTGGATAAGTGATATTTACATACACACACTTTGAAACTTGGGTTAACAAAAAACAAATGTGTGGTGAATGGATTTTGCACACAGAGCTGTCTCAAATTCTTAATCCCATTCAAACACAAACACTCTTACTTAAAACACTAATTACACCCATTCACAGACAGCTCTACCACCCACGGAGGACTGAACAAATACCTGTCACATCACCCGACTTGGAGACGGGAGGAACAATAGACCTCAACAATGGACAGTTTGAAACTATGACGATGTGGAGTAGTTCTGGCAGGTTCCTCCAGAAACTCAGCTACACGGTAATGTGGAAAGCAAAGCGGGCCGTTTGGGGAGTCACTGGGGAGGAGTTGAAAAGCATAAATGGCTCTCTGGCTCCTGCTCGGCCATAGCCCGATGGATTCTCCATACTGGAGCAGCTGTAGTCGGTTTGGGCTGGGCTGCATCCAGGAAGGTGGGTGGGAAAGGGATCTCCAGTTGGACTCCAGTGTGCTGAGGAGGGGGGAGTATTAATCGGCTAATGGTCTGTCTACACTGACTCTCTTGAGCTTAAAGAGGGAGCGTGGGAGAGGTGTGATTCTGGTTATATATATATAAAATCATGTGCATTTCATGTTATGAGCCTTTTCGATCTATTTTAAGCATAAAATGTAAACCAAACTCCCCCCAACTTACAATCAAGAAACGGAGACGTGTAGTCAGGCCATGGATTGATTAGATTTAATGATTAGGACTCAGATGGACAACCTCCCTCTCCCACCCTTTCAGTCTTGCATTCCTGAACCAGAGTGTCCTCAACACAGAGCACACAGACAATAGACTCTACATTCAGACAAATCCCAGAGCCAGAAAAACACATGATCCAGGCGAGTGTCTCAATCAGATCCCTTTCTGTTTGGATGCCTATTAGCACTAGTTCAAGTAAAATATTCCCTCTAAGACATGTCTCCACATACGAGTACAAAAACAGACATTAATGAAAACAGAAAAAAAAAAAAAATTAACACGTACACATTAATGTCCACTTTAATAAAAAAAGAAAGAGAAAAAGAAACAGTCCAGTAAAGAGTGGAAAGCCCACAGAACTGAAGGAGGAAGCTCTAATGCCAGACTTGCTGCTTCTACGTGAGCTGACGATGCTAGACAGGCGGCATCAGGAATCACAGGAGCGGTCAGAAACAACAGGAAACATAGTGGAGGTTTTTTTTTTTTGTTGTTGTCGAAGAGAGTGATGTGCCGCAGAGGTGGAGAGACGTGGAGGCTGCAGAGCGGCTAGGAGATGGAGATGATAGGAGGGAAGAGATAAGCAAGAGGAGATCCCAGTGGGGTTGCAGCAGGGTGGCGGTCCAGTTTGGCTTGAGCGTTCTGCCTCAGTGGCATCTCTGTGGCGTTTGGCAGTGAGGCTTGGTGCTGCGATGGATGTGGGACAAAGATGGGGAGGGTGGTTAGGGCCTGTAGCTTGGGTGTAGAGCTCCGGCGGTGCATGAGTGTTTGCTTCCCCTCCCTCGCAGTTTTTAAAAGGAATTCATCAGCGCATGTGTGTGTGTTTATTTTGATGTCCCCTCCCCATCCCACGTCGGCATGTGATGACAGATTAGCTTAAAACCCACCTCACAAGAGAGATGAGAGGGAACAGTGGAAGCTAACGCACACGGGCCGACACACACATGCACACGAACAACAGGAGTGCCAGTGCGTGCAGACATACATGCACAGGCAGATACAGACGCACTGGAATGCACGCACGCACACCCACACATACACACACATAAACACACAGTGGCATGAAGCAAACCCAGTCTGTGGGGTATACAGATATGAGTAGCAGTCTCTGAGTTTGACTCGTCATGTCTGTGCGTGGATACGATTGCTCATGCTTGTGCAGCTCGTGTGAGTTTGAACAATGTTTATTCCGTAAAGTCGGACTGGTGCCTTTTTTCTCTCAAGTCAGTCCTCCATGAGCCATCAACGGCCTCCACGCCTGACCGTGACCCCCCGCCTCCCCTGGCGAGGGGTCAGGTCATAGTTCCAGTAAGGCCACAGCAGGGGGTCTGTCACCCGGCGTGAGGGTGTCACGTGAGTCTGTCTCCGCTGTCGCCTTTGACAACTGTTGCTACGGTGAGCTGAAGCCTTGGTCAGGGGTGGGGCTAGATGCTGGGGCGTTGACGGGTGGTGTCATAGGAGCGCACTACCTGGGATTGGGACACCACGCCGTGCTCCTCCTGAGAGAAGGCATAACCGTCTGCGGAGAGAGACGAGAAGAATGAATGTGGAGTACAACACTTCAGTTTTTGTTCAGTACTTTGGTCGTTTGCTTGCAAAATTATACTTTGAGGCTATAAAAATTACCATAAAGCTGAATAGAGTTTCACAAAAGGTGGTATTCATTACAGGACTCACATGTTGGATTGCCTAACCATGTAGAGGGGTTTCTATTTTTCTGGCAAAAATATTGGCCGAATACCGGGAATCAATTTGTTGTTTCAGGGCTACATTAGATAGAAACATGGAAAACCGTGGCTTTCTCTTTCTCTCTGGTTTGCCAGATATTCAAATGACACGCTTACAAGTACATAGGCAAATAAACACATCAAACAAACCAAACAAATCAGCAGACTTCACAAATATGTAGAAAACACTGTTTTCTTCTCTCTGTCTACATCCTGAGTTTATATTGGCTGAAACACGATCATACAGAAACACAATTCTCTCTTCATCTTTCCAGCGACTGATAGTGACGCTTGACAACATCTGGATCATGCAATTCAGTCCAAAAAGCTACAATACCACAATCAGGATTAATATGATGTTATAGTGTGTGTGTGTGTGTGTTTGGGGATGGGCACTCACGTGACACAGTCTGCTGCACCGAGTTCGAGCGTCCTACGCTTGAAGGTGTTTTCCTAAAGACTCTTGTCAGCAGATGGGCCCGTTCGTTTAGACTGCAGAGAAAAGGGAAGAAATATTAATATCTCCAAGGGGACACAGTTTTTGGCAATTAAAGTGAGGGTCTCTACTACTCACACTACTACACAACATTACTAGCGTAGCGACAGGAAAATATTTCTTTAATTAGCGCACATATTTCTAAGTGCTTTTGACACCTTTTTTACTCCCAAGTTATGAGCAGTGGCAGGTTTCTGAGAAATGTCAAAATATAATGTTATAACTCCTCACAGATTTAAGGCATCAGGATGATTAAAGACAGTCCTTCAACCTTCAGATATTCTTGAGCAAAAACACAGAAGAATATAAGCCAAAAGTAAATTTCTCCTTCGTGGATCAATGTTGAAACACAGATCAATGAGCAAACAAACTGGATTTCAGACCAGAAAACCGGCAGGAGGTGCATTTGATACTGACTGCTTCTGACATCCAATTTAATCCAACAGTAAGTCATAAACTGGCTGCAGGGTAAAAGGACATCCACAGTAAACTATGCCCCAGCCCCCACTCCCACCCTTCTCCTCTCTCCTCTTCTTCCCCCTCTTTCCAAGAAGAAGACTGGATCCTCTGTTCTGAGACCACACGCCGTCACGGCTGCTCTCCTCCCGTGACCAAAAATAACTAAGCCCTTTCCAGATATTGGACGCAAATGCATGCACGCACACACATGCACTCTTATTTCGTCTCATACTTCTCTCCAGTCTTATCACCAACATTACAGCCATTAAAGTAATCAGGCAGAGGCGTTGGACGTAAATGCAAGGACACTTGTATCACTGATTGCATCGGAAAGTCGCCTTTTGCCAATTTTATTTGAAAGAACACATTTGTCTTCCAACGGAGCACTAAATTCACACAACAGGGGTTTCCCTGGCTCCTCTGCTGATCAACGAAGTAATTATGGACTAAAGCCAGCCATCCCAAGGTTAAAATTTGGATCAGGCGGTTAGGAAATTCTTAATACTGTATGTGACTGTTGGGAACCTTCACTAGAGTTTTTGTCGAAAAAAGAAAAAAGTGATTGGCCCTGAAGTTTGCTCAAAAAGTCTTTGGCCAAAAAAAATGATGTCTGTTAGATAGATGACGCCGCTGAGTGAATGATAAAAGACTAAATGGTGGCGGAACAAATAAATGAAAGGCTCATGCATCAGTACGACTCAAGTTCTGTAATGTTTCTTTTTGGCTACCGTCCGATTCAAAAAGGCTCAAGGATGTGCTTCGTTTGAACTCTTCCCTCGAGATGCTCTTGTACTTTACCTTTCCTTTCCACCCCTTCCCCATACCTACACCAGGACCTCCCCAGGAACTACAAACACAGATGTGCTCGTTTCCATTTTGCTCCGTTGCCTATTTGCCCACAGCTACTTTAACGTTTCTTATTCTAAATGGAGAGGGCCCCAGGATCCAGTCCTGCTTTCCTGGGTTTAAAGCAGGGTCAGTCCAGGACGGGGCCCTGCGTAGGGGTCAGGAACAGCAGTGTGGTTACCCACCCTTCCCTCCCCAATCTGAAAACATACCTCAAGACTTCTCCGGTTCTTTTCAAGGCCCATACTGCTCTGAGAAAGCAGCTTGTGTTGGTGACTCACTCACATCTGACTCTTTATTACAGTGAGTCAGACCCGGAGGAACATTATAACTTTTTCTAATCCTTACTAGCAAACACTGGTGGAAAAGGTACTCTGATCATTTATTTAAAGTATTAATGCCACTGTGCAAAAATACTCTTTAAGGTGTAAGTCCTGTATTCAAAGATTTAAAGATTCAAAGATCATACAGAATCATGAGTTCATAAGGTTAAACTTCCTTCTACCAGCCATGTTCATATTTTATTACCATTTGCCTGGTGGATGGTGCTAAATTTCCACCCTGCTGGGGCTTTAACATATACGGTGCATTTTAATGTTGTAGCCAGAGGAGGTGGGGCTAATTTTAATTACTTCATATGCTGTTTTTTATCTACACTTCCCTCTGAAATGTTGTGAAGTAGACGTTTAAAGCGGCATAAAATGGAAACCTTTAAATTTAACTTGAATACAGTACTTGAGTAAATGTATTTTGTTACTTTCCAGCACTGATAGCAAATATTAAAACCTCTACAATCATACAAACTTACTATATCTACTAGTAACACCACACACGCAGCTAAATCACAGGGAGAGCTACAGATACATCCAGAAGACACACCAGGTCTGTACAGCAGTTTAAATTGATCCAACTATGAAGCAATCCAGAGGTGGAGCAGTGGAAAAAAACGGACACAAGGAGAGAAATTAAGTTTCAAAATCCCTAAACTGAGGACAAAGAGGGGAACGAGTGATAACAAACAGAGAGAGGTGTGAACTAAAGTTAATGGAAAACAAGCGAGGGTCACTCCAAAGCAGCCTGCAGTGGGGCACACAGGTCATTTGAGGTCACAGTTCACACAGTGGGATAGTGCAAACCCAGAAACTACCTCTGTGAGCGTGTGACAGCTCTGACGCTACAGCGGGGCCTCAGCCTTGGCTTCGGCGCTGTGGTCGGTGCTACCGGGGAGTTAGAAATACCATTTACTGTCACACATACAAGAAACTTACGCTCATTGCCACTGACCTATACAATGTAACGCAACCTGATACAACAGCTCTGCCACATATACTTCCTTTATGAAGCTTGTAATGGCAGGTCTGTTAGTGAGGTCGCAGTTAGCGGTGGTGTTTGGACACTGAAATGTGTTTCTAATATTCTTTTCATGTTTGTACAGAGGCAAAACATTAGAAACATCTCTCGATATAAAAGATAATGCAGTCTAGCTCAACACCACTGCAAACCACAACCTCAATAATAAAGCTTTTGAATTTGTGTTAAATATTCCAGGTGTACCTAATAAAGTGGCCACTGAGCATTACCTATGTACAGATTTATACTAATTCTGTGCATATACATAAAGTAGTAATATAAATATTAATGGATTATTCTTAAAGACTGTATGCAACCCTATAAAAATCATAAAATAAATGAAGCAAAAATCAATGGAATAAACTGATTGATGACACAAATAAAACCGGATGAACACATGCAGGTGAGAGCCCATGATGCTTTGTGGCATACTGTATATACCTGCGGCCACTGGCATCTCTAAGTACAGCTGCCCCGGGGTCGACGGCCCGAGCCTCCAACTCCTGCACCTCCTCCAGAAGAGACTTCCTCACAGTGCGACGTGTGCTGCAAAGCAGAAATAAGCTCGTCGGACTCATGAAGGAACGTTTGAGTGTGCAGACACATGTGATTCATAATATAAAGTGTGCGTAAGTGTTGACACAGACTCAATATGGGTTATGTAAACGCTTCGGTTAAGTTAAATAGTCGCTGTATGGATTTCCCATGTATTTATATTAAATGTGTTCTACTTACACGGTCCAAGCGAAGTCTTTGAGTAAACACGCAGTAGGCACCAGGACCAGACCCAGCCAGAAGTGCCAGCACTGCATCACCTTGCCAGCCTGCAATGACAACACACAGGCTCCATTTATTTCGCTCGTATATTAATTCAAATTGAGTATTAAGTCATTTTTCTCTGAAAAACGAGCGCAGAGAAACACATGTGGAAAAGGCAGAGAAATGTGATACAGAGCACATTGAAAGCCTTTCACAGCGTTAAAAAAAAAAAAAGGAGTTGTTAGCTAAACATATTTAACAGCTTTCTCACACCCCATATCTACACCACAAACTGGATTTATCGCAGTATTCCCACAGCCGAAACATAATGCTTCTATGATGCTAAAAGATAAAAATGCTAGTGAGCAACCACAGATCCCCCCTACCTGACTCCGCAGGCCAGCTGCAGCCAGCCTCATTGACCTTTCACCCTCGTCCTCAGTCTGTCTCCAGGGATTAATCTGGCATCTAACCACTGTCTGTCTGCCTCTTACTCCTACACATCTCTTTCTCCTTTGGCTCCTTCCAATCTTACTCTTTCACAACTTCCTTTCATTATTATTGTGCGTTCTGTTGCTTGTCCTCGCCTGTAACCCTAAATCCCTTCATTTTCCCTTCATTACCCAATATCTCCTCTTTGCTTATCTGCAAGAGCTCTGCAGTATTTCACAAGCCCAATGATACAGGCATGAACCTTTGAGCCGCAGACACTTCATGCGCTGTAATGTCCTTAACTTCCACTACTATATTGCCCATATTATGTGTTTCCTGTGTGTTTGAATCCGGAGATATAGAGACAATTTGGTTCCCAGAGGGACAGGAATCAAGGAATATTAATCGGAAAACCATTAGGAAATGTCCTCTACAGCAGCTGGAATCACAACTAAATCACAGACTGGACTCACACACACTCTATGTCTTTCTGTATGTGACAAACACCTACACAGAGAGGAGCACAGTTCACTTTTACAGCTCTGGACACGCAAAGCACACTGTCTTTATAAACTCTGAGGATGGAGGCATGCTAAATGATTTTCTCTGATTTGTTATATCCATAGAAACAGACTGTTTGTCTCCAGCGCTTTATAATCACCACAAATCACACTTAGTTGGACACACATAGCGCTTTAACTCTCATGCACAAACAGAAACACACAGCTCTTTTCCATCCTCGTCCTCCGTGGACAGATGGAAATATAGATAGCGGCAGTAGAGGAAATAAGAGAGGTAATAGGGGTAGTTAGGGGGGGATGATGATGGGTTTGGGGGGGGTCAGTGTCTCTGACCATTCCCCAGTTAGACTGAGCAGCTGCAGAGATATTTGACCGCATTCCTGATTTCTGACACAAATTGAATTAATGGGCTGAGGGGAGTTTAGACGGCCCTATTCTCTTCCCCTCCTGAGACTCTCTACCCACTCAGTGGGGCACCTCACCTCAACCCCCGCCTGATCCCCAAACTCTAAAATGAGTCTCTCAATCAGGGGGTCCACACGTACACCCTCATCACGACTACTAGTAGTAGCAGCAGCAGCAGCAGCAGCAGCCCACCCTCTTGAGTCAACACCTCCACAGAGGGCAGTAAAAGACCGGGGCTCGGGTGACACGCAGCAGGTGCAGGAAGCCTGGTGAGAGGGGCTGGCAGGGCATAAATCTCCCCTGGGGCTCCAGCAGTGCCGACGTGGAACACCCAAGAGGTGAGTCTCATAGGCGCCATGTATTGGCAACTAAGAACAAGGGAGGGGCAGGTGATGGAGGTTGCAGAAAAAAAGAGATGTAGAGGGAAGGGCTATTTTAACCCCCATCACCCCCTGTTACTGAAATGAGTGACATATGTTTATGGAGTGAGACTTGCCTGGCCCAGCATGTCAGGGGCGATGGGGATGGTGGGCCATATGGCGGAGTAGACAGCGAAGAAGACCATCCAGAGAATCATGCTTCCCCACACCGCCAGGTGGGAAAACTATGAGAGAGTGCAAGAGAGGATGGAGATTAAGAGACAGCATGAGGTTGAATAGTTTACATACAGCTCATCCGAATATACACAACCTTTCCCTCCCCTCTTTCCCCTGTCTTCATCCAGCTCTCTGTGATCTGCTGTAAGAGGACACTGTGTGAATTCCAGTGAGACCCCGCTTCATTACTGCCAGGCTGTTGTGTGGACAGCTGAACGGACAAAAGTGTCAGCGCCCTTCTGTCCATCCTGCCAATCTCTTTCTCCCTCCAGCAGTAGAAAGGAGCCAAATCGTGTTGCTGTCACTGCCCCAGCTACTGTTGTCCTAAATTCAACATCCAGCTCTGGTTTTGTTCCAACACAGAAAGTTTGAACCAAACACTTGCTCGGATTCTTAGCTTTCTTTCATTATTCGCAGTTCATGCACAGCTGTTCCAAGTTTTGCCTGCATACGGTGATCGCAAACAGCAGGATTTTTAGACATGCCTAGTGTAAGGGCCGTCTGTTGATGGTCTGGGATACAACACGTGTAATTTCTCACTACTTTTGTGCAGTCCTGGTTAGCTTTATCATTGCTAGCAGATGCTATTTCTGCCTGGAGTTTCATGCTTCACGTTAGCCAGCTAGCACTGCCAGATGTTGTGGAAAAACGAGGATGAACGCCACATACAATTTTACCTTTAAAAAGTATTTTTTAATTAACACAGCAGTTGTTTTTTTATTAATAGCGGCAATGTCGATTTACTGTATAACCATGACATTGTGGTGTCTGCGTCCTTGATGTTTGTCCTGGATGTGTGCCCTGAAATTTCCATCAACAGCCTATATAATTTCATATAGGAGTGTAAAAATACATTTCTCATGCCTCGAATAGAACATTCTTTGAAAGAAATGAGGGCATCTGGGCTTTAGGTTAACTATGTTAAATGAAATCTGCTTCGCTCTAATGTTTCTGTATGCACTATTCATCTAGCAGATGGTAATCTCGCTGTTTTCTGATCTGTTTTCCTCCTTTGCCGTGCTTTGTCGGAGCAACGATGACATATAGTCGTCCTTTGCAACTTTCACCTCTTAAAAACAAACACAAGGTCCCCTGTGGAGATTTAGACCTCTAGTAGCCTTATGGATCTGTTATTGTAGAAGTGTGTCCCCCCTCATATTGATCTGTATATCACGACTGATGCCAAGATATGCTGCAATGTGCCAGCAAATGCGGGGAAGAAGAAGGAGGCCGCAACAATGCAGATTTTCAGTACTTGGAAGATCAGTTTTTCATGAGGAACGAAACGCACTCGACATGTTTGATGCACATAATGCATTTTCTGGCGAACATGTAAACAAAGTTTTGTTTGTTTGCGTGAAAGCTCCACTCCACAAAGTTGTTGAAAAGTGTTAATTTATCACATTCAGGCAGTTTTCAGAAGTGCAAACGTTTGAAATATGTATCAGGAGCTACTGAAAAAAAAAACATGTGAACTGGTTGGAAGGAGAGATGCAAGCAACCGTAGTTGAAACCTCAAACCTTCACCACAAGATCAAGGTAAGCCGCAACTTTTCCCATGTCTTTCCCTGACTATGAAGCATTTAGACCAGGTTATGTGAAACCCTCACACTGAAATCCTCACAGAGCGGCAGCTCCCGCCCTCCTCCTCCTCTTTATTTATCAACGGTTGAGTAAAATACAGCACATGTGGTGTGGCATATTAAGAGTGCGTTACTGTTCCTACCCTGGTCCAAGCGGTGGTCTCCATTCCAGCTTTAAGACATACTGTAACTACCACATACTACACACACACACACACACACACACACACACACACAGGAGAGGAAGGAGGGCAAATAAAAGAAAAAACAGAGAAACAGGATTAGTTTGTTGGCGAATGTGGAGATAATAAACATTAATGTTATACAGTAAACTCAGCAATGTCTGGCAAAATACTCAGCCCCCTGCAGTCCACACACACACACATAACACAACAAATAAACACCGCGGACATTCACACGAGACTGTGGGGAGTAAAATGATATTGAGAGTGTGAGATGGAGAAGAGATGGATGAACGTGGAGAGGAGACGGACTGGCTAGACGAGACTAGATTGACTGGAGACTCAATGGCTCTGAGGAAGCAGCACAACACAAACACTGTGCAAATCTGCATGCCAAGAGACACAAATAAGAAAAGAACACAAATAAAAAGACAGAAAATACAACTAAAGATGCTTACTGTGTAGACCATATTCCCAACAAACAGGTAGTCATTTCCCTGCCCGTCACTGAAGGGAGAGTCTGTGGGTAAGACACACACACACACACAAACACACACACAGATGTAACAAAGTGTTACCAGCCAGAATTATGCAAATGTAGAGGAGTTACTCCAGCAAGTCACTTACCATGCTCTAACATTTTGAGCGGAAACCAAAAGAGAATAATTGAATGAATCAGTGCATTGATACAGTGACCCCAAAACACCTGAAAAACAGGGAGAAGAGGAGGAAGAGGGAAGAAAAGAGTCAGTGCAAACTAATGCCAAAGCACATATATGCCCCCACACTCCCCCACACATAAAAACAGAAATTCTTCACAGTTACATACAACTTCCACTGTGTTCTTGGCATCAAAAGTGCCCTACTGTACTGTACACACACTCATACAGTAGGTTGGGTTGCTGGTGTACCCTCTAAAATGAAAGACTTCCTTATTCTGGCCCTATGAATCTCATTAGCGGTTGCCATGGGAACATCCCAGTCTCCAATACCACTCGTTTACTTGCTGGCGTCCCAAACAAACAGCAGGCATCACTCGTCAGCACCACAGACGAGCCCGCAAAGGCATGATGAGGCAAACGCAGAGCGTATAAGAAAACGACAGATATAGCTTTGATTTAGGTTGCAAGCACATGGTGTGCGCGTGTTTGTTTGTTTTTGTGCGTGTGTAAGTGCATGCGGACTGTAAACGTGCATACCTTGGTGTTGAAGCCCTCTGCATTCTGGGTGATTCTGTAGAGCTGTGGGAAACGGAGCATGTTCTGCTGGCTGCAAGGCCGGTCGAATATCCCCAGAGTGAACGGAGGCAGTGCAGTAAATATCTGCATTACACACACAAGATGCAACCATTAAAACACACACAATGGACACTTAAAATAATCAGCGTTCATATCTGTCTGTCGCTGTTAAAAGGAATTTCACAATGTTTTAACAATGGGGAGCCTGAAGGCACCTCGGTTAGACACATAAGTACACACAGCAGTCACGAAAAAAATACTTTTAAGCACAAACATTTCACAAAGAGCAACGATAAGAAGACAAAGTAGAGAGCGATCGATTGAGAGATAAGTAGAGCGTGAGTGACGGCACTTGACGTCAACGGGGAGGAGGGGTGAGGACTGAGGGAGAGAGCGGAGAAATGGAAAATAGTGAGACAGTTTGGAGAGGGAGTGAGGGCGGGTACTCACCACATTGTAGAGGCCTATACACCACCGCTCAAAAAGGATCTGGCCAGAGAACCCGTTCACAAAGGCAAACCAGAGCTGGGACACAAAGAGAGGGATGAGAGGGGATGAGAGGAACAATAGCGGAAGGGTAAATCTGCCTTAGGGAGGTACTGATAGTGGAAACAGCAGCCAAATTTGTGCCAGTGTTTACAAAATTATACAGGCACATGATAAAATAACTTCGGCAGAAAAGGGAGCAGAGGAAACCAGAAATCACTTGGCAGACCCTCATCAGGCAAGATAAAGGTATATCATAGTTTACAAGACAGAGAGAGAGCAAATATTCTTCTTTCATAACTTCCGTAAAATGATTTCTGTTGGCAAAATCAAGTTAGTTTTAAAAGGACGTGGAAAAAAAGTACTCATTCGTTTTAAAATGTATTGTTATTGTTGAAAGTGACTGTACCTTTGGAAACTCATACCCGTCTGCACATCTTTACTAAATATCATCTACACCGTTTGCTCAGTTTGTGTTGTTGTAACAGTGTTTCACTGTTGCCTCTTGAGAGGTCTCTCTTTGAAAAAGAGATTTGAAGCTCAGCAGGCAAAGGTACGTTAACAAGAGAAAGAAAATGCATGAAACGCCTGAATGAAAATTGGTTAGAAAGGACGAGGGTTCATGATGAATTATGGACAAACACTAGAGCTAACACTAATGTCAAAGTAAGTCCAAAGCATAATGATTCATCTGGCAATGCTGTACTCATTTTTACATAGAAACTATGCTAGCTGCACTTCTTATAGCTCCTTTAAGTCTTCTGGCAAGAAAAATAAATGCATTCCTCACAGGTCGTGGAGAGGCGTGAAACCACTTTCTGACTTTATGGAAGTTAATTTACCGAAACACGGTGTCTAAATGTGACTCTGGCCCAGGGGAAACCATCATTAACACCTTCACACACACACACACACACACACACACACACACACACAGAGTAGACGCAGGCTGATCTGAGTGCAGATAGAGAAAATGTTTGGGCCCGCTGGTGGGAGTTGTGGCATTCCTGGGCATACAGTGGAGCATACAGCCTAGGGGTGAGGTCAGATATACAAAAACACACACACACACACACACACACACCCCTTATTCTGTCTCCACCAAGTGGACAGAGACTGTCTCTAACCTTTGGCCTAGAGCAATCCGCAAGGAGCCAATCATGTGAGATAATCATGGAAACACACACACACACATACACATACAAGCACGGGAGTGGTGGTGTGAGCGGGACAGTACGCTACGGGCTGTGGCTCCCATGAGGACCTGCACCTGCTGGCATCCTTAACGTCAGACAGAGGGGTGAGGGAGGGTGGAGCACAGCTGACAAATACCTCTCATAACAGGCAGACCAGGGCTGCAGTGTGCCTGTTCATCACGCACACACACACACACACACACACACACACACAAAGCTGTCAACCCTTGGAGCCAAGGTCTCGTCACTGCTGATCTAAACACACGTTTTTTTTCTGTGCGTGTGTGCCAAGGAGACAGAAAGCAGACACCAGAAGGGCACCTCGTCCATCACTGTCAGCCATGTCGACAAACAGCTGCAAAACGTCTCTGTTAATGTAACTGTGTGTGTGTGTGTGTGTGTGTGTGTGTGTGTGTGTGTGTGTGTGTGTGTGTGTGTGTAAAAACAGAGAGGGTGTGGTGGTGAAGCTCCTACCTCTATAATGTATAGGACTACATTCTTATAGAAACAGTAGAGGATGCACTTGGTGACACGGTTGTAGCTCCACGCCCCATGGACCAATAGCAGCTTCTCTAAGTAGGAGAACTGCCAATCAGAGACAAGAGAGATTTATTACTATAATTAGAAGAAACATAAAGAGTTAAAATGAACATTTGAGACAGACAAGGGGAATGGAAACAACATGAAGAATGTGGCTGGGAGACAAGAAAGTCACGCTGATAGAGATAAGTTGATGCCTAAAGGCGAAGAGATAAAAAACTCACACAGCGAAAGTGACAGAGTGTGTTTGAGTGAGACTCCTCAGTGATTAGGATAACGCTCTGGTCTCATTGCATCATGTTTTTATGGGCCGCACAGATAATGAATGGAAGTAAACAGCAAAATTTTAGCTGAGACAGAGCTCACAGTGACAAGAGAGCTCATTTTGGCCAACCAACAGTGCAAAATATAGATATATGTATTAAATTTACAATTATTAAAAACAGAAAAGCAATAATTATTCATGCTTCAAGATCAAAAGATCAAATGACAAAAGATCTTTTTGGCAGGAATTGAATATAATATTCATTAGTATGTTTTCATTAGTGTTTAATCACCTGAAAATAAGATTTGTTGCGTTTTCGTTGCCTTAAAATGAGCCCTATATGCCTACAAAGAGAGAGAGTCCTCTTCCACCATGTTAAAAACGCCATTTTTCTACAGTAGCCTGGAGCAAACAAACCAAGCCACTGGCTCTACATGTGGCCTTTTGCTTTTTATGTGAATTTTGGAGCCAGAGTTTTTACTACATGCTTGGAAGGAGAGGGTGAGGCGTGGGAGAGTATTCATTTGGTTGCAATCTGCAACTTCAAAACAACCACTAAATCCTACACACTGGATCTTTAAGATTTATTGCCTTCACTAATAAATGATAACCAACAACCAAAACTGTCCTGGTTTGCCAATTTAAATCACTCAATTGAGACATTTTTTTTGGGGAAAAAATGCACTCTTTATTAAATGTTCAAGTAATTAATGTTTAAATTTTAACTTTAAATAACCATTAATTTAGGAGTTTGTATCAAACTGCCCCTGAAAAAGAAGAAAAAGTTTCTATTTTCTTGTGGACGCTCGTGATGAGCCCCTTCTTTGTCTTGATAACATGATACTTGAGTGACCCCTGTGAGTTAATTCACCTTTCAGCTGTCCCCCTTCAGGGAGGTCAAAGATCAGAATCAGCTGAACACTGAGCAGGTACGTATTCTGTGTCTCGCCTTAAGACGCTTCGGGGATGGACAACCAAGCATGAATCCATTATCTACGTTCATGTAACGTATCTGTATGACCCTAACCCAGGCTGTCTTTCTCCATGTCTCCGTGCTATCACTGCATCCCACCTGTGCTATGGAGTAGTCAGAAGAGTTGGTGGCCTGCATGCCCTCGTTGCCGCTGATCCCCACGCCGACGTGAGCCGTCTGGATCATGCCCACGTCGTTCGCGCCGTCGCCTATCGCCAGCGTGATGGCCTTGACGTGTTTCTTCACCATATCCACAATCTCTGACTTCTGCAGCGGAGACACTCTGCAGAAACGATACAAAGAGAAAGATAAAGATGGTTGTCAGATATTGTGTATACAGCTGAAACAGTAGAAGGTTAAAGTGGGAAACAGTTGAAGAGATAAACACACACACACTGCAGGGCTATGTTTGCTTCTCTTCACCAGGTATTGGGAAACAATGATTCCCTGTTCTGTTAATAAGACTCTATATAGCTCATGTTTGATGTGATTATATCTGTGTATTGGTGTGTGTGTGTGTGTTCAGGGAGCTTCCAGTGGTACTCCACCCTCTTGACCTGTATCACTGATCCTCCCGTTCATAACCGGTTCTGTCTCTTCGATGACAATGGAGGCTCGATTACAGACCCCGTTTGCCTCGGGGGGGCCACTGAGAGACGATAGCGAGGTGTCCTTCTGCATTTAATGCAAGTACCGTGGATATTTCTTTCATTTTATGTGTTGAATCTGCTGACAAATGAGACCACAGCTCCATCCGAGGCCTGCTGTTTGACTGTTGGCGAGTGTTTTTGTCCTACCAGTCCTCAGTACGTCCCACCGCCTACCTTAGAGAAAGAAGGCTTTAGATTGGTGTGTACTGTAAGTAGAAAAACAAAAGGTTGGAGGCTGTTTGCTTATGTTTATTCATATGTTTCTTAATAACAATTTTAAGAAAAACAATTTTCAGTTCAGTTTTGACCTTGGGAACAGCAGCACGGGTCCATTTAGTTGCTATTCTTGAGATTTTGATCACATCAGATTGTTAATTCTGTGACATAACAGTGATAAAAACAGGTTTCTTTATTCTTATACGTCCGTGCTTTTCACATACATTTGTATTCTAGCCTTTTATTTGTATAGCTCAAAGTTGAGCTTTGGGTAACAGTTGTTTCTTAGAGAGATCTATCGGTGAATAATCTCAGGAGGTGTTCGTGTGAGAAAAAAAAATCCAACCCCACACACTGTGTTTACATTCTCGAAAGAGGTATTTCGAACCCAATGACTAGGCTTGAATTTGTCTTCATCTCTGTTTTCAAAACATGCTTTGTATGAGGAGGCGTTCCCTGCTGCCTGTCAGTCTCATGTGCACGGCTTAAGTGAGTCTGCAACCTGTACGGTGAAAACAGGAGGAGGAGACAGGGGAGAAAACTGATACTCTGGTCTGGGGTTAAACTTGTATATAACAAAGCATCTTATATTTCCCACAGTACAGGACTACTGTAGTGGCTTATGTACAGTATGAGACAAAAATTAAACATTTATTTACCGCAAATTAATGCATTTGGATGTCATGTAGAGGTGGCCTATTGGTGGCATTACAAGCGATTAAACCAAAATCCAGATATTAAATTGATTATATTTATTACCTGAGCCTCTGTGATGTATTAGGTGATAGTAATTTGAGTGTTAAAACAGGACAATCCACTTAAAAGTGTGGACAATACTTCAAACAGTTCCTATGAAGAGGAGGAGTCACTTTCACAATGTGTGTGTGTGTGTGTGTGTGTGTGTGTGTGTGTTAAGTACAGCTCTCAATCTTCGGTCTAGCACTTAAATCCCCACCATGTTTGTCAGTGTTCTGATAATGATATTACAAAATCTAATTACATGCAGCTGCATGAGCCATCACATGCAAACAGAAAACAATATGATGCTTTGATAAAAAAGATATCGCAAAACGAAATTAGGAGCAAATTATGACTGTTCGCGCACGCGCATCCGGCTGAAGCCACAGGTCATAAAGATGGTCTATCTTCTATGAATATGTAAGAAGGATCATGTACCGGTCAAGCTGAAATCACTGAGCTGGGTGGTCTTCTTAGTATTCATACATAGGAGTGTTCAAAAACACACACATTCACACACACACACACACACACACACACACACACACACACACACACACACACCCACAAACCAGGAGGATATTTCCAGGGGAAAAAAAACCTCAGAGAGCGTCTTGGCCTCGCTGAAGGATGGGATCAACCTTTACTCTTTGTTTTTTCTGTTTCTGCGTCTGAAGTATGTGCGAGTGTGTTTGTATGCGTGTCTCTCAGCCTCTGATCACAAATCTCTCTTTATCTCTCGCTCTCTGGCTCTCTCTCACTCCACCTTTCCTCTAAACACTGCTAGCAGTGTCTGGGATAGTGTAAAGTGGCGTTGGGGAGAGATGAAAGGCTCCCAGTGCTCTTCACGGTGGAACTGAGCAGAAAATAAGCAGCCGCTAAGTCCCCCGATAAACAAACGCACAGTGAAGTCAGGAAGCCATGCGTATAAGTGCGCGCTGACTCTGCCGCCCCTGAGACACAAACACACATGCACACACACATTCCCAAACTATAAAACATCACACACACACACACATACTGTAGGTGAAGCATTATCTCACAGGCACCTCTATACTTAAAAAGTCAAAGCTCATTATGTACAGGCACCTTATTAACACCATTGAAATCACCTACAGCGCTGGTTCCCAACATGCGGGTCGGGACCTCCCAAGGCATCGTGAGATGATTACAGGTGACGGAAACGATACAAAACTAATTCTGCAACTTTTCTCTAATCTTTTCTTTTTCCTCTCTCTCTTTTGAAATCCAGGAGACTTTTATCCCACAGAGCCGCTCATAATTATTCAAATTAAAAGAGTCTGTAAAAAAGTTACTGAATGTAACGGCATCGCTTTGTATTCAGGTGTCACATACCCAGGATACATACAAAGGAGAGACATTTCTTTAAATGTTAATGGTCCAGTGTGTAAGATTTTGATTTAAATCAGGAACTAACTCTAACTTGATGCCAACTTTGAGTCCTTTATACGTTTCAGTATTTGGTTCTAGGTATGAAAAAGGGTATTGATGTTCGATACCCAACCCTTGCCAGTGTACTAAGAGAGATAGGGAAAGGGGAGGGAGACAAGGATGGAGTGAAGGATAGAGGAGAGGAAGCTGCAGGCTGTTTGCAAGGCCTGTGAGACCTGAGTCCGGATATGGCCTGGATATGCAAGGGAGAGTCAATTACTTCCCTCCTGGCTGCACACACACATACACACACACACACACACACACACACACACACACACACACACACACACAGACACTCACACACAGAGACAAAAGACGAGTGGAAACTCTTTTGTTAAACATCACAGCTGGTGCTGAGTGAAACAAGACCAAAAAAGGGAACATGCAGTAAACACTGTATGAACAGAGTGCACTTTGTATGAATGGAAATGTGCCTGTGTGTGTGTGTGTGTGTGTGCGCTGGTGCCCATTCCAGGGGTACCGGCAGTAAGTGAGTCATGGCTTTGACATTTCCATGCAGCGTAGTGTATTACATTACTCCTGCTGTGCAGCGGGACAGGCTTTTATCATCCTTGTTCATTTGCTGACCGTAGGCAACCGTCAACCTTTACAAGCACGTGCACGCGGGTATACAGCCCGGCGCATGCACGCACATACACAAACAATCTCTCTCTTTACAGAGTGAGAATTAATATGTGTGTGATTCGATTGGTGTGCATGTTTTCTTTATGGAGGTGCCTCCAGTTGGTGATTGGCTTACTTAAAAAAGGGAGCTAAACCACAATGACACACATTCTCAACCTCCTTCTCCTGCCAAGACTCAATCAAGAGTTTAACGTCATCAGGATTTCATGTCATAAATGATGTCTGATGTGTTATACAGTTACCTTCACTTGAGAAAAACCACTTGTGGTCAAAACGTACATGCAGGATAAAAGGCAGCAAACAAACAAGAGCTATGCCTAAAGCTTTAGTACAAATTTCAGTGTGCTTGACCACCTCCATTTCCTTTGTACATGCAGGCTTTCCCACAACAGCACAATGATGCTGTGTATCTGAGAAAGTTTACAGGGTGTTTGTCATCTTGACAGATGAAAATTCCAGACTTGGTCTAGACTTCCTGCAGACTGAAGACTGTCTGCTGTAACTGTAATTTCTTTTGAGGTTCACGTGTGTTTTTGTATGATTTTCACCTTTTATGGGCACAGACTATTTTTCCCATGCCATATTTCAACAGACAAACTAATTTCCTTTCGCTAATTATTCCGACTGTACGGATGATTCATTCTGATTACTATCTTGCAAACATTTTATGTAAGTGAGAAGCCGATGACTGAAACGTGAAATCTAAACACAAATAAAGATTTAAATATCGACAAGGTAGAACATTTAAATACTTTGAGCTTTGTGCAATAAACCCAGCATTTGCTTATGTGCATGTGTGTGTGTGTGTGTGTGTGTGTGTGTGTGTGTGTGTGTGTGTGTGTGATGAATTAGTCTTCCCTACCGGCAGCAGATGACAGCCTTGCAGGACAATGCCAAGTCAAGGAAGGCCTGGCGGAGCTCGAAGGACAGTGCATATTTCAGCGTCTGCCCATCGATGATCAACGCCAGCTCATTTTCCTTCCGCAGAGAGTCGCCCAGGGACGAACAGTGAGCCGTCAGTTTAGCACGGGTAGCCTACAAGGAGACAAAGACACAGAGAAGAGGGTTTGGGTTGACTAGATATTCTTCCTCTAACCCCCACAATTTATTAAAAAGGCCTTTCTATGCAACATCTCTTCTACAGTTAGTTTAAGTCAGCAACATGCACACAACCACATCAGTGCCCCTGAGGATGTATCAGGAAATGCCGTTGGCTTACAGTGAAACCTAACCTCTAACCCTGAACCTCACCACTAATTGCCAACAATCTTAAATCCTAATCTGTATTCTAACCGATCATAAGTCTAAATCTCACCCTAAAATTGACTCTTTTTCTTATGCAAACCGGCAGCGATCCCCTTTCAAGTGACCGCATTTCCAGGTTTTATGTTTTTTTGTGGAGATATTGTGGCCTCGCAAAGTGGTGGAAATACAAATCACACACATCAAAAACACAAAGACCAATTTGTTGAAAGGTCAAAACCACTGACGGTAAATGGAAGACATGTGCTCCCGGTTGCACAGGCTGCTTTCATCTGGGGAAAGAATTTGCTTCTGTGTACACCAAACAATTAAAAATGCCGACATAAAGTTCGCAGTTACCCTCAACACAATCACAACACACTGATGCTGGGAGGACCTGGGGGCACATTTAACCATGAAATCTTAAATCTTAACTTCACTAAGCAGCAACACACCACAGTGGGTGAAAATATGCAAACGAGACACACACACACAACAAGAGGAAAAATGGACTCATGTCGTCGTGGGGTAAAATGCATCATTCATTTCTACCAGCGTGAGTGTGTGTTTGTGCGAATGCCAACTCGCCTGCAGGGCAGTAGTTTTGGGGCAGTTTTGATGGAGCTCTTGATAATAGAGGAACAGGGATTAATAGAGAAAATAAATATCCCACAGAGTTGTAATGAATTCCATGTGGAGGAGCAGGCATGCTACAAGCTACCAGTCAGGCCCACACACACATGAACACACACCTGGATTCTTTATTTCCACTGACTGAAATTATGATCCCAATGCTGCAGAGTATTAAAATGGATCTATGAAATAAAATCGAGCCACCCTTGGTGAAAGACTGTTTCAACCTCTAACTCCACATTTCAGTAATATACCGTTCAAAGTCTTCTCACATGTTTTCAGCAACTATTTTCCAACATATTTTATAGATTTTGAAAGAATTGCAGATTAATTTGGACCTATTCTGACTCAATAGTTCCAACACTGACTTAATATTTGCTAAGAACTCTTTACATTAAGGAGATAACCAGGTGAATTCAGATTAAAGGCAATTAAAAAAATAAAAAAATCACTCCAGCTCTCAACAGAGGGAACATAAATGTTTTATCCATCTTGTGTCGTCCAATTGCCAGCTGTGGAAATTTTGCCAGCTGTGGAATTCAGCTTACACACACAATAAACAAGTGGTGACGCAAGATGAAACGCTCCAAAACAGGAACTGTTTATGGAAATGACTAAGAAGCTACACAAGACCAAACACCAAACTACAAAAGTGCACAAATGAATTGAGAGAACCTACCCAGACTCTCACAGTGGGTTATTGGCGGCCATCAGACCTGAGAGAGTCCAGTGACCCGCAGAGAGGTGACCCTCTCTGTCCACCAATCAGCATGCGTAGGAGACAACACGCTCACATGTACATGTATGCATGCGATCTCATGAACAATGCGCTCTCTCTTCTTCTTGCCAAATAGCGATGCACACATGCGTCCACACACACACACATATACACAAGTGAGGTGTCCCTCCTCTTCCTAAAAAAAAAAAAAATCCCTGCTCTTGTTTTCTCAGCCTGAGGCTGTGTGTTTTTCTTTGTGTGCCGGAATTCCTGTTTGCATTCACCTTTTTCCCCCCAAACAGGGTAAAGGAAAACAAAAACATAATGAAAGGATTAAAGGAGATTACAGGTTGTCAGAGTTCTGAAACTCAAAAGTGTCGATGTGTGTGTGTGTGTGTGTGTGTGTGTGTGTGTGTGTGTGTGTGTGTGTGTGTGATGTGCGTGTGTTTTTACAGAGGAGCGAAACATGTGTATGCCTGTACGAGTGTGTCTGCTTGCATGTAAGTGCGCGAGGGGTTGTTTGGGCGTTCATGTGTAAGTGCGTGTGAAAGAGATGAAAATCTGACAAAACCTCCCTTTTTCCTGCTGCTTGTCCTAACGTCATTACAGAGGAATGGACACAAAAAGTCTCGGCACATAACACAAAGTAAACAGCACATAAGTGAAAAATGATTGTATAAAAACACTGTACATGACACACATTAAGTGTGGTGGTGGTGGTGGGTGATGCTTTAACTCTTTCTGCATGCGCTCTTTCCATGAGCGGGCGTGTGAGGGGACAGCTTCAAAAGACTTTTTACTGGAATAAAATAATGGCTAAAGTTTCTATGTGAAAACAAAAGAACTGATTATCAACACTTCCAGCACTCGCAGCTCAGCTCACAGCGCCACCCGTAACAATGACTCTCTGCCATCCGCAAACTTATAGCACCTTCTGTTACTGCTGTACAAAAGTATAGTCCAACCCATTCTCCTGTACTGTGTAACCTGCTTCTTCAACTGCCTCCAATAGGAACAAACTAACTGGCATCACACACCACGCATCCAAAATCATTGGTCTCCCCACCACCAACCTGTCAGACCTCAACACACACCCCTCAGCTCCTATGTGGTCATAGATACAGGTCCCTGGCCAGTAAGCAAGCACGCTATGGCAGGAGTTTTGTCCCTTCTGCCATAGCATCTCTCAACAAAGCACCCTGGTAACCACCATGTGTGGGAGCTATGGGTATGGGACAGGGGTGGAGAAATGTGCTGTATTGGATGTTTATTTCTATGGCTATGTTGTGGTGTTTCTCTGTACCTGTGTATTTATGTATGTACATGAGGCTTTTGTACAGACTGAGACAATGAATTTCCTTGTAAGGACAATAAAGTATCTATCTGTCTATGTGTCATTGTGACATCATAAAGGCGCTACAACGGAGGGTCACACTCATGGGTCAGTCCTCAAGTGAATGCAAACAGTTCACCAGCCTGGCAGTGAGGTGTTAATACACCACAGCGACTTGTCACAGCAGGTCCAGTCTAAGCTTTAAGATAACCCGGGATAATAACCAGGCTAAGTCTGCTGGGAGCTGTAGGAGATTAAAAAAAAGGTTACTAAGGTAACTAAGGCAAACACTAGTTAGCACTTAAACCTAACAGGCAGCCACATCCAGCAAACCTAAACTGTATTCTCATGACAAAGAAACAGCTTAGAAAAGGTCCACTATGATCTGTTAACACGTTCTCGAAGAGAACAAACGTGCAACCAAAGAAAAGTCCAATACTATGTAACTTTCTTCTTTCTCACGCTAAATGACCCGCTATTTTTGGAGACCTTAGAGGAAAGAATTGCTTAATTCTTTGATTGCACCAGTTGCGATGTGACAGATTTCATTAGCAAGCATTTTTGTGCTCCAAACTAAATGTTTATTTTTCATATGCATCTGAGCTTGAAGAAGGCGGACACACACACACACACACACACACACACACACACACACACACACACACACACACACTTTGTGAGCCATGTTCACAGGCCCTTCTGCTGGGAATTTTATCAGGTTTATATTTGGATCACAAAATAGGCAGGGCATTGGGGCAGTTTGAGATTTAACAGGTCACCATCTCTCATTGCATACTTCACCATAAAACGCATAAGAACAAACAAACACACACACACACACACACGTATCCATCTATCTATCTAGAATATACAGTATATAAATGAACAAAGTGAAGATGGGGAAAGCCAAACATTGATCTGTTCCAGACCACCCTCTCAATTCAAAGAGAGCTCAAACGCTTGTGCCACTGTGACAAATGTACACAGGCAAGGTATAAAATATACAAAAAAGCACTAAGCAAGATAGATGAGTAAGGGTACAAAGAAAAAGGTCGACCGACGAAGGACAAGGAGTGTGAACCAGAGTCGGGGGGAAAAAAGAGAGAGAGTGAGAGAGCCGCTGACTAAAAAGAAGGCGGAGAAAGACATGCTCATATCTGAAGTGCAGATTCTGTCACCAGTGAGATTTAATATACCGTTTAATTATCTGACTGTGCATCTGTGCAAACACCCACATCCTCAGCTGCCCGAGCCAGAAACACACACACACAATCACACACACAGTGCTGACCCCCCCCCCCAAAAAAAAATACACAGACACACATGTGGATTAACAGTTGGAGGCCGGATGTACAAAAAAACTAATAGAAATTGAAAAATACCAGAACAATGGAGCAAGTTGAGACACTTAAAATGTGAGTCTGTGTGTCTGTGTGTGTGTGCATAAAGATGATTAATGAGCAGAGGAGAGATGCTGTTTGTTTAAGAGCTGTACTGCGGGCAGCGTAACAGGCAGAGGGGGATTGTGGGAAAGTTAGATGTAATGTATATTCAGAACTATCAAGCTGATCAGGGTATTTATATGCCACTGCATCTAAAGTAAACAAAGTGTGTGTGTGTGTGTGTGACATATTCGGGGATAAGCAAACAAATATAAAGCCTCCTTTTTATTTCATTTGTGTGCGTCCTTCAGTATTGACTAAACACAAGGAGACAGGGCAAAGACTTGTGTCAGTCTGTGTGTGGCATGTGATCTGAAGGTGACAGATGGTGCTTGTCACAGCTTCAGCGGTCGCAAACCGTTTACCCAGGAGGCATTGCTCGCAGGGTTTGTTTTGATGAGGAGGAGCACCAAAAGGAGATCGCATTACTACTCACTCGTCGCACTTGCATGGCTCAGCTAAAAATCGCCCCCTTCTTCTCCAGATTTCCTTTCTCTATCCAGATTGTTCATCTCCAACATGAAGTACAATAAACACTCTCCCCCTGTTTTATTCACAAACACACTCCTGCGATTCCACTAAGATAAACACATATTTTGTTGCTTGTTCCTGCTCTGCATCCACACACACACACACACACACACACAGACACATTTTTCCTGTCTGGGCTGTGTAGTCGCTTCCTGTGCATAGAGAAGGTGCTGACAGATGTGGAGGTAGTAGTGTGAAGGAGACAAAGCGATGAATGGGCTCAGTTGGGGAAGAGGAGAGAGGGGAGGGGAGGGGGTTACAGCTGCTGGAAAGGATTGGTAGGATCACTGCACAGATCTGCCGTCACACTGATAACAGCAGAAAGAGGGGCACGACAGAGAGAGTGAAAAGTTGGGACAAACTTTTAATAACGGGAGCAAAGGGTCAACCTGGAGGTGAGATTTTGATAAGCGGCCTCTGTTTTCGCTCTCATGCAGGTTACAAGTGTACGTGCATGAAAAAGCCGCGCCTGCGCGAGTTATTTTAAGTGTGAGATAAGTGTTGAGACAGCGTCACTTTCATCCACACGCTGACCGCCGATCACAACTGGAGCTCTCTGAAGTTATCCAAGTTGACAGGCATGACGACTGTGACACCACGTGCACTCCTGAGCACGCTACATACATGAGAGTGCGTTACTTTACTTACATCCATAGGTCTAAATGTAAAATCGAGTTAACAATATGAGATTTAAGAGGGTATCTGATCTGGTATTTGTCTGTGAGGTGTAATTACAGTAACATATGTATAAGCGGATGTGAATCATTATATATTATTCCCATCTTAACGTTGGATTTCGTTGCAGCACTTTGTCATGTTGTTTACTCTGGCTCATGTTTGCTGGGTCGCATTTACACCTACTTGAAAGTGCGATACATAAGCCCCAGGCGTTAAAGGATACTATAGATCATGCACTCGTCACATGAAAAATGCCACTCATGATGACCCGTGGTTTATGTTTCATGTCAACCAGCTGTCCCTCTCAAACTTTCCTGTCTCTGTGTGCCAAATAGAAATGTGTGAGTACAACCACTTTAAAATAATATCACTCCTGTTGAATGATAGTAACACTTTTAATCTTAAAGCACTTCAACAATAATAACACCCTCGCCCAGAGCTGGTACAAATTCAAAAACTTGCCATTACTATGTATTAAGGTGAGGCTTTCCAGCTGAAAGATGGATATCCTACTGCACTAAGTTGCTGCTAAATGGAGTGTATTGATTGGAAAGTCTTTGTCTGGGTTTGGCAAGAGAAAGTCTAAAAGTGCACAACATCGCATTATTCTGTAGATTTAAACATGCATTTGTCAGAGAAACAGCTTTTATGTGACTTCCTCGTTCACTTTTATTTCAACTCAGTATCTTGAGTTCCTACTCATTCTCACCACAGTATTTTTGTTTATACTTGTTCCATCTTTAGACAGTGCCTCTCAGCGATGGGCTAAATCCTTCACTGCTGCAGCACATCCCGCGTCATTTCAAGTCATTCAGCTGTAGAAGAGATTTTTTTTTCTGCCGGTAAATATTTCCAGGGAAAAGGGATTAGATAGTTTTCTTTTCTGGCATGTAGGTGCAAAAAAAAAAAAAATACTCAGACCACCTGATAACAAAAAACTCTTGTGAGCTTGTGTTAGACCTATCTACTGTGCATCTATGTGTAATCTCTAGGAGGAGCTTCCCCAAGGAGGACAGGCGTAACATTCCCCATGGCTGCAATTAAAGCTTATAGACAAGAATTTCAAATATGTATAAGCAATAACGGTGGGGGACACAACTTCTTCTTCTTCTTCATTTTTTTCAGCTGTTATCAGAGCCAAATGTTCCTCCTCATCCTCTGACCCAGACTATATTGGCCAGACAGAAATCAGACTGAACTGTTTACTGGAAGAGTACAGTTTGTGATCAAACACGCTAGACAGGACACTAACAAAATCTTGCAAATCATATTAAAAATGATCCACTTTGAACTGTATTGACTTCCGCCCCTCCTGTACTAAATGCAAAGGCAGCACTAAAGTACCATGACGTTAAATGTTCACCCTGTCCAACTCAATTTATTCAGCGGTTAAGTGGCCTTGCACGCTGTCTGGCTTTTGACCAGCAGTTCCCAAAGTGTGGGAGCTTCCAGACACCACTTTGATGCATGCGAATGTAACATCACAACTATTTCTTTTACTGGAAGTTGGCATACCACGGGAAAGCAAAGTGATTATAGGTGTGAAGTTGTGCTGTTAAATTCAAAATCGCGACCAACGTTAAAATCCTTTCACGCAGGATTCCAATTGGATGCAACTTTAACCACACAGAGGCCTTTAATGCCATGTTGCTATAGACCAATAAATCCCGCTAAAAGCCCAAGACATCTGCGCAATGACTTACATGAAGCAAGAAAATTATGAATGTAAACATAGATGTCTCTCCATCAAGGTTTAACACACACTTTGGGCCCACAAACAGTGCACTCACACACAAACCCATAAACAAACACACACTCACACAGGGCTGACGCTTAAAATTTATGAGGCATAATCTCCCCCGGCCTCACATATAAACAAACTCTGTAAAACACCGTGATTGTGTGTGCGCGCACGGAGACACATGACAGTAATCAAGCCACTTAAGTTAAGCAGTCACATATGAAACCTGAATGCAAAGAACACATAACTGGGGCATAAATCTAATTTGGGGATACAGAATGTCTCAGATCTCACTTTAAATAGCAAAAGGAACATAAATAGACTGAACACATTTACAGTGTGTGTGCATGACTGCCAGGACGTGTATGTGAAAGAGGCCGACAAGAGAGAGAGAGAGAGAGGGATGAAGTGATAGTTCAGTACTTGTCTCTTTTCATCCCTTCTCTCCAAAGGGACACCAGAGACTTTAATTACCTGCACCTGTGAGCACACAAAGAGCCACACCCACCAATCTGCCTGTGGACCACACCCTAGTTCACACGGTAACCTGCTTAAGACCCCACCACATTACAACCCCATCCCTCCTGTATCGACACACACACGCACACACACACATACACGAGAAGATGTCAACGAAGGAGGCCAGAAGGAGTAAGAAGAAGGTCTACTCACGTCCAGAGAGTCCTCGTTGACGATGATGAGGGACATGCCGTGTGTCACCAGACGACAGGAGTAACCTGAGGAGCGGGAACAGATAGTGGAAGGCAGCAAACGGGGGGATGGGAGGGAGATTAGATTTACCTCAAAACCCAAAACACAGGTGAAAAACTGGTCTCATGTAAGACTGGATTGGGGAAAAAAACTTAAAAACAAAGCACAAAGCTATCACATTCTCCTCCATCGACCTCCAGCTATCACAGCTCTACACAACTATTCATTATAGACAGCAAAATGTGCAATCCTGAATACAAGTGTCACATGAAAATAAATGAAAAAAAAAAAAAGACCATTTATACTGCACACTCAGAGGATGTCCCAGCTTTTGAACTAAGAGTGACAACACGTTTCTATTTTCAAGTCTTGTTTTTTTGTGGACATCTGCTATCAACCTCCTCCACAACTGCCAGAGAGAAACCAAATGCACTAATGTCATTGCTGTGCAAATTTTAGCCCATTCTAGCCTGCGTCCACTGGCACATTTCCCTTAGAGATTGGCGACACGTCTGGCATTTCGCAGCCCACATAATGCCCGCCATTCTTCTAGTGATGATTTAATTAACTCCACAATACATAAAGTTTCCTACACAGGCTGCACTGACAAAGTCGCTGGATTTGCCTACATCGCTAAAAGCACACTCGTATCTGATAAGCTGCTCTTGATTTCCATTTTTTTTTTTTTTGTGACTTAACCTCACATTTAGCCACACTTTACTTTTTAAATCCTTTTACCTATGTTAATGGCCGTCTCTTGCTTGTCTCCAGTGAGGACCCAGATCTTGATGTCAGCCCTCATCAGAGTGGCGATGGTCTCTGGCACACCAGCCTGGAGACGGTCCTCTATGGCTGTGGCGCCCAACAGCATTAAGTTCTGTTTGGTTCAACAGAAGAGCGTGACAAATGAAGAGACAGATAGAAGAGAGTGGCAACAAAAATATGGGCACACAAGAGGAAAGTAGGTTATACTAAATCATATTTAGGCTACAAATTCAGCCAGACATCACCAGCCTGTATGTGAGGGCTCTTTCTCTCCAGAGATCATCCATATCTAATTTGAGAACGAGAACGATGCCAGAAAATTCAGTTCAGTTGGTACAGCAGTACATTTTGGACCTCTGTAACAACTCTGTGTCTCCGTGCCAAGAAGTAACCCATTACCTATCCTCCCCTTGCTTTAATTTGTTCAGCATTTAAATGCATGTGTACCCTCATTAGACACACTCGGACGCACACACACAAACACTCGCACAGACACACAAGTTAACACTACTGTGTTGTTGACTCCAGTTTTATGGGGCTTTTGGCAGGCTGGTGCAGGTAATTACCCCTGTGGTCTTCCAGTCTGAGCTCCCCTCCTCCTCCTCCTCCTGCTTCCTCTTTTTTTTTCTTCATCTTCACTTACTTTTCTCACCTCGGCTCTCTACGCTAAAGCCTCGGTTTTTCCCAGCTATCGGTCAAACTCTCGTCTGAATATCTTCTCAAGTGAAATCTGTCGACTTTTGGTCACTTTTCACCGCAGCCTTTCTGACCAACTAATACAAAATGTCTACAGTGTCATCCTTTTACGTTCTGCTAAATGAAAAGACACTTTAGAGAGTAAACCGACTGTGTGCTGAAGTTTACAGGCCATCATGAATAATGAAGGAGCGCTGTGATTGAAAGGTGGGAATCAATAGAGCCACTCTGCCACCTGCTGGCAAATACGACGTGTGCATTTGTGTGTGTGCGAGTGTGTATCAGGACAATAACTTTATATTACAATACAAACATTACATTTAATTAAAGATAAACATGGCAAACAAACGGTGTGTTTACCTTTTCCAGTAGTTCATAACACTCCTCTAGTTTCTGAGCGCGGTCTTTAAGCACAGTGCTGACACGATTGTACTCCTTCAGCCACTCCTGGTAGGCGTCTTCCTCCAGGTCCACATAGGCAAAACACAGAGTCCTCAGGCCTGGACAGGTGGGAGGAAGATAAAATGATTAATCAGTGAGATCAAATATCTTTTAACCAGAGAGAAACTCAACTTTGGCTTCTGCTCCTTGTCTCTCCCTTTGTCTTTTTTTCCTTCTTACCTTCAGTAGCAAACTGTTCCAGATGAGCAACAGTTAATTCTTTGTACTGGGACGTCTCAGTCAGACGTTCAAAAATGACATTATCCTGCAAACCATCAAAATAAGAAATTTGAGCACTCAATGAAAAACGTTTTATAGATATTTGGAGTGCTGAATTGAAATCATAATGAGATAAACATACAGCTCCTTTGCAGTACAGCCGTAGTTTCCCGTTGGGGGTTCTGACCACCACAGACATACGTTTGCGGTTACTGTAAAGGAAGCGGTGGGTTTAGCTTCAAAAACACACTACAGTTTTACATTACTGAGTTATTTATTGACTGAGAAAGACATTTATGGGAGTGTTACCTGGAAAACTCCAGCACATTCAGCAGCTCATAGCTCATCTCTTTTCCTCTCTGAAACACACAACAAAATGTCAGATCCTAAAAAGAAAAAAAAAAAACAGCTCTCACTGCAGCAAAATACACAGACGCACACTTACAGCTTCGATTATGACTGAATGTGGAGTTCTTGCAGTGAAAACAAAGCCAAGTCCTTTGGCCCCTTTGACCAGCGCTCCTTCATCTGGCGAAGAGGCTTGGTAAATGATCTGGTTTTCCTCTCGCTCTGGGACCACTGTGTGGCACACTGCCATCATTGTCAGGAACTCACAGATTTGAGGAGATGTAGGCTGAAAACACACACACACACACACACACACACACACACACACACACACACACACACACACACACACACACACAGTAGACGGTGTTTTAACAGCGTCATTTTTGGGCAGAATATTTCCTTCAGATAAATAAATAAATATGAGAAAAGCTTCAGAGACACCTACATGGTTCTTCTCAATGTTTTGGATGAGAGTTGGGTCGTCAAACTCTGTAGAGTTATTGCTGCTGGACGGCAGATTGCTGTGAGACAAGAAAAAGCAAATGATGATAGTTCAGAGTTATTTTAGTTTTGGACGTTTTTTAGCATTGTAGGCTCATTTTTTTGTCTGTTCTTCAGATCAAAGCATACACAGAACAGTCATTACTCAGCTGAAACATGCAGAGCCTAAAATAAAGAAAAGAATACTGGAAAGGGGAAAATGGATGAGACGGTCAGAGGAGAAGGTGACTTACCTGAAGTCCTCCATTGAACGATCGCAGTCAAGATCAGGGAAGTGGCTGCAGTGATGAATGAGGTTGTACGCAGAAGGAATCAATCAGTTGATGAGTTGATTAGTTCATTTGATTAAGCATGCAAGAGTTCAATCAGTTGAATTAATAAGAGCTGGTTCTTCATTAAAAGTTAGTCTAACAATTTGTAATTAAAAAGGAAAAAGGTGGATTTAGTGGCATTTTTAGTGGCTCCGTTACAGGTAGAGCTAAGTGGGGAAAAGAAGATGACTGACCCATATGTGATTCCTGCGATGGTACACTTCTTAAAGTGCATGACGTTACAGGTCAGAGTTCCTGTCTTGTCGGAAAAGAGATACTTCACCTGGAACAGACAGACAAAAATGGTCATTTTGGGAATTCCTACCTCCGTTCTTTAGCCGCTGATCATGAGAAGGAGGATGAACTGACCTGGCCCAGTTCTTCATTAAGATTGGACGTTCGAGCCATGGCCGGTGTGTCTGTCTCAGAGTAGTACATCTCAACATCCTGAAGGAGAAGGCAAAGTGATTGGGAATATTTGACTACTTAAAAGTACATTTGAAAACATGCGTTACAAGACACGTACCCAGTTGATGAAGAGGGCCTGTGTGAACTTGACCACCTCCAGAGTGACCAGCAGGCTGATGGGGATTAGGTTGTTGTACAGGATGATGAACGTCAACAGGTTATATGCAAAGTTAGTGGAGATGTCACCTGCACAGACAAACAGTATTCACTCATTTACTCACCCTTAAAGTGTGTCTTCATCTGAATTCGTCATCACTGTAAGGAGATTTATGTTACAGATTGTGAAATGTGGTATGTGTGTGAGTGTGTTCTCACCAGCTCGGGACAGGTACCAGCACGCATCTTCAGTGTGTTCTCTGTTCCAGATGGCAGCGCCCACGGAGCTGATCAGTGCCATGACCAGCAGGATGCCAAACAAGACCAGGATCTGCATGTTGGTCACTCGCTCCACATTAGAGCGCTTCAGTGGTGCCTTGGTGGAGTTCTGGGAGGTGGACAGGTCAAGTGAGAAACACAAAAGAGACTTACTGAGTTACAATGGTTTATCTGGATAAAAAGTCCACTCGCAGCACCCTTTAAAACACCTTTGCCTCGCTTATTTAGACTGTAATACACAATTACAAACTTGAAACTATCTTAACCATCAAATTCAAGGACCTTCCAGGCCCAGTTCCCTTAAATTTAAAAGACCCAACATGACATATTTTGAGAAACAGATCAAGATAAGTTAGAACACTGAGACTTTTCTAATGAGAATTAGCAGGCTTTACAGAAGCTCACAGAGAAGCTTGAATGTGTGATCACTTCTCAATTTGCTGTTATAGCAATGGCGGTCATTTGCCTTTAATGTTGCACAGTATATTTATATAAACAGAATATTGTGTAAGCTGAGCGATAGAAATTGTGTGAGGCACATGTGCAGACAGTGGAATGTCATCCATTTAATTTGAGTAAAAAGAAAATACATAAATTCAAGCACTTTCAATGACCCATATCTATTTTCAAAAATTTTCACTGCCTTGATTTTTTTTCCCCCTCAAATTCACGAAAGAATGAAGGATTTCAAGGACCCATGGGAACTGTAATTATTAAAGCGTTTTCATCATTTTTGGCAGAGGAATGTGTTGGCGATCCAAGCGCTGAGACGGAGGATTAAAAGTACCTCTTGACTTTTGGATGTGCTCCCAGTAATGAATTCGCCACACAGTTAATTAAAAGCTCTAGACTATTTCTATGAAGTTCACGGGAAAGGGATTCGTAATTATTAAAAAAATATCAAATGAAAGACAAAAATTAAGACCAACTGGTTTACTGTATTCAGAAAACAAACTGGGCTTACGTACCTGCATCAGTTTGGAGTCATGGCCAGTGTAGACAACTATTCCCACAACCCACTGTGTGTTTCTGAGCTGGGCTCCTCGCAGCAACACCTGGTCTGGACCCAGGGGAGCTGGACTGAGGACAGCACGAGAGATTATAAGTAACAAAACATGATAAATGAATGCAGATTTAGGGCAACCTGCATTTTTTTAATCTATTTGTCATCTCAAAGTTTCATTTTATAAAAACTCTAAGTTTTAATGAATGAAAAATATAAATACATGAGAGGTTGCACTTTCCTATTCGACTATATAATCTATGATATGTAAACAGCTTTACTCTGCTGTTTTGACCAGATGTTTGTACCAAGATACTATTTAGATGGTTTACTTACAAGTAAAATAAATGAACAAAATGTAAAATAACACTGACAATACTCAATAACTAGGAAGTAGAAACTGTGTGTGTGTGTGTGTGTGTCTCACTTCTGGTTCTCCAGCCGCAGAGTGCCAGTGAAGTCATACAGGTGTCTGTTGGGGCCTTCGCACTCCAACCGACCAGACAGTGCAATCAAATCCTCTAGTGTCTGAGCAGCAGCTGTGAGTGGGAGACCCTGGAAGAAAATTTAATAAAGTCAAGGAAAGTTTACTGACATACTTTTACCAAATAGGATCATGACGATGTGCATTATAGAAAAGAAAGTTTCATAAAATAAAAACAGGTCTAATTAAACAGGAGATGAAGAGAGAAGAAGAACTGTGAGAAACATGATGGAAATGTGAGGATTGTGAAGAAGAAGTAAGGTTTTCATCTGATAGAGAGTCCTGACAGACGATGCCCACATTTTCAACATCTTTTTATTAATTTTGTAATGAGTATTAGATGTTTCTGAAACAACACAAACTCTCTACTTTCCATGTCATACCTGTCTGATCTTCAGGTTGGTTTCTCCATCCAGGTTGGAGGTCTCAGTGTAGCACATGGCCTGTGGCTCGCTGTAGAGAAGAAACATTGCAGTGTTTAAAACGATGAATCCATCAATCAACAGGAAATAAGTCAACAACAATTTTAAATAACTGATTAAATATTAAAGAATTACCTTCTAAATAATTATTAGCATTGTTAAATTGAACATTCTGGAGTTTTATCAATTTTAAGACAACATGTTAGTTTCCTTTCATTTAAGCTGGGAAATCAATTACATTTTATATACACTAATCAATTAATCAAAAGATTAGTCAATAGATTGACTGATAATAAAAAATAATCATTAGTAGCAGCACTAAAAAGCAGTACACCACACAACAAATGATTAAAACAGATATATTAACAGACAAACATACACAAATGTGTCCACACACACACACACACACACACACACACACACACACACACACACACACACACACACACACACACACACACAATGTCTGACCTGGAGGACACAATAACCATGTCAGCTGGAAGGTGCTGGCCATTCGTCACCTTCACTATGTCGCCTACTGCCACCTTGTGGCCACGAGGGAGCAGTGCAACAGCGTGCGAGAGAGAAAACAGGTGGGGGAGAAAGAGAAAAAGAGGGGTGTTAAGGCAGACAGGGATAAGGTAAGGGAGGAAGACAGAGAGGGGAAACAAGAGGCAGGTTAATTAGTGACCAATTGGGACGCAGCCAACAGAGAGAGAGAGGAAGACTCGAGATAAAGTGACTGTGGCAGAGCAGAGTAAAACACAAAGATCACAAGCACGTGGTTAAGAAGAATAAAGAGAAGTTGAAGAGTTCACAGTTCAAGGAGACATACTGCATCAGCCACAGCCATTCGAACTCTATTAACCTTACAAGAGGAAAACTGGGAAATTCCTTTTGTCACTTCATAGCATAAACCAAAGAAAGAGAAAAAGTTGCTCACCCAATTACAAAGAAATAACTACATGAATAAGGTCAAAACATGTGCAGTTAACATCACCAGGACAGACGAGCGTAAACACAACCAATGAGGTGCGGTGTAATCTATTTAATCAAGTCCTTTAGGTTGCTTGTGCTCCTGAGATCTGGAGATCTGGAGCCACAAACTTGTTTTCCTAGCAAACAGGAGGGGAGATAAGGTTGATTTCAACACATATCATGAGCTGTGATCTGAGGAATGTTTCCTGCGGCATTATCAATTCGTAAACACCGCCTTTTTGTTATGGGACTTGTGCAAAAGAAGCATGTCTTAGTCAAATTATGTACTAACGACAGGATAGAATTAAATGTAAATGTGACAACATGTCTCGTCTTCAGAAAGGGGAAACACTTTTCTTCTCTCTGTAACATGAACATTACAGAGTTAGCGAGGCAGCTCTGAACAAATCCCCTCACCTGTTCTGACCCTGAATAACACAGAGGTTAAATTCCTGCTCTACACTTTTGTCACCTACATAACGAAGACTCAAATGTGATTTGATTCGACCTGCTGGAGTAAGACTGTAACACAGCTGGAGCTCAGTTAATGAGTACTCTCAAGATGAAGACCATCTTTGTGGGTTAATTTCGTGCAGGTAACTTTAATTGCACTGGAAGAAGCAGCTCTCTGAAAACTCAGAAAACTTATACAACTAACAAGATGTGCCCATGTGTGGTGGAATATTAAGACAAATCAAGCCAGACATACAACAAACTCAATTTTTGTAAAACATCAATACTAATTGGAGGAGTGCCGTTTTACTGTCAGGGATCCAAAGCAGACAGATCCTCACCAAACACAGACTGAGTGACTACAGACTAGCCAAGAAGCAGAACGCTTAAACTATGGACTGAATATGGAACTGATGCACAACAGGTGAGAATGACACACAAATGCAGCTCCTCTTAAGACAAATGTAACATCCCCGACTGCTGCTAGCCTGGCGCGGAGCCCCCTCTGACGCGCTCACCCTCCATCCCAGCCTCTACATTGACATTGTATCTACAAACTCTGTGTGTTACATTAACGCTCAACCTTTATTTAGCATCTTTTGGACTTCCTTGTTTTGTTAAATACCTGCATATTTAAAATATTCTGCACACTGTGAATGCTTGCACATTACCTGGTAGATACTTGCAATTCCTGCACAACTGTACAGCTCTTTTCATGTATATATATTTATATTGTTTAATGCTTCATTTTTTAATCTTCTTTATATTTTTTTTTACTTAATCTTTGTTATGCACCCATAACACCAAGACTAAAACACAACAAGGTAGAGAGAGAAAGCCAAAAGCACAGGACTGATGAGTGACAGAGCAGCAAAGATGAAGCCCGTGATGATAGTGATACCTGTTTCCAGATGATCGTCTGCCAGGCTCCGTTCCGCAGCACTGAGAGACAAGGACAACACAGCTATCAGTCAGCCTATAGAGCAGCGCTCATACAGTATTCATAGCAACTAAACTTTTGTCTGGGGTCTACACTATAGTGAGTGACAGACAACAGCTATTCAGTCAGCCATGAAAGGAGAACAAAACCCACACAAACAGACACAAGAACACTCGTGGAAAAGCGCGTAGACAGTTGATGCGCGTTAACAAGCACACATGCAGACGATACCTGTTGTCTTCTTCTTGTTTACGGTGTTGTCTGCTTTGTGTCTTTTCTGTAAAGACGCAAAATAAAGATTCATTATTCAAATAACCACGATGTCTCTCCTACACTTTAAAAGTTTTTTTTTTTTTAAACTCACATAGTCCTCTATGATCTCTTTGATCCCGGCCACTGTGAGGATGAAGATGAGCGGGACCAGTGTGGTGTAGCGACCGGTCGGTGATACATCAGGGATTTGCTGATGAGAGTCCAAGAGAAGCAGCACTTAGAAATCGCTGCTGATAGCGAGTGTTGAGTAGCTTAAAACACCCATCACAGTGATGGCACAGATAAACTATTATTAGATTAGCTGTTCCTGCATTCAGCTATACGCTACATTCAGAATAACCAGATACTCAAAACCGTTGCGACAAACTTGTTTTCAATACCTCAGCGTCCCTTTATTTTAACTCATACAAGACAGTGGAGTATAATGAGTGTACTGCATAATGAATGGGCGTGCAGACAGGCAGTGGGAAGGCAGTATGACATTTCATGAGACTCACACAGAGGGGGAAAAAAAAACCCAAGCACCCCTCCTCCTACCATTCATGGGACAGATAACATTGTCAACCAATCAGCGGGCGATTACAGTGTGGGATTTGTGATCATCCTCTCACAGTCATCATCAAATTTCTTCTTAAATTCACTAAAATTAAGCTGCCAAAGGGCTAAACATGTTGTCAGGAAACTAATGAATAAAAGCAAGATGCAATATTTAATTGTAGAAATTAGTGCTATATAATAAACATGTATAATAAAGATTCATATTTATCTCTTATATTGTTCCTCCTGGCTTTTTGAGGAAATGGACCAAACTTAGTTTTTGCCATCTTGAAAACAACTCTCGATAATCCATAACTAAGTATTTCAAAAATAGCTCGGCCTGTTTGAATATTGTTTTTAAAAAAACAGACTCTTCTATCATCTAAAAGCCTGTGTGGGCCACAGAATAAAACCAAAACCAAACAAACAGACTGCGTTGTTGTGATTTTTTTGTGCGTGGGGTTCACCTGCATGAGTGCGATGAACAGGAAGAAGGCATTGGCAGCGCGCCTGATCTGCTCATACAGGAACCGGGGCAGAAAGGTGAGCACCCCATACTTGGTGGTACTGCAGAAGAAGACAAGAAGAAGAGAGGAGACTTTATTTATTTGTTTACAATCAGACAGATGGAGGCAGAGCCAGGTAGTGCATTAGCAAAAGTGGGAACGCATGCATATATAATGTGCTAATGTTTTTTTGTTTTTACCTGACACACTCAAACAGCATTACATTAAAGGCTGAGTAACTCCAGGCTCCATTTGGTTTTTATTATTAGAGACACTTAATTGTGCTCAGAGTGGGCAGAGCTATTCTGGGCTGCTCACACATCATCATCATCACATCTATAAGTAGACCAATATGTTTAACCCAGCAATCTAAATTTAGGCCCAGCATCCCAGAAAACAGGTACAAGAAACTTTGGCACCTCAACCTGTCTGTCAATCAACAACATTGATCAGACAACCGTATTGATTAGCCTTGATATAGTGAGGAGCTACCGTAAGAGCTTTTAGAAAGGCTAAAAATAAATAAAAACATCAACCTTCAAGTCAAGGCCGGCCTTGTTTTTTTCCTGTGCAGCCTGAGTGAAAAGTAAGGCTGTTGTTTAATGGATAGTGTGTGTTTGTGGGCGTGAGTGCATCAAGTGCATGCGCTGAATGGTAAAACACACACCTCGATCACAGTGCAAAATCTCCTAGGAGATGAACCCGTACCCGCTTTTTCCGTCTGCCTCACTCGCACAGACACGAAACTACAAAGAGCAGGACATTACACACAAAACAGGGCAGCAACAGCTGTTGTGTGTGTCTCTCTCATACACACACACGCACACACACACAGAGACTGAATGTCCTGACCCTCATGCTCTGGATACCTCAGAGTTAGTGATACTTTACCTATGATCTAGCAGATAAAGCTGCCTTAATCTAATCAAGGACAAGTGATACCAGACTCCACACACACGCACAAAGACACACACATTTCCACTGGACAAGGCTAAAAAAAAAAAAAGAGGCAAAACATCTGGCTATGTTAGTTTTCATACTATAGATGTCCAACTTGCTGGTGGTATTAACAGCTGTTAGCAGCAGGGGTGATGCTCTCCTGTTGCTGTGTAGCTTTGTCATGTTTTCTTTATTGAAAAAGGTCAGCGTTCTTCATAGGTTATAGTCCAAAAAGAAAAAAAAACACTTTGCAAAAGTCGGAGAGGAGTCATCCCTCTAAGTGGGATAACACAGACAGACAGAGGAAGATTTGTTTAAGTATTTGTAAAACAAATTATCGAGCACTAATGCCCAAAAAAACAAACAACTGCATTCAATAAAATATGGAACCGAGGGAATGGAGAGAAGGTGAGTGTACAGATAAAAGCTACAAGGCTTTAATCTCTGAAAAATCAATGAGGCTATTGAACCTTTAAAACATAAACTAAAGAGTTACAGGAACACAGGGACATCAGAGGACAAGCCTCTGGAGACAAACTGCTCTCGATTGTCCAATCAGCGTACAGCAGAGGCCGAACGCCACACGTGATCCTATCAGATGAGCCGCACAGCACCCGCCTTAATCTCATTTGTAGAGCTGAAAAAGGCTCTTTTACAAGTGAAATTGAATCTCCCGACAATAACGGCAAACCATTGAATGTCAACCTACTAACAACTGCTCCCTGCGGCGCCAGTTTGTATATACGAATAGGAATAATAAAAGGTAATGACAAGGGACAGATTCAATGGGCGTCTGTCTGAATCAATCTCTAATACAGTTAAGTATTTACAACCACAAGCAACCCATAGAAATATGCCAGCGACAGCTGGGATGATGTTGATAACTTGTCCACTGCAGTACATGTCATTTGGTCTTGCTCATGACCCTGACTATGATAGATAACTACATACAAGCAGGAAATTCCCTAATAAATTCACTGTTTAAACCACAGGGTGTCACACCAGCACAATGTGGAAGATTTGTTGTCCACTGTTCGCCTCAGCTGCTGAGAAACAAGATCAGACAGCTGTGAGTGAAATCCAGTCATACCAAAATGACCCCTGACAAACAACACAACCTTTGAACAGCTATGGCACTTTCTGTAATTCATGGAAACATATGGAAGTGTAGTTACATTACTTTTATTGGCGGCATTAAATATTTATGAGGACGTATCGACTAAGCAACATGACCACGTAAAGTTGTTAAGCCAAGCACTTTCGGCTGAGATTCTTCGGTGGACTTCAGGCAGTGACATATGTCAGCCTCGACCAATACGACTGCCTCTGGCTTGCAAATAATTACTTAATAGGTGAGTTATAAAAAGAGCCTTGTAAACAGAGTTTCACCTGTAAAGTAGTAGTAATTGTTGCACTGAAACAAGTTTAAGTTGAGGCAAAACTCAAAAGGAAAAGGACACAATTAAAACAGAGTGAGAGAGAGAAATCGAAGAGGTCCAAAGTCTGCTCGTCTCACATGGCATGGCGGGAAGAAAAACACACAAATAGGCTGTAATGCCCTTCACCCTGGTGACATGGGTTTAAAACCCCTTTTGGAGGAAATATCCACAGTGTTTCCTTTAACAAGACAGCAAATCCCTACAAGTTAACCTCCCTGGAAAAGACTAAAAAGGACAAACTATTCTCATTAAAGTAAATACAGTCAGATGATCCTCTGAATAAAGTGAAAATAAATAAAAAACATCGGATAAGAGCAGCAGAGGTTTCATACACCAGCTGATCTGAATAGATTACTGTGCTGTGGTTTCTTAAACTCACTGGAAACAACCTTTGAATTAGTTTTGATTGCATATTTCTCATACAGACTTTCAGTGAACATGCATCACAGCAGAAAACATGCAGCACCTCACCTGACATGGTTGTCGCAGAACTTGGTAATCTGTGGCCGGTTGAGCAGCACCGTCCGCGCCGTGGCGTCTATGGGATCCGCCTGGGAAGTGGTCCCGGACATCTCATCATCTGCCTTGCGGTAACCGGCGGACGAGCAAGCAGGTCCTGCACCGTTGGATTGATGGGAGAGAGGCGAGGCTGAGTGAGTGCGAGTGAGAGACAGTGAGACAGAGATAAAGAGAGCGATAGAGAGAGAGAGAGAGACAGAAAGAAAGAGAGAGACAGAGAGAGAGAGAGACAGAGATATAGACGGGAGACGTGGTTTACAGTTCAAAAGCGAAGGCGACCAATTAGTACTAGAATCTACTGTATGCTGATGTATGCTGAAGCCGGTGGGGTCGATTTAATGACGTTTCCAGTTATAAACACCCCCCCCTTGTCTTTCAGTATTATTATGCAGGTACCGTCAATGCACACACACGCACGTTTCGCGACGCCCACGGGACCCCCCGCGTATAATGGATGTGCTGAGGGATGCACAATGGCGAACAAACACACCGGGGTTTGTCTGTTTTATCAGCGCGTCAACTTGTCCAGAGGAGACCCGACGCACGACGCGGCTGTCATTAAGCCACATGCATTAAAATACATTGGGGGGGGGGGAAAGTGACACAAGAGGATGCAACACGCTTCTCCTCCTTCTTCTTCTCCTGCAGACTCCCTGACTCCCCCTGCCAGCCTGGCTTTGTCATCTCCAACCATTTTAAAGCGTCGTGATCTGCGCTCATTCACCCCCGCATGCTCTCCAAGGAGCAGGGCATTTATCATCCACGAGTGCGCATCCTAATACCGGTTGTAACATGTATAGCTCTTGAGGTGAGGTGAAAGTGAGAGCAATGCAAACAGGTCTGCACGCCACAGTTTACTCAGCTGGTACAACAAAACGGCGAACCTGGGCGAGGACAGATGCAGCGGCAGCGGCAGCGGCAGCACGCCCGTGCCTCCTCTCTCCTCCTTCGGCTTTGCTAAAGAGGAAGCTCCCGGCCCTGGTGTAAGATACTGGCCCTCCAAGCTCCACCGCCGTGTCATCTGGCCACCTGCCGTCTCGGGAAGCCTTTTTTTCTTTCGGGCAGCGATTTGGACGGATCTCCTCCCTCCAATTTTGATGGTGAGCGGCTCACTGCTGCAAGTCCAGACAACAAGAGGAAGCCATATGGAGCTCCTTCAGTGCTGCGGAGGGGCAAAGCCGGGGCTCCGCTTTTAAAGGGCCAGAAGCCTGATATCGCCTTGAGGTCTTGTGGTCAGGCACAGATGGGTCAAATGACATCCTCAAGGCAGGAACCATCCATCAGGAGATCACTTCATGTCGCTTTCCGTCGGCTGTGATGTCTGTGCAACAGCAGTGATCACCTACAGGTTTCTGCTTCACATTTTTATATTTAGTTTGCGTAGAACAGATGCACATGGACTCCTGTATCTCCAGTAATGAGAGATATAATTAGAAAGAATGCATTTATCTAGAAAGTCTCAATAATCTGGTGATACTATTTTCACAAACCCTTAAACTGTGCCTGTGTTGTATCACTAAACATCCCCATTACTCCTAAAATATTGCTACATTTAACTCCTTAAAACATCTTCAGGGATTATTGTAACTCTTATTTGAATATCTGTATAATTTCTTGGGTTATGCGTGCTGTGTGTGTGTGTGTGTGTCTGTACGGGAAAACAACAACGGGCTAATTGCATGAATAATTTAGAAAAGAATAATCGCTGCCAGGCTTTAGCAGATTAGATTTCCACAGTCCTGAAACTCTCTTTCTGCAGCACTTCGTTCCCACAATAGACGGGGTAATTCTCTCCCCTCATCAATAACCAAAATTAGGTTACTATCATTATATTCCACTCAAGTTCGTCATTCTAAAGTAGGCGAGGAATTGTAAAATGACCTGGAGAGACCATACCCAGTCAGTCTTATCTACTGGACGTGCACTATTAACACATCAGACCACTTTTCTATAGAAAAGAGATTATATATTTTTAGAGTGCAGCTGAGGGTTGATTGAAGGGGAGGCACTTCTTACTTTCAGTTTTTATTCTAGTACACTCCGTCGCCATTCTACCCTTGCAAAAGAAACCGGCTTGGCATTTTAAGAGGCTTGAACGCTGTTAAAATTCCAGCCTTATAGTATCAGGCTATTCCACCATTGCCCCACAGAGTGTCTGCACGAGGCAGAGCGAGAGCAAGGGTCAAAGTCTGTCCAAGCAAAATGATAATAAGCAGCCTATCTCTCATCTCTATATCTCTGACCAGGCTATTACCTCCGGACCTAACAGAGATATAAGTCATAATCACAGCTCAGCACACTGGAAATGGCACAGGGGTCAATCAAGATAACGAGTGATTGTAAGGAAATGATTGAGGATGATACAAGGTTAAAGGTAGTGAAGGGCGATGCATAGTGTGAACTGTAATGTCATCTTTTGCTTCACCGTCAGGATGCAAATCTCTTTCCTTTTGATGCCCTTCTCTCTCTCTCCATCTACTCTTTTTTCTTGTTGCTTATTTCTTTTCTTGTAGAATTATTTATTGTGCTGCTCACATGCCCCATACCTCTACTCTTTAACCCATCTAGACTCCACCTTTTCGAAAGCAGATCAATATGTCTTTCTCAGCAGTCCACTTCGGCTCTGTTCACTTCTGAGGAGATCAATGCCACTGTTACTCATCTCTGATGGAGTAGAGACGCAGTCACCTCTGTAACTCATTACTGATGCATCTCCGATGAGTCAGCAGCAAAACCCCAGCAGAGAACAACCAGGTCAATTACACATATGGAGCACCCAGACTAGCCGGACATGTACCATTGGTCTGATATCCTGCTGCCAGAACAGGTAAGACTGGACTGATCCAACCTCAACAAAACATACCGATCTCATACCCTGCTGGCAAGCTAGCCATTTGGTTGGTGAGGCTTGAACAATTGCATCTATCATGTAGAACAGCCCTTTTCTCTACCTGTGCGATTAGACGCCTATTAAGCCAAACACAACTAAATGCTCTTGTGAGCAGAACAAGGGTAATGTACAGATAAATCCATCACTTACATCATTTGAAGAAGTCATCACTCATCAAAAGCTTCATAATATCTTTAAATGGAGTATTGACTTTGTGTTTTGGGCTGAGCCCAAGCTGCCCTGGCCTTTAGCCAAACTTTAACTGATAAAAAGCAGACTAGGCTACTGAATAATGGATAGCAACAGGCTGCATAATTCATCTACATTTTCCAGTATGTCCAGAACATATTTCACTAGACACTCTGCCTTGATGCTGCGCTCTAACCTTCACTCAAGAAATGAGTCACATGTCGGCCACTGTCACGCCGTCTCCCTCAGCTGTTGTGTCAATAAGTGCGACTGCCACAATCGTGTTTTAAACGCCACAAACACGACTTCTGAGATGTGTTTCATTCAATCGGGTCTAATAGAGATGCACCATCTTCCAAACACCCAGCTCAGAGTTGAAATGAGCCAGAAAAGAAATAGCTACTAATCATAACAGCAGTTACAGTAGAATGGCTACAATTATCCGCAGCTGTCGAAGCACTCCCACCCCCAGAAGCCACACTGCAGACAGATACGCTGGCTGTTTTTTTTTTTTTTCTTGAAATCTGTCAAAACATTTTAGATGTATATGCACTTGTGTGGCTGAGTGTGCATGGCAAATCAGAGTATAATCACATAAAATGTGCATTATTTACCTCAGCGTGTTTTGAAAGCTTTTAAAATCATTGCCCGATAACAGCAAGGTTTTAAGTTTAACAGCCACACCCCCCGTTAAAGTGTTCTTGAGCTGAACGCCGAACCACAACAACAACATCCCTTGTTCATCAACCTCCCCGTATTCTCCAGTCCAGCCCTCAATCATTACCAACAGAGCTTCTTCTGCCTGGGCGACCCCTACGTGCCATTGCCGTCCTGGTCTCCTAGGTGACCTGCAGGCCCTATTCGCAGGTCGTGGTCGACCTAGCCCGCAAGCATTCCCAGTGGGTCCATTTGCTACAGCAACGGAGTAGGAAGTAAGGCGAGAAAGCCTCTTACGGACCAAGTGAGTTAGCATGATAATCCTCTCTCTGTCTGCTCTGCAACTTCACCTGCTGTTAATCCGTAACCTGATAATCCTACAGGTGAGACTGGCACTGGCACGTTACACTAATGCATATGAACATAGACACACTGACACTGTTTTATGGACACACACTTTCTCTCTCTCACACACACAGTTGAACATATCTTTTAATGCCAGATAACATGCAAGCCCCCCTACATGCAGCTACTTCCCCTGCTAACTCTCTAAATCCAGCTCTCAGTCACTTATGTGTCATACATGCATGCAGCAGTGTTCATGTACATGCTCTCTTTTAGGCATGCCATGTCCATACATGCATGAGTTATCTTCTAAATCATGCATATGTATTCTTATTGAGTGTTTTTCCTGATGGACCCCGGTGCATATTGATCTGTCTTCATCAGCATGGTCTGACATGTGTGACTGAGTGGTTGGTCAACCTACTATCTACAAGCACATGCAGTGAGAAGGGTTAATTCCTGTTCAGCATTCATCACTCCAGGCCCCAAGGAGCTACAGATTATTCGGGTCCACAGCAGAAGTATCATGTGTTAACCTTTTGCAGACACCAACCAGAGACACTCTTGTGTAAGTAAGCATTGTAGCTCTTGAGGGCCGGAGGGTTGGAAGACACCTGCTCTTAGCCGTTTGCGCATGGCTGCATGCACTTTAGGACACTCCCGGACACAAACGGGGTCGTCATCCAGTCTAATTTCGAGCAAACTCACTTTTGTCAAACCTGTCTGTGAGGCAGGCACGCATGGTAGCGCCGGCGCCTTGGCATTGGCCTGGGTCCTGCAGTTCAGAAGCCTCCTGCCTAATGGTGGTCAACACTAACTGCTCTGTGGGCACCAGAGAGGCCGCGGCGGGAGAAAACAACAACACACAAGACAACAAGTAAATATACACATACCACACACAACACATCATCCATGTGCCAGCGACTGAACTGTAAATGTGTTTGCATTTGTCTGACACTAATAGTGAGAGAAGACTCTTTATTAAACCTTGTAGCTTGCCCAGGAGTGCCACCTTGTGTCCGATTTATGTAAATACCTCCATGCTGCTGCTATTTATTGGGCCTCTATCTCCCCAATGGCATCTTCGGTAGCTTGGCAGCCATGGCGACCAGTCATTATCTTGCCAAAACAGATGTATTGTTGACAGTTGGCTGAGCGGCATGACTCGCATAAACTAGACACACCAACACTGGGGACAAAATATACCCTTACATTTGAATACAAATGCAGAGGGACGTTCAAGACACTCCAAAAAACTGCAAGACACGTTCAGTACAGTTTGTTTAATGTGACCTAAAGCTAAAATACATTTTTGTCTACAGTATAATGTGCTTTCTAAACCAACGTGAGAAGTGCTTTGTGTGAGGACTTGTGTAAAAAGGTGCTATTAGAAACATGACAAATGACTCAAATGTTGGTCATATAATTTGGGTTGGTCATCATTTATGGTCTCATTTAGTGTGTGTGACTGTGCCTGAGATTGTGTGAGCAAATGTGACAGATTGGTAGCAGCAGACGTCATCACCAGGGATGTGCGGCTCGCTAATTGGAAAGAGGTCAAGCTCCAGAGATTACAGTAAAAGGCAGCGTGGAGAATCCAGGAGGGAACACATGTACATACCGACTGACACTCATGCTGAAGTTCCCCCTCCAGGTCCATCCTGTGCTTTAAATACGGCAGTGGTAAACACTCTTACACAACGTTGAAACTTAAAAAAAAAGTCTCCACTACTTAGTGAAAGTCCTATATTAGCTGCTCTTATACAACCAAGAAGAAAACAAGTGAATCTCATAATTGAAGCTCGTCCGCATGGCTCGGTCAACATGACATAATATGGCTGCAGTGCGAGTCATGTGTGAGGCCATCTGGTATTCTGCTTGAACAAGAATTACTAATATGAGGAGCAAAAGTGAGACTTTTTTTTTTTTTTTTATATCTCTATACCGTCAAAACTGTAAGCGTCAACCTTTTGACACTTTTGCTGCCCCAGGGTAAAAAGATACAGTGGCGTATTTTTAAAAAAAAACAACAAATAAATATCTGGGAAACTCTGGGCATGAAGACAGCGTGGCCCAGTTGGCGCTCATCTCTGCTCACAAATTGCCCTGCTTTCTATTTCTGGAAGCTGCATAAGGCATGCAGCCACAGACATGTATATATACACACACACACACACACAGACACACATAGACAACAGCAAAGCAGCCAACAATATGTGCCAGTCACTATTACAAGCCCCCAATGGATGAACCAAACACATGCTCCTGTTTTCCAGGACAATCTAATCCGCTGCCAGTTTGTCATGAGTGAAATCATCCCCAACCTCTCTCCAACTCTGAGGAGAATGTGAGCCATTTTCCTTCCTAAAAAATGAGACCAAAGCCCCTGCTATACAGTTTACAAGTCATTTATTTAAATTAACACCCTTGATTCATACAAGCCCTGTGTGTGCAACACCTGAGCGAGATGTTAATACAGCCTGTGGATTGGATTTAAGGTGAGATGACACTCTGAGGAAAATGTGGCCCACTGTACAGTTAACTAATTATTTATTTAAAGTAACATCCTCTAGCAGACACAGGTCATGTGTGCAACACCTGAGTGTCACGTTAATACAGCCTGTGGATGTGGATGTGACTTAAGGTGAGGTGAGATCCATTTCCGGACGGGTTCAGAATAAAGAGCGCTCTTTAGAGGGTCACGTGTTGTTGTTTTGTTTTGTTTTAAGTAGGCGAGGTAATAGGCTCTTCTTGGATTGATCTACAGGAGCTTGAGTTGAATGCTTCAAATATATATTAAATATCACATGTAATATTTAGACGTCAAAGCAGATCATCATATTTAGGCGAGTCAACCATGCGAAAATACCCCATATGATGCGACTCAGGAGCTCCAGATACAAGAGGCTGTTGCAACAACATTATATAATACCACATTGATGCACAGAACATTGCATAATTATGCATGCAAAACTACTGATAAGGTCACACAATAGACTCATATTTATCATATCAAGAACAAATAACGCTGTTATCTTTTCGTGGTGTTAAGGCACAGCACGGGTCCTTACATTTATCTATATTAAAATACCAGCTCATACAGAGGGCACAGTGCTACCTGGAGCAGGTACCTGCAGTCTGCTTGCCCTTGCATCCCCGAACCGGTGCCAAAAAATGACCGAAGCTGGAGGATAAATACCGGTACAGCAAGTCACCCCACATGCATGCCGCAGTCCCGGACAACACCGATCTCCGTTATTATGCCAGGCACATATCAAATACGCAGGCCGCTGTATCCTATATAATAAACAGGCCTGTTATTATTATGAACACTTATATAAACACGGTTTTACAGTCACGATTCACACGGCAGGCGGGCGGACCCCCATCGAGTACAGGTTTAATCATGTTTTTTGAAGCTTACCTCCCTCGCTGTGTATCTTCTTGGCTCTCCGGTTGAAATACATCTTGCTGGTGGTGAACGAGAGTCGGTGAGGCTGGGACGAGGAGGCCGGAGAGGTTGCATGCTCATGGCTCACCGACAGAGCATGGAGTCGGTGCTCCGGGCCCAGGCTGCGGCCGCCGCTGCTGTCGCTGCTGCTGCTGCTCGGGGATCATTATTTCATGGATGGACCATGGAGGTAATGTTGTGAAGGGCAGCTTCAGCCAGAGTCAAGTCAAACAGAATAGAGACTGTGCTGCTTCCGGTCACTGCTTTCAAAATAAAAGTACGTTAGCGAAAAAAAACAAAAACAAAAACAAATTCTATGTGAAGGATTAAAATGCAATCTTTACCATGCTTTTCACATTTTAATCATGTGATAGTACATTTAAATATAGATTTAGGTTTAGCCACATTAGCTAGATTAATGTTATGTATGTTTCAAGTTTCAGGTTTATTTATCATGTGCAGGTTAACGCAATGCAATGAAAGATGAAGCATTAAGAGCACTAAACAGTGTAACAGCAGCACTACACATAAAGAATAAAAAAGAAACTAAAGAAGTAAAATACAATACTATAAAGTTTAATGTAAAAAAAGAATAATATAGAGATACAAAATAAAGATACAAGATATAAAAGAAACATATGCGTAAATGCTACTGTAATTATATTTAAAATGTTGATAGTACAAGTAAAGTGGCATGTGTACATAGGGAGTGTTATTTATAATATATAATATAATATAACACTTTACTATGTTTAAATTTATAATTTAGACATAATAAAGTGACTACAGACAGGTTAAAGTGAGTATTGCACAAATATTAAGTCTATGTAGACAGGTTATTAATAAATCAGCAAAGACTACTTAAAAAGTAATGTTTTACAGCAAAATATGGTGTATTCTTCATATTAATCTACCAACCAAATTAACTGACCCACTGAGTAAATAAGTAGCAGATTCATTTTTGACAGCAGCCATTTTGAAATAGTCAGATCAACACAGGTGTTACCAATGATACTAATTAAGTTATCACAGCAACCTTAACTAGTATCAGTGGTAACACCTGTGTTGATCTGACTATTTCATGTCAAAATGGCTGCTATGAAAATGGACTGTTTGATGATATATTTGCCACAGTGTGACCTGAATGAGAAAATGCTCTGTAAACCTTTATTTTGAAGGCCGACCGTCACGCGCTTGCTTCTGTGCTGGTCCTGGCTCGCTTTACGACAGTCTGCTGCTCGTCTGTGTTGAACCTCGGGGGCGCGCATGATATGAGGGGGGGGGGGTACGTGCGCGCACCAGCCTCTGGTTGCAAAATATAAAGATTCAACTGCAACTAAGAGCTTTTGAGGGCTGTCATTTTATCATTTTATTAAAGAGTCAGTTTAGATTACACCTGCTAATTATTTAAAGCAAAGGAAATGTAAATGTCATTAGCCATATATTTAACTTTTGCAATTATTGGTGTTAGCATATACAAGCTACTGGTAAAACAAGGGCTGAGTACTAAATTGGTGCACTGATTATAAATACATTTAATAATTTTATGATTATTTTGCTTCAGAAAGTTAGTAGTTAACCTAAAGTTGGTACTTAAAGATACAGTGTGCAGGAGTAGTGTGCATCTAGTGTGGTCAAGTTCCAGATTGCAAACAACTGAAGACCACTTGCCTCACCCTTCTGTTCTAAACATGAAGGAGACACTACAGTGGACATAAAACCCACAAAAAAACACAAAAGGTCCTATCTAGAGTCGGTGTTTGATTTGTCTGTTATGGTTTTGTAGAAACACAATGGTTCAAAATGGCAGCCGCCCTAGAAGAGGACCCTCACCCTCTGTAGATATAAAATGGTCATTCTAAGTTAACAAAAACATAACAATTCTTATATTCAGGTTAATATACACTAATGAAAACATAGCTATGTTTATTGCATTCCATTTCTGCTAATAGATCCCTGTAAATGTTACACACTGGACCTTTATCGTCAGTTTTATGCTGATTTAGAGCTACCAAGATGCACCTATTTTCACCACAATGTGGCTAAAAACAAACTCTTTTGGTAGCTAGCAAGGCTGGCAGTTGAAACGTCAATGGTGGGTGCGCACACACACGGTATATACCCACATACACCAGATCTCCAGGCATAACAAAGCTGCATTTTATTCCATTGTTAAGGAGCAGAGAAGAAAACCCATGTCTTCATTTTATTACATAGTAACATATTTATCTTAACGGTTTCATTTACTCTCATCACATTGTAACATAATACATATTCATATTTCAAAAGTTGATTTCCATCTTATTAAATAGGAACAGAATAAATATTCACTTCTTAACCAAGTGGCCACAGTCTTCTCTAACTCCCCGAGGTGGACACTAGCTGAACAGAAGCTTTCTGAGAACCAGGTTTACTGGGACCGTTCCTTCAAGCACCCCCCCCCCCCCCCACACACACACACACACAATTCAACCATACACACTTACCCCACACTCGCACACATTGACATATTATACTGCATCTTTCCTGCAGTTTATTAGTGACATGTTAACTGCAGAGGTGTTGTAGCTCCTGTGTACTGCTGTCGATGCACAAAGTGACCCTGGCGGCAACACACTTGACTAGGTGGCTAAATAATCCACCTATGCTACACTAGGAATGGCCAATATCTGTGCGTGTAATGTTAAAACTATAAAAAAGCATACAGGAATATCATATTACTAACACTGCCTCATTCAGGTGTTACACTGGTACTTGAACTGAAATAGACTGCACACATTGCACGGTGACAGACCCAATTAGAAAGAGATGTGTTGTTAACAGATTCTCATTAGCAGAGGCTGTAGTTTCAAATTGTCATATCGTGTGAAGAGTTAGCTGGACAACTTTAAAATCTCTATGTTTTTTTTTTATTATTTTCTAATTCCAGGTTTTTGCTGAGCAGATGTATCAGGCTAACTACTCAATGCAACTTCATGACACAGATCCTGGGGCATGGGTGGGTCTGTCAGGTATGGATCCAAAACAGCAACAGGAAACAATGATTTCAGGGTAAACAAGACTTTTTTTTAAAGTGGAGATGATAATCAGGCATTACAATGTAAACAACAATGAACAGCAAAACAAACAATACTGTCTTTTCTCTCCATATTGCACAACTCATACTTAATTACAACTCTGTATTCCTGATTATCACATGCCTTCTGTATTTCATTTAAATTGTGCTGCTGTGGGTAATGTCATGTTTTCAGGGTGGGTGAATTTTATGGATGAATTCTGTATTGCAATAATATGGGACAAATGTATGGAGAGGGCTTAAACAAACAAATACTACTAGACGTACAGAATAAAACTCAATTCAAACTTAAATACATAGCTCATACATATCCCCAATAAATCATACATTTCTTAACCAACTTTAAAGGGACACTTTAAAACGGATGTCGAAGCTTTAAAATGGAGAATGTAAAAAAAAAAAAAAAAAGATTGAAGGTTTCCTGCTTTAATTCTAAACATGTGACATGTGAGGAGCGTCTTGCTGTTTCAAAACCCTTAAATATAAGCAGTGGTGAGTTATTTACAGCTTATACTGAATAAATCAAGCCTAGAAGTGATCTGTGTAGTCCAGTTGTGACAAAGAGACGTCACATGTATCAGACACTAGAGCTAAAAGTGAGACTAGAGTCAGCAGCGGCTACAGGAGCTCCGTAAGCATTAATGCCATCCATTAACATGGGGCTCTGAAGCTTTGTGACAGAGACCAGTGAAACGGATCACAGGAGGAAAATAAAACAAGAAGTTGCTGAAAACAAAGAGTCTAAAAAAATAAAGTTTTGTTAATTCTCTGCATTTATAGTTTTCTTTTTTTTTTTCCCCCGTACTTTTGGTTCAACCTTCTTCAACTTCAACACAATGGATATTTTCAAAGAAATTTTAACCATGAAAGCGCTATGTACATGCAAAGCCCACTTGGATCTGCTCAGTTCAGCCAGCCAGGAGCATGATAGTTGTGTTTGTGAGCAAATAGGTCAGTCATGATGCACTGTGAGTATGGGCTGCCTGCAGATGGGGCAGGTGTTGTTTTCAGAGAGCCAGCGGTCGATGCAGTGGATGTGGAATTCATGGGAGCAGGGCAGGCGACGTAGCTTGTTGCCCTGGGCGTACTCGTTGATGCAGACGCTGCATGCACGACCCATCTCCCCCTCGAGGCTGGCCTGACCATAGGTACGTGTGGATAGATTGTCAATCTGCTCTTTAGTCAGGCCCCTAGGGTGTTCGTCATCCTCCTCATCATTGAGCAAGAAGAAGTGTGCCAGCCGCAGAATAGGTAGAGTGCCATTTTCTACCAGGTTGTTGGTGTCTCTGCTGGTGGCCCGTCCCTCTGTGGTGCTCACTACACCTCCTCCGAGCCTGGCCTGTCCACCCTGGTCCTCTTCACTTCCCACCAGTCCCACCCTCTCCTGATCGGCCACACCTGTACCGACCTGGCTGGCTGCACTTTCGTTTGTATGCAGGCGACTGGTTGGGCTGGTATTACTATTTGTACCACTAGCATCTGTGTGGCTAGGTGCAACAGTTTCAGAATCAGCTTCTGTCTCCATTAAGGAGCTCAGCTCCCCAAATCCAGTCATGATCTGCCGCAAGATGGAGCGCAGGGCGGTGGAGTTGGGCTCCCCCAGGCCCGTCTCACTAATGCGCCTCAGTGGAATCCGGATAGTGCTCACATAGGTGCGGATCCCGGCTCGCTCAGAGCGGGAAATGGTGCGTCTAAATCCACCGCTGTCACTTTCAAATGTGACGGTATTCTCAGCGACGCGGGCACGAGAACGCGTTCTACTGGCGATGCTGTCCCGATCGCGGTTTTCCCCGGGTCGAATCCTTCTCACCTGTAGGTCCAACATGATGGTTGGGTGCCGTCGCACCGCTGAACTTCCTGATCCTATTACGTGGGATTCACTCTCGCGCTCTCCTGTCTCTACAGCTGGCTCTGTTACAGCTACAGGTTCTGCCACAGCCTCTCTTGTTTCCATGGAAACGGAGCTTGTGCCACTGCCTGGCTCAACAGCGTGAACGCTAGAGCCACTGACACCACTGCTTGATGGCGTAGTGGCACTGGCCACAGGTATTCTGTGCAAAGGGGAACGGCTTCGCCTTGACAAACGGGATGAAACCCCACCCCCAGCCGCAGCCCTGCGTGCACGACCACGTGATCGAGTCCTACTGCCCCGTAATTCATGTCCCACTGATGGGGCCTGAGATACAGACTGGGGTGACACACGAGGACAGTCTATAGAAGCAGACATATGATCACTGCCCTGCTCTACTTCTGTATTCAGGGCTTGTTGTTGCAAAGGTGTAGTTTGATCCAGAGGAGGGTTGGGAAGAGTCGGAGGAGGAGGTGCTAAAGAGTGCAAAGTGGCACCTCTCCGTTGAGCAGCAGCTGGGGCGGCCACTGGTGCGGGAAGTGCAGGTGGGCTCATAGAAAGAGTTGTAGTGCTGCTGCGCGTACGCCGCGTCTGCATCCTCCTACTGAGCGCCGGGCGGGGGGTTGGGTACGGGGCAGGCCTTGGCGTGGTTGAAGGGCGGGGGTTGGAGAAAGAGGACGCAGTGCGTATGGAGGATGAAGTCGTGTTTGGGGCAGTCACTGGCAGCTCTGCAGTGTCCGCAGTGTCATTATGCTCCCCCGGCTCTGGCTGATCGTGGTTGATGTTGATTTCGAGACTAAAGCGAAATTCTCCACTGTTAGGGTTGGTCCGGCTGACAGCGCGCCATGTCTGGTTGCCACTCTGCCCACTGCGTGTGGCATTGCCAGTACGTCTGAAAGTGTTAAGCCACTCCAGTAATGAGTCACCATTAGAAGTTTCTGCTCCAGGCTCTGTGCCCCCTGTAAAAAAAACATATGGGTAAGACTGTAAACTAATATGTATGCACCCCAATATTCTCTTGTAGTTTAACTAGACTGTTACTCAAAGCCAGCACTTCCACTGTATTTACTGCCACGCTAGACCAGACACAGTCAAAGAAACTGTGTTGCAACCTGGTTTAAGTCTTCCCAAAGCTGATTTCAAACTAAAATTAAAGATTAATTGAAATTTGTCCTAGTTAATAGATATTTAAAAAAGTGTTTCAGGAGCACTTATTTTTTATTAGGACGTGCTTTGTTTTAAGCTTCTTGGTTAATCAATAGTGACTTAACCCAAGACACCCAGACATCATGACTAGGGAACGCCAGATTTGAAACGATGATAGAAACAAGTCCTTCCCCTTTCTTCCCTACCTGCCCCTCGTCTCCCTCCAGCCCCTCTCTCCTCTCCCTCACCGCTGCTGCCCTGCTGTTCTCCAGAATCAGCAGTCTGCAAGCGCTGCTCAGTACGGGGCTGAGATGACATGCGCTCCTTTGCTCCATCGAGACGCTGCCGAAGCTCCTCAGCAGTCACCTCCCCTGTGAAACATACAGACAAGCAGGGGTGTGTCAAGCAGAACTACCCACTTCATATGCTTAAAATATGTGTTAACACTGGAAGATGTTTCTGTCCTCACCAGGAGTGCCGAGCAGGTTGCTGTCTCTCATTAGACGATACTCCTCTTCACTTAATTCATTAATGAAGTGATAGTATGCCTCCTCCCGTCGAAGACGCTCTGCCTGCCTCCGCCGTTCGTCTCCCCCACCAGGAGGGTCCATCACCGTGAAAAGTGCTGGCAGAGAGATGAATGAGGGTGTCAGCCAGGGGGTGAAGTGTTACCTACCTGCTGTAGCTTTACAGTGAGCATTCAGGAAAATAAAGGCTACTCTACCGTTCAAGTGGAAATATATGTCATTACAATATGTTGCTCAAGAACTGAACAAGCTAATGGCTATTTGTCTCTCTTATGGAAAGACACAAAGCAAAGGTAGACTGTAAATGTCTCAAGTTGCGTTAAAACAAGAACTAAATACAATTCGGTTAAGAGTTGTTTGATTACATTAGTCTAGCAGTGACTAATCTCTAACCAAGGACGACAGTTAAGGCAACGCCATCCATTTTCTATCGAAAAGACTCAACCAGTAAGAGGCTACAGTACCGTTGCTAACGACGTCGAGCGCAGTGAATGAATCTAATTTAACATGTGGATAAACGCTCTGTTCATTCACAATGAAGAAGACACCCTGATAACAACGTAGTCTTCATGTGAGCTAATATTAGCCAAGTTACAACCGAAGCTACGGAAGGCCATGTTGAAGGCAGGGGAATAAAGCAACAAAACTGGCGTTGTCATCCTGGTTAGCTACCAATCAGTGGCCTACTCTTAATGACGGACACGCCAACCGTCCAATCACCGCTCTACAAAGGCGGGTCACGATGGCGATAAACTAAACGGAGGTCTCTTCCATGTAAACGCAGGGCAAAGAGAGGAAAGACAAAGAATCTCCTTAAGCTTTATGACACATTCAGATATATAATCCAGATGTTCGTGCCTGGCAGTGAATAACCGCGCTGCTACCCGAACACAACAGTCAGTTTTGCGGGATATTAAATGACGCCAAGTGTCATTTTGAATGCGCAACGCCGAGCACTAGCACGTTAGCACGTCTAACGTTAGCGGATAGCAGTCCGTCGACACTAGCTGACTCGCCAGTGAGCAGCGAGGCTGAATAACTCTCCAGATATCAATGCGACGAAAGGTTTTATGAAGCAGACAGCGTGTACGGAGCTTAACACTCAACCCCAGCATACTTTTATAAGAGATGACAATGACATTAAAAGGATTTTACTACCTGACAAAGCAGCGGTAATATGGACGGTTTGCTCTGCTCTCCCTTCTCTCACAAACCAAGATGGGACCAGTGGTGCTACATTACACGCTCCGTCAAAAACAACCACACTGGGCTACAATAGTTCCTAGGTAACACAGCGTCTACAAAATTCAGTTTGTGAATAATTAGTGATTAATTACATGTTATGAAACTATACTTTTACAGTATTTGTAGGATTGTAGGACTTCTTAACACAGTTATATATTTATCTTCTATGCAAATGTTTAATTCCCCTGCACATTTTTTAACTTTTAGAGCTGAACTCCCCTGCACATTTTTTAACTTTTGGAGTTGAACTCCTCTGCACATTCCCCTGTACATATTTAAATCCTATGCAAATGTTTAATTTCTCTGCAAATGTTTAATTTTGCTACAAATAATTTAATCTCTCTGTACATATTTAAATTTAGATTTATTTATAAATTTCTATGTAGCAAGAGTAGACCACCTACAACATCCTTATGTAAAGTTTAAGTAATGAGACCCATTCATTTTTCTGTATAGGGGCCATTAAAAAAAAAAATTCAAACTTTTGAAAGAATTTACTTTAAATATTTTCCATTACAATATTACTACTTTTCCATGTGTCACTTTAGTCCTACTATCAACATTTTAAGTATTGTACTTATATACTACTTATATATACACTTATACATATTTATCATATTCTATTTTAGCATATTTTTATTTTGTTTGTTTGTTTTTTATGTTATTGTATTTCTATAATATTCTTTTTTACCTAAAATTTTATAGTATTGCATTTTACTTTACTTTAGCTTATTTCTATTGTTATGTGTAGTGCTGTTACACTGTTTACTGTTGAGCTGACTACCTCTTGTCCAACATTGCATTGTATTGTTGATTCTGTGTTAATCTGTATAATATGACAAATAAAACTTGAAAGGGTTTGAGTGCTTTTACACCCAAACTGATGAGTTCATGTCTAAAACCAAATGCTAGAACAGCCTTGCCATTGACCTCCAAGTTATACTCACAGCTAGTAGGAAGGCCATCATGTGAAAATGTCTTGATATGGACCCAGAAGTCAGTGGTTTGATATAGTACAAGAGATATTCATAATAAATTGAATAGTACTGTAAAATCTATTTATGGATGTAAGCTGTAATCCCCCTCTGTGCAGTTGTAAATTATGTTGTTGTATTTTTGTTTTATAGAATATCTTTATTGTCATTATGCAATGCATAACGAAATTTAAGTGCCATCTTCAATGCAGGAGTACAAAAAAAACATAGCATGAAACGTAAATAAAACATAGATAAAAGGGATAAAAAGATGGAAAAATTAAAAAACAGCACATACATCTACATACATACAGTATATACAGAGCACCAGTCCATGAATTATTTCATGTGGTCATTTAAGGAAGTTATTGCCTTAGCATAGAAGCTATTTTTTTAGCCTGTTTGTGTGGGTTTTGCTTGTATATGTATAAAAACAATAAAATATTTTTATCGATTTATAATCGATTTATTCGATTTAATTTAAGACAAGTGGATTCATATTCTCTGTTATACTGAGGTTATAAATAAAAAATAAACATGCGCATCTATTATATAATTAAAATATGTTGCAATATGTAATTTTTTTTTTTTTTGTCATGCAGTTGTTATGAATGAATAAACATATACATCAGCTGTAATCTTTACGTGTCCACGTGGTGTAATCTGTCCACCTCCTTTCTTCAGCTCTTTCTCTGCTGCAGGGCTGTCTTCACGACGCTTTACGACAGTGCCGTGCGCGAATACGCCGTCGTTACCCGAGTGAAGTGCGTCTCTTTGGAGCAGATACCGGCTGAGAGAAACGCAGCAACAAGAGAAAGGACTACATTTACGGGCTCGTTTTCCACCTGGACTACCACCGAGCACCGCGCATCCCCCTCCGGCACAAACAATTTAACCCGAAAACTCGATGTGGAAGCTGGGCTGAGGGAAGAAAGGGCCACGCTGGGGGAAGGCAACTAGCCGAATTACCAAACCGAGCTACGTTGGAGTAGCTTAGTTGCCTCCCAAAGCGACGCTTTAAAAAAAAAAAAAAAAACAGAAGAAGGAAGGAAGGAGCGGGTACATTTAGCCCAAACAGAGGTGAAAATGGACTATGATTTTAAAGTGAAGCTGACCGGCGAAAGAGAGCGTGTCGAGGACCTGTTTGAGTACGAAGGATGCAAAGTGGGAAGAGGCACCTACGGTCATGTATACAAGGCGAAGAGAAAAGATGGGTGAGTTGATGACCAGCAAGGCCTCTAGCCAGTGAACCCTTCACCAGCCTCCCCCCTCTCCCTCTCCTCTCTTCTCCCAAATACATTTTAATTACTTCTCTCGTTTTTACCCCCTCCCCTCCATCGAGGCTGGACTCTGGAGACCTGTCGTTATGAGATTTATAATAAGAAAAGATCAACGTGAAAGGGCAGTGGACTGAGATTACCTGTGCTGTCAGGATGCTGAAGAGGCTTAGTGACGGGTTTAAAAGCTGTCATGTGGCTCACAGTTTTGGGGGTGGGGGATGTGGCTTTTTGTTTTGGTTAAACGATTTCCTACACATCTAGGTAGGTGGGTATTATTTTTATTTAGTCAAATTAGGAGTAGGAGTAGGTGAAGCAGCAGGTGCATCTAAATGTAAATATATCTGCACCAACTTATTTGAATTTTGCCATCACTCTGAGGGCTTTGTGCTTGTTTTAAAAACTGTTCATTTCTACATTAATCGAGCATGCTTGTGCTTGTTTTTGTAGTGTTTTTGTAAAGTTAAAAACAGCCAAAGCGAAACTGTTTTTGCACTGTGCATATGATGTAATTTAACATAACATGTTTACTTTTTTTTGGTGTTTTCTTTAGCTCTTTTTGTCCTCTTTTTCTCCTAACGTCATCCCACTTTCACCCCCTTTCAGTACCTTTAAGCATTTTCTTTAGCTTTTTAGAGATGGCATTAAAAATGAGGACCGTCTTGATGTGAACTGTAGGCACCGTGGTCCATGTTCAGCACCTTCAACTCTCAGGACACCACAGTGCCACCCACCATTTCTAAACCTCTTATTTATTCCTTTTTCTCCCGACTGTTTCTAATGCGATATAACATCGTGGACCAGAGCTGGGCAAAGCTGAAGGCAGCTTGAGGCTCATACTAGACCCATTATCACAGCCCCGGACATACTGGCAGCCGGAACCACAGAAAACAGCCCTAAAGTGTTTAAAGATGTTTGTGTTCACTTTAGGAGGCTGCTGTTTATGAGACTCTAAGCTAATTTGTGCTGCAGCAGTTGGATGGGGCCTGAGGAGGCACAAAGCATGGGTTTATGAGATGATTTAGGCCAGGGTGAGGGGAGGGGTTGTACCCAATTCATTCAAGTGAGAGCCAGTCCCAGTGCTCTGTTTGTCCCTCTCCAGCTGCCAGACAGGGCCTGTTTCCTCTCCCCCGCTATTGTTTTGAGCCTCAGAGGTGAGCTTGATTACACAAATCTGGAGGTAATGCAACTCGGCCTCTTCTCAGAGTCCCTGTGCCAGCTGCCAAGTGCCCCTCTTTATGTTTCTGTGCAGACAGCTCTCAGGGGGCCTGCAGTCTGGTCTGGTGTTGATGTTGCTCTGCCTCTTTCTGTTTGTAGGAAGGATGATAAGGACTACGCCCTCAAGCAGATTGAAGGCACTGGCATCTCCATGTCAGCCTGCAGAGAGATTGCAGTAAGAACCGCTTGGCTTACTGTGTCACTTTTTGTTTGGTCTCTGTTAAACACCCTCATGCCATTCCAAGGTGGTTTATGTAATGTCCAATTCACCTTCACAAAGTAGCTTTTGTTAAGTAAGCAACAGACACACAACTCAAGAGCTGGAAAGAAGACAAATTCGAAAATAAAATAAACAATAATGTAATGCGTGCAGAGGGTAGACACAATATAACTATGTCCTCAGTGCTCCAAAGATGTGTGTTGTTGCACGTCCTTTTTTTTATTGCATTGTACAGCTCTATTGTGTCCACCTCCTGTTTGTGTTATTTATAGTAATCAGCACAGCACATTCCTCACTTCTAGCAATTAATACGTTCATTAATTAGTACAAATTGGCTGTTTGTCATTCATGATTTTCTGCCATGACTCCGTGTGGTCGCTCCTCTGATTGGGCTCGTGTGTTGCAGCTGCTGCGGGAGCTAAAGCACCCCAATGTCATCTCACTGCAGAAGGTTTTCCTGTCACATGCAGACCGTAAAGTATGGCTGCTCTTTGACTACGCTGAACATGATCTCTGGGTAAAATGCACACACACACACACACACACACACATGCACATACACATTTGAGCTGCATGGCATAACTTATCAAACACAATCTAGTCGACTGAATATGGCGATTTAAGCGTGAATGCACGCAGACATTTCTTGTATAATTTATTTTTAATCATTTCCTTATTAGTTTCAACACATATACACACACTGCAGATTTCAGCCCATTACGTGTAAGCAGTTTTCTCATGATTTACAAACAGGATATATATATATATATATATATATATATATATATATATATATATATATATATATATATATATATATATATATATTTTTTTTAGGCCTTCTGCTGTTTCTTTGCACATTTGCCAAATTACTCATAGCACTGATGCATATATACACACTCACCATCAGCCATTTGTAAGGAAAGGAGACAAGGGAAGATGGTGCTAATTATGCATTGCAAAGTCTCATTAAAATATACACACATCGCCCAGACGTATTCAACATTTGGTAGTCAAACCACTGCTGCATTACAGTTGGCAGTTTATCAGAACTGAGTTTAAATGCTATTTTCTGCCACAAAGCTGCAACACGCACATTCCCTTCCCAAGGAAGTGGAAACACATGCCACAAACATCAGCCTTACTCATCTTGCCTGTAGCATAAGCTTACATTTGCGACCATACGAATGCAGAAAAGGACACACAATGCTGGATTTTTCAGTCATCGTATTGTGTGCACACACCCCAATTGCTATTATCTTGTCTTTCCGTAGCACATTATTAAGTTCCACAGAGCGTCCAAGGCCAACAAGAAGCCACTTCAGCTGCCTAGAGGAATGGTCAAGTCTCTGCTCTACCAGATCCTGGATGGCATCCATTACCTCCACGCCAACTGGGTCCTCCACAGAGACCTTGTAAGAGGATTGGGGCAGGAAGGGGAGGAGAGGAGAGGAGAGAAGGGGGAGGGAGAAAATATTTAGGTAGAAGGGGAAACAAGGCAACAGTTGATGAGAGATCGGAAGATTGTTATTGGGCAGGGAATCAAGTCAGAGGCATGTGAAGCTGTCGGCCCGCATGTGTTTAGTTATGGGTGAAAACTGCCTGTTTTCACCCGTTTAAAATGTTTTTTTGTTTTGTAGACTAGTGATAAGTTATAACCAGTTTAAGTCAAACTTGTGCACATTTGTTCTACAATGTTCCAGTACTTAAAAGCTGACATTTTTAATTTAATATAATTATAGTTATTGTGATCTGAAGGAAGCGTTCTTGTGTTGCAAACGGTTATGTAAAGTAAAGAACCATAGAACACTCTCAAAGTAGTTTGTTTACAGGTTTTCACAGCTTAATTTGAATACCAAATTACCTGTCAGTAACACTGACTCACAAAATGTCATAATGGTAGACATTCTCATGTGGGCTGTATTAGATTTCTTTGTCCACTAGAGGGCAGCAACAAAGTTTTCATTACACACAAGATGCAGGACTGTAAGGTTAACAACTGGGCCAAACTAATCTGAAACAATCTCAGTTGATTTGTTGTCATTTTTAACAAATATTTGAATTGTGGTAATGTGTTTTACATTTATTTATGTGTCTCTTGTCCTGCCTCAGAAACCAGCAAACATTTTAGTGATGGGGGAAGGGCCAGAGAGGGGTAGAGTAAAGATTGGTATGTATGCTGTCTCCCTTTTTAAAAACGTAGATTTGTTTACTGTTTAATTCTGCTATTTTTTTTTTTTTTTACTGACTATAATGTGTATCCTGCAGCGGACATGGGGTTTGCCCGTCTCTTCAATTCACCGCTGAAGCCTTTAGCCGATCTCGACCCCGTGGTGGTGACCTTTTGGTACAGAGCACCTGAACTACTGCTTGGGGCTCGGCACTACACCAAAGCCATCGGTGAGAATTGCGCAACACCATCTGTGTTGTCTGTGCAGCTACCCAATGTGTGCAACCAGTTCTACTGACTTTCATTTTCATTTCTTTCTTTCAGACATCTGGGCGATTGGCTGCATCTTTGCAGAGCTGCTGACGTCTGAGCCCATATTCCACTGTCGCCAGGAGGATATCAAGACCAGTAACCCTTACCACCACGACCAACTGGACCGCATCTTTAACGTCATGGGCTTCCCTGCTGGTGAGAATAAAGTGCTGTCAGACTTTGGGACAAAATCTGATTTGTTTTGTTAATGATGTACCTGAATTGCTTGAAAAGGGGATGTATTACTTGTGATATTATGGGAAATAAGTACTTCTGATTTTCCAAACAGTGTCATACTGCTATTATACCAAAAGTGCCACAGTTGCTGTGTTGCCTTTTCAATGGAAAATGGCATGGAAGGATAAGCACTTTCCATTCCAGATTACTTTTTCTTTAGGCAGTAATATGATATGTGTGCTTTGACACGATAGATGGAGCCAAGTCACAAACATAGAAACTTTTACTTGCAGGGCTACATTTGGGCCTGTATTTTCCAGTTCACTTAAGATGCTTCTGATCTTTCTTTTTTTCTGCTTCTACCATCTCTGCTGCTCTAGTTATGTGACTCACCAGTCTGTGTGATGAATTTTGTTTTGATTCGGCAGGAAACCAAGCCCTACAAATTTTGCTTTGGGGGCAGATTTTTAAGTTCCTTTTTGATGTTTGGCTTGTGGAGGAAACCATAGAGATAATTAATGAGCAAGTCATTGTCAGTTATATAAAAAAAAAAATCAGATGTTAACCTGTAAACATGCAAAGCTCATTACGTTCTTGTTGTCAACAAGGGGAACTCTTGAGCTTAAAAAGATTGTAATCCAGACCCTACAACCTAAATAATCTGTTCTTGAAGGGAGGGGAGGGTGTGATGTGGTGTAATCCTGTCTTCCCCTCATTTGACAGATAAAGACTGGGAGGACATCAAAAAGATGCCAGAACACTCCACGCTGATGAAAGACTTTAGGAGGAACACGTGAGTCCGCAGAGCTCTGATGTCCCAGTTTTCTTAAAGATCAGAAACAAAGTTAGAGCAAAGCAAAGTGCTGGCAAAAAAAGATATTCAAGTACTTAATCATGTAATAACTTTGCACGTTCTCATGGTTTTATATCTGTTTCTTCTCTATCACAGATACACAAACTGCAGCCTTATAAAGTACATGGAAAAACATAAAGTCAAACCAGACAGCAAAGCATTCCACTTGGTGAGTTCAACAGCCTCAAAAGTATAACTTATAAACATTATAGTACTATTAAGATGGCAAATCTATGATGACCAAGCAGCTATCGTTTTGTCTCATTATGCCACTAACACTGTCTGTAATTCATTAAAGCTGCAGAAGCTGTTGACCATGGACCCCATCCGTAGAATCACATCTGAGCAGGCCATGCAGGACCCTTACTTTTTGGAGGAGCCCTTGCCGACCTCTGAGTGAGTCCTAGCACCACCCACACAAGCCTTTATTCAGTTTATCTGTCTTCTGCTGTTCCTTTGCTTCAGATACATGAACTAGGGATGTCTAACCATGTGTAACAAGTCCCTTAGCTAATAAGCTGAGAGTCACAGACGAGTTGATGAACATTGTTTTGCCTTTTTTTTTTTCTCCAGTGTGTTTGCAGGCTGCCAGATTCCCTACCCCAAGAGGGAGTTCTTGACAGAGGAGGAGCCAGAGGACAAGGCAGACAAAGTAAGAAATCCACATACTGTCTCACTTTAGCATGACTATATACAAAAAGGTGGCTGAGCAACATATGTATTTTTTTTTCTTTTGTAAATATTAGAAGAACCAGCAGCAGCAACAGGGAAACAACCACACAAACGGGGCAGGGCACACTGGCAACCCTGACAACAGCCATGCCCAGGGTCCGCCTCTGAAGAAAGTGCGAGTTGTCCCACCCACCACTACCTCAGGTGGCCTCATTATGACCTCAGACTACCAGGTAGGTCTCCTTCTGTTTCTTTCTGCTGTTGTATCCGCACAAAGCACAGTCCCCCGACAGTATGTAAGACTGTAACTTTTGTAAAAAAAAAAAAACTATGATAATTGGGTAATTTATAACATTGTGACACTGCCTTGATGCATTATTTTTAGGTCTACATCTAGTTCATGTGATTAAGCTGCTGTCATCCAGTGCAATGGTGTGTTACTGTGCCTCCTAAAGTACACAATGTTTGCCTTCCTGTATGCACTCAATCCAGCAATCAGACCTCATTTCTTCCATGTTTCCTTTTATGTATATTCATAAAAGTTTGTTCTCGTCTCACTTAACTTGTAAACCTTTAAACCAAGAGTGCACGAACATACCGCAGAGCCCACAGAGTTTAGTTAATTAGGGTTTAATGAATCTCGTTTTCTTCCTCCCTGCAGCGCTCCAATCCACATGCTGCCTACCAGAACCCTGGACCAAGCACATCACTGCCCCAAAACAGCATGGGATACTCCTCTACCTCCCAACAGCCGCCCCAGTACTCCCACCAGACCCACCGCTACTGAGACCCACAGACACACACACACACACATTCGCACACATACGTACATACTCACACATAACACGCATATAGACACATACACAGCCCTCACTATGCCCACCCGAACGAATGTACTGAGGGATGTGGGGATGTCAAAGGCAACAAACCTCCCCAACACCACGCCACAGAGGGCACTTTGTCTGCAGCAGTCTGTTAGGTCAGAATGACAACAACCTACACTTCAAGATAACACACTGTAACCCCAGTATTAGAAACACCGCTCTAGAGCAAAGCCTGATGGGTGAAACACAAGGCGGGAGGATGAGAAAACTGGATGCTATGGCGGAATCCAACCTGTTTCTGTCTCTCAGACGTGATCAAACCAGCCAAGAGAAGATGGCTCGGTTTGGGAGGACACATGTTAATCTGTTGTGTCATCTCCTCCCCTCTTCTTCTCCACCTCTCTCCACACCTCCACCCAACCCTCTTCCCGTCAAAGTTCGGATGAGACTGAAAGCTGCTATGTGACTGCCAGCGGTGACAGATTCCCTGTCCGACTGTCCTCCTGTCTGTCCGTCTATCTGTTCGTTTATTTTGTGTGTGTGTGTGCGGCCCTGTAAGGGCCTCAGCTGAGGACTGAACTGAGCTGCTGTGAAGCATGCTGGGAGGATGTGGAGCCCCCCCCCACCCCGCTCCACAGCTGTGGCATTGAGGGTTTTCAGAAAGGACAAAAAAAAAAAGATGACAAAAAAGATTTTAGTAGTTTATAATTTAATCTGTTTTCATGGTTTTGTTTTCATGGCGAGAGTGGCAAAGCAGCTCGCGCAGGCTGAGCGCTCAGCTGCTGTATGCTGTGGGAAAGCCTTACAACATGGTGACAAAACCAACCAATCGCATGGAGGATGGCAGATGGAACATGCATTGTACTGTATTGTATTGAAATATTTTACATGAAGCAAGTATCCTGACAATAAAAGTGGAAACATTGATATTGTTGGTATTATGTGCAAGCATCCGGTGAGTGATGCAGCAGTTATTCACCTTTTGCATCTTTAATGATGTCTTTCTTTTTCGTTCTCTACAAAAGTAGCTCTGTTATCTATTTCACAAGAGTTAGCTGGCAGGAAACGTGTGGAAAATTGCTGAAAGAATCAATTTTAATGGTGACTTTGCACTTCTGACAGCATCCCCCTCATTGTTCTTTACTCATCATAATCCTTTTGATGTGGTGTTTAAGATGTCAGACTTTAATCTAAAGGTCTGACAGATTAGGCTCTACAAAAAATGATTTTATTAATGATTAATCTGACAATTTTTTCGGCAATATGTCTCTAAAACATCAGTTAATGTCTAAAACTAGCAAATATTCAAAGAAAAGTAGCAAATCATCACCTTTGAGAATCATCTAACTAGAGAATATTTGCCATTTTTGCTTGAAAAGCATCAAATCTTTTGTCTCCCATGCACAGGATCTCAAACTTGGAACAAAAAGTAAGACCCGACAGTCTTTTTTTTTTTTTAGTTTAAACTGCCCCGCTTTACAGTCGCACACGTGTGCTCTGGTATTCATGGCTAAATCAATTATATATGTTAAACTGACAGCTGTATAACAAATGCAAGCTGTGGCTTCTCTCCCGCTTGTTCAGGAGCAGAACTGCATTTTCAATTATGAAACTCCCTTTTCCCTTTTCTAATGGTCTAAACAGTCTCTGCTCCCTCTCGCTGCTTTGATGACTGTCATCTTCCTGCAGACTGTTTTTGTCTGCAAACACACCTGGGAAAGAAAGCAAAGCTCAGATCTAAGTATAGCAAGTCCTCTCCATGAACCTCTTCCTGCAGGATGCTGGCCCATCTATTTCAGTCTGTTATACAATACTATCCCAGCATCACTGCCTGAAGCATGTTATAAACCCCCTATAAACCTATAAAATTTTTGCTATTACTCGTTACTTAAATAGGTCTGCGTGTGTACAAAATCCCCACTGGCCTTAGGGTGAATTTATAATAATTTTGACAAGGAATGGGACCCAGTTGCGTTAAATAATAATAAAAAGCTGTTAAGCTCTTCAGCAACGCCCAACCATAGCCCCGCCTCCTCAATTCTCAACACCGCTTACGAGCTGGGGAGTATCCCTGTCACTCATCCTATTTGAGAGATCCTATTGGTTGATTAGAACGTCCATCATGTGTTAAAGCCCCTGTTTGGGGGTCTGATTGGTGGATGTGACCGGTGGGCGTGTCCACGCCCTCAAAGGATTTTTTTTCCCCGGAGTGGCCAGACGGGCTGGGGGGACACAGGATGGAAGAGCTAATAGGAGTATCTAACGGGACATGCGGACGGGCTGATTTCTTCTAATATTTCAAGTGCTGGTGAGGGTATTATTATACTTTTTACAACGCCTGTTAACACATTTTATCTAACTGGAATAATTTGTGTGGCTATTTCTGTTGACTGTAGTCTAATTTGTGCAAACTAAGTACTCGACCACTGGACATAAGCTAGCTAACCAAGTGGTCAGTTGGAGCGGACCCCCCGCCTCCAGTTGAGGATAATAAACGGAACCTCGCGGTTTGCCGAAACCTGCTTTAAAAATGTAATATTTTCACCTCTGCTGGGTAACTTTGACCTTATAATTGATGTTTGGTTGTACACCGGCGCGTTAATCAGTTTATCAGGCACGTAGACGTGAAAACGGGTGGTTAAAACTGGGTGAGTATTCACGGGAACCGAGGTAGATGAACAGATGTGGGTCAGTCCATCAGTAACGGGAAGCGACGGTGCGGAACAGTGATTGATCGCGGTTGCCATTAGTTTACGCCTGTGTGTGTGTGTGTGTGTGTGTGTGTGTGTGTGTGTGTGTGTGTCAGCCTGTGGGGAAAAGAGAAAGGGAAGAGTGTGTGAGTGTGGAAAAATTAGCAATTTTAAGGCATGAAACATCAATATAAGTTGTGTTAACTTCAGCATGGGATTTATGTGATCAGTCAATCCTGAAATCCAGGTAAATGTGTTGAATAATGACAAATAAACAGTGGTGACTACATTGTAATGATATTATAATGATAATGAATCGATCATATTTCAGATGAATTCATTATTGAGTGATCTAATGTGTAAAATAGCTAAAGAAATGCAGAATGTGGAACTTAATATCGCTCATTTAACTGATTAACAGCCCAAAATAACTTCAGTTTAAGTCAAAAAAGATTAAAGAAAACAATATTTGCAGTTGATTTATCACCTGATTGAACTACAAAATGACTCAGCTGTTTAGCTTGCTCTATCATCTTTAGGATTATGGCAGTTTGGGGTGAGGGTGGGGGTGGGGGTCATGTTTGCATTAAAAAGCCATCTATATGAGCACCAATAATCCTGCAGATTTACCCGAAAGATTAAAGCTGGGTGGTGTGGTTGAAGATGTTGAATATGAAGTATGACATCACATAGCTGAACTGATGCTCAAACTCTTCTCAGTCACACGGTTTGTCAGTTTATGATCACACTTAACCTCTGAATCATTACATTTCTATAATCATAGGATGCTCCGATTATATCGTCATGTTATGTTCCATATTTCCACTATTCACTTGATACTTTTACCCAAAGTTCCTCACAGGCACAGCACCATGATTTCCTAACCGGTGCCCTCCTGAGTAATAATTGGGACGTTCTTGGACAGGCACGGTGTCATTTTTTTTTTTATTTACGTCATATTTAGGGCAGTGAGACCTGACGTAATCCAGACTGCATTATTCATAACATCAGAACAAGCAAGCAAAACAGCTACGCAACGCAAGAAGCTGTGTTCGGCTCATAAATTGATAATGGCTCCCCTTTCACGTCTTAATGGAGTTCTCACATCTGTAGTAAAGACCTCTTCAATCTGTGTGTTGGTGTAGAGATGTTACTGGAGTCACAGGGAGGGGAAGTGTGTGTTTCTTTTACCCTGAATGCAGCCTGAATGTCACCCCTTCTAAAGGATCAAAGACTTTTTTCGGGACTATTTATATGCTGCTAATGGGTTAGTTGAGAGGCTACCTGCTGTGTTTGTTCCTGTTTATATGCCCGAATGCCTTCGCATGCATGTTGGGTTGTAACAAATCGAGCATCCAAACATATGAGAGTGAGAATTTGTGTTCGAAAGCTAACGCACTATGTTGTTGTGGGTGTTTTTTTACTCTCCCTTTCTTGCTCCTATCTTTCTTTCCCCATGTGAGCGGAGGATGAAGGAGGAGGAGCACCCGCTTGCTTCGCTTTCATTGCAAGAGTAGAGGGGGCCTTAAAGAAGGTCGAAGAGGAGGAGGAGGAGGAGGAGGAGGAGGATGCATGGGAGAGCTAGTGCTGTTGCCGTGTGAACGGAGCTCTATTGTCCCGGGAACCTTTCAGTGGCTTCCCCGAGGTCCCTGTTCATACCCCTCCCCCCACCAAATACACTCTTTCTCCCTCACACACACACACACTGATACACACATACATTGTCCACCTCTAAATGTTACACACAACCCTTTTCTCACTTTCTCACACACTGTCCCATTCACTGTCTCTTTTCCTGTCTTATCCCACTTGCTGTCTCTCTCTCTCTCATGAGCCTCTACTTTCTCCTCGTTTCTCACAAGCAGACGAGGCCCGTCCCCCTCCTCCTCCATCCTCCCTCCTCCCTCCCCCCCGGTCGCTCATTATTTCGCCTCATTGGTGTGATTGTCATGCCAGCCAGACAGTAAAAGCAAAAACATGCAATCTTCTCATTTGCATCACCTCTTCCCATCCTTTCCAGCGTTAACCACGTCAAATCCAAGCAGCTCTTTTGCTCCGAACCAGACCTCAGTGACTGTACTCAGTGTCCTTTGTGGCAGCAGATAGGGTGTAATTTTACCTTTTGTTTTCTCTTATTGGGTGCGAGGCTGTTGGGGCCATTGCTAGCTGAGAAAACGGGGCCACACGAGAACTGAACAGAAGTGTCTTTTTTTTTTCCTGTTTTGGAGCAGCTGTAATGACACAGTGTGTAATTACAGTAGTTTCCTGCGGTGACACTGACAGCACAGCACTGCTTCTCACTTTTGTCGGTGATTTATTGCACCGAAGATGCAACCTCACCTTTTTTTTGTTTTGGCTAATTAGTCACAAAGAATAAAAGATAAACATTTTAACCTACTTAGAAAAGTCTATATTTTGTAGCTATGTGGCCTTAAAATCAAATTTCTTGTGATCCTAAAAAGGTCCCAACGATTGTGTTTCTAGTACCTGTCAGCTATTATTAGCTTTCTGGCACATCGTATCTCTCCAACCTGCTTTCCTCTGAAGTGATTGTTTTAATTTTGGCATAGCTGCACGGTATAAACTCTGGAACTGCAATTAAGGAGTGAGTAACTTGACTGACGAATCTAAAAATTGTGTGGGATAGTTTTGAAAAAGGCCGTAAGCTTTTTTTTCCATCCGTCTCCCTGTCTTCTTGAGCCATGGCTGTATTGTTCTGGCCAAGTGTTTTGGACAGGAAGCAGAGATGTGACACAGGGAGGACCAGGAAACAGGAGCGAGGTCTGAGTCTACAAAAACAGGAAGCAGGAAGAAGCTCTGATAAGATGGCTGCCTCCAAAGCATCCTGGGATTTCTCCTGCTTTGAGAAATCGTCTGTAGTCCTTTGAACTACAGAGAGTTTATAACATCTGATCAAAGCCGACAAGGGGTTTGTTTAGATAGTAAAGTTCAGAGTTTCGAACAGGGGAAAGTGGTAGGCGTTTGTCTCGTTCAGCAACAGTGCATTCATTTATGTAAATTCCCATTTGACTTTGGCACACTCTGCGTCTTTGCTGTTTATATGACCACGTCCACGAATCTCTGTTTGTGTCAGGACTCCAGCTGGGCCAGTGACAAGCCGGCCTGGGATTAGCTGGCACCCTGTATCTTCCCATCGCTAATGCTTTAATCTCTCTGCTGGTCGTCACAAGTCTTCTGGCTTTGGGACTCTGTTGGTCATCGCTGTCGGTTCTCTCTTTTGTTTTTACGTACAACATACTGTATATACAGACGGTGGCCTTACAATAAATAAATGATGTTTCTATATATTAATTTATAAAGAGGACATGGCCTGAAACAGGAGAGTAATATTTATTGCAGGTTTAATGTCATCGCTGATGAATCAAACATTTATTTTGACTCAGTGCTTTGGGATTAATAATGATTTAAACTATATTTTGAATATGATTATTGGTGCTATCATACAATATTGCCTGTGAGTGTGTTAATACGATGACCAAGCAAGCAGGATGATTTAGCTGTTTTTAGGCTATAAGATCAAGAAAAGATCACATTTAAACTGTGAAATCAAGAAAAGATCAACTGTAAATTATTCCTGGATTATTTTAATAATTTTTTAACCTATTTTTTAGGCAGAAATGCCCCAAAAAAATCTCTTCTCAAATGTGAAAATTTGCTAATTTTCTTCATCTTCTATGATAGTAACGACCTACGACCTTTGAGTTTTGGACTGTTGTTTGGACTCAAGAAGAAATTTCAGTCTGTCAAATTGAGCTCCTTGAAATTGTGATTAATTTAGGAAGTCATCAGCAAATTAATTGATGAAAAATGTTAGTTGCGACCTTGATTTAATATATTATATAATCATCAAAGTCTCACTCACACATATCTAGCCCTGTGTCACAATCTCTCTTCTATATTGATGTGTCCTTGTTTGTCAGATTTCTCCTTCACAGACAGTCTCTCTCTAACCGGGGTATCAGTGTCTAAAACATTGTGTGCTTGTTCCCCGTGTTTCCTCTGCAGTTTGTGTCGGTGTGAGGCCTCGCCATGCCGCTGGTGAAGAGGAACATCGAGCCCCGTCACCTCTGCCGAGGGGAGCTCCCCGAGGGCATCGGCAGCGAGCTTGAGTGTGTGATGAACAACACGCTCTCTGCCATCATCCGTCAGCTCAGCAGCCTGAGTAAGACACACACACACGCTCGCACAGGCGAACACATGCACACAGATGTAGCCTTTGCAAAAAAAAAAAGGAAGCAGCTGCCAAAAGTATTCAATTTAGAAGAAATTTTGCACCGTCCGCGGGCTATAACCCCACAAACTTCAGCATGACAACTGTCTGCACTGTGTGTAGCCTCTTTGTGGCGGGACAAGATCACATGCTTTCATCATTTAACCCCCGAAGCTGTGATTGATTCGGGGTTGTCATGGTTACAAGGCCTGCGGGGGTCACTGGGCTAGCAGCGGACTTACAGCAGGCCTCGTACTGGAACATGGAGGGTTGAAATGTAATCCTTTTAGAAAGCTCCACAGAAATGAACTTATGTGGACAGCTGTGTGTGTAGATACACTGTGTGTGTGTGTGTGTGTGTGTGTGTGTGTGTGTGTGTGTTTCAGCTGGGTGTTTGTGTGCAGAACTGTTTTATATTGATTGTTACGCTCACTATAAACATATTAAGCAGAGTTATGGCAGCCATTCCCATGTCCTTATTTTATAACCCATCAACAGTGTGTTGTGTGTTGTCATTCGACGGTTACCCTTCACCCATTTTCCCTCAGCTTCATCCATTTTCCCTCCTTCACACTACCTGCGTTGAACCTCGACTACGTAAACCCGCTCTTTCTGCTGTTAACACGTTGACCCAGTCGTATCCACCCTCTGTCTGTCTGTTATTGTGTCAAGTTCCTGCGTTGGGAGTGGGGCTTTTCAACAGCAGCTGCCGGAGCTATATATAAATGCCCACGGCAGGCCTGGAGTGGTAGTGTATCTACAGACTACATACACTTTGGATGTCTGTGTGCACATGTATGTGTGTGTAAGGTAACCATAGGAATCCTCAGGAGAGGTCAAAGTTGACCGGGCTCAGCATGCCGGATGTGCGATTCTTCCTTCCTCTAAATATTTTTCCTGCAGCCCATCCTGTCAGCAGGAGGGACACAAATAGCCCTCAGCGTCTGTTTGTGTGTGTTTGCCATACCGCCTTTTTACACATTGTTCTATTATTAAACAATGTTAGAGCCATGTCGAAACTACTCTGTTTTTTTATCCTAGTATTTCTATTTCAGTGTTGCCCGGTTTAGTTTGTAGTAAAAAGTCTTTACTACACGTTAGCCCTGGGCTAAGACCCTCACAACCTACAGTTTATAGCTCCATTAACCCTGAGTTAACAGTCATTTTTCACTGGCAACGTTTAACTTGAGTTACTTCCTCCTTTGGCCCTTGTTTCAGAGCAGGGACATCAATACTTTTCAGGGTTATTCCCCAAAACACGGGCTTAAGAACTTTATTATTTAGTCACTGAACATACAGCCGTACACAATAGCTTTGCAACCATCAGTGAATGGAAAATAAACATTTCCAGGTGGAACTCTTACCGTCCTATGTGACTGTAATTTCTGCATTCGGGCGTACCAAAGTACTTCAAGCCTGAAATATGTATGTAAAGCACCTACACAGCCTCTCAGACCTGATTCTAGACGCTAACTATGACAGTCTATTAGGCTAGGCTAGATTCACACTGATGTGAACATCACGAGTGTTGTCATGGATTAATAAATATGGATGTTTGATGCATTTAGGAGTGTCAAATTTACCCATGTTCTACTTTTAGTCTCTAAACACCAACACTTGAATAGTGGCGAGAGGCTCCATGTAGCAGGATTCCTGCAGTCAGTGCGTATTCATTTATTCATGAGGAATGTTGCTATATGGAGCTGTATGAGATGCCATTTCCTGCACACACTCAGGACTTCACATTGTGTCACATTACCATTGTATTGATTGGCCTCGAGTCTCTGCGGGGAGTTGGCTCCAGATAATGATTACTAAGTCTCCTTCTTTCTCTCAAATTTCCCGTCTCTGTCTCTTTCTGCTGTTCATTTCCAGGTAAACACGCGGAGGACATATTTGGCGAGCTGTTCAACGAGGCCAATACCTTCTATCTGCGTGCCAACTCTCTCCAGGACCGCATCGACCGGCTGGCCGTCAAGGTCACACAGCTGGACTCCACCGTGGAAGAAGGTGGGTCAGATGGTCGCTTCTGTGAGAGGAAAAGCACAACAAATCATCGCCCATTCTCCATTATTTCTTTCTTTCTTTCTTTTTTTTCAGTCGCCCAATCATTTGTCCTCTCTTCCTCCTTTTATGTTCTCAGTTTCCCTACAAGATATCAACATGAGGAAAGCTTTCAAGAGCTCCACCACTCAGGACCAGCAGGTGGTGTCCAAGAGCAGTGTGCCCAATCCTGTCCGAGAGATGTACAATCTGAGCGACAAGCCTCCGCCTCTCAACATCCTCTCATCCTATAGGTTAGTGTTGTCGACGCACACGCACATTCACCAAACACACAGACCTCCAGCATGATCTTGAAGCAAAAATCACAGCCATGTTTTTTAGTTATTTTTAATAAAACAGCTTCCTTTTCTCCCAAGTGCACAGACAAAATTGCTGCAGGTTGTCTGTGGATATCATATGAAAGTGTATGACAGATGAAATTAATGACGTCAGATGTCAATATCTTGTGTGACAAATGTAAGAGAGGTGAGGCTTCGCTTGTCCACACGTGTTGGACGTGTCCTAGCCTGGAAACATACTGGAGAGAAGAGATGTTTTCCAAAGCTCGTCCCTCATTCTGAATTTTGAACTAGAGCCCAACACATTTGTTACTCAGTTTGTTACTCAGTTTGTTACTCAGTTTGTAACTCAAGCGAGGTTTTTAGACAGTGTGGGGACCTTTCCTGAAAAAATCTTCAGTCAAATCTGTCCTTCTTTTTTGTTTTTGGTTGAGATGCTCTACTCTGTAAAAAATGTTTTATGTGTTTTACACTCTGCAAAAATGTGCACATTGTTTTGTTTGTTTTTTGTGGCTCCTTTTTTCTGACCTACATTCATGGTGAAACAGCACATTTGGTGCTATATCCTACTGCGACTTGGTAGCTGCTTTTATCCAGTGTGCTTTCCAGTACTTTGGGTGCATTACATATTTAGCATGGCTGGTTCCAGTGGGAATCTGACTCCTAACCCTGACTACACAGCACACTTTTCTCTCTTCACACTCGTCTTCTGTCTCTCTGGCTTTTCACTCTTTCATCCTGTCATTTCCAGCGTGATAAAAATGCAGCTTAATTTCACGCTGTTCTCACTTTTACAATATTCATAGCTTCACATGTTCTATACCCGACTGACTACCATTTTCTCTATCTTGTCATTCTAACTAAACAAAGACAAAGTGCAGGTTACATTTGTGCACCTTGTCTTGTTTTTCCTCAGGGATGACCACAAGGAAGCACTTAAATTCTACACGGATCCGTCCTACTTCTTCGACCTGTGGAAGGAGAAGATGCTGCAGGACACGGAGGATAAGAGGAAAGAGAAGAGGAAGCAGAAGGTACAAGTCTGTCCATAAATTCATGCTAGGGTTTACTATACATTACAGATTATTTGGGTCAAATTCTGCAAGTGGTGCACTTTCCCAATCCTTATTATCAGGCGTACATGGCACACAAAATTTGTTACTCCTTAGTGAAACTAATTCTACTCTCGTCCATAGAAAAGCACACAATGAACGCCCATAAACGGTGCTTAAACAAGATAATAAATGCTCTCTTTCGCTCCCAGGAGCAGAGGCGCTGCGTGGATGGGACGTTACAGAGGGAGGTGAAGAAGGTCCGAAAGGCAAGGAACCGTCGGCAGGAGTGGAACATGATGGCTCTGGATAAAGAGCTGAGGCCGGACCATCGACACACCATACACAGAGACAGAGGGGCTTCCTCTGAGGGCTCAATGTCACCAGAGAATAGGTAGGTCACTTAAATTTCCCGATTCTTCCAAGAAGCATATGATGCTGATTATTTCTTCAATTTAACTGATGAATCATTTGTTGTCTGAAAACAGAAATGTGCAGTATTTTTTCATCTTCCTCCTTCCGACTATCTCTATCAGGGGTCACGGTCTTGATCAGCACCATTACCCCAACTCCATGAACCACGCCGGCCACGCCCACACCTACTCCGGCCCGCCGCCCAGCATCCTGGCTGCCCAGATGGCTGCAGGACACGGCCCCCGTGGAGGAGGTGAACATGATGGTAGAGGAAGGACTATGATGGCCTATCAGGGTGGGACACTGGGACGTTCTCACCACCAACAAGTCCCGCTGCCTCCTCCACCCACTGAGGCTATGAACGGTGGCTCCATGTCCCTTCCACCAATGGACTACAGGTAAACATGCAAGCAAGGGTCCATGGGACACTCGATGTTAAGGTTGAAACAAATCTTTTCCACATTAAAGTGGCTCCATTTGCACGTTTTTAATGTACAATTTTCAGATTTTCCCTCAACAAAGAGTTAAAAAAGATGACGTATATATATATTTGAGCGTTCATCATAAGCATTACATATACAATATAAGACAGTTGGGGGTTTAGGAAGGTGGTACAATGTCCATTATTCCCAAATCAAATCATATTATAGACACTCATAAACTGTGAGCTACTGCTGCCACCTAGTGGGTCACTCTCAGACCCTGATGACTGTACCTGAGTACAGACTGCTGTACTGTTTGTTAACTCGACTTCAGGCCTTCTAAACACATTTTCTTTCTCTTTTTTGCAGCATGGATGGCTATGCCAACACCGGTCCACCTCCCCCACCCCCAGCCCCTCTCATTCCTTCTGCCCAAACTGCGTTCGCCTCACCGCCCGGAGGTCCGATGTCTCCCGGACCAATGGCTGGCGCCGGCGGCTACGGTCCGCCTCCACCACCTGTATCTGGAGCCCATGCAGCTCCACCTCCCCCCGGGCCTCCGCCTCCTCCCCTTCCAGCTGGTGCCTCCCACTTCACAGTCCACAAGATGACCTCCTCCTCTGCACCTGCTGAGACCACAGTGGTCAACGATGCCCGCAGCGATCTGCTGGCTGCTATACGTATGGGTAAGAGCTGTGTGCATATATGTGCCCATAAAGATGTGTCTTTTTATTATAAATTTGTATTACCTCCTGTACATTAAACAACCTATAATACAAATACAGTAGCACTAATAAACATAAAGAACAAGAGTTTTTAATGTCAGTGAGTGAAAACAGAAACACAAAGTGATCTATACAAACTTCAAATACTTAATATACTTTATAAATACATCGTAAATACGCTAAAACTGAAAAACATATATAAGAAAAGGCTATAAACAAATGTTTATGACCTACATTTTATCAGGAATTGTCTAGATATGACAGGAAGTGACCTAAATCTTGAGCTCTATAATTAAGTGGCTCAAGTAAACATTTAAAAATTGATTTTAAATGTGTCTCTAGAGTGTTCCACCAAAGACCAAAATCACTGCAGTCCTCTTGTTATCGCTGGTATCCTCAAACACAAATGGATCAGACAGGCTTTAAACAAATCCCATCATGCTTGGCACACATTTTGTAGTAAATATTAGGGTGAAAATAACCGAACTGTCTCTAATGTCTTCTCTGTGTATTCATAACTTTGATATGACATGGTAGACCGAACTTACAGCGTTGCAATGTAACATTTATACATTTTACTTACTTTAAAATGAGAAATTTAAGGGTGTTTCCAACTATTTTGCAGGTACCATGCTTTGATATTTAAACAAAAATGCTAGAATACAGAGTGTTCTGTAATTTTTTGTTACTCAAAGCTACCTATCGCACTGTATTGAGCCACTTTGTACGTTTAAAAATGCGGCTTTACATTTTCCTGTATTTTCCTGTAGGCATCCAGCTGAAGAAGGTGCAGGAGCAACAGGAGCAGCAGGCTAAGAGGGAGCCGGTTGGCAACGACGTGGCCACCATCCTGTCGCGACGCATTGCTGTGGAATATTCCGACTCCGAAGACGACTCCGAGTTAGAGGAGAACGACTGGTCGGATTAACATAAAAAAAAAAAAAAAAGGATAGACCACTGAAGATACACGCACACATTATAAGACACACTCACTTGAAAGAATGCCCACTGTACCACACCCACAAGTTATCACAGACTTTGTTGCTGAAAACACACACACACACATACACACACACCTACACTCTATCACATGCTGTAGGTTGATATAAGCTGAATGGTCCAAAACTGGAAATCTGGGGGTGTATTCAAGATGCATAAACACTGTAAAGACACTAGTAATATACTGTAACGCTGACCACTCTCTGAAACATTAACATTGAGTTTAGAAATATATCTCAGAGCATTGTGAATACACCCCGGTGGCTGTTTCTCTACCTGTTATAACACTATAGACACCCTGTGAAGGTGCTTAATTCATGTATAGTCAAAGCTTGGGAGTGTTAGAAGAAATAGAAACTTTCCTCTTGAGCTAACCAATGTACCTGTCTTTTTTAAAATGTTTTTACTGAAACACTTGCCGTAGATCACGAGGTGAGTTTTTAACACGACGATAGCTGAGAGTGAAGGAACGGACGAGCTCAGTGGAAGCTGCTGTCGATAATAATAATAACATATTCAAGCCGCTGAGGGAGTGAATGGGGAGCGCAATTGAAATGCTGTGTTAAAAGATGGATGTGAGTGGCGATATGTAAAAAGTCTTATTGATCATAAATATGAGAATTGATTGAGCCATCTGCGTCTGCAGTCAATCACGGTGTGTGTGTGGGTGGGAGGGAAGGAGGGAGGGAGAGAGGGAGGGAGGAGGAGGGGATCATGTATATGCTAGTGTGAGCTTTGTAACCTTTGACCCAGAGAAAAATAAAAAAGATGAATGAAGGATCACGGCTGTGCTTGCCATGTCTCGTTACTGTTCCACTGTCGTCATAGAGACGACACATACCTGGTTTAAAGACTTCAGTTTCCATGGCGACAGTACAGCTAAGAAGGGGGTTGCCAGGGAAACAGAAGAGTGCGAAAAAACCGAGCCAGGGCGAGGATGAACAAATTAGTCAAGGCAGGAGTTTTATGCACAGCACATGTTTGTTTTTAATACAAAATTAACAAGATCTCTCAATTGAGTGAACTAACCAAAAAAGCAATAAAAAGTACAGCTAACACCTTTGGAAAAATAGACACCACGTTCACACAAATGTTTTGTTTTTTTTTACAATATCTCAGTTAAGTTAGTGCATGTTGATTATCGTTTATACGTTTCATTTTGCAGATACTTAATTTGTTGTGCCATTTTCATCCAAAAAAATAAAGTGCATTTCACATTGAAAACTACGCATACGTCTACACAAGATGCTGTTACTGTGGCGTCCTCCCATCTCCAACCACCCCCAAAAAACACATACACACAAACACACTCACAGGCCCTTGAGTGTTTTGATATTTAGCTCTAGATTAGTAACCATCAGAAAGACACCTCCTCTCACTGAACTAACAACCCATCGTTGGCTACACGTTTTCTCAAAAAAAAAAAAAACCCTCTTTAGCACACAACTTTGTGTACTAGTACACTCAATAGATTAACAGGTGTGTGTATACAGAGAAGTATTACATCCAACATCACAGTCTTTTACTATTCTTGGATACAAAGCCCTTGTTCACACCATGAAAATCTCACCGTCGGCTGCACAAAAGGAAAACATTCGACCACGTTTTCTCAAACATCTCCTCCTCAAAATCCACTCAATCAGTTCTTCTCTCTTTTTTTTTTTTTTAAACCAGCCTTTACAAACTGGTGCATATTGAAGCGAGGAACCTAACAGAAGAAATTCTACAAATAACAGCCGAGGTGAAGAAATGTCATTTAGAAAAAAAAAAATGGTGCGAACCAACTCATCCTCTAGTTTGACTGGCTTTGGTAGCACCATGCACGGTGGTTTAAAGTCCCTCCTCTTTCAGCATGCTTATATTTACAGAAAACAAATGAGTCAAGAGGAGGAGGGGGGGGTATCAGTTAAACAATTTGATTATTACTACATTCAGAAAAAAAGGCTTTTACAGCGCCGTTATATCATACAACACCAGAATCTGAAAGAATTCAGGCCAGACTAAAGTGGAAAAAAATAGAACTTTTCAATGAATATAACAAAATAGACTTTTCTCCAAAGGTAAAGGAATAAGAGTTTGTGGTGTTTTTTTGTTTTTGATGTGCCAGCCTGACCTGTTGGTGCTCATTGAATAATGACAGGATACAGTCTGACACTGTGCACAAGTTCACATATACAGGCTACATCCCAATGCTTAGAAAATGCTTTTATTCGGCTTCCCTCACACACCGACCCTTCTCCTTTATTTGCACTTGCAGATGAAGACTGAGAGAGCCTCAATCAGGCTGTCTGAGAGGGGGGAAGGCGAGGCAAGGAAAGACAGAAGAAGCATTATCTTTGTATTTGGAAGTGGCCTTTTTTTTTAGCTCATAGAATCATTCAGAGGTCACTTAACGGACACCTGCCTCGACCAGACTTAGATTGATTTAAAGTAGAATATTAGTGATATAGACAGAGGAGACAGAAAACACAGCAGGACTAGGATCCCAGTTCATTCAGAGTCCCTATCACTTTGGCTTGAAGTGCTGGAGCTTTAACGTAACGAGGCCGCCTCTCTCAGAATTGACAGGAAGACTGGCAGCATTATCCTCAAAGGTCGGGGGGGGTGGGGAAAATTTATATTCCTCACACCTGTTATACTTTCCTCCCCCACCCCGAACACACACACACACACACACACACACACACAACACATGCACGCACCCAGAGGCCATGCAACTCATACCATATGCACAAAAACAAAACAAAAAAAGGAAACACACATTTGACGCTTACAATACTCAGGACGGTTCATATGTTCACAAAAGGAGGCGGAGGCGACCCACCCCAAAGAAATATCACAATTTCATCCTGGTGACTTGTGATCAAAGCCCGGTTCTGTGGAGGAATGAGGCAGTGGTGTCACTGTGACAAATGAGTCGTTTGATCTTGTCCATTTTTTGTTTGATTATCCCACCACCACTCTTTTGAAGATGTATCACTGAAGCATCACTTGTAGCTTACTGAGCCTGCTGTTCCACTACAACACGTCCCTCCACACACACCCTCCACTCGAGCAGCCATTATGGTACTCGAACTCTGCAGGAAGAAGTCATGGTGGAACGTGGATGTTATTGCTGTCTGAGTATTGCTTCACATCTAAAAAATAACTACCATTCAAAGGCTAGTTATTGCTGACATGATCTGAAGGAATGAGGAATTGTGGCGTGCACTCAAAGTAATAGATTACTAACTCAGAGCAGCTGGTAGGTGTTGTGATTTGGGCCTCCATTGAATTACAAATCAGGATCAAACTTGGAGCAGAAGATTACAAAAATCCACATTTGTACAACTTGTGATCATCCAGAGGTAATTGTTAGCTCATTCAATGCAATACATGTGAGGGTGCACTGTGGTACATAAACACAATTATTATTATTAGGGTCATGATGACATCAGGGGACCATGACACATCGGTCTGCAGTGGGCCTATGTGACCTACCACACCGAGCTCAGAAGGAGATCTGTGCTTGTTGCATGCAAATTACACTGACGTCTAGCATGCAGACCATGTTGTATGTTATGTGTGTGAGGCTCCAGAGCCAAACAAATGGAAGTACATTCAGATTTTGCAGAAATCACATTTCTAATTTGGATGTTTTGGGCGTTTTAGGTTTGATTTGATCAAAAATCTCCAGTAGGATATTAAAAAAATAAGGACAATACATTTGATACTTTTAGATTACCACCAATTAAATCTGTGGGGTTTTCTCAATAATAATTAAAAATGACATAACAATCTCCGGACATTCAAAAAGTCATAAGCAATCTCAATTCAAAGAGTGAAAGAGGAGGGATATAAGGTGGTTATATAATCCGATAGATCCTATGTTTGATGATAAAAAATGGAGGAGGGGTTAATGGTGGGGTCTCCTAGGGCTTTGTCTTGAGCCTCCCAGACGCGAGCTGAACTAAAACACATTCACGCACAAATACCGAGAGAAAAGAAGACAAGAGATTGAAAACAATTGGAGAGGCGAAGAGGAGACGAAACGGCTTGATTTCTGTCTCCGCGTCTGTGGAGGACGCAGGGCGCGGATCAGAGAGCGCCGGGGTCTATTTTTAGCTCTCCGCGGCTGTTTAGCTTTCGACGCACGTTCAGAGTGCAGCAGCAGAGCGCCGGGATGCTGCTCCAGACGGGCTTTATGTGGAAATGCCTGCGCATTTAGCCGCGGCCGCTCTCTCCTGTCAGTAAAGCGCACACGCTGCTTTGTTAATCCGCCGTGCGCTTTTACGCACGCACACGGGCGCAAACTTATAACCCCTCCCTATTAGAAGAAAAACAAGCACGTGTCAACCAAAGCTCCAGTGCTGTTAACTATATGCACAACTATATACAGCGGCTGCCTGTAACACGTGATGCACTCAGCGCACTCTGCAGAACAGAGGAAGGGCGTGGCGCGGGGTTGAACGGGAGGGGGGCGGGATGCAGCCCCGCGCAGTGGCCGCCTTTACCGGGGAAGACAGTGAGATACCTTGCCCTATGTTGAGTGTAACAAAGAAAAAAAAGACGCCATCCATCCAGATGGGCTGTGGATGACTAACCAAACTGCCTCTTCCACTAACACATCTGAAGCCACAGCACTCTGCCACTTGCCCTGACCTCCCCTGCTGCTGCTGCTCTCTTTGACACCAGACACATCCAGTGAGGAGCAGAGATGACCCAGGCCGCCTCTCTCTTCCCACCTGGGTCTGCTTGGTCAGACGTCGCTAGGGGTCCGCGCACGCTGGGCCACGCTGGCAGGCACACAGCCACAGCACACCAGCCACAGCGCCTTCTGGATCTCCTGGTTCCTGAAGGCGTAGATGACCGGGTTGATGACAGAGTTGTAGGTGGCAGGCACCAGGGTGGCGTAGGTGTAGAGTGGAGGGTAGGTGTAGTCGGCGATGAGAGAGTAGACAGTGAATGGCATCCAGCAGGCAGCGAAGGTACCCAGGATGATGGCCAGAGTGGACACGCCCTTCCGTGTTGTGACATAGTGGGGTGTAGCAGCCAGGAAGTGATGCTGGAGGGCGATCTGGTGAGCGTGGCGCATCACGATCTTGCAGATCTGGACGTAGAGTTGCAGCATGAGGCCGAAGAGCAGCAGGAAGGAGACGGACAGCACGGCGATGTTGTTCTTTGTGAGAGGTCGCACCACGCTGCAGGTAGCCTCCTCTGCCAGGCAGTTGACCCCTGTGACCGGCAGCAGGCCCAGACACAGGGAGAGACCCCAAAGCAGGACGAGCATGGTGTAGGTGAAGGCCGCTGTCCGCTCTGAGTTGTAGGTGAGGGCATAGTACAGCGACAGGTAGCGGTCAATAGTGATGGCCAGCAGGCTGAAGACAGAGGCGGAGAAGGAGGCCACCACCAGGCCCACGGTTAGTAACTGGGCCGAGTCGGAACGAAGCAAGTAGGCACAGGTGAAGTGAAGCACCAGGCCCAGGCCGGCCAGCAGGTCGGCCAGCGCCAGGCTGCCAATCAGCAGGAACATGGGAGCTCTGAGGGCCGGGTTCTGCCAGATCACCAGCACCACCAGAGCGTTCTCACAGGCTATCAGAGTCCCCGATGAGCACAGCACAATGTCCCAGGGGTTGACAAGCAGAGGCAGCTGGCTGGGCGGGAGGGAGTCCGGTGAGAACGTCCCCAGGCCGGTGCTGTTGTCCATAGGTCCCCCGCCTCCGCTGGCCCATGCTGTGGGGTCAGGGGTCAGCCAGCTGGAGGTGACCGCTGGCTCTTCACTCATTGTGTCCCCCGTCTGAAAGTGACACAAACACACTGTTATGATATCTGACACAGAGGCTGGTGGCATGCACAAATAAAAAGCCCCCAACCTAAGAGGGATGAGGAGGTGTTTTCCCCACCTCCTCTGTGCACGCCACTGGATTTATGACTCATTTCACAAAACTGGCACAATCAAGATTATATTCAGTGAATGCATCTTTAACTCCGCCTCTCTCAGCTGTAGAAATGTTGAAGCTGTAGACAGTTAACAGGTCTGGGAATTAAACCCAGTGGCTGGTGTTACAGAGGCCTGTAGGTTACACCACACGTGAAGAGCTTTATTTATTCATGTATGAGACAGAGGATGATAGAAAAACCAAAGCAGGCTTTGCAGCAAATTTCAGGCCATATTTTTAAAGAGAGGATATCGATAAAGCTCCGCCGGCACCGGCAATAATTCACCCTGCTGTCAGATCCTCCATAGCGAGAAGATACCGCACCCGAAATACACTCTTTTAAAGCTCGCACTGGTGTGCCATATGGTGCTGGTTTTACCCCCTCTGCACCTCTTTGCATCAGAGAAACACAGCGTCTGCTCCACGTCAGCACAAGGATGGATGCTGCAGGCTGCATTTTTCCATGCATGTGAAGGATGCTCGATAATCCCCATCCCGCTGCCGCCACCCAACCTACCTTGACTCTGTGAGGTGAGACTTCCACCCCCCCAGTCTAGATGGAAGAACGACAGCAGCCTTGTATTTCCATGTTACTGATTGAGGATGGTGGTGCGGCGCCGGCGGGACAGAGACGCAGCCGCGGTGTGAGGGATGCTTGGTCCTCTCTTGAGCGCTGGAAGCGGGGATGATGGAAGAAAGAAAAGAGCGCGGAGCGGCTCTGCCGTTAACGGCGCATCGCCGTGGACTGCGGCTGTGCGGGGAGCAGCGAGCGGCGGAAGAGAGGAGGAGGAGGAGGTGGTGGTGGTGTGTGTGCAGGGGAGGAGGACGAGGAGGAGGGAGGACGAGGAGGAGGAGGAGGAGGAGGGAGGTCGATGATGAAGGAGGAGTCCCAAATGGGCCAGACCCCTAGAGACTGGTTGAACTCTGTTAAAGAGCTAAGTGTCTGGTCGGTGCTGTCTCAAGGACAAAGACAGGTGTGTGTGCGTAAAAGTCAAACATGCTTCCTCTCCACAGGCATGGCTACATGTTGCAGCATGTCCCTCAACTAATAAAGCTTATTCTCATCCCCACATGCTGCTGAGCTGTGTGTCACTTTCAGTGATTTTTTTAAATGCAGCCTGACTCGAGTTTCAGATATGAAGATGCAGGAGACTCGCTTTCCTTCCTCCTGCGACGCCCTGCTATTCTGGTCCCGTCTATGCTATTAACAGCAACCCCGATGTGTGTCACCAACCTCCACCCCCTCCTCCCTCTATCTATCCATCCATCCATCCCTCTCCTCTGTCCTCCATCTTCTCCATCCTCGCAGCACTGCCTCCAAGACACCTCAGCTGCTAAAGGGTGACTTGTTGATGCGCATGTGACCACACTTTAGCTGACCAAGCGTTATATGTCGGCTATTTTCCAAAGCACCTGCCTTTCCTTTCGGCTCTGAATGGATTAAAAATAGCTCCTGTTGCAGTGGGAGAGGGGAGCAGGGCTACCAGGTAAAACCGCTAAGAGGCGACGTTGAGCTGATGAGTCATCGGTGCGCACCTGTGGGACACAGAAGACAACACACACACACACACACCCTGCTTCAATCTTACTGGCTTTATTTCTTTTTCTTTAAAACAGAAAATAATCGCTTCACAACAGGCCTTTTTAAGCAAACCCTTACATTAAACTCGCCAACACCTACAAAACGGTATCAAAAGTGCACCATAGTGTTAATACATCTTCTCAAGGTCTAACATTTTCCAATGATAATATTATCTTCTTGTTATATTTATACAAATACCATCCTGTACACTGTAGAAATATACAACCCAGTGTGCCCCAGTGAGTGGGACAGTCACCCCACATCCATCCTCCGGTTACATCCATGATCAAAAACATGATCCACTCTTAGTAAAATCCCAGTGCAGAATAACAACAACATGTGGGGTGGTGGTGAAGACACTGGGCCAATATTACATCATATGAATTATTAAATACCCATTCAACCCCGCACCCAAGGCAAAAACTAATACCACTCGAATGACCAACCAACATCTGTACAACCCTCATTCAACGTCTTTTTTTTTTTAAAAACAAACAAAAAAAACAAAACAATCTTGACACAGTTTTCATTCATTATCGTCTCATTGTTCCGGCAGCGGCAGCAGCAGCAGCAGCAGCGTCCAGCCAGAGTGAAAGGGATGAAGGAGGCAGGAAGGGATACTGAAGCCAGGAGGGACAGCTGGTACGTAGAGGAGGAGGAGGAGGAGGAGAAGGAGGTGGTTGGGGGTGGAGGTGGAGGTGGTGGGCTTCCATGGCTGAGCTGCAGCACTGAGTGCGTAAAAAGCACAAGTATGAATTACAGCTGTGCCGGCAGGTATGACACCCATGCGGGCTGCTGTGGCGTGTTAACGGTCCGCCGCTCCACCACAAAGTGTGAGTGGAGCATTACTCTTGGTTTTCCGTGGTGAAATGCACGGCCCTCCGCACTTTCAGTCTCTGGACTGGTAAAAGAGGATGTAGCCTGACTCAGAGTTCTTGGAGATTTCAGAGGTGAGGCCGTAGAATTCCTCTATGGCCTGTGCATCGATTTTCTACACGAGGGCAGAGACGACACACGGCAGGGTTAGAAAAAGAAACGTTACCGTGAATAAATCAAAACGTGTATACACAAATTAACCCACTTACCTCCACGATATCATCATCAAACAGCAACCAGAAGTCGTGACTTTTCACAATGGCAATGTAGTGACCCCTGTTTGGACCACTGAAAAGAAACAGTACATGACATTAATGCTACAGAGCAAACTTCAGTCTCCACCGAGCTCCTCAATTGTCCACTTGAGGCTACAGAACAAATCAATCTCCATAAGCCCCCATGTTAAATTCCTTCACAGCAGAAATAAACATGTTTACAGCCTGGTACAAAAAATATAGCCAATGCAAACTATATCTCCTACAATATGGTCAAGTGTTTTGACTTATTTTGCCTGATTAGACTCCTTGGCAGGACTGTGTGGGCGTGTAAACACCGCATCTCTCTGATGTTCCTGTTAGTTTTAGTCGAGCATCTTTAACATTTATATTTGTTTCTAAAGTTCAAGTGACTTCAACCTGAGCAGAGCTCGAATGTTTAAAACACCTGTGTGGGTGTACAAGGACTTCAACGAAACAAACATGTTTCAATGTTAAATGAAATGAGACTGAGGCTTGTCTGGCATCGCACTCAGCTCTATAAGCAGACATCTGCGTACAAATACAGACCTGTAGACGAGGGAGCACGATTTTGACACAGGAAGTTGTCTGGTTTCTGTTTCTAGTCCTAATATTGACCAATCATGTTTGAGAGGGCTTTGGTAGCAACAGTCTGTGTGGAGCTTAGTTTTTCTTAAATGTTGAATTCATATATAGATATCTGTTCACAAAGATTAGCACACTGTCTTCTTGTTGTGCATCAAGTTGCTAATCGGACTGCAGAGGAAGTCTTTGTCCTGATATCCGTTTTCTGGTTATCTTAGAGGGACAGAAACATTCGTCGTTGCCACCCAGAGGCTAAATTGTTCCAAGACTGACACTGTGACAGCTTGGCCACATTCACAAAAACCTACCATCAAAATGTTGTTGAATGTGTGTTTACAGCTGTGGTTTATTTCTAACAGGAAGGTAGTAATCACCGAACATGGTGGTGTGACGGCAACGGCATGATAACAGTTATTTCTTACCTTCATGATGAGCTGCTGCAATTCTTCCACTAACTCCTTTACTCAAGTAAAAATGTCAAACTTCTGTTTAAACACGATGAACCTGAGCTTCACCCTTGTTACGGTATTTCATAACCTGCGCTTCATATGAAACGTAATCTTAAGCTCTCAGCAGAAGATGTTTTTTTTGGGGGGGTATTTTATGTTATTGTACAGTGGACACAAACAAGAAACAAGAGGGGAGAGAGAAAACGGGAGTGTAATGCAACAAAAGGTCCCCAGCCAGACTTAAAACCAGGGATGTTACAATTACGTTGGCATCATTCATCAACCAGGACGCCCCTACTGTGAAGCCCTTAAAAGAAAAATATAACTCAGAGCCACAAAGTGAAATAAACACGGCCGGCCATTTTTTAAATAATATTCTACAATATCATGATGCCTGTATCAGGATACTACAGTACTGTGGTATCCGGTTCATGTAGTTCATGTAGTAACCGCATTACGCATAAATTTAAGTTTCAGAGTGAGTTCCTATGGACCGATGGAGAGGTCACGTCAGACTGTTCGCTAACGTTAAAAGCTAATCAATCACATTTAGAAAGTGTTTTTGGTTAGGGTATAATCAGGAGAGCATGTGTGCAGAGTTGTGTCATTCATAAAGTCCATTACTCTTAGTAATATATAACTCGGTACTCATAAATAAAGCAACGTTACATCATGGGTCAGTACAGCTACTTAGCAGAAGCTGCATAGTCGGGAGATGTTGATTTTATATGAGGAGCCGGGGAGGTAGGGTTGGTTTGTGACAAAAGCTGCCGCCATACATGTCACCTGACTCCAGAACAACCAATAGCGAAACTCAGTAGCAGTAGCTAGGTTTCAACCAGTAGGGGAAGGATTCAACACAATGTGTGGAACAATGTCACGATTTCTCAACACAAAGAACCGATAAGAAGTATGTTTAAGTATCAGTAAGAATAGTATACTGTAAACTTGGTCTGAAATCACAACATCAATTTCATGATACATCTCCCCGAGCTGAAAATAATCTGGGCAAGAGGGAACTGAAAAGGGAGCTAAACTCAAAGAGATAGGAGGAGACTCAGACGGATAATTTACTTCCGCAGGACTCTCGACTCGCTTGCACAACTCAGATAAGTCTGACCTTTTCATACACTTTCTTTAATAAAGGATTTCTATTCAGAGTCGTGACGGACTGGAGTCTGTGTCAGCAGGGAAACACCTTGTATAAACACAGACGGACAAACTCCCACTCACACTGGGTCAAAACCAGCACTGATAAAAAAATAGTACAGAAGTAGCACAGCTGAACAGTGATGGATGAGGGTCTGTGTTTTCTCCTGTTAGATGCGATTTAGATTCTAATGCACCTTTATTCTTGGGCCGGTAGGTTCAAATGCATTTTATTATTAGAACAATGATCAGTCTGCCTGTCTCCGGTTGCTGTGGAGACAGATATATAGGTGTTGTATTCTGGCTGTGTGTGTGTGTGTGTGCGTGTGCGTTTGCGCCTACACACCTCCCACAATGCACAACCACGGCGACCAGGTCGTAGAGCCTCTCAGGGTTGGTGGCGTCCCCAGAGGTGTTGAAGAGGCGGAGCTCCAGGGGGAAGACGACGCGATAGGACAGCTTGGTGTAGCGCTGCAGCTGCTCCATGTACTTAAAGCGCTTCAGGTGCAAAGCCAAGATCATTGGCAGTTTCTTTACACGCATCCTGCGTCACAAACACACACACTATTTTTAAAAAGCCCAATCACACGCAGACATTACCAAACACTCATTAAGAATGAAACCGCATACTGACCTCTTGTGTGCTTCCTGCTTGCTTCTACATTCTTCACAGTAGTATTTGTACTCACTGCACAGTGTCTCTGTGTTACTGAAACCTCTGAGAGGAGCCATAAAGAGAGAACAGGTCAATGTACAATCTCAAGTTCATGTCTACAAATGAATCATTTCATTTCAAAAGACTCCATTCTCCTCTCCTCGTGAAGGACACAGAACATTGCATGCTCTTTGAATAGTCACGCCAAACAAAGACAACATGTTTTTACAAGTGCTGGCTCAGACTGAAAATCCAGCAGCCTCAAACAAACATCACCTGGTATATAAATAAATATGTAACAGCTATAACCACAGACTACAACCACTAAAAATTGTCATACTTTGTAAGTTACATGCTTGAGAGAAGTGAAAGCCCCAATGCCATTCGACAGTCACGAGTAAACAAGTCATTTTTAAAATTTACATTAAAACATTTAGCTGACGCCTTTATTCAAAGCGACTCGCAAAAAAGGAAAACAATCAAGATACAGTGCGACAAGGACCGAATGTTAGTGCAGCAATACTACTCGTACTGAATCAAGCGACAATACTAGAAGAACAGACAGATTTAGCATGAGAGGAGGTACTCTCTGAAGAGCTGGAGGTCTTCAGGAGTTTTTTTTTTAAAAAGGTAGAGAGGGATGCTCCTGATCTGGTAGGAACTGTTATACGTTCCACCATCAGGGAACAACAGACAATTGACTACTAATCCTGTTTCAACTCTTCTTCTATATGTGCTTAACTTACCTGAGGCAGTGTGTGATGGAGGTATTCTGTTCTACATCCACAGAAAGGTCCAGAAAGTCCTCATCTTTGCTGCTTATCTGAAGAGAAAAGAGGACATCGAAATAAGCTAAAGGCAACTAAACCCAAACATGACACAAGCGTGTCAGCATGAGCAGCTTGGAATATTATTAAATTGTCTTGGTACTAAAAAGGCAGTGAGGTATCTTACCGTCTCACAGGTGAGGCAGCGTGTCTCATTGGTCAGAGTGCCTTGGAAGATCTCATGGACCCAGGTGGGAGCAGGTGTGGCATTGCTGTTATTGTTCTGAGAGTCCAATGTGCCGTTGGCAAGGCGGCCGTTGGTCTTTTCCTGCTTCCTCTCCTCCTGAAGCAGATCTGCGATGGTGTTGAGTAGGTAGTTCAGGAACTCGTGGGCATCTTGCTGCATGTAGTTGTCAAATAGCTCTGAGGAAGAAAGTACAGAGAGAATTCAGATTCAACATGATCAGGGTCTTCTGCTGTTGTTACATCTCCCTTGATTAAGTTTCCTCTCACCATTCTCCTTGCGTAACCGCGTGATGAACTTCTTGGGTGGTATGACGCCCACTTTCCTTTTCTGGTTGGCAATACTGTGGAACAGGTCGGCCAGGCAGGTGAGCAGGTTCTCCTTCCGCCGAGGCTGACTGCGGTACGCCAAGATCTTCTCCGAACGGTCGGCAGAAGTACAGAGCCTGCAGTACCGAGTTGCAGTAGCAGGTGTTCCCGAACTAAAAAAAATAAATAAAAATCCCAACATATGCCATACACGCAGAATAAAGTGAGTACGAGTCAGGTAGAGACATATGCAAAAACACTGAATCTGCACAGTGTATCGTTCACTTACGTTGACCAGGCCAAAGTAGTGCTCATTGACTGGAAACTGCTCAGATCCAATCTCTTTCTCCAGTGCAGAGGCATTGGCGCCCTGCAAACGCACAAAACCGAAAAAAAACCAAACACATAATGAAAGTTCGTCTTATTATTATAAACCAGTGCCGTTTATCTGTCAGTAAATATTGCAAAATTAGCGGTGGCAGCTTGGTATTTTCTAGATAATTTGTTGCTGGTACAAAAAAATAAAATAAATAAATAAGAATAATGGGTGCTTAAAAACTCCAACACTAGGCATTTCCCCTCTACCATCTCCAATCTGCCCTTCATGCCATTAGAGCTAAAAGCATGCATCATTTTAAGTGACAGTAAAGTTGGGCTGTCCATGGCCAGTGATTACTATCACCCCAAAAAAGCTTTTAACTGTAAAACTCGGCTGAGGTGACAAAAATCACGTGTGTCAAAACAGAAAATAATAAAGCGTTTATAAAGTCAGCACACGCTGCTTTGGATAAAGGGTTAATAGAGTACGATGCAATGTGTAGACAGCAACAAACTGTGCAGAGTGTACATGCACCTGAAAGGGGGTGTACAACTGCGCAGCTAATGTTAAACCATGTCGTCATTGCCTGCGTTAATAAGATCTGGTAGTTTGTCAAAGGCCAACACGCCAACTTAAGCCCCTTTTTCACGGTGTCTCTGCAAATACTGGTAATTAATCGTCTCCCTGTCTGAAAGTCCATCCATCCATCCATTAGCCAGCTGTGTTCCCAGTTGCTGGTGTTGATGTAACACTGGTTTAGCTAAAGTTACCTTCAACGTTAGCTAGTTAGCTGAGCTGCAGCAGGTGCACTGTCACTGTGCTCGAAGAAGCTGCCGTAATTATTAAATCGAACAAAAAAAAAAAAGTCGTCAAGGTGTTAGAAGTTGAACAAGAAGTCAACGCTTGAAGGAGTCCAGCTACAGCCCCCCCAAAAAACAGAACACGGAGGACGGAGAAGGCAGTGGGTGGCTGCTTGATTTGCTATAGTCGGAAAACTGCTTGGCTAGCACAGACACCAGGATTAACTGCTTTTACTGATAATTCCACGGTTCAAAAGGCCAATAACAGCGCACCCGCGGTTTCCCTATAACCCAATAGCCTGACTAATGCCAGTATGAGACTGCCGTGCACTCACCATGGTACAAAAAGAGGCAAATTTGGAGACTGTCATTAGGATTTCCATTCGGCTAGCGCCATCTTCCACCACACAGCCGCGCGCGCTGAGTAGACTCCCCTCGTGAGAGCAGGCTGGCGATTCTTGCTGAGCTCGCGACGGAAAGTCCACCAGCCCGGAGAACGAGAGCAATCACCGCAAGCTGCTTCCGGCTTTGGTTAAACACGGTCGGTGAAGTTGATAGTTTCGTTTAAGGTCACACATTCGGACACACCTGTCCTCCTGAGATAGGGTCACTCATCATATTAAATAATGTCGAAATATTTGACAAGCGACGACACATATCATCAGGACATTAACGGTTACGTTTAGCCCAACGGTTAGCCTTACTTAAGTTTTGCGCATGCGTATCTCCACTAAAGCTGTGGATGATATAACAATTTGCAACATCGTATGAGACATAAAATTGTTTTAGTTGTTAAAATAAATGAAAACAAACGTTAGAAGAACAAAAATACTTTCTTGTGATTAATAATAATCTTGATAATCTTGAGATTAACTATAAACAAATCACATAAACGTGATGCATCACAACGGATCTAGGATCAGTTCACGTACGAGAACGGCGGTTAATGTTATATTACAGTTCCTAAATGTACTAACTCTGGGTCAGATTACTACTTTCAACTCCATGCAGTATAAAATTGTTTCAATTTTAAAAATAAAAAAAAATAACTCCTAGAAGAACAGAATTTTCCTTTTTGTTCTTTTGTACACTGAGATAAACGGTAAACAAATCACATAAACGTTAGCCATCACAACTGATCCAGAACCAGTTCACGTACGGGAACGGCGGTTGAGGTTCTATAGCAATTGCTGAATGTGCTGACGCTGGGTCAGCTTACTAGCTCCTCCACTTATTTTTGTTCAGGCAATATCGCGGCCTGCCTCAATTGTACTCAAGGCGGAGTTTGGGGACCTGAGCTCTCTCTTTCAGCCGTACCCGCCATCTTGTTGAGACAGGGGGTAAGATCCTCTCCGCGTTAAATGATATTTTTTACTTTATTATCGCACCCTTCGTACACAATTACACACATATACACGCCGTAGTACTCCCCTTACACCTTAGTGTGTTAACATATCCTGAAAAGCCGTTAAACAGAGGCATATTTACCGTTGAATGTGAGCAGGAGCAGCAGCGTGGCTCTCCATGTGGGCCTGACAGTGAAACGCCAGACTAGCAGACACCGTGTTTTCCTGCTGTTGTCCCCGCTGTAACACGGCACGACACGGCATTTATCCTGGATATTTTGTCTTTTATTTAACAAGGCTGTAAAATAGCAGAAGCCGCGCTGTCTTACGTAGTTGTACCGGTGTTTGATGGCTATTTCTCGCTAGCCCATGTAGCATACTCACTCAGACACAGCCGGTGTGGCAGTTTTCTTATTGAATCCTGTTTATTAAAACAACAACTTTCTTCCTCGTGTGTGGCAATTTATTGTCTTTCACTCGAATCAGCCTTTATATCTTGTGCTCATTTACAGCTTGTGGCAGTTGATATGATTGATATTTTTATGCACATCTTTCTTGTAATACTGAAAACCAAACTGTAGTTTGACATCTAGAGACTGAATTCCCATTATGTGGCGTAGATGCGAATGTAGTCAACACTTAGTGTCATGTGTGTTTTGTTTTTTTGGGGGTTTCCACCATCTCCACCATCTCTCACATTTGCGTGTGTGTGGGGGGTTGTATTTCAGAGTTAAAATCCATGTATTAAAAAAAACAGAGTGGAACTAACTGAAGTGTATTTTCTCTCAGTAATCAGGCATCATGACGAACACCAGAGGCAAGAGGAGGGGGACGAGGTACATGTTCAGCAGGCAGTTCCGCAAACATGGTGAGTACAAATTTAAAAGGGGTCTTTTAACATGGGGCTACGCTTCAAACACTTAACGGGTGTGTAGGAAATTTGATTTTTGTGCAACCCGCTGTGCAAAAGTAACATTCATTTTCTGTGTTTACTTCACAGGCCCAATTCCTCTGTCCACTTACATGCGCATCTACAAGAAGGGCGACATTGTTGACATCAAGGTAAGACGCAGAATGTGTTTCTTATCCTTGTTTAGATGATCGGTATGTCAGCCGTATAATGGTAAAAGGTGACTGGACTGTTTCTGTGTAGAACATTGTTAAATCATCGCATGTGATTTCTTTTCAGGGCACAGGTACCATTCAGAAAGGAATGCCTCACAAGTGTTATCATGGTAAAACAGGCCGTGTCTACAATGTAACCCAACATGCTGTCGGCATCATTGTCAACAAGCAGGTCAAGTAAGTACAAAGTGGTATTTATTGTCACATCTAAATGTGTGCACACCAAAGGATTTAAAACAACTCAAAACATTTTAAAACGTGTTGTTTTAAGAGGATCATAAAACGTTAGCAATTGTTCCACATTGTCATTGATATCTTGTTTTCTCGAACTAAATCCTGGGTTCAGTTTGGTGTGTGCTTGCTCTTAGTCTTCATCTAGAAGAAGGGATGTGACCCCCATCTTCACTTTGCCATCAGGGTTATTTATATCCTGAGTGGTCATTCACGTGGGGAAAAGTATTTCATCCTTAAACACTCCAGTCTAACTACTGTTGGACAACCTGGGGTTGTACTGAGGGGACAGCATAGGAGTGCAGATATCAGCACCATTACTTTGCGTTTTGAGCTAAAGCTACCTGGCAACTTGTTTTGATTTATGCGTTTTGATGTGAACTCATTCATGCTGTCTGTTCTCTCAGGGGTAAGATCCTGGCCAAGAGGATTAACGTGCGCATTGAGCATGTGAAGCACTCAAAGAGCAGGGACAGCTTCCTGCAGAGAGTCAAGGAAAACGAGGGCAAGAAGATGGAGGCCAAGCAGAAGGGCAGCTGGGTGGAGCTGAAGCGCCAGGTATGAAATGATTAAAAAATACTTGTTTTAAATAATACCAAAAAAATTGTAATAAATGGAAAAATGTTGAAGATTTCCTGGTCAAAACATATAATCCAGTCAGCTTTTAGTATACATCAAGTTAAAAGCATTGAATTTAAATCATGAACAGAACCGTGCCAAATCAAAACAGAAGTTATCTCAGGACACTTTTCATATAGAATACTGTTTATGAGCAAACAACAACCCCAAGCAGAGCCAGTCTCCAGGTGGGTGGCCGCCCGCCTTGATTAGTTGAGTTGAGAGAGAAACATGGAGGCAGTAGAGTTGTCACTGATGCCGATGCCGCGGCAGACTCGCCGCTCGGGCCTTGTGCTTCTGCCATGGTGAGTGTGTTGTCTCGTGTTTGTGACTGTAAGCCGTGCGCGCGTCTGGGCGAGACAGAACTTTAGCTTGTTTGTTTTGAAGCGAATTTCTATCGAAGCGGTGCTGTCTTCATGGAGTTTGTTCTTGCTGGCAGAACACATGAACAGCCAATCAGCTAACAGACAGGCGGACCCAGCGTGCGGAAACAGCCTATCATATCCCCGGATGTCACCAGTAACAGGCAAACAGCCAATCATTCAGCAGCTGTGTAGTTCGCTTGCAGTAGTTGCCATGTTGGTTTGTTTACAAGGGAGTAGCATGCAGTGAGAAGCCGGGAGGAGAGTAGAGGCGGCTGCCATGTAGCGGAAACTGGCACTGGTAGTATAGTAATCCACGGTAGTACCATCGTGTAGAATTTCTAATATAGTAGGAGCCGTTATGATTTGGCACCGCGGGGTACCGTGGGTATCGTGCAACTCTAGGAGGCACAGCAAAATTAGTAACAATAGCATCAGGTGTCAAGCAGGGCCATGGCAGCAGGTGCCACTTAAATCCATGAACACCTGCAAAACAAGAAAGCACAAAATCTGGGGGAAGAAGCCAAGTTAGTAATATGCATTAATCGGACGTGAATGTGCACAAACGGAAAGGAGAGAGGGCCTACTTTTAAAATGTGGAGAGGGTGTCTGCCTCCCAAACCTAAAGTGGGAGCTGGTTCCACAGGAGAGGAGCTTGATATAGGTGAAGGCTCTGCTCCACTTTTACCACATGTAACCCTGCAATCTGGGAGTGCAATGTCCTCGTGGTGTGGAAGAGTACTCAGAGCTCATCAAAGGTCCAATGTGTAGGACTTAGTTGCATCTAGCAGTAAAGTTTCAGATTGCAACAAACTGAACATTGTTCACCCTTCCAAGCATGCAAGGCCCTATCTGATTCAGAGCTTGGGTTGTGGCTACTGTAGAAACACTGACCTGCTCCCTCTTTAGTTATTCTATTTTCAGGTCATAATACACAAATTAAAACCTATGTGTTAGTAGATCATATCTTTTAATATTATGTTACACACTGGTCAGATAGGATATGATATAATTGTGCCTAACACCCCTCACTTTAATGTTGGATTGTTTTGTCAGTTGTCTTTTGGGTTTCTGTTATTTGAACCTAAAGTTTCCTCTTTCTTGTCTCCACAGCCTGCTCCTCCTCGTGATGCTCACTTTGTCAGCACCAAGAAGAACGTGCCACAGCTGCTGGAGCCCATCCCCTACGAGTTCATGGCATAATCGACTTAACAAGAATAAAAATATTTGTACACACGCTGCTCGTCATGTTGTCGTCTGTTCACACATTTGAGTTATGCTGATGTCATAATGAGCTGTCATTCATTAATGATTTTCTCCTATTGATGGAAATGAAATCAAATAGACTTTGCAACTCAAATTTAATGAGTTTACTGTTTAGAGGACTGAAGAACCAGAAAATATTTAGATTTGAGAAGCTGAAATCAGAAGTTGGACAATCTCGAGAGTCTGAGTATGACTGGTTTAAAAGCCTGGAGGGTAGTTGTAGAAGTTTGGTGGTCTGTACACTGACCCTGATTGCAAAGATGAACCTGTGGTATTTACCACCAGGGATGCTGAAACTCATGATCCAGACATAATCCAGACTTTTGAATATCTTGGTATCCTTTGTCTTGTGAGCCTGTTAGTACCTGATTTAACTCTATACGTATGAACCGGTGGTCTGGACCAGTTGATCCACCTTATGGTGTCAGTAGGGATAGCCTACATGGATAAACACACAAACTTCACACACATTTCAAAATACAGTACAAAAATGATCCTGAAAATAAACCAAGCACTTACCTAAAACTCTGGAAACTAAAAATGTTATCATATACTATAAGCTTAACTATTGCATGGCTCATTTAATGTATTAATGACTTCAGGATGTATCGTGAATTCCTGTTGCTCACCATTAACAAATGATAAGCCTCTATGACTATGTGATTAGTTCAAACCTGACAGATCATGTGTTAGGGAATGTTAAGTCAAGCTTAGCTTACATAAATTAATTGATGTGTGATTAAATTAACTGTATTCACAAAACCTTATTTCATACTCATGTATTTGCTCTGCAGCCTCTCTGACATCCGTTCCTATCAAAATAGGAAGCTTTTCTAATCAGTTTGGTTGTCAAATGCAAAATACATTTAATACATTTACATAATAAGAATAATTGTATCAGTGACATGGTGGATCAGTGGTTGTCATCTCAGGTCCAGTTTGTCAAAGAGATGTAAAATAATAAATATATGTAATTCAGTCCCATTCTTGTAGTCCCACAGGTAGAGCTTCTGCTGTGGTAGTGCAGTAGGTGGCAGTGTTCACCAATATATATATGTATATACGTCAAACTCAGTATGGCAGCCGATGTACTGTAACTGAGATGTTAATAAGCCTTGTAGAGTTTTAAAATTGTGCTTTATTGAATTATATGAACTGTATTTTGATTGGGAATTATTATAAGCACAGATATGTTTTAGCTGTGAGTTGTCAAAACTTTAGTTTTAAGACCATGATTCAACATTTTCCTTAAAAAAATATCTTAACCACCTCCACACACGACCATGTTATGGCCATAAAATGGGAATACTTTAAATTCTATGATTTGTATAGCACCTTTGAAGCGAGGAGTATATAAACATATAAATAAATAAAAATAAATAAAGTGCTTTTAAAATTAAATGCAAGCAAAACAGGATAATGATTCTATAAAAATAGCCACAAATGTGACTACTTAATGTGTATCATTATAAATCATTTAGATTCGACTGGTCTAAACTATTCTTGCAATTACCAAACTACATTTTGGACAAGTGTGAATGGCACTTTTAAATATTTATACTGACATTAAACTAGTCAATAGTCATGACATGTATATAATCCATTTAAAACAGTTGAAATACAATTCTAACATGACATACTTTGTAATGTTATATAACTGTATCTTTAGAAATGTTCTGTGTCATCAGCTGCAACCTGTGATGTGAACGTCTATGAACGAGTGTGAGAATTAAATCATAAGAAGTTTGCTAAGTCATTGTGGTTCACCATCGTGTGTGTGTGTGTGTGTGTGTGTGTGTGTGTGTGTGTGTGTGTGTATGTGTGTGTGTGTGTACACCACTTGATGTGTGTGCTGTTTAATCAGTGGAGGCTGAATGGCTGGCTGGTTATGTGACAAATAGGTTATCTCATCCCACCTCAGTACTTTACCCAATATTTGTACGAATTAGGAGCAGTTTACAGAGATAGGGTCAGCAGCTGACAGGATGAAGTGTGTGCGTATGTGTGTGTGTGTGTGTGTGTGTGAGAGAGAGAGAGAGAGAGAGAGAGAGAGGGATCAGGACGGAGAAGGCCAACAGTGAATCAATTCAAGAGTTATGCTTCATTTCTATGCCTCAAAATGTGTCTTATGGTGGCTATGTTAGCTAGAAATATTGCATTTACCATTATCCCGTAATTGTCACAGCCACATTGAATTTTCTGAAAGAGATCCCTCATATATGTGAAGGAAGTCAAGTCTATACACAAAATGAAGGGTTGTAATCCCACTTGTGGACACCGGTGTTGAGATAAACCTGCAGAGGTTGTCTTTCTTCACCCTCCTAACCCTGTAGACCTGAGGTCAGGGATTCATTCAGACGTGGGTCTTATCAGGACAGACTAATAAGTATCCAACAACCAGAGGAGGTAAAAGCAGGAAAAAAAAACAGATGGAAAAATAAAATGCAAATCAATCAATGAGCCGGTTGGCAGCCAAAGCCCTTGGTATTGATCGGCAAGGGCCTGGATTTTGCTTGTAGTATTTAGATAAGGCCTCTATGTTTTTGTATATTCCCACAGCTTATCGCTTGAGTAAACTACAGATTGTCGTTTGGTGAATATCATCTATTTCTACTGCTTTTCCCATCCCAGTATTTTCCATTTTTTTGAGGAATTTGTCCTCCATAAAATGGCATTAAAGCTGCTCATGCATGTACAGTAAGTCCTTTGTGTGTGTGTGTGTTCTCACAGATACACCAGAGCGTCATGCGTGGCACTGACTCATGGAAGTTACTGATTGAAGGAACAAAAAGTAAACAGAGAAGGAAAGAGAGAGAGAGAGAGAGAAAGCAAGCGAGAGGGAGGAGGGCAGAAAAGACGAGGCTTGTGGATAAAAGCCACAGAGCACTATGAACTCCTTAATCACACACATTTGACACACACAGATTGAGTCTGTCAGCTCAGCATGCAGCCCAGAGCAGCCGTATCGACCCGAGGTGTTACATATTAACCACACACACACACACACACACACACACACACACACACACACACACACACACACACACACACACACACACACACACACACAGTAGATAATTGGACATGGACACAGACAGGTTTGATCCAAAAGACATTGTGTGTGTGTGTGTTTGTGTGTAAATGTTGCATGATATGAAATTTCACAGTTATCAGCTTTGTAACCTCACCTGGATCACACTTTTAAAGGATGGGTTACAAATACACACATTTTCTCACACTTAGTGCTCAGGTTTTGAGATATCTGTCACTGAGATTTCTGTCTCTAATGGGGATGAATGGGATTTCATTTGTGGTGCTCAAAGCACTGAAAATCTTCAACAGCAATGTGACTTTCCAGAAAAAGTATCTTAGTTACGCTGGATAATCCACAGACCTCAGTGTTACCTGTATTTTGAGATATTGTCTCTTGAAGAAATAATCACAAAAAACTGTTGGCGATGTGTTTGGTGGATTATCTAGGTCATTAGATCAATTCCCCTCTCCACCTCTCTCTAGTGGTACTTGGAGGAATCTCTAAAATATTTATTATAAATGAAATAAATTAATTTAAAAACATAGAATACTATCAGCCTGATACATAGTCAGATTTGTCCATGTAGCACTCTGATTAGTTACGAGTTAAAATGTGGTTAGACGGTAGACAGCAGAGGTAAAATGAATGTTTTAAAAACACTAAAATCGTGACTCCAAACTGGAAATATTAGGAAGACAGGAATGAGAATGTGAATCGGGAGAATCCATTTTCCACCATATAAGATGTGGTTCTTGATCTGGTTTGGTTCAGGACTCAACAACAGTCAAGAATAAATAATCTTATTATGAATAAACCTGTCTCCTGATAAATAAAGAGATTTTGCTGTTGCAGTTTAAAAGAATAAATAAATAAATAAAATATGTTAGAATCATATGTTAGAAATATCACAGTGTCAACATATTAAAAAATGGTCCTGCATTCAAAATCATATTTGTGTACAAGCAGTTTTATCAGTAAAATGTGCTTACATCAAAACTAAGAGTACACAACATACAGAATACAGACAGTGTGTTAAATAAATAACTAAATAAATATATGATAAATAATGTATGATTTATTTTATTAGGGTATATCAATAAAATAGGTTTGATCTGACTTAGAAATATGGTACTTTTTACTTCACTGCATCACCGTTTATTTTGTAGTGACCAAATATGCTCAATCTGACAATATAGTTACAACAAGTTATTAAATTAAGATTTTTCATACAAAATCTATGATGAGGTTATAATATATGGTGTACGGAAGCCCTAAACGGTCATACATTCATACATTTTATTTCCTCCATTTTCTCTTGAAAATAAGTAAATTTTTAATGACATGATTTCAACAAAGTTTTGTTATCCTGAGATCTCGAGAAAATTATAAACTTATCTTGGGATAACACCATTTGTTCGTTATCACGAGGAACTAAAATGTATGAATGTATGACTATTAAGGACTTCCGTACAGCGTATATTTTAAGCTCATCATAGATTTTGTATGGCAAATCTTAATGAAATAACTTGTAACTGACAGATTCAGCACACTTTGTCCCTACAAAATAATAAAAATGATGCAGTGAAGTAAAAATTGCCATATTTCTGAGTAAACTTCAAAAAAAGGGAGAATGTATGAGATGTTTTTCTAACTAGGTGAATCAACTCTGTTCTCCTTATAACCCTCCGAGGCCTCACCATCCTTCATGTTTCCTACTTCTTGAAGAAAAAAAGGCCTCCAGTGGTCTTGAGAATAATATTTGTGACTGTGATGCAAGCATGGGTGCGTCCACATGATGTGAATGTGTGTGTTTGGGATAGGCCTGAAAGGTTTCACAAAGGCACAAGGAAATCCCACTGCAGGCCAAACAGAGTGCATGCTGTATCTCTTTGTGTGATAGGTGGGGTGATAGAGTCAGTGTGGTTATCAGAGGTGGGGGGGGCATGGTCATATATGTGGATATTAGGCCAGCTGTATTGATCCTGGCCCTGACAGCAGAGGTGGAGGTGGTGGTGGGGGGGGACCGGATGAAAAGAGGTGGAGGCTGATAACGGTGTCAACTGACCCAGGCATGCTTACCTGAAGCGTGGGAGGGCAGTGAGTTAACGCCCAACAGGCTCTCAATAGGCCTTATTCACAAAAGTCAGTCAAAGGTTTCACATGGGAGCATGGCAATGGGCACAGAGGGTGATTTCTAATGTTTAGACAAGAAGATAGTGTTATTGGATTGTCTGTGTTTTTTTTAAATTATCATTTAAAGGGAGTCTATGTAACTTTTGGAAGACAAAACAGTGCTTACCAATGAAACGTTTAATTCATAGACAAACAAACACACCCTTCAATTCAATAACCTCAGGGGTCTAATCTTAGCTAACTTTAGAAAACTGTTAGCATTTAACTAACCTTTGGTATTTGAATTCCTGCTTTAATTAAATTGTAGTTTTAACATTTACACCGAATGTGACACATAAAACTTGTAGAAGAAATAGCAACAGTCTTCCCGTGACAATTAAAAAGTTTAATTAATAAATGATAAAATGCATCCTAGCTCAATTTAATACCCCCTGGAGTTTTTCTACAGCCTTGGTCTGGTATGAACAGTATCTTATAGCTAATATTAGCTAATGTTACATAGAGATATTGCTGAGTCACTATCCTGTCTTCACCATTTGTTTTTTGTTTTAGGATTTACTATTATCCCATATCTCACTGTTCGGCAACTGCTATCCACTGTGTGGCAGTTTTAGCATTGCTTTAATAAAATGGTAGTTTTAAGATTTACACCGGCTATGACACATGAAACTAAAAGAAAATAGTATATATATATATATATATTATATAATATATATATATATATATATATATAGTATCTTATGGTGGCTAGAGATATTGCTGAGTCACTTTCTTATTTTCAGGATTCTTCACCACTTTATTTATGTGTATGTTTTAGCATTTGCTATTAGTCACAGCCACAGTGGCTACTGTTCAGCAGAAGTCAGTTTAGCTTCGCTAACCTTTGGTGAACAGCGGCTACTTAGTGACAGTGATATACTGTTGAGCAGTTAGCTAAAATAAAGTCATAAAGTCAGTTTAGTGACTAAGCAATGTCTGTTATAGGCCTGCAGCTATGTTCGTTAAAGTCTGATAACATTAGCAAACATTAGCCTTTCGTATGTCAGACAAGACTGCAAAATTCAAAGGTTTTAAGAGTAATTACGTCTTTCAAAAGTGGCACAGTCAACCTTTAAAGGTTGATTCAGTTTCAGGTTTGTGTGTTACAAAGGATCTCACTGAAGACGAAGTTCTGACAACAATAAATCTCAGCTATCAGAAAGCAATATTGGAGGGTTGATAAGATTAAGATTAGAGCAGTAAAGTCTGTGAGTGTGTATGTGATTAATGGAGACAGACAGTCGCCTCTCTCCCTGCTTGCACATTCCCCCCCAGCAGATCAGCAGATAGGGACACATACTGAAAGGAGCCTGGGTGACATTTTTAAAGCCCCGAATCAATCAATGTGGAGGAAAGAGCCATGGACGTTTATAATGTTTGAGTATCAATAGGATCACTATTAAACTCAGGGACCTAAATCATTCTCTACATGTTGGACCTGCGCAACAATCCTGCACAGCTGAGAGTAGGTAGCTGTTTAACATAGCCAATTAAGCAGTAAGAGGTTTTCTAAGTTGTATAAAAGTTTTTAAAAAATACATCTATTTGTTGTAGTGAAATGTTTGAATATAAAAACATCATATGTTTTAATTTAACAAATAAACCCCCTCTTTTGCTCTAATTGGTACGTTCCAGTCAGATAAATGAAGCACAGGTGAGCTGCTGGTTGTAGGTCAGTAAATGTCCTGCCCCCTTTATTATCACTAGTTTTGTCTGTGACCACAACACCACATCTGACATTGTTTATTAAAGATGGGGGAGAGGTTGCAAAGTCAAAAGCGCTTCGTTTGCTCCTTTTTTGATTGTGACGCTCAGTTCAGTAAGTCATGGAAGCTAGAGGCTCATCTGTGCAAACACACAGGATTGGTAAGTGGCTCCCCCACAAAGCTGAACAATGAGGAAAGACCAAGTCGGCCCATCATAACAGTTTATATCATGTGTTTGATTGTCTGGGATTATGTGTCAAATGTTTCCCGTTAATCTCAGAAACCGTTCTCATGTCAAAACTGTGACAAGAGCTTTTGCACTCGCTATCAGCTCACCAGACATGAGCTCAATCACAGCGGGGAAAAACCACACAAGTAAGCCGTTTTTTTTGTTTTTCTTTTACTGGGAATGCGTAATCGCCATCAGTGTTTCTCAAGCATGCCTTTTTGAACTGTTACCTGCTCTGATCTCCAGGTGTCTGGCTGATGGATGCTCCGAGGCCTTTGTCACAAACTCCAGCATGAAGAACCACATGGCTCGAGTTCACCAGCAGAAAGAGAAGCCATATCGAGTACAAAAATCCTCAAGTTTTGTCTTGTTTCTGTTTTTATATTATCATGAAGTGATTGGGATTCACTGTGACTTGCTTTTGCTCTTTGTTTCCTTTCAGTGCGACCATCAGGGCTGCGGAAAGGATTTCAACAAGAGGAACCAGCTGAAAGCCCACACATTTGAGCACCTACAGCTTCTGCCATTTCAGTGAGCGGCTACATATCTGATGCAAGAGTTGTTAACAGCTTGGCCATCTCAAATCTGAGTTTTCTTATTTATCTTTCGATGTAGTTGTTCTTTTAGTGGCTGCACAAGAGAATTTCCCACTCATGGAAAACTGAAGCATCACGAGAGAATGCATGCAGGTCGGTTTGTATTGATTTAACTGTTGTTTTGTTTAAATTGGTGTGTTTAACCAAAAAAACATGTCCCTCTGCTGCAGGTTATCCTTGTGAGAACGAAGGCTGTCTTTTTCATGGAAAAACATGGACAGAATACCTGAAGCACAAAAAAGAACATAAAAGTATGAATGGAATACTGGGTGGCATCTTTGCTGCGTCGTAGAGCTGTTTTCATGTTTGTTTTTCTTCTCTGTTCTCAGTCAAGGTGCCGTGCGGAGAGTGCAAAAAGCTGTTTAACAACCACTGGTTCTTGCACCAGCATGAGCTGCGTGTCCACTCTGGGAGGGAGAAGAGGAAGATGCCGTGCCCCAGAAAAGGGTGCGATAGACAGTTCACCCATCGCTTCAACTTGGAGAGTCACGTACTTGGAGACCATGAGGGCAAAAAGCCTTTTAGCTGTGCGTATGCTGGCTGTGGGAAGAGCTTTGCCATGAAGGTAAACGTGCACTTGGTATCCAGCCATGTAGACGGTTTGGGTTTTAACATGTGTCACTTTGGTGCAATCCCAATACAATGAAGTGAATCTAATTTTGTTTTGTGGCACTGAGTGAGGATAACTATTTTTTTTTTTTTTTTTTAATAAGCTAATAGCAGCAGCAACATGTCCAAAATACTCTAGATAATCTAGACCTTGCTGTATGGATTAATTTTCCATAGAAAAGGTTAACAGTGGATTATCCTGAGTAAGTAATGTGCCAATGTGTGAAATTTTCAAATATATTTCACTGTTTTGAGCACTTTGATGGTGTCTGACAGTTCAGAAATCAAACCATGTTTAAAAACTGACATATACATAAGAAATTGGCTTTTTTGGGGGTGATTATGGGTGACTTCAGCTGCTGATACAGTGTAGTTTTCATTCAACTGGTCTCATTGTTAATCAGGAAAGCCTGTGGCGACACGGAGTGGTGCATGACCCAGCAAAGAAAAAACAGAAGGTATGAATGTGTCCTTATCTCCTCTTCTGCTTTTCATACAGGAAATGTCTCCTCCATCTTGTCCTTGTATTATGTATGGCTTTATAGATCTTATTTTTTTTATTTTTGTCCCCTTTCCAGAAACTACATCCTAAAAAGAATCAGCCCTGGCGTCTGGCACAGAAGGTCAGACTGGCAGCTGCAGCCAGTCAGGCAGAGACCAACAAGCTTGCTGCGAAGCTGCATAAGACCACTTTAAAGGAGAACAAATCTTGAGGCCACATTTATATAACGTCTGTGTTAATTCATGGTGAAATGAATCACGTAAATTTTCTGTTGAATAATTTTGTTTATGCAAATATAAAATAAAGCCTCATTAATACAGCACTTACACGAGCCTGTTGAGCGCTTCTTGCCCACGTTCGCAAAGTGGAAAAGCACGCCGTAGAGCCATTACTCCTCCTAAAGGAAATGTTTATTAACAAACAGAACACACATTCACACACATGTATAAAACTCCAGCTGATGGACAGCTGGTTGTCATGGTGATGAGGCCTAAGGGCAGCTGAGCCCCCAGGGTGCGGCAGGTTTTTCTAATAAGGCCTGAGGCTTATTCAGCTGGATACAGCGCTGGTGTTGCAGAAATTCTTTTTTTTTATGATTACAGGACATTATCCTAGATGACAAGATGACTACTTTATTTGAATTTTATTTTTAATTTTCTATCTCTACCTGCAACGATGCATCCACCTGAATACAGCCCTGGATTCTACAACTGCCTGGTGAGGTGAATACAGCACAGATCGCCTGTTAACAGTTGCAGTACCATTTCTCCCTGCAGGAGTGAAGACAACATGACCATATGATCTCAGCGGTGTGTTTGAGTGCAGTCTGTCGAGTGACGTGGCACGATCTGGATCAGTTCCCACCTGGTCAGGACAAGCTTGGTCCTGCTGGGTCTACTACAGTTCTGAATGCTTTTGGTCCTGGATTAAGCCCGGTATGGAGCGATGTACAGTAGCGTGTACCAGTTCACTTTGGCCAAGGTTGTTCCCAATATAGAACATTCTAAGGTGGACTCAGCATGGTGCGCAGCCTGCTTATGATCTGGCCCAGCTATATCAGGCTTCCAGGCCAGGAGACCACAGTAAGCGCCACCCGACTGCGCTGCTCCTTCAGCATAGGCACCAGCGCCGAGTGGCTCATTCCTGCTGTCGACAGGCCGTTGACTGCCACAATCATGTCACCACACCTAGGGAGACAGAAAGAGACAAGTCAGCACGGATCATAAACAGGACCTGACGTGCCATTCATAGAGCTCAATATTGTGTGAGCGTCACATGAAGGCAGTGGCTTACATAGTGTGAAATACAGTTAAAGGACGAGGCAATTTGTTGGCAAAAATTTAAAGAATTATTTGGTTTTTTTAGGTAATTTTTCAGCAAAACACTGAGCATCTTTGTCTGTTAACTGGATAAAACAAGCTATTTGAAGATATCACCTTGGTTTCTGGGAACTCGTGCTGAATATTTCACTATTTTCTGACATTTTATAGACCAGGAATTCATTCAATTAATCGAGGAAATAATCAGCAAATGAATCAATAATGACAACAACTGTTAGTTGCAGCCCTTAAACCACAAATGCGGTTCTGTCAATACTTTCCAACTTTCTGACCCCTCTCCCTGGCTCTCAGCCCAGAGTCCATTCATCACTACTAAAGACCTAAATCTTGTTTAAAAAAACAACAATAAATGGCGATAGTTTTTTAAAAGGTTAGTAATTTTCTTCAAAAGCTGGGAACTATATAGTTTTAGAAAACAACAAACAAATGACTGATATGTTTTTAATAGTTTTTGGACATCGATTGAGCTCTGTGGCTCAGAGGATTATCAAGCTTTGGCTACAAAGACACCACTTATTGACAGGATCAATGTATTGTTGGTTTTGTTGGCATTAGAGTATCGATAGTCATATCCATTCATCATTTTTACTGCAGGAACAGAAAAAAGGAAAGCCCAGGGGAGAAAATTCTAGTTCAGTTGTGTGAACTTTAACAGAAATGTTCTGAAACTTTCCCATTAATTGAATCCCCCAGAGGGCAGAGGTGCCCATTTACTAAATGTTCCACCTCTACTATTGAACTCCAAAACAGGATTTACCTTCATCTTTTTAAAAACTACAACACACGTCGGTCTTTCTGACTACTAGCATGTCAAAAAACATCAATAGAAAACTGACAAAATATGATAAATATGTGCAATGTGTTATTTAAAAGTTGTACAGTTCATATCATGTGTACAAAGATGAGGTTTATTGGTAGCTGTTTGCATTATGACAGCAGATAAGACACTGACGACACAGCAAAAAAGGTCACGTCTGTTAAGTTCAGTATAAAAATTTAGAGGAATAAAAGTGGAATAGGGAGGAAGATGTTTTTTTTTTTGCTTTTGTAATGCACCCTGTACTTGTGGCCTATCATGACGCCACTCTTATCAATCATCAACTGGTGGTCACAGTTTTATCTATCATTATATCACTGCTGACATAAAGCCGCATGTGAGTCACGTGAAGAGCAACAGATCACTCACTTGAGACGGCCGTCATAATACGCGGGTGTGCCGAGGACGATGGTCTTGATGAAGAAAGCCTGGTTGCCATGGCTTTCCTCGTATCCACCAACGATGCTGAAGCCCCAGCTGCCCGGGTGGCTCCTACGCAGTACAATCTCATGACTACTGTGCAGGTAGCTGCAAGCAAAGAACAGAGAGCAGAGTGATGAGGGGCTGGACAGATAGTACAGATTGATGGCATCTTGCAAGGGACGGATGTATTTCAACTAAATCCACCAAATTGTCAGACGTGACAGACATTAAAATACAGTAGTGTAGGACAACTCTATTAAGCTGCAGACAGTTTACACAGGAGGCAGGGTCCTGATCATTTATTGTTGACGTCTGACTTAATGGAACCAGTTCAAGAAACTTCCTAACACTTCCAGTTTGGAGCCACGATTGCATTGTGTCTTTTAACTGTTCATTTTACCTCTACTTATGATCTTTTTGTTACTTTTTACATTTTACATTTTGGACACATTTTTGTCCTTTCCAGGGATCTTTGAGAGTGATTGCGAGAAGAGCAGTAGGGCTGGAAAATTAATTAAAATGGATCGAATTACACTGACAAACGATGACATCATCAATCTTAGACTGGCCTTAATTTACTCAGATTGTAATTATAAATAGTCACAATCTCGCAAAATTGAATTGAGAACAGCTACAGCAGCTACAACCTCAGAATTTTGACATAGCCAGACAGTAATTAATATGGACAAAAATAGAAAGAAATATCCTGCAGTGATATCCTGTGACAATTTAGGTCATATCGTTCAGGCCCTTTGAAGAGGAAGTGATAATATTCAACAGATCAACAGGACTCATAATATCATATACTCACCACAAAAGTGCCTTTTAATCCCCTTTAATCCAGGAATATGCTTTATTTGAATATAAACGTGTGCCTCCATCATCCTCCCTCTCCTCTGTGTGCTCACCTGGGTAATCCCAGCCACATGACCCACGAGGGTGACCAGTTGGCATCGAAGTCACTGTCGTGCGTGTGAGGCAGCAGCTCGTCATGGTCGTGCTCTTCCAACATGCTGACCTCCAGCACCCGCAGCTGGACCGAGGGCGAGGCAGCGCTGGCCTTCAGGGTGCCCACAGCCTCGCCGTGGCTCAGGTACGTTAAGTCCTGCCCGTTGATGCTGAGCAGGACGTCACCTGAAGGAGAGAGGAAGAAGAAGACAGCGTTGTTTCTGGTGTAATATTTTTAACGTTGCTGAGTTTGGTCATTTCTGCGGGAGCGCTGACCTCGTTTGATTCGTCCATCCCTCGACAAGCAGCCATGTGGTTGGACGCTGGTCACAAAGATTGGCAGCTCCCCGCTCTTGCTGCCCCGCCCTCCTGCAACAGTCATGCCCAGAGACTCGAGGGGTTCCTTCTTCACAGTGATGTGTTTCTCCTTACAGGACACACACTGGGAAAGGTCCTGGGGTGTATAATCACACACAAATACAATTAAAACAATGACTCCTGATCACACTGCATCATTTACTACGATCCTCTGATGTAAGGATGAATGTTAAAATGCAAACACGTGCATGTTGGTGATGAAGAAACAAAAGAAATCAGCTCACTCTGTGAGTGCTGGTGCGGGAGAGGTGTATGGGCACAGGACTCGGGGTAGAGCTGTGGTTAGGCAGGAAGTGATCAAGGCAGTAGAGGTCTCTGGTGGAGCTTGATTTTGGCGGTGGAGGTGGAGTTGGTTTGCTGGGTCGGCCAATCATCAGGTGGACTCGCTCTCCACTAGCCTAGGAAGACAGAATCAGTGTTTTAAGACCCTCACTTACATTTCCTTTTCTGATGTTTATGTTTTTAAGAAATCCTTACCTGTATGATCTGCGCAGCCTGCTCCGGCGTGCCGTGACGTAGGTCCTGTTCGTTGACTGCCAATACTCTGTCGTTACTCCGCAGCCTGCCATCCTTCGCTGCGAGGCCTCCCTCCAACAGATCCAACACAAACACTCCTGACTCATCCGTTCGCCGCACTAGCTTGATACCGAGCTGCTCTGTTGAGTCCCGCTTGTGAAGGGTGATTCTCAGTGTGGCGGGGCTGGACGGGGTGCCCTCAGGGGTGGAGCAGGGGGCATGGGGCACGGCTGGGGTGGAGGAGGAAGAGGAAGGAGGCGCTCGGGAGGCACAACGACGCTCCCTAAGCACGGTCAGCTGCAAAGTGGTGCAGGGGCGAGCCAGTGTAGAGCGGGCAAAACTGTGAGGGACGTTACTGATGTCCACATTGTTCACCTTGGGAGAAAGATGTCAAAGGAAACTGACATCAGTAACTGATTTTTACAAGCTGTAAACACAACACTGACATTCAAACACCTTAAAAATTGATACCCAACAGACATGGAGCAACATTAGCATTCACTGACAAATGTAAGTCCAATATTCACTCTGCTCTTTAGCTGCTAAAGAGCAGAGTGCTCTGCAACTTTCACCAACTAGTCGCTAACTTCGTCTCCTATTAGTGCTGGGCAGGTAGTGTATTGCGGGTTTATTTGAGCTGTCCTGCTAAAAACAGCTGCGGCTAGAAAATAGGTTGATGAAAGGGGTGAGAGTGAACTAGAACAGTAAAGTTGTGGGCCTTAAAACCAAACAATGCTGAAAATGCTCCTTAGAGTTGAGGGGAACTGCAGAACTGGGTGTATTTGACACTATGAGCAAGGTATAGGAAAGAAACAATATCATGATTCAGATAAGGTGAGATGATAATTCTTGAACTGTGCTTAAAAAAATCTTTAAAAAAAAGGTATTAAATTACTATATAATATACCATTATACAACACTATAAACTGATACTACTGTCTACAATAATGGCTACTATCAACATGAATCTTCTTTGATAAAATCAAGTCCTTGTTCAACAAATCTTTGCTATAATTGAATATGACCAAAAGGCTTTTACCTGTAAGATCTGATCCCCGGCCAGCAGCCTCCCGTCTCGTGCGATGACCCCGTCTCTGTACACTTCCTGTATCACGATGTTGATGAGAGGCGTCTCGTTTCCGCCAACGACGCTGATGCCCAGCTCGACGTACGGGTTCGCCCGGTGGACCTCTATGGCAGTTATCTCTCCTTCGGGAAGCGAGGGCAACTTCACACAACCTTAATGGACGCACAAATCACATTACACATTTCCCACATCCTCCAAACCTTTAATGTTGCCTGAATGTGATTATCCTGTCGTCTAACGTTACAACTGAAAGACAGAGATGCTGCAGTGTTTCATCTCAGATTTCTGCTCAGCAGCATGGAGGAAGTGATGATACCTTCTTCAGCAGAGAGAGGTGGAGACTCAGGGCAATCCCAGCCAGAGGAAGTGGAGCTGACAGAGCGGAGGAGGTGGATGCAAGGATTACTGAGGGGGCGCTTCACTCTGGGGACCACACACTCTAACCCAACCACACCTGAAGACATGAAGACATGATGTCTCAATCGAAACTGTACTGACTTCATTGACAATCTAAATCTTTTCACTTTGGACCACTCACTGTCTTCCTCCGTGCTCTCCTCAAAGGCAGGGTTGTCGAGGCCGGCATCATCCGTCCACATGGGCCCATTGCCGCTGGTGTTATTAGATCCCGAGGGTGGAGAGGGTGTGCGGTCCCTCAGGTCTGTCTGTGGGGAGCCTGGCGACCTGGGAGGGCTGGTCACCATCGCTCGCTCATCCCCGTTATCGCACCTTGGACCGTCCACGCTCGTCTGCTGACACTGCGTCCCGGGACACCTTTCACCAAGCAACAGGCGTCAGTTTGTTAGTCCATCTGACGTGTAAAGAAAATCAGGTCCAGCATCAGTTGATTTATGATGCAAACTACCATCAGGGAAAGTCTCTTTTTGTTTGTCCCCTTCTTAAAGAAGTCCACAATGACTCTTCAATGTTTGCTTGTTTTGACCAACCAACAGTCTAAAACATAAAGATATTCAGTTTTCAACAACATAATCCAGCAAATACTCACACTTTATCAGCTGCAACCAGTAAAACTTTAAATGACTTCAATGATAATGGACATGGAAATGGATAATCAGTCCCAAAAAGGTTCATCCACTCCGATCCAACACAAATCCAACAGAGACGAATTCATCAAGCCTGTCCCGCAAATAGAAACCCTTCGCTGAAAAACAATTAAGACTAAACACAGACAGACAGACTCAAGGGATCAATGTGGTCTCATCATTAATTGACTCTGAAGTATTTACCGTAAGTGGAAGCTACAGCACAGTATGAGCCGGTTGAATTATTTAAACGCTTCTGGCCTTCCTCCGAAGAAAAACACGACAGTGGAAAACAGATATTGCCGTCCCGCGATTCTTTGCTCTTGCAATATTCAAGATAGAAAACAGTGTTGTAACACTGCGTGGCCTAACTTTACTCTCACCTAAGCTAATGTATGAATTTGAGTTGAAGAACAGTGAAAGTACCTCAGTTCTCACACACACCATCAGTAATAAGATCAACCAGCCCACCTTAACCACCCTGGAACACTGTGGCCTGACACTCTCGCCTTTTAATCTAATGTCCAGTGATCCCTAATCTTCAACATAAACAATGTCGACTGACAAAGTCGCACAGCGATAGCAGCAGACTCTTGGCTCCAGTTGCTATCTTACCTAAGTCTGCAGGGTAGGGGAGCAGTGAAACTCACGTGGGCTCGAGGTTTAATCTTTACTAAAGAATGTCACGTAAGTCCTCGCAGTGACCTCGTTTGATCTGTCTTAGACCATCATTCCTTGTCTTCTCGACACGACATGATGTGTGAGATGCTTGTTATTGATTGAAATGCCTGAACAAGGAGACTGCTGACAGTAAGTTTAAATGGGCTTCAGCTATGAAATCCTGATGCTTAGAGGAGATGGTTACCATTATCCTGTAACTTGTAGCTAGAGCGGCCATCATTCAGCATATAGTCTCACTTCAAGGACATAAAAGCGACAGTCTAAGTCGAGAATCTCTGATGAAAACAGCTGATTTAGAAAATCTTCTCACAGCTTGTTAGTCTGAGCTCGTTAAGGGAAATCTTCTCGACTTATCTGAGGTGTTAGGTGGTAACTGGATATCCAGTCAATAAGCAGGTGTAACAACACCGATGGATGGCGCCTTAGCAATAGCCAGCATCTTAAAAAACGAGTCTGCACCCAAAACCCTTCAACCATAGCTATATTTTTATAAATTTACACCACGTTCTGACCACAAGATTTGTACCAAGCGCCATAAAATCACTATATGTTGTGCAGATTCTCAAAACACTGCTACATTTACACTACCTCCATCAATGTAAGAGCAACAACAACCTAATGTGGGTTCCCTACAGTGACACATACACACACACACATTTGTGCATTTCAGTGCAAAACAGTGCAACAGAGAAAGCAAGAAAGAAGTTAAGTTTAGGAGGCAGAGAGAAGAAAAGATAGGTGAGATAAAAGGTGCCATCCCAAGTCACGCCAACCTCACAACCTCACGTCCCACCGTGTTTGACTCACCACAGGCCTGGGTTGCCTTTGGCTGTTTCACAGAAGAAATGGTTGAAAAGGTCTCTGGTGTTGAAGTTGCTCAGCATGATTGCAGAATGAGAACATGGAGCTCCTGGTCACTCAACTCATGACTGCGGTAGGGAACCACTAATCCCCTGTCACATGACCTACAGCCCAATAATCCCCTCAGGGTCTCACAGCACCTGGCCCAAATGGGCCAAAAGCCAGAGTGTGTGGACGGGCGGAAACCCTTGAGGTTAAAGATGACGGGTAAGTCTGGACTCAGACCTCTAAAGGTTCCCGCTTAAAAATGAGCCGGTCATGAGGATGGACGGAGTATGAATGAATACAGTTTTTAAAGTTATATAAGGTAACTATAGCTACAACTAACAGTTCTTTTCATAATAGATTCATCTGTCAATCCTCCATTAATAGATGTTCAGAACCCAAACGTATTATGTTTACTACCATAGAAGGCTCCATAAACCAGTAAATAATCACTCCTTAGAAGCTAAAACCAATGAGATGTTGGCATTTTTGCCTTTACTTGAAGAGTAATCATTCTGGAAACAGGGTTGGATTCGTTTTCTGTTAATCAACTAATGGATTAACTGACGACTTGTAACTATCTGGTTTCTTTGTTCATGATCTGACTGGCTCCAATACAGCCACCATAAAGCTTCATTACCTGCTTATCAAATCTTGGTGGTTGAGTTTGATCTGTGAATATGTTAGCACTCATCAGAGTTTTATTACCTGTGTTTGAGGTGTGCCTCCAGGTCACATCGCGGCATGCTGAGGGAGCAGACTGGGGTCAAAGGGCAGGACACGGACAGCTTGTCCAGCAGCTTGTGCACCAGTATGCTGGATCTGCGGCAGGCCTGGAGCTGCAACCGTGTCCTGTCTAGCGGGCAGAAGTCCCTCTCCTGGAGGAAACTACGCAGGCAGCGGGCGCAGAAGGTGTGCCCGCACGGAGTGTCGAGTGGCTGCACCAGCGGCTGCAGGCAGATGTGGCACACCAGGTCGTCATCCACCTCCAGACGGTAGTTATAGAGGTGGTTCTCCCAGCTGCGGTGGATCTGGCCACACTCAGGACACAGAGCCTCCAAGACTGGCTCCACTGGCCCAGCTAGACCCACCTCACTGCCTGGGCTGCCCATCTCTGCTCCTTTGACGCAACTCAGCTTTGGCACAAATGACTCCAGTGGGTCAGCAGTGTTGGGAAGGGGCACACACACTCCTATCCCATAAGCTTCACAAGATGAACAAGTTGCAGAGAGGACAGATGCCCCCCAGTGGCTGATGGCACATCACCCTGCGGGGTCAGAGGTCAAAGCAAAAGGGGTTAAACAGCTGTTTCAGAAAGACAACAAGTGTCTGATTATGTGCTCGTGCATTTATTCATGTGGCAAATGCATTGTGCACGTGTACCCACGTGTCTGCATGAGATCGAGAGTGGCACCGCGTATGTGTGTGTGTCAGTGAGTGTGCTGAGATTATGTATTGCTGCTCCTGTCCACTAATCTGACAGTATAATCTCTCTTTTGCTCTCGCCTGCTGCAATCTTCCAATTCCACAGAGAGGGAATTATCTGGGATTGAGGCAGAGAGAGGACACAGATCAGAGGAAGTGGGATTGGGAGAGCAACAGAGGAGAGGAGAGAGTGTGTGTGTGTGTGTGTGCGTTTGGGCGGGGGGTAGTGCCAGCGAGAGGTAGAAAGGAGCAGGGACAGAGCGAGAAAGAAGAAAGGGAGATAAGAAGAGGGTAAAAAGATTAAAGGGATGAAAAAAATCTAAAAGAGACACAAAATGAGAAAAGAAGATGAGACAAGAGAGAGGATGGGTGATGGACGAGGCTCTGAAAGGCAGAAAATAGTAGGAATTCTTTAAACATCCCCCACAGCCAACTTGTTATTTCTGGTTCAGGCCATGTACAGTAGATGCACTCAGTCTCCTCTGCAAGAGAAAGAGAACATGCCTAAAGCAAAGTCTTGAAATATAGCACTCCACTGAGGAGAGCGTGCGTCCCCAGAGTTAATGCACTGCATGTGCACTGATCACTTCCACAGTGTTTCACATCCAAAGCCGTGCAGACCTTCAGACGTCGCGGGCCTGATGCTATCAGCGGACAGCAGAGGGCGTGCCTCAGCACACAGCAGGCCAGCCAAGACACAGTGACTACCTGCCTCTGTTCCAGCGGGGGTCTGCTCCTGTCTCCATGACGACCTGGAGCCTGTTCTGTTCAGTGGGGCTTGACATTCAGAGTGTAGCCGGAGAAGGATGCAGAGGAGCCACACAACAGATGCACTTCTCTCAGCAGGATGCTCTGCTCCTCCCCGGTACAGCCTGAAAGCTTGTCAGACGATGATGAGAGCCCCCTTGGATCCTTTTTTGCTGCTTTTTTCGTCTCGTCTCCGTGGCTACCCATTTCTGTGACAACCTGTCTCTCCTGTCTCCTTGGCTACCGGACCGGTAGTTACTTATTTCAGCCTCCTTTAAGTACGTGCTCCTGTCTGTGTGTGACTGGCTGCTTCTGTCTCTATCCCGCAGCTGGACATGAATTAATCATGAGGACACAAGGCTTCTCTGTTCCTATAACAAAGCTGTGACATCACCACATCACACACACATACACACACACATACACAGACTTGTAGATATGCAAGCATAAGTCTACACAAAAACACACACATCAGGCACAAGAGCGTTTTAAGGTACCAGATCCTGCGAATAGTCTTTATCAATAAGTAAAGTCTTCAGGGTTGCACTGTACCCTGGCCACGAAAAGCACTTAAAAAAATCTATTTTAAACATAGCTGGACTCTGTAGCAACACAGTCCTTTACACAAGTCATATGAAGACTGGCAAATGCTTGTGAAATATCTGTCTTTCAGTGTGTGTGTGTGAGAGACAGACAGAGAGAGAGAGAGAGAGAGAGAGTCCAAGGCCATGCTGTTATTGTCATTGCACTGCTTTCTATATTAATAAATAACAGTCTTGGCCCTGCACCTGTCTCTGCTCTGCTTTTTATTGTTATTTTTTTTAGAGATGACAGTCTATCCATACCAACACAGGACAACCCATGAGCAAACCTCGCCTGCAGGAATGACATTTTACAACTAAGATGAGATGATGTTTTAGGCCACAGATTTAAAATCTCAGGTCCTGTTCGGCTTAGCCTACATTTTCATAAACCTCTATCTCGTCGTCTCTTATCTTGAAAAAAAAAAAAAAAACCCAGAAAGGCTGATAGCCACTTGCAAGAATAGGCCTGATGCTGCTCTGCTGTTGCAATAGACTGTCTTTTTCACAACAGTCAGACATGCAATGATAACAACAAAACCTGACACTGATTTATCTGTAAATTCCTGTCATTCTTCTCGCTGTCATGGTCCTTATTTACCTTGGCAACGCACCAACTGAAGTGTCATGATCTAAAAGCAACCCGCAGGCGTTGAACACGTTTGATTAGACAAGAGCATTTTTTTAATCATTGCCCCCCCCCCATCTGTCTGACTCCATCCCACCCTCCACAAACGGAAAAGCTAGGACAGATGAAGCGACAATGGCAATATCAATGCAAAGCCAGCCACACACTGACACCGTTCATGCAGCCACTGATTAGATGCAGATGTAATATTACCTACTTCGGCTGCTCCTCCGTGCCGTGCCGTGCCGTGCACTCCGGCCCCAAAAAGGGGGGACGATTATTAGCCCGCGGGACCTCAATCACGCATTCACCGCAACGGCCCGTTCCGCAAACCCGCACGAAAACGCCCCCGTGCCTTTGGCGGCGCTGAACCCGCCCACTGCTGTCCGTCAACGGGGCTAGGCGGGGCCTGTGGCTGTCAATCAGCAACAGAATCAGGGGTGGCGTCCAAACGGCCTGCGCAAAAATAAACAAAAACATTTAAAAGAAAATCACAAGCTTATAAAAATGTAAAATTAGGAGTTTCAATGGAAGCAAAAGAAAGCTGTAATGTACAATTGATTTTGTGAGTTTGTTTTTAGTTACAAAAATTATTACCTATTTTTTCCTTTTTTTTTAGATAAATGTCTTGCTATGGTACTTAAATAATAATAATAATAATAATAATAATTCAATGTTGCAGACTAGGATTTCATAATGACTATGCTTTTTAAAGATGAGTGCCTATATTGTACTGTCATAAACTGTTTTTAGTTTGTCATTTAAAGTTTCATCAAGTAAGCAAGAGGCACCTTTTATAAAAGGGTTTTATTTATATATGTAACCTTTACTTACTGCAACATTGAAATGCTGCTGACACATTGACATATCATCAATAATAATGAGTACATAATGACAGATTTTTTAAAACTAGTGCGGTTTTTACTCATACATCTGAATACTGAACTGTTTGAGTAAAAATCAAATCAAAGGGTTACATAGTGATTAATGTGTTTTAGCCTGTTTTTGATACATTAATTAATTTTACATGGTTGCTGTATTAAAGGTCCAGTGTGTAAGATTTAGTGGTATCGAGTGGTGAACTTGCAGACTGCAACCAACTGATCACCCCTTACCTCACCCTGCTCCCCTTCCAAGCTAGAGGGGGAACCTAGAGTGGATATGAAACTCGTGAAAAATGCGAAAGGCCCTATCTAGAGCTTGTGTTTGGTTTGTCCGTTCTGGGCTACTGTAGAAACATGGCAGACTCCGTAAAAGAGGACCTGCTCCCTCTATAGATATTAAAGGTAACAAAAACACAACAATTCTTATCTTCAGGCGATTATACACAAATGAAAACATACGTATGACTAGCATATTACATATTTAACCAATAAATTCTTCTAAATCTTACACACTGGAACCTTTTTAGGATTTTATGAGAGAAATATACTGTTGGAAACGATCAGGCATCCCCGAGGACAGCTAAAAACGGAGGGTCCTCGGTTGAGGGACCTCGCGGACAAGTAAACAAAAAAAAGATGTTGCGCTAATTAACATAAAGTCATCGATTTTATCTGAATTAATTCAATAATAACATCGTGCGATTGATTACAAAGCGATGGCAGAGGATAACGACCTGGAAAAGTACGTAAGTGTTTAGCTCTTTACGTTGATTTAGCGCGCACAGCTGCTACACGCTGGCTTTTCTCGCCCCTCCGTCAGTGTGGCCGGGTATTTTGGGGGCAGACAGCTGCTGTGGTTGTTGTATTTTAAACTGTGTGTGAGTGTGAGGTTGTTGTAAAGGAAGCACTGCCATTAACTGCCCGTGCTCGGTGGTTAAAGGTCGGCTAAATGAGCGAGTCTCTGCTGAGACTGCTGATTCAGCAGCTCGGGTCAGACGAGGACACTGCCGCTGTCCCTCACTCACTCACTAATGATTCACTTTCTCCTTTACACTCTGCGTGCATCACTCTGTTTTCTCTCACTTAATTAAATTATTCTACCCTTGGCTCCCCCTTGAGGTTTTGTATCATCTTTGTCCTCCTCCTCCTCCTCCTCTGTTCACATGACTCATTTTGATATTTGTCTCTATCTGTCCACTCAGGCGAGCAGTGGAGGAGCTCCTCAGGGAGACAGACAGGGCTCGGGTGAGAGCAGAGACCATGGGCCCCACAGGATGGTGAGCACCGTGTTTTTACATGCTATCTGTGTCAGCCTGCACACTTCTGTCATTCGTGGACATTTGACTGCTTCTTATCAGCTTAGCTGTACTTGCACCGAGGCTGTTTTTGTCCTTGATTATCGTTTAGATTGTGTGCTGTATCCTCACTTCACGGGGTCTACTTAAATATGTTCATGCTATTTAAATTGTGCATTATGGGGGAAGTTATTATAGCAAAACTATTTGTACAAATGTGAGTGCAGGGTTGTGTAAGTGTATCTCAATCTGTGTGAGATTCTGTTACACATTTACAAATCTGATTACTCACACACGGATTGTGTGAGATACAGTTACACAAATCTGCACACACATTTGTAAATAGTTTTTGCCACAATAATGGCCCCGTACTACAAAGGCACAGTAAGACTCTAATGACAAACACTGAGACAAAACAACACAGTGACTCTAACAAAAGATAGTGGCATATAATCTTAATATTTTATTTAAATGTGTTAACTTCTGCAGTCGAATAACTAGAAATAAATTTTATGCCATTGAGATAATGTGGTAGTACTGCTATATGACTATATTTGAGCTCTTTTCCAAGGCCCACAACATCTTTACATTTACATTTAGTCATTTAGCTGGCGCTTTTTATCCAAAGCAACTTACAGGAGCTAATTTGGGGTTCAGTATCTTGCCCAAGGTACTAGACTGGAGGAATCGAACTGCCAATCATCTGATTGTACGAGACCTCCTAAGCCACAAACTCTCTGTCTTTAGAGGGTTAAATTAACTATATTATTCTAGATGTGAGTGAAATTGTTGAAAATTGACTACAATTATGTCGAAATTGGATTGGCTATCCCCCAAAATGTCTTGATACTTTGATACTGATAAATGTTGAGATATGTTGTCAGTATATCTAGCTATATGCATTGTTTACTTACCCCTTGTTGCTCATTTTGTGTTGGTTAATGTGTCATTTAAAATGGTCAACCCAAATCAAATGAATTGTTAGTCAAGCTGTATTTATTCTAGAAGTTTCCTTGAGAAGAAATTACACATGCACAACATCAAAAACGAGACGATTTAAGTCATACAAAGCAGTTATCACACACACGCACACACATTTAACTATCTATAGCGATAATCTGTATAAATATATTTAAATATATCAAACAAAGAACGCCGTCCCTCAGAGTCTCCAACTTCACGTTGTTTATTCCAGTGATACAGTTTATAGTAATGGAGAGTTCAGAGCAGGTCATAATAGCAGGCCTTTGGTGCTGCTCTCTCTGACCTGTCCCCACATCATTCTCCTGCAGAGCAGTGCCAAGCCAGGCCCACATCAATGTCCATTTTTTCATATTTTATTCAGTTACTTTGTCCCCTGCCTTGTGTCTTTTTCAATCAATGCATCTTTAAATCCATATTTTTCACATATTAAAATGTCTGGAACATGTTTGCTTACATGCAACTTAACAAAATTAGACAGAAGAGATCAACAGTGAAACAAAGAATCCAGCAAACGTGCAAGCTCACGAGCGATCAACAGCGCCGCTAGGAAAAGCAGCTGCTCAACTGAACCTGAAAGCCATCAAATACGTCCTTAGGAAATTTAAATCAGCCAGCTTGATGTTGGTTGAGCGTGAAGCTTGGCGTGGCCAATCACGGACTGGGGTGACCCTGCAAGGCAGCCAATCATTCAAGTGGATCAGCACAGCATACTTTCAGTATATGACCTTCTGAAGAGTCACTGCAGCACCGATTTAGTGTAACTTTCCTTCCTTTAGTCCGGATACAAAAAGCTTATATTTATAATTATCTTTTCTAAACTATAATAAATTGTTTTTGCTGTTTTTGCTTCTGCCCTTTCAGCACCCACACTAACATTTACCTGTTCATAATTCTGCATTCATCCATCAGAAATCATCAATACGACCTGCAGACTGTATTGTAAAAGTATTGTGATCAGAGTGGTGGTGAAGTGAATAAGACTAGAGCTTCTTTTCTGACATTTTATTACAATTGAACAAATAATTAGTGTATATTAGGACACCTTGGTCCACCCTAGCATGAGACATAACCAAGACATTACTTAGCAGCTACAGGACAACACCACAGTACTTAGACATGTATTCAATGCATTGTGATTGGTTATAGCGCTTACAGTCGATTTAAACAGTTAAAACACACACCACAGTCAATTTCTCTGCTCTCTCTCCTCTGTCAGGTTGAAGTGTCCTCTGCGCAGCACCAACAAGCGCTTCCTCCTCAACACGCTGCGCTCCACCGGCCTGCAGCGGCGCAGCGGCGAGCCCAGAGACGGACACTCCACCACGAGAGGGCGCCTGAAGGGAGACTCCCCGGACAAAAGCCGAGACCGCAGCAGAACACCTCCCAGAGATCACAGGAGCAATGGAGGCCACGGCACGGATCATAAACATCATCACAGGGACAGCTGCAATAACAAAGATAAGAAGCAGGATAGAGACAGAGAGAGGACTTACAGGAACAAAGACAACAGAGACCGGAGACATGGGAGGGATGGCCAGAACAGAGACAAAGACAGACTTCATGAGTAAAGACTTGTGTCCACAGGAGGAACACTGCTTCTTTTACAAAGGCCACTCCTTCTCCAGGGAGCATGGGGAGGTGGACACTCCTGAAACTGCTCTCTGACCAGCTCACAGAGCTGCTGGCAGGCTCAAAGACCTGAGCGGTGCACAGCTGGCAGATAAGACATTGATTGGAGAAGGGTGGAGGAGCTGTCTTAAATGATAGACAGTTACAACTATTTTATAGTAATTTTTTTTTTCTTTAATTCCTTTTTAAAAAAAATCATTTTGAAAGTCTGATTTTCTACAGAAATTGGAGTGAATAAACTCCTCACAGCCACATTTTCCCGCCCTCTCCTCTCACATGACTCAAAGGTTTGGTGTAATTTCTGTTTCACCTACAATAGAGGAGGTTTGACTTCAATTATAATGTCATTACCATTCTTCTGTCATTATTCACTGGTCATAATGTTTACATAAGTCATGCTGCTGTCGCCACTGGGTAAGCACATTTTATCGCGTGTCCCGACTTTTCGACATGTTATATGCCGGCTATCAGAAACGGTTTTGTTTGTCAAAGGAGGGAAAAAAAAATCTTGTTTTCCTGACACTCCCACATGTGCAAGAGCCCTCCTAAACAAGTGGTCTCCAGCGGTGAATTAATAGGGATTTAATAAGGCTGTAATGGCAACAATGACTATTTACTATGATGATAATAATCCAGCGATCAAACTCATGCAAAGATACAGTATTTCCACGTGTTTTATTGGGGTCATAGAGGTTTCAGGACAACAGATGGACATTTGCTCAAGCGTTTAAAGGGTTGTCCTGCTGTTTATGTCTTTCCTATCCATTTGGCCGGCTTACACTCTTTTTATTGTTCCCACATCCAGAACGTGGCAACTCTCTGCCCATGATTACCCATAGCAAAATGTAAGCTGCACTCCTCCTCGCTTGAACCATTACGCACAAAACCCCGCGTCTGGAAATGCGTTTAACGCCCCTCATGCTTCATAAATCACGTTGTGCATGTCCACTGTAGTGGAGAACAGCTTCGGTTAACTGTTTCCTTCCTCTTTGAAACAATGATCAAATATAAACACCATTAAGCCATAGTGCATGGGGTGATTTGTATAGAATTGGTTTACTTGAACTTTATTGCATCGCTGAGTGCCCCATTAAGATACCGTGGAAAGTGCCATAATTGCTTTTGAAGAACTCAGTGCAAATAGTCTATTGATACACACTATCAAGGTAAAAGCCCCGTCATGCTGTACGTTTTACACGAAGATCAAGTACATCAACCCTAACCTTAACCCTCATGATGTGGCTGAATAAAGATGTTGCGTAAAAAGCTGCAGGTTGAGCTCTCGGGGTTTGTGGAGACACGCCGGTTAATTGAGTTGTGACGCTCACTCCAACCTTAATTGGTTTTGCCACGAGAGCTGCTGTTTAATGGAGCGAACGCGCACCTGGTAAAGGCTAATGGCCAGCAAACATGGCGAGAGTGCAGCGGCCGCAGCAGCTCCGTGTTTGTTATCGCCAAGGGCCCTTCGTGCAGGGACCGAGCACCCCCCTCCCCTCCTACCAAACACACGATAAATGGTGTTAAATGATGCATTTAGAGAAGTGTAATGGGTACATTTTAAAAGTCAGAAAGGTGTAGACAAATGAAGAAAGCCTGTGGAAATAGACTATGGTTGTTTGAGCTTTTCACCCGAGTTTCCAAGACAACTGCCCCTCCATCCAGGTCTCTTATCAGGCGGGTCAACCAATGTTTGCGCCCATACATATCGATTTATCAGCAGCAGACGAGATCTATCCATATAAAGTGTTCATGCTTCATTGTTTGAGGACAATCCCCCATGAGAAACATGTTTCTTTTGCGTGCTCTACACTTGTAAGGAGCTTTAACTTGTTGTCTGTGTGTGCAGGTATAGGGTCTTCAGATTCACCTGTTGGTGCTGCTGTGGGGGCAAACACAGGTGGGTGTCAGGTAAACGTTGCGGTATTTACAGAGTGGCATTGATTTACGCGCTGTTCAATTTACTGAAAAATCCCACAAGCTGCAGAATATCCTGGAAACTGGAGAGGAGGGGGGTAAAACTATAGGTCTGCCGTTTTGAGCAAACAGTGAAGCCAATGGCTTTGGCGCCGCGGAGTCACATGGTGGCAGAGTGACACACCTGTGTGGAGCCGCAAGGGGCCTCGCAGTTGCGCCGGAGACAGGTAGTAGAGCAGAAGGTTCACGCCGAGGCACGGCGCAGGTACGGTACATGTGCGGGTCCTCGGAAACCATGAATCGGGAAGATCATTATTATCCTTCTCAGGTTTTTAAAGACTCCTGTGCCTACCAGAGATCACAGGGGGAGGACTACAACCACAGCCCGCCGCCTTGCCTCTACATGAGCAGGCAGGTGCACTCCGTCTACACACCGCCGTCCATGGGAGCCTTGGAGCAGGCCAGCCTTCCTGACATTGCCCCCTCGTATAGCCTACCCATGCGGGAGGATCCAGGTGTGCCTCAGCTCCACCATCCTCAGGGGCTCCAGCAGCAGCCTCTCCTGCCCGGTGCAGGGTATGGAGACACGGGGGATCAGAGCAGATACCACCTCCCTTTCCCCTGGATGAAAACCACTAAATCTCACTCACACACCTGGAAGGGACAGTGGGCAGGTAAATGTCATGTGTTTGAGATCATAAGACAATCACTGAATGGAGATTTGCGCGTATGAAATACATGTACAGCGGTCTTTCCAACATTACTCTGTAGTCATAGCACTAACAAGTGAGTTTCAACCGACTCTTTCTGAGGCCTATAATGACATCATGGCCCCAACAATATGATCCTGGGTGTTTCAGTTTACCTTGTCAGTCAATTTGTAAAGGCCCCGGAAGGTCAGCGCTTACTTTTATCAGGTCTTATCGTCACAAAAAATGTGTGTTTTGTCTGTACAAAACATATTCACAAATCTCCATATCTTAAACCATCAATCGGATGAATAATACCGAGTATAATAGGCTCTTAAACCACCCAAACCTACCACAATCGCTTTGAATTGATAGTGTTTGGTAACACGAAAAAGGGTTTATATTAACAGACTTTGCTTCCATCAAATCTTATAGTTTAAATTAAATTACTGACTCGTTTCATTTATCATTTTTGATCAGACCTAGGCCAAACATTGAAGTTTTAATGAGCCTGTTTTCCTCTAATTAGGACATAGTGAACTGTGTAGTTTCTTCAGCTATAGTAAACCTATAGCAAACATATAATAAACATATAGTAAACCTATGTCTGCAGTTCTTAGAGTTTTATTCTGCGTCTCTGATTTGATATAAAACATTTCGTATCATCGATTCACGCTCCCTGTCCTCTCCTGTGACTTTGTGGCCTACTTTTTGGTTCATGTTGCGCACAAGTTTTGTGATCGTTAATTATAGTTTCATTGACTTTAATACATCATGTTTGTTTTTGTTTTTTCAGAAAATCTGACAATAAACTACGAAAAGACAAGATGATTTAAAGCGGCTGAAAGACGTTTTTTAGAGGGTCAAAACTGTGATTAAAAGGCATTTATACCGCCGATGACAACACACGATCCTCAAACGTTAACGATTAATTCCTTTTAATGTTAGTTTTCGGTTTGTTTATGTTTTTTTTGTTAGTTTAGTTTCTGATCATAAAAGTTATGCTTTTTTTCATGACTGTTTGGATATATGGTATGGTGAAATTTGGTGGTGAATAGTGGGTAATTCCTAAACCGAACCGTGAAATCCGGACGTCACGGAAAATGAGGAAAATCCAGTGGACTTATAGCCTCTATTGTTAAAGTTATTTAACAACACAGTTTCTTCTAAAAACATAGTTCACAAAAGTAAATAGTTATAAAAGTAGCGTATTACAAAAGATTAGAAATAGGAAAAATAAGTCTCAATTAGACCACATCAAGAATCTGTTTCAGATACCACACACTAATTCATCAATGTAAACTCTGCTTTTATCATATTGTCGCCTTAATCTGGAATAACTGATCATTACTATTGTAATCATTCTTATGAATATTTTTCAACAGTAATAGTAAAAACAACTTTCATCCAACCATAAATCTTAATCTCCAAAATAATTTCCACTCATTATATACACTGAAACTGAATTTCTTGATTTAAAAAAACAAAACATATTACAGATTTAGATTCTTCATATCACCTGTTGCTTCCAAATTTTAACTAAGTGAGTATAGGTATAGTTTGGGGTAAATCTCAATAGACTAATTGTAAATTCCTTGGAACATTACAAGTGAATAAATGTTTATTTTGCTGGCTATCATTAGACAAATATGCACTGTGGTTTCTGCAGGTGCCGGCTGGAGGGGTCAAAATAAGCCATACTCCTCTAATGAGGCCTATAGGTCATTTACAGTCACAAATTTAATTCCTTATGATATTTAATTTAATTACATTATTTGACATTTAGTTAAATAAAATTAATAATACACCTTCAAATACTTTGATAAATCACATATATCTTCTTTGTAAGGACTCTAAATGTGTGTTTGTCTCTAGGACCGTACGTGATGGCGGATACTGAGGAAAACAAGCGCACGAGGACGGCCTACACGCGCGCCCAGCTGCTGGAGCTCGAGAAGGAGTTCCTATTCAACCGCTACATCTCGAGGCCGCGCCGCGTGGAGCTGGCTCTCACCCTGAGCCTTACCGAGCGCCACATCAAGATCTGGTTCCAGAACCGGCGCATGAAGTGGAAGAAGGAGGAGGACCGGAGGAGGGCGAGGGGGTCTGACCCGGACCAGGATGCCTCTATTACCTCTGGAGACCAGGGGGAGGCTGCAGGAGGGGTCACCTCTACGAACGGACCTCACACCAACATTTCACCTCCTGTTTCCCCGCTGCACGGTCACTCCCTCTCCGCTCCTGGGTCAAGAGAGCCCGCATAGACCCGCAGGAGATTCTCAAGACTTAAACTCATATTGCAGGCATCTGTTTCCAAATCCAGATTTTCAAATCAGCACCATCAAATGGGGCTCAATCAATTGGGACCTCCATTTTGGATACCACTGCCTGTCATCGACTGAACTGAAGTGACATTTCTTCATCCCACTCCGGTGCATGCTTTGAGGTTATTTGGGCACCAGATGGCATCCTGAGATCATGCAAAGGACCGCCTACTCTCCCTGTTTTAGAGGCAGCGACACGGATTCAGTTGCACAATCAAGTTTTACAGTTCATTGTTTTTCCACCACAGACATGTGAGTAGTATACTATCAAATTTATAAATGTATATATGCGTTATATTTGCTATATTATCAATGTCCACTCGTGTATATATCATGTAAAGTGTTAAATTTCAATCAACGATACACATATTTTATTGTTTTAATAATTCAATGTACATTTTAATGGATGAATAACACATAATAAATCTGGAATAAAGCAAATATCACAACAGCAGTCTTTAAATCCAGTCAGTTAGACTGGCACAGGTGAAATCCAATTAACCTCCAGTGATAGACCCTTTTCACAGCAGCCATTTTGCCATGAAATAGCACACAGGTGTTACCAATGCAACTAATTAAGGTCCCATTCCATTCAGGTCAAACAGTCAGGTTGTGCTGTGGTGCGTGTTTGCTGCAATAAATGGAACTTAATTAGTATAATTGGAAACACCTGTGCTGACCCTACTACTTCATGTCAAAATGGCTGCCGTGAAAAAAAAGGTCTATTAAGATCATAACTTGTTTGAGGCTTCACTGATCACGAGAGCTTGGAGACGCAGGCGGCATATCTTCTTCACCTCCTCGATGCCGCGCGCCCTCTCCACCGCGCGCTCGTTGCGGCATCGCTCGGACAGCTGCCGTAAGATGTTCGCCTTGTCGGTCATCCGGGCGCAGATGACAAACGGGAATCCGAAGCGCTCCTTGTACTCCTCGTTAAGCCGGGCCATGTTCGAGGCTTCCACGGAGTTGAGCGCATCCATCCCGGCACCAGCCTGCTCCTCACGGGACTCCCGCGTCAAGGTGCCGCCGTGGAGGTCCCTGCCAGCGAGATCTGGGTGACACCTGAGGATGCCCTCTTTACCTGGCGCACAGAGACAATGACATTTCGACCACAAACAGTCACTCAAAACTTCAACACGTGGCACTAAGTTAACTCACCTGATTCTGGGAGCCCATCTATAAATTCACTGATTGCAGCCTCCAGAGCAGTGAAATTCACAAAGGGACGCCTCGACCACACAGCTGCTGTTATGATGGGACACTTCTCCACCACATTCCCGAAAATATTCACAAAATCCTCGTAGGGGAGAGCATTTACTGCGGCGATGTCCATGTTGATGTGGGAACACGCTTCTGCCGCCCGTGGGCAGCGTTTACTGACCTTCGGACAAGAGTTTGCAACAAAGGTTAATGCACTGTTGGACAGGCCACTCAGGGCTGGCAGTGGTTAATATTTTGCTTTGTAGTTTAATTTTTTAACGATGAAAAGAGGATGTTTGCTGAAAAGTTACAGCTGATTCAGACTCCACGATATCGGCCTGTGATGAAGGGTGATGTTGCTAAATGGAACTGTAAAAGGAAAGAAGGAGAGGTCGCTTACTTTTTCAGCCTTTTCCCAGTCGTGGCAGTCTACTTATTTGTTCTTATTCCCGGAAGTATAGCACCATGACGCCACACAGGTGATCTAAGACAAGTTATGACTGGTTGGGAAGCAACGTGTAGTCTGTGGTTAACAGATATGACAGGCGTCACAAGAAGATTGACTGGATAGGTTGTTCTTTTATTGTGAAATCCCCATCAGGCCTTTTTGGAAATTAATCAAATAAAACTATCTGAGAAGTGACAAACAATGTGGTTGAACTGTGTTGATAGGTCTGTGGTGAGGTCACAAGACAAATCAGCAATGACAGGATCACCAGTTTTTATTATTAATATATAAAGTACATTTTATTGCAGATATAATGTATAAACATGAAAAAATTAAAAACATTAGGAAAGTTTGGTTTGAAAAGGATGTGTACATAAACCTGGTTCAATCTGCAATTAATGTTAAACAGTTTATTAATCCTTGTCCAAGACCACCACAATATAATACCTGTTACATTTAATTGAAGAACAATATTTCAATGCTAAAGGTTGTGTTCATATGAGTAGTACCATAATTTATATAATCTATAAAATCCAGTACCAAATATTGATCAGCTGCTCCAGGCCTAATGTAGAAAATGAGTTAAAATTTCATAGGTTACATGTACATATAACATATGTAGTCCTGAGAATAGTTCCGTTATGAAAACCTGTTTTTCATCTTTAGCTGCACGATATAAACACAGAAAATATATTACATTCAAAGCACAATGTCACAATGAGAATATAATTTACTCAAATCCCATAAACATAATGAAAACCTTAGTATGATGTACCTTCTGCAGATTATGAAAAGTTGTGGTAAATATATGCTTTATATGTTTTAATAGTATAATGCAACTCTACAGTTACCGTGACTCTGTAAATATTGAGATTATTATGATGAGATAACGTTTAAATAACCTGTTTTAAAACAAAGAATCAATGTTTGAACATTTGGTCAACATGCGTTCAGTGATAGGTGATCACTCTGTGTCAGATGGCTTCAGAAGCTTCTCCTCAGCTGCCTCACTGTCGGACATCTCTGTTCTGCTTTCTTCAGTCGCATTGGTTCGATAGTAGTCATTGGTCAACTGCGTCTTGCTCTCGCTCTGTTTTGTCAAGGCGGAAATGTCAATGATGGCCGGTGTGTTCTTGTACTCGCTGGACGTCTGGTCGGGCATGTTATGGTAGAGCTGAAAGAGAGGAGGGGAGTTAGTTGTGAAATTAATGTTTAGATAATAATGCTTCTTACAGATCAGATACAATATTTACATAGGATAGTATTTCTACCAACAATACGTCAATCTTGCTCTGCAGGCCTACCTGCTCCTCTCTGACCATCAGCCGATCACACGTAAAGGACACCAATTTGGAGAAAGATGGCCGGCTGTTGGGATCCAGAGCCCAACACTCACACATCATTCCGTACCTGGAAATTGATTAATTGATTAATGATGAATGGAAGTATGTTATATACAATTTGGCAGTTCAGTGTCTAACATTAAAATCCCCAATCTTATAAAGACATTTCTGGGTACAATTAGGTCTTAAAAGTTAATGTAAAATGATCTGTTAGTGCAGGTAGTTAATCCTGTTTTTAATTTATATGACCTGGTCTAAAAATAACTTATTTTGAAGTATAATTGCAGTATAATTATGATTTTTTTGGTAAACTTAGTATCTGAATAAGTGCAGTGCAGTAAAAAGCACATTTCTTTTTGAAATGTAGTAAAGTAGAAGTATAAAGTAGGAGTAAATAGTAACAGAAACATTCACATACAGTATAAGTACACCAATACTGTACAATACTTGAGTAAATATACTTAGTTACGTACGATGTAACTACGTATGGTACCACTCATTCAGAATCTTTATCAGTATCCATCACAGCATGTTTATATTGTTACTGCTCCTCTTCTTTGTAATTAATGTGCAAATTATTTAAAATATCAACTTCCTCATGACACTGTCTGGTCAGTATTCATTTGGAGAAACACAACACACTGAAGACACTTACACAGTCTCGTCAGCGTAGTAAGGACAGTCCATCTTAAATCCTCTCTCGATCATCGAATAGAACGTGTGATCCACCTTCATGCCTGGATACGGAGTAACACCTGAGACCCACGGTGAGACACAGCTAGCATTAATCAATCATTGTGCAAGAAATTGTTTTTGTTTTTTTTAAAAGTACTACTCATGGAGAGTGACGGCTACCAAGTGAGAAGATCTCCCAGAGCAGGATGCCATAAGCCCAAACGTCACTCTTCATGGTGTATATCCCTTGAAAAGTACTCTCTGGTGCCATCCACTTCACCGGCAAACGCACCTGACAGACAACAAAATAATATGTAAGAAGTGTTGAGGAATATCCAGAACTTAGCAACCAATCATCATGTAAAATGACATAATATGACATACATTTCCTCTCACAACATAGTTGGAATCGTTGTCGATGTCCCGGGCCAGTCCAAAGTCACCAATTTTTATCAGTCTGCTTTTTGTCACCAACACATTTCGAGCTGCCAGATCTCGATGGATACACTGCAGACGGACAGGAACCAACGTGAGGATTTTTACTTCCACAAAGACCAAACCCATCACTGCAGTTTGACATGAACTTGAAGAGTTTGTGGTCTTTTACTGACATGTGAGTTTTGAAAGCTGACAGTATGTGACAACATTTATGTTTTATAATGTCCAAAAAAATAAAAATAAAAAACGGGTAAGGAGTTTTTAAAAAAAAACAAAACGTTTCTCATATCTCCATTCAACAAAAACATACAAAGAACACAAACATTTAATTTAATTTTCTGTTGATCAACTAATCCACAGTATTTATCTGGTAATTGCTTCACCTCTAGTGATGTTATGTATCATTAAACCTAAAAAGCATCAACTGTGTGTCTGTGTAGAGTGCAGGATTGACACATGTAGATGTAGAGAGCTTCCACAGCGTGGCTCTTCATCCCTTACGTTCTTGGAGGAGAGGAACTCCATGCCTTTGGCCACTTGGAAGGCAAAGCTGAGCAGGTCATCAAAGGTCAGGACTTGCAGGTCCTCTGTCTGATCATCAAGGTTTTCATAGATTTCCAGGTCTGCAGATAAATCAGGAGCAGTTAGGATCAACATGGGCACTTCCAGTGTTAATATATTCTGTTTATTCTAAATGCAGATTTCCCACCTTCAAAGCTGTCTGTGTCACCAGAGTTGAGGTGAAGGAGGGCGATGTCTTTCTGCCCTCTGGTGGTAGAGCTGTTCATGGGCACATAGTGCTCCACTGCGGTGTCAATCTCACTGAGAAAACACGAACAAGACAGGATTATTATTATGATGTTAAACTAGACTGACAGAAGTCTGCACTTATATTCCCCCATTGTTGTTTCCCCTAGGTCACACCAGGTGCTTTTCTTGAGCTGCAGGTTGTGATAAAGGCTGCTGAAACGGTCCTTGTCGAAAGCATCAGTTGCAGACTTGTGGTAGCACTCTCTGTTTTTCTTTAGGTAGTTGAGCAGATCTCCATAACAGCAGTACTGGAAAATCAGGTATATGGGTCCTGTATGGGAAGAACCAACGATATTCAGCATTTATAAACACTGTATAGATACATAGACATAAGTGTTCGCAAACTTTAGTGTGCACATGGTAAATATACCTGTGTCTGTACATGCCCCGAGCAGGTTGACAATGTTAGCATGGTGACCGATGTAAGTCAGCATCTTAAGCTCTGACATCAGAGCCTCCTTCTCCACCATCTGGTGTTTCTCTGCAGGGTCAAACATCCACATCAGCTACTAAAATGACCTCTGTAACATTTTGAATTTCACTCATGGGATAAATATATGAAACACTGACCTTTGAGCATCTTGACAGCAACCTGCTGTGAGACTCCAGGTTTGTTGATGCCATAAGCTGTAGCCTGGACCACTGTGCCGAAAGCCCCAGAGCCCAGCTCTGTACCTGAGGAGGATATGGAAACACTTTTCAGATTGAAATTTTACATATCAAAACATTGGATAAGTTTGCACTGTTAAAGATTAAACCAGTGGAACCTTTTTTGCCTCGTGGCCCATGTCTAAAAGTTATTATTAGTTCCACCAAAAAGTAATTTCTTTCTCTAAACTTCTCACATTGTTTCATATAAAAAATGTTCAAGTTGAATGTTTTTCTCCTTTCCTCCCCTATCAATCATCTCACAACTACTCAGATTGAACTTGTTTCAACGGACCCGACCCTGAGGTTAGGAACCACTGAACTAACTGTGTATAAACTAGTAAAAACTACAGTAGCATCTTTAACAGTAAAAATATATATATAAGTCACGGTTTTGGAGGATTTTTACATTGTTGCATTGGTGTTTTTACGTTTATTTCCTGCACCACTTAAGTATCACGTCAAATGTAATTCATACCCAGTTCCAGGTTCTCCTTGAAACTCCCATTTCCGGTCATACTCAAAGTCCTTAAAGTTTATGTAGATGTAGTCATTGTCATTTGGTCCAACCATTTGGATCATCTGAAGCTGGGGCTGATACTGGGGTTTCTATTGGAAACACAAAGGAGTTGACATCACGTCCTCATGTATGTTTGTGTTTGTATGTGTGTCAATTTATTGATGTGTAATATGTACCTTCTTTTTGACAAAGTACACGAGCGCCACGCAAACTGCCACTAAAGCCAGAAGCAGAGACACACTAGATATCTTCAGCACCATTAAGCTGTTATTATCATGACCCGGAGCACCTAAAAACAGTGGTGGAAAGGATAGTTTCTAAATGACAGTCATCAAAAAACACATTTTCATTTCACTATTTTGTGATGTGAATTGGTATCACTACCTATGGAAAGACCGACTGAAGGCGTGTACATTATCCTGCACCATTCCGTAACTGAGTTTTTCAGGCAAAGCTTTAAGCGGTTTCCATTCGCTAGGTCTATTTTCACAGAGCTCTTGATGGTCTTGCTGCAGGAGACATCGGGGTCTGTTTGAGAGGCTACCTCTTCCCAGGAAGAGAGGTCTGTTTCACAACTGCCATGAGACAAAGAGCAAGAACTTTGAGGAAATCTGAATCTGAGTGTGTGTGTGTCTGTGTGTGCACTGTAATGCCTGTGAGCATACCTGTCATTGGACAAACGACAAGACATCCAGGTAAGATTTGCTGGCACAAGACTCACAGTCTCAAAGGTTATATCCTTGTTATCCCCAAATTTGAAGTGCCCTTCATCTGTAGCTGAAATACAATTGCAATTTTAAAAGTGCTAACATTGTGAGGATGTTACATTAAAACAACGCATAAAAACAAAACAAAACAGTATATCTCTCTTACCTGCAACACACACTGATATGGTCTTTGTTTCTTTTCTTCCTCCAGCCTCCAAGTGTAACTTATAATCTCCTGATTTGAGTGGCTGACACAGCTTCACAGTGCTGAAAAGACAGTCAACATTATGAAGCCATCAAACCATGATAATATGATATATCTCAAATCAATATCGTGACTAATGGTCATGGAAAGACCTTAAATGTTTAGTACATTTCTACAACATTTTTAGGAGTTAACTACAGGAATATTGCTTCGTGCAACTACCTGTGTTTTGACACCCAGTTGTCCCTGCTGCATTTGGTTATAACTTTATCAGGACCTTCCCAGAAACAGTGCTCAAGCACAGGTTCGTATGAAACACTGGCTTGCAAACAGGACCTGGATGCATTCTGAACTGGTAAGATCTTGGTCTCATTCAGCGTAGCAGAGATGAAACCCTCAGCTGCGGCAACAGAAAGAAATCAGTACAGCGTGGTACAAACAGGCCTAAACATTCGAGAGAACAAGACCCATTCATTGGTAACAGTTTGAAATGAGTATATGAGTATTTTACTAACCTTGGACATGAATGTAAACAGACTTGGTTTTGTTTTTTGGACTCCTGCAGGTATATGTGCCACTGTGGTCCACTCCTGCTGATTTGATGAACAGGTAGGCCATCACACTGTCATAATGCGAGTCATTTTTAATGCAGATCTGAGACAAAAACATACAGTTATTATGATTAGAGCGGGAAAAAATAATGGGGAAACAATAAAAGAAAGTCTCTACGGTCTCAGTAGGACTTACTGTACCTCATTGGCTCCAGAAGAACATATTAATGTTTCAGAATCCATTATTTCGCTGCCTTTCTCCCACACAGGTCTACAGCACTGATCACCTGTAGTGTCCTCTATTCGGCAGCGAAGCAGTAAAGGCTGACCAGCACTCACGGTCACATTAGAAACCTCCTCATTTCCCCTAACGTCAGTCTCCAGGTCTGAAACACAAAGTAGGGCCTCAAGTTACATGACAAACTTGACAGTCAGGTATTTTTTTTAATCTTATTTATTTACTACTATTGTATTACTTTCTGTGGTGTGATTAATTAGAGATAGTCCCTCAGCTTCTTTTTGACTTCTTTGACCTTTTTGTCTTCCTTTTGACCTTTTCAGGTTGTCGATTAAAGAAGTATCTTGCTACTGTACTCATTTATTTTGGATAAATCTTTTCCAGGATGCATTTAATAAATATGATGAAATATTTAATTACCGTAGTCATACAGTTGGGAGCATTCTTGCCCTTCAGTGTTAGTAGCACAACACATTGCTCCGCTATTATAATACTGACTCGTGGATATTTCGCTGACTGCAGTTCCATTGTTTGCAGAGAGATTTTTCCCCTTTTTGTCTCTGTTCAATAGGAGCAAACATCATTATTTAAAAAATCATACTATAATAAGATGTTTTTATTAATAAAGATTGTGTGTACAAATGTAATGGATAACTTCTTACCTAGACCATTTAAGTTCAGGCGTTGGGTAGCCTTCAGAGATACACTTGAAAAGAGGAGAGCTGTTTTCATCATGTGTTCCTTCCAGTGTCAGCTTTGGTTTTGTGGGACGTTCTAGAAAAAAATTAATGTTAATTGGTTACATAGTTTTATTAGCAGTGATCAGTATTAACCTAATGTTTTTGTAGACTGAGCATTGTAGTAGAGAGCTGTTACTCACTCATGACATGAAGAGACACAGTCATGGAGGATGTGGTATTGCTCGTTTTACAACTCAGCGTATACTCCCTGAATCATTCACGGAAAACGGTCGTGGCGTGACCATGGAGTGGATCTCGTTTCTAGTGAGGTTTAAGAAAAAGCTTTGTTTAACTATATACACATGTAAAAGCAGGTAAATGACACCTGAACACACACACACACACATAAACATTCACTTACACTGTCTGGACTAGGTCTACTCCTCTCATCCATTGGCAGGCAGAATATCCAGAGAGGTGCCCCAGGGAGATGTTGAGTTTCATACCAGCAGACACATTTATCCTGACAGGCTCGGATGCGTTTAGTTTGTCAGGTGGGACAAAACATGCCACCTGAAAGACAAGACTTAGCATTTAATAACCCTGCATTAAATAGCCTTTAGTGTGGTATCACGGAGAATTTGTATAAATGTTGCAAGAACATGTACACACAAAAAATGCTAAATTTTATACCAGTAATATAAAGTATATAACATTGATAAGATATATAACTATATAAAGTCAGCGGTTTAGTTTTGATTCAGCTACAGGACCAAGTATACTTGATTTTTAGTTAATTTACTACAAATAATCATTATATTTGTTACATTATAATAAGCATTATTCAGGCTTTAGACGTCTCTGTTATATTCAAATGTCACATGTCTGTGAAAGCAGTATGAAAGTAGCAGGACCCTGAAACTGAAGCAGCCAAAGGTAATTGAGTCTTGTCTTGTATTTACTTAGGGTGTCATTTTTTTTAAAGGCTGCACAAAAACAACACATAAACTGATGAACAGAAACAAAACAAGAGTAATTTTAGTCATTTTTGTGCTGTTTCCTTTCTGATATTTTAGCACATATACCGGAGCTTACCAAAGAAAAAAATCCCATAGCTCAACAATGTTTTGGAAAGGACACGGTAACTCATAAATACTGTTACATATATGTATAATAACATTAAAATGTTCAGTTAAAACATAGAGTTAGAAGGTTTTACCTCATGAGTGCGAATGCAGGTCCGATTCTGTGCTGCTGCCCCATCAGAGCAGTGCAGCTCGATGGCGCAAAGCAGGAGAAGAGCTTGACAGACCAAAAAAAAAAAAAACTTCATTTAAAATATTTATTTAAATAGGCAGTTTAAAAAAAGTTTGTATTAAGAGAAACATACATAAAAATGCAATTATAGACTAAAAATATGGACATAAAGATAAGTAAATAAAGATAAAAAATGATTTTATGTCTTTTAAGTGCTCAGCATGCACAGTTTAGTAGATCATTTCATATTAAACAGTTTAAAACGTGATTTCTTTACTCATAGAGGACATCGTGTTGCACTTGATGAACTATCACCCTCTCAGCAGCAGTTAGACGTCTTACAAGTTCCTGAGGAACAGCTTAATGTTGACAGATCCAAATTTTACATAATTAAACATTTGTTTCTGAGCTAGACTAATACTTCCCGAGAGACTTAATCTAAAAAAAAGTAAAAGTTACAATTATAAATATATAAAACTATAAAATATTATCCTATCATTTTTTTTTTGACATATTAGTTTCAAAATCCGGAAAATGTATTGAAACATCCTTAGATGCACTCTAAAATATTTAAAAATTCTCTGATTTTGCAGCCCACAGGGGCTTGATGTGATCTGATGATCTGACTCACCCGCAATCATATTTCTCTGCCTCGGCATTGATGCTTTCTCTCTGCCAGTGTCACATACTGGTCGCAGGATCAGACAGCGAAACTTTGATGTGAAAGACCCGTGCGAGGAGCTTTTAAATAGAGGAAGTATTACCGGTAATGATGACGCTGTCAGTTATGCCTGGCGGCAGTATATGTGTGTGTATGTATATATATATATATATATATATATATATATATATATATATATATATATATATATATATATATATATATATATATATATATATATATATATATGACAGACCAAAAAAAAAAAATTGTGGATGCATGCTTTTTAAATTTAAAATAAACTACTCCCCCTGTCTATTTTCCCTCCTTGACTTTTATCCTGCATCCTCATGCATCTGTGTTTTGTGCAGACTGTGCTGCAGGTTCATATAAACTACTGTATGCAGCCATAATCTGATTCTGTTGGGTGGGTTTGCTATTAACATTAATTTTAACCCAGCTGGCTGCAGAGGAATGATCTGCATACTTGGCTGAAAGCACCTCTCTCTGCCCCCCATCAGCTACATTACTGGTTTGCATGTGCATTGCCACAGTGCTGTGAGCAGCAGGTAAGCGCTGCCAAACACTGTACCCACAATGCAAAGCTATGCTAGCTGCTCCATAGCAGAGCAGCCCGACTGCAAAAAACAACAACAGGCTACTTTGCGAGGAAGGCAGCTGCATGGATAGCGACAACAACGACGACCAGGATTCCCCGCATGCAATCATATTTCCGTAAACCAAAAATGCATCGTAGCCTTATAATGTGAGTACTGTAGTATCTAAGTGTTCTTTACCAGCTGAAGTTATATTAATCCGCTCCTTTAAGGGGAAACTGTTTGCAGGCTAGCTGGCTAGCTCGCTAGCTATCTGCGTCTCTATGTGCGAGTGTCTTCCGGCAGCAGCGGCGGCGGCAGCAGCGGTGCCATGAACAGTGGACTCCCAGCTTCAGCTGCTCCGCTCGGGGGTGCCGGGATACCCAATGTCAAGGTGAAATTTTGCCGATACTACGCGAAAGACAAGACCTGCTTTTATGGAGACGAGTGTCAGTTCCTGCACGAGGATCCGTCCATGGCAAGCCTGTCGCTGCACGGTGGCGGTGGCGGCGGCGGCGGCGGTAGCCCCGTCCCGTTGTCCATGCCCGGGGGTGGCGGGACGCCAGCGGGGTATTCCCTCGGTGGCTCCGCGGCGGCCTGCCCAGGAGGCGGCGGGGGGACCGGTGTGTCCAAGAAGAGCGAAACATTGGGGCCTACAGGCACGTCTCTGGAGGGACAGCTGTTAACCAGTGAGTACCCATTACATTTACACAAGGCCTAACACGGGGTGACTGACTGGGACTTTACTTTTAGGCCTTGTTGGGCTTTGTTAAAATTTAGCCCGAGGATTCACTGAGGCCTCTTCACCCCCAAAACAACGTGGGTTACATTTACGAGCCAAACGTCCAAAGCCTGCTGCGTGCAGCGGACACAGACGGTGCTCTTCAGCTGTTTTGTGAATAGCTTTGTCTTCAGGTAGTATTAGTTGTGCTTTATAATAACATATAACATCCATGCTGTTGCAGCTCGCACGGAGGAGGCCTGCTGTTGTGTGACAGCTGTGAGTGGGCAGAAATCCGCGAGCCACTAACGGTAGCTCGTGTAGCCACACTAGCCGGTTAGCTTGAGCTAACCTAGCGTTAAATTTACCGCTTTAACTTTCATGCGGTTAGCTTTGCCTATAGAGTGGCGTGACCAGTTTCAGCACTGATGTTGTTAGTTGTGTGTTGTTTTTTTTATCAAGTTAAATGCCGTTTATGTGAACTGTAGAGTTCATGTTAAGATGTACTATAAGTTTAATGTTTGCTAACTTTAGCGTAGCCGAGCTAGCTGCACACGGGGCATTTGTTTTTGCCGTCTTTTGTTGTGTTTTTTTTTCAAAGTAAACAAACAACAAGTAACTGTAATGCACATGAACTCAAAAGTTAACTACTTCCACTTTAACTTGAAACTATTTAAAACTTTGTTGTGTGCGGGTATCGCCGTGTGGCAGGCTTCAGTAGTGGCTGCACTCTGCAGGTGTGGATCTGTTTACATGCTTTCTAATTGGCTCTGTGATTGATTAAGCAAACACTCAGTAGTGCCTGACATTAATATAAACACTTTACCTATCTGGTCTTTGTCAAAGGACAGAAGTATGCAGTAAAACCTTGTTGTAAACTTTTATTTCTCGTGTCACCCACAGTCCCAGGGATGGAGGGAGCAACCCTGAGCGATGCCAATCTTACCAACTCTTACTTCAGCAGCAGCTTTATTGGGGTCAATGGGTTTGGGAGCCCGGCGGAGTCGAAATACTCAATGATGCAGGTACAAAAAAGGGGAAGCTGTAGATGCAGACGGGTGATAAATTAAAAGGAAAAAACCTGAATAAATGAACGGAGAAACGCAACAAATGCAAATTCGTCTACACAGGTGCACTGTGTGGTACAATTCAGCTCTTTCAAACATGATCTGTGGCATGTGTAAAAATGCTGAGTGGGACCAGCTGATGCTCATTTTGTATCAACGTGGCACAAGGGAAAGTGTCCGTAACTAGCTAGGAACAGTGGCTAAGTTGTGAAAATTGTGGTCACAGCACACTTTTGATGACCGTGATTGTCGTGAAATAAATGTGGTTTGTAAGGAAAAACAGAAGAGAAACTTTCCTTAGGTAACTAGGAACGTCACTGCAGACCGTCAGCACAAACTGAGAGGGATGTTGTAGTAGGATTACAGTAAGTCAACCCGTCATTACAATGATGAATGCACATTTAAGAGCTCAGCGGTGTAAAAACAATCAGCACAGGTTTTTTCTTTTTAGTTTGTCTGTCACCTGTCTGTTAGTGTAAACATACAACACAACAAAAACTGCGTTGAGACTTTCTGTTTGTGGTCATGTTGCTGTGCAACATTGTGGGTCACATTGTAACACATCTGTTCTCGACACTGCTCCTCTCAGCGAATGACTACCAGCAGCAGCTCTCCCAGTCTCCTCAACGACGGTGCCAAGAACTTCAGCCACAGCACTCATGGTAAGCCTCCCACGGTGCCCCGTTGAGCAGTATTCAGCGCTCATCCTTTCAATATTGAAAGTTCAACTCGTTACACTCTTCCACAGATCCATTGAACTCCCCAACATCCTCACTGTTCAGTGATTTTGGTGCTCTTAGCATTTCCCAAAGGAGAAAGGTGAGCACACAAGCATCCTGTCCCAAGACAGAGAAATGATTTTAAAGGGCTTTTAAAGTTGAGTAGTGCACTGTTGTACAAGCAGGATTTAATGTTCATCTTTGTCTATATTGCCTCTAGCAGGAGTGTTAGGTTTCATCTAACCCTTGCATGTTTTCCTTGCTTGTGTCACCAGGCTCCTAACCCGGCAGCAAGTGAGTTCATCCCCAAGGGAGCTCCACGTATGACCACCATGGCTCAGTCTACTGTCCAGGCCTTCCCCTCGCCTCTCTTCCCACATCCTGGCCTCAGCAGCTCCACAGCTGCTGCGCTAGCTCCAGGTGAGAGCTTTCGGCACAGAAATCACCCTGCTTTGCTCTACTTTCTACACGGCTCCGTTTTTGTTTTCCATCTTTAGCTCTGAAATTGTGTAATCAGCAAGTTTGGGAATTCCCTCCTGTGTATGGTGCCACATGTGCTACCGATGAAACAAAAGCAGACCTCTCTGGGTGCTGTGCTCCTCTCAAACATGCCCTTTCTTGAAAGTAATGTGCTTTTTTTTTTTTTTTTTATCTGTAATTTTTAGGCATGTCTCTGTCTGCGGGATCTTCTCCTCTCCACTCCCCAAAAATTACACCGCACACCTCACCTGCTCCTCGTCGGCGCAGTCACACCCCAAACCCTGCCAACTACATGGTGCCCACCACTGCATCTGACCAGGGCGCTCACATAATCCAGAAAGAGACAGTCGGGGGGACCACCTACTTCTACACAGACAACACCCCGGCACCAATGGCTGGAATGGTATGAGCTGCAGACTTTTAAAGTTATAACTAAACTGCATTTAAAACTTGATCTGACTTTTGGGAGCTTTGGCTTCGGAGTTTGTGCATGTGACACTTGGCACCAACCTCCCTGATCTGAGTTTCATTCCATCACCTTCATTTGTGTAGCTATGAACTTATGGTTGGGGAAAAAAACCTAATGCATGTATCATCACACTGGTTTTCATTTCTCAATAAATAGGAAGCTGTTTCTTTCTGGTTCCATTGCAGGTGTTTCCTACCTACCATATCTATCCCCCCACTGCGCCCCATGTGGCTTACATGCAGCCGAAGGCTAATGCCCCGTCCTTCTTCATGGCTGATGAACTCCGACAGGTATTTTCCCCAAACCCCTCTTCCTTTTTCACTGTCTGCTTCTCTGAAGGTAATGTCTGATGTGACACTGTCTTATTTCTCCTCCAGGAGTTGATTAACAGACATCTGATAACCATGGCCCAGATTGACCACTCAGAGAACCCAGGTAAAGGGTCTACTCTGTTCTTGTCACAACAAAGGGTTGTTATTAATCCAGTATTTACAATTCATGAAAGATATTATCTGTACTGAACAATTGATGCTCTAATGTTGGTTCACAAACCTGCATTGCTTCCCAGACAAATGTGCCTGTCTACTGCGATGTGCATGTCGAAATATTAAAAAAATGTGGTCTCTGTGGGTTTTGCTTCTAGTTATACCCACATGTTTCTTTCTGTATCTGTCATGCAATGCATGGCAACTGTGAACTGTCAAATCACTTTATGTTATACATGTGCGAAACCAGATCATATAGAAAAATTCATGATATAGTGCTGATTTAGTATTTGGAGAGCCTGCTCAAAGCCTTTGGATCTATTTCTTTAATTGCATGTTGTTGTTGTTGTTGTTGTTGCACAGCAGCGTCTTATTTTTGTTGTGTTTTTTACACCGCTTCTGTCTTTGGCAGATGTACCGTCTGAGGTGGACAGCTACCACAGCCTGTTTCCCCTCGAGCCCCTCCCTCCACCAAACCGCATGCAGAAGACCAGCAACTTCAGCTATATCACCTCCTGCTACAAGGCAGTCAACAGCAAGGATGATCTGCCCTACTGCCTGAGGAGGATACACGGTAAGAAATGAGTTGTTTTTCAAAGAAGCATGTCACGTGTGTCACACAACCAAAATAACCACTATTGCTATGCACAAGAGCAACCTGCTGGACGAGATAAATAAGTGCTTCAAGAATCTTATAGGGTTTTTTTTGTTTTGTTTGTTAAGGTGGTTCTGCTGAAGTAATCTCTCAAGATTCCCATTTCCAACCAAAGTGATTCAAATTTTCAAAAAATATATCTGGAGCAGCTAAATCTGCTTTGCAAAATTTGAATAATTGCTAATTTTGAAACAGTTTTATGTTTCCTTTCTGGGAATAATAGTTCTAAAAAAATTGATAAGCTATTACATTTCTTACTGTTAAAAAGACATCAGTGTTGGAAATCCCCAAATGTTATGATGATGATTTCTCACTTAGATTAGAATAAACATGTAATTACAATTAAAGGTAAAACAGGATGTTGAGACCTTTTTTTTAAAATGTGTGCAGGTTTCCGCCTTGTTAACACCAAGTGCATGATGCTGGTGGACATGTGGAAGAAGATTCAGCATTCAAACTCTGTAACACTGAGGGAGGTCTTCACCACAAAGGCCTTTGGAGACCACTGTGAGTGTGCATAAGCAATTTTTATGTACAGGTTGTACTTGTTTGTGATTTTAATTTAAGTTTTGGTTCAGTTTTGCTAGTGTTATCTCTTTCAACGGAAAACAAGGGGTCTGACTAATAACTGGAAGACAATCAGTCATGTCAGTACATTCTTATGTAAATGGAACCCAGTTTAGTACTCTGGCCGTCAAAAAAAAAGACCCAGCAATAGATGCAATTTCTTTCAGTTGTCTGGTTGTTAAGTCAGCCAGACAACTTAAAGTCTGTGTAAAGGCAATTTTAAGATTTCTTTCAAAATACATTAAATATGTTGGAAAATAGTTGCTGAAAACACGTAAAAAGACTTGAATGATAAAAAGAATGATATATTAGCGAAATGTGGAGTTAGAGGTTAAGACAGTTGTTCACCAGTTTTCAGTCAGATTTTGTGGGCGGTCCTAAAGGGTGGCTTGATGACACGGTGAGGCCACCCTGAGCATACCCCTGCACCCGAGCAGAGAGATAGAGATTAAATCATCTCGCTCAGAGTGTTTCAGTGTTAGTCATGTCATTTTCTGAACTCATCTGACACGTTTCAGTCGCTTCGAAATTGCTGCTTGACTGCTCCCATGAGTGGGTGTGGCTTCAGCGCATTCAGCGGACACACCCCCACAGTCCTGGAGCTGAGAATCCTGCTCTGGACAATTTTTACCTGATTTTGACACCAATTTTATAAACTTTATTTTTAATCATTCAAATTTGGCTGGGTGGTTAATAACACTGAAATCTTTGGTCTGACAAACTAAGAACACATATTTATTCTTACTTTACATGGACTTTAAGTGAACGTTAACGCTTTAAAGAGACTGTGGGATTTTAAAATATTAATAAATACTGCACAGTGTAGCTCAGTCTTCTCTGGAGAAATATAGCTGCTTCCTTTTGAGCTGTATGTTTAAACTAGTAGCTACAGGTCACAGACAGGTTGGCACAGTTGATGGAGAACGTGATCCAAACACTTCCAATAACTCCTCAGCGTTGTAAAGTCAAAATGTATTGGAAAAAAGCTAGAGGTCATCATTTCCATGATTCACAACATATTTTATCTAACAAAATATTCTGCTTGAGACTGTATCAGTTTGTGTTTAGACACATTTTCACTGTGGTCACTAAACAGTTTGTATAAATGGGGCAGTCTAGCACCACTGTAAATCATATTCATTAAATAAAGTTGATTTTAATTATTATATAAATGTTACTTTAGCAGTTGCAAGAAATATCCTAACGGGAGGAGGTCATAGTCTGATTTATTTTCATGAAGCATTTCAGTGCAATAGCTTTGTATTTAAGTAACCAGTATATTTGTTGATGCAGTATTCAAAAGTTAGCAGGAGTAATGAAGTATCCAGCTGGTTGTTGCACTTAATTCTTCTGTTTTATTGTCTCATGATGGTAAAGACAAACAGTTGAGTGAGCACAATGCAGGACAAAGCTGTTTGTAGACTGTTGCTGATTGTTTAGCTTTCTGAGCTCTAACTCGTTCCTTTGTCATGTTTTTGCCTCAGCGTTGGTGTTCTCCTATGACTTCCATGCGGGTGCTGAAACCATGTTCAGCAGACACTTCAATGACCCAGCAGCAGACTCGTACTTCACCAAAAGGAAGTGGGGTGAGTTCGTCTTCCCTCCCTCCATCCCTACACGTTGAAATAGACCCACCACCACCACACCTGCAACCCTCTGCTTCACACGTTTTAAGCTTGTTTACTCGTTTGCTAATGAGGTCATCAGCCCAGGTCTATTTGAGTGTACATTTTTCATGGGTTGCATCGTGTGTGGTTGTGCACACATCCGATATTTGCTGGCCTAGAGTTGCTTTTGTAAAACCCAAAAGCCTAAACCTACTCTCATGGATGTCTTTGTTTGGAGTCTGTTGTGTCCTAGTTTGACAGTTAGCGTGTGTGTATCTGTGCAAGAGAGACATGGGGACCTGGAGGAAACTGTGGCTGAAACTGATCCTAGGGCAGGTGCTCTATGGCCTACCTACAGGAATGCAGACAGAGGAAGCAAAACCATTCAGACCCGGGCTCTGTTTAGTCTGTAGCAAACACTGATAATAAAGCAGAGAAACATATTAAAAAAGTATTGCATCACATAGCGCTTGGCTTTAAGGTAAACAAACTTTGTTTCCTTGGTGTGCAGTACACGTGACGAGTGTCACAGAATTTTTTTTTTTCATTTGTTCTGGTCATCCTAGAGCGAAAATGATTAGTCAATCAACCAAAAATTATTTCACATTATATAAATATTTAAGTCCTGCTTCTGAGTTTTAAAGATTTTAGTCTTACATAATACAAAATACATTTCCTTTGGTTTAAGATTGTGGTCAGAAAAAAGGGGAAATATGATGGGTATTTTTCATAGCTACTGTCTGACATTATAGAAACCTTTGATTCATTGATAATGATCATTGGATTGAGTGATGAGGTATAGTAGGTGTAGTTGCTCACTCATAACAACTGTGACAGATGTTTTTTCCTGATGAGACAAAGTCGATAACAGTTTGAGGTTTATTTCACTAACATTGCCTAGCCCGCCAGTCTGTGTGTGACGTGCGTTTGTGTGTGTATGCAGGACAACATGAACCTCCCCCGCCACGGCAGCACGCAGGTCTGCTCCCCGAGTCTCTGATCTGGGCCTACATCGTCCAGCTCAGTTCGGCCCTGCGCACCATCCACACTGCCGGCCTGGCCTGCCGTGTCATGGACCCCAGCAAGATTCTTATTACTGGCAAGACCAGGTACACATACATTAATAGCTCAGCAGTAATTTATCATTCAGTATTTATCATTCAACCATTCAGCATGGGTTGTATCAATTCAATATTTAATTGTGGAACTGCATGAATTTCCAGCCAAGAAAGTGTAGATATGTTAACTGTAAACGCATTAAAAGCAGAAGAGTTTTTTCACTTCAGGCTTCCTTTTTCTCCACAAACATGTGGTTGTGAACACACAAGCACGCTACACCAACTATTCACGACAACGGTCTCTTATCTTTCCAGGTTACGGGTGAACTGTGTTGGGGTGTTTGATGTCTTAACTTTTGATAACAGTCAGACCAATCATCTTGCCCTAATGCCACAGTACCAGGTATTTCCTATGATGTTGTTTGGGGTCAGTTACAAATAAAGAGATGCATTACAGAAAAGTTGTACAACATTTTTTGGAAAGAGTTATGACACATTTACTTACCGGCTTCAACGTGCGGATCTTTTTAAAATGTGACTGTGGTTTTGTTTCTTTTTTTTTTTTTTTTTTTTTTTGTAGCAAGCAGACCTAGTGTCGCTGGGCAAGGTGGTGCTGGCATTGGCGTGTAACTCCCTGGCTGGCATTCAAAGGGAGAACCTGCAGAAGGCCATGGAGCTGGTGTCCATCAACTACTCTTCAGACCTCAAGAACCTCATTCTGTAAGAATGGAAGGGGTGGTGCAGCACGAAGCAGTTTGTGTTCATTTCAGACACCACCTGTAATCTTTGTGTAGAAGCTACCCAATACCGGGCTTGTGACAATGACCCGTTATCTGTAGCTAGCAGGTTCTGTTAGCATCCCCGTATCTACATGCTGATATATTTCAACAGTATGAGAGCCCAAGTTTAGGGTGGAAATTGTATTATTCAGCATATTGACACTTAAGTGTATATCTGATGATGTCTACTGTATATCTGATGTTTCCCCGAACTGACACCCACACCACTTGCGTCATTCATGATGGTAGTTGCATCTGAAATTGCATTTTTTTTTTTTCCCTCTTCTTCTTCTTTTTATCCTGGGGAAAAACGTCAAAAGTATTTTATGTATATTAGGCGAGCAGATAATTATGCACCGCAGGGGTCAATATAGATTCATGAATGGAACCGAATAACCTTAGTGTGTTGGGAATGAGCTGAGAACATGCCTGAAGATGTAGGTTATCTCTAATCTAGAAGTGCAAAGTCGAATGGAAATTAACTTGCTGTCCTTCAGACATGTAGATACTATCGAGGGGAGTTGTCTGGGGTGTCTTGAACTGCTCTGTGTTTGGTTTGATCAGTTCAATGATCTTCGATGTGTGTTTCTACCTGATTTTTCTCTGCTGTTATACATAATCATGTAGCCACCCATTCATCCAAAATCTCTGTAAATGCCACGTGTCAAAAATCCAAACTATTAGACTAAGATGGAATCTGACTGAACATGTGATCGTTTACCTTAAGTAGACATAGCTACTACAATGCTGTGAACATATATGAAACAGGACTTTAGGAATCAGACTCAGAGTCTATAGTCACTCTATTAAAATGAGTCTGAAACTGCCAGTTGAAAATATAACTGCTCATCTGTGTAGCAGTGTTTACCTTTTGATAACTGATTGTTAGTGACGTTACGCAGCTCACCTGAAGGCAAACTGATGTTTTTTTTTTTTGTGCTTGCGCAGGTATCTGCTGACTGAACAGACTCGCCTGCGCAGCGTCAATGATATTATGCCAATGATCGGAGCTCGATTCTACACGCAACTAGACGCATCGCAGATGAGGAATGATGTCATTGAGGAGGACCTGGCCAAGGTACATGAAGGGCACTACATTTTTATTCAGAGATGTTTATTTAGAAAAAAGAAAAACTGGTGAAGGGTGAGAGAAAAAGCATGCACAAGAACATATGATTCAGTCATGTTCTTTTCATGCTGATATTCTTGGTTTGGGGCCGGAAAGAGGCATAGTGAGCTAAGAGAGAAGTTGTGAACACACAGGATGTTGTACTGTATATTGTAGGCTTTGCAGCCTCGTCTTCAATTTAGTTTCCCTATGTTAGAGTGTGAACGTGTGAAACAACTGAACCTCCCTTTATCCTTTTTCTCGTTCATGCCCTAACTTCCCCTTACGCCCTGACTCTCTGCACATCTACTAAACAAAGTAGCTTTTTTTTTTTTACCTCTCCTCTGAGAATAGCTGTAGATTAGACCTGCCTGTTACCTACTGATATCTGCGCTGTTTAGGGTGTTTAAATGTCTCCACATAGAGAAGCAGCGGAAGCAGAGTTTTTTGTGGTTTTATTGTGGTTGGAATTGTTTCAGTTTTTTTAGGTTATATCTCTTATTTTGAATATGAAACATCATCATCGTTATTTTTGTTTTTAATTAAAGTTCTCCAGTCATAACTTTTAGGATGTTCATGGCTTGACAGTAACAGCTGGTAGGTTGCCAATAGCAAACAGTAATATTTTTTATGAATAATTGTTGCCATAGTATTATATAAATATTGCTGAACTGGGCCCCGACGACGCTGCTCACGTGTCGGTGTGTTTACTCTCTTGTGCAAATTCGAAAATGAACTTTGACTGTGAGTTCAACCAACGTGAAAACAGCTGGTGTTTTGTATAACAGGAATCGAGGGTGGACACCGATAACACTTGACGCAGGCTAGCTAACGGAACATTAACATTAACATTACTGAAACTTCTTTGTGCACATTAGAATAACTCCATTTTCAAGATTTAGACATTTATCTTTTAATACATTGTACAGCCCTACTCTGAAAAGTTAGGTAGGAGTTGAACAAAGTGTTTGAGCCAATGTGGAAGTAACACTTAAGATGCAGTCCGAGCATGCAGATGCTGGCCACAAAAAGACACCAACCTGTAGTGAAAAATGAGATCTTAAAATGGCATTAGTAGTCCAATGTTGGTAAACTTTTCACACCTCCAAGAAGTTAGTTTGGATCAACTGATGTTGGAGGACACCAACATGCTTGGTTGACTTCAACACTTTTCACTTTGTCCAACAGTGCAGAAAACGTTTGACAGGGTGAGACAGGCAGAGAGGAGGAAGAGAAAGGAGAGGCAGGAGTGAATTATATCTGCAGAGGTGAAAGGTGAGCTACAACTTAATCAGTAATCTCATGTGGAATCAAAAACATCAAGTCATCATCTGCAGGTGTCCATAGTTTACAATATTGCTGCAGCTAGCTCTCCAAACATTCAAATACATTAGCTGATGAACCTCTCTAGCTTAGCGCACAGTTGATCCTTCAGAGTTTTTTAGATTCATCAGTGACGTTGGAGCTGGATTATTATTTAATAATTAGATGAGACTGCGTACAAAATGGATGAAGAAAATGCAACTTCTTCTGGTTGACTTTCAGTAAGGAGGAAGTGTCTTTTGGGAACTGTATGAAAACAGGGTGTAGCTCCATGTATGGACAGAAAGTCAAGTGACAGAGGTTTCAGTTTCTGACAGTGGTCCCTGCAGGGATAAATAGTCTTTATTTTTTAAAGGGGTCCATAAATGAAAAGAGGAAGTGCCTTCATTTATTCATTGATAATTAATTCATTTATTTGTTTGCATGTTTATTTTTATTTATCCCTCAACCTGCAGTATCAGCACACCCCGTAGTGTTTCTTTCTTGGTACAACTGTGATGGTGTAAAATCGAACTCACAGCAACAACAGCCCTACAGCAGTGTTCATCACTTTCTGATCAAAGCTGAGTTTTGCTGCCTCCTACAGCCTGCAGCAGCACTATTATACTGCCTTGATGCCAAATTCAAAGTTTGTTACTTCACATTTGTGCCATTTTATTTAGCCTGTTAAGAAAATTATATTTCTTTAACCACCTGTGTGGTCCATCAAGTATTCGCCCACAGTTAGCATTTGATAGGACCCGAAATGGGTTAATTTGAAAAGCTGGTTTCCTGTGATCCCTTCTGTGAAGCTGCTTATTTGTCTGATAATGTTTGTGACTGCTGGAGTGCCCTTGTGAGCATCAACGTAACTGTGTTACATATCATAAAAATGTTTGGGGCTGTTGAATACAAATCTTTGTTTATTTGCAGGAGGTGCAAAACGGCCGTCTTTTCCGCCTGTTGGCCAAACTGGGCACCATCAACGAGCGGCCAGAGTAAGTAGCACTAGTATAAAGATCCGCCAGTACATAACTTGTGGTTTCGTTGCTACTCTGTGACCTTTGTGTGTTTGTGTGTGTTAATCAGGTTCCAGAAGGACCCGACGTGGTCGGAGACGGGTGACCGCTACCTTTTGAAGCTTTTCCGGGATCACCTGTTTCACCAGGTGACAGAAGCTGGGATGCCCTGGATCGACCTGAGCCACATTGTCTCCTGCCTCAACAAAGTTAGTGAGCTTTCTTCTTTCTTTTTTTTTTTTCTTTAACTAAATTGATGATATTTGAAGTTGTCCATGATAATGAAGTCATTTGTCACACATGCAAAATGACCTATTTTCAGAACATCTGTTCATGCTTCATATGCACGGCTAAAAAAAACAGGCATGCATTTGCCAACCGATTGCAGAAGAGAGAGTAAAAGTAGGTCTATTATTGGCCTTCTTCCATCATTGATATTTGGTTACTAGCCGGTCATGGGCAAGAGCAGCGGAAATGATCTTCGCACTTTTTAACTAGTTTGTTAGGTCATCTTCTAATTTCCTTTCCACACCGAACAGAGTAATATGTTTAGAAATATTTTACAATCAACACAGATTCAAACAAATTGTATCTCAAATTCTGAATCCAAAAAACATCTTAAAGCAGCCCTAAAAAAAAAAAAGATGTGGGGGTGAAAAATGGAAAAAAAAATGTAACCAACAGATCGTGTTTTGCTTGCTTTCTTCTGTTCCTCGTTTCAGTATACTATAAACTAATTGTGAAACCGGATAAAGCTGTGTCATTTTGTACTTTTGACATTTAGCCTTTGACTGATCTGCTTCATCATTTCCACATAAATCTACTCACTTAAAAAAGTCTGCATACGTGATGTAAAAGGTTATCAGTAAATGCTCTTACTCCCCATCTGCTGCTTAAAAGTAGAGCTTCAACTAACAAGCGTGATCAAATAATTTGCCAGGCTATGTCAGAAAATAGTGGAAAATCTGAATTTCTTCAAGCCCAAAACCCAAAGATTTACTGTTTATTCAAGGAAGTTTTATTTCAAGATCAACCAGCGATATTTTAAATTCAGATTTTCTTTGAACTGTTTGACTGTAGTTGTCTGTGCCACTGACTGCCATTTTGTTTTCTGAACACCAAATTGTTGCACGTAATTTAAATCAAAACAAATTTGAACGGTAACACAAACAGATAATTTTGGAATGTTACAAAGATTCCGCTGTGTCCTTTGATGGAACAAATCAAAACAATTCTAGAACTTGGAAGAGATTAAAGCACTTTCTTCAAACAAGGTCAGACAGAGTTTGGATAGTCAGTTGGAGTCAGACACAGTCAAGTACAGTTAGACACCGTCGAGTACAGTCAAGTACAGTGACACACCATTAAGTACAGTGAAACACTGTCGAGTACAGTGAAGTAGAAAACACAAGAAAATAAACAGATCGCAACATTGAGGAACTTTTTCACAATGGAGACAAGTGGAAAAAGCCGCAAAAAAGGCAGGAACAAGCGGATTACCAACAGCATTGGTAGAGATGGTGCCTTTATTAATAGGCCTCCTGTGTTGAACCGTGAATTTGAACCTGCTCCTGAGGAACTGCAGGAAACTCTCAGCTCTGAGGACCTAGATTTCTATCCTAAGCAACAACAGGCTGCAAAGGCACGTCCTCACAAGGTGAAGTACACTTCGTGTAAAGTCATACAAACAGGAAACGATATAGAATTCATCTGGCGCAAAGGACCTGTGATTCCCAAAGAAGTTGAGCCAGAACAGCCTCAGCCTCTGAAAGTAAATCATTGGCTGAGACCGACTGGCACCAACCTCCCAAATGAGACCATCTCTTGCCAGGAGCCTAGTGAGGTTGAGCATTCCCTGGTCAGCAGTGCAGCTGAAAAACAGTCTGACACGAGACCTAAGCCAGCGAAAGCAGCTGTCTCCCCCACTGAGCAAGTTGCTGAAAATCCTGAAGAAACACAGGTAGCTGTGACCCTGAAGGAACCACAGGTCAGTGTGATTCCAAAAGAACCACATGTGGCCGCCGTCCCTGAAGAACCACAGGTGGCTGTGACCCCCATAGAACCACAGATTACTGTGATTCCCACTGTGGCCCTTGAAAAAGTTGAGCCAAAACAGCCTCAGCCAATAAAGCCTGGGCTAAACTCAATTGCAATCAACCATGCAATTGAGACTGAATTGAAGATTTATCTCCAAGAGCTATCTAAGGCTGACCCATCTCACAAACTTGTCTTTGTTGATGGGCAACTTGGACTTCCTGAGGCACTTGTAAGGTCAGTTAAAGAACGGCAGCTCGACCAGACAACTGAGCCATCACAGGTGCCAGAACAGACTCAGCCACTGCCAGTAAACCCTTGCCCGAAATCAACCGATACCAATCTCCAAAATGACAACATCTATTCCCAGAAGATTGATGAGGTTGAGTACCCCCTGTTCAGTGGGACAGCTAAAAAGGGTGCTGTGGCATCTGAGAACCAGCAGCGTACTTACAAAATTCAACCAAGAGGAAACGTCCTGAGACATATCCAGTGGCACAAAGGACCACAGTTAGCTGTGATTCCTGAGGAAGTGGAGCCAGAAGAAGAACCTCAGCCTCTGAAAGCACCCTTTTGGGAGAAATCGACTGAAACCAACTTCCCAAATGAGACCATACGTTGCAAGGAGATTGAGGGTGAGCATCCCCTGCTTAGGAGTGCAGCTGAAAAACCACAGCCTGAGATCAGACGTCAGCCACCAGATGTCGTTATCCCTTCCAAAGAACAACAATTAGCTGTGACCCCCAAAGAGCCGCAGCTGATTGTGGTTGCTGAAAAACCACAGCCGCATCTGACCCCCAAGGAACCACATGTCACTGTGATTCCCAAAGAACCACATGTGGCTGTGGTCCCTGAACCAGAACCACAGGTGGAAAAGATGATAGCAGTCCCTGAGATTGCCTTCATGCAAGACAAAAATGCAGAGATCATCACACTTGAAAGTGAGCAAGAAGCTTTGCTTAAAGAGGTGGCGCAACTAAGAGAAATGCTCCAAAGTCAAAGAGCTCTGCATATTGAAGCAGATGCACAACACAAGACCAGAATCAAGACCCTCCAGCTAGGAATGTCTGAAGCAGAGACCTCTGTAAAAGAGGCTCTGTGTAAAGTTTCCACGCTGCAGGAAGCCATTAAAAACGAGGCCAGTCATCAGAAGGAAGCAGAAATGTCAATGGCCTGTCAGAGAGAACAACACTCTAAACTGATGGCTGCACTGGTCAAAACCGAGGAGGGCATTAAGCAGGAGACGATCTTGTGGGAAGAGGAAAAAGCCAACCTGCTGAACAGCATTAAAGAGCAGCAGAAGATCCTCGAGGAAGAGATAACCAGAAATCTGACGGACAGTATTAACCAGAGCGAGGAAAGCTCTAGACTGGTGGCTGCGCTGGTGAAGACAGAAGAAGGCATTAAACAGGAGACTCTCCAGTGGGAGACGGAAAAGACCAACCTGCTTCTAAGTCTAAATGAGCAACAACAGGCACCAGATCAGGAGATCAACACAAATCAAACGAGGGATACTCTTGACGATCTGAGTGAAGAAGACACCAGACTCTTGGCTGCACTAGTCAAAACAGAGGAGGACAAAAAAGAGTGGGAGAAGAAAAAATCAACTCTCCTTAAACGTATGAATGAGCAACAACAACAAGCTCACAACGACGAAATCGCCAAGAATCAACTGAGAGACATTATTGTCAATCAGAATGAAGAAAACACCAAACTGGTGGGTGCCCTGGTGAAGGCAGAAGAAAGCCTAACACAGGAGACATTTGAATGGGAGGAGGAGAAGGCCACTGTGCTGCAAACTATGCAACAACAACAACAGGACCTTGAAACCAGCAGAGAACAAATGAAGGAGAGGCTTGAACAGGTCAGCCAACAGGTTGCTGCAATTGTCAGAAAACCTAGAAAACCTTCTCTGCTGAGAAGATTCCTCCGTCTCTTCAAATGAACTGGAGGGATTTCACCACCCTGCTCAGACCTTCTCTGCCACTCCCCACCAACCCCAAACCCCACCCCACCCCACCCCAACCCCCTCACCCCATCCTAACCCAGCAACACCATCGCTGTGGTTGGCATAGCCTCATGGTAAGGGTTTTCTCGGGTGCTCGGTTTATCCCATTTAAAAAAAACAAAACAAAAAAAAAAACAATAAAACAAAGCAAAAAAAAAATTCAAATGTCATTGAATGGTCTTCATCACTCGAGTTTGAAGTTTCACTGCAGTGAACATACTGTATATTGTAATTAGAAACAAAGGTACAAAACTGGTCTTGCTTTTATGTATATCATAATTATTTTTTTCCTCTGAATACACTACAGATATGTTTTACTTCAATGGGTTATTCTTATATTTTCCAAACAAATCATCAAATGATAATGTAAAGACAATGTGACGTGACCACAATGTGGGGATAATCCTTCAGGGAATTATCATTTGAAGCTGTAACTCCTAAAATTCATATAATTTGCAATAAAATACCTTTAATTTATCATATCTATCAGCTTCAGAAGATGGTCAGATGATGGTATTTAGTTGTGACAATTAAAAACAAACATTTTAACAGTTTTAAAAAATGGTCTACAGAAATAATGGGGAAAACAAACCCATAGAAAAGTTTCTAATAGAAATTTAGGTAGGAAAATAAAATGAGACACCTGGGGAGAGGTGTGCAATGAAACACGAAAAATAAATCCACTTACTTGTCATCAATAATCAGAAATGTACACCGTAATTTTTTTATTGACAGTATAGAGAAATGTGACCCGTGTACATAAACTATGAAACGACCCTACAATTTAAACTAATCACAGAAGCGAGTGGTAACTTTACCTCACAGATTAAAGGTGTCACGATATAATGTGAAACTTCTCACATTTTAACAATATAAATTATCAGGTTATAACAATTCACAGTTGTCTGTCTCCTGTACACTCCTCTGTTTACTACAGTTTACTGGACCGGGCTGTATACATGTTTATTTTTTCTGTGCAATATATTATCTTAATATGGGCGCTAATGATGATTGACTCACTTCTGGAGCCTGTCTCCTTGCTGTCATCTTGAGGAATTACAGATTTTAGCACTTCTACATTGGCTTCATTTCCCCAACCACGGAGGTTGCTGCTTGGTTATAATATGAAACATTTCACATTATAACATTAGATTACAAATGAATCATTTAATAAATATATCACATCATAATGTGATACTGATACATTTTTATTTCTCTGGCGTGGCAGCAGTATGCTTCCGTAAGAACAACTTTAAAACAAACCTGACTACAGTAAAATTTAACCAAAAAGAGGATGAATTTCATAGTTGCGGTGCAAAACAGTGCAACTTTTAATTCAGAAAGCTGACATGATTTGACATACACATGTAATAACACTATCTGATATAAGAGAACTGCACACAACATATAAATCTTCAAAGATAATTTATTTTCAGTATTGGAAAATGTGCTTCTTTGTCAGTTTGTGTATATAGTTTAACTTTGATGTGATAGGAAAATATTGTTTGCTCATTTTAAAGGTCTAGTGTGTCAGATTTAAGAGGCTTTATTTACAGAATATGCATAACTATGTTTTCATGAGTGTATAATCACCTGAAAATATTCACTGTATATTCTTGTCTTCACACAGCTGGACGCGGGCGTTCCTGAGAAGATCAGCCTGGTGTCTCGGGATGAAAAAAGTGTCCTGGTTGTGACCTACTCGGACCTGAAGCGCTGCTTCGACAGTACCTTCCAGGAGCTGCAGGCTGCAGCCTCCGGCTCTCTGTAGCGCCCTTTTCGGGGGCCCGGGATGGGATTTTTCCGGACCTGGAGCACACTATTGCACTACAGGGGGAGGACCAGGCTCGTGGCGATGACATCAGCATGGCGAAGGCAGCGGGGCAGGGCTTCGTGAACCTCAGTCACATACACTGACCCTGTCACACCAGGAAGGCTTTTTTCTAAAGTGTATTTTTTTTAGTTTTCCTAAACCCCGCAGCTGAAAATCGTAAAACAAAAGGAAAAAAAAAAACAAACAAAAAAAGAAAAAGGACAAATACGGAAGCTGTGACGAACAAGTATGATGACATTTTTTTTAGATTTGGGGAACAAAACGAGAAACAACAAACCATGAGGTTTTGAACTTTTTTCCTGCTTTTATTGTTTATTTCTACAATTGGGGTTTATTTTTCAGAGGAGGATGCACTAAGATTTTAATTTTTTTGTTAATTTTTGTTATTTTTATGAATATGTGTGAGTGGCCTACAGGGTGTACAGAGAGCTAAAGTCACACACACGGACATAAATACAAGAGCAGACTAGGAATGACAAACAACAACAACAAAAAAACAAACAAACAAAGAAATCCAGCCTTTTCTATTGACTGTGTCCCTCTTCAGGCTGGAGACCACACCCCTTCATAATGACGCACTAGGACACAGGGGCACACCACTCGAGGCTTTCGTTGGGGTGGGATGGCACCTGTTTCATGAAATGGGCCAGCCCACCTTTGCCTTAGTTGTCGGTTCCCCCCTCAGAAAGGACAAACCACTTGGGTGGGTGGGAATGGTTTGTAAAACTGGAAAAAAAAAATCAGTGGATTTCTGACATTTTAGTTCAGGAGATTGTGGAGGCTCATACGTGTGGGTGGGTGGGCTAGCGGCATGGACTGGGACTTGAGATTTGGGGGATTAAAATGTGGTTTTTTTTGTTGGCACTGTGGAAGGGGTGTCTTCTCCTGATGCTGTCAACCAAGTGTTTGTTACGTACACAGCAACCACCTTTGGTTAAATGGACGCTATCGTGACATGAACTGCTCAAGGATGGGTCATTTTCGGTCTGGCTGTCCAGCACTTGGGTGTAGCCCGCGGGTGGGGCTTCTTTTGAGGTGGAGCCACAGCTGCCTCTATGTGGAATGTCCTTATTTTGCCCCCCCCCCCACAACGTCCCCTTTTCTCTGTCTCTCTCTCTCTCTTACTCTCCCTTCTTCTTCTTCTTCCTGCTTTTATCCCACACTTCACTGCCCCCTCAGGGGGTCTCGGGCCCCTCGACATTTGAGAGAAAAAAGTGATGCTTTTTGTGATTTTTCTAGCTGGTTTTTCTCTTTGCTCAGATTTTGTGCAGGAATGCATGATGGGGGAAATGAGGGCAATTCATTTTTGGCCTCAATTCAACTCTTTATTATTCTGTGGACCAATTCCAGCAGGGGTTTAGGGAAGGGGTTGGAGGGCGAAGGAGAGAATAGGATCAGGGCACCAACAGTTTCTTCTTTTTTTTTTTTTAATTTGACTTTTAAAGATCATGATATACATACGTGCTGGAGACAAAGCAGTGGTCGCTGGCTGTTGCACTCACTCGAACGGCTTGGATTTCTCTCAGGATGACAAACAGCTGGAGGGGCCCAATGATTGAATGTGTTTTGGCTGTCATTGGCTGCCCCTGTCCAGTCAGATAGATGAGCTACAGTGGGGGTGGGTGGGACGTCTTCAGATTGAGGTTTTTAGGAAGTTAACGGCATTGTGAAGATCATGCTGTGAGGGATTTCATGTTGCCCTTAAGCACAGGACACCGACCAAATGAATTGAGTGCAAACCCGAGGTAAAGAGATCAGTCCGAGCTCTGACACCTGTTCTTGATTCCTCTGCCTTCGTCTTACTCTCAGTACTTTTGGCAGAATGTGTACAAACGTAAGACCGCAGAACAACAAGGTAATGTGTGTGAACAGCACTGTCGGATATGAGACAAATTGAGGCGAAGGGCTCGAGAACAGTGTCTTGGCTGCAGACGGTTGTCACGGATGTTCATGGTCTGTGCTGAAGGGCAACAAACCTGCAGGGAGCCAGCTGTGTAAGATCATGTACCACTTCCTCAGTTTTAGTAAAGAACAGACAAAAACACATTTGGTGAATGTGGTGCTTTAGAAAACCCTCAAATACACGCACACACACACACCCCCAACTCGGCCTACACAATGTCAGTGCTCATATCACCATCTTCCACATCAATAACACACACTCCAGTTAATATTAGTGATGACCATCTTCTCCTCCCCCACATCAACACACCTACAATCACCATCTTAGTATGTTTTATGCCCCTCTTGTGTTCATTGTCTCAAATTTTGCAATATTTGTGTGTACAGCAGTATTTTAATAAAGAATACCAAAACTGATACATGCAGGATCTTTGTGGGGTTTTTGCATTCAAGGACATAAATTCAAATGCTGTAAAACATATTTATAGAAGCGTAGAGACAACATTAATGTCAAGACATGGGTTGGATTTTACTAAATGAATGAATAATTACATTTTTCAGTGATTAAGCATCCTTAAAACTGTAAATACAAGCAAATACAACGCACTTCACCAAGGCTGCACAAACCTTGAACTTTGTCTTGGTATCAGTCAACAATGTTTGTGTGATATATATCTCACTTGTTAAAAAGTGAAGCTAGTTGACAGCTACTCTTGTTAACTGACAGACCACATTTAAAATCTGTTAACGCAATCTGTATCTGGAAACAAGAAACAAGAACTAAATGCTGTCAAGTGCACACATAGATCATAGGTCTAGACTAACCGTCTTGTTTTTGTTTTTTTAAAACATGCAAATTATGTGCAAATGTCAGTCCAAAACTAAAAAATAATCACATCACTGTCACTGAAGACAAAGAAAAGCAGCAAATCCTCATAAATGAGAAGCTGGAAGTCGTAAATGTTCGGTATGTTTTGCTTAAAAAATAATTTGACTCTAATGGTTTGGGGAAAAAAAGGAATATATGTAGGGAGAAATCATTACACTTAACTGAATTAATGTTCATGCATTCAATCATTTTGGTACATACAAATATATTGCAAAAGGCAGCGTGAGGAAGTTTATACGTATGTCGATTCTTAATGACTTGATTCTATATCAAAAAATAATGAATATAGAATTAAATATACACTCATTTGTCTGGTTATTAGGTATATCTAGCTAAAACCAATGTATACAACAGCCCTTATATTTTGTTTTAGCTTTTGTGAACATAGAACAGATGAGGTCTGGAGTATTGCATCTGAATCAGTACAGGTCATGGACCACAAGATCAAAAGAATACAAATATTAAGGTCTACATGGTTACAACAATCCGATTTAAAATCAATCCCAGTATTTATCCCCCTTCTCCTTTTGTAATTGAAGGGTAAAACTCATTTTCTCAATAATGTGGATAAAGTTGATTATGCGAATAAGAAGGACTTTGGTAGGACGGTTCCACTGGAGCATCAGAGGATCTTCAAAAGGTATGAGTCGCTTCTACTGAGGCCTAAAGGAATATGTTTCGCTCTAAAGAAATATTTCCAAGGTACGAAAAGGTAAAATATGAAGTCATATGATGACATATTTTGCTGAAGGGTTTTTCTAATATTTTGTCCACCCTTCGAATAAAACATTATAACCTTTATGAAAGTACATTTTATTGCTGTTGCGTTAGACTAATTGTAGCTAGCTAGTATCTAATAAACCAACAACTGAGTGAATATTTACATTCACAAAATGTCAGATGCAGACATGATTAACAAGTGACTTGTCCAGGAAATGATTACAGCATTCAAATAAATACAGATACATCCTGTCTAACACATATTATAATTAAGTGGATAATAACTTTTTTTTTTTCCAGCATAGTAGTTGTGTAGGAGAAACAATTAATTAATACAGCAGTGTTCCTCTTCACAAAGTTCAGCACATGAGGTACCAATACAATAAGCTCTAGTAGTTGTATATTGGTAAATACATTCTGCATAACTGCATGTGATGAGTACAATCAGGTAATACGTAGCTGCTCTTGAAGGGGTTACGTGTGTGGTATTGCAAGATAATACTTGGTAATACTGAACAGGCTTCCAGCATGTGTTAAATCTAGAGAAAATCAGAATACATGGAGATAATATGATGAGGTAGAGGACGCAAACAGCAAAGGTTAAAAGCAGCGTGAGTTCTGATTGACTCAAAAAGATGAGCAGAAAAAAAACATATATATATATACCCTGTGTGAAGTTGTCAAAAGAGTTAGAAAGGAACATATGCTAGAGGGACGGGTAGAGGAAAGCAGAGTTGTAGTCCGGAGGAGGAGAGCCGTCCTCGTCAGACTCCCAGTCACACGGCAAGATAGACGGGTCGATGTCACGGAGACCTGTGGTGTCACTGCACAGGAAAGGTGCCTGTTTGTCCCGACACTTAGTGAAGGAAAAGAACCTGAACATAAGAAAAAACAACATACAAAATAAGAGTCATTATCTTGGTTTATTACGCTTTAGGCAAACATACTGCATTCATGTCAACATCCACTCATCCTATTTGTTGTGGAGAAATTTATTCATCAATCGAATGCCGCTGTTCTTCAAATCTTATATATTGTGATGATTGTAAGAGGGGATCTTGAGGGGATTTTCTGTTGTAGCATGCCACAAACCAGCCTCGAGAAACCAGAGCAGCTGTATGTTTGTTTGTCGTCATCATGATGATGAAATATGTGGGTTGACAGAGTTTAGATGTTATCACCTGCTGAGTTTCCTGTTCTTGGCGCCGTTATTCCACGTTAAATGCTTCAGCTCCTCGGATGGTAGGACCATGCCGCTGTCGCTCTGCTCATCCTGAAACAGAGGGGACGCAGACACGCAGCTCATCATTGTTTTCCAAGAAAAATTCATATTTGTTTGGTGGTTTCATTTTTGAGTGTGTGTTTCTGTGTGTCTGTGTGTGTTTGAAGAAGAAGTAAAGGTGTTTTCTTACATCAGAGCTGTCTGGCTCCTCGCAGTGCAGTTCCTCAAAAATCTGAAGTGTGGCCATACTTCTCATGTAACTAGATAGATTAGATTCAGATTCAAAACATGAGTTGGAAATTTCCCAACTTTCTCACCCTGTTTCCTGCTGTTGTTTCATTTTTATACCTTCTTTTGTATTTAATATACTTCTACAGCACTTCACTACAATACTTGATTACTCATGCACATGTACATGTACATTAAGGTGCGGTGGCTCAGACCTACATGCAGTATACCAATCCGCATTAATGGTTTCATTTCCTCTTTCTTGCTTCCTTACCTCAGGTTTGTGACTGCAAGTGGGTTTTCTTTAAAGGTCTCGCTGCGATCATTGTCTCCTGGTGTAAAAGATCCCAGAGGAATATAATCCTTCCCTTCCTGTGCAATAGAAGGAAGAATTGTTGTACTTGTCAGACCATTTGTGTCTCTTTCTTTTGTGTAAAAAAAAAAAGAAGATCTAGGATAAACAATCCTGACCTGCTGAACCCTCTCTTGCAGCAGGTCTCCAAGGGTCTCCACCAGGTTAGGGAAAGTGGGTCGATCTGAGGGACTGGCCTCCCAGCATGCCAGCATCGTGCTGTAACTGCACACACAAACATACAGGTGTTTTGTCTGGGTCACTGATTCCCCCTGTAGTGATCTATGTTTTTTATTTAACTGTGTCCCTGCCTCCCCTGATGATTTTAGTAGGGTCAGTGTTTAAAAAAAGACATCCACACACATTTCAGGTGTGCTGTACTCAGGCGCTCGCATCCTTGTTCCCCCCTTCAGCCTGTGGCAGAACTCTTCATCGATGTGAAGACCAGGGTACGGGGACGCTCCTATTGGATAAACACACAGATCAGTACATCAATATCTGAACAGTATAAGATCATAAGTTATTAGATCATAGTGTTTGTTGCAGGGCTTCTGTTTTGTTACTGTTCTTACCCAAAGAAAAAATCTCCCACAGCAGAATGCCGTAGGACCATACGTCACTCTGGGTGGTGAACACCTTGTCAAAGATGGACTCTGGAGACATCCACTTGAGAGGGAGGCGAGCCTGTCAGCCAATCACATAACAGGAGGAGGGTTACAAAAGACCTCTTGCGAGGAAATATTGAAAGTTTGCCCAGCTGAAGAAAAAATGTTACGTGATTTTCATTTCTTAACGTTTCCAAAACATGAACAAGAAGTTCTTGTTGTTAGCAACAGTTACATGATGCAAAACACATCACATAAATAACCACAAAGGGAATTTATTTCAAAAACTGTAAAACATTCCCTTCTGTAGTTAGTGTGGTAATGTGGTAAACACCCTTTTTTTTTAAATGAATAATCTGAATTATTTACTGATCCAATTGGAAAAATACCATTTTGTTTGTTTGTTTGATTACAGTGTTACCATCAGAACTTTAGGTTGAATTTAGTTTCCAGTAGTGAGTTTAGAATTAATGAAAAAAAAAGAGTCCATGCCACAAAATATCTTAATAACAACTGATCATTATCCAAATATTTAATAATAAGGCATTACCCTCTTTCATTAGTATTCTGTGATAGCCTTGCAACCTCAGTGATGAGGTCAGCGGTTGCTCTCATGTACTCACATCTCCCTTGCGGACATAGTCGGGGTCTTTGTAGATGTCTCTGGCCAGGCCAAAGTCACAGATCTTGACCACTTTATTGTCAGAAAGCAAAATGTTCCTGGCTGCCAGGTCTCGGTGAATACACTGATATAGAAACACAAATAACGACACATATGAATCACACGTTTACCTCCATATCACACACACAAAAACATACGCACATCAGTATCGATATCAGACCTTGCGAGAGGCCAGAAACTCCATCCCTCGCGCCACCTGGAAGCTAAAGGAGATGAGATCCTCCAGGAATAAAGGTGTGGGATCTAGAGGAAGAAAGAGAGAGGGGGTGTGTGTATGAGGGAGATTTTAATCAAGCAGTTTGATTATGCACAAACAGGAACATGTTCACTAAGCGCCTGTCTCACCTCGGTCATCCTCTTTATCATCTCTCTCATCAAACTCTGTTCTAATGTTGCTGTGGCTGTCAGACACGCTGCAGACACAACCTGGCCCTTTGGCTGGCTGCAGTGGGGGAAAAAACAGTCAAATGTTATCGAATATTGTATGACAGATGTTGAAAACTATGACATTTAAAGGTTATGGAGGACTCAAAATTCTGCGAAGATGTTTCTGAGAGAAGATTTGGTGAGAAATTCATGTTTTGCTCTATGAAAATGATCTATGGGTCCACTATTTTAGTTATTTCTAAACCTATGAAGAAATTAAGGAAGTAAACGTCCTGCTCAAGAACAGATAACACCTTCAAACCTCAAATAAATGCAGAAGTGAGTTTCTGAGCGTATGACTTTGTAATTGCGTGCAGCACCAAGTCATTCTTTTTGCTATTTTCTCAACTGTAAGGAGAAGTGTGTGGCACATAGGCATGTGTGACATTTTATGCTGTATGTGAAATGTATCTATCACGACAGCATCTTTAACCGTGCTTCTAGACTCACCATATTGTGCACAAACACTTCCCTCTTGCTTTTCAGGAAGGTAGAAAGATTTCCATAGCGACAATACTCGACGATGACCATCAGTGGTCCTGATCACACACGAAAAACATGAATGACAAAAATAATTATGAGAAGTGAGTGTGAGAGCACAAACACACAAGCTCATGGCTTGTCATAGTTTGTCAGTGGCTGTAAATATACGTAAAGATGAACTTGCATATATTTATTGGCATATTTTGGAAAACACACACACCTCCTGGCTTGGTGCAGGCTCCCAGGAGATTCACTACATTCAGATGATTTCCAATGTGGTTGAGGATCTTCAGTTCAGTCATTAGAGCTTTGTGTTCGCTGGCTGTAGCTCCCTCTGGTGGACAAAAGGCAGAAAAAAAACAAAAACAAAAGTGGCACATGTTTTTTGCACAGAGTTGTAATTTTTTTTTTCTCTCAAGATACCAGGGACACGATCTTATACCTTTGAGCATCTTCACAGCCACAGTGCTGCAGCCGGTGCTGTTGTCTATACCAAACGCAGATGCCTGCATCACCTTTCCAAAGGCTCCACGGCCCAGAGGTTTTCCTGAGTGGGACAAAGAATGTGAGTGATGCTGACAGCGGGTGTGTTTTTCTGTCTAATTGAGCAACTTTATTAATTGCTATTATCATCCATCCCAGATGTGAGATGCTGATAAGAGACCCCATCAACAGTCCATCTAACCCAACTCCACCCTGATGATGGTGAGAGCTCATTAGTTCCAGTCAACACAGTTAACACCCCCACCTGCTGGACTTGATTAGACAACACAGACACAAAGTCTGATTAATGGAATGAGAGTCACTCCCCATAATAATCTGATAAGACCTATGAGAAAATCTGCGTATCTGTGATGTGATCTTAAATACCTTCCCTCTCTCCCATCGTTAGCATTACAGACCTTCAAATCCCTCACAGCTCAAGTTAATCATGATCTATTCATGGATTTTTTATTTTCATAAAATTAAAAAAAAGAAGTGTACCTAATTTGAGTCGCTCCCGGGGGAACTCCCATTGGTTGGGGTCGTATTGCAGTCTCTCACACTGCTCCTCTATCGGCCCCTCTCCGGTGTCCAGAATGATTGACAGGTATTCTGGTTTGGTGTTTGAGTTGTTGGACTTTATTTTGAAAAATAAATAAAATAAGTCAACATTAAAACAGTTTCTGTTCTCCGGCGAGGAAGAAGAAGAAGAAGAAGAAGAAGAAGAAGAAGAAGAAGAAGAAGAAGAAGAAGAAGAAGAAGAAGAGCAACTGTGCAAGTAAAACTAATGTTCTGCACTATTAACTTTGTTCTTTAAAAGTGAAGGTCATTATACTGGGACTGTTTTGAAAAATGCATTCTGGTGCTAATGGGAAACTCCAACATCTGAGGGCTAAAATCATGGCACCAAAAAGCATTTTATTTATGAGTTATTGTTAGTTAAAAATCAACCTGTGTTAGATTGTGGTTCATGTGAGTTATGAAACCTCTTGCATTAAAATGAGAAAGTTGAGTAATCTGCTGGTCAGACATTGTGCTATTTTGTTATTTACTCTACATGTAATATATATTATAATATATTGTTGTACCTGAACTACTAATTATTTTTTATACCTAGTTAGACATAGCTAGAAAACAGACTAACCTTAGAGTATACTGGCAATAGTATTTAATCTAATCTAATCTGTTCATTATGCAAACAAATTGACTTGTTTTTTTATAGTTTATAGTTGGAGATGAAGAGGACAAAGACCTGGAAGAGCTGCAAACTGCCCTGTAAAAAAACCCTGACAACCACATGTATTCACCCATACAAACATATTCACTCACTTTCACATATTGGTAACATACTAATGACTCAAGTGAAAAGGGAAGGATGTAAGAAAAATGTCTGCAATGCCGTTGATGAATGGAAATCTTGTACATTCTGCCAGTAACATAATCAGGAACAAGGGCGTGGGCTTGTGTCTCAAAATATTGGTAGGGACACGTCGCCTCCATCCACATGCAAAGCTACGCCCTCGATCATGAAGCTAAGATAATAAAAGACCAGGGAACTCTTTTTTTTTTTTTTTTTTTTCCCTCTCACCTGTCTCAGTTTGCGTATGAAGAGCGTGAGCAAAAGCCAGAAGAGAGTGGCCACTACACAGGTACAGGTGAGTGTGGGAATCTCCAGAAATGAGGCCTCTGAGGCACCTGCACACACACACAAACCACAAATACACATTAGTGCTTAATTAACCTTAATTTGTACATTAAATTACGTTTAAGCTGCACAGGACTCAAAAAAAAAAGGACATTTAATTGTGGTTGTTATACGCATGTTGTGTGTTCAAATCAATGCTGTACTTTTCTCCACCCCTCCAAATGGGGGCACTGTGTTTTCACCGTCATACATCCATACACACAACCATCCATCCTCCTCATTAAACCATTAGTTTATTTATTCTGGTCTTTTTTTAATGTGAAGAAGTAGAAATGCCCACAGTTCATTGCGGAACTGAGATGCAGGCCGGGTCCTTCCAGAGGAAATAAAAAGGGGAGACAGTTTCCTTCCTGACTGATCAGAACACAACAACACACACACACACACACACACACACACACACACACACACACACACACACACACACAGACTCATAGTCACTCCTCTCTCCAGACCCAGACTGGGAAGCGTGTCCACCACTTCTGCCAGGGAACGGTGCTCAAACTGGGGGGTGTAGTAGAACCACACGCGGCCTGCCTCTTCTGCCACCACCGGACATATGAGTGTGTGAGTGTGTGTGTGTGTGTGAATGAGGAAAACTAAACAAAAGGCTAAGTGTGTCCAACATTGGGGTTATCTTGAGACCTTCTTTGATCAATGTTTATTCAGAAATTGATAAACAGACATATCAGCTCCCATTAATAGAACTGATACACTATGTCTCCGTGTATAAATACTACATCCATAAAAACAATGTGAAATACTGTTCTATACGTCTATACATCCAGACGATACATCTATTTACAGAACAGAGAACAATGGACCTTCAGACATACCCATATATGGAAGAGTTGTATCGTTGAGAAGACGTAAACACAGCCAATCAAAGGCACAGATGCTTTCAAAATACTGCTGGTTGACAGATACTCACTATTGACCCATATATAGGCAGAGCTCTCTGCGGATCCCCTCTCATTGGTGGCCTGGCACGTATACAGGCCTTGGTCCTCCCCTGTGATACGATCAATATGGAGGGTCCCATCTTCTGGTGATATCACAATACCTGAATACAATGGTACAAAGTCTGAGACACCAGAATACAGCTACAGTTTACATTGTTTTTTTGTGTGTTTTTTTTACCTGATCCCTGAGACAGAGCACGTTCATCCTTGTACCACGTGATGGTTGGGGTGGACGCCTTCAGAGGGACAGCTAAGAATCACTGAGCTGCTGACGTTGACGGTACAATCGGTCAAATTATTAAGCAGCACTGGAGGCTCCAAAACTGAAACAAACAAAACATGAATAATAGAGTGTGTGCTTGTGTATTGTTTGGCATATTACCAGTGAATTAATGTAACTAAGAACATTAAATCATGTACTATACTTAATTAGACAGTGCAGTTTCTATTCTATTAACTTCCCAACAGTATATAAAGTAAATCTATTTTCAATTAGACCAACCAAAATGCAGTTTACACTTTAATTTAAGTACTCAACTTTCGACACTTAAACCAGCAATAACTGTTTTGGAGGTAGTGGTGAGTGTTAGTCCAATATTTACTCTCCTGTTTATGGAGAGATTTACAAAATATATTTTTCTGAGAAAAATATATTTTGTAAATCTACTAAATACCCAACTATAGCCACATTTCCACCCACTTTAGTCCCTGGAAATACAAGAAACTAAGAGGTTTGTTCAGCCCGTTGTCGCCTGCGTACATGAGAAGCAATGGCTATTTTTAGACATCATTTTTGTGTGTGATCATACAACAGTGATGACATTTGGTCCTATCTAATGTATGCTTTCTTCTCCAACTCCATGTTGATGATGCAAACTGGTTTGCGGATGCAGATTGTGGTTTGAGGAAAGTTGCTGTACTTTTGGAAAGTATGACACCCCGGGCAGGGGACTTTTTAGTTGGTTAAATATGTCCCTGTAACTTAATTTAAACCATGATCCCTGCTGGGAGTTACTCCAAAAGTTCCTAGTCCGGGAAAGTTGCTGCGGTGAAAATGCAGCTTATGTTCACCTTGGTGCCAAGTTTGGCTGTTTGGCAGTTTGGTGCCGAGAAAGTGATGCAAAGGGAGTTTCCTGAGCTTTTTTGTTGAAAACAACTGTCGGCCATGACTGAAAATAACAGTGATGTGGGCCTGAAAACCAAAACAATTAGCTAAAAGATGCAAAATACAATCCACGGTTTAATCCAATAGACCTTTACTTTATCATATTTCTACTTTAACTTAATAAATATTTGAATATTTCTTGAAACACTGCATATTACCCAACAAAAAGTCAGTATTTACGCTTGCCTCAGTACAGTTGTAGTTATTTATAGACTGAAACAGATTTGTGATGAAGTGAAACCAGTGCTATTTTTTCCCACTGTTTTCTGGACCAGTGCCACTTTTGGACAATAATTGTGCAATAGTAGTGACACATAATTTTCTCCAGAAGAGTAGCCTTGGCTTCAACCTGTGAGTCAGCTGACATGTGGGTTCTCTTGGGCCCCTTACTCACCCTGAAATACCCGGCAATACAAACTCATTTCTAAGAAGCCACAACAATGTACTATTTCATCATGTGGATGGTTATTGGCCTAGGAGTGTACACAATGAGTTAAATACAGTTTCTATGATTACACCACAATACTCACACACTACAATTAGACTTTGCTCCATGAATCTATCTTCTAAGTTTTAATATTTTAACCATTCACCCCCTTTTTGGCCTCCCCCTTCTCTTTTTCTGGTCACCCTGTCTCTCTAGCAAATCCCTCATGGGGATCCAGATGGAGGAAGTGGACATGTTGATCCCTGATTGTATAGAGAACAGCAGTAAAAGACATGAAGAAAAGTCACTTAACCAAGGCGACTGATTGTTGTTTCCCCTATCTTCCTCCTGGACAACAATTGATGATTGTCCACGGGGGCTATGGCCTGACAGTGTCTGATTGGCTGATTGTTCCTCCGGCCCTGTGTGAGGGCCTGTAAATGTGGCATTGTGGGAAGTACCATTGTGTGTTCTTCCTCCAGACAAGAGCTCATTCCCACGTGAAAGAGGTGCTGAGCTGGAGTGCAAGAGCAAAGGCAGGGTGGGGCCCCAGGAAGTTGAGGGGACCTAATTCCCAAGCAGCAAGACTCTGTGAGAGAGTGTGGGTGTTTGTTTGTTTGTATGTATGTGCAACATATATGTGCACAGAGTTTTGAGAGGGAGCTAAACTTAAATCTTTATCTGAAAAGCTACAAATTCAATGCCTTGACTTACATGGGGCCCCGAGACAATAAACATCCTTAATCTCTGGCATGTTCAAGGGCCCTTGTTCTACCCTGAAACCACTAAATAATTCAGACCATGAGGAGATTTTCAATTCTTGCACGTCGCAACTGAATAAAAATAGCACTGAATTTATAGCATTGATATATTTTACTTTGAAAAGAATTTATCTGATTAAATTGCTCAGATTTAAAAATGGTTAAAATTGGATTCATTTATTCAAACTTGAACATCTACGTTACCCAGGTGTGATCCCACCTCTGTCCTGTCAGAGTACATTCTGTCAGTCAACCCTGGATATTTCTTTTCTTTTTTTTTTAAATTAGTAAACATAAAAAAAGTTTAAGAAACTTCCAGTTGAAATTGTGGAATACAGATCATAAATTAAATATGATTGGGGTGTTGGTTTGCTCAATTGGTAGAGCATCCGCTCCATTGCTGCATGTCATTCCCCGTCTCTCTCTCCCCACATTCCTGTCACTCTTCAGCTGTCTCTGTCCAATAAACTTGGAAAGGCCAAAAAAAAAGAAAAAAAGACGGATATGTTTGTTTGTTTGTTTGTTTTTTAAGTAAAACACTTAATAAGTAGTTTAGCATGCGCGCAGATGGCACTAGGGACGGGGGGGATATGACCCCCTCAGATTCATAGTGACCCCCCCCCCCATGTGTCTCTACATAAGGCGACAAACATCGCCGGTAAAACGGAGGACTAATGTTCTGTAATTAGTTAGACTAATTTACATTGAGAGCCCGGCGTTTGTGTGCTACGACTAATGGTGCGTTCCAGTTGTGCACGAATGTCGGAATTTCCGAACTCCAAGTCAGAATTTTATTCAGACCCCCCGTGAAGTCGGATCTCCAACTCGGATAGTCGGATTAATCTCACCAGCTATCTGCTACTCACGTAAACAGTAGTTACATGTTTTGTTGTACGTTTGTGAGGCTGGGAAGCGCTGGGAGCACTCAGCTTTGGGGTTACGTTGCTTAGAGCTCCAAGTTCCGACTTTCAGTGTAAATTGAACACACCATAAGGCACGACTCTCACTCCCCAGGGTCCTAAAGGGGAACTGGTAGCTGCGCCTGTGCCTGTTGCGGTGATCAGACCATTGTCTTCTATGACAGAGCGGGTGATTTCAATTCAATGAAGAAACAAAAAACAATCAGAGCGTTTTTTAAAAAACAAACAATGTAAGTACTGGACAGACAAGTATGTTCAGGATAATGAAAGGAGGAGAGATGTTTTGGGTCCTTCAGTGCTTCTAGACAGTAAATTTGTTTGGCTGCACTACAGGCAATAACTAATACTACTACTTCTGTCATTTAAAATGTGAATTTCATTTACAGTATACATACTTATTTTTATTTATGTAAACATGTTGTTATTTACGCTTCTCAGTTTATACACAAATGTTTAAATAAAACATATTTTGCATAAGGCATGAAGTTTTGGTGGGTGATTGGCATTCCAGACAAATAACAGTTTCATCATATATGGCTAGTGTTGATCAGGTAGGCCTTTGTTTAACAATGTTCATGACTTCAAATAAGAATTCTCCAGTGGCTTTTTAGTGCAAACCATTGGCCCATAGGCTATTACGAAAGTAACTACTTATGTGCTAGTTAAAGCCCAAATTACACAAAAATAACTTATTAAGTTGAAATCATTTGCTGACAGTTTGGTTCCCCCCCAGTTCAAAAATCTCATCTGCGCCCCTGTAGTTTAACTGGTTAAATGTTAGATATTTACTTGCTTATGAAAGTCATATGATTATGGCCCTTCTTTGCTTTGATTGTTTGTTGCTTTTATTTTTATTTTTGTTTCATTATTTTTTTTATTGTGTCTTTTGTGTTACTATCTTGTTTGATACCATGTTTGACATTTCAAGCTAAATACTTTCACTGTGAATCAGCTTGTAACTTTTGTTTTAAAAAGTCTGATATGAATAGGCTACATTTTTATGTACTTTTTTTGGAGCGTAGTCTAAACAAACTGTCAGAAAAAGCAAAACACTGTGTGCACACAGCAAGCTAAAAACAGATTTCAAAAATGCTTGATATAAATGAGAATAATACTTGATCTATTACTGTTTATAAAAGCCATGTAACAAAGTAAAATGATTCTTTTAAAAGTAAAAAAAAAAATATTCATTATAAGATTGTAGATGGGAGGAAGTTAAAGATGAGATCATAAAGTTGCGACCACTCACTTGTGACCAGCACCTGTGTGTCCAGGTGTGTCTCCTGTCCGGTGATGAGGTGGCGGACGGAGCATCTGTAGGCTCCCGAGTCTCTGGCTGTGAGGTTGCTTAGCAACAGGCCCTGAGAGTTGGAGTACTCCCCTGACGTAGGCTGCTGACCACTCAGGACTGGGCTGCGGGAATGACCGCCCTCTGTGCCGGTCACCCGTTGCCACGACAACGCCGTGTACAGGTACTTATTGGCCACACAGGTGAGCTGAAGGTCTCCGCCCTCTCTAGCTTCCTCCCTCTGGCTCACGCTGAAGCCTCCTGGGACGTCTGAGGGGAAACAGATAGAGTGATGAGGGAAGGTGACGTGAGGAGGAGGAGGGAACATGAGCAGAATATAAACTTCACTGATCTCCTGAGTGATGAATAAGCCGTCTCACTTTCTTGACATGCGAATGTAGATCCTGTCAGGAGAGCTGAATCGACCGATCCTCCATTTTTGTAACCTTTGACGACAATGTTGAATGGCTATTGTGGGTAAAAGCAGCTAGTGGAATACAGTGAAAAGGCTTTTTATTTACTTTAGCCATTTGAAACTTCCCGTGGAAACGGCTCGAGAGTTTCCTGATGGCAGATAGTGTTTATCTTTCCCGAACACCCCAAGGCCTCCCGAAATAAAGCGGACCTGCCAGTCCAAGGAAGTGCGCTGCACGGGGAAGTGAAACGATAAGAGCCCCAGGTTCCTGTTTCGCTCTTGCTCACACACCAACAACTCAGCACACCCTTACGCATAAACACGTACACACTCGTGCACACGCTCAAAAACAAATAGACACAAAGCTAACCTTAACCTTAACCCGTGTGCCTAGTAACAAGTCTAACCTCACATCACACACAAAAGTACAGTGTGCACTCAATGCACGTACTCTACTTTGTTCTGCCAAGTATTTACACACGTACAAATATTGATTTGATCTCCTGTATGTGGTACAAGTGTAACACTGACAAAAGCTTAACCAGATAACATAAAAGAATTTAATATTGGCCGAACTGCTTTATGCAAATGTTTCCACCAGCACTCCAGCTCCAGTTTTTGATGCTCTGGAGCATTGGTGCCAAACTCATTTTAGTTCAGGGGCTAAAATGATCAAACCAGTACAATATCAGGTGTCAAATCCTGAGTCTCAGCCAATTTCAGGATGTCATTTAAGTGCTTGTGTGTAATCCTTGAGTGCAGTTTTGTTTTTATTCATGCCCATTACAGAGAAACTTATTCACAAAGGTACATAGTCCCAAACATGCCCATAACTTTTGCAGCAAGGGGCTCTCAATTACCCTGGCAAGAGATACTGATAAAATGTGTCCAAGCCGACACCATGCAAATTTGTCCTTCAAATCTGAATCACACCGCCAATCAATTATTTCAAATTGGATGTCAACAGGCAGATCAGAAGTTCATCAAAGACCTATAACCGGAACAGCAAACTGACAGCTTCAGCATGAACAGTTTTCTTGCTGTGACCTCCAGTTGAAATAGCAGGTACTTTTATTAGAAATTTACAGTTAATGTCTCCTCTGTAATTTCTTAACATTGCAAAGTCATCCCGAACCTCTGGTGGGCCAGTTTTGGCCCACAGGTCGTATATTTGACACCCTTAGAGCATCACACTTTTTCCACAACAGTGCGGTGACCTTGGATGTCTTTGCACGTCTCTGATATTTCATCTCCTGGCTCACTTCTGGTGGATTGACCTTAACGAGCTTCTCTTCTTACCCTCCTCACCTCCTTTTCTCTCAGCGTTTTCTTTCACTCACAGTTATTACTTACAAACTATAGTGAGAGAATAACATTCATCTACTGCATGGGCTCAGTGTCCCTTTTACTCCCCACAGCATTACAAATATACATATTTAACCTTTTTTCCCTTTTAATTTTGGTTGCAGGACATTTTATTTTGGCAGTATTGCCTAACACATAGGAAAGAAGCAGCGTGTTCAATCTAGTTAATGACGTCAAAGCCGGGCAACAAATATTTGTACACGAGTGTGTCTTGTGTGGTATGAAAGCAAATCACAAGATGAATGTCCGAGCTCGTGTTCAACAAAGTTTCTAGTTTCAGTCTGAGATAAAAAAAAATATTTTGGGTTGGTTTGTGATTCCAGATAATTAGTTGCATAATTTTTCTTGTCAAACTGATTTAAAGAATTGAGATAACACACCTAGAAAATATCTGTAAAAAAAAAAAAAAATTTGCCAAGCCAAAAAGAATAAAGCATTTACTGGATCAGATGCTATATGAGTAACTTTATGTGAATCAGGGAGGGAATAAGATTGAAGATTGATTGACTGAAACTACTTTAGAAATTTCTAGGGAGGGAAAGGAGGGAGTATCTTAAAATCTATTTTTATCAACATAACTTCTAATTTAAGCTTAAAAAAAAAATCCTAAAAACCTAACCCTAAAAAAACATTCCCAGATTTAGACAGGAACAAACACAGACATGAGCTGAGGCAATGATTCATGTTTTTTGGGATCACCTGTGACGTAGAAGTGAACGTCTAGCTGATCTGTGCCTGCAGAGTTGGAGGCAACGCAGCGATACGCTCCAGACACCAAGGCCTCTGCCACAGTCAGGACCCCCACCGTCTATGGAAAGTACAAACATCCGCATGAACAAACCGGTAGTTAACACACCATGGAAAACAGACAGACACACACACACACACATTCATGTAAGGTTCAGGCTTGCTACCTCTGCCACTGATGGCAGAAATCACATTTTCCATGGGCCCTCTGAGCAGACAATAGGGGTCTCTGAGCCAGACCTCCTGCCCACTTCCAACCCAGTGGGTAGCTCAACATGCAAGCCATTGATAAGTACTAATATGAGTGTGGCTTTGAATGTGTGTGTGGAAGAAGTGAGCCAAGAAAGATCAGAAAGTGACATGATCCTGTTTCCTTTGCTATTATTTAGCAAAGGAAACATAACAAATGAGCCAACTTCTATCGAGACTGGTGCATTTTCATCAAATTTCATTCAATTTTCATCAAATAATCTAATAATATATGCAATTCTAACCCTTTTTTAAGACAAACTGTAGCTATTGTACATTTGAATTTGTCAATTCAACTGCACAGGTTAACTAAGGATCCTGTTATGAACATAACATGGCTCTTTTGTCAGTCATGGTGTGCAGTGCTTCATCTACCTTTTTCTTCCCCTGAAGCACTTCCTGTCTGTGCGTAACACTCAGGATGTGGTTGCTTGTGGACATGGCGGGGACTCTTTCTGTCACAGGGCTCCATAGCGAGGAGGACGTTGGACACACACACCTTGAAGGAGGAGAAAGAGAGAGACAGGGACTCAGCTGTGTTGACACAAGTCATTTTATGCTGCCTCCAGGTGTTTGTGGGTGGGTGTTTTTCTCAGCTGTGCTCAGCAGGAGGAAGACAAGAACATCAGGGACAATGTTGGATGATCGCTGCTTGATGTTATCTTCAGCCTAATTCACATAATCATCATCATCAAACCATTTTTATCAATTGCATCACGTCCTCCTACTCCTTGTTGCTAAATGACAATAGTGGATCTTTGGAGTGCTATGTAATGCTGGATTGTTCATCTAAGGAGGATGCAGAGGTGGTATTGTCATCCCGTGAACCAACTTCCTTCCATTCTTAACAAATCATCCCACATTTCCAGGACAAGAGTTCCTGTCGCTCTCAATGACTCTCACAAGTCTAAATCCATAGATTACACTAAAGGAGCTGTGGGAACTGGAGATTATGCAAGCTGCATTGTGGATTATTTATGCATAACTCATTATGATGAGAAACTATGAAGTCATACAGGAGGTGAGGAGGGGCCTTAAAAAAACATGATGCTTGATTAGTTTCAGAGCAGAGGTGTATTAGGGTGTATTAGAGGAAATGAAATATATGTGCTATATTTATCCCACTTCTTGCTACATTTTCAGTAAATGTGCTTAGAAATAAAGTTCATTTCACAAATGTGTTCAGTCCAAGAAGCATTCGTTTTATGAGCAAAACATATTAATGTTATCATATACTGAATAAAATAAAGATAGTAAAGTATTTTTGTAAACAAAATTGCATTTGCATTTTACTCACTTGAAATAGTAATATTTTTGGGAATGTTTATGTATTTAGGGTCCTAAAACAATGAATTATTTTTCAAAACTATTATTGAATGTTATTTATTAAATTAACTGTTTTTATATCAATACATCCAGTTACTTAATTTACTCAAATTACTCATATTTAGATTTTGACTAACTAAATTCATTCAAGTTTTCTTCTTCTTTTTTTTTTTTTTTTTACTTAACTGGTCATTAAGTCAATAAGATAGAGGGATATGCTCATCACAGTTTCCCATAGTGTCATTTTTAAACATGTTTTGTCCAATCAACAGTCCAAAACTCACTTTACAATGACATAAAGACAGAAAGCACTAAATCCTCACAATTGAGAAGCTTGACAACTGATTTAATCTATTAACTGGTCATCAGGACTGTTTCCAGTTAATTTTCAGCTCGTACCTTTGAGAAGGTAGTGCTATAAGCAGCCACTGCGAGGTTGCCAGGAAACCAGCAAGACTCCAGGACGTTGCTACATTTTGGCTTTGTCGGGTTTTTGTCAACAAGCAAGTATTTCATGCATGTTTCCTTAAGAACTGATGATATAGCATATTAATTTTATGATTTAATACAGTAAATATCTTACATATTGTACCTTTAAACTACAACTTGTGGAGACATAATATAGTAATAATTTGTGAGCTTTAGTGGGAGCCTACTTATAGTAAGTATCTATCTATCTATCTATCTATCTATCTATCTATCTATCTATCTATCTATCTATCTATCTATCTATCTATCTATCTATCTATCTATCTATCTATCTATGAATGATGTAGACAGATTTCATGATCAAAAGAATGCGGCTTCATTATTTAGACATTAGCCCTCATCCTCGTTGTAAACTGTCATTTCCACTCTGTTCATTGATATTGTTTATGGATGTGTCACTGCCCTTCTCTACTCCCTGTCTCTGTCTGTATCCTTGTCGTCATAATTTTCTCTCTGTCATGTGCTCCTCCCTGAGGTTGGTTCCTCTCTGCTGCCTGATTGCTCTTCCTCTTGGCATCTAGTGCATGACTGACCCACCCACAGGCCTGACACACACACATCACACAGGCACAGATTACACCACACACTCCCACAGTTCCCAGGAAACATTTTCTTGCTCAAACATGCAACACATACATGCACAAATATGATTAGTAAGATGGGAATGTGGACATAAGCGTGATTAGAAACTGAAAAAAAAAAATGAACAAGCATGTGTACACATGCATACCACAACCACATTCACGCAGTGTGTGCCTGCCAATGGGGTGAGCAGCAGCCACCGGGAAATATGTATGAACTGTTCAGTTGTGTATCAGTGGGGGTCTCCTGCTTTTTCTTCCTGTCCTGTTTCGCTGCCTAAAATAAACTTTTACAGCTGTCCCTGTCCATTCCTGTCTCAACCCCAAAATAACCACGCAGCCATATAAACCAATACACAAATATAAGCAAAGTTTAATGCAAAAAAAAACACAAACGACTGATATAACACATACAAAGTTGGCAAATATTGTCATTCGTCATATGTAAGTTAGTTGTATAAAATTATTAAATATTAGATTCATATATTACTCATAGAACATCTGTATACAAGGAATGAATCACATTGGGAGACACCCGTAGAATAGGACACATACACATAAACACACATGCACATACACACTTGCTTTACACACACATACACTCAGAAATGGACTTTACTAAAACACTTATAGCACTCATTCTCTTAAAATGGCTTGTAGTATCACACATACGTTTAGATTTTAATTAACTTTCAATACAGAGACAACAGGGCTGTTATACTGACATCATTTTGACAAACAAGACACTTTGACGTGGATGGGATGACACTGGACAACACAGGATGACATAATATGACAGAGGGCAGTCATAGTCTCTGGTCTGTGGAGACTTCCTACATGGTAGGTGTCTGCTGACCATCAGTCTTTTAATAGAGAACTGTAGGCATCCCATAGTGAACAACACAAAGCTTGTCCTCTCTCCTGTTTCGCCCGTCCAAGGTGAGCACATTTGACCTTCTACCAGCGGCTAAAAATCGGAACAGAAACTCACAGCTTTTGTGGATGTCAGAATCAGATTAATGCTTGGGACAGGCACGGTTCATGCACCCATTATAGTACCACTCTAGGACACAAAAAACAAGCAAAGCAGCTCCAGAAATGTGGCTGGTGGATGGATGGAATTGCACTTCTTCTGGCTCAAAATGTCTGTGAAATGTAAAAAGCGTAAAAAACTACTGGATGACTGGGTGTGAGGGGACGACTTAAATCGGGGAAATAAATAAATAATCAGTAAAGCAGGTGTCCTTATATCCTTAGCGATGTGGCTTATTTTTCCTCCCTGTTTCCTGCGTCTCCTGGTCTTCACTGCTCAGCAGTGTTCCAAGTCACTTTCCTCATTTTCCACATCAGTTTAGCACAGGGTCATCACATAGGATCACTGGAAATATCACTGAGGGTTCTGGCTGCCGTGAAGAAGCACTGACGAGTGTGTGGAGGCGGTGGTGGTTAGGGTGGTGAAGGGCTCCAAGGCAGGAGGCGATGGGGAGTTGTTCTTCTGTAAAGGTGGAGGATGCTGGGTTGGGGTGGAGGGCAGAGCTGGTGAGGGAAGGGGTTGGAGAGGTATGTGTGGGGGGCAGCAGTTTGGGGGAAGGTGTGTGTGTGTGTGTGTGTGTGGGGGGGGGGCTCTCAAGAATAGATCAAGCTCTTGAGGAAGCGGACTGTGCCACGTTTGAAGACGAAGGGACAATCACGCTGCTGGGAAGCGTCTCGCGTCGGAGAGGAAGCCAAACAACGAGAGGAAAAGCGCTCTGATTTTCGCACAGGAAGCCAGTGCGCCTCCTGCCCGGGCCAGATAAGAGCGCTGTGGTTCCCAGGGCCAGACCCAGGAGTGGGCCCAGGACCCAGGCGTGAGGCCCCTCATCAGCCTGGCCCAACCTGGTCCACTGTCCCTGGGCCTCCTCCAGCACGGCGTCAGGCTCGTGGTGCAGCCGGGCTGCAAAGAACAAGGGCCTAGTGAGGATCCAGCCAAAAACTGGTCTAACAACACACTCAATGCAAACACTGAACCAGAACAGAGCTTTACAAAGGACCATAGAAGAGACCAAATGTAATCTGCTGAAACATTACTGTGCAATTATCCTTTAATTTCTTTATCATAATTTGCTGCAGCTTCAGTGTACACCTTTTTCTGCAGAAATCTGGCTAGAAATCATACTCATTTTTCTACTTTATAATATGATTAATTACCTTTTTTTTTGTTTCTGTGTTTTTTTTTTTATGACAAATTCTTCTTCTTCTAACTAAAAGACTGAAATCATTTAAATAAATCTTATTGAAAATTTATAAATTTGACCCACAACCCTCTCAAAATCAATTGAAATCTAATTATCCAAAACTGATTCACCAAGTTGATGATAAAATAACTGGGTTTTGGCATATTTTCTTTCATCTGCAGATTGCATGTGTCTCTTGATCAAAACAATCATACATACTGTACTTACAATAAAGAGGTACAACAGAGGCAAAAAAAAAATCTAAAAACAATTGTCTGAAGTTGACATTTTTGTAGGATAGTTAACATCACTCTCCCTAGATTCAGTGTAACAGTGAATATCATATACTTTAGCATCACCAGCTGCTCTAAAACATGTAGATTACATTTGGCAGGGACGGACGAAACCACACTGGAGGCAACTCGGCATGACGCCATGTGAGAGTGTCAGGGTTAAGGGTCAAGTACACTGATGATGTCAGTGCGTCTCAGCGGAGAAATAGAGTATGGGCGGCTGCTGTGGTGCTCTCAGGTAATACTTAACCTTTCTGACTCGGTCATAAGCAACACAATAAGTGTCTGACCTCCAAGAATAACTCAATCAATGTTTCTGCCAAGTGCTCGCTTGAGTGTTTGTATGTGTCCGAGTTTGGCTAAATGACTGTCCCTCTGCTTTGATGGGTTGGGCCATTTCTCATGAGAACTTTATATATAGTGTGTGTGTCAGATATAAGAAAAAGCATCACAGGATGCGGTGTGCAATCACAATAATAAACAGGCCTCTCACCCTGCGTCCTGGACAGGAAATTCATTAAATCATAGCGTTTGATTTGGAAACCAACAAATCGTGACTGAGAGCACGGAACTGGCTTCTATTGAAGTGTGTTTTTTTTTCGCTGTCCTTTCAAGTCCGAGATACACTGTGTACTGTGTCTGTGAATGTACCAGGCACACACACACACACACTCACACACACACACACACACACACACACACACACACACACACACACACACACACACACACACACACACACACAGGCTATATGAATTTGTATGCACTTAAACAAACAGAAAAAGACACAAGGACAGTAAGAGAACAAACATACGGGGAAAGAGTTGCATAAGCAAGCAAACACAGACATGATGACAACACACACACACATGTGGGTCCAACTACACACATACACATTTTCACACATTTGCTAAGATGAAAGGCCCCCAAAGGCATCTGTTCTGGTTACAAGAAGGAAACACTGTCTGAACACATGCTGAAATAGACAAAACATGTCTCGTTTTTCAAAATCACACACACACACACACACACAGGCACGCATGCACGCACACACACACACCACAAAATAACAAAACAAACAAGACATCTTTTTTTTCGTACCGCATGTGTTTGTAACCTTATACCATTCATATTATGTTTTAGCTTTTGCAGCCAAAACATATACAAAATATACAAATTAGTATCAGCTGCTGTTTTTGCAATATTGTGTGCTCATGTTTATATTATATATTTCTTTTCTGTCTGGTTTGACTTTCTGTTTCTATTCATGATTTACTGCTCATTTCGTTTATATTTGCACGCTGAACTGCATCTAGTCTCCTGGGCTACTTACAGGCCTTTGGACGGGCAAGGATGCCAGAGCCACTGGATGTGTGGTGGAGGGACCCCGTGGGATGTGCAGTGAAGGACTTGTCTGCTCCCCCGCGGCACTGAGCCCGGGTCCTGCAACGACACCGCCTTCTCCCCTATCTGAGGACTCACTGTCAGACAAGAAGCCCACACAAACACACAAACACAGACACAAGGGAAAAGATTAATCACTGAAGACAGAGCTAAAAGGTGGCTGGTGGGTGGACAATTTAACCAGGCTTTCTTACCATTGACCACAAGTGTGAGTGTCAGATTCTGGTACAGTCCATGTTCCTGGATTCGTACCAGGACAGTGTACTTCCCAGCATCCTCCTCTGCCACATCCCGGATGATCAGGGAATTCCCATCCACGCGGTATCTGGAGCACTGCTCTGCTGCCACCATGCCATCCTTCAACCTGTTAGTAAAAAAGAGACATAGCCTGTGAGAAAGGTTTGGGCAAAGGAAGTCCAAATCATCTTCCTCTTTAGTTTAAGGAGGAAAATTACATAATAAAATTGCAACAGGTGATGAGCAGTGCTTGGTTGTACAAACAAAGATCATTACAAGGCCTTTCCATGGAAGGGAGACAGGCTTTATTTAGACAATGATGAACACACGCAAAAAAGTGGAAAAACTCTAGACAAGAGATTCAAACAAGGTTGTTCGGTGTCATTTTGGGGATCAAGTCAATGTCTTACCAGATGACTTCAGGGGCCGGGAACGCTCGTAGTCTGAGAGAGATTCGGTAAGATTTCCGTCCCGCCTGCACCTCCATCACAGATCCATGTCTGGGCTTCAGGCGAATAAATGGACGGTCTGAAATTGAGGAAACACATTCATATATTTGTCATATATTTGTGTAAGACTAGGAAAGCAAATGGAGAAGTTTAAAGACACCTCACAGTGATTCAGCAGTGATTCAGTATGAAATAGATATCCGCAGTTAGGGAGTGTTGGAGGAAGATGCTCACCATAGACAGTGACAGTGGCTTTCACTTGTTTGGTATTTTCACCGCTGGTGACGCGGCATGTGTAGAGGCCTCGGTCTGAACGCTGGAGCTTCGGGATGGTCAGAATATTGTAGAACAACATGTGCGTTTGGTGTTTCAGGATCCTCTTGGAAGTCAAGCCGCCGTTGCTATTCTGAAAGTGGACACGGACGAAGAATTAACACTAAAGTCTCGCCTGTGTGTCACTAGACACCACAGAGCTGATACTGTCTTTAATCCACAGTGGAGGTTTCCAGCTTGCATAGCATGTTTTTAAAGGGAGAATACTTATTACATAATTACACAACTTCACTTGTTTGACTGATGTATATCCTAATTCACCTTTATATAACTCTTTAATTCAAGGATTCCCAGTGACCCAGTGGTCTTAAATCACAACATCTTTGGTTTGATTTCAATTTTTGATCTTTGTTGCATGTCATTGCCACACTCTATCCCAGTGTTTTTCAATCCTGGTCCTCGGGGAACACTGCCCTGCATGTTTTAGATGTTTCCTGCTCCAACACACCTGATTCAAATGAGTGGCTCGTTATCAGGCCACTGCAGAGCTTGATGACGAGCTGATCATTTGAATCAGGCGTGGTGGAGGAGGAAACATCTAAAACATGCAGGGCAGTGTTCCCCGAGGACCAGGATTGAAAAACACTGCTCTATCCCACCATTTTGTGTCTGTTTCTACTGTCAGACTATCCAAAATACCAAAAAAGCTACAACATTTGGAAGGTAACAATGCAAAGAAAGGCCTGCAGAGCATCTCAGCCAAATTCAATTTATTAACAACTTACAATATACAGCCCAACCCTTGATATTAGTCTTAGAAAGCGAGAAACACACAGGTCTGTATCACTGGTTTACTTAATGGTCTTTTAAAGAGTAGGTAAGTCATCAATAAAGGGTTCTTTTATTGCAATGATCTATCAAGTCCAGAGTTGTAACTGTCAAATGGTTAATAATAGACACAGTGCTCTGTAGCATGAAGTCTAAACTTTGCTCTGCCAGTCCAGCATGTTTATGCTACAATGAGCCAAAGAGTTGTCTTTACAGATGGCTTCTCACTCATCTCTATAGCTGTAATAAGTGATTTATTAAGTAATGATAAAGTCATAGTCACCACTAATAACCCCTAACAATATAGGTCTTCTCATAAATAGTATTGGTACAATATTATAATATAATCTCTGCTTTATTCAAAGTCTTCACAGACTTTAATTTAGGTCTGACCTTTCCAGGGTAGTCCCAGGTGATGTTGACTCTGGTGTTCAACTCCGCAGTGGCAGTGCAGTTCACCACCAGTCTATCTCCTTTCAGGGCCTGAATAGATCCACTGGTGTTCAGATACACGTCCATGATGTTACTCACTGTGACAAGAAAGAAAGAAAAACATAGGTTATTCTCTATACACACACACACACACACACACATATATATACACATATAAATTGTATACATAAAAGTCAGAGTGGACGTTGTATCTAAAATGAATTTATGTACTGCTGACCTGGTCTGTGTACAAAGTATATACGTGACTTGTGTGTGACACCGTCGGTGATTGTCTGGCAGAAGAAAGGGCCGATGTAATAGAAGGTGGGAGTTCGGATGGTGAAGCCTTGCTTGCTGTTCCAAATAATGTTCCTGTGGTCTGGACTCAGGCTGTGGTTGGGGAACTGTGGGAGCAGGGAGGAGAAGACAACACCTGTCAAATGTTTCACTGAACCAAAACCACGAGAATAGCAGCAATGACACACTTTCACCACTCTGAACACTACTGAAATCCCATGTATAGATGCAGAGATGATGCGACCAACAGAGTTTCAGCCACAGGGAACAGTTACAGTGACTCATTTTGGTACTTAAACTATATAGAAATTGGAATTAAGGAAGGAACATGGTCACAAGATGCACTGACTGTGTGTCAATAAAAGTCCAGAGTTGCTTTGAAAGGTCAGATGTAGAAAGCTCTATTTACAGAATATCGCAATTTAATTGAATAAAATATGTATAGCTATGTTTTTATCAGTGTACAGGGGTTACAATCATCAATTACAGAGCTAGACGCCACCACTAAATCCCTCACACCGGTCCTTTAAGTCTTTTTTGGGTTCAAGTTTAAGTCAAATCTCAAATAATTTATTAATTTTAACTGCTGATAAAGATCATGCAATATGATTGAAAGCTCCAGAACAGCTACTAAATGGATGTTTGAAACTCTATCAACTAATTTTGAACAAGTCTAAATCAAGTTTGAAGTCTCAAGTCTCAAGTCCAAGTCAAGGCTCAAGTTGTCTCTCAGGCCTGAATATTGAGGATTTTTAAATGACACACTGAGACATTTTTAGTGCATCAGTCTAATAATGAAACAACATAAATAAGCTTGTCTGTTTTCTGTTTCCTTTATTTCTCACTGTTCCAGAGACCTTTTTGATTTTAAATCTCAAGTCAAGTCTTGAGCGAGTGAAGTCTCACGGCAGGCCAAGTAAAATCTCACACCATTTGAAGTCCAACTGAAGTCAGCAGCTCTGACTGAATCATGTTTTCGCATCAGATCTAAAATAAACACACTGACTTGTCTTTATAAGAAAAAGCACGGACGTTACTAATAATTTTAACAATGCTGTATTCTCAGTAAGCCGTGACAGTATCTCAGTGTGGCAGCATACACAATGACCCTGTAGTTTTTGCAGCTAAATGGAATTAACTGCAGTTTTTTTTTTCTAGAATCGGTTCCATTTTGTGTAGGTTTGAGTTCAAATCCAGCTCTCCCGTCCTCTTTATTTTAGTTTTTAATGAACCAAGATGGCAGTTATAGAGTGAAAAAATCACTGTGTAACTGTGCAGCCATGTTGTTTTTTCTTGGAGGCAGCCTTGAGGAAATGTTTACTAGAGTTTCTATGACACAGTGGAAGCGTCCCACCCACTCTCAAGGGAACAGGTAGACCCCCACCACCACCACCACCATCACACACACACATACGTCCTGCTCCTGCACTCCCGGTGTGAACTGGCTGATATCCCCCCTCCCAGAGTGGGGTGACCCTCTCAGACGCCACTGAGCTCCTCCTCCTTCTCTCTTAGCACTTTCCCCTCTTTCCGAACTCACTGACTCACTGTCTGGGCGCCCCTTAGTACCTTCTCCAAACCTACATGGAGAGTATATGAAGGTGGAGGTGGTGGCGGTGGAGAAACCGCGGGGGAGAGAAGGAGTCAGAGGAGTCAGGATATGAGAAACGTGACCCCAGTCCATCTCCTTGCATCCTGTTACTACAGGATATAGACATTTTGACTGGAACCCCAGGTCGACCCCGTCATCCCGGACCTCCTGGTCACTTTCATGGCAAGAGCGAGAGCGAGAGCGAGAGAGCAAAGCCTCCTGGGTATTGTTCCCGGTGACAGACACACATGCAGACAGAGGTCATATTAGAGATCCAAGCAAAGTGCAAAATCCTTCCAGGAAAAAAACACTCCAGGGGCTGTGACAGTGAGTGGATTCCTGGTTCAGACCAGCCAGCACAGGGTTAGAGGAGGGAGTGGGAGATGAAGGAAGAGCTATTTTTAGAATAATTACCTTCATGGCACCAGGCATTTGTGAGGAGATGGAAGCAGGACAAAAATGTGTGTGTGTGTGTGTTAAAGTCCAGCTATGTCTGTTTTAGGATCCGATTCATAGTTTGGAGAACGAGCAGGATATGTCCCGCAGAGTCTTGTTTGTCCTAATGATGATGTTTTTTGCACTTCCTGGATACTAAATCCAGAAAATAAATCCCAATGTTCCAAGACATTTGCTCCTGTTGCAGTTTTCCTCTTGTTTTTTTAACCGGCAGCATCCAGCTTTCAGTTTGGTCCAGAGTGAAATGAATGATGCATTGCTGTGCCTCACAGTACAGCCTCACTTAGGAGCTAGCGTGGCTGTAGAGTCTTTATTTAAAAAAGACACTGTTTGTTTGTTTTCCCTGTGCTGTCCAGAAGGCATTGTCCATCTGCTGTCTAACGTAACATGAATCCATGGAGACATTTTTTAGAAGAAAGTGTGTGGTACAGACTTTTGGTGAGGAGTTTGAAAGGCATGGACATGTATCAGGCAGACAAACAAAGATGTTTTTGAGTTGTATTACAACTTTGAACCACAAATCTCTGCTACTGCTGCCCCAGTTTCAACTGTTCTCTTTTAATCTGTCTCTTGCAAGTCCTCTAACTTTATGGAAGTGCAATACTAAGTGAGCCTTTAATACACTTTTACTCTTGCTTTTTGTTTTGTGCATCTGATAAACTAAAAACAGTCCAGTCCAGAGCCCTCTGTATGTTTTACAACTACTCTATTGTAGTAACACCACAATAAGCTTCCTACAGTGACGCACAAACCATCATATTAATGATCAGCATTCGTGATTAAAGAGAATGGACTGTACTTTGATCTGTCGGGGCAGATACAGTAGCTACTTCTGCTTCCTCCAACAGGCCAACCAGCTGTTTAAAGCATCACTTGGGGGGAAGCTGGCAGCCAGAACTCTTACTATAAGAGGTGGAGGGTGAGATGTGGGAAGTGGTGCTGGCCAGAGGCCAATGGGGCACTCCAGACCCCATGTCCTGTCTCCAGAGGTAGAAACAGGACGCAGTGGGCGCCGCTCAATCGGAAAAAGCCAGTAAAGTGAGGGGCATCTTTGACGGGAAGATTTTCTTGCAGATTTAAGTAGACAGATGTGGTTTTGTTTCATTCAAACAGGTAAACATGCACTCATACAAAAACAGACACACATGCAGACCCATGTGTGCATGTGTGCTCCTCTTTGCACTTAGTGACTTGTCAGCTCACCCCCTCACTCAGCACTCAAAGCACCAACACTCACAAACATATCCGCACACACTTTCACACATATCCGCAGACGGACACAAACAAACGGACACACACGCCACAGAGTAATGGCTGCCAAGATAAGAACAATGTAGCGAATGATCTGGAGAGGGAGAAACAACGGTATGGTGCATTGTGTGCATATATGATGGAAAAAACTGGGACAAGTGATGATGTGTGTGTGTGTGTGTGTGATTGTGGAGAGAAGGACAAAGTGTGACATGAGTAGAAATCAGGATGCACGGCAGGGGGAAAAACATCCAGACTGTCACTTTTGTTCATATTTTCTGTACTGACCTTGACCAGTGTGGTGGTGACATTTGGGTGGGTGACCCGGCAGGGGATGATCAGTGGCTGCTTCTCCCTCATGTATAACACATGTGGGTTCATACCCTGGTCCACAAATGGCTGCTGGCTGTCTGAAACCCAAACACGGCGGTCAGGGACACATACAAGTTTGTAAAATAAATGCATAAATTAAGACTATTTCTTTCTTTCTTGCACACCGGTTTCACATAAATGAAAGTATGCAAACATGTGTTTGGTTTAAAGGGTAAGTTCACAGAAATTATTAATGTTTTCTCACTTATAATGGGACTTATTGATGCACTAATTGTGGCTTTATTTGTCTTTGGTTTTGAGATATATATTTTATTTTATAGATAGATATTTAGTAGTATATTATACTTTAGGGCTACCATCATTATCCAAAAGAAGCAGATTATTTTCTCCATAAACCAATTATTAGTTTCTGCAAGAAACTACAACCAAAAATTGTTTGATATCTTTGCAGGAATGACAGAAATTATTATTCAAATACCAACATACTGTGATTAAGTTTTCCGACTTGTTTCAGCTCTATTAATTTCCTCAATGTTTGAGGTGTTAGAGGTGAATGAAATTATGTTTGTGGCGTTAACAGCAACTGACAGCAAAACTGACAATTTAAAAAGTTCTCTCCAGAAACTGTGTACTGCTTACTCTTGACAACCTAAAGATATTCACAAATTGACTGTTTTAATCTGAAGTGTGTCTCTGATAGAGACTTTTCAAAGAGACACGGTTTCAAAAAAGAAAAATTCTGCTGCTGTATTTTCTAACTGCTGTGAGCAACAAATTTCCATTCATGCAGAAGTCTCAGACACAAAAATCTCAAAACATGGACTCATCAAAATCAAGTCTTTTTAAACTGTCGGCAGGTATGTATGCAGGACCAGTGAGCTTCACCAATAACGTAGAGCAGCCTGTATGTAGCATGTGAGGTCAAACACATCAGTGTGTATCAGCTCAGATCCTCTCATCTCATCTGCACTATGTTTGCTGGACAGTAGGAGGACAACATTCAGAGAGATTTGAGTAAGAAAATGAACCCGAAACAATAAAAGTGACTGGGACAAAAATAAGATTTTAAAATAAACAAGATTTTCTTTTTAAGAAATGAGGATATGTCTTCACATCCTCAGTGGATATTACCCCCTTGACTAAGTGAAAATATGTTTTTTTAATAATTTTCTATGAACTGATCCTTTAATTTCACGCACAAACAGAAAGGAAAGAAAACAATCACCTGCCACACACAAACAAACACACACACTTCCAAGTATCAATCTCAGCAACAAACAAAAACAAACAGACACACACTCCTAAACATACACTGACTCCACACCCATTCATTGAATACCCATTCAGCAAATGACTGCCTGTAGTCAACAATAAACACACAGATTGTTTAGAAGTAATCAAACGGCCTCTCTGTGCTTTCTCCTCCCTGCTCGACTACTGTAATAGTCCTGCGCCATTGAAAAGATTGGGTGTTGCTCACTGTATTGTTTGTTACAGTAGGGTGTTATTCAAGGAAAGCAAATCTCTGAACATTCGAACAAAAGTACCCCAAGGACTAGAGGACTGAGGGCTTCCTTCTCTTGCTTTGATTCCTAATAGAGGACTAGGGGAGGGAGGCAACGTCTGAGCAGAGCTGCAGGCCAAGTCTGATGCTTAATGGACATGGTGACCTGAGCGATTGATGGCCCTCGAGGGTCCTGTTGGCCAAACAGTAGCGTGCCCTGTGACCTTGGCCTCCAGCCCAGCTCCGTGCCCGGTGCAGCCCAGCCCAAACTTCGTCACCCTCCAGGACAGGGAGTGGCCGGCTGGGCAGACATCGTGCCTCCTCTGCCCCTGGATACCACTGAGCCAACTGGCCTTCATCTTATCCTTCTCAGCTCCTCACAAACACACACACACACATATACACACACACGTCCCCGCCACCACCTTGTAGAGACACAGCGACATCCCCTCCCAGCACACCCCCTTCAAGCCCTTCCCCTCCTCCCCCAAGCACAGGATGCTTCAAGCAAGGCTGAGCTGAGCAGATAAGGCTGATGCCCTGGGAAACTCTGCCCAGGCCTGAGCCTTTCAGCAGCTGGGCTATTCCTGGCCTCGAGGTAGCACGTAAACGAAAGTAAAAAAAAAGGTTTTATATATAGACAACAGGGAGGTAGGCCCGTGCTGAGAAAAGAGCGGCAGGGGAGGAGGGGTGAAACTATGCCAGAGTCATCTAGAAGGATGTGTTGTTGGGACAAACAGTGTTTAGATATAATTGGCTCTTTGGCATTGGTCTGTATTTAGCACCCACCACATCCTGTTTAACCTGGGGATATAAACAATAAGCATGAGGGGGTGAAGGAGTGTGGGCTCTCAATGAGTGCAAGAGAGAGTGCAGCTTGAAAGAAAGCGTGAGTTGTACTCTCGGACCTCGGGCAGCAGTGTCTTACCTGTGACAAATACGTAGATGAAGGTCTGTCTTTGGGTTTGGTGCTCGTATCTGCAGCGGAACTGGCCGGTGTGTTGAGTCTGGCTGCGGCTCACTGTCAAACGGCTGCAGTAATGCTGCCTCGTCCTCCCACAGCGAGACTTCTCCACTCGCACCTGATCTATGGCCAAACCTGATGGGAACGCCCATGACAGCTCCCAGCGACCCCTGGTCAACAGGGGTTAAAAGTTTGCTTAGAAAACACTTGGCAGCCTTCATGCGTGCATTGACATTCAGCTTGCGTAACATCATAGGAACTTTATCACTTCATCTAATGATTGTTTTACCATATTGAGTTGGGGGGGAAGGGGGTGTCTCTTCAGGCCTGAGTGGCCTAAGGACGATGCTATTAAAGGCTTTTTTGAAACTCAGATTCCTCATGTTTAGTTTCTCCTTTTAGTTTTGTGGTTTTGTTGAGTGTGAAAAATGAGAATACACAAACACTTATTGGGCACACAACACTTGTTTTGTCTTGTTTTGTTGAAACTTGAACTTTTGTAATGTCTCTGCAGATATTGTAATAGGAAGCAACAGAGTTTTGGTTGAAATACTATTAATAGCAAGTAAAAAGATATTATGAGGAACTGGGCACAAATGACTAATCTGACGACATTTTTCTATCGAAAAGCTGTAATTGATCTGGAAGTGCCTTAGGATGAGGTCCTTCTCACTATCAGCAGTCTTCAGTCTCTAATCTCTTTAAATAATTGCATCTAAAATAATTTGGTGTCTCAATAAATTATTATATTAGATTCGAATTTGTCATTTTTCTGTCACTAGACACTAAGATAGTAAGGCTTAACGCTGAGGTGTGTTTGCTTCCATTTGCAGGTATCAATCATGGTAATTGCCACTTCCTTGTCCCAACCCGACTCTCTAGCCTGGATCTATCTACCTGTAAACTCACCTGCAGTTGAGGAGTAATGTCTGGTTGATGTCCAGGACCAGCTGCCGGGTTTTCACATCCAGAATAGGGACACTGTACTTCCCCTTTTGCTCTTTATCTGCAGAGGTCAAGACAGAGGATGAGAATGCAGAAGACACATAGTGAAAGAAACATCTCCCTGATTAAGGTCATTAAACTGTTAATGTTAATGGATTACTTATTATCAATATGTGGACCTCTCCAGAGAGGTCAGAGGTCAAGTATGCAGTATTACTTAGGGGCAGCTGGGTAGGATGTTTACTGAAATGGGACTCTACTGAAGGAGAATTTCTCATTTTTAATAAACTAATACGTCAAAATAGTGGATGCACCTTTGCAGTTCTAATCTTATGAATGGGAATCATGATTGGGACGCCTTTGTGTGGACCCAGATCTACATGAGACCACTTTTAGAAGGAAATCCTGGAAGGAAAAACACTTTACAACGAATAAATATTTTGGACAGCTCTGTCCATTATAAACCGGACTTAACCGGACTCTTGACTCCCTGATTGCAGGACCGGGCTTGGTGGGTCCCAGCTCCACAGCACGTCCTCCATCCAGGCCACAGTATCTGTGACCCTCCTCACATCTCCTCGCTCAGGCCACTTGACTTCTGTGGAAATGCGTAAGCAGTGTCCCACTTGTTTATCAAATAAGGGCTTTTCTCCACTCCATCGCTGAGGTTTATTAATGAGAGATAAAGACGACTGTCTGTCCGCCCTTCCTTCCTCCAAACAACAGCGGAAACATCATTCAGGGAAGTCCGTCCTTCACTGTGACTGTGACTTAAAGAGTGTGCAACACACTCAAAAACTCAGCTGTCTTACTGCTCTGCAAGTAGTTAAATCACTTTGTACAGCAGCGAGTGAGTTTGTCACTAAAGTCCATTACCATTCATTGTCAGCATCATTGTTCCCAGTGGATGCCCCATTGAACAGTTCTAGCATTAGTCACACTGGTAGCACTTCCTATACTATTTCTTGATTTTAGTGTGTGAGTAGGGAAAACACACACACACACACACTCACAATGTGGAAGTTTGGGATCTCCTCCAGGCCTTCAGACGCCTTTTTTCAACAACAGCGAGATCAACTTTTTTGACGTTAAATGTTACATTTCCAACCACAGAAATGTAAAACGCCCATTTTACAGGAATTTTCTTTTTCTGGCTGCCTTCTACACACACACACACACACACACACACACTTCATTATATGAAAAAAAAAATCTGTTTTACTGGCTTATCAGGAATTTTGGATGAAACACTGAAAGAGAAATAGATCAGGTCACAGTGTTCAAGGGGAAAACAAATACCATTATTCATACAAATGTGATACTCAACACTGACTCGACATGCACTGTCTACACGTGCACACTGAAGATGATGGCTATCACTTCTAGAGAATCCATCGATACACCCTCCATGTTCTGCAGTTTCATGTGGTCATGCCAAAAACTAATAATGCAATCATGATTAAATGTCACTAAATTGGGTATTTATTTGGGTTTTTATGTATTATGACATATTTAAGTGTACATTGTCTATTGAATAGAAAATAAATATATTTTCTGTAACTGCTTATCCTCATCGGAGGCCTGGAGCCTATCCCAGCTGACAGACACCCTGGACAGGTTGCCAGTTTATCACAGGGTACATAGAGACAAACAACCATTCACACCCACATTCACACCTAGGGCCAATTTAGAGTCACCAATTAACCTGTTAAGTGCATATCTTTGGACTGGAGGAGGAAGCCTGAGAGAACCCATGCAGACATACACTCATCTTCATTCACTCACTTTCTTATTAAACCTAATGAGGGTAACTGTAATATTTCTCCATGGCAACAAAGACTTTGGGATGTGTACAAATGAAATGAATGAATGCATGTGTAAGTATGTGAACTATGAATGCATGATGATGTAGGCAGTGTTTTAATTTGTTAATTAGCAGATTTTTGCATTGACTTGAAAAAATATATATAAATATATATCTAAATTCAAATGTTCGCAAAAATCTTGCCCAATTAGACAACTAGGCGTTCAGCAAGAGATAATTAGTGGTAATTGGTTATTAGTGTAATTAGACTTATTAAAAACATTTAAAACAAATTTTATAAGAAAAATGTTGGAGTTGAACTCAATAAGGCGTAAAACATACATACCAAATAAGTGTTAGAAATACATAAAGCAGTTAATTAAGGGATAAACGATTATCTGTATTTACAGACTGTGTAATATTAAATATCAGGCTTTGCATATAAAGTTGAACTGGATGTTAATTGCGCTGTATTTCATTTTGCAGCCTTTTCTTTGCGCCACAAATGACCAATAACTGAATGTGCGGAGCGCATAAAAGCAACCTGCAGACTGCTGTAGCAATAAACACACAGTTAACCCCGCTCCCTGGATATTTTCCCCTCAGTG